>OX381684.1:10000000-12662500 GCA_947462355.1 Caradrina kadenii | reverse complement strand
AAAACAACGTTCTCGACATGACTATCGTTACAATGATGAAAACTCGTATTGGACTGTTGGTATTGTTGAAAAAAAGCGATGAACATGATGAAGAAAATGTTTTATACATGCTAATAGACGAAGATAGTCAATTTTCTTGGTGGCCACAAGTACAAAGTGAATTGCAAAAAAGGCGAAGAGTAGTACTAGTGTCTGAACGACAACCTCACTGTGGATTATTTGGTAATTACTCAAAAACAGAAACTATTGAATCTGATAACAATAAGGAATATTAGATATACTTTACCTCATTATGTTTTTTAGGATTCGTCAAACAACTCCAAAAAATAGAAAGAAAAATTTGCTTAGTAGTATTAAATGGTTATCATACAGAATCGTTCACTCCTGATAATGATATCTATAAAGATCAACTGCAGAAGAACCTAACCTTTAACGTTTTGAAAAAGGTAACTAAACAATGATAATAGAATGGAATTTCCATTCATGGTGTAAATGAAAACAGTAATAGATTTGCTATCTGCAGGGACAATGGGGCAGTTATTATTATGTACCAAAGTCACAGACATTCAAAATATCAAATGTAAGTTTAACAAGTAGGACTTTTGAAGACCTGGATAACTTTACTTGGACTGAGATACCTGCTTTTACGGAGAGAAATTTAGTACAGGTAATCGATATAAATATTTATCATATTACTATAATTAACGAATTGCAGAATTTTAAAAATTTTATTAAAATAAGATTACTATAATAAAACTTTTGGAATTATCGTTAATTAAAAAATGTTTAATGTTTTTATAAAAATTTTCCCGCTTCACCATTGATTTGCAAGCGAAAGGGTTGAATTTAGGCTGAATTATGTAAGCTGACCGTGCCTTTGCTGTTTACTAGGTAAGCTATGCTGGTCTATCAACAAGAGACTGTCGTAGAGCTCTTGGTAACGTTAAAGACAAAACTACGTCGTTTGGCATGGACTTCAGTGGCATCGATAGTCGGTAAGTTTAAACACTATTTTAATTTGATACGTCAAAGACATGCTTTAAGTTTTTAAAAAAATGGTGACAAAATTAAATTATACTTTTCTTTAGCGGTAAAACAGTAATGGGCATGGTGGCTAGTGGAGCTTTGGGGAGCACAGTGGAAGCTGACTCATCGCTTTTGTGGCCAGTACCTCAATGTTGGAGCCTTGAAGATGCAGCGACCATACCACGCCCTTATGTACACGCATACTACTGCTTGGTAAGAATAAAAATTGTTAAAAATATAAATAAACTGTTGATTAGTACCTTCAATCATAACTTCTATTTTATAGTTAATCAGGAGTAATTTGCAAAGGAAGAAAACGGTGTTAGTAACAGGTGGATCTGGGGCATTAGGTCAAGCTGTTATCTCAATATGTCTCAGTTTTGATTGTACTGTCTTTGCAACTGTCAGAGATGAAAACAAAAGAAGGTTTTTACTTAAACTCTTTCCAAAATTAAAAGGTATATAATATTTGAATCGTGTTTTATGTTTAAAGTTAGTGATACATGTACGAGCAATTGGCGTACTTAACGGCCTTTTTTGTCCACGTATCGCTTCAAAAGTTCTGCTTACTTAAGGTAAGAGAGATCCTCGAGCCATAAAAAAAAAAAGCACGCGTATATGCTCGTACATCTATTACTTTATACTTTTTATCTATATCTATGGTTCCATTAGTTACATTACACAGATTATTTATGGTTTGAATTAAAAATAATCAATGTTACTATTTTTCAGAGGAGAGCATTATTTTGGCTCATGACGAATTATTTTATGCTCCGTTGTTTAATTTGACAAAGAACACAAAATGTGATTTTGTGGTTAATTGCTACAGTGGACACATGCGGGAAGTAAGTATTTTACTTTTAAAAATCATACACGTGGAAATTGGTAACCATTAATATCCTAGAAATTTTAGTAAGCAGACTCTGAAGCTAGGTTGTTTAATGCAAGGAAAACCTACCTAAATGAAGATTCACTGTAGACTTCAACCTGGAATGCAAATGTGGCGCTGTATCGCAAAACGATAGGACATTTGGTATCGTGACGTGCTTGACCCAATGATTCTTTGTGTCATAAGAAACGTCAATTAGCTCCTATCACTCCTAGCTAAATTCTATGTCGATTCCTATAAAATGCGAGATGTGTGTTTTAAATTAAAATAATAACATGTTTCGTTTTTAGGCTGGTATGAAATGTCCGAATATCATTGGCACATTCCTAGATGTGAGCGATGTTGATATGATGAAAAACAATAACTTTTTTATGTCGTATCTCGAATTTACATTCTACGTTACTGTCAATTTATCGTCTTTATTTAGACCAGAAAATTACGAACAAAAGAAGGTGAGAATTAATTATTAAAACATTATTGTAGACTGTCTATATTATATGAATTCTTAAATAACAATCAAAGACCATTTTATTTCGCCACAAATATTTAACAGTGTAGTGAGTTTATGATTCCAAACACAACACAACACAGGTTCTAGGAGCTAAGGTAATGAAAGTCAATGATGAATATTCGATGCGTATGCGAGAATTCGTTTTGCGGTCATATATTGGGTAGAAATTGCACTTTATGTAACGTGATTCATATCTTCTAGAAACTTCAAATGATGGTTGCAGAAGGAATTGCAAATGGCACAGTGCGGCCTCTTAGTCGAGTAGTGTATACTCCCTCAGAGGTATCTCGTGCATTTAAACTTGTATCATCAGGTAGAAACAGAGGCAGAGCTTTGATAAAGATGAATTTTACGGAAGCCTTGAAGGTTATTCCTAGGTTAGTAGTACTTATCATATACATAATTCATATGCTTTGGCATATAAATGATATAGGTTAATTTATATAAAATAAAACAATTTTTTGCTTTATCTTATATAAATGTTTTGTTCATTGCAGGCTCAGTTTTTCAACTGGAGTTTATATCGTTATATGCAATAAAACAAATTTAGGAGTTGAATTAATTGATTACTTGGTAAGAAAAGGAGCGAAAAACGTGATTGTGAACTTAAAATATGGTTACGTTACAAATTATTTAAACGCTAAATCTGCGTGAGTAAAGTGTTAAATTTGTTGATTATCAAACTTTTTTGATTAAATGAACTTAGAACCGAAATCAATAAACCATTATATCAAAAGAAATTGTTTTAGGACTTGGAAAAAAATGGATATTAAAATAGAATACAATTCAGAAGATCTTCAAACTATGCAAGG
Organism: Caradrina kadenii; assembly: GCA_947462355.1. Taxonomy (NCBI): domain Eukaryota; kingdom Metazoa; phylum Arthropoda; class Insecta; order Lepidoptera; family Noctuidae; genus Caradrina; species Caradrina kadenii. The sequence continues at coordinate 12,659,262 of OX381684.1, read as the reverse complement.
TTGTGAGAATTTAGTGACTGCTGGGCAAAAATTGGATAACATTGCTGGCATCTTTATAGCTCAAGATTACAAAGCAAAAATAAGTAACGACATTATTGAACAAAGTGATTTGAAAGCTGCTTTTAATGAAACAGTACTGGTTGTAAAAAATTTAGACAAAACATCAAGGAATATGTGCAATGGGATAAGGTTTGACTTTTTTGTAGTATGTAAATAGTATACAATTAATAACATGAGTTATCACGTCCGTCGCATTACCGCTAGCAAGTGTCATTTTGCAATAGGCGTTTGGACATAGACGCCGTAACTGAAGCCGGCCTAGAAAGAGATGTTGCAGATAAAATGCGGACAACGAGAGCTGATTATACCTTTGAGCTGATTATATTTATACCTTTGAGGGCACTGATTGACCAATAGTGTAACAGTGAGGATTCGGAAAAAAATTACCTAACTAATCTATTGATTTTCAGCTGGACATTACATTTAACTGATACGGCTTATGTAATAATTATGTTTTATTATTTTAGTTATTTCGTTAACATTTCGGTGTCGACGCCAAATATTGAAAGTGAATATGCGATGTCAGCGTGTGCAAGAATTTGTGAAGCTCGTAAAGAAATTGGATTACCAGCTCTGCATATACGCTGTAAAGTTCCAAAGTATGAGGTAATTTAGAGTATTGGAAAAATCAAGTGGTTGTTTTTTTTTTACACAATTTCTAATTTGGTTAGTAACTATGGCTCGTACACTGATTCATGGTCTTTTGAATTATCAGAATTGTCATCATTAGCCTGTAACAATCCACTGTTAGACATAGGCTCCTCCAATCGCACGCAATTCAGGAGTGAACAACTACAATTGTATTATTGTAAATATTTGAGCACCGTGTTTCAATAAACATAATTAATTTGGCTATCATTGCTTGTCATTGTACTTTGTACATTTGTTAGGGGTATCTAAAGTGGTTATTATTTTAATAACGTAGTTTTCACATCCTTATAATTAAGTACAAATTATTCAAAAAAATAATATTAAAAAAGTATGGAGTGTCTTACCCTTTCTTCTCCATACGAAATACGATTTGACTTTCAGTTTGACAAACTGTCTATAAAAGACCTTAACATCGTAAAAGTTTTTAATTGCATTTTATATTAGTCAGCACAATACGCGATCCTTGTTTCAGGTTCATAGAGAACACAATGATTTGTTGTCAAAATTAGGATTACCGACCGTGTCCGCTCTGTTTAATGCCATGGAAATAAGTTTGAAACAAAATACAAATAATGTGTTCATGTTAAATCTAACGGAACAATCTCCATCGACTTATATTCGGAAATTGGAAGCATTAATAGGTAAAAGGGAATGTAGCCGACGAAGAGAAGAATTAAAAATAAAACAATTCCAATTATAAAGTGCAATCGTAATAATATATTTACAGGTGTGCATAATATTGAAGAGGTCGTTGAAAATATAATGCTGAGTGAAATATGTACTGTGAATGAAGAGAGAGTTGAAGATATTAAAAGAGGATTGAGTCCTATATTTGATTCTGTGGAAGACTTGGGTCACACACTAGTTAGTAGGTAATAATGACCTAATCTGAATGAACGAAATACTAAAAGAGATTATAACAGAAATTTTAATTCAAAATGCAAATTGCTTCGTTAGCCTAGTGGTCCTAAGCACGACTGCTACGCCAGAGGTCTTGGGTTCGATTCCCAGGTCGAGCAAAAGTGTTATTGGGTTTTTCTATGAAATTCTCAGTAGCAGTTCATGGTAGGATTTGTGCCCGGTTAATGGCAATGGGCCCGCCCCCTATTACATGTTACTGAAACATACTGGCAAATAGTGGGTGTACATTGGTACACCTCTGCCTAACCCTTTGGGGAATACAGGCGTGATGGTATGAAAATTAAAGAAACACACATTCTTGATTCGGTTGTAACTATACAACATTTTTTTTTTAGTATGAAAAAAATGTGCACCGGTTTCACCAGAAGCCATACAAATTTCAACAAAGGCCTTGGAGCTTTTTACGATTTCGTGGATGATAACGAATATGTTGCTGTCGATGCTGTAATACCAATGAACACGTATTTGACTTCTTTCGAGGTAAAATTACAAATTAATTCATTATTTATTTATTTATTTATTAAAACTTTTTGCACATAATGTAAATAATACATTGTACAAAGGCGGACTTAATGCCTTTGGCATTTTCTACCAGTCAACCTTAGGGTGATGCAGAGACAAAACATAGCAGGTGCAAGAAACAGAAAGTTTCCAGGAATAAAATATAATAAATACATGTATACATACATACAAACAAAATATACAGATTAGAGAAAGCAAAAAAATACATAGGTGAAGAAATATAAGAAACTAATTGTGAGACGAGTCTGCCAACTTCATAAGCAAGTGTTCACGAGCTTTTACTTTGAATATGAAACGACTGGTAGCCATCCTGATATTCTGAGGAAGCGCATTCCAAAGGAAAACCGCCTGGACAAGAAAAGAAGATTTAAGAAAACCGGAGCGGTGAGAAGGACATCGTAGAAGACGATTATTGGAGGAGCGAAGATGCTTACTGTGCGCAGAGCACAAGTATTGGAAGTGAGAGGTCAGATAGGAAGGAGAACTAGGTTTGTCTAGAAGAGAAAACAAAGTAGTCAAGGCCCTTAACGCCCTGCGCTCTCTGATGGGCAACCATTTTAAGAGCGACCGATGTGCGGACACATGGTCATATTTACGGAGAATCAATACGAATCGAATGCAGTTATTAAGAAGTCGGTCAAGTTTATTGAGAAGATCTGCATTCAGGTCATAGTAACACACATCGCCATAATCAATTATGGGGAGGATAAGGGACTGAACCAGCATTGCCTTTATGTGTGACGGGAGAATATTTTCAAATCGGTAAAGCGACCGCAACGTCCCCGTGACTTTTTTGCTCACAATCGCGACCTGCTTACGCCAGTCCAAGCAGCATTATCCGGTTTGACGAAAAAAATAGCAACAACAACTGTCACTAATGGTGCTTAAATAAATTACCATTTTGACATATTGTTTCCACTTGAATTAGAATATACAGTCACTTTAAATTTTTCAGAATATTGGATTTCTCAATAGAAGTGAGACTTATCTGATAATGATTCCGGGCTTTGAAGGACATCACCACGTGTTCAAATTTTTAGCGGAACGAATCAAAGTTCGTGCAGCAACTTTGCAGTTAGAACCAGATTTAAAATCCCAAAGTATACCTGAAATAGCTACAACTATGGCAAATGTGAGTATGCTAATTAGATTCTTCAGGTAAATTACACAATTAAGCTAAGTAAGACAAGAAAAGACGGATAAGTTTCTTGAATAAATAAAACTGTTTCACTTTATTTTTTCTACTTTTTTACAGTTGATTAGGACAAATTTCAAGATGTCATCTAAATTCTACATTTTGGGTTATTCATTTGGAGTAAATGTAGCTTTGGAAGTCGCAAAAATATTCGAAGCAGAAGGTACAGTTTCTAGACCAAAATGTATTAAGTTTGAGTCATCTAATTTTTTATTTATTGTCTACATTTTTTATTAGGGATTTCTTAGTAGCTACCGAAAGCTCTAAGGGGCAATTCTAAAGACTTTTAGAATCTTTCACATATGCTATCAATCAATGTAGAAAAATGTAGGTAAATGCAAGGTTTTGTCCGATTGAGACTGAGATTAGAATGCGAATGTCCCTAAAGGTCACTAAAATTGCCCCGTTGGTGTGTGCTCAGTTGATGGCAATAGGGTCGCCCCCAATATGGGACAATCTCTAGTTATGTTTACGTCTTACGTAATAACGTAGGACGTAAACATATGGCTTTTGAGGGACACATGTTATATCTATTTATGTCACGTAAATTAACATTGAAAATATTTTCAGGAAAAACTGGAGTAGTATATTGCTTGGACAGCAGTCCTGATGTATTAAAAGTACAACTACATGCTTACGCTGGCAACTTAACTGGCGATAATCTTGAAAACAACATTTTACAACACATGTACCGTACCATTAGTAGACAAGAAGACACTGAACTTAAACAGGACTTAGACAAACTTGACAGCTGGTCAGAGAAACTTGAAGCTTGCTACACTAAATTAAGAAGACAAGTACACTTTTCAAGTGACCATATCCGAGGCATGTTACAATCAGCTTATGATCGGATTCAGTCAGCGCAAGAATTTGAACCAGAAATGAAGCTGCAATCGGAGATAGTGCTAATTAGAGGTATCCCTCATCCAAATGCAAAGAACCTCCCAGATGACTACAATCTGTCCAAGTACACTACCAAACCCGTCAGAGTGTTTGACATAGAATCTGATCACGTTTTAGCTCCGTATGATTGTGGAGTATCCAATGTCGTTAACAAAATGTTGGACTCAAAAATATTGGAAGAATTTAAAACGAGAAACCTTTGTGAAATTTACTATAGAGAGCCTACTACTCGCGTGCGTAATAAACGTAACTTGAATTCGATCGATAATTAAATTGGAAATACCATTTAAATCAAAATACTGTTAGATAGTCTTATTTCCAATTCAAAAATCCATGTTACAATAAAATAATAAAACGAGTTCAATTACATTTTTGAAAAACGGTGTCTCTTTTATTGAACCTGTTTGTAAAACTAAATCATTTGTGTTAGAAGAAGGTAAAGTCATTTCGGTTGAGGACTTTTAAATATCGCGTGAGCATCCAAGTGTTCATACGAAAACAGCTGTTAATAAGCAAGAAATGACGTCGACTTTGACTAGTTTGATCATTAGTTTTTACTACTAAAAACTGCATTGCATTGTATCTACTTAAATCTCTACTAAGGTCTAATTTCTCTACGCTACAGGATCTACATTAGTTACTGAGTCTTGTGGTCATAAGCCTGGGGTTTTGGGTTCGATTCCCAGGTAGGGCAAAATGTTATTAGATTTTTACATAAGGATAATCTTAGTAGCAGTCCGGAGTTTAGGAGTTTGTTGTGTGACATCCTAGGTCTATGAATGCCTGTGCCACTAAAAGCCGTTGATTCTGATTGTGCGATCTCTACCCAGCCGTATTGGATTGCCATCCTATTGGACAATAACTCTGAAGGAAAAGGAAGTGCACGCGATTTTTTTCGTGTTGAACACTCCTTTCCTTGAGTTACACTTAGATCTAGGTGGACTCCGCAAGTTTATACATACATAATATTAACAATACAAAATGATTATGAATTTAAATAGATACATTGAAGTTGATGAGTTTGATGATTTTCATTTATTTAATATTGGCTTCTGCGATTTTGTCCGCGTCAAACTTGATACATTATACCCATTTTTCCGGAATAAAAAGTATCCTATGTGCTATTCCACACTACAATAAATCTCAGTGCAAAATTTCATACAGATCCGTTCAGCTGTTTAAGCATGAAAGGGCAGCAAACAAACAAACTTACTACACTCGGGGGCAATGAATCTAGGTCACCAACATAAACTTTCGGAAACTGAAGAATATACGTATTCTAAAGGCCGACTTAACTTTCCCCGTTTTTATAAGAAAAACGCAGCCGGGTAATTACTCCTCATTCCACACTACCATACAATACTTTCGAAATATTTTTTGTTTGAATAAAATAACAATAGCTAAATATTAAATGTTGTTAGTGACCCAAATTCCTTGCTCTTGAGTGTATAATATTAGTTAGGTTTAGTATTAATAAAATAAAATGTGTTAAAATAAAGAACACGAATAACACAGCGCTAATTAAAACTCACGTAGAAAGCATACATAATCATTATTTAATGTTGCATTAAAAACAGTATTAACAAGGTGTTAAAATATAAATTATCATATTGAATCATGTATCAGCCAATAATTGCATTTTGAGGACGTTAATACTGAACAAAGGTATTTTTACTTTGTAATCAATGTTTACTATTCCAAGGCCATCGGTTGTAATGTGCTTGGGCATGCATGTATTTTAAAAGGAATACCTTTACAATAATTTTTGTTTTTATTAAAACGTTGGATACCGTCTGTATTGTGTGTATAAAAACTTGCAATAATACTTAGAAAATGAAATCGAAAGAAATAGCAATATATTTTTACATACCATTACCATCACGCCCGTATTCCCCAAAGGGTTATGCCAAAGTGTACCAATGTACACCCACAGTTCGCCGGTATGTTTATGCCCTATGTAATAGGGGGCGAGCCTATTGCCATTAACCGGGCACAGATCCTAACTCCGAGCTGCTACTGAGAATTTCATAGAAAAACTCAATAATACTTTTTGGTCGACCTGGGCATCGAACCCAAGACCCCTAGCGTAGCAGTCGAGCTTAGGACCACTAGGCCAACGAGGCAGTTAAAAAAAAAAGAAAGAAAGAAAGATTAATTAAATTCTAATAATAAAAATAAACATTTATCAAGACCCATCACATTGCCGTTAATAACGCATACTGTTAATTTAACCCTTATGATGAGGCATGATCTTTCGCATATTTATGTATAACAGTAGGAGCATTACTTAACATATCTACTCCTTAAGTACAGTTATACACTACATACATAAAATGCCACCAACTAAAACTCCTTAAAACTTCAGAATTGTCAAACAAACTTTGCCAAGTACGAAGGCAACAAAATTCCCGAACATGTTATGAACATGCTACACAAAGAAGTGTTAGTGCATCGCGAACTTTGCCTAACGTAACATGTGGCTCATCAGTGTCTTCTTTAGGTGTTGCCTTAAGTTCTTTGGTGCTGATGGCATAGTCGTAAAGTATTTACACTAACATCGAACGTCTTATGCATCTGAGTTCAAAGTAGGTTTTTTTATTTTTTGGTGGGTGGGAAATCATCAAATAACTTCTCCCGCCCTGGGCGGGGCGGGAGGGAGTGTCAGACTTTTATTGACTAAAACCCACCCATGTTCCTTCTTGTGCCCTTTGCGTTCCGGGGGCGCGGTATCTCTTGCGAACAACCCGCAGCCCCGGTATCAAAGTAGGTTTTGCCTGCAGTTTTTGCCCGCGAATTTGTTCCGGCGACTTCGACTGCATTCATGCCGCCATTCCACGGGAAGAAACTACTGATTAAGAAGTAAACTGCATAGGGTACTAATCTTGTTCTTGGTTGCTTTGCTTGAGACCTTGTAGATTGTATGTAAGATACAAAAACAGCTGCCTTGTTGGCCTAGTGGTCCTAAGCGCGACTGCTACGCTAGAGGTCTTGGGTTCGATTCCCAGGTCGAGCAAAAAGTGTTATTGGGTTTTTCTATGAAATTCTCAGTAACAGCTCGGAGTTAGGATTTGTGCCCTGTTAATGGCAATAGGCTCGCTCCCTATTACATGGGACCTAAACATACCGGCGAACTGTGGGTGTACATTGTTACACCTCTGCCTAACCCTTCGGGGAATATAGGCGTGATGTTATGTGGCACAAATCCTAACTCTGAGCATTTCACTGAGAATTTCATAGAAAAACCCAATAACACTTTTTGCTCGATCTGGAAATCAAACCCAAGACCTCTAGCGTACCAGTCGCGCTTTGGACCACTAGACTGCCGAGGCAGTTCATTACATTTTGTGTGCAAAATAGGTATTTCCAATTTAAAATTCGAACGAGTTTACGTTAATTAATTCGCATAATAACAGCTCTGCAATGTACTTTGTGTTTCCTTCTACTCGTCTTGTAAAGTTTCAAGTGCACGCTAAGTGGGCGCACCTTTTATGCTTATAACTTAAGGATGTTATGAAAATTTGTAGTGTATGATTAATGTATGAGAATCTCACGATAGCCCAGTGGTTATTGGGCACGGGAACCAAAGTGACGATTTCAATTTATATATACTTTCTACCATCACGCCTGTATTCCCCGAAGGGTTAGGCAGAGGTGTACCACTGTACATCCACAGTTCGCCGGTATGTTTTTGGTCCCATGTAATAGGGGGCGAGCCTATTGTCATGAACCGGGCACAGATCCTAACTCCGAGCTGCTACTGAGATTTTTATAGAAAAACCCAACAGCACTTTTTGCTCGACCTGGGAATCGAACCCAAGACCTCTAGCGTAGCAGTCGCGCTTAGGACCACTAGGCCAACGAGGTAGTTACACACACACATTTATAAGACATTTCCACATTTATAAGAAACATAATGGTTTTTTTCCTTATTTATTTTAATTCAAAAACATAATGTACTACCTAAGCAAAGAACTAAACAGAAAACATCATCGCATTGCAAACCTTGCTTCAAAATGTTGGTCCAATCCAGGTCTTCCAGTAAGCTTTAGCAATAACTCCTAAGCGAGTGGCTCAAACTAGATCAGCTGTACCCTGCAAAGTCCTTTCATATTGCGATGTACGATTGTGTGAATTGTCGTTTAATATCCCGACTCTCGTTGCCGGGCACTTTTCGAACACCGATTTAGAAGGCTTCATGAAGCTTTTTTTATATATAGGATGACGTATAGTACAGAGATGGTATGGTAGCTAGACTTGTTGTGGATAGGTATGTTAATACAGGGTGTAAAAAATACAACTGCCTCGTTAGCCTAGTGGTCTTAAGCGCGACTGCTACGCTAGAGGTCTTGGGTTCGATTTCCAGGTCGAGCAAAAAGTGTTATTGGGTTTTTCTATAAAATTCTCAGTAGCAGCTCGGAGTTTGGATTTCTGCCCGGTTAATGGCAATAGGCTCGCCCCCGATTACATGGGACCTAAACATGCCGGCGAACTGTAGGTGTACATTGTTACACCTCTGCCTAACCCTTCGGGGAATACAGGCGTGATGGCATGATATGTGTGTTAAAACAAATATTTTCACATTTCAAATAAACGCATAAATGTAACTCAAAGTTTTTAATTACTTTACTGTTAACTTTCAACCTACTATAAGCGATCTATTTTTCTAATTATTCCAAAATGTATTTAGACTATTTCACTTAAAAGTGTATTGACGAGCATCTCCTCAATAAACACACTTTATACGGAGGTTTATAAATAGTTGAGCGTACAAGGTCAAGATCTTATTTCTAAAATCGTATAAGCCTTGTAACTGATAAATCTAGTACTTTAGGATTACGTTTTAGAATTCCACCCTTGTAGATTACCTACTAAGTTTCTTTTTCAAGTAATGCTGGTAAAACATTTACGATACTGCCTAAATAATGTAGTGTTGGTAAATAGAATTTGAACTTTATTTATGGAGGAAAACGTCTCATGTAACTGTAATGGTTTAGAATCCCAGAGTCGCTGAAGTGACGTCAGTTTATCATGGATGAAATTTTGAGTATGGACAGCTGATTATATTTTGTTAACACGTGTATACGTGCTTGCTTCATTGTATTATCCTAACCAAATATTTGATTTAAAAGGTACCTTACTTGCTTATGTTCAAGTAAACGCTTTTAAGGTTGGAATATTAAAGCGTCTAGTCCTAAGAAAATGTAAAATATAACATACCTGTATTCCCCGAAGGGTTAGGGAGATGTGTAACAATGTACACCCACAGTTCGCCTGTATGTTTATGTAACAGGGAGCGAGCATATTGCCATTAACCGGGCACAAATTCTAACTCCGAGCTGCTACTGAGAATTTCATAGAAAAACGCGATAACACTTTTTGCTCGACCTGGGAATCGAACCCAAGACCTCTAGCGTAGCAGTCGCGCTTAGGACCACTAGGCAAGCGAGGTAGTTAAAATAAAATGTCATGTAAAAAAAATGTATATCTTGAACGTAAGTCAGTAGGTCTATAAGTACAACAGCAGCCATATCCTTATTCTGAAATACTTAAACACACACACACAGTATGTAATTGGATAATCGACACATAATATAGATTAATCATTATAATATCTAACATAACATAGATGATAACTCTTGTACAATGTTTGTGTTCCCGTTGAATAGTTCAATTTTAGGACTTTGGTCTATGCAGATGCAGTAGCGGGCAAAAGATAATAAAAACAACTATGTTTATTTATAATATTCTTAATTTTTATAAACTATTTTTATCCACCGATGGCAGCCAGCCTTATTACTTCACCTTTTTAAAATCTAAATGTACTCTTTGAACCACTGAGCGTTAACAAAACACTATTTGGTATACTGCAACTGCCTCGTTAGCCTAGAGCTCCGAAGCGCGACTGCTACGCCAGAGGTCTTGGGTACGATTCCCAGGTCGAGCAAAATGTTATTTGGTTTTTCTATGAAACTCTCAGAAGCAGCTCGAAGTTAGGATTTATGCCCGGTTAATGGCAATAGACCTAAACATACCGGCAAACTGTGGGTGTATATTGGGACACTGCTGCTTAACCCTTCGGGGAATAGAGGCGTAATGGTATGTTGTTAGAAAATAATTTTAAAATAGGCATTCTAACAAACACTTTTCATAAAGCCATAACAAATTAAACGAGAAGTGTGAACACTTGCAGTGCAGCACACATTGCACGACACGTAAATCCTACTTACACGTTGCAAAATTGAAAGCGCCATGACATCACGTATGTAATTGCCGACATACGACCGCGTGTATCACAACATGTTACAACTACGCGACTATCGTCTCTCACATTTTGCTGTGATTGTGGAAACGTTGTTTTAAAAATTAAACTTTGTTTTAATAGTAGTAGAGCTCTTTGTTAAGGAGCTCGGCCGGGGAAGTACTACCACCATACATATTTCTACAGCTAAGCAGCGTTGCTGTGTTCTAGTTTTAAGGGTATGGGTGCCGGTGTAATTACAGGTACATGAAACATTTCAACTTTGTCTCTGGAATGGCAACGAAACTTCGTCAAAATTAAACGTCAAAATTAATATTGAATCTAGTTGCCCATTCCAAAGGGGGAATGGGCAACTGAAACTGAATGAACTTGACTCTCGTTAATTTCATGTCAAAATTAATATTGAATTAATTTTAACATGAAATTGACATTCAAAAATGCCATATAATGGTCTAATTGAAGTAATGATTTGACTTTGCACGCACTTGCAACGCCTTAGGTATTGCAGATGTCTATAGATAGCGGTGACCACTTAACATCAGGTAGTCCGTGGGCTTGTTTTCCATCCATTAGCATAAAAAAAAAAAATAACCAACTATAAAGCTCCATGAACTGCCCCGTTGGTCTCGTGGTGGCAAGCACGACTGTTGTGCGTGAGGTCCGGGGTTCGATTCCCAGGTCGGGCAAAAAGTGTAATTGGGTTTTTCCATTAGGAATTTCTCAGTTACAGCCCAGAGTTTGGATGTTGGTGGTGTGGCACACCCGTGTCTCATCATCATCACTCGTTACGCACTCGCATCCCACATTACTGGCGGGAATGCAACCTTAGGGTCATCATACATGCAGCTCTTATGAAGCTTGAGGCTGCATTATATGTCTCGGGCGAAACCAATATTATAACAAAAAATAAAAACTACCTATCTACCTAAAAGATAAAAAAGAAAACCTAAGATATCAACATAAAAACTGATCTGGGATACCGATTACTGTTCACTAATTATTGACTGCCTCGTTAGCCTATTGGTCCTATGCGCGGCTGCTACGCTAGAGGTCTTGGGTTGGATTCCCAGGTCGAGCAAAAAGTGTTATTGGCTTTTTCTATGCCACTCTCAGTAGCAGCTCGGTGTTAAGATTTGTGCCCGGCTAATGGGACTAATCCTCTATTACAAGGGACCTAAACATACCGGCGAACTGTGGGTGTACATTGGTACACCTGTGCATAACCTTTCGGGGAAAACAGGCGTGATGTTATGTGTTAATAATTATGTTTTAGTTACTGTTTTTTTTCAAACTTTAAACCTAAAATTAAATTAAATCCATAGATTGATAATTTGAATTTAACAAATTAACAACAATATCAAATAAAATCACAAAGAAAGCACTTACAAAGCCCCTTTTAATTCGATTTATGTTGTTCTACGAACTATTACCAATTTTAGATAATAATTAAGTAAAAATAATCAACAAGATTTAAACTTAAGAGACGATTATCGACTTAAATTCTAAGAAGAAACTAAGTCTGTAAAACATTCAAATTACGTTCTTCGGATAATTTCGGAGATTTGTATGATCTAAAACTTTTACTATAAAGGTGAGGCTATGGAGCAAGATTAGCGAGAAATGAGGGCAGGTAAAGGTGAAAAAGATAACCAAATCGTATTGTATATTGTAGTCTTGTACAGCTTTTTTTTTCAGAAGGAATATCATCCAATGATTTCTCCCGCCCAGGGCGGGGCGGGAGGGAGTGTCAGACTTTTACTGACTAAAACCCTCCCATGTTTCTTCTTGTGCCCTTTGCGTTCCGGGGGCGCGGTATCTCTTACGAACAACCCGCAGCCCCGGCAGGCTTCGGCCCTCAGTGGCCCCTTCTATTTGCTGTTTTAAAAATAACGTTTACGACGTTTTAAAAAAATACTGTCATACATACATAAACTCACGCTTTTTGCCCATGGGGGTAGGCAGAAACCACAGAATGCCACCTGCTACAATTCTTACATACTTCTTTCGCCTCGTTGCTATTATTAAAAAACAAAATGCTTTCCTACAAAAAAGTTCATTAAACAACCCTTACAATTCCTCAAAAAAAATTACCAAAATTAAAAAAAAGTATCTCAATTTCCAATCTTTGAAAGCAACATAAGTCACAGCCAATTCTCATTAGCAAATAAACGAAAAGCAAGACGAGATGTCAAACCTAATTTGTCTCAATGAATATCGCTTCAACAAAATTAGCTTAAACCAGGACCTATTCTTAGGGACCCTCCGGATTTATTACTAAAACTTTATTTCGTTCGTGTTTTATTTACTTCTGAACTTCAGTTTATCGGTGCCGTAACATTTTCTTTAGAAAGTCAATTTTATTTGCTGTAGTCTTAAATTAAGATAAATTATTGGAGCTTGACTTTAATGCCTTTTTGGGCTAAATTTTAGTACTTATAGATTAGGTAATATCATGGCTGTAATTCAGGGGATTTTTTTTTTTTTGGTGGGTGGGAAATCATCAAATAACTTCTCCCGCCCTGGGCGGGGCGGGAGGGAGTGTCAGACTTTTGCTGAATATAACCCACCCATGTTCCTTCTTGTGCCCTTTGCGTTCCGGGGGCGCGGTATCTCTTGCGAACAACCCGCAGCCCCGGCAGGCATAGGCCCTCAGTGGCCCCTTCCTTTTGCTGACATCTCTTTGAGGCGCGCGTGGAACACCGACGCGCCGTCGACACGGCCTGTCGTTATGCAACGTAAGGACGGTGAGCTGTAATTCAGGGGTGGGATAACGGATGTGCGGGGTGAGTTATTAAAAAAATATAGCTTTTTCATAGCTGGGGGACCAGAGTCCATGGAAAACTTTTCGGTGCGACGGATCGAATGAATGAAATTTATTCTTTCTGTCATTATGTTTTTTTTTTCTTTCTGAGAATCTCCTGGTAGTGAAGATACTGAAGGTCAAAGTTCAACTTTTGATTTCGTTTTGTGCGAAAACAAGTTTTAAATATTCCAAACAAACTATCACGCCTGTATTCCCTGAATGGTTAGGCAGAGGAGTAACAATATACACCCACAGTTCGCCGGTATGGTTAGGCCCCATGTAATAGGGGGCGAGTCTACTGCTATTAACCGGGCACAAATCCTAACTCCGAGCTGCTACTGAGAATTTCATAGAAAACCCCAAAACGGTTTTTGCTCGACCTGGGAATCGAACCCAAGACCTCTAGCGTAGCAGTCGCGCTTAGGACCACTAGGCTACCAAGGCAGTTAAATATTCCAACTCACCTTTTAATACCTCCATGACACCTGTACTATTTCATGTACATGTAAGCATAATGTTTTGAGTGCATTAAATTGCGCACTACCATGTCTATACTATTATAATATTATAAAGAGGAAACATGTTTTTGTTTGTTTGTAACAAATAGGCTCCGAAACTACTAGACCGATTTTAACCATTTTTTCACTAATAGATAGCTACATTATTGCTGAGTAACATAAGCTATTTACCATCACGCTACGGCCCACGGGTGAGGAGCAGTAAAAACGTAACTTAACGCGGGTGATACAAGCCACGCCTCTGAAGTTGCGGGCAGATCGCTAGTACAGTATACAGTGATTTTTTACACCAAAATAAAAGTTGTCAAAGCATTTATTTCAATTAGACCATTTACAGGCACTCTTGAATTGAAGGAAGTTACAGTTTAAAGTTGAAGCTAGTTGCTCGTTCTGCAATCCATTCCAGTAATCTACACGCCTATTAATTGATGAAGACACAGACGCGTCCTGGGCATCTGAAACACGATTAAGGAGGCTGGAGCACGTCAACTAGCCACATGTCGTATTATGGCACTTGGAGCTAATTCTATTGAATGGCTGACCACGTCTGGTATTTGATAATAGGTTCTGCACGTAATTTAGTCTACATAGAGGTCAGAATTAAGACAAAGTAATAATTATCTAATGGTTACTTAAAAATGGGATAGAAATTATCTTGTGTGTTTTAGATTCATTGAGAATAAATTTTCCTAATTGGTGAGGTTCTTCAGAAAGGTCGGGTGCGCAGTACTCGTAACCGGCGTGCTTGTATGAACAGATGTATGAACGTGGACGAGGCGAAGGAAGTATGTAAGGATCGTAGCAGGTGGCGTTCTGTGGTTTCTGCCTACCCCCATGGGAAAAAGGCGTGAGTTTATGTATATATGTATGTATGAGAATAAATTTATTCAGTCTTTGTGTTTACGTCGGATAATATAGAACTTTGGATTGATTTTGAACTTTACGCAGACGAATTAAGGAGCAGAAGTTTGTTTTTCATAACATTTCTAGAAATCTTATTGTGTTATCACTGTGACTGATAAAAAAGCGTCAAAAACATAAAGTATCTTTTCTTTTTGAAATATCTTCAAAAAGGAGACGCGTATTTTGACCCTTTGAGTCCCGAGAGATTCGGCCTTAAACTGTTCAAAGTCAAAGCTCTCAATGAAGGCAATTCTTAGAAAAAGTAAAGAAAATCTGTATAAAGCCTCGATCACACTAAATGTGGGTCTTAGTCGGAATTCAATAAAAGAACTGAACGAACGGAATATTGAGCAAAAACTATCATGGAGAGATTGCGTGTAGTCAAAGCCCCGCCC
Organism: Caradrina kadenii; assembly: GCA_947462355.1. NCBI lineage: Eukaryota > Metazoa > Arthropoda > Insecta > Lepidoptera > Noctuidae > Caradrina > Caradrina kadenii. Next base: position 12,644,132 of record OX381684.1, on the reverse strand, counting down.
ACGCATTTCGTCTAATCAGTCTCGAATTTGTCTCTAATTGTCATTATCATCAATATCTTTTTATGCCGAGTAAATTTTGAAAATTTTCTTATTTTCATTGACTCAGTTTAGGACATCCGGTATTGTTCCTATATCTATTTTGTCTATAAATAGAACGTGCTAGGAAAAATATTGGCTTTGAATCATCCTCATCGATTTTCGGTCACAGCTGGTTATAATGCACAAGTTTGTGTACAACTTCTTTTTCCCTCATTCTTATAATCTGATGGGATGGTAATCTGACAAGACAGGAGACACAACAGCTCGACGTGCTTTCCTTGGAAACGGATCACATCACCAACTTTCAATCATCGGGGTATTATTGAGAAAAGCCAAATAAAAAATCTATGGGGGAGGCTTATGTCCAGCAGGACGTCTTACGGCTGATAAGATGATGAAGAAATAAAAAAACTAATAACATTTTGCTCAACCTGGAAATTCAATCCAGTATTCCATGCTTAGAAGTCACGCTTGCGACCACGATACCAATGGAACAGTAAAAATTATCCTGACAGTAAGGTAGTTCGAAGCTAGACAGCCCGCTCTTCTATTAAATTTTCGCCTATCGTGGAGGTGATTTCAATGCATAATAAAGAGATTCAATTGATCGTCCAGCTCCCTCAAGATGACAAAACCAATCTATAGAACAGTTCTTAATATCATTTCCAAATCGTTATTAAGAACGGTTATAATTTGTAAATGGATCAGAACAGACATTTAATGTCGGAATAATACTCGTAGTTTCATTCGCAACGAAATAACTTTAAATTCTACCTATTATTGCTATTGCTGAACTGACAGGCACAGCTATCCGTAATAAATGGACCGTGGAGCTACTAATGTTTAGATTTGTGTTGAAAATAAAAAAATATAAAGGTGGTGTTCATTTTAGGATTCAAAGTCAAAAAACAAAGTAAGCATTTATTTCAATTAAACCATTTACGGGCACTTTTGAATTGTAAAGAAGTTACCCATACAAAAAGTTGAAGCTACTTTTTCGTTCCAAAACGTAGGTCTGTATAGAGAAGAACGAGCAATAAACTCCATGGACACTCTTTTCAAATTGGTTTTTACAAAATCTTGGTTACAATATTCTTGTTGCTTCTATATGTGAAAACAATGAAGATGAATATAAAAACAATAAAAAAAAATAGTGCTAAAGATGTAAGCCATGGTAGTTAAGAGATGACCAATCCCAACTGACAGCGCCCGTTGACGAACATGTACGAGCATAACAAACATAACGAGTAGGCAGTGGACAAGAGTGGTGTTGGTTTTTGCCAGCTATTTTTATTTGACAGTTAAGGTAGTCCGGAGCTCGAAAGTTTGACAACCGAAACCTTCAAAGTCGAAACTTTAAAGCGCCTGGCTGAATTATGATTTAAAGAAAGTGTCTGGCAATAAGGATTTCTTTTTTATAATCAATTTTACAGGATATGGAAAAAAAGAATTATAGGTAGTGTAAAACATCCTCTTTATCTGTTATCTGAAAAAGGGCCCATTTGGGTATTTATCCCCAAAATTTTAATCATGCTAAAACGACATAGGTTTGGCCAATGCGATCTTAACCATAATTATATCCACAAAGGGAGGTATTGTTTTCTTAAACAAAATTTAAATAAACTTAAAAAAACGAACCATTAAAAAAAGTCCATGCAAAAAGCCATATGAATATACCTTAAAAAAAACTAAAATACATAAATCACGTCGTCCATTTCCCTTCGTAGCTCCACGTCCACTGCAGTCACCAACAAAATGTACTATTCCCGGGACAAATTGACAGCGGAAGTCTCGAGCTGGGACAGGCTTCCCCGGCGACTGATTATTGCATTTCAATATTCAATAGATACAAGACGAACCTACAAGTTTCCAATCAGAAATTAGTTTTGAATAGCACTCTAAGTATAAGTTGGGAACAATCATAGAAGCTTTGATTTTAGCTAAATGGATTTGCTTTTGTAATTTCGCTAAAAATTTTAGGAGTATGAGAATTTCGTTGACCTCCATTGAAATGAGAGGGTCCTTTACCATCGAATGTTATGTCTAGTGGGCTATGATTATTGTCAGGTTTTATAATTACTTACCGTTCGTGACTTTGTCACAGTCTCATTTAATATAATTATTATCCCACTGGAACCGTACAATTATTCGGAATGAAAATAGCTTATGTCCTAATTTAGACTATATTTATATATCTATGCCAAATTTCATCCAGATCCGCTCAGCCATTTTGGCGTGATTGAGTAACAAACATCCATCCATTCAAAGTTTCGCATTTGCAAATAGTAGTAAGAAGTACAATAGCAAGCACTGTTAGCTTATGCTTTAAAAAAATAGATAAATCTGCAGTAAAAAAAAATAAATTGATGAATACACGTAGCTGTTCAATCAGAAAATTACTTTCAAATATAACTCTCGAATTAACTTCGGAACAAATTGGAGATATTGCTGTAGCTAAATATGTTAGCTGTTGCAATTACGGTCCGAAGTTTATCGGCGAATGCTCGTTGCTTCGATTACAATATGTTCGGTATATTATTGTAGTGAGCTGAGTTGTAAACTAAGCTCGATTACCGGTAAACTGGTTAATAGTTTATATTGGTGTAGCACATTTGAACAAATTTCGTGGAACTAATCAGTTTGCTAACTCATAAACTTCTAACTTGTAAAGGTCGGGTGCGCAGTACTCGTAACCGGCGTGCTTATATGACCAGATGTATGAACATGGACGAGGTGGAAGGAGTATGTAAGGACCGTAGCAGATGGCGATCTGTGGTTTCTGCCTAACCGCATGGGAAAAAGGCGTGGCATGAGAACAAGCACGCCGGTTACGATTACTGCGCACCCGACCTTTCTGAAGAACCTCACCAATAAGGTCAGGGTAGGTCTTTATAGGGCGTTTGGACAAAAAGGATTTATATGGCCATTGCCACTCACATTTGCCATATAATCTTTTTTGTCAGTCGCCTTTCACTCATCCTCTTAACATGACCGAACCATCTAAGCATACTCTTTTCAACCTTTGTCACTACATCCTCTTTTAATCCGCAACGTTCTCGTATAATTTCATTCCTCACTCTATCGATCAAAGTTACACCACACATAGTCATTTAATACCTACATATATTCTTATCCCTAAACAAAACAGTTGTGAGATTATGTGCATAAGAATATTCTTTTCTGACATCGATAAGCTAGATAATAGGTATGACGTATTTTATTCAATTTTCTTGTCATCGCCGTCAGCCACACGACCACGTCGCTAGTTGTGAACTCAGGGATATTTAATCGAGTGTGTCAAGTGCACGTAGACTGGATACGGCATACTAGACGATAGTGATACGGAATTTAATGAAGCTTCTGTAAAACCTACTTCTTCTTCTCAGCGTATCGATGGAAAATAAAATAATATAAATAAATAAATAAAATGTTTTAAATTTTATGTTTCGCCCAAAATTCAGCCACGGCAGCACCATCTGTCGACGCAGTCATTAGGTCCTCATGAGTGCAGATGACAGGGCTTGAGGCACAAGATAAAAGGGGGGCTATGGTCTGCGGAGAGACGCCGCACGGGCACCGAAGGTCGGTGCCATCTGCGAAACCCCACAGTAAAAGATTCTCGTTGCTACGGCCGACTTAGGTGCGGAGCTTACTCATAGGGTTAGTAAAGATTTTTTTTTAAATATTATTGGATTTCAAACTAGCCCTCGGCCCACCTGATGTTAAGTCGTCACCGCGTCCTATGTGCCTCTTATTACACCGGCACTCATAATCTTACCGGAACACAGCAACGCTGCTTTGTAGAAACAGGCATGGTGGTAGTACTTCCCCGGACGAGCTCCTTCTCATAGAGGTATATTACAATTTTTTTTTTGTTATTTCGATGAAAAACAAGCCCCTTAGGTAACGTAATTAAAAATCTTATTCAGCCTCTTTAAAAGCTTAATCATTTTAATGCCTATTCTCCTAATACCTAAAAACATTCAAAATTTTGTCGCAGTCTCATATCAGCGACAAACAATGTAAAAAATATAGGCAAATTAGAGGCATTTTTGAAAGATTGAGACTGAGGTAAAATTTCGAATCTTTCGTAAATATTAGATTAAATTGTACCTATGTAAAAATATCAATGATAGGAAAAAGAAACACGTAAAAATAATACAATAAATATGTGCTCCAGGTGATCGGTCTCAATTAGCACTGCAACCATAGTAATAGGGAATAACGCTTCATCTCAATCAATGGAATAAAGCGCAAATGAATGAATGACTGAATGGAACGAAAATAAAAATAACAATGGAAAATTTAAAGTATGCCGAGAACAGACCACCTGGTTGGTGTAAATCAATCTTAGTGCACTTCAAAAACAAAGCTGAGGCTTAGACCACGCTCTGCAGAAACTAGAAGAGACTAGTGTAAATGTTTTTTCATTAAATTATCGTACAAAGAGCTGTGGATTATGTGACCAACAAATAATTGAATAAAAAATGCATAGTTATGTTGGTAATGAGGTGGGGTTGTAATTTAAAATGTATGGAACTTATGTCGGCGATGCGGTGGGGTTGTAATTTAAAATGTATAGAATTTATGTAGGCGATGCGGTGGGGTTGTAATTTAAATTGTATAGAACTTATGTAGGCGATGCGGTGGGGTTGTTATTTAAAATGTATAGTTATCTTGGTGACGAGGTCGAACAAAGACCGACCGACTGTTTGAAATAATTACGTCCTTTCATTTCCCTTACTTTTCTGCCCCGTTGGTCACGTGGTGTCAAGTACGACTGTTGAACATGGGGTCCTGGGTTTGATTCCCTGGTCAGGCAATAAGCGTTATTGGGTTTTTTCCATTAGGAATCTCTCTATAACAGTCCGGAGATTGAAAGTTGGTGATGTGACACCCCCGTGGCTCAGAAAGCACGTAAAGCCGTTGGTCCTGTGCGGATTGCCGTCACAGCGGTCTATGAGAGTTAGGGAACGAGAGTGCACCTGTGTTTGTGCACTATAATATCTACTGTTTACCTGGCTAGTCTGCATTAAGATCTGCATTAAGATTAGTCGCCGTTGCCGAAATCAGTCTGAAAAATACATACATACATCTTCATAAAATACTAACACAATTAATTCTTACGTAAAAGTCAAGTGAAATTCAAGTGTTCACCTTAACTAAATAAAGAAACGAACAGTACACCATTCAAAACGCCCACCGTAGAAATAACTTGTAGTTTTTTTTTTTTCGTTAAGGAAAAAGTTCTTCGCCCTTGACAGCGTCCCTGACACAAGTAAGCACTTAAGGCTTTTGATGCAGCTGTAAGAGTGTTGTGTACACTCTTACCCTTTGTTGCCAGCCATTTATTTTACTGTCTTATTCATTTTAAAAGTGTTTTCTTTATACGCTGAAAGGAAGGCGGGAATGAGGTTATAACTTATGTTTGTTTTGAGCACGTATTTTGTCTTTTTTTTTCTGTTGAAGGTCAACTACTGAATTTGTTTGGTTGATTATACAAACCATTACACCTGTATCCCCCGAAGGGTTAGACAGAGGCGTACTAATTTACACCCACAGCCCGCCGGTATGTTTTAGGTCCCATGGACTGCGCCGTTGGTCTCGTGGTCGCAAGTGCGACTGCTGAGCGTGGGGTCCTGGGTTCGATTCCCAGGTCGGGCAAAAAGTGATATTGGGTTTTTCTATTCGGAATTTCTCAGTAACAGCCCGGAGTATGGAAGTTGGTGGTGTGACACCCCCGTGTCTCGTTAAGCACGTAAAGCCGTTGGTCCTGCGCTTCATCTCTCCCCGGTTGTGTCGGATTGCCGTCCCATCGGACTATGAGAGTGAGGGAAGAGGGAGTGCACCTGTGTTTGCGCACACTCTTGTGGACTATAATATCTCCTGCGTACTTGGCTAGTCTGCATTAAGATTAGCCGCCGTGGCCGGAATCGGTCTGGAGAATACATACATTTTTAGGTCCCATGAAATAGGGTAGGTCCCAGGTGATAAGTGATGTAATAAACGTTTTTAAATGCGAGAATTGGCAGTTAACCAGTCATAGTAGCTTATACGCTTGACAGTTTTTGAAAACGGAGGTTAAAAATTGTTTTTACTATTTCAGTTTAAACCTGTAACTGTGATGGTATTCCACCAATATAATAACTCGACAAACCAAAAAGGAGTTTCCAGTAAGTTTCAACATCATCCAACCATCCATCCAGTTGTTCGTCACAGACTGTCCAACGTGCAGATTAATGAGTGAACGGAATAGACAGACGGACTCTGAAAAATAGCTTTTGAAAACGCTGAGGTGAAAGACGAGAGGAAATACCTTTTAAGATCGTAATTAAGTGGGGGATTATTTTGGGGTAAGTAAGATGAAAACTGTGAGATGTTTTTAAAATATTTTGGAGGAAAATATATTACTTTGTTGGAGGGTTTTGTTTTTGGGAATTAGAAATACCTCTCTTGTATATCTACGGTTTTTATAATGTAAACATTATTTTAAATTGCTGTTACAGTAATTATTTATCATTATTTACTGAAAGCCTGCAGATAATAGAATGATAAATAAATTGTAGTACATGCAGAAGTGATACTCACACCTGCAGCAGTAGGCCAGGCAGTAGACTTGTGCTGTGATTGGTTTAGCTCAATCCAGACAATGATCCCCATTTTTTTAAGCTGTTATATTTTGTAATTTGGCAGGAAGCTCAAATATCCTACTCCTCCGCTAATCTTTTCTGATTAATTTCGTTGCGGGATCCAAGACAGTTTTATCGTTTCTCCGGGACTCGTCGAGCTTCATTGCCTCGGCGCTCTTCTGGCGGTCTCCACTGTTGATTCTGGCTTACAGAAGTTGCAGTGGTTGGGAATAGTGTGGCGGACTTGTCCCAAAAAAAAAGCTCAAATATCTATATGTAAATAAAAATAGCCTAAGTTACTTCTTATAACATCAGCTATCTGCGAGTGAAAGTCCTGTCAAAATCAGTTCAGCCGTTTCGGAGATAAGCCGGAACAAAGAGACAGACAAAAATTTTAAAAATTGTTTTTTTATGTTTACTTTTTTTTTGTGTATACTTTCATATACATTTAGTGAAAAGTTTGTAATTTGAAATTACAAACAGACCCTTTTATTTTATTTATTTGTATAGATATCAATTGGTGATACTTATTATTCTATTTTCACTTTCAAACTGTACAGATGCACGCTCACCCGCTCACTTTTCATATCCAATGTTTTTCTAATAGTTTAATAATTAGTTAGTAACTAAGGGGTATCGTGTTGCCTAGTTACTGGGTTGTAGAGGTCAGGTATTCAGCTGCGTCCGGGTAGACTAGAAGCCGACCCCAACATAGTTGGGAAAAGACTAAGCAGATGATGATCAAATATTTTGTACCTAATAGTTTTTTGTAACTCTTCGCCAGTCTTATTTTCCAACTTTTTTGTACGTTAGTCCTTGGCGTAGCGTTCAGAATTAAAATTGGGTTTAACTTACATGTCGGCAGTCATAAGGTCAGCTTGTATAAAATAAACAAATGAATAAAACATTATGATAATCGTATTCCTAATTCAAAAATCGGCTCGAATTAAATTATATTATGATACATTATCGCGCTCGAACTGGGCTCACTGGTGGTGTCCCCTTGTGTCGCAGACAGAAATTTCATAGAATTTCGTTTCATAGAAAATGTTTCATATAATATTTGGTCCATGCATTTTTATTTCGAATATTATTGTTTCAAAGACTATCTACTTGAATGAAAACAGTTTTATAGAAACACAATCCAAGTAATTTTTAAACACATTTTCTAAGTTAACAAACTTTTTAAACAGTAGAATTATTTTTTACGAATAGGTATTGTATTTTCGGTTTATTTTTTTTAAAGTCAATACGTTGTGCTACAAAACTTATTGACAGAAATTAATCGCTGCAAAACCGACTCCCCTGGAGTATAATTTAAATTCGCGTAGGCGAGGAGGGGCGAGGCGGCCCGCATGGACGCTCGCATGGGACCGCCAGAGCCCCGCAGCACCGGAGCCGTGACAGAAACCATGCCTGCTGCATGTTGGATGCTCGCTTGCAGCATACAAGTAGTAGGTTGGGTGAGTACTGAGACCGCCAATAAGTTTTATATTAAATAAAAAATATAAGGATGAGTAATATTTGAATTTTTTTTAATTGCCTCGTTGGCCTAGTGGTCCTAAGCGCGACTGCTACGCTAGAGGTCTTGGGTTCGATTCCCAAGTCGCGCAAAAAGTGTTATTGGGTTTTTCTATGAAATTCTCAGTAACAGCTCGTAGTTAGGATTTGTGCCCGGTTAATGGCAATAGGCTCGCCCCCTATTACATGGGACCTAAACATACCGGCGAACTGTAGGTGTACATTGTTACACCTCTGCCTAACCCTTCGGGGAATATAGGCGTGATGGTATGTTATGTGATATTTGATTTGTTATTCTATGATACGATTATTCTAACATTAAACATAAAAATCAGTGATTTCAAATCTTAAAAGTAAGTATTCTGCGTATTGCGTATTCTATGAAACGAACGAACGAACTGCTCCGTTGGTCTCGTGGTGGCGAGCACGACTGTTGAGCTTGGGGTCCTGGGTTCGATTCCCAGGTCGGGCAAAAAGTGTTATTGGATTTTTCCATTAGGAATTTCTCAGTAGCAGTTTGGAGTTAGGATTTGTGCCCGTGGGGTATATAACCTATGTTACACAGGAATAATGTAGCTTTCTAATGGTAAAAGATTTTTTGAAATCGGCGCAGTAGTTTTTGAGTTTATTCATTACAAACATACCACAGACAAAAAAACAATTATTTCCTCTTTATAATATTTATTTCAAATGACATTTTTAAAATGCCACCAGAAAGTTTTTAATTTAAAATATCTCCTAACGTCCACAATTTATTTTAAATACGTCTGCGGAGTATTAAAGGAAAGCAGATTTCCTCTGTAGACATAATAAAAGTGTAAAACTCTCATTTAAACCTCAGCTAAATTAGTTTTAATTTTCAAACTTTGTATAAGAAAATTAAATGTTCTATCTAGGAAGAATTTACAAATTAAGTAGCTGGCAAGGATACTCGGGATCTTACAAAAAGATTACATTGAAAATAAGCTTAATTTTTTAACCCTCGTATGGACTAGCAGTCAGCCACACAGGTGGTCCGAAGAGGTTGATTTTTTTGTTTCTTTTTAGTGGTTTGGTGCGTACAATTGATCAATTGTACTACGTTCGTATTCTTAACTCAGTCGTAATTTGTCAAAATGCTAACAAAAATAATGTCAATTCTATAATCGACATTATTTTGACATTGACAGTTGCTGAGTTGAGATTGCGATTAGATGTTAAACGTTTTAAATTAGCAGAATTGGTCTTCTTGTGTAATCTTAATACATTATTATTTTGGCAGTAATTATATTACAATAAATAATACCATCCTAGTATCTGTCCCTTCGCGGGCAAATGCCTCATCTCATACGACAGAGCACGAGGATTGATCACCAAGCTTGCTTAAGGCGGATTTCAGACTTATATTTATCTATAACTCCAGATTTCTTCACGAAGCTTTCCTTCACCGATGTCAATAATGTCCAAGATAAACTTAGTATAAAAAATATTTATTGATAACTGAAGTAAAGAAATACAGATCTGGCTTGACGCGCGCTATGTTATGCCAGGAGGCGTACAAATATGGTGTGCAAATCAAGCTGACAATTTAAAATAAAAAAATGTATTAAAAATATTTGAAAATCGCTGTCTCAAAAAAAGCTACCTTGTGACCTAGTGGTACTAAGCGCGACTGCTACGCTAGAGGTCTTGGGTTCAATTCCAAGGTCGAACAAAAAATGTTATTGAGTTCTTCTATGAAATTCTCCGTAGCAGCTCGTGGTTAATGGCAATAGGCCCGTCCCCTATTACATGGGACCTGAAACATACCGGCGAACTGTGGGTTTACATTGTTACACTACTGCCTAACCCTTCGGGGAATACAGGCGTGATGGTATGTTATGTTATGTTGAAAATCGCATAATTTTGGTACTCGTATTAAAAAAGAAAGTTAGTACTTAGAAACTATATTGAAAAAGTCACAACGATACTTGCCCGGATTTGAACTTGCCCCACCACCTTATGTAGGAGAGGCGGAGCGCTTCAACCTCTGGCCTATCACGACATGTTTGCAGTAGATTCGAACCAGTTTTTATGAAATTGGCTCCTAACGTTTGGAGTCAGCAAGTCGTAAAACAAAGGTTTATGATCCACACATTTCATCGGTGATTTACAATCATTGTGGAACCGTGATCTGTATGTTTATAGCATTTTTTTAATAACACTCTTGGTCATTTTGTATAAAGTACCTACTTGGCAGATGATACGATTTTCTCAAGTGATATTATCGGGAATAAAAGAGTGTATTAAAAACAAAATTTAATAAAATTCCAAGGAAAATCCCCTCAGATTATGAAGGGAAGAAAAAGTGAACCAGTGTTTGCGCACGCAATTGTGCACTATAATATCTCCTAACAAAATAATGATATACAATTGTACACTTTCAGTTTTAATACATACCTACATAAACTCACGCCTTTTTCCCATGGGGGTAGGCAGAAACCACAAAACGCCACCTACTACGACCCTTACGTAATCATTTTGCCTTGTCCACGTTCATACACCTGGTCATACAAGCACACCGGTAACGAGTATTGCGCACTCGACTATTCTTAAGAACCTCACCAATAAGGTCAGAGTAGTTCTTTTTAGGGCGTCCCCTCCTGGTGTTGCCACTCACATCTGCCATATAAATCCCTTTTGTCAGTCGCCTTTCACTCATCGTCTGAACATGATCGAACCATCTAAGCATACTCATTTCAACCTATGTCACTACATCGCATTTACACATCGCAATCACATAAACAACGTCTTCTAGCAATTTTTATTATTTTAATAATATCGAGTATTACAAACTTATATTGTTGAAATAAACTTTACTAAATTGTTACTGATTAAACTATCCTATCTAAATAAAACAAATGAAAATTCACCCATTCGAAACAGACTGAAATTAAGCACTTTTAGAACGTCAATTAAACAGTTGAAAATCCATAAAATAAGCCATTTTATATATTTAGTAAGTAGTGATGTTATTTTATACGCAAATAAATAGGTGAAGTGCCAATTTTAAAATAGGTAGGTAAGTGGATTATAGTTTGACTTAAATTATAAGAATAGAATACATTAGTTAGGTTTATAAATGCCTTGATGGCCTAGTGGTTTTAAGAGCGACTGGTACGCTAGAGGTCTTGGATTCGAGTCCCAGGTCGAGCAAAAACTGTTATTGGGTTTTTCTATGAAATTCTCAGTAGCAGCTCGGAGTTAGGATTTGTGTCCAGTTAAGGCTCGCCCCCTATTACATGAGACCTAAACATACCGGCGAACTGTGGGTGTACATTGTTACACCTCTGCTTAACGGTGATGGTATGTTATGTTTATAAAATGTTCGTTTTCCTAAATGTAAAATCTATACATATAATAAAATCGTAGCGAAGTGAAAACTGTACATTTAATATTTTTGAAAAAAAGTAATTGCTACGAGGTCGGGTAATGATTCTAATGCCGAAAATATGGTTTTTAGAATTTTTGTCTGTTTGTCTGTTTGTCTGTGCGTTTGAACACGCTAATCTCAGCCGTGGCTGAACCGATTTGAATGCGGTTTTCACTAATGTATTGCGGTAAGCTCCACTTAAAACTTAGGCTATAAATTATCACGCTATTTGCTTTGGGGGATGAGCAATGTTGCATTATGTCTGAGTTCTTCTACAGATCCTCACGGGATTGAAAACAACGACATATAATGTAAGAATATTGTAGATAGCTGCGGAATTGAACTTCTAAAATAATTATCATCACGCTATACCTTCAAAGAGTTAAGCAGTCAATAATGGCAAACTAGAACGGCTATTTTAGAGTTATTTCCGAAGTAGTAAATAGTCTAATGGTTTGATGACCGCCTTGCAAATCGCTGATCGTGAGTTCGGTCCTCAATAACAGTTTTACTTTTTGTGTTTTTTCAAACATTTTTTTTCGTACATTTAGATTCCCAACAATCTATATCTATACATATAATAAAATCGTAGCGAAGCCAAAACTGTACATTTAATATTTTTGAAAAAAAGTAATTGCTACGAGGTCGGGTAATGATTCCAATGCCGAAAATATGGTTTTTAGAATTTTTGTCTGTTTGTCTGTTTGTCTGTTTGACTGTTTGTCTGTTTGTCTGTTTGTCTGTGCGTTTGAACACGCTAATCTCAGCCGTGGCTTAACCGATTTGAATGCGGTTTTCACTAAAATATTGCGGTAAGCTCCACTTAAAACTTAGGCTATAAATTATCACGCTATTTGCTTTGGGGGATGAGCAATGTTGCATTATGTCCGAGTTCTTCTACAGATTCTCACGGGATTGAAAACAACGACATATAATGTAAGAATATTGTAGATAGCTGCGGAATTGAACTTCTCAAATAATTATCATCACGCTATACCTTCAAAGAGTTAAGCAGTCAATAATGGCAAACTAGAACGGCTATTTTAGAATTATTTCCGAAGTAGTAAATAGTCTAATGGTTTGATGACCGCCTTGCAAATCGCTGAACGTGAGTTCGGTCCTCAATAACAGTTTTACTTTTTGTGATTTTTCAAACAATTTTTTTCGTACAGGTAGATTCCCAACAATAATAAAATAAAAGTATGCATAACTTCTGCCATAACATTGATTTGCTTACTTTTTTTTAAATCTTTTAATATTAAAGCAGAAAATAATGTCTGTACATAGTCTATTTATACTTAAAATAAAATCGTAGCGAAGTCAAAACTGTACATTTAATATATTTAAAAAAAAGTGATTGCTACGGGGTCGGGAAGCGATTCTAAATTTTTGTCTGTTTGTCTGTTTGTTTGTTAGAGCATCACGCAAATACTGCCGGACAGATTCCGTTCAATTTTTGTATATATATTCATCATAGGCCAAAGTTGGTCATAGACTATAAATTATCGCGCTATCTACTTTGGGGGATGAACAATGATGATACAGATTACGACGGGTTCCAAAAAAAATGAAACAAAATATAACAATACTTTAGATGGCTGAGGATTGAACTGCTGAAATAATTATCATCACGCTATACCTTTAAGAAGCTAAACAGTCAATCATGGCAAAACAGAACGGCAATTTTAAATCTTTTTCTATTGAATTAAATAGTCTAATGGTTCGATGACCGCCTTTCGAAATGCAGGGCTTGAGTTCGGTCCCGGTATAATGTTTTACTTTTTGTGATTTTTTAAATATTTCTTTTGAATACTAGAAGATTTCCAAACAATAATAAAATAGAAGTAGTCATTCTTATGCAGTAACGCTTAGCTTGCTTATTTTTTCTTTATTATTTTTGCAGAAAAGAATGTCTATAATACATAGTTACTAAAAAACAGGAAATTGAAGTCAAAAGTTTTCATCGAAAAAATAGAAACCGATAGGTGTGCAAACGATAGTAGAGCGGAAAATATACGTATTGTTAAAGAATTTATGTCTATTTGACTCTTTAATTTTGACAAAATAGTCTTTAAATGTCGGGCCAACACATGACTGTATTATTGCGCGATTTAAATTCTTCTTTTCACATCAATGATACCCCTTTTTTTTTAATTCAATGCCTTCCAGATACATCACTGAAGTTCACTACCGGGAGGTAGGTAGTCTCACTAATTCAAGTAGTCATGAGGTGCTGGATATCTTCCTTCACACAATCTGCTTTGCTCTTTGGGTGGTGGGCTTTGAAATTAATAGTTAGGCTATTTCGCTATTTGTAATAAATAATGAGGTTAGGTAAGCATTATTGTTCTTGGACATGTTTTGGATTGCTATAAAATATACACAATACTGCAGATTAGTTACATATTCCACCGTACATACCATCACGCCTGTATTTCCCGATGGGTTAGGCAGAGGTGTAACAATGTACACCCACAGTTCGCCGGTATGTCTAGATCTCATGTAACAGGGGGCGAGCCTATTGTCATTAACCGGGCACAAATCCTAACTCCGAGCTGCTACTGAGAATTTCATAGAAAAACCCAATAACACTTTGCTTGACCTGGGAATCGAACCCAGTCGCGCTTAGGACCACTAGGCTAACGAGGCAGTTCCTATGAAAGACAGTGGGAGATATTTTATCCTATGAAATAAAAAACATGACGTCATTAGCCACAAGGAGTTAAGCAGTCAATTATAACATGGTATGGGAATTGCTATATTTTTTTATTATTATTACGCTATTTACTTTGTTTAGAGAATAGCTTCGGTGTTTAATGAAAGCCATGTAAGATATTTTGTGTGAGTTCGATCCCAATTGATTGTTACTTTTTGTCATTATTTTAATTGGTACCTAATTCAATTGTTTTTATTTTCGATGGGGATAGGATCGCCGCACCACAAGGATTCTCTGACGCAGGTACTCTCTGGTCACAGTTGTTTCGGGAGCTAACTGTTTCGGTTTCGGTGCTAGGACACGCTTTGGTGTTATCACTGTAGGATCACAAAGGAGCGTACGGTGTAGGTATGCCCCTGCTTGGGCAGAACATCAGCGTGTCCTCATAAAGGCGATTGGCGGCGGCGACCTCTCGCGTCCGGCCTTGGTTCATCCATAGTCCGGAGCGAGGGAGAATGGGAAGCAATCGCTTCCTTCTGCAAAGTAGTAATGCCAACGAAGGAGGAGGCGAAACGCATGAGGGAGAGGTCAACCTTTCACCCCGGCCGCCAGAACAGAAGGGGATGCCCCGGGTGTCGAGAGTCGTAGAGCGATTCCAGACCACAGTCGGAGTGGGCTTGCGGTCGGCTACCGTTGTGTGGCTCGCCGTCTAACTAGAACCAGACCCAAGTCGACGACGTACTGTGTTTCACGCGCGCCTCAAAGAGATGTTAGCACAGTTGCGGAATTTGTTCGAAAGACTCACCGCGGCCCTGGAACACAAAGGACATTGGAAGGAACTCGGATGGGTTTTAGCCAATAACCGTCTGACACTCCTTTCCACCAGAAAGGAAAAAATCATTTGACGACATCTCATGCTTAAAAAAGGGACCTCCCAACTTCGACACTTCATACAAGTGTTGAACGATTTATGTGCAAACGTTTTTCGTCCAAAATTTTAACTTCTGTCCTGAGCCACACCACCAAAAAGTGTACTTATTTTCAAATGGCAGAACAGAAATAGATTAGCAACAACAGAAACTGTACCAAAATCAATTTCACCCATAGAAAAATTCCGTGACAGTCGTTCTTCTGACGTTGAATGTCTCACAGACTTCACGCTTTCAGGATGCAAGTTGAATGAAGCATCAATCATGAATTATGCATCGCATTCGGAATTTCTTCTTATGGGTAGGTACTATAAACAGAAGATGTTCTACATGCTTAAAATTTTTGTTTAAATGGAAATTGATTGTGTAGTTTACGGTTCCAAAGATAAGGGATAATTTGTGAGGTAAAACTTTGCTTAGTCTTTTAAGAAGTCTTATGCTTACTGTTTTTTGTCCATACTTTCTCCCAAAAACGTTACATTAATTTGGTTCTAACACGAAGCTCAAATTTTGTTGGCTGTTGCTCTGATTATAAGATTCATTTCTTCGGTCTTGATACTAGACAGATCGCAACTACAATGTGAGGTATAATGTTAAAGCAGTGCCTATTAAAGATGCTGTTTAATGGTTTGAGAAAGAAAAGTAAGTAAATTTTGAAACCACATCATAGTATTATCTAAAGGGATAGTAAAGCCACATATACTCTCCTTACGCCAATTATGTTTTAGCCCCAGGTATGGCGTAAGCCTATTACCAGCCGAGCACAAATCCAGACTTCAAGCGACTACAGATAAATTCTTTAAACCTACAGTCGTAACTATTAGCAGTCACCTTAGCAACCATTTGACCTGCTTGGAAGATTTTGATAACATAGTATTCAATACTTATTTAGTTAAGTAACACTTAGGTCGACGTGAGCGAAGCCGCGGGCAACAGCTAGTACATTATAATAATAGCGTTAATATCGACTTCCCCTGAAGAAAAAGGGGCCGAAGGGTGATGTATGCATTTATGTAACTATGCAAATGGGCAAAAATTTCAGAATAACCAGCGAAATACATAGTGAAGTTAATCTAATTGTTTCTAAATTACTCTAGGCTAATAAAATTTTAGTTTTTCCTTAAAGTAAATAAATATGGTTGCGTTTTGCCATTCACACGGCCCTGTACAGCCCGTCTCACACTGTGCCTTGTTCCGACTTTAAAAGCTATAGGACAAAGAGAGAACCAAGGATGTTAGTATGAGAATTCAGAGTTATGTTAATATGCAATACACTTTAGGAGACAAGAGGGTATGCAAAACTATAATATAAAATATGAGGGTTGATTATAGGACCGCTACGCTTGCGTTTAAGAAATTCATTATTTCGGACTACGTTATTTTATTTATTGACAATATACTAAGGACCCACTTCAGTGACTTGCAACCTTAAAATGTTTTCCTTGTCATACGCGTACGGCTAGACCTGAATGCTTAAGCCTACTAAGGATACTTTTACGATTCTAGCTACGCGTTTTTACATCGTAAGATAGAGAACTGCCTGAAGTCGACTGCCATTGAGGGAAACAATTTAGAGTAGTTTATCTATCAGGGTACTGATGTTTATTAACTGCCTAACGGCAGATTACACCCTCTACTAAGGTAATACATAAACTAACACAAGTACACCGAAGACTTACTTTGTACATTCATTGCGATTATTCTTGGTAAACGCAGAAGTGGTATTTCACGCCGTTACTTCACATTTCCTCAATCTTTTCAATATAGAGTATGCATCGCAGCGTTTCAGCAGCTGATCCCGCCACACTATTCCCAACCACTGCAACTTCTGAACCAGAAGCCAGGTAGCCAGAATAAACAGTGGAGACCGCCAGAAGAGCGTTGAGGCAATGAAGCTCGACGAGTCCCGGAGAAACGAAACAAGCGTCTTGGATCCCGCAACAAATTAATCAGAAAAGATTAGCGGAGGAGTAGAAAAAGACATAATTTCCACTTCCTTCCAAACAGGCTATCTAGAACAGAACTAGGCCAATAGGCACAAGGGGATGTTTACAACATGGAGAAGCCCAGATTGCTAAGCACCACGAATTGCAATTGTCATTAACTCCTGATGTGAGCTGTTACATTTGATTCCAGGTATAGAAAAAACGCTTGAACGCAAGGAAATGAGTTCTAGTTTTTAAAAGGTATGCGTAATAAACTACTCCGGATGTAACCTGTACACTGTCTAACATAATATTTTGTTCATTCTGCCAAAGATTACACTCCCATAAGATGTGATGAGCAGACTGTTCATATTTACAGTCAGATGTAGAACATTGACACAAGGGAGAAGCAAGAAACTTGAAAGAAAACAGCAGCTTGGAGTCCAAATCATGACTCTCGTTAAAATATGTCGATTCAGAATTAGCTAACACAACAGAACCGAGTGTGATTTCAAGATATGGACCCCAACGTACTCAGAACGGCTACCAAATAGGTTTGGAAAATCATTTTACTAAACTTTGGTACAAAAACTTATTTAAATCAGGAATTCAAAATTGCATGTATGTTAATAATTTATGTGTGTGATATACATAATGTTACAAAACTGTTTGAATTGTCTATTTAACAGCAAGTATAGATAAAATTTCCTTCAAAGTATTGACTAAAATACTAGAATCAAGTTCCACATTCGGTGAATTAAAATTAAAAAATTCTATTTTTAAAACTTGATTGTCATACCTATTAGGGTGAGTTCCTTTTACATTACTTTTAAATTTAAAACTATATAACAGATGGTGAATTTTTTAGTCTTTCAAATATTTTGTTTCTATACCAAGAAAATCATGTAGATCAAATGTTGCTGTACAATAATTAGTTCGTAAGTACAAAATTGTTTGTATTCTGGTGCTACTGTTTGCGATTGGATACCTAAAGAGGTATTCTCTTGTTCCCACCTCCTACAATTATTTCATTATCGGAACATAAGAAGCAGTTGAAGGGTTTTTTTTTTTTTTTTTTTTTTTTGGTGGGTGGGAAATCATCAAATAACTTCTCCCGCCCTGGGCGGGGCGGGAGGGAGTGTCAGACTTTTACTGACTAAAACCCACCCATGTTCCTTCTTGTGCCCTTTGCGTTCCGGGGGCGCGGTATCTCTTGCGAACAACCCGCAGCCCCGGCAGGCATCGGCCCTCAGTGGCCCCTTCCTTTTGCTGACATCTCTTTGAGGCGCGCGTGGAACACGAACGCGCCGTCGACACGGCCTGTCGTTATGCAACGTAAGGACGGTGAGCTACCCATTGCTCACCGTCCACAGGCCAGTATCTACGGTGGCCGGGAGTCGTCTCGCGGCTCCCGACGTCCGGAGCGTCTACCGCGGCGGCTGGGACGGGAGAACCGCTGTCTCAACCGTCCCGCCGCCTCCTTCTCAAGCATTACTGCCTCGCAGAAGGAGGCGACTGCATCCCATTCCCTCTCGCTCCGGACCATGGCTTAGTTGAAGGGTTAAGGCGACAACATACAATGAGACGCGTCCAAGAGCCGTGGCTTATAGTCGCGACCGATAAGTATGCACAGTCGCTCCGGACAGGGGCTCTTCGAACGTTTTCTCTTACTCATTTCACGGTTGTCAACGATGAAATATGACGATAATCATCCGCTGCCACATCCCGGACGCCGTTCACACAGTCTGCGGACGCGCGCGGCTGTTGCAAACATCCAGCCTGCCAGATTCCTATCAGACGTCTGAACGTTCAAGGACGGCCTGAGGTCACGACCGCGAGTTAAAACAGATGCTTTGCCCAGTGTTGTGTAAATGTCCTGATACAAATAAGCCGTGACTGTGAGCCGCGACTTATGGACGCGGTCATGATTGCACCTTTAAGATGATCTTAAAATCGAATCGTATTAAATACTATCGTTATGTTGGCGCACTGGTACTGTGCTTAGGGTCAGTGATGAAATATATGACATTTCCTCTTCCAGACTTTCTTGATTCACGATAGAAATCAAAACAATGGACCCAGCCCAGGAGTTCGAGGCGAAGTTGCTTCCTCGTATGAAGCCGCTGAATGAATTGACAGCACGCGGAACTTCTGTAGTGCAGCAGTTCTACAGCGGCGCAACTGTGTTTGTAACAGGCGGCTCTGGCTTCCTCGGCAAGCAGCTCATTGAAAAGCTGTTAAGGTAAATGCAAACATACAGAAATTTCCAATTATTATAATGTACTGCAAGGCTTTATTTTATACACAAAAAAAAACAAAACTTAGTAATAAAGTTTTATTATTGAAAAGTAAAATTGTTGAACGCAATAGACTCGCCCCCTATTACATGGGACCTAAAAACATACTGGCGAACTCTGGGTGTACATTGGTACACTTCTGCCTAACCCATCGGAGAATGCAGTCGTGACGGTATGTATGTATGTAAATCTATAGTAAGGGGATGATTGTTAGTATAAACGCTTGAACTGTTGTAAATCCTAAGTATGTGTAAAATTGTTGAAGGTTGATCCTTCTTTGATTTGGCTGAACTTTACTAAAGATAAATGGAATAGCTTTTACATACTTCAATTGAAGATAAACCAAAAAAGTCAGAGCAAATTGATTCCGACTTTTATTTTTGATGTGAAAAATGTTAATTTATGGTAGTACCCAATATAATGCATGTCATTTACAGTTTAGTTACATACCATCACGCCTGTATTCCCCGAAGGGTTAGGCATAAGTGTGACAATGTACACCCACAGTTTGCCGGTATTTTTAGTGCCCATGTAATAGGGGCGAGCCTATTGCCGTTAACTCTAACCTGGGAATCGAACCCAAGATCTCTAGCTTAGCAGTCGCGCTTCGGACCACTAGGCTAACGAGGCAATTCAAAGTTTAAGTTTAGCTATAACATTGAAAATTCATTTTCGTTTAAAAATAAGTTAGATTGCTGACCTACAAGAAACTTTAACTTTTGATTTCATTTAGTGTCTCTTAATATTCATTATAGTGAAGCATTACTAAAAGTAGTTTTGGTCTTTTCAGAGCGACTAAAGTATCAAAAATATTTATCTTACTAAGAAGCAAAAAAGGCAAATCCATACAACAGAGGCTGACTGAGATCTTACAAGATCCTGTAAGTTAAAAACATTGCTTGGAAATAGTATTTTTAAGTTAAGGTGCCTAATCAGTTAGTAGCGCTAATGTGTGGAACTATTGATCGAATTTTGAAAATTCTTTCGTATCTCTGAACGATGAAGGTACCGTCATAAAAAAAAAATGGTGTGTGTAAGAAAAATGACGTATACAAAGTCACAGAGAAAAGGTAGTAAATTCATTTAACACATTTCTGGGACAATATAATCGCACGATAAACAATCTCGCTTGAACTGTTTTTTCAATGAAACGAATATTAACTGATTGTGTCCAGCTGTACGATATACTGAGAGAACAACAACCAGATTTCGCAGAAAAACTTGTGCCTGTATCAGGAGATGTGGCAGAACTTAGACTTGGCTTGTGTGAAGAAGACTGGAACACTATAATAAAACAGGTATGACAGAAAATACATTTCACACATCATACATGGAACAATTTAACCAATCATATCCTTGCAGCATATATGAAGGTTCTTTGTTTGGTAAGATTGACTTAACATAACATGTAAGTTTTAGTATGTAGTCGCCTTTTTCCCATGGTAGGCAGACACCACAAAACGCCACCTGCTACGATCCTTAGATACTCCTTTCGCGTCGTCTATGTTCATACATCTAGTCATACGAGCACGCCGGTTACGAGTACTGCGCACCCGACCTTTCCGAAGAACCTCATCAGTAGAGTCTTGGTAGGTCTTTCTAGAGCTTCCCCTCCCGGCGTTGCCACACACATCTGTCATATAAATCCCTAAATATAAATCTCTCTAAGTCGCCTTTCATTCATCCTTTCAACATGACCGAACCAAGCACACTCTTTTCTTTATCCTTTCTTCTTCTTCTTGCTTCTTCTCTTTTATGTAGTTATTTAATTTTTTTTTCTTTAATTGCCCCTTTGACCGTTGAGCGTTTGCGCTGGTTATTAATAGTTTGAACAACGGAAACACTGAAATTTATGCACATACTCGTGTATACAAATAAAATATAAATAATTTATAAAACATGATTGCATAATTAATCATTAAGGATACGTAGAAAAACATATTTAATTGTATTTATTTATTTGCTGTGTCACAAACTTGTACGAGCGACTGTACTAGTTAATAATAGATACCTTTAAACAATAGAAATGAAATCTATACTTAAAATTTATAAGTAACCTCCGACAGAAGAAAAAATCCCTTCGGTAGCTACTAAAAGAGCTGATAACTTTAAAACCGCTGAACCGATTTCCATCAAACAAACAAGCTAAGAATACTCCCGACTAATTACCCTTACAAACACAAAAAACAAAATCAAAACAGGTTAATGCGTTCGGGAGCAGACGGTGCCACAGACAGACATACATACACACACACTCACACTCACACACACACACACACACACACACACACACACACATATACACGCGAAGTCAAAACTGTACATTTAATATTTTTGAAAAAAAGTGATTGCTACGAGGTCAGGGAATGATTCTAATGCAGAAAATATTTTTTAAATTTTTGTCTGTTTGTTCGTTTCTTTGTTACAGCATCACGCAAATACTGACGAACAGATTCGGTCCAATTTTTGTATATATATTCCACATAGGGCAAAGTTGGTCGTAGGCTATAAGATAACTGCTTTGGGGGATTAGCAATGCTGCGTTATATTCTATTCTCCTACAGATTAAGTCGGGTTTATAAAAATACGAAACAAAATATAACAATACTTTAGATGGCTGGGGATTAAACTGCTAAAACATTTATCATCACGCTATATTCAAGGAGCCTAACAGTCAATCATGGGAAGCTAGAACGGCTATTTTAAACATTTTCTTTAGAAGTACTGGTCTAATGGTTCGATGACCGCGTTCCAAATCGCTGGGCTTTAGTTTGTTCCCCGTAGACTATATTACTTTATTTGATTTTTAAAATATTTTTTTAAAACTAGATGATTTTCAAATAGTAATAAAAAAGAAGTATACATTTTTATACCATAACGTTTAGCTTGCTTATTTTTTCAAACCTTGTATTATTTTTGCAGATAATAATGTCTATACATAGTTTACATATGTTTAACAATAATTGTAATCAAAACTTACTGTTCATTGAAAAAAATTGTGTGGAAACAATAGTACCTATAGCGGAAAATATACGTATTGTTGAAGAATTTATGTCAAAATTTAGGAACCAGAGCTCCTAAATTTTGACAAAATAGTCTTTAAATGCCGGGCCAATATATGGCTGTATATTATTACGCGATTTGAATTCTTTTTCTTTTCACATCGATGAAAAATCTTTGGACGACTTCTTCTTCTCTGGGCCGAGCGGAAGGGACTGTCAGACTCTTACTGACTAAAACTCATCCATGTTCCTCCTAATGCCCTTTGAGTTCCAGCGCCGCGGTGACTCTTTTGAATTCGGGTAATCATCAAAGTCCTTTATAAATACTTTAAGTGTTATAACTGACATGGCTAAAATAAGTTTACTAAAGCGGAAGCAAACATTGCTCCCGATATGTGCTTTCACTGCACATAGCGAGTTTTTGGTCAAGTTTACACTCGCTCGATCACGATACGCACTGATTGAGCGTCACATAGGTAGTTTTGTCGATGTGATTGCTTATTACAATTCTAGCAGCAGGTCAGCAGGCAAAATAATACATGCACTGCGATTACTACCTATTTTACAAAAATCGGAACGATTAATATCACATTTTGATGTCTTTATATTTGAAAGTCAAAGTCAAATCATCTCATCTCAATTAGACCACTAAAAGGCACGTTTTAACGTCAAGGCTGAAGAAAAAGAGGTTGTGACTTAATGTGTTAGCCTGTAAGGCCCAAAGTAGGATGAATCATGCAAACGATATGATAGATGATTAAGAAAGAGTGACGAAAAGATACACCAAAATGAAAGCGAAAGTAAAAGAGATTGTAATAAAGAAGAAGAATTAGAATGAAGAAAAAGCGAACTTCCTGTTATACGGAAGTTCTCGATAACTTTAGAGCCAATGTTAAGCTGTTCTGGAAACAAGTAAGAATGGCTCGAGGCAAGAACAACGAGGGTGACAAGAACATCAAGTGTAAACGTTTTAAGAGCAGAAGATGAATGTTTATTAAGTGAAGAATATAAGGTTTTGGAACGCTGGATATTTCTAAAGATTATTTAGTGATCAGAATAGTATGCAAGAAGTGGAAAACTGGGCGGAAGTCAGTTTTGAAGACCGAAATTCAAATGTAGATGATGAGAATGAAATAAAAATTGATGAGATTGTAAGAGCATTGAAAGATATTAAAGTTGGTTTGTTGGTTGGTTGGTTGGTGAATGGTACATGCGGTTGTAACCAACCAGTCGATGTCTAAAAAAACTCGACTGGCTGTGCACAATGGCGTGCTGGTGCCTGCACTTATGTTTGGAAGTAAATGTTGGGTATGGCAAACGAGGCATGAAAATAGAATTAAGGCTGTGGAGATGAGTTTCTTGCGAAGTATGTGTGGTGTAACTTTGAACGATAGGGTAAAGAATGAGGTTATACGAGAACGTTGCAGAGTAAAAGATAATGTAATGACAAAGGTAGAAAACAGTATGCCTAAATGGTTCAGTCATGTTGAAAGGATAAGTAAGAGGCGACTAACAAAAGCAGATGTGAGTGGCAACGCCGGAAGGGGACGCCCGAGAAGGATCTACCCTGACCTTAATTACATTACAATTGTAACTACAATTACTACTACTACTTAGCCTTTTTCCAACTAAGTTGGGGTCGGCGTCCAGTCTAACCGGATGCAGCTGAATACCAATGTTTTACATGGAACGACTGCCTATCTGACCTCCAAAACCCAGTAACTGGGCAACACGATTCCTCTTGGTAAGACTGGTTGTCAGACTTTCTGGCTTCTGACTATCCGTAACGAATGTCAAAGATCTACGAACGACAGCTAGGACCAACGACCTTACGTGCTTACCGAGACACGGGGGTGTCACACCACCAACTTACAAAGTCCGGGCTGCTACTGAGAAATTCGTAACGGAAAAACCTAATAACACAATAAAAATAATTATAATTTCATGGGACCTAAAACATACCGGCGAATTTTCGGTGTACATTGATACATCTCTGCCTAACCCTTCGGGGAATACAGTAGTGATGGTATAATATGTATGTATGTAAAGTATGTATGTGTTTCGAAAATCAACACCAAAGTGGATGGCATGGTCGGTTGAATGGTTGTTATTATACAGGTGGACATAGTATTCCATTTGGCAGCCACGACAAGGTTTGATGAGACCCTCCGTGTAGCGACCTTGATCAACGTACGGGGGACCAGAGAAGCTCTTCAACTCGGCAAGTCTTGCAAGCATCTGAGGTTAGAAAACTTTTATGCATTTCCATCATCTTCATCAACATAATTTCAGCCGAAACACGTCGAATATGTACTGGATATTGTAGGCCTTAGCCAAAAATTTGGAATCTTTGGCTTTCGAAAGTATTTGTGATATTCAGTGGATTCCGGAAACCTTCATCAGATCATCGTTCAATTTCATGAGAGGTCTTTTCACACTGCGTCATAGCGGAGAGCACCGTCAAACATCCGTTATGCGAGCAATATCAATTTTTTATATCCTATACTGGTAAAATTCTGCAACGCTAAAAATATGTTTTTTTCTTCAGATCTTTCGTCTATGTTTCAACAGCATACTCACATGCTTGCTTAGACCGTACAGATACTGACATTTTGGAAAACTTCTACAAAAGTCCTATTAGTCCTGATACTATGATTCAGTTAGTCGAATCTGTAGAAGAATCAAGAATAAATGATATTACACCGAGGTGAGTGTGATTCATAGGTATGAGTTTTTCAAAGCGATTGGTTTCAAAAGCTGTCCCTAACAATTTCTAATAAACATATCAAAGAAAACTCATGGATTACGCCCAGATCTGTTAATAGCAATAATTACTTTTCAACTTATCTGCGAGTTGTAGAGTTAGTGCTCGCAAAAGGGCAAATCAAAGTAGAAAACAAAGAACACAGATTTTTGGAAGTAACAGTCGAAAAAGCTTGGCTCTCGTGTTTCGAAACATGTATATGTCTGGTAGGTATAAGGATTTGAAGAACTATATTATGTTTTTCTAAATTATTTTTAAGAACCATCAGTATACCTATAGGTCATTCCCCAATATTCTGGGTAAACTAGTAAGTAAAGTAAAAGTTTATTATCCATTGTTACAAAAGTTGCTTATAATTAGGTTAGCATATAGTAAAAAAAACAGTAACAATTAGCGGTACGCATTGCTAGTAAAAAAACGGTGGCCCCCAAACTAGGCGGAGCCTGATCTTGGGGTCCAGGGTTGTGGTACATGACGATACTTGCCACTGGGATAGGTAACTACATATTATATAAAATCTATGTTAAGTCAGGATTCGAACAGATTTTCATCAGTGAGAAGACCTAAGTAGCGAATAGACGGTGTCCGGTCAATGCATTCGAAAGAGCAGTCTTTGCGTGAGGTATTCGTGAGGTTCAGACATGTATGGAATTTTAGAGTTTGGTGGCGAGGCGGACTAGATGGCTGCGTTTTGAAGAATGTGATGAGAAGATCAAAACTTCAATTGAATTAAAAACAAAATACTTATGAAATTAAGATGAAGGAAGTGACGTATTAGACTCAAGACCAGAAACAAAAAAGATGTGTGTGTGTATGTATGTAGGTGATTGTAGAGTGTAGTGTACAGGTGATTGGGTGTTTGTGACTGGTGTAGTGTGAAATGCGGAGTGCGAGTGTCAGTTATGGCGTGAGAATGTTTTCTGATTCGTCGTATGAGAGACCTATTAGCCATTTTTTCATAGTTTTCTTACATGTAGATAGGGGAAGGTTTTTTAAGTCACAAGGCAAGCTACTGGTGACTTTGTTATACATAAAGGTATGTGATAGGCGGGACAGCGTCTGGCTAGAAAGGAGGTGGTTCGTTGTAGCGGGAATTGAAAGACACTTTTGGAAGCTAGTGAGTGAAAGTCAGGTCTTAATTTTATAGTTTTGTGCGTGTGTAGGTATGCATTAAGAATATATATTTGGCGGACACGGAGAACTTGAAACTCTTCGTACAGTGAGTCAGTAGGATAGAAATAAGGTTTTTTAAGATAACTTTTAAAAAGTCTCTCTGAGCTCTTTCCAATTCAATCATTATTGATTTTTCGGCACCACCCCAGATCGAAATGTCATAATAAAAAAAAAACCCACCCATGTTCCTTCTTGTGCCCTTTGCGTTCCGGGGGCGCGGTATCTCTTGCGAACAACCCGAAGCCCTCGCAGGCATCGGCCCTCAGTGGCCCCTTCCTTTTGCTGACATCTCTTTGAGGCGCGCGTCATACTGTATTATGGACTGGCATATAGCAAAGTAAACCATTTTTAGGATTGCTTTAGGAGTACGGTCTCGTAATTTCTCCGCTATATGTATTAATTTCCTTACTCGGCCAGAAAAAAGTTTGATGTGCGCTTTGAATGACAGATTTTCATCAATGAGAGGTTAACTCAAAAAATATATTTTAACATTCCAGTTTGATAAATAATTGGCCAAACACGTACTCATTCTCAAAGTCGATCGCCGAGGAGTTGGTTAATACCATCGGAAATAGCCTGCCTATATGTGTTGTAAGACCAGCTGTCGGTGAGTACCCCATAAAATAAACTTCAAAGGCATCTGAATTGAATAATGTTGATGCTGAATAGACATAATGAATATCGGACGCGAAATCTAATAGAAAAGCTGTTTTTCTATTAAAGAGATGCTTTCATTATGACATTATTTATTAAATTGTATTGACTGCTGAGCGTGGAGTCCTGAGCATGATTCCAGATCGTGCAAAATGCTATTAGAATTTTCATCAGAAATTCCTCAATGCTTCTCAGCCCTGAGTGTCATTCGGAAAACAAGTGAAACCGTTGGTCTCTCGTCGATCGTGTCGCATGGCCTTCTCATAGAAATATGATAAAAAGAGAATACGGAAAGCGTCTCTGTTTGTTGTGGGTCATCAAAATTATTTAAAGCGTATCTGGCTAATTAGTATTGAGATTGATCGCCGTGAGTGAAATTCCGTCAAAAAAAATATTATTATTCTCATTCACTTATAATACTTATTATATACATTTTTAAATATTTATATTTCAAAAAACTAGCCCACCAGTATTGAGAACAGGGTCCATGCTGCCGGCAGTTATGGCTCCTGATAAAGAATCTCCTAACAAAATGCGCCGTGTCTAGGAGTACCGCGTTCTGAATCAAACCCTTGATTAAACCGCGCAACTATAGCCTCTTTAGGTGTTGGTCGAGGCTTTTAGCTATTATGCTATTAGCCGGCACGACTATCGGCACATTGATTGCTGTACTCACGTCCCACATGTCAACAACATTGCGAGACATGTCAATATACTTAATTTGTTTATCTTTCTCAGCTTTCACGAGGTTCTTGTCATGCGAGACCGTAATATCAGCAATCATTGCGCTACGCTCTAATCGATCTACCACCACTATGTCAGGCTTATTGGCAACAATAGTCCTATGAGTGATGATAGATTGATCCCAATACAACGTGATAATGCCATTTTCAAGAACTGGGTCGGGCACATAACTGTGGTACGGTACTTTCAATTCCACAAGGCTGTAGTTTCAGAGCAAGTTGCTGGTGGATAATCCTGGCTACAAGGTTATCATATTATATTCATTTGGTTTCAGTGGTGTGTACTAAACTTGAACCGAATCCAGGCTGGGTTGATATGTCCTGCATGTATGGAGCTACTGGTGTAAGTATACATTGATTGTCGCTGAGATGAGAATGCGCATAGATTTATGTTTTTAATTAGGTACGAGAATTTGGTTTACCTTGTAAGAGTCGCCATGAGTGATGGACTTAACATATAATTCTTATTTTAAAAACATTGTTACAATTAAATATGTCAACGAGAGCCTTAATTAAAATTATTGATACCCTCGCTCCGCTATTCCCGCTGTGCTTAGGAACTTGTATATTGGAAATTGATCTATTTTAGAAATTGTACACATTTCTTAAGAATTGTATGTGAATGACGGATTATATATATTTCCGTTAGCATAATAAAATACAAAGATAACCGATACAATAGTTCTATTGAACTAAAACGAATCCGGTACAAAAAAGAATAATTGAAAACTATACGCAACACGTGAAAAAGGGTGACAACTTTTAATGTTTTTTTTTGTTTCCTTTCCAGGTACTCGTTGCAGCGGGGTTGGGTATTATGCACACTTTAAAGGCAAATGCAGACGTTCGAAGTGAATTAGTACCGGTAGACTATGTCAATAATGCTATATTAGCTGCTGGATGGGAAACGGCTAGGAGACGAGCCGCTGGTGAAAATAAAACAAAGATCTACGTCGTTTCATCTTCTAGGAATCCTGCAACTTGGCGTAAGACTTTTTTTTAAACTTTATATACGGGAGGAAAAAAAAAAAAAATGGTTTTCTGTACATTATGATCATTTTGTTATGTATTTTAAAAGGAACAGTTACTGTGGTTCTTTTTTTTCTAGAGGTCATTCATTTTAATTATTCAAACATAAAACTTACTTAAATAATAATTAAATTACGAACTATGTACAGTTTATAAAATAAAAAGGAAACCCAAATGGCATCAAAAAACTCATTCACATCGCTGTCAATGGATGGGACAAGTACCCAAAAGTCTGCCAACGTTGCCACGTTGTATGGAAATGCTGATTCTTTGGCCCCAGAAAAGGACAGCCCTCCGGAATACAGGTTGATCGTATTTTTGGGCACTTTAAGCCACTGGAAAATAAGTTAAAAGTCACCTGCTACAATTTTAATTTTAAAATAATCTTGGATCATCAATAAATAATCAACTCAGTTTATAGTTGTACTGTAATGTTATACAAACTACAGTAATATTTACATTAATATTTTTATTCAAACTTTATATTACCCATTTTTGTAATAATTGCCTAGATATATAAATAAAGTAAATGTTTATTATCCATTGTTACAAAAGTTCCTTATAATTAGGTAAACATACAGTATAAAAACGGTAACAATTAGCGGTACGCATTTCTAGTAAAAACAGTGGTCCTCAAACTAGGTGGAGCCTGTATCTTGGGGTCCAGTGTTGTGGTACATGACGATACTTGCCACTGGGATAGGTAACTATGTATTATATAAAATCTATGTTAAGTCAGGAGTTGTACAGATTTTCGTCAGTGAGAAAACCTAAGTAGCGAATAGACGATGTCCGGTCAATGCATTCGAAAGAGCAGTCTTTTCGTGAGGTATTCGTGAGGTTCAGACATGTATGGAATTTTAGAGTTTGGTGGCGAGACGGACTAGATGGCTGCATTTTCAAGAATGTGATGAGAAGAGCATATTATTATGTTCGGCCAAAACATTTGGTTCCCGCATTGGTTTTTCCAAAGCAAAGCATGATTTGATTTACTGTGGTCTGTTTTATACAGGAGA
This sequence comes from Caradrina kadenii, assembly GCA_947462355.1. Classification (NCBI taxonomy): domain Eukaryota; kingdom Metazoa; phylum Arthropoda; class Insecta; order Lepidoptera; family Noctuidae; genus Caradrina; species Caradrina kadenii. Next base: position 12,614,364 of record OX381684.1, on the reverse strand, counting down.
AGTTTATGACACTATGGGTACAGATAGCTACGAAACACCGATGGCAGTAGGAACCCTTTTCGTGTGGTTCACTAAAAATCGTATACTATTTTGGATATACTCCTGGTTGTTGCATCTGATTCCTGCATACATCATAGATGGAATAAGCGTCATTTTCGGAAAACAGAGAAGGTAAGCTAATTCACTAGTCAACAATGGTTTCGTTGCCCTTGATATTAAAAAAACATAAAAGTAAAAATTTTAAGTAAGTATTCTTACTTTATTTAAATCAACAATGTGTTTAAGGTATTTATTTGGATAAGGATTAATGCTGTATTGGTTAAAATCGCTTCAAAAATTAGCCATTATTTGTCGTAAAAAGTAAATGACAAAAACATGTTATTGTGGGATATCCATAAGAGATATACATATACCATCGGGGAGTTTTCTGCAAACCTTTTCAATGTGTACAATACTTAGTACATTATTTTGATAAATCTCGTAGGGTTCAGCCTGCGTTTGTAATGTAAGCGGAAAAAAATAATAATTATTAAATATATTAAAAAGATATATTAAAAACTAGCTGTTGCCCGCGGCTTCGCTCACGTCGACCTAAGTGTTACTTAACTAAATAAATATTGAATACTATGTCATCATAATCTTCCAAGCAGGTCGAATGGTTACTAAGGTGACTTCTAATAGTTACGACTGCAGGTTTAAAGAATTTGTCTGTAGTCGCTCGGAGTCTGGATTTGTGCACGGTAGGTAATGGGCTTACTTCATACCTGGGGCTAAAATATAATTGGCGTAAGGAGGGTATATGTGGCTTTACTATCCCTTTAGATAATACTATGATGTAGTTCTTATTTTTCTTTCTCAAACCATTAAAAAGTAGCTTTATTAGGCACTGCTTTAACATTATACCTCACATTGTAGCTGCGATCTGTCTAGTATCAAGACCGAAGAAATAAATCTTATAATCAGAGCAACAGCCAGCAAAATTTGAGCTTCGTTTTAGAACCAAATTAATGTAATGTTTTTGGGAGAAAGTATGAGCAAAAAACAGAAAGCAAAAGACTTATTAAAAGGCTAAGCAAAGTTACCTCACAAATTACCCCTTTTCTTTGGAACCGTAAACTACACAATAAATTTCCATTTAAAAGTTAATTTTTAAGCATGTAGAATACCTTCTGTTTACAGTACCTACGTATAAGAAGAAATTCCGGATGCGATGCATGATTCATGATTGATGCTTGATTCAACATGCATCCTGAGAGCTTGAAGTCTGTGAGACATTCACCGTCAGGAGAATGCCACGGAATTTTTCAATGGGTGAAATTTGTTTTTTGGTGCACTTTCTGTTGCTGCTAATCTATTTCTGTTTAGCCATTTGAATATAAGTACAGTTTTTTGGTGGCCTGGCTCAGCCCAGAAGTTACAATTTTGGACAAAAACGTTTGCAGATAAATCGTTCAACACTTGTATGAAGTGTCGAAGTTGGGAAGTCCACGGTGCGGCCATTCTTTTTTTGGAAGCGTGAGATGTCGTCAAATTACTTCTTCCGTTCTAGTGGAAAGGAATATCAGACTGTTACTGACTGAAACCCATCCGTGTTCCTCTTAATGTCCTTAGTGTTCCAAGGCCGCGGTGAGTCTTTCGAACAAATTCCGCAAACACTGGCCCTAGCGGGGCCGGGGCGTCCTCTTCTATTGTGGCGGCCGGGGTAACAGTTTGACCTCTGCCTCATACGTTTCGCCTCCTCCTTCGCTAGCATTACTGCTTCGAAGAAGGAAGCGATTGCTTCCCATTCTCTCTTGCTCTGGACCATGGATTGAACCAAGGACTGACGCGAGAGGTCGCAGCCGAGGATATGCCGGTGTTCCGCCCAAGCCTCCTCCTTTGTGATCCTACAGTGATAACACCCGGGCGTGTCCTAGCGCCGAATCCGAAACAGTTAGCTCCCGAAACAACCGTCAAGTACCTGCGTCAGAGAATCCTTGTGGTGCGATGATCCTACTATCGATGTAACTTGGTAATTCTTTAAGTTATCTGAGGTGCTGTTTTTGATTCACGAAAAACAATCTTAGTGTTTTTGATTCACGAAAAACATTCTTAGGGGTAGCTAGAATTTGTGGGTCAATCAGTCGAATTCTGTTCTATTCATTCTTCTTCTTCAGTCGACGTATGCAAATTTTCAAAGTTATGTTAGGGTTATGCTTAAACCTATTTTATTATAATACTAGCTGTTGCCCGCGGCTTCGCTCACGTCGACCTAAGTGTTACTTAACTAAATAAGTATTGAATACTATGTTATCAAAATCTTCCAAGCAGGTCGAATGGTTGCTAAGGTGACTGCTAATAGTTACGGCTGTAGGTTTAAAGAATTTATCTGTAGTCGCTTGAAGTCTGGCTTGTGCACGGCTGGTAAAAGGCTTACGCTATACCTGGGGCTAAAACATAATTGGCGTAAGGAGAGTATATGTGGCTTTACTATCCCTTTAGATAAAACTATGATGTGGTGTCAAAATTTACTTACTTTTCTTTCTCAAACCATTAACAGCATCTTTAATAGGCACTGCTTTAACATTATACCTCACATTGTAGCTGCGATCTGCCTAGTATCAAGACCGAAGAAATGAATCTTATAATCAGAGCAACAGGCAACAAAATTTGAGCTTCTTGTTAGAACCAAATTTATGTAAAGTTTTTGGGAGAAAGTATGGACAAAAAACAGTAATCATAAGACTTCTTAAAAGACTAAGCAAAGTTTTACCTCACAAATTATCCATCCATCTTATCTTTGGAACCGTAAACTACACAATAAATTTCCATTTAAAGAATTTTTTTAAGCATGTAGAACATCTTCTGTTTATAGGACCTACCCATAAGAAGAAATTCCGAATGCGATGCATGATTCATGATTGATGCCTGATTCAACTTGCATCCTGAAAGCGTGAAGTCTGTAAGACATTCAACGTCAGAAGAACGACTGTCACGGAATTTTTCTATGGGTGAAATTGATTTTGGTACAGTTTCTGTTGTTGCTAATCTATTTCTGTTTTGCCATTTGAATATAAGTACACTTTTTGGTGGCGCGGCTCAGGACAGAAGTTAAAATTTTGGACAAAAAACGTTTGCACATAAATCGTTCAACACTTGTATGAAGTGTCGAAGTTGGGAGGTCCCTTTTTTAAGCATGAGATGTCGTCAAATGATTTTTTTCCTTTCTGGTGGAAAGGAGTGTCAGACTGTTATTGGCTAAAACCCATCCGAGTTCCTTCCGATGTCCTTTGTGTTCCAGGGCCGCGGTGAGTCTTTCGAACAAATTCCGCAACTGTGCTAACATCTCTTTGAGGCGCGCGTGAAACACAGTACGTCGTCGGCTTGGGTCTGGTTCTGGTTGGACGGCGAGCCACACAACGGTAGCCGACCGCAAGCCCACTCCGACGGTGGTCTGGAATCACTCTACGACTCTCGACACCCGGGGCATCCCCTTCTGTTCTGGCGGCCGGGGTGAAAAATTGACCTCTCCCTCATGCGTTTCGCCTCCTCCTTCGTTGGCATTACTACTTCGCAGAAGGAAGCGATTGCTTCCCATTCTCCCTCGCTCCGGACTATGGATGAACCAAGGCCGGATGCGAGAGGTCGCCGCCGCCAATCGCCTTTATGAGGACACGCTGATGTTCTGCCCAAGCAGGGGCATACCTCCACCGTACGCTCCTTTGTGATCCTACAGTGATAACACCAAGGCGTGTCCTAGCGCCGAAACCGAAACAGTTAGCTCCCGAAACAACTGTGACCAGAGAGTACCTGCGTCAGAGAATCCTAGTGGTGCGGCGATCCTACTATCGATATAAATTGGTAACTCTTTAAGTTTCTGAGGTGCTGTTTTTTATTCATGAAAAATATTCTTAGGGGTAGCTAGAATTTGTGGGCCAATCTGTCGAATTCTGTTCTATTCATTCTTCTTCAGTCGACGTATGCAAATTTTCAAAGTTATGTTAAGGTTATGCTTAAACCTATATTATTATAATATTGAAATCATACCATCGAAAATAAAAACAATTGAATTAGGTACCAATTAAAATAATGACAAAAAGTAACAATCAATTGGGATCGAACTCACACAAAATATCTTACATGGCTTTCATTAAACACCGAAGCTATTCTCTAAACAAAGTAAATAGCGTAATAATAATAAAAAAATATAGCAATTCCCATACCATGTTATAATGACTGCTTAACTCCTTGTGGCTAATGACGTCATGTTTTTTATTTCATAGGATAAAATATCCCCCACTGTCTTTCATAGGAACTACCTCGTTAGCCTAGTGGTCCTAAGCGCGACTGCTACGCTAGAGGTCTTGGGTTCGATTCCCAGGTCAAGCAAAGTGTTATTGGGTTTTTCTATGAAATTCTCAGTAGCAGCTCGGAGTTAGGATTTGTGCCCGGTTAATGACAATAGGTTCGCCCCCTGTTACATGAGATCTAAACATATCGGCGAACTGTGGGTGTATATTGTTACAACTCTGCCTAACCCATCGGGAAATACAGGCGTGATGGTATGTGTAATATGTAACTAATCTGCAGTATTGTGTATATTTTATAGCAATCCAAAACATGTCCAAGAACAATAATGCTTACCTAACCTCATTATTTATTACAAACTAGCTGTTGCCCGCGGCTTCGCTCACGTCGACCTAAGTGTTACTTAACTAAATAAGTATTGAATACTATGTTATCAAAATCTTCCAAGCAGGTCGAATGGTTGCTAAGGTGACTGCTAATAGTTACGACTGTAGGTTTAAAGAATTTATCTGTAGTCGCTTGAAGTCTGGCTTGTGCACGGCTGGTAAAAGGCTTACGCCATACCTGGGGCTAAAACATAATTGGCGTAAGGAGACTATATGTGGCTTTACTATCCCTTTAGATAATACTATGATGTGGTGTCAAAATTTTCTTACTTTTCTTTCTCAAACCATTAACAGCATCTTTAATAGGCACTGCTTTAACATTATACCTCACATTGTAGCTGCGATCTGCCTAGTATCAAGACCGAAGAAATGAATCTTTTAATCAGAGCAACAGGCAACAAAATTTAAGCTTCTTGTTAGAACCAAATTTATGTAAAGTTTTTGGGAGAAAGTATGGACAAAAAACAGTAATCATAAGACTTCTTAAAAGACTAAGCTAAGTTTTACCTCACAAATTATCCCTTATCTTTGGAACCGTAAACTACACAATAAATTTCCATTTAAAGAATTTTTTTAAGCATGTAGAACATCTTCTGTTTATAGGACCTACCCATAAGAAGAAATTCCGAATGCGATGCATGATTCATGATTGATGCTTGATTCAACTTGCATCCTGAAAGCGTGAAGTCTGTAAGACATTCAACGTCAGAAGAACGACTGTCACGGAATTTTTCTATGGGTGAAATTGATTTTGGTACAGTTTCTGTTGTTGCTAATCTATTTCTGTTTTGCCATTTGAATATAAGTACACTTTTTGGTGGCGCGGCTCTGGACAGAAGTTAAAATTTTGGACAAAAAACGTTTGCATATAAATCGTTCAACACTTGTATGAAGTGTCGAAGTTGGGAGGTCCCTTTTTTAAGCATGAGATGTCGTCAAATGATTTTTTTCCTTTCTGGTGGAAAGAAGTGTCAGACTGTTATTGGCTAAAACCCATCCGAGTTCCTTCCGATGTCCTTTGTGTTCCAGGGCCGCGGTGAGTCTTTCGAACAAATTCCGCAACTGTGCTAACATCTCTTTGAGGCGCGCGTGAAACACAGTACGTCGTCGGCTTGGGTCTGGTTCTGGTTGGACGGCGAGCCACACAACGGTAGCCGACCGCAAGCCCACTCCGACGGTGGTCTGGAATCGCTCTACGACTCTCGACACCCGGGGCATCCCCTTCTGTTCTGGCGACCGGGGTAAAAGGTTAACCTCTCCCTCATGCGTTTCGCCTCCTCCTTCGTTGGCATTACTACTTCGCAGAAGGAAGCGATTGCTTCTCATTCTCCCTCGCTCCGGACTATGGATGAACCAAGGCCGGATGCGAGAGGTCGCCGCCGCCAATCGCCTTTATGAGGACACGCTGATGTTCTGCCCAAGCAGGGGCATACCTCCACCGTACGCTCCTTTGTGATCCTACAGTGATAACACCAAGGCGTGTCCTAGCGCCGAAACCGAAACAGTTAGCTCCCGAAACAACTGTGACCAGAGAGTACCTGCGTCAGAAAATCCTTGTGGTGCGGCGATCCTACTATCGATATAAATTGGTAACTCTTTAAGTTTCTGAGGTGCTGTTTTTTATTCATGAAAAATATTCTTAGGGGTGGCTAGAATTTGTGGGCCAATCTGTCGAATTCTGTTCTATTCATTCTTCTTCAGTCGACGAATGCAAATTTTCAAAGTTATGTTAAGGTTATGCTTAAACCTATTTTATTATAATATTGAAATCATACCATCGAAAATAAAAACAATTGAATTAGGTACCAATTAAAATAATGACAAAAAGTAACAATCAATTGGGATCGAACTCACACAAAATACCTTACATGGCTTTCATTAAACACCGAAGCTATTCTCTAAACAAAGTAAATAGCGTAATAATAATAACAAAATATAGCAATTCCCATACCATGTTATAATGACTGCTTAACTCCTTGTGGCTAATGACGTCATGTTTTTTATTTCATAGGATAAAATATCTCCCACTGTCTTTCATAGGAACTACCTCGTTAGCCTAGTCGTCCTAAGCGCGACTGCTACGCTAGAGGTCTTGGGTTCGATTCCCAGGTCAAGCAAAGTGTTATTGGGTTTTTCTATGAAATTCTCAGTAGCAGCTCGGAGTTAGGATTTGTGCCCGGTTAATGACAATAGGTTCGCCCCCTGTTACATGAGATCTAAACATACCGGCGAACTGTGGGTGTATATTGTTACACCTCTGCCTATCCCATCGGGAAATACAGGCGTGATGGTATGTGTAATATGTAACTAATCTGCAGTATTGTGTATATTTTATAGCAATCCAAAACATGTCCAAGAACAATAATGCTTACCTAACCTCATTATTTATTACAAATAGCGAAATAGCCTAACTATTAATTACAAAGCCCACCACCCAAAGAGAGAAGCAGATTGTGTGAAGGAAGATATCCAGCATCTCATGACTACTTGAATTAGTGAGACTACCTAGCTCCCGGTAGTGAACTTCAGTGATGTATCTGGAAGGCATTGAATAGATTGCGCATTTAAATAGGCCGCTGCAAACATAATTTGGTAAAAGAGGGCATCATATACCCGTCTGAAACTCAGTGCAATTGACGCATCAGTAAAAGCGGCCATCTACTTTTCTTAACCGGTGTAAATTATTGTTAGGGGTATCATCGATCCCGGGTCGGTGGTGCGTAGTGTTCCATGTGCGCCTCAAAGAAATGTCAGTACTGTAAGATGGGGCCCGCCAGGGCCAGTGTCTAGCAAGGTTGCGGAATTCAAAAGAGTCACCGCGGCGCTGGTACGCAAAGGGCATTAGGAGGAACACTTTGTGTTTTAGTCCGTAAGAGTCTGACACTCCCTTCCGTTCCGCCCAGAGCGAAAGAAGTCATTTAAAGATCCTTAAAAAAAGGGGTATCATTGATGTGAAAAGAAGAATTTAAATCGCGCAATAATACAGTCATGTGTTGGCCCGACATTTAAAGACTATTTTGTCAAAATTAAAGAGTCAAATAGACATAAATTCTTTAACAATACGTATGTTTTCCGCTCTACTATCGTTTGCACACCTATCAGTTTCTATTTTTTCGATGAAAATTTTTGACTTCAATTTGCTATTTTTAGTAACTATGTATTATAGACATTCTTTTCTGCAAAAATAATGAAGAAAAAATAAGCAAGCTAAGCGTTACTGTATAAGAATGACTACTTCTATTTTATTCTTGTTTGGAAATCTTCTAGTATTCAAAAGAAATATTTAAAAAATCACAAAAAGTAAAACATTATACCGGGACCGAACTCAAGCCCTGCGATGCGAAAGGCGGTCATGGAACCATTAGACTATTTAATTCTATAGAAAAGCTTTGAAATTGCCGTTCTGTTTTGCCATGATTGACTGTTTAGCTTCTTAAAGGTATAGCGTGATAGTAATTATTTCAGCAGTTCAATCCTCAGCCATCTAAAGTATTGTTATATTTTGTTTCATCTTTTTTGAAACCCGTCGTAATCTGCATCGTCATTGTTCATCCCCCAAAGTAGATAGCGCGATAATTTATAGCCTACGGCCAACTTTGGCCTATGATGAATATAATAAAAAAATAATATCCAAAAATGGAACGGAATCTGTCCGGCAGTATTTGCGTGATGCTCTAACAAACAAATAGACAAAAATTTAGAATCGCTTCCCGACCCCGTAGCAATCACTTTTTTTTAAATATATTAAATGTACAGTTTTGACTTCGCTACGATTTTATTATAAGTATAGACTATGTACAGACATTATTTTCTGCTTTAATATTAAAAGATTTAAATAAATAAGTAAGTAAATCAATGTTATGGCAGAAGTTATGCATACTTTTATTTTATTATTGTTGGGAGTCTACCTGTACGAAAAAAAATGATTGAAAAATCACAAAAAGTAAAACTCTTACTGAGGACCGAACTCACGATCAGCGATTTGCAAGGCGGTCATCAAACCATTAGACCATTTACTACTTCAGAAATAACTCTAAAATAGCCGTTCTAGTTTGCCATTATTGACTGCTTAACTCTTTGAAGGTATAGCGTGATGATAATTATTTTAGAAGTTCAATTTCGCAGCTATCTACAATATTCTTACATTATATGTCGTTATTTTCAATCCCGTGAGAATCTGTAGAAGAACTCGGACATAATGCAACATTGCTCATCCCCCAAAGCAAATAGCGTGATAATTTATAGCCTAAGTTTTAAGTGGAGCTTACCGCAATATATTAGTGAAAACCGCATTCAAATCGGTTAAGCCACGGCTGAGATTAGCGTGTTCAAACGCACAGACAAACAGACAAACAGACAAAAATTCTAAAAACCATATTTTCGGCATTAGAATCATTACCCGACCACGTAGCAATTACTTTTTTTCAAAAATATTAAATGTACAGTTTTGGCTTCGCTACGATTTTATTATATGTATAGATATAAAAAAAATATATTAAATATATAAAAAAAATATATAAAAAATATATTAAAATTAATTATTACATTATTAAAAAATGTAATTATTTACGACATCACATTAGAAACCTCAAAAATAACAGTATTTCTCCATTATTTAATGGATGTTATTATACATATACACCTTCCTCTTTTATAACTCTATCTATTAAAAAAACCGCATCAAAATCCGTTGTGTAGTTTTAAAGATTTAAGCATACATAGGGATATAGGGACAGAGAAAGCGACTTTCTTTTATGCTACGTAGTGATGTATAGTTTTGAATTCGCTACGATTTTATTAAAAGTATATGTATAGATAATTTTGGCTTTGACTATTTTTTCTTTTAGGTAAAGTTTATTTGTTTGTTTTTTTGGAAGCATAGGTTCGATTTCAGAACCTTTTTAACTGATTTTAAATATTTATTTATTCTGCACTATAGCCTCCCCGTCCTTTCCGGCTTATAATGAAGAAAAGAAACAACACTATTTTGCCGCGTTATACAGGGCTTCTATTTTTTTTTTTTTTGGTGGTTGGGAAATCTTCAAATAACTTCTCCCGCCCTGGGCGGGGCGGGAGGGAGTGTCAGACTTTTCCTGACTAAAACCCACCCATGTTCCTTCTTGTGCCCTTTGCGTTCCGGGGGCGCGGTATCTCTTGCGAACAACCCGCAGCCCCGCCAGGCATCGGCCCTCAGTGGCCCCTTCCTTTTGCTGACATCTCTTTGAGGCGCGCGTGGAACACGAACGCGCCGTCGACACGGCCTGTCGTTATGCAACGTAAGGACGGTGAGCTACCCATTGCTCACCGTCCACAGGCCTGTATCTACGGTGGCCGGGAGTCGTCTCGCGGCTCCCGTCGTCCGAAGCGTCTACCGCGGCGGCTGGGACGGGAGAACCGCTGTCTCGACCGTCCCGCCGCCTCCTTCTCAAGCATTACTGCCTCGCAGAAGGAGGTGACTGCATCCCATTCCCTCTCGCTCCGGACCATGGCTTGCACCAGTGCCGGACGCGAGAGTTCGCCGCCGCCGATGGCCGCCACGAGGACTCGGCGATGCTCCGCCCAAGCGGGGCATACCGCCACGGTGTGCTCCACCGTGTCCTCGGGGCGATCCACACAATGGTGACACCCGGACGTTTCCTCCCGCGTTATACAGGGTTAAGAAATATAAATTGCACGAACCACGAATACAAAAATAAACTCTAATAACAATGCCAAAAAGAACACAATTTATAAATAATAACATGTTCCTTTTTTCAGATTTGTAAAACTGGCCAAAAAAATGTACAGAATGATGTCGGCTTTGTCTCCTTATATTTGCCACCAGTGGAAATTTGATGATCAAAACACGACAGAATTATACGACAGTCTTTCAAAAGAGGACCGAGTGATTTTCAACTTTAACATAAAAGATATTGAGTGGAGAGAGTATTCGATCATATGGTGTATTGGTATAAGAAAGTATATTCTTAAAGATGGACTAACAGGCACATTATACGCACGTAAAAAAGCCATAGTCTTCAAAATTTTAACGTATATTTTATTGCCTTTGTATTTTTATAGTTTGTGCAAAATTTTGTATTTTGCGTTGTCTTTAATTACATTATCAATTAACAAATAAATTAAAAAGAAAGTATCAGCTCTTTAGAGTTGGGTAGGAATTAGGTTGTCCATAAAAAAAAACTGTATCAGGGTACTTATTGTTTTTGTTTGCTTTGTAATACAGTAGTGAAGTGGTTGACGTGTAGATGAAATATGATACAGCTGGATATTTTTTATAGCGGACCGGACACTTTTATTAATAATTATATTTCATTCAACTTCTATCTATCAGTGGAATCAAATGTAACAGCTCACATTAGAATCCATTAAGTTAATGATAATGGCAATCCGTGATGCTTGGCAATCAGGGCATCTGGGAGAACCCAGTTGTAAACATCTTTGTGTTTATTGGCCTAGTTCGGTTCTGTCTCTTGCTTGTTTAGAGGAAAGTGGAAATTACATTTTTTCGTACTCCTCCGCTAATATTTTCTGATTAATTTCGTTGCGCTATCCAAGACAGTTGAATCGTTTCTCTGGGACACATTGAGCTTCATTGACTCGGCGCTTTTCTGGCGGTCTCCGCTGTTGATTCTGGCTTTCGAGGGTTGCTGTAGATGGAACTAGTGTGGTGGGCTTATCCGACAAAATAAAATACATTTAACTCAGTCTCTTTCATTAAATAAATTGTTACGCTATTCGACATTGCGAAAAATAAAGTGTAAATTACAGTAATCAGTATGTTTTAAATAGTCTAAAATGGAAATTTAATATCGGAAGTTGAAAACAATAATTAATTTATGTAAAAATCCGTAAATAAAAATGCATCTTTTTTTACGTTTATCACGTGACATAACGCCCTCCTGATTGTTTGGGTTTATGAGAAACGTCACTGGCCAGTAAAGCTCGTGTTTTTTTTCGCAACAAATGTATGTGACTGACATGTGCCAGAGATCATAGTACTGGCCAGTGACGTCACCGACGCCGTTGCAGCACCAAATTATCAAAGTAACATTTTGGCGCGCTATTTAAATATTGTTAATTCGTTTTTTTGAGTAAATATGTACCAGACTTAAAAAATACAACTGTTAGTGGGTTCCCTAAACTCAACTAAATAATATAAAATGGATTTTCAAAACAAGTCAAATAGCCTATATGACACTGACATCTGTATATAAAATCATTTGTGTTTTAAATTTTTTTTTTTTTGAGAATTATATATATTATAATTATTTATATTAACCACTTGTTGTAATTCTATACTGGCGACACGTAGTAGGTGATGGTCTAAAATAAAAATGTGATATTTAAACAAAACAGAAGCTGCAGTATTTATTTACCCCTGTACCACTTCTCCAAGTTAAACTGTATGTTTGTGCAGATGTCAGATCAGTACAATAATTTCACACTGACAGTGACCGCCACCGCTTTTATTAGGACCGCATTAATTTCTTTTTTGATGAATACATAGATAATGTCTATACTTATTATACATTGACGGGATAAAGCGAACAAAATCTTAATTTACTGCTTTTGAATTTATCTTACTTTCGACGAGATTTTCTGTAAAATGATTTACCTAACTATCTATACATAAAATATAATAAAAACATAATGAGGCCAATTCTGCTGCCAATGCTGCTACATATTAAATACATTATACTGAACTGCCTCGTTGGCCTAGTGGTCCTAAGCGCGACTGCTACGCTAGAGGTCTTGGGTTCGATTCCCAGGTCGAGCAAAAAGTGTTATCGGGTTTTTCTATGAAATTCTTAGTAACAGCTCGGAGTTAGGATTTGTGCCCGGTTAATGGCATTAGGCTCGCTCCCTATTACATGGGACCTAAACATACCGGCGAACTGTGGGTGTACATTGTTACACCTCTGCCTAACCCTTCGGGGAATATAGGCGTGATGTTATGTTATGTTATGTGACTCTTTAATTTTGACAAAATATTATTTAAAAGTCGGGCCAACACATGGCTGTATATTATTATATATGTGTATTATTTTATATATATGTATAGATTTAGACAAAAATACCCTCTCCTTGAGGTGTGACAATGGGTCCTCTGTCGTCGACTGGTGGCTAAAGAGCAAGGATTGAGTCATTGACATAAATCGAAGAGTAAAAATCAATAGTAGATGACATTGTTGTCTAAAACTATACAGAAAGTAGCTGCGTGTGTCATATTGAAGGTAAGGAATTATGAATTATATGCATCTATACATATAATAAAATCGTAGCGAAGCCAAAACTGTACATTTAATATTTTTGAAATAAAGTAATTGCTACGTGGTCGGGTAATGATTCTAATGCCGAAAATATGGTTTTTAGAATTTTTGTCTGTTTGTCTGTTTGTCTGTTTGTCTGTGCGTTTGAACACGCTAATCTCAGCCGTGGCTTAACCGATTTCAATGCGGTTTTCACTAATATATTGTGGTAAGCTCCACTTAAAACTTAGGCTATAAATTATCACGCTATTTGCTTTGGGGGATGAGCAATGTTGCATTATGTCCGAGTTCTTCTACAGATTCTCACGGGATTGAAAATAACGACATATAATGTAAGAATATTGTAGATAGCTGCGAAATTGAACTTCTAAAATAATTATCATCACGCTATACCTTCAAAGAGTAAAGCAGTCAATAATGGCATACTAGAACAGCTATTTTAGAGTTATTTCTGAAGTAGTAAATGGTCTAATGGTTTGATGACCGCCTTGCAAATCGCTGATCGTGAGTTCGGTCCTCAGTAAGAGTTTTACTTTTTGTGATTTTTCAAACATTTTTTTTCGTACAGGTAGACTCCCAACACTAATAAAATAAAAGTATGCATAACTTCTGCCATAACATTGATTTACTTACTTATTTATTTAAATGTTTTAATATTAAAGCAGAAAATAATGTCTGTACATAGTCTATACTTATAATAAAATCGTAGCGAAGTCAAAACTGTACATTTAATATATTTAAAAAAAAGTGATTGCTACGGGGTCGGGAAGCGATTCTAAATTTTTGTCTGTTTGTCTGTTTGTTTGTTAGAGCATCACGCAAATACTGCCGGACAGATTCCGTTCCATTTTTGGATATTATTTTTTTATTATATTCATCATAGGCCAAAGTTGGCCGTAGGCTATAAATTATCGCGCTATCTACTTTGGGGGGTGAACAATGATGATGCAGATTACAACGGGTTTCAAAAAAGATGAAACAAAATATAACAATACTTTAGATGGCTGAGGATTGAACTGCTGAAATAATTACTATCACGCTATACCTTTAAGAAGCTAAACAGTCAATCATGGCAAAACAGAACGGCAATTTCAAAGCTTTTCTATTGAATTAAATAGTCTAATGGTTCGATGACCGCCTTTCGAATCGCAGGGCTTGAGTTCGGTCCCGGTATAATATTTTACTTTTTGTGATTTTTTAAATATTTCTTTTGAATACTAGAAGATTTCCAAACAAGAATAAAATAGAAGTAGTCATTCTTATACAGTAACGCTTAGCTTGCTTATTTTTTCTTCATTATTTTTGCAGAAAAGAATGTCTATAATACATAGTTACTAAAAATAGCAAATTGAAGTCAAAAGTTTTCATCGAAAAAATAGAAACTGATCGGTGTGCAAACGATAGTAGAGCGGAAAACATACGTATTGTTAAAGAATTTATGTCTATTTGACTCTTTAATTTTGACAAAATAGTCTTTAAATGTCGGGCCAACACATGACTGTATTATTGCGCGATTTAAATTCTTCTTTTCACATCAATGATACCCCTTTTTTAAGGATCTTTAAATGACTTCTTTCGCTCTGGGCGGAACGGAAGGGAGTGTCAGACTCTTACGGACTAAAACACAAAGTGTTCCTCCTAATGCCCTTTGCGTACCAGCGCCGCGGTGACTCTTTTGAATTCCGCAACCTTGCTAGACACTGGCCCTGGCGGGCCCCATCTTACAGTACTGACATTTCTTTGAGGCGCACGTGGAACACTACGCACCACCGACCCGGGATCGATGATACCCCTAACAATAATTTACACCGGTTAAGAAAAGTAGATGGCCGCTTTTACTGATGCGTCAATTGCACTGAGTTTCAGACGGGTATATGATGCCCTCTTTTACCAAATTATGTTTGCAGCGGCCTATTTAAATGCGCAATCTATTCAATGCCTTCCAGATACATCACTGAAGTTCACTACCGGGAGCTAGGTAGTCTCACTAATTCAAGTAGTCATGAGGTGCTTCCTTCACACAATCTGCTTCTCTCTTTGGGTGGTGGGCTTTGTAACTAATAGTTAGGCTATTTCGCTATTTGTAATAAATAATGAGGTTAGGTAAGCATTATTGTTCTTGGACATGTTTTGGATTGCTATAAAATATACACAATACTGCAGATTAGTTACATATTACACATACCATCACGCCTGTATTTCCCGATGGGTTAGGCAGAGGTGTAACAATATACACCCACAGTTCGCCGGTATATTTAGGTCCCATGTGATAGGAGGAGCGAGTCTTTTGCCATAAACCGGGCACAAATCCTAACTCCGAGCTGCTACTGAGAATTTCATAGAAAAACCCAATAACACTTTGCTTGACCTGGGAATCGAACCCAAGACCTCTAGCGTAGCAGTCGCGCTTAGGACCACTAGGCTAACGAGGTAGTTCCTATGAAAGACAGTGGGAGATATTTTATCCTATGAAATAAAAAACATGACGTCATTAGCCACAAGGAGTTAAGCAGTCATTATAACATGGTATGGGAATTGCTATATTTTTTTATTATTATTACGCTATTTACTTTGTTTAGAGAATAGCTTCGGTGTTTAATGAAAGCCATGTAAGATATTTTCTGTGAGTTCGATCCCAATTGATTGTTACTTTTTGTCATTTTAATTGGTACCTAATTCAATTGTTTTTATTTTCGATGGTATGATTTCAATATTATAATAAAATAGGTTTAAGCATAACCTTAACATAACTTTGAAAATTTGCATACGTCGACTGAAGAAGAATGAATAGAACATAATTCGACAGATAGGCCCACAAATTCTAGCCACCCCAAAGAATATTTTTCATGAATAAAAAACAGCAGCTCAGAAACTTAAAGAGTTACCAATTTATATCGATAGTAGGATCGCCGCACCACAAGGATTCTCTGACGCAGGTACTCTCTGGTCACAGTTGTTTCGGGAGCTAACTGTTTCGGTTTCGGCGCTAGGACACGCCTTGGTGTTATCACTGTAGGATCACAAAGGAGCGTACGGTGGAGGTATACCCCTGCTTGGGCAGAACATCAGCGTGTCCTCATAAAGGCGATTGGCGGCGGCGACCTCTCGCATCCGGCCTTGGTTCATCCATAGTCCGGAGCGAGGGAGAATGAGAAGCAATCGCTTCCTTCTGCGAAGTAGTACTGACAACGAAGGAGGAGGCGAAACGCATGAGGGAGAGGTCAACCTTTCACCCCGGCCGCCAGAACAGAAGGGGATGCCCCGGGTGTCGAGAGTCGTAGAGCGATTCCAGACCACCGTCGGAGTGGGCTTGCGGTCGGCTACCGTTGTGTGGCTCGCCGTCCAACCAGAACCAGACCCAAGCCGACGACGTACTGTGTTTCACGCGCGCCTCAAAGAGATGTTAGCACAGTTGCGGAATTAGTTCGAAAGACTCACCGCGGCCCTGGAACACAAAGGACATCGGAAGGAACTCGGATGGGTTTTAGCCAATAACAGTCTGACACTCCTTTCCACCAGAAAGGAAAAAATCATTTGACGACATCTCATGCTTAAAAAAGGGACCTCCCAACTTCGACACTTCATACAAGTGTTGAACGATTTATGTGCAAACGTTTTTTGTCCAAAATTTTAACTTCTGTCCTGAGCCGCGCCACCAAAAAGTGTACTTATATTCAAATGGCAAAACAGAAATAGATTAGCAACAACAGAAACTGTACCAAAATCAATTTCACCCATAGAAAAATTCCGTGACAGTCGTTCTTCTGACGTTGGATGTCTTACAGACTTCACGCTTTCAGGATGCAAGTTGAATCAAGCATCAATCATGAATCATGCATCGCATTCGGAATTTCTTCTTATGGGTAGGTCCTATAAACAGAAGATGTTCTACATGCTTAAAAAAATTCTTTAAATGGAAATTTATTGTGTAGTTTACGGTTCCAAAGATAAGGGATAATTTGTGAGGTATAACTTAGCTTAGTCTTTTAAGAAGTCTTATGATTACTGTTTTTTGTCCATACTTTCTCCCAAAAACTTTACATAAATTTGGTTCTAACAAGAAGCTCAAATTTTGTTGGCTGTTGCTCTGATTATAAGATTCATTTCTTCGGTCTTGATACTAGGCAGATCGCAGCTACAATGTGGGGTATAATGTTAAAGCAGTGCCTATTAAAGATGCTGTTAATGGTTTGAGAAAGAAAAGTAAGAAAATTTTGACACCACATCATAGTATTATCTAAAGGGATAGTAAAGCCACATATAGTCTCCTTACGCCAATTATGTTTTAGCCCCAGGTATGGCGTAAGCCTTTTACCAGCCGTGCACGAGCCAGACTTCAAGCGACTACAGATAAATTCTTTAAACCTACAGTCGTAACTATTAGCAGTCACCTTAGCAACCATTCGACCTGCTTGGAAGATTTTGATAACATAGTATTCAATACTTATTTAGTTAAGTAACACTTAGGCCGACGTGAGCGAAGCCGCGGGCAACAGCTAGTCGGGAATAAAAGAGTGTATTAAAAACAAAATTTAATAAAATTCCAAGGAAAATCCCCTCAGATTATGAAGGGAAGAAAAAGTGAACCAGTGTTTGCGCACGCAATTGTGCACTATAATATCTCCTAACAAAATAATGATATACAATTGTACACTTTCAGTTTTAATACATACCTACATAAACTCACGCCTTTTTCCCATGGGGGTAGGCAGAAACCACAAAACGCCACCTACTACGACCCTTACGTAATCATTTTGCCTTGTCCACGTTCATACACCTGGTCATACAAGCACACCGGTAACGAGTACTGCGCACTCGACTATTCTTAAGAACCTCACCAATAAGGTCAGAGTAGTTCTTTTTAGGGCGTCCCCTCCTGGTGTTGCCACTCACATCTGCCATATAAATCCCTTTTGTCAGTCGCCTTTCACTCATCGTCTGAACATGATCGAACCATCTAAGCATACTCATTTCAACCTATGTCACTACATCGCATTTACACATCGCAATCACATAAACAACGTCTTCTAGAAATTTTTATTATTTTAATAATATCGAGTATTACAAACTTATATTGTTGAAATAAACTTTACTAAATTGTTACTGATTAAACTATCCTATCTAAATAAAACAAATGAAAATTCACCCATTCGAAACAGACTGAAATTAAGCACTTTTAGAACGTCAATTAAACAGTTGAAAATCCATAAAATAAGCCATTTTATATATTTAGTAAGTAGTGATGTTATTTTATACGCAAATAAATAGGTGAAGTGCCAATTTTAAAATAGGTAGGTAAGTGGATTATAGTTTGACTTAAATTATAAGAATAGAATACATTAGTTAGGTTTATAAATGCCTTGATGGCCTAGTGGTTTTAAGAGCGACTGGTACGCTAGAGGTCTTGGATTCGAGTCCCAGGTCGAGCAAAAACTGTTATTGGGTTTTTCTATGAAATTCTCAGTAGCAGCTCGGAGTTAGGATTTGTGTCCAGTTAAGGCTCGCCCCCTATTACATGAGACCTAAACATACCGGCGAACTGTGGGTGTACATTGTTACACCTCTGCTTAACGGTGATGGTATGTTATGTTTATAAAATGTTCGTTTTCCTAAATGTAAAATACATTATAATAATAGCGTTAATATCGACTTCCCCTGAAGAAAAAGGGGCCGAAGGGTGATGTATGCATTTATGTAACTATGCAAATGGGCAAAAATTTCAGAATAACCAGCGAAATACATAGTGAAGTTAATCTAATTGTTTCTAAATTACTCTAGGCTAATAAAATTTTAGTTTTTCCTTAAAGTAAATAAATATGGTTGCGTTTTGCCATTCACACGGCCCTGTACAGCCCGTCTCACACTGTGCCTTGTTCCGACTTTAAAAGCTATAGGACAAAGAGAGAACCAAGGATGTTAGTATGAGAATTCAGAGTTATGTTAATATGCAATACACTTTAGGAGACAAGAGGGTATGCAAAACTATAATATAAAATATGAGGGTTGATTATAGGACCGCTACGCTTGCGTTTAAGAAATTCATTATTTCGGACTACGTTATTTTATTTATTGACAATATACTAAGGACCCACTTCAGTGACTTGCAACCTTAAAATGTTTTCCTTGTCATACGCGTACGGCTAGACCTGAATGCTTAAGCCTACTAAGGATACTTTTACGATTCTAGCTACGCGTTTTTACATCGTAAGATAGAGAACTGCCTGAAGTCGACTGCCATTGAGGGAAACAATTTAGAGTAGTTTATCTATCAGGGTACTGATGTTTATTAACTGCCTAACGGCAGATTACACCCTCTACTAAGGTAATACATAAACTAACACAAGTACACCGAAGACTTACTCTGTACATTCATTGCGATTATTCTTGGTAAACGCAGAAGTGGTATTTCACGCCGTTACTTCACATTTCCTCAATCTTTTCAATATAGAGTATGCATCGCAGCGTTTCAGCAGCTGATCCCGCCACACTATTCCCAACCACTGCAACTTCTGAACCAGAAGCCAGGTAGCCAGAATAAACAGTGGAGACCGCCAGAAGAGCGTTGAGGCAATGAAGCTCGACGAGTCCCGGAGAAACGAAACAAGCGTCTTGGATCCCGCAACAAATTAATCAGAAAAGATTAGCGGAGGAGTAGAAAAAGACATAATTTCCACTTCCTTCCAAACAGGCTATCTAGAACAGAACTAGGCCAATAGGCACAAGGGGATGTTTACAACATGGAGAAGCCCAGATTGCTAAGCACCACGAATTGCAATTGTCATTAACTCCTGATGTGAGCTGTTACATTTGATTCCAGGTATAGAAAAAACGCTTGAACGCAAGGAAATGAGTTCTAGTTTTTAAAAGGTATGCGTAATAAACTACTCCGGATGTAACCTGTACACTGTCTAACATAATATTTTGTTCATTCTGCCAAAGATTACACTCCCATAAGATGTGATGAGCAGACTGTTCATATTTACAGTCAGATGTAGAACATTGACACAAGGGAGAAGCAAGAAACTTGAAAGAAAACAGCAGCTTGGAGTCCAAATCATGACTCTCGTTAAAATATGTCGATTCAGAATTAGCTAACACAACAGAACCGAGTGTGATTTCAAGATATGGACCCCAACGTACTCAGAACGGCTACCAAATAGGTTTGGAAAATCATTTTACTAAACTTTGGTACAAAAACTTATTTAAATCAGGAATTCAAAATTGCATGTATGTTAATAATTTATGTGTGTGATATACATAATGTTACAAAACTGTTTGAATTGTCTATTTAACAGCAAGTATAGATAAAATTTCCTTCAAAGTATTGACTAAAATACTAGAATCAAGTTCCACATTCGGTGAATTAAAATTAAAAAATTCTATTTTTAAAACTTGATTGTCATACCTATTAGGGTGAGTTCCTTTTACATTACTTTTAAATTTAAAACTATATAACAGATGGTGAATTTTTTAGTCTTTCAAATATTTTGTTTCTATACCAAGAAAATCATGTAGATCAAAAATGTTGCTGTACAATAATTAGTTCGTAAGTACAAAATTGTTTGTATTCTGGTGCTACTGTTTGCGATTGGATACCTAAAGAGGTATTCTCTTGTTCCCACCTCCTATAATTATTTCATTATCGGAACATAAGAAGCAGTTGAAGGGTTAAGGCGACAACATACAATGAGACGCGTCCAAGAGCCGTGGCTTATAGTCGCGACCGATAGGTATGCACAGTCGCTCCGGACAGGGGCTCTTCGAACGTTTTCTCTTACTCATTTCACGGTTGTCAACGATGAAATATGACGATAATCATCCGCTGCCACATCCCGGACGCCGTTCACACAGTCTGCGGACGCGCGCGGCTGTTGCAAACATCCAGCCTGCCAGATTCCTATCAGACGTCTGAACGTTCAAGGACGGCCTGAGGTCACGACCGCGAGTTAAAACAGATGCTTTGCCCAGTGTTGTGTAAATGTCCTGATACAAATAAGCCGTGACTGTGAGCGGCGACTTATGGACGCGGTCATGATTGCACCTTTAAGATGATCTTAAAATCGAATCGTATTAAATACTATCGTTATGTTGGCGCACTGGTACTGTGCTTAGGGTCAGTGATGAAATATATGACATTTCCTCTTCCAGACTTTCTTGATTCACGATAGAAATCAAAACAATGGACCCAGCCCAGGAGTTCGAGGCGAAGTTGCTTCCTCGTATGAAGCCGCTGAATGAATTGACAGCACGCGGAACTTCTGTAGTGCAGCAGTTCTACAGCGGCGCAACTGTGTTTGTAACAGGCGGCTCTGGCTTCCTCGGCAAGCAGCTCATTGAAAAGCTGTTAAGGTAAATGCAAACATACAGAAATTTCCAATTATTATAATGTACTGCAAGGCTTTATTTTATACACAAAAAAAAACAAAACTTAGTAATAAAGTTTTATTATTGAAAAGTAAAGTTGTTGAACGCAATAGACTCGCCCCCTATTACATGGGACCTAAAAACATACTGGCGAACTCTGGGTGTACATTGGTACACTTCTGCCTAACCCATCGGAGAATGCAGTCGTGACGGTATGTATGTATGTAAATCTATAGTAAGGGGATGATTGTTAGTATAAACGCTTGAACTGTTGTAAATCCTAAGTATGTGTAAAATTGTTGAAGGTTGATCCTTCTTTGATTTGGCTGAACTTTACTAAAGATAAATGGAATAGCTTTTACATACTTCAATTGAAGATAAACCAAAAAAGTCAGAGCAAATTGATTCCGACTTTTATTTTTGATGTGAAAAATGTTAATTTATGGTAGTACCCAATATAATGCATGTCATTTACAGTTTAGTTACATACCATCACGCCTGTATTCCCCGAAGGGTTAGGCATAAGTGTGACAATGTACACCCACAGTTTGCCGGTATTTTTAGTGCCCATGTAATAGGGGCGAGCCTATTGCCGTTAACTCTAACCTGGGAATCGAACCCAAGATCTCTAGCTTAGCAGTCGCGCTTCGGACCACTAGGCTAACGAGGCAATTCAAAGTTTAAGTTTAGCTATAACATTGAAAATTCATTTTCGTTTAAAAATAAGTTAGATTGCTGACCTACAAGAAACTTTAACTTTTGATTTCATTTAGTGTCTCTTAATATTCATTATAGTGAAGCATTACTAAAAGTAGTTTTGGTCTTTTCAGAGCGACTAAAGTATCAAAAATATTTATCTTACTAAGAAGCAAAAAAGGCAAATCCATACAACAGAGGCTGACTGAGATCTTACAAGATCCTGTAAGTTAAAAACATTGCTTGGAAATAGTATTTTTAAGTTAAGGTGCCTAATCAGTTAGTAGCGCTAATGTGTGGAACTATTGATCGAATTTTGAAAATTCTTTCGTATCTCTGAACGATGAAGGTACCGTCATAAAAAAAAAAATGGTGTGTGTAAGAAAAATGACGTATACAAAGTCACAGAGAAAAGGTAGTAAATTCATTTAACACATTTCTGGGACAATATAATCGTGCGATAAACAATCTCGCTTGAACTGTTATATCAATAAAGCGAATATTAACTGATTGTGTCCAGCTGTACGATATGCTGAGAGAACAACAACCAGATTTCGCAGAAAAACTTGTGCCTGTATCAGGAGATGTGGCAGAACTTAGACTTGGCTTGTGTGAAGAAGACTGGAACACTATAATAAAACAGGTATGACAGAAAATACATTTCACACATCATACATGGAACAATTTAACCAATCATATCCTTGCAGCATATATGAAGGTTCTTTGTTTGGTAAGATTGACTTAACATAACATGTAAGTTTTAGTATGTAGTCGCCTTTTTCCCATGGTAGGCAGACACCACAAAACGCCACCTGCTACGATCCTTAGATACTCCTTTCGCGTCGTCTATGTTCATACATCTAGTCATACGAGCACGCCGGTTACGAGTACTGCGCACCCGACCTTTCCGAAGAACCTCATCAGTAGAGTCTTGGTAGGTCTTTCTAGAGCTTCCCCTCCCGGCGTTGCCACACACATCTGTCATATAAATCCCTAAATATAAATCTCTCTAAGTCGCCTTTCATTCATCCTTTCAACATGACCGAACCAAGCACACTCTTTTCTTTATCCTTTCTTCTTCTTCTTGCTTCTTCTCTTTTATGTAGTTATTTAATTTTTTTTTCTTTAATTGCCCCTTTGACCGTTGAGCATTTGCGCTGGTTATTAATAGTTTGAACAACGGAAACACTGAAATTTATGCACATACTCGTGTATACAAATAAAATATAAATAATTTATAAAACATGATTGCATAATTAATCATTAAGGATACGTAGAAAAACATATTTAATTGTATTTATTTATTTGCTGTGTCACAAACTTGTACGAGCGACTGTACTAGTTAATAATAGATACCTTTAAACAATAGAAATGAAATCTATACTTAAAATTTATAAGTAACCTCCGACAGAAGAAAAAAATCCCTTCGGTAGCTAATAAAAGAGCTGATAACTTTAAAACCGCTGAACCGATTTCCATCAACAAGCTAAGAATACTCCCGACTAATTACCCTTACAAACACAAAAAACAAAATCAAAACAGGTTAATGCGTTCGGGAGCAGACGGTGCCACAGACAGACATACATACACACACACTCACACTCACACACACATACACACACACACACACATATATACACGCGAAGTCAAAACTGTACATTTAATATTTTTGAAAAAAAGTGATTGCTACGAGGTCAGGGAATGATTCTAATGCAGAATTTTTTTTTTAATTTTTGTCTGTTTGTTCGTTTCTTTGTTACAGCATCACGCAAATACTGCCGAACAGATTCGGTCCAATTTTTGTATATATATTCCACATAGGGCAAAGTTGGTCGTAGGCTATAAATTATCACGATAACTGCTTTGGGGGATTAGCAATGCTGCGTTATATTCTATTCTCCTACAGATTAAGTCGGGTTTATAAAAATACGAAACAAAATATAACAATACTTTAGATGGCTGGGGATTAAACTGCTAAAACATTTATCATCACGCTATATTCAAGGAGCCTAACAGTCAATCATGGGAAGCTAGAACGGCTATTTTAAACATTTTCTTTAGAAGTACTGGTCTAATGGTTCGATGACCGCGTTCCAAATCGCTGGGCTTTAGTTTGTTCCCCGTAGACTATATTACTTTATTTGATTTTTAAAATATATTTTTTAAAACTAGATGATTACCATAACGTTTAGCTTGCTTATTTTTTCAAACCTTGTATTATTTTTGCAGATAATAATGTCTATACATAGTTTACATATGTTTAACAATAATTGTAATCAAAACTTACTGTTCATTGAAAAAAATTGTGTGGAAACAATAGTACCTATAGCGGAAAATATACGTATTGTTGAAGAATTTATGTCAAAATTTAGGAACCAGAGCTCCTAAATTTTGACAAAATAGTCTTTAAATGCCGGGCCAATATATGGCTGTATATTATTACGCGATTTGAATTCTTTTTCTTTTCACATCGATGAAAAATCTTTGGACGACTTCTTCTTCTCTGGGCCGAGCGGAAGGGACTGTCAGACTCTTACTGACTAAAACTCATCCATGTTCCTCCTAATGCCCTTTGAGTTCCAGCGCCGCGGTGACTCTTTTGAATTCGGGTAATCATCAAAGTCCTTTATAAATACTTTAAGTGTTATAACTGACATGGCTAAAATAAGTTTACTAAAGCGGAAGCAAACATTGCTCCCGATATGTGCTTTCACTGCACATAGCGAGTTTTTGGTCAAGTTTACACTCGCTCGATCACGATACGCACTGATTGAGCGTCACATAGGTAGTTTTGTCGATGTGATTGCTTATTACAATTCTAGCAGCAGGTCAGCAGGCAAAATAATACATGCACTGCGATTACTACCTATTTTACAAAAATCGGAACGATTAATATCACATTTTGATGTCTTTATATTTGAAAGTCAAAGTCAAATCATCTCATCTCAATTAGACCACTAAAAGGCACGTTTTAACGTCAAGGCTGAAGAAAAAGAGGTTGTGACTTAATGTGTTAGCCTGTAAGGCCCAAAGTAGGATGAATCATGCAAACGATATGATAGATGATTAAGAAAGAGTGACGAAAAGATACACCAAAATGAAAGCGAAAGTAAAAGAGATTGTAATAAAGAAGAAGAATTAGAATGAAGAAAAAGCGAACTTCCTGTTATACGGAAGTTCTCGATAACTTTAGAGCCAATGTTAAGCTGTTCTGGAAACAAGTAAGAATGGCTCGAGGCAAGAACAACGAGGGTGACAAGAACATCAAGTGTAAACGTTTTAAGAGCAGAAGATGAATGTTTATTAAGTGAAGAATATAAGGTTTTGGAACGCTGGATATTTCTAAAGATTATTTAGTGATCAGAATAGTATGCAAGAAGTGGAAAACTGGGCGGAAGTCAGTTTTGAAGACCGAAATTCAAATGTAGATGATGAGAATGAAATAAAAATTGATGAGATTGTAAGAGCATTGAAAGATATTAAAGTTGGTTTGTTGGTTGGTTGGTTGGTGAATGGTACATGCGGTTGTAACCAACCAGTCGATGTCTAAAAAAACTCGACTGGCTGTGCACAATGGCGTGCTGGTGCCTGCACTTATGTTTGGAAGTAAATGTTGGGTATGGCAAACGAGGCATGAAAATAGAATTAAGGCTGTGGAGATGAGTTTCTTGCGAAGTATGTGTGGTGTAACTTTGAACGATAGGGTAAAGAATGAGGTTATACGAGAACGTTGCAGAGTAAAAGATAATGTAATGACAAAGGTAGAAAACAGTATGCCTAAATGGTTCAGTCATGTTGAAAGGATAAGTAAGAGGCGACTAACAAAAGCAGATGTGAGTGGCAACGCCGGAAGGGGACGCCCGAGAAGGATCTACCCTGACCTTAATTACATTACAATTGTAACTACAATTACTACTACTACTTAGCCTTTTTCCAACTAAGTTGGGGTCGGCGTCCAGTCTAACCGGATGCAGCTGAATACCAATGTTTTACATGGAACGACTGCCTATCTGACCTCCAAAACCCAGTAACTGGGCAACACGATTCCTCTTGGTAAGACTGGTTGTCAGACTTTCTGGCTTCTGACTATCCGTAACGAATGTCAAAGATCTACGAACGACAGCTAGGACCAACGACCTTACGTGCTTACCGAGACACGGGGGTGTCACACCACCAACTTACAAAGTCCGGGCTGCTACTGAGAAATTCGTAACGGAAAAACCTAATAACACAATAAAAATAATTATAATTTCATGGGACCTAAAACATACCGGCGAATTTTCGGTGTACATTGATACATCTCTGCCTAACCCTTCGGGGAATACAGTAGTGATGGTATAATATGTATGTATGTAAAGTATGTATGTGTTTCGAAAATCAACACCAAAGTGGATGGCATGGTCGGTTGAATGGTTGTTATTATACAGGTGGACATAGTATTCCATTTGGCAGCCACGACAAGGTTTGATGAGACCCTCCGTGTAGCGACCTTGATCAACGTACGGGGGACCAGAGAAGCTCTTCAACTCGGCAAGTCTTGCAAGCATCTGAGGTTAGAAAACTTTTATGCATTTCCATCATCTTCATCAACATAATTTCAGCCGAAACACGTCGAATATGTACTGGATATTGTAGGCCTTAGCCAAAAATTTGGAATCTTTGGCTTTCGAAAGTATTTGTGATATTCAGTGGATTCCGGAAACCTTCATCAGATCATCGTTCAATTTCATGAGAGGTCTTTTCACACTGCGTCATAGCGGAGAGCACCGTCAAACATCCGTTATGCGAGCAATATCAATTTTTTATATCCTATACTGGTAAAATTCTGCAACGCTAAAAATATGTTTTTTTCTTCAGATCTTTCGTCTATGTTTCAACAGCATACTCACATGCTTGCTTAGACCGTACAGATACTGACATTTTGGAAAACTTCTACAAAAGTCCTATTAGTCCTGATACTATGATTCAGTTAGTCGAATCTGTAGAAGAATCAAGAATAAATGATATTACACCGAGGTGAGTGTGATTCATAGGTATGAGTTTTTCAAAGCGATTGGTTTCAAAAGCTGTCCCTAACAATTTCTAATAAACATATCAAAGAAAACTCATGGATTACGCCCAGATCTGTTAATAGCAATAATTACTTTTCAACTTATCTGCGAGTTGTAGAGTTAGTGCTCGCAAAAGGGCAAATCAAAGTAGAAAACAAAGAACACAGATTTTTGGAAGTAACAGTCGAAAAAGCTTGGCTCTCGTGTTTCGAAACATGTATATGTCTGGTAGGTATAAGGATTTGAAGAACTATATTATGTTTTTCTAAATTATTTTTAAGAACCATCAGTATACCTATAGGTCATTCCCCAATATTCTGGGTAAACTAGTAAGTAAAGTAAAAGTTTATTATCCATTGTTACAAAAGTTGCTTATAATTAGGTTAGCATATAGTAAAAAAAACAGTAACAATTAGCGGTACGCATTGCTAGTAAAAAAACGGTGGCCCCCAAACTAGGCGGAGCCTGATCTTGGGGTCCAGGGTTGTGGTACATGACGATACTTGCCACTGGGATAGGTAACTACATATTATATAAAATCTATGTTAAGTCAGGATTCGAACAGATTTTCATCAGTGAGAAGACCTAAGTAGCGAATAGACGGTGTCCGGTCAATGCATTCGAAAGAGCAGTCTTTGCGTGAGGTATTCGTGAGGTTCAGACATGTATGGAATTTTAGAGTTTGGTGGCGAGGCGGACTAGATGGCTGCGTTTTGAAGAATGTGATGAGAAGATCAAAACTTCAATTGAATTAAAAACAAAATACTTATGAAATTAAGATGAAGGAAGTGACGTATTAGACTCAAGACCAGAAACAAAAAAGATGTGTGTGTGTATGTATGTAGGTGATTGTAGAGTGTAGTGTACAGGTGATTGGGTGTTTGTGACTGGTGTAGTGTGAAATGCGGAGTGCGAGTGTCAGTTATGGCGTGAGAATGTTTTCTGATTCGTCGTATGAGAGACCTATTAGCCATTTTTTCATAGTTTTCTTACATGTAGATAGGGGAAGGTTTTTTAAGTCACAAGGCAAGCTACTGGTGACTTTGTTATACATAAAGGTATGTGATAGGCGGGACAGCGTCTGGCTAGAAAGGAGGTGGTTCGTTGTAGCGGGAATTGAAAGACACTTTTGGAAGCTAGTGAGTGAAAGTCAGGTCTTAATTTTATAGTTTTGTGCGTGTGTAGGTATGCATTAAGAATATATATTTGGCGGACACGGAGAACTTGAAACTCTTCGTACAGTGAGTCAGTAGGATAGAAATAAGGTTTTTTAAGATAACTTTTAAAAAGTCTCTCTGAGCTCTTTCCAATTCAATCATTATTGATTTTTCGGCACCACCCCAGATCGAAATGTCATAATAAAAAAAAAACCCACCCATGTTCCTTCTTGTGCCCTTTGCGTTCCGGGGGCGCGGTATCTCTTGCGAACAACCCGAAGCCCTCGCAGGCATCGGCCCTCAGTGGCCCCTTCCTTTTGCTGACATCTCTTTGAGGCGCGCGTCATACTGTATTATGGACTGGCATATAGCAAAGTAAACCATTTTTAGGATTGCTTTAGGAGTACGGTCTCGTAATTTCTCCGCTATATGTATTAATTTCCTTACTCGGCCAGAAAAAAGTTTGATGTGCGCTTTGAATGACAGATTTTCATCAATGAGAGGTTAACTCAAAAAATATATTTTAACATTCCAGTTTGATAAATAATTGGCCAAACACGTACTCATTCTCAAAGTCGATCGCCGAGGAGTTGGTTAATACCATCGGAAATAGCCTGCCTATATGTGTTGTAAGACCAGCTGTCGGTGAGTACCCCATAAAATAAACTTCAAAGGCATCTGAATTGAATAATGTTGATGCTGAATAGACATAATGAATATCGGACGCGAAATCTAATAGAAAAGCTGTTTTTCTATTAAAGAGATGCTTTCATTATGACATTATTTATTAAATTGTATTGACTGCTGAGCGTGGAGTCCTGAGCATGATTCCAGATCGTGCAAAATGCTATTAGAATTTTCATCAGAAATTCCTCAATGCTTCTCAGCCCTGAGTGTCATTCGGAAAACAAGTGAAACCGTTGGTCTCTCGTCGATCGTGTCGCATGGCCTTCTCATAGAAATATGATAAAAAGAGAATACGGAAAGCGTCTCTGTTTGTTGTGGGTCATCAAAATTATTTAAAGCGTATCTGGCTAATTAGTATTGAGATTGATCGCCGTGAGTGAAATTCCGTCAAAAAAAATATTATTATTCTCATTCACTTATAATACTTATTATATACATTTTTAAATATTTATATTTCAAAAAACTAGCCCACCAGTATTGAGAACAGGGTCCATGCTGCCGGCAGTTATGGCTCCTGATAAAGAATCTCCTAACAAAATGCGCCGTGTCTAGGAGTACCGCGTTCTGAATCAAACCCTTGATTAAACCGCGCAACTATAGCCTCTTTAGGTGTTGGTCGAGGCTTTTAGCTATTATGCTATTAGCCGGCACGACTATCGGCACATTGATTGCTGTACTCACGTCCCACATGTCAACAACATTGCGAGACATGTCAATATACTTAATTTGTTTATCTTTCTCAGCTTTCACGAGGTTCTTGTCATGCGAGACCGTAATATCAGCAATCATTGCGCTACGCTCTAATCGATCTACCACCACTATGTCAGGCTTATTGGCAACAATAGTCCTATGAGTGATGATAGATTGATCCCAATACAACGTGATAATGCCATTTTCAAGAACTGGGTCGGGCACATAACTGTGGTACGGTACTTTCAATTCCACAAGGCTGTAGTTTCAGAGCAAGTTGCTGGTGGATAATCCTGGCTACAAGGTTATCATATTATATTCATTTGGTTTCAGTGGTGTGTACTAAACTTGAACCGAATCCAGGCTGGGTTGATATGTCCTGCATGTATGGAGCTACTGGTGTAAGTATACATTGATTGTCGCTGAGATGAGAATGCGCATAGATTTATGTTTTTAATTAGGTACGAGAATTTGGTTTACCTTGTAAGAGTCGCCATGAGTGATGGACTTAACATATAATTCTTATTTTAAAAACATTGTTACAATTAAATATGTCAACGAGAGCCTTAATTAAAATTATTGATACCCTCGCTCCGCTATTCCCGCTGTGCTTAGGAACTTGTATATTGGAAATTGATCTATTTTAGAAATTGTACACATTTCTTAAGAATTGTATGTGAATGACGGATTATATATATTTCCGTTAGCATAATAAAATACAAAGATAACCGATACAATAGTTCTATTGAACTAAAACGAATCCGGTACAAAAAAGAATAATTGAAAACTATACGCAACACGTGAAAAAGGGTGACAACTTTTAATGTTTTTTTTTGTTTCCTTTCCAGGTACTCGTTGCAGCGGGGTTGGGTATTATGCACACTTTAAAGGCAAATGCAGACGTTCGAAGTGAATTAGTACCGGTAGACTATGTCAATAATGCTATATTAGCTGCTGGATGGGAAACGGCTAGGAGACGAGCCGCTGGTGAAAATAAAACAAAGATCTACGTCGTTTCATCTTCTAGGAATCCTGCAACTTGGCGTAAGACTTTTTTTTAAACTTTATATACGGGAGGAAAAAAAAAAAAAAATGGTTTTCTGTACATTATGATCATTTTGTTATGTATTTTAAAAGGAACAGTTACTGTGGTTCTTTTTTTTCTAGAGGTCATTCATTTTAATTATTCAAACATAAAACTTACTTAAATAATAATTAAATTACGAACTATGTACAGTTTATAAAATAAAAAGGAAACCCAAATGGCATCAAAAAACTCATTCACATCGCTGTCAATGGATGGGACAAGTACCCAAAAGTCTGCCAACGTTGCCACGTTGTATGGAAATGCTGATTCTTTGGCCCCAGAAAAGGACAGCCCTCCGGAATACAGGTTGATCGTATTTTTGGGCACTTTAAGCCACTGGAAAATAAGTTAAAAGTCACCTGCTACAATTTTAATTTTAAAATAATCTTGGATCATCAATAAATAATCAACTCAGTTTATAGTTGTACTGTAATGTTATACAAACTACAGTAATATTTACATTAATATTTTTATTCAAACTTTATATTACCCATTTTTGTAATAATTGCCTAGATATATAAATAAAGTAAATGTTTATTATCCATTGTTACAAAAGTTCCTTATAATTAGGTAAACATACAGTATAAAAACGGTAACAATTAGCGGTACGCATTTCTAGTAAAAACAGTGGTCCTCAAACTAGGTGGAGCCTGTATCTTGGGGT
This sequence comes from Caradrina kadenii, assembly GCA_947462355.1. Classification (NCBI taxonomy): domain Eukaryota; kingdom Metazoa; phylum Arthropoda; class Insecta; order Lepidoptera; family Noctuidae; genus Caradrina; species Caradrina kadenii. The sequence continues at coordinate 12,583,025 of OX381684.1, read as the reverse complement.
CCAGTGTTGTGGTACATGACGATACTTGCCACTGGGATAGGTAACTATGTATTATATAAAATCTATGTTAAGTCAGGAGTTGTACAGATTTTCGTCAGTGAGAAAACCTAAGTAGCGAATAGACGATGTCCGGTCAATGCATTCGAAAGAGCAGTCTTTTCGTGAGGTATTCGTGAGGTTCAGACATGTATGGAATTTTAGAGTTTGGTGGCGAGACGGACTAGATGGCTGCATTTTCAAGAATGTGATGAGAAGAGCATATTATTATGTTCGGCCAAAACATTTGGTTCCCGCATTGGTTTTTCCAAAGCAAAGCATGATTTGATTTACTGTGGTCTGTTTTATACAGGAGAAGTTTATGACACTATGGGTACAGATAGCTACGAAACACCGATGGCAGTAGGAACCCTTTTCGTGTGGTTCACTAAAAATCGTATACTATTTTGGATATACTCCTGGTTGTTGCATCTGATTCCTGCATACATCATAGATGGAATAAGCGTCATTTTCGGAAAACAGAGAAGGTAAGCTAATTCACTAGTCAACAATGGTTTCGTTGCCCTTGATATTAAAAAAACATAAAAGTAAAAATTTTAAGTAAGTATTCTTACTTTATTTAAATCAACAATGTGTTTAAGGTATTTATTTGGATAAGGATTAATGCTGTATTGGTTAAAATCGCTTCAAAAATTAGCCATTATTTGTCGTAAAAAGTAAATGACAAAAACATGTTATTGTGGGATATCCATAAGAGATATACATATACCATCGGGGAGTTTTCTGCAAACCTTTTCAATGTGTACAATACTTAGTACATTATTTTGATAAATCTCGTAGGGTTCAGCCTGCGTTTGTAATGTAAGCGGAAAAAATTAATAATTATTAAATATATTAAAAAGATATATTAAAAACTAGCTGTTGCCCGCGGCTTCGCTCACGTCGACCTAAGTGTTACTTAACTAAATAAATATTGAATACTATGTCATCATAATCTTCCAAGCAGGTCGAATGGTTACTAAGGTGACTTCTAATAGTTACGACTGCAGGTTTAAAGAATTTGTCTGTAGTCGCTCGGAGTCTGGATTTGTGCACGGTAGGTAATGGGCTTACTTCATACCTGGGGCTAAAATATAATTGGCGTAAGGAGGGTATATGTGGCTTTACTATCCCTTTAGATAATACTATGATGTAGTTCTTATTTTTCTTTCTCAAACCATTAAAAAGTAGCTTTATTAGGCACTGCTTTAACATTATACCTCACATTGTAGCTGCGATCTGTCTAGTATCAAGACCGAAGAAATAAATCTTATAATCAGAGCAACAGCCAGCAAAATTTGAGCTTCGTTTTAGAACCAAATTAATGTAATGTTTTTGGGAGAAAGTATGAGCAAAAAACAGAAAGCAAAAGACTTATTAAAAGGCTAAGCAAAGTTACCTCACAAATTACCCCTTTTCTTTGGAACCGTAAACTACACAATAAATTTCCATTTAAAAGTTAATTTTTAAGCATGTAGAATACCTTCTGTTTACAGTACCTACGTATAAGAAGAAATTCCGGATGCGATGCATGATTCATGATTGATGCTTGATTCAACATGCATCCTGAGAGCTTGAAGTCTGTGAGACATTCACCGTCAGGAGAATGCCACGGAATTTTTCAATGGGTGAAATTTGTTTTTTGGTGCACTTTCTGTTGCTGCTAATCTATTTCTGTTTAGCCATTTGAATATAAGTACAGTTTTTTGGTGGCCTGGCTCAGCCCAGAAGTTACAATTTTGGACAAAAACGTTTGCAGATAAATCGTTCAACACTTGTATGAAGTGTCGAAGTTGGGAAGTCCACGGTGCGGCCATTCTTTTTTTGGAAGCGTGAGATGTCGTCAAATTACTTCTTCCGTTCTAGTGGAAAGGAATATCAGACTGTTACTGACTGAAACCCATCCGTGTTCCTCTTAATGTCCTTAGTGTTCCAAGGCCGCGGTGAGTCTTTCGAACAAATTCCGCAAACACTGGCCCTAGCGGGGCCGGGGCGTCCTCTTCTATTGTGGCGGCCGGGGTAACAGTTTGACCTCTGCCTCATACGTTTCGCCTCCTCCTTCGCTAGCATTACTGCTTCGAAGAAGGAAGCGATTGCTTCCCATTCTCTCTTGCTCTGGACCATGGATTGAACCAAGGACTGACGCGAGAGGTCGCAGCCGAGGATATGCCGGTGTTCCGCCCAAGCCTCCTCCTTTGTGATCCTACAGTGATAACACCCGGGCGTGTCCTAGCGCCGAATCCGAAACAGTTAGCTCCCGAAACAACCGTCAAGTACCTGCGTCAGAGAATCCTTGTGGTGCGATGATCCTACTATCGATGTAACTTGGTAATTCTTTAAGTTATCTGAGGTGCTGTTTTTGATTCACGAAAAACAATCTTAGTGTTTTTGATTCACGAAAAACATTCTTAGGGGTAGCTAGAATTTGTGGGTCAATCAGTCGAATTCTGTTCTATTCATTCTTCTTCTTCAGTCGACGTATGCAAATTTTCAAAGTTATGTTAGGGTTATGCTTAAACCTATTTTATTATAATACTAGCTGTTGCCCGCGGCTTCGCTCACGTCGACCTAAGTGTTACTTAACTAAATAAGTATTGAATACTATGTTATCAAAATCTTCCAAGCAGGTCGAATGGTTGCTAAGGTGACTGCTAATAGTTACGGCTGTAGGTTTAAAGAATTTATCTGTAGTCGCTTGAAGTCTGGCTTGTGCACGGCTGGTAAAAGGCTTACGCTATACCTGGGGCTAAAACATAATTGGCGTAAGGAGAGTATATGTGGCTTTACTATCCCTTTAGATAAAACTATGATGTGGTGTCAAAATTTACTTACTTTTCTTTCTCAAACCATTAACAGCATCTTTAATAGGCACTGCTTTAACATTATACCTCACATTGTAGCTGCGATCTGCCTAGTATCAAGACCGAAGAAATGAATCTTATAATCAGAGCAACAGGCAACAAAATTTGAGCTTCTTGTTAGAACCAAATTTATGTAAAGTTTTTGGGAGAAAGTATGGACAAAAAACAGTAATCATAAGACTTCTTAAAAGACTAAGCAAAGTTTTACCTCACAAATTATCCATCCATCTTATCTTTGGAACCGTAAACTACACAATAAATTTCCATTTAAAGAATTTTTTTAAGCATGTAGAACATCTTCTGTTTATAGGACCTACCCATAAGAAGAAATTCCGAATGCGATGCATGATTCATGATTGATGCCTGATTCAACTTGCATCCTGAAAGCGTGAAGTCTGTAAGACATTCAACGTCAGAAGAACGACTGTCACGGAATTTTTCTATGGGTGAAATTGATTTTGGTACAGTTTCTGTTGTTGCTAATCTATTTCTGTTTTGCCATTTGAATATAAGTACACTTTTTGGTGGCGCGGCTCAGGACAGAAGTTAAAATTTTGGACAAAAAACGTTTGCACATAAATCGTTCAACACTTGTATGAAGTGTCGAAGTTGGGAGGTCCCTTTTTTAAGCATGAGATGTCGTCAAATGATTTTTTTCCTTTCTGGTGGAAAGGAGTGTCAGACTGTTATTGGCTAAAACCCATCCGAGTTCCTTCCGATGTCCTTTGTGTTCCAGGGCCGCGGTGAGTCTTTCGAACAAATTCCGCAACTGTGCTAACATCTCTTTGAGGCGCGCGTGAAACACAGTACGTCGTCGGCTTGGGTCTGGTTCTGGTTGGACGGCGAGCCACACAACGGTAGCCGACCGCAAGCCCACTCCGACGGTGGTCTGGAATCACTCTACGACTCTCGACACCCGGGGCATCCCCTTCTGTTCTGGCGGCCGGGGTGAAAAATTGACCTCTCCCTCATGCGTTTCGCCTCCTCCTTCGTTGGCATTACTACTTCGCAGAAGGAAGCGATTGCTTCCCATTCTCCCTCGCTCCGGACTATGGATGAACCAAGGCCGGATGCGAGAGGTCGCCGCCGCCAATCGCCTTTATGAGGACACGCTGATGTTCTGCCCAAGCAGGGGCATACCTCCACCGTACGCTCCTTTGTGATCCTACAGTGATAACACCAAGGCGTGTCCTAGCGCCGAAACCGAAACAGTTAGCTCCCGAAACAACTGTGACCAGAGAGTACCTGCGTCAGAGAATCCTAGTGGTGCGGCGATCCTACTATCGATATAAATTGGTAACTCTTTAAGTTTCTGAGGTGCTGTTTTTTATTCATGAAAAATATTCTTAGGGGTAGCTAGAATTTGTGGGCCAATCTGTCGAATTCTGTTCTATTCATTCTTCTTCAGTCGACGTATGCAAATTTTCAAAGTTATGTTAAGGTTATGCTTAAACCTATATTATTATAATATTGAAATCATACCATCGAAAATAAAAACAATTGAATTAGGTACCAATTAAAATAATGACAAAAAGTAACAATCAATTGGGATCGAACTCACACAAAATATCTTACATGGCTTTCATTAAACACCGAAGCTATTCTCTAAACAAAGTAAATAGCGTAATAATAATAAAAAAATATAGCAATTCCCATACCATGTTATAATGACTGCTTAACTCCTTGTGGCTAATGACGTCATGTTTTTTATTTCATAGGATAAAATATCCCCCACTGTCTTTCATAGGAACTACCTCGTTAGCCTAGTGGTCCTAAGCGCGACTGCTACGCTAGAGGTCTTGGGTTCGATTCCCAGGTCAAGCAAAGTGTTATTGGGTTTTTCTATGAAATTCTCAGTAGCAGCTCGGAGTTAGGATTTGTGCCCGGTTAATGACAATAGGTTCGCCCCCTGTTACATGAGATCTAAACATATCGGCGAACTGTGGGTGTATATTGTTACAACTCTGCCTAACCCATCGGGAAATACAGGCGTGATGGTATGTGTAATATGTAACTAATCTGCAGTATTGTGTATATTTTATAGCAATCCAAAACATGTCCAAGAACAATAATGCTTACCTAACCTCATTATTTATTACAAACTAGCTGTTGCCCGCGGCTTCGCTCACGTCGACCTAAGTGTTACTTAACTAAATAAGTATTGAATACTATGTTATCAAAATCTTCCAAGCAGGTCGAATGGTTGCTAAGGTGACTGCTAATAGTTACGACTGTAGGTTTAAAGAATTTATCTGTAGTCGCTTGAAGTCTGGCTTGTGCACGGCTGGTAAAAGGCTTACGCCATACCTGGGGCTAAAACATAATTGGCGTAAGGAGACTATATGTGGCTTTACTATCCCTTTAGATAATACTATGATGTGGTGTCAAAATTTTCTTACTTTTCTTTCTCAAACCATTAACAGCATCTTTAATAGGCACTGCTTTAACATTATACCTCACATTGTAGCTGCGATCTGCCTAGTATCAAGACCGAAGAAATGAATCTTTTAATCAGAGCAACAGGCAACAAAATTTAAGCTTCTTGTTAGAACCAAATTTATGTAAAGTTTTTGGGAGAAAGTATGGACAAAAAACAGTAATCATAAGACTTCTTAAAAGACTAAGCTAAGTTTTACCTCACAAATTATCCCTTATCTTTGGAACCGTAAACTACACAATAAATTTCCATTTAAAGAATTTTTTTAAGCATGTAGAACATCTTCTGTTTATAGGACCTACCCATAAGAAGAAATTCCGAATGCGATGCATGATTCATGATTGATGCTTGATTCAACTTGCATCCTGAAAGCGTGAAGTCTGTAAGACATTCAACGTCAGAAGAACGACTGTCACGGAATTTTTCTATGGGTGAAATTGATTTTGGTACAGTTTCTGTTGTTGCTAATCTATTTCTGTTTTGCCATTTGAATATAAGTACACTTTTTGGTGGCGCGGCTCTGGACAGAAGTTAAAATTTTGGAGAAAAAACGTTTGCATATAAATCGTTCAACACTTGTATGAAGTGTCGAAGTTGGGAGGTCCCTTTTTTAAGCATGAGATGTCGTCAAATGATTTTTTTCCTTTCTGGTGGAAAGAAGTGTCAGACTGTTATTGGCTAAAACCCATCCGAGTTCCTTCCGATGTCCTTTGTGTTCCAGGGCCGCGGTGAGTCTTTCGAACAAATTCCGCAACTGTGCTAACATCTCTTTGAGGCGCGCGTGAAACACAGTACGTCGTCGGCTTGGGTCTGGTTCTGGTTGGACGGCGAGCCACACAACGGTAGCCGACCGCAAGCCCACTCCGACGGTGGTCTGGAATCGCTCTACGACTCTCGACACCCGGGGCATCCCCTTCTGTTCTGGCGACCGGGGTAAAAGGTTAACCTCTCCCTCATGCGTTTCGCCTCCTCCTTCGTTGGCATTACTACTTCGCAGAAGGAAGCGATTGCTTCTCATTCTCCCTCGCTCCGGACTATGGATGAACCAAGGCCGGATGCGAGAGGTCGCCGCCGCCAATCGCCTTTATGAGGACACGCTGATGTTCTGCCCAAGCAGGGGCATACCTCCACCGTACGCTCCTTTGTGATCCTACAGTGATAACACCAAGGCGTGTCCTAGCGCCGAAACCGAAACAGTTAGCTCCCGAAACAACTGTGACCAGAGAGTACCTGCGTCAGAAAATCCTTGTGGTGCGGCGATCCTACTATCGATATAAATTGGTAACTCTTTAAGTTTCTGAGGTGCTGTTTTTTATTCATGAAAAATATTCTTAGGGGTGGCTAGAATTTGTGGGCCAATCTGTCGAATTCTGTTCTATTCATTCTTCTTCAGTCGACGAATGCAAATTTTCATAGTTATGTTAAGGTTATGCTTAAACCTATTTTATTATAATATTGAAATCATACCATCGAAAATAAAAACAATTGAATTAGGTACCAATTAAAATAATGACAAAAAGTAACAATCAATTGGGATCGAACTCACACAAAATACCTTACATGGCTTTCATTAAACACCGAAGCTATTCTCTAAACAAAGTAAATAGCGTAATAATAATAACAAAATATAGCAATTCCCATACCATGTTATAATGACTGCTTAACTCCTTGTGGCTAATGACGTCATGTTTTTTATTTCATAGGATAAAATATCTCCCACTGTCTTTCATAGGAACTACCTCGTTAGCCTAGTCGTCCTAAGCGCGACTGCTACGCTAGAGGTCTTGGGTTCGATTCCCAGGTCAAGCAAAGTGTTATTGGGTTTTTCTATGAAATTCTCAGTAGCAGCTCGGAGTTAGGATTTGTGCCCGGTTAATGATAATAGGTTCGCCCCCTGTTACATGAGATCTAAACATACCGGCGAACTGTGGGTGTATATTGTTACACCTCTGCCTATCCCATCGGGAAATACAGGCGTGATGGTATGTGTAATATGTAACTAATCTGCAGTATTGTGTATATTTTATAGCAATCCAAAACATGTCCAAGAACAATAATGCTTACCTAACCTCATTATTTATTACAAATAGCGAAATAGCCTAACTATTAATTACAAAGCCCACCACCCAAAGAGAGAAGCAGATTGTGTGAAGGAAGATATCCAGCATCTCATGACTACTTGAATTAGTGAGACTACCTAGCTCCCGGTAGTGAACTTCAGTGATGTATCTGGAAGGCATTGAATAGATTGCGCATTTAAATAGGCCGCTGCAAACATAATTTGGTAAAAGAGGGCATCATATACCCGTCTGAAACTCAGTGCAATTGACGCATCAGTAAAAGCGGCCATCTACTTTTCTTAACCGGTGTAAATTATTGTTAGGGGTATCATCGATCCCGGGTCGGTGGTGCGTAGTGTTCCATGTGCGCCTCAAAGAAATGTCAGTACTGTAAGATGGGGCCCGCCAGGGCCAGTGTCTAGCAAGGTTGCGGAATTCAAAAGAGTCACCGCGGCGCTGGTACGCAAAGGGCATTAGGAGGAACACTTTGTGTTTTAGTCCGTAAGAGTCTGACACTCCCTTCCGTTCCGCCCAGAGCGAAAGAAGTCATTTAAAGATCCTTAAAAAAAGGGGTATCATTGATGTGAAAAGAAGAATTTAAATCGCGCAATAATACAGTCATGTGTTGGCCCGACATTTAAAGACTATTTTGTCAAAATTAAAGAGTCAAATAGACATAAATTCTTTAACAATACGTATGTTTTCCGCTCTACTATCGTTTGCACACCTATCAGTTTCTATTTTTTCGATGAAAATTTTTGACTTCAATTTGCTATTTTTAGTAACTATGTATTATAGACATTCTTTTCTGCAAAAATAATGAAGAAAAAATAAGCAAGCTAAGCGTTACTGTATAAGAATGACTACTTCTATTTTATTCTTGTTTGGAAATCTTCTAGTATTCAAAAGAAATATTTAAAAAATCACAAAAAGTAAAACATTATACCGGGACCGAACTCAAGCCCTGCGATGCGAAAGGCGGTCATGGAACCATTAGACTATTTAATTCTATAGAAAAGCTTTGAAATTGCCGTTCTGTTTTGCCATGATTGACTGTTTAGCTTCTTAAAGGTATAGCGTGATAGTAATTATTTCAGCAGTTCAATCCTCAGCCATCTAAAGTATTGTTATATTTTGTTTCATCTTTTTTGAAACCCGTCGTAATCTGCATCGTCATTGTTCATCCCCCAAAGTAGATAGCGCGATAATTTATAGCCTACGGCCAACTTTGGCCTATGATGAATATAATAAAAAAATAATATCCAAAAATGGAACGGAATCTGTCCGGCAGTATTTGCGTGATGCTCTAACAAACAAATAGACAAAAATTTAGAATCGCTTCCCGACCCCGTAGCAATCACTTTTTTTTAAATATATTAAATGTACAGTTTTGACTTCGCTACGATTTTATTATAAGTATAGACTATGTACAGACATTATTTTCTGCTTTAATATTAAAAGATTTAAATAAATAAGTAAGTAAATCAATGTTATGGCAGAAGTTATGCATACTTTTATTTTATTATTGTTGGGAGTCTACCTGTACGAAAAAAAATGATTGAAAAATCACAAAAAGTAAAACTCTTACTGAGGACCGAACTCACGATCAGCGATTTGCAAGGCGGTCATCAAACCATTAGACCATTTACTACTTCAGAAATAACTCTAAAATAGCCGTTCTAGTTTGCCATTATTGACTGCTTAACTCTTTGAAGGTATAGCGTGATGATAATTATTTTAGAAGTTCAATTTCGCAGCTATCTACAATATTCTTACATTATATGTCGTTATTTTCAATCCCGTGAGAATCTGTAGAAGAACTCGGACATAATGCAACATTGCTCATCCCCCAAAGCAAATAGCGTGATAATTTATAGCCTAAGTTTTAAGTGGAGCTTACCGCAATATATTAGTGAAAACCGCATTCAAATCGGTTAAGCCACGGCTGAGATTAGCGTGTTCAAACGCACAGACAAACAGACAAACAGACAAACAGACAAAAATTCTAAAAACCATATTTTCGGCATTAGAATCATTACCCGACCACGTAGCAATTACTTTTTTTCAAAAATATTAAATGTACAGTTTTGGCTTCGCTACGATTTTATTATATGTATAGATATAAAAAAAATATATTAAATATATAAAAAAAATATATAAAAAATATATTAAAATTAATTATTACATTATTAAAAAATGTAATTATTTACGACATCACATTAGAAACCTCAAAAATAACAGTATTTCTCCATTATTTAATGGATGTTATTATACATATACACCTTCCTCTTTTATAACTCTATCTATTAAAAAAACCGCATCAAAATCCGTTGTGTAGTTTTAAAGATTTAAGCATACATAGGGATATAGGGACAGAGAAAGCGACTTTCTTTTATGCTACGTAGTGATGTATAGTTTTGAATTCGCTACGATTTTATTAAAAGTATATGTATAGATAATTTTGGCTTTGACTATTTTTTCTTTTAGGTAAAGTTTATTTGTTTGTTTTTTTGGAAGCATAGGTTCGATTTCAGAACCTTTTTAACTGATTTTAAATATTTATTTATTCTGCACTATAGCCTCCCCGTCCTTTCCGGCTTATAATGAAGAAAAGAAACAACACTATTTTGCCGCGTTATACAGGGCTTCTATTTTTTTTTTTTTTGGTGGTTGGGAAATCTTCAAATAACTTCTCCCGCCCTGGGCGGGGCGGGAGGGAGTGTCAGACTTTTCCTGACTAAAACCCACCCATGTTCCTTCTTGTGCCCTTTGCGTTCCGGGGGCGCGGTATCTCTTGCGAACAACCCGCAGCCCCGCCAGGCATCGGCCCTCAGTGGCCCCTTCCTTTTGCTGACATCTCTTTGAGGCGCGCGTGGAACACGAACGCGCCGTCGACACGGCCTGTCGTTATGCAACGTAAGGACGGTGAGCTACCCATTGCTCACCGTCCACAGGCCTGTATCTACGGTGGCCGGGAGTCGTCTCGCGGCTCCCGTCGTCCGAAGCGTCTACCGCGGCGGCTGGGACGGGAGAACCGCTGTCTCGACCGTCCCGCCGCCTCCTTCTCAAGCATTACTGCCTCGCAGAAGGAGGTGACTGCATCCCATTCCCTCTCGCTCCGGACCATGGCTTGCACCAGTGCCGGACGCGAGAGTTCGCCGCCGCCGATGGCCGCCACGAGGACTCGGCGATGCTCCGCCCAAGCGGGGCATACCGCCACGGTGTGCTCCACCGTGTCCTCGGGGCGATCCACACAATGGTGACACCCGGACGTTTCCTCCCGCGTTATACAGGGTTAAGAAATATAAATTGCACGAACCACGAATACAAAAATAAACTCTAATAACAATGCCAAAAAGAACACAATTTATAAATAATAACATGTTCCTTTTTTCAGATTTGTAAAACTGGCCAAAAAAATGTACAGAATGATGTCGGCTTTGTCTCCTTATATTTGCCACCAGTGGAAATTTGATGATCAAAACACGACAGAATTATACGACAGTCTTTCAAAAGAGGACCGAGTGATTTTCAACTTTAACATAAAAGATATTGAGTGGAGAGAGTATTCGATCATATGGTGTATTGGTATAAGAAAGTATATTCTTAAAGATGGACTAACAGGCACATTATACGCACGTAAAAAAGCCATAGTCTTCAAAATTTTAACGTATATTTTATTGCCTTTGTATTTTTATAGTTTGTGCAAAATTTTGTATTTTGCGTTGTCTTTAATTACATTATCAATTAACAAATAAATTAAAAAGAAAGTATCAGCTCTTTAGAGTTGGGTAGGAATTAGGTTGTCCATAAAAAAAAACTGTATCAGGGTACTTATTGTTTTTGTTTGCTTTGTAATACAGTAGTGAAGTGGTTGACGTGTAGATGAAATATGATACAGCTGGATATTTTTTATAGCGGACCGGACACTTTTATTAATAATTATATTTCATTCAACTTCTATCTATCAGTGGAATCAAATGTAACAGCTCACATTAGAATCCATTAAGTTAATGATAATGGCAATCCGTGATGCTTGGCAATCAGGGCATCTGGGAGAACCCAGTTGTAAACATCTTTGTGTTTATTGGCCTAGTTCGGTTCTGTCTCTTGCTTGTTTAGAGGAAAGTGGAAATTACATTTTTTCGTACTCCTCCGCTAATATTTTCTGATTAATTTCGTTGCGCTATCCAAGACAGTTGAATCGTTTCTCTGGGACACATTGAGCTTCATTGACTCGGCGCTTTTCTGGCGGTCTCCGCTGTTGATTCTGGCTTTCGAGGGTTGCTGTAGATGGAACTAGTGTGGTGGGCTTATCCGACAAAATAAAATACATTTAACTCAGTCTCTTTCATTAAATAAATTGTTACGCTATTCGACATTGCGAAAAATAAAGTGTAAATTACAGTAATCAGTATGTTTTAAATAGTCTAAAATGGAAATTTAATATCGGAAGTTGAAAACAATAATTAATTTATGTAAAAATCCGTAAATAAAAATGCATCTTTTTTTACGTTTATCACGTGACATAACGCCCTCCTGATTGTTTGGGTTTATGAGAAACGTCACTGGCCAGTAAAGCTCGTGTTTTTTTTCGCAACAAATGTATGTGACTGACATGTGCCAGAGATCATAGTACTGGCCAGTGACGTCACCGACGCCGTTGCAGCACCAAATTATCAAAGTAACATTTTGGCGCGCTATTTAAATATTGTTAATTCGTTTTTTTGAGTAAATATGTACCAGACTTAAAAAATACAACTGTTAGTGGGTTCCCTAAACTCAACTAAATAATATAAAATGGATTTTCAAAACAAGTCAAATAGCCTATATGACACTGACATCTGTATATAAAATCATTTGTGTTTTAAATTTTTTTTTTTTTGAGAATTATATATATTATAATTATTTATATTAACCACTTGTTGTAATTCTATACTGGCGACACGTAGTAGGTGATGGTCTAAAATAAAAATGTGATATTTAAACAAAACAGAAGCTGCAGTATTTATTTACCCCTGTACCACTTCTCCAAGTTAAACTGTATGTTTGTGCAGATGTCAGATCAGTACAATAATTTCACACTGACAGTGACCGCCACCGCTTTTATTAGGACCGCATTAATTTCTTTTTTGATGAATACATAGATAATGTCTATACTTATTATACATTGACGGGATAAAGCGAACAAAATCTTAATTTACTGCTTTTGAATTTATCTTACTTTCGACGAGATTTTCTGTAAAATGATTTACCTAACTATCTATACATAAAATATAATAAAAACATAATGAGGCCAATTCTGCTGCCAATGCTGCTACATATTAAATACATTATACTGAACTGCCTCGTTGGCCTAGTGGTCCTAAGCGCGACTGCTACGCTAGAGGTCTTGGGTTCGATTCCCAGGTCGAGCAAAAAGTGTTATCGGGTTTTTCTATGAAATTCTTAGTAACAGCTCGGAGTTAGGATTTGTGCCCGGTTAATGGCATTAGGCTCGCTCCCTATTACATGGGACCTAAACATACCGGCGAACTGTGGGTGTACATTGTTACACCTCTGCCTAACCCTTCGGGGAATATAGGCGTGATGTTATGTTATGTTATGTGACTCTTTAATTTTGACAAAATATTATTTAAAAGTCGGGCCAACACATGGCTGTATATTATTATATATGTGTATTATTTTATATATATGTATAGATTTAGACAAAAATACCCTCTCCTTGAGGTGTGACAATGGGTCCTCTGTCGTCGACTGGTGGCTAAAGAGCAAGGATTGAGTCATTGACATAAATCGAAGAGTAAAAATCAATAGTAGATGACATTGTTGTCTAAAACTATACAGAAAGTAGCTGCGTGTGTCATATTGAAGGTAAGGAATTATGAATTATATGCATCTATACATATAATAAAATCGTAGCGAAGCCAAAACTGTACATTTAATATTTTTGAAATAAAGTAATTGCTACGTGGTCGGGTAATGATTCTAATGCCGAAAATATGGTTTTTATAATTTTTGTCTGTTTGTCTGTTTGTCTGTTTGTCTGTTTGTCTGTGCGTTTGAACACGCTAATCTCAGCCGTGGCTTAACCGATTTCAATGCGGTTTTCACTAATATATTGTGGTAAGCTCCACTTAAAACTTAGGCTATAAATTATCACGCTATTTGCTTTGGGGGATGAGCAATGTTGCATTATGTCCGAGTTCTTCTACAGATTCTCACGGGATTGAAAATAACGACATATAATGTAAGAATATTGTAGATAGCTGCGAAATTGAACTTCTAAAATAATTATCATCACGCTATACCTTCAAAGAGTAAAGCAGTCAATAATGGCATACTAGAACAGCTATTTTAGAGTTATTTCTGAAGTAGTAAATGGTCTAATGGTTTGATGACCGCCTTGCAAATCGCTGATCGTGAGTTCGGTCCTCAGTAAGAGTTTTACTTTTTGTGATTTTTCAAACATTTTTTTTCGTACAGGTAGACTCCCAACACTAATAAAATAAAAGTATGCATAACTTCTGCCATAACATTGATTTACTTACTTATTTATTTAAATGTTTTAATATTAAAGCAGAAAATAATGTCTGTACATAGTCTATACTTATAATAAAATCGTAGCGAAGTCAAAACTGTACATTTAATATATTTAAAAAAAAGTGATTGCTACGGGGTCGGGAAGCGATTCTAAATTTTTGTCTGTTTGTCTGTTTGTTTGTTAGAGCATCACGCAAATACTGCCGGACAGATTCCGTTCCATTTTTGGATATTATTTTTTTATTATATTCATCATAGGCCAAAGTTGGCCGTAGGCTATAAATTATCGCGCTATCTACTTTGGGGGGTGAACAATGATGATGCAGATTACAACGGGTTTCAAAAAAGATGAAACAAAATATAACAATACTTTAGATGGCTGAGGATTGAACTGCTGAAATAATTACTATCACGCTATACCTTTAAGAAGCTAAACAGTCAATCATGGCAAAACAGAACGGCAATTTCAAAGCTTTTCTATTGAATTAAATAGTCTAATGGTTCGATGACCGCCTTTCGAATCGCAGGGCTTGAGTTCGGTCCCGGTATAATATTTTACTTTTTGTGATTTTTTAAATATTTCTTTTGAATACTAGAAGATTTCCAAACAAGAATAAAATAGAAGTAGTCATTCTTATACAGTAACGCTTAGCTTGCTTATTTTTTCTTCATTATTTTTGCAGAAAAGAATGTCTATAATACATAGTTACTAAAAATAGCAAATTGAAGTCAAAAGTTTTCATCGAAAAAATAGAAACTGATCGGTGTGCAAACGATAGTAGAGCGGAAAACATACGTATTGTTAAAGAATTTATGTCTATTTGACTCTTTAATTTTGACAAAATAGTCTTTAAATGTCGGGCCAACACATGACTGTATTATTGCGCGATTTAAATTCTTCTTTTCACATCAATGATACCCCTTTTTTAAGGATCTTTAAATGACTTCTTTCGCTCTGGGCGGAACGGAAGGGAGTGTCAGACTCTTACGGACTAAAACACAAAGTGTTCCTCCTAATGCCCTTTGCGTACCAGCGCCGCGGTGACTCTTTTGAATTCCGCAACCTTGCTAGACACTGGCCCTGGCGGGCCCCATCTTACAGTACTGACATTTCTTTGAGGCGCACGTGGAACACTACGCACCACCGACCCGGGATCGATGATACCCCTAACAATAATTTACACCGGTTAAGAAAAGTAGATGGCCGCTTTTACTGATGCGTCAATTGCACTGAGTTTCAGACGGGTATATGATGCCCTCTTTTACCAAATTATGTTTGCAGCGGCCTATTTAAATGCGCAATCTATTCAATGCCTTCCAGATACATCACTGAAGTTCACTACCGGGAGCTAGGTAGTCTCACTAATTCAAGTAGTCATGAGGTGCTTCCTTCACACAATCTGCTTCTCTCTTTGGGTGGTGGGCTTTGTAACTAATAGTTAGGCTATTTCGCTATTTGTAATAAATAATGAGGTTAGGTAAGCATTATTGTTCTTGGACATGTTTTGGATTGCTATAAAATATACACAATACTGCAGATTAGTTACATATTACACATACCATCACGCCTGTATTTCCCGATGGGTTAGGCAGAGGTGTAACAATATACACCCACAGTTCGCCGGTATATTTAGGTCCCATGTGATAGGAGGAGCGAGTCTTTTGCCATAAACCGGGCACAAATCCTAACTCCGAGCTGCTACTGAGAATTTCATAGAAAAACCCAATAACACTTTGCTTGACCTGGGAATCGAACCCAAGACCTCTAGCGTAGCAGTCGCGCTTAGGACCACTAGGCTAACGAGGTAGTTCCTATGAAAGACAGTGGGAGATATTTTATCCTATGAAATAAAAAACATGACGTCATTAGCCACAAGGAGTTAAGCAGTCATTATAACATGGTATGGGAATTGCTATATTTTTTTATTATTATTACGCTATTTACTTTGTTTAGAGAATAGCTTCGGTGTTTAATGAAAGCCATGTAAGATATTTTCTGTGAGTTCGATCCCAATTGATTGTTACTTTTTGTCATTTTAATTGGTACCTAATTCAATTGTTTTTATTTTCGATGGTATGATTTCAATATTATAATAAAATAGGTTTAAGCATAACCTTAACATAACTTTGAAAATTTGCATACGTCGACTGAAGAAGAATGAATAGAACATAATTCGACAGATAGGCCCACAAATTCTAGCTACCCCAAAGAATATTTTTCATGAATAAAAAACAGCAGCTCAGAAACTTAAAGAGTTACCAATTTATATCGATAGTAGGATCGCCGCACCACAAGGATTCTCTGACGCAGGTACTCTCTGGTCACAGTTGTTTCGGGAGCTAACTGTTTCGGTTTCGGCGCTAGGACACGCCTTGGTGTTATCACTGTAGGATCACAAAGGAGCGTACGGTGGAGGTATACCCCTGCTTGGGCAGAACATCAGCGTGTCCTCATAAAGGCGATTGGCGGCGGCGACCTCTCGCATCCGGCCTTGGTTCATCCATAGTCCGGAGCGAGGGAGAATGAGAAGCAATCGCTTCCTTCTGCGAAGTAGTACTGACAACGAAGGAGGAGGCGAAACGCATGAGGGAGAGGTCAACCTTTCACCCCGGCCGCCAGAACAGAAGGGGATGCCCCGGGTGTCGAGAGTCGTAGAGCGATTCCAGACCACCGTCGGAGTGGGCTTGCGGTCGGCTACCGTTGTGTGGCTCGCCGTCCAACCAGAACCAGACCCAAGCCGACGACGTACTGTGTTTCACGCGCGCCTCAAAGAGATGTTAGCACAGTTGCGGAATTAGTTCGAAAGACTCACCGCGGCCCTGGAACACAAAGGACATCGGAAGGAACTCGGATGGGTTTTAGCCAATAACAGTCTGACACTCCTTTCCACCAGAAAGGAAAAAATCATTTGACGACATCTCATGCTTAAAAAAGGGACCTCCCAACTTCGACACTTCATACAAGTGTTGAACGATTTATGTGCAAACGTTTTTTGTCCAAAATTTTAACTTCTGTCCTGAGCCGCGCCACCAAAAAGTGTACTTATATTCAAATGGCAAAACAGAAATAGATTAGCAACAACAGAAACTGTACCAAAATCAATTTCACCCATAGAAAAATTCCGTGACAGTCGTTCTTCTGACGTTGGATGTCTTACAGACTTCACGCTTTCAGGATGCAAGTTGAATCAAGCATCAATCATGAATCATGCATCGCATTCGGAATTTCTTCTTATGGGTAGGTCCTATAAACAGAAGATGTTCTACATGCTTAAAAAAATTCTTTAAATGGAAATTTATTGTGTAGTTTACGGTTCCAAAGATAAGGGATAATTTGTGAGGTATAACTTAGCTTAGTCTTTTAAGAAGTCTTATGATTACTGTTTTTTGTCCATACTTTCTCCCAAAAACTTTACATAAATTTGGTTCTAACAAGAAGCTCAAATTTTGTTGGCTGTTGCTCTGATTATAAGATTCATTTCTTCGGTCTTGATACTAGGCAGATCGCAGCTACAATGTGGGGTATAATGTTAAAGCAGTGCCTATTAAAGATGCTGTTAATGGTTTGAGAAAGAAAAGTAAGAAAATTTTGACACCACATCATAGTATTATCTAAAGGGATAGTAAAGCCACATATAGTCTCCTTACGCCAATTATGTTTTAGCCCCAGGTATGGCGTAAGCCTTTTACCAGCCGTGCACGAGCCAGACTTCAAGCGACTACAGATAAATTCTTTAAACCTACAGTCGTAACTATTAGCAGTCACCTTAGCAACCATTCGACCTGCTTGGAAGATTTTGATAACATAGTATTCAATACTTATTTAGTTAAGTAACACTTAGGCCGACGTGAGCGAAGCCGCGGGCAACAGCTAGTCGGGAATAAAAGAGTGTATTAAAAACAAAATTTAATAAAATTCCAAGGAAAATCCCCTCAGATTATGAAGGGAAGAAAAAGTGAACCAGTGTTTGCGCACGCAATTGTGCACTATAATATCTCCTAACAAAATAATGATATACAATTGTACACTTTCAGTTTTAATACATACCTACATAAACTCACGCCTTTTTCCCATGGGGGTAGGCAGAAACCACAAAACGCCACCTACTACGACCCTTACGTAATCATTTTGCCTTGTCCACGTTCATACACCTGGTCATACAAGCACACCGGTAACGAGTACTGCGCACTCGACTATTCTTAAGAACCTCACCAATAAGGTCAGAGTAGTTCTTTTTAGGGCGTCCCCTCCTGGTGTTGCCACTCACATCTGCCATATAAATCCCTTTTGTCAGTCGCCTTTCACTCATCGTCTGAACATGATCGAACCATCTAAGCATACTCATTTCAACCTATGTCACTACATCGCATTTACACATCGCAATCACATAAACAACGTCTTCTAGAAATTTTTATTATTTTAATAATATCGAGTATTACAAACTTATATTGTTGAAATAAACTTTACTAAATTGTTACTGATTAAACTATCCTATCTAAATAAAACAAATGAAAATTCACCCATTCGAAACAGACTGAAATTAAGCACTTTTAGAACGTCAATTAAACAGTTGAAAATCCATAAAATAAGCCATTTTATATATTTAGTAAGTAGTGATGTTATTTTATACGCAAATAAATAGGTGAAGTGCCAATTTTAAAATAGGTAGGTAAGTGGATTATAGTTTGACTTAAATTATAAGAATAGAATACATTAGTTAGGTTTATAAATGCCTTGATGGCCTAGTGGTTTTAAGAGCGACTGGTACGCTAGAGGTCTTGGATTCGAGTCCCAGGTCGAGCAAAAACTGTTATTGGGTTTTTCTATGAAATTCTCAGTAGCAGCTCGGAGTTAGGATTTGTGTCCAGTTAAGGCTCGCCCCCTATTACATGAGACCTAAACATACCGGCGAACTGTGGGTGTACATTGTTACACCTCTGCTTAACGGTGATGGTATGTTATGTTTATAAAATGTTCGTTTTCCTAAATGTAAAATACATTATAATAATAGCGTTAATATCGACTTCCCCTGAAGAAAAAGGGGCCGAAGGGTGATGTATGCATTTATGTAACTATGCAAATGGGCAAAAATTTCAGAATAACCAGCGAAATACATAGTGAAGTTAATCTAATTGTTTCTAAATTACTCTAGGCTAATAAAATTTTAGTTTTTCCTTAAAGTAAATAAATATGGTTGCGTTTTGCCATTCACACGGCCCTGTACAGCCCGTCTCACACTGTGCCTTGTTCCGACTTTAAAAGCTATAGGACAAAGAGAGAACCAAGGATGTTAGTATGAGAATTCAGAGTTATGTTAATATGCAATACACTTTAGGAGACAAGAGGGTATGCAAAACTATAATATAAAATATGAGGGTTGATTATAGGACCGCTACGCTTGCGTTTAAGAAATTCATTATTTCGGACTACGTTATTTTATTTATTGACAATATACTAAGGACCCACTTCAGTGACTTGCAACCTTAAAATGTTTTCCTTGTCATACGCGTACGGCTAGACCTGAATGCTTAAGCCTACTAAGGATACTTTTACGATTCTAGCTACGCGTTTTTACATCGTAAGATAGAGAACTGCCTGAAGTCGACTGCCATTGAGGGAAACAATTTAGAGTAGTTTATCTATCAGGGTACTGATGTTTATTAACTGCCTAACGGCAGATTACACCCTCTACTAAGGTAATACATAAACTAACACAAGTACACCGAAGACTTACTCTGTACATTCATTGCGATTATTCTTGGTAAACGCAGAAGTGGTATTTCACGCCGTTACTTCACATTTCCTCAATCTTTTCAATATAGAGTATGCATCGCAGCGTTTCAGCAGCTGATCCCGCCACACTATTCCCAACCACTGCAACTTCTGAACCAGAAGCCAGGTAGCCAGAATAAACAGTGGAGACCGCCAGAAGAGCGTTGAGGCAATGAAGCTCGACGAGTCCCGGAGAAACGAAACAAGCGTCTTGGATCCCGCAACAAATTAATCAGAAAAGATTAGCGGAGGAGTAGAAAAAGACATAATTTCCACTTCCTTCCAAACAGGCTATCTAGAACAGAACTAGGCCAATAGGCACAAGGGGATGTTTACAACATGGAGAAGCCCAGATTGCTAAGCACCACGAATTGCAATTGTCATTAACTCCTGATGTGAGCTGTTACATTTGATTCCAGGTATAGAAAAAACGCTTGAACGCAAGGAAATGAGTTCTAGTTTTTAAAAGGTATGCGTAATAAACTACTCCGGATGTAACCTGTACACTGTCTAACATAATATTTTGTTCATTCTGCCAAAGATTACACTCCCATAAGATGTGATGAGCAGACTGTTCATATTTACAGTCAGATGTAGAACATTGACACAAGGGAGAAGCAAGAAACTTGAAAGAAAACAGCAGCTTGGAGTCCAAATCATGACTCTCGTTAAAATATGTCGATTCAGAATTAGCTAACACAACAGAACCGAGTGTGATTTCAAGATATGGACCCCAACGTACTCAGAACGGCTACCAAATAGGTTTGGAAAATCATTTTACTAAACTTTGGTACAAAAACTTATTTAAATCAGGAATTCAAAATTGCATGTATGTTAATAATTTATGTGTGTGATATACATAATGTTACAAAACTGTTTGAATTGTCTATTTAACAGCAAGTATAGATAAAATTTCCTTCAAAGTATTGACTAAAATACTAGAATCAAGTTCCACATTCGGTGAATTAAAATTAAAAAATTCTATTTTTAAAACTTGATTGTCATACCTATTAGGGTGAGTTCCTTTTACATTACTTTTAAATTTAAAACTATATAACAGATGGTGAATTTTTTAGTCTTTCAAATATTTTGTTTCTATACCAAGAAAATCATGTAGATCAAAAATGTTGCTGTACAATAATTAGTTCGTAAGTACAAAATTGTTTGTATTCTGGTGCTACTGTTTGCGATTGGATACCTAAAGAGGTATTCTCTTGTTCCCACCTCCTATAATTATTTCATTATCGGAACATAAGAAGCAGTTGAAGGGTTAAGGCGACAACATACAATGAGACGCGTCCAAGAGCCGTGGCTTATAGTCGCGACCGATAGGTATGCACAGTCGCTCCGGACAGGGGCTCTTCGAACGTTTTCTCTTACTCATTTCACGGTTGTCAACGATGAAATATGACGATAATCATCCGCTGCCACATCCCGGACGCCGTTCACACAGTCTGCGGACGCGCGCGGCTGTTGCAAACATCCAGCCTGCCAGATTCCTATCAGACGTCTGAACGTTCAAGGACGGCCTGAGGTCACGACCGCGAGTTAAAACAGATGCTTTGCCCAGTGTTGTGTAAATGTCCTGATACAAATAAGCCGTGACTGTGAGCGGCGACTTATGGACGCGGTCATGATTGCACCTTTAAGATGATCTTAAAATCGAATCGTATTAAATACTATCGTTATGTTGGCGCACTGGTACTGTGCTTAGGGTCAGTGATGAAATATATGACATTTCCTCTTCCAGACTTTCTTGATTCACGATAGAAATCAAAACAATGGACCCAGCCCAGGAGTTCGAGGCGAAGTTGCTTCCTCGTATGAAGCCGCTGAATGAATTGACAGCACGCGGAACTTCTGTAGTGCAGCAGTTCTACAGCGGCGCAACTGTGTTTGTAACAGGCGGCTCTGGCTTCCTCGGCAAGCAGCTCATTGAAAAGCTGTTAAGGTAAATGCAAACATACAGAAATTTCCAATTATTATAATGTACTGCAAGGCTTTATTTTATACACAAAAAAAAACAAAACTTAGTAATAAAGTTTTATTATTGAAAAGTAAAGTTGTTGAACGCAATAGACTCGCCCCCTATTACATGGGACCTAAAAACATACTGGCGAACTCTGGGTGTACATTGGTACACTTCTGCCTAACCCATCGGAGAATGCAGTCGTGACGGTATGTATGTATGTAAATCTATAGTAAGGGGATGATTGTTAGTATAAACGCTTGAACTGTTGTAAATCCTAAGTATGTGTAAAATTGTTGAAGGTTGATCCTTCTTTGATTTGGCTGAACTTTACTAAAGATAAATGGAATAGCTTTTACATACTTCAATTGAAGATAAACCAAAAAAGTCAGAGCAAATTGATTCCGACTTTTATTTTTGATGTGAAAAATGTTAATTTATGGTAGTACCCAATATAATGCATGTCATTTACAGTTTAGTTACATACCATCACGCCTGTATTCCCCGAAGGGTTAGGCATAAGTGTGACAATGTACACCCACAGTTTGCCGGTATTTTTAGTGCCCATGTAATAGGGGCGAGCCTATTGCCGTTAACTCTAACCTGGGAATCGAACCCAAGATCTCTAGCTTAGCAGTCGCGCTTCGGACCACTAGGCTAACGAGGCAATTCAAAGTTTAAGTTTAGCTATAACATTGAAAATTCATTTTCGTTTAAAAATAAGTTAGATTGCTGACCTACAAGAAACTTTAACTTTTGATTTCATTTAGTGTCTCTTAATATTCATTATAGTGAAGCATTACTAAAAGTAGTTTTGGTCTTTTCAGAGCGACTAAAGTATCAAAAATATTTATCTTACTAAGAAGCAAAAAAGGCAAATCCATACAACAGAGGCTGACTGAGATCTTACAAGATCCTGTAAGTTAAAAACATTGCTTGGAAATAGTATTTTTAAGTTAAGGTGCCTAATCAGTTAGTAGCGCTAATGTGTGGAACTATTGATCGAATTTTGAAAATTCTTTCGTATCTCTGAACGATGAAGGTACCGTCATAAAAAAAAAAATGGTGTGTGTAAGAAAAATGACGTATACAAAGTCACAGAGAAAAGGTAGTAAATTCATTTAACACATTTCTGGGACAATATAATCGTGCGATAAACAATCTCGCTTGAACTGTTATATCAATAAAGCGAATATTAACTGATTGTGTCCAGCTGTACGATATGCTGAGAGAACAACAACCAGATTTCGCAGAAAAACTTGTGCCTGTATCAGGAGATGTGGCAGAACTTAGACTTGGCTTGTGTGAAGAAGACTGGAACACTATAATAAAACAGGTATGACAGAAAATACATTTCACACATCATACATGGAACAATTTAACCAATCATATCCTTGCAGCATATATGAAGGTTCTTTGTTTGGTAAGATTGACTTAACATAACATGTAAGTTTTAGTATGTAGTCGCCTTTTTCCCATGGTAGGCAGACACCACAAAACGCCACCTGCTACGATCCTTAGATACTCCTTTCGCGTCGTCTATGTTCATACATCTAGTCATACGAGCACGCCGGTTACGAGTACTGCGCACCCGACCTTTCCGAAGAACCTCATCAGTAGAGTCTTGGTAGGTCTTTCTAGAGCTTCCCCTCCCGGCGTTGCCACACACATCTGTCATATAAATCCCTAAATATAAATCTCTCTAAGTCGCCTTTCATTCATCCTTTCAACATGACCGAACCAAGCACACTCTTTTCTTTATCCTTTCTTCTTCTTCTTGCTTCTTCTCTTTTATGTAGTTATTTAATTTTTTTTTCTTTAATTGCCCCTTTGACCGTTGAGCATTTGCGCTGGTTATTAATAGTTTGAACAACGGAAACACTGAAATTTATGCACATACTCGTGTATACAAATAAAATATAAATAATTTATAAAACATGATTGCATAATTAATCATTAAGGATACGTAGAAAAACATATTTAATTGTATTTATTTATTTGCTGTGTCACAAACTTGTACGAGCGACTGTACTAGTTAATAATAGATACCTTTAAACAATAGAAATGAAATCTATACTTAAAATTTATAAGTAACCTCCGACAGAAGAAAAAAATCCCTTCGGTAGCTAATAAAAGAGCTGATAACTTTAAAACCGCTGAACCGATTTCCATCAACAAGCTAAGAATACTCCCGACTAATTACCCTTACAAACACAAAAAACAAAATCAAAACAGGTTAATGCGTTCGGGAGCAGACGGTGCCACAGACAGACATACATACACACACACTCACACTCACACACACATACACACACACACACACATATATACACGCGAAGTCAAAACTGTACATTTAATATTTTTGAAAAAAAGTGATTGCTACGAGGTCAGGGAATGATTCTAATGCAGAAATTTTTTTTTAATTTTTGTCTGTTTGTTCGTTTCTTTGTTACAGCATCACGCAAATACTGCCGAACAGATTCGGTCCAATTTTTGTATATATATTCCACATAGGGCAAAGTTGGTCGTAGGCTATAAATTATCACGATAACTGCTTTGGGGGATTAGCAATGCTGCGTTATATTCTATTCTCCTACAGATTAAGTCGGGTTTATAAAAATACGAAACAAAATATAACAATACTTTAGATGGCTGGGGATTAAACTGCTAAAACATTTATCATCACGCTATATTCAAGGAGCCTAACAGTCAATCATGGGAAGCTAGAACGGCTATTTTAAACATTTTCTTTAGAAGTACTGGTCTAATGGTTCGATGACCGCGTTCCAAATCGCTGGGCTTTAGTTTGTTCCCCGTAGACTATATTACTTTATTTGATTTTTAAAATATATTTTTTAAAACTAGATGATTACCATAACGTTTAGCTTGCTTATTTTTTCAAACCTTGTATTATTTTTGCAGATAATAATGTCTATACATAGTTTACATATGTTTAACAATAATTGTAATCAAAACTTACTGTTCATTGAAAAAAATTGTGTGGAAACAATAGTACCTATAGCGGAAAATATACGTATTGTTGAAGAATTTATGTCAAAATTTAGGAACCAGAGCTCCTAAATTTTGACAAAATAGTCTTTAAATGCCGGGCCAATATATGGCTGTATATTATTACGCGATTTGAATTCTTTTTCTTTTCACATCGATGAAAAATCTTTGGACGACTTCTTCTTCTCTGGGCCGAGCGGAAGGGACTGTCAGACTCTTACTGACTAAAACTCATCCATGTTCCTCCTAATGCCCTTTGAGTTCCAGCGCCGCGGTGACTCTTTTGAATTCGGGTAATCATCAAAGTCCTTTATAAATACTTTAAGTGTTATAACTGACATGGCTAAAATAAGTTTACTAAAGCGGAAGCAAACATTGCTCCCGATATGTGCTTTCACTGCACATAGCGAGTTTTTGGTCAAGTTTACACTCGCTCGATCACGATACGCACTGATTGAGCGTCACATAGGTAGTTTTGTCGATGTGATTGCTTATTACAATTCTAGCAGCAGGTCAGCAGGCAAAATAATACATGCACTGCGATTACTACCTATTTTACAAAAATCGGAACGATTAATATCACATTTTGATGTCTTTATATTTGAAAGTCAAAGTCAAATCATCTCATCTCAATTAGACCACTAAAAGGCACGTTTTAACGTCAAGGCTGAAGAAAAAGAGGTTGTGACTTAATGTGTTAGCCTGTAAGGCCCAAAGTAGGATGAATCATGCAAACGATATGATAGATGATTAAGAAAGAGTGACGAAAAGATACACCAAAATGAAAGCGAAAGTAAAAGAGATTGTAATAAAGAAGAAGAATTAGAATGAAGAAAAAGCGAACTTCCTGTTATACGGAAGTTCTCGATAACTTTAGAGCCAATGTTAAGCTGTTCTGGAAACAAGTAAGAATGGCTCGAGGCAAGAACAACGAGGGTGACAAGAACATCAAGTGTAAACGTTTTAAGAGCAGAAGATGAATGTTTATTAAGTGAAGAATATAAGGTTTTGGAACGCTGGATATTTCTAAAGATTATTTAGTGATCAGAATAGTATGCAAGAAGTGGAAAACTGGGCGGAAGTCAGTTTTGAAGACCGAAATTCAAATGTAGATGATGAGAATGAAATAAAAATTGATGAGATTGTAAGAGCATTGAAAGATATTAAAGTTGGTTTGTTGGTTGGTTGGTTGGTGAATGGTACATGCGGTTGTAACCAACCAGTCGATGTCTAAAAAAACTCGACTGGCTGTGCACAATGGCGTGCTGGTGCCTGCACTTATGTTTGGAAGTAAATGTTGGGTATGGCAAACGAGGCATGAAAATAGAATTAAGGCTGTGGAGATGAGTTTCTTGCGAAGTATGTGTGGTGTAACTTTGAACGATAGGGTAAAGAATGAGGTTATACGAGAACGTTGCAGAGTAAAAGATAATGTAATGACAAAGGTAGAAAACAGTATGCCTAAATGGTTCAGTCATGTTGAAAGGATAAGTAAGAGGCGACTAACAAAAGCAGATGTGAG
Source organism: Caradrina kadenii (assembly GCA_947462355.1). Taxonomy (NCBI): domain Eukaryota; kingdom Metazoa; phylum Arthropoda; class Insecta; order Lepidoptera; family Noctuidae; genus Caradrina; species Caradrina kadenii. The sequence continues at coordinate 12,556,815 of OX381684.1, read as the reverse complement.
TGGCAACGCCGGAAGGGGACGCCCGAGAAGGATCTACCCTGACCTTAATTACATTACAATTGTAACTACAATTACTACTACTACTTAGCCTTTTTCCAACTAAGTTGGGGTCGGCGTCCAGTCTAACCGGATGCAGCTGAATACCAATGTTTTACATGGAACGACTGCCTATCTGACCTCCAAAACCCAGTAACTGGGCAACACGATTCCTCTTGGTAAGACTGGTTGTCAGACTTTCTGGCTTCTGACTATCCGTAACGAATGTCAAAGATCTACGAACGACAGCTAGGACCAACGACCTTACGTGCTTACCGAGACACGGGGGTGTCACACCACCAACTTACAAAGTCCGGGCTGCTACTGAGAAATTCGTAACGGAAAAACCTAATAACACAATAAAAATAATTATAATTTCATGGGACCTAAAACATACCGGCGAATTTTCGGTGTACATTGATACATCTCTGCCTAACCCTTCGGGGAATACAGTAGTGATGGTATAATATGTATGTATGTAAAGTATGTATGTGTTTCGAAAATCAACACCAAAGTGGATGGCATGGTCGGTTGAATGGTTGTTATTATACAGGTGGACATAGTATTCCATTTGGCAGCCACGACAAGGTTTGATGAGACCCTCCGTGTAGCGACCTTGATCAACGTACGGGGGACCAGAGAAGCTCTTCAACTCGGCAAGTCTTGCAAGCATCTGAGGTTAGAAAACTTTTATGCATTTCCATCATCTTCATCAACATAATTTCAGCCGAAACACGTCGAATATGTACTGGATATTGTAGGCCTTAGCCAAAAATTTGGAATCTTTGGCTTTCGAAAGTATTTGTGATATTCAGTGGATTCCGGAAACCTTCATCAGATCATCGTTCAATTTCATGAGAGGTCTTTTCACACTGCGTCATAGCGGAGAGCACCGTCAAACATCCGTTATGCGAGCAATATCAATTTTTTATATCCTATACTGGTAAAATTCTGCAACGCTAAAAATATGTTTTTTTCTTCAGATCTTTCGTCTATGTTTCAACAGCATACTCACATGCTTGCTTAGACCGTACAGATACTGACATTTTGGAAAACTTCTACAAAAGTCCTATTAGTCCTGATACTATGATTCAGTTAGTCGAATCTGTAGAAGAATCAAGAATAAATGATATTACACCGAGGTGAGTGTGATTCATAGGTATGAGTTTTTCAAAGCGATTGGTTTCAAAAGCTGTCCCTAACAATTTCTAATAAACATATCAAAGACAACTCATGGATTACGCCCAGATCTGTTAATAGCAATAATTACTTTTCAACTTATCTGCGAGTTGTAGAGTTAGTGCTCGCAAAAGGGCAAATCAAAGTAGAAAACAAAGAACACAGATTTTTGGAAGTAACAGTCGAAAAAGCTTGGCTCTCGTGTTTCGAAACATGTATATGTCTGGTAGGTATAAGGATTTGAAGAACTATATTATGTTTTTCTAAATTATTTTTAAGAACCATCAGTATACCTATAGGTCATTCCCCAATATTCTGGGTAAACTAGTAAGTAAAGTAAAAGTTTATTATCCATTGTTACAAAAGTTGCTTATAATTAGGTTAGCATATAGTAAAAAAAACAGTAACAATTAGCGGTACGCATTGCTAGTAAAAAAACGGTGGCCCCCAAACTAGGCGGAGCCTGATCTTGGGGTCCAGGGTTGTGGTACATGACGATACTTGCCACTGGGATAGGTAACTACATATTATATAAAATCTATGTTAAGTCAGGATTCGAACAGATTTTCATCAGTGAGAAGACCTAAGTAGCGAATAGACGGTGTCCGGTCAATGCATTCGAAAGAGCAGTCTTTGCGTGAGGTATTCGTGAGGTTCAGACATGTATGGAATTTTAGAGTTTGGTGGCGAGGCGGACTAGATGGCTGCGTTTTGAAGAATGTGATGAGAAGATCAAAACTTCAATTGAATTAAAAACAAAATACTTATGAAATTAAGATGAAGGAAGTGACGTATTAGACTCAAGACCAGAAACAAAAAAGATGTGTGTGTGTATGTATGTAGGTGATTGTAGAGTGTAGTGTACAGGTGATTGGGTGTTTGTGACTGGTGTAGTGTGAAATGCGGAGTGCGAGTGTCAGTTATGGCGTGAGAATGTTTTCTGATTCGTCGTATGAGAGACCTATTAGCCATTTTTTCATAGTTTTCTTACATGTAGATAGGGGAAGGTTTTTTAAGTCACAAGGCAAGCTACTGGTGACTTTGTTATACATAAAGGTATGTGATAGGCGGGACAGCGTCTGGCTAGAAAGGAGGTGGTTCGTTGTAGCGGGAATTGAAAGACACTTTTGGAAGCTAGTGAGTGAAAGTCAGGTCTTAATTTTATAGTTTTGTGCGTGTGTAGGTATGCATTAAGAATATATATTTGGCGGACACGGAGAACTTGAAACTCTTCGTACAGTGAGTCAGTAGGATAGAAATAAGGTTTTTTAAGATAACTTTTAAAAAGTCTCTCTGAGCTCTTTCCAATTCAATCATTATTGATTTTTCGGCACCACCCCAGATCGAAATGTCATAATAAAAAAAAAACCCACCCATGTTCCTTCTTGTGCCCTTTGCGTTCCGGGGGCGCGGTATCTCTTGCGAACAACCCGAAGCCCTCGCAGGCATCGGCCCTCAGTGGCCCCTTCCTTTTGCTGACATCTCTTTGAGGCGCGCGTCATACTGTATTATGGACTGGCATATAGCAAAGTAAACCATTTTTAGGATTGCTTTAGGAGTACGGTCTCGTAATTTCTCCGCTATATGTATTAATTTCCTTACTCGGCCAGAAAAAAGTTTGATGTGCGCTTTGAATGACAGATTTTCATCAATGAGAGGTTAACTCAAAAAATATATTTTAACATTCCAGTTTGATAAATAATTGGCCAAACACGTACTCATTCTCAAAGTCGATCGCCGAGGAGTTGGTTAATACCATCGGAAATAGCCTGCCTATATGTGTTGTAAGACCAGCTGTCGGTGAGTACCCCATAAAATAAACTTCAAAGGCATCTGAATTGAATAATGTTGATGCTGAATAGACATAATGAATATCGGACGCGAAATCTAATAGAAAAGCTGTTTTTCTATTAAAGAGATGCTTTCATTATGACATTATTTATTAAATTGTATTGACTGCTGAGCGTGGAGTCCTGAGCATGATTCCAGATCGTGCAAAATGCTATTAGAATTTTCATCAGAAATTCCTCAATGCTTCTCAGCCCTGAGTGTCATTCGGAAAACAAGTGAAACCGTTGGTCTCTCGTCGATCGTGTCGCATGGCCTTCTCATAGAAATATGATAAAAAGAGAATACGGAAAGCGTCTCTGTTTGTTGTGGGTCATCAAAATTATTTAAAGCGTATCTGGCTAATTAGTATTGAGATTGATCGCCGTGAGTGAAATTCCGTCAAAAAAAATATTATTATTCTCATTCACTTATAATACTTATTATATACATTTTTAAATATTTATATTTCAAAAAACTAGCCCACCAGTATTGAGAACAGGGTCCATGCTGCCGGCAGTTATGGCTCCTGATAAAGAATCTCCTAACAAAATGCGCCGTGTCTAGGAGTACCGCGTTCTGAATCAAACCCTTGATTAAACCGCGCAACTATAGCCTCTTTAGGTGTTGGTCGAGGCTTTTAGCTATTATGCTATTAGCCGGCACGACTATCGGCACATTGATTGCTGTACTCACGTCCCACATGTCAACAACATTGCGAGACATGTCAATATACTTAATTTGTTTATCTTTCTCAGCTTTCACGAGGTTCTTGTCATGCGAGACCGTAATATCAGCAATCATTGCGCTACGCTCTAATCGATCTACCACCACTATGTCAGGCTTATTGGCAACAATAGTCCTATGAGTGATGATAGATTGATCCCAATACAACGTGATAATGCCATTTTCAAGAACTGGGTCGGGCACATAACTGTGGTACGGTACTTTCAATTCCACAAGGCTGTAGTTTCAGAGCAAGTTGCTGGTGGATAATCCTGGCTACAAGGTTATCATATTATATTCATTTGGTTTCAGTGGTGTGTACTAAACTTGAACCGAATCCAGGCTGGGTTGATATGTCCTGCATGTATGGAGCTACTGGTGTAAGTATACATTGATTGTCGCTGAGATGAGAATGCGCATAGATTTATGTTTTTAATTAGGTACGAGAATTTGGTTTACCTTGTAAGAGTCGCCATGAGTGATGGACTTAACATATAATTCTTATTTTAAAAACATTGTTACAATTAAATATGTCAACGAGAGCCTTAATTAAAATTATTGATACCCTCGCTCCGCTATTCCCGCTGTGCTTAGGAACTTGTATATTGGAAATTGATCTATTTTAGAAATTGTACACATTTCTTAAGAATTGTATGTGAATGACGGATTATATATATTTCCGTTAGCATAATAAAATACAAAGATAACCGATACAATAGTTCTATTGAACTAAAACGAATCCGGTACAAAAAAGAATAATTGAAAACTATACGCAACACGTGAAAAAGGGTGACAACTTTTAATGTTTTTTTTTGTTTCCTTTCCAGGTACTCGTTGCAGCGGGGTTGGGTATTATGCACACTTTAAAGGCAAATGCAGACGTTCGAAGTGAATTAGTACCGGTAGACTATGTCAATAATGCTATATTAGCTGCTGGATGGGAAACGGCTAGGAGACGAGCCGCTGGTGAAAATAAAACAAAGATCTACGTCGTTTCATCTTCTAGGAATCCTGCAACTTGGCGTAAGACTTTTTTTTAAACTTTATATACGGGAGGAAAAAAAAAAAAAAAATGGTTTTCTGTACATTATGATCATTTTGTTATGTATTTTAAAAGGAACAGTTACTGTGGTTCTTTTTTTTCTAGAGGTCATTCATTTTAATTATTCAAACATAAAACTTACTTAAATAATAATTAAATTACGAACTATGTACAGTTTATAAAATAAAAAGGAAACCCAAAGGCATCGCTGTCAATAGATGGGACAGCTACCCAAAAGGCTGGCAGCGTTGCCACGTTGTATGGCAATGCTGATTCTTTGGTCCAAGAAAAGGACAGCCCTCTGGAATAGAGGTTGATCGTATTTATGGGCACTTTAAGTTACTGGAAAATGAGTTCAAAGTCACCTATTACAATTTTAATTTCAAAATAATCTTGGATCGTCAATAAATGGTCAACTCAGATTATAGCCGTCTGCCTATTGTCAAACATACAGTTCTACTGTTGTCAACTCTTATGTTTATTTTTATACAAACATTTAATCAAAATTGTATATCACCGATTTCGCAATAATTGCCTATATATAAGTACATATTATGTTTTGCCAAAACATTTGGTTCTCCGCATTGCTTTTACCAAAGCAAAGCATGATTTAATATACTGTGATCTGTTGTATACAGGGAAAGTTTGTGACACTATAAATACAGATAACTACGTATCACCGATGACAGTAGGAACCATTTTCGTGTGGTTCACTAAAAATCGTTTACTATTTTGGATATACTCCTGGTTGTTGCATCTGATTCCTGCATACATCATAGATGGAATAAGCGTCATTTTCGGAAAACAGAGAAGGTAAGATAATTCACTAGTCAATAATGGTTTCGTTACCCTTGATATTAAAAATAGTTTTGAATATGGTATAATAGTATAATTTTGAAAAAATTCATGCGAACTATTTATGAATTAATTATAAATAATTTTGGCTTTGACTTTTAAATTTTTTTATAGGTAAAGATTATTTGTTCGTAAGAGGTTATCTTTGGAAGCATTGGTTCGATGTCGAAAACTTTTTTACTGACATTAAATATTTATTTATTTTGATCCATAGTCTCCCCGTCTCCATAGTTTCCAGCTTATAAAGAAAAAGAAACAACACTATTTTGCCGCGTTATACGTCTCGCAGACTAAGACTATCTTTCTAAGGTTAAGAAATATAAATTGCACAAATTACAAAAATAAACTCTAATAACAATGCCAAAAAGAACACAATTTATAAATAATAACATTTTCCTTTTTTCAGATTTGTAAAACTGGCCAAAAAAATGTACAGAATGATGTCGGCTTTGTCTCCTTATACTTGCCACCAGTGGAAATTTGACGATCAGAACACGGCAGAACTATACGACAGTCTATCAAAAGATGACCGAATGATTTTCAACTTTAACATAAAAGATATTGAGTGGAGAGAGTATTTGATCACGTGGTGTATTGGTTTAAGAAAGTATATTCTTAAAGATGGACTAACAGGCACATTATATGCACGTAAAAAAGCCATAGTCTTAAAAATTTTAACGTATATTTTATTGCCTTTGTATTTTTATAGTTTGTGCAAAATGTTGTATTTTGCTTTGTCTTTATTTACGTTATCAATTAACAAATAAATTAAAAAGAAGGGATCAGCTCTTTAGAGTTGGGTAGGAATTAGGTGGTCCATAAAAAAACCGTTTCAGGGTACTTCCATTTTTGTTTGTTTTATAATACAGTATGTAATGAATATTCTTTGTAGCGGACCAGACACTTTTATTAATAATGACATTTCATTCAACTTCTATCTATTACTGGAATCAAATGTTACAGCTCACATTAGGACCCATTAAGTTAAAGATAATTGCAATGCTTGGCAATCAGGGCATCTAGGAGAAACCAATTGTAAACATCTTTGTGTCTATTGGCCTAGTTCTGTTCTGTCTCCTGCTTGTTTGGAGGGAAGTGGAAATTATTTTTTTTCTTACTACTCCGCTAATATTTTCTGAATAATTTTGTTGCGGGATCCAACACAGTTGTATCGTTTCTCCGAGACTCGTTGAGCTTCATTGACTCGGCGCTTTTCTGGCGGTCTCCACTGTTGATTCAAGCTTTCGGGAGTTGCTGTAGACGGGAATAGTGTGGCGGGCTTGTCCGATAAAAAAATACATTTAACTCAGACTCTTTCATTAAATTCTGACAGTGTGGAGTGAAGGATTGGCGGTAAATGATGATGTGATCTAAATATGTTAACATTTGGACGGCAATATTGTAATAATTATCATAAATGACATTGAAATAGTGGGACTGTCCTGCGGTAAAAAAAAACAAGTCAGCTTTGTTTTAAATATTTTGTTGATAAATTGACATTGAGAACTGTACATGAAGTAATTCGTGTTTTAAACGGAACCATTTTTTGTAAATTAACCATTTGTTGTAGTTTTATACTGGCGACACGTAGTAGGTGATGGTCTAAAATAAAAATGTGATATTCGTACAATACAGTAGCTGCATTATTTATTTACCCCTGTACCCAAGTAAAACGGTATGTATGTGTATAGGCAGATTAGTACAAAAATATCACACTGACAGTGACCGCCACGGCTTCTACTCGTATCAGAGCCGCATTATTTTTTTCTTTGATGCGTACGTCGATAATATTTAAACTTACGTGCAGTGATGCTAGAGAAGGAGGTGGCGAGACGGGAGAGGCAGTGAGTCTCACGTCCCACCCACCGCGGTAGACGCTCCTGGCGTCGGGAGCCGCGAGACGACTCCCGGCCACCGTAGACGCGCGTCTGTGGACGGTGAGCAATGGTTAGCTCACCGTCCTTACGTCACTTGACGACAGACTGTGTCGACGGCGCGTTCGTGTTCCACGCGCGCCTGCAAGAGATATCAGCAAACATCAGAAAGGGCCACTCAGGGCCATGCCTGCCGGGGCCGCGGGTTATTCGTAAGAGATACCGCGCCTCCGGAACGCAAAGGGCACAGGAAGGAACATGGATGGGTTTTAGTCAGTAAAAGTCTGACACTCCCTCCCGCCCCGACCATGGCGGGGGAAGTCATTTCATGATTTCTCGCCCGAAAAATAAAAAATGTATGCACGCGTGTTTTCACAGTATAAACTGTACTAATAGTGGGTAGGTAGGTGTGATTCTCTCAATCTCAATGTTTTGTATATATTAGTTAGCCGACTAATATATAGTATAATCGCGACTGCAACGCTAGAGGTCCTGGGTTCAATGCCCAGGTGAGCAAACTGTTATTGGGGTTTTCTACAAAATTATTCTCAGTAGCAGCTCGGAGTCAGGATGTGTGCCCGGTTACTGGCAATAGGCTAGGAACTGTGGGTGTACGTTGGTACACCTCTGCTTAACTCTTCTGGCACCTTACGTGAGTAAATGAACTATGTTAATTATTCGTCTTTGTTAATTAGCTATCGGTGACCTAGCACATCACGCGGATAGTGATACCGTGCGAGGTCGTAAAAAATGGAGAAGGAGATGATGGAGTTTGCATAACAACCAATAACAAATTGCAAATCGTAGTAAACATTTGCAAATCGTAAAAAATGCTCATCTGTGTCTTTAGACTTGCCTACCTACTATATTGATTATTATCTAACATAACATACCATCACGCCTGTATTCCCCTAAGGGTTAGCAGAGGTGAAACAATGTACACCCACAGTTCGCTGGTATTTTTAGGTCCCATGTAATAGGGGTGTGATTTGTTATTATCTGCTTCCCTAAAAAAATCTTACACAGATTTAGACAAAAATACCCTCTCCTTGGGGTGTGACAATGGCTCCTCAGCCATCGATTGGTGGCTAAGGAACAAGGATTGAGTCATTGACATAAATCGATAAGTAAAAATCAATAGTAGATGACATTGTTGTCTAAAACTATGCAAAAAGTATCCTCGAGTTATGTTCGTCATATTTAATGAATGGAATTGTCTGTGATAAGTTTAGACAAAGTAGTCTAAGGCTCTGTGCAAAACTAGGTTTTGAAACTTTTATTTGTGCATATATTTTGAACGACCTCTCGAGGTACCTTTGATAGAATCATGAAAATTAAATAATTTAAATTATGAGTCTAACATTGTTTGTTGTACATTGTTTAATGATGTTGTGTAAATAATTCATGTGTATGATATACCTACACTCTACAGGGTGGCCATAATAAAATGTCGAAAAATTTGAGAGCCCCTTTCCATGGACTTTTTATCAAAAAGTGCCAATGAAAAAGTAAAAATTAACAAAATCTCAAGTCAGGGAAGAATAAAAAATACAGAACATAAATGGGTGTGATTTGGGAAGCCCATAAAGAAAGGCTTCCAAAATTTTCTTTTAGACGGCATTATTTGGAACAGCCTGTATATAACAAACAATGTATTTAAATGTAAGTACTATTTCAAATTACTTTCATATATTCGATAACACTAATGGAATCAAGTTTAGCAATTGGCGGTGATTTAAAATTAAATTGCAAAACTTTTTTTTTAACTACATTGTCATTGGGTGAGTTTTTATCTTTAGTACTTATTATCTACAAAGTACTAAATCCAAAATGTGTTTATAGATTGGTGGTGGTCTATGGGCGAATTTCATCAAGTGTTTATTATTGGTACAAGCCTTATATCCATTATCATCTGCTTAGCCTTTTCCTATGTTGGGGTCGGCTCCAAGTCAAACCGGATGCAGCTGCAAACCAATGTTTTACATGGAGCGACTGCCTATCTGACCTCCACAACCCAGTTACTGGGCAACACAATACACTTACCCTTGGTTAGGCTGGTTGTCAGACTTTCAGGCTTCTGACTATCCGTAACGACTGTCAAAGATCCACGAATGACAGCTGGGACCAACGGCTTTACGTGCTTTCCGAGACACGGGGGTGTTTGTGTGTTCACCACCAACTATCAAACTCCGGGCTGCTTATGAGCAAATCTCAATGGAACAACCCAATAAATAACACTTTTTGCCCGACCTGGGAATCGAACGCGGTACCCCACGCTCATTAGTCGCGCTTGCCACCACGAGACCAAAGGAGCAGTCAAGCCTTATATCGGTGGAATAAAACAAACGAAAATTTAAGATTTACATGAACTCATAAACTCACGACTTTTTCCCATGGGGGTAGGCAGAAACTACAGAACGCCACCTGCTACGATCCTTACATACTTCTTTCGCCTCAACCACGTTCATAGGTCTGTTCATACAAGCATGCCGGTTACGAGTTCTGCGCACACGACCTTTTTGAAGAACTCCACCAATAAGGTCAGGGTAGGTCTTTCTAGGGCGTCCTCTCCCGGCGTCGCCACTCACATCTGCCATATAAATCCCTTTCGTTAGTCGCCTTTCACTCGTCCTCTCCACATGACCGAACCATCTAAGCATACTCTTTTCTACTTTTGTCACTATATCCTCTTTTAATCCGTAACGTTCTCGTAGCGTTTCATTCCTCACTCTATCGTTCAAAGTTACACCACACATACTTCGCAAGGAACGCATCTCCACAGCATTTATCCTACTTTCATGCCTCGTTTGCCATACCCAAATTCACTTCCATACATAGGTGGCGGCACGAACACACCATTGTGCACAGCCAGTCGAGCCTCTTTGGACATCGACTGATTGGTCACAGCCGCATGTATAACACCATTCACTTTATTTCCCGCATTTACTCTATTTTCCACATCAGCATCAATCTTTCCATCTCTTGTAAACATACTGCCCAAGAATACAAACTCGTTCATTTGCTCCACACTCACATCATTTATTTTCACATCACATCCTCTTCTCTTTCAAAAACCATTACTTTCTTACATTTATGTTCATCCCTTTTCTCTTAAACGCTGCATTCATTAATGTTACCATGTCTTGCAACTGCTCCGCCGACGATGCAAGAAGAACTTGATCATCTGCGTATAAGAGGCATTTGAAAGGCAACTCATTCATTCTTAATCCACTCTCACTTTCTCTCAAATCCACCAAACAACTATCCATATATAGGTTGAACAGCCAAGGAGACGCTACACAGCCCTGTCTTACACCTCTTGAGATATAAAACCAGTCAGTGTATGCCCCATTTATTCTAACACAAGCACTGGAATCTTTATATATAGACTTCAGTGCTCGTATCAAGCGCCCGTCCACACCATACATGGATAGAGTCGACCATAACTCTTCCCTCCACACACTGTCATTGGCCTTCTCCAAGTCTACGAAAGCGCAGTAGACTTTCTTGTGCTTTGCCAGATGTTTTTCGGCTATGCACCTTAAGGAGAAGATCTGATCCATACAGCTCATTCCCTCTCTAAATCCAGCTTGTACATCCCATATTTTCGCATCAGTCACTCCTATCACCCTATTAATTAAAACTTTCGCATACAGTTTGCCGACAACGCTTAAAAGACTAATGCCGTGGTAGTTTTTACACTCCTGCTGAGAGCCTTTTCCTTTATATAGTGGAACAATAACAGCCTTGCACCAGTCATCCGGCACACAGCCATACGTCCAACACATATTAAAGATTTAAGAACGGTGACGGGGTGGTAGCAAGCCTGTTGTACCTAATTTCAGATTTATTTGCAGTGTAATACCTACCCGAGCAGCTCGGACTTAGGACTTGTGCCCGGTTAATGGCAATAGGCTCGCCCCCTGGTATCTAAACATACCGGCGAAGTGTGGTTGTACATTGGTACACCTCTGCCTAACAGCTGCGACGAATACAAGCGTGCTGGTATATTATATTACTGTTATGTATGTATCTATAAATTATACCAAATGCAAAGTAGATATTCGTATTTGATACGATAGTTTGTATGTCATATATATTTTTACAACTCCTGTTAAAATAGTCGATGAAATAAATTTGCGAATTGACCTTCAGCCGTCTTAAAAAAAAATTGTAATTTCCTCTTCCAGACTTCCTGATTCATGATGGAAATAAAAACAATGGATCCAGCGCAGGAATTCGAGGCGAAGTTACTTACCCGTATGAAGCCGTTGAATGAATTGACAGCACGCGGAACATCTGCCGTGCAGCAGTTCTACAGCGGCGCCACTGTGTTTGTAACAGGCGGCTCTGGCTTCCTCGGCAAGCAGCTCATTGAAAAGCTTTTAAGGTAAATACTAAGGTACAGAAAATACATTCAGATTGTGATCGGGTATTTCAGGGCTTTATCTTATTTGTTCCGTATCTAAAGGGTGACAAATAACTGCCCCGTTGGTCTCGTGGGTGCAAGCGCGACTGATGAGCGTGGGGTCCCTGGTTCGATTCCCAGGTCGGGCAAAAGGTGTTATTGTGTTTTTCCATTAGGATTTGCTCAGTAGCAGCCAGGAGTTTGGAAGTTGGTGGTATGACACCCCGGTGCCTCGGAAAGTACGTAAAGCCGTTGGTCCCGGCTGTCATTCGTAGTTCTTTGACAGTCGTTACGGATAGTCAGAAGCCAGGAAGTCTGACAACCAGTCTAACCAAGAGGTATCGTGTTGCCTAGTAACTGGGTTGTGGAGGTCAGATAGGCAGTCGCTCCATGTAAAACATTGGTACTCAGCTGCATCCGGTTAGACTGGAAGCCGACACAACATAGTTGGGAAAAGGCTAAGTAGATGATGATGATCTAAAGGGTGACAAATATTAAAAAATAGCGCATTAATATAATATAATTATGTATGTGTCCGTTTATCACAAGCCTGTACCTTCCACTCTGCCTAGAGAGGAAAAAGCAATTGATGATCCCCCATCCATAAAAAAGAAAGTATTGTTCGGTGGTACGGAACACTTCTGGTGTGTGTCTCACTTACACTTGTCAATTTTTCGACACATGACTTGACTTCAATAACAATTCAATGACATCAATAACAATTATTTACATAGGTACGTACAGTACCTATGTAAATAATTGTTATTGATGTCAGTATATGTTTGTTATCAGATAAAAATATATTACAGTAAAGCATTACTGAAAAATTTCTGTGGTCTTTTCAGAGCGACTAAAGTTTCAAAAATATTTCTCCTTCTAAGAAGCAAAAAAAGCAAATCCACACAACAGAGGCTGACTGAAATGTTACAAGATCCTGTGAGTTATCCTTGCCGTTGAAGCAATTTTTTACATTCATTCATAAACGCATAAATTTTATTTCTACATTAAATATATAAAATTAAAATCATCAATGCAACAGATTTTGAGACTAAAGAAATCAGAAATCGCAAACCGAACTGATTTTTAAGTAAAGCAAATATTAACTGTTTGTTTTCAGCTTTATGTTCATATTCATATTATTTAATTGCATACCATAATGTGTATAAAGGTGTTACATAAGGCTTAAAGCTAAAAGAACAGTTATGGACCCTGTTTGGGCACAGCAACATTTAAGGTAAAATTAAACTATGAGAAATACAATCTGAAAAATACAAATAAAAAATTTAAAAAAAAATTATAACATTTCTTATAAAATCGTGTAACATTTATAATTTTTAAAGTCTCTAATTTGAAAGTTACTTTCAATATTTATATATATATTTTTTTTTAATTATTTTTTTTTTTGTTTTTCTTAGCTTTACGATGTGCTGAGAGAACATCAACCAGATTTCGAAGAAAAACTCGTGCCTGTATCAGGAGATGTGGCAGAACTTAGACTTGGCTTGAGTGAAGAAGACTGGAACACTATAACAGAACAGGTATGACAGGAGATACATTACACTCATCATATACGGAACAGTCCAACCAATCATATCCTCGGAGTTACAGGTTCTTTGTTATGAATAACTGAGTGAATAGCAGATATACCAAAAAATATAATAATTGGGTAGAAGACACCACTAATCAATTGACATACTTTTTATGAGCTGTCAAGACGTGATTCCTCCATACATTTTGTAGGTACAACAAAACTAAACTATAACGTCACTTCTTTAACATCTCAATTCACTAACTATTTATTGATTGTGCCCATAGTCTTTCTAGGGATTTATCTAAACGGTTGGTTGACACTTCCCGTGACCCAAAGACTGGCTTTTACCTGGTCCAGAGGTTAAGTATTGCCATCCTACGTGGCAATGCCGCCAGTCTTTCGGTTAACGGCGATGCTGCGGAATTTTTTGATGCCATTTAGTTTTAGTTTCTTTTTTGCTATTATTAAGGTTTTTTATTAAATTTTAAGGCTGTAAATATTTAATCTAATTTTATTTCAATAAACTATTTTTTATTGATTTCAAAACAACTAGAAAACAAAATAATAGTTATTTAACTCACCTGTACTAGTAATTAATTATTTTAAAATATGGAAGTACTGAAGGGAATGATAATTTACACACATATTAAACAAAATAAATAATGTATACATATATGAATTGTAAAGAACGACGAATTAATTCCAAAGAAAACCTTAAAGAATATAAATCAGGTTTTAGAGGAACTTCCTCGCGCGTACGCTTAGGTTGTGGAATGAGTTCCTTGCTAAGGTTTTCCCAAGAGACTACGTTATGGAGATTTTCAAGAAAGGAGTTTTGAGGTTTTTACGGGGTCGGCAACTCGGGGTAGCTGCCCCGTTGGTCTCGTGGTCGCAAGTGCGACTGCTGAGCGTGGGGTCCTGGGTTCGATTCCCAGGTCGGGCAAAAAGTGATATTGGGTTTTTCTATTCGGAATTTCTCAGTAACAGTCCGGAGTTTGGAGATTGGTGGTGTGACTCCTCCGTGCCTCGGAAAGCACGTAAAGCACGTGAAGTCGTTGGTCCTGCGCTTGATCTCTCCCCGGTTGTGTCGGATTGCGTCCCATCGGACTATGAGAGTGAGGGAGTGCACCTGTGTTTGCGCACACTCTTATGCACTATAATATCTCCTGCGTACTTGGCCAGTCTGCATTAAGATTTGCCGCCGTGGCCGGAATCGGCCTGGGGAATTTAATTATTTTTTTTACAACTCGGGGTCCATAGGCAGCGATAATCACTTATCTTCAGGCGGGCCGCCAGCTTGTTTGCCACCTTCTGCGGTATGAAAAAAAAATTATTAGCTTTCCATTCACTTATTCGAAGTGACACAATAGAAAATTAATAGCCCAGAACAATAAACATATTGAATAACATGTTCCACATAGAAAGTGGAAAGGAAAAATGTACCAAGCAACAATTTTTGGTCTTGCCATACATTTATACTTGTTAGTTATTTGTAGATTCATATACAAGTTATGGTTGGTGCCATACATTGCCATTTTTTTCTTTTCCGCAGTCGATATGCTCAAAAGCAACAAATAACATATAAGTACTTAGAAGAAAATAATTTATAAGCATTTGCAAAGTGTCACAATATGGGCATGTTTCCCAAAGTTCAAGCATCTGTCGAAAATCGACATCAAAGTGGATGGCATGGTCGGTTGAATGGTTGTTAAATTACAGGTGGACATAGTATTCCATCTGGCAGCCACGACAAGGTTTAATGAGACTCTCCGAGTAGCGACCTTGATCAATGTTCGCGGGACCAGGGAGGCGCTTGAACTCGGCAAAACTTGCAAGAATCTAAGGTTAGAACACTTCATATTTTATCACCAACATCATAATTTTAGCTAATTGCTGGACGTAGTCCTTCTCGAAGGGTTTCTCTGTTGTAACTGTGCTTCTTGCATTCCACGATTTACCTCGATATTCAGCGGATCGTCAGGCCGCATTTTAGCAAACCTTCACACCACCTTCACCTTAGCAGAAGGTGACATCATCCATCCATTATGCAAGCAATGTTCTCTACTGCCACTGCTATTTAAATTAGCCTTTCTTCGGGCTACTTTGGTTCTTTCGCAGACCTCTTAAAACCACTACATTGATCATTAATATTTTTATAGCTTTATTCTGTGTAGTAGAATCCAGTACTCTACTGGTAAACATTATGATGTTTTTCTTCAGATCCTTCGTCTATGTTTCAACAGCATACACACATGCTTGCTTGGACCGTATAGATACTGACATTTTGGAAAACTTCTACAAAAGTCCTATAAGTCCTAATATTATGATCCGGTTAGTCGAGACTGTCGAAGAAACAAGAATAAATGATATGACACCGAGGTGAGTAGTTCCAAGATAATAAAATGTGTTTTTTCTTGCGATAAAAACGGTTCCTGATTATGCCCAATTATGCAAATGGACAATTATTGAAAGTGCTTTTAATAATAGAGAAACGTAAAAACAACATGAAAAGCAAGTACTCAGATTTTTGGAATGAAAAACCTATCTTATATGCTCGTTTTTTTGGAACACGTTGAAGTCTGGAAGATGGAATGGTATGAAGAATAATAATTTTCATATGTTTTTTTTTTTATTTCAGTTTGATTAATAATTGGTCGCAGACTTACACTTTCTCAAAGTCAATCGCCGAAGAGTTGGTTAATACCATAGGAAATGACCTGCCTGTATGTGTTGTAAGACCAGCTGTCGGTGAGTACCCCATAAAGTAAACTTTATAGGACTCTGAATTTCGTAGGCTGTTACGGATATCTAGTTTCTGTTAACGTAATGAATTTCGGATGCAAACCTTATAGTAAATCCGTCTCGTATATCAAAGAGATGCTGACATTATAATACTCTGTTTTGTATATTTGTCACAACCGTGAGGTCCTGGGTTCAATTCTCAGATCAGGCAAAGTGTTATTGGGTTCATCACTTACGAATTTCTCAATAGCTGCCCGGGGTTTGATAGTTAGTAGTATGTTAAACCCTTCGTGCCTTGGAATGTACGAGAAGGCTCTGGTCTCTCCACCGCTGATCTCTCCTTGGTGATGTAAGATTGCCGTTCCATCGAACTATGAGAATGAGGGTAGAGAAAGTGCACCTGTGTTTCTACACACGTCTTGTACACCGTAATAATTATCTTATGCGTATTTGCATGCTCTCCATTGAAATTGACTGCCTTGACTGAAATTCGGCCAAAAGAATAATATTATTACGTTATGTTACTGCAATATTCATTTGGTTTCAGTGGCTGGCACCAAACTTGAACCGATTCCAGGCTGGGTTGATATGTCCTGTATGTACGGAGCCAGTGGTGTAAGTATTGTAATACATTGAATATTATTTGATTTATATTTTTAACTTTGTTCGCGTGGTTTTTTCCACCCGCATTATGTTTGGTCTTTGGTTACTGCTCTTTTCCCGCGTGTCGTAGCGTGATGTCTGTAACCTTGCTCGGTAATTGAACTATCCAACACGAAAAGATTTTTTTAATACCAACCAGTAGTTCCTGAGATTAGCGCGTTAAACCAAACAAACAAACTCTTCAGCTTTATAATATTAGTATAGATTACAATATTTGACCTAGAGTTTTATTTTGATATCAACATCATCATACATTATCATTTATCTTTATCATTACTTGTTGAATTTATGAACTTAAATGGCTGATGAAACCTGAAAATTTTATGTTAATTGATTTTTGACCTTGTGCGAAATAATTGATGTTGCAAAATCATTGATATGTCAACAACCCCAACATAATGGAAAATCTAACATTCCACATTTTTGATAAATGTATGACTGCCGAAACATCGATTTTAAAATATTCTGGATCATCCAGCGATAAAAAAAAATTTCGATAAAAAACTCTGGGGGCTTTAAAAGTACTGAATCTAGAATCAACGTATATGCAAACAGCTTAGAAACCTTAAAAAATACGCCCTAAGAATTTAGAGGCAATCGTGAAAAATGGTAAAAACTTTGAGTTAAATTTATTTTATTTTTTACTTTTTCAGCTAATAACTGCAGCCGGTTTGGGAGTTATGCACGCAATAAAATCAAATTTAGAAGTTCGAACTGAATTAGTACCGGTAGACTATGTCAATAATGCTATATTAGCTGCTGGATGGGAAACGGCTAGAAGACGAGCCGCTGGTGAAAATAAAACAAAGATCTACGTCGTTTCACCTTCTTCTAGAAATCCTTTAAATTGGGGTATTTTTTTTTAAACTTGGTAAATTGGTTATAAGGTCTGACTTAAAATGAATCAATTGATTGGGGAATGAACATGAAATGTATATGAAGTGCTTGTGCTGCTTTGGAACTCTGAAATGTAGAAAAAAAAACAATCCATACATGTTGATCATAATTGTAATTTGCAGGAAACTGCTTCTTTTTTCTGTATATTGAAGTTGGTCCTTTAAAACAAAACTTTTCCAATTAATATATTGCCAATGTATTAAAATTAACCTATTTGGTATATTAACATCAAGATAGTCTCCGTTCGTCAATAAACAATCAGCATTGCATTGCAGTGTACCTACTTTATACACTCCAGAGCAATGAATTTGGGTCACCAATAACATTTAATATTCAGTTAATGTTAGTTTATTCAAATAAAAAGTATGGTATGCTAGAATGGAATTAGGAGTAATTATCCGGCTACGATTTTCTTATATAAACGGGGAAAGTTTAGCCGGCTTTTAGAATACGTATATTCTTTAGTTTCCGGAAGTTTCTGTTGCCTCGTTAGCCTAATAGTCCTAAGCGCGATAGCTACGCTAGAGATCTTGGGTTCGATTCCCAGGTCGAGCAAAAAGTGTTATTGGGTATTTCTATGAAATTCTCAGTAGCAGTTCGGAGTTAGGATTTGTGCCCGATTAATGGCAATAGGCTCGCCCCTATTACATGGGACCTTAATATACCGGCAAACTGTGGCTGTACACTGGTACACCTCTGCCTAAACATTCAAGGAATACAAGAGTATATTATGTTTATTAAGTTTCTGTTGGTGACCCAGAGTCATTGCTCCTGAGTGTATAATCATTTGAATCTGATACGTTATATTGACTACACTAGCCAATTTTTTTTTTTTTTTCACAATCCATTGCCTATATAAGCTTATTTTATGTACTGCCACAAGATTTGATTAGGTTTTCCAAGACGCAGTGTAGTTTGATTGACTATGATACATTATGTTTTACACAGGGAAACTTGATAACATTTTGGATAATGAAGGCCGCAAGTATCCAACACCGTTGATGGTAGGATACGAATTCATGTGGTTCACTAAAAATCCAATATTATTTTGGATATACTCCTGGTTGTTGCATCTGATTCCTGCATACATCATAGAAGGAATAAGTGCCATTTTTGGGAAACAGAGAAGGTATGACAATTACTAATACGGCATTTAAGATAAGATATGAACGGCAAAGATATTGCCGTTTAGCAGCAATGGCTGACCACAGCGATGCTACTGGTGGTTGCTTCATATTTTTATAAAAAATCACTAATGCGGTAAATCAGTACTGTGGGTTTTATAAAAGGATTCGATTGCATTGTGGTGAAACGATTTGCCAAACAGCGCTGTTTGGATGCATTGGACCTATAAAGCCACTTGTACTGTATACATGCGTTTTTAATCGAACAATGGATCGATTTTTTCGCCGGATTCGCGAATGTGTATGGTTTATAATCAATCCGGTGTACATTTGTCACCGGTTCGGTAACCGGTGCATTTACATACATTCATTATAAGCCATACACCTCGACGAAAATACACGGTCCTTTGCCCGTTGAAAAAAACGGACGAATACAACCGACCTGATGGTTTAATAGATGCATCGCTCGGGGAAGCTCCTTGTATCGATACAGTCAGCATTTTGCATTTCTGTATGGCGGCACTGCCACTGCCATCTACTATCCTCCGTCACGTTTATCCTAAGGAGTAGTATACCGGAGAGACAACAAAAAAGTCTCTTATAAATGCTCAAAAGAGTACCGTTTTTATAAAAGTGTGCATTTATGCTTTTCAGATTCGTAAAGCTAGCCAAGAAAATGTACAGTATGATGTTGGCGTTGTCTCTCTATACTTGCCACCAGTGGAAATTTGATGATCAGAACACGGCAGAATTATACGACAGTCTTTCAGAAGAGGACCGAGTGATTTTCAACTTTAACATCAAAGATATTGAGTGGAGAGAGTATTCGATCATTTGGTGGATTGGTATAAGAAAATATATTATCAAAGATGGATTAAAAGACACACTATATGCACGTAAAAAGTCGACAGTTCTAAAAATTATAACGTACATTTTCATGTCTTTGTATTTTTATAGTTTGTACAAAATTGTGTATTTTGCTTTGGCTTTTCCCTTAAGCATTGTAGTAAGCTAATAATAAAAAAATATGTTTATAATATTATTAACGCCAAGCAGAATTATACCTAAACAAAATAATATGAAAAAGACCCGCCTTCAGAAACTTAAAAGTGAAAAATAACTTTAGCTTTGGAAGTCGGCGGATTTGGTTCTGTACGTTGTTTTGTATTGCCACCGAATTCCAAAGCTAGTTATTTTTCACTTTTTAGTTTATGAAGGCGGTTTTCTTTTTTGTAAAACTTTTTTATTTTTCGCTTTTTAGTATCAACTTCCTGTTATTTAAATCCACGAAGGAACCGTAATACTACGTAAATTACAAGACACTACTTAAAAGTCACAAGAAAGTAGGATAATATGCTAATTCATTTACTTGAATGACACATTTTTTCAGTTATTTTTTTACCAAGTTAATTTAAATAAAATTTATATTGAAATATGACCTATCAAACAAAAAAAGAATCATCAAAAAAAAAAACGTACAGTCGAATTGATAAGCTTCACCTTTTTGAAGTTGCTTAAAACAAAAATACATAATGTAAATTTTAATTATTTTGTACTTGTGTACATTTTAATTTATTTACTTTTGTACAGTAATTTGCACCGGCCTTGTTATCTTTTTACCACCTTTGGTTGTCTGGTAGAAAATGCCTAAGGCATTAAGTCTGCTTTTGTACTATTTGTTACATAAAGCTTTAATAAATAAATACCCTTTGATACAATTTTAATAACGCCCTAATAATTTATATATTTAGCTTAACTATTTTTTCTAATGACCTTAATAAATATCTTAAATCAGTTTGGATAAAATGTTTATTTAAATGGTTTGTTTTACAACGAATCTACACATAACCTACCATCACGCCTGCATTCCCCGAAGGGTTAGGCAGAGGTGTACCAATGTGCACCCACAGTTCGCCGGTATGTTTAGGCTCCATGTAATAAGGAGCGAGTCTATTGCCAATAACCGGGCACAAATCTTTACTCCGAGCTGCTACTGAGAAATTCATAGAAAAATCCAATAACACTTTTTGCTTCACCAGGGAATCTAACCCAAGACCTTTATCGTAGCAGTCGCGCTAAGGACCACCAGGATAACGAGGCAGTGGGCAGAGGGTACAATGAATCTCTACGAAGATTATTCCCAAAATGCGAAACAACAGCCAATTCTATCATCTTACATAATAAAGTTTCAGGGTGTACGTTACATAGTGGCAACTCGTAAATAGATCGCAGTGTGCGCACGGTAGATCGATCCCCGATACAGAAGCTTGTAAAGGCTGAAACTGTTATATCCACGTAGGCTGAACGTGGAAGGATAAAGTTTACAAGTAACTTTTTGGATGCGGCAAGTGTGATATTAAAACGAGATATTGTAACCAAGATTTTGTAAAAACCAAATTGGAAGAAAAGAGTGTCCATGGAGTTTCTTGCTCGTACTTCTCCATAGAGACCTACGCTCTGGAACGAGCAACTAGCTTCAACTTTTAAATGTAACTTCTTGACAATTCAAAAGTGCCTGTATAATTGGTCTAATTGAAATAAATGCTTTGACTTTGAAATATTTCGTTTCAAAAATGTATACAATATGTTTACTTACTTTATTAATAAAATAAGGTGTGACAATTCAAATTATGTACACTAACACAATAAAGCTAAAGATTGTTTTTGTATGTAACTTGTTTCAATGCGATGATCTCTGGAACTACAAGACTTTTATAACTCAAAACTTTTATTTATTTAAAGGTGCTCCCTTACCAGGAGCATTTGCCTGTAATGTAACGTTACAGAGTCGAGCATTAATCGGTGAGTGAGGTGAACCAAACATTACAGCGCGTAACCCGCATTGATACAAGTTGAACATTACATGCGCAAGGTCTGTAATACACTCGGTAGCAATGAATCTGGGTCACCATAAACTTTCAGAAACTAAAGAATATACGTATTCTAAAGGCAGGCTAAACTTTCCCCGTCGATATATAAGAAAATCGCAGCCGGGTAATTACTCCTCATTTCGTACTACCATACCATACTTTAAAAATACTTTTTATTTGAATAAACTAAAATCATCTGCTTAGCCTTTTCCCAACCATGTTGGGGGCGGCTTTCAGTCTAACCGGATGCAGCTGAATACCAGTGTTTTATATGGAGCGACTGCCTATCTGACTTCCACAACCCAGTTAGTGGGCAACATGATACCTCTTGGTTAGACTGGTTGTCAGACTTCCTGGCTTCTGACTATCCGTAACGACTGTCAAAGATCTACGAATGACAGCCGGGACCAACGGCTTTACGTGCTTTCCGAGGCACGGGGGTGTCACACCACCAACTTCCAAACTCCAGGCTGCTACTGAGCAAATCCTAATTGAAAAACTCGATAGAAACTTTTAGCCCGACCTGGGAATCGAACCCGGGACCCCATGCTCATCAGTCGCGCTTGCGACCACGAGACCAATGAGACAGTGAGGCAGTGAGATTTGAATAAACTAACATTAACTAAATATTAAAAGTTGTTTGATGGTGACCCAAATTCTTTGCTCTCAAGTATATTTTGATACAACTTGTAACATCAATGCGCGCCACTTGTAATCTGATTTGTTACATTATAAACGAACGGTCGTCAGTCAAGGAGTATTGTAACGTAATACTCAAAATCGAATCTTTAACGTTACATTACAGGCAAAACTTTAGGAATACAAAATAGAATGCATGTAACACATTACATAAGTAACACAGAGTATTTAAGTTCAGGTTGAAACTGAATTCCTAAATATGTGTACACGGCTTGTTTATAATTTAATCTGTTACTTACTTCTTACTTAACATAATATCATTGAGTTTTAAAATCTGCCGCATCCATCTTATTCGCACATGGGGTGCCATAAACATTTGCTTGCAGCCCCCAACCGGTCAGCTCTTTAAATCTAGATCGGGACTCGAACCCGGAACCTTTTACGGGCTGACACAGCGTTCCCGTTGAAATTTTAAGCTACACCACTTTGTCTGTGGTGTGTTTATTTAGTTGAATAATCGTGATGTTTTCCTGCCTTTGATGTTCGGACCTGCTCAGCTGTTCTGAGAATCCAGTTCTACGATTCAATGACCTGAATTTGACGGATTGTCTACTATTTGAGATCAAATTTTTGAATTATTTAGAACTAGTTTGTAGCCAGGACTTTGTCTAAGTGAGTCAAATAAAAAAACAAGAAACTAACGCTGTTTTTTATCTTCTATTTTCAAATAATACATACACATCATCACGCCTGTATTTCCCAAAGGGTTAGGCAGAGGTGTACTAATGTACACCCACAGTCCATCGGTATGTTTTAGGCCTGATGAAAGGGCGAGCCCATTGCCATTAGCCGGGCACAAATCCAATCTCCGAGCTGCAACTGAGAATGTCATATAAAACCCAATAACACTTAGCTAGACCTGGGAATCAAACCCAAGACCTCTAGAGTAGCCATCATGCTCATGTGTCATGCTTAGGATCACTACGCTAAAGAGGCAGTTACTAAAAATTACCTTTTTATACTAATAATATTATAAAGGGGAAAGATTTATTGTTTGTTTGTACTGAATAGACTCCGAAACTTCAAGACCGATTTTAACCATTTTTACACCAATAGATAGCTATACTATTCTTGAGTAACACAGGCTATATAACATCACCCTACGACCTACGGGAGCAGAGCAGTAACCAAAGTTGTAATTTAATATAGATAAAATAAGCCACGCGGACGAAGTAGCGGCCGAAGCCAGTTATAAAATAAGCAAACAAGTTTACCTTTACGTAATATTGGTTTTGCCTACACAAATCCTCTAAAAATATAGATACACTGAGGTGTACCAAGTAATCCTAAAAGTGTGTAATCTATTTATGTATATTTCATACATAAAGACGTATGTACCATGGAAGGTACTATATTTATAATAAGAAATATAACCCACATACTCTTGGCACGTGTTTATAATAATTTACATTACAACTCGTTATCAGTTGACTCGTAATGTATAACGTTATACAGCCTGTAGAAATTTGTGTATTGACGAATTTTGCATGCAACCTTTTTAAAGTGAATTATATTATATTTTACCCGGGCCAGAGAATTCCCATCGCCATCCAAGGCAATGTCGCCAGTATTTTGGGCACTTTTCCAGTTGATGGCGATGCAGAAGAATGTCTTGATGATCTAATTTTAAGGTTGTAAATATTTAATAATGTTAAATGAAGAAATATTTTTTTACGTAAATGGAAAAAAAAAGTTATGTCAATCATCAAACAATATTTCGTGGCTTTCAGTACACCCTGTACATTGCCATAAGTTAAACATAGCCCGTTACATTTGAATTATTGCACCATTATTGTGCAAATTTCGTGCATTACGTGCGGTTATCGTATTGCTAACAGGGATGGACTGTACATGGTTTATGAAGGTGGAAGTTTGCACGGGCACAGATTTCGCTGATACTGTTATTTCTTTGTTTGTATTGATTAATTCTATATGGAAAATTAATCTCCGAGATATCCGCGAAAGCGCTGGGTTATTCTGGATAATTAAATTGAATGTTTTTTTTTTTTAAAACCTCCCGTGTTTTCATTCTGTAAGTGTAATTCATACTAAAAGTCAAGTATGTTTATTCTTTTTGTTTGTGAAATACTGAAAGTACCGACCTCATTATAAATATTCTTTCACCGACAGAGAATTATACTATTGCCTAGTGTTATATATAGAATATTATGTTTTATAGTACACTTGATTTCCACCCGAACGTGGTCGCAGGGAAAAGCAAAGCTTAAATGACTATGGTTTTCTTTAATTCGTTCAATTTAATGTTTGACCTTGAGAAAGATCGTAAATTATTTGATTATATTATATTAATGAGAATAATTGTAAGTAGATTATTATATGACTTTGAGTTACAATAAATGATCACCCAAGGAATACACAGTCACGAGAGTGAAACCGCGGGCACAGCCAGACATTATTAAAGATTAGCTTAATTCTTAAAAATCAACTTAGTTTTTGTTAATTTGTTTCTTAATGGCTCTGCGAAACAAAACCGTACTTAATGCGGCCCTGCCTTCACAGAACGTGTCATCTAGCGAAAATATTCTCTGTGACGCAAAAAGTACTTTATTTTAACCGCTTAATCGGGTCTCATGTGAATTTTAAATATGGCGCTTAAAAAGCGTGCTTCTTGTGGTGTCTCGAATATGATGTAAATTTTACACTGTGGTCGTTTGTTATACAGTAACGTTACCATATATTTTAACCGGTTGGTGGAAGGAGTTCTATGTAAAATGAATTGCTTTATAGATATTCATGAAGGCTATTTTTATGATATTACTGTAAGGTGAAGGGATATTTATCGTTGCTATTGAAACACGTTATTATATTTCTAAGTTCGTGTATTGAATGATTAATTTTTGATATAATAAAGTTGACCATCGGTATCTTGGACCCTGTTCCCAATACAGGTGGGCTACTATTTTTTTATATTTTTAAATGTTTTTTTTTAATCAATATTAAATATAATAGTACAAAAAAGAAATACGTTTCCGCTTGGGTTTATATCTTGCACACAAATTAGTAATTTTGAATTCAATTTCTATTGTATTTCAATTCATTATCATAATAATATAATCTGCTTGAGCTTATTACTTTGGCTTTGCGGTAACCCATAGTTTATCTAAAATAACGCTGACATTTGGTGAGTTAACAGAAGTACCCAATTTAATAATCACATGTTTTAATAACAAGTACAACATCACTAGCATGTAATATTATGGAAATACTTAGTTCACTATAACGCTTAACGGAAAATACAAAGCAAAATACAAAATTTTGTACAAACTATAAAAATACAAAGACATGAAAATGTACGTTATAATTTTTAGAACTGTCGACTTTTTACGTGCATATAATGTGTCTTTTAATCCATCTTTGATAATATATTTTCTTATACCAATCCACCATGTGACCGAAAACTCTCTCCACTCAATATCTTTGATGTTAAAGTTGAAAATCACTCGGTCCTCTTCTGAAAGACTGTTGTATAGATCTGCCGTGTTTTGATCATCAAATTTCCACTGGTGGCAAGTATAAGGAGACATTGCCGACGTCATCTTGTACATTTTTTTGGCCAGTTTTACGAAACTAAAAAGCATAAAGAACATTATTTATAAATTGTACTTTTTGGATTTGATATAAGAGTTTATTTTTTGTTGTCTCTCCTACAGGAGCGAGTAACATCCTGCCATTTGTATTTCTTAGGATAAAGATGACAAATGATAGCAGACGACACCGGCAGTGCCGCCAAATAGCATTGCTGAACGCATCGGCACAATGAGCTCCTCTGCACGACACATCTACTGATCCACCTAAGGTCCAATGAATCATAGGCAAACAGTGCTGATTGGGTAATATTTTTATGACAATAGCAATCGAAAGTGCTTTATAAAAATAAAACTACTCAAAACACAATTTTTATAAAAATGTGGAACAACCAGTGGTATTGGTGAGGTCAGCCAATGCTTTGAATGGCAATATCTTTGTCGTCCAAGTTTAGCAGTATTTAATTATCGTACCTTCTCTGTTTCCCAAAAATGGCACTTATACCATCTATGATGTATGCAGGAATCAGATGCAACAACCAGGAGTACATCCAAAATAATATTGGACTTTTAGTGCACCACATGAATTCATAACCTACTATCAACGGTGTTGTATACTTTCGGCATTCATTATCCATAATGTTATTAAATTCCCCTGTGTAAAAGATCACGGTACATTCAATCAGGTTCGAAAAAGCAATGCGGGGTACCAAATTTTGTGGCAGAACATGATTATAATGCGCTTACACAGGCAATTAATGCAATTCTTAGTTACTGTAGTCAATGACGTATCAACAACATCAAACGATTTACGGTAAAAAAAAATATTGTGTAAGCTTTAATGTATTTATTTATTACAGCAAAAATCTTACCCCAAAGTATAGGATTTCTAGAAGAAGATGAAATCGTATAAATCTTTGTATTATTTTTACCAGCGGCTCGTCTTCTAGCCGTTTCCCATCCAGCAGCTATTATAGCATTATTGACATAGTCTGCCGGTGCTAACTCAGTTAGAATTTCTTTGTTTGACTTAAATGTGTGTATACCCCCCAACCCTGCTGCAGTTATTAGCTGAAGGGGTAAAAAGGTAATAAATCAAAAGTTTACATCCTTTTGTCACATTCTCTGCTCAGCAACAATCAATGTTACTTACACCACTGGCTCCGTACATACAGGACATATCAACCCAGCCTGGAATCGGTTCAAGTTTGGTGCCAGCCACTGAAAACCAAATGAATATTGCAGTTACATAATAATATTATTATAATGTCGTAAGTGTGTGCAAAAACACAGGTACACTTCTTATTTTTTTTATGTAGGGAAATCATGAAATGTCTTTCCTCCCGGGGCGGGAGGGAGTGTCAGACTTTTACTGACTAAAACCCACCCATGTTCCTTCATGTGCCCTTTGCGTTCCGAGGGCGCAGTATCGCTTACGAACAACTCACAGCAAGTGCACTCCTTCTACACTCATTCTCATAGCTCGATAGTACGGCAATCAGAAATGACCGATGAGAGATCAGCGGCAGAGAGACCGGCACGTAATTTCGAAGGCATGGGGGTGTCATACTACCAACTGCCAAACCTCGGGCGGCTACTGAGAAATTCCTAACTGATAAACCCAATAACACTTTACTTGATTTGGGAATCGACCCACGGACACCACGTTTTGCTGTAGCGCGTGTCTTAAGTATGAAAGACAGCATTACCATTAGGTTACTTACCAATCGGTGGTCTGACAACACATACAGGCAGGTCATTTCCGATGGCATTAACCAACTCTTCGGCGATTGCCTTTGAGAATGAGTATGTGTTCGGCCAATTCTTTAACAAACTGAAGTGTAAAAAAAATTATGAGAAAAAATAATAAGTTTTTGAATCATTTCATCTACCAGAAAATTATATGTTCCCAAAAAGAGAGTTAAGCGCTTTGCAGTCAGATATTTAGCATTCCGAAAATCCATATTCTTGAATTTAATGTAAATTTGAAGTAAGGTAAATTGGTCGGGAGTGTTCTTAGCTATGTTTGATGGAAATCGGTTCAGCGGTTTTAAAGTTATCAGCTCATTTGTTAGCTACGGTAGTGATTTCTATTCTTCTGTCGGGGGTTACTTCATTTTTTTTTTGTGTTTTCATTTACGATATTATACAATTTTACATTACATTATATTTTTTTATAAAAATTGCTTTACGAAATGGTCACAGGAAAACTTTTCAGAAACTCTGCGCCTCGCAGAATTATTATTACTGGCTTTAGACGCAATCAATCTATTTTCTTTAAACTACACCCAAGTTTGATTATTTGGTACTAATCAGGAACCGTTTTTATCACAATAAAAGCTATAATTATCTTGTAAATACTCACCTCGGTGTTATATCATTAATTCTTGCTTCTTCTGCACTCTCAACTAACCGGATCAAAGCATTAGGACTAATAGGACTTTTGTAGAAGTTTTCCAAAATGTCAGTATCTATACGGTCCAAGCAAGCATGTGAGTATGCTGTTGAAACATAGATGAATGATCTGGAGAAAAAATAAACACATGTTTTGACCAGTAGAGTTGTGGATGCTACTATGCAGATCTTTGATAATATATAAATTTTTGCGGTCCGCAAAACAACCAAGGTAGCCCGAGGAACTGGCAGTGGGGAAGGAAGTAATCCTGATGATGGAAATCTTCTTTCTGGAAGGCCCAGCTTGGGTAGTTCTCCCACAAACATCGGTTCGAGGTCGCCAAAATCCACTGAATGCAAGAATCATAGTAACATTAGTAGTAGTAGGGAGACCCTTAGAGAAGGCAATTTGCTGAAATGATGTTGTTGCTGATGGAAGAGTTTGAAGTTTTCTAACTTCATGTTTTTGCCAGTCTTGCCGAGTATAAGCGCCTCCCTGGTCCCTCGTACATTGATCAAGGTCGCTACACGGAGGATCTCATCAAACCTTGTCGTGGCTGCCAAATGGAATACTATGTCCACCTGTAAATATATAACAATCATGCCACCTACTTTGATGTCGATTTTGTTGATCGAAACCGGGTTTAACTTTGGGATACTTGCCTAACCCTAAGTTCAAACTAATAATTATATGCAAACTAAACTATCGATACAATAATGATCATGCTATTTAAAATGTTTGTTAATCAAGGCCATTTGCAGTCACTATGCCAGTGCTGTGTCATTGTGAATACATAAATAATAATTGATATTATTCTTTTAGGTATTTTTTGAGATTGATTATTCGGTCATGTTTTATAATTTATTTGTACAGTCAACAAAGCTATTTAGTATACAGGCAAATTTATTCGTCTTCCTACTACACTGCCAATATTCATTTTTATTATATGCGTAATATTTTTTTTAGCTTATATGACACACCTAAAAGCGTGAAGTAAAAGAATTATCTGCTCAGCACACCCACAACATTGTTTAGCAAAAACGACGCTAAAAAGAAAAGCCGTAGTCACACGTTATTAAAGTGTTACGGTTGGTACTCATATAACGTGTCAAAGTCAAAGTCAAGGCATTTATTTCAATTAGACCATTTACAGGCACTTTTGAATTATCAAGAAGTTACATTTAAAAGTTGATGCTCGTTCCAAAGCGTACGTCTCTATGGAGAAGAACGAGCAAGAAACTCCAACTGTGTGTGACTACGGCTTTTCTTTTTGTACTGTTCCTTCTTGTTTCTCCAGTAATCTTGTTTATTTCAGCGTCCTAAAAATCTTGTTTCATACATTTTCAGCGTTGTTTTTTTGCCGTAGTCGTGTTTTAGTTTTTTTTTTTACTTGTTATTATTTAAACTTTTTTGGTGTTGAGTTGAGTTTTTTGACCGCTTGAGGGCGCCACATTGAATTTTGATGTTATTTTTGATAAGTACAAGTGAAGCTCTTCCTTTGGCTTTGCCGTAGTCGGGAAAAAGTAATTGCAAGTAAGCTGCCTGTATACTAAATAGCTTTGTTGACTGTACATTATTTGTTACACATAAGCAAAAATTACCAGGTACATCAGTATTTCCGTAGGTAAAAGTTAATAGTAATCAGTCTGTACTAGTTACTATACACATTAATAAACACATTTATTTAGTTACACGACTGCTCGTACAACTAAATATGTGTAAATTATTATGTTAGTCATACAAAACAAAGAACCTGTATCTGATACTTTTATAATTACATACATACATAGACCATCACGCCTGTATTCCACGAAGGGTTAGGCAGAGGTGTAACAATGTACCCCCACAGTTCGCCTCTATGTTTAGGTTCCATATAATAGGGGGCGAGCCTATTGCCATTAACCGGGCACGAATGCTAACTCTGAGCTTACTGATAATTTCATAGAAAAACCCAATAACACATTTTGCTCGACCTGGAAATCGAACCCAAGACCTCTACCGCAGCAGTCGCGTTTAGGACCACTAGGCTACCGAGGCAGTAAAAATTATAAATAGTAAGTAAAGTAGTAGCAGTAATAGTTTATATAATTGTAATTTACTGTGTATATTTTTTTTATTTTTTTTTTTTAAATGTTGCCCCACACTAGGAATTTCTCCTGTGTCGTGGGTGCATTTACAAACATATAAACTCACATACACAAACAGCCAGACCCGGAACAACTATCTGTAGGCCATACAAATATTTGTTCCGTGCGGGAATCGAACCCGCGACACACAGCGCAGCAGCCAATCCCTCAGCCACTGCGCCAACTATGCCGTCATTTTGTTTGTATGTATGTATATTATGTATTTATTATTATTGAAATGGAAATTTTCTGTTCCTTCCTGCACCTACTATTTTTTGTCTCTAGAAAATGCCTAAAGCATTAAGTCCGCCTTTGTACGATGTATTTTTTTTTTAAAGTTTTAATAAAATAAATAAATAAATTATGATGTGTGAAATGTATTTTCTGTCATACCTGTTCTGTTATAGTGTTCCAGTCTTCTTCACTCAAGCCAAGTCTAAGTTCTGCCACATCTCCTGATACAGGCACGAGTTTTTCTGCGAAATCTGATTGTTGTTCTCTCAGCATATCGTACAGCTGGAAACAATCAGTTAAAATTTGTTTTACTGAAATAACAGTTCGAGTGAGCGTTGTGAATTTTTGTTTTCGCTCAGAATCTGTTGTTTTGATGATTTTAATAATTCTAAATACAAAATTGTAGGTAAATAATTAAAAAAGGATTAAAGAAGAAGGAGGAGGGAGATCTTGGGTTTGATTCCCCAGGTCGAGCAGTATTAGTGGGATTTTCTATGAAATTCTCAGTGGCAGCTTGCGAGTAAGAATTTGGGCCCGGTTAATGATAATATGCTCGCCCCCTATTGCATGGGAACTACACATACCGGCGAACTGTGGGTGTACATTGGTAAACCTCTGCCTAACGAACCAACTAATTACATACCTATGGGTTGATAAGTAGATATAAAAAATATATTAATCTAAAAATCACCATATTTAAGTAATATTTGTAACTCACAGGATCTTGTAACATTTCAGTCAGCCTCTCTTGTATGGATATACTTTTTTTGCTTCTTATTAGGAGAAATATTTTTGATACCTTGGTCGCTCTGAAAAATACCGAAACTATTTTTCGTTAATGTTTCATTGTGTTATTTTATCTTATTAGTATTTATATAATTGCATACAATATGTCGATAAACCGGCCAAATGCAAGTCACGGACACACTCCAGAAGTGTTGTGTACCACTGAACGACATTTAAAATTCAATATAAAGAAAAATGTTGATAAATCCGACTGCAAAAAAAACATGGATCGGAAAAAAAATAAAAAGAAAAAAAAATCAAGTATAGTTGTCTAGAATTCTGTTAGGTAACAGTCAGGACCCATTATTGGAAAATTTTGGTTTAGGTCTAGATTTTGTATGTATCCCTGACTTTCTGTAAAATTTGTTTAGGGAACAGTTTAGCTAAATAACTCGAGAAAAGAAAAAGAAAAATACGGACGACTGTCATAATCTGTACGGATTTTCTAAAATGATGTTTGTATTTACCTTAAAAGCTTTTCAATGAGCTGCTTGCCGAGGAAGCCAGAGCCGCCTGTTACAAACACAGTGGCGCCGCTGTAGAACTGCTGCACGGCAGATGTTCCGCGTGCTGTCAATTCATTTAGCGGCTTCATACGGGTAAGCAACTTTGCCTCAAACTCCTGCGCTGGATCCATTGTTTCAACTTCCATCGTAAGTCAGAAAAATCTAGAAGAGGATATTAGATAATTTATTTACAATTGCGAAAAGTCAGGAGCTGCTTACTATAACAACGACCATTACTGATGTTTGACGCATGAACTGACGTACTTTGAATACAAATAATTATGTACTTTGCATTTAAGTTTATTTGTATACGACTAGGACAACTAGAATTCCGTCATTCCGTTTTTTTAGTGTAGAATGTGCGCCCACTACTGATAAATAGGTTAATATACACCTTCCTATTTTTCCTTTTTCTTCCTCTTTTTTTTTTCCTTTTTTAAAACATACCGGCGAACTGTGGGTTTACATTGGGACACCTCTATCTAACCCCTCGGGGAATACATGCGTGATGGTATGTGTGTATAATAATACCATTCCAGATTAATTTTAATTTCCGAACGAATTAAATTCCGAGTACTTAAATCTCGCGATAAACTTTAATCTATACTAATATTAAAAAGCTGAAGAGTTTGTTTGTTGGAACGCGCTGTTCTCAGGAATTAGGTACTGTTACGATTTTTTTTTTGTGTTGCATTGTCCATTTATCGTGGAAGGCTATTGGTTATACAACATAACGCTATGACCAAAAGGTGCGGAGCAGTAACCAAAGACGTATCCTAATGCAGGTGAAAAAACTACGCAAACAAAGTCGCTAGTAGAAGGTGAAGTAAAACTTTTGAAGGAAAAGTTTATTTTGTTTTTTTAGCGCATTTATATAGAAACTGGTTTTATAAAAGTGTTTTTTTTTTACTTTTAATTTTAATTAGTAAGCAGTACATAAAAACTCACCCGATGGTAATCGAGTTCAAAGAATAATGTTTAAAGGCACCGCCAATCGCCGAATTTGGTTCAAGTACTGCTGTCAAATTATAATAATACCAACTGGCATTTAAACTCGCAGTTTGTTACATACAAGGTGGGCCCGATATGTTGTGTGTTTCATAAATTGAGAGCAAAACATTTTTTTATTTTTGGGAAAATCTTTCCAGACTTCCGACGGTGTCTTTTTTTTGTGTGTTTGACGTGTCTGTGCGTCTGTGTGTCTGTCTGTGGTGCCGTAGCTGTTAAACGGGTGCATCGATTTGAATGCGGTCTTTTTATATTTGAAAGCTGGTTGTCTAGCGATGGTTGTATATTTTTTATCAAAATTTCAGCCGTTTCAAGGTTTTCAACTCTTTTATTAGCTTCGGTCCCACCGAAGCAAAAAATTAAGTAACCATCGACAGAAGACTGAAGATCCATATCTTCAGTCTTCTGTCAATGGTTACTTAATTTTATAATTTTGTACTTGTTGTGGCATTTTACGTTTTTTTTTTATATGAGTCCTGTAAGTGCGTCTGTGACGTGTTATCATCACACGAAGCGGTAAAAATTTTACTCGATTAAATTCTTTTTATATTTTCAAAGATTATTAAAACAACGTTTAAACTTCTATACTACAAAAGTCCCAGAACATACATGGGGGCATTTCAGGAAGCCTATTAAAAGGGGTTTTAAAAATTCCCAGTATATAGGGGATTCCCTAGTACTAGCGTTTTATATGGAGCGACTGCCTATCTGACCTCCACAACCCAGTTACTAGGCAACACGATACCGTTTGGTTACACTGGTTGTCAGACTTCCTGGCTTCTGACTATCCGTAACGACTGTCAAAGATCTACGAATGATAGCCGGGACCAACGGCTTTACGTGCTTTCCGAGACACGGGTGTGTCACAGCACCAACATCCAAACTCCGGGCTGCTACTGAGCAAATCCTAATGGAAAAACCCAATAACACTTTTTGCCCGACCTGGGAATCGAACCCGGGACCCCACGCCCATCAGTCGCGCTTGCGACCACGAGACCAACGGGGCAGTTTTACTTGGGTACAGGGGTAAATAAATACTGCAGCTACTGTATCGTATGAATATCACATTTTTATTTTAGACCATCACCGTGTTACCTGACTGTCTACTACCATTTGTATATTATCCGTGAGCATTCCAACCATACTAAATGTCTGTTAATTATCAATGAATCTGCTTGAACATTTTGCTACTCTGACAGAGCTGACCGTTACTTAATCTAGAATAACACTGACACCTGGTGAAAAAAAAGGCAACTCAATTAAATAATTACACCTATATATAACCACAGCACTGACGTGTATCATTATAGACCTGTTTTTATCTTTAATTTTAAATTTTAGTTTACAATAACGACGTAAATAAAGTCAAAGTAAAATACAAAACACAAAAATCCTTTTACAAACTATGAAAATACAAAGTCATTAAATCATAAAGTCAAAGTCATTAAAGTCTGACAGGAAAGAGCGGGGAAGTCATGTGATGATTTCCCGTCGATAAAAAACAAAAAAAAATATTAAAACATACATACGTTAAAATCAAAATTTAGGTTTGTAATTAACATACCATCACGCCTGTATTCCTCAAGGGGTTAGGCAGAGGTGTAACAATGTACACCCACAGTTCGCCGGTATGTTTAGGTCCCATGTAATAGGAGGCGAGCCTATTGCCATTAACCGGGCACAAACCCTAACTCCGAGCAGCTACTGAGAATTTCATAGAAAAACCCAATGACACTTTTTGCTCGACTTGGGAATCGAACCCAAGACCTCTAGTGTAGCAGTCGCACTGAGGAACACTAGGCTACCGAGGTAGTTAATTAGTGTAATTAAAAGTGTATAAAAAGGCACAATTTCATTTGGCATTTGTGTACGAAAAGAGGACACTTGGGATCGTCTCACGTTTGTATAACAAGCGTCACTAGCGTCACTAGAGTCACTAGCGTGTAATATTACGGATCCATTTTGTAATTACTTAATTTAATATAATGCTTAATGGAAAACACAAAGCAAAATACACAATTTTGTACAAACTATAAAAATACAAAGTCATTAAAAGGTACGTTACAATTTTTAACACTGATGCTTTTTTATGTGCATACCGTGTGCCCGTTAGTCCATCTTTAATAATGTACTTTCTTAAACCAATACACCACGTAAACAAATATTCCATCCAGTCAATATCGTTTATGTTAAAGTTGAAAATCACTCGGTCCTCTTTTGATAGACTGTCGTATAGTTCTGCCGTGTTTTGATCATCAAATTTCCACTGGTGGCATGTATAAGGAGACAATGCCGACATCATTCTGTACATTTTTTTGGCCAGTTTTAGGAATCTGTAAAATAGAAAATACTATTATCTAAAAATGATGTTCTATTTGCATTGTCATTGGAGTTTATTTTTGTATGCCTGGTTAGGAGCAATTTCTGTTTCTTAAGATTTGGTATTTAGGAATGTGCTCTTGTTACATTGTTCTCGCACATTCCTCTTTATGCACTACGCATGAAAAAATATGTAGATTTAAAAATACCAGAGCTAATATTACAATATCATTAAATGCTGGCATTAAATTATTTAAAATTGTGCCATTAAACCATTTTCAAAACAATTTTTTATCAACGGCAACAAAACCATTGTTGAATAATGAATTATCATACCTTCTCTGCTTCCCAATAAGGATGCAGGAAATATTCAATGTCAATAAAAAAGTTTTTGAAATCGAACCAATGCTTCCAAAGATAACCTCTTACGAACAAATAATCTTTACCTATAAAAAAATTTAAAAGTCAAAGCCAAAATTATTTATCATTAATTCATAAATAGTTCGCATGAAATTTTTCAAAACTATATTATTATACCATATTCAAAACTATTTTTAATATCAAGGGTAACGAAACCATTATTGACTAGTGAATTATCTCACCTTCTCTGTTTTCCGAAAATGACGCTTATCCCATCTATGATGTATGCAGGTATCAGATGCAATAACCAGGAACATATCCAAAATAATATAGGATTTTTAGTGAACCACACGAAAATGGGTCCTACTATCATCGGGGTTGCGTAGTTTAAGCATTCTGTAGTCATGGTGTGATGAACTTCCCCTGTGTAAAACAAATCACAATTAATCAAAGCATGCTTTGTTTTGGATAAAAGCAATGCAAAGAACCAAATCTTGTGGCAGAACAGAAAATGCGCTTATGTATGGGCAACAACAAACGATTTACGGCAATTTAAAGTTTGGATAAAAATTTGAGTTAACAACAGTAAATGAAGTGTATTTTTCACACGAGGAACACGGCGATTTGCTGAGTTGGTTATTTATTGATGACCCAAGATTATTTTTAAGTTCAAATTGTACGAAGTTAGCGACTTTTAATTCATTTTTTTTATTAATAATGATCAACTTCTATTTAGGTGTTATCACTAAAATTTGAAAAAAAAAGCTGATGTTTTCGAAATACATTAGTGATCCAAATGTAAGGAAAACCAGTTTTCAGTTCAATCACCCCGATAAATTACATAGACTTTTAAAACAATCTTACTCCAAAGGATTGGGTTTCTAAAACCTGTTGAAACGACGTAGATCTTTGTTTTATTTTCACCATCGGCTCGTCTTCTAGCCGTTTCCCATCCAGCAGCTATTATAACATTATTGACATAGTCTGCTGGTGCTAATTCGAGTCCCATTTCTGTATTTGCCTGGATTGTATGCAGAACACCCAACCCCGCTGCAACGAGTAACTGAAAAGAAAACAAAAAGAAATTAAAAGTGTTCTGTCGCTTTTTTTCATGTATCGCGATATCCACAGTATTTAATTATTTATTCGTATTGGATTTTTTTTAAAGAACGTTTATTTAAAGCATTTAAATACATAATAGTCAAATTGTCTGACACCCTTGCGAAAATATAAATAACTAGCTTCTGCTCGCGACTTCGTCCGCGTAGTTTTTCACTCGTATTAGGTTACGTCTTTGGCTACTGCTCCGCAGCTACAGGTCATATCGTGATGTTATATATCCTTCCTTGATAGTTTAATTATCCAACATAAAAATATTTTTTCAATTTAAACCAGTAGTTCCTGAGATTAGCGCGTTCAACCAAACATACTAACTCTTCAGCTTTGTAATATTAGTTTAGTTTTCGTATGTGCCCAAATGACAACGGCGAACTATTCGAGCATGCGCGAAAATCACACGAGACACGACACGAGATACGATTTTATTTGATAAATGTTTGAGGGACCGTTCTTTATGCTAGACAGAGAAACGAACTGCGCAGTTGATGCCATGATTATACAAGATGATTGCCAGTTAGTTGGCGCGTGTTGTGCCAATGTACATGTTTTAAGTTTATCTTGACTTCTCATGACCCGCAGTGATTACTGCTGGTGGTATAGAACATCTCAGTACTTTCCAAGCACTGTCTGTTGCATGACGTTCAAATATAATTAACGAAGAGTTTTCAAATTTGATCATCGTCAGCTATTTATATACGCCAATAAGCTCATTAGTTTTGCCGGTTTTTTTTTCCAAATTAGAACTGTATGTTAAATCTATTATTCAAGGCGAGTGTCACAAGGTCAATAAGATTCTCGCAATTTCATTTTATCCTATTTATACTTACACCACTAGCTCCATACATGCAGGACATATCCAGCCAGCCAGGGTTCGGTTCAAGTTTAGTACAAGTTACTGAAACCAAATGCATTTCACAGTAAAATAACATCATTATAACTTTTTCTTTGACCCAATTTCAATCACAGCGGTCAGTCTTAATAGGAATTATCCAATTACGCGTAAAATAGTTATGCTGGTGCTTATGTGGTGTTTATTTTTGACACCCGACGAAAAAACGACTGGGTATTATAAGTTTGACGTGTTTGTGTGTGTGTGTGTGTGTCTGCCTGTCTGTGGCATCGTAGCTAACGAACGCATGAACCGATTTTTTTGTTTTAAAGGTTAATTAGTCGGGAGTTCTTAGCTTTGTTTGATTGAAATCGGTTCAGCGGTTTCAAAGTTATCAGCTCTTTTGTTAGCTGCGGTAGTGTATTTTTCTTCTGTCGGGGGTTACTTAAAATGAATAAATATGTATGATAGTCTGTTAGGTATTTATGTTATGAGTCTGTTATTAAAATAAATGGTGTATTGTTATAAGTGCATGTGCAATGCTTCCACTCTTCCTGAGTACCCCTGTTCCTGGGGTCCTGAGGCTGAGTGGACGGCAATCCGACACGACCGAAGAGAGATCAGCAGCGGAGAGACTGACGGCTTCACGTGCTTTCCAAGAGACGAAGTTGCCATACTACCAGCTTTCACTCTCGGGGCTAATACTGAAGAATTCCTGATGGAAAATCCAATAGCATTTTTCCCGATCTGGTAATCGTACTCAGGACTCCACGCTCAGCAGTCAATACAATTTAATAAGTGATGTCATAATGACGGCATCTCTTTAGTAGGATAAACAGCTTATCTATTAGATTTTGCATCTGATATTCATTACATTTGTAGATTCAGCATCAACTTTAGAAAATTCAGAGTTAGTCATGAAGTTTATTCATGTGGTACTTACCGATAGCTGGTCTGACAACACATATAGGCATATCATTTCCGATGGTATTAATCAACTCTTCGGCGATTGACTTTGAGAATGAGTACGTGTTCGGCCAATTATTTATCAAACTGAAATGTTAAAAAATAATTAAGAAAACAATCATATAGTTCTTCAAAACAGTCCATCTACCAGACAGAAATATGTTCCAAAAAACGAAAGCCAGGCTGTTTGTGGATGAAGTTTGGTATTTACATTCCGTAAATCTGTGTCGCGACTTTGCCTGCGTAGTTTTTTCCCCCACGTTAGGTTACGTATTTGGTTACTGCTCTACACCTATTGGTCTCAGCGTGATGTTATGTAACCTATAGCCTTCCTCTGTAAATTGACTACCCAACACAAACAAACTCTTCAGCTTTATAATATTAGTATAGATTATCAGAACAACTTTCAGGATGCAGGTTATTGCACATTTTACTGTTGTTCTTCCTATGAAGATCCTCATAAGAAAGGGTCAAAGAGAAAATTTTAAGATTCTCTACACTTCTCAAGGGTCTTCTCTCGTAGGTTCTTGCCATTAGTGGACTAAGACGTAATCCCTTGGTTTTCTTTAAACCACACCGTCATCATCCTTTGTTCAAAGTCAAAGTCAAATCATTTATTTCAATTAGACCATTAAAAGGCACTTTTGAACGTCAATTACATGTTAAAATTTAAAATATTGAATCTAGTTGCCCTTTCCAAAAGGTAGTTTTGTATGGAGAAGAACGGACAAGAAACTCATTACATACTCTTTTAA
The DNA here is from genome assembly GCA_947462355.1 of Caradrina kadenii. Taxonomy (NCBI): domain Eukaryota; kingdom Metazoa; phylum Arthropoda; class Insecta; order Lepidoptera; family Noctuidae; genus Caradrina; species Caradrina kadenii. Next base: position 12,517,394 of record OX381684.1, on the reverse strand, counting down.
AAAAATAATAATAAAGAATCGTTTTTAACACAACAAAAGTCACAATTATCTTGGAACTACTAACCTTGGTGTCATATCATTTATTCTCGCTTCTTCTACAGTCTCGGCTAACCGGATCATAACATTAGGACCTATAGGGCTTGTGTAGAAATTTTCCAAAATTTCAGTATCCACACGGTCCAAGCAAGCATGAGTGTATGCTGTTGAAACATAGACGAAAGATCTGAAGAAGAAGCCACAGTTTTAACCAGTAGAGAAGTGAAAGCTACTACGCAAGAATTTGGTAATATAAAAATATTAGAGGTCATTTTAATTGTTTTAAGAGGTCCGCAGAAGAACCAAAGAAGCCCAACTAATTGGTTAACTTAAATAGCTGTAGAGGCGTGGAACATTGCTCGCATAACGAATGGTTAACGGCGCCCCCCACTAAGACGCAGCGTGAGTAAGTCTCCCACTAGGTGGAACGATGTTCTGTTCAAGGTCACAGAAATCTGCTGGATGCAAAAAGCACAGTAATTGTTAATTTGGAGATTCTTAGAGGAGGCTATCCAATTATTATTGGGGGGAGGATATCTAATTAGCATAAATGATGAAGTTGGTGAAGAAAAGATATGAAGTTTTCTAACCTCAGATTTTTGCAAGACTTGCCGAGTTGAAGAGCTTCTCTGGTCCCCCGTACGTTGATCAAGGTCGCTACACGGAGGGCCTCATCAAACCTTGTCGTCGCTGCCAAATGGAATACTATGTCCATCTGCATAATAACAACCATTCAACTGAACATGCCATCCACTTTGGTGTCGATTTTCGTAGGTTTTTTGAGTTTTGGAGTACTTTTGTTATGGAATTTAAAGTAAAACTCAAAACTGAACCATGCTAGAAACTAGTTGCTAGAAAAGTACTACATTTCGTTGTTTCACTGCTGTATACACTTTTTGTTCGCTGTGATAAATAATAATATACTCTATCTATGTATGCAAGCTAGGTTGTAAAACATTGAACACATCGACTATCGCGTCTGCTACGCTAGAGGTCTTCGGTTCGATTCCGAGGTCGAGTAAAAAGTGTTATTGGGTTATTCAATGAAATTCTCAGTAGCAGCTCGGAGTAAGAATTTGCGACCGGTTAATGGCAATAGGCTCGCCCCCTATTACATGGGACTTAAAAGTACCGGCGAACTGACCCACAGTTCATTCGCCGGTTCATTGTTAGACCTCTGCCTAACCCTTCGGGGAATATAAGTGTAATGGTATGTATGTGAACACATCGAATTCAATGACGTCCATTCGTTGTTAGTGATTGCTTCATTTCTATGTTAGTCAACGTTATTTAGACATACTATAGAGAGAGTATCGAGTGATAGCAGAGCTCACCATCATACCTATTTCTGCCGCAGAGCAGCGTTGCTCTGTTCCGGTTTGAAGGATATGGGTGCCGGTGTAATTAAACGTACATGAGACATTTTAACTTCGCCTCTGGGATGGTAACGCATTTGCAAGTCCTCTGGTCGTCACCACTTAACATCATGTGGGCCGTCGGTTAGTGTGCCATCCAGAGATATTAAAAACATTTATGATAATAAATATGATTATCTTCAGTCAGAAGGTCCATTCTAGAACTGTCTGTATTTGTATTGTAAAGTCACGTTTGATAATTTATTTATAGTTTACTTGTTGCATGTGGGCATATATTTTATCGTTTTATGTAGTACTTGTTATTTAAAGCAATTAATTTTCAGTAGTTCATGCAAGCGTTGTGAGAATGCATGAACTACTGAAATGCATGAATAGAAAATTACCTAATTACGTATGGGTAACTATTCTTTTAGGTTTTCTTTAGGATTCATTATACATACATGCATTTTTAAAACATGTAAGAAATGCGTCGTACAACGAATAATTATTGCAAATCACAGTTTTGCATCCTCGTAAAATTTCAGAAACTTGCCATAAATGTCTTATGTAATCAAAAACAAAAATTGCGATACCTGGTCAATAATCAATAAATACTTGTTTTTTTTTTTGTTGTTTATTTTCGACAGTATTTTCGAATATACTGGCCCGTTAATCTCGTGGTGGTGAGCGAGGGGTCCCGGGTTCCATTCCCAGGTCGGGCAAAAAGTGTTACTGAGTTTTTCCATTAGGATTTGCTCAGTAGTAGCCCGGAGTTTGGAAGTTGGTGGTGAGACACCCCCGTGTCTCGGAAAGCATACAAAGCCGTTGGTCTTGGCTGTCAATCGTATTTCTTTGACAGTCTTTGGTAGTCAGAAGCCAGGACGTCTGACAACCAGTCTAACCAAAAGGTATCGTGTTGCCGAGTAACTGGGTTGTGGAGATCAGATAGGCAGTCGCTCCATGTAAAACACTGGTATTCAGATGCATCCGGTTAGACTAGGAGCCGGCCCCAACATAGTTGGAAAAAGGCGAAGCAGATGATGATATTCGACCGTATTTTAAGAATACACCTCTTTGAAAAAACGCCGTGTTGTTTATGTGGTAGACAGTGTCGACCGACTCTATCACTGTTTGTGCGGATTCATCGCCTGCCTGCCTAAACCCAACGGCTAGTTTGATTAAAAAAAAACTGACTAAAAATCATTTTTGATTATTATTAATTCGTGTTGAGAATCACTAGTATAGTTACCTCCTTAAATTTGACGAGGGTGTTAAACTGCACCACATTTTATATAAATGATTTCGTTTTTTATTGCACATGTCAGTCTTTCAATAAATCATACAAATCGAAAAGGAGCTAGTCCGGGTACGTACTATCACCATACCTATTTCTTTCTAAAGTAGCGATGATGTGTGCCGGTTTAAAGGATATGGGTGCCGGTGAGATGAGACATTTCAACTTTTTCTTTGGGATGGCAACACATTTGCAAGGCCTCTGGTATTGCAGATGTCTATAGGTAGCGGTGACCACTTAATATCTGGTTGCCCGTTGGCTTGTTTGCCATCCAATGACATAAAAAGATTAAATAATGATTATACTGTGTGATGAATTGCAATGATTGATAGTATCTCCTGTCATACCTGTTCAGATATAGTGTTCCAGTCTTCTTCACTCAAGCCAAGTCTAAGTTCTGCCGCATCTCCTGATACAGGCACGAGTTTTTCTGTGAAATTTGGTTGTTGTTCTCTCAGCATATGATACAGCTGGAAACAATCATTTATTAATCGCTTTACTGAAAAATCTCTTTGAGTAGGTGCGCTTTGAGAGTCAATCAAATTGGTAATTGTAATTATTTTTAGTTCATATTTTATTGTTCTGATACTTGTAAAATTTTATTTTACTTTAATTGGGTTAATTAATAAATGTAAAAAATGGCTACACATTGAGGAATCAATTAAAATACCATATTTAAGGAATATTTGGAACTCACAGGATCTTGTAACATTTCAGTCAGCCTCTCTTGTATGGATTTACTTTTTTTGCTTCTTAGTAGGAGAAATATTTTTGATACTTTAGTCGCTCTGAAAAATTTATTTGATGAACAATTCAATTAAATACTCACGGATCAACGTAGGAAAAAAATCACATTTCGGTAATTGCATTACTGTACTGTTTTTGTTAACAAAATAAAGCCGTGCGATGCATTACAATGATTGGAATGGATTTTCTGTATGTTTGTAATTACCTTAAAAGCTTTTCAATGAGCTGCTTGCCGAGGAAGCCAGAGCCGCCTGTTACAAACACAGTGGCGCCGCTGTAGAACTGCTGCACGGCAGAAGTTCCACGTGCTGTCAATTCATTCAGCGGCTTCATACGGGTAAGCAACTGCGCCTCAAACTCCTGGGCTGGATCCATTGTTTCAATTTCCATCGGGAATCAGTAAAGTCTAAAAGAGAAAATTATCTACTGCTTGTTAATAGGTTTATATTAACCTCATTAATAAGGATGACTTTCATCAACTTTCAAGCGACTAACAAAAGGAACTTATATGGCAGATGTGAGTGGCAACGCCTTAAGGGAACGCCCTAGAAGGACCTACCCTGACCTGTTTTTTAAAAAGGTTGGGTGTGGAGTATCTGTAACCGGCGTGCTTGTATGACCAGATATATGAACGTGGACGAGGTGTAAGGAGTATGTAAGGATCGTAGCAGGTGGCATTCGGCGGTTTTTGCCTACGCTCATTGGAAAAAAACGTAAGGCGTTTTGTCTGTTTTCTGACAAAATACATAAAAGACTCAGTTGTTAATTATTACACGAATAAAAGACTTGTACCAGAAGTAAAGATTACTTAAATTTCGTCGCAAGACGAATAAATATTAACCATCTGATAAACATTTTTTGAGTTTACTAGTACTACAGATAAATGAAGTAAAAACTCACCCAATCACAATTGAGTTCGAAAAATAATGTTCCGGTATATTTTTCAAACACCGACAATCGCAGAACTTGATTCAAGTACTAGTGTCAAATCAATAAAAGTTAATTACATGAGTACTTATGTTTAAATACGCATTTTTTAAATTTTATGTATGTCATACGTGCATTATTTACGCATACCTACTTACAATGTTAAACCTGTAATTTAAAACTAGTTAATTCTGCATTACTTTTTAAATAGCCCTTTTTAATGTTTGCGATCAGAGGTGTCGACGACGTTCAAAATATACATATTAGTATGGTACATGATGTTTTTTAAACACTTTTTTACAAAAAAGGTAGGTAACCTTTAAAAACTAAAAAGTAAAAAAAAATACTTTAGACTTGGAAGTCGGCGGCTTTGATTATGTTTGTTTGTTTTGTATTGCCATCGACTTCTAAAGCTAAAGTTATTTTTCACTTTTTTGTTTTTTTTTAAGTTATCTATTTTGTAAAAAGAAAATATTTTTCGTTTTTTAGTATTAATTTCCTGTCATCCAAATCTATGAAGGAACAGTAATACTACTTAAATCAACAAGACCCCACTTAAAAGTCACAAGAAAGCAGAATACGCTAATTCGTTTACTTGGATGATATATTTTTTTCAGTAATTTTAATTTTTTTACCAAACTACTAAACCAATTTCGAAAATAATTATATCGGACTACCTCTAAACTATGACCTATTAAACAAAAAATAATCATCGAAATCAGTAGGCGTTGCACCCAGTCGAAAGTTCTGAGTTAACAAGTAGAAAAAAAAATTGTTGAATTAAGAACGTTCTCCTTTTTTGAAGTTGGTAAAAAATAGTTACGAGTAGATTGTTATATTTATGCAATTGCTTTAAGTTCTTCTTTTCACTCGTACTATAATTTGCACCTTTTAAATTTATTCGTATGGGAAATCATCAAATGACTTCCCTCACACTGGGTGGGGCGGGAGGGAGTGTGTCAATGTCTCAAACCCATCCATGTTCCTTCTTGTACCTTTTGCATTCTGGGGGCGTGGTATCTCTTTCAAACAACCCGCGGCATAATTTGCACCACCTTTGATTGACTGTAGAGAATGTCTTCGGCTGCAGTGATTGTTAAGAGAGTTTTTCAAGAAAATTTTATTTCCTAGTCTAGTGTCGTTTCATAATTATATTATACTACTTTCTCTAAACTCATTACATACAATTTTATTTAAAAGCACTTTTCAACTGTCAACAACAAGTTACACAGAAAGTGGAAACTAGTTGCACATTACAAAACGTATAGGTCTCTGTGGAGAAAAACGAGCAAGAATATCCACGAACACTCTTTTCCATTTGGTTTCTAAAAAGTCCTAGTTACAATTCTTTTGTTACTTCTACAATTATGTGAAACCAATGAAGGTAAACATAAAAACATGAAAATAATAATAAAAATGTAAGCCATGGCAGTTAAGAAATAATCAATCCAAACTGACAGCGTCCGTTTACGAACGTGACTCGTGGATATACCGATGAGTGCAATGAGTATGAGTAAAGTAACAAAAAGCGAAAGGCATTTCTTATATGAAATATTTCACCGGAAAATTGTAAAACCCGTTAGATTACAATTTATATCGCAAGATTACAAACTGTCGAAAGATTCTGAACCGTAACATACTGCTCACAATTTAACGCATTATTTTTCGATAGATTATACTATCCATCGAAGTGAAACCGTCAACTTGTGAAATAGCACACCTACTTAGTCAAAGTTACGTGTTCATTAATTTCGTAATTAATTCGTATTACGTGATAATTATTATCTAACAGGTTTTACAATTTCATGGTGACATAAATACAAGAAATATTCAGGGAAGTAGGTGGGTATTCGATATAGGTACTTAGCACGGTAATCCATTTCTAATGCCTCATTTTTATGATTTATTAAAAATATAATTTATAAATAATGAATAAATAAAAAATGAACATTATAATTTCACCAAATTGTTTATTTTTGTACTTAAATTACTTGTTTTTCCTTACTTTTTAAATTATTAGTTAACTATAAATAAAGACAAAGTCAAATATAAAATTTTAAACAAACTATAAAAATACAAAGGCAATATAATATACGTTAAAATTTGTAAGACTAATGCTTTTTTACGTGCATATAATGTGCCTGTTAGCCCATCTTTAACAATATACTTTCTTAAACCAATACACCATGTGTTTGCATATTCTGTCCAGTCAATATCTTTTACGTCAAAGTTGAAAATCACTCGGTCCTCTTTTGAAAGACTGCCGTATAGTTCAACCGTGTTTTGATCATCAAATTTCCACTGGTGGCAAGTATAAGGAGACAATGCCGACGTCATTCTGTACATTTTTGTGGCTAGTTTCACGAATCTGAAAAAGGAAAAAGAACATTATTTATAAATGGTACTTTAAGTTTTTGATATAAGAGTTTATTTTCGTTGTCTCTCCTGAATTCTGCCTTATATGAAAATGGCAAAAAAGAACATTAGACAGTAGCAGCTGTTCCGCCAAATAGCTGTCCGAACTGCGTCTCTTTAGATGGCAGTCTGTATTGAGCCAGCGGAAAATTGGCCACGAGTAAGCGAAAATTTGTCAGTAGAGACTATAAATTCCTGAAGCGTGGCTGGGTACAGACATAATAAAAGGTACCCCATTGTTTAAGGAATAACAGCACATTTGAGGTTTGGACTAACGTCGTATATAAATCGCTATCAGAGCAGGTTTTGCTTGGGGTGACGCATTTACTAATCCACTATAGGTCTGATGCATCCCAGGCAATCTTACGGGCCTGTGGACGGTGAGCAATGGGTAGCTCACCGTCCTTACGTTTAATTAACGACAGGCCGTGTCGACGGCGCGTTCGTGTTCCACGCGCGCCTCAAAGAGATGTCAGCAAAAGGAAGAGGCCACTGAGGGCCGATACCTGCCGGGGCTGCGGGTTGTTCGTAAGAGATACCGCGCCCCCGGAACGCAAAGGGCACAAGAAAGAACATGGGTGGATTTTAGTCAGTAAAAGTCTGACACTCCCTCCTGCCCCGCCCAGGGCGGGAGAAGTTATTTGATGACTTCCCACCCCCAAAAAAAAAAAACATCCCAGGCAATCTGCGCTGATTGGCTAATATTTTTACTACAATGGTAAACGAGAGCCTGGTAAATCGACACTACTGATTTCTATTTTTTCCAACTAAATCGACTGCACCATTAACACCATGAAAGCACAAGTTTTATAGAAATATGAAGAAACTAGTAGTATAGTTCCCGTCAGCTATTGCTGTTGAACGGCAACGTTTTTGACGTCTTTAAACGTAAACGTAACGTAACACGTTAAAGTATTTTTAGTTATCTACTTCCACAACAACAACATATCATCACGCCTGTATTCCCTGAAGGGTTAGGCAGAGGTGCACGAATGCACACCCACAGTTCCCGTTAAGGTCCCATGTAATAGGGGACGAGCCTATTGCCATTAAACAGGCAAAAATCCTAACTCCGAGCTGCTACTAAGAATTTCATAGAAAAACCCAATAACACTTTTTGCTCGACCTGGGAATCGAACCCAAGACCTCTAGAGTAGCAGTCGCGCTTAGGACCACTAGACTAACGAGACAGTACTATCTACTTCTGTTTGTTATATTGGATTTACTTATGTGCATATTTCTCGCTTACCCACACTGCACTGTATTATGTATACCGCGAATACACTGCCTTCTAAGATACAGGACTTTTGTAGTTTAGAAGATAGGGTTCAAATTTTGTATTGACTGTACCTGGATAATTATGTGTACCTACTCTAACTTGTGCCAATGTCTTCCGTTTATAAACAATAATTAATATGATTATCATACCTTCTCTGTTTCCCAAAAATGAAACTTATAAAATCTATGATGTATGCAGGAATTATATGCAACAACCAGGAGAATATCCAAAATAGTATCGGATTTTTGGTGACCCACACAAAACCATATCCTACCATCATCGGTGTTGGGTACTGTCGGGTTTCTTTATTCATAGCTTCTCGAAGATCCTCTGTATAAAAAGATCACAAAAATGTTAAGTAACCTCCGACAGTAGAACAAATATCCCTACCGCATTTAACAAAAGAGCTGATAACTTTGAAACCGCTGAACCGGTTTCCGTCAAACATAGCTAAGAACATTCCCGGCTAATTCACCTTTCAAACAAAAAAAAAACAAAATCGGTTCATGCGTTCGGGAGCTACGATGCCACAGGCAGACATACACACTCACACACACACATACACGTCAAACTTATAACACCCCGTCGTTTTTGCGTCGGGGGTTAATAAACCAGATTACGCTTCGTTTTATAAAAAGCATCGAGGTATATACATAGATGCGGTTAACCATATGCTGTTAGATAACACAAAATGTTCTTCTACAGGCAATTAATCAAAACACTGAAGGATTAAAGATTGTATGTAAAACTTGCAAGATACCTTAATTGATCGTGTAAATGCAACAGTAGAAGAAATGTATGTTTAGTTATTAGATTACTTCAGATTATTTTAATGATGAAGCTAAAAATACGTGACTTTTAGTTATAATAATACTAGCTTAATAATTCTCCAACTGCAGGGCAGAGGACTCTTCCAAGACACGAGTATAGATCCCCACACTTGCTCAAGGCGGATTGGCGATTTCAGACTTATTTCAGACTTCCTTTTATATGTCCAGGTTTCCTCAAGAACTTTTCCTTCACCAATGTCAGAGATACCCAAAATAAACTTAGAAAGTACATTGTGAATTGAAAAAGTTACATCGGTACTTGCCCGATATCGACCCCTAATGTCAAGCATGAGAAGAGGGCGCCCTAGCCACGTTATTATTATCCCTCCCTTCCCCCTTCGACTCCCTTCTCTTTCATATCATTCTTCACGCAATCCATCCATCTTTTCTTTGGCTTTCCTCTTCCCCTCCATCCATCCACATTCATAACTCTTTTGGTCACATGCATCTCATCCCGCCTCTTCACATGCTAACACCAAGGCAAAAGCTTCCCTTTCAACTTTTCTATCACTGGCGCTACTTTCAAACTTCTTGTACTATACTCATTCCTTACCTTATCCATTCTGGTCACACCACACATCCACCTCAACACGCAACATGTAATCTTCTTTCATTCGTCTTCTTCACGGCTCAACGGACTTGTAAATTTTCTCCTTCAACTTAAGAGGCATCCGTGGATCGCAAATTGACCCGTGACCTGTCGCTATTTCATCCACCCTGAGGTGATCTGGTGCGTTACATCTCGGTCTACTCCGCCATCTCCTTGGACAAGGTCTGAGGTACCGGAAGTCGGAGCAGGTTGGTATGGGCGTAGACATAGGACTAGAGAGGCCGCCAAAAACGTAATTTAAGTAGTCGGTCTTAGTTCTGGTCAATTTCAAATCAACTCTCTCCAGTATTTGACACCACACCTCCAATCTGCTCTGGACCTCTAGACCACTCTCCCCCCACCCCCTCACCACTTATTCAATTGAAATTGTTTCAGAAGGTACACCATACTACAATTAGTTGGTCTTCTTGCTAATTAATTAAAAGTCAGAAGGTATAATGACATAACTCGTTTTCAAAAAGTCTTACCCCAAGTTGCAGAATTCCTAGAAGAAGTTGAAACGACGTAGATCTTTGTTTTATTTTCACCAGCGGCTCGTCTTCTAGCCGTTTCCCATCCAGCAGCTAATATAGCATTATTGACATAGTCTACCGGTACTAATTCAGTTCGAACTTTTATATCTGATTTAGATACATGCAAAACACCCAAACCCATTGCAGTGAGTAACTGAAAGTTAAAAAAATAAATTTATAAATTTAACTATTTTTCAGGTATAAACAAAAAAAGTGTATGCGTCATTTTTAACCCTGGACGCAAAAACGACGGGGTGAGTTAGTTAGTGGGGTAAGTTTAAAGTGTTTGTGTGTGTGTGTGTCTGTCTGTGGCATAGTAGCTCCCGAACGCATGAACCGATTTTGTTTTTTTTCGTTTGAAAGGTGAATTAGTCGGGAGTGTTTTTGGCTATGTTTGATGGAAATCGGTTCAGCGGTTTCAAAGTTATCAGCTCTTTTGTTAGCTTCTGTAGGGATATCTATTCTTCTGTCGGGCATTACTTAAATTTTTTACTTTCTTTTTCTTTTTTTACTAGTTATTAAAGTGTTTGCAAAACTGTAAGTGAACTATTTACTACTAGAGCCTACATGTATTTTGTTAAAAACAGTCCCTTTTACAATGTTGTTACTCAGTAGTAGTAGAACTCTTTGTGATGGAGCTCGTCCGGGAAAGCACTACCACCATACCTATTTTTGCGAAGCAGTATTGTTCTGTTCAGATTTGAAGTGTATATATAGGTGCCAGTATTAAGTTTGTCTCTGGGATGGCAACGCATTTGATGGGCATCTGGTATTGCAGATGTCCATAGATAGCGGTGAATACATCAGGTGGCCCGTCGGCTTGTTTGCCACCCAGAAACAGAAAAAAAATGGTCCATTTGTGGGCTCTTTTTATACAAGTCGAACCCCCCGTTCTGCAGAATAGGAGCATTATTGGTTGCCAGCTTTGTTCGAAACAATATTGAGCACTATTGATGGTGGACTATTCCGGGTGGTATAGAAGACCTCAATACTTTCCAAGGACAGAGTCTGTCTGTGGCATGACGTTCAAATACAATTAACGTCGAGTTTTCAAATTTTATTATTTTCAGCCATCTAAGTATAAATAGCTTAGCTAAAAGGCCAATGAAACTCTTGTGATACTCCTAATTCTAATAATATTATATATGATTGTGAAAGTTTTTGAGGATAGATGGATGGATAAACGGCTGACCAAATCTGGATGCAATTTGGCACAAAGATAGATTATAGACTGGCACATTAGCTACTTATTATCGCTGAACAATGTTCGGTTCCGGTAGGATAATATATTATCTTTGACGCGGACAAATTCGCGGGCGGAACTTAGTACAAAGAATAATCTAACCACAATCTCATCTTAGCAACAATCGATGAATACTTACACCACTGGCTCCGTAGATGCAAGACATATCAACCCAGCCTGGATTCGGCTCAAGTTTAGAACACACCACTGAAATCAAACAACATAACAATAATAATAAATTCTTGACTAAATTTCAGTTGCAGCGCTCAATCTACTGAAATTAAAAGGCGTCGTAATTATTTTAGGTGCCAAATACGCCTAAAATTAAAAACGATGATGCACAAGTGGGTGCGCAAATATACATAAACAGTTGTGTTCTCCCTGTTCTCTTATTTTCATAGCCCAATGGGACGACGCTCGGATACGAGGGAGGAAAGATCAGCAGTGGAGAGGCCAACGACTTGTGCTTTTTGCGGCACGAGGATGTTATACAACTGACTTTCAAACTTTGGTCTTTTACTGAGGCATTTCTTTCTTCTTTCTTTGCCCGATCTTGGAATCGAACTCAGGACCTCATGCTCAGTTGCTTTTAACATTATAAAATTCAGGGTTAGCCACGAAATTAATTTTATAGTATACTCACCGATAGCTGGTCTAACAACACATATAGGCAGGTCATTTCCAGCGGTATTAACAAAGTCTTCGGCGATTGACTTTGAGAATGAGTACGTGTTCGGCCAATTGTTAATAAAACTGGAATGTAAAGAATTAATAAGAAACAAATTAAAATCATTCTACTTAGCAGACATAAAGATGTTCCGAATTACGAGAGCCTAACTTTTTGCGAATGTAACTAGATATTTCCTAAACATCTGTGTGTCTGGTATTCATATAGGCTGTTTGTTTTGTTCCAATTATCCTTTTGCATGCACAAATTCTGACCCTTTTTTTTTTTTTTTTTTTTGGTGGGTGGGAAATCATCAAATAACTTCTCCCGCCCTGGGCGGGGCGGGAGGGAGTGTCAGACTTTTACTGACTAAAACCCACCCATGTTCCTTCTTGTGCCCTTTGCGTTCCGGGGGCGCGGTATCTCTTGCGAACAACCCGCAGCCCCGGCAAATTCTGACCCTGCACCTCGCATATCGAATGAAAGTAATAAATACAAGGAACAAAAAAGCTGTGAACTTCTCTTTTCTGTGTACCTACTTTTTGAACAATTAAAGAATAATTCCACTAGATCTGGACGTAATACTTCAGTTTCTTTTTAACCACAGCCACTAGATAACTAGATATATTAGTCATAATTAGTGGTTGTCTTCATATTGGAAAAAAATACATTAAAAATGTGATGTGAATGTGATGTGTGTGTGTGTATGTGTGATTTGATATGTGTGTTTTGTTGGAAATGACAAGAAATTGCTTTTAAACTAATCGCTTCTAAACATTCATATCTATAAACCACACTCACCTCGGGGTTATATCAATAATTCTTGCTTCTTCTACAGTCTCGACTAAACGGATCATAGCATCAGGACTTATAGGACTTTTGTAGAATTTTTCCAAAATTTCAGTATCTATACGGTCCAAGCAAGCATGTGAGTATGCTGTTGAAACATAGACGAAAGACCTGAAGAAGAAATCATATTTGTTGCATTAGTGGATTTGAATAGTCTAGGTAGTAGCGGATATTTTGATGGTTTTATGAGGCCTGTAAAACAACTAAAGTAGCCTAAAGACTTGGCAAAACGTTGACGGCATCTTCCGCTAAGCCGCAGCGTGGACAGGCCGTTAAAAAGAGAGATATATGGGCCGTCGATAAAGGTTGCAGGAATCTATTGAATGCGAGAAGCACAGTTACAATCGATAAGGAGATCCTTGGCTAAGGCCTAGATCCAGTAATCGATTTCTCTGATATAATGTTGATGATGATGACTACCCCGTTGGTCTTGTGGTCGCAAGCGCGACTGATCAACGTGGGGCTCCGGGTTCGATTCCAGGTCGGGAAAAAACTGTTATTGGGTTATTCCATTAGGATCTGCTTAGTAGCAGCCCGAAGTTTGGAAGTTGGTGGTGTGACACCCCCATGTCTCGGAAAACACGTAAAGCCGTTGGTCCCGGCTGTCATTCGTAAATCTTTGACAGCCGTTACGGATAGTCAGAAGCCAGGAAGTCTGACAACCAGTCTGACCAAAAGGTATCGTGTTGCCCAGTAACTGGGTTGTGGAGGTCAGATAGGCAGTCGCTCCATGTAAAACACTGGTATTCAGCTGCATCCGGTTAGACTGGAAGCCGACCCCAACATAGTTGGGAAAAGGCTAAGTAAATGATGAATGTTGATGATGATGAAATAGCATAAAGTTTTCTAACCTCAGATTCTTGCAAGACTTGCCGAGTGTAACAGCCTCCCTGGTCCCTCGTATATTGATCAAGGTCGCTACACGGAGGGTCTCATCAAACCTTGTCGTGGCTGCCAGATGGAATACTATGTCCACCTGTATTGTAACCATTATTTAACCGGCCATCTGTTATGGGATACTTCTATAAACGCTTAAGCCAAACTAATAATTATGCAAACTAAAATGTTAATTAAATTTGTTAAAATATGACCTTCATACTGCCTCGTTGGCCTAGTGGTCTTACGCGCGACTGCTACGCTAGAGGTCTTGGGTTCGATTCCCAGGTCGAGCAAATGTTATTGCGTTTTTTTTAAATTCTCAGTAGCAGCTCAGAGTTAGGGTTTGTGCCCGGTTAATGGCAATAGGCTCGCCCCCTATTACATTGGACCTAAAAACATACCGGCGAACTGTGGGTGTACATTCGTACACCTCTGCCTAACCCTCAGGGGAATACAGGCGTGATGGTATGTTATGACTATGGTATGTTTTGCTAGAAAGAGGTAGAACCAAATCTTCGATGGTTTATAATACCTTTTTTAAATACCTTTTTTAATTTTATGGTGTTTTACTAACCTGCTTATGAATGAGGATTGATTATTTAAATAAAAAAAATCATGTATATTCCCTACTGTATACTTCTAGATTTTCTTAGTGATTATTTACAACGTCAATAGCTTTTCTACCCGCAATTTCGTCCGCGTAGTTTTTTCATCGGTGTTAAGTGACGTCTTTGGATACTGCTCAGTTTCCGTGGGTTATAGCGTGATGTTATATAGCCTATATTATTGATCATGCACCAGGCTATCATATTTAAAAATATTTTTTTCAATCCGTCTGGTAGTTCCATAGATTAGCGCGTTCAAACAAACAAACAAAAACTCTTCAACATTATTAGTTGTTGTTGTTGTTTGTTGTATAATTTATTTATATTTCATGCGTTGTATGTGAGCTGATTTTGAGTATTTCTATTGTTTAAATGTATCCATTATAAGTATTATGTTTAGGTTAATTATTCTGTGTATATTAAATTTCAATGAGCAAATCGTAATATGCTGTAATACCTGTTCTGATATAGTGTTCCAGTCGTTTTCATTCAAGCCAAGTCTAAGTTCTGCCACATCTCCTGATACAGGCACTAGTTTTTCTGCGAAATCTGGTTGTTGTTCTCTCAGCATTTCATACAGCTGGAAGCAATCAGTTAATAATTGATTATCTATAAAAAAAAAACATGCATTGTAGCGTTCCATTGTCATGATTTTCAAAGGAATTTGTACGATAGTTCTACTTCTCCAAGTACATTTTATAAGTTCGTCCACTGTTACTTGTAAAGTTGGAAAACCTACATAGCTGTGGGAGCTTTCCTTTTAACTTCGTTAAATATTACTAATACTATAATACCTTGATTTTTTTCACATTTTCAAGAGCAACCACTTAGAGGGAAGAGCACTAGATTAAAAAAGATTACCCTTTTAAAACTTAATATTTCACAAATGGAAGTATTAACTGAAAAATTGTTTGCAACATGTTTACACGTCACGTGGTACACAAGTAAAAACAATCTACTTTACCAGTACAAGGGAAGGGTACCTTCTGTACACGTGAAGTGCGGATGTTTTTGGTTAACCAGAAATAATTTAAGTTAGAAATATCTCTAGTTTTTGGAGGCCTGGACACTGTTTGCCGTTTTGTATTGCCACCGACTTCAAAAACAAAAGTTATTTATCATTTTGTAGTATTTCAAGTTGGTTAAAAATAGCTTTAACGCCAAGGACACTTAACTTAAAAATAACAATTCCAAACAATACTTACAGGATCTTGTAAGATCTCAGTCAGCCTCTGTTGTATGGATTTGCCTTTTTTGCTTCTTAGTAAGATAAATATTTTTGATACTTTAGTCGCTCTGAAAAGACCAAAACTACTTTTAGTAATGCTTCACTATAATGGATATAAAAAGACACTTAATTAAAAGTTGAGTGATTAAATCAAGTGATTAAATCTTCGTTCTGTACTGTCCGTGCTACCATACACAGTAATTTTCACACCAAAAATAACTCGTTTCCCAGAAATTGTTTTTTGCTCAATGTTGCTTATCTTGAGGAACAGTATGCGTAGTACGTTGCTATGTGATTAAGTCTTGTTACAACACATACTATTACCTATAACTATCTCACACAGACTTAAAATGGTAAATGTTTTTGTAGGTGTGTACAGATATGTTCCTCAGAATATTAGGATGGCTACCAGTAGTTTCACATTCAAAGTAACAGCTCGTGAACACTTGCTTATGAAGTTGGCAGATTTGTCTCATAATTAGTTTCTTATATTTCTCCACCTAGGCTAGCTGTATATTTTGCTTGTATGTATATTTTGTTTGTATGTATGTATATATGTATTTATTATATTTCATTCCTGGAAACTTTCTGTTCCTTGCACCTACTATGTTTTGTCTCTGCATTACCCTAAGGTTGACTGGTAGAAAATGCCAAAGGCATTAAGTCCGCCTTTGTACAGTGTATTATTTACATTATGTGCAAAAAGTTTTAATAAATAAATAAATAAATATTATGTGTAAAAAGAAATAAAAAAAAATATTTACATCAAAGGAAAAAGTGTTTGTTTAAATTCATTGAACACTGTTGGAACACGCTGTGACAACAAATAATAAATACATTAAATGTTAAAATCTTTTTGCTCTGACATTTCAGGTTTATCTATAATTGAAGTAACCAACAGTCGTATAACTTAATATATGACCAGTTCAGTCAAATCACAGAAGTACCAGACTAGGAGAATATTATTTTTACTTTTCGATAAACTTTATTTTTTATTTATATTGTTTTTGTTGCAAAGACGTAATGCATTATAATTTTTGAAATGGATTATCTGTACGTCTGCATTTACCTTAAAAGTTTTTCAATGAGCTGCTTGCCGAGGAAGCCAGAGCCGCCTGTTACAAACACAGTGGCGCCGCTGTAGAACTGCTGCACGGCAGATGTTCCACGTACCGTTAATTCATTCACCGGCTCCATACGGGTAACCAACTTTGCCATGAACTCCTGCGCTGGGTCCATTGTTTTGACTTTCATCATGAATTACAAAAGTCTGGAAGAGAAAATTATATGAAATCCTCGTTATAGAATCTTAAACAGTAGTACTAGAATACGATGAGTTTTCAAAATCAAAGCAATTATTTCAATTAGACCATTTACAGTCGCTTTGGAATTGTCAAGAAGTTACAGTTTAAAGTTGAAGCTAGTTGCTCGTTCCAAAACGTAAGTTTCTATGGAGAAGAACGAGCAAGAAACTCCATAGACACTGTTTTCTTTCAATTTGGTTTTTACTAAATCTTAGTTACAATATTCTTGTTGCTTCTATATTATGTGAAAACAACGAAGGTGAATATAAAACAATAAAAAAAACATGGATGTAAGCAATGGCTGTTAAGACATGAGCAATCCCAACTGACAGCGCCCGTTCACAAACATGACGTGTGCATCAGCAGCATTTAGCTCAACCATCTTGAAAGGAACCAAACGATCCAACACACGCGCCACCATCAGCGAGATATTCAAGTGAGCAAGACAAAGCTCTCAACCGCCATGCTCATAGTGTCCAGCACGTAATAACTAAACAAATAAATGTCTTCATGGTATTAACATTTCACAAACAACGTTTTGTACTTGAATAACCTCCCTAACGATTGAAGATTTTCTTGGTATAAAAAGAAAAACACATTTATATGACGGTTACGAATTCATCATCTGACAAACATGATTTAAGATAAAGGTAAAAAAAAGAATACAAACGAATTGATCACCCCCTTATTTTTTGAAGTTAATAAAATTTAAAGAAACTCACCTAGACAGATTATGGCAACCAAGTTTTAAAAATAAAGCGGTACTTGATTCATGTAATTGTGTCAAATCATTGAAAGCAAATTTAATTGGTACTTACATTTAAATAGATTATTCAACACTGTTTATATTAATATGTATATTACATAAATGTATAATGCATAACTTGCAAACATACAAATTCAAATTCATAATTCAAATTAGTTTTTTTCTACGATTTAGTTAAGACTCTATTAAAAATTTTAAAATTTAAAAAAAAAAAAAAAAAAATTTAAATGGTATTTTATCTTACTACTACAGGAGTGCACTCAGGTCTGAGGTAGCGGGTAGGTTAAGTAATTCGCAATGGCCAGTTATTATCCCGCAGTGGGTCTGAAAAACCCTACCAGGCATGCCAAACGTTAATATTCCCTATCAAAAGTATATCTCCACAATGTTCAAACAGACATCACGGCTATATTTCCCGAAGGGCTGGGTAGAGGTGTATCAATTTACACCCACAATTCGCTGGCATGTGTAGGTCCCATGTGATAGGTGGTGGTGTGTAGGGGGTGCTATAGCCATTAACCGGGTACTACTCTTTACTCTGTGCTGATGATAAGAATTTCATAGAAAAATCTCACACTTTGCTCGACCTGGCAATCGGACCCAAAATCTCTAGTATGGCAGTCGCTCTTAGGATCATTAGGCTACCGAACAACGAATCACATTCAAAGTGTTTTCAAATAGCCGCATAAGTAGGTCACTAGTGTTAAACTAGTAGGTCGTTTATTGACCTATTGCATAATAGGCGTTATTAAGACTCTAGTAGTATTTTCAACGACACAAAATTAAGTCAAGGTTCATAACAACAACACATGAATATTTTAATACCAGTTTTGTGCAGTTTAAACACTACTTTATCTGAACTCATTACAATTTTTAATTTAATAAATACAATTGTTAGATACGTCTAGAGAATCGCCCACGAATTCGTCTTCATGGCTTATTTCACCCACGTTAGGTTACGTCTCAGGTTGCTCTACTTCCGTGGGTCTTAGCGTGATCTTATTTAGCATTTTTTTTTAGGAATGAGAAATCATCAAATAAATGACTTCCCTCGCCCTGGGCGGGGCGGGAGGGAGTGTCAGACTTTTACTGACTAAAACCCATCCATGTTCCTTCTTGTGCCCTTTGCGTTCCGGGGGTGCGGTATCTCTCATGAACAATCCGCAGCCGCGGCTTTGAGTGGCCCCTTCTACAATTGCTAACGTCTCTTTGAGGCGCGCGTGGAAAACGAACGCGCCGTCGATATACCTGCGTCAGACGGTAGGTGAGGGCGCCGTGGCGCCTCTTTAGCCACTCCTGAAAGAGGGGACTTACCGCCTCTATTAAGGCGAGCCCTGCACGGGGTTGCGACAGACGCTCTTTCCATGTCGCCATGAGATCGAGCCGGAGGTCAGTTCGCTGAGCGGCAATTTGCCGCGGTAGCGGATTTTCCCCGGGCCAGTACCTTCGCGCGCCATTCGTACAGGTGCGCGAGAACTAGCGCCTCCAGATCCCATGGCGGCAATCCGGCAAGGAGGCACGCCGCCTCTCCAAAGATCGATAAGATGATGATCGACATGTTATTTAGCCTATGTTACTCAGGAATAATAATGCTATCTATTAGTGTAAAAATGGTTAAAATTGGTCTAGAAGTATCGGAGTTTATTCGGTTCAAACAAAAAAATTTTTATAATATATATATATATATAACAAAAAAAATATATACCATCACGCCTGTATTTCCCGAAGGGTTAGGCAGAGGTGTAACAATGTACACCCACAGTTCGCCGGTATATTTAGGTTCCATGTAATAAAAGGCGAGCCTATAGCCATTAACCGGGCACAAATCCTAACTCCGAGCTGCTACTGAGAATTTCATAGAAAAACCCACTAACACTTTTTGCTCGACCTGGGAATCGAACCCAAGACCTTTAGCGTAGCAGTCGCGCTAAGGACCACTAGGCTACCGAGGCAGTATATATATATTATTATAGTATAGTTAGGTATGTAAAATAACCTTATCGTAAAATGACGCAAATCCATTGACATGTTTTGTATTGCGGAATTTCTTCGAAAGAGTTACCACGGCCCTGGAATGCAAAAGGGCATTAAGAAAAATACGTTTTAGTCAGTCAGAGTCTGACACTACCTTCCGCTCCAACCAATGCGGAAGAAGTCAATTGATGGTTTTGTATCCTTAAAAAGGAAAAGCCATATACATTTTGTATCTATAAAGTTACTTTACGTAAATGTAAAGTCAGAAGCAGACAACAATTTCATCTCTTATAGTTTTTTTTTCACTTTTGGTTAGGCAGAGGTGTACCAATGTCCACCCACAGTTCGCCGGTATGTTTAGGTCCCATGTCACAGGTGGCGAGACTATTGTCATGAACGGGGCACTAAGCCTAACTCCGAGCTGCTACTGATAATTTCATAGAACGCTTAGGACCACTAGGCTAACAAGGTGCCTGTGGATGGTGAGCAATGGGTAGCTCACCGTCCATACGATGCATAGCGAAATGCCGTGTCAACGGCGCGTTCGTGTTCCACACGTGCCTCAAAGAGATGTCAGCAATTGGAGGGGCCACCCAGGGACGATGCCTGCCGGGGGTGCGGGTTGTTCGAAAGAGATACCGCGCCCCCGAAACGCAAAGGGCACAAGAAGGATCATGGGTGTGTTTTAAGTCTAACACTATATCCTGCCCCACACAGGGCTGGGGAAGTCATTTGATGGTTTCCCAACAGGAACATAAAAAAGGTTACCAAGGTATATCTCAATATTGTTAATACAATACTCAATACTGCATGACGTTGTAATAGCCCAGTAGCGGTTAATAAAAATTAAAAATAAATATTTTGTCAAATTAGTTATTGTTAGTAGTCGTAGAATAATTGCTTATTTACTGCTTTATCGGCGTGTGATCACTAAAAGGTCAGAAATAAAATAACGCAATGTATTGAAAAAATTACCCTTTATTAGTTTTATAAAAACCTGCAATAGTAACTATCTAATTTCTTTATAGGAGAAATCACAATTACACTTTTTATGTTCAAAGTTTTCAAATAATGTTTCGGCGTACTTTTTAGGTATAATAATTATGTCGTACAGTTTAGAAGATAATGTAGAATAAGAAAATAATTTATTAACAACCAGCTATGCGCTAAGATGTAGAAAAAATCGAGATAGTTGTGACACGGGAACTGTTTCCACCATTTTTCTAAACATCATAGTGTAGAAAAACGGTAGTCATTTTCTACTTTCACGCGAAAAATTACTTATTAGAACAGAAACATAAACAAAGATAAACCAAAATACAAAATTTTGTACAAACTATAAAAATACAAGGGCAATAAAATGTAAGTTAAAATTTGTAAGGCAATTGCCTTTTTACGTGCATAAAGGGTATCTTTCAATCCATCTTTCACAATATATTTTCTTAGCCCTATAGTCCACGTGACCAAATACTCTCTCCAGTCAAGATCTTTTATATCAAAGTTGAAAATCACTTGGTCTTCTTTTGTAAGACTGTCGTATAGTTCTGCCGTATTTTCATCATCAAATTTCCACTGGTTGCATAAATAGAGAGACAACGTCAACGTCATCTTGTACATTTTGGTGGCTAGTTTCACGAATCTGTAAAAAAAAGAAGTAATTAAAAAAAAAAAAAATTAAGTAACCCACTACAGTAGAAAAAAATCACTACCCTAGCTAACAATAGAGCTGATAACTTTAAAACCGCTAAATCGATTTCAATCAAACAAAGCTCAAAAGACTTCCAACTAATGAACCTTTCAAACACAAAAAACAAAATCAAAATCGGTTTATGCGTTTGGGAGCTACGATGCCACAGACACGTCAAACTTATAACACCCCGTCGTTTTTGCGTCGGGGGTTAAAAATGATCAATATTGAATAGTGTTCTTCTTGGCGTTGATATTACAGTCTATTTTTGTTATCTCTCCTGTATACAACAAATTGTATATTTATATTTTTTTAATAAAGGCAAAGAAGGATAGTATACGGCAATGGCACTGCCGTCAAACCGCAAATGATTCGACTGCACCAACATTACTTTTCTCAGTGGGTCGCACCATCAGGAACGTACATAAATTCCTGAACCGTGCATGCATAAGGATACGATAAACGGTCTAACATTGTTAAAGAACCAACACCACATTTGTACTCCAGGCTGTAATCGTGTCGTGGAAAGTTTTTTCTATTTTCATAGAAATTCATAGCAACCAATAGCGTCGCTGAGTATTGCTGTTGAACGGCACTATCACTGCCGTCCATGGTCGGAAGACGCATGTTGTATGTTTAATTTTCTTACCTTCTCTGTTTCCCAAAAAGGACGCCTATGCCATCAATGATGTATGCAGGAATCAGATGCAACAACCAGGAGTACATCCAAAATAATATATAATTTCTAGAGGACCACATGAAACCGTATCCTACCATCCTTGGTGTCGGATACTTTCGGCATTCAGTATTCATAATATCATGAAGTAACCCTGTGTAAAACAGATCACAGTAAATCAAATCACACTTCGTTTTGGCAAAAGCAATGCGGAGAACCAAATATTGTGGGAGGACATAAAATGCGTTTATACGGGCAATTAATTGTGCAATACGTCAGCTATTGTGTACTGTAATTTTTTCTCAATATAATAGACATATATATTGTGGTCAATATGAAATTTTCCTCAATAATATACGGCAATTCGAAGATTGTATAAAATAGACAAACGTTTTAATTCCGTGTAAACACAATAATCAAAGAAGTGTACGTTTTTCATAAGGTACACGAATATAGGCTAAGGAAATAGTTTATTAATGAACAAAGATTATTTTGACGTTAAAGCAACTCTAGAAGACTTATTACAGTGTATTTTTTTCATTGGGAGAAAATCCTGATGAATATGATCTACTTCTATTAAGAAACCAGTTTTTTTATATGAAAAAAGATACCACTATTTCCTATAACGAACTATTGTTTGTTTTGTATTCTAATCATGATAATAATATGGTTTCTGGTACACCCTAATTAAAGCTGCTATTGGTATTGCTAAAGGTTGGTATTGCTTTATTTACTGCCTCGATAGCCTAGTGGTCTTAAGCGCGACTGCTACGCTAGAGGTCTTGAGTTCGATTCCCAGGTCGAGCAAAAAGTGTTATTGGGATTTTTCTATGAAAGTCTTAATAGCAGCTCGGAGTTAGGATTTGTGCCTGGTTAATTGTAATAGGCTCACCCTCTATAACATGGGACCTACATATACCGGCGAACTGTGGCTGTACTTTGCCAATTGCGTTGCAATTTGCGTAATTTGCCAATAATATAATTAGGTTTATCAAGTATTTAAAAAAATCTTACCCCAAAGTACAGGATTTCTAGAAGAAGGGGAAACGGCGTAGATCTTTGTATTATTTTCACCAGCGGCTCGTCTCCTAGCCGTTTCCCATCCAGCAGCTAATATAGCATTATTGACATAGTCTACCGGTACTAATTCAGTTCGAACTTTCATATCTGAACGAAATGCGTGCATGACACCTAACCCTATTGCAGTGACTAGCTGAAAAAAAAAAATATAAAAAAAATAAATTGAAATGTTTCACCATTTTTCATGAGTAACGACGCCATTGTTTTAATATTATTGTTATTTATTTCTTTATTAAAACTTTATGCAACAAGGAAGTACAAAGTTGGGCTTAATGCCGTAGATATTTTCATGGTAAGTACAAATTATTGTACGAGAGTAAAACATTTTTTTTAATTTTATTTTGGTTACTGTTATTAAAGTTTTTAGAAAAATGTCCGTTTGTACTATTCCGTTAGTTTATTTTTTTTCAAATATAGCCAAAAGAGCTGAAAACTTTTGCAAAATAGAAGTAAGATTCATTTAAAAATTGACCAATTTTTTTCGGTGTTTTAAGAAACTTTTGCGGGTCTTTTAAAAAATGTTTAAAAGACATGTTGTTTTGTATCACAGAGGAGTCTTGCGCAGTAGGCGCCATGTTGGTTTCAAATGTTTATTGGCTTAGTTTGAGATTATTATGACTTATGATGACTCGCAGTGAATGGTGTTGGTGATATATAATTCACATAATATAAGATTCCAGTACTTTATAAGTACGGAGCCAACCTTGTATGATGTTCAGAAAAAAAAAACAATAAACGTGGAGATCAAACATCTCATTTCAGCACCAATCGATGTATACTTACACCACTAGCTCCGTACATACAGGACATATCAACCCAGCCTGGATTCGGTTCAAGTTTAGAGCAAGTCACTGAAACCAAATGAATATTACAGTAACATAACATAATTATAACATTGTCCCGAATTTTCGGTCACGGCGATCAATCTCAATGGAGACTAGCCAAGTAAGCAGAACAGACAGTGTAGAGCTGACTGTCCACAGAAGCAGAGCGAGGCTGCGAAGCGGAGAAATGGCGAAATATTAACCAACAGAATTGCAGCGCTGGGTCAGTGGATCGTCTTAGGGGGCGAAGCGAAGATTTTATGCAATCCTATTGGTTAATATATTTCCGTTTCTCCGCTCCGTAGCCTCGCTCCACTTCTGTGGACAGACAGCCCTAGCGTGTGTGCCAGAGCACAAGTACACTCTCTATACCCTCACTCTCATAGTTCTATAGGTTGTTACGTGACCACGGGTATTGGGACGAAAAAAACTTGGGTACTCCCGTCCCGCCAGAGGATAGGATGGTAATCCGATACGACCAGGAGAGGTCAAGCATAGGACGAACGGCTTTACGAGCTTTCAGAGGCAAGACGGCACGACCAACTTCTAATCTCCAGGCAGCTACTGAGGAATTCCTGATGATAAAATCCGAAAGCATTTTGCTCGATCTGGGAATCCAATCCAGGACCCTACGCTCAGAAGTCGTCCTTGTGACCAGAATAACAAAACATAACGTTCTATTGACGGAATTTCTATTGTTCGTAATATTAACTTTGATATTAGATTTCATATCCGCTATTCATTGAGACTGTAAAGTCAACACGAACTTGTGTGAAATTCAGAGTAATTAGACGTGAAGTTTACTTCATGTGGTACTTACCGATAGCTGGTCTGACAACACATATAGGTAGGTCATTTCCGATGCTATTAATCAAGTCTTCGGCGATTGACTTTGAGAATGAGTACGTGTTCGGCCAATTATTTGTCAAACTGAAATGTAAGAAAAACAAATTAAAATAGTTCTTAAAATCTTACTAGCTGAAAAAGTAAAGTTCCTACGCAGGAGATATAAGTGCACAAACATGTGCGCAAACACAGGTGCACTTCCGCTTCCTTCACACTGGTTTTATTACTCACCTCGGTGTAATATCATTTATTCTTGTTTCTTCGACAGTTTCGACTAACTGGATCATAGCGTTAGGACATATAGGACTTTTGTAGAAGTTTTCCAAAATGTCTGTATCTATACGGTCCAAGCAAGCATGTGAGTATGCTGTTGAAACGTATACGAAAGATCTGAAAAAGAAATCATAAATATTTAACATTAGTAGATTTGACTATTGTAGTAGCGAACATTTTGTAAGTTTAAAAGGTTTTGAAGGTTTGGTTTAAACAACTAAAGTAGCCCGAAATGTTGCCAAACTGAAATGGCAATGGAGGGCATGGCATTTTGCTTGCAGGACAATGAGATCGATAGAGCAAAAAGGTAGGCTTACAAGATGGAAAATGCTCTGGTTAAGGTCACGGGAATCCGCACGATGAGAGAAATACATTAATGATTGCTTTGGAGACCCTCTTGGTATGCCAATTTAGCTGTATGATGATGTTGGTGATGAAAAAGTATACAATTTTCTAACCTCAGATTCTTGCAAGTCTTGCCGAGCGTAAGAACTTCTCTGGTCCCTCGTATGTTAATCAAGGTCGCTAAGCGGAGGGTCTCATCAAACCTTGTCGTGGCTGCCAAATGGAATACTACGTTCACCTGTATAGTAACAATACACCTGTATATTCAAAAGATCATGCCATTATCCATCTTCATCATCATCTGCTTAGCCTTTTCCCAAATATGTTGGGGTTGGCTTGCAGTCTAACCGGACACAGCTGAATTCCAGTAACGTCCGCAACCCAGTTACTGGGCAACACGATACCTCTTGGTTAGACTGTATGTCCGATTTCCTGGCTTCTGTCCATCCGTGACGACGGTTAAAGATCTACGAATGACAGCCGGGACCAACGGCATGGAAGTGGGAAATGGGTGTCACAGAACCAAATTTCCAAACTCCGGACTGCTACTGAGCAGATCCTAATGGAAAAACTCAATAACACTTTTTGCCCGACCTGGAAATCGAACCCGGGACCTCACGATCATCAGTCGCGTTTGCGACCACGAGACTAACGGGGCAGTTGCCATTATCCATCATTATCATTATTATTGTTGCTGTGTTCCGGTTTGAAGGGTTTCGGTGCCGGTGTAATTACAGGCACATGAGACATTTCAACTTTGTCTCTGGGATGGCAACGCTTTGACAAGGCCTCTGGTATTGCAGATGTCTATAGGTAGCGGTGACCATTTAACATCAGGTGGCCAGTGGGCTTGTTTGCCATCCAATGGCAAAAAAAAAATATTCAAAAGTTTTTCAACTTTTGGGATACTTTTGTAAGCACAACAAATTTCAGTAGGCAATCTAGTTCAACGAGTGAATTGTATCTCCTGTCATACCTGTTCTGATATAGTGTTCCAGTCTTCTTCACTCAAGCCAAGTCTAAGTTCTGCCGCATCTCCTGATACAGGCACGAGTTTTTCTGCAAAATCTGGTTGTTGCTCTCTCAGCAATTCGTACAGCTGGGAACAATTAGTTGATATGAGCGCATATGTCAGGCAATCGGTGTTCGTTTCTTGTCACAGAGAATGGAAAATATGAATTTATATTTTATACCAATGCACATGTCCGACAAAAAGTCTATCCTACAAATCAGTGCAGTTCAATCGATCTTCAAACGGTATCTTAAAGAGTCGATTTTGTGCAACATTGCTATAAAACAGTGCAAGGCCTGGACTCCACCAAAGCAGAGAGGAGCGGAGACGTCCTGTAAACAACTAATAGGATACTGTGTTGTGTTAAAGCTAAGCGATGAGATGTGAAATAACGCAAGCCGATTGGTCGCAGGAAACATCTCTCCTCTCCGCTTTGGTGGAGATCGGGCCTAAGAGTGAACGCACACTGCATTTTTCACACATTTATTTTTATTTATTTGTTGGGAAACAAACAATAGTACATTATGTCTTACATCTAGTTATATAATAACAATAGGTTAACGTACAATTCACTACGTTGCCACAAATAGGTACAGGTTGAAGGTGTCTACTATTCTAGTGTTATTGTATTAACAATACATTTCTAGAGGTGACATTTAAATGTTTTTACATTTGCATGCATTTCTTGAATTCGTTATGTGTTACGGCACAAATATCGATTTTATTTAAGTAATTATTATAGCTTTTTACTAATCTGTGAAGAGGCGCCCTCTCACCCGCATTTGTACGACTGGTAGTCATAGCAAAAATCGGATAAGCGCGCGCCTCTCGTCTTGTTACGGTTCTGGGTGCGACATACGATATATTGTTACCTAGTTCAGAGCAGTCAAACTTGTTGTGAACCAGCCCATGAAACATCATGGCTTGGCGTAATTGGCGTCTGTTGAATTTACTTATTTATTTATTAGTTTTATTTATGTATCTTTCAACATTTAAAAAGTGTTACTTTTCTGCTTATACTCGATATCTTAACACGTCGTAATTAAATACATACTCTCAATAGATTTTAAAATTCCTACATTCTCGAAATTGACAAAATTCAAGCATGACAATATACATAAAACGTATTTATTGTAGAACAATATGTGTAATAATATGTATAATTTATTGCATAATAAGTATATTGTTTATGTGCAAGAAGTCAAGTTTTATTGCGACGTTGGATGACAATGCTTAGCCTCTGGCCGCGAAAAAAGTAGAAGCCAGGTCAAGGGAAGTGTTAATCAACCGTTATCAATTGTCGATTGATAGGGTTAGGTTAAAATCCTCACAACAAAGACGTCAGTAAATAAATTTTAAATAAATGAATTTTTGAATTGAATTGTTAATTTGAAGTTTGAAATTCTGCTACATTTAGTTACGTACCAAATTCTCATTTGTAAATATAAATTTTAATTTGTCGAAAATTTTTAATTACACTATTTTTTGTTCACAAATTCGTCCGCGTGTTCCTGAACATACCGGCGAACTGTGGGTGTGTATATGGGGTACACCTCTGCCTAACACTTTGGGGAATACAGGCGTGATGGTTGGTATGTATGTGTACGTCCGCGTAGTTTTTTCATCCGCGTAACAACGGATAAATGCAAAAAGTAGCTCAATTAACTTAAAATCCTATTGTTCCTACCAATATTATTATATAAATGCGAAAGTTTGTGAGAATGCATGGATGTATGTATGTTTGTTATGTACTTTCTATAATGCTTAAACGGCTTAACGGATCTGGATTAGATTAGGCACATAGATAAATTATAGATATTTTGACGATACGGTTGGCGCAGTCGCCGAGCGATCGACTGCTGCGCTGCGTGTCGCGGGTTCGATTCCCGCACGGAACAAATATTTGTATGACCTACAGATAGTTGTTCCGGGTCTAGCTATTTGTGTATGTAAGTTTATATGTTTGTAAACGCACCCACGATACAGGAGAAATTCCTAGTGTGGGGCAAAGTTTACAAAAAAAAAAAATATTCTGGAATTACACACAGGCTACTTTTTATCACGGAAATATGTACGGTTCCCGTGGGACATTATATCAACTTTGACGCGGACGACTTCGCGGGCAGAAGTTAGTGTACCATAGATAAGCATTATTAATAACTTACAGGATCTTGTAACATTTCAGTCAGCCTTTCTTGTATGGATTTGCCTTTTTTGCTTCTTAGTAGGAGAAATATTTTTGATACATTAGTCGCTCTGAAAAGACCAAAACCTTTTATTGTGATGCTTCACTGTATTATTTATCTTAATATAAACTTACACAGACTTCAATATTAAAGTATATACATAACAATATGTAAAAATAAAATAAATAAAATAAATAGAAACATTTTAGGACAAAAAATATAATTATCAATGTCTGAACTGCCTCGATAGCCTAGTGGTCCTATGCGCTACTGCTACGCAAGAGGTCTTGGGCCCGATTCTCAGGTCCATCAAAAGGTATTGGATTTTTCTATGAAAAGCTAAGTAGCAGCTCGGAGTTAGGATTTGTGCCCGGTTAATGGCAATACGCTCGCCCCCTATTTATTACATGGGACCTAAACTTACCGGCGAACTGTGGGTGTAAATTGGTACACCTCTGTCCAACCCTTCGGGAAATATAGGCGTGATAGTATGTGAATATAATATATTTATGTCAATGGAAAAACTGCCCTAAAAGTACATACTATAAAAACGTGGGTCTTAAAATTAGGTAAACGCTACGGAATTTTAAAATTGGCATAAATTATAATAGGTTTTTTTTTTTTTTTAAATATCGTTGCCCCATACGGGGAATTTCTCCTGTGTCGTGGGTGCGTTTACATACATATAAACTCACATACACAAACAGCCAGACCGGAACAATTATCTGTAGGCCATACAAATATTTGTTCCGTGCGGGAATCGAACCTGCGACCAATCGCTCAGCCACAGCGCCAATCGTGCCGTCAAACAAAGACAAAAAAAAAGAAAAACAGAAAGGTGTAGACAAAAGAATCGATTAGTAATGACATTTCCGATGTCAAATTAATTATTGTACTAAAATCTATTCTAAATACGTAATACACATTTGTAATTTATAATAATAATGTTTTAACCGACTTCAAAAGGAGGGAGGTTATCAATTCGTGTGTTTTTTTTTGTGTGTGTGTTACGCGATAGCTCTGCCAATAATGAATTGATTTTGATGATTATTTTTTTGTTTGATAGGTCATACTTCAAAGGTGGTCCCATGTAGGT
Organism: Caradrina kadenii; assembly: GCA_947462355.1. Classification (NCBI taxonomy): domain Eukaryota; kingdom Metazoa; phylum Arthropoda; class Insecta; order Lepidoptera; family Noctuidae; genus Caradrina; species Caradrina kadenii. The sequence continues at coordinate 12,487,849 of OX381684.1, read as the reverse complement.
TCAGTAGTTTAGTAAAAAAAAATACAAAAAAAAATATGTCATCCAAGTAAGCGAATTAGCCGTGTCGACGGCGCGTTGGGCCGTGTCGACGGCGCGTTCGTGTTCCACGCGCGCCTCAAAGAGATGTCAGCAAAAGGAAGGGGCCACTGACGGCCGATGCCTGCCGGGGCTGCGGGTTGTTCGCAAGAGATACCGCGCCCCCGGAACGCAAAGGGCACAAGAACGAACATGGGTGGGTTTTAGTCAGTAAAAGTCTGACACTCCCTCCCGCCCCGCCCAGGGCGGGAGAAGTTATTTGATGATTTCCCACCCACCAAAAAAAAAAAAAAAAGTAAGCGAATTAGCGTAATTTGCTTTCTTTGACTTTTAAGTGGTGTCTTGTTAATTTACGTAGTGTATTGATTTTTTCATGGGTTTGGATGACAGGAAATTGATACAACGTTATATTAAACAAAACCGGCCAAGTGCATGTCGGACTCGCGCACGAAGGGTTCCGTACCAATATCTATAAACTGCAAATGTAAGTTTGTAGGCACAATATTGAGTGATTTACTATGTTATTTTAATATCATGGACTTCTTATAGGTTTCCCAATAATCTATAAGTAGAAAACTTATTGCTGTAATGTTTTCAAAATTGTAGGTTCTGTAGTTTCGGAGATAAGGGGTTTTTTTTTTTTTTTTTGGTGGGTGGGAAGTCATCAAATAACTTCTCCCGCCCTGGGCGGGGCGGGAGGGAGTGTCAGACTTTTACTGACTAAAACCCACCCATGTTCCTTCTTGTGCCCTTTGCGTTCCGGGGGCGCGGTATCTCTTGCGAACAACCCGCAGCCCCGGCAGGGAGATAAGGGGTAATAATAATTTTTTGTCTATTTTCTTGAATAACTAGTAACTTGGCAACCATTTATATTAAAATTACAAAATCTTTATATATCTAAGACCCTCACCACAAGCTCTTTCATTTGATATTTCAAACGATTCAGTTAAAATATTTTTTTGAAGAAATGTCCTGCGGTATATTATAATAATCTGAATGGATTTTCTGTATGTTTGTTATCTACTTAGCCTTTTCCCAACTATGTTGGGGCCGGCTTCCAGTCTAACCGGATGCAACTGAATACAAATGTTTTACATGGAGCGACTGCCTATCTGACCTCCACAACCCAGTTACTGGGCAACACGATACCCCTTAGTTAGACTGGTTGTCAGACTTCTAGGTTTCTGAGTATCCGTTACAACTGTCAAAGATCTACGAATGACAGCCGGCACCAACGGCATTACGTAGTTTCCGAGATACGGGGGTGTCACACCACCAACTTCCAAACTCCGGGCCGCTACTAAGCAAATCCTAATGGAAAAACCCAATAACACTTTTTGCCCGACCTAGGAATCGAACCCGGGGCCCCACGCTCATCAGTCGCGCTTGCGATCACGAGACCAACGGGGCAGATTTTCTGTATATTTGTATTTACCTTAAAAGTTTTTCAATGAGCTGCTTGCCGAGGAAGCCAGAGCCGCCTGTTACAAACACAGTGGCGCCGCTGTAGAACTGCTGCACGGCAGAAGTTCCACGTGCTGTCAATTCATTCAGCGGCTTCATACGGGTAAGCAACTGCGCCTCGAACTCCTGGGCTGGATCCATTGTCTCAACTTCCATCGTGAATCAGAAAAGTCTGAAACATGTTTTTTTTAATACGCTATTATTAGCTTCATCCGTAACCATGTAAAAAAGGTCTTCAAAGATGAATTCAATTAAATTGTAATTGTTATATTGATTTGAAACTCAAAAAAACTATTAGTTATTGAGTTTTTCTATGAAATTCTCAGTAGCAGCTCGGAGTTAGGATTTGTGCCCGGTTAATGACAATAGGCTCGCCCCCTATTACATGGGACCTAAACTCACCGGCGAACTGTCACTGGGTGTACATTGGTACATCTCTGCCTAACTCTTCGGGGAATACAGGCGTGATGGTATGTGATAAAAACACAAAATTAAAATTTTTGAGTAACCCCCGACAAAACAATAAAAACCCCTACCGCAGCTAACAAAAGAGCTGATAACTTTGAAACTGCTATTTCGATTTTCATCAAACATAGCTAAGAAGACTCTCGACTAATTCACCTTTCGAGCGAAAGAAACAAAATCAAAATCGGTTCATGCGTTAGGGAGCTACGATGCCACAGACAAACACACACACACGTAGACACGTCAACCTTATAACATTTACCCCGTCGTTTTTGCGTCGGGAGATAAAAATATATGAAATATCGATGACAAGATAATAATATGGTGCCATTGTAATAAGCGACTTCACTAAACAAGCTCAAAGATTATTAAATTAACAGTTGCTTGGGCATAGTGACAGCCGCCATCACTAACTATAGGTTTAGTCCGAGCACAGTAAGGTAAAAAAGCATTTGTTCTGAGCTAAGTATTCCACTGAGTAACAACTGGGCTGCATTGGAAAGAATGGTCACTAGTCGGTTTACATTCAAAGTAAAAGCTAGCGAACACTTGCTTATGAGGTTGGCAGACTCGTCTCACAACTAATCTGTTTATTATTTCTCCAACTGTGTATTTTTATCTCTCTCTACTTTGTATATTTTGTTTGCATGTGTGTATACATGTCGTTATTATTATAATATATTATATTGCTGTATATTTTCTGTTCTTTGCACCTACTACGTTTTGTCTCTGCATCGCCCTAAGATAAACTGGTAGAAAATGCCTAAGGCATTAAGTCCGCCTTTGTACAGTGTATTTTTTACATTATGTTCATAAAGTTTAATAAATAAATAAATAAAATTTCACCATCAGGAAAAGGTTTAGTAACTTTTTGAAACGTTTGCGTTCGAATCTTAGTCGCAATCTGTCCAAAATGTCTCTGAGTTACGTACATTTTTGCTCAAGTTTCTGACTTTGATTGGCGCTGAGATGAGATTGCGACTAGTTTTGGATTTTTTCAGTTTCGAGAATTGGCCCTCTGATAAATACTTTTATGCTTACAACACACACATACCATCACGCCTGTATGCCCCGAAGGGTTAGGCAGAGGTGTACCAATGTACACCCACAGTTCGCCGGTACGTTTAGGTCCCATGTAATAGGGGGCGAGCCTAATCCTAACTCCGAGCTGCTACTGTGAATTTCATAGAAACACTTTTTCTCGATCTGGGAATCGAACCCAAGACCTCTAGCGTAGCAGTCGCGCTTTGGACCACTAGGCTTTTTTTTTTTTGGGGGGTGGGAAATCCTCAAATAACTTCTCCCGCCCTGGGCGGGGCGGGAGGGAGTGTCAGACTTTTACTGACTAAAACCCACCCATGTTCCTTCTTGTGCCCTTTGCGTTCCGGGAGCGCGGTATCTCTTACTCAGTGGCCCCTTCCCTTTGCTGACATCTCTTTGAGGCCGTGTCCGATGAGGACCTGCGTCAGGTGGTAGGTGAGGGCGCCGTGGCGCCTCTCCAGCCACTCCTCAAAGAGGGGACTTACCGCCTCTATTAGAGCGAGCCCAGCACGAGGTTGCGACAGTCGCTGTCTCCATGTCGCCATGAGATCGAGCCGGAGGTCGGCCCGCCGAGCGGCAATTTGCCGCGGTGGCGGACTCTCCCCCCGGCCTAGTATCTCCACGCGCCACTCGTACAGGCGCGCGAGGACCAACGCCTGGACCACTAGGCTAACGAGGCAGTATGTTTACAAATAGGTAAATAAAATAAAAACTCACCTAACGACAACAGAATTCCCAAAAATACACTATAAAATGCGGAACGTGATTCAAGGACTGATGACAAACCAATAAAATCAAGATACAATGTACTTTCATTTAAATAAATTCGGTAGTATTTATTTCTTATGTATTTAGCCTAGCACCCATGCATAATTTACATAAATGTACAATTTCGGACCGACATTTTTTTTAACTAGGCAATTCTAAAACGTTTAGTTCTCATTACAAATTTCAACGCGGTCACGATGATAAGAAAGTCCGAGAGTGGCCAAAGTTTTAAAAAAACAATAGCTCCGTACATACCTGATGTTTTTGGTTACATACTCTTTAAAATTGAAGTATAAGTTTAATAAAACCGTCTTTCAAAAATCCAAACTGCCTCGGTAGCCTAGTGGTTCTAAGCGCGAATGCTACGCTAGAGGTCTTGGGTTCGATTCCCAGGTCGAGCAAAAAGTGTTATTGGGTTTTTCTATGAAATTCTCAGTAAAAGCTCGGAGTTAGGATTTGTGCCCGGTTAATGGCAATAGGCTCGCCCCTTATTAAATGGGACCTAAATATACCGGCGAACTGTGGGTGTACATTGTTACACCTCTGCCTAACCCTTCGGGGAATACAGGCGTGAGTGTTCAAAAATAAAAGTCACTCGAAGTACTGCGATATGTACTCAGTGCGTACAACGTGCTCGGTTTTAAACACAACACAACGGATTTTAATGCGGTTTTCATCAATAGATAGAGTGATTCAAGAGAAAGGTTTATACGTATAGAACATCACGCTACGACTAACTGGAGCGGAGCAGTAACCAAACACGAGTGATACCGTGGGGTCTTTAGCTAGTAGTATACATTTATATTAGCATCTATGCTTCAATACCAATATTATAAAGAACTAAATTTTTGTTTGACAGAGGTTATCTAATAATACTGATTCAATTAAAAGGATTATTTTTACAAATAAAAAGCTTCAATATTTCATAGTAACAACGAATATGTTTTCTTATATATTTGAAATCTAGATAAATATAAAAGGGAAACTAAGCCGGAACAAAATCCTGGAGACTATAGCGGACAGGATCTCATCCCCACTTTGGAGGTCATTTGTGAGAAGTGTAATTTAGTATTTTAATTTAATTTAATTTAATAATTTGATAAATGTAATTTTAATGTATTTAATTTATAATCTTAATGAATGTGTAAATCTACTATGGATCTTTTAGACATCTGAAATAAATGAATTTTAATTTTAATTTTAATTTAAGTCAGTCAAATCGCATGCCAACATTGTTTCATTGTGAAAAATTAATGGCATAGCTTCGTCTCGCTCGCTCCGGAAAGGTTTTAGGCAAACGTTATAGACATCGTTTGCAAAAACTGATAGTAAAAATTGTAAACTGCCTTGTTAGCCTAGTAATCCTAAGCGCGACTGCTACGCTAGAGGTCTTGAGTTTGATTTCCAGGTCGGACAAAAGTATTATTGGGTTTTTCTGTGAAATTCTCTGTAGCAGCTCGGAGTTAGGATTTGTGACTCGGTTAAAGGCAATAGATAGAATTACATGACACCTTAAACATACTTGCGGACTGTGGGTGTAGGTTAGTACACCTCTGCCTTACCCTTCGGGGTATACAGGCGTGATGATGGATAATAAAATTTACAAAAGATCATAATTTAAAAGTGTCTAATTTTTTTTCAGAATTACCCGAAAGCACCGTTATCGTGTAGGTATATCAACAGCTAATAAAAGAGTCGTTGAACTATATTTGTTGACACACAGCTGACTTAGGACATGAACATGCTTACCTTTGGTCATGATTATTGATCAAAAGTCGATGTTGTAAATCATCATCTTCATCTTCCTACCCTTAGAAATACCATGTTACTCAGAATCAGCGCAATATATTTCCTTCTTGCATTCCGTCCTGTCAACCGTCATGGCATCACTGAGTCCCTCCTCTTTCATATCACTCTTCACACAATACATCTATCTTTTCTTTGGCTTCTGTCTTCTTCTTCAAATACCCATACCAAGACAAATGGTTCCCTTTCAACTTTTTCTAAGCGCCTTACTGGTAAAGTCCCCTCATTTTTTAGGAGTTTATTTTATCAAATGACTTCTTCCACTCAGGGCCGAGCGGAAGGGAGCGTCAGACTCTTGCTGACTAAAGCCCATCCGTGTTCCTTCTAATAGCCTTTGCGATGCGGTGACTCTTTTGAATAAATTCTTCAACACTCACTTAGGGCCCACGTAATAGGGGGCGAGCCTATTGCCATTGACCGGACACAAATCCTAACTCCGAGCTGCTACTGAGAATTTCATAGAAAAACCTAAATAACACTTTGCTCCACCTGGAAATCTAGCCCAAGACCTCTAGCGTAGCATTACGCCTGTATTCCCCGAAGGGTTAGGCAGAGGTGTACCAATATACACCCACAGTTCGCCGGTATGTTTTGGTCTCATGTAATAGGGGGCGAGTTTATTGCCATTTATCGGGCACAAATCCTAACTGCGAGCAGCTACTTAGATTTTCATAAAAAACCCAATAGTACTTTTTGCTCGACCCGGGAATCGAACCCAAGACCTCTATCGTAGCAGTCGCGCTTAGGATCACTAGGCCAATGAGGCAGTGAAACTATTATATTGTAAGTAAGTATTTTTTATTACAAACAATAATACAAGCGTGCTGATTTCGTCGGCAGCTGACGGTAAGTATAAAAAACTCGCGACTACAAGCTACAGGGAATATCGTTTGTCATACAATTACCTCCGAGCCCGCAAGCTTGTTAGTCAAGCTACATGGATATAAAGAAAATTGAAGGATCCATAGTACCTACTGCAGTGCTCATTATCTGCTTAGCCTTTTCCCAACCATGTACGAGTCGGCTTCCAGTCTAACCGGACGCAACTTAATACCGGTGTTTTACATGGAGCGACTGCCAATCTGACCTCCACAACCCAGTTACTCAGCAACAAGATACCTCTTGGTTAGACTGGATGTCAGAGTGTCTGGCTTCTGACTACCCGTAACGACTGTCAAAGATCTACGAATGAGAGCCGGGATCAACGGCTTTACGTGCTTTCCGACTCACGGGGGTGTCACACAACCAACTTCCGAACTCGGGGCCACTACTGAGAAATTCCTAATGAAAAAACCCAATAACAGTTTTTGCCCGACATGGGAATCGAACCCAGGACCTCTCACTCGTCACTCGCAAACAGAAATCTCGATTGTTAAATATATCAGTTTATTTGAAACACGGTGTAGCCTAGGATAGAAGGAGACTTAAAAAAGAAACTGATTTAACATGTTGTTATGTATTTTTTTTATAAAAACCCACCTTGCCCATTTAGAAATGATTAAATGACTATACTAACCATAGACTCCATGTTTTTTATTGTATAAAATAAAGGAATATCTAGCGTTGTGTTTAGTTAGAAATTCAAAATATTGTACGATTTACAAAAAACATAATCCCATCCTTTTCCCCTAAATCTATATTAAATTTCCTCATCACCTCAATAAGTTCCCCACATAAATGCGCCTTCTAGATACACAATGCTATCTTCGTAAGTCTGCACTCATAAAACTAGCCTGTTTAGTTCCAGCGCTAAAAAAGAAGTGGTAAAATATTTTTACACGCTGCAAATTAAGTTCAAAATTGTTTGCGTAAAGTACGTAATTTGTGCCAATTTAAAGATTTATTAGGAAGCTAGTTTTTTATGCACTATAGGTATACAGCGTGTTACGGTAAGGGTCTATACCTACATATCAAAGGCACGGATTATTTTGGTGTTAACAAACCACATAGATACATTTTTTCTAATACTCACAAAATTATAAAGTTAAGAAACATTTAAGTAAAAATTGAACTGTCGAAAAAGCTAAAAAGTGTTATATTATATATTCCATATTTCAGGTTCCGGGTGTTCAATATTGCACAGTGGTACAGAACCCGTCATGTGCTAGTTTATTTACTTATTTATCAGTATTGCTAACTAAAAGGTTCCAATTTATTTTTAAAAGCATATAAATCTTCATAAGGTCTACTTGGTAACGCGTTTATTTTAAAAAGCACTCACGTTTAATACCCATTGTCCTACGTACCACTTACAACTTTAATCAATTGCATTAATTGTATCCTGCTGTTCTGTACGAGTAATTCTTGCATTCATCGACGGCTATAGCGGAAATGGAATCTCGACTTTAGTCACCAAGATACAAAGTTTAATATTGTTTGTTGGTGAACAATATACAAAAGACAATTTTATTTCAATCACTCGTATCGAACAATCGGACGGCGGCACCACAGACAATGAGGTATAATTACGCTATTCTCTTTGACAAAAATCTGTTTTCTATTTTTATTAAAAGTTGGAAAAATAGAAAATCTAGAAGATCTTGTCTTTTACTTTTGTCTTACTGTTCTCTCATCTTTTATCTTGATCTAGAAATGTATTTATTTATGTATATAATCATGGAACACTTACAGCTACACTAAACAGAATATAAAATAGTAGGTGAAACCAACAGCCAATTACAAATCTTCACTTATAAAAAAAGACTGGCAGAGATGGTGTGAACAACACACGCACTGCTCACACAAAAAATAAAAGTGGAACAACATCAAAACTTAAGCTAAGAAGACCATAACTAATATATGTATCAGAACATAAAGCTAAAAGACTGAAAGAGATTGAAAGTATCTTATCTTTTAAAATACGAAATGCCTTTCTACCATAGACCTACTAAGATAAAAATACTACCACGGAGTATTATTGTCTTTGATATATTGAGTTAGACATTTGAGTACGAATGTACTTAAGGGTCATGTGCACAGTACTCATAACTGGCGTGCTTGTATAGCCAGATGTATGAACGTGGACGAGGTAAAAGGAGTATGTAAAGATCGTGGCAGGTGGCCTACTGTGGTTTCTGCTTATCCCCTGGAAAAAAGGAGTGAGTATGTACGTTTGTGTACCAATGCTAGATAGACCGTAATACTAGACTATTACTACAGGGCAAAGGCCTTTCCTCATTTAGACAAGACACGAGCATTGATCACCACGCTTGCTCAAGATGGATTGGCGATTTTAAACTTATATTGATTGTGCAGGTTTTCCTCTACTGATGACAGTTAAGTCCAAGATAAACTAAGAAAGTACATAATTATCAATTAAAGAAGTCACATTACTACCTACACAACCTCATGCATGAGAGATTTTTAGAAATTACATAAAATACATGCCTTAAAGTTAAGCAGAGGTGCACCAATGTACACCCACACTTCGCCGGTATGTTAAGGTCCCATGTAATAGGGGGCGAGCCTATTGCCGTTAACCGGGCACAAATCCTAACTCCGAGCTGCTACTGAGAATTTCACAGAAAAACCCAATAACACTTTGCTAGACCTGGGAATCGAACCCAAGACCTCTAGCGTAGCAGTCGCGCTTAGGACCACTAGGTTAACGAGGCAGCTATTACATAATTTAACTTGCCCATGCCCGGTTGCGAACATAATCGTGTATGAGAATCAAGCACCTTAACTACTGGGCCATCACGACGCTAGATGTTCGTTATTTATTTATTCCCTATTTTTTTAAATAATAACGATGAAGTAATCGTTATTCCATTATAAAAAAACATTAAAATGTTAATGCAGCATTAGTATTTAAAAATAAACATGAATGCTCTAGCATTTATTCATAAGTGTATGTTTATCATTATTGATGAATGATTAAATTCTTGAAGTTGTATAATTCAATACTAGCTGTTGGCCACGGCTTCACTCGTATACTAGGACTATTATGGGTAGGATAATAGACACCATGAACTAAAAATTTAAAGTCACTACTGTTTTAAAAGCAGTTAATCTGATTATTTTTCATTTCTGAGTATAATTTGATTTTAAGTTGGTTTAAAATTAATAAATAGTCAGTCAATTGATTTAGCCAATCACGTTACAGTTTGCTATTGCCATATAAAATCTATGAGAAAATCGCATCCTGATCTCATAAAAAGTATGTCAATTATTTGATGGTATTGACCACCTAATAACTTCAATATGCCTCGGAAGTAGTTAGAACACAATAAATAATAGCCCACTCCAGTGCAAAGGCCTCTTCTCATACAGAGAAGGCACAAGCATTGCTCAGTACGCCTACTCAAGGCGGATTGGTGATTACGGATTTATATTTATTAAGTCCAAGAACACAATATGGTTGAAAAATATTGTAAATACTAGCAATACCCTGTGGTTTTACCCACGTTTAATTACGTCAGAAGCGTCATGTATATACCTTCTTCGATAATATTCAGACAGTATATATTTATTTATTATTATCTTGGTGCGGCTGCACTGCGACCAGAGATGATCTACTGTGATCGCAAATCGCACTATAATGGGTGGTTTAGTCCGATTCCTAAGATTAGCGCCTTGAAATAAACATTTTTTTACCTTAATAATATTAGTATAGATTTTTTTATTTGTTTATTTTTATTGTTTCAATGTCTGATATATATATATATATATTTCCGTCAAATAAAACGCTTAATTTGTATCCCTTCGACCACAACCCATTGTGACGATGTATTCAAATGAAATCCGCGGCATCGCGACTCTGCAACGCTTGGTATTTTCACAAAGAAGAATACAAACTTTAGATTTTAAAATAATGTTACTTACTTAAGTACGGAGAGAATGTAACTTGAATGAATGTCTTGACATTAAAGAAACTGTCTAGAAATGAAAGATTCAGTTTTCCGTAACGTCTTATAGTGTTTTTTTTATGGCAATAGGCTCGCCCCCTATTACATGGGACATAGACATACCGGCGAACTGTGGGTTTACATTAGTACACCTTTGCCTAACCCTTCGGGGAATACAGGCGTGATGATATGTACGAGTAGTGTTTTCTTATTGTATATCTTTGGATGGCAAACAAGCCAATGGCCCGCCTGATGTTAAGTGGTCACCACCGCCTATAAACTTTGCAATACCAGAGGCTTTGGATATGCGTTGTCATCTCAAAGACAGAGTTCTAATGTCTCATGTGGCAGTAATTACACTGGAACCCGTATCCTTCAAATCAGAACACAACGAAGCTGCCGGGCGTTAGAAATAGGTATTTATTTACTGTTTTTTAAGGTTTTTGTTTTTTCTAATTTAGTCTGATACGAGTATTTGAATTTATTAGATTTTACTTTAAGATGGATTTGTAATAAGATTTTGTAATAATAATAATATTTTTTTTAGACCCATTTCGGTGACGGCGGCCAATCTCAATGGAGACTGGCTAAGTGCGCGGAAGATTTTATAGTGCACAAGTGAGTCCGCAAACACAGATGCTCCCCCCCCCCTCCACACACAGGTGATTTCCTCTACCCTTATTAGTCCTAAATAGGACGGCAATACGACATGACAGTAGAAGTATCAGGTGCAGGACCAACGGCTTTACGTGCGGTACGGGGGTCACCACCAACTTCGAAACTCCGGGCTATTACAGAGAAATTCCTAATGGGTAAACTCTATAACACTTTTTTGCCCGATTGGGAATTGAACCCAGAGTCCCCCGCTCAACAGTCGCGCTTTCAACCACTCGGCCTACGGAGTAGATTTTGTTGCAATATTAACTGGTTATTCTAATGAATTAAGCTCATGATACGTCACGTGATCATACATAATTAAGTAATACAAATAGGTGTGTGTTTTCTACAAGATTACAGAACAACAAAAAAATATAAAAACAATTCAGAAAACATTGATACTACTTATTTTGCTGCAAATTTATTATAATTTTAATACTGACACCTATTCTAGATACGACCAAAGGTTGCACGTTATCAAAGCAGTCAAGACAAGTTACGGCCTAGCTTATATTGAAATATAGCCTTAGGTATTATATATTCGACATTTATTCTAACACGTAGGTAATATTTCGCATTGTACGTTGTAATGAATATCCAGGTAAAAACTTGGAATAATCGTTATGGAATAATTGTGGAAAAATCCCTACCGCAGCTAACAAAAGAGCTGATAACTTTGAAACCGCTGAACCGATTTCCATCAAACATAGCTAAGAACATTCCCGACTAATTCATCTTTGAAACAAAAAAAAATAGAAATCAAAATTGGTTCATGCGTTCGGAAGCTACGATGCCACAGACAGACACACATACTCACACAGACACGTCAAACTTATACCACCCCGTCGCTTTTGCGTCGGGGGTTAAAAATGGTTGGTGCAGTGGTTACTGCACTGCCTATCGCGTGTACGATTCCAGCATGGAAAAACATTTTGTGTGGTCTACAGATAATTGATTCAGATTTGGTTGTTTGTGTATGTGATTTTGTATGTTTCTAAAAGCATCCACGATACAGGAGAAATACCTAGAGTGAGGCAATTTTATTTTTGAAACAAAACCAAATTTTCGATTCTTGATTCGAAGAACTTCCTCGTTAGCCTAGTGGTCCTAAGCGCGACTGCTATGCTAGAGGTCTTGGGTGGGATTTCCAGGTCGAGCAAAAAGTGTTATTGGGTTTTTCTATGAAATTCTCAGTAGCAGCTCGGAGTTAGGATTTGTGCCCGGTTAATGACAATAGGCTCGCCACCTATTACAGGGGACCTTAATATTCCGGCGAACTGTGGGTGCATGCTGGTACACCTCTGCCTTACCCTTCGAGTAATAAAGGCGTGATGGTATGTGTAAAAATAAATTCATGGCGAAATATTTACCTACTAAGTAACGACTTAGTCCCAAGATAAGCATAATATAACTTTAATGAACGTTTATAAGTAAGGTCGTTAGTGTCATGTACTTTTTATTATTTCGAACCTCGAAAGAAAAACATGGAACCCTTACACGATCACTTTTTATCAGTCTGTCCCAAAACGGTTATTTTTTAAGATCTATACTTACAGTTAACTGCCTCGGTAGCCTAGTGGTCCTAAGCGCGACTGCTATGCTAGAGGTCTTGGGTTCGATTCCCAGGTCGAGCAAAAAGTGTTATTGGGTTTTTCTATGAAATTCTCAGTAGTAGCTCGGAGTTAGGATTCGTGCCCGGTTAATGGCAATAGGCTCGCCCCTTATTACATGGGACCTAAATATACCGGCGAACTGTGGGTGTACATTGTTACACCTCTGCCTAACCTTTCGGGGAATACAGGCGTGATGGTATTTTTTTTGTTTTTTTTTTTTTTATACTTACAATTTAGTAATTTGTATTTTGGCGGAATGGTAAATTTGGCACTCAAATATACGAGATAGTAACATAAAAAGAGGGTTTATGTTCAAAAGTAATTAAGTAATCCCGACTTGTCTTTACCGGTTTTTAAATCCATCCCTGATAAGTAGAAATCTGATGAGCAAACAAAATACAGCTGTATTTCCATAACGATAGAGGTAGCTTTTCATTGCAATTGCCCCGTTAAACTGATACACGACAAAGCAAGTTAGACTTCCTAAATTCTAGTATTTTCTATGCAAAGTCTTAAAAAAGTTATCAATACTTGGCATTTTAAAATTTTGATATCGCTCAAGATTTCAACAGGAAAATCGAACTTTTCCACTTCAATAAGACCAGATGAACTATAACCTTAAAATATTTAAGACCTATCCTAAAACGTTGCAAAAACATTTCATACAAAGTAATATCGATGTCTAAAATACGAAAGCTTAAGAGAATAAAGGCGAAGTTAGAATGATTCCTCTGAAAAATGGAGAAAAGTGAGATTCAAGCGTTTGTGTCGGATCGGAAAACATTGTCTTGATTTTTGTGATTAGAATGATTTTAATATTACCTGTTGCTTACTATGTAAGTACCGACTTTGGATTTATTGCTCTCTGATTCTACAAGAAATACTCTAAAATGAATCATTGAATAACTATGAGACGAAACTGATCCTTACGTTTATGTTTCTTTGACAAAATGTATGGATCAACATACATATATACATAAACTCACGCCTTTTTCCCATGGAGGCAGGCAGAAACCACAGAACGTCACCTGCTACGATCTTTACATAATTCTGTCGCCTTGTCCACATTCATACATGTGTTCATACAAGCACGCCGGTTACGAATACTGCGCACGCGACCTCTCTGAAGAACCCCACCAATAAGGTCAGGGTAGGTCTTTTTAGGGCGTCCTCTCTTGGTGTTGACACTTACATCTGCCATATAAATCCCTTTTGTTAGTCGCCTTTCACTCATCCTCACAACATGACCGAACCATCTGTAACAACCAATGTATGGATCAAATGCTTAATTTATCGTGATTTCTAAAAATTATATAACTGTTCTAGACTATCAACACGTTTATATCAGCTGATTTTGTTGTTCGTGTATGCAAAATGTTTCTTAAATATATTTCAACCATACCCCACACTAACACATGTGTATGTATGGAACTGCCTTTTTATTATTTCAGGGTTGATCTTAATTTGCAAGTTTTTCATATTTACGAGTGTGTGCTTACCCTGTAGAAGCTTGTCCATTTTTGCTTTGTACCTTAGGTACCTAAATATAGAGAACATTTTAAAATCAAATTTCTAACTAATTTAATGGCAACAGCCAATGTTAACACTCCATCGAGAACGCACTGCCAAAATCGCAATATTCAAATCTAAACTATATCCCGATAACGGGACATTCGCGAGTGCATTAGCCTGTAATTTGGGACAGAACGCAGGGATTGTAGGCATTTGTGAACGGATAATGTAAACGACTTCCACAGTCCACTACGAATTGTATTGACAGCTGAAACTAGTGTTGATGACCTCGTGTAACGATGTCGAACATGAGGATTTAGCGAGTAGGGTGACAGTGATTAGACTATTTATTAGGTGTACTTAAATTAACTTTTATGGGTGTCATTTGTATAAACTATTGAACTGTATTGTCTGACCACGACGTTGGTTTCGTGGTCACAAGCGTGTCTGCTAACTATAGTTGCCGCCACGAGTCGTGAGCACAAATGTCAAGTTAATTTTTGGGCTTTTGTATTCATTTCTGGGTTTTTTGGGGCACTGACGCTGCACGCGATTGGTCCGTCAGTCGGACCGATCGCGTGCTGTGTCGGCGTTTGATCACGACTCGTAGCGGCTACTGTACCCAGGTTGGGCAAAAATTGTCATTGGATTTTTCCATCAGAAATTTCTCATAGAAGTGTCATAGAAGACTTGTAAAGCTGATTGTTCTGCTCTTTATCTTTTACCGGTCGTGTCGGATTGCCGTCCTATCTTATATCTGATATCTGTCTTTGAGAGTGAGGGAAGAGTGATGCTTGTGTGATTCAAGTGCTCGCGTCTTAGGCGTGAGGTTGTGAATTCGATACTGTGCTAATACTAATGTGACTTTTAAAGTAAAACTTCCTTACGCACGCTTGACTTGGAGAATAAGCTGGTGAATGTGTGACGAGTGCGTAACGGAAATGAGTGTGATGGGCGAACGGAAGTTGAGAGGGAGATATAAGTTAGTGAATATAGAAAGAGAGAGAGTTACGTTTCGTACATTAAGAAGCAGTTTTGCTTCAGTCGTGTGGTTTAAAGCACACGTGTCTTCTTTTTTTTTCAATCTATACATATAATAAAATCGTAGCGAAGTCAAAACTGTACATTTAATATTTTTGAAAAAAAGTAATTGCTACGAGGTCGGGTAATGATTCTAATGCCGAAAATATGGTTTTTAGAATTTTTGTCTGTTTGTCTGTTTGTCTGTTTGTCTGTTTGTCTGTGCGTTTGAACACGCTAATCTCAGCCGTGGCTTAACCGATTTGAATGCGGTTTTCACTAATGTATTGCGGTAAGCTCCACTTAAAACTTAGGCTATAAATTATCACGCTATTTGCTTTGGGGGATGAGCAATGTTGCATTATGTCCGAGTTCTTCTACAGATTCTCACGGGATTGAAAACAACGACATATAATGTAAGAATATTGTAGATAGCTGCGGAATTGAACTTCTAAAATAATTATCATCACGCTATACCTTCAAAGAGTTAAGCAGTCAATAATGGCAAACTAGAACGGCTATTTTAGAATTATTTCCGAAGTAGTAAATAGTCCAATGGTTTGATGACCGCCTTGCAAATCGCTGAACGTGAGTTCGGTCCTCAACAACAGTTTTACATTTTGTGATTTTTCAAACATTTTTTTTCGTACAGGTAGATTCCCAACAATAATAAAATAAAAGTATGCATAACTTCTGCCATAACATTGATTTGCTTACTTATTTTTTTAAATCTTTAAATATTAAAGCAGAAAATAATGTCTGTACATAGTCTATTTATACTTAAAATAAAATCGTAGCGAAGTCAAAACTGTACATTTAATATATTTAAAAAAAAGTGATTTCTACGGGGTCGGGAAGCGATTCTAAATTTTTGTCTGTTTGTTTGTTAGAGCATCACGCAAATACTGCCGGACAGATTCCGTTCCATTTTGTATATATATTCATCATAGGCCAAAGTTGGTCATAGACTATAAATTATCGCGCTATCTACTTTGGGGGATGAACAATGATGATACAGATTACGACGGGTTCCAAAAAAAATGAAACAAAATATAACAATACTTTAGATGGCTGAGGATTGAACTGTTGAAATAATTATCATCACGCTATACCTTTAAGAAGCTAAACAGTCAATCATGGCAAAACAGAACGGCAATTTCAAATCTTTTTCTATTGAATTAAATAGTCTAATGGTTCGATGACCGCCTTTCGAATTGCAGGGCTTGAGTTCGGTCCCGGTATAATGTTTTACTTTTTGTGATTTTTTAAATATTTCTTTTGAATACTAGAAGATTTCCAAACAATAATAAAATAGAAGTAGTCATTCTTATGCAGTAACGCTTAGCTTGCTTATTTTTTCTTTATTATTTTTGCAGAAAAGAATGTCTATAATACATAGTTACTAAAAAACAGGAAATTGAAGTCAAAAGTTTTCATCGAAAAGATAGAAACCGATAGGTGTGCAAACGATAGTAGAGCGGAAAATATACGTATTGTTAAAGAAGTTATGTCTATTTGACTCTTTAATTTTGACAAAATAGTCTTTAAATGTCGGGCCAACACATGACTGTATTATTGCGCGATTTAAATTCTTCTTTTCACATCAATGATACCCCTTTTTTTAAAGATGGGAAATCATTAAATGACTTCTTTCGCTCTGGGCGGAACGGAAGGGAGTGTCAGACTCTTACTGACTAAAACACAAAGTGTTCCTCCTAATGCCCTTTGCGTACCAGCGCCGCGGTGACTCTTTTGAATTCCGCAACCCTGTTAGACACTGGCCCTGGCGGGCCCCATCTTACAGTACTGACATTTCTTTGAGGCGCACGTGGAACACTACGCACCACCGACCCGGGATCGAGGATGCCCCTAACAATAATTTACACCGGTTAAGAAAAGTAGGTGGCCGCTTTTACTGATGCGTCAATTGCACTGACTTTCAGACGGGTATATGATGCCCTCTTTTACCAAATTATGTTTGCAGCGGCCTACTTAAATGGGCAATCTATTCAATGCCTTCCAGATACATCACTGAAGTTCACTACCGGGAGGTAGGTAGTCTCACTAATTCAAGTAGTCATGAGGTGCTGGATATCTTCCTTCACACAATCTGCTTTGCTCTTTGGGTGGTGGGCTTTGAAATTAATAGTTAGGCTATTTCGCTATCTATACATATAATAAAATCGTAGCGAAGTCAAAACTGTACATTTAATATTTTTGAAAAAAAGTAATTGCTACGAGGTCGGGTAATGATTCTAATGCCGAAAATATGGTTTTTAGAATTTTTGTCTGTTTGTCTGTTTGTCTGTTTGTCTGTTTGTCTGTTTGTCTGTGCGTTTGAACACGCTAATCTCAGCCGTGGCTTAACCGATTTGAATGCGGTTTTCACTAATGTATTGCGGTAAGCTCCACTTAAAACTTAGGCTATAAATTATCACGCTATTTGCTTTGGGGGATGAGCAATGTTGCATTATGTCCGAGTTCTTCTACAGATTCTCACGGGATTGAAAACAACGACATATAATGTAAGAATATTGTAGATAGCTGCGGAATTGAACTTCTAAAATAATTATCATCACGCTATACCTTCAAAGAGTTAAGCAGTCAATAATGGCAAACTAGAACGGCTATTTTAGAATTATTTCCGAAGTAGTAAATAGTCCAATGGTTTGATGACCGCCTTGCAAATCGCTGAACGTGAGTTCGGTCCTCAACAACAGTTTTACTTTTTGTGATTTTTCAAACATTTTTTTTCGTACAGGTAGATTCCCAACAATAATAAAATAAAAGTATGCATAACTTCTGCCATAACATTGATTTGCTTACTTATTTTTTTAAATCTTTAAATATTAAAGCAGAAAATAATGTCTGTACATAGTCTATTTATACTTAAAATAAAATCGTAGCGAAGTCAAAACTGTACATTTAATATATTTAAAAAAAAGTGATTTCTACGGGGTCGGGAAGCGATTCTAAATTTTTGTCTGTTTGTTTGTTAGAGCATCACGCAAATACTGCCGGACAGATTCCGTTCCATTTTGTATATATATTCATCATAGGCCAAAGTTGGTCATAGACTATAAATTATCGCGCTATCTACTTTGGGGGATGAACAATGATGATACAGATTACGACGGGTTCCAAAAAAAATGAAACAAAATATAACAATACTTTAGATGGCTGAGGATTGAACTGTTGAAATAATTATCATCACGCTATACCTTTAAGAAGCTAAACAGTCAATCATGGCAAAACAGAACGGCAATTTCAAATCTTTTTCTATTGAATTAAATAGTCTAATGGTTCGATGACCGCCTTTCGAATTGCAGGGCTTGAGTTCGGTCCCGGTATAATGTTTTACTTTTTGTGATTTTTTAAATATTTCTTTTGAATACTAGAAGATTTCCAAACAATAATAAAATAGAAGTAGTCATTCTTATGCAGTAACGCTTAGCTTGCTTATTTTTTCTTTATTATTTTTGCAGAAAAGAATGTCTATAATACATAGTTACTAAAAAACAGGAAATTGAAGTCAAAAGTTTTCATCGAAAAGATAGAAACCGATAGGTGTGCAAACGATAGTAGAGCGGAAAATATACGTATTGTTAAAGAATTTATGTCTATTTGACTCTTTAATTTTGACAAAATAGTCTTTAAATGTCGGGCCAACACATGACTGTATTATTGCGCGATTTAAATTCTTCTTTTCACATCAATGATACCCCTTTTTTTAAAGATGGGAAATCATTAAATGACTTCTTTCGCTCTGGGCGGAACGGAAGGGAGTGTCAGACTCTTACTGACTAAAACACAAAGTGTTCCTCCTAATGCCCTTTGCGTACCAGCGCCGCGGTGACTCTTTTGAATTCCGCAACCCTGTTAGACACTGGCCCTGGCGGGCCCCATCTTACAGTACTGACATTTCTTTGAGGCGCACGTGGAACACTACGCACCACCGACCCGGGATCGAGGATGCCCCTAACAATAATTTACACCGGTTAAGAAAAGTAGGTGGCCGCTTTTACTGATGCGTCAATTGCACTGACTTTCAGACGGGTATATGATGCCCTCTTTTACCAAATTATGTTTGCAGCGGCCTACTTAAATGGGCAATCTATTCAATGCCTTCCAGATACATCACTGAAGTTCACTACCGGGAGGTAGGTAGTCTCACTAATTCAAGTAGTCATGAGGTGCTGGATATCTTCCTTCACACAATCTGCTTTGCTCTTTGGGTGGTGGGCTTTGAAATTAATAGTTAGGCTATTTCGCTATTTGTAATAAATAATGAGGTTAGGTAAGCATTATTGTTCTGGGACATGTTTTGGATTGCTATAAAATATACACAATACTGCAGATTAGTTACATATTACACCGTACATACCATCACGCCTGTATTTCCCGATGGGTTAGGCAGAGGTGTAACAATGTACACCCACAGTTCGCCGGTATGTTTAGATCTCATGTAACAGGGGGCGAACCTATTGTCATTAACCGGGCACAAATCCTAA
Source organism: Caradrina kadenii (assembly GCA_947462355.1). Classification (NCBI taxonomy): domain Eukaryota; kingdom Metazoa; phylum Arthropoda; class Insecta; order Lepidoptera; family Noctuidae; genus Caradrina; species Caradrina kadenii. The sequence goes on along the minus strand of OX381684.1, from coordinate 12,468,109 downwards.
CTCCGAGCTGCTACTGAGAATTTCATAGAAAAACCCAATAACACTTTGCTTGACCTGGGAATCGAACCCAAGTCCTCTAGCGTAGCAGTCGCGCTTAGGACCACTAGGTTAACGAGGCAGTTCCTATGAAAGACAGTGGGAGATATTTTATCCTATGAAATAAAAAACATGACGTCATTAGCCACAAGGAGTTAAGCAGTCATTATAACATGGTATGGGAATTGCTATATTTTTTTATTATTATTACGCTATTTACTTTGTTTAGAGAATAGCTTCGGTGTTTAATGAAAGCCATGTAAGATATTTTCTGTGAGTTCGATCCCAATTGATTGTTACTTTTTGTCATTATTTTAATTGGTACCTAATTCAATTGTTTTTATTTTCGATGGTATGATTTCAATATTATAATAAAATAGGTTTAAGCATAACCTTAACATAACTTTGAAAATTTGCATACGTCGACTGAAGAAGAATGAATAGAACAGAATTCGACAGATTGGCCCACAAATTCTAGCTACCCCTAAGAATATTTTTCATGAATAAAAAACAGCACCTCAGAAACTTAAAGAGTTACCAATTTATATCGATAGTAGTATCGCCGCACCACAAGGATTCTCTGACGCAGGTACTCTCTGGTCACAGTTGTTTCGGGAGCTAACTGTTTCGGTTTCGGCGCTAGGACACGCCTTGGTGTTATCACTGTAGGATCACAAAGGAGCGTACGGTGGAGGTATGCCCCTGCTTGGGTAGAACATCAGCATGTCCTCATAAAGGCGATTGGCGGCGGCGACCTCTCGCATCCGGCCTTGGTTCATCCATAGTCCGGAGCGAGGGAGAATGAGAAGCAATCGCTTCCTTCTGCGAAGTAGTAATGCCAACGAAGGACGAGGCGAAACGCATGAGGGAGAGGTCAACCTTTCACCCCGGCCGCCAGAACAGAAGGGGATGCCCCGGGTGTCGAGAGTCGTAGAGCGATTCCAGACCACCGTCGGAGTGGGCTTGCGGTTGGCTACCGTTGTGTGGCTCGCCGTCCAACCAGAACCAGACCCAAGTCGAAGACGTACTGTGTTTCACGCGCGCCTCAAAGAGATGTTAGCACAGTTGCGGAATTTGTTCGAAAGACTCACCGCTGCCCTGGAACACAAAGGACATTGGAAGGAACTCGGATGGGTTTTAGCCAATAACAGTCTGACACTCCTTTCCACCAGAAAGGAAAAAATGATTTGACGACATCTCATGCTTAAAAAAGGGACCTCCCAACTTCGACACTTCATACAAGTGTTGAACGATTTATGTGCAAACGTTTTTTGTCCAAAATTTTAACTTCTGTCCTGAGCCACGCCACCAAAAAGTGTACTTATATTCAAATGGCAAAACAGAAATAGATTAGCAACAACAGAAACTGTACCAAAATCAATTTCACCCATAGAAAAATTCCGTGACAGTCGTTCTTCTGACGTTGAATGTCTCACAGACTTCACGCTTTCAGGATGCAAGTTGAATCAAGCATCAATCATAAATTATGCATCGCATTCGGAATTTCTTCTTATGGGTAGGTACTATAAACAGAAGATGTTCTACATGCTTAAAAATTTTCTTTAAATGGAAATTTATTGTGTAGTTTACGGTTCCAAAGATAAGGGATAATTTGTGAGGTAAAACTTTGCTTAGTCTTTTAAGAAGTCTTATGCTTACTGTTTTTTGTCCATACTTCCTCCCAAAAACTTTACATTAATTTGGTACTAACACGAAGCTCAAATTTTGTTGCCTGTTGCTCTGATTATAAGATTCATTTCTTCGGTCTTGATACTAGACAGATCGCAGCTACAATGTGAGGTATAATGTTAAAGCAGTGCCTATTAAAGATGCTGTTTAATGGTTTGAGAAAGAAAAGTAAGTAAATTTTGAAACCACATCATAGTATTATCTAAAGGGATAGTAAAGCCACATATACTCTCCTTACGCCAATTATGTTATAGCCCCAGGTATGGCGTAAGCCTATTACCAGCCGTGCACAAATCCAGACTTCAAGCGACTACAGATAAATTCTTTAAACCTACAGTCGTAACTATTAGCAGTCACCTTAGCAACTATTTGACCTGCTTGGAAGATTTTGATAACATAGTATTCAATACTTATTTAGTTAAGTAACACTTAGGTCGACGTGAGCGAAGCCGCGGGCAACAGCTAGTTTGTAATAAATAATGAGGTTAGGTAAGCATTATTGTTCTGGGACATGTTTTGGATTGCTATAAAATATACACAATACTGCAGATTAGTTACATATTACACCGTACATACCATCACGCCTGTATTTCCCGATGGGTTAGGCAGAGGTGTAACAATGTACACCCACAGTTCGCCGGTATGTTTAGATCTCATGTAACAGGGGGCGAACCTATTGTCATTAACCGGGCACAAATCCTAACTCCGAGCTGCTACTGAGAATTTCATAGAAAAACCCAATAACACTTTGCTTGACCTGGGAATCGAACCCAAGTCCTCTAGCGTAGCAGTCGCGCTTAGGACCACTAGGTTAACGAGGCAGTTCCTATGAAAGACAGTGGGAGATATTTTATCCTATGAAATAAAAAACATGACGTCATTAGCCACAAGGAGTTAAGCAGTCATTATAACATGGTATGGGAATTGCTATATTTTTTTATTATTATTACGCTATTTACTTTGTTTAGAGAATAGCTTCGGTGTTTAATGAAAGCCATGTAAGATATTTTCTGTGAGTTCGATCCCAATTGATTGTTACTTTTTGTCATTATTTTAATTGGTACCTAATTCAATTGTTTTTATTTTCGATGGTATGATTTCAATATTATAATAAAATAGGTTTAAGCATAACCTTAACATAACTTTGAAAATTTGCATACGTCGACTGAAGAAGAATGAATAGAACAGAATTCGACAGATAGGCCCACAAATTCTAGCTACCCCTAAGAATATTTTTCATGAATAAAAAACAGCAGCTCAGAAACTTAAAGAGTTACCAATTTATATCGATAGTAGGATCGCCGCACCACAAGGATTCTCTGACGCAGGTACTCTCTGGTCACAGTTGTTTCGGGAGCTAACTGTTTCGGTTTCGGCGCTAGGACACGCCTTGGTGTTATCACTGTAGGATCACAAAGGAGCGTACGGTGGAGGTATGCCCCTGCTTGGGTAGAACATCAGCATGTCCTCATAAAGGCGATTGGCGGCGGCGACCTCTCGCATCCGGCCTTGGTTCATCCATAGTCCGGAGCGAGGGAGAATGAGAAGCAATCGCTTCCTTCTGCGAAGTAGTAATGCCAACGAAGGACGAGGCGAAACGCATGAGGGAGAGGTCAACCTTTCACCCCGGCCGCCAGAACAGAAGGGGATGCCCCGGGTGTCGAGAGTCGTAGAGCGATTCCAGACCACCGTCGGAGTGGGCTTGCGGTTGGCTACCGTTGTGTGGCTCGCCGTCCAACCAGAACCAGACCCAAGTCGAAGACGTACTGTGTTTCACGCGCGCCTCAAAGAGATGTTAGCACAGTTGCGGAATTTGTTCGAAAGACTCACCGCTGCCCTGGAACACAAAGGACATTGGAAGGAACTCGGATGGGTTTTAGCCAATAACAGTCTGACACTCCTTTCCACCAGAAAGGAAAAAATCATTTGACGACATCTCATGCTTAAAAAAGGGACCTCCCAACTTCGACACTTCATACAAGTGTTGAACGATTTATGTGCAAACGTTTTTTGTCCAAAATTTTAACTTCTGTCCTGAGCCACGCCACCAAAAAGTGTACTTATATTCAAATGGCAAAACAGAAATAGATTAGCAACAACAGAAACTGTACCAAAATCAATTTCACCCATAGAAAAATTCCGTGACAGTCGTTCTTCTGACGTTGAATGTCTCACAGACTTCACGCTTTCAGGATGCAAGTTTAATCAAGCATCAATCATAAATTATGCATCGCATTCGGAATTTCTTCTTATGGGTAGGTACTATAAACAGAAGATGTTCTACATGCTTAAAAATTTTCTTTAAATGGAAATTTATTGTGTAGTTTACGGTTCCAAAGATAAGGGATAATTTGTGAGGTAAAACTTTGCTTAGTCTTTTAAGAAGTCTTATGCTTACTGTTTTTTGTCCATACTTCCTCCCAAAAACTTTACATTAATTTGGTACTAACACGAAGCTCAAATTTTGTTGGCTGTTGCTCTGATTATAAGATTCATTTCTTCGGTCTTGATACTAGACAGATCGCAGCTACAATGTGAGGTATAATGTTAAAGCAGTGCCTATTAAAGATGCTGTTTAATGGTTTGAGAAAGAAAAGTAAGTAAATTTTGAAACCACATCATAGTATTATCTAAAGGGATAGTAAAGCCACATATACTCTCCTTACGCCAATTATGTTATAGCCCCAGGTATGGCGTAAGCCTATTACCAGCCGTGCACAAATCCAGACTTCAAGCGACTACAGATAAATTCTTTAAACCTACAGTCGTAACTATTAGCAGTCACCTTAGCAACCATTTGACCTGCTTGGAAGATTTTGATAACATAGTATTCAATACTTATTTAGTTAAGTAACACTTAGGTCGACGTGAGCGAAGCCGCGGGCAACAGCTAGTTTAAAATATTTATGTATCTGGGTATTTTCTTAGTTTATCTTGGACATCTCTGACCTCGATGACAGAACGATAGGAAACATTGTGACGATATCTGTACCTATAAATATTATAAACCTGAAATCACCAATACATCCTGATCAATGATTGATACTCGTGCCTTCTTCGTATGGGAAGAGGCCTTTGATCTTCAGTGGAAAATAATAAGCACGTTGGAAATAATACATTTCCAACGTGCCAATAATTCAAAACATCGAATTAAAAATGGAAATATTCCGCGTTTATTGTGTGAATACAAATACTTTTATCCTCTTTGAAGTCGGGCGCGGCATAATATGTCATGTTTAAAAATGATAAATAAACGAACGTGACACTCACAGTACACGTGTAAGTGGGGTTCGTCGAAACGCCAAAGCTTGCGTAATATGATAGTAATCTTTAAATTGTATTAATTATCAATTTTTTGTTAATAATATTAAAACGTAACCACATAATACGCGTTGTAAAAATACAAATTATGAAGCCGTTAGCTGTGCATATTATTCCAAAAATTAAGTAGGAAATATTGCCGCAAAAATTCCGCATTCCGCAAAAATTCGAGTCTCCTCCTTGTGCTTATTGGCATAGTTCTGTTCTGTCTCCTGCATGTTTGGAGGAAAGTGGTTATTATGTTTTCTCTTACTCCTCCGCTATTTCTTTCTGATTAATTTGAAGTAGGAAGTTGGATCGTTTATCCGGGACTCGTCGAGCTTCATTGCCTCAGTGCTTTTGCTGGTGGTATCTACTGTTGAGTTTAGCTTTCAGGACATACAGTGGACGGCAATATAGTGGCGGACTTGTCTCATAAAAAAAAACCGAATCACTGCTTATGGCACACGAAAAACATTGTGCTTTCAAGATAACTGCCTCGTTAGCCTAGTGGTCCTAAGCGCGACTGCTACGCTATAGGTTTTGGGTTCGATTCCCGGGTCGAGCAAAGTGTTATTGGGTTTTTCTATGAAATTCTCAAAAACAACTCAGAGTTAGGAATTGTGCCCGGTCAATGGCAATAGGCTCGCCCCCTATTACATGGAACTTAAAACATACTGGCAAATTGTGGGTGTACATTGGTACACCTCAGTCTACCTATCCTACGGTGAATACAGGCGTCATGGTGTGTTACGTAAAGTATAGTTTAACGTTTAAATCTTATTTTCGTAAATAAAGGTTTTTTTAGATGGGAAATCTTCAATTACTCCCCCCTCCCTTAGTGTCAGACTTTTACTGACTAAAATCCATCCATGTTCCTTCTTGTGCTCTTTGCGTTCGGGGGGTCGCTATCTCTTTCGAACAATCCGTGGCCCCGGCAGACGTCGGCCCTGACTGGCCCCTCCGAAAAAAGAGGGCAGAATTTTTCTTTTACAATTTGCACAATTTTTTATGAAAGATGGAGTGAACAATTCCTTTTTATAAATTGTTCGCGTCCCCCTCTGAAACAAGGTAATAAAATTGCAAACTTAAGAGACAATTTCACTTCACCTACTTGAATATGATTGACAGAATTGATGGATGTCTTATTGCGGTGTCAAGAAAATTAATGAAGAATCAAGTTTGGAAGAAATACGTGAACTTTGTCAGTCGCCACGGGTAATGTCGGACACAGAAAGTATTTCGTCATTTTCTTAAATTGCGTTTATTGTTTTAGGGACGATTTTGAAATCGTCAATTTTTTTTTACGTCATTGGATGGCAAACAAGCCGACGGGCCATCTCATGGTAAGTGGTCACCGCTACCTATTATCTGCAAAACCAGAGGCATTAAAAATGCGTTGCCATCCCAGAGATAAAGAGGAAATGTCTCTTGTGCCTGTAATTATATATAGTACTAGCTGTTGCCCGCGGCTTCGCTCACGTCGACCTAAGTGTAACTTAACTAAATAAGTATTGAATACTATGTTATCAAAATCTTCCAAGCAGGTCAAATGGTTGCTAAGGTGACTGCTAATAGTTACGACTGTAGGTTTAAGGAATTTATCTGTAGTCGCTTGAAATCTGGATTTGTGCTCGGCTGGTAATAGGCTTACGCCATACCTGGGGCTAAAACATAATTGGCGTAAGGAGAGTATATGTGGCTTTACTATCCCTTTAGATAATACTATGATGTGGTTTCAAAATTTACTTTTCTTTCTCAAACTATTAAACAGCATCTTTAATAGGCACTGCTTTAACATTATACCTCACATTGTAGCTGCGATCTGTCTAGTATCAAGACCGAAGAAATGAATCTTATAATCAGAGCAACAGCCAACAAAATTTGAGCTTCGTGTTAGAACCAAATTAATGTAAAGTTTTTGGGAGAAAGTATGGACAAAAAACAGTAAGCATAAGACTTCTTAAAAGACTAAGCAAAGTTTTACCTCACAAATTATCCCTTATCTTTGGAACCGTAAACTACACAATAAATTTCCATTTAAAGAAATTTTTTAAGCATGTAGAACATCTTCTGTTTATAGTACCTACCCATAAGAAGAAATTTCGAATGCGGTGCATAATTCATGATTGATGCTTGATTCAACTTGCATCCTGAAAGCGTGAAGTCTGTGAGACATTCAACGTCAGAGGAACGACTGTCACGGAATTTTTCTATGGGTGAAATTGATTTTGGTACAGTTTCTGTTGTTGCTAATCTATTTCTGTTTTGCCATTTGAATATAAGTACACTTTTTGGTGGCGTGGCTCAGGACAGACGTTAAAATTTTGGACAAAAAACGTTTGCACATAAATCGTTCAACACTTGTATGAAGTGTCGAAGTTGGGAGGTCCCTTTTTTAAGCATGAGATGTCGTCAAATGATTTTTTCCTTTCTGGTGGAAAGGAGTGTCAGACTGTTATTGGCTAAAACCCATCCGAGTTCCTTCCAAAGTCCTTTGTGTTCCAGGGCCGCGGTGAGTCTTTCGAACAAATTCCGTAACTGTGCTGACATCTCTTTGAGGCGCGCGTGAAACACAGTACGTCGTCGACTTGAGTCTGATTCTGGTTGGACGGCGAGCCGCACAACGGTAGCCGACCGCAAGTCTACTCGGACGGTGGTCTGTAATCGCTCTACGACTCCGACACCCGGGGCATCCCCTTCTGTTCTGGCGGCCGGGGTGAAAGGTTGACCTCTCCCTCATGCGTTTCGCCTCCTCCTTCGTTGGCATTACTACTTCGCAGAAGGAAGCGATTGCTTCCCATTCTCCCTCGCTCCGGACTATGGATGAACCAAGGCCGGACGCGGGATGTCGCCGCCGCCAATCGCCTTTATGAGGACACGCTGATGTTCTGCCCAAGCAGGGGCATACCTCCACCGTACGCTCCTTTGTGATCCTACAGTGATAACACCAAGGCGTGTCCTAGCGCCGAAACCGAAACAGTTAGATCCCGAAACAACTGTGACCAGAGAATACCTGCGTCAGAGAAACCTTGTGGTGCGGCGATCCTATCCCCATCGAAAATAAAAACAATTGAATTAGGTACCAATTAAAATAATGACAAAAAGTAACAATCAATTGGGATCGTACTCACACAAAATATCTTACATGGCTTTAATTAAACACCGAAGCTATTCTCTAAACAAAGTAAATAGCGTAATAATAATAAAAAAATATAGCAATTCCCATACCATGTTATAATTGACTGCTTAACTCCTTGTGGCTAATGACGTCACATTTTTTATTTCATAGGATAAAATATCTCCCACTGTCTTTCATAGGAACTGCCTCGTTAGCCTAGTGGTCCTAAGCGCGACTGCTACGCTAGAGGTCTTGGGTTCGATTCCCAGGTCAAGCAGAGTGTTATTGGGTTTTTCTATGAAATTCTCAGTAGCAGCTCGGAGTTAGGATTTGTGCCCGGTTAATGACAATAGGTTCGCCCCCTGTTACATGAGATCTAAACATACCGGCGAACTGTGGGTGTACATTGTTACACCTTTGCCTAACCCATCGGGAAATACAGGCGTGATGGTATGTGTAATATGTACGTAATCTGCAGTATTGTGTATATTTTATAGCAATCCAAAACATGTCCAAGAACAATAATGCTTACCTAACCTCATTATTTATTACAAATAGCGAAATAGCTATTAATTACAAAGCCCACCACCCAAAGAGCAAAGCAGATTGTGTGAAGGAAGATATCCAGCACCTCATGACTACTTGAATTAGTGAGACTACCTACCTCCCGGTAGTGAACTTCAGTGATGTATCTGGAAGGCATTGAATAGATTGCGCATTTAAGTAGGCCGCTGCAAACATAATTTGGTAAAAGAGGGCATCATATACCCGTCTGAAACTCAGTGCAATTGACGCATCAGTAAAAGCGGCCACCTACTTTTCTTAACCGGTGTAAATTATTGTTAGGGGTATCATCGATCCCGGGTCGGTGGTGCGTTGTGTTCCACGTGCGCCTCAAAGAAATGTCAGTACTGTAAGATGGGGCCCGCCAGGGCCAGTGTCTAACAGGGTTGCGGAATTCAAAAAAGTCACCGCGGCGCTGGTACGCAAAGGGCATTAGGAGGAACACTTTGTGTTTTAGTCAGTAAAAGTCTGACACTCCCTTCCGTTCCGCCCAGAGCGAAAGAAGTCATTTAAAGATTTCCCATCCTTAAAAAAAAGGGGTATCATTGATGTGAAAAGAAGAATTTAAATCGCGCAATAATACAGTCATGTGTTGGCCCGACATTTAAAGACTATTTTGTCAAAATTAAAGAGTCAAATAGACATAAATTCTTTAACAATACGTATATTTTCCGCTCTGCTATCGTTTGCACACCTACCAGTTTCAATTTTTTCGATGAAAATTTTTGACTTCAATTTGCTGTTTTTTAGTAACTATGTATTATAGACAGTCTTTTCTGCAAAAATAATAAAGAAAAAATAAGCAAGCTAAGCGTTACTGTATAAGAATGACTACTTCTATTTTATTATTGTTTGGAAATCTTCTAGTATTCAAAAGAAATATTTCAAAAATCACAAAAAGTAAATCATTATACCGAGACCGAACTCAAGCCCTGCGATTCGGAAGGCGGTCATCGAACCATTAGACTATTTAATTCAATAGAAAAAGATTTGAAATTGCCGTTCTGTTTTGCCATGATTGACTGTTTAGCTTCTTAAAGGTATAGCGTGATGATAATTATTTCAGCAGTTCAATCCTCAGCCATCTAAAGTATTGTTATATTTTGTTTCATCTTTTTTGAAACCCGTCGTAATCTGTATCATCAATGTTCATCCCCCAAAGTAGATAGCGCGATAATTTATAGCTTACGACCAACTTTGGCCTATGATGAATATATACAATACAAAAATTGAACGTAATCTGTCCGGCAGTATTTGCGTGATGCTCTAACAAACAAACAGACAAAAATTTAGAATCGCTTCCCGACTCCGTAGCAATCACTTTTTTTAAATATATTAAATGTACAGTTTTGACTTCGCTACGATTTTATTATAAGTATAAAATAGACTATGTACAGACATTATTTTCTGCTTTAATATTAAAAGATTTAAAAAAATAAGTAAGCAAATCAATGTTATGGCAGAAGTTATGCATACTTTTATTTTATTATTGTTGGGAATCTACCTGTACGAAAAAAAATGTTTAAAAAAACACAAAAAGTAAAACTGTTATTGAGGACCGAACTCACGATCAGCGATTTGCGAGGCGGTCATCAAACCATTAGACTATTTACTACTTCGGAAATAACTCTAAAATAGCCGTTCTAGTTTGCCATTATTGACTGCTTTACTCTTTGAAGGTATAGCGTGATGATAATTATTTTAGAAGTTCAATTCCGCAGCTATCTACAATATTCTTACATTATATGTCGTTGTTTTCAATCCCGTGAGAATCTGTAGAAGAACTCGGACATAATGCAACATTGCTCATCCCCCAAAGCAAATAGCGTGATAATTTATAGCCTAAGTTTTAAGTGGAGCTTACCGCAATATATTAGTGAAAACCGCATTCAAATCGGTTAAGCCACGGCTGAGATTAGCGTGTTCAAACGCACAGACAAACAGACAAACAGACAAACAGACAAACAGACAAAAATTCTAAAAACCATATTTTCGGCATTAGAATCATTACCCGACCACGTAGCAATTACTTTTTTTCAAAAATATTAAATGTACAGTTTTGGCTTCGCTACGATTTTATTATATGTATAGATAGATTGTACTAGTTGTTGGTCGCGGCTTCGCTTACGTCGCGCTAAGTGTTGCTTAACTAAATCAGTATGGAATACTATGTTATTTTAATCTTTCAAGCAGGCCAAATGGTTGCAAAGGTGACTGGTAATAGTTACGACTGTAGGTTTAAAGAATTAGTCTGTAGATGCTCGGAGTCACAATAAATATAAATAAATATGAGGCTAGATAATGTCAAATCCTACTATCCTGCTATCTACTATCCTATCCTAATTCCTACAGTCCTACTATGTATATTATATTTAGAAAATAAACAATGTACTATTATAGAAGCAAAAGTTTCTGAGGGTGGATGGTAGGATGAATGTTTGTTACTCTTTCACGCTGAAATACTCAGGTGAATATAAACACATTAGATAATTTGATATACTGCCTCGGTAGTCTAGTGGTCTTAAGCGCGACTGCTACGCTAGAGGTCTTGGGTTCGATTCCTAGGTCGAGCAGTGTTTTTAGAATTTTCTATAAAATTCTCAGTAGCAGCTCGGAGTTGTGCCCGGTTAATGGCAATAGGCTCGCCCCCTAATACATGGGAGTTACACATACCGGCGAACTGTGGGAGTACATTGGTGCACCTCTGCCTAACCCTTCGGGGAATACAGGCGTGAAACTATGTAGATAATTTTAATCCCGTTTTTTGTGTTCCATTATGATAATTTTCAAAATTCCGCGCAAACGAAGTCGAGGGCAGAATACATTTTTAAATACATTACATTTTTAAATTTTATTCTAGAGAAATGTCTTTGAAAGAAGGCATCTATTTATCCAGTAAGTTTGAAACGAACTAGGAAAAGGTACAAGTCAATATTCATAGAAAAATGAATTACAAACAAAATGAAAGATAAATAAACATGATAACAGAAGTTAAACTAATTGCGTAACTTTCATTTCCCCTTAATGTAACAGAAACATGTTGTAACTAAATATGTCATTATCGCAAGAAGAAAAGTTAATCTAACTTTATTTATTACTTTATTACTGAACTCTGCTCGGTAACTTGATAAAGCGTACGTCATGTTGAAATTAGGCCATTTCCAGTAGAACTGAAAATTATTAGCTTTGTATTTTTTAAATGAAAAAATTCCAAACTCTCGGCCTCGTTAGCCTAATGATCCTAACCGTGACTGTTACGCTAGAGGTCTTGGGTTCGATTCCCAGATCGAGCAGTGTTATTAGATTTTTCTATAAAATTCTCAGTAGCAGCTCGGAGTTGTGCCCTGTTAATGGCAACACGCTCGTCCCCTATTACATAGAACTTAAAACATACACACACATAACATACCATCACGCCTGTAATCCCCGATGGGTTAGGCAGAGGTGTGCCAACGTACACCCACAGTTCGCCAGTATGGGTTTTTAAGTTTTTAGGTCTTTTGGTATTTAGGTCCCATATGCCTATATGCATATGGGGCGAGCCTATTGCCATTAACCGGGCACAAATCCTAACTCCGAGCTGCTACTGAGAATTTTATAGAAAAACCCAATAAGACTTTGCTCGACCTGGGAATCGAACCCAAGACCTTTAGCGTAGCAGTCGCGCGTAGGACCACTAGGCCAACGAGGCAGTTCCCCTCACTCAAGTTCATCATTATAATATTATCTCTCCATTAAGAACCAATGATCAAAAGCATACTTCCATACCACACTCCCAACATAATTACGTCTCCAAGTGTCTCTTATCAACCTGTATTTACATCTGAACAAGAAAAAATGTCGAAACAAGCAAAAAATATAATAATATTTCACTTATTTGGCTGTCAAGTAAACGGAATTAATAAATCACCCTCGTTTCGAGCCCCTCGGAATGAAAGTTGTAAGGAAAGATGAGACAAAGGGGGCTATTTCCGATGATCTATCAAAACACTCAAGCACAGGTACAGATGTTGACAGAAGTGTTGCGAATATTGAATTATTTTAAGGATTATTTATTTATGTTAATGGTTTTAGTTTGTCGCGTTTTAGGATGAAGTTTACTCTGTTTGCTTGGGAGTTAGAGGTGTAGTATTTAGTCAGGAAGGTATATATAGACACGGTGAACTGGATATCTAACATTTTTGAACAACGAAGTTTTATTACGACATTTCTTTGTTCTTTTTTCGAGATATTTTTAAAATTATGATCAACAGTTGTTCGAATTTCTTTTCTTATTCCTTATACAGTGAAAAAAAAATATCGGCGTTTACATAATACTTCAACCACCCCAAATTAATACCATCCTCTCAAAACTAATTAGCACAAAAACATTATTCTATCCTTAATCTGACTTTGACATGTGTGTTACTTTTTAATACCTTTCTCCGGGCGCCTTATTTTTAGCTTCTACGTTCTCTCGCTAGATGGCGGTAGTCGTTAGACTGATAAGAATATAAAGTTTACTAAGGCACTGATACTGCGGATAAATGAGGCTGAACGATTTGCGATAGCAATCTCTCGCCAGCGATATCCTTGGAGCTACTTATTTTAGAAAAAAAAATTAAAATAAAATTGAAATATAGGAAATAGAGGTTTTGTAAACTTTACATGAAAACATTATTATGTAGTTGTTACTTTTGTACAGTACCTATTTTATGATTGAGTTTAGTTTTCCGACAATAAATCAGCACATGTAAGAAATTGTAACATTTTTCTAAATAATTTTAGTTATTATGCATACGTTTAGAATGCACTTACAATGGACTTTTATTGGTCAATAGTAATATAACGTATTTGTGATACTGTGAAATAATTAATTAAATTTTTAAGAGATTGTGAATTCAGTTGTTATTTCAGATTAATTATGTTAGACAAAGAATATTCTATTACTAGAAAATTTAAAAGTAAATTAAATGTTTAAGGTTTTTATTTATATGTAATAAATATTTTAAATAAAAGACCCACTTTAAGATTTAGTTTTCACACGATGTCATCTCAAATTAATCTGTTTGAAAATAATTTATTACGTAACTTGATGTCACTTTTATAATTAAAAAACTTTACTAAATCGCAGAGAAAATAGTCCCAAACTGAACCTTTATTCTTAAGTCTAACTAAATTAGATTGCTGTTAATGTATTCACTAAGATCTCAAACAACAAAATACTTGGAATAACAACTTAAAATAAATTGAGTTTTAGAATATTTAAAATACAATTTAGCATGAATAGAACACAGAAATACAAACGCGGATCATGAATAAATAATAATATTACCAGCCTATTATGGCTAAAGGCCTATTTACATACAGTGAGTAGGCATACGCATTGATCACCACGCTCGATTAAGGCGAATTGGAGATTGGCGCATGTTTTTATCCTTCATCTAAGTTTATCTTTAACATTATTGACATTGGTTAAGAAAAACTTTGTGAGGAAACCTGGAGTTATTATTGATATGAGTCTGGAACCGCCAATCAGCCTTAAGCAAGCGTGGTGATGAATGCAGCGAAACAATAATAAGCTGATATTATTATTAAAAAGTGCTAGCAAGAAATAATGAAATAAAATAAAATAATAATATTTACATAACAAAACCTAGAATGTCAAAACATCAAAATTTTATTCTGTTAACACTTGCGCTACCGTCAGTACCTACCTATCTATCAGTGAGAGCCAAGCCTCTAATAATGGCCCTTCTATTTTTTGTGACGTAATATCAGCAAGCCAGCGGTACGGACCGATGACGTAATTATATTAAAATTGCTTACGAACATAAGTGAAATAGTGTTTCTGCTGTATTATGACGATACATAAAAGGTTTTTTTTTCAATCGACATGAAAGAAAAGGTGCCGTTTTGCATCCCTGCCAAATTCAAGAAGGTAACTATGCTAGTGATTCTCAACACGATTCAATAACAAAACAAATATACTGTTTTTGTGTGTTTTTATTCGAACTAGCCTTGTTTAGGCAGGTTGGGCGATGGACCCGCACGCACACAGTGAAATAGTCGCACGACACTGCCTATACCGTATACAAAACGGGGTGATTCTGCTATTTAAAAGAGCTGTATTCTGAAAATCTGTCAAATATAAACAACAACAATAAATCAAGTCTTTATTCATTATTGATCACGTTTCGTAATTTTATGTGATTGCTAGCTTCTGCTCGCGACTTCGTTCGCGTAGTTTTTTCACTCGCATTAGGTTAGATCTTTGGTTACTGCTCCGCACCTATTGGTCGTAGAGTGATGTTATATAGCATATAGCCTTCCTCGATAAATTAACTATCCAACACAAAAATAAATTTTCAATTCAAACCAGTAGTTCCAGAGATTAGTGCGTTCAACCAAACAAACAACCGATCCTGTATCATGCAACGGGGACATTTTTTAATTCTTTACATGATTTCCAAGTGATAATAGAGATTGGCATTCTTTATTACTATTAAAAAAAATACACTACGAGGCGATAATTATTAACAAACTCTTCAGCTTTATAATATTAATATAGATTTATGTTTTGTATGATAACTTTTTGAAATACAAGGATGCAAAACTGCTCCATTTAATACAAAGTTATCGTTCTCGTACCGTACGTCGTAGCGTAATATTCCATAGCCTATGAATCTAGCAATCATAATACATACAAAAAGCTTTTTTCCGAACCGATTGTTAGTTCCAGAGATTTGCGTATTAAAACAAACAATACAACTTTTCAGCTTTAGATATATATAGATAATTAAAATGTTAGGTTTTACTGAATAATCTTAGGATTTACAACAGTTCAAGCTTTTATACTAACAATCATCCCCTTACTATAGATTTACATACATCCATACCGTCACGCCTGTATTCCCCGAAGGGTTAGGCAGAGGTGTACCAATGTACACCCACAGTTCGCCAGTATGTTTTTTAGGTCCCATGTAATAGGGGGCGAGCCTATTGCCATTAACCGGGCACAAATCCTAACTCCGAGCTGCTACTGAGAAATTCTTAATGGAAAATCCAATAACACTTTGCTCGACCTGGGAATCGAACCCAGGACCCCATGCTTATCAGTCGCGCTTGATATGTATGTATAGATTGCTTTTGTAACTTCATTGAGATAGAAAGAAAGTGTCGGGTGCTTGTCATTCTTCTATTGTAGGGAATAAGTGTCGGAATATTGTAGCTGTTAAGTAATTGGATAGCAATTTGCCACCCTTTAATGATGGTATTGTCATGTTCCGTAGTTTATTTACCCATTAATAATCGACATCCTGCTAGGAAATAAATGAACAGTTCAGAATCAATTCTTAAGTGATTCTGAATTGTTTTAATAAATTATTTTTATATGTTTTTTTTTGTATTTCCCGAAGGGTTACGCAGAGGTGCACCCTATGTACATCCCTATTGCTCATATTGCCCTTAACCGGGCACAAATCCTAACTCCGAACAGCTACTGAGAATTTCATACAAAAACCCAATATCACTTTTTGCTCGACCTGGGAATCGAACCCAAGACTTTTAGCGTAGCAGTTGCGCTTAGGACCACTAGGCTAAAGGGCCAGTTACCACTACCATTTTATATTTTTATTAATATGTACATAAGGCGGACTAAGGGTGAATACTTCAATGTAGACCATGATGCAACATTGTATGTTGGCTGACTCGTTGAACACGCGACTGGAAGCACGACTGCCGTGTGTGCTGGGTTTGATTCCCAGTTCGGACTAAATTACATTGAGTTTTTTCATGGGAAACTTCTTAGTCACAGCACGGAGTTTGGGAGTTACTGGCATGGCACTCCTACACCTCGGAAAGCACGTAAAGCCGTGTGTTGTCCACCTGATTTTCCCCGGTCGTGTCAATTTGCTGTCCTATCACACTTTGATAGTGACAGCACCTGTGTTTGCGCACACGTTTGTGCACAGGAATATCTCTCATGTAAGTACATAGAATCACAAATACATCACACAGAATCTTGGGAGATAATTGTTATTAAAATTTTAATTCTCAATGTTAAAACCAAAAATGTAATAATGATAAGAAAGAAAAAAAAAGAATGAATAAAGAACAAAGGTCAAATTAAGTTTTGACGTTAACTCGTCTCTAGTACTATTATATTTTATCTTGAACAAAATACTTTTCTGAGCTGTCACTTAGGAGGATGACAGATTAGTCACCTTAGGCTTTTCGTTAGGGCCCTTTAGCTGTTTGGACAATGGCCTCTTTCGTTAAGATTTCTTTAGTTAGTTTGTAATAATATTTTATTCACGGGTTTTTTGTAGATAAATTTTATCAGATATTTTATTTTTTTAAGAAATGATCTGCGGTTTCATAGATTTCTTCTTTTGCATTGTCATTGTATGACATATATACCTACAGCGCATTTGAAAGCTAAATTCCCGTAATTAAACACGTTATAACTGCCTCGGTAGCATAGTGGTCCTAAGCGCGACTGCTACGCTAGAGGTCTTGGGTTCGATTCCCAGGTCAAACAAAAAGTGTTATTGGGTTTTTCTATGAAATTCTCAGTAGCAGCTCGGAGTTAGGATTTGTGCCCGGTTAATGGCAATAGGCTCGCCCCCTATTATATGGGACCTAAACATACCGGCGAGCTGTGGGTGTACATTGTTACACCTCTGCCTAACTCTTCGGGGCATACAGGCGTGATGGTATGTAAAAATCTGGTAGAAATTTCAACTCAGCGACATCATCTGCTTAGCCTTTTCCCAACTATGTTGGGGTCGGCTTCCAGTCTAACCGGATGCAGCTGAATACCAGTGTTTTACATGGAGCGACTGCCTATCTGACCTTACTGTTACTGTTACTGGTACAGTTACTGGCCAACTCTTACTCTCGGTTAGACTGGTTGCCTGACATTCTGGCTTCTGAGTATCCGTGACGACTATCAAAGATCTACGAGGCAGTTTCACCTCAGCGACAATTAATCAAAAAAATAATATAATAAACGCATGCATTCCTAATCATCATTATCAGTATCTCAACCGAATGACGTCCACTGCTGGACATATATAGGCCCCAAAGTATCGCCACAATGACCGGTCCTGTGCTGCCCGCGCATACCAATATACATCAACTACAATTGTAATAATAACCCAGTCAGATTAAAAGAACTACAAATATTTACGTCAAATCGGAATTTAAACATGTGACATGTAACTCAAAATGTTGTACACAGGATAAAAGCACTGCTACATAGAATTGTGGTGTGTTTCCTGTCAAATAACTTACATACAAAATGATTCGTAACTCAATATCAGGAGTTTGAGGTCTGAATATCAGTCCTTGTATCCTGCCTTCAAAATTTCATAGAGTTTAATTAGTTTTTGCCCAAAATATGACTAGACCACTTTTGTATGAAGCTCGCTGTCGGATACGCCCCTTAAGGTTACCCAAACCACTGTAGCGAAACAGTTGTGACACGCATCACGTCTTCTTAATCATAATGTCACTCCTAGTCTCCTAGCGGACACATATTACAATGATTTTAGATTTTAGGCTGTCTTTTGAGGTTATAAGGTTTAATATTCAGTATCCGTCTCAGTTTTAGAGTGTATAGATGTGGGATTTTAGTTTTATGTAGGTCGCTATTAGGTCGCTCGCTGGTAGGATATTTCTGTTAAATAATATTGATGTTAGGTAATGTTAGGTAACTTTTCCTGTAGGTATGGTATAATATAGCTAATTATAATGTACTAGTGGACCTGACAGGCGTTGCTTGGCTACTAGCGCCATTACATTAATCTAGGGATCTACTTAAACTTACACAAAAAGTTTCATTAAAATCGGTCCAGCCTTATGTGAGGAGTACAGTGGCATACATAATCTAGAACTATTATTTCTATAACTTTATATTTTTATTTTATTTTTGCCAATTATTTACATTCTAAACGAAAATGGTAAAAAATATTAGATTCTATCCACTGATAAGATGATTTTCTTTTATCTATGAAAACTTTGATTAAAAATAAAACTGAATTATTTTTTTGGGTGAAGGGAATTTATAGTTTAATTAAACTTTTTCCAAACATTACTAGAGATTGGGCAGTCATTGTACGCACATAAGATTTTTGTGTTTTGTGTAATATAGAAAAGGAATATATTATTTACCTACACATTTAAACGTGCATTTGCTTACGCTTTTTTTTTAGCAGGGGCTACAGAATTCCGTCTACTTATTATTAAAAATGAATTAATAAATACTACTGTGATTATAAACAAAACGTCTTTAATACAATATTATGAAAAAATACGAATGGTTCAGGGGGCCTGGCAACCTTTTGTTTACCGGTATTTAAAAAAAATAACCTAGCTTAGGTACTAGTCTTCTACAAATTAGGTAAAAAAATTATCTTTAGACTAAGTTAATAATATCTATTCTATTATGAAAAAAACTGGCCAAGTGCGAGTCGGACTCGCGCATGAAGGGTTCCGTACCATTATCTATAAAAACGACAAAAAAAATCACGTTTGTTGTATGGGCGAGCTCCCTTAAATATTTATTTTATTCTGTTACAAAAATATATCATCTGTGAAAATTTCAACAGTCTAACTATCACGGTTCATGTCATGCAGCCTGGTGACAGATGGACAGACAGATGGACGGACGGACAGCGGAATCTTAGTAGTAGGGTTCTGTTTTACCTTTTGGGTACGGAATTTTGAAAACAAACATGTATGTTAACAAACATAGAAATTCACATACAAAAACAGCCAATTCCGGGACAACTATCTGTAAGCCTGGAAATATTAATTTATATTCAAGAATCGAACCCGCGGCAAGTGGCGCAGAAACCAAGCAATCTGCCACTGTGCCGTACGTGTCCTATTCTTTTCTACAACGAGACTTACACACTTTTATTGCTCCATCAATAAATTCCAAAGTAATACATTAAATATGTCTGATATACAGTGTCTGTCGCAAGTTATAACTTCGCTAAAACCTTTGGGGTATTGCTTGATATGATACATTCATTTATCTCTACAGTTCGTCCCCCGGGCGCTATATCATTTTGTGCCAGTCCGAACTCTGGACAGAAAGTCAAGGACAATTTTTATTTTGAAAAGGAAATTTTTATTTTCTAGAACGAGGAACAATGAAAATTACAGTCTGGTCCGGATATATATAATTATTGACAGTAGTTAGTTGTTAACTGTCTCGTTAGCCTAGTTGTCCTAAGCGCGACTGCTACGCTAGAGGTCTTGGGTTCGATTCCCAGGTCAAGCAAAAAGTGTTATTGGGTTTTTCTATGAAATTTTCAGTAGCAGCTCGGAATTAGGATTTCCGCCCGGTTTATGGCATTAGGCTCGTCCCCTATAACACGGGACCTAAACTACTGGGGGTTTAGATTGGTGCACCTCTGTCTAACCCTTCGCGGAATACAGACGTGATGGCATGTATATGCGATTGTTAATTGTCGTCAAAAACTTAACTTTTTACTTGCTTATTTTCAAGGTTTTATTTGTATTGTGTGGAACCCTAATTCGTTTTCTAAAATAAAAGTTAGGCTACTTTTGTTTTACTACTTATAACATCTCAACTGTCATGTTTGAGGAGTTTTTCGTGATCGCCACGCTTGGCAGGCAGGCAGAGCAATCCACAGCATCAGTAGTACTATTTTATAACAATCTTCCTTGGTGAATTTAGGTGAAGTGAGTTTGAGGCGAGCTGTCAATTCCTAACATCTACTGTTAATAAGACATTCTCTATCAACACTCTCTATATGAACTCACTAAGGAAAATTCGCACAAAATATACCTGCGCTAGTTTTGTCAGGCAATAACGCCCTGTGAAAACCATAATATCTTCGGTAACAAGAACGATTCGTTTTCCAATATAGCGATCGAGTAAAAACGTCACGTCCTCAAATTGATTACGTCAAATGCTGCTTCAGCAAAATCTGTCTCATTACGCGTTGTCCCAAGCCTGGCTCAGACAATGTCTTATTAATTAAGTGATATTAGATATTACAAGTGTGTCGTGTACTCGTGGAATACGAATATCAGTTCCCGGGAGTAAAATAAAGGTGACGTAGGTTGGAAGAAATTAATGTTATTATATTTTATGCGTAGATAGATTGTTCTTTTGAAACTAATACGGAGCTAGTGCTAAACTAGAGCTAGTAAATGCCTCAGTAGCCCAGTGGTACTAAGCGCGACTGCTTCGCTAGAGGTCTTGGGTTCGATTCCCAGGTCGAGCAAAAAGTGTTATTGGGTTTTTCTGTGAAATTCTCAGTAGCAGCTCGGAGTTGGGATTTGTGCCCGGCTAATAGCAATAGGCTCGCCCCCTATTACATGGGACCTAAACATACCGGCGAACTGTGGGTGTACATTGTTACACCTCTGCCTAACCCTTCGGGGAATACAGGCGTGATGGTATGTTATGTTACGGAGCTAGTCTAGTCGAAAAGTAGTCGATTCTAGTACGAAACTAGTCGTTGCTAGTAGGAAAGTAGTCTGAAGCTAGTAGAAATTAGACCAAAACTAGTTTATGCCGGTAATAAATTAGTGGAGACCAGGAGACCAGACCGATACTCGTTCAAAAGTAGTCAATATAAATCTGAAGCTAGCTGTAACTATTACTATTATACTTAACTATTATAATATTAATTGTGATTACTCTAAATATAAACTTTGAAAAAGACCCAACTTTTGATACAAAAGTCGGTTATAAAAACAAATCATCTATTTCGAAAGTTAAAACCTACAAGGTTAAAATGTATGGAACAGTTGACTTTTTATATTAAACTGGCGGAATTGTTGTCTCCGGTTGCCATCTAGAATCATTTACTGCATCCATAATACTCTCTTCCGCTCCGCCCAGATCGGAAGGAATCAATTAATAATTTCCTATTCCTAAAAATAAATGGTAAAATTCTTTCCACACAAACACATACCATCACGCCTGTATTCCCCGAAGGGTTAGGTAGAGGAGTACCAATGTACACCCACAGTTCGCCGGTATGTTTAAGTCCCATGTAGTAATAGGGGGCGAACCTACTGCCATTAACCGGGCACACATTATGACACCGAAAAAAAAATATCTCTCTATTTTTTCCATCTTTTAAAAAGACTAGTGTAAGAAAACTAAGTCTCTTAAACGAAGATCTCGAAGCACACGTAATCTTTATATTTCCGACGTGTCTGTAACATTTTCATGAAAAGCCCGATTAACGATTTCTTCGTTTTCTTTTCAATGATGTACTTAAACTACTGGAGCGGTGACTACACTGCGGAAACTTTCTCACGCTGTATATATGCCGTACCCGAGATTACTTCGTTCAATGTCGAGAGCTTAATCTAGCTATTGAAAGACGGTAGTCGGAGCTACGCTCAAAGCCTTTATACCTGAGAATTTATTTTTAGTGTTGTATATTTTTTTGTTAAATATCAATGTGTTTTCTTTTCGATAATGTTTTAATGGCAACAGTTATCCCACTGCAAACAAAATCTAACCTAAATTCAATACAAACAAGATCTAAATTATTATTCCGCTCGCCTACTTTATAGTATGAAAAAAAAATGTCGTGCCCATCGGCGTAATTAAATAAACGCGTTTATCATAATTTATGAGCGTCGTAGCGCCAACGCTACGGCGTAGCTCTACGAGCTTCGCGAGTCATTTCGGAGCTGGTACGGGCATGATTCGGAGACTGCGCGTCTCCCAGTGCTACGCGGGCAACTATTCCGTTCAGACGTACTTGCCGTGTGTTGTGCGTACAATTCGGCGCGCGTTACTCGAACTACCTACAAAGTTAAACACTGTTATCTCTTAACCTAGTTCTACGTGCTGCAAATGTGATTAAATATAAAAAAAACGGTGAGTGAAGTGAGATTTTTTTACAATATTTTCTAGTGTAAAATTGTTTGAAGTGCCGATATCATATTCATATGATAAAGTATTCCCCGTTATTGTTGTAATAATCGTGCATTTGCATGGAAGATAAATTATTGGAGATGATTTTACGATTCGTTTAATCGTATTCTTTTGGTCGGTAAGCTTTGGATTTTGCAAGTGACATTTTTATGTGACTTTGTTTTGTGGATTATTGGAGTTTTATCTACTGGAATATAAAAAGGTACCAAAACAAATTTAAGGATCTTCTTCAGTTGACAAAACAGGTTTTTCTGATTAAAGGCGTTCAAGTGTCCAAAATTTCAGTGACCCGTGAAATCCGCTTATAGATAATTAGTGATGGACCCTAACTTATAAATATCTAATATGATAACATGAATATTTTTTCACGGCAAAATACTTTCAGCTTAATTAATTCTTGTGTCCTAGAATGGGTTCCCGGGTCTAACATACATATTGCTTACTTAGTTAAATGGATGTTCCTGAAAAATGTGGTTTTTTGAGACGGAATATCTTCAATAAAGTTTCGAGTTTGTCACCGAACAATCCTGAATTTATGACCCTAATTTTAAACGGTTTTTGTCGTGAATTATGAACAATCGTTTTTCTTTTTTAAGGCTCGAGTATAAGCAGTGTTACTGGTTTTTATACTAGATTAGAGTCACCAGTCTTACACACACATTTTATCTGAAACTTTATTATCTTTAAACATTATTCGCTTGCTTTTATTTTTACTTTTTACACCAGTAGTTTTCGTTTGTGAAATCTGGGTGAATCTGGTTTGGGTAATATCTGGAATTACTAATCCGGTCCAAAAAATTTTTCACTTATAAAAAGCTTCTTATCGCGAGTGCCGTAGGCTATGTTTTAGAATATGCTTATATGTTTGACTATCAAGCAGATGAAATCACGGGAAAATGCTAGTTTTAGTATAACTGGGTCTGGACTGGAATGAATTCAATTATTATAAAATATCATAGTATTTACCTAAGATATTATAAATAATCAAAAATATATTAAATTAGCTACCGTGTGTCTGTGTCCGAAAAACTCGGAAAGTAGTCGCTGGATTGTCTTAAAATAATATTTTTTTCTGAACGGTGAGATTGTCATAAATATTTCCTAATCTCTAGATTGGCACTTACAAAAATTTCGTACGCTCGTATAACTAATGAGGGAAGACAGGCAGGTGATAATATACAAAAATGTTATTTATTACGATTTAATATACGTATTCTAGTAATGACAGTGAAAGTCTATGCCAGATTAAATACTAGACACAAATTAATATATAGTTCTTCTAAAATATACATAAATCGTCATCTATAATTATATTATATTAAATGCAAAAATCACTATATCTAGTCTATAAATTTTAAGACTAAACCACTGATTCGATTTTGATGAAATTTGGTAAGAGGTACGTTTAAACCCCAGGAAAGGAAATAGTTTACTTTTTATTCTGCGAGTTTGTCTATAACCAACATTTATGCGGACGAAATCGTGGGCAAAAGCTATAATACGAATTGATTGAATGGACTGCCGATCGAAGAATGATTGTAACTAACAGCTTTTGCAAATAATGACTTTATGAATTTTGAGTGTTGTTGATAGTACTTTAGTTAAATAGTATTCTAAACAAATTGTTTGTTTGATTTTCCGACACGTATATTTTCAACTGCCTCGGTGGCCTAGTGGTCCTAAGAGCGACTGCTACGCCGCTGCTGCTGGTTTTGGGTTCGATTCCCAGGTCGAGCGAAGTGTTATTGGGTTTTCTATGAAATTCTCAGTAGCAGCTCGGAGTTAAGATTTGTGTCCGGTTAATTGCAATAGGCTCGCCGCCTATTACATGAGACCTAAACACACCGGCGAACTGTGGGTGTACATTGTTACACTTCTGCCTAACCCTTCGGGGCGACACATACAGGCGTGATGGTATGTTATGTTATGTTTTATTTTCAACACCAACACCATCGGTAACACCATTTCCCGTTTTTAAAAACGTTCAAAATCTAGTCACAATCTCATCTCATCTCAGCGATAATAAATACCAAAAAAGTATAAGTAAATTAGAGACATTTTGATAATTAGAATGCGATCGTTCCTAAATGTTATGAGAATTTCTTCCAAGAACTAAACGTATTCTAATTTCAAAATTGATTGTACAGTCTGAACGAGAAATGTTACAAATTATAACAGATATTATTTCTTACTAATTGCACTATTGTACATTCCAGTGTCTGCTTCGCGGACTGCAATCAAGGAATTATACTTTAAATGAACTGTTTTAGATTGGGTTTATGACATTTTAATCAAAGAATCCAGCATACAATTAGCCTAACTCTCCGCTCACGTATAAGCGAGTTTTCTTCGTATATTTTACACGCCTTGCATAAAAATGATGTACCTACGTTACGTTTTGTTATTTAAGAAAACAAAATATATAATTTTTTTAAGCTGTAGTGTGTACTAAGCGTCTATGTATAATGCACAACAAAGCATTTCGGACTAGTACTCTATAGAGTTGGTTAACCTTAGTTTTTACAGGAACATCTTAGGATTGACCGTAGTTCGGACTTTTAAATACTATAATGTAATTAGAATATAGTTAAAAAATCCGTATTATAAATCCGATTAAAACCAATAAACATTAAACAGATAAATGTGTTACAAATAACGTTATCAAATATATTATAACAAATTAATCGAATGAGATGGTAAACGAAAAAATAAAATAAAGTGAAAAATGAATTTCTATATTTCGGTTATCCGCCCGACACACAAGTTTCGCTCGCAAAAATTATTGCGGCATAACCCTACCCGAAACATTCAGAACGTCAGTGAAAACCCTAATAAAATCCACTCTCATACACGCTCATATCAATCAGCTTTTATCTTTATCAATCTTGTAAAGATCAAGGAATCGATATAAGAATAATCTTTAGTGATATAAATTGTGAAGATTTCGAGTTTTAAGGGTGAATGTTTCATATGACGGTATTAGGAGAATGGTAATATCACTGTTGTTTTATGTAAGACCAGCGAACTGCCCACGACCTCGTCCGCGTGGCTTATTTCACCCGCGTTAAGGTACGTCTTTGATTACTGCTCCGCTCCCGTGTGTTCTAGCGTAATGTTATATAGTTTAAGTTACTCAGGAATAATGTAGCTAACTATTTGTGAAAACATTATTAAAATCGGTCCAGTAGATTCGGTGCCAATCAATACAAACAAACAAAAAAGTCTTTCCTCTTTATAATATTAACTACCTCGTTGGTCGAGTTGTCCTACGCTAGAGGTCTTGGGTTCGATTGCCAGGCCGAGCAAAAAGTGCTGTTGGGTTTTTCTATGAAAATCTCAGTAGCCGTTTGGAGTTATGATTTGTGCCCGGTTAATGGCAATAGGCTCGCCCCCTACATGAAACCTAAAACATACCGGCGAAGTGTGGGTATACACTGGTACAGCTCTGCCTATCCCTTCGAGGAATACAGGCGTGATGGTATGTTAATATTTTTATAATATTAGTATAGACTGGCTTATTCCTAGCGTTCTTGTAAATGTTGTTTTTTACGCGGCGCCTAATACTCGTATGAATCTCTAACTACTTAGTGTCAGTAAAATTTAAGTATTTTTTATTAAAACAAGATATCTCACTTTTACTCTCACAAACGCGAAAGTTTGATGGATGGAGGGAGAGAGGGATGTTTGTTACTCTTTCACGCTAAAACGGCTGGAGGGAATCAGCACACATATTAGATTAATAATAATAATAAGATTTATTAAACACAAAAGTATTTCAACAATCTACACTTACAGACAACACCATGTGTACATACAGTAATAGCGTATTACAATTTTAACCATTAGTGTCATCAGCAGTCTTTGTATAAACTCTAGTATCCAAAGAAAGATTTAACTTCTGTTATGGATACCAGCATTCTCACATAAAAGAGACGCATATATGTAGATTACAATGGTTGCAACAGAAGACGAGAGGAAGCCTTTCGTAGAATGTGTGCAAGTGTTGTGAAATGTAAAATTATAATACATGAGAGAGGAAAGTTTGTGTGTTCGTGTCTGAAGGGTCATTCATCGTACCCGGTTAGCATGTGTCTACAGAGGTGATGCTTAACTTGACAACTTTACAAGATTTAATATAGATTAAGAATATAGATATTAATCTAATTAATTAAACGCATGCATAATTTTTATCCCGTTTTACGAGTAAGTCCCGTGCGATGAGATTAGAACTTCACACTGAAGTGCAGACAAGTTCTTCAATTCTGAACTCTCGCACAGAAGCTAGTTAAGTCTATTTTTCTTAAATACTTGCTACAATTTCCTTTAAGATAACTAACAAGACTGAAAACAAAACAAAGTCCTGGTTTCCTACAATGAAAACTTGGCTCTGTTTACTATTTAAATCAAATTGTGTAAAGTATGATCATGAAGTTAGCGGTCTCTTTGTGAAACGGATTTGTGCAGAACACTACAGTCACTGACTTTAATTTGCCAAATTAATTATCAAGGCATTGTGGGGCAAGTATCAAGACTGTCCATTAGGCAAAGTTTTGTTTAAAAAAAACAGTTATCTTAACTGTCGACATTTTGTATCAAAATTTACTGGTCCATGTTCAATTCATATGTACTTTGAAAGATTTCATAATTTTTTTTTTGTATTAATTTTATTTTTTTTATATTCTAATAGGCTTGCGTATGATTGTAACTCACCTGACTCCTATTTTGACATTACGAACAGACACTTCAATTTTTATTTATTTGTATATATACCATTTCTATCTCTACAGGATACTATTCCACAATGGAAATTGACCTACATGAGTAGGCTTAGTTAGATGGAGCACAAAGATGGGCGTGATCAAAAATTCAGGGCCAATAAGGCTTAGTTCTAACTCAAATAAATAGGGTCCATCTGATATTTTATTTAGATTCTACGTAGTTTTGAACGAGAACCTTTAGATATTAAAGTAGTACAATTTGATAATGTTTAGTTCATAAACAGGCAATTTTATTTTTTGTGATGAGAAATCATCAAATGACTCACCCCAATCTCAGCGTCAGACTTTTACTGACTAAAACCCATCCATGTTCCTTCTTTTGCGTTCCGGGGGTGCGGTATCTCTTATGAACAACCCGCAGCCCCGGCAGGCATCCGCCCTGAGTGGCCCCTTCAAAAATTGCTGACATCTCTTTGAGGCGCGCGTAGAACACGAACGCGCCTTCGACGCGGCCTGTCGTTATGCAATACGGCCTGTCATTATGCAATAAATAGGCATAATGAAATAATTATCATCAACTGTAAAGTATAATGATAAAAGTCGTAGTAGAAAGCTCTTTATGGAGGAGCTCGTGTAGGGAAGTACTACCAACATACCTATTTCTGCCGCAAAGCAGCGTTGCTGTATTTCGATTTGAAGGGTATAGGTGCCGGTGTAATGACAGGTACATGAGACATTTCAACTTTGTCTCTGGGTTGGCAACACATTTGCAAGGCCTCAGGTATTGCAGATGTCTATAGGTAGCGGTGACCACTTACCATCAGATGGATCGTCAGCTTGTGTGCCATCCAATGACACGAAAGAAAAGTTGACTACTCTGTACTGTTTACTATGTACACAAACACATTGCTTTGTGATTTACATTGCGCACTATGAAAACTGATTATGCGTATAAAGAAAAGTCGTCACTCCGCAAATTTTTTGCTCAAAATTACTTAGTTTGATGGACAGTATGCATGGTTAACGGCTATGTGAAGTGCCATCATTCTGTATAAGTTGAGTAATGGATATCAAATAGATGGGTTTGACTCCCGAAAGGAACAACCATTTGTATGGCCTTCAGAAAGTTGTTGTCTGGCTATTTATGTGTTTGTAAACGCACCTACGATACATGAGAAATTCCTAGTGTGTGGCAACGTTAAACAACAAATATACTGGAAAAACTCAACAGAATTTTACCAGGCCTAGAAATTAAACCCAAGATCATGTTCAGCACTAACGTTAGCCACCAAAAGACCAAGCGGTAAAAAAGTTCTCCAACCACTCTCTAATATTCTTCATAAAACTCACCGTGCACTGAAGAACTCTTTTGACGTTTTCCTCCATTTAAAAACTAATATTTCATTACGAAGCACGACTTTCCCAAAGGCGAGTTCCCGCACGTCCCCTCGTTTCAGATTACCTCGATAGATACCGTGAATGGTGACGTCACACCGGATTATAATGACCGGTGGATCTATCTTTCTCCCCGTAATTTATTTCGGTCAGGATTATTAGGAATCCGCCTTCCGGAATGTTGGAAGAATTCGCCGTTTTCTATTTAGAGATTTAGAATTACTGATTACAGTGATGTGTTTCTTAAGGTCGTTTTTTGAATGGATGGGTCTGCGATTGGGTCGTTTTTTGAATGGATGGGTTTGCGATTGGGTCGTACGATTTCTGTTCAGGGTAGACTAGTATTGTAATTTTAGAAAATCAATTGTAAACCACCTTTTCGTGTGTAAAGTAAAGTCCCTTCCACTTACGTGTGTTATTATGACTGGTTGCGTACGTCGCCTATCTGTGAACGTCTCACGAGCTTTCCTAAAAATAGATTTACGGATAAATATCTCAATATAGCTCCAGTAATATTCATATTCATTTATTTGCATCCTATAATGTCTATAAAAGTTGTTACTTAGATAAGGCTTAAAGCTACAGCTTATTCTACTAGGGCACAGCAACATAGTATTCTTTTCTATTTCGTTAAAATTATCTTTAAAAAAGAAATGATAAGAAATTTTAGTATAAGGCAAGCTTTATATAACTAATATAAAGAGCCTGTCCGTCTTTTCTTGCCGTGGCCTATTGACAGAGTACATTAGAGCTCATTGATATTCGTCCCCAGGATTTTTAAAGCACAAGCACTTCCACTAGAATGGCAAAAGTGCATTCGACAACTTCGGAAAACATTTCTTTTTTTTTAATTAAAATTATGTTTGTTCAACTTTTCTATAAAAATC
This sequence comes from Caradrina kadenii, assembly GCA_947462355.1. Classification (NCBI taxonomy): domain Eukaryota; kingdom Metazoa; phylum Arthropoda; class Insecta; order Lepidoptera; family Noctuidae; genus Caradrina; species Caradrina kadenii. Next base: position 12,438,478 of record OX381684.1, on the reverse strand, counting down.
GACTATTTCATAGGTAGATATAATAATGAACAACAATGGTCACATTAGTCTCGTGATTATAAGCACCATTGCTGAGCACGAGGTCCTGGGTTCCTTTCCATTAGAAATTTCTCAGTAGAAGCTTCTGGTACTGCGCCTGATCTCTCTACTATCATGTCGGATTGTCGTCCCGTCAGGCTACTAGGGTGTATAACGACAGGCTGTGTCGACGGGGCGTTCAAATTGGAGGTGCCAGGCAGGGCCGATGCCTGCCGGGGCTGTGGGTTGTTCGAAAGAGATGCCGCGCCCCCGGAACACAAAGGGCACAAGAAAGAACAAGGATAGGTTTTAGTCACTAAAAATCTGACACTCTCACCCGCCCCGCACAGGGTGGCAGAAGTCATTTGATGATTTCCCGAAAGTGAGGGAAGAGGTGGCAAACCTTTATTTGCTTACACTCGTGCACTATAATATCTTCTGCGTACTTGGCTTGTCTCCATGGAGATCACACATGATCAACGTAGCCGAAATACGGTCAAGAGGACATTATTAAACAACATAATCTACCCACCAACAATACATTGTCCTGATTTCTGGCGCATACTACAGATTTATGATTACTACCCAAGAACTAGCCCGGAACGTTTGGATTATTAAAGTTAATAGCAACATCTTTGTCGGTGCAGCAATTTCAAATATTACGTGCCAAGTTCAAAACTTTCTTATACGTCAAGACTTTTGCTAAATCTCTCTCTTTTTAGTTCAAAGATAAATGTTTGAATTAAGTTAGTGTTTGAGACATAATAGGGTAATTTATTTTTTGTATAATATTTTAAACGTTTTAATTATTATGTTGACTTTTCATTTTCCTACTGTTTTATTAGTAAGTACCAATGTGACTTTCTCAATTCATATGTATTTTTAACCCCCGACGCAAAAACGACGGGGTGTTATAAGCTTGACGTGCCTGTGTGTGTGTCTGTGGTATCGTAGCTCCCGACCGCATGAACCGATTTTGATTTTGTTTATTTTTTGGTGAATTAGTCGACAGTGTTCTTGTATGTTTGATGGACATCAAACATGAATGGATGGTTATCAGCTCTTTAGTTAGCTGCGGTAGGGATGTTTATTCTTCTGTCGGGGCTTACGTAAAATTTTTTGTTTGTTTTTCTTAAATTATTTATCTTAGACGTTACGTACATCAGTAAAGAAAAACATTAATAGGAAACCTGTACATAATAAATGATTTGATTTGATTAATTTATTTATACATTATGTATATTAATGTCTAATGTAATTAGACTGCCTCGGTAGCCTAGTGGTCCTAAGCCCAACTGCTACGCTAGAGGTCTTGGGTTCGATTCCCAGGTCGAGCAAAAAGTGTTATTGGGTATTTCTATGAAATTCTCAGTAGCAGCTCGGAGCTAGGATTTGTGCCCGGTTAATGGCAATAGGCTCGCCCCCTATTACATGGAACCTAAACATACCGGCGAACTGTGGGTGTATATTGTTACACCTCTGCCCAACCCTTCGGGGTATACAGGCGTGATGGTATGTATATTAATGTACGTATATTGTATGGATATATATTGATATACATACATAAACAAAATATACATAATGTATAATTAATATACACGTGTTACCATTTCTTTCACGTCTAATTTTCATCTGTGTTTGGTCATCGTAAACATTGGTAAAGTAAAATATCTTGTAATTAATATAAGTCTGAAATCGCCAATCAGCCTTACGCAAGCGTCGTCATGTCTTATCTGTATGTAAAGAGGCCATTACCTTGCAGTGGGACAATAATAAGCTGGTAATAAATACACGTTCCACGTTCAAAAAAACCGAAACAAAGTTACAAATACTGATGTTCTGTCGTCCATTACGACAAAACTTGAGTAAGTACATCCTGTTGCGTCTCATTGAATGCAATTTGTAAGAGTGAATTGAGGAAAAAGAACTTCTATGGCGATGTTAGACTGTAGAATGGCCGTTCATTATTGCTTGTTGTACCCATTCTTGATTTCACCCTCAATATCCTTGGGGACTTGATAAGCTAAAAATGTTGGGCACCAATATTGGCCAAGTAAACATATTGTTTACTTCTTACTATAGTAGCTGCCACGAGTCGTGAGCACAAACGTCGAGTACATTTTTGAGTTTTTGGGTTCATTTCCGGGTTTTTTGGGTCGCCGACGCTGCAAGAGATTGGTCCATCAGTCCGACCGATGGCGTGCAGCATAGGCGACCAAAAAAATCCGAGAAGGAAGTCAAAAATTAACATATTTGTAAAAAATTCAATTTAATTGTAATTTAGAAAAAATAAAATGTGTTCAATTTTTAGAAATGATATTTTCGTAATCCAAATCGATTTTAAGTTTTTGTCAATTTGCAACTTTTTACTGTATTTAGTACAGTTAATTTAATATAATTCTTAAATTCACTCTCAGTTTTGTAAAGAAGATTTGCTGCAATGGTTACAATTATATATTGGTTCGATTCCCTGGTCGAGCAAAAGGGTTATTCTATGAAATTCTCATACGCAGATTCTGTGGTAGAAGCTCAGTGTTACGATTTGTGCCTGGTTAATAACAATAGGCTCGCCCCCTATTATAGGTAACCTAAACATGCTGGCGAACTGTGGGTGTACATTGGTACACCTCTACCTTACTCTTCGGAGAATACAGGCGTGATGGTATGTAAATACCAAAAACTTTTTAAATACACACACATAGCGGCAAGGAATAAACAAAACAAAAATGGCAAACAACGTTCTAAATACAAAATGTCCATGGAAATAAACAAATAAAAAACAGGGTAACATCCCATTTAATTTCAGCAGTTGACTTGACAAATATCAGTATTGCAAATGGCTGCCGTCAAAGCGGGCTAAAGGTTTACCTTCAGGAAAATGAACATACACTTAGAATTTCGTCTTCCAGTATTTTGCCATTTCTTTTTCCTCAACATTTTTAATATAATATTTTTTCCTTTCGGAGATATATCGTTAGGTATCGGAATCGGTTCGGCAGTTTACGATATACGAACGTTTTATGTAATGCGAGCAGGAACTTCGGAAGAAATAAATTTAGGTGAGATCGCTAAGTACGTACCTATCATTATAATTTTATTATTATTGACAATAAATCTTTGCTCTACTTTTGCAACTTATATTTTATGTTGTTCTTTTTGAGTGCAAATATAATTCCAAACTTATGGGAACTTGGTTAACTTTGATTCTGCGTGGCAAAACTCACTGACAAAAACTACTTAAAAAATAAGTACCTAGCTCAAATGTCTGAGAGATGCTTTATTTATTATCTAAGTAAATATAATTCTATTTTTTTTTACTCTTTCCATCATTTGGAATGCCGTGCTTCTCCTTCCAGTTTTGGAGGAATCCATCCAGTTCATTTTGCTATCTCTTTCATGGCCTGGCGCGACCCCGTCATCCACTGCTCTATGCCACTTAGGCCCACAGTTAGTCCTATTTAAGTTAAGCAGCTTTTTGAGCCACATTAGCTATTCCTCTTTGTAGTACAGTGTAGCGTCTCGAACTCAAAACACACAAAAACATATCCAATCCAATAGCATCAATATTATTGATTGATACTTTTATATCAATCAATAGTGATTCGAATTCTACATATTGTTCAAAAATAAAAATAAATAGTTTCAGTAAAACCTTATTCACAATAATTTAATGCCTTTCAGAAGGTATAAAAACAAGAATGCCTCCCCAGCGAGTCCTGTCAGTTTTTATCACGAAATAAACAAGCCGTTCATGTGATGTACACGGGTGTCCCATAATTTATGACCCGCGTAAAATAATGGTGGTCTTTTACCATCACTGGAGGGTTGTAAAATAAATTTACTTTCCCTGCTGACACTCATATTCGCTGCAAGTTTTTTGACGGTGTTATTGTGAAACATTGAATTATTATTACTTGATGAATGAGTCAAAAATGGAACGGTATCTGAAACAGTGCTTCTTATCCTTCTAGTGTTTAAGGACCATTTGGTCGAATTTAGTACAATTTATAATAATAATAAACTGCCTCGGTAGCCTAGTGGCCTAGTGGTAGTACGACTGCTACGCTAAAGGTCTTGGGTTCGATTCACAGGTCGAGCAAAAAGTGTTATTGGGTTTTTCTATACAATTCTCAGTAGCAGCTCGGAGTTAGGATTTGTGCCCGGTTAATGGCAATAGGCTCGCCCCCTATTACATGGGGCCTAAACACACCGGCGAACTGTGGGTGTGCATTGTTACATCTCTGCCTAACCCTTCGGGGAATACAGGCGTGATGGTATGTTATGGTATGTTAATAAACTTCCTTTTATTGTCCCACTGCAGTTCAAAAGCCCCTCTCATACAGAGAAGAGTTGCTTTTCACGTTATCTTATTTATTGAGACGGTGAAAGTTGAATAGTTTTCTTTGTTAAATATGCACCTTTATTTTAAAAGTCACATTGGACAATCAGAATAATCTTGTCACGACATATTAAGCTTTACTAACATAGTCATTAGATATTTATTTACTAACACACTATGGATGTTACTTGTCCGAAATAAACGTTATTTTATTTTTATTTATTTTATTGGTACTTGCTTGCTATCAAACCCGCAACCTCATTTAAAATAAATAATAATTAGGAATTATTGTTTAAAAAACCAGAAAAAGAAGTGACTTCCAGCTACTAAAGAGACATAAAGCTTAGTCAAAAAAAAATATATAGACAGAAATATACAGACGATAAATTCTGCTATTTCATATTGAGAAACTGAATTGCTCAGATTAATCTGACTTGACCTAGAATAACCTAGTTTTGTCAAGCAACGATCACATCTGGTACTGCCAAAGGGTCAGAGGTGTGCTATCGAACTGTCGGTACGGGTCACCGAAGACGGATTGTAATGATTACAAATCGGGTAGTGCAACTGAGTGCTCAAATTGAACAATAAACTAAGTAATGTTGTGCCCAAATCTAATAGCTGTTGGTGAATGAAAATTTTATCGTTTGTTGTTTGAGATTTTATTGTTATAACAGACTTTGGCCAAGTTTTGAAACAGCGGCTTTGGGAATAAAAAGTCCTTGAGAACTTCAGTTACCAATTTCGAGACCCATGTCAAAAAGTATAAAGTCTTTACCCCCAATGGACTGACGGCATTTTTTTTGTTTTATTAAAGAATGTTTTTAATGACCGCAGTTTTACTACACTTTTTTTTTTTTTTTTTTGGTGGGTGGGAAATCATCAAATAACTTCCCCCGCCCTGGGTGGGGCGGGAGAGAGTGTCAGACTTTTACTGACTAAAACCCACCCATGTTCCTTCTTGTGCCCTTTTTTGCGTTCCGGGGGCGCGGTATCTCTTACGAACAACCCGCAGCCCCGGCAGGCATCGGCCCTTAGTGGCCCCTTCCCTATGCTGACATCTCATTAAGGCGCGTGTGGAACACGAACGCGCCGTTGACACGGCCTGTCGTTTTGTTGAACGTAAGGACGGTGAGCTACCCATTGCTCACCGTCCACAGTATCTACCGTCTCAGTCTCAGTGTCTACCGTCCCGTATCTACGGTGGCCGGGAGTCGTCTCGCGAGTTTTACTACACTTGCAATGTATCTAAACAAATATAATAAAGCTGAAGAGTTTGTTTGTCTTTTTCGGACGCGTTAATCTTAAGAACCAGTTTAATTTTAAGAATTCTTTCGCTAATAGGAAGCTATGTTATACCTGAGTGCTGAAGGCTATATTAATATGAAATCATTTAGGAATCTGTAAGAAAATTCAAGCGGGCAAAGTAGAGAGCAAAAGCTAGTATTGTGATATACGTACACATTACCGAGTTTTTAAATGAATTTTGAAGAAGATGTGAAGGCCTCATAAAAAATAAAGTGTTTCGCATCATAAAAAAAGAAAAATGTTTTCACGCTACACGCACACGAAGATTTTATATGAATTTGCCTGAGGGATGAATTTTAAACTATCACAGAGCTTAAGTGTATTCGCCATATAAGTTATTTGTTTAATTGTTCATCTACCACAGACCAACCGACTACGGTAAATCAATTTGACAATTTAGTAATATAAATAAAATTAATATTATTTTAAAAGTGTTATTGGGTTTTTCTATAAAATTCTCAGTAGCAGCTCGGAGTTTGGATTTGTGCCCGGTTAATGGCAATAGGCTCGCCCCCTATTACATGGGACCTAAACATACCGGCGAACTGTGGGTGTACATTGTTACACCTCTGCCTAACCCTTCGGGGAATACAGGCTTGATGGTTATATTATTATATTCTATTCTATCCTAAGAATGTACGTAGTACCTTGTATAGTTCATTTTCTGTCTTTTTCTTACAAATGGTAATGTTTGAGTTTTATTTGCTCATCGGCAGAGAACAGTAAGATTAACTTTATTTCGTGTCGTGATGGCCTCTCGTGCATTAGGGTTTAAAACTAGGCAAGTTCCAATGTGTTTTTTTGTTTTCAATTCATATTATTTACTTTTTAATATTGTCGAGTCACAGAGCATGTTGTTGCAATGCAGTTGACTTGTAAATAAAAACTCCCAAATAGTAAACATTAAAAAAAAAACGGTACAAATATCTTTCAAGTAACACAAGTGAAAAAACGCGCCTCACAATAAATTCATCATAATCAGCCGTAGGACGTCTACAGCTGGACATAGGCCTCCTCCATAGATTTCCAAAAGGACCGGTTGGAAGCGGCCTGCATCCAGTATTTTCCTGCGGGATTTACCAAGTCGTCTGTCCAAAAAAAAAAAAAAAACAACGAAATTTAAGCTTCAAAGAGCAACAGATCTATTCTTTTAAAAGCTCCGATTCGAAAATGGACCATACAACGTGGCAATGCTGCTAGCCTTTTGGGCATTCGTCGTATTGACAGCGATGCAGATTTTTATATTGTACATACCTTGTAATTTTATTATTATTTGTAAGTTTTATGTTTTCGTTGATTATAAATTTAGATGTAAGTTGTTAAAGCTCTCTATGTAAATTGAGCTGAAGCGATTTTAAGATGAACTCTACTACGGATTGACAGCTCACCTTAAGTTTACTTCCTCTGAATTCAACTGCGAGATACTACGAGATACTCGAATTTACAGAATAGCACTGCAGAACTACTACATCCTAGAATCATTTCAACATTACACGCAATTGTTTCACTCGGTACAATTTCATAACAGTCGACGGAGAGCGTTAAAGTCTGGCTGTAGTTGCTGCGGGGTACTTGGTTTTGTTCGTTGTTTCATAGTTGGTATGTTTGTCGTGAAGATGTATATACCTACTAAGTATAATTATTATATATGTGGGTTTCACAAAGTATTGGAGATTAACAGAGCCGCATTCAGGTAACACACCTTTTATTAATGACTCGCTGTTACCTGCGACTTCCGTGTGGCTTATATCACCCGCGTTAAGTTACGTCTTTGGTTACTGCTCCGCTTTCGTGTGTCGTAGCATGATGATAAATAGCCTAAGATACTCACAAATAACGTGGCTTTATATGGGTAAAATAATTTTCAGAATCGGTCTAGTAGATCCAGAAATTACCCCCTCACAAATTCACAAACGTTACCTCTTTATAATATTAGTATAGATTGTTTTAAACACACACAATTTTAATACATAACAGTAAGACCCAAGAAAATTATTAGTAAAATAGCATAACTGAGCAACGTTGAGTAAAGTGGGTCCAAATTGTCGCTTGCTCTTTTAGGAATACTTGTTTTTAATCAAAGGTGTAATTCAGGAAAAACGCAAAGGGCACAAGAAGGAACATGGGTGGGTTTTAGTCAGTAAAAGTCTGACACTCCCTCCCGCCCCGCCCAGGGCGGGAGAAGTTATTTGATGATTTCCCACCCACCAAAAAAAAAAAAAAAAAAAAAAAGGGGATAAAATTTCCAACCCCTTCAAACCTTTTTTCGCAACAAAAGGTAGCCTATGTCGTTCTCCAAGGTCAAGGCCAGTTTCATCAATATCGGTTCGGCGGTTTAGGTGTAAAAGCGTGACAAATAGACAGACAGAGTTTCTTTCGCATTAAATAAAATTAGTAATAGTAAGATGAGATGCAATACAATATGAAAGCAATGTTTCAATACGCTACAGCTTGTGCAAAGTGAATAACTCAGAATTTTATGAGTACTTTAGTAACCCTAGTACATTTCGTTACGTTTAAGACCTCGTCTAGCCCTCTCCTTAGTCTAGACAAGTTTAAAGAAGTACATAAAACCGAAGGACAACTTTAGCTCCACAAAACCCTTTAAGGCTGTCTGTCCATTAGGAAAACAGAGAAGGGCAGAGTTAGAAAAACATTGACCACTAGGATTTGACTAAATTCACGTTACTTTAGTGAATAGATCTAATGTAAGAGGAGATTAGTTTTATATATTTTAACAGCGCAATGTATGCAAACCAGACTTTTCACTTTCGCTTTTTTTAACCCCCGACGCAAAAACGACGGAGTGTTATAAGTTTGACGTGTCTGTGTGTATGTGTTTGTCTGTGGCATCGTAGCTCTTGAACACATGAACCGACTTTGTTTTTTTTTATTACTCGGGAGTGTTCTTAGCTATGTTTGATGGAAACGGTTCAGCGGTTTCAAAGTTATCAGCTCTTTTGTTACCTGCGGTATATTGCTAATCGTCTGTCGGGGATTACTTAAAAAAAAATTGTGTATATGATATGGATGGTTTTTTAAACTTTACTTACCGATATTGGCCTTTGCATAAAAAGGACAGTCATAACTGTGACAAGCATGCTACCACTCAGTAATCAGTATAATGCTGTGCACATTGCTGCCGCTTTGTGCTGTGAATACAGCACAAAGCGGTTTTTAAACAAGGTGGGACACCCGGCTACAAAGGTATGCTAATGCTAATTCCTTCTATTCCACTTTAGTTTGAATTTCGAAGACTGTAGTGCCGTTTTTCATTAGGGCCATCATAATAATTGTTAAGAGCGTTTTCTGATACTCGTAGTGTCTCGTCAAATATTGTTTTCGTACGACTCAAACTTAATGGCGGCTCGGAAGTTAGCTGCAAGTGCAGGTTCGCGCAGGTTTATTCGAGTTAATAATAATTTATGTTCCATTTACTGATTTTTAGTTACTTAAATATGTTATAGAAGTAATTAAATGAAGCGTAAATTATTGTTGACTTGTTATTATTATATTATTATTGACTTAAGTTTGAACCGTATTATAGCGTTTGTTAGTCACAGCCATGTTCGATTTTAGAAAACCCGTATTCGCTTTAATCCAGTGGATAGACAGCCTTAAACCTAAAGGTTGGTCACAAAAAATACCTACCTACTTATTACAAATAGATTTCTATCTCGGTCAGTTTTTGCTGCCACCTTGACATTGACTGATGTGTCTTTAAAGGTTTGATAGTAGAAGGTCACTTTTTGCTACGAAGAATACTTTTTTATGAGGGAGTGTGTGTGTGTGTGTTTATTATCTTACTTTGCTAGGGCTCGGATAGATATTGTAGGTGATAAGGATTTTTTTATTTGGTTTGAAAATTTCTTTATTATTAACCGACTACAAAATTGGAGGAGGTTAAGTATTTGGTCTGCATCTTTAAACATTTTAAATGTTCCTAGTGTGTAATAAAAAAAAAATACATTACGGATTAACTGCCTCGGTAGCCTAGTGGTCCTAAGCGCGACTGCTACGCTAGAGGTCTTGGGTTCTCCCAGGTCGAGCAAAAAGTGTTATTGGGTTTTTCTATGAAATTCTCAGTAGCAGCTCGGAGTTAGGATTTGTGCCCGGTTAATGGCAATAGGCTCGCCCCTTATTACATGGGACCTAAATATACCGGCGAACTGTGGGTGTACATTGTTACACCTCTGCCTAACCCTTCGGGGAATACAGGCGTGAGTGTATTTGTATTACGGATTAACAACGTTATCAATAAAGATTTTGTTGACTCTGTAATTACTCTATTTTTTTTTAATGACAAAATGCATATTTGTTGTATTTTCTGTACTGTAAATGAATTTATTTCTTTTTCATCACCGTCGCAGTCGGTAAATTGTTTTATAGAAAAACGAAATTGCATCCTTTGAAATCGCGTAATAACACCTAAATAAATGTTAATCTGTATTCCACGCTCACGTTTCGTATTATAATATTCATCACTCAATTTTATTCCTGAAATGAAACAGTGCTTAACTAAAATTGGGTCATAGTGCCATGGCACTTATAATTTATAGGCAGTTTACCTGTCTGTGTTGTTACGAAAATACGCAATTGCTAACATTTCAAGTACAATTGTTACTATACAATTACAATTTAGTAAGGATTTATTTCCTACTAAATTATTGCGTAGTATTGTAAAATAATTTTGCTTTCTACATATAGCCCATATTTTGTTCATCGAGGAAGATTATAGTCTATATAACATCACGCTGCGACACACGGAGGCGAAGCAGTAACCAAAGATGTAGCTTAATGCGAGTGAAACCGCAGTGTATCGCTTGAGGGTCATTTTATATATTATGTTTTTTGTTTATTTGAGATGGGTAAACTCTTGACACTAGTCTAGGTCAGAGGTAACAAAGACATAGTCGACGATGGAGTGCACTTACCCAAAAGAAGCCTGTTCACTCTAATCTTGAAGATATAATGATAGTATGGAAACGATTCAAAATTATTAAATAACCAACTCCGAGTTCACTCAAATTTTGAACGAGGCTTGATTATTTAATTAAATTGCTTATTCCCGCTATAAGCCCTATTCAATTTTGTCAGCTTGTGTTTGTTTCTGATTTCAACTGATTCAAGTTACCAAGTACATGTACCTTTTTAACTATGTAGGGTCAACAAAAGAGATAAGTAACCAGATCGTGTAAGATGTTTGAGTAGAAGTTTTCTTTGACACCGGTGGTCGTTTTCGAATGAAATTTAACTAATAAAATGTTAATTTTCTATTAATAAAAACACAAAATTAACTTAAACTTAAATTACCCCCGACAGATAAATAAAAATCCCTACCGCAGGTAACAAAAGAGCTGATAACTTTGAAATCGCGAACCGATTTCCATTAAATATAGCTAAAAACACTCCCGACTAATATACCTTTAAAACAAAAAAAAACAAAATCAAAATCGGTTCATGCGTTCGGAAGCTACGATGTCACAGACAGACACACACACACACACAGACACGTCAAACTTATTATTTATCTCTTTTGCAGACTGTACATATATATTATCAAAATTTTAGCCTTAACAAGATATTTTACATTGACAAGGCAGAAATTGGACTAGCACTGAGATCTCAATTTATCGTGAAATTCAGTACAAGTTTACTAGTTTCTGCTCGTGACTTCGTCTGCGTGAAAGTCAAGTTTATGAACACACACACAAACACACATACCATCACGCCTGTATTCCCTGAAGGGTTAGGTAGAGATGTACCAATGTACACCCACAGTTCGCCGGTATGTTTAGGTCCCATGTAATAGGGGGCGAGCCTATTGCCATTAATCGGGCACAAATCCTAACTCCGAGCTGCTACTGACAAATTCCAAATGGAAAAACCCAATAATACTTTTTGCTCGACCTGGGAATCGAACCCAACACCCCATGCTCATCAGTCGCGCTTGCGACCACGAGACCAACGGGGCAGTCAGCAGGCAGTCGGGGCAGGAAGTTTATGAGTTAATCATTTAACCATGGCACTCGGCAATAGTGACCTTTAAATCAATGAAAAATAATTTGTATTGGGACCAGTTACATGTGTCTATAGAAAAGAACAAGAAGAAAACTCCACGGACACTCTTTCCAATTATATATACCATTAAGCCTATATTCCTCGAAGGGTTAAGCAGAGGTGTACCAATGTCCACCTACGGTTGGCCGGTATGTTTAGGTCCCTTTTGCCATTAACCAGGCACAAATCCTAACTCCAAGCTGCTACTGAGAATTTCATAGAAAAACCCATTAACACTTTTTGCTCGACCTGGGAATCGAACCCAAGACCTCTAGCATAGTAGTCGCGCTTAGGACCAACGATTAGTCTATAATGAAAAAAAGAAACGAATGAGAGAAAGATATAACGTGAACAAACACCCAAAGTCACAAATAGACTTTCGCATTTTATAATATTAATTAATAGGATAGTAGGATTAAGGATACGAGGAAAAATGATAGTAGGATTATTCTACCATAATAGAATCCCTAATTACGCACACAGCTTGTAAGAATGTGGACAATATTACTGCGACCAAATTAATTGTAACAGCGGTGTCTTTGGATATCATATCGGAATGGCCGTGGGACATAAGGAAATAATATGAGGCAACTTTACGTAATATTACCGAAAAAAATGTTCGTATTGATAACATTGTACATATCTGTTCTAATACTGCACTAAAATCCGCTCCTGAGATTTGTTTAGCTATACCGAGTTTTTTTTATACTCTCCCAAGATTTTTAAGTACTTTGAAAAAAGAAACGTAGTTTAGTAACTGGCACGAGACGTGAGCACAAACTTCAAGTTAATTTTTGGATCGCTGAAACAAAAAATGAACGAACGGTCGCTTTGGACGCTGCACACCGTTGGTCCGACGTCGCACCAATCACGTGCAGCGTCGGCGCCCCCCGCCTCCTTCATTCCGACAAACAGACCCAAAAATTATCTTGAACTTTGTGCTCACGACTCGGTTACTATACTACGTATTAGAACAGATATGTACAATGTTATCAATACAAGAATTTTTTTCGTTACACCTACATACGATAATTGATGTGCTCACAGCTCCTTTCAGTCAATTCGCAAAGGTATTGTTATTAATTTTATGTTACGAGCGGGAGTAGTTTTGGTGTTTTATTTTATTTTAGATATTTGTAATTTATGTTTTTGTTGACGTTTTTCTTTTAATTAGTCATAAATGTAATTTTATCATTAGTCTTGTATTTTTAATGTTTATATTTGTAATTAGAATAAGCCACTTTATTCCATTAGGCGTAAGCCTGTAAGGGAGATAATAATAATAATTAAATAAATATATTTTATTTTAATACTCTCTGGACATAATCGTGTACTGCATTCGAAGACTTCCTTTTTATAGCAATCCACATTAATTTACTAGTTGGTGTATTTTTAAAGACAACATTTTCCAAATTAACATGAAGAAGGGTGTATTTGTTTGATACGGAACTCTTCATGCTAACTACAAAGGGCACTATACTAATGTTAACTTCAGTACCATTTTCAGATGGATACTATACACTAGAATTTTCCCTATATTGTGAAGAAACATTTAAACTGACATACATATTATATGTAAACATCCAAGCCTGGAAAAACTGTAAACCATACAAATATTTGTTTGGAATTAAAATCGTGATCCTCATAACTCATGACAGCAACAAATCGCTCAACCAATCCGCCAACCGTACTGTTTTAATATGACGGCACGATAACATTTACTGAACTACTTAATTATTGCTAAAACCACAACATCCGTACCCTTATCTTATAATAATCGGGAGGATCGAAATCGATTTCGGTAACGGCGGCCAAGCTCAATGGAGACTAACCAAGTATGCAAAAGATTTTATAATTATATTAAACACAGATGCACTCCCTCTTTCCTCACTCTCATAGTCCAATAGGACGGCAATACGACACGACTGAAAAGAGATCTTAAGACCAATGGCTTTACGTACTTTTCCAGATACGGTGGGGTTCATCAACTCTTTTAAACTCCGGACTGCTACTGAGAAATATGTAATAGAAAAACTCAATAACACTTTTTTACCACACGACACCAAAAGGGGCAGTCAACCCTTGTCTTACATATTTACTAAAACAATAATCTTCATTCAGTCTCGGTTACTAACACAGGAATATGATACCACCCTTTCACTATTAACAAACAAGCGAACATCGAACTAATGTGACGTGGATCATTGACCTTCCTATCTGAAGACGATGTACAATCTCGGATTACTACTGAGGTTCTAGATGCTATCAGAACAATGGACAAGCGGTTCAGTGACAGGTATTCGGGACACTTGTAAATGTAGTGGTATCACAGTGATAATCTTACCATACTGCCTCGTTGGCCTAGTGGTCCTAAGCGCGACTGCTACGCTAGAGATCTTGGGTTCGATTCAAAGGTCAAGCAAAAAGTATTATTGGGTTTTTCTATGAAATTCTCAGTAGCAGCTCGGAGTTAGGATTTGTGCCCGGTTAATGGCAATAGGCTCGCCCCCTATTACATGGGACCTAAACATACCGGTGAACTGTGGGTGTACATTGTTACACCTCTGCCTAACCCTTCGGGGATAATAAATATGACTACTAAAAATTATTACAGGGATACGATATTTTTTTTGTGTGATATATTGCTGTTTTTAATAGCAATGCGATGTGTAATGTACTGCACGCAGAACATTGAGCTTATGGGCGCTACACCGCGAGACGACTCCCGGCCACCGTAGATACGGGCCAGTGGACGGTGAGCATTGGGTAGCTCACCGTCCTTACGTTGCATAACGACAGGCAGTGTCGACGGCGCGTTCGTGTTCCGCGCGCGCCTCAAAGAGATGTCAGCAAAGGGAAGGGGTCACTGAGGGCCGATGCCTGCCGGGGCTGCGGGTTGTTCGCAAGAGATACCGCGCCCCCGGAACGCAAAGGGCACAAGAAGGAACATGGGTGGGTTTTAGTCAGTAAAAGTCTGACACTCCCTCCCGCCCCGCCCAGGGCGGGAGAAGTTATTTGATGATTTCCCAACCACAAAAAATAAAAAAATGGGTGCTACACAGTGGTGTCCTGGAATATTTAAAGATTTTTATAATTTTTAAAAGTGGTTTTCGTAAGTAGTAGCAATTTTGACTTCTTTCATTTTTCGGTTCCTTTCTGGGTTTTTTGGGTCGCCAATGCTGCACGTGATTGGTCCGTCAATCGAATCCAAAAACCCAAAAATGTATTTGTTATTTGTGCTCACGACTCCTGGCGGCTACTATATAAAGAATGAAGAATTAACCAATACCTAATTTCAAACCTCTAAATACATATCGACTGTGAAGGTGTCTAATTACACTTCGTAGATATGGCTACCTTCTCAATGATACCCGGAAAACGATTAAAGCTAACATTACCAACTTTCTCACTCATCGCTTCATAATCCCCTTACGAATCAAACTAAAAATATCATCATTACGCTGTACGAATCTAAGTGCTACCTCGTAATACGCCCCACCGTTCAGCGGCTACAGCGCTTTTTATTAACTCTGCAGCGAACTTTAATTGCTTACACAGAACTCGTAGGAACACGTAAAACTAGCGATTTGGCGCACCGCGTGCAATTTTCATCGCTACATTTGCTGGAAAGTACTAATGCGGGGGGCGATATAAAAATTTCTTTTTTGTACAAGGGTTGACTTTATTTAGTGTGTGTATGATAATATCGATAATTCGCTGCACTTGTGCACTGTACTTATAATTTGACCTCGTGCCGTCAATACGCTTGGTTTACTACATAATTGTTATTAAGCGCTAATTGCCTTGTTGGTCTCGTGGTTGTAAATGTGACTGTTAAACTTAGATCCTGTTTTCGATTTCCAGGGCAAAATGTGTTATTGGAGTTTCCTATGAAAATCTGAGTAGCAGCTCAGAATTAGGATTGTGCCCGGGTAATGGTAATAGGCTCGACCTCTATTATATGGGACCTACACATACCGGTGAACTGTGGGTGTACACCACTGCCTAACCCTTTGTTAATACAGGCGTAATGGTATGTTAAATTTCTCTGTAGCAGCCCTGAGTTCAAAATTTGGTCGCGTGACATCCCTGAGCCTCGGAAAGCACGTAAAGTGACGTTAGGTTTGATAGTTGTTTCCGATAGTCAGAAGCCCAAAAGTCTGACATCCCAGTAACTGTGTTGTTAAGGCAGTCGCTTCATGTAAAACATTCAGCTGCATCCCATTAGACTGAAAGCCGACCTCAACGTAGTTGGGTAAAAGGCTATGCAGATTATGACTTGGCTAGTCTCCATTGAGATTCGCTACCGTGACCAAAATTCGGTCGAGAGTATAGAATGTTGAACCTGTTTAGGTTTTTGGGTATCTTTCCGGGTTTTTAGAGGCGCCGACGCGCACGTGATCGGTCCGGCTGCGAGAGCAATCGCGTGCAGCATCGGCGCTCAAAAAAAAACCAGAAAGTAACCCAAAAATTAACTTGATGTTTGTGCTCACGACTCGTGGCAGCTACAATACCACCTTTAAACATCTTAAACATGATATTTGTAACCTGTACAAGAACCTAAACTTGGGCAAATTGACCTTGTTCGATTTCGAACAAAGCTAGATTGACATTGTGAGTACTCTCTATTGTGAGTAACTCAGGTGGTAACTCAGGACCTTACAATAGGTCGTGGAAGGTAGTCACCTAAATTCGATAATTTGACGCGACACGATACAAAAATCTTCAATTTGTATCCTACAATTATTGTAAGGACGCGTGACCTTTACAAGAGTGATAACAGGGATTTTGTTATTGTGTAGGCAATTACAAGAAGTAACGATGGTAAAAGATTAAACGGTACTCCGAGACACGTCGCGTATTGTCAGGAGATTCCTTTCTCAGGAGCCCTGACCACCGGTAGCTTAGACCCTGTTCCCGGTACCGGTAGGCTACTATTTTTTATATTTTTAAATGTGTTTATTGATATATCAATCTTTAAAAATGTATTTAATATGTATGAGAAATAAATATGTACAAAAGTTTTATACAAAAAATAAAACCTCTTTCAAAAACTTCAAAGTGAAAAATAACTTTAGCTTTATTAGTCAACGAGCTCAGGGGAGAAGTCATTTGATGATTTCCCATTCCGGAATAACAAAAAAACGCTTTGGAAGTCAGCGGCTTTGGTTCTGTTTGTTGTTCTGTATTGCCACCGACTTCCAAAGCTTTTTTTTTTGTTCCGGGTCACAATAAAGCAGAAGACATTAATTCGTTTACTTGGATGACAATTTTTTTTTTCAAACTCTTGAACCAATTTCGATAAAATTTATATGGGACCCCCTTTGATGGGGACCCCCTATCAAACAAAAAAGGAACATCAAAATCGATTTATAATTGACGGAGTTATCACGTAACATAAATACAAAAAAAAAACATACAGATGAATTGATAACCTCCTTCTTTTTAAAGTCGGTTAAAAAGATTAGATAGGTAGGTAAAACCAGAAGATTCAGAAGGAAGCCTAGACATGGTGCGCAATGTTCTGGACCCCAAACCAACGTCAGGTTGGATTTTATCACCAGAAGAAGCACTATTTAATTTTTTTAAATACAGAACACAGAAAGTAGAGAAAAGACACGAATTCGATTAAAATGTTCAAAATCCAGTTACAATTTCATCTCAGCGATATTCAATATCAACAAAATAGAGGCATTTTTGACAGATATTACATTGCTTTTGATTCTAAAAGTTATTAATATTGTCCATTGAAATCTATTTATCCCTCATATTATGTGACATTTATTTAATTCATAATCAAACGGGCGAATAATTTTCTTTCATTGTAATTTAAGCAAAAATAGAAATCAGAATTAATTTTCCAAACGTTTCTAGACTGCTGAATAGCTGAAACTTACTTCGCATTAAAATTTGTAATAACATTTACTTTGTAATATTCTACCAACGTAGTACTCCGTTCGTGTCAAAATTAAATTCATTGAACTAGATACAACGCACCGAACACAAGTTGTACAACGCTTTATGAACCAGACAAGCATAAGGCGAGGCATGCAAATAGTTCGACACACGACAGTTGCATGAATTGGGTGCGAATTTTAGCTATTTCGTAAGTATCGATATTAGAACAAAATTCACGTATCCCTGCATTAATTTTTCTTTAATGTTGCTTAGTTTGATGGGCAGAATGCGTAGTAACGGCTAGGTGAGTTGGTTTGTTTTTACACCCCTTATAATAATAATAATAAAATAATACCAGTCTATAACTATCCCACTGCGGGGCAAAAGCCTCTTCTCATTCAGATAAGGCATTAATCACTGCGCTTGCTCAAGATGAATATATTGGCAATTTCAGACATATTTTAATCATAGATCCATGTTTCCTCACGATGACTTTTTGCACAGTGCATGCATTTGTATGCACAATGTTTTAGCTCATAGAATAAGTAAGCTGAAGTAGCAATGGGCCGGCCATATTAGCCGTAGAACTGATGACCGTTGGGGTAGCGTAACGTGGGACGCTCTCAGCTAGGTGAAGCTACGACCTTCGCAGGATAGCTGGTAGCAACTGGATGATAGTTGCCGAGAATCGAGTTAAGTGTATGTATGTGGGAAACTTTTACTGAATTAATGTCATTTTTCATTAAATATGTATTACCAAGTAAGATCACCACCATCACGCCTGTATTCCCCGAAGGGTTAGGCAGAGGTGTAACAATGTACACCCATAGTTCGCCGGGATGTTTAGGTTCCATATAATAAGGGGCGAGATCACTAAGGTTTTATAATATTCTACATTTTCCGCTGTGACAAAATATAGATTTAACCTTTGCAGAAAGGGCTTAACCCAAAGGATTTGACGTGCTCTGAAATAGTAAATAACACAATAGTAGGTACTCATAAATCAAACAACGAAACCAATCTTGAAATTCTGAAAAAAAAGTCAGCCGCTCCATACATACCATCACTCCTGTATTCCTCGAAGGATTAGACAGAAGTGTGCTAATATACTACCGCAGTTCGCCGATATGTTTAGGTCCTATGTAATAGGGGGCGAGCCTATTGCCTTTAACAGGGCACAAATCCAAACTCCGAGCGGGTACTGAGAATCTTAAAGAAAAACTCATTGAATACTTTTTTGGTAATACAGCAGCAAATTTAATTTTACTACGAAATTCCTTAAAGTTCCTTTCCGATCTAACCTTACACCTTGAACAATTCCTTTGTTAATATCACTCCATGCGATACAAAACACAAAATTACAAATTTTAAGTAACCCCTGACAGAAGAATAGAAATCCTTAGCGCAGCTAACAAAAGAGTTGATAACTTTGAAACCACTAAACCGATTACCATCAAACAAAGCTAAGAACACTCCCAACTAATTCACCTTTCAAACAAAAATAAACAAAATCAAAATCGGTTCATGCGTTCGAGAGCTACGATGCCACACACAGACACGTCAAACTTATAACACCCCGTCCTTTTTTCGTTAGGGGTTAAGAACCCACCTTAGCTATCTACTTTTTAATGTTTACACGAACTTGTCAAACTGTCTACCAACATTCAATAGTTTCTTGCTAACTTGCAAGTCTTGCAACCATCAAACACGATCATATCTTAGTTGTACTTGCTCAAGCACTAGACAGATTCACATCATGGAATCGACCGAACTAGTTTGTGCTGCCACCAAGTTTCCGTAAGTTAGGAGTCAGCTAGATGTTCCCAGCTCATAGCAAACACTCACACATGTAACAAGTAGTACAATGTCTATTTGTGTTGGATTTTTATAAACTACTGACGTACGTGAAAAAGTTATAGTTTATTTGTAGCCAGTGACATTATATATTATGACATTTTCTATTTATTGTGATTCAATTATATATTTAAATTTTATGAAACAAAAAGTACAAAGGCGGATAAATGCCTTAGGCTTTCTCCACCAGTCAAGTAAAGGCGGTGAAGAGATAACATGGCAGGAGCAAATAATTATACGAGGGAAGAACAACTAAAGAGATTTAAATAAAAACAGAACTAACACAACACATTATTCATTACATTTCTAATGCTTTTTAAATTATATTAGTTATTGATTATGATTTGCATGCCCGTGTGACGGAAGATTTGATTTTGAAAAGTATGCAATTTTTTAGTTTATCTCTATAGACTCAAACAGATTTTCAGATTTACGCACTTCTTCCGCGTCAAAGTTGATATGTTCCCCACGGGAACTATAAGCTTTTCCTATGTACTATTTTAGACTATATCTATCTCTATGGCAAATTTCATACAGATCCGTTCAGCTTTTCTGGCGTGATTGAGTACCAAACATCCATCCATACTTTCGCATTTATAAATAGTAGTTAGATGTAATGAAAAGGTTCAAACATAATGAATATGTAGTTGACTTGACCAGAGTCTGTAGTTGTGAAATGTTTTTTTACATATATGACGGCGTAAGCGATGGCTGAGCGATAACGCCGTTGTCATTAGGGTTCGGTGTTATCGGGTTCATGGTGTTAAAATAACAGTTTCGGTATACACAAATCACAGTTTATTATTTAACACAATTTCACATTAAATAATCAATAACAAATAATCACTTCACAAAATGGGCAAACCGATAGTTTTGTTCTGGAGGAGCGACTTCGTTGGAGTCTCGAGCGAAAGTGATCTCAACACAATCCCCACTGTCCAAAACGACTCTGTCCACGTGCCGCCATTAAAACAACATCTGACGTCACGGCGTTTACCCCTACTACAATAGTAAAATCAGCAACTTGATATTTAAAAGTTATCGCTATCTCCGACATATATTTTTCTTATATTCCACATATTACTAGTAAAAACACGAATCCTTTTGGCTACTTTTTCTGTAATCACTAGAATCTATAAATATTTGCACACATTTCTGAACCGAACCAATTTTCCTTATAAAAACTTTCTACTCACTAGTGGTTACATGTAAATACTATCATTGATTGGATTCGTTTTTAGATATAGGGACCGAATATCAAAGACACACATTATGTATTTTTTTCCACACAAACATACACATTGGAACAAGCTGATACAAGGTACATTTTTGGATCCTCGTCTTTCAGGAGGAAATTAACGAATAAAATAACGATACCTTGTCAATACTTACTTACCATGCTTATACTATAACTGCGAAAGTTTGTGACGATGGATGAATGTTTGTTACTCTTTCACGCTTAAACGGCTGAACGAATATGAATGAAATTTGGCACTGAGATAGATTGTAGTGTGGAATAACACATACAATACTATTTATACCGGGAAAGTGTACGGTTCCCGTGGGATAATATATCAAATTTGACGCGGACCAAGTTGCTGGCAGAAGCTAGTAACTAACAAATAATATGTATTTGTTTTTTTGCCTAAATAGCCTGGTGGTCCTAAGCGCGACTGCTACGCTAGAGGTCTTGGGTGCGATTCGCAAAGTCGAGCAGTGTTATTGATACTATAAAATTCTCAGTAGCAGCTCGGAGTTAGGATTTGTGGCCGGGTAATAGCATTAGGCTCGCCCCCTATTACACGGGACTTAAACATACCGGCGAACTGTAGGTGTACATCGGTACACCTCTGCCTAACCTTTCGGGAATATGTATGTATATTTTTTTAGTTATGTTAACCAAAGACGTAACTTAACACGTCTTTAGTTACTGCTCGTCTCCCGTGTGTTGTATCGTAATGTTATAAAGCCTTCCTCGATAAGTGAACTATCCAACAGAAAAATATTTTTTCAATTCAAACAAAGTTCCTGAGATTAGCGCGTTCAGCCAAACCAACAAACTCTTTAGCTTTAAAATATGTATTAGTTCGTGTCGAGAATCACTGGCATAGTTACCTCATTGATTTTGATGAAGATACGAAACTACACCTTGTATACACCTACATATGATATACATTGAAACAAGCATACACGTCTCGAACAAACATAGAAACTACGTCGGTACTTCGGTGTTAGTTTTACTTCGTGTCCATATCTGCATTACAATATTGTGTCCAGTTTCTCTGCAAAAGAACAATGTTTTGGCTTCCTTACTTTGATACGATTTTTATGACTGAACCTGTGCCAATTTTGACGTCGATATTGGGCCAACGTTTCTTTTCAAGAGCCTTGCTCAACCTCTTTTTTGTTTTGAAAGTTGGTCGTAGGTACGTACTACTGAGATTTTGTTGTATTTTCGTAGTTTTTAACTAACTTCAAAAAAAAAAAGTAGGTTTTCCATTCGGTTGCATTTTTTTTTAATGTTTGTTACCTCGGTACTCCGTCATGTATCAACCGATTTTTTTTTTGTATAGGATATACTTTTGGATTGGTCCTATCAAAATTATAATAAAAATCGATTGTGTAGCTTGACATTTAAATAAAACCATACCATCACGCCTGTATTACCCGAAGGGTTAGGCAGAGGTGTAACAATGTACACCCACAGTTCGCCGGTATGTTTAGGTAACACGTAATAGGGGGCGAGCCTATTGCCATCAACCGGGCACAAATCCTAACTCCGAGCTGCTACTGAGAATTTCATAGAAACACCCCATAACACTTTTAGCACGAGCTGGGAATCGAACCCAAGACCTCTAGCGTAGCAGTCGCGCTTAGGACCACTAGGCTACCGAGGCAATTAAAAAAAAAATATAAACTTAAAAAGTATAAAGTGAAAAATAACTTGAGTTTTGGAAGTCAGCACGTTTGATTCTGTTTATTGTTTTGTATTGTCACTGTATTTCTTCTTGTAAAAAGTTTTTCAGTAATCGTAATTTTTTCACAGCGGTAAATATTCCACGCTCCATGTTGAAGAGTGAGTAGGGTGAGGTTAGGTCAAAGGGCCGTAGGCATATGTAAAAAATAAAGAGTTAAAAAAATATAGTGCTCGTGGAACTTACCTATACATCATCATAGGCCTGTTTGCATTGTTTTCTAATAGCTGAATATTTTTCAGAATTGAACCAGTAGTTTCGGAGATTAGCGGTTCCAAACAAATAAATTCTTCAGCTTTTAATATTAGTACAGATTGCAGTTGAAATGCAAATTGTCTTCAAAACTCTTTCAGGATTTTATGTCAATGGAAGGGAATTCTATGAAATCTTCAAGAAGACGAATAAATCTTTTGGAATTGCCTTTTCTCGCAAAAAACTTTTGCTTTATATACCAAACATGACTGCGGAATTATGAGTAGTTACTAACCATATTAAACATGGTACTTCCCATCAAAATCGGATAATGGTACTTTTTATAGTCTATCTTGCGTACCATATGCATGAAACGACTTGTTTGAACATACCATGAAACTGAATATGTTTTATTAGCGCCAAGTATTTGTGATATGAGTCAGCTTGAATAACTAGCTAAATGTTGGTAGGTACTTAGCGAACGTGCGCGGATTTTTATTCTCTTTTTAAATATTGAATATTTAAAATACGAATGACTTTTAATTAACGTTCGAATAGCGGTAAGTACATACTGCTCTGTTGGTACTACGCGGAATTGACTTTGCGGGATTATTTTTTGTATAAAAAAACATTTGTAAATCCTAAAGAGTATTGCTGTGATTCTAATTGCTCACGTATTAGAGATTTTGGAACGTAAAGCATACAAATTATAAAAAAAGCATATAATAATTTGTATATTTTTACAGTTATTCGGCAACAATAAATTTTTATGACATCAAGAGTGCTCGGAAAATCTATGTCGCTGAATTTAGGTGAAGTGAGTTAAAGGTGAATTGTCCGCCTACCTTCTCCCTCGGAGAAGTGGCCGTGAAGTGAATTGCCATCCTACATGATGCTATGAATTGGTAACTCACTTCAAACTCACTTTATCAAACACCAAGGGAGATTTTAACAGGATCATATAGTCATACTTATTACTGCCGCAAAGCAGTGTCGCTGTGTTCCGGTGTGAAAGCTATGCGTGCCGGTGTAATCACAGGCACATGAGACATTTCAACTTTGTCTTTGGGATGGCAACGCACCCCCTATTTTTAAGGATTTAATTACAAAATGTGTTTTGAGATTTTTTCTTGTATTTGTTGTCTATAACGATGTTACGTGCCAAATTTCATAGTTCTAGGTCAACGGGAAGTACCCTATAAGTTTTGATTCCCTTGAGAATGTCAAAAACACATTTTTTGCTGAATACACGATCATATCTTTTTTATGTAAACTTAGAAGTTTAATTTTTTCACAACTTCATGGGACCATAGACTTGAGTGTACGGTTTAAATTTCAACTCTATACCTCCACGCATTCTTGAAATAAAGTGTCTTGACAGACAGACGAACGGACAACAAAGTGATCTTATAAGGGTTTCGTTTTTTCTTTTTGAGCTAAAAATCCACTAGCTATTGGAATGAGCGCGCACCTTAAGCTCACTTTACTAAAAGTCACCTATGAAATCGAAAACAAAATAAAGCGGTGTGTAGCTGTATCACAAACACGCCCTAGATTGCCTACCACTCAGCCACACAACGAGAAGAAAACATACAGTAAGAAAAAACAGTACCGAAACACAGAATGTTTTGCTTCCATCCCGTGTCCCCAAAACCACATTAGTACACTCGCCTAAAAAAACATATTCAATACTTGAGCATTGGCATAAAACTACTTTACATCTGCGACCATACATTGGCGCACCCCCAGGGAAATCTGCCCGTATAGTCATGAAAGTTGGGAATATTATTCATGTAATTTATAATATGGATCACTGGCAACTGGCTGGAGTCGAGCACTCGTTTATAGCTAGTTAGGAGTATAGTTAAACTCCTTGATGTTCGAGAGTTGTACTAATTACGTTCGTACTATTTTATGCTACAAGTGTGAAGTGCGAATTCTCTAGACGCCAGGTTATATGATCCGGGGGGAGTCGTTAAATAGACGCATAGCAGCACAAAAAAGTTAAGTTTACATTTAATATTCCTTCTGAGGTAATAAACTTTTCTAAGTTTATTATTCCTGAAGGAATATTTAATGCCGAGGTTATTTTTAGTTGAGACCTGTAAACTCTTTTCAGTTTTGCGTGAGGCAGTTGAACGTTGTATAGTGGCTGTATTTGTAGCTTATAACTCATTCTTAGTCCATTTAAAATAAGATTGGCAGATATGACTGGCAATGCCAGGAAGGGACGCACTAGAACGACCTGCCCTAACCTTATTGGTAAAGTTCTTCAGAAAGGTCGGTTGCCGGTACACGTAACCAGCGTGCTTGTATGACCAGATGTATGAACGTGGACGAGGCGAAAGGAGTATGTAAGGATCGTTGCAGGTGGCGTTTTGTGGTTTCCGTCTACCCACTATAATTCACTGTTATGTTATGAGTAGATTCTCATGGATCATGATCATGGACTTCATCGATCACATCGACATAGACGATCAACATCTTCGTCGTTCTATCATGAACGTGATTATGTGGTGTATCAGCCTTCAAGTAATAAATTTAAATTCCAGAGTCTATAATAATCTTGTCTATCTAACAAATATGATATTTTATTAATATCCTGTGTATAAAAGTCTGAAAACGTCTTGAAAATGTGTGGTGATAAATACTCGTGCCTTCTCTGTATGAGAATAGGGCTTTGCCCAGCAATGAGACAATAAGGGACTGGTTCATTTATTTTAATTATAATATAAGGCCCAACCGTCATTCTTGAGCGTAAGTGTAACATGAGACGACATAAGTATTATATCAGATCGATGCAGAAATCACCTCGTTGGCCTAGTGGTCCTAAGCGCGACTGCTACGCTAGAGGTCTTAGGTTCGATTCCAAGTTCGAGCAAAAAGTGATATTGGGTTTTTCTATGTAATTCTCAGTAGCAGCTTGGAGTTAGAATTTGTGCTCGTTTAATGGCAATAGGCTCGCCCCCTATTACATGGGACCTCAAGATATCGGCGAACTGTGGATGTACACTGGTACACCTCTACCTAACCGTTCGGAGAATACAGGCGTGATGGTATGTTATGTAGAAATAGGTAGTAACACCAAGAGATATTACTCTAACTAAAGTACCGGTGTACAATCTCGTTGCGGGTACAATTAAACAGCGCTCTTGTTAACGTTCACTAAAACGATAGCTTTTAGACAATAAACGCCTACGCATTTTCATTACACTTTACTTACCTCATTAGTTTTATTACTAGCCATTTTCCTAGGAGCTGTTACGTCACCAAGTAGGGATAATGGCCGACCCTCTTTAGGCGTTTGGCAATTTTTACGCGAAAATATTTGTTTGAAAGTCATCGCCACTTAACCTGGTAAGTTAGGATTTTTCGAAGGCTTTTTAGATACTGAACAATCAGGGTGTTCAGACAATTGAGGAGAAACTTTTGTTTTTTGTACGTGAGATGAGTTTTAAGTTCCATAATAAAAGACACGTTTTCTAAGACATGAACTGCTTATTAAGTGTTTTATTGGGAATACGGCTTTATTAATTCCGTGTTACAGCTTCAATGATATCTTAAATTCATATACATATAATAATATCAAAATTATGAAGCTGAAGAGTTTGTCTCTATGTTTGAACGGGCTTAACTCATGAACTACTCGTCCGATTAAAAAAAAACCTTTTTTGTTATGTAGCCTGCTTATCAAGTAAGATTATATGCTATATCACCTCACGCTGCGACACACGGGAGCGGAGCAGTAACGTGGGTAAAACCGTGAGGCATGACAAGTGTACTCATATTTTTTTGTTTTACTATACACATGTAACAACTTTTAAGATTATTAGGTATTCTTAGAGTGACAATAACAAGAGAATTTCTACACCAAGCAGTAAGGACACAATACAAAACGAACACCTAACAATAGTATATGTCAAATCCGAGATCACAACAGGATTTATTCAACTTATTCACCATGGCAACAAGTTCGTTGACAATTTTCTTTTTGACAATAAAAGTACCTTATTGCCTTTCTAACAATTGTCCTCTTTACCTAAAATAAGATCATCAACTCGTTTCAAAATATCAAATTTTAGATTTATTTGAGGGAAATAAATAGAAATGGAATACCGTAGACAAGATAAAATTAACAAATCCCCAATTATTTACACTGCTACTTGCAAAAACAGGGTCCGAAGCGTTAATGAAGGCGTTTTACGAGTCCCGATTAATTTTCGCTTGTCACCGTCGTCTGTGACGTCACTGTGATAAAAAAATACCCTGTAAAGATGGAACGTGAGTGTGCAATCGTAATGAGCGTTTTGTTCTAAGCTTTTTCTCTGTATTCAAAATTTGTTTTATTCAAAGAACGATGAGCACATAGATGTAAAACATTTAATTGTTGAGTTTCAAAAGAGAATACTATTAGTTGCCGTCGAAAAATATGCCGTTGCAAGAAAACGCTGTATATAAGTGGTTCTTAATTCTTTGGGGTCGGCTTCCAGTCTAACCGGATGCAGCTGAGTACCAGTGTTTTACATGGATCGACTGCCTATCTGACCTCCACAATCCAGTTATTAGGCAACACGATACCTCTTGGTTAAACTGGATGTCAGACTTCCTGGATTCTGACGATCCGTAACGACTGTCAGAGATCTACGAATGACAGCCGGGACCAACGGCTTTACGTGCTTTCCGAGGCACGGGTGTGTCACAACACCAACTTCTAAACTCCGGGCTGCAACTGAGCAAATTCTACTGGAAAAACCCAACAATACTTTTTGCCTGACCTGGGAATCGAACCCGGGATCCCACGCTCATCAGTCGCGCTTGCGACCACGAGACCAACGGAGACATTCGGGTATCTATAAACGTTTTATTTATGTTTATTTATCGTTGGTTGAAAATACCGACGTCATTTTCATATCACCTTATGTAATGTCAGATAGGTATGTATCTTGACATATACTCAGAATGTTATTTATAAATTATGTACACATCTTTCTGTAGGGGATCGCCGGGGGACTGAACTAGGGATAATAATTTTTCGTCAGCCTTAAAAGCATCAGCAGGTTAAGTAAGTGCTTAAGGCAGCGAGCCAGGACAAATAAGTTACGTAAGGCATTTAAAGGCGCCTTAGGGAGGTGAGGAATAGTGATGTGCGGTGGATTTATCGATAGGTAAAATACAAGGAATTTGAATTTTAAAATGTAAAACTTTTTCATTGATTTTTTTTTGCGATTTTCGAATATTGTGTAAGGAAATACAGTTTTCCGATAATTGAAAATACAAACTGAAATCATACAGTACACGTCACGTAGTCACGTATGTTATGTTGATAAAAATAAATAAAAGTAATGATTGAATATGCAAATAAAACATAAAAATATTGTAGTGTAACACAAATATTGAAAACACATCCAAAAATAATAGATAAAATCTTTTTTTTTAATCCGATACTTTTGTTGTTTTACAATATTTTATTATACATACATACCATCACGCCTGTATTCCTCGAAAGGTTAGGTAGAGGTGTACCAATATACACCCACAGTTCGCCGGTATGTTTAGGTCCCATGTAATAGGGGGCGAGCCTATTGCCATTAACCGGGCACAAATCCTAACTCCGAGCTGCTACTGAGAATTTCATAGAAAAACCCAATAACACTTTGCTCAACCTGAGAATCGCACCCAGGTCCTCTAGCGTAGCAGTCGCACTTAGGACCACTAGGCTTTTTGTTTTTTTTTGGGGGGCCTAGTGTCAGACTTTTACTGACTAAAACCCACCCATGTTCCTTCTTGTGCCCTTTGCGTTCCGTGGGCGCGGTATCTCTTACGAACAACCCGCAGCCCCGGCAGGCATCGGCCCTCAGTGGCCCCTTCCTTTGCTGACATCTCTTTGAGGCGCGCGTGGAACACGAACGCGCCGTCGACACGGCCTGTCGTTATGCAACTTAAGGACGGTGAGCTACCCATTGCTCACCGCCTACAGGCCCGTATCTACGGTGGCCGGGAGTAGTCTCGCGGCTCCCGACGTCCGTAGCGTCTACCGCGGCGGCTGGGACGTGAGAACCGCTGTCTCAACCGTCCCGCCGCCTCCTTCTCTAGCATTACTGCCTCACAGAAGTCGTTATGCAACGTAAGGACGGTGAGCTACCCATTGCTCACCGTTTACAGACCCGTAAGACCACTAGGCTAGCGCAGTCAAAAGTATTATTTAAAAGTCATTTTAAATAACTAGTTATACAAACATATAAACATAATCTCACGCCTTTCACCGGCTACGATCCTTATAATAT
Source organism: Caradrina kadenii (assembly GCA_947462355.1). NCBI lineage: Eukaryota > Metazoa > Arthropoda > Insecta > Lepidoptera > Noctuidae > Caradrina > Caradrina kadenii. The sequence goes on along the minus strand of OX381684.1, from coordinate 12,409,550 downwards.
TATACTCCTTTCGTCTAGTCCACGTTCATACATCTGGTGACACAAGCTCGCCGGATACAAGTACTATGCACCTGACCTTTCTTAAGAACATCACCAATAACGCCAGATTAGATCTTTCTAGGTATAACTAATCATGAATATCAATAAAAAAAAAATTATCGATGTTTACAATCCCACTGACCTCATCCCTATACTACTAAAGATTCCAACTTATCGGTCGAGTGTGTAACGGGAAACGGCCCAGTAAATAGGCTCATTTAAAATTAAATTACGCGATGAAAACAGAAAGTAGGTAGCTGCCTAATCAATTTGTAATTACCTATGTTGATCGATGTTCCGTATAAGGAAATGGAATCTTTTGTACGGAACTCATTAATTTTTTTTTATACTGTAATCTTATGTTACGGTAAGTTCACTTGTGAATTCAACTTATTAACACATAACACATACTATCACGCCTATATTCCCCAAAGGGATAGGCAGAGGTGTACGACTATACACCCACAGTTCGCCGGTATGTTTTAGGTCCCATGTAATAGGGGCGAGCCTATTGCCATTAACCGGGCACACATCCCTACTCCGAGCTGCTACTGAGAATTTCATAGAAAAAGACAAAAATACTTTGCTCGAACTGGGAATCAAACCCAAGACCTCTAGCATAGCAGTCGCGCTTAGGACCACTAGGGCAACGAGGGAGTGAATTCAATGTATTAATTTAACAATTACAATATTAATAAGTTATTATTACTATTTTATATTTATTTGTCTTTGTCCGGCTATGTCTTCCACTTAAAATATAAATATACCATGTCGTTTTATGCGAATTAATATAAATACTGACGAAAAGCACACTTTCTCTAGTACTCACAAGTACTTTATAAATAATCCTAGATTCTGCTCGCAACTTCGTCTGCGTAGTATTGTCACGCGCATTAGTTGACGCCTTGGGTTACTGCTACGCACCTATTGGTCGTAGCGTGATTTTATATAGCCCAAAAGCCTTGCTTGATAAATGAACTATCCAACACAAAAATATTTTTTTTGATTCAAACCTGTGGTTTTTGATATTAGCGCGTTCAACCAAACAAACAAATTCTTCAGCATCAAAATGTTAGTATAGATTTTCAGTGTTTATATAAATTAATAAATCCAGCAGCTAAAACACGATCAAAAAGTTTATTGACGATGTCAACTGCCGAGTGACGTAAAAAAAAAGTACGCACGCTGGGAGTTCATAAACCGATTTCGTAGTAATTTTATTACCAATATACAGGGTGTTGCATGCCAATATTTATAGTGGTAACCCTCTGTCCATTTTACAGACCCTTTGGAATTTCCCGACATTTTCATTTTCCCGTTCCCGCACTATTTAAACTCCAACCTTTGAACGAAAAAGAGCAGAAATGAATGTAAACATTTCTGGATAAAAGCCTGAATCATGCAGAGAATATGCTCGCTCCACATTTGAGGAATCCACTCGAAAACTAAAAGTAATAAAAGTACTGTCATGCACAGGTTGCTCGTTCTCTCAGAAAACACATAAGTTAAATTTTATATGAATAAAACTGAAATATTATGCAGGTGATATTTCTCAAGCTTTTACCTCGAACATCGTTTGACTAAGTATTCTAGATGGTATGCTATCTTGGTATATCTGGTTATAAAAGGACTGGAAAATTGTTCATTTTTGTGTCTAAGTACTGTAATAATATTCTCGCGACCGAATTTCAGTAGTAGAGGCTAGCCATGTGCGCAGGAGATATTACAGTGCATAAGTGTGTGCTCAAAACAGGCGCACTCAATCTTCCCTCAATCCCATAGTTCGATGAAATGGTAATCTGAAACGACCGGGGTGCGATCAGGTGCCGGACCAACGTGCTTTCCGAGGCAAGGGGGTGTCACACCACCAACTTCCAAAGTCCAGACTGCTTCTGGAAAAATCCTTTTAGAAAACTCAAATAACACTCAGCATTAACGCTTGCGACCAGAACAACGGGTCAATCCTAAAGTACCTAAGTACCGCATTAGATGTCTAACGAACGTGATCGTTTAATTACTAGGGTTTACCAAATAACGACATGCTTTTATTGGCACTTAACTGCTCAGCTTTAAGAACTAATTTGTTGGTGATAATGAAAAGACGTTAGTCTTCCTATTCAATTCTTTGAAATATGTGAGACTAGTTTATTTTCATTTATGCTTTTTCATGCAATGTGGTTGAATGGGCAGAGAGATATTTGAAATAAATACAGAAATTCGAACTTGATGGCTCCATTTGTCCAGCCCATTCATATTGAATACCCTAACGAAATAAAATCCGGTGTTTAAAAAAAAAATACTTCGATTGTTTTTCTAACAAAGAACCAGTCGAGTTTGCACAAATAAATAAAACTGATGTCAAAATAACAGCTTTTTATGAAAAGCATATATGACTGTTTAATTAGTGAAAAACAATTTTTAAAATGTTTATCTGTAGCTGTTTGTTGCGTCTAATTATCGAAACGGCCGAACCGATTTTGATGGGAGTTTCACTGGCATATAGCGGTTGCTATAAAAAATAACAGTTCCCTTTATTTTAGAAAATAATTAGAGTTCCGCGCATCGAAACTGCTACTAATCCTATCCTACTTAATATTAGGAATGCGAAAGCGTGGGAGGATGGATGGATGTTTGTTACTCTTTCACGCTTAAACGGCTGAAAGAATCTGGAAAAAAATTGGCACTAAGATAGATGTAGTATGGAATAACACATAGGATACTTTTTATCCTGGGAAAATGTGTGTCGGTTTCCGTGGTATATTTTATCAAATTTGACGCGCACTAAGTAGCTGGCAGAAGCTAGAATTAAATAATAAGAAGCACGTCAGCAAAACCACATTGAGGGTTAACGCAATCATTTTCTCAGTCCCAAAGCTACCTTACAGTGAACCTAACACGGGCTCACGATGACTTAACATTAAACTTCTTAATGGTCTAAATCGAGTGCAATCATTACGGATAAGATCTGCGCCGGTACGTAATGTATGAGCGTCCGTACGTTCGAACATACTAAAGAGGTGCGATTCGATTCTAGAAACGGTGCTAGCATTCATATTCATTCGATTTTTATCACTTTTTCCATCACGAGAAAACGCTTTGAGATATTAAGCTTGGTCTAAGTTGAGTGGAATTGCTTTCTTTTTTATCATAATATGACTTCATTATCTGATCTATATTTCGAGTTTTTTTTATGAAGTTTATCTGTCAAGTGAAAATTGCTCGTAGTTATACAGTGTGTACAATACACTTGTGTGTGTTGATGTGTTGTGTATATTATTATTCCATTGATAAAATTATACTGTACTCTACTATATTCTACTGGAGTCTACTGTACTCCACTGTACTCTACTGTTCTCAACAGAACTCTACTGTACTCTATGCTGTTTTATTCTACCCACTACTAATAAGGCTTTCAAAATGAACAGATGGTATTTTTATGAAGCTGCAAATGAGACGAACGTACATTCATCTCATGATCAGGCGTAACAAGGGCGAAAATTAATATCGGTAGGTACTATTCCTCTAATGGGGTGAATACCAGTCGGGAGCGCGGATCATGCGGCAAGTGTTCTGGGCTATCGACTCATGTTAGTTGAAGGGAGCGTGGGGTTTTAGTCGGTAAGAGTCCGACCTAACCAAAATGTTTGTTAAACTGTAAGTGATAAATAAGTTATTTGTTTTGTTCTTGTAGGTACTGGCTACTGAAATGTCCATTATTATTCTGTATTATATAACTTTTAATTGTTTTAGCTGCAAGTCTTCCATATTAAATAACATCCCATTTTTCTCATACATACGGTAAAGGTAAGGATTTAAACACAAAAAAAAATACGATGTTGATAAATGATGGAATATTATGTGTTTCCCATGGTAATAACACACACGGGATGTCAAAAACGTCATGACGAGCTCCCCAAAATCCACATCTGAGCTCAAACAAATAAGATAGTCGAAGTATCACACCTAGCTTATTGGACACCCTGTGTAGTCATCGCGGGCCTTCGGGTATCTCATAAAGAAAATGGCTGACAATATAATATGTGTGCAGAATATAATAAGGCCCTCACGTGTAACGTGAGTATCACTTACCTCGATCCCGGCCTTACACTCTCATTAGACATGTACCTACAAACATCCTTCTACACGTGGCTTAGCCGGAAATGGTAGAACAGCGATATACTCGAGTAATCTGCGACTTTCTTTAGGTGAATGTCGGTTAGCACGGAGTGTTATTTTTTTTAGAGCTACCTCATTTTTTGTTCTAACCATAATCTTCAGAACATCCATTGAAAGTTCCAACAAAATCAATCCAGCCTTTTCAGAGATTAGCCGGGACAAACACAGTGAAAGACAGAAAAAAAATATTTAAAATTGTTTTTTAGTGTTGGTACCCTGTAAACATTAAATAGTTATTGACTGATAAAAAAAAATAAGCTGTTATTTTGACATTACAAACAGACACTTCAATTTTATTTATTTGCATTCACATACAAAATTCAACTTAATTTATGATTATAGTTGATTATCTCTGAGTTATTGTGTAACACGGATTATTCATATTATATGGCATTTTGTAACATACCATCACGCCTGCATTCTCCGAAGTGTTAGGCAGACGTGTACCAATGTACAACTACAGTTCGCCGGTATGTTTAGGTCCTATGTAATAGGGAGCGAGCCTATTGCCATTAACCGGGCACAAATCCTAACCCCAAGCTGCTACTGAGAATTTCATAGAAAAACCCAATAACACTTTTTGCTCGACCTGGGCATTCAACCCAAGATTTCTAGCGTAGCGGTCGCGCTTAAGAGCACTAGGCTAATGAGGCATTTTGTAATTTAATAATAATCAAAAAATAATATACTTCGAGTTTCTAAACTTTCACACATTAAAGCTTAAATAAATATGAAAGTAGACGACATATTATTGATAAATGGACGATCAATCTGCCTGCAATTCATTTCAGAAGAAAGTTCGAGTTGCTCCAAACCCACTGCAGAAACGAAGCGACACTCTCACGCCTGATCGCTGCAAAGCCATCAGTGTGTGAATCAGTGAACATGCCCGACGCACTGCAGAAGCGTGGCAGCCCTAACAGCATCCTGAACGCATTGTTGTATTGAACTTGAAATCATTAACGACAATATTTAGCCTCGAGTGACTCACTAGTGTTAAGGTGCGTAGTGGTTAAGGCGGCCGCCTCTCATGCACAAGGTTGTGGGTTCGAAACCGGGCAAGTGTAGTAGCCACGCCACGCTGCACACGATTGGTCCGTCAGTCAGACCGATCACGTGCAGCATCGGCGCCCCAAAAAACCCAGAATGGAACTCAAAAACTAAATTGACGTTTGTGCTCATGACTCGTGGAGGCTACTATACCAATGTGACTTTAGGAATATGAACCTTCTAAGTTAATTTTGGACATCATTGACATCGGTAAAGGAAAACATCGTGAGAAAACTTGTACTTAACATACCATTACGCCTGTATTCCCCTAAGGGTTAGGCAGAGGTGTACCAATGTACACCCACAGTTCGCCGGTATATTTGGGTCCCATTTAATAGGGGTTCAGTCTATTGCTATTACCAAGGAACAAATCCTTACTCTGAGCTGCTACTGAGAATTTCATAGAAAAACCCAATAACACTTTTTACTCGACCTGGGAATCGAACCCAAGACTTCTAGCGTAGGAGTCGCATTTCAATATAAGTCTGAAATCGCCAACCCGCCTTGAGCAAGCATGGTGATCAATGCACGTGTCTTCTCTGTATGAGAAGGCGTTTGCCCTGCAATGGGACAATAATAGACTGGTAATGTTAATATTTCAACTTTCAATTCAAGTTTTTGGACCAAGTAGGCCGTATAAGGTAAAATTAGTTCAAACTTCCAAACAAATATCTGTTGGGTAAGGTTTTGATGAAGGCTGTGAAATTACCTCAGTTTGACTTTGATTGTGGGTTAACTTTGATTATATTGGCAGTTCTGTGTAACTAAGTTTTCCTAATGAATATTAAGTATATTAGGTTTTAGTTAAAGGTACAAAATCTGGGTGGAGGGTTGGTTATAACTAAATCCAAAAATGTAACTTTGATAAACTTTATACTTTTAATTAAACCCACGTAGGTACCTAGCTACGAAGTTTTCATGTTGAATATCTGTGTGTAGTGTAGTGTATTCTTCAGACCAATTTCGGCTACAGTGGATCGTCTTAATGCAGATTAGCCAAGTACAAGACGTGTGTGCACAAACACAGGTGCACTCCCTCTTCCCTAACTCTCATAGTTCGATGGGACGGCAATCAAAATTCTTTCTCTAACAGAAAGCCATCTAAGCCAGATTTTGTGCATTATTAAAATAAATAACCAATACTTTTAAGCTATTTTTGTAAAATAATCTATATCTATACATATAATAAAATCGTAGCGAAGCCAAAACTGTACATTTAATATTTTTGAAAAAAAGTAATTGCTACGTGGTCGGGTAATGATTCTAATGCCGAAAATATGGTTTTTAGAATTTTTGTCTGTTTGTCTGTTTGTCTGTTTGTCTGTTTGTCTGTTTGTCTGTGCGTTTGAACACGCTAATCTCAGCCGTGGCTTAACCGATTTGAATGCGGTTTTCACTAATATATTGCGGTAAGCTCCACTTAAAACTTAGGCTATAAATTATCACGCTATTTGCTTTGGGGGATGAGCAATGTTGCATTATGTCCGAGTTCTTCTACAGATTCTCACGGGATTGAAAATAACGACATATAATGTAAGAATATTGTAGATAGCTGCGAAATTGAACTTCTAAAATAATTATCATCACGCTATACCTTCAAAGAGTAAAGCAGTCAATAATGGCATACTAGAACGGCTATTTTAGAGTTATTTCAGAAGTAGTAAATGGTCTAATGGTTTGATGACCGCCTTGCAAATCGCTGATCGTGAGTTCGGTCCTCAGTAAGAGTTTTACTTTTTGTGATTTTTTAAACATTTTTTTTCGTACAGGTAGACTCCCAACAATAATAAAATAGAAGTATGCATAACTTCTGCCATAACATTGATTTACTTATTTATTTAAATCTTTTAATATTAAAGCAGAAAATAATGTCTGTACATAGTCTATACTTATAATAAAATCGTAGCGAAGTCAAAACTGTACATTTAATATATTTAAAAAAAAGTGATTGCTACGGGGTCGGGAAGCGATTCTAAATTTTTGTCTGTTTGTCTGTTTGTTTGTTAGAGCATCACGCAAATACTGCCGGACAGATTCCGTTCCATTTTTGGATATTATTTTTTTATTATATTCATCATAGGCCAAAGTTGGCCGTAGGCTATAAATTATCGCGCTATCTACTTTGGGGGATGAACAATGATGATGCAGATTACGACGGGTTTCAAAAAAGATGAAACAAAATATAACAATACTTTAGATGGCTGAGGATTGAACTGCTGAAATAATTACTATCACGCTATACCTTTAAGAAGCTAAACAGTCAATCATGGCAAAACAGAACGGCAATTTCAAAGCTTTTCTATTGAATTAAATAGTCTAATGGTTCGATGACCGCCTTTCGAATCGCAGGGCTTGAGTTCGGTCCCGGTATAATGTTTTACTTTTTGTGATTTTTTAAATATTTCTTTTGAATACTAGAAGATTTCCAAACAAGAATAAAATAGAAGTAGTCATTCTTATACAGTAACGCTTAGCTTGCTTATTTTTTCTTCATTATTTTTGCAGAAAAGAATGTCTATAATACATAGTTACTAAAAATAGCAAATTGAAGTCAAAAGTTTTCATCGAAAAAATAGAAACTGATAGGGGTGCAAACGATAGTAGAGCGGAAAACATACGTATTGTTAAAGAATTTATGTCTATTTGACTCTTTAATTTTGACAAAATAGTCTTTAAATGTCGGGCCAACACATGACTGTATTATTGCGCGATTTAAATTCTTCTTTTCACATCAATGATACCCCTTTTTTTAAGGATCTTTAAATGACTTCTTTCGCTCTGGGCGGAACGAAAGGGAGTGTCAGACTCTTACGGACTAAAACACAAAGTGTTCCTCCTAATGCCCTTTGCGTACCAGCGCCGCGGTGACTCTTTTGAATTCCGCAACCTTGCTAGACACTGGCCCTGGCGGGCCCCATCTTACAGTACTGACATTTCTTTGAGGCGCACGTGGAACACTACGCACCACCGACCCGGGATCGATGATACCCCTAACAATAATTTACACCGGTTAAGAAAAGTAGATGGCCGCTTTTACTGATGCGTCAATTGCACTGAGTTTCAGACGGGTATATGATGCCCTCTTTTACCAAATTATGTTTGCAGCGGCCTATTTAAATGCGCAATCTATTCAATGCCTTCCAGATACATCACTGAAGTTCACTACCGGGAGCTAGGTAGTCTCACTAATTCAAGTAGTCATGAGGTGTTGGATATCTTCCTTCACACAATCTGCTTCTCTCTTTGGGTGGTGGGCTTTGTAATTAATAGTTAGGCTATTTCGCTATTTGTAATAAATAATGAGGTTAGGTAAGCATTATTGTTCTTGGACATGTTTTGGATTGCTATAAAATATACACAATACTGCAGATTAGTTACATATTACACATACCATCACGCCTGTAATTCCCGATGGGTTAGGCAGAGGTGTAACAATATACACCCACAGTTCGCCGGTATGTTTAGATCTCATGTAACAGGGGGCGAACCTATTGTCATTAACCAGGCACAAATCCTAACTCCGAGCTGCTACTGAGAATTTCATAGAAAAACCCAATAACACTTTGCTTGACCTGGGAATCGAACCCAAGACCTCTAGCGTAGCAGTCGCGCTTAGGACCATTAGGTTAACGAGGTAGTTCCTATGAAAGACAGTGGGAGATATTTTATCCTATGAAATAAAAAACATGACGTCATTAGCCACAAGGAGTTAAGCAGTCAATTATAACATGGTATGGGAATTGCTATATTTTTTTATTATTATTACGCTATTTACTTTGTTTAGAGAATAGCTTCGGTGTTTAATGAAAGCCATGTAAGATATTTTCTGTGAGTTCGATCCCAATTGATTGTTACTTTTTGTTATTGTTTTAATTGGTACCTAATTCAATTGTTTTTATTTTCGATGGTATGATTTCAATATTATAATAAAATAGGTTTAAGCATAACCTTAACATAACTTTGAAAATTTGTATACGTCAACTGAAGAAGAATGAATAGAACAGAATTCGACAGATTGGCCCACAAATTCTAGCTACCCCTAAGAATATTTTTCATGAATAAAAAACAGCACCTCAGAAACTTAAAGAGTTACCAATTTATATCGATAGTAGGATCGCCGCACCACAAGGATTCTCTGACGCAGGTACTCTATGGTCACAGTTGTTTCGGGAGCTAACTGTTTCGGTTTCGGCGCTAGGACACGCCTTGGTGTTATCACTGTAGGATCACAAAGGAGCGTACGGTGGAGGTATGCCCCTGCTTGGGCAGAACATCACCGTGTCCTCATAAAGGCGATTGGCGGCGGCGACCTCTCGCATCCGGCCTTGGTTCATCCATAGTCCGGAGCGAGGGAGAATGAGAAGCAATCGCTTCCTTCTGCGAAGTAGTAATGCCAACGAAGGAGGAGGCGAAACGCATGAGGGAGAGGTCAACCTTTCACCCCGGCCGCCAGAACAGAAGGGGATGCCCCGGGTATCGAGAGTCGTAGAGCGATTCCAGACCACCGTCGGAGTGGGCTTGCGGTCGGCTACCGTTGTGTGGCTCGCCGTCCAACCAGAACCAGACCCAAGCCGACGACGTACTGTGTTTCACGCGCGCCTCAAAGAGATGTTAGCACAGTTGCGGAATTTGTTCGAAAGACTCACCGCGGCCCTGGAACACAAAGGACATCGGAAGGAACTCGGATGGGTTTTAGCCAATAACAGTCTGACACTCCTTCCACCAGAAAGGAAAAAAATCACTTGACGACATCTCATGCTTAAAAAAGGGACCTCCCAACTTCGACACTTCATACAAGTGTTGAACGATTTATGTGCAAACGTTTTTTGTCCAAAATTTTAACTTCTGTCCTGAGCCGCGCCACCAAAAAGTGTACTTATATTCAAATGGCAAAACAGAAATAGATTAGCAACAACAGAAACTGTACCAAAATCAATTTCACCCATAGAAAAATTCCGTGACAGTCGTTCTTCTGACGTTGAATGTCTTACAGACTTCACGCTTTCAGGATGCAAGTTGAATCAAGCATCAATCATGAATCATGCATCGCATTCGGAATTTCTTCTTATGGGTAGGTCCTATAAACAGAAGATGTTCTACATGCTTAAAAAAATTCTTTAAATGGAAATTTATTGTGTAGTTTACGTTTCCAAAGATAAGGGATAATTTGTGAGGTAAAACTTAGCTTTGTCTTTTAAGAAGTCTTATGATTACTGTTTTTTGTCCATACTTTCTCCCAAAAACTTTACATAAATTTGGTTCTAACAAGAAGCTCAAATTTTGTTGCCTGTTGCTCTGATTATAAGATTCATTTCTTCGGTCTTGATACTAGGCAGATCGCAGCTACAATGTGAGGTATAATGTTAAAGCAGTGCCTATTAAAGATGCTGTTAATGGTTTGAGAAAGAAAAGTAAGAAAATTTTGACACCACATCATAGTATTATCTAAAGGGATAGTAAAGCCACATATAGTCTCCTTACGCCAATTATGTTTTAGCCCCAGGTATGGCGTAAGCCTTTTACCAGCCGTGCACAAGCCAGACTTCAAGCGACTACAGATAAATTCTTTAAACCTACAGTCGTAACTATTAGCAGTCACCTTAGCAACCATTCGACCTGCTTGGAAGATTTTGATAACATAGTATTCAATACTTATTTAGTTAAGTAACACTTAGGTCGACGTGAGCGAAGCCGCGGGCAACAGCTAGTGTATACATAAAAACAAGAAGTTTCGAGGAAAAATCAGTTTTGTTTATCTGACCTTAGTAATAAAATATGTATCAGAGGATTTGTCCGAATTGTATCCAATTATTATTAGCTTTTAAATATCTTCCACGAACATACAAATCTGCTTTCAAATTTTGCAATAAGCATAAATAGGACCATTTCGAAGAAACATCGCTCAGAAACAAAGTGTAAAGCAGTCACGTTTTCTATCTCATGAATAAGAAAATTGAATAGGTACATAGGTAATCGCTTTTGACGTACGCTCAAAATTATTGATGCCACTTTGGCTTTGGATATAAATGTGTCAGAAATATTAAGTTTTATTAATACCGAATTGCCTCGGTAGCCTAGTGGTTCTAAGCGTGACTGCAACTCTAGAGGTCCTACTGGCCTGTGGACGGTGAGCAATGGGTAGCTCACCGTCCTTACGTTGCATAACGACAGGCCGTGTCGACGGCGCGTTTGTGTTCCACGCGCGCCTCAAAGAGATGTCAGCAAAAGGAAGGGGCCACTGAGGGCCGATGCCTGCCGGGGCTGCGGGTTGTTCGCAAGAGATACCGCGCCCCCGGAACGCAAAGGGCACAAGAAGGAACATGGGTGGGTTTTAGTCAGTAAAAGTCTGACACTCCCTCCCGCCTCCCCCAGGGCGGGAGAAGTTATTTGATGATTTCCCACCCACCAAAAAAAAAAAAAAAACTCTAGAGGTCTTGGAATCGATTCCCAGGTCGAGCAAAAAGTGTTTTTCTATGAAATTCTCAGTAGCAGTTCGGGGAATACACTCGTGATGGTATGTGATTAATACAGAATTGCTTTTTCATAAATATAAATACCGAAATTAAATAACAAATTATTCAAGAATCTAGGACTTATTAGTATGTATGAGTTGAGATGAACGTGATAGACAAACGAATAATATTTTAGCCATCTTATGATAAAACATCACAAAATCATTACTGTTTGGTCTTTACCGGGAATACGTACTTATTAATCCAACGTTTTTGTTTTAATTTACGAGAAACTTGAATAGAATTAATTAGATAGATGAGTCCACTAATCAACAGACGTACTTTTTATGAGCTGTCAAAACGCGATTCCCCAATAGATGTTGTATGACAATACTAAACGATGACGTCACTTTTTTGTCATCTCAACTATTTATTGGCTTCAAATAAACTATAAATGTAATCATCGGGTCTTCAGGACTAAAATAAATTGTTTCTTTTTTGTCAAGTTGTGTCTTGGAATTTTTGTTTAATGATGTCATCTACCCGATTATGAACAACTTTCGGACCTCACCAACCTCGAACGAACCCTCCCGGTGCGAGTCTACGTCATGTCATGTTGATAATGAAAAATACAATTACCCCTTTTTAGAAGTCTGGTAAGCAAAGGTTAAGTTAGTATAAGCATAATGCTTCTAAGTAGGTATATTATGGTTCATCTATTTTGTGGCAATGAAAATTGTAGGTCCAACTCAAAGCCATAAATACTTAAGCTTTAGCTAAAGAGAACTTCATAACACAAACTTAGCTTGAAACTCAACTTTAACTGGAATCAACTGGCAAGAATTAAAAATTCTAGACTGAATCTGTGTGGAAAAACAGCAATAAAAACGGATTTTATATTAACAAGTAAAATAGCAAGAATCTACACTAGGCTAAATGCCATATACTAGCCTTTCTGTTTTATAGGAAAACTTCCTTTTGTGGGAAGTGTTTACTAACAATTTTGTTTTTACCCGACTGCATAACGGAAAAGGTAATGTGTTTATCAGATTATGTACGTATATATGTGGGATTGTACATTCTTAAAAATAGCGGATTGTCTTTATTTTATTTCACACCGAAAAAAATCTCCATCTTACATTCATAGTCGTCATATTTTTTTCTTAAAAATATTTAATGTCAGAATAATGTCTGTTTAGAAAAAGGTTTAGTTACGATTAGCCATTCCCACGTATATGTATGTTCGTTTCTTTGTGGCGCTCTAGAGGCAAAACGCATGGGCCATGCGTTAAGCTCACTGTTTTCCTTGAGATTTTCACTGTAAATATCGTAATTCCTACTGATATTATAAATGCGAAAGTTTGTGAGGATGGATTAATGAATGGATGGATAGTTTGATGGATGTTTGTTACCCTTTCACGTTTAAACGGCTGATCGGATTTGGTTGAGGCACTAAGATAAATTGTAGTATGGAATAACACATAGGACAATTTTTATCTTGGAAAAATGTACAGTTCCCACTTGATAACATAGGTAATATCATATTTGACGCGGACGAAGTCTGGGGCAGACTGAAGCTAGTCATATGATAATTACAGAACACAGAAAAGTGGAGCTCAGTTTGTATGCACAGTGACATGAGCACGGATACAAAAAAAAAACATACGCAAGTCGCGATGCCCGGGAGTACTACTCGGAAGGGCGTCTCGCATCTTAGTAGGTTGTCATCAGCTTAGTCGGACTTTTCTGTAGTGCCTTAATAAACGGAGCTTAAAAACATATAAATGAAGCGAATATACGCCAATGACACCCGGTGTACAGTGCCACAGCTTCTAAGCTGTGGCACTGTACACCGGTGTAAATTAGTGCCTTGTATTCCTCCTGCAAAGCTCTAGCTTTGCAGGAGGAATACAAGGCACTAATTTATCGGGGGTACTACGGACAACCTGCGTTTTTAGACTAAATTTAGCCGGCGCGGTCAACCGCTTCATGGTCGTGGCCGTAAGCGCATCAGTGCGTGTCTAGCATTACCTTTATTGAACCAGCCTCTACGGTCTGAATGCCGCCCGCCCATTCCTTTGATAAGAATATAGTTAATTCATTAACTAGTTCTATTTGCCTTCCCTTCTAGCTAAGCGTCTAATTAGTAAATTGTTGAACGATATCAATCTCTTTTAGACTAATTATATTTTTCTCTTGACCGAATTTCGATCACAGTGGCCAATCTCAGGACTAACTTAGTACGCAGGAGATATTATAGTGCACTTGTGTATCTTTCCCAATTGCCTAACCTAAAATGGAAATCTGATAAGACTTGAGAGAGATCAGGCACAGAACCAATGGAATTACATGGTTTTCGAGACACTGAGATGACGCCTTTCAAACTCCGGGCTAGTACTAAGAAATTTCTAATGGAAACATCAATAACACTTCACTCGACTTTGAAACTAAAGGGGCAGTCAACTAGTACCAGAATAGTCCGACAGACCATTCACTTGACTCAACACAGTAAAGTACAGACCGTTAACACCGTATTCAAATCAAAGGTGTGAACACAACCAAAGGTACCTAGTTCGTTTGACGCGCATTCGGTGACGTGCGCTTGTCTCTCAACAGATCGTTCCCAAAGTGAATGTCGTATGTCACCAAAGGGGCCAACACTTGGCGTTCACAGCCTTAGGCGTTTGATATTCAAGTGAAATAGTTCGAGTACACAACAAGCGCTTTGCTTTTGTTTATTTTTGGTGCAACCAACCAATCCATCGCTGTATTTTTTGGAATCCATGTTGGTAGTTATTTTAAGTACCTGGGCTTAATAGGTGGCTATGTTTATCGCATTATCTTTGGCGTTTAATATTTTATAAGACGCAGGTGTAGAGACAGTTCGAGCACTGCAATAAATAGGCCATCATCTGGATACGGGCACCAACATAGGTATCCAACATCGACCTGAGAATTAGAGTCTGTGAATAATGACAAGGCACTTAGTACTCACATTTCTCCTCACAACACCGCCGTAAGACAATACAGGCTAACTATATACTGTTCTTGCTCAATCATGCTGAATAAATAGTACAGGAGTATAACCAACGCTTCGCTTGCTATCAGCCTCAAGTCAACAGGACAGAAAGATGAGAAGGTACACAGTTTTGATGAATAAAGGATTTTACGTGGTCCCTTTGAGTAGGTGCTTTGACCACTCTAATGTGATCATGGTACCGTTTGGAGTTATAACATAAATAATCTTTTGTTTTGTACCAACATTGTAAAAAGAACTGCCCCATTAGTCTCGTGGTCGCAAGTGCGACCGCTGAGCGTGAGGTCCTGGGTTCGATTCCCAGATTGGGCAAAAAGTGATATTGGGTTTTTCCATTAGGAATTGCTCAGTAACATCCCGGTGTTTGGAAGATGTGGTGTGACACCCCCGTGCCTCGGAAAGCACGTGAAGTCGTTGGTCCTGCGCTTGATCTCTCCTCAGTTGTGTCGGATTGCCGTCTTATCGGACTATGAGAGTGAGGGAAAAGGGGGTGCACCTGTGTTTGCGCACACACTTGTGCACTATGATATCTCCTGCGTACTTGGCCAGTCTGCATTAGGATTAGCCGTCGTGGCCGGAATCGGTCTGGAGAATAAATACTTAAAAAAAAAATTCGGGCTTGGTCCTGTAGTCGTTCGTTTTAGTGAGAACTTTAATTCTGAAAAATGGCTCGTCAATTAAAAGTATACAAGGATGCTATTAAGGTTCATTGTTTAAAACATTATCAGTGTACTAGCGAGATGGCGCCGTTTCACCCACTTTCAGTTACGTCTTTGGTTACAACTCCGCTTTCTAATGTCGTATCGTGATGATAATAATATTTAACCTGCCTTTATTCTCATGAATATGGCAATCATAATAAAAAAAGCTTTTTTTCATCCAACTAATAGTTCAGGGATTATCGCGACTAAACAAATGAAAACGTTTTTAGCTTTATTATAGTAATAAATTAATCTCTCCTCCAAAACTGAATCTTCTGAGCTACAAGATATAGTTGATTTTCAAAACCAACTATAAAATAACATGACTTCTACAACGTGCCTTATATACGATCTTATGTATCTGATCCCGGGTGCATGGCAGCTAAATCGATACTAAAGATGAATAAGTGTACCGTTCTCTTTGTATAGCTAAAATAATGGCTTTCTTAAATCGAGCTCCTTTGTTTTAACGCAAGAGTTTAATATTTTTTAACGGGTTCCGTTTTTAGTGAGGGAATTTCGTGGCAAGCGAACGATTATATACGCTTATGTAAGTACATAAGCGTATGCGAGAAGGTTTAAAATTACAGTGCCCAAAGTGACCCAATACCTGCACTTTATGGGGAATTAAGGTTTGTGGTGCCGTGATAAACGTGGCCATTGACTGACCTAAAGAACTTTAACAATAAAAGAAGAAAATACATATTTTCCTAAAACATCTGATTCTGTACCAAAATTTGACAACGCCTAAGTTCATACCTAATTCTGTAAAACGCATTTAGCCATAAAAATGTGTTCCATCTGTCTTGGGCAGCTGCTTTTATTGAACCGATAAATATTTAGAAGGAAAGTTTAATTTTAAATGTCTTTTTAGTAATTAACATCGCACTCTTAGTTGAACCTAGTTCTGCCAAATGGAGCCAATTTTTCAATAATTAAGGTAGTAACGTCAAGCTAAGTCAATATCTCAAATGTGTTACCATTGCGTTCCAGCAATAATTTACTCAAAACTTAAGCTGAGAGTAAATTTAAAAATTAAACAGCTTTATATTTTTAATATAATTTCTGACCTAGAAAAACAAAAAAAGAATCATCAACATCGATTCATAATTGACGGAGATATCGCGTAACATACAAAAAAATAAAATTATAAAAAAAACCTTACAGGCGAATTGATAACCTCCTTATTTTGAAGTCGGTTAAACATAGAAAGGGTTAGTTCGTTCTCAGAGATATCACCAAAAAATATCAAGCCACGGTTTCTAAAAGCAGTTTTCATTTTCAAAAAGACTTTGTACTATTTACATCTACACCCCATGGGGTTGCATAACCGACATTAATAACAGCACGAAATGAACAAAAAATATACATAATATTTGACAAACAAACGAATTCACTTAGTCGCCCCCACAGACGGGGACAAAGAACTTAATATCCTCCTTTAACTTACATTTGATATCACCAAACAAAGCAGAAGTCCTAGATTGAAACTTATAACCGGCAAACCCATTCCAACTGTATAAAATGCTGCTTAAAATTCTGAATTAAAGTAAGGCGACAAAAGAATTGTGAATGAGAAAGCGCCAGTTTTGTATCTCTATAACCCGTTTTTGTCAAAACTCATGAATAAGACACGAAGGGTGCTAGTTTCACAGGGAATTGAGACGAGTATATCATTTATGATAATTTTTTGGCTTCAGGATTTTCAGGAGCTGTGACTGTGAATAATTTCTAGAAATATATTTTTTTGATATCTATACTAATATTGTAAAGAGGAAAGATTTGTTTGTTTGTTTGTAACGAATAGGCTCCAAAACTACAGGACCGATTTTAACCATACTTTTACCAATAGATAGCTACATTATTCCTGAGTAACATTGGCTATATAACATCACGCTAGGACCCACGGGAGCGGAGCCTGCTGTAACAAAAGACGTAACTTAACGCGGGTGAAATAAGCTACGCGGACGATGTCACGGGCAGGTCGCTAGTTGTTTGTAATTTTTAACCCCCGACGCAAAAACGACGGGGTGTTATAAGTTTGACGTGTCTGTGTGTGTATGTGTGTCTGTCTGTGGCATCGTAGCTCCCGAACGCATGAAACGATTTTGATTTTGTTTCTTGTGTTTGGAAGTTTAATTAGTCGGAAGAGTTCAAAGATATCGGCTCTTTTGTTAACTAGGGTAGTGATATTTTTCTTCTGTCGGGGGATACTTAAAATTTTTAATTTTGTGGTGTATTCCTAGATGACTACTTCATGTCTTCTTTAATTTGTCTTTTTAATTAACGAACTGAGTGTAATCTGAGTTCGATTCCGAGGTCAGGTAAAGTGTTATTGAGTTATTCTAATAGGAGTTTATATTTAACTTGCTATTATAAGCGTGAAAGTTTGTGAGGATGGATAGACGTTTATTTACTCTGTAACTCTTTAGAGGTTGAACGGATTTAGCTAAAAGATACTTAAATAAACATTAATCTTGCTTAGCACATAGAATATTTCCCAATAGGTCGATTTAATTCTGAAGTTTACGCAAATGAAGTTGCCAGCAGAAATTAGTTTTTAACCCCCAACGCAAAAACGACGGGGTGTTATAAGTTTGACGTGTCTCTGTTTGTGTGTGTGTGCCTGTCTGTGGCATCGTAGCTCCCGAACGCATAAACCGATTTTGATTTTGTTTTTTGTGTTTGAAAGGTTAATTAGTCGGGATTGTTCTTAGCTTTGTTTGATGGACATCGGTTCAGCGGTTTCAAAGTTATCAGCTCTTTTGTTAGCTACGGTAGTAACTTTTTTATTCTGTCAGGGGTTACTTAAAATTTTTAAATTTGTGTTTTTTATAATTCACCCACCACCACCCATCACACAAATAACAAAAATATAACAGACGTAGAACGTTCACGATACCTAGTAATTCCGACAAAGCTCTAAAATCTTCAACAACCCACTTAAAAATCTCTCCTAACAAAATACAAGGAATTTTAATTCTACCAAGCACGCGTAAAGACGGTATTATTTTAGGACTGGTGGTAATTAGTTGGGCGGTAAAGACTTGAAGGGCCCCTAATGTTTTTGTAGGCATCCCCTGAAACCTTAAAAACATGCTTTTGCTCTCAAAGGTCGGTTCCAACCAAATGGAGCTATAATTTGTTACACATAATGTACAAAATATGCGTGACGTATGTTTAAATGGGCTGGGTAAACTAGGTCAAATTAATGCCATGTGTGTGTACCACCTTAATGTGCTTACCTAGTGTAAGGATGTTACCTGGTTTTTTGGTTCGTAAACGTAGGTATTGCTCGGAGATATTCGGCGTAAGTGTGTGAAGGAAACACTTGGGTGGTTTTTAGTTCGTACGAGTCTAACAGACCTTACCTTCCCTCCTCAAGGTTTAGGTCGAAGACATCCATGAGTATAAGCAAATTTTTGGTTTACCGGAAACCTGAAAAAGGCCTTTACACCTCAGGGAGACAATAATAGGCTGGTATAATTAACGTTATAATTGTAACACGTGTAATTCTGAAAGATTCTGTGTAGAAATTTTGTAAAACATTAATTTTAAAATAATATGAATGGAGTTTCTTGCCCATTCTTCCTCATACGAAATTATATTATGGAAGGGATAACTTGATTCAATTATATTTTTCTCTTGTAAGTGACGTTCAAAAGTGCCTTTTAAAGTTTCTTGACCGATTATCGGGCCGATTTTTGATCCGAATTGGACGAAAATTGGCCCGATAATCGGTAAAGAAATCGAATGTGTGCGGAGATACCACAGTGCACTCCTTACAAAAGTAGCCCAATTGGATATTCATCAAAAAGTAATTAAATTCGATGACATTTTGTACACAGGATACAAAGGATTATCCAGGTTTCCTTACGATATTTTCCTTCACCGACGTCATTATTTTACCTAAACATAATTTGTTACCAATAGTTTCGACCGGCATGTCAATAATTGCCTTGATATATTTTAATCATCCCTATTCGACAGACATACCAAATAGAAGATATATCGTGTTTCTATCAATCTGTCAAACGCTGCGTGAAACGTAACACAGATGTGAAGACATGACATATGCCTTGAGGCAATTAATTTCGCATCCAACAATATTGCAATTTGATGCTCGATGCGGATTGGCTAATAATAGGGATAAATGTTGATCGAAAGATTGATTGTACCAATCTACGTTAGGTGGCTAGTCGGAGTTGCACGATTTTGATGATCTATAGAATCGAAATGAGGATTTACTTGTTCAGGAGTTTTTGAGATAGGAAAATTGTGAGAAAAGAACTGAGCACAGATATAATTTTATTTATTGGTTTCATAAAAACTTTGACTGTCACGTTAGCCTAGTGGTCCTAAGTGTGACTGCTACGCTAGAGGTCTTGGGTGGGATTCCCAGTAGCAGCTCGGAGTTAAGATTTCTGCCCGGTTTGTGGCAATAGACTCACCCCCATGGACCACATGGGACCTAAAAATATACCGGCGAATTGTGGGTGTACATTGGTGCTCCTCTGCCTTGGGGAATACAGGCGTGATGGTATGTATGATTTCATAAAAATGTTTACGATTTCGTTAATTGGGTGCTTGACACGACCAATCAATTGACATACCTTTTATGAGCTGCCAAAACGTAAACCCGTATAGATTTTGTATAGCAATAGTAAACTGTGACGTCACTTATTTGACAACTCAATTAATTAATTATTTATTAAAATCAAAGCAACTAAAATACGAATCTGTCTTGTGTTTAAAATATTTTTAAAATATTCGTTTACTTAGTAACCAAATATTTAAACACAAAATCACAAACCATCAATCTTAAATTTGGAACAGCTATTATGTCGTGTCCTAGTTACTTTTATAAATTTGAATTATAATTATTATTATTTTAAGACAAACATTTCAATCTATCGGTACTTTAGTAACTCAAGTTAGTAACTTAATTAAATACAAGTAAACTGATTTAGAGGTGGTTTAGAAACTTATTGAATAATTTATTGTCTCTACGGAACACTCCGGTTGGTGTAGTCGGCAGGATTATTTCTTTATACACATACCATCCATCAAAGTCAAAGTCAAAGTCAAATCATTTATTTCAATTAGACCATTAAAAGGCACTTTTGAACGTCAATTACATGTTAAATTAAAAATATTGAATCTAGTTGCCCATTCCAAAAGGTAGTTTCGTATGGAGAAGAACGGGCAAGAAACTCCATACATACTCTTTTAAAAAAAAAATGTATTACAATAAGTTGTACAATTCCATAAAATTATACTGATGTCAAAACGATCTATTAAAAAAAGTCACTCAAAGTACTGCAATACGTACTCAGTGCCACAAATTAGAAATGAAAGCTAAGTTAATTGTAATATTAAATACATTTATACATTTCAAACACAAAGAATCAGTGTGTAAGGAATACTCAAATGTAGAATTAATGTCGAAGCGAAAAATAATTAATCAAAGCAAAGTACTTATATAATTAAATTAGCAACCAATTGATTTTGTCAAGAATTTAAATTGTCCTATGGAGCAGGACCAGCATGTTCCCTGTCCCGTTCCCATCAAGCCCGTATCCTGTTCCCATCAAGCCTGTATTCCCCGAAGGCCGGACGCTGTGACTGAAATCAGCCTGGAAAATATATAAATATAGGTAGAGAACCTAATATCGCCATCATCATCACCTGCTTAGCATTTCCCAACTATATTGGGGTCGGCTTCCAGCTTAACCGGATGCAGCTGAATACCAGTGTTATTCACATATATACATGGAGCGACTGCCTATCTGACCTCCACAACTTCCTGGCTCTTGACTATCCGTAACGACTGTCAAAGATCTACCAATGACAGCCGGGACCAACAGCTTTACGTGCTTTCCGAGACACGGGGGTGTCCCACCACTAACTTCCAAACTCCGGGCTGCTACTGAGCAAATCCTAATGGAAAAACCCAATAACACATTTTGCCCGACCTGGGAATCGAACCCGGGACCCCACACTCGTCAGTCGCGCTTGCGACCACAAGACCAATGGGGCGGTCAGAGAACCCAATATTGTATGAGTTAAAAATAACCTAGATACCCTTTCTCCTCATAACGGGTCTTCATCATGTATCTCAAAATATCAGGTTAATATTTTCACGAATATAATGATTTTAAAGTCGTAAAGAAATATTTTGGCTTCAAAAGCTACATAATTAACTAGACGTACTTAAACGTATTTATTACGTTAATTATCACGTACGTGTGCTCGTCAAAATTCGGCAAATGTAAATAATAATACGTTTGAAACAAACAGTTAAATACCATCACGACTGTATTCACCAGAGGGTTAGGCAGAGGTGTAGCAATGTACACCCACAGTTCGCGGGTATGTTTTTAGGTCCCATGTAATAGGGGGCGAGCCTATTGCCATTAACCGGGCACAAATTTATGTGGTTGACTGAATTATAAACAACCAATCAATGCAGTTTACGGGTGCTTGACAATTTGACAAAATTTCCTCAGATAAAGTCGCGGGCAAAAATTAGTTATAAATACGACAGTTACTTTCGTTTGTTATGTTTTCAAGCCTTAACTACTCAAGTGATCGTGATGAAATTTTACATACACATTGTCAGGGACACAGAAAAGGATATCGAGTGCCTTTTACCCACAAAAGAACAATTATTATGGGAAAGCTGAGAACAAACATTAGTTATTATAAATAAAAGTCAGCAGAAGGAATATTAAGCAGGTAGGAATATTAACAGAAATACCATGGACTGATACTTTTGTTGAATACTTTACCAAGCAACTACTACTTACACATCTATTTTTTTTGTCCCAGAACCCAAAGAATTAAAAAAGGTTATTATCTTGATCGAGCTTACCCTTGGTCTAATCGTGAATTTTCCAAAGATAAGAGGTTTTTTTAGGAAAAGTGTCTTTAGACCCTAACTGATTTGCCGTTCCGATGATAATTTGGTAAGGATTTAAGATGGAACCTTTTTCTAATCAAGATTAAATTATTTACTTAAACATTTATATTTCGAACTGCCTCGGTAGGTAACTCCGAGCTGCTACTGAGAATTTCATAGAAAAACCCAATAACACTTTTTGCTCGACCTGGTAATCGAAACCAAGACCTCTAGCGTAGCAGTCGCGCTTAGGTCCACTAGGCTACCGAGGTACTTTGTTGATTTAATATCTAAGCTACTTACACATGAACCAAAAGGAGGTTAGTAGTTTTTAGGGTACCGTACTGAAAGGGTCAAAACGTAGCCCTATTGCTCTCGCTCATCCGTCCCGTCACAAGGCGTCTTTTGAACCGTAAAATAGATAGGTAGTCGCAATTTCCATAAATTGTATAGTACTATGGCCGGCGTAACAAGAAATAAAATAAAGATAAATTTGAGTGGATTCCCGTAAAGGAAACGTGCCTTTTTCTCGATATTAATATTAAATCAATCTCAATCTATATCAATTTAATAATTTTCTGAAACGGAACTTCCTCTTTCCTCAAGTGTTGAGGGTTCGATTCTCTCACGGAACAAAAATTTGTATGACCTACAGATAGTTGTACCGGGACTGGCTGTTTGTGTATGTGACTTTGTAATATATGTTTGTAGACGCACCCACGATACAGAAGAAATTACAAGTGTTAATAGTAGCCGCCGCGAGTCGTGAGCACATGTGAGACGGACCATGCGTGAGCGCCTCGAAAGACCCAGAAAGGGCCCCAAAATCCCAAAAATTAACTATACGTTAGTTCTCACGACTCATGACGGTCACTATAGCCACGTTTTGTGTGCACATAATCTATGTCAATAAACATTTTTATCATTATTTCTTTCTTTCAATGGAACAAATGCTTATAACATCAGGTCCTTAGGTAAAATAACCAAAAAAAACGTGAATATAATATTTATAGGTCGTTCATTCGCTCACAAGGGAGCCCTTTGATGTAACACTCAAAGTCCCTTGAAAATACGTAACATGAAGTTACTATGTTAGTACCAACAAATTATTTACAAACGAGTACCGAATATTTGCTACAGCATTTTGAGCTGAGGGATTGACTTCTATGCTGCGTGTCGCGGGTTCTATTGCCGTGTGGAACAAATATTTGTATGACCTACAGGTAGTTGTTCCGGGTCGGGCTGGTTGTGTATGTGAGGTTACATATTTGTAAACGCTCCTGTGTTACAGGAGAAATTTCTAGTGCGGCGCAAAGGTTTACAAAAAAAAAAAATTTGTTCACATCTGTACTCCTGTCTTGGTCAAAAACCAATCTATATTAATATTACACTGTCAGCATTATCATTGACCGCACCTTAATCATTCTTCAGAAACTAATTTAGAACTACGTACTTTCATGCTGACCCTCAATTATTTGAGGCGTACATCCCACCTGCTTATTAGCACTGGAACAAAAAGTACCGCATTGCGCCACCATTACGGACGGCTCATGTTATATTCAGTACACATAACACAAATTAAAGTTATCTTATGTTATATTAATAATGTAGGCCTCGTGTTGCACGAATTCATGCTTACTTGGAGATTTAAATTTTTAGAATTTTGTGTGTTCTCTTTTTCATGGCCGGATGTGTAATTACGATGAAAAGTAGTTGCATCTTTAGTTTTACATAATACTAGCTTATGAGCACGACTCCGTCTGCGTGAATGTCGGTTATATTACGGTTATATTGTCGGTACGATTTGATTTAGAACATAATTCTGTAACCCCATCGTTAACATATTTCGTCGGTTATGAAAAAAAAAACAGTTGTTACATACAAAAATACAACCCTTCAAGGTGTATGTCTGAAACAGATATATAGACATAAATTTTAACTTTGGTATTTGCTCAGTATCGAACCCACAATCTCACGAGAGGCACATGAGAGGCGGGCGCCTTAATCAGTGGGCCATCACGACAACCGAGAAAGAAAATAAAAAAAAATATATTAGGTAATATACAACGCTGCCCACTCATTTTATATTAAACAGACTATAAAAAGGTCGCAAAATAATTTACACCAAGGCACAATACAAAATCCTGTAGTCTTAAAGAAAGAAAAAGGAACAAAAGTAATCTCAGACTAAACCAAGACCATAACAAGTAATTATGCGAGCAACCTTATTAGCTTACACTATCTCTAATCCAGAGCTTAGTATTCGACTAACTTTATACCAGAGATAATCAGTTCGCAGCTTAACGAGGAACAAAACATGAAGGCTAGAGAATAATTTTGTTCTAGCTTACACGAGGTCACTTTGAACGTGGGTTGTAAAAACTGTTGCATTTTAGCAGCAAACGCTCCGTTTTGTTTAAAGTTTAACTTTTTGAGCAAACTTGCTCATTTATAAATGGAGCACGAAATCTGTTGGTTCCGTACGGTAACAAAAAAAAACAACTGAAATCCAAAACTTTATCAGTTGTAATATTAACAGCAGCAGATAGTTTTATATCATTTAAATACACACATCCCATCACGCCTGTAATCCCTGAAGAGTTAGGCAGAGGTGTACCAATGTACAATCAGAGTTCGATAGTATGTTTAGGTCCCATGTAATAGGGGGCGAGCCTATTGCCATTAACCGGGCACAAATCCGAGCTGCTACTGAGAATTTCATAGAAAAACCCAATAACACTTTTTGCTCGACCTGGGAATCGAACCCAAGACCTCTAGCGTGGCAGTGGCACTTAGGGCCACTAGGTTAACGAGACAGGGTTAAACTGGTACGTACTAAAACTACAAAGCTCTTAAGCACCAGACCCAAGTAAATTGAGTTATTTTCATACAGGCAAAGTTTCATGATACCAATTAAAAAAGTTCAGAATTTAGTCATAATCCCATTTCAACGACAATCAATGTCACAAAATTTAGGTAAATTAGAAACATTTTTAACGAATTAGGATTGAGATTAGACTCCTAAAAGTTACTATAATTGCCCTCCTAGTTTTCCCACACGCACCCAAGTTTAAATTACAAAATATTTAACATATTTAACAAACCGAATCCTCAGTTTTTAGTTGCACTTGCCACATTCATTTTCTGCATGGAATCTCTAACAGACTACACAAAGTTGTCTGGACACCTTGAGGCTCTACATAACCGTTGATTTCCAGTTATAAACTAGGTTAAATACGGTAACTGCTCCATAATTACCTCGTCGTAACTAACTGAACTTTGATCCTGTAACTTTGTAGCTTACTCACGTACCTGTAGATAACCGGTCGCGGATAAACTGTTTGGAACAAAACAGTTGTTTTCCTGGTGAATTGCAATAATTGTTATGTTGCAGTCAGCACATATAGAGCAGCAATTGTTGTTTGACCAGTTCTCGTTAGTTGATTGATAATGAATTTAAAAACTACACAGATAAAGTTGAAATTGCTTAATTGCGAGCAAGAATATAAAGCCCGGGCAGAATTTTATCTTGCACGCAATTTTCAACTCTAAGCATGCCATCACGCCTGTATTTCCCGAATGGTTAGGCAGAGGTATACCAATGTACACCCACAGTTCGCCGGTATGTTTTTAGGTCCCATGTAATAGGGGGCGAGGCTAATGCCATTAACCGGGCAATAATCCTAACTCCGAGCTATTACTGAAAATTTAATAGAAAAACCCAACAACACTTTGCTCGACCTGGGAATCGAACCCAAGACCTCTAGCGTAGCTGTCGCGCTTAGAACCACAAGAGTAACGAGGCAGTTTTCTTTTTCAACTCTAAATCATTTATTTGGTTCATTAGCAATCAATAGATTGTTTATGAGTACAAAGCTACATTATTGACAAGTGATTACGTTTTGTAGTAGGTATACTTTACTTATACGGATGAAGTGGCAAGCAGCAGCTAATCTGAGAGTCTCGTAATTATGAGCATAGACCAAAAATTATGATTACATATTGTTAGTTCCACCAGTTCATATTGAGCCCACGTGGTGTAATTTATCACACGAACCCAGTGTCGGCTCGTTCACTCCAACAGTTTAGTTCCTCTCAGAATCCTAGGTCCCATAGGAAACATTTTAAACTGATTATGTTTACACGGGCAAAGTTGGTAACTAGCCTGAATGCCTAAGGTGCGTTGGATGTACTTTAAGCATTGCTACTCGTAAATATACACTATATATACTGTGAAACGGCCCCGTTGGTCTCGTGGTCGCAAGCGCGAATCATAAGCATTTTTTTTTTTTTTGTGGGTGGGAAATCATCAAATAACTTCTCCCGCCCTGGGCGGGGCGGGAGGGAGTGTCAGACTTTTACTGAGTAAAACCCACCCATGTTCCTTCTTGTGCCCTTTGCGTTCCGGGGGCGCGGTATCTCTTGCGAACAACCCGCAGCCCCGGCAGGCATCGGCCCTCAGTGGCCCCTTCCTTTTGCTGACATCTCTTTGAGGCGCGCGTGGAACACGAACGCGCCGTCGACACGGCCTGTCGTTATGCAACGTAAGGACGGTGAGCTACCCATTGCTCACCGTCCACAGGCCAGTATCTACGGTGGCCGGGAGTCGTCTCGCGGCTCCCGACGTCGAATCATAAGCATGGGGTCTTGGGTTCGATTCCCAGGTCGAGCAAAGTGTTGTTGGGTTTTTCCCTTAAGAATATCTCAGTAGCAGTTCGGAGTTAGGATTTGTGCCCGGTTAATGGCAATAGGCTCGCCCCCTATTACATGGGACCTAAAAAACATACTGGCGAACTGTGGGTGTACATTGGCACACCTCTGCCTAACCCTTCGGGGAATACAGGCGTGATGGTATGTATGTATGTATAGACTGTGAAAGTCTGAGAACGAAGTTTTGTGGCTAAAAAAGAAGAAGTCTTATGTATAAGGCTTCTAATTGAATACTGTAGTGTTCCATGAGATGGACTAAGTTAATCAAACTTCTAAGTTAATACCGTACGAATTTCTCCGGAATAGAGGTCAGACGATGAAGCCAGACTTTCTATTTCACAATATTAATAGTGTTCCAAAAACAAAAGCTGACCTTGACCTTGTCGTCAAACGCAAAACAAAAACCTTTGTACAAGGAGATCATTATAATAACGAAGATATTATTCCTAATCTGTTATAACAGCATCAATAATAAGCTCATCAGTTATCCGGGAGCACATCAACCCTCATCTAACTTTATTGCTGACTCACGTATTTGTAACTCAGAAGCTGTTGGAACAAAAATGTTTGGAACAATCATGTATAAATAGCGAGAGATAACCGTATCAACACGGGTAGTAGTAGATAATGCTGATTATATTATATATATATATATATAAATCAATTGCTGTTCGTTAGTCTCACTAAAACTCGAGAACGGCTGAACGGATTTATCTTGTCTTGGTCTTGAAATAATCGTGGAGGTCTAGGGAAAGTTTAAAAGGTGAGAAAAGTTCGAATAATTGCCGGGAAAACCCTAAAAACAGCCATTTTGTTTTTCCCACATAAACGTTTTATAAATAAAATATAGAGTCAATTTGAACTAATTTAACATGAACTTTATTAAATAGCAATATTCAATAATGTTCAATAGTATTTCAGGAAAACTCT
Source organism: Caradrina kadenii (assembly GCA_947462355.1). Lineage (NCBI taxonomy): Eukaryota > Metazoa > Arthropoda > Insecta > Lepidoptera > Noctuidae > Caradrina > Caradrina kadenii. Next base: position 12,381,554 of record OX381684.1, on the reverse strand, counting down.
GTTTTGTAAGTAAGCAACATGATGTGTCGAAAATAATAATAATTCTTCAACAAATGCTTTTTCATTAAATACGGATTCGTTTTGTTTGTTTTAAGATTATTTTATACAAAAGTTTAGGTCTTTTATTTATCGATTGAGGCAGTGCGAAGTCTGCCGGGTCAGCGAGTAATAATCATATAATACCACCCTAATATTGTCCCACTTCCGAGTAAAGGCCTCTTCGTAGGGTACCTATTTGAATTTCTACACCGATGTCAATGTTATCCAAGATAAATTTACAAAGTGAGAAATAGAAAAACTCACATTGGTTCCTGCCCGTGCCCAGTTGCGAAACCACATCCACAGCATGAGAGACGAGCGCCTTAACCAGTGGGTCATGACGATCTATGCCCAATTCTGATTATAATGATGATAAAATAGTACTGGATACTCAACTCTTCATCTTTTACAGTTCACGAGAAATACTCCGCTTACAGACATACGGACGGACAGCGGCGGCTTAATAATAGGGTCTCGTTAGTGCCCTTCAGGTACGCAACCCTGAAAACAGTGTTTAATAAAGGAGAAAGAAACACATTAACAAAATATAAATCAGGTTGCAGAAGTTGAACCAAAGATACTAAATAATCGCCATTAAGATGATCCAAAAAACAAAATGCAGATTTTAGAACTTACCCTTGATAGCATCTTAACGCCAACCATAATGACGCGTAAACAGAATTCCCGAACAAACTAAGTAGCTGATTCACCAAAAGATACAAAAGTATTCAGGAACAGTACCGAATTTTACTTCCTGAGTACACGCTGTAGGTACATTGTAGACGACAAACGACAGTTCCTAGGCAGTTTTGAAGGCAGTAAACAATTTGTGAAGCTCCACAGTTGTAAGCTTTCACTGTGGGCACGCCCCAGGCATATACAAACTTTGTTTTGAAAATGAAACCGGATGGGGCACTTAGAGAAAGCGCCTTATGACTCCCAGATCGATATTTTCTAAGTTATATTTTAGTTCACGGTTTTTAAATGGGCTTGTGTGGTAGGGGTTTTACATAAGTGCCGTTCTGCAATATGTATGTACCTAAGTAGTTGGGAAGTATTATGGAAGTTGAAGACAGTGTACTTTAAGCTCTCGAGTGTCGAGTGTAGTGCGTAGCTCTGTGATGTACCAGGCTTTTAAAGTAGGTTAGTAGTATTGAGTGTTTCAACTGAATAAGCGTTGGTATTTCGTATATGGCTGTATGTGTGTACATTCGCTGTTTTTCTTTTAGCCAATTAAGTAAAAAAAAGTAGTAAATGAAGTTAAAAATTAAAAGCTGCCCCGGTAGCCTAGTCGTCCTAAGCGCGACCTCTGCTACGCTAGTCTTGGGTACGATTTCCAGGTCGAGCAAAGTGTAGATTCTTCTATGCAATTCTCAGTTAGGATTTGTGCCCGATTAATGGCAATAGGCTCGCCCCCTATTACATGAGACCTAAAAAACATACTGGCGAACTGTGGGTGTACATTATTACACCTCTGCCTAACCCTTCGGGGAATAAAGGCGTGATGGTATGTTATGGTAAAAATAAAATAAATCATTTAATTTTTTAAGGCAATTGAAAAGACACACCACTAAAGCTACGTTAGTTATTTCTTCAAGAAATTTAATGGAAACATTCTAAGTATGTTTTCCAACACGGGGGTATCACACCAATAATTTTCATCCTCTAGAGCTGCTACTAAGAAATTCCTTATAGAACATCCCAATTATACTTTTGCCAGACCTGAGAATCGAACCATCAGCTCACGCTCAGCAGTCACTCTTACGACCATGAGACTAACGGGGCAGTCAACCAACTATCAAGACTGAAGCAACGTCGGCTTATTCAAGAAAGCCTTCATACACGCACACACTCACACAATCACGTTCACACACACTCTAAAATTCAAATCCACCTCTGATATTCATGACTAACATTCAATTACAATTCAGCACATTAGAGATTCCACATATTTAGTCTAGACTTACCATTGTGGTATGTAAAGGCCTTTGTCTTAGTAATAATATCTGTAAAGGTATGACCTGATTGTGTTGTTCGGTTCAAGGAAAGTTTTAGTATGATGTTATTGACCTTCAAAAAGGTCGCTTTTGTAAAAAAAATCCAGTATTGTTGGCAACATTGGATAAAGGCGAGTGAAGTTGCAGCGAGTCGCAAGCGCCCCGTCGGTAGGGCGCGGCTAACGTCAGACCGTAGCGGTGGAGTGGGGAGTTTCACCGAGGCTGCGGTCACTTTTGCTTGAGCCGAGGGGAACGACGGTTGTGCCTTACCCTCAGCGTGATTTTGTGATCCATAGATATCATCTTTTATTAATTAATTTGAAGGATTATTTTGTTAAGTGATTGTTTTGTCCTTAGTGATGGCTTATATAACTATTAATTAAATAATGATTAAATAAAAGTATACCTACATTAATGAGAGTCTCAATTATTGTGTCTAACCTACTTTCTGACGGAAAAAGTTTACAGTATAAATAGAACTAGGTTTTAACCTGGTTTAGTTACGTCTTTAGTAACTAACGCTGCACAGCTCCGCTCCTGTGAATCACAGCGTGATCTTATGCAGCCTTGACTATTCCTCATTAATCTAGCTATCACATACAAAAAGATTTTTCCAATCGGACTCGTAGTTACAGAGATTAAAGCGTTTTAAACAAACAACCAAAAACTATTCACCTGAATTATTTTAGAGTATTTTGATGTTCTTTTTATCTTTTATATTTTTTAATCTCTCTTTGTCGAAAGAAAGTAATGCAAGCTGACTTTTAATTCACTATCAAACTTTCAAGAGCTGAATGTAGTACTGAATATGAACAACTTTTGTTATAAAACCAACTCTGCAATGTGAAAAAAAATGTGCTATTCCATTAATTTATATCGTGTTGTAGTGCATTTTTGTAAGGAACAGCTGTTCCTAAAATAAATATTGCTGATTTTCATGAGCACTTCAACCCTCTGAAATATTGGTAGCAAATTTAAAGTGACGTTAATATTAAAATTTCGTATACGTTTCCGTAATAAACTAAAAGGCTGAAAGCATTATACAAACGCTAACTACCTAACAATTTATATCAACACTACGTTCGCTTATATTAAAACTGTACCTACCAAACAGAAAGCCTTTAGGAAATAATAAGAGTATTTCACGCAAAGCTCAGGTCCTTCTCCGCATTAGCCGGAACGCAGCGACACAAAGAGTTGCGAGGCCACAGCCTTATAAATATGTAGGACCTCTGGACTCATGTCAAAAGCATGTTGCTTATTTACATTATTATTTTATCAATATTCGTTGAAGAACGTCTAGACTGGCGCAGTGAACTGAACAGTTCATTAGATTAGCATGAAATAGACAGATATTATTTTGTTCGACTTAAATCTAATTTTTAGAGGTGAATATTCTGATATCGTCATGTTATACAAGGTAAAAGCGAAATTTTAGATTGATGTTTGTAACTCAATCACGCCAGAACGGCTGATCGGATTTTAATGAAATTTAGCACAGAGATAGATTAAAGTCTAGGATAGCACACAGCTTACTTTCATCTCCAAAGAATGTACGATTCCCGTGAGATAATAATATCAACTAGGACTCAGAGGAAGTCGCGAACAGTCTGCGGGCGGATTAAAATGTGAAAGTGGCTTTGTTATTTACGTTTTCACGGTTGAACTACTGAACTGATTTTGATGAGTGAGTTCAGACTAAGCTTAAACCCCAAAAAAGGACTACTTTTTAATCCACGATTTTGTTTGCATCTACATTTATACAGATAAAGTCACGGGTAAATGCTAGCCCATAATAAAAAGACGTATCTATTTACTAATAAGAGAAAATATGATATATCTTTTTTACATAAAAGCAATATTATTATGTTGTACACGTTGTAAGAAAATAGAATTCCAAAATATTGCTGTCTTGAAGGTATTTGTGGAATGTGCCCTCGCAAGGGGCGTAGGAGTACTATATCTATACGTAATAATAAAGATTTGAATATATCAGATGTAGGTACATTACCTAACAGAATTCAGTTCAGGGAAATACTTGATATTTGTGATCAAGGTTATGTCGTAATTGCATTGAAATCCTGTAGGTAGTAGTAGTTCGAGGGTCGCTATATGCTTGCTATTCGGTTTCATTCAAAATGGTTGAGCTAAATGGCGCCGATCCGTCCGTTATGTTCGTGAACAAATTAATGGAGACTGGTCATCTCTGAGCTGTCTCAGCTATTTAAAATTTATTTCGAATTGGTTTAATTTTATTGATGGGAAATATAGATACCTACTTAACAATATATTGTTTGTGTTTTTTTTTTGGCCCGTATTCAGCATCCATTATTTTACTGAAGACCTCTTTTAACAACTTGTTACATTGTTCTCATATTGTTTCCGTAGATTCAACAAGAATGGTGTGTATATTAACGATTGTTCAAGGAGTTTCTTGGTCGTTCTTCTCCTTAGGAATCTACTGTTCAGAGCTAGAAACTACCGCCAACTTTCGGCCTAACTGGCTTCCTGACAATACAAGAGTGCCTTTGAAAGCCTTGGTCTTGCCTTTGGTCTATTTGAAATCAATAATCTGATTTGACTGCAAGTCATGCAACTATGACTTAACGAAACGTACCTAAAATAGTTCGTGTAAATATTGAGACATAATCCTCCAACCCAGACGCTGTAATACTGTTACTACAAACAGCTAGAAGCGGTCTAAGCTAACAACAATGAATGTGATTTGTATTTAAATTGTAGATAGCCACAGTCCTGTTTACAACATTCCTTATCTAGACGTTACACATACGTTTTCATGTAGATAACGGTCCATGAACAAACAACGATGTTCTGTTGGTCGCCTCTTGTTTATAATGTAGTCTGGGAAATAGCCTAGCCTTACCATCATACCATCACGCCTGTATTCTCCGAAGGGTTAGGCAGAAGTGTAACAATGTACACCCACAGATCGCCGGTATGTTTAGGTTCCATGTAATAGGGGGCGAGCCTACTGCCATTAACCGGGCACAAATCCTAACTCCGAGCTGCTATTGAGAGTTTCATAGAAAAACTCAATAACAGTTTTTGCTCGACCTGGGAATCGGACCCAAGACCTCAAGCGTAGTAGTCGCGCTTAGGACCAGTAGGCTACCGAGGCAGTTAGGCAGTTAGCCTAGCCTTCTACATAGTTAATCTGTACATAAAGTATACATGTTGCAATTTTAATTATTGTGTGTTCTTTCTTTATTTCCAATTCTGTTATATTACGTTAACAGAGTAATTTTCACCTGGAATGTTGTCTATTCACCACCATTTTTTTTTTCTTTCTGACAATGTAGCGACATCTATCGCTCAGCATGCGAACTACTACGACAAACTGACGTTGCCTAGATCGCGATATCAAAGTTCGCCGCGACATGTAGCATATATACACAATCACGACAATAACCGTCGGGCAGTAGCCCGCCAGACACAACACCCGTCTGGTCGGAGGATCCTCCCTTTCCTATGGAGGATGAGAGACTTTACACCCTTTTTCAGGTGGATTGGACAATTTAGACTTAAATTAAGTCTAGATTTCTTTACAATGTCTTACCTGTACCGATATCAGTGATATTCAAGAAACACTTAAAAAAAGTTTGGAATACCTGCACATGAACTGAAATAATCTATGAATTAAATACAAAAAAAGGCAGGACCTTAACAAATGTCCATAATGAACTAGAAAACGTCACATTAGTACTTGGCCGTGCTTGGTCGCGAGCCCAGAATCCCACACACGAGAGTCATACACGACTTCAAAACTTAGAAAAATGTAAACTGATATCCTTCGTATTCTGGAACTTATAATGTCTCAAGCCTTTGAAGTTTAGACGGTTTTAAAGTTACAATGTGGTATACGCGACTTTATGTGTCCTCATAATATACGAACTTGGACATTGTTGGGGTCATAAATTTAGTTTAGTGCCTTTATTTGCATGAGTGCTTAGCCTTTGTATGGAGTTTTGGATTATGCAAAAATTATTACCCACATAAGTAATGGCGGTACGATGAGGGTTAGGATTATTAGATCAGTTTAGAGACAACATAATGGGTCACGGATTAACAGAGCTTAATTTAGATTTTTTTTTAAATAGGCTGACGTTTAATTCCATCGATCTTTCTAGACGTGAAAGTTCTCGTGGATATGAACAACTTTTACACTCTCTTTTTTACTTTTACTGTAGAAAAATAAATATGGTAATGTTGATCAGATTGACACGATAATTTCTATTTCGTTTTTCTAATTTGATCCTGTAATTGTCCGTGTATGTTATTGCTAGTATTTCTAACTTACTGATTGGCTAATATTTTGACAGGAGCATAAATCATTTTGAATGAATTATGTTGTTGTTGTCATTTATCTCTGGTCTTTTAATCAATTTTGTCATCATTATGTAACGTGTAACTGTTTTATGTCACCAAAATATAAAATAAGCAGAGTAACCAATTAATAAAATGTTGATGAAATTGTTTAATTAGACGATGATAATACCTTATCATTTAAAAAAAAATTGTTTTACAGTTTAAAAGTGTTGATATTTGTATCCTAACAACAATAACATCAAAAAATTAACAACAAACAAACAACACATTACACACACCATCACGCCTGTATTCCCCGAAAGGTTAGGCAGAGGTGTACCAATGTACACCCACAGTTCGCCGGTATGTTTAGGTCCCATGTAATAGCGGGCGAGCCTATTGCTATTAACCGGGCACAAATCCTAACTCCGAGCTGCTACTGAGAATTTTATAGAAAAACCCAATAACACTTTTTGCTCGACCTGGGAATCGAACCCAAGACCTCTAACGTAGCAGTCACGCTTAGAACCACTAGGCTAACGAGGCAGTCACAACAAACAACATTAAGCTAGAATTCTCTGGTATTTACGAAATAATATCAAAACACCAGTTAATGACACCTTCAACAAAGCTCTCGTCCCGAATGAGGAAGGAAATAGAGCGTAAAGATAAACGAATAAAGTCAAAAGACGATACAAATACAATTCATTTATCAATTTCCAAACAAAACGAACACACCGCCAATGACTCTTCAATTTGTGTATATTTTACGATGTAAAAAATAACAACCAATACAAAACAATAACTGCCTCGGTAGTCTAGTGGTCCTAAACGCGACTGCTGCGCTAGAGATCTGGGGTTCAATTCCACGGTCGAGAAAAGTGCTACTGGGGTTTTCTCCAAAATGCTTAGCAGCAGCTAGGAGTTAGTACTTGTGCCCGGTTAATGGCTATAGGCTCGTCCCTTTATACGTGGGACCTAAACATACCGGCTAACTGTAGGGGTACCTTGGCACAGTTTTGCCTAACCCTTCGGGGTAAATAGGCGTGATTGTATGTTATTAATAATGTTAAAAATAACAACAATTTAGTTTATTAGAAAAAAAGGGACGAAAAGAAAGACCAAGGATGGCATGAAGCCAGGTTTGCGGAATTTATTCAAAAGAGTCACCGTGAACCTGGATCGCAATGGACATTTTTGACAGTAAGAGACAGTCCCTTCCGTTCCATCCAGAGCGGAAGAATTAATATTTCCCATTTTTTTTAAAAGGAATGGCAAGGAGGTACTTACACATAGTACAGAAGTAATTTATGTCTGTTTTTGCTAAAGGCACTGAACAAACGAAGACAGTTTAGTGCTACGTTTATGACGTGTATGACACAAGCAACCGACAACCACCAGTGAATATTTTATTTTTGTTTAATTAGAAAATAATGGTTTCTTTAAAAATTGAAAAATTTCAACGAGGTTTATTCTTCTTCATAGAAAACTAGCTTTTGTACGTGATTGTGTCCGCGTAAATTTTTTTGCGAATTACTTGCTGTTAATATAGCTTTCCACAGGTGAAAGAATTTTTGAAATTGGTTTAGCAGTTTTTGAGTTTATCCATTACAAACAAAAAATCTTATTCCTTTATAATATTAGTTTAGATGACAAATTGGAACCGTGCATCTAAAATTCTTTTCTTTTTCAGTAAGTTTATGGGAAAAAATAAAACAAACGACAATCTCGATAGATCTTTAAAAACACTTAGGTAGATCTCGTACGAGTAAATTGAACTTACAATCGTAAGAGCAGTAAAATCCTAAGCACTTGGAAAATAAAATTTTAAATGTTAAAGCGTAAATAATCCGTAATTTACGAAGCCGCCAGATTTACTACGGAAACGATTTACAATGTAAGCACTACTTGGAGTGCTTGCAGCAATAATGTTGAGTTGAAGATCGTAATAATGCTGGAACACTGAATACTGGTAAATGCCAGGTCATCGCTTACGAGAACCGGAGCTTGCAGAACTTTGTAGATTATTACAACTTGGTAACCTGTCTGAAGCAATCTTTAGTTTGAATCTGTATTTGTTTTTAGCTTTAAGAAATTCTGGAACGTAAATTTAAATTCTATTCTTTCTTTTTCAAAATGTTAAACAAAAAAATTTGGTTATGATCGAAAAAACTGAATTTGGAATTAAAACCAAAATAAAAATCTTTTATTGTTTAATAACTCTCTTTTTATTAATTTGTCTCTCGTTTAATTCTCTTATACGTCATGTGGGTTCAGAACTTGGCAAATACCAATGTCACATCTTCAATTCAAATTTGCTTTTTAAGTTTATCGTGAGAGAAGCTGGACTTGTATATAATACTAGCTTCTGCCAACGACTTCGTCCTCGTAGTTTTTTCACTCGCATTAGGTTACATCTTCGGTTACTGCTCCTTACCTATTGTTCGTAGCGTGATGTTATATAGCCACATATATAACCCAAAAATAGTTTTTTCTAATTAAAACCATTAGTTCCTGACATTAGCGCGTTCAACGAAACAAACAAACTCTTCAGCTTTATATATCAGTATAGATAAGTCCAAAATCACCAATCCGCTTTGAGTAAGCTTAGTGATCTATGCTCGATGCTACACATTTATTTATTTTTATTCTTGCCGCAAGTTGATATAAGTAAACAAAATGTTTGTGGAGTTCATTTAGGGTGTGTCGCTACGAGTATATTTTATTGTAATATGTTGTTTTAAAACAAATGAGTTCCAAGAATAAACCCTAAGAAAACACTAATGTGCATAAAATAATACGGAAAATTGTGATACCCCAACGAACCTCTGCTAAATCAGTGTTTTTATCGGTGCCTCTTTTCAGGTACATTTAACGGTTAGGAAAACATTTATACGGGTAACATAACCTTCTACACAAAGGGCATGAGTAAGTACCAACCTACTTTTCATTTCTTTTGATTTCGATTTGTGGGTACAAAGACAACGGACAGGCCCCTAGAGGTTTAAATTCGTTACTTAAACCCAATACAGACAAAGAAATGGCATGTTAGATTATGTATGTCAATATATCAAGGAAGCGGTATAAATTGGAAAGGGATTTTTGTGAACGATAAGGCTTTTTCAGGGAAATGTTGCCGGAATTATTGATTCAGGACAAGGGTTTCATGAATCAACAACCTAATTGGATTGTTCTTTATGTACCAATCTACTGAAACATTGTACCTAAATAAATGAAATCAGTGAGGCAACTCGTGCAAGTTTAACAACAAAGTATCGTATTCTAATCTCAGCTCCATTTGTTAAAAATACCTTTAATCTATACTAAAATAATGATAACATAACATAACATCACGCCTGTGGTCCCCGAAGAGTTAGGCAGAGGTGTACAAGTGTACGCCCACAGTTCGCGGGTATGTTTAATAGCGTGTGAGCCTATTGCCATTAACCGGGCACAAATCCTAACTCCGAGCTGCTACTGAGAATTTCATAGAAAAACCCAATAACACTTTTCTCGACCTGGGAATCGAACCCAAGACCTCTAACGTAACCGGCGCGCTTAGAACCACTAGGCTAACGAGGCAGTTAATATTAATTTTGTATGTTTAATTACTGGAACACCCAGCAGGACTGGATAACATATTTTTGCATGTGATAGCCAGATTCATGAGAAACAGTATAGGTTGAATTAATCAAGGTATGACCCACAGGAGCAGACTTAGTTTAACGCGGGTTAAAAAAAACATGCGGGCGAACCCGCGGGTAGAAGTTAGTGTCTATTTTATTTTTATTCTAACTACTAATTGGTGGAATATATACCAGTGGGTAGTATATTTTTTAAAGTTATATGTTAAGACACTACCCATATATACTTTCAGTATACACGACTGTTTGTTTTCCCTATTAAATAAATATATTTTAAACAAATTTTTGACATTGATTATAACTGATATGACGTAGAGTGAAGATATTAAACGTTTTTAGTTACGAGAATTGATTGCTTTCTTATCTTATCGAGGATTATTTTGGGTATAGTTTATTTTTGGGACAAACCCGCCACGCTATTCCCAACCGCTGCAACTTCTGTAAGCCAGAATCAATAGTGGAGACCGCCACAAGAGCGCCGAGGCAATGAAGCTCGACGAGACCCGAAGAAATGATATAACTGTCTTGGATCCCGCAACGAAATTAATCAGAAAAGATAAGCGGAGGAGTAGGAAAAAATATAAGTATTTTTTCTTTTTTTTGGGTACTGTTAAAGTCAAACTTGATGATGGGTCTAAAGTGAGCTACTTTTACTCGGTGGGACCCGCCCTGACCCCTGTATATATCTGCGGTAGTACCAATCAATTTGTCATATTTTCTATGAGCTGTCAAAACGTGATTTCTCTATAGATTATGTATGGCAATAGCACATTGTGATGTCACTTAAATCCCAACTCAATTAACTATTTATTGATTTCACAGCAAATTAAAATCTACTTTTACAGTTAACTGATAGTGAATGAGGTTTCAGGAAATAAAGTGCCTGTTTTCGGACTAGGAATCTTTTGGACAGGGCAGGACAACCCACCATAGTTTCATCAGATTCAGACCAGTTAGATCGATAACATACCATTACGCCTGTATTCCCCAAAAGGTTAGGCAGAGGTGTAACAATGTACACCCACAGTTCGCCGGTATGTTTAGGTCCCATGTAATAGGGGCGAGCCAATTGCCATTAACCGAGAACAAATCCTAACTCCGAGCTGCTACTGAGAATTTCATAGAAAAACCCGATAACAGGTTTTGCTCGACCTGGGAATCGAGCCGAGACCTCTAGTGTAGCACTCGCACATAGGACCACTAGGCCAACGAAGCAGATCGATTTGGAAAATAATAGAGGACAAAAACATTTGTCTTTCTTTACGAAGGTAGATAGACTTAATATTTGTCTAATAACATTTTCATAATAAAACAATAACAATATACAAAGAACAACTAAAACACTAGTACCTTTCGAACACTAGAGATCTACGATTTCCATGTAAAATAACTCAATTTACCAATACATCGGAAACCCCAATTTATTGAAATAGGTACTCGGTATCCGGACAAAAAAACAGCGTGAGTGACATGACCTAGATCTCATAGCAGCAAAAACTTGTTTGTTAGAAACAAAGTGAAACCACTCAATGACTGAGGAACAAAAATAATCACTAAAAGCCTACTCCGGCTCAGAATAATGACAGGGCAACAATAACTTAACTGAAGTTCGAATAAGATCGATTTTCGGTCAAACTAATTGTCCGTTCGGTCCGATCAAAATTAGACAGAATTTTTCACGTGGCTGGCAATGGACAATTCGTCATTTGAACATCGCATAGCAACCCAAATGTAGCATGTACTACAAAATGGTTCTGCTCAGCTATCATCTATTCAGACCTGTACAATTTAGCTATTGGACGCAAGACATTTTGTATGTCTAAAGAAATAATAATTCCAGCCTAATATTGTCTTACTGCAGAACAAAAGCCTCTTTTCAAACTGAAAGAGCACTGGTCTGATATTAGCTGACATTATTCTTTTATGAGTTATTATTTATTACTTTATTTATTACAATAACTTTAAAAAGGAACTTAAACTAAAAAGCCACTAAATAGGTAGTTACATCGTAAAGTAATTAAAGGACCTGACATGGCTTCCTCAGCGTTCAGGTTTCTTAATTAAGACATACCTACTTACTTATTTCTATCAGAGAAATCTCAGTAATCAAACCGCTTTATTTATATTCTCTATATTTTCCAATAAACTTGTCAGCATCAGAGTATAAAGAAGGGTGAGAAGCCTCATCGCAAAACAACGTTTATCTTGTTAAGAAGCTACTGCACAATAACTTGTAGAGCATTATAGGCAATTTAGCAGAAGAAGAGGGATGTATCTCCATCTCTTTCCAACGCGTTACGTCACCACCACTGAGTTCATTAAAAACAGGGTGTTGATTTAAAGCAACAAGATTAAGGTAGTAATTACAGGCGAGGATATAAATGAGATACACAACTGTTCAGGCTTGTTTTGGAAACATTTTGATTTGATTATGTTAATCAGGGTTCTTTGTGTGAAACTTTTCTTTTTATTTTACACTTATTTTCGTTTAGGGAATTTGGAAGGTGTGGAGTTTGCGTATTTTAGTGTTGGATAATTTAATTAGTTCAAGTAAAATATTTCTTTTTTTTTTGGGCATTAGCCATTCTTTCTTTATCGAATATTTACTTCTGCCGCGTCGTTCTTTTTCACCTGCGTTAATTTACGTTTTAAACTTTGGTTAGTGCTCCACTCCCGTGGATCTTAGAGTAATGTCATATAGCTGAATGGCTTCATGAATCTGGATATCATAATTATACAAAATAAGGAAGAAGCGACTGGTAGTTCAAGACGTCAGTGTGTGTAAACAAAAAAACTAAAAAAATCTTTAGCTTTATTATTACATAGTATAGATCTACAATTAAAAATGTAGGCACCCGATGACGTAATGGAGGAAGTAAGGGAGGTGGAGTCCACGATCTTCACAGGGTGGCTTGTAACAGCTGAATGAAAGTAGCCGAGAATCAAGATGAATGGCGTGCGATTGCAGAGGCCTATGTCCAGCTGCTGCGGGCTGATGACGATGATAACGTAATAAACAATATTATATTTATTTAATCGTTACCATATTAGAGATGATAATGGAAAAAGTAGACACTTTGTAGCTTCGTATTATTCTCACAAAATTAAATTAATAATTATGAGACCAACAAAGTTGATGTTAAAACATAATATCTAGAAGTATATCAAAGGTATTCTGTAAAAAATCTCGCTCTATGAATTTACGTATAGTAAGTTCAACCAAAAAAAAACAAAAATCCTTTCCAAACATAATATATTTTTTACGGAGTTCCACCACAGGTTCTTATTTTAAAAACGCTGGTATTCCATTTAATCGACATCAACAAACACTCATTACCAAACCCACACCATAAACTCAGATCGCAAAACCAATCAACTGAACTCACTAAAAACGCGCACTCAAAAATCAAACGACCAAGCACCGTCCAACGTAGACATGATGGTGACGTAATAAACGCGAGATTGAACGATGATGTCACACGGAAACAGTGACGGGGGTAGGGCTGTACGCGAGAATTAGAGTTGTCACCATACCCCGGGCACGTCTGCATTAATGACGTGCGGGTTTTCCGTCCGGACGTCCGGATAGTCGCGGTTAATTATTACGGAGTGGTTCAGGCGAGGCTTATTAAAACCCTATGCCTTCTTGTTAGTGATTATCGGTTGCTGGGTAGAGTATAAATGAGCATTAAGATGGAGTTACACTGTGAACTGATTGGTTCTGTATCTAATGACGGATGAATGAATAGCTTACGTTCTGGGTAAATGTTGTGTCGAGCCGTAAATATATGTACAGTAGGTTTTGGATGTGACTTCATCCATGTGTGTTTTCTTACGGAATCCTAATTTTTTTGATATTTTTTTTTATGTCATTGGATGGCAAACAAGCTGACGGCCCACATGATGTTAAGAGCTCACCGCTACCTATAGCTATTTGCAATACCAGAGGTCTTGCGAATGCGTTGTCATCCCAGAGACAAAGTTAAAAGGTTTCATGTGCCTGTAATTACACTGCACCTATTTAAAATTCACGCACATACATGAAAAATCAAAAACTTTAAAATTCACAATCCTAATTCCCAAAACCCTAGAATTTCAAAATCAAAAAAGGCGAAGACAGAACAGTTATTACGTAGATAGAACAAGCATCAATCCAATAGTTGGATGGCACTGTGACAATGGCAAGGAAACAAAAGGGAAGGCTGACACAGTTCCGTTGAACGTGTCATATAGCTGCACGGTCTACAGACGTAGCTAGGGGTGAACGGGAGGACGACAGCACCGGGCGGGTGATTAAACTTGAAATGTCCTACATCGATGCTGGAACAAAATATGAATAGCTTGATTCTCATTGTTTTGTAGTTTTGAAGCCTCCGGACGTGTAATATTGAAGCTGATTTTATTATTATTTTTCCATAAAAGAGTAACAAATCTTTGTCGTGGCCCATTGTATAAGGGGGATCCCTCTCGTGCATGAGGCTGTGGGTTCCAAGACAGGGTTTCAGAACCAATGTGTCTTTGCCATTGTATTTTCTAAGTTTATCTTGGACATCACTGGCAACGGTAAACGAACACATCTTGAGAAAAACGGGACTTATAATCACTGTAATTCTGCAATTACCAATACGCCTTATGCAAGCATAGTGACCTTCTCTGTATGAAAAGAGGCCTTAGCACTACAGTGGGACAATTATTGGTATTTTTTTTTTTTGGTGGGTGGGAAATCATCAAATAAAGTCTCCCGCCCTGGGTGGGGCGGGAGGAAGTGTCAGACTTTTACTGACTAAAACCCACCCATGTTCCTTCTTGTGCCCTTTGCGTTTCGGGGGCGCGGTATCTCTTGCGATCAACCCGCAGCCCCGGCAAATTATTGGTATTATCATAAGATTAATAAGTGAGTAATATTGCACTGCAAAGTGGGTACTTTTAAACTTGTATTAAAATGGTTGGTGAATTCTAAACAGATGAGCCATTATGAAAGGTATCTTACTTATAAGTACCAAACTAAATAAATAGACCAACTTTTAATTCATTAGCATTTCCTCCCTCTTTGAGGGGTACTTTAAATAAAACTAATAAAGCCAAACTTTATTATTTACTTAGGCTCGTATTCGTGGCAAGTTTCAAGTTGAATAAGATTTTACATTTCAACGAAATCCTCCTTTCAACCTTTTTTAGGGATTGCCGTGTCGACGGCGCGTTCGTGTTCCACGCGCGCCTCAAAGAGATGTCAGCAAAGGGAAGGGGCCACTGAGGGCCGATGCCTGCCGGGGCTGCGGGTTGTTCGTGAGAGATACCGCGCCCCTGGAACGCAAAGGGCACAAGAAGGAACATGGGTGGGTTTTAGTCAGTAAAAGTCTGACACTCCCTCCCGCCCCGCCCAGGGCGGGAGAACTTATTTGATGATTTCCCACCCACCAAAAAAAAAAAAAACCCTTTTAGGGAGGAATTTTCAAAAATCCTTAGTGTTCAACTTGATCATAAAAGAAATTCGTGTGCAAAATTTCACGTTCCTAGTTCCAAGAGTTACGGGTGCGCGCTGATACGGCAGTTAGTCAGGTTCTCTTTTTGTACGCATAGCAAACAGCTGTTACATTTTGATCTTGTAGTTGTGCATTTTATAGGGAATTTGTGATTTTATTTTCCAATTTCAGAGTTGGTCCCATAACAAAAATTGTTTGTATTTAAAATACTTTCACTTCTTGATGATTGGCCAGTTGATTAAATATCAGCATGCATAACCAATACAGCGCAACGACTAACAAATATTTTCTGTCAATACTAATATAATAGTTTTTATGTTTGTTTGTTTGTAACGCGCTAATGATTGGAACAATATGTCGCATTAAAAAAAAATGTTTCGTACTATCATAACCAAATTCTTGAAGAATAGGTAGTAGGTATAGACTGTTATAACATTACGCTACGACACACGGGAGCAGAGCAGTAACCAAAGATGTACCTGGTAAAAAAGTACCACGTCAAACAATTCACGTGCATAAGCTAGTCTTCACTAATCTATACAAATAAATAAATTGAAGGGTCTGTGTGTAATTTTAAATTACAAGCTTTTCACTAAATGCATATGAAAGCATATACGGTACTAACATAAAAAAAAAAACAATTTTTAAATTTTTTGTCTGTCTGTCTGTTTATTCCGGCTTATTGTTGTTTGTTATGGCTTGTGGCACGTCTGCCACAATAGAATTATATTATAAGCATACCCTATAGCCGGGCACTGCCCCCTAAGATACAGGCCTAGCCTAGTTTAGGGGACAGAGTCGAATCTATTGTACTTAGCTATATAATACTATAAATTAAGAACAACCTGTATACAGTGCAATGTACTTGACCCTTGTGGTAATAAAAACAATTATTATTATTATTATAATTTATATCCGAAACGGCTGGACCAATTTTGATGGGACTTTCACTCGCAGATAGCTGATGTTATAAGAAGTAACTTAGGCTATTTTTATTTTTATTTACTTTAATTAAAAAAAAGAGGGTTATGCGAAAACAAAATTGAAACCAATAAAATAGTGAACGCGAACAAAATCGCGGGCAACAGCTAGTATAAAAGAGGAAAGTTTTTTTTTTATGTTGGTAACGAATAGGCTCCAAAACTGCTGTACGGATTCCAATTTTTTTTTTCAATCGATAGCTACCACATTCCTGAGTAACATAGGCTATATAACATCACGCTAGTAGATACCGTGGGAGCAGAGCAATGACCAGACTTAACTTAACCCTGGTAAAAAAGTACAACGCGAACAAATTCACGGGCATAAGCTGGTCTTAAATATACTAACATGGCTAATTAAAACCACAACAAATATGCTTGTTGACTTCAATATAATTGATAACCCAAAGTACTTCCCGTCATTTGTTTTCCCTAAAAACCTGCCCGAAGCCGTTGTGCCGTTATTAAGTACTAAGACAGTGATTGAGCAGCGGCTCTGGCTATCACTCCAATGACTAAATAACATTGTCAAAGCGGCAGGGACAATAGATGAGCTTGACATAGGGTCCGGAAAGGATGACGTACGTACAATGTTATACATTGGTATGGGGGTTGATTACGTTGATAAAATCTATTCTCTTGTTTATGGAGAAGGCGTCGTATCAAATATCGAGTGTTCTATCCCTGGATACGATATAGTGGACTTAAAGTTTGGCACGTTGGGTCAACGTGTTATTTGACGCCATGATTGAAGCGTTAGCAATGCGGTCATTTCGACGCCCATGATACATTTAACAACTTTCCATGATCTACAGCACCTATGTTACTTGTCTACATATATGTTAGTGTACATTTTAATGTCACTATACTGCACTGCGTGATGCAGTTTCGATTCTTACACGGAACAAATATTGATATAGACATAATTTATTGTTCTGGGTATGTGACCTTGTATGTTTGTAAACACACCTACGAGGCAGAAGAAATTCCTATTTCCTAGGAAAAAGAAAGTTTGGAAATGAAAATTACACTTTTGTAATACAGAAAAATCGATCCTTACATACTCCTTTCGCCTCGTCTACGTTCATACATTTGGTCATACAAGCACGCCGGTTACGAGTACTGCGCACCCGACCTTTCTGAAGAACCTCACTAATTAGGTCAGGGTAGGTCTTTTTAGGGCACCCCCCCTAGAAAATCCCTTTTGTCAGTCACCTTTTACTCATCCTGTCAACATGACCGAACCATTACACATACTTCGCAAGAAGCCCATCTCCTCAGCATTAATCTTGCACGTAATATTTACATCATAAAAGTACGTATATTGATAAGATAATAGTTCGTTTCGGCGTCTGCTACAACTCATCAATTGTAATTCTTACAAACCTTTCGGTCTATTTTATTGTAAAACTATATTCTGTGTAAATTTGAAGGAGCAAATATATCATTTTTTATCTGTATAAAATTCAAAGCTTTTAGTCACATCCCTAAAATTCCCCAAGCAATCAGATACGGAAACATCGATTCTATTCAAATTAAAAACAAACATGGCGTAGGCCTTACAATGTTTATTCGGTTGCAGGATCCGAGCTGAGTCTCAAAGGAATCAGTTTGTCAATTCTACAGTAAGCTCCGTAAGCTTGCATAAATTTTAAAGGAAGGCGAAGAGTTGCAGTGGGTAATGCGGTACCGAATAATTAAGACTTTTTTAAGCAGTCTGTTAGTTCCGTTGAATGTCGTGGTTGCCCAGTGGTTAAGGCGCTCGTCTCTCATGCATGAGGTGGTGGGTTTGATACCGGGCAAGTACTAATGTGACTTTTCCAAATCATATGTACTTTGCTGTTTTTTACAATTGAATATGTCTGACATTGGTGAAGGAAAACATAAAAAATGAAGTCATCGCCAATCCGCCTTGAGTAAGCGTGGTGATCGCTTGGCACCGTCTATGTATGAGAAATTCGATGAATTTTTAAATTGGAAATATCCGTTTCGCACATTATCATTATATTATTTGCTTAGATTGAAGACATTTTCTATCAATGAGTGTTCCTTATTGTACTTGTGGTATTTCCAATCTAAAGGTCGTCTTAAATAGAGTACTTATCAGAATAACGCACTAAAATAGGGCTACTGTGATGTTTTTTATCCTTTCAAACAAAAAAAACATCATTAAAATCGGTTCATAAATAATGAAGTTGTCCGCGAACACACATAAAGGCCGGTCTAATTGAGAAAATAATGACCTCCTTTATTTTGAAGTCGGTTATAAAGAACACTTTGCCATAATTCAAAACTGTCAGTTAGACTAACGACACGTAGATGTTATAGGAACGGAGTGAAGCAGTAATAAAGTAGTGTTACCAGCAAAATAACATTGTCAAAGCGGAACAATAGTAGAGGTTGACATAGGACCGGAAGGGATGATGTGGACTTATATATCGTGTATTGTTTACTGTATATACAACCCTAGCAAGCTTGAATGAGGTAATTGTGAAACTAAAACAATGAAAAGGTCACCTCAATTGAATTGTATGACCTTGACCTTGGCTATTATTATTTGAATGACGGAATTCGGAGAAAGACCACGGTTAGTCACTCACCTTTGACTTTTACTATAGTATACTATGCAGGTAGGTAGGGTTAAAGTAATATTATTCTCGGACTGTTGGTGGTTGGTTGACTGCTTCGTTAGCTTAGTGGTCCTAAGCGCGACTGCTACGCTAGAGGTCTTGGGTTCGATTCCCAGGTCGAGCAAAAAGTGTTATTGGGTTTTTCTATGAAATTCTCAGCAGCAGCTCGTAGTTTGGATTTGTGCCCGGTTGATGGCAATAGGCTCGCCCCCTATTACATGGGACCTAAACATACCGGCGAACTGTGGGTGTACAGGTACACCTCTACCTAACCCTTTGGGGAAAACAGGCGTGATGGTATGTGTTGGTGGTTGGTCTTTCAAGGGAAAAGTTATAAAACAGGGTTACAATGAATAATAAGGCTGGCTCTACACTTTGGACGAGAGGCATGAGCATCTTCTATATAAATAAAAGTTAGTAGCTATATGTCTTGCTAAGCGTAAAACTTGAGAACTGCTGGATAGATTTGGTTGATTATTTCTTTGTTCTGTTCATTCCCAGATAAGGTTTTTATGAAGGATATTTTGTGGAAAATCCACTGGGAAAGTCGAAACTTGGAACTTGGAAGGTGAGAGGTTTGCTAATCCAATAAAAAATAAAATAAGTGTCACATAGCGCTAAATAAAAAAAAACTGACAGTTGGCAGTTATATCATCTTTTGGTTATTTTATTTCTTTATTGATTTAATGCATTATTGGCCAGAATATTCAAACAGACATACCATCACGCCTGTATTTCCCGAGGGGTTAGGCAGAGGTGTACCAATGTATACCCACGGTTCGCCGGTACATTTTAGGTTCCATGTAATAGGAGGCGAGCCTGTTGCCATTGTCCGGGCACAAATCCTAACTCCGAGCTGCTACTGAGAATTTCATAGAAAAACCCAATAACACTTTTTGCTCGACCTGGGAATCGAACCCAAGACCTCTAGCGTGTCAGTCGCGCTTAGGACCACTAGGCTAACGAGGCAGTTAAGTACAATGATCCCTTTTCAAATGTCTGATAAACAACAATTTAGGTTGCGTACAGGCTGAATTTTAATTCACTGCTTATCTTTTAGGGGTAACAGTACTAATGAACACGTATAGGGTACGAACAAATTTTAGTAGGGGATCAAATTTGAAATGTGGAAAAAAATGCAGTACGCCTCTATCAAAATGTATGCAAAAGCAGTGTTTTCTTTTTTCAAATTTCAGTGTTGATCCCATAATAAAAGTTGTTCGTATTCATGAGTACTTTCAGCCCCAGAAAGATACGAAGATAATTTTAATTCACCCTGTATTTTACATAGTTACATCCACAGATATATACCCAGCAATATACCAACGGTTATGTTAACAGAAACCAAAACGTGAGCTGACTTAACAGATGAGATCAGTTTATTGTCATGTTAATTTGGGAAGGAAAATAGTAATATAGAACAGTGTTGGTACGTCATTCAATTCGTAATACCGTCTTGTACTAGCTTTGTTTATGATTATTTATTATAAGGTTAGGTATTGAAGAACTCTAACTAACTGCCTCGTTGGCCTAGTTGTCCTAAGCGCGACTGCTACGCTAGGGGTCTTGGGTTCGATTTCCAGGTCAAGCAAAAAGTGCTATTGGTTTTTTCTATGAAAATCTCAGTGGCCACTCGGAGTTAGGATTTGTGTCCGGTTAATGGCAATAGGCTCGCCCCCTATTACATGGGACTAAAATATATCGGCGAACTGTGGGTGCACATTGGTACACCTCTGCCTAACCCTTCGGGGAATACAGGCGTGATGATATGTTATGTGTTAAAGTAATTTTCTAAAAAGATGTCATCGTGACACTTGCCAAGGGAAAATGATACTAAAGGGTTAACATTTTTCGTCACGTACTAAAATGAAATCAGTTGTCCTATAGATTTTGATCTTAATTAAATATTTTAAATGTCATAATCATTATCGAAGTTATGGTAACTAATTTAATACCTACAGATTTTTTGTCTCATATCCGTCTTATTAAAACTATTTTCATTTATGACCATGTTTGAAACACGTCGTGCAGAGAAGCGACTGTCATCCGGTTGTGACCAACGTCAGCAGTGCCGCAGGACAGGACCGGTCTCTGGTGCCACAGCGGTATCCTGACACGTATCCCGGGCACAATGCCCCCGGCAGCCTTCTGTGACACGCTTTAATGTTACGAACGCATCTGCTGTTGAAAGTGCAGAGAAATGAAATAAAACCAACGAATATTACATAGAAATAGGTTTAGTGAAAAACGAAAGAATAAAATTCGAGACATTCATTTGTTTTTAACTAAAATATACTAATATAATAAAGCTGACGAGTTTGTTTGTTTGTTTTGTTGAACGCGCTAATCTCAGGAGCTACTGGTTTGAATTGAATATTTTTTTGTGTTCGATAGTCCATTAATAAAATCACGCTACGACCAATAGGGGCGGAGCACTAACTAAAGACGTAACCTAATGCGAGTGAAAAAACTACGCGGACGAAGTCGCGAGCAGAAGCTTTTATTAGATAAATTGGCTTTTTACTTTCTAAATCGTGCAATAAATTGCGCTCCTGTCATTTTATCTCTTTACCACGTCTAGTTGACTCGTAGAGAATTTCTAAGGCATTAACTCCACCTTTCTACGTTTTGCAGTATACAATTTAAATAAATAAATAAACTGCTATTATTAAATAAATAAATAAATAAATTATGTTTCTATATAATGTATGATTGCGTTGTTTTTAATAAACATGCACCTTACTAAAGCAGGTTTGAGACAACAGTTGACAAAAAAATTTAAACAAAACTCAATCACCCACATTAAAAAATCTGAAAATGTTAAAACTCTGAATCTCATTACCCGACCAACACGACATCAAGAGACGGTCAGCAAACAAAATCCCGTATTTACATAAACAGAAATACAGAATTTAATCTAGCATAAAGTCGTAACAGGCAAATATCCGCATCCCCAAAAGATAACATTCCGATACTAACAGGGTTTTGCGTTCGGAATTTCTATTCCTAATTAAACTTATTTGGGGCGTGACTGAAATGACATCTCCGAGTGGCAGTAATGACGTTGTTGGTGCCAAATGGACACTGTTGGCGGGAGCGTCGGGTCGTGGGGCATGGGAAGTTTTTGCGATCGTATTGTGCCAATACTGGCTGTACCTACAACTACATATATAAGTACATATTGAGTTATTGACACGCTAGCTTTTATTACATCAAATATGCTTGAATGAACTAAAGTTATTATGTTCTGCATGTGATTTGTTTAAATAGTTAATATAGTATAGTGTAAATATAGTTTTCCTTATTCATCTTACAAACGTAACATAATAATATAACAATAAACCGATTTATCGTTGCATATCATTTAGTTCATTCATGCTTAAATGGTTCGGTCATGTTGAGAGGATGAGAGAAAGGCGACTAACGAAAGGGATTTATATGGCAGATGTGAGTGGCAACGCCGGGAGAGGACGCCCTAGAAAGACCTACACTGACCTTATTGGTGGGGTTCTTCAGAAAGGACGTGTGCGCAGTACTCGTAACCGGCGTGCTTGTATGAACAGATGTATGAACGTGGTCGAGGCGAAAGAAGTATGTAAGGATCGTAGCAGGTGGCGTTCTGTGGTTTCTGCCTACCCCCATGGGAAAAAGGCGTGAGTTTATGTATGTATCATTTAGTATAAATTATATTATAAAATTGCTTTTATTATATATTTTTTTGATCATGTTAATATTTCGTAACAATGGCTCTTCGACCTGTTAGAATAATAACATTAAGGATCGATTTTTCAATCGTCAGATAACTCTTAACGGTAGAATGAAAATGGCGGCTTGACAGCTTTTGTACAGAAAATACGTCAAACTGTATTATTTATTCTTCAGATAAAAGTCATCTCGCTATTGAAAAATCAGCCCTAAGACGATGAAAAAAAAACGAAGAGACGTTGAAAAGGAAAAGACTAAGAGACGTTGTAGATATGGATGGATTGTGTAAAAAAAAAAAATTAGAGCAAAAGGGAGTTAGTGAATTAGTGATAGCATGACGGTTACAGACAGATCGAAAAAGAAAACGTATTGCGTCGACCCTAAGTAACATAGTTAGGGCAGGAAGATTGGTAACTAAGATCAATTACTCATTCTTGTTCCTTACAATTCTTCTTATTTACTTGAGAGTGACAATTGTGCAAATTTTTAAGAACAATCGCACTCTTTGTTTTAATCTACCAAAAATGCTTCTTCAAGCGTCATTTTTGGCATTCGCCTCTGAGATGAGATAGAGATAGTGACTAAATTTTGATCGTTTTTAATACGCAGTACTGGCCTTCCCTCTGCAACGGAAAATTCCGTCGTAAAAGTTACTACATAGGTACATATAACATTACCACAGAATATGATAAGCTTTAACTTTAAACCATCCTCAGATATTAATTAATTGAAACAAAACTCAAAACACGAAGACCCTAAATGTTTAATTAAACATTGTTTCTTCTGATTTCAGATTCAAAACATTTTAATCCTAAACTTGGTATTCAATTACAAATCTGTAGGGCCATAACTCACTCAAAGTGGAAGCGTCATGAGGAGAATTTAGTGGTACTTGTGTTGAACATAAGTTTGTGAGGAACGGCCATATTAATTTTGGTTTAGACGTAATTATATTGAAATTAACTTGTTTGTTGATGCGGCTGTTGTACGGGGCTCAACTGTTGCTAAAGTTCATGGTTGTTGGCGGGATTTTGAGGTTATGTGTTTGTAGGGAGGCCCGTCAGAGGTGGGAAATAATTAGTGGCACTTCTTTGTTGATGCTTCCTCTAGGGTAATGGGTTACATGTTTGTTAAGACGTAATCTATCATTATCATAAAGCTGAAGAGCTTGTTTGGTTGGTTGAACGCGCTAATCTCAGAAACTACTAGTTTGAATTGCAAAAATCGTTTTGTGTTGGATAGTTAATTTATCGAAAAAGGCTTCAGGGAATAAAACATCACGCTATGACACACGGGAGAGGAGCAGTAACCAATGACCTAACTAAACCCGAGTGAAAAAAACCACGCGAACGAAGTCGCTGGCAGAAGCTAGTAATTAGTAAATAGATAATATTATAGATATAAAATACACAAACAAACAAACGTAGGGCGTAGGTATCTAGCGACTTAAATCTTTAGTAGGTAATAGGAG
The DNA here is from genome assembly GCA_947462355.1 of Caradrina kadenii. Lineage (NCBI taxonomy): Eukaryota > Metazoa > Arthropoda > Insecta > Lepidoptera > Noctuidae > Caradrina > Caradrina kadenii. Next base: position 12,357,279 of record OX381684.1, on the reverse strand, counting down.
TGTGGATTTACGACAATAAATTTTTCAAATGGTAGCATTGAAACTCTCTATCGCTTCCTCCAGGCCATTAGATTTTTGCGGCATCTAAAAATCCCAATTTACGCCTTCCTAAACTAAAAATTCAATTTTCTAAAATTACACGTAGGTACAACTTCAGTCCCACATATACTCTTTACAAATTAAGAATCGGTTTGTATAGTCAAAATCACAGCTTTTTACTAAAATAATAAACAAAAAAAAAAATACTTTTTGCCTTTTTTATGTTTGTTCTGGCTAATCTCCGAAACGGCTAAACCTACTTTGACGAGACTTTCACTGGCAGACAGCTGACGTTATAAGAAGTAACTTAGTCTACTTTTACTTTGGGAAAAAAATTAAGGCTGCCCGCAAACAAATTGAAACCCAAAATTGACGCGGACGGAATCCCTTGCAAAAGCTAGTTTTCAATAAAAACAAGAGTAATGAAATCCTTGAAATCCCTCAGCTAGTGTATGTTAAAACATTGCTGTATACCCCAAGTAAACTTTTAATTTGACCTTCTATAGTTTCTGTAAATTAGGCGCGTCCTCTGTTGAATTTTACATGTTAGTTACGCAAATATTCTGCCCAATTTGATGTACAAAGTTATCTTTGTTGTTCTTGTTCGTTTTAGTTACTGTGAACCTTATTTTCACTGTTTCTGAATGTCTATCTACGCTTTTTCAGTAACAGTTTTTGATATGAAACATCTATAGCCGCACGTAAAGTCGATTGCTGGTGTGGCGATGTAAGCCGTGGCGACGCGTCGCCACGCTATATGATGGTTTATATATAGTTTGTGATGTTACACATCTGCCAGGCGCCCTGTAACGGCTCACAATTCTGTATTTTCAAAACTTTGCTCTACACTAGAATTTTTTTTCTATATTGTGGGTGCGTTTACAAACATTTAAACTTGCAAAAACAAACAGCCAGACCCGGAACGATAGTCAGTAGGTAATACAAATATTTGTTCCATGTGGAAATCGAACCTGCGACTCGCAGCACAGTAGCCAATCGCTTAGCCACTACGCCAACCGTACTGTGTAATTTTGTGTTAGTATTTTATTACCGTCTTCTCTTAAGACAATTGAACTGTCTTACCACTATCTAAGAGTCAACGTAAACAAAGCAGCAATATTATGCTTCAGCAGTTTTCCTTTGATTAATTGATAATAAACTTAAGGCCAACGCAATTAGAGTTGAAATTGCCTGTAAGGTGGAGTTCCGCGCTCCGTTTATTTCTTGCATGCAATTACGTAATTTACATCTCTATTGCTGTTGTATTTTACTTCATTAACAATTAATCAATGTAAATTGCTCAAATATATTGCTGTTCATTCTGCGCGGTCGTAGGTTGGTACAGCACTGTACCTACCGGTTAACTTATTTAGCTAATTTCATACAAATAATGTTTATTTGCGCAACACTTGTGGGTTCACGTTACCGATATGACAACTTGGCCGCGTCACCGACATGCTATTGTAATGTTAAGTAATCATTTCTGTCGGCTATACCCATGAGCGCCTTTTATTTTTACTTCATAGATAATGCATGCGAGGTGTATATTGCCTACTTCGGACCATTGATCTACGTCTTATTAATATAATACTGCATGATATAGGCCGCTATCCCGCTGGCGTTTTATGAGCGTTGGCGTTTCTCTAACGTCTGCGGAACGACAACGCTGCGCAGACCCGGCGTTGATGTCGCGAGTCTCTAGTGGCAAGCATTCGCACTGCGACTGCGCAACGTCACCGCGACGTTAACGTTGCGTTTTTTGGCAACAGGTACAATGTCGCCATTCTGCTCTGTTCGGCAGCATGTTAATATTGCGTTAACGTTGCGCAGTTGCAATGCGAACGCTTGCCAGTAGAGACTCACGACGTCAACGTCGCGTCTGCGCAGCGTTGCCGTTGCACAGACGTTGGAGAAACGCCAACGCTCATAAAACGCACGCGGGATAGCGGTCTGATCCACAAAATCCATTGCAATATTTAAAAAACATTTACAATATACCCGAGTTTACGAACGCGCCTTTTGCTCGGCAGTCCATCGCGTTAGCCCCAAGGCTACCATCACACTGTGACACTCGCTTGAAATTCTCCACCACTATCGGCTCATTATTTCTGCTATCCCACAGTTCCCTTTGTTTGTCTGCGCGAGATAATGAAGTATCCTTTGCAGATCAGATAGCGGCGGAACCATTGTTGGAAACAATGGGTGACTTGTTTAAGAATTTCGCGCTAAAATTTCGCACTAAGTTTTTCGGTGATTAAGATAATAAGGAACAAAATAAAGTTCAATTGTTATTTGGGGGCCGGGTTTTAACGTAAAATGCTTGGTTTCATTCTGTAGGACTGTCTTTAGTTGTACTAGTTCGAATAGTTTTGAGGCTGTTCTCTCACTTTACATGCCACAGATAGTCCTATCACGATAAGACAAGAATTTAGATCGAATAAACAACTGAGGGCCAAGATACAAATGAGTGCGCGGAGAAAACGGAACGTACATTCGATAGTTTTGATTTTGGAATACTCTTTTCAACAACAAAAACATACCATCACGCCTGTATTTCCCGAAGGGTTAGGCAGAGGTGTACTAATGTACAACCACAGTTCCGCGGTATGTTTAGGTCCCTCGTAATAGTTAGCGAGCCTATTGCCATTAACCGGGCACAAGTGTTCAATTTAAAGGCTTTATTCATAATGGGTGATACTAATAGTGCTAGTTTCATAAAATTAAATTAAATAGCGAAGGTATTTCTTGTTTTTCCATTTCGAAAATCGACGCAAAGCGAATAGGTACTTTAACGACAGCGCATTAAAGTACCTATTCGCTTCGCATCTTGCTACTTAAAAACATTCAAAATCTAGTCGCAATCTCATCTCAGCGAAAATCAACAGTCATTTTTGACAGATTGAAACAGATTACAACGAAAACGTTTCTTAAGATTAAGAGAATTTCCCCCGTGTTCTAATTGATTAACAATGGATAAAAATATGAAGGATTTATGAATATATATTTTTGAGTTACACAAAAACTACTAAGGTCTCGAATAAAATAAATCTACCATATTTATCTCCACCCAGATATTCCTAGAAATAGAAACATCTTAGTACATTTTCCATTGTATTTAATTGTGCTTACCTACACTTTATACTGGCATCATATAAATAAATTAAATTAGTCGGGATCGCTTTGTAGTCTGCAAGAAACAATATTAAATGCTGCGACGTGATTGAAAAGAGAAATAATTGGCGTAATTATCCGTAGTGTTTTTATTTTTTCTTCTGCGAGACTGAAGTTTACAACTTGTAGGACTACAAGTTTTACTACTAATATAGAAATTCTTGGGATAATAATTATATAATAATAAATTTATTTATTTGAGCAAAAACATACCCAGCAAAATATTAAATACAACGTTTTTGGTTTTAGGTTTTCAAGAGTTTTAATAGTCTAATTAAAATCATTATTTGACTTTGACTTTGACTATTGACTAGTAGATTGAACAACAGTGTCACCATCTAATGTCGAACGTCAGAAAATTTCAGCGACTTACATAATTACAAGGGATGGTGAGGTAAAGGGGTGTGTGTGTGTCTGATGTGCTTTTGTTTATATCTTATACTGCATCGTAAAACAATTGAAAGTGCAATAGTAAAGGCCTGGGCACACTGGAGCCGAAAACTTGCAGTTGCACTCTGAAGGCCTACTAATTAAAAACGTTGAAAATCTCGTTGCTAGCACATCTCAGCGACAATCAATGTCATAAAAATTAAGTACCGTTATAAGCAATTTTTAACAAATTTTGACTAAGATCATGTTGGTGATCTTTGCTAAAAATTAGTAGAATTTCGCTCAGATAAAAAAATACAACGGCAGTATTTAATAGCGCTTGCTCTGGTGTAGGCGAGTCTTAATAAAATATTGAAAACAGAAACATATCGATACATTATTGTTCTTTTTTTAATTTCAATTGTACCTCGTGCTTAAATCTGAAGGGATTTTTTGTTTCTTTAAATGCGCTATTCTCTAGAACTATTAGTTGGATTTGTTGTTGTTTTTTTTTTACATAAAGCTTAAATACAGATTTATGCGCAAATGGGTACGCTAAAAACTTAACTCAGTTAGTAACTCACACCAGATTAAATTACAAATGTGTCATACATATTAAGAGCCCGTGTTAGCATAACTCGGATTTATTAAGAAGACCCTGGCTTATGGGGTAACCTTATGAACACATGACAAGACTTCTTATCTTATTGTTACGTCAAATATATTTATTGCCGTCCCATCGGATTTTGTAAGTGAGGGAAGAGGGAGTGTAACTATGTTTACGCGCAAATTAGTGCACTATAATATCTGGTACGTACTTGGCTAGTCTTTATTAAGATTGGCCACCGTGACCGAAATTCGATCTAGGATATTATTACCTTCCATATTTTAACAGCCAAGATATAGCCACTGCCTAGTTTGGGGACCGCCGCACGGTTAATAACACATTTTATGAATATACTAGCTGTTATCCGCGACTTAGTGCGCGTGGCTTTTTTCACCTGCACTAAGTTACGTCTTGGGTTTCTGCTCCGCTGCCATGGGTCATAGCGTGATGTCATATAGTCTATACTATTTCTCACGAGTCTTTTTTTTCCGGATGGGAAATCATCATGTGATTTCCCCCGCCCTGGGCGGGTCGGGAGGAAATGTCAGACTTTTACTGACTAAAACCCGTCCATGTTCTTTCTTGTGGTCTTTGCGAGCCAGGCGCGCGGTATCTCTTTCGAACAACCCAAGTTCTCATAATTCTGGCACAAATAGGTATATACAAAGATTATTTCAAATCCAACTAATAGTTCTAGAGAATAGCGCATTTAAAGAAACAAAAAATCCCTTCAGATTTTTTATGGTATCTATATTTTCTTACATAACTAAAGTAGTTTTAATAGCATACTATAGTATTAAGTGCTTTTCAATAAGTTATAATTATATTATTTTATAACAACAGACTAATCAAATTATACATATTCCTTTTCCACTACTCAACTTAGTAATACCTCGTAAGTAATTGTCACTCTGAGAGCAAATAACTTTTCTCCTCTCAAGAAGGAACGATCATTAATCATCTCGCTCGCTGCTTGTTTGTTGGTCACTTCAGACGATTAAGTTCTGGATTCCTCGCGATGTTTTCATTTTGTGTAGACAGTGATGTTTCTTAAGAGTAGTTGGTTGGTGAGCTATAGGTGCCAGTAACCTGCAGTGCTGTTCTGTAAAAACCTCTCTCGGTGAATTTTGATAAAGTCATCACCATCTTACCATTATATTGTCAGCCGCAGGACGACCACGTTGGTCTCGTGGTCGCAAGCGATGATGAGCGTGGGGTCCCAGGTCGGGCAAAAAATGTTATTGGGTTTTTCCATTAGGATTTGCTCAGTAGCAGCCCGGAGTTTGGTGGTGTGACACCCCCATGCCTCAAAAAACACGTAACGTATTTGTAGATCTTTGACAGTCGCTACAGATAGTCAGAAGCCGGGAAGTCTGATAACCAGTTTAACCAAGAGGTATCGTGTTACTGGCCTGTGGACGGTGAGCAATGGGTAGCTCACCATCCTTACGTTGCATAACGACAGGCCGTGTCGACGGCGCGTTCGTGTTCCACGCGCGCCTCAAAGGGATGTCAGCAAAAGGAAGGGGCCACTGAGGGCCGATGCCTGCCGGGGCTGCGGGTTGTTCGCAAGAGATACCGCGTCCCCGGAACGCAAAGGGCACAAGAAGGAACATGGGTGGGTTTTAGTCAGTAAAAGTCTGACACTCCCTCCCGCCCCGCCCAGGGCGGGAGAAGTTATTTGATGATTTCCCACCCACCAAAAAAAAAAAAAAGAGGTATCGTGTTGCCCAGTAACTGGGTTGTAGAGGTCAGATAGGCAGTCGCTCCATGTAAAACACTGGTACTCAGCTGCATCCGGTTAGACTGGAAGGCGACCCCAACTTAGTTGGGAAAAAGGCTAAGCATATGATGAGGACGTCTACTGCTGGACATAAGCCTCCCCCATGGATTTCCAAAAAGACCGGTTGGAAGCGGCCTGCATCCAGCGTATACCTGCGGTCTAAATCAAGTCGTCCGTCCACCTTGTGGGTCTTGTTTGATGAAGGGATCTTGAGAAAATCCCTTTTTTTTTTAAATATTTTTTGTTTTGTATAGTGCAATTGAAGCCGCCAACGGCCGTGAACTGACATCCCACCTGATACAAAAGATTGACTGAATTGCTAATAAATAAGCTAATAATCGACATTTATTTTTGGATACCTTAAAATTGAAATTTCTTATCTTATCAATTCAGTTTGTTAGATTATAAGTTTGGCTGATTAGTTTATGTAACGAGTTTGTAACAAACAATTTCCTTCGGTTGACTTTTTGCCGAGGCGAGGCTAACTTCGTTTTCGAGTTAATACTCATTTCCAGACTAGAAAGAAAAGTTGTTTCAATGAATAAGTGACGTCGTATGTCTCCTAATTCGATTACTACAAGTCACTAAGAGCTGATTCACTTTGTTTTTTGCACCCATCACGATAATAAAATCGGATTTCAATAAAACGGACAACGACTTTGGAAAGAAACATTATAATAAACTGGAAGTCTTTACTGAAGTCACTATTGCCACTATTTTTTCGGTCGTTGAATAGCACCCAAATCTAATAAATGACAGTATTAAGTTGACTCAAAAAGAAATATTCCTTTTCCTTCGAAAATAATCGGAAAAAATTCAAAACAAAGCTCCATTGGTTTTTACTAGTTACTAGCTTCGTCCCGCCACTTCGCTTGCGTGTTTTATTTTCACCCGCGTTTAAGTTACGTCTGTGGTTACTGCTCCGCTTCCAGAAGTCCTAGCGTGTTGTAACATAGCTTGAACTTATCCTCATGAAACTGGCTATCATATGTAAAAATATTTTCCCACATCGACTGGTTTCATCATTTCATCAGTTTAAAAGATTGGCGAGTTTAAGTTAAGTTCGAGTTTCGAGTAAAGTCAAACAAAATGAACTGTTCAGCTTTATTATTTTAAGTATAGATTTTCTACTCCACATGCTGCAGACTAAAGGTTAAATTGTCCCGATTTTATAATACGAGACGTTTCACACAAATAGATATTGCCGAGTACTCGATAAAAGTCGATTCTGAAACGAGATATCGGATTCCTTCCCGATTCGTTTGTGGTCGCATTGCTTTTATGAGAACGGTTTTTCTCGAGTTTTTCGTTACAAGATATGGGTATGGAGTAGAGAACATAAGGATGATATATTAAATAGGGCGTGTCTACATTTTTTACTATCTTCCAATTGATTCTTGAGTATGATCGGAAATCCTACAGTGAATTTAGAATGGACAATAGTTTACATATTGGTCTAACTTACGAATATTGGTACTGCCCAGTAATTGGACTTTAGAGGTCAAAGTTTGCTTTTTGCTATTGCTCTTTATGTATATTAAACAAAAAGCTTTGGAAATCGGTGGCCATACCAAACAATAAACAGAACCAAAGCCGCCGACTTCCAAAGCTTTTTCCGGACGGGAAATCATCAAATGACTTCTCCCCTGAGCTCGTTAACCTACAAAGCTAAAGTTATTTTTCACTTTTTAGTTTTTGAAGGAGGTTGTGTTTTTTATAAAAAAGTTTTTTCCATAGTAGTCTAGCCTCATTTTTATCGAAGCCTATTCTCCTTCTCAAGAATCTAATAATATTCTAAACGATCTATATATAAACATGATTCCTGTATATGTGTGTCAGGTATCTAAAACAAGTACAAACGTATTGTTGGCACTAAATTGATTCCCGTCTAATGATACCGCGTAGGCGGAGTGTAATATCCGACCCAGTATTGCGTATTTGGAATGCTATGAGCCTTTATTATAATATGCAAGGTACGGTAGGGTGTCAGCAGTGGAATTTACTGAAATTGAATCAGTCTATTTTTCGTGGAATATTTTATTTACTTTACTTCTTTTTAACCCCCGACGCAAAAACGACGGGGTGTTATAAGTTTGACGTGTCTGCGTGTGTGTGTGTGTCTGTCTGTGGCATCGTAGCTCCCGAACACATGAACGGATTTTGATTTAGTTTTTTTGTTTGAAAGGTGTATTAGTCGGGAGTGTTCTTAGCTATGTTTAATGGTAATCGGTTCAGCGGTTTAAAAGTTACCAGCTCTTTTATTAGCTGCTGTAGGGATTTTTATTCTTCTGTCGGGGGATACTTAACAAAATTAATTTTGTGTTTTTTCTTCTTAGCGTTTCGATGATAAACTATATATAATTGCGGCCTAGAATATCGACACTTTGATTGCGTTTATTGTACCAGTAGTACATAAATAAAATTGAAGTGTCAGTTTCTAATGTCAAAAAAACGTTTTTTTTTTTTTACAAAATAAATATAAATGTTTACACGAAAAAACATCATACTTTTTTAATTTTTGGTTTACACCGTTTTAAAATTTTGCTTTACCTGTTTGTTCGTAGCTGCTTATTTCCGAAACGGCTGGACCGATTTTGGCGGGACTGCCTGAAGGCTGATGTAATAGGGAGTGTCTTAGCATTTTTTTTTTACAAAACGAATAATGATTCCTTGTTTTTTTAAACCACTTTGTATTGTTTTGCGTATTCATGCCAAATTACAGCTTTTTAGTGTTAAAAGTCTCTGACCAATAGGCTCGCACCTACTACATGGGACCTATACATACCCGCGAACTGTGGGTTTACATTGATACACCTCTGCCTGACCCTCCGGGGAATACAGGCGTGATGGTATGTTGAGTCTCTGAGCTAAGCTTCAAACAGACAGTCGGACGAACAAACATGACGAAACAATAAGAGTTCCTTCTTGACTACGAAACAGCATTGCACCAAGCAGAATATATATATATATATTTCTCCACCTATGTGTTTTGATCTCTATCTACTTTGTATATTTGTATTGTTTGTATGTATGTATATATGTATTTATTATTATATTTTATTCTTGAAATTTTTACTTCGTCTTCCTTGCACCTACTATATGTTGTCTCTGCATCACCCTAAGGTAGACTGGTAGAAAATGCCTAAGGCATTAAGTCCGCCTTTGTACGGTGTATTTTGTTTTACATTTGTGCATAAAGCTTTAATAAATAAATAAATAAATATTAAGTTATAAATAAAAATAATCTTTATTAGATTACAACAATAATGCAGTACCTCGTTCGAATCATAAATATAATACAATGAAAACACATGAGATAATAAAAGCCAGCTATATCACAACTCCGCAACTTAATGTTTTCACACATCCTAAAGTAACACTAAGTGCTGCCTCACATTGGGTCACTTGTCGCCACCAAAAATGGCCGACAATTTTTTTTTTGTGTTCTATGGATCACATGACTGTGTTACTGCCCCGTTGGTCTCGCGGTTGCAAGTGCGACTGATGAGCGTGGGGTCCCGGGTTCGATTCCCATGTCGGGCAAAAAGTGTTAGTGGGTTTTTCCATTAGGATTTGCTCATTGCGTGTGCCTTGACTGTATGAGAAGAGGAGTCTGCCTTGCAGTGTCACAATATGGGCTGGTATTATTATATTTTATTTTATCATATTATAGGACGAGTAAGGTTCGCAATAAGCGTTAAAAAATAAGGTTAGTGTTCATAGAAGCTTGTATAGAAAAATGTAATTGAGCTTGGAGTAACTACGTCGATTAAATTATTTTTAAAAGCTTTTATTTACAATATTCTGCAGAAATCTCAAACGTCGTAAGTATAGTACCCTTATTGGTAAGTATATTTTCGAGCTGTTTGGGGTGGGGGTCCGTGTGCCCATAGCCTGTTTAGGGATTTATCTAAACGGTTGGTTGACACTGCCCGCGACCCAAAGGCTTTTTTTTTTTTTTTTGGCGTCAAAGTCAAAGTCAAATCATTTATTTCAATTAGACCATTAAAAGGCACTTTTGAACGTCAATTACATGTTAAATTAAAAATATTGAATCTAGTTGCCCATTCCAAAAGGTGGAGAGGTGGGAAATCATCAAATAACTTCTCCCGCCCTGGGCGGGACGGGAGGGAGTGTCAGACTTTTACTGACTAAAACCCACCCATGTTCCTTCTTGTGCCCTTTGCGTTCCGGGGGCGCGGTATTTCTTGCGAACAACCCGCAGCCCCGGCAGGCATCGGCTCTCAGTGGCCCCTTCCTTTTGCTGACCTCTCTTTGATGCGCGCGTGGAACACGAACGCGCCGTCGACACGGCCTGTCGTTATGCAACGTAAGGACGGTGAGCTACCCATTGCTCACCGTCCACAGGCCCGTATCTACGGTTGCCGGGAGTCGTCTCGCGGCTCCCGACGTCCGGAGCGTCTACCGCGGCGGCTGGGACGGGAGAACCGCTGTCTCAACCGTCCTGCCGCCTCCTTATCAAGCATTACTGCCTCGCAGAAGGAGGCGACTGCATCCCATTCCCTCTCGCTCCGGACCATGGCTTGCACCAGGGCCGGACGCGAGAGTTCGCCGCCGCCGATGGCCGCCACTAGGACTCGGCGATGCTCCGCCCAAGCGGGGCATACCGCCACGGACCCAAAGGCTGGCATTTAACTTGGCCATAGGTTAAGCATTGTCATCCAACCTGGCAATGCCGAAAGTCTTTTGGGCTTTTTTGCGGTTGACGGCGATACGGAGGAATTATTTAATGCCATTTAGTTTCTTTTTTGTTATTATTAAGGATTTTTTGTTACTCAATTTTAAGGCTGTAAATATTTAATTTTTTTTTTTTCAATAAATCTTTATTTAATGTTTAGAGTTTGTATGACAGTGGTCCGTTTCTTCTTTGAAGTGACATTCAAAAGTGGCTTTGAAGGTAAAATTGAAATCATTTGACTTTGAGTGGCTCAGTGTACGGCACAACTAAAACGCTATCACTAACAAAATTATTATGGCTGTACGTGGGTCAAAGGCTAGCAATATCCCTTCCAAACTCCATATCCGGTATTCTACGTTTATTACTAAAGCCTTAATAATGATGCGAATATTCGGGATACGTGTTCCGATGAATTATTACTTAGTAAGGGAAAGTTTGATGTATTTTAAATTTATAAGGGTGTATTACCTATATAAGTTTGGAAAAGGTAGCACGTGCCGGCTAGGGAATTTCTATACACAATAATATTGTGTTAGGGACGATACGGGTTTGTGACAGCCTTTACACTGTACGACCTAAATTTTATTCATGTTGGCGGAAAAGGTGATAGGTACAGTCAAACAAAACATTTAGTATCTAGGCAAATACTACTAACTTGCAACTACTTTTAATTATATTGTTCACGTACTAACCTAACAAGATCTACAGTGCGTCGAGTTGTAACAAACTTTTTCTTTTAGGTCTACATTTGTTTGTTATACTCTTATACTTGTTGTATCAATTCACTTTTAATATTGGCATTGCTTCCTTATCTATACAAATTAAAACTGAAAATAACGAGTTTGTACCTACTAAATACAAATCAATTTCAACACTTTTATTTTTTTTTGGTCTGTCTGTAATTAAAATTTTGTTCCGGCTAATCTCTGAAACGACTGGACTGATTTTGACGACACTTTCACTGTTTATAAATTTGATGTTATATACAGTACCCTATTTAATTTTATGGAGACTAGCTAAGTACGCAAGAGATATTATAGTGCGTGCAAACGTAGATGTTATTGCTCATACCTCACCGCCATAGGCCGATGGAACGGCGATCCGGCACCACCAGAAATAGATCAGGGCCAACCGCTTTACGTGCTTTCTAATTTACAAGGGTATCATACCACCCACTTCCAAACTTTGGGCTGAGAAAATCCCGAAAGTAGTATCCAATTACACTTCGCAAACAAACTCAGGACCTTACGTTCAGCAGCGCTGCCCTATTGGTCTCAAGACGTGGTCGTGAGACATGGCTTGAGCCCAATCGGGCAGTCACTCCACGTGTATCATTCCCACTAAATTATTATTAACCCTTAGCTACTTTAGTCCCAAACTTGTCTTACAAGACACACTAGCATAGTCTCCTCAATACATGTCTAATAAAATCTCAAAGTTTAACAATGCCCTCGTGACTTTAGGCTGCTTGTTTAACATAATATCTTGGCTGTTAATTTAGGCCAAGTCGACCTTCGCAGCATGTAAGGGTTAACACTTATGAAAATGTAACAGAAGACTACTGTTAGTTGTTTCTTCTAAAGGGTTTGTTTGGAGATCTTAGCTAGTTGTGTTGTTGCATAACTTTGGTTTGCTTGTTATTTTGGGCGTTAAAAAACGACTGGACAATGCGGATATGTATTTAAATTTTTAAGATTAAGCTCTCTTCCAGCTTTAAAAAAGGTTATAAAAGAACCAATTTGCGATCGATTCTATTAATTAAAACATTAACAAGTTATAAAATGAACATTTTTAAGTAACCATACAAAAGTATGAATTTCTCACGACAGCTAACAAAAGAGCTTGAAACGAGACCTTGAAACGGCGGAACGGATTTAAATAAAACATGTCGAAGATCCACCGCTAGGAAACCTGCTTTCAAATAAAAAAATACAGCATTCAAATAGGCTTACCCGTTTAAGAGCTACAGTGCGACAGACACACAGACACGTCAAACTTATAACACCCCTCTTTTTATGTCAGAGCTTAAAAATAAGTCGCAATCTTATCTCAGGGTCCAAAAATGTACGTGAATTAGGTTTTGTTGGCAGATTGAGACTGATCTTAGGTTGCGATTGTTTTTATCTAAGTGTTACAAATGTAGTAGAATCGCCCTCTGAAATATCATGATCACAATGCACCTAAAATAACTTCGTAAACTTCAACGAAAGGTCGGACAGACAAGTTATTCCTACGTCATAGTTTCTAGATAGACTCACAAATCAAACTGACAAACCTGCAGTAAAGTCGTTAGTTAGACTTCGTTGCATTTGGCCCCACTTTAAACTAGTTCAAATTGAACTAATAAAGTTGACGTAACCACTCTGTTCTAAATGTCATAGTTCCTATAATATTAGAAATGGCAAAAAATGAAGTATATTTAAAAAAAAAGTAAAAGGATTCTACAAGAACATAAAATATTTCAAGGTAAAGTTTGGAGAGTCACTTTGACTCAACATGACATACCATCACGCCTGTATTCCCCGAAGGGTTAGGCAGGAGTGTAACAATGTACACCCATAGTTTGCCGGTATGTTTAGGTCCCATATAATAGGGGGTGAGACTATTGCCAGTAACCGGGCACAAATCCTAACTCCGAGCTGCTATTGAGAATTTCATAGAAAAACCCAATAACACTTTTTGCTCGACTTGAGAATCGAATCCAATACCTCTAGCGTAGCAGTCGCTCTTAGGACCACTAGGCCAACGAGGCAATAATACTTAATATTATTCGGTAATATTGTATAAGGAAATACATTTATTCATTGCAGCACTATTTCACAACTCGTATTATTAAAAAAAAAACCATTGTAATACATAACTCGGGGTTCGATTCCCGCTCGGAACAAATATTTGTATGGCCTACAGATAGTTGTTTCGGGTCTGGCTGTTTGTGTATGTGAGTTTATATGTTTGTAAACGCACCCACGACTCAGGAGATATTCCTAGTGTGGGGCAACGTTTTTTTAAAATTAAAAAAAAAAAACTGCCCTAAACTTTTTCTTCAAAAAATATTATGCGCAGCCTTTTAAAAGACCTTGCCAAAAAATTCTTGACTTTTTAATGCCCGTACAGGCACCTGTCGTTGCCGTCTATAATTTACGGTATATTTAAGTTTGTCGTGTCAACCAAGCGATGATATATAGTCCGTCCGCAGGAAGCAACTTTTAGCATGAATTTTAAAGTAGAAAACTTGCTTGAATATATTTAGTTAAGCTAGGATTTTAAAGGAAATGAATCACCATATTACTTGTACTGTAAGAAAAATACTTTTAGCATTGCAAATGTGGAGAAAGACGGTAACTATGATAATGTATTTATTAATTAGTTTGTTTTTTTGGCTTCTAATTATTATTTTTATCACTGAAATTTGCTTTGATTTGGGGCGTTGGTTATGACACCCACATTCTAGCGCTTGATTAGAACCCAAGCATCAGTTCTCATTTCCCTCTTCAATTAAATCACAAATCACAAAGTGGCAAATATAATGACTCAGTAATTATGTGGCCGCATGACCGCGTAGCGGTTTTCTACTACGAGCTGTCGCTCTCGTAGCTATGACGTCACCACGTCAGCTATGTCGTAGCACCACGCAGTCGCATGCAATATTGAAAGATTTAAATGTAGATAGTTCATCGGACACCGTCGGGTATCCTCGGGAAAATTGTGAGAGGTAATTGAATGGGTTTTTTAATGTTACCCGTGGGTCGACCATGAAACCGTCCGTACTTAAACGCCTTTAAACCCAATACATTACTGGTAAATGTAGGTCAAGCTGACCACAAAAATCGGACTACGCAGATATCTACATAGATTTATATCAACACTATTTTAGAGAGCCCTAGTTAAAATTCTATTTGTCATTCGCCGAGGCTTTTGATTAATAATTAAATACCATAATCAAAGGTTTTGGAATACTAACTACCTGCTTGTTTATACAAAATGCAAAATGGTGGTACTATAATTATACCAGCCATAAAAAAAATATTATTTTGACGGTGACCAACATTTTGATGACGTAATTCATTAGTTGCCTTTTATGACGGATAGGGAAGGGCCGTTTACTGTCAGAAACACGAACGTAATAGCACAGAATTGCGTATTTTTTTACAACACGCTTCACAAATTATATTCTCTTGTCCGAAGTTCGGTCATGGGTTTACACGAGTTGTCCACATCTTTTACACGAGTGGTCTATGGGTCATGTTCACGAAAAATTCCAACAAGCCCCTCAAAAGACAATTTAAATTAATTTTTAGGGTTTTTTTGCGGGTTTCCCAATACTGTAGTGTTTTAGGCATGTCTGCGGATGTTAGTACAGATGATTTCTGTGCAATTATGCGTCCTAATTTCAAGCAGTATGAGAGAGCGGCACCGGTATCTTAAAATATATAGCGCGCAAATTAGATTCGATCTTTTTCAGTAACTTCGTCGATCTGCATGTGAGTGGTGCGCACCGATGAATCGATATTTATTATTATGTTAGTTTTATTATTGATAGCATGGATTGTAATTGTCTTAGTAAATGATTATATTAATTACGGGCTTTTTCTGAGGAACACAGTTTACACAAACAACTTCAAATTCGGGCCTGTACTAAGAAATTCCTAATAGAAAATTCCCCGAAGGGTTAGGCAGAGGTGTACCAATGTACACCCACAGTTCGCCTGTATGTTTAGGTCTCATGTTATAGGGGCGAGCCTATTGCCATTAACCGGGCACAAATTCTAACTCCAAGCTGCTACTGAGAGTTTCATAGGAAAACCCAATAACACTTTTTGCTCGACCTGGGAATCGAACCCAAGACCTCTAGCGTACCAGTCGCTCTTAGGACGACTAGGCTAACGAGGCAGTCCTAATAGAATAAGTTACCAAAATTTTGCCTGACCTGAGAATCGAAACGAGAACCGCACATTTAGCAATCGCACTGGCGACCACAGGACCAACAGGGAAAGCAGGGCGGGGCCACACGAATAATAAACAACTAACAGCAGAAAAACAAGAGCAGTCTCAGCCTCCTTAAAATACACCATTACAGGGCCACGCCTTGACTGTAAAAACATGAGATTTTTTTATTAATGTATTCTCTTTTGTTCTCGAAATAGTTTAGCTTTTGTTCCCACACAGATAAGTTTGTGTAAACAAAGACGAATGGGTGGTGCCCGCGTAATGTAGTACAATAAAAATGTTTGTCGTCACCGGGAGTGTTTCTTCCAGGTTCTGTTTTTGCGTTTACTGTAGTCTCGGGCACGTAAATGGTGTGAAAAATGTAATGTACTATGTACCTACCTTGGGTTGTTTTGTTTGATATGTTGCTGTTGTACCTTTTTTTCAGGTTCTGTATCTATGTGCCTAGTCATTCCTGTTCACATGAGAGGAGTTTGTGTTTTTAGTTTGTATATTTTTTTTTTCTTTTAAAAATAGAATACCTGAATGTTTTAAGCGTAAAATGTAGTACATAGATATCCTATTACTATCCAACTACTGGGCAAAGGCCTCTTATTATAAAGAGAAGGCACGAGCATTGATCACTACCCTTACTTAAGGCCGATTGGCGATTTCAGACTTATGTTAATTAAAGCTCAGGTTTCCTCATAATGTTTTCCTTCACCGATGTCAGTGATGTTTAAGATGAAGTTTAGAATATAATTCTCGTAAAAGGTCTAATAATGGATGGTTTCACAGATAGTTCAGAAATCGTTTAAAATAGGCTAAATAAATTATAATGTTATTAAATATAATGATAAGTCGCCAGTCTGTTAATAAGAATCGTTTTAATTCAGCCAAACTATTTTGATTGAGCTAAAGTACATACATCCACTTTTGAATGTTCAATCATTGCAATAGTCACCAATTCTCATACTAACATAATATCATACATACAATCACGCCTGTATTCCCCGAAGGGTTAGGCAGAGGTGTACCAATGAACACCCACAGTTCGAGAGACTGCTACACTAGAGGTCTTGGGTTCGATTCCCAGGTCGAGCAAAAAGTGTTATTGGGTTTTTCTATGAAATTCTCAGTAGCAGCTCGGACTTAGGATTTGTGCCCGGTTAATGGCAATAGGCTCGCCCCCTATTATATGGGACCTAAACATACCGGCGAACTGTGGGTGTACTTTGTTACACCTCTGCCTAACCCTTCGGAGAATACCGGCGTGAAGGTATGATGATGATGGATTAAGTATAATTTAACTTAGTACCTACAATAGCTTAGGTATACTGACCTGTATAATTACATACGTATATTTTATGTACAATTAAAAACAAAATGAAACGAACTGAACTCCGAACCTTAACTCAATTAATGTCAACTCAAACAACAAATGAAATCCCTTTTTATGCCGAACCCCATTTTCAGTTCACAAAACAAATACCCATTTATAAAATACAAATTCGATGTGACAATAAAACATACCCGTGCCAATTCCTGGCAGGCAAGAACACAAATTAAATCCTAGTTCACATTTCTCTTTCACATTGCATTGATTCGACAGGTAGGAAACCAAAACAGTCTTTTAAAGCATTGTGTGCAATAAATCTGTCAGCGTATACCATTTCAGTGCCCATTCACAGAATCCTTTACGGGCCTGAAAAGCTTTTAATGATTCTATACCAAACAGGAACCTGTTACGGCAATCAATGAGTTTATTTCACCCGGCCGACCTTTGCTTAAATAGGGTAGGGTTGAACGTAGGTATATTTAGCAGCGCTTCTGAGGGTCACGGTGCGAAAATATTTTGATAAAGTTTTTTTTATTAATAGATTTTGGTTAACAAAAAATACTTTGTATAAAACATTATACTCTAACTAATATTGTACCTAGATAATGTTTGTTACTTAATCACTCTTTGAAGACTGAAAGGAATTAGCTGACAATTTATTCAAATACACATATATATTGAAATTGATCTTCTGAGTAAGCTTCATCTCAACTTTGTCTTTGTCACCTCTGACTTATAATAAAAACAATTTCGAATTATGAAATTCAATTTCTCATTTGATTTTTTTCTTCCTGAAGGCTACACAAACGAAGTCCCTGGTAGAAGCTAGTTAAAACAGAAAACGACTATACCCAAAAAGCTATCTTCCAACTTTGTGAAAAGGAAGACATAGAACATTAAAAACGATATAAATAAAAATGCCATTAACAATGCCATTTGCACTTTACAGGCACTAAAAGAAAGTAAAAATGTAGTGTTTATCTTGCCGTGTCACTACGGAGAGACAACACAGAATTGGGTCACTGTCCTCGTCGGAAAAGCTTGCAACACTCAAAGTTAAAACTCGCCGTGCAAGCAATAATTGCTCCACATATACGTGCTGCGAACCGAACCACATTTTATACTCGATAGAACCTCTGATTACAATTTCTAAACTGAACTTTTCCAGCAATTGCATTTTGTAGCTCTAGAGAATACATGTTGGGAATTTCCATTTTTTGCGAACAGCAAAAATGTAAAACGTATTGTTTCAAGTTTTCTAGCACAATAACGGAAATATTTTGATGATAATATACTACCTCGTTAGCCTAGTGGTCCTAAGTGCGACTGCTACGCTTGGGTTCGATTTCGGCAAAAAGTGTTATTGGGTTTGTCTGTGAAATTCTGAGTAGCGACTTCGAGTTAGGATTTGTGCCCGGTTAATGGCAATAGGCTCGCCCCCTATTACATGGGCTTAAACATACCGGCAAACTGTGGGTGTACATTGGTACACCTCTGCCTAACTCTTCGGGGAATACAGGTGTGATAGTATGTATGTATTTTGATAATAATTAATTAATTAATTTGACTTTGTGAAGCTTTTGAGGTAGGCTAGTAAGGTAAGCTCATACTTGAAAAGATAACGGCGCTCCGCGAAGCAACGTGGAATTTGTTGGGTCACGTGACTTCGCTGGGGCTTAGCATACAGCGCATCTACAGACAAAGGATCGCTGCATTTGCTACACGGTGCCTCGAGACTCAGCGCGACTATGCGAGTATTATTCGGAATCTCTTACTGAAATGTTTACCTATTCGTGCAGTAAAATTCCATGACTATCTTAAAAACAACGCATTTCGTCGGGTGACAACGCGTTGCTTCTGTGTGCAATGTGTGCGTTGACAACACAATACTAAAATAACATACATATATACATAAACCCACGCCTTTTTCCCGTGGGCATAGGCAGAGACCACAGAATGCCACCTGTTACGATCCTTACATACTTCTTTCGCCTCGTCCTCGTTGATACATCTAGTCATACAAGCACTAAACTTAAATGGGTCACATTTTGAGTTATTTCATAAACTTATAGTACTATCACACCGGTGTTAGAAAACAAGCACTTTGTGTTGCCGGGGCTGCGGGTTGTTCGTAAGAGATACCGCGCCCCCGGAACGCAAAGGGTACAAGAAGGAACATGCGTGGGTTTTAGTCAGTAAAAGCCTTACACTCCCTCCCGCCCCGCCCAGGGCGGGAGAAGTTATTTGACGATTTCCCACCCCCCAAAAAAAAAAAAACAAAAGCTCTTTGTGTGCTAAGTGAAAATACAAAGTCATAATGTCCCCGAATTAAACCCGTCCTTGAGAATGACCCAAGAAAATACAAAGCTAAAACAGATATGATCATAATGCTTCGTAATTGTTTTATTTACTGCCCCATTCTCCTCTTAAATGGCGATAAAATTGCAAATAATGATCTAATAAACAAGACGTGAACACATTAATTTATGTCTAGTAAATTAATTTGGCTCATATTTATAGCAGTCGTCATGTCATGTTAACTGAGAAGTCGCTTAATTTGATCTTCGTGTGTGGTTTCAGACCAGGAAATGGTGTTCATTATAAACGTTGCCACACGTGTCTTAACTAGATAACATTGATAATTATATCTATGTCTTTTAATTTAACGGCATAGATAAAATAACTTAAACAAGCAGAAACGAAAATAGACCATTTTTTTTTTTAAATAACGTCCTACAGCCAATTCATTTCTATTATTAACAATGGTTTTGAAAGTATAAAATGATTTATAAATAAACAATTTCGTAAATGAAAACCTAATTACTTATATCTACATATTCAGTACTCTGTTGGTTTACCAAAAATAAATTAATTCTTTTTTTTCCGTCTAACTGAGCTCCAATTAATTTTAGGAAAGCGCGTTTGATTAGGTGCTGTTCAAACAAAAAACTGGTCAAGTACGAGTCGGTCTACTGGAGTAGCATATAATAGCAGAATTCAATAAAAAAATATGCCGTTAGTTGTTTGAGCCTGATATCGCCCCCTTTTACTTTTATTATTTTATTATTAAAGTTTTGCTAATTATTGTACCTAGTAGTGGCCATAGTATCTACTTACACTCTGAAAAACTTCAAGCGTCTACCTACTACGGTCGAAAAGATACGGTCCTGTGATATAAGGACAGACAGACGCATGGAGAAGCGAGAGCAATAAGGCTCCGATTAAACCATTTGGGTGCGGAACCCTAAAAATCGATAGACCACTCCCCGGAAAAACGATGCGGTCAAAAGTTGTTTCTGGACTTAGTTTTATTGCCTGCAGTCATTGCTTAATTGCCATTGCGTATTCTGGGTCACAAGAGTTCGGGCTATGTGGCCGATATTTTACTACCACGTCTAATAACTTACTTGAAATTGGTCTTTGTGGACTACACATTAATTCTAATTTAAGAAAAGGGAACGGGACCGTACTAAAGGTATCGCTTAGATTTTCCACTTACTTTAAATAATTACGAAATAAGGTTCACTATTAAATTGTTTTACGAAATGTGAGAATAAATCTGCTTTTAGTTTTCCTGTCACCTCGCTCCATTTAAACGTAGTCCATTCATATTTTTTGGTTACTTACAAATTAAACACAATTAAATTTTGAAGATAGAATGAGGTCACCAGTATCTAAGCTTGTGGTGAAACAGTCCTCATAATGCACTGAAATGAGCTGTGAACTAATTCAATGTCGTCTTAGCTAATCATTAGAAAAGCATGCCTGGCTAGTCTAGTGGTCCTAAGCGCCTAGAAATCTTGTGTTCGATACCCAGGTCGAGCAAAGTGTTATTGGGTTTTTCTATGAAGTTATCAGTAGCAACTCGGAGTTAGGATTTGTGCCCGGTTAATGGCAATAGGCTCGCCCCCTATTACATAGGACCTAAATATGCAAACTGTGGGTGTACATTGGCACACCTCTATCTAACCTGCCTAAACACAGGCGTGATGGTATATGGTGTGTATGTAAAAAAGCATGATCAAAATATCTCGTCAAATAGTATCACATTTTTAGCGCGTCGGGGAATACAGGCGTGATGGTATGTTATGTAATAATTATGTTACTAAATAGAAGCATTATGGAGGCACACTTCCGCCTAAAACCCAACTCTGAGTTAATGGCTAACACAAGGCTAAACTACAAAATTTCATAAATAACGGGTCCGAGTTGGCAACTAACTCGCAGTTAAAGAATAACACTGGCACAAGCGCTGCACAAGCGAGCCTAAAAAGAATAAAGCAACGTTACAAATTCCGCAACAATGTAGGTACGTGTTGCAACAACTATCCGTCTTCCACCGCAAAATTATTCTTTCCCTTCGCTTGAACTCGCGTGGGAATATAAACAGGAACGATAAATTTCTCTTTTATTCGAAGATCAGAATGGGAACTGCGTATTAACCGAAGGCTAATCGTAAATCTTGAAGGATGTACGCGCGGTTGGAAGCTGGTTTTATTTACAGACTACCCACACAGGAGATTTAGATATAGAACTAATATTTGAAAATCAAATTAGGATTTGGTTTGGACAAGTCTTAGGTACTGATAACTTGGATTTGTACTTATTCCTAGATTTTGAAATGCTACCCAGTGACTGCCTCATTAGCCTAGTGGTCTTAAGCGCGACTGAGACGCTAGAGATCTTGGGTTGGATTCCCAGGTCAAGCAAAGTGTTATTGGGTTTTTCTATGAAATTCTTAGTAGCAGATCGGAGTTAGGATTTGTGCCCGGTTAGTGACAATAGGCTTGCCCCCTATTATATGAGGCCTAAACACATCGGTGAACTGTGGATTTACATTGGTACACTTCTGCTTAACCCTTTGGGAAATACAGGCGTGATGGTATGTTGCTACACAGTTGCTGCAGTGGCACAGTGATAGACTGCTGCGCTGCATGTCGTGGGGTCAATCCCTGTACGTAATAAATATTTGTATGGTCTATATACAGTTATTCCGGGTCTGAATGTGTGTTTGTGAATTTATATGTTTGTAAACGCAACCACAATACAGGAGAAATTTCTAGAGTGAGACAACAAATGACAAAAAAAATTGTGAAAGTCTAAGGCAAACTTGCGCCAAAAACTTAACTCAGAGTTAGTTTGCTATCACGAGGTTATAATACAAAATGTCACACATAGCAACATTATCAGCAATTAACGCGTAGTTTTCAGATAACCTCGTATGGTGCAAATGGGCCGAACGGTGTTTTTAATAAAGAATTGAAGATCACAACAAACATTTTTAACAAAACCAAGTCGTTTGTAGTAGCTTCAAAAACATTTTGACTTTTTTTTTTGTTCATGGGGCTTTATATTAACCGAACCACTGAACCCGTTTCAACCGATCCAAAGCACGTTTGTACGGTATCACGCGAAGTACATGTTGCAATAACGTCGGCACCATATGGAGTTTGTCCTCCTCGACTGAGCAATGAGGTAATATATAACCGTATATACATGCATGCCCCAAGTAAAAGTCATTCAGTAGGAAAAAATTCTATGGAATAAAGTAAGATGATATCTTAAGAAAGTTGCCTCTTCTTTGAATAAGGATCGAGACGAGGGAAACATATTTTAGTCCTAAAGCTAAAGATTTTAAAGCACATAGTCGAAAAACATCGCAACAGAGAAAAAATCGCTAAATCTCACTACCTCTTGACAGAGCGTCAAAATCCTTTTACACAGTGGTTAGATGTCAAAATTCGCAGAAAATGTTTTTTGTTTTCATAAGCCCTGTCTGGTGTTAAAAGGCTGGTATTTTTCATTTAACCCGACACTGCCAGCAATGCGGTCGAAACATTAGTAGAGTTAGATGTGGAGCGATCGTTATTGGGCCCTTGCGACCGTTAACCATTGCCCTGCTCGTGGCCCCCCTTTTTAACATTTGAAGGGTGTGCCCATTGAGTTTGACAGCTATGAATGCTGAAAAAAGATATTAAGTCTATACATAAATTTTTGACGTAACAAAGGGTGTTATAAAGAGGGGATTAAAACAGTAATCTTTTCTGTGCCCTCAATATTAAACGGAACAATTTTGGTTTTAATGTTAAAATTATTTTTTGTAGCGATATTAAAAGTTTCAATATTGAAATAATTTATGCAACAAGTGGTTAGGTCTCCAATAAACTAGCTTGTTGTATTGTGATACAACCACTTAGTACATTATATTTGTATACAATTTAAAAGATATTTACTGCAGTATTTTGACGATATGGTTGGCGTAGTGGCCGAGCGATTGGCTGTTGCGCTGCGTGCCGAGGGTTCGATTCCCGCACGGAACAAATATTTTTATAGCCTACAGATTGTTGTTCCGGGTCTGGCTGTTTGTGTATGTGATTTTATGTTTGTAAACGCACCTATGATACCGGAGAAATTCCCAGAGGGAGGCAAAGTTTAAAAAAAAAAAAATTGAAAAAGAAAATAGTATCACACTGTACTTGGGCTAAATCTTTGTGATTTGTTTATTTTTTTTTTTTTATCATTATAACAATTTTAGCTAAACCAATGCAATAATAAAATAGAATCCACGAAACAAATGATTGTATTTACTTACTTTTTTTTTTTTTTTTTGGTGGGTGGGAAATCATCAAATAACTTCTCCCGCCCTGGGCGAGGCGGGAGGGAGTGTAAGACTTTTACTGACTAATACCCACCCATGTTCCTTCTTGTGCCCTTTGCGTTCCGGGGGCGCGGTATCTCTTGCGAACAACCCGCAGCCCCGGCAGGCATCGGCCCTCAGTGGCCCCTTCCTTTTGCTGACATCTCTTTGAGGCGCGCGTGGAACACGAACGCGCCGTCGACACGGCCAGTCGTTATGCAACGTAAGGACGGTGAGCTACCCATTGCTCACCGTCCACAGGCCCGTATCTACGGTGGCCGCTTACTTGAAATACAGCTTTTCGTTTTAATAATGATCTGTATGAATAGGGAAAAAAGTTTAACATCCTTGTTCAAGCAACATACTGTTGTGTTCCGACCACCGTGTTCATTAGAAAACAAAGTACTAAACAAGAATATTTCTAGAAAACAATACAATTGATGTTCTAACAACATTAACAATGTTTACAACTCATCATCTTGACAACAATGTTGCACAATTGTTTCTCAACTTTGTTTTCGATCAAAACGCGACATAACAAGCCACACAAATAGATTATCGCGATAAATAATACTGTATTTTCCGATTAATATAGCCATTTCCACTATTATACCCTTTGCATATTCATGACTAGAACTATGACACACATTCTGTTTGTTCAACCAATATAAAATGTCGGAAACGTTCATGACGTCATTCGGAATGCTTTTAGGCATATGGCTTATTATTCAAATCAAAAATGTTGTGTATTAAACAAGATAATGGACTTAATAAAAAAACAAAGAAGTATTTACAGACTTGACGTTCCTATTTTAAAACCCTAATGTCTTTTGTTTCAGGTTAGTATTGGATTCCTCGCCGCAGTTCGGCAGATCACAAACAGTGAGTGCGATTGGCACAGAACTGGGAATAATGGTAAAAAGGGTGGCTTTCAAGCCTGAAATCAGAAATACAAATGAGTAAAATTTTAGATTTTAGTGCTTGATTGCGATAATATTCAATATTTATATTACGTTAATATAACAGCGCAAAACCCAGCTTATATCATGTTATACATTTTTTTTAGCGTAACAATGGGCAAAACCCCTTCTTATACAGAAAAGGCATGAGCATTGATCACCACACTTACCTACTCAAGACGATTTCAGAGTTATATTTTGTTATTGTAAGTCCAGATATTCTTACACTCTTTTCCTACACCAATGGTAGTATTAAGTAGGTGCTAAAGCTACTGTTAGTTTATAAATCAAACAAATTGGTATATTAGCCAGTAAATCATAGGTGCAAAACGAAAAACAACACCTCATTGCAATCTGGAACTTAGCAAAAAGTCTATTAGCTCCAGAATCGTAAATCCGACTTTACATTCATCGTAATTTCCAAAGTAATCCATGCCGAAGGATCATCTCATTGTTCTAATAAAGACACAGAGCGAAAAGTTGAACAATGGTGAGCAAACAAAGTCTTACAATAAGGAGATTAAGTTCATAAACGAACCTATATTAGTATGAAATATTTTGTCTAAGTTGAAGGAATGTATTATATGAGCTCGCTTTTAGAAAGAGCTATTTGCGAAACTGAGTTCTGCTTTCATTGGTACCAGGCTAGCAGAATTCTAAAGGAAGCTCTTTAAATGTTGTGGGAGTGAGGTTCCTGAAAAGTAAATCTGTTCACGTATGTTCCCAGCGGGTTAAGTGGAGGTCTTTAATCGAATGAGGTATTTCTCTGCTGGAGATTTAGTTTTATGGTTTTACTTCCAATTTTTTTTCTTTCTATTTGGTTCATCTCGAAATAATTCAAACGTTTGCTCTATCAAACTGAATTTTAAATCTTATAGTATTAAAAGTGGAACGGAGTGGGGCATGATCTTGTGGGTCCGATGCCGGACAAGTACCAATGTGACAGTTTTGTGTTCAATGTGAATTCATAATTAATTACGTTCTAAATTAATCATGGACGTCACTGACATCGGTTAAGGAAAACATCGTGAGGAAGTTTGATCTCTGAAAAAATGTAAGCCTGAAATTGCCAAACAGTTTTAAGCAAGCGTGGAGATCAATGCTTGTGTGTGAGAAAAAGTCTTTGCCCTGCAGTGGTTCAATATTAGGCTGTTTTTATTAAGCTTACTGGAGTGACTAAAAATACTACATATTTTTAGTAATTCCAGTAAGCTATTTAATATTTCAATTGAAATTGAACGCAGGCAGTCGTAATTTTCAGTCGGACAATAGGCCTCGCGCACAGATTTTCATAAACTACGAACAAAATACCAAAGCTATTATAAATATTCCAAATATAGTGTGGCGCAGTTTGTGGAAATATCTGTAAAGCATTTTAAAATTAAAGGTCGAAGAAAGGTATAAAATAATTTAAAAAAAATACTTTAATTGGTCAACAGTAGACAAGTCACAATAATAGTATTTATTTTTTTATATTTTTAAATGTTTTTATATTAATATTTAAAAATGTAGCTCATATGTATACAAATATTAATAAATCGAATAATAATAATATCATCTAGAACGAATTGTGGTCACGGCTGCATTTGTTGCGGATTAGCTAAATACGCCGTAGATATTAAATTGGACACGTCTGTGTGCAAACATAGATGCAAACTTCTTACTTCTTACCGGAGAGAAATTAGGTGCAAAACCAATGGCTGTATATTCTTTCTCTGCTCTGACACCAATAACTCACAAACTCCGGGCAGCTATAGAGAAATATCTAATGGAAATTTCAATATCATTTTTCTGGAACTCTTTTTTGGAAATTAAAAAAAACCTAGGACTTAAACTTTATAGTCGCGTTTGCAACTACGAGAATACGACACAACATGCTAAAATGCAACGCTAAAAATCGACTTCTTAATTTAAAAATTCGATCACTAACAAAACAACTATGAATGGGAAATTAGTTTTTAAGGGGACCGTGGACCTTAATAGCTAATAAATGTTTCATTGAGACAACGGTTTACGTCATTACACAAACTAAACCTTTTTTGTTTTAATGATGGTAAATCATCAAGTGACTTCTTCCGCTCTTAGCGGAGCTGAAGGGAGTGTAAGGCTACCTGTCCATAGAAGCGGAGCAAAGCGGTGGAGCGGAGAAACCCACCGCAGCCTCGCTCCGCTGCTGTGACTTTTACTGACTAAAATCCATACGTGTTCCTCCTAAAGCCCTTTGGGTTCCAGGGTCGCGGTGAATCTTTTGAACAAATTTCACAGGCTTGACGAACTAAACCTACCATATGTTACCTAGAATCCTACTTCCTACTATCGTATCCTACAAATTTTATAAAAGCGAGATTTTGTGAGGATGGATGGATCATTTTTACCCTTTTCTCGCTTAAACGGATCTGGATGAGATAAATTGTAGTGTGGAATAACACAGGATACTTTTTATCCCTGAAAAATGTGCGGTTCCCGTGGAATAATAAATCAAATTTGACACAGACGAAATCGCGGTCAAAAGCTAGTTTACTGATAAAGTTACGACTATTACAAGCTGGAGATAAAAAAAAACAAACAAAAGAAGCCACGAGCACTAAAAGGACAAAATAAAATAAAAATCTTGAACAAAGCCACATTACATCATAAAAAGTAACAAATAACACCATATTTACCGATGTAGGCGTTTGTAGCTAAAAGTTTATATTGTTCACGAGTTTTTACAGCCCTCGTTGTTTGGCTAAACTACCCGTGACGATGAGCAATGTAAATATCTGAAAACATCACGCAAAGAATTATTATAGACCATTTACTTACGAAAAGTTTTCGAGTTGGTAGGGAAATAAACAGGTGCTTTTTGCTGGTGATTGTACTCTATTTATTTAACATTAGACATTTATCGTTAAGGGCCTGAACTAGGGCCCTCAATAAAACTTATTTTAATTTATAACTAGTGAACTGACCCAACTTGCGCGACTTGCACGGATGCGAATTTTCCTATTTCTTTCAAATAAACCATGTCTGGGAAGTTACGAACATACCATAAAAGGTACAGCCATTCTCGAGTTTTGCTCTTAGCAACACATTTAGACATTCTTTTTATTTGCATTTTTATTTTTTATACAGACTTAGGCTATTTTATTACTGAGCACAAGTAAAGGGTATCTGCAAATGTCTATAAAATATGTACCTATATGTTAACATTGTTATTATTTTTAGATAATAAATCGCTGTAGTTATTTCACGGTTAAATATTAAGTAAAGTATTTAAAAGTCTATTTACCTTGTGCCTTATATTCTATATCGAAAAAATGCAGTTATTTCAACGATACAACCTAATAACTATTATTATTTGTCTGCCATTTGTCTAATGCATGCTAGAGAAGGAGGCGGCGAGGCAGAGAGTCAACCGTCCCAGCCGCCGTGGTAGACGCCTCGGGGGTCGAGAGCCCCGAGACGACTCCCAGCCACCGTAGACGTGGCTCTGAGGACGGTAAGCAATGGGCAGCTCACCGTCCGTATGTTGCATAGTGACAAGCCGTGTAGGCGGCGCGTTCGTGTTCCACCCGCGCCTCAAAAAGATGTCAGCATATTTTGAAGGGGCCACCCAACACCCGATGCCTGCCGGGGCTGCGGGTTGTTCGTAAGAGATACCGCGCCCCCGGAACGCAAAGGGCACAAGAAGGTACATGGATGGGTTTTAGTCTGTAAAACTCTGACACTTGATTCCGCCCCGCCCAGGGCGGGGGAAGTCATTTGATGATTTACCATCGGTAAAAAAAATAAAAAAAAGGATGTATTTTGTCTAATGAATTATATTCATGGAGTAGTACCTCAGTAATTAAAGTTCCGAAAAAGAATATTTTATTTTTAAGATTATTTCACAGATCTGAGAACTGCCCCGTTGGTCTCGTGGTCGGAAGCGCGACTGATGAACGTGGGGTCCCGGGTTCGATTTCCAGGTCGGGCAAAAAGCGTTATTGGGGTTTTCCATAAGGATTTGCTCAGTAGCAGCCCGGAGTTTGGAAGTTGGCGGTGTGTCACCCCCGTGCCTCGGAAAGCACGTAAAGCTGTTGGTCCCGGTTGTCATTCGTAGATCTTTGACAGTTGTTACGGATAGTCAGAAGCCAGGAAGTTTGACAACCAGTCTAACCAAGAGGTATCGTGTTGCCTAGTAACTGGGTTGTAGAGGTCAGATAGGCAGTCGCTCCATGTAAAACACTGGTACTCAGCTGCATCCGGTTAGACTGGAAGCCGACCCCAACATAGTTGGGAAAAGGCTAAGTAGATGATGAGTTCATTTCACAGATACATTTATAGAAAGCGACCATTAGTGAACTAGCCATTCAAAAAAACCATCATCAAGTTTCAGTTCGCCTTTTTTGATTTTAAAAATGCCATTAAAGAGTTGGGGCTTTAATGTGCGCCGTAAACCCGGCGAGCTTTCTTTTAGCATTGTATTTTATTTATTTCGTACTAATTAAAGTTACGATCGTATCGTTTAGAAGTAAAATGTCAGTTTTTTCGTCTTTAATACAATTTTATTTATTTATTTAAAACAAAATCTGATTACCAGTTTTATGTCCGCTGTCAAGCCGCCATTTTGAAATCAATGTAACGTCTCATAGCCTGTAATTAGCGGACGATTAAGACGCTTCTAACGATACCTCATTTATCTAATTATGATAAGCAGTTTAGAACTTTGCGGGAACAGACACACATACATATATAGCGGCCTAAATCATAATCCTCCTTCTTGCTTTGCTGTTGTCGGATGAAAATGCCACGTCAACAGTTTAAATACAGAAAGGACATTACCATTGTAGTGGCCGGGAGTCGCAATGGGTAGCTCACCGTCCTTACGTTTAATTAACGACAGGCCGTGTCCACGGCGCGGTCGTGTTCCACGCGCGCCTCAAAGAGATGTCAGCATAGGGAAGGGGCCACTGAGGACCGATGCCTGCCGGGGCTGCGGGTTGTTCGTAAGAGATACCGCGCCCCCGGAACGCAAAGGGCACAAGAAGGAACATGGGTGGGTTCTAGTTAGTCAAAGTCTGACACTCCCTCCCGCCCCGCCCATGGCGGGAGAAGTTATTTGATGATTTACCACCCCCCAAAAAAAAAAAAAAACCATTGTAGTGGACTAAGGCTAGTGTTCATATCTAATAGAAATATATACAACATTTGCTTGTCACAATGTCTGTTCCGAAAAATATAAGTAAGAATAATGGTAAAATCAATATTAAGTCAGTTTTTTTTTAAACGTTGGCCCCACACTAGGAATTTCTGCTGTGTCGTGGGTTGCGTTTACAAACATATAAACTCACATACACAAACAGCCAGAGCCGAAACAACTATCTGCCGGCCATACAAATATTTGTTCCGTGCGGGAATCGAACCCGCGACACGCAGCTCAGCAGCCAATCACTCAGCCACTGCGCCAACCGTGCCGTAATTAATCGTTATATAAAACACGTTAACTAAACAACATTTCAAAAAAAAAAAATATTTCATTAGCCGTCTGTGATAGCGAATTTGCGATATCGCAATACTGGCTGTATTGATTCCTATGTCCCAAACAGATACCTATGCAATTTAGTTTGATGTCACTGTCGAAATTCCAGTGACGTCACGAACAGAATAGTGCAGAAATCAATGTTAGTAATTTCGGAAAGCTTTATGCAGCAGTAAAATATTTCAGGCTAAAATAAAACAAATAATAATTTCAAACGAACCCAAACAGTAATAAAAATACACGTACCATCACGCCTGTATTCCCCAACAGGTTAGGCAGAGGTGTACTTATGTACAGCCACAGTTGGCTGGTATATTTAGGTTCCATGTTATATGGGGTCACAAATCCTAACTTCGAGCCTCTGAGAATTTAATAGAAAAACCCAATAATACCTTGCTCGATCTGGGAATCGAAGCCGAGACCTCTAGCACAGCATTCGCGCTTAGGACCACTAAGACAAAAAGGCAATTAATAACCATAATTAATATGAGTCCGAAATTACTAATCCCCATTGAGTCAGAGTGGTGATCAACCCTTGCGCCTTCTCAGTATAAGGAGAGGCGTTTGCCCTGTAGTGAGATCATAATAGGTCAGCCCATTACAATTTCATAAAAATCAAACTTGTAGAATACCTTTACATATCAACTCTTAGACTATAAATTCAAAATAATAGGACGCCTTCCATATTATTCGTGCTGTGTTTCGCAAATCAAAACATGTGTCTGAAAATGGGTTTCGGTGGCTTGTGTTCGAATCTCTGGAGTAATCCCGTCAATATTTCGAATGTCGACCTCGTGAATATTCTGTAAATCATTTGCTGAAAGACTGGAATTGAAAAGGAGACATTTTGAAGAATTTTTGTGAAGTAAGGAGGTATTGCGTCGAATGTCCGATAGTTAGATGAGCCGATGACGTAGTTACCGTTTGTGATAAAACCTGAATAAGACTGGTTCAGGATCGGGGATATCGGCACACACAAAATGAACCCTATATACTTAGGAATGGGTAAAGTGAGGTGGACCATGGATGATGATTTCTGTAACTCTCCAGTAATAAATAATTCACATAATATCACAAAATTTCAATTAACTTCATTTTAATATACGATTGAACCAATAGCTTTAGTAATTCTACAGTTTTAATAAGGTCACAGCTATGGATGCTCTACTTACCTATAAACATGCACCGTACACACACTTGCTATCAATTCGTATTCCACCAACATCATATTCAAATACATTATAATTTCGTACAATTATTCCGCACACACACTACACCACATTTTTACAACAACAACCGAACACACTCACATAATATGTACCGACCACACCCACACACACACACCCCACATTCTCACTCTACGTGTTGATTGACCGTGCAATGATCAAAAAGCCGGAGCTATTCCCGTCACGTCTATGCTAAGCTCCATAACGCTTGACGAATTTAGCGATATTACTTCTGTTCACCACGAATACGAGAAAAAAATTCGCGGAAAAAGAAATGGCTTGTTTATTTTTTCATGGCTTTTCTGGTGCTTTAAAAGAGGCGATAGGAGTAAAAGGCTCTCGTTTTTATGTCAAAATTGTTTTATTTTTTGAAGAAGCTTTGTATTGTTACTATTGAAGGAATGCTTAAGGTCAGCGCAAATAGATAAGTAATTGGTTAGTTGACACCAATAGTTTCACTATTCACCTTCTTAAAAAATAACCTTTATCTTTTTACCCTAAAAACCCAATTAATTCTCTTTGAAACTATTAGATTTTTAGTTTTTTTTTTTAGTTTCTTTATAATTAATCAATTGTGTCCTGCCGGGGCTGCGGGATGTTCGTAAGAGATACCGCGCCCCCGGAACGCAAAGGGCACAAGAAGGAACATGGTTGCGTTTTAGTCACTAAAAGTCTAACACTCCCTCCCGCCCCGCTCAGGGCGGGGGAAGTCATTTGATGTTTTCCCACACATAACATACCATCACGCCTGTATTCCCCGAAGGGTTAGGCAGAGGTGTAACAATGTACACCCACAGTTCGCCGATATGTTTAGGTCCCATGTAATAGGGGGCGAGCCTATTGCCATTAACCGGGCACAAATCCTAACTCCGAGCTGCTACTGAGAATTTCATAGAAAAACCCAATAACACTTTTTACTCGACCTGGGAATCGAACCCAAGACCTCTAGCGTAGCAGTCGCGCTTAGGACCACTAGGCCAACGAGGCAGTTGAAGTTTTCCCATCCCTAAAAAAAAAACAATTGTGTTCACAAATAAGTGACGTAATAGTTTACTATTGCCATACAAAATCTATTAATTTGCAACTCTATTTCAACAGGCGCTTTCTATTTCAGTAATTAATAACAAATGAAACGCCGCTGTCTGCGCTAATCGTAAGACAACAGTTATAAGGTAAAAAAAAATTGACGACACAATTAATTTGAATCATTTCCAACAGCGCCTATAAGGATTCAAAATGTTTTCTTAAATTAACAACAAGAAGTTAACATAACTTCAGCTACGAACAAAATATTTTATCCTTTTCCTAAAATGTTGACTTAAACCATTCAGACAGAATAAGACCTACATAGGCAGGTCTTATTCTATTTGAACGGTTTACGTTTTCTATAGTACGGCTTAGTTTTGCAGGAATTATTATTATGAATATAGCTATAAGGATTTGTTACTCTGAAAGGGTTGTAGGTCTTTAAGTATTCGATATATTATCATAGGATTTTATTTTATTTTTCGCCTGTGTTCAGTTACGTTTTTGGTTACTGCTTCGCTCCCGTTGGTCATAGCGTGATATTTTATACGTATAAACCTTCATCTTAAATCACTCTATGTTTGCTAAAATTACGCATTAAAATCCATTGAGTAATTTAAAAGATCTATGGGTAAAGAGGGACAGACGGCGGGAAGTGACTGTTTTATATGGCGAGGACACCCATTGATACGCCAGTTTTAAAAATTAATAGTTGGACACTTCTAGACATTATACAACTGTTGATTTGTTCAATAAAATTGTTGCATTTAAAGAAAGACCAAACAATTTAACAGAAAGAAAAGTATTTATTTGGCATAGAGAAGACACTCGGTTAAGCAACATTAAAATATCAAACTAATGTAATTTAACAAAACCAGATCATGTGTGGCTTACAGCTGCGCCAAAAAGGTCCATTTCAATAACCATGCCTAACAGATGCTGTCTGACGCAGATTTTCAAATAAACCTTTTGATAGCAAGTAACGGATACCTATCGCTTTGTTTTGAATAGTTTTTGTATAGTGGTATAAATCGTTAATGTGTCGTTTTAAACCACCACATATTAAACAATGTTAAAGGCAGATATGAAGAATGTAGATAAAAACCTGAAAACAATAAAAGAGAAAAAAACTTTAGATGTTTAATCGCGCGCCATTTTTGACAGCTATCATATCTACAGTGTTTTTCATACATACCATCACGCCTGTATTTCCCAGAGGGTTAGGCAGAGGTGTACCAATGGTACACCCACAGTTCACCGGTATGTTTTTAGGTCCCATGTAATAGGGGGCGAGCCTATTGCCATTAACCGGGCACAAATCCTAACTCCGAGCTGCTACTGAGAATTTCATTGAAAAACCCAATAACACTTTGCTCGACCTGGGAATCGAACCTAAGACCTCTAGCGTAGCAGTCGCGCTTAGGACCACTAGGCTAACGAGGCAGTGTTTAGAATATAGAATACTCGAATTGTATTAGCAGTTACAAGAATTTTTCGACTTGATACGTTTATGTAAGAGTTGTTCTAATCGTTCGGTAATCTAGACAGTGGTTTTTCGCTTACTCTCTTAAAGATAACAAGGCAGTGATAGTGTTTCCTTAATGTCCGGACTTTTTCTGCTTACGAAGGGATAGTGGCGAAGGTAGAATAATCGTTTTGTGTTCGCACAGAAACTTAACGGTTTTGGGGGGAATCATTACTTATTTACAAGAAAATTTTCGGTTTATTTTTGGATCGGATTACGTAATATAAGAAAACGGAAATGGGATCGCGACAAGGTAAAAGCTTAACAATAAAAAAGTGATCTTAAAATAGTTCTAATATCTTTTAAATTTTGAACTAATTTGAGCTTAGTTCTGATAAAATGAACAAAACCACAATCACTCAATAATTAAAGTAATAACCAATATCCAATAACCAGAAATAATAGTTTAATGTGGGTCCATCCTAAACCTATGCTTAGAATAGAGTTTAAATGAATCACCGATGAATATAAAATAATTGCAATTACTTCGAAAAATGAGACCAATTTTGACGTGTGTTGGTTCAACTGGCAGAACTACTCATACAAACAAACCCATTTTAACATACATTATCTAATAATTTAAACATCCTCATTTTAACTGCCTCGTTAGGCTAGTGGTCTTAAGCGCGACTGCTACGCTAGAGGTCTTGGGTTCGATTCCCAGGTCGAGCAAAAAGTGTTATTGGGTTTTTCTATGAAATTCCCAGTAGCAGCTCGGAGTCGGGATTTGTGACCGGTAAATGGCAATAGGCTCGCCCCCTATTACATGGGACCTAAAACATACCGGCGAACTGTGGGTGTACATTGTTACACCTCTGCCTATCCCTTCGGGGAATACAGGCGTGATGGTATGTAATTTAAACATTACTTAATAATTTTGGGTAACAGGTAAATACAGGTCAGCTACCAAAATAATCCATTAAATTTTTTCCAATTTAATTTCCTAAAACGATATGCTTTAACGTTATTTTCGTTACATTTTGCAATCGACATTACAAACATATCGGGAATACAAACCCGGTCCTTCTATCGCCCCCGCATGTATAGTCGGAAGCATAAATATCTAACAATTTCGCAAATTTCTCCTTGAGAAAATACGTATTTCATTACAATATGGTTTTGAAACACTTAATGTTCGTAACACCAAAATCAAAACTTTAGGTAATCGTTTTTGAATTTTGCGTAATTGTAACATATTTATGCTCATGACTGTACAGGCCCCTCTGAAACCCCATATGAAATAACTTTCAGAAACAATTAAAATTTTACTTTCCTACCTAAAATACCGAGCATTATTACAACGAATATTTGTCCTGTTACCGTTGGAAGTGTGGCCACAGTAAAATAAACTTTTCCCTTCATAAGCACACTAAAAAGGGAAGTTTTGTTGTTGTTAGGGGCTTCAACGAAACAGATAATCAAATTGATAAATTAGAAACCTTTCCTATCGCCAAGTATTTTGTTCCCAATTTAAATGTGCGTACAAAAAAATATTTTAGATTTTACCTAATTAGTTAGGGTAAACCAACCCAACCATTCATAATTTCTTAGATAACTAGCGAACTGCCCGCGATTTCGTCCACGTGGCTTATTTCGCCCGCGCTAAGTGACGTCTTTGGTCATACAGCCTATGTTACTCAGGAATAATGTAGCCATATATTGGTGAAAGATTTTTTTAAATCAGTCTAGTAGTTTCGGAGCCTATTCAATGCAAACAAACAAACAAACAAATCTTTCCTATTTATAATATTAGTATAGATTTTAGCGGGTTTTCAAATAACTATAAATATGCAAGACTAAATATACTTTTACTTACCTGCCCAAAAATCCATAATACACTAGGTAATTTTGACCTAGAATAGTTTCCATTCTGGGTTCAAAATGCGAATGTTCCAGCGGCAATGGCTACTTCAGTGACCAAGATAGAATTTAGACCCCTTTAAAATGACCCAGATCTGTAGCAATGTTTACCCCGCCTAGGCCAATAAGACGACCTTTTTCCCTCATTTGCGGCCTTATGGTAATATGGATTACTTTTACGGGTAATTTTCCCTTAAAACTTGCGGGTAAATTGAAATAGATGGAAGGGTTTTGTAATGTGGGCTCCAAAATGGGACTGTTTGCTTCCCATTTGCGCCATTATGGTGTTGTGTGGTAAAATTAAGGAATATTTTGGAGCTCTTTTAATGTGCAGAGAATTAAATTATTGTCACAAGTCAGTTGAAACTTACATTTTAAGTTTTATTGTAATTTAGTTAGGCTTAAGCCAATATCTTTAATAAAAATAATGGAAGTATTTCTTTTTAATTTAAATATAGCATTTTTAAAATTTTCAGATTACTTTTGTCTCAAGAATTAAGATTTCGATTTGGTATTATTATCCAAACACAAATAAAAAACATAACCTAGAATAAAATCCGACCATTCAAAACATGGCCCATAGCCCATAAATTCGCGAGACGACTCCCAGCCACCGTAGATACGGGCCTGTGGACGGTGAGCAATGGGTAGCTCACCGTCCTTACGTTGCATAACGACAGGCCGTGTCGACGGCGCGTTCGTGTTCCACGCGCGCCTCAAAGAGATGTCAGCAAAAGGAAGGGGCCACTGAGGGCCGATGCCTGCCGGGGCTGCGGGTTGTTCGCAAGAAATACCGCGCCCCCGGAACGCAAAGGGCACAAGAAGGAACATGGGTGGGTTTTAGTCAGTAAAAGTCTGACACTCCCTCCCGCCCCGCCCGTGGCGGGAGAAGTTATTTGATGATTTCCCACCCACCAAAAAAAAAAGCCCATAAATTAATATGTTAAAGATAACTCTGTCAGTCGGAGAATAGATTTTCATCACACTTGCGTAGAGCACCCAATCAAAGTAATAAGCTCATTTTCTTTTCCAATTAAGTTCAGTAATTTAAAAGATATCACGTGCACTATTGATTTATGAGAAAAGAACCTAATTTACCAGACATAAGGCAAAAAATCGCAAAGCGTGCTAAAAAATAAAATCTTCAATAATCACAATGCCATCTTTGTTTGCGTAACAAGAGCTGCCCAGAAAATAAACAAGACAACATAAAGATTTATGGGCACCAAGATAAATCAGAATAAGGTGTGGTGACTAACAGATTAAAGTAATAAATATTTATTTAAACGACAATGCGCGATAAACAAATAAATCAAAGAAAGAGAAACGGTGAACTCATTGTAGTATGTCACCCACTAAGGGTTGTATATTAATAAAATATTTTATCCGATAAACACGGAATTTATGGTTGATCTAGTAAACACGCTGTATAATATTTATTTCAGAGGTGAAGGCACAATTCTCTTAATTCCGTTATACAGAATGAATAGAAGAAGTGGTTCTACTCAATGGAAACTTATTATCT
This sequence comes from Caradrina kadenii, assembly GCA_947462355.1. Classification (NCBI taxonomy): domain Eukaryota; kingdom Metazoa; phylum Arthropoda; class Insecta; order Lepidoptera; family Noctuidae; genus Caradrina; species Caradrina kadenii. The sequence continues at coordinate 12,320,085 of OX381684.1, read as the reverse complement.
TTTTAATATTTTTCTTTTGACTTTTATATTTAGTTCCTGCCTGTTTTAGTAACTGCCTCGGTGGCCTAGTGGTCCTAAGAGCGACTACTACGCTAGAGGTCTTGGGTTCGATTCCCAGGTCGAGCAAAAAGTGTTATTGGGTTTTTCTATGAAATTCTCAGTAGCAGCTCGGAGTTAGGATTTGTGCCCAGTTAATGGCAATAGACTCGCCCCCTATTACATGGGGCCTAAACATACCGGCGAACTGTGGGTGTACACTATTACACCTCTGCCTAACCCTTCAGGGAATACAGGCGTGAAGGTATGATGGTATTTAGTTCCTGTACAACTTTAGTTTTATTTTTCCTATAAACCTGAAAATAACATTTATGTTCGTAAAACTACACTTCGTTTAGCAATTCTTTCTTTTACACGATTTTAGGAGTAGTCTTATAGTAACAGTTGTTCATAATGACGAGTACAGTGACCCCTTTTCTGGGGGGTAATTCTACTACTTTTCTCAGTTTTAATCTATACTAATGTTATAAAGCTGCAGAGTTTGTTTGTTTGTTTGGTTGAACGCACTAATCTCAGGAACAGCTGGTTCGAATTGAAAAATTCTTTTTGTGTTCGATAGTCCATTTATTGAGGAAGGCGATAGGCTATAAAACATGCTGCACGCTACGGCACACGGGATAGGAGCAGTGACAAAAGACATAACTTAAAGCGAGTGATAAAAACCACGCGAACGAAGTCGCTGGCAGAAGCTAGTCTGTCATAAGTTCCTCTAATGTACCTACATAGTATTTTGATAGGTATTGATTTCCGCTAAAATGAGATTGCGACAAGATATGAAACGTTTTAAATTAGTAGTATTGGCCTTTCTTTATTGTAAACAAAAACTAAACTTATATAATACACAATTCGTTTCTTAGACATTCTACAAATGTACTGTAAATTATGCCATACACTTTGAATAATACGATGCATATTGTATTGTGTTCCTCATGATAATTAAGAACGGGTTCATCTGTAACTGATCCTTTGGGTAATTTCGGGGGCGAGTAGTCATTTGGGAACGGGTAGTAATTTCAAAGGGGACGTTCGCAATTTATTCATCTGTATACACACCTACAGGTGGTGCAGCCTTTAAATTGAATGAATTAAGGTGTATAAAGCTACCAGTTTTTTTTTTATGTCATTAGATGGAAAACAAGCCGACGGGCGACCTGATGTTAAGTGGTCACCGCTACCTATAGACAGCTGCAATACCAGAGGCCATGTAAATGCGTTGCAATCCCAGAGACAAATTTAAAATATCTCATGTGCCAGTAATAACACCGGCACCCATAACCTTTAAACCGGAACACAGCAACGCTGCTATACGGCAGAAATAGGTTTGGTGGTAGTGCTTCCCCGGACGAGCTCCTTCTAGTATTGCAATTTTTTTTTGTTCTAGCCTATACCTTGGGCACCTCTTCAATACGGAGATATAGAAGGTCAAAGCCCCAAACATTTCTTTATGATTCTTCAAGTTTTAAATGTTATAACTAAACTTGAAACGCCCCCACGGCCCCTGTAATGTTACATGCAAATTACCATAATGTACTGCGTGCCTTCCGATGTACATCGAATTTTCAATTCACTTTTCCTAAAAATACAATTCGTTTCCCAGCTGTAAGTTTTGGTCAAAATTTCTAAGTTTGATGAGTAGTATGCGTAGTTTACTGCTATGTAAAACGTCAATTAAAACAGCGTAAAAAAAAAAAGTAGAAAGAAACAACAAACGAAAAAAATGAAATTATAGGTACAAAAGTGAAATAAATAATTTCTAAATGAGATACATAAAGAAAACCGTATAAAGAATACGAAACCAACCCACTAACGTAATAGATTTTAAATCCTTAACACAATTACAATACATTACCGCGCACGAACTCGTATTTCTTTACAAACTACGGCACGACAGGAAAATAATAGCAACACAAAAAGAAAAAGAAATTAATAACGACTCTTTGGTTACAACACTAAAAAGAAAACTTCGTCTCTAGAGGAAAAAAAGTCTTTTCTTTGAGTACCTCAACCTGATTCTACTATTTGATAACTCTAAACTATTTGATATCGAATCAATAACAAAATTTCGATTTTTCATTATGATTTCCATTTGTTGGTGTCGCCTCTCATTCGTAGATCTTTGACAGTGGTTACGTGTCAGAAGTTCAAAAGTCTGACCACCAAATGCTTGTCACTGGGTTTAAGAGGTCACTTAATGCAAAATACCTTCAGTTACGTAAAATGGTTCGAATGGAGGCCAACCCCAGCATGGTTGAGAAAAGGCTAGGCAGATTATTATGATGTAAGATTTTAATTTAGATTGTACATTAGTAAAATTACGGCTTGATTACCAATCACTTTTTAAGAATGATTGTATTCTAACCTTAGTCAAAAATGTATTTATTTTATCAAATTTTTTGTCGAGATTTTTCAGTGATAGTCGCTGAGATGAAATTGCACCTAGATTTTAACCATTTCTAACCAACTTTAATTAAAAAAGAGGGTATGAAAATAAACCTAGGAATGTTTTTTTTTTTAATTATGGTAATTGCTTATAATATCTCTCATAAGTAAGAAAGCGCGAGAACAGTAGAAAAAAAGTTACCAAAATAATACCTACAATAATTAAAATAAAACTGGTACTAGAAAAATGGCAAACATTTTAATGTACAATCGACACAAAAATAAAAATAAAACTTTTTATAATGAATACGTAGCTGTAATAATTTTCTCTCATTTCATACTGTACGTGCAGTGCTGAATACTCGACCGTTCATATAACCTAGTTATTAGCTAAATGTTGATAAATATCTGAATCGAGTACCAATATTGCTCTATATTTGCAACTGAAAGCATTTGCTTTGCCAAAATACAGCATTGATTTGCTTACGTTTGTAAACTTCATGAATGTTTCATTAACTTAATAGTTACTTCGCAAATATCTTTGTATAAAGCTGTTTGCATGAATATTCAAATTATTACCTCTGGTATTGATGTTGTCTTTGTCCATTGAATTATTAAATTTATCTCGACCGAATTTTGTTCATAACGACCAATCCCAATGGAGACCTGCCAAGCGCGGGAGATATCATAATTCACAAGTATTGCTGCAGTCCCTCTTCCGTCACTCTCATTGTCCGATATGGCGGTAATACGACACGACTGAAGAGAGATTAGATCCTGATCGACAGCTTTACATGCCTTCCCAAGTACGGGGGTGTCACACCACCACCTTCTAAGTACCGAGCTGCTACTGAAAAATTTCAAATGGAATGGTATGGAATCTTGTTACAACTTCCTGAATTGAGAATCGAACACAAGCCCTCATCGCTCAGCAGTTGCGCTTGCAATCATGACACCAACGGAGCATCAACGCAAACTATAAGCATAGTTGCCCCGTTATTACAGGAAATCGTTACCAATCTCGTCTCAAATTGTAAGACGCTAAAAAGAAAAACTGTCGTATCTTAGCTGGGGCCACAGCCTTAGATAATGCGTGAACCCTATCACCTCCACCAATACAGATAAAACCTTTTTCCTAAATGAAAACTCAGCAAGAACTGCTTGTTTACCATTTTCAAAATAGCTGTAATTTAGAAACGTAATAACACCCAAAAGCAATACCGTAAAACAAAAAAGTGTTGACAATTTACAAAGAGCACTCAGTTGTTTTTGCCCCGTCGTCGGCGAATCGATAATTGTATTCGATACCCAGACATGTGTATCGTCATTTCAACATTATGAAATCAGCTTTTATTTTTACTGCATATGAAATGTCATATGCAGTATGTAATGTAATATCATTTTAACTACTCTCGAAATTGCTTTTCCTGGCAAAAAATAAATAAAATTATTCAAGCTATCATCGAAGTATATCTTTGTGAATTTAAAAGTGTTTAACATCATGATGTGTGTGTTGTCTGAAACTAACAGTCGGATTAGACAAATATTTTTGTATTTATGTGATATACAGATTCATGAGAAATAGTAAAGGCTAAGAACATCACGCTAAGACACACAGAGGTGAAGCAGTAACTAATGACGTACCTTAACGCGGGAGAAAAAGAAACAGGCAACTAGATCTATTATTTTTTTTCTTGTAAATTATGTTCAAAACGATTCGACTTTGACACGCTAACGAAGTCGCGGGCAGAACATACATACTATCAAGCCTGTATTGCCTGAAGGGTTAGGCAGAGGTGCAACAATGTATCTACACCCACAGTTCGCCGGTATGTTTAGGCCCCATGTAATAATAGGGGGCGAGCCTAATGTAATTATCAGGGCACAAATCCTGACTCCGAGCTGCTACTGGGAATTTCATCGAAAAACCCAATAACACTTTTTGCTCGACCTGGGAATCGAACCCAAGACTTCTAGCGTAGTATTCGCCACTTTAGGGCTTTAGGGCCACTTAACGAGGCAGTTAATATAGTTATAGTTAGTGTGTTAGTGTTGTGTTAGTTAGTTGAAGGTAGTGGTAGTTATAGTTAGGCAGAAAATAGTGTTAAAATAAAATACAATAACTATCACACGGATTTTGATTCGCTCCGAAATTTTAAAATTGCATTATAATTTCATCGGAGCGTGGATCAGATTTTAATCCTAAGCAACCATTTGGGGCTCAATCTTCTCCCAATATTATCAAAGGTTTCAAAATTAATAGAACAAAATCTAATCAAGATTAGCAGCCCATCTACTAACGGCCATGATTTTGGCCGGTACCTGTATGCTACAGTAACCTTATCTAGTCCCAGTTCCAAGCCCTAAAGGTAGAATTCAATTGAATTATTAGCTGCACAACATAATTCTTTTGAAATGAACGTTAGTGGATTAGCACGATATGACATAAGAATATTACAATGACAAATGATAATATCTGTAAGAACAAAGTGTTGATGAAATGATGTCTGTGTTAAAGTTTTAAAGGATAATTCTACTAAATAAAAATGTAGATAAATTAGACGCATATTTGACTGAGATTAGATTGCGATCGAGATAGATTGTTTTTACTGCGTAATAGTTTAACATAATATTTGTCATAGTTTACATCTGAACTAGTTTAATTAATTTAATTAATAAAAGGTTGGCTCTTAATGACAGAGCTAAGTAACCACTTTTGGTAAATTAACTCAACATAATATAAATCAAAATTATTCTACTTACCTACGACTGTTAGTTTGTATGTTTGTTTGATAATAATACCTGCTTAACATTATCTTACTGCTGAGCAAAGGCCTCTTCTAATACAGAGAAGGCACGAGCATTGATTATCATGCTTGCTCAAGGCGAATTGGCGATTTCAAACTTATATCGATTTTAAGTTCAGATTTCCTCACGTTTTCTTTCACTGATGTCATTGATGTTAGATAAACTTAGATAGTGCATATACAAAAAGAAAAAATCAGATTGGTATTTGCTTTACACGGTTGCGAACCCACAACCATGTGTATCAAAAGCGCCTTAACCAGAGGATCATCACGGAAAACTTACGTCGAAACTAAATCCTGCCATCGTCATTTTTTTTTTCAGTAGCTACCTTTTCATGAAACGACCTCATTTTTCGGTTACTTTTTTCACGTACCTACATTAACGTACGAGCTTGTTTTGTTGCTTTATTTTCGTACTTAAATACCAAGTAAATATTTCAGGTCGCCTTACATTTCGCAGAAAACGCGGTCGACCGAAGACATTACCCTTTTCATTTGTTTTTGTTCCCCTGAATGTGAATGTTTTCGAAATTCCTCTTGTAAATACATAAATCAGAGCTCGCCTCAACCTATTCCTGTGTTTTTTTCTTCTTATTTTCCGTTGCAATCGTAGTGAGTGGTATTAAAAAAGTATCAAAGAACAAGTGATAAATATGACTTGGATTATTTTCTTTTGGACTTTTAAGGTTCTTTTTTTTATAACACGGTGCTGGCAAACAGACATACAGCTTGCTTGATGGTGAGCGGTTACCGTAGCCTACGGACCCCTGCAACACCAGAGGCGACCCTTAAAAACCCATACAGCCCCATCTTGAAGAACCCATACTTTAATCCCTTCTGAAAACCTTGGAGCTCATTCAAATACCTTGAAGAATATTCTGAAACCGCATTTAGGCCAGAATGTGCGTGGATGAACTCCCATAACGATGGCGAGCGGTGTGTTAATAAAAAGTGACCGTGGGCACCATATCGGACAATTTCTCAGAACACATCCCATTGTATAGACGGTAGAACACACATAAGGAGCCAAAGTCTCTCCTAATACTTATTTATTTTCAATTTAATTGTATGTTCAAAGCTCGACTGGACTTTTAACTTTGAACTTCGCACGCATTTTAATGTGTGACGAAATGAATTTACTGCTTTGTGAGGTTTTAATAAGAAAGTTAAACGGTTTTTGCTCTAGAATTCATTGTGTTAAGTCCTCAGTTGAGTATTGCTTTCAGCTGGTGTTTATTATTATTTTTTTATAAAAGAATGTCGGGATTTAGAATGTCTTTGTTTCAGACTCTATTTTATTTCTTATGATATAATTTTTTCGCCTCAAAGGACCATGTTTTTATTAGACCGTTTTTGTACTCGTATACGTTAGCCATACTTTTTTGCACCACTTATGTATCTAGTGATATCTGTAGGCACACCAAAATAATAATATCAGCCTTTTACTGTCGCACTGCAGGACAAAGCCCTCTTCCCATACAAAAAGACACGAGCATTGATCATTATGCTTGCTCAAGACAGATTGGCAATTTCAGATCTATATTTATTATTGTAACAGGCACATTGATATTTGCCCGACATCAAACCTTCACTGGGTCATCACGACAGATACCTCAATAAATCAATTCCTACAAACCCAAAGACTAAGCATAAAACAAATAATACCATTATCGTATCACACATAAAATATGAGCCCTAACAAAAACAGGAGTAATTAATTCCCGCTTTCCCACGCGATAAGGCCGGCCATCACTTTTTACTGTTATTAGCAAAGACAAATACGCAAACTGAAAGGATTTTATCATAGTTGGAAGAACAAATGACCCAGTTTTCTGACATAAATCTATTTATATCTTGAGGATGATCAGTCAACCTACTTCCTTAGCGCAGCAACTGTGAGAAGTAGAAGAGGAACCTACAAAGTCTTTTGAAAACTGTAAACTGCAGGAAACTGTATTAAAAAAATCAGTTTCAGTTTCAAAGACTTTAGGATGCTTTGCCGTTTATAAGTAAAAAAAAAAACATAAACTGTAACATAGCTAGCGCTAAAAATATCACCCTTTTAACGTATATAAGGTTTGAATAATTTCTGTTTGAATTTAATTTTAGTATGCGATGTATTATGGTGTTATGATTTCCGTGGGGTTTCGTGCTTGTTTTTCTCCATTGAGGTCTACCGACGTTTTGATACGAGCAACTAGCATTAATTTCCTAACTGACCGACTTCTGGACAATTCAATAGTGTCAGTAAATAGCCTAATTGAAATAAATGCTTTGAGGTTGATAGAAGTATTTATGCTAGTTATCAACAACTGTCTCCTAATTCTTTTATTCCTACAGAAAGCGAAACAGTTGGAAACCTAACTCAATTATTATCATCTTCTCAGCTGAAAGACTTCCATTGCTGGACAAATGCCTGCCACAAATGTCTCTACATTAATCGGTCTTATGCCTTCATACCCTAGCGGATTCCCTCGACTTTCACTATATCGGTCGATCATCAATGACTACACAAAAATATTTATTTTTTAACCAAGCTATCGGAATTCTCTCGTCTACATTTCTTGAAACACGAAATCCCATAAACAAAAACTACACTAAAACAAAGAAGCGATCTCAACAAACGTTATTACAAATAGGTACAATTCATTCCCATCGTTCTAGGCTCACAAATGGCTTGGTGTACCGTAATCATAAATAGTTGGTCGCTTGCTCTCATAACCAGGACATTTTCCACTCAGTTTCAGCTCAAGTTGTAGGGAATTTATCGATAGACGATCAAGTAATGGCCAGCAATTGTGTTCGCGTAATTAACTTTGCTATAGTTTATTATTTATTCGTTTTTCTTCGTGAAAGTTCGTCTATTTTCGTAATTTTTTTATCTTTTTTCAGAAAAATCATCGTTTTCCTTATTATTGGTTATTGGAAAGTGTTACCCCGATAAGTTTGAAGAACTTCGTCGATCTTTTTACTAATTTGTTTCATTAATTTATGACTTAATAATAGGAACTCCTTGTAAGAAGGTATTAGGTTTTACCATTTCTTATCTCTTTGTAACCAAGGCACTATTAAAAAATAAATAGAAATACCTACCTAAATGACTGATATATGTTTCTTAAAAAAAAACATAAAATTGGTCTTTTGCGAAATAGGACCGAAGGACCAAAATTTCGTGATTCAAAACAGTTCCGTGCGATTTGAAATTATATGATTTAATTAAAGTCTAAAGTCAAAGTCTATTGAAACCGCAAACGACCACTCCAAAGATTTCAAAATCAATGAAATTGTGTCTGAGCCAGAGTATATAAGAATGTATAATAAAAGCAAGAAGTTATATATTTAGGTACCTATCTATATTATAAGTAACAACAAATTAAGTACCTACATAGTCTAAATTAGCAACCTGTTTGACATTGTCTAGTCTTATCGACGTTACAGCTTACACACCTAATTTTAATACTAAACACTAACCAGATACAAACCAATTAAATTATAAAGGGAGCAACACACTGGGTACCAAAATCGATATCAATCGAGCTTAACTGCGTAGTGTTCACAGAGCCACGAAGGCACGCACACATCTATCTATCATCCAATTATTAGCAGAAAGCCGCTGTTTAATCATCCTTGGCTAACTAAACTGTGATTATCGAAGCCCTACTGTTGATTTATATATAAGTTATTATGATTATTACGCGCTTCGCATGGGTACAGATTTAGAATTGTACCCACTAATTATAGCTGTGGGTTTTGTGATTTCTTGTTGGTCTTGTGGTCCTAGGTTCAATTCCCAAGTAAGGCAAAGTGTTTTCATCAGGAAATTTTTCGGTAATCGCCCTGAGTTTGGAAGTTCGTAGTGTGACACCCCCATGAATCGGAAAGCAAGTAAAGCTGTTGGTTCTAGCTGCCAGTCTTAGATCTTTAAAAGTCGTTACGAGTAGTCAGAAGCCTGAAAAGACTGACTACCAGCTTCCAGGTTTACCAAAGAGTTCCTACCATGGTGCGTAGTAGCGGCGGGTTATTCGAAAGAAATATCGCTCTCTCGGAACGCAAAGGGCACAAAAAAGAACATGGGTGGGTTTTAGCCAGTAACAGTCTGGCACTCATTCCCGCCCCGCCCAGAGCGGGGGAAGTCATTTGATTATTTCCCAACCGAAAAAAAAAATTAAAAAGTATGGTACTTAGTAACCAGGTTTTGCAGGTCAGATCGACATTCACTCCAAGCAGATGAGAAGTGCTGTTGCGAGATAAAAAAAACTTATCCTTCTTTTGTTAAAAGACATTACCTCGCACTAGGAATTTCATCAGTATTGTGGGTATGCGTATTTACAAAACTCTCATACATAAATAGTCAGAACGGGAACACCTGTATTTATAGGCTATACAAATTTAAATGTTTGTTACGGTCGGGAACCCGTTACGCGCAATGCAACAGCCATTCGTTCTTCCACTGCATGGTCTGTATCACTTCTTCCTCACGTACCTTAATTTGAAATCACTATCCCAGTCTGTAATTTCAGGTTAGTATTTCCGTAATGTTTATCTTACTTATTTCTTACTAGCGAACTGCCCGCGGCTTCTTCGACGTCCTTGGTTACTGCTCCGCTCCCATATGTCGTAGCGTGATGTTATATAGCCTGTGACACTGTAGTACTTACATTCTTAATCTCGTAATATCTTTAGAATGGAATGTGCTAATTGAATAATTTAAAAAGTTATATAAAGGTATTAAAGCAGTCTTGAATATGAAGTAATTTATTTTCGTAAGGATTAATACTAAGGTACAAATAAATAAGCTTTTCTAGCGGAAGCTTTACAATTAAATTTTTAAAATAAAAAAAACACTTATGGTGACATAGCTATAATAGTTAGACATATGCTGTCGCGACATTTATTGTAGATAATGATGTGTTCTGCAAAGTCGTAGTACATTATTTTCTTCTATCATTAATAGTTTTAGCAGCGCACGCGGTGTAAGGAATATTTTAGGTCATTTTTTTACACCTTGGGTTATATTATTGAATTTTAGTAAGGATTCCAATTAAAAAAAAAATATATAATATAGCCTATGTCACTCGGAGATAGTGTAGCTTTCTATGGGTGAAAGAATTTTTCAAATCGGTCTAGTAGTTTCGGAGCCTATTCAATGCAAACAAACAATCAAATCGTTCCTCTTTATAATATTACTATAGATTTAGGGACTCTATCAAAGGATACACATATAAACAACGTTCGGTACCATTTCAGCGTGTTATGTGTGCTCCTTCAATTATAAAAGACCACATCATCCTTATATAACCAATTTAAAAATTATACTAACACAATTATACTTTCAACAAAAACTTCGCAGCAACGATAAAAGAACTGCAATTTTTCACTTCAACGGCGGCAAACGAGATTCAAGGTAAATATATTCTGAGCACCCAAGAACATCTTATATAATATTCAAGTCATAAGCAGCGTATTCCGTTCAATCATTCAACCATTAGTAAGTGAAATTCGCACTAACATATAAAAATCGAATTGGGTCGAACGTCGACACACACTGGCATATGATGGATGTTTGTATAAGAGGAACACTTTGCCATCATCCGAATAAAGTGAGAAAATATTAAAATTTATGTGCAACACATTCTCACGTTTCGAATAACGGCACATGGCAAGTACCTAAGTTGTCATGATATGACGAGAAGGCGAGTCTAATATGAATGTCGTCTTGTATAAGGTACTGAGAAATCCTCACGACTCAGATTTCAATTGAAAATGAAATAAAAGAGGGAGTGAGCGTTTTCATGGAGGAAATAAAGCTTTAATATTCGCTTTTTTACGGTCTGTTAATTCACTGATTATTGTCGCCTTCTCAGCTTTTTGATCTCCTGGTAGATTGGTACAATAAAAGTGTATTGTTGTTGATATTACTACATGTAACGCATAGCTCGGTTGATTGTACGTGGTTATTGGCAAACAAATCGATGCTCCTTTCTTATCTCCTGTCATATCATTTGAATTAATGTAGAGAGAATGAGTTTTAATCAATAGAATGGAACGTACGGAGGTGCGAGTGAAACATGAATAAGTGGGAGAGAGAGAGAGAAGGGTGATCTAAAAGATGACAATAAAAGGAAAACAACTTAAGAGAATGCTATACTTTATTTTAGATTAATTGCTATATTGAGTAAAAATACTGCCTCGTTAGCCCAGTGCTCCTAAGCGCGGCTGCTACGGTAGAGGTCTGGGGTTCGATTCCCAGGTCGAGCAAAAACTGTTATTGGGTTTTTCCATGAAATTCTCAGTAGCAGCTCGGAGTTGGGATTGTGCCCGGTTAATGGCAATAGGCTTGACCCCTATTACATGGGACCTACCTAAACATATCGGCGAACTGTGGGTGTACATTGTTACACCTGTGCCTAACCCTTCGGGGAATACAGACGTGATGGTATGTTGAAAAATTACATGTCATGTTTTAAACAAAAATAAAAGAAAATAATTGAAAGCACACACAAATAATCGAAACAAAATTGTACTATTTACGTCAATACTCGTAATTACTTAGAACCATTCTTTTAGGTCATAATAATGCTGCGGGTTGTTCGTAAGAGATACCGCGCCCCCGGAACGCAAAGGGCACAAGAAGGAACATGGGTGGGTTTTAGTCAGTAAAAGTGTGACACTCCCCCCCGCCCCGCCCAGGGCGGGAGAAGTTACTTGATGATTTCCCACCCACCAAAAAAAAAGGGTCATAATAATACAATTTAATTTTTAGAAGGTGTTGTATTTTTGTCTTGGTTTAAAAGTGACAAAGCGAATTCAGAATTGCTTAGAATGTGACTTCACGAGAGCCTTCTAAAATCTTAACCAGCCTTAACATTTAACAACGCAATCCTTATCCAAATATCTTAAATGAAACATCACTATCATAAACAGGCTATTAAATAACAAAACAGTCCATAAACTCAAGCCCGAGCACTGATTAATTCACCGTTCCTAAATCCAAGACTTAACAGCCAAGGCTTTTAATCATAACACTGAGGATAAGGAAGGTGATAAATGTGATAAATTCGACCGCAACATTACTAAGACTTCTTACCCGGGATATAGTGGCGAACCTTAAGGCAGAGATAGAGATATATTTCGTATATATTCGTGTATCTCTGCCCGCGACATCGTTCGCATCAAAGTTGATAATACACTCGACGTCAAAAAAATCGCACCTCAAAAAAAAAAATAACTGCTGCGGCTGGTAGAAAATGCCTAAGGCATTAAATCCGCCTTTGTACGGTGTATTTTGTTTTACATTTGTGCATAAAGCTTTAATAAATAAATAATAAAAAAATGTTGCTTAGTCTCGTAGTATACATTTTTTTTTTTGGGGTGTGGGAAATCATCAAATAACTTCTCCCGCCCTGGGCGGGGCGGGAAGGAGTGTCAGACTTTTGCTGTCTAAAACCCGCCCATGTTCCTTCTTATGCCCTTTGTGTTCGGGGAGCGCGGTATCTCTTACGAACAACCCGCAGCCCCGGCAGGCATCGGCCCTCAGTGGCCCCTTCTCTATGCTGACATCTCTTTGAGGCGCGCATGGTACACGAACGCGCCGTCGACACGGCCTGTCGTTATTTAAACGTATGGTCGGTGAGCTACCCATTGCTCCACAGGCCCGTATCTACAGTGGCCGGGAGTCGTCTCGTGGATAAAGTATACATTTATTTGAATTGAAATTAGTATACATTGGATAGTCATTTACCTACCTACTATAAAATAAACTACGATTTCATTTTAAAAACAATAATGGTCGCTCGCAAAAGTAACGCTAAAACAAATTGTCATGCAGCAGCAACCCATGTATAGCATTACATGTATAAATAAATAGTCATATTTTTGATAATTCAATAATATTATTATAACTGCCTCGTTAGCCTAGTGGTCCTAAGCGCGACTGCTACGCTAGAGGTCTTGGGTTCGATTCCCAGGTCGAGCAAAAAGTGTTTATTGGGCTTTTCTATGAAATTCTCAGTAGCAGCTCGGAGTTAGCATTTGTGCCCGGTTAATGGGAATAGGCTCGCCACCTATTACATGAGACCTAAATATACCGGCGAACTGTGGGTGTAGATTGTTACACTTCTGCCGAACCCTTCGGGGAATACAGGCGTGATGGTATATACATATATTATTATGTCTACAAAAAATATATATACGAACAATATACTTAATTAACTGCCTCGGTAGCCTAGCGGTCCTAAGCGCGACTGCTACGCTAGAGGTCTTGGGTTCGATTCCCAGGTCGAGCAAAAAGTGTTATTGTGTTTTTCTATGAAATTCTCAGTAGTAGCTCGGAGTTAGGATTTGTGCCCGGTTAATGGCAATAGGCTCGCCCCTTATTACATGGGACCTAAATATACCGGCGAACTGTGGGTGTACATTGTTACACCTCTGCCTAACCCTTCGGGGAATACAGGCGTGATGGTATTTTAATATACTTAATATTCATAATTTCTCAATCCCCAAAGCCTTTGCAAAATATTAAAAAAGCTCTAAAAAAATATTATCTAAATTTTGTCATCAAAATATATGAACTTTATAAAACCATGCTAATTATCAAAGTCTGTGCTTTTAATGCCCAGTCTGGATGGCAGACGAGCGACAGAATATTATGAGGTTTCAGTTTAAAGCCGATTTGGGAATTAAACTTAGTTTTGTTTTAGATCATTATTCTGTATTTTTGGTAGCATACTAATTAAAATGTCGTAGTGTCTCTGATAGGAGCGTAATCTTTGAATAATTGGTCTGTTTCTACTTGTTTTATAATTAAGAGCATGTCAGAAAATTTCAAACTTGAATAGGCTGTTATTGTTTTTGTTGACTGCCCCGTTGGTCTCGTGGTCGCAAGTGTGACTGTTGAGCGTGGGATCCTGGGTTCGATACCCAGGTCCAGCCAAAAGTGTTATTGAGTTTTTAATTACAAATTTTTCAGTAGCAGCCCGGAGTTTGGAAGTTGGTGTTGCAACATTCCGTGACTCAAAAAGCACGTAAAGCCTTTGCTCCTGCGCCTGAACTCTCACCGGTTGGATTGGATTGCCGTCTCATCGGACTATGAGACTGAGGGAAGAGGGAGTGCACCTGTGTTTGCGCACACACTAGTGTACTATAACATCTTCTGTGTACTTGGTTAGTCTCCATTGAAACTGTCTGGAGAATAAATATTACATATATTACATTTAGGTTTGCAACATTTTCTTTTTTATTTGTTATTATGTCGACAAGAGAAATTTTTATTAGCCAGCCAGCAAGACTAGTAAGTATCTAAGAAGATTGACCGCCAAGAGTGCGATTGATTATATTATTTATCATGGCTGGATGCTCTTGAAAGACTCAACCACAATTTGACAGTACTAATTTAACTCCATTTTATACGTTATATATTTAGTATTCCGTCACAATAGACGAATTCTTAAAAATGACATTTTATTCTCTCAAAGTTTCACTTCCAGTGAAGTATCATCAAAATTAACTGCTAATTCATTTTACTCGGCTTCTTTTGTAAGGTATTTAGTATTCTTGACTATAGGAGTATTCTTGGAAATGTCATTCTCATTCTCACAACGTTTTATTTACAGTAAATTGTCATCCTCTACTTGCTCGGTTCTCGGAAGCTATTTATGTTCACACAATAGTGTTCACTCACTATCTTTAAAGTTGTCTGTATCATCATCCAGCAAAAAGCTGATCGCGACTAGATATAGATCTCTTTGTAAAGGAGCTCGTGCGGAGAAGTACTACCACCATACTTATTTCAGCCGCAAAGCAGCGTTGCTGTGTTATGGTTTGAAGGGTATGGGTGCTGGTGTAGTTACAGGCTCATGAGATATTTCAATTTTGTCTATGCGATGGCGGTCGGCTTACCAGTCATCCACACACCACGCCTGTAATCCCCGAAGGGTTAGGCAGAGGTGTACCAATGAACACCCACATAAATGTTGAAAATGGAATGTTTTCTTTTTAGCTCCCATGTAATAGGCGGCGGGCCAATTGCCATGAAACGGGCACACATCTTTACTCCGACCAGCTACTGAGAATTTCATAGAAAAACCCAATAACACTTTTTGCTCGACCTGGGAGTCCAACCCAAGTCATGCAATGATAAAAAAAAGAAAAAAAAAGGGGGGATTTTTTTCAAGGATTTGCTAGGACAACTGATTCTTCGATACGGTCTTTGTTGTAAAGATAAATCTTTTTAAGGCATACGGTAGTCATGTTATCAGTTTATCACCGAAGCGATATATCTATTCTTACACCAATTTCTATTTCGACCGCGACATTATCGCTCCATTGATAACATCCCTCGTGTCGATAAGCGATTAGAAAAATGCCAATCCAAACAAAACCCTGACTGTTATTGACGCTTTATTTTATCACTAGAACAACACAGTTATTATAAATAAAAACAAAATATTGCTGTCAGTGTTTCATTCTGTCACTAACTGCCCGCTGTTTGTTCTAGCAAATTGAACTGATAACTCTTTCACAAAACTGTGTCGGCACGCTGTGAAAATAGCTGGAAATGTTTCTGTGCTTTTAGTTTTATTTATTGATCGTGTTTAATATTTGATTAAGAATCAATAGGATTTTTTTGTTTACTGCATCATTAACCTAGTCGTCCTAAGTGCGACTGTGATGCTAAAGGTCTTGGGTTCGATTCCCATGTCGAGCAAAATTATTGGGATTTCCTATGAAATTCGCAGTTAGGATTTGTGCCCGGGTAATGGCAATAGGGTGTGGGTGTACATTGGTACACCTCTGCTCAACCCTTCGGGGATAAAAGGCGTGACGGTATGTCATGTGTTTTGGTAGCAAGCATGCAACATGCAACAGGCATGGTTTCTGTCAGGGCTCCGGCGCTGCGGGGCTCTGGCGGTCCCATGCGAGCTTATCGTCGCAGATGGTATTCACGCAGCTTGGGCGGCGTGTGTTAATATCACCTGCTCTTCAGCTCGCGGGCTGCCTCGATCCCCGCGCATACGCGGATTTAAACAACAGTCCAGGGGTAGGGCAGACAAGTCTACTTGGAGTCGATTTTGCAGCGATTCGTTTCTGTCACTAACTTTTGTAGCACAACATATCGACTCAAAAAAAAAAAAATACAAATAAAGAACAATACATACTCGTAAAAAAAATTCTACTGTTTGATAAATTTGTTAAACAAAAAAAATGTGATTAAAAATTAATTGAATTGTGTTGTTTCTGTAAAATATGTTTTATTCAAGTAAATAGTCTTTGAAACAATAATATTCGATATAAAAATACATGGACCAAATATTATATGAAACATTTTCTGTGAAACGAAATTCTACGAAATTTCTGTCTGCGAAACAAGGGGACACCGTAACAAACAAATAGACACATGACACCTTTCAAATCACCTCCATATTTTGAAATCGAAATTGCTATTGTTTATACTCAACAATATTCTCATTACGATAGATTCTTTTTACTACTTCTTTTCCCATATTACAATTCACAAAGTGCCTACAGGAGGTTTCTGTTTATAACGAGTCTGTTGCGATCCATTATTTTTACAGAAATGTCATCGTTCATAAAAGAAATGTCATCGCACTTCCAATACAGATAACGAATTAAATTACTTTTTTTTCTCCAAATAAAACCAACGGTTCATATTAAAATAATTTAATTAAAAATGCTTTCGAATCATTCATTATACAATTTCTTCTTAATCGCCGTTGAAATCTGGTATTTGTAATTGGAAACTCCGAATGTCGGGACTCTTTTTATTTTCATAACATTGCCTGTTAAGCTGCTTACTCATTTGTGAGTTTCGCTTACAAATTTAATACTGAGATTACGTTTTAGAAGCTACTTATTTTTATTAGTAGGTATTTTGTGTCTTATTACGCGGAATGGAAAAATATTTTTATGTTTCGTCCGCAATGGTAATAAAAAAGATTTTATCAAATGTGGACTTTAAGTATGGTTCTCGTAAAATAATATAAATAATAATTGCTAACTTGTGCTAATAATTATCGTAATAGTTCATTTATGAATTAATTTAAGGTACCTCATAAAACGTTAAAAATACGATTTAATAAAAGCACGCGTTTTATTAAAGTCTTCACCCAATCACAGACAAAATATTCTCCTTTTTTATATTAAATGAGTAGGCGTATGTACCTACTCAGATTATTCAGACAGACTTTTATTAAAATCATTTCTTATATTTATATCGCAAAAGCAATCAAAAACATGCTCTACTTTCTACATTAAGTTATGTATATGAAAATAATTGTTAATTATTTGTATTGCCCTTTAGCCTTTACAGTATGAATTTCAGCAACATTCTGTGATAAATATTTCCACAAAAAATAACATGAAAATCCCTTTGATGTAAAAAAGCAAAAATTTATAATCTTAATTACCTTCGTCTTTGTTTCAGGTAGGAGGTATGCGGGCTCCTAAGGTACCCGCTACCTTGCTACTGTTGCTCTTCGCAATAGAAGCTCTAGATGCCAACAGGAGAAAGCAGAAAGAGAAACTAATACCAGCAGCAATAAATATATGTGACATCAGTGACAGAGATTCCAAAGTCCATTGCTACTGCGAGTTCAGCCAAGAAATCAACGAAGCCGTTAAGACAGAATGTTGGGTCTTCAATGGAGGAATAGAGAAAACAGACCCACTATGGACAAGCTTTACATCACAGTCAAACATAGAAACATTAGCTTTCAATGTAAGAGCAGATGGAGGACTAGACTTTGTACCATCGAAAGTACTACGATACTTGAGAAAAGTAAAACAGTTTAGCATAAAATACAGCTCAATTCACAAGATAGAGAGCTATACATTTGTCAACGTAACTTCTGTACAAGAAATGACATTGACTAAGAATCAAATCGTCTATCTTGGTAAACATGCGTTTTATAACTTGCCAAATTTAACCATACTCACATTAGATGAAAACAGAATAGTTGAACTAGAGACTGAAGTGTTCTTCGAACTACCGGCACTTCAAAAATTATACCTTACTAGTAATAACATTACCGTCATCCACGATGGAGCGTTCAAACATCTAGTCAACTTAGTTGACTTGGAACTCGATAGAAATAATATAAGCGAACTCAAGAAAGAGTGTTTTTATGGACTCGCAAATCTAAAACGCTTAGATTTAAGAAGAAACAAATTATCCAAACTTAATTCGTTTACATTTACTGAACTGTGGAATCTCCAGACATTGTTATTAGATTATAATGAAATTTATGTTTTGGCCCAGAGGACGTTTGATGGATTATCGCAATTAAGGAAGTTGAGTTTAAGCCATAACAAACTTGTAAATTTGGCCAGCAGCTTATTTGAGGGAGTCAGAGGACTGGCCGCACTAGACTTAAGACATAATAAATTAAAGAGGTTCACTTTCGAAAACCTCCATCCAATCTACGACAACATGAAGAATCAAAACAGCTACATCTATTTGGAAGGTACGTAAATCTTTATTCATTAATTTAAGAATTAAATTGTAGATAACAAAAGTGTCGATAATACTGTTAATAAGATAATTATTTTCACACTGAAGTAGCAAAAATCAATTATTTTCAACAGACGGTGTTCTCAGAAGTCGACATTACTCCAATTAGGGAATTAATAGACGCATCAATTGTTACAGGGAACGAATTCCCGTGCGACTGTCATCTCGCATGGATGCATAAGCTCCGTCACGAGGCCAAAAGCGTCAAAGTACGAACATCACTTGAAAATTTCATTTGCAAATTCAACGCGGAGCCTTCGTTAAATTCACACTTTACTTATTTCGAAAGGAGCGTTATCGGATCAAACAATTTGTACGATAGCGATGACAAAAGTCAAATAAGAGATTATTCGGATAATCCGGATGATTTTTTTCAAGACGAAACAGACGACGCTTACGTTGATGAACCAAAAGCCGTTAAGGGTGAAAATGAGAGGACATTACTTCAGATACCAGTGGAAACGTTGCCGTGTCCACCAGATGTCAAAACCGTGACCGACAGAACGTATACCTACCCATCCCAAAATGAGGCGAAAGATTACAGAAACTTAATCCAATCTTCAAAGTCGTCATCGATCGACTTGAACATTACCGCTTTTCTGACAGCATTTATGATATTAATATGGACCACAAGAATGTAAATAGCAGAAGAGATGGTAACGTATGTATTTACTTTGTTCTCGTTTAAAGGAATATTAAAATCGTCTTATTTGCGAAGCTCCTTCATTTTTCATGAAATAGTGATATTGCTTCTACAGAATGTAAATAAGAATCAACCACAAACGAAGATAAGCATCATTATCATGTAAAAAGCATTCTGCTTTTTCAGTTTCAAAAACCTTATGAAATTGTAAATAGTAACATAATTCTATGTAAAAAATGTGATATAAAGTATAAGTATAATTACGATAGAACTTGTCTTGGAAAAATAAATTTTATCGTAGGTTACTTTTCTAAAAGAAAACTCGATTTTTTCTTATCATGGAATTTCATTTACATCGTTGCAAATCTATTGAGGAACATCATGTAAATATTTGAGATATTAAAAGAAATCGGTTGTACATAATGCAATTATTAAAGAATAAGACGAAATGAGAATTTGAATGTATTAATAATGTAAAAATAATAATAAAATGTCTTTTGCCAATGTCACTGTAAACATAAAATTTTTGATTACTGATAATGGACGAGATAACTGAAGTATTGTTGTCTTAGCCACGTGTCGTTGACTTCAATGATTCTGATTACCACTGATTCTATAATATACGTAATAAATATTCGTTTATTACCAAAAGGGAACTATTAACAATTTTATCTGTAATATGTTCATGCTTTAGTTGGCATCTTTCTGTGGTGACTGAACACAAGGAATAATAAAAATGTAAATTATGATCACGCTTCACTAGTTCTATTCTTTGCGCAGTGAGCGACGCATGCATAAACCATAGTAATATGGAGAACGATTTCTTTAACCTTCACAGTCTAGTTAGCTAAAGGAAAAGGCAGGGGCGCATCTATTTATAAGCATTTTGGGCAGCAGCGTAGGGCTCCATGAATTTAAAGGGGGCTTACATTAAAGAAAAAAATAAAAAATATATTATTTTATTTACTCACTACGCTATTAGCTGCAATAATATACTTAGCTCACTTGTATTATAATGGAATATTACAACCATTCTATCTGTAATTGGTTTCCAATATATACCGTAAACATCGTTATAGCAAGCAGTTTATTGTCAAAATGGCAATTAGTTTGATTAACTATGTAGGCCCCTAAGTAGTGTTAGCACAGAGGTCCCACAAATTCACAGTCCGCCCCTGGGAAAAGGTACCTATGTATGTATAGACATACGTATTCAACTCAATGAAGTGAAGTAAGACGTTTCGCATATTGACATATTTAATTCCAATGTAATTTTATAGAAGACATGAATCTAAGCACGACAGATTACTAAATTCATACAACAACTTACAACATATCATCACGCCTGTATTCCCCGAAGAGTTAGGCAGAGGTGTACCAAGGTATACCCACAGTTCGCGGGTATGTTTAGGTCCCATGTAATAGGGGGCGAGCCTATTGCCATCAACTGGTATAAAAACCCAATAACACTTTTTGCTCGACCTGGGAATTGAACCCAAGACCTCTAGCGTAGCAGTCGCGCTTGGAATCACTAGGCTAAAGAGGCAGTTACTACTAAATACACTAAACTACATACATTGGTACTAAACACATTTAAGCCATAGTTCTGTCTCAGTCAACTTGAAATCATTTGAAAGGGATGTAATGATAATCTAAATGTATAATAGTGATTGATAGTGTTACTGCGTTTAAGTATTTATAATTTATTCAGAATGCAGCTGAAGTTGGTACAAGTGAACAGTAAAACGACAGAAATAAAAACGCTGGACTCAATACTGTAAATCATGATAGTATAGATTAAGAACAAGACGTGGATCCAACTATCGGTAATCCTGATAAATGCACGGATGTTCCCAAGTACCTACAAACAGTAAATAAATCGATAAGAGAGGGTCTCGTCCATTACCAAGTAAAGCCTTGTTTCTCTTATTTAACACAATTTTGTTTAAAAGCCCAAGTATTTGTTGGGCAAACAACCCAAAACTGACCGCAAACACAGCATTTAATTGAATTACTACATACAACTCTGAGGTTGTGTTACTATTAGATATTCCGTTAATAGCACAAACATCCCTAAATTCTAATGTTTCAATCAGAATGTTTAGAGGTAAATTAAACGTGTTGTGTGTTAATTTTACCACGTAATGTTTACTAATTTTACCTTTTACCTTTGGATCAATGAATACATTGCATTGTTCTGTTAATAGCATAAACACGTCTCAATTTAACGTTTTTTTCGGAATGTTTAAAGGTAATTTAAACATTATTGTATTTATTTTAGAGCTTACTTTGTATCACTGAATTCATTGTCTAGTTTTGTGTATATTTAAGCGGCTATGGAGTTAAGAATTTGGAAATGTCATAAAAAAATGATTGCAGTGGATTTGAACACGGAATAGAGTGTTTAATTTATGTAATCATGTTTTATACAATAAATTTACGTAACTGTATTAATAACAGTATGCTGATCAAATTCTTGATCTAAAATTAAAATATGCATGCACATGACGTACGTGACGTACACAAGCCACTAATATTGTGTAACTACTAGTTAGTCACAGCAAAGCAAACAATTAATTAATTATTAAATATATATTACTAAAAGCTAATGTTTAACAATGTCCATACTGAAATCACTCATGTCAATAGGTAATTAGTTACAAGTAAATAAAATTTGTTCCTGTGTAACATATTGTCACCTATTTACATTACCGTGTCAACAACAACAACATTACGACTTTTATTTTGCTTATTTATATTTTAATATCGTCACTGTGCATAACAACAATGTGTAGAAGTTAGAAATAAGTGTACATTTCTCCTTGTCATGCATATGGTACTCAGAACTTATTTTACTACCTCCAATTAGACACACAGCAGAAACATTCAAAAATGGAACAGAATTTGAAGAAATTATCTGCCTACTAATTTAATCGGAACTTATTTAAGGGCGGTGAAACAGTCTTAAGTCTCATTGTATTGTCCATTTCGCTCAAGGTAATTAGTCACGCCCTTATTAGCAAACAGGTTAATAGAACCCAACTGGCATCCGTAGGGATGGCAGCATTCTTAGAATCTTAATTACGAACGTTTTAAGGACTATATTAATTGTTTGTATTAATTGAACTTAGTTCGACCAAAGTTAGCTTACTGAGAATCTAGTAATTACGCCAATCTAGTTTAATGTGCCATATTATTAAGCAATAATAGCCCAATGTGCGTCCCAAACTTATGTTCAGAATGGATAATAAATAAATCAGCGTTCTATACAAGGTGATAGTTTTAAGGGAGTCATCATCTGATTAGCCTTTTCGCAACTATGTTGGGGTCGGCTTCCAGTCTAACCGGATGCAGCTGAATATCAGTGTTTTACATAGAGCGACTGCCTATCTGACCTCCACAACCCAGTAACTGGGCAACACGATACCTCTTAGTAAGACTAGTCGTCAGGCTTTCTGGCTTCTGACTATCCGTAACGACTGTCAAAGATCTACGGATAACAGCCGGGACCATGGGCACGCCTTAATAGAGGCGGTAAGTCCCCTCTTTAAGGAGTGGCTGGAGAGGCGCCACGGCGCCCTCACCTACCGCCTGACGCAGGTCCTCACCGGACACAGGTGTTTCGGGAGGTTCCTGCACCTTATCGGGCGGGAGGAAACGTCCGGGTGTCACCATTGTGTGGATCGCCCCGAGGACACGGTGGAGCACACCGTGGCGGTATGCCCCGCTTGGGCGGAGCATCGCCGAGTCCTCGTGGCGGCCATCGGCGGCGGCGAACTCTCGCGTCCGGCCCTGGTGCAAGCCATGGTCCGGAGCGAGAGGAAATGGGATGCAGTCGCCTCCTTCTCCGAGGCAGTAATGCTTGAGAAGGAGGCGGCGGGACGGTTGAGACAGCGGTTCTCCCGTCCCAGCCGCCTCGGTAGACGCTCCGGACGTCGGGAGCCGCGAGACGACTTCCGGCCACCGTAGATACGGGCCTGTGGACGGTGAGCAATGAGTAGCTCACCGTTCTTACGTTGCATAACGACAGGCCGTGTCAACGGCGCGTTCGTGTTCTACGCGCGCCTCAAAGAGATGTCAGCAAAAGGAAGGGGCCACTGAGGGCCGATGCCTGCCGGGGCTGCGGGTTGTTCCCAACATAGTTGGGAATAGGCTAAGTATATGATGGGTTTCTTTCTGGGTTTTTTGGGTTAGTCCGTGAGTTGGACCGATTGCGTGCAGCTTCAGCGTTCCAAAAAACCTCGAAAGGACCTTGACGTTTGTGTTCACGACTCGTGGAGACCATTATACTTGATTGGTAGGATTACACTCAGATTCTTATAAGCTGTCCGAATGCCCGAAACACTAAGATGACAAAGGACAATAGCACAGATGACTTAACTGTTGAAATATGACTCTGGCTGGTTAAAAGTCGAAGGTGGTAACAAATCCATACATTCACTGCATCAACTTACAGAGACAAGCTTTCAAGTAACTCTCGTAAAAATATAAAAATAAGACAACTTTAAATACTATTCATTGAAACTGTAACATTTCTTTGGAAAGTCGCCAATCGGATACGGATAGTATCGAGTAAGTGAAAAGTAACTGCCTTTTAGAGATTTGCGGATACATTTTGTATGGAACGCGATTATTTACGTTTTAACAAATGTGTTAAAACAATAACATTAGATTTGAATACAATAAAATTTATATGCATGAAAATCGGTTAAAAAAATTATGGAGTTCTGAAGCAAAAAACATGAAAAAAAAAACTAACGAATTAAAAACCCTCTCCTTTTTTGAAGTCGAATAAAATCATGTTACACGTCATATGCAATACAGCTAAACATGTCAAGTATAATTAATAAAACCGGACAAGTGCAAGTCAGACTTGCGCATGACGGGTTCCGTACCATTATCTATAAAAATGGCAAAGAGTATTTTGTGAATATTTCAAGTGCCTACCTGTTGCCATTACTGATATCGAGCTAAAAAGGGCAAAACATCACATTTTATTTTGTTTTTAGCATTTGTTGTTATAGCGGCAACACAAATACATAATTTGTGAAAATTTCAACAGTGTAGCTATTGCGGTTCTTGAGATACAGCCTCGTGACAGACAAACGGACGGACAGGCAGCGAATTCTTAGTATTAGGGTCCCGTTTTTACCCTTTGGGTACGAAACCCTAAAAACTATGTCCAAAGATGTCTTTGACATTTTATGAGCTATTAATAGATAACCAACCATTTACACAATTTCTTTTTAGTATATAATTTTATTTTTAAATTTTCCAGTTTAAAGTTTTCAATTGTAAATGTAATTTATTATTTATAGTTATTTTTTATTTAATAATAGAATAAATTATTTTAAGTATGTATTAAAATAATATTACTTTGTGGTAAAATTAGCACGAATCAAATATTTAAAATAAATTCAACATTCATCCATGTAAGTCTAACTTTATAATAAGACAATCAATTTTTTTGTGTATTATTTATTACTTTACATACCTACTTAAGTTAATCTAGATTACCGAATGTAAATAGTTCTCTGTAAAGTAATTTATTATTAATAATTTATAATTTCATTAAAGGTTGATGTTGGAAAAGTCCTTGTTTTTTTCTTTCAATCATATCCCAACCTGGCAATTTTTTTAAGTAACCCCCGACAAAATAAAAAAATCACTACCGTAGCTAACAAAAGAGCTGATAACTTTGAAGTCGTTGAACCGATTTCCATCAAACAAAGCTAAGAACACTCCCGGCTAATTAACCTTTCAAACAAAAATCAAAATCGGTTCATGCGTTCGGGAGCTACGATGCCACATACAGACAGACATACACTACACACACACGCACACAGACACGTCAAACTAATATAACCCCGCCGTTTTTGCGTCGGGGGTTCAAAAGAAAGAAAGAAATTAAGAATGTTTTTATGCACAAGTAATATCACTATTTTGATTCATACATCGTCAATTGATTCTACTAAAGACACGTTATCACTTTGTCCTACTTTTATCCACAACTGGTTTAGGAAAGGTACTTCAATGATCAGTAAAAAAAAAAACTTTTTTTACAAAAAAAAGGACAACCGCCTTCAAAAACTGAGTAGAAAGTGAGAAATAAGTTGAGCTGTGGAAGTCGGCGGCTTTGGTTCTGTTTGTTATTTTGTATTGCCACCGACTTCCAAAGGTAAAATTATTTTTTAGTTTTTGAAGGCGGTTGTCTTTCTTGGAGAAAAAGATTTTTATTTTTCGCTTTTTAGTTTCAACTTTCTGTTATCCCGATCGGTAATACTATGTAAATTAACAAGACACCACTTACACACACTTAAAGTCACACGAAAGCAGAATAATATGCAATTTTGTGAACTCGGATGACATACCGGCGAACTGTGGGTGTACATTGTTACACCTCTGCCTAACCCTTCGGGGAATATAGGCGTGATGGTATGTGTCGGATGACATATTAAAAAAAAAACAATATAAATTACAGTCGAATTGAGAACCTTCTCCTTAAAAGTTGGTTAAAAGTAAACTGGTGCAATTCTCTCTAACCGTCAATCCCTAGGATGACTGCTGACCTCGAGCTTACCCCTAAATTCATCGAGCGAGATGTTCACAGGATTACACTACAGAAAAACCTCTATCGGTAAATGGATTGGTAAATGCAGTATTTTACAGATTTTTTTAGGTTGTAGCCCGAACTTTGGAAGTTGATTATGCGACGAAAAGTACGTGAAGCCGTCGGTCCAGCGATCTCTTCCTGGTGTTGTCGGAATGCCGTCTCATCAGACTGCAACAGTAAGAAAGAGATAGTACACCTGTCTTCATAATATGGCTTCGGGAAATTGTAATATTCCCAGAATTAATTAACATTGTGTTTGATGTAGACACAAATTAGGTAGATGTACCTACACGGTACCTTTAACATGACTCACATACAACCATAATTATTAACGAAAATGATTGGCGATATTATTACCTTGTACTATGCCGGATATTTGTCATATTACGCCTGTATTCTCCGAAGGGTTAGGCAGAGGTGTAAAAATGTACACCCACAATTCGCCGGTATATTTAGGTCCCATGTATAGGGGGCGAGCCTATTGCCATTAACCGGGCACAAATCCTAACTCCGAGCTGCTACTGAGAATTTCATAGAAAAACACAATAACACTTTTTGCTCGACCTGGGAATCGAACCCAAGACCTCTAGCGTAGCAGTCGCGCTTAGGACCACTAGGCTACCGAGGCAGTTCATTAGGCTACCACTAGGCTACCGAGGATATTTGTCATGTATTTTACAAAGTACAAAGTAAGTAAGTTTTTAGTACAAAGGATCAAATAGTAGGTAGGTATGTAAGTATGGTAATAGCAAAAATATTTTACGTCTATACTGATAATATAAAGAGGTAAAGGTTATGAGTTTGTGAGGCGGTAATCTTTGGATCTACTGAAAAGATTTTAATTTTTTTTTTACCCTTACTAAGCCAACTTATTTGTGAGTGCCCTAGACATATAACATCACGCTACGACCCATGGGAGCGGAGCGACGACAGAAAGACAGGTGAAATAAGCCGCGCGGACAAAGTCGCGGGTAGTTCGTTATGTTTTATAATCACAACGCGAACGAAGTCGCGGGCAACAGCTAGTGTAAAATATTTTACCCTTTTTTCAAAACAGTGTTGATTTTTATGAACTGCCAGGCGTGTTTTATTGGTATGATAAGTAGTATATTAGTAACTGATATTCGGTACTTTCTGCCTACCTCAATTAGAAGAAGGCGAGAGCCGAAGGGTAAAATGTAGTCGCAAGAGATGTACTCAGCGACAATCAATTTCTACCAATTTTGATAAATTAAAGGCATTTTTGACAAATTGAGTTCCTAAAGTTACTAAAATAATGATGATCTATGACATGTAGAATTGCGAAGGAAAACAATATTAGCCAAGGTATCCTAATACCTAACTACATAGATATCCCTATGCTAACGTTCAGTTAATTCATAATGTCTATACTTAGTACCAGAACTGGAATGCACCTTATAATTATAGTTAATAGACTAGATTTCAGCTTGAGCGCTCCACGTCAGCTTCAGCTAAGTTCTCAGTTGGTCTGCATTCAATTCTGCGGTAGGTTAATATGTTAGTGTTCCCAAATCGCATCACTCTGTATTCACAGACGCCAAACACGTCTAGCAATATTGGATAGACTTGGTTTGTTAACCGTAGTTTACTTTGCAGCGTACGGAGTGTTGAAAGACTAATAATTTACTAACACAATAAAACAGCCTCGTTAGCGTAGTGGTCCTAAGCGTGACTGCTATGCTAGAGGTCTTAGGTTCGATTCCCAGGTCGACCAAAAAGTGTTATTGGGTTTTTCTATGAAATTCTCAGTAGCAGCTCGTAGTTAGGATGTGTGCCCGGTTTATGGCAATAGGCTCGCCCCCTATTACATGGGACCTAAACATACCGGCGAACTTTCGGTGTACATAGGTACACCTCTGCTTAACCATTCGGGAAATGCAGGTGTGATGGTATGTATGTTATAATAAAGCTGAAGACTTTTTTGTAACTACCGGTCGGAATGGAATAAATATTTTTGTATATGATATGATTTATGAGGAATACTATCCATAGTTATAATATTAGGAAGCTGAAGTGGAAGGTGAGTTGAACGCGCTTATCTCAGGAACTTCTGGTTAGAATTGAATTTTTTTTTGTATTGTATAATTAATTTATCGATTTCCTTTATAACATCACGTCACGACACACGGGCAAGGAGCAGTAACCAAGCCGTAACTTAACGCGGGTGAAAAAAAAACACGCGAACGAAGTCACTGGCAGAAGCTTGTTTACATACAAAATTACGCTATGACTGACTGGAGTGAAGCAGTAACCAAAGAAGTGACTTAATGCGAGTGAAAAAAGCCACGCGGTCCAAGTTGTGGACAGACAGGAAGACATAAAGAGAATAAAAAAAAACTATTTACACACATACCATCACGCCTATATTCCCCGAAGGGTTAGGCAGAGGTGTAACAATGTACACCCACAGTTCGCCAGTATGTTTAGGTCCCATGTAATAGGGGGCGAGCCTATTGCCATATACCGGGCACAAATCCAAACTCCGAGCTGCTACTGAGAATTTCATAGAAAAACCCAATAACACTTTTTGCTCGACCTGGGAATCGAACCCAAGACCTCTAGCGTAGCAGTCGCGCTTAGGACCACTAAGCCAACGAGGCAGTTAATTTAATTTGACTATTTTCTCCTAGGTAGGAGAGATATGTAGAGGTATTTCACAAGTGATTCATCCCCATTATAATTTCTTTCTTTCCATTTTAAATGCACCTAAGTAAGTGCAATTTCAAGTTCTACCACGAGTGCGCGTAGTAAACGTAATAAAAAATTAACCGATATTTACATTAAAACCATCCCATTTTCACATACATATTTATTGAGTCTGAAAGCTTCATTAATAGGAAATACAAATAGTTCATGTATAAAATTCAACCAAAAATTTTTTTGATTGTCTTATTTTTATGTAACTAAAGTATCCTTGCTAGGCCTATTGATTATAGTTATTTGTAAGTTAGTTATTTTGCCCTTCTTAACCAGCATTTTCTACCCCTAAGTGCTCCAGTAACTAAGTGCCCAGATATTTAGTCTGTGCAAGTTAAAAGTTAGCGACGACTCGGTAACCACTAATGTTCACAATAAAAAAAAACTTATCTTAGAAAATGCTGTCTGACAGAATAGCAAAATAAAATAATAATAAAAGAATATGTTTTCAATGCGAGCGCTGATTGGTGCCAAGAGACCGCTTAGCTTGTGGAAATGTTGGCAACAGAGATATGTGGAGGAATTGGCTGTTAAGAATAAAGAAAGAAATCACGATTTGAAATTAGAACTACTGGCTAAAAATGTTTGTACCGGCGAACTGTAGGTGCACATTGGTACGCCTCTGCCTAACCCTTCGAGGAATGCAGGCGTGATGGTATGATGGTATAATTTTCAATTGCTATTATGAGCAATTTCCGTAGGCTTTTGCGAATGACGTTAGATTCAGGAATGTAATTACGAGCTCTAGAGCTTGTACCAGTACTCATAGGGTAATTACATTCGTTCGTTTAAGCGATTACTAGTGATTGCTTAAATAGGCTTAAATCGACATTAGGTTGTGCTATACAAAACAGGATCCTTGGTGGTCTCCTACCCCCCGCTGGGTTCTGGCTGTGGTTTGGCCTGATTACCTATGTTGTTGATCGAAATAAATTACAAGCCTTTTTTTCATAGTGACACATTTCTTATCATTAGACCTGACATTATTCTTATTATGAAATGTTAATATCTCTAGGGCAAAATTTATGAGATCGCGTCTCCGACATGCTAAAGTGACTACGTCACCGACATGTTAAAGTGACTGCGTCACTGACATGCTAATGTGACGGCGTCGCCGACCAGCTTATGTAACGTGTTGCGCCAGTTATTCCAAAGTTTTACGTATTTACGTCTGTCGGACGTTCTTATTACTACCTTTTTAGGGTTTCGTACGTCCTAATAAAAATCGGTACCCTTATAGGGTTACTCGTGTGTCTGTCAGTCTGTCCGTCACAGTCAATTATCTCTGAATCTACTAGACTGATTAAGTAGAAATTTAGTCCACATATTCATTTCTGTGACCCAAACGCAGAGGTGTGACGTGAATAGACGTAATCTGTATATGGGGGTCACTTTTGAGGGCAAGACGGATATTAATAATATATATATAGCATACTGCATCGTGTGACATATCAAATGAAAGGGCTTGTTGTGAGAGTCTTAAATATTTTTTTTTATAATTTGAATATAAATAGTTTCCAAGTTATTCAAGAAAATAGACAAAAATTGACCATTCCCCCTTATTTCCGAAAGTACCGAACCTAAAATTTTGAAAAATATACACGAATCTACTTACAGATTATAGGAAAACTTATAAGAAGTTCATGATATTAAAATAACATGGTAAATCACTCAATATTGTGTAACAACTTACATTTGCATTTTAGAGATAATGGTACGGAACCCTTCGTGCGCGAGTCCGACTTGCACTTGGCCGGTTTTTTATAGATCATTTCACATGCAAAAGAAGTACCTCATCAAATGGTACCATCGTTGTCAATAATTCAGCAAAACCCATCGTCATTCACCAAACATAAGTCGTTTATTATACAATACATATTTAATTCCATACGGAACGAAAATCCAACTGAATCGCCTATTTATCAAACCACATTGTGAAATTTAAATAAGGGTATCGGATTAACATGATCCGGTACTGTCATTTATTATTTACAAGAAACAACTGATGCTAGCCGGGCTTGGAGTTAAAAGATCTTCTTAAAGTCGAAGCTCAAGACTTTGATGTTGAACACCACTCGACTTAATCCTTCCTAGATTCTCATTGGTGTATTCTGAAAATAGATGAATGGTAGTTTCTGAAAACTAACACAGACAGAAGCATTAAAATGTAGTATGGTAACACGGAATTCAAATGCGAATTTGTCGTGAAAACAGTTTTGTTTTTATTTCAATTTCAAAAATAACTACTACGTTTCCGACACTTTAAATCTATCAAAAGTTTTTGTGAAAAAAAAAATGATTTTGTATTTTTTGTTAGAATAACATAAAATAGCCTATAATATACTGAACGTATTAGCTTTCGCAAACCAGCGTTCAACTGTTTCAGAGTCGACCAATTATCGACAAAATATCAAGTCAACATACATGCATGTGATTGTACGGATCTGAGAGGTATAAATCATTTGTATTAGAACTATTGTGAAAATTACTTTTAACTTGCCAACAATTTTGACAATTTTGTAACATTGCTTGTCGCTGAGATTATTATAGAATAGGATTATGCAAAAAAGATTGTTACAGAAGCCCTATAAACATGTTGGTTAAACTCAAACCGAGAAGCTACAAAAAAAAAAAAATTATGTACCCCCCCCCCCAGAAGAATAGAAATCCCTACAGCAGCTAACTAAAGAGCTGATAACTTTGAAACCGGTGTACCGATTTCCATCAAACTTATATAGTTTTTTAGTTTAAAATGATAATCATGTACTGTCTGGCGTGCGCGCCGGTGAAGTGTGTAGAGTGACGCAAGCGCCGGCCGCGACTCGCTGCCGCGATGCCGCCCCCTTCCGCCCCTGCCTCTCCGTCGTCTTAATGATGCGGGCCGGAACAGATGTTATAGTGCACAATTGTGTGCGCAAACATAGGTGCACTCCTTCTTCCCTATCTTTCATAGTAAAACTCACATTCACAAACAGCCATACCCTGTAGGCCATACAAATATTTCTTCCATGTTGGATTAAACCAGCAAGAAGCAGCGCATCACTCAAACGCTCAGCCACGACGAAAATCGTGTCGTCCATTTCGGAAAACACACAAAGACACAAATCACTAAAGGCCTGTTAATCGCGTTTTCCTAAAAGTAAAACCAAAAGAAAAAAAAAAAGGAAACCCTGACAGTAGAATATAAATCCCTACCGCAGCAAACAAAAGAGCTGATAACTTTGAAACCGCTGAACCGATTTCCATCAAACATAGCTAAGAACACTCCCGACTAATATACATTTCAAACAAAAAAAACTAAATCAAAATTGGTTCATGCGTTCGGGAGCTATAATGCCACATACAGAGACACATACACACACACAGACACGTCATACTTATAACACTCTGCCGTTTTTGCGTCGGGGGTTAATAAATAAGTCAAAGCTATAAAATAATGTCACGTTATTGTCAAAAAAAGTAAATCTAGAGAACAACAATATTTATAAATGTAGCTAATGAAAACAGTACCGTTTGATCAATAGTAAAGCTCATGTTAGACTAATGAGGCGATGAAATCCGTTCACGTAAAACATAAAAGGGTCCAAGGAAACCAGTACACTACGGAACCAGTTTCAAAGCCCCCGAAATTCCATGTGAGGACATGTTGAAAAGTTTTTACTACCCCCAAAGGGCAAAACTTCCACACTGTTTTAATTAGTTCGGAGTCATTCCAACATAAAATGAAGGTGAACACTCATCGCGGCTGCCTGTACTTTATCTTCATATTGGAGTTCAGTATTCATGTTAGGTCATATTTTTGTTATGTAAGCAAAAAAGTTTAGATTATAACCTACATTTACTATTTAAGTTAGTGTAAGTACCCAATAAAATAAAATAAATAAATAAAAATAGTTTATTAGTAAAACAAGAAGAGGCACGGCAAACAACTGACATACATTTACGAAATTTCTCCCATGGGGGTAGGCAGAAACCACAGAACGCTACAATCCTTACATACTCCTATCGCCACATCCACGTTCATACAAGCACGCCGGTTACGAGTACTAACAATATTTAACTAAAAGTGTGTATTATCAATCTATAAATATTAGCAGAATCCGAAATAAAATGTTTAGTATTATTTTCTTTATTCCTAACTTAGACATACGTATATTTGTGTATGTATATTTGTATATATATTGCTTTTGGCAGCAGCTCTGCCTGTTTAAGGTCGGAAATATTATCCACCGGGAAAGCAGGGATAAAAAGACCCGACATTAAAATAAAATTGTAAAGGGCATTGAAAATCTCGTCATTTTGATTCGCAATGGGAAATGACGATGGCTTTAATTCGAAATTCTGAGTTCGATAGTTACAAAGACAAAATAAATCCGAATAAAGTAAAACACAGTGACATCACAGGAAAACGAAATTCGTGATTTCCAAATTGAAATTGTCAAAGAAGTTTTAATTTGTGACGTATTAAAGCTATCAACTTTTTTTTTATAAACTTATTGCTTGGTGATGGCCCTATGGTTAAGATGACCGCCTCTCATGGATGTGGTTGTTTTTTTTTTTTTGGTGGGTGGTAAATCATCAAATAACTTCTCCCGCCCTGGCCGGGGCGGGAGGGAGTGTCAGACTTTTACTGACTAAAACCCACCCATGTTCCTTCTTGTGCCCTTTGCGTTCCGGGGGCGCGGTATCTCTTGCGAACAACCCGCAGCCCCGGCAGGCATCGGCCCTCAGTGGCCCCTTCCTTTTGCTGACATCTCTTTGAGGCGCGCGTGGAACACGAACGCGCCGTTGACACGGCCTGTCGTTATGCAACGTAAGGACGGTGAGCTACCCATTGCTCACCGTCCACAGGCCAGTATCTACGGTGGCCGGGAGTCGTCTCGCGGCTCCCGACGTCCGGAGCGTCTACCGCGGCGGCTGGGACGGGAGAACCGCTGTCTAAACCGTCCCGCCGCCTCCTTCTCAAGCATTACTGCCTCGCAGAAGGAGGCGACTGCATCCCATTCCCTCTCGCTCCGAACCATGGCTCGCACCAGGGCCGGACGCGAGAGTTCGCCGCCGCCGATGGATGTGGTTACGGGTGAGATACCAGGTCAGTATTGATACTGAGCTTATATGTGACCTCCTTAATTCATATGGGCTTTGTAAGTTTATATTGGAGTCGTCAATCAGCCTTGAGCAAGTACGGTAATCAGTGCTCGTGGCTTATATGTATGAAAAAAGTTCATATGTGTGTGGTCATATGTGTTTGTAAAAAAGGTCATGGGTTTTTCTATGAAATTCTCAGTAGCAGCTCGGAGTTAGGATTTGTGCCTAATTAATGGCAATTGGCTCGCCCCCTATTACATAAGACCTAACATACCGGCGAACTGTGGGTGTACACTGGTACACCTCTGCCTAACCCTTCGGGGAATACAAGCGTGATGGTATGTTATGTTATTACTTACTAGATGAAAGTAAAAAAAAAGGTCTTGCATTGTTTTCTACTTTTGATATTAACTAAAAAAACTTAAAGCTTACAAGGTTTTTCATTTTCAAATTACGAAATATCCATACACTTTCTGTGCGAAAGCAATAAAAATAAAACAAGGATAATAAGTCTTCATTCATAGCAACACAGATCTCAGGCATTTTTTTCTAATATAACTACTCTTGTACAACAATATGAGCAGAAACTCAGGACCTTCAAAAGAATGTCGTACGCAAAGGAGCGTAAGCCGTCGGTAACATTCGATCCTAAAAATAATCCCTGTTCCAAATATCGTGTAAAAATAGTAAGGCGTATTGAAAACTGAAACAAGAGTCACAAGAAAGCAAAACACTTATTTACTTGGATGACATTTTTTGTTTTATTTTTTTATTTAGCAACCAAGCTGCAGAATCGATTTTGATTAAATTTCTATGTGACCAATCTAAAAGTTTAATCTTTTAAAACAAATCCAAATCGGTTGATAAATGACGGTGTTCTGAAGTAATAAAAAAAAAACGAATTGATAACCTCCCAATTAAAAAATAATATGGGAAACAACTTTGATATTTTTATGTTTAAAATCACTGTTTTGGTAGTGAGCAATGTAACGCACGCTATGCATTCTGTATCTAACATAACAAGGATCGTAGGGGGCATTTAAAGATTACTCAGAATATTTCAAGTTTTCCTTTTTAATTTTAAACAACGTTAAAAACATTTGATACTTTGATCTTTTATGTCTCCGTAACCAGAAGGTTTCTAGCTCCAGTACAGAACAAAAAAATATCGCAATAATGGAAAGAACACCTAGGCTTCGTGAAACGTCTTTTCACACCCCTTATTCTACAAACAACTATTTAAAGCAAAGAGTTCACTAATCAAACCAATTGTTATTCAGACCACAAGTTATGCACGATCAGAGCTTCCCCTTAATTTCACAATTTGACATAGAGGATTGACATCTCCATAATTATGTTCGTACATTATTTATGTTACGATCTCGGCCCTTCCTAGTACTCTTGGGTAGAGTATTGCGAAATTACACCACAAAATTGCAGAACACGTTAGATAAACAAGGGGGGAGGTGTAGGGTCCCCCAATGTTGGTGTCAGTTGGGTTTGAGTTGGTTGGAATGTCGTTGGGACAATGTTGACGCGTGTTTGCCACATAATTTGATGTACGGTGTGGCCGTTAATATTAATAAAGGTATGAGATTTGGATGAATAGTTTGACATAATTATGCTGCCTAATTATAGGACAAGGCTTCCATTTAAATCGGGCTTAAACAAAAGAACCACTTTTTATTTCAAAATCTTTGTATTATAGAAATAAAGCTCTCATTTTTTTTTGTAAAATAACTTATAAGTAGCACCAATATTATTAAACTTAAAAGTGTATTAGTTTTTTTTTTTCAAACGCGCAATTCTTTAGAACATCTGGTTTGAGTTTGACTGGAGTTTCTTGCCGCTCCTTCATGCGAAACTAACCTTCTGGAAGGGGTAACTGTAGGTTCTTGTATATGACGCTCAAAAGTGCCTTTTAATGGTCAAATTAAAATAAATGGTTTGATATTAACTGAGTACTATCCTACTGCGAAAGTTTGTGAGGATGTATTGATGTTTGTTACTCTTAACGCTTAAACGTCTGAACTGATCTGGATGAACTTTGGTACATAGATAGGTTATAGTCTGGAATAAGATATAGGCTACTTCTTATCCCAGAAAAATGTACAATTTCCGTGGGATAATAGTTCAACTTTGACGCGGATAAAGTCGCGGGCAGAAGCTAGTAGTAAACTAGGGATCCATAAGAACATTCATGCGCACACAAAAAATGGCTGTCATACATAATTAAACACAAAATACATACAATATCAATTCCACCATCACAAAGTGATTAGGCAACAAATACTCTCTCACTACTAATTATGATTGCTCGTGGAAGTGGTAATTTTCCCGATCAAAGGCAAGCGCAGTCCACTTGCATAAATTTAGACTCGACCATTCAAATTGTATAATATCTACGTAGAAGTTCTCGTATGTGCGCTAGGAAGTCCGTCATTTCTCTCCCCACAAAATTTATCAACTTTATTAATATGATACCTACTGGCTAACTGCCTCGGTAGCCTAGTGGTTCTAAGCGCGAATGCTACGCTAGAGATCTTGAGCTCGATTCCAAGATCAAGCAAAGTTTTATTGGGTTTTCCTATGAAATCCTCAGTAACAGCTCGGAGTTAGGATTTGTGACCGGTTAATGTTAAAACGCTCGCACCCCCTATTATATGGGACCTTAAACACACCGGCTGACTGTGGGTGTGCATTAGTACACCTCTGCCTAACCCTTCGGGGATGATACCTACTAGCTTTTACCTACGACTTTATGCGCGGAAATTTACTTACAGAAAAAAGAAATTGATCGGAAAATATAGCCTATGCTAATCAGGGATAACGTATCATCCTATTAGCGAAAGGAAAAAAATCCTGAATCGGATCAGAAGCTCTGAAGATTAACGCGTTTAAACAAACAAACTCCAGCTTTATAATATTTATTACTAGCGTTTTCCCGCGATTTCGTCCGCGTGGTGTTTTCCTCTTTAGATACTGCTACGCTCCCGAGAGTCATAGCGTGACGATACATAACCTTTACTATTTCTCATTAATCTGGCTATAAAATGTAAAAATATTTTTTGAAATACGAATGGGAGTCCCAGAGATTCGTGCATACAAACAAACAAAAAACTCTTCATCTTCATTATATTAGTAAAGATTTATGATAATATTTAGAGCAATTATACTTGACGAAGGACTTACCTACTTCATCACTTAAGTACTTTAGTCGTTAATCTTAGTGAAACATGTGGAGGAAATTGTGTAAGTACATAAGTGTCTGAAGGGGACAAACTTACATTGTACAGACGAGGTCTCCGCACGACACGGTACGACACGGCACGGCATGATACGGCTCCTACCCTGCGTGTCGCGGGTTCGATTCCTGGTCGAAACAAATTTTTGTATGACCTACAGATAGTTGTTTGTGTATGTGAGTTTATTATGTTTGTATTGCACACACGATACAGCAGAAATTCCTAGTGTTGGGCAAGGATTTTCAGAAAAAACAAAGAAATAGAAATAAGAGTAAGTAAGAGTGTTTTTTTTTGATAAAACATACTTGCTACGTATTCGGCTCCTTACAGACTTCGTGTACCGTGTTCTGCGATACTGCTAAGGTCAAAGTTTCAAAGAAAGGAAGGAATTGTCCGCACGCTTGCATGAGCACACTAAGCTCACGGCTTGTACAGTCTTTTCTTTTTAAAAAACTTCCTTCATCCATGACATGGTGGATATTATTTTGTGAGAATTCTCGCATTTCTGCAGTATTGCGACTTTAATAAGTAGTTCTGTATTTATCAGGTCGCTTGCATTAAAAATTTTATTTAGTTCCTAGCATGGAATTTAATTACAAAATATTCTACTACTACTAAACGCGAAAGTTTATGACAACGGATGGATGAATGTTTGTTACTCTTTTTCGCGTAAACGGAAGTAGCTGAAATTTGGAACACATAATATATATATGTATGTATTCTCCAGACTGATTCCGGCCACGGCGGCTAGTCTTTATTCTTACTAGCCAAGTACGCAGGAGATATTATAGTGCACAAGTATGTGCGCAAACACAGGTGCGCTCCCTCTTCCCTGATTCTCATATTCTGATGGGACGGCAATCGGACACAATCGGTGAGAAATCAGGCGCAAGACCAACGGCTTTACGTGCTTTCCGAGGCACGGGCGTGTCACACCACTAAATTCCAAACTCCGGGCTGTTACTGAGAAATTCCTGATAGAAAAACAGTTTTTGCCCGACCCGGGAAACTAACCCAGGACCCCACGCTCAACAGTCGTGCTCGCCACAACGAGACCAACGGGGCAGTTCATATAGATTGGTCTAGAGTAAGACATAGAATAACTTATATCCTGTTTTTGTTTACCCGTGAGATAATTTAGGACTTGGCTGAATCCTGAGATCTACGCCATCGAAGTCGCCGACAGAACCTAGTCAAACATAATGGGCTCGTGTTAACAACAAACTTGGAGTTAAAGGATATCTCTGCCTGGCGCAAGCGGGCCTAAGATTATCGTTAAATATTTGCGATCACGAACTTCAACTCAGTAATGATATGTATATACCGTCTTAAGCGAAGATTAAAATTTTCGCAAACAAATCTTCCGAAAGCCAAATACCACGTAATTCAAGACCGTATTCCTAAGCACGGTATTCCTGCAAAACCCTTCTCAACTCCATATTACTCTAATATCCAACAAATTCTACAGCTTTACATTTAGTACTAAAAACGAGGCCTAAATTGTGTATAAACTTTACGCCCTGTCGCAAATACACGTGTGACGTTATATATTGCGTAAACACAGCCTCTTAGGTTACATAAAACCGTAAGATATCCGTGACGTAATAGGTCATTTTATTAAACGTCGCACGAGGCGTCTCATGCCTTCTAATTTAGATATTTTTAGCTGTAAATTATATCCCCGTTCCGCTGATTCCTGATTGACCCAATTCTAGAAAGTGAACGGAGTAATCCGACGTTTTGAAATGAATAGGAAAGCAATCGCGATTCAGGGAATCAGTAACGGTCTGAATAAGGAAATGAGAAAAATTGTATTTCCTAAAATGTGTTTTGGAGATACTCAGAGTTAAAAAAAACGAACTGGGATCACGAAATGATGATTGCTCAATGATGCTGCTGTATCTAGGCAAATACACTTCAATTTAACGTGACCGATGGTGGGTATCATTAAAAGGTAGAATTTCAAAAATAATAAACATGTGCACAAAAAATATTGACTCCATATAAATATATACGGTTTTTCGCAAAAACCGCAGTTCTTTCTAAACAATTTCATTGAAAACAAAATTTTTGAGCTAGTTTTTTCAACCGAAAACTGTGAATTCGGGAAGTGCAGTCAGTCACTTTGAGCGACGTTGCCAGACACATGCCCTGGCGTCCTCTCGTACATTTCCCTCCTTGAAATCTATCGTTCCTGTCTCCAATATGGGTCCCAAAATAGTTTAAGTTTTGTTAACATTCTCCGATTAGCGGTTTTGGTTCGGTGCCCTAAATTTTGGTCACAGAAGAAAATCTCTCAGACATTCTAAATCCGAGTTTGCTCATTTGTTAGCTTTGATAGCAATCTGTTATTAATGGTAATCTTAGGCTTCAAGTTTTGATGTCTTTAATGTAAAAGGTACTTCAAATATACACGTTCTCGTTCTTGTAATTACATATGAGATAAAACACGTGAACCGTTGTTAAGGACAATATCTGAACTTGTAACAGTTGTCTAGTGAGGAAGTATTTTGAGCTCATGAAATCACTGTCTAACGTTATTGAAAAAGTTTTGATGGACGCCTTGACGTGTATTTAGACAGATAGCAAAAATTCCTTTGTAAATGTTCAGTTCAACGAATTGTTGTCATTCTTGGAAATGAAAGAAATTTTCTCTTTAGAGAAAAAAATAAATATAGTTTATTCTGTACAAACGAAACGCGTGATAAAGACTTTCAATGTACTTTTAATATATATTAACACAAAGATAAGAGTTTTCTGTTTTTTGTATAAAAAAGTAAGGCTACTCAGCTTTGCCATTGTATAAAAAATAATCGTAACACGTCCACCAAAACTGGGTTTTTAGATGACAAATGTGACTTAGCTATTGTATTCCCAGTCGTAGGGAGTTACAAATTCTAACTAACATGGATAAGCACTTCATACTGTACTAAACTAGATGTCAGAGCCTAGACAAGCTTCTTTGACTAATATGAAATCCTACTACAAGGGTATGTATATATGGATGAGAGGAGATACGCGAGGGCATGTATGTTTGCTTTTTTTCCGGATGATGACAAATGACTTCCCCCGCCCTGGACTCTAGTGTCTGATTTTTACTGACTAAAACCCACCCATGTTCCTTCTTGTGTCCTTTGCGTTCCGGGGGCGCGGTATTTCTAAATAATTCCAAGGCAACAATTTACATCTGGGACAAAAGCCATTTCTACTAGCAACTAGTTTCCTTTTTTATGTACTAAAAAGGTCATAAATAATTTATCAAAGACACATTATCATAAAATAAATGTATGTTCGAATTTATTTTTACATATTCTCTAAGCCAACTTATAAAGGCACCTGCCGCCAAACGTTAACTATTTCTTGTTTCATTTTATTTCATACAAATAACAGAGGCACGTTTATTTTATTTATTATCGTTATTTATGTTAGTTCACAAAACCAAATGTCATTTTGTCGTGCCGTTTGTGGTTAGGACATTTGAATTAAAGGTTTTTGATGTAACATTTTGAACTCTAACTATTCGTGGCCACGTGGTACTTGAATATGAAACCTTGCTGGACTATACCCACAGTCGCCAGACCCACGTCACTTCGGCATGGGTGAAGTTTTGAGTAGTATTAGTGCCCTGTTCAATAAATTAAAAACAAACGTGTACACACAACAAAGTGGGTAGCACCTTATATACTTAACTAGCTTCTGTCAGCGACTTCGCAATTTCGCGTGGTTTTTTCATACGCTTTAAGTTACGTCTTTGGTTACTACTCCTCTCCCATGTCTCGTAGCGTGATGTTATATAGCCTATAGCCTTTCCCAATAAATTGACTATCCAACACAGAATAGTTTTTCAATTCGAACCAGTAGTTCCTGAGATTATCGCGTTCAACCAAACAAACAAACAAATACAAACACATATTAGTATAGATTACCTGAATTTTTAATATATCTCTTACATGCATAAATGCGAAAGTTTGTATGGATGTGTGTTTACTTTTTAATCACACCAGAACTGCTTAACGAATCTGGATGAAATTTAGACACAGAGATAGATGGAAAAATGTACATTTCCGGTGGAATATATCGATTTTGACGCGGACGAAGTTGTAAGCAGAAATGTAGTTCTCAAATAAACAAATCGTTTCCCAGCAATATTTTTTTCTCAGAATTCTGTAGTTTGATTGTCAGTTTGTGTAGTTAACGGTTATGTAATGTGTACACCTCGTATTACGTAGCTATGATAGAAACTTCCTAGGACTATATTTGTTGTTCTGAATTTCACTTTTCTGCATCTACTGTATTCTATAACTGCCTCGTCGGCCTAGTGGTCCTAAGCGCGACTGCTACGCTAGAGGTCTTGGGTTTAATTCCCAGGTCGAGCAAAAAGTGTTATTGGGTTTTTCTATGAATTTCTCAGTAGCAGCTCGGAGTTAGGATTTGTGCCCGGTTAATGGCAATAGGCTGGCCCCCTATTACATGGGACCTAAAAACATACCGACGAACTGTGGGTGTACATTGGTACACCTCTGCCTAACCCTCTGGGGAATACAGGCGAGCTGGTATGTTATGATGGTATGTACATCTACTGTTATTGCATACACAACAACACATTCCAATAATATATGCCTTATAAACCAACACAATAATACACAAATCGTACGCTCCAATAATTTTCAAAATTCAACGTAACAGAACGTAATATAGTTCGTCACAATATCCATACATCGTAAAGAGATGGAAACAGGTGTCTTTAATTTAGAAATATAAATCAACCATTTTACCATGATCTTCCCCTCAAATCTTTCAACAACCATTACGGATTACGTAGGGGTAGTATCACGTATGGTGATGTATCAAGCTACGCTGGATAGTGTAGAATTTACTGTAAGGGACGGAAATTAAGGGGGTTTCAAAGGTTGAACAGATTATTGGAATTGTTCGACTTTACAGCCGAAATCTGAGCTCTTTAGTTTGGGGAACACTGTTGTTAATTTAGATTATATGTGCCTTTGTTTTATGTAAATTTAACGTTGATTAAGTATTGGTAGCGTGTGTAAGGGATCCGGTCTATCGTATGGTTAATTGAGCCGATATGTTAACCGGGGCCATTTTGGAATTTAAATAATGATAGATTCTCTTCAGTATGGGAAAAATTCTGATATGTTACAAACTGGATTAAATTCTTAAATAAAAACCAATTTTCGTAATTATTTTTTTTTGAACTGCCTCGTTAGCCTAGCTTAGGTCCTAAGCGCGATTGCTACGCTAGAGCTCTAGGGTTCGATTTCTAGGTCGAGCAAAAAGTGTTATTGGGTTTTTTTATGAAATTCTCAGTAGCAGCTCGAAGTTAGGATTTGTACCCGGTTAATGACAATAGGCTCGCTCCCTATTACATGGGACCTAAACATACCGGCGAACTGTGGGTGTACATTGTTACACCTCTGCCTAACCTTTCGGGGAATACAGGCATGATGGTATGTATGTAATTTTTTTTTTCAAAATATAGTCGCGTTCTTATCTCAGCGAGAATCAATGACAAAATATTTTCATAAACGTA
Organism: Caradrina kadenii; assembly: GCA_947462355.1. Lineage (NCBI taxonomy): Eukaryota > Metazoa > Arthropoda > Insecta > Lepidoptera > Noctuidae > Caradrina > Caradrina kadenii. Next base: position 12,277,456 of record OX381684.1, on the reverse strand, counting down.
GATAATGGAAAGAGATATATTTTAAACATTCCAAAAAATACGGAAATTTTTACTTTATGTCGAAATTAGGTTTAATTTCCATAAGACATATCTAGTAAACAGTTGTCACCTCAATGTCACCTTATTAGCGATTTCGAATGTAGTTTATGGCAACACTATGAATTCCTTAAGTCAATCCTAGGTTTACTGTCTAATAACAGTCATCTCCAAAGACCGTTGCTCTTAGTGTGGTGAGAGTAGAACATCCAATACTGTATTTGCTCCTTGTAGTTTCTACTAATAATGTAACGCGGTTTTCCCTGCGTTACGTTACGTGGGATTACTGCCTCGCTTCTTTGAGTCATCACATGTTATACCACAAATGTTTTGTTTAAATTTCACCAGTAGTTTCTGAGTATAGCGTCATCAAACAAACAAACATATTCTTCAGCTGAATTGTTCATTAAATTATATTAAGTAATATCATAAAAAATAAAACATAAACAATATCATGTAAAGATTCAGAATTCGTGTCCTCTTTAGAACAATACAATCTTCTTTTCTTCGATCTAACATTCTGTTTCTTGAACGAAAAATATATGTATCAAAAGTTAAATGTTTACTGAATTCTCAACAACCAATCACAGCAGCTCACACTCGCTTGACAATTTATTTTACACATTTATATTCATTTGAGAAGCCAAGGCTTACTGTCTAATAACAAAACGAGTTCCAACTTCAGTCCAGGCAAACCTTCCAGCCAGTTTTTCTATTACGAACTTTATTCTGACTAATTAAAACAAAATTGATAACTTAGACGCGGTTCTAAAGTCAATTTTAGTATTCTGAACTTTACGTGAGTTGAAATTAAGTTTAAATTACAAAAATTGACTCGAAAGGTTAGGCGAGAACTTATTTTGTAATGAAACTGTAAAGGATGTGGTAGTTAATATTTTCTTTTAGTAATAAAGACTTAAATGTAGTGATGGCACAGTGGTTTAGGCGCTCGCCTCTTAAGCGTAAGATTGCGGGTTCGAATCCGGACAAGTATGAATATGACTTTTAAAATTCGTATGTACTCTCTATGTTTATCTTCGACATCATTGACATACGTGAAGGGAAACATAGTAAGAAAACCTTGCTTATAACTAGTGTAAGTCTGAGATTGCCGATCTGCTTAAAACAAACGTGGTAATCAGCGCTAGTGCCTTCTTTGTATGAGAAGAAGCCTTTGCCCTGCAGTGGAACAAAAATAGACTGGTAAAAGAATATAAATTATTCTTTAATAAAGACTTACAGTTGGCCGTCTGTATCCACATTAATAGGATCGATAACATGTCTGCCAAGAACAGAGACTCTGGCTTAATTGGTAAAGCCATATCGAGCATAAGCGGAAGTCATTAGTACCTACAGGCATTTAACCTATTAGGAGGTGTTTAGCTTTATGTCTAGGTACAACACGAAATGTCAAAACAATGAAACAGTTTAAAGTACATTCTATTACTATTTCTGATCTATAAGATTATTAACCCTTGACGCAAAAACGACGGGGTGTCATAAGTTTGACGTGTCTGTGTGTGTGTATGTCTGTGGCAACGTAACTCCCGAACGCGTGAACCGATTTTGATTACGTTTTTTTTATTTGAAAGGTGAACCAGTCGTCAGTGTTCTTAGCTATGTTTGGTGGAAATCGGTTCAGCGGTTTCAAAGTTATCTGGTCTTTTGTTAGTTGCAGTAGGGATTGTTATTTTTCTGTCGGGGGTTACTTAAAACTTTTAATTTTGTTTTTTTTTTTTAAATACACATATACACAAACAGCCATACCCAAAACAATCAGTTAATGGTTTTGACTATGGCTGTTTGTATAGACCATACAAATATTTGCTTGATGCGGAAACAGAACCCGTGACAGGCAGCAGTTTTCAATAATAATTTTGAGGGTACACTCTCTAAATCTTGTAATCGTTCGATTAAATTTAACATGCTAATTTTTAACATACCATCACGCTTGTATTCCCCAGAGGGTTAGGCAGAGGTATACCAATGTAAACCCACAGTTCGCCGGTATGTTTTTCGGTCCCATGTAATAGGGGGCGAGCCTATTGCCATTAACCGGGCACAAATCCTAACTCCGAGCTGCTACAGTTTTTGCTCGACCTGGGAATCGAACCCAAGACCTCTAGCGTAGCAGTCACGCTCAGAACCACTTGGCCAACGAGGCAGTTATGTTTATTTTTAATTTTATTTTTTTTTATTTATTTAAAATAAATAATCATAAAACGAGACGAATTCTAATCCAACCAATCAACAAACCCGAGAGCAAAAGCTAATAACATTAATATTTCTGACACAAAGACGGAACAAACAATCGACCCTTGCCTTCTAACGTCAAGACACTAACACTCCACACATTCCCTAATGACTACCATCAATTAAAGCATTACTTCCCTTATAATGCTTCCATTGTCCTACGTGAGCGTCAACCGTTATATGTGGAGTAAGATAGACTAAGGACCTAACGTCGACAGATTTACGTCATGTCTAAGGTACAGTTGAAAACCAGCGTTGGACACACGTGATCTGGTGCCTAATGAACTTTTTTTTGTAATTTAATTAGCAGATTCATCTGACATAGTCCACGGGGGACATAACAAAAAAGCAAAAAAATAATAAAAAGTATTGCAATACTTTTTATTATTTTCTATACGGAATTATACGTTGGCCAAAAGTTTGAGATATAATATAGGAATACTTTACTAAATATATTTACTTGTTTTCTTTCTTCAAGTGGTCACTCTTACGGTTAAACCACGGTACCGGGACGCAATTTACTTCACTATAGGGCTATATGATTTAAAGACACGAACGTTTTATAAACTAATTATATCTTTTCATAGATCTGTCACTGATTCAAAGGTGGCCAAACCAGTGCCTTCACTTATAAAAACTGTCTATTCTAATTCATTTGACTTCCAAAAAGGAATTCGAGTGAGTGTTTTAATGCGAACTAATTCAGCCAGGTTGATGCGGTGAACAACCTTCACAGTGTTGTCTCTCAAAAAAAGATTCAGCATTGAGCCGCACTTTAACAAGTACGCAAACGACGTATTCCTTTATTTATCATGAAACCAGCCTTATTACGATGACGTAGGTCTGACGACCCCTGGATCTCAGTCTATACGTGGAGTAAAATGATGTAACCCGGCACAATGTGGCAAAATTGAAACCGCAAACAGATATGCTACAATAGATTCAAATTCCATTCAATTTCTATTTTCCTCTATTACCATACCATAATTATTTTACATGAAGATAATATCACGAGCGAGATACCTTTACATAGTTCATTCAATCGATATTATCTTCCAAAAAGACCCAACCCATAATCTCTCAATAATTAAATTAATTACGTTGAACTAATTTGGACTGCCCCGTTGGTCTCGTGGTTAGAAAGTCTGACAACCAGTCTTACCAAGAGGTATCATGTTGTCCAGTAACTGGGTTGTGAAGGTCAGATAGGCAATCGCTCCATGTAAAACACTGGTATTCAGCTGCATCCGGTTAGACTGGAAGCCGACCCCAACATAGTTGGGAAAAGGCTGAGTAGATGATAATGATGATGTTGAACTAATTTAATATGCCAAACGTGTTCCATTACTATCTAGCAATAACAGCTCACAAATGTTGCATATGCAAATTTAAATATCCTAAATGATAACATATACTTCGAAACTGACAGTTTTGACGAGACTGTGTTGTTTTAGTTTTGGTAGAAAAAATCTATTTATACAGGTTTAAAATAACCCATTTTTATGACGATTTGAGCCGGTCTAGATTTTTAATGGATTCCGACTGTTACTTAACTAAATTTCAAACTACTGGACTTGTTTTTTTACAGTTTTTATTTAAAGTTAATTTTTTTTCGCATTCGGATTTTTTTTATTTTTTAAATCTATATTTTTATTTTACACTTTTTAGTGAGAATTGTTGCTAGCCAATGTGTAATAACCCTTTATTTTGATGGGTTTGAGGAAAAAAAAACTGTAGTTTATTTTAGCATTTTTTTTTTATTTTAGCATTTTTCGTTTGGAAGTTATATGTGAACATACTTTTTACAAGTTATTTATTTATTTTATGAAACTTTTTATTTTGATACCCGACTCGATAGAATTTAAGATTTTTTTTTAAATATTAAATGTGGCGCCAAAAATCAGTTATTTTTTTTAATTTTAATATAGTCTATGTCACTCCCACAGTTAGAACAAATCTAACGACACCACATATTATGTTAAAATCTACCATGCCGTTTAGGCTGTAGGGCGTGCCAAAGTAATAGACACACATACATACACTCAAAAAACATAACCTTCCTTCTGACACAGTCGGGTCAAAAATATTTCACGTTTTGATTTATGTTATTGTCATCATATCTATGAATATCACACACCAGCTCCAAATAGTATAGTTTCCGAATCAGTACTTTGCTTTTCGTAAAATATCAGTACTAATCTTTCTTTGTCTTTAGTGTCCAAAATGTAGGTAGTTATACAAAGGGAAAGAGACCTAATGACACAAACTTAGATCAAGAATTCAATTCTTGATTCCCTCATAGTCCCCCTCAACAACGAGCGTACTGAACGGCAGATATTTGATTAAATAACCGGCAAAAAATGTTAAACCCTTTGGATCTAGAATCATGTACTAAAAGTATGCCCATCACTGTCTCTATCACCATATAATTAATTTAAAAAAAAACAGACGTACCTACTAGTGTGAGTTTCTGAATCATTTAAACATAAACATTTCTACATCGTGTCTCTCGCCGCATTACTCGTCCATCTAGGACGATGGTTCTAAGAGCTACCTGTCCCTCCCTCTCTTCCCTTGCACTCACCCCTTTGGTCTGCCTTCCCTTCTCGTAGAACGTCTTAAGCCTCTCCTAGCGAAGTGCCATTTGGCTTGCAGTAATCCTTTTTTGTTTAGCTTTAGATCTTGTTGACGTTACTAAGGTACTACTTAAGGGGTATACAGAAGCCCTCACACGTGTGCGCTGACCTAAAATGATTTATTTTAAGTTGAATTTCGAATTGAAATACGTCTATACTATAGCAATTTTGTTTTATTATATCCGACATAGACAATCATTATCACCTATTGTTAGAAATAAGGTTTTCAACCTACATTAACATTATGTGGGAAGCGGGATTTTTGTTACACTGCTTTTGTATACTCATAACTACATATAATTTTGGAAACGGTGGTGAATTCGGAAACATGATTACACCAAAAATTTTATTATTTTTTTCTTGTATTCTTCATTTTTGTTTTTACTTTTAGTGACTACAAGAATGCGCGTTGTCTCATTTTAGAAATCCGAAACTGTATTTACTTAGGCAAATAGGACACTTGGCTGCAGTATTCGGCACTGATATGGACTATCAAGATATCTCCTGAACGCAAATAAAATAGCTGAACCTAATTACTTAATTTAGAATTATTAAAAATAAAGATTCGTAACGAAGTAAATTTTGCGTGCCCTAAAGAAAACTATAATATTTAACTAATTAAAATACGTATAATAGACTAGGCAATGAAACTAATTTCTTCATAAAAACACAGACCTTTAATAAGCTTGAGGTATACCTCGGGGAATTAAAATCATTTGAAGTGGTGCAACCACATCTTAAACCATTTCGAGAAATTTCAAGAATAGACGACATTACGGTTAATTAATGATAAAATATTATTCTAAAACAAACCCAGAAATAAGCTTGCTAATGAAATTGTTTTGAATACTATTTACTTTAACTGCCTCGTTGGTCTAGTGGTCCTAAGCGCGACTGCTACGCTAGAGGGTTCGATTCCCAGGTCGAGCAAAAAGTGCTGTTGGGTTTTTGTATGAAAATCTCAGTAGCAGCTCGGAGTTAGGATTTGTGCCCGGTTAATGGCAATAGGCTCGCCCCCTATTACATGGGACCTAAACATACCGGCGAACTGTTGGTGTACATTGGTACACCTCTGCCTAACCCTTCGGGGAATACAGGCGTGATGGTATGTTATGTTGTTAATGTTTACACTAGGAGCACGAGTACGTACGAGTATTTCGCACTCGACTTAGCTCGTGTCATGTTTGTAAACTATTCTGGCTAATGTCAATACGGAACGTAATGGCGTTCAAACATAAAATAACCATGTTTATTGTTTCAGTATATATATCGTGTGAGGTTCGCTCGCTCTTTCACTGAAAACTTTCCAGTTGTTTGTGGAATGGAATTGTCTGCTGAATACGGTATATAACTTGTCACATATTGTACGCATACCCTGAAAAATGTTTGCTCAGAATCGGCTACTGAATGGATTGTAGCTATTTGTAAAACATAACATACTATCACGCCTGTATTCCCCGAAGGGTTAGGCAGAGGTGTACCAATGTACACCCACAGTTCGCGTTTATGTTAAGGTCCCATGTAATAGGGGGCGAGCCTATTGCCATTAACCGGGCACAAATCCTAACTCCGAGCTGCTACTGAGAATTTCATAGAAAAACCCAATAACACTTTTTGCTCGACCTGGGAATCAAACCCACGACCTCTAGCGTAACAGTCGTGCTTAGGACCACTAGGCCAACGAGGCAGTTTTTCTAGTTACATCTCATAAATATTATAAAGATCAGCTCATGTACAGATACCCACATGCTGAGCATTTAGTTTCTTGTAAACAATTTTCTACAACTACCCTCTTACTACTAAAACTGCTATGATATTTCTAATGTTATTAGTCATAGTACCAACCAACTACGCCAATCGGCTGCAATAATTTTTAAGTTAATATTGTATTTTCTGTGTAAGTGATTGTGTAAATCTTTTTTTGTGTGTCATTTTTGTACCGAATAAGCTTCGTGCTGGAACGACTTTAACTAATTTTTACCAATAGATAGCTATATTATTCCTGAGTAAAATTGACTATATAATATCACGCTACGATCCACGAGAGCGGAGCAGTAACCAGGGACGTAACGAAAGGCGAGTGAAATAAGCCACGCGAATGAAGTCGCGGGCAACAGCTACTGTTGTATACAGATCTACCAGTTGGTTGCACCACAGAGCTACTCGCAAATATGACTCGGCGTTTAGTTAGTAGTTTTTAAAGCATTTTCGTTTGGCGTATCGTGACGCAATACATACGTAACATGCCTTCTGTTTTTGTAGTTCTTTTTAAATAACTGGATCTCACATGCGCCAGGAAGATAACTCAGACTTGGTTCCTTCCTTCTTGTTTTTCGTCTCGATAATTTATACTTAACTGCCTCGTTTTTCTAGTGCTCCTAAGCGCGACTGCTACGCTAGAGGTCTTGGGTTCGATTCCCGGCACGAGCAAAAAGTGTTATTGTGTTTATCTATGAATTTCTCAGTAGCAGTCTGGAGTTAGGATTTGCGTCCGGTTAATGGCAACAGGCTCGCCCTCTATTACATGGGACCTAAAATAATACCGGCGAACTGTGGGTGTACATTGTTACACCTCTGCCTAACCCTTAGGGGAATACAGGCGTGATGTTATGTTATGTAATTTATACTTATATTATAAAGCTGAAGAGTTTGTTTGTTTTTAAAACGCGCTAATCTCAGGAATGGCTGATCTGATTTGGAAAACATCTTGTAGCGTCTTGTGCCACAAGAGCCGGCTCGGACGTTTAGGAAGTTCTAGTAGCAGCAAGAACTTGCAACAAGTTCTCCAAGTTCAATTTAAAAGTGCCTGTAAATGGTCTAATTGAAATAAATGCTTCGACTATGACTTGACTCTCCCATACATTGCCCAGTAGTAGGATAGTATTAGCCGCGAATATTTAAAAAAATCATCCCAACAAATACGCAACACAATCCTAGATCCGCAGCGAAGCCATCATTATTTCAGGATATAAGGTTACGTAAACATCACATCATTATAAAAATGAAAGAAACATTTTAAAAGTACGATAGAAAATAATACTCTGGTCGTAAAGTGAAAAGTTAAGTGGCTTTACGATATCGTATTACATTTTGTCAATGGTTTCGATATTGTTTGTACAATAAGGAAGCTTTTTTTCTTCCAAATCTACATAATGTATCACTAAGATTATTATAATAAAACTGAAAAGTTCTTTTTGTTTGTTTAAACGCGATAATCTCTAGAAATATCAGTAGGATTGAATTATTTTTTTTGTATTATGATAGTCAGATTCGTGAGGAATAGTATAGGCTATATAACATCACGGTACGACACAAGGGAGCGGAGTAGTAACTAATATTAGAATAGGTAACATAGAATATTAAACTTCAGATTTGATTATATTCCTACACAACAAGACTAAGAAAAGTTAACATATATATCATCACGCCTGTATTTCTGAAAAGGTTAGGCAGAGGTGTACCAAAATGTACACCCACAGTTCGCCGGTATGTTTAGATCCCATGTAATAGGGGCGAAGGAATCGAACCCAAGATCTCTAGCGTAGCAATCGCGCTCAGGCCCACTAAGCTAACAAGGCAGTTATAAAAGTCAGAAAAGTTATCAATAAAAACTAATTTATGAAAGTACCCATCTTATCTAAACTAAATGCATGTGGAGCAGTTTATACATGATATTTCTACAAATTATATGTATGACCCGAAGCAGCCAAGATTTTGCATAACATGTAGAACTATTTAGACTTTGTTTAAAAGGCTGGAATACAAGATTTCTCCTCGTAAAAAGTAAAAAAACTAAAACCCGACTACGACAAAAAAATACGACGCTGAAAAAGTATGAAACAAGATTTTCAGGATGCTGAAATAAACAAGGTTACTGGAGAAACAAGAACAGAACAGCAAGAAAAGTCGTAGTCACACGTTATTAAAGTGTTAAAGTTTGTATCTATATAACGTCTGACTACGGCTTTTCTTTTTGTTCTGTTATTGTTTCTCCAGTAATCTTGTTTATTTCAGCATCCTGAAAATCTGGTTTCAAACCTTTTGCAGCGTCTTTTTTTTGTCATAGTCGGGTTTAACTTTTTATGATTTAAACTATTTAAGTGTTAAATCACTGTGCTTCCATAATAAGTACAAGTGAAGCCCTTTTAAATGATGTCAAACACGGCGTATTTATCTCAAAGTTTCTTTTTAAGGGCGCCTGTTTTAAATTAAAGCAATATTTTAGAAATGTACAAGTGAAGCCCTTTTAAATGATACGAAACACGGCGTATTTATCTTATTTTATTTTTTTAACACTATCCTTTTTGTCCGCTAGAGGGCGCCACTTTAAGCTTTGTGACACGTAACTTAGCCTATGTTCAGGGGACGATTGAGACGGTTCTAACGATACATCATTTGCGAAGTTTCGATAAGCAATTTAGGAGCTATGAGTAAACAGATGAGTATACACACATATACATACATAGCCTGTCAAAATCATAACCCTCCTTTGGCTTTGCCGTAGTCGGGTAAAAAAACTAAATTATATTCGTCTCAAAGCCTCGATAAGTTTGTTGTTGCCTCGCGTTGATACATCGTACATAACATAGTTTCTGGCTTCCACGATGTTTATTTTTGCCTTTGTTGTGGTAAGATAAGAGTCAGTACAAAGGCTTCATTAGAGACACTGAATTCTTTGCGATCCTAACAGTACAACTCTCTCCATCGCGCGATTTGTTTTCAAGCTGGGGGAAAAGGTTTTTGGTAACCAAGCAATGTATAATGAAATTGATTTTACTGATAAATGTCGCGTTGTTTTGTGGTCTTAAGAAACTGTGGTGGATGCTCGAATTGAATTTCTTGGTGGGAAACTTTACTTAATAGATTATTCCGTTGAAATTTATTTCCTGGAGGCTTCAAAGGTCGTTGTAATTGCTTCGTATTCAAGTTTGACATTATTGATTTTGAATTGGTAATGTTTTGTAGGATGTTGCATACAAAGATGGTACGTACATCTGATTAATTAGTTAATTACCTGCATTTGCATACAGTAGGTACTATTATTAGTTAACTAGTAGTAGTTAGTTAGTAACTGCCTCGTTGGCTTAGTGGTGCTAAGAGCGACTACTACGCTAGAGGTCCTGGGTTCGATTCCCAGGTCGAGCTAAAATTGTTATTGGGTTTTTCTATGAATTATTCTCAGTAGCAGCTCGGAGTAAGGATTTGTGCCCGGTTAATGGCAATAGGCTAGCCCCATTACATGGGACCTAAACATACCGGCGAACTGTGGGTGTACATTGCTACACCGCTGCTTAACCCTTCGGGGAATACAGGTATGATGGTATATTATGTTATTATAACTTATATGTACCTCTCATGTATAAGGTTAACGGCCTTCGCCCACGTCCGACTTTTTGTTGGACCTATTATCGGACCGATTAATACATCCACAGTTTCGTGGCACCGATTTTTTGTGGGACGTGTGCGTTTTTATATTAGAATTAATTATGTTCCATTGTCTCCGACAAATAATCGGTCACCGATTGTCTGACGTGGCTGGACAGCCGAAGAGTTCGATACCGAGAAGATTCCAATGTGACATTTTCAATTCATATTTACTTTCTTATTAATTCTTCACTGACATCGCTGAAGAGAAACATCATAAAAAGCAGTAATAATGTTAAAAAGTAGTACTCACGCAACTTTATAGTGAGCCTAGGCATTGATAATCATAATTACTCTGTCAAGTACTGGCTACGATTTAGCTACGAAAGCTACGCTCGTAGCAGTGAGCTACGCCGCTACGCAAAGTTACACAGAATTTGTTGCTGGAAACTTTATTACGGTATTTCTTATTGTAGTGATGTAGAATAGGCGTACAAAAAGCTTACCTTTGCAATACTTTGCGACTGCATTTGCAATTTTTGACTTTCAAAAGCCTAATTTTAATCAAATTACGAATGTAAAATGATAAATTTAAAAATATCTGTATTTCATTTCTTTTATTACGTTTGTGGTATTGCTTTTCTATTTAATACAATATTAAGTAAAGAACTAAGTTTAACCATAGAAACTCAACATAATTATTTTCTATAGCGAAACGACCCACTAATATCAATAGCACAGAATTATTCCACTAAATCAATATTTGCTCTAAACTCCACCATGCGTTATAACCAAATAAATTTCGGCCACAATTTAGCCGACCATAAATTCAGCTTCAACATCAGTACTATTGAGGCCCGCAGAGAGATCCCCGACAGTAACCAATAAATAGAATTCCTGACACACTCTGTATACTATTTTATGTGGAATGCACGTAAACCTGCATATTGTTTACATACAAATTTTGTTTATAAAGCCCTAGATACAAACCATACTTACCGGGAGTTGCCGCGGTATATGGAAATAGAGTCCGGAAAGATATACGAGGGCTTTAATATTTTGTAAAAGGAATATGGGAGATAAAAGGACACTGACTAGCTTTATGTTCATTTTAAATCGATTGAATTTTAAATTTTATGCCTATTTATACTAGAAATAGATAATTTGAAAGTGGCGCCCAACATGGGACACATTTACTTCTTATTGCATCAGCATAATAACAGCCTCGTTAGCCTAGTGGTCCTAAGCGCAACTGCTACGCTAGAGGTCTTGGGTTCGATTCCTAGGTCGAGCTAAAATTGTTATTGGGTTTTTCTATGAAATTCTCAGTAGCAGCTCGGGGTTAGGATTTGTTCCCGGTAGTAAATGGCAATAGGCTCTCTCCCTATTACATGGGACCCAAACATACCGGCGAACTGTGGGTTTACATTGTTACACCTATACCTAACCTTTCGGGAACTACAGGCGTGATGGTGTACATCAGCATAAGTGTCAATTTTCCTGGGCATTGATTGAAAAGTAACGATATCGCAAGCAACCTCTTACTTGTTATTCTTTTATTCTTCAAATTTAATTGCAATCAATAGCATTACAATGTTTTTTTTGTTTTTATGGTGGGTGTAACTGCCTCGGTAGCCTAGTGGTCCTAAGCGCGACTGCTACGCTAGAGGTCTTGGGTTCGATTCCCAGGTCGAGCAAAAAGTGTTATTGGGTTTTTCTATGAAATTCTCAGTAGCAGCTCGGAGTTAGGATTTGTGCCCGGTTAATGGCAATAGGCTCGCACCCTATTACATGGGACCTAAATATACCGGCGAACTGTGGGTGTACATTGTTACACCTCTGCCTAACCCTTCGGGGAATACAGGCGTGATGGTATATTTTTTTTTTATTTTTTTTTTTTGATGGGAAATCATCAAATAACTTCTCCCGCCCTGGGCGGGGCGGGAGGGAGTGTCAGACTTTTACTGACTAAAACCCACCCATGTTCCTTCTTGTGCCCTTTGCGTTCCGGGGGCGCGGTATCTCTTGCGAACAACCCGCAGCCCCGGCAGGCATCGGCCCTCAGTGGCCCCTTCCTTTTGCTAACATCTCTTTGAGGCGCGCGTGGAACACGAACGCGCCGTCGACACGGCCTGTCGTTATGCAACGTAAGGACGGTGAGCTACCCATTGCTCACCGTCCACAGGCCCGTAAGCATTACAATGATGCGTTAACAAATTTACAATATTAGATTAATTGATATAATTCTGTGAGTGTACATAAGCCTGTAATTACTGTTGACTTACACATAATATTTGCAAAGCCATTGATATTTATTGGGAGCATCAGGGATAGGTAGATTTAAATACGGACGGTACCTATTTAAATTAAGGATAGAAGATTCTTGTGTAGTCACCACGAGTCGTGAGCACAATTAATTTCAAGTTAATTCTTGGATTCCTTTTTGGGTTTTTGGGCCGCCGTCGCTGCACACGATTAGTCCGTCAGTCGGATCGATCGCGTGCAGCGTCGGCGCCCCAAAACATCCCGAAAGGAACCAAAAACCCAAGAATTAACTTGACATTTATGATCACGAGTCGTGGCGACTACTACAACTTTTTTCATAAGTACATGGACACAGTTAATGTCTCTGAATTGTCAAAAGAAACTAAGGAATTATATAGACATAGCAGACTATTGATTAAAGAGACTGAAACTGGTAGATAGTTAACGTTATAAGAAGTAATTTAGATTTTTATTTTAGAAAAACAATTGAATTTGGAATAAGAAATTTACAAACATACATACCATCACGCCTGTATTCCCCGAAGGGTAGGGCAGAGGTGTACTAAAGTACACCCACAATTCGCTTTGGTCCCATGTAATAGGGGGCGAGCCTATAGCCATTAACCGGGCACAAATCCTAACTCCGAGCTGCTACAGAGAATTTCATAAAAAAATCCAATAACACTTTGCTCGACTTGGGAATCGAACCCAAGATGTCTAACGTAGCAGTCGCGCTTAGAACCACTAGGTTAACGAGACTGTTAAAAATAAATTTAAAACCCCATAATAACCGACATTCACGGAAACGAAGTCGGGAGAAAAAGCTAGTTGAAAAATAAAATAGTATCAAATGGGTTAAACAGAGTAGCGCAGGTCATAACAATAGGACTTGGTCAAGCTTCAAAGATTTCTAAAGCCCCTAACATGAACACAGGCAGCAAATTGTTTTAGAACGCCCGTTTTGTTTGTGCAACACTCGAGCTATCTCGAGCTATCTAGAGGCGTGCTCAGAGAGGCCACACTCGAGCTCACAGCACAGAATATTGCTTTATTTTTACAACTACAAATGCCAGGATTTTTTGTTAAACCTTTTAATATCCTGTCTTCTATGAGATTTCTTTCAATAGAACTACATGCTCTTAAACGTCTTTTGTTTTAGCTTTTGTTCTATAAATCGAAGTTTTCATTTCTGTTTCCGAGTGTATTAATGATTTATTCTTACGACTTGAGAATTTAACATAACATACCATCCCGCCTGTATTCCCCGAAGGGTTAGTCAGAGGTGTACTAATGTACATCCACAGTTCGCCGGTATGTTTAGGTCCCATGTAATAGGGCCTATTGCCATTAACCGGGAACAAATCCTAACTCCGAGCTGTTACTGAGAATTTCATAGAAAAACCCAATAACACTTACTGCTCGACCTGGGAATCGAACCCGTGACTTCTAGCGTAGCAGTCGCGCTTACCACTAGGCTACCGAGGCAGTTACTTGAGAATTTACTAGTTTTCTAATTTCAAAATCGCCAATCCGCCTTGAGCAAGCGTGGTGCTCAATGCTATATCAATGTACATTATCTGCTCCGCCCTCGTTGATCGTAGCGTGATATTCTATTATGTATTAGTCGTATTAAAATGCGTTGTGTAGTTTGAAAGATCTAAGCGTACAGATTTCGCACAGCGACTTTATTTTTATGTATACTAAACTAACCTAAACCTAACCTAGGCTAACTACCTCGTTAGCCAACTGCTCCTAAGCGCGACTGCTACGCTAAAGGTCTTGGGTTCGATTCCCAGGTCGAGCAAAAAAGTGTTATTGAGTTTCTCTATAAAATTCTCAGTAGCAGTTCGGAGTTTGGATTTGTGCCCGGTTAATGGCAATAGGCCCGCCCCCTATTTTATGGGACCTAAACATATCGGCGAACTGTGGGTGTACATTGTTACACCTCTGCCTAACCCTTCGGGGAATACACGCGTGATGATATGGTATGTTATGTATACTATGTATAGATTTCTACGTGTCCCGGTATTCAATTAAGTACTAACTTTTGAACTAAGTAATGGAATGAACAGTAAAGATAAAGTACTGTATACAATTGATTACACGACGGATTTCGTGAATAAACTTTTACCAAACGTAAACAAGTTGTTTATTACGAAAACTGAATATACAAAATGTTTGTTACAAATAATATTTTGTTCAGAAATTGTATGAGTGAAAAATTTCAATTGAAAAAATTAAATTCACTAAATATAATCAACTTTAGGTATTTACGTTGAGCAAAATTGAAAAATGTCGGTTATTTTTTTTAAATCAGTTATTACCTACATTTCCTTGTTGTGGGTACCTTCTTGATTTTCTTTTTATAAAATTCAAAACGAAATGAAATTCTGTTTAATTTACGATTTATGTTGAAGATTGAGATTAAGATAAAATAATTATAAACGTAGGTATTATCAATATTGTCATTGTAGGTCTCGTAGTTGTTAGTGGCACAAAATAATCTGTTTGGTTTTCTAATTAACAAGGCATACCACGCTAATATTAAGGAAACAAAAGACTAAAAATTAAAGCTTTTAAGACCGTGGCTTGTTTTCCTCAATTTCAACAAAATCAACGCTAAAAAACCTTCTCCCTAAATTTCTTGGTACCTATGCTAAACTTAATTATCAAGTTATTATCATGACAAACAAAGCGTTTGTTATCATTCATGTTCATATTCAAAATATTAAAATGTTACCACAATTATAAAATTAAACTTCCCTAAGTTTAATAGCCAATCTCGTTCTACATTTTTAATGAGTTAAAAGAAAACGAAGCGCTTAGAACTGCCTCGGTAGCTTAGTGGTCCTAAGCGCGACTGCTACGCTAGAGGTCTTGCGTTTGATTTCCAGGTTGAGCAGAAAGTGATATTGGGTTTTTCTATGAAATTCTCAGTAGCAGTTCCCGGTTAATGGCAATAGGCTCGCCCCCAAATACATGGGACTTAAAACATACCGGCGAACTGTGGGGTGCACATTGGTACACCTGTGCCTAACCCTTCTGGGAATACAGGCGTATGTTATGTTGAAAAAATTAGCCTTTAAGAAAAGTAGGTTAGAAAGGTAGGTTAAATATTTTTTTAATAACCGTATTAAAAAAATATTTCTGTAAAATTTAGACGTGTTTAAGGTTATACAGCTGGCCGGGCACAAAGCTTGCTGCTCGAATCACAATATGCCATGCATCCCTATTTGGTATATATTATAATACAGTAGTGTGCGTGTAATCCTAATTGGTAAAGTATAGAAAATGTTGTAAAACATTTTTATTTTTAAATGTCTTGAATATAGGAGAAGGTTTTCAATTTGCTTCTATTTTGTTTTAGAAGAGTAAGTTTGGACTTTCATGCATACACATGTGAAACTAAATCTTTTTTTTTTTGCACATGACATTCAAAAGGGCATTTCAATAATCTAATTGAATTAAATTATCTGTCTTTGACTTTTATCAGTTCTTGAGCATATCAATCTTTTTAGGCTGTAACTGCAAACGGCCTGATACAACGTAATAATATTCCTTTCATCATAATATTTGGTACGGAACACTGAAAACAGCAAAACATTCTGTTGCAAAGCGGCGAACCAACATTCATATCGGAGTGCCCGCAGATTACACCGCCGATGTCGGACGTGTCTTACAAATGTTTTAGAAAAGACTTTCTCATTTTTATATTTTGTACAAGTGTTTTGTTTGACTTTGTTACTTTTAATAAAAATAATGCTGTGGAAATTATTTAGTCCCAGCCTAGGCGTCAAAGATCTTTTAATGGATCTCAGATATTTTCATATTAGTTAGCTACGAACTACTTGACATTGTTACTAAAAAAAATGCTTTGAAGACCTAATATAAAAAAAAAAACAAATGATGATAATATGATAAATTAGTCCCACACTGGGCGCCAAACCTGTTTTATTGGCGCCCAAAGTGGGGCTCAGAAATTGCAAAATTGGTAATCGATTTTTAATTTTTTTTAAGCCTTCTGATAGATCAGTGAATATATGAGCAAGGGCAAATTGCATAAGACATTTTGGTACCTTTAAATGTTATACTCCGACTCGTTAACAAGACAATGCATTTTTGTAAAGAATTAAGTACCAGTATTCCCCATTTTTCCGTAATATTTTTCACTGTACACGATTAATGCGAAACAGCTATAAATGTCCTCTGTGTCCCATTTATAAATCAGCATACAAGCACCCTAATTCCAAAAACAAAGCTTATAATTTCCCTACTCACAGTAAAATCCTTTTTTTTTCATAATACGGGCAATTTATTTACAAAAAAAGCAAGGACACTGCAAGCCGTCGCGCCGTGGTTGACATTTAACTCTGCAATAAATTCACTTACCCAAGTATTAACCTAATTAAATCGGGTGACCCATTGTACCCGCAATGCACTCAACGGTTACCAATTTTTTGGATCCAAGCCAAAGTCAGTTTACTGGTTCGTAATAACTTTAAGAGTACCTTCAAATAAATATATTTTCAATATTTTTGCCGCAATGTACATGCTTCGGTTATTTTTAATGGCCGAGCGATATTGCTTCTGTATTCTACAAAGATATATCGGATGTGCAATTTATTAATTCCAGTAACAAATTTAAAAACGGATCATATGGGATCGAGTATTAGACTGAAAATTCTTTGATTTCGACTGAAAGTTTATGCAAACTATAACTAGCACCAACCACCAATTTGTTGCGGTTGATTCAATTTTAGCTTTTGACCTTTCACTGTTTGAATAATTGGAACGCTCACGTTCATAATGAATTGTTAATAATTAGACAAAGACGGTTTCTCGAGATAACCTATTTATACCTCAGTTCCCAATTTCTGTCAGAACATAGCTTGTTGGCCTTGAAGGCAAATTAGTGAAGACACACCTAATTGTAATATTAACAAGGGGAGATTAAACGGCACCGAATCGACGTCGAATCATTTCACTTGTATCGTGGTTACAGAACTTTTTCATATTTTTCAACTAGAAAAAATAAATCCTTATCATATTCTAAATATTGAAGTAAACAGTTTTGTTATTCCATTTTCGTAATCTGTTTTCGTTAAAATAGCGATGGTAAAAATTTTAAAATAATATTTGTTTCTAAAAATTAAA
This sequence comes from Caradrina kadenii, assembly GCA_947462355.1. NCBI lineage: Eukaryota > Metazoa > Arthropoda > Insecta > Lepidoptera > Noctuidae > Caradrina > Caradrina kadenii. The sequence continues at coordinate 12,259,748 of OX381684.1, read as the reverse complement.
TACAGTCTGTTGAACATAATTTTGTAACACTTAAAATGTAGCGTTTATACCTACAATAATAAGCATGGACATAAGAACTTGAACAGAATGAGTTATGTCTTGGCACAGTTACACTTTTCCTAGACAAAGTAAGCACGACTACCTACTATAACTTTCAATATCACAGCATTTTAAATAAAGCACGAAATAAATAAAATTATTCCTCATTTTTGGATCTTATTTAGTGTTTGTTAAAGCATTATTAGCCTAAATAACCACAAAAAAACGAAGCGCTTGCGCCCCTACCCTTGGCACAAATTTTATGGCAGTCGTCATTTCAGCCTAAATAACTTGCCTAAAAATGAAGTAAAAACGACTCATAACTCCTATAAAAGTAACCCATCAAGTTCATAAACCGTGTCTCCATTACGGAGGGTTATAAACCTCAATCCATATCTCACATCAAAACACTCAAAAAACCTTATAAAAAAAATCAGGAACCGTTCGATTTGACGTTTCCACAGGCCATGAAAAAGTGGATTGGTGCTATCAATATCCATCATGTGGCAACTAAATTAAATTGCCGTTACGTCCGAAGCAAAATCCCCGAGGCCGCCTCTGTCATCCCCCTGTCTCTACAACGGGTCGTTTTATTAAAACTGCAAAAACGGACAGTCGCAAACAAGGGTTAAGTACGAAATGATGGCTTTATGCGCGATGGTTCCAGTACTGTTACGGTGGATTAGGTCCCAAAGCGTCAAATATTGTCTTTACCGCCAGTTATTGGTACCTTCAATGGGAAATAACGTCGTAACGGTCACGGATTTTGGGACAAGTTAAATAAATTTTGACTGTACCGTGAAATGTTTTTGTAGCTACATTGTTAGGGGAGAGCATCATGTGTATTTTGTCAAGAGATTACAGAAAAGATATTATCCACCTGAAAATAGCGGAAGAACAAAGTATTTTCTATTTTCAGATCAACCTGAACCGCCCAAAAGTATCAAGCCCCGACAACTGGTAAAAATCTAAAACATAATTAGAAACGAAAACATTCTATGTACTCCTCCATTTGTCGTAGACTACAGAATTCATAATAATAAAAACCGCTGCTAGTGACATTCCTGACCCTAAAACGAATTCGATGACACGCCATTTGTCCGGATCGGTTCACTGCAGATAGATTTGATTGCATTAGATTTGGTAGCACGTTTACTACTGCCGCATCTGGTTAGGAATTTACTCTGTCACGTACAAAGGATTGTGATGACATTTTGCACTTTTACTGCTGACATTCAGTGATGTCATTGTATTCGAAGAGAAATAGATTATTATCTGTATTGTGTTTTTATATTTTTGATCCTCATATTGTTTTTTATTGTTCTTCTATATGTTTTGTTATGTCACTACCTGTACATACAAATCAGTTAGTACTTTTTAACCCACGATGCAACAACGTCGGGGTGTTATAAGGTTGACGTGTCTGTGTGTGTGTGTGTCTCTGTGGCATCGGAGCTCCCGAATGCATGAACCGATTTTGATTTAGTTTTTTTTTGTACGAAAGGTATATTAGTCGGGAGTGTTCTTAGCTATGTTTGATGGAAATCAGTTCAGCGGTTTCAAAGTTATCACCTCTTTGTACATTGATAGTACACGATTATCATTTTAAACTAAAAACTATTGAAAAAGTTCAAGTAAACGTGGTCCTAACAAAACCCGTGTTTTATTGTTGGTATTCTCAACAACATCTCCTGCGTACTTGGCTAGTCTCCATTGAGATTAGTCACCGTGATCGAAATCAGTTTGGAGAATACGTTATGTTGAGTTTGTATGTAAACGCCCCCACGATACCGACGAAATACCTATTGTGGGGAAAAAAAACTTCATTAGTAAAACCAGCTGAACCGGACCACAATAATCTTATTCAAAGGTGGCAACGCACAAGTAATAAATACACCGATACACACCCCTGAAACCATTAACCTTCTTTCTGCATAGCAAGTTGGGTAAAAATAAAATTTACAACCCCATTAAACGGAGTATGCTTAGGTTATGTATGTATTCTTATTTTTATACGGTTATTCGGAAACTTTACACAGTGTGTTCCCAGAACAAGTGTAGGCACTTTCTGTTTAAGTTGATGTAAAACAGGAACACAGGAGTCATTTATAGGAGACATACTTATATCATTTAGGTATTGCATACCATATTTTTTTAAGGTGTTCATACAATGGCTTAAAAACAAAACACAATCGTGGAGCCTGTAAGACAGAGAAACATTTGGATTGAATTACCATAACATACCATCACGCCTGTATTCCCCGAAGGATAAGGCAGAGAGGTGTAGCAATGTAAACCAACAATTAGTCGGTATGTTTAGGTCCCATGTAATAGGGGGCGAGCCTATTGCCATTAACTGGGCACAAATCCTAACTCCGAGCTGCTACTGAGAATTTCGTAGAAAAATCCAACAGCGCCGTGCTCGTCCTAGGAATCGAGCCCAAGAGATCTAGGCTAACGAGGCAGTTATAAAAGAAAAACCATATGGAATAATTAATCAATAATAACAAAGAACAAGAAGATTAACGATTAAGAATAGTTTCAATTGCTAAATTGTTTATATTATTTCTTTTTCAGGGGGAGGTATTCCCTAACAAAAATAATAAAGAGTTTGTTCTAAAAAAAAGTCCTCTTAACACACCTAATTCCAATTTCAAAAAGTCTATTATTTTTATATACATTTTACACAAGAACTTTTCCAAAAATCGATTAAAAACTTTTAATAAAAGGATTAATCTGAGATTCGAGAGATTTAAGCGAATTCAAATTACTTACATCAGATTTAATACCGTACCTTTTTATTCCGACGCTTTTTATTACTTTGGGATGAGCAGAAGTTTATAACAATATTGGAGAATCGATCATTTCTGTTGAAGTGGAAACCATTGCCCTATCTATACAATGTCTGGTCAAGATTTTCATATTGACGAGGCGATTTTCTTTGTGCTCGACCTTTGATAGTTAATAGGGTTCCGCACCGGACGGGTGCCAACGGAACTCTACTACTAAGCCTGCGCTGTCTGTCCGTCTGTTGGCCTGTCTATATTTAATAAATAGTAATAGAGGTAGAGAGTTTAAATTTTCACAGATTGTTTGTGTGTTGGTCAGATTGCACGAAGATCTACACCACAATTTTATGAACTCCGGACTTTTGAACCAAAAATCGCTCGTTTGGCAGATCATCAGACTAACTGGGCAGCTATGACAGCTTATACTTAGTAACATACCATCACGCCTGTATTCCCCGAAAGGTTAGGCAGAGGTGTACCAATGTATACCTACAGTTCGCCTGTATGTTTAGGTCCCATGCAATAGGGGGCGAGCCTATTGCCATTAAACGGACACAAATCCTAACCCCGAGCTGCTACTGAGAATTTCATAGAAAAACCCAATAATACTTTTTGCTCGACCTGGGAATCGAACCCAAGACAGTTACACTTAGTGGGTATATCAATACAAGAGTAAAAGTAGACGTGGCTTTTCAGGCCAACCATTTCGACTACTTTTAGAATGCTTTTAAAAACCGACATTACCATATCAATTCCCTTCTACAGTTCATATATTTAAATAGATAATGTTCCTCTTACAGTATTCTTATGGGATGCATTAGATATCCACTGGAGACTCGTATGAGCGATGGTTAAACACAGTACAGTAAAACCAACTTTGTTACCTTCTCAGCAAACTTATTTATTGGCCTATACGACCTTTTCCTCTTATGAAGTGGATAGAAAATAAATGAAACACTCACAATGTTTGTGATCTCTGAAGCGTGAAGTATTTGTCGAAAATCGAACCAGTCATTAATATCATTCTTATTTTACCCACGACGAAATGAAGAAAATTTCCGAACGGACTTCTTAGTTTAAAAATTAATGAGAAGGTATAATGAGCGTCATCAACTGCTTACCCGCTTTTCGAATGAATTTTAACGCAAGAGGAATAACCAATTGATGGCTGGCTGTACGTGAATAATTATAATATGTGGACGAATCAAAAAAACGCGAATCAAGGGTAGGAAAGACTAAGTAAAGTCATTATTAATTGCTTATATGACAGTACTCGCGGTAAATAAACCTTTTTTGGAACTCTTTTTTATTTTTTGTTACTTACTTACTGCCTTTTCGTCCGGGATTTGCTATTACAACGTGTAAGTACATCTGTCTTGGGTTTTTATTTAAATTTGGTTTATTTCTTTTTTTAACTGCCTCGGTAGCCTAGTAGTCCTAAGCGCGACTGCGCTAGACGCTAGAGGTCTTGGGTTCGATTCCCAGGTCGAGCAAAAAGTGTTAGTGGGTTTTTTCCATGAAATTCTCAGTAGCAGCTCGGAGTTAGGATTTGTGCTCGTTTAATGGCAATAGGCTCGCCCCTTATTACATGGGACCTAAATATACCGGCGAATTGTGGGTGTACATTGTTACACCTCTGCCTGACCCTTCGGGGAATACAGGCGTGATGGTATATTTTTTTTTTATTATTTCTTTTTTTATTTCAATATTCAGTAGCGTTTTAGCTTAACACCCAGATCAGTATCAAGACGCCAAAGGCATATTTCCTCGTTTTATACGATCATGTATTTCCATATTCTGGTCGTAACCTTGAACCTCCTAGTTTACGAGAGGGTTCTACACATACATATATGAATGTAGGTATGTATCTTACATTCGTAGGTATGTATGTAGGTATTTTTATGAGGCATCGTCCTCATTCGCTTTCATGTGTTTCAGACGAGACAATATTTATTATTAAATTGTATTTTATGAACTTTGGTGGGTAAGGGTAACGCCATCTTATCTTGTAGGTTGAAATTCACTGTTGAATTCACACCAAATTTCACACCAAACATTGTGTTTATGGACACATGCAACAGTACAGGTGTCGTGGGAATATTAAATGTACTAAACTTTGACCTTCAATATCTTTCGCAACCAGAAGGTTTCCAGGCATCGTCCATAATAAACAAATGTTTACAATGAACGAATGTTTATATGGATTTTTATACCTAAAATAAAATATTTGAATTTAAATTTGAATTTGAATGTTGGGAAGAACATGTAACATTCTACTTCGTTAAGTATATTTTTACACCCTTTATTATGTAGTAACTCAATATTAAAATTATTTAATTTTATCTCACAACATTAACATTTTCGTCACTAATAAAGTTGTTGTCAAAGTGGTTTAGGAACAATTCCGCCATTATTTTACGTAATCGAATTCTGCTTTGCACAAAGTTGTTGTTAATTTTAATCTAAACTGAAAATTTAAATAAATATAACATTGTTAAATATTGTAAACTTTATAACTGAACTTGAGTTAAAGAATTAGAGGTTAAGCAGGTCTTTAAAATTGTTATCTTAAATATGTATTTATTTTGGTGAGTAAATTAGTAGGTACTTGAAGATGGACACATTTATTGTTATTGTAACAATATTAGAAGAACCTCTTTCAAGAGAGAATCATCAAAATCGGACTACTACGGTAACACGTTATGCGAGATCAAACAAAAAATATACGTGTCAAATTGAGAATCTACTCCTTATTTTACGTCGGTAAAAAAATGTCAAAATCATTTTTTTCTTCGTACTTTCGTACCATCATGGATAACACAGTTATTGTGAGATATAAACAAAGTCAAATTGTTTATCTCAATCAGACCATTAACCCATATCATCCCAGTATGCCATTTTTGAAAAACACTAATTTAAAAATGCGTTCAAAAATTATAATAAAAAAATAAAAAAGTAACTGTTTCAAAAATGGAACACTGGGATGATATGGGTTAAAAAGATTTATAAAACGAATAACAAAACTAGCCTTGTTCAGATCTAGCCATGTCACTGGAAGTACAATATTTAACACTACTCTTTAGTAATATTATTTGTTAAAAAATAACACGTTTCTGCCTCTTTTTATTTATTATTATTTTAGCGGTCATACTTATACAAACTGTGAGAATGTTCAATGAATAAATATTCAATGTGAAAAGATGACAGACAGACAGATCGACAGCACGGTAGGATGGAACTCAAGAAACTATATACCTACCTAATTTAATCTGATAAAGAATAATGATGGATGAACTTGTGGAACTGCAACAAATATCACACAACAAACGTAGCAAAGTGAATTTAGTAGGTAAGCACTTTCCAACAAGCAGAGAATCAGATGAATCTACACTCGAACGAATCTTGCTCTCAAAATGCACAGTGGACTAAATATTCGCTTCCCGGTACGACTTCACAAATTCCGTTTCGCTCCATACGAGTAAAAACTTTCTGAATACTTTCAACTTTCATCAAAAGCATATTTTAAAAATTCGCTCAAAGGATGAGAAAAGATAAAAATAATAATGAAAACTTTTCGTGCAAAAGCAAAGGGTTTGAGTGGTTGTAATATTTAATGTTCGACTAATTAGGTTACATACTAACACGTGTCACACAACATGACTATATTTATACTAATATAAAAAAGGTAAAGAGTTTGGTTGTTTGTTTAAACGCGCTAATCTCTGGAACTACCAGTCAGATTAGAAATTAGTTTTTTGTATGCGATAGCTCGATTCATGATGAATAGTATAGGCTATATAACATTACGCTGCAACTCACTGGAGCGGAGCAGTACCTGAAGACGTAACTTAACACAGGTAAAAACTATATGATCAGAAGGAAAAACTACTGGTTTAAAAACGTTCCAAATCGGTCGCAATTCCATCTGAGTGACCTAAACGTTAGTAGAATTGACCTTCTGATTATGTGGCTATGTGAGAGTATAATGTTTGTTTAAAGCTACAGACGATATATGAGAAAGTTCCTAGGGACGACCATCGCATAATTATATCATAAAATATATCCAGTTTTTTTTAATAAGTAGGTACCTATCGAATTATGTTTATTTATAAAAAGATGGACCTCATCTCAGAACGGCAATCCTGGTGGTCATAATTGGCCAAATACCCGACTCGTCTTCCCCTGACAGACTTCCTTAAGGAAGTCCCCAGTACCACTGACGGGTTAAGTGCTTTAGGGCTAAGTTTCTTTATTTATTAACCCCCGACTTAAAAAGAGGTTCTTGTAAGTTTGACGTGTCTGTGTGTCTGTCTGTAGCACCGTAGCTACTAAACGATTGATTGACTGCCGATTTGATTGAGGTTTTGTTATTGAAAGCTGGTTTCTTAGCAATGGTTCTTAGATATGTTTTGTCAAAATCGGCTCAGCCGTTTCAAGGTTATCAGCTCTTTTGTTAGCTGCGGTGGGGATCTTTATTCTTCTGTCGAGGGTTACTTAATTTTTTTATTATATAAAACGGTATTTGATGAATAAATCATATTAAAACAGAGATGTATTCTTTTTAAACAAAAACCGATCTAATGAGAATGTATATTATGTTCAAATTCTCACTTCGTCTATAATTTCTACTTACGCATCGCTCTAAAATGGCACAACCCTAAAACCCTTTGAGAATTAAGGTCTCAAGTACATTTTAATTACGAGAAACCCAATACAGCTCACGCCGGTTGTCATGGCAACCTTATTTACAACAACTATTAATATCAATTACCGTATGTTTCATTGGTTTAATACCTTCGTCTTCTCGAACCCATTGTTTGATCAATTACGAGGTATTCGTATGAGGTAACGTCTAATTGGATGTGAGAAGGCAAATTAGAGTAATAATATTGAACAGGAGTTTAGTATTTGTGAATCAATTTTGGAACATGATTGATGGATTCGTGTAGAACATTACAATGTTGCTTGACTGCTCTGATAGTCCCTTAGTCATATGCGAGACTGCTGAGTAAAGGGTCCTAGGTTAAATTTCGGGGTCAGGCAGTGTCATTATGTTTTCCATTAGAAATTTCTCAGTTGCAGCCTGGAGTTTGGAAGTTCGTGGTGTGACTTCGGCGTTTCTCAGTAAACATGTTACGGTGTTGATCTCTCCCCGGTCGTGTCGGATTGCTGTCCCATCGGGCTATGAGATTGTAAGAGGGGCGAGTGCATCTGTGTTTGGGCACTATTTGCGTATTTAGCTAGTCTCCGTTGAGATTGACCGCCGCGACCGAAATTCGTTTGGGAGAGTTACATAAAATTAGAGTATTTTCAACAATGAATTTAGTAAGCTTTGTCCAGCCGAACAAAAACCATAATTTTATTGAATTATTTTGATAGTTTCATTTATGTTTACCTCTTTTCCTTTGTTAGTTTTAAATTGATTGTTTTATAACTATTTGACTGCTATGTTAAGCATGACTGCAGTTTATTTGTTTTTCACTGTATTCAACTTGTAATATACCATCACGCCTCTATTTTCTGAAGGGTTATGCAGAGGTGCACCAAAGTATACCCACAGTTCGCCAGAACGTTTAAGTCTCATCTAATAGGCGGTAAGCGTATTGCCATTAACCAGGCACAGATCCTAACTCCGAGCTGCTACTGAGTATTTCATTGAAAACCAAATAATACTTTTTGCTCGACCTGGGAATTGAACCCAAGACCTCTAGCGTAGCAGTCGCGCTTAAGACCACTAGGCTAACAAGGCAGTTATTTTTAAGATATTGTTATGTTACCTACCTGTAAGAATCCCTTAGCAAGAAATTACAATAACGACAGAGATTGTAATAATGATAGATAACTAACATTGCTCGAGAACTAATTCTGTTATTCCCTACCCTAACATAGTTAGTTTCTAAATCCAAACTAGTTACAAAAACTCGTTAATTAACAGATAAGCTTCAATCGCTTTTTGCAAACGTCATACTTTTATTCCTTTCACTCCGTAGCCAATCATTCGAAAATCGACCTTGTGCCCTTTCCTTAGAGGTTTGGCTGTCTAACCTTCAACTGCTAACAAGCACTATTATTTACCTATGATCTTTATCGTAAAGGTCACCTTTAAACTTTTGAACACATAAATTCTAATGTATGGCTCATTAAACAGTAGACGAATTTATGTAAAATGAAAATCGAATTCCCATTAAATGATCTTCGTAAAAAGATGTATTTATTTGTTACTGTAAAAAGTCGAACGTTAGTCAATTTTAGGGTTTACTAACATAAGTTGGTAAATGCAAAATTCAATTTAACATATTGGATTAAAATTGGCAGCTTTTAAGTAATCGCATTGTCACAAGATTAAAACGTGTATACCAAATTTCAACCCTATATCTTCAGTGGCAGTGGGTGAAATATTGATTGCGAAATGCCAGGATATACATACAAGTGAAGTTAAATAAAAGCTTTAAAAAATAAGACGATTTTAAATGCTTATGCTATCAGAGTTTGACACATGTTAGGTTTTGCCAATGACGATAAGTAAAATGTTAATTTTGGAACAGAATAATACCTATTTTATAAAAAATACCGCAAGTATGTTATTGCGCCAAACAAGTTTTAAAGTCTGTGAAGTGTGTAGGTAGTGTGTGGTCTTGGGTTTGATTCCCAGGTCGAGCAAAAAGTGTTATTGGATTTTTCTTTTGTTATGAAATTCTCAGTAGCAGCTCGGAGTTAGGATTTGTGCCCGGTTAATGGCAATAGGCCCGCCCCCTATTACATGGGACCTAAACATACCGGCGAACTGTGGGTGTACATTGTTACACCTCTGCCTATCCCTTCGGGGCATACAGACGTGGTGGTATGTGTTATGTTTTAAAGTTATTATTTTTAGACATGTGAGATACTATAAAGAAAAGAATTACCGCAGCACAGTTCGGACTTTTAATTTTTGGTTTTGTTGGTAATTCTTGGGATTTACCGTAGTTCAAACTTTTACAGTAACAAATTCACTACGACCCAAACTTTCATCTATTCTATGCTTGGGAGGTTATGGGCTCCTATTGTGATAACATTTTCGGATCAATGATTACTGAGTCACCGTGTCATGGAAAGGTTAAACTTTGGTTGGCCTGGTATATTTATTTATAGATGTATATTTATGTTATGTAGTAAATTATGTTTTTTTTCTTACTTCTCCGCTAAACTTTTCTGATTAATTTCATTGCGGGATCCAAGACAGTCATATCGTTTCTCCGGGACTCGTCGAGCTTCATTTCCTCGGCGCTTTTTCTGGCGGTCTCCACTGTTGATTCTGGCTTACAGAAGTTGCAATAGTTGGAAATAGTGTGGAGGGCTTGACCCATTAAAAAAAATGTTTTGTAGTAAAATTGTCGCAGCAGTTGAGGGATGACTGTTGTGATTCGGACCTCAGGTTCGATTACGGGTTCGGTTTCATTAATATTTGTGTGGTCTATAGATAGGTAGCGGTTCCAGGTATTCTTGTTTGTCATCATCTGCGTACCTCAACCTAACAATGTTGGGTTCGGTTTTCAGTCTAACTGGATAGAGGTAAATACCAATATTTTACATGGAGCGACTGCCTACACGACCTCCACAGCGCATTTACTGGGTAACACGATAACCCTTGGCAAGACTGGTTTTCAGACTTTCAGACCATTTGTGTCGGTATGTTGTGGCATATATGTTTTAAAAGTACCCAAGAAGTAGGTGAAATTTCTAGACTTTTTTTTTTGGTGGGTGGGAAATCATCAAATAACTTCTCCCGCCCTGGGCGGGGCTGGAGGGAGTGTCAGACTTTTACTGACTAAAACCCACCCATGTTCCTTCTTGTGCCCTTTGCGTTCCGGGAGCGCGGTATCTCTTACGAACAACCCGCAGCCCCGGCAGGCATCGGCCCTCAGTGGCCCCTTCCTTTTGCTGACATCTCTTTGAGGCGCGCGTGGAACACGAACGCGCCGTCGACACGGCCTGTCGTTATGCAACGTAAGGACGGTGAGCTACCCATTGCTCACCGTCCACAGGCCCGTATCTACGGTGGCCGGGAGTCGTCTCGCGGCTCCCGACATCCGGAGCGTCTACCGCGGCGGCTGGGACGGGAGAACTGCTGTCTCAACCGTCCCGCCGCCTTGTTCAATTTCTAGAGTAAGGCAATGTTTTTATTTATGATTGCTCCACACTAGGAATTTCTCCTGTATCGTGGATGCATTTACAAATATAATTATAAACTCACACACACAAGTAGCCAGACCGGGAACACCTCTCTAAACACCATACAAATATATATTCCGTGTCGCGGGTTCTACTCCGAAACGGAATATATATTTGTGCAGCAGTCAATTACTCAGCCACTGCACCAACCGTGTCGTCAAAAAACAAACGACATTATTCGATAAATATTTATTTGCCACAATCATATAGACCGAAAGTAAGACAAAGCCTTCAAACATCTCCTTGCATAAGAGACTTAAAATAATTCTTCATTTAAGATTCCCTACATCCTACTCAGGCCAAGAATTAGCATCGCAACGAACAAAGTTCTGGCGCCACGCCACGTTTAACTTTTTCCATACTTGATTAGATCAGTGGTTGTTTCTTCTGAGAAAAACAATAGTCCCTATCTTGCTTTGACTTGCGAAGTGAAGCAGATTATTTGGAAGAGATTAGAGAAAATGTAAACATTTTAAGGATAAGAAACAAAATGTACCCAGATCCGGCGCTAATGATTTGTTTCTAAGATTACAGAGTAAAAAAACAGAGCAATATTTTTATACTAATAACGACTGCTACGCTAGAGGTTGTGGGTTCGATTCCCAGGTCGTGCAAAGCGTTATTGGGTTTTTCCATAAAATTCTCAGAAGCAGCTCCGAGTTAGAATTTGTGGCCGGTTAATGGCAATAGGCTTGCCCCCAAATACATGGGACTTAAAATATATCGGCGAACTGTGCGTGTACATCGATACACCTCTGTCTAACCCTTCGGGAAATACAGGCGTGATTGTATGTTATGTTCTAATAGCCATTTAACACTAACACTTCTACGTGAGAGACGAAAATCATTACTATACATGAAATATGAATATCTTTCAAGCACCCAAATATATTACAATAATATACCGCGACCCATTTTAGCCAAATAAAAATATCCCAATCGAATTTCTCTGTCGTTGATATGTTTTTGGAACTCAGAGATGAATCACGTGTCGTATACTTTTAAGATAATTTGCTGTTCTATATTTTGAACATGGTAAAATAGCATTGATTTAGAAGTTTATTGCCTAAATATCAAATAAATATTTGATAACATGTTTGCTAACCAAACACAGAAATAAAAAACAATTTTTAAAATTCAAGTCTGTTTCTGGTCCTACCTTGGTCCTAAGAGACGCAGGTATCACCTATCGACTAATAGAAAAACAAACAATTCTTAAATAAAATCATCCAACTTTCCTTGAAACTTATGACAGCCGGGACTTTTATAACAACCTCCAAAACATTTTAAAATGAAGATAGGACAGTGGAAGGACGGAGGCTATTCCTTCTGTCATTTTCTTTATAAATTAATGTCACAAACACACTCAATCAAATTTGTTAGAAGAACGCGCACCAAATATGAGGGACGTTTATTTTTAGACAGTTTCTGTTATTTCGATGAAGGAAACGAGTCTTGAGGGGCATCAAATAATTTCTTATTTGACATCTGTCCTACGTCTTGTCAAAAACTGCTCCGTTATTGAATTACTCACGTACGAAACTTTTCTCAAAAGTAAGATACTTCAAGCGTTTGATATAGATAAGGCAGTACGAATATTAGTAAGAACCAAGGGTTTTTGTATGTGAGTTTATTATGCTTACGAGTATAAGCAATAAATAATAAATAACTCACTAACCTGGAGAAATTTCTAGTTTATAAACACATACTACTATCACACCTGTATTCCCCAAAGGGTTATGCAGATGTGCACAAATGTACACCCACAGTTCGCCGGTATATTTTTAGGTCCCATGTAATAGGGGGCGAGCCTATTGCCATTAACTGGGCACAAATTCTAACTCCGAGCTGCTACTGAGAATTTCCTAGAAAAACCCAATAACAATTTTTGCTCAACCTGGGAATCGAACCCAAGACCTCAAGCGTAGCAGTGACTCTTAGGACCACTAGGCTAACGAAGCAGTCAGAGAGATCAGAGAATTTTCTAAATTGCAAAAACAAGTAAAAACTTTAAGGCCATTATTGTGCGGTCCCAAAACATCAATAACAAGCCCTTACTGTCCAACAGCTGGGTAAAAGACTTCCTCCATTTCTACCATCTATCACGGTTTTGCGCTGTCTTACCAGTTCACAGGGAAGTCGACAAAGTCGTCCCGCCATCTTCTACTACAACTAAAAATGTAATTTTATTGTTAATTCAAATTATTCACATTTTCAACGCTAAAATAAAATGTTTTATAAAGAAGTGGTATCAAGGAGTGTTTGGTTAATAATATCAATAACCCATTTAACGTAATATTAATCAATATCAGACTTTACTTTGCCGAAGTACTTAAAATAAGTGTTCTAGTGTCTATTACCCTTTCGAACTCAATTTTGTTACCAGTTGAACTGATTTCATCATCACTGTTTTTAGTTTTTCAGTAACTGTTACTACGGACTAGTTTAACACATTGGAAATCTAATATGGTTGCGAAAACCAATCACTCTCGATAACCTATAGGTAATTTTATTTCTATAAAATAAACGTACTATTTCGGTACTGACTTTTCAATTTGTAGGCAACAGAAACCTATGATTCAATTCAATTTTTTAGTTTTGAAAAAAAATTACGTCATTGTTTTATGACGTCCTAATGTAAATAATAATTATTTTGTTTACTTAAACGCTCATTATAATTGTAGTAGAATTTAATAGTAAAATTGCCCCTAAAATCGAAGCTTTTAACTCTAGCACGCCGCCCGCTTCTGCATACCGTCACCTTTTCAATCTTGTCCAATGATTATAATAATTATTTTAATGCACGTTATGTAAAGCCGCAACTTGAATAGCATTATAAACAATTTAAAAAATCGTCTTTCATTTTGGATCGAATTTTATGAAATTATGTTTTTTGTGATACCTGTATAATTGGTAAATGTATAGTGGTTTTTTTTTGTAGTTAAAAACTTTACTTTGAAATATTTAAATCTAGACGGTATAATTATTACGTAATCTTCATATTTAATGTTTCCATAATAGGCAACTTAACTGATAAGAAATTTTTAATATAATGCTATTTTGTTGTAATTATTTTTTAGTAGCTACATACCGGGGAATGTGGGTGGTGTGTTCCGCGATCAGACCTTCCTCTTGAATCATTAAGGCAAATTGGTTTAGCCATATTTTGACATTTAAGTTTTGTTCTGTTGTTTTTGGTGTTATACTTATTGCCAACCCTTTTAATTCTCATGTAGTATTTTCATCGTATCCATTAAATTGTGTTCTTTTTGGTTCAAGCCTTTATTCCTTTGTCAACCTCAACATTTATTTATTTCTCTTTTACATAAAACGGCCATTGGCCAATTACATCAACTAAAGACATAAAATATAATTATACATATTCAACATACAGTGCATTCATCGCATATTTTAATGTTATCAACTAAATTGGAGTTAAAAGATAACTTTGGTTGGCGCAAACGGTCCTAAGTACACGATAAGAACTTCCACAAGTGACGTCACTTACTTTCAGTGCACCACAGCTGTGAGTCCCGCTATTAATAAAGCTAGTAAGCTAGTACCAGAATACTCTCAATCAGCCGATCTATTCTGTAAAAATCTGTCGTCAGTGAATTTTGGTGAAGTAAGATTAAGGTGAGCTGTTAATTCTTTACTTAGAGATGTTTCTACAGAAGAATAATAATAACTTGTTGGTCCTTTTAGTAACAAAGGACCAATAAGTTATTCTTTTTAAGTTAATCTCAGAAGAAAAAGAATAACTTATTAGTCCTATGTTAAAAAACTCATTAAAAAGTATTTAATATTTGTTTTTTTATTTCAAGCTACTAAACAGCTTATCGACAATTGAAATAACAATATGAACTTACAATAAAAATAAAAAAAAGTAGTATGCTTTTATAACTATACTTTAGTTATGTAACTATGATAGATTTATGGAATGTCTTATTAACTGTATCACGGTCCCTATACTAGGGTATAGGGACCGTGATAATATACTGGTATCACGGTCCCTATACCCTAGTATAGGGACCGTGATACAGTTAATAAGACATTCCATAAATCTATCATAGTTACAGGCATAGATACAGGCGGTGCCTACACCGCCTGTATCTTGGACGCCAGGGTTCTGCAAAACATTTTTAATTTTCTTTAATCTTTTCTAAATTTAAGTTATAAACCTTAATAAAAATAAAAAGAAATTAAAACTAAATGGCGTCAAAAATTTCCTCCGCATCACCGTCAACCGGAAAAGTGCCCAAAAGACTGGCGGCATTGCCACGTTGGATGGCAATGTTTAACCTTTGGCCAAGGTAAAAGCCAGCCTTTGGGTCGCGGGAAGTGTCAACCTACCGTTTAGATAAATCCCTAAAAAGGCTATGGGCACACGTACCCCACGGCCCGAGGGTTTCCACTCCAAACTGCTCGAAAATATATTTACCAAAAAGGGTACTATACTATACTATATATTTCTAATTTTCAGGCTGTATATATCATTATGTAAATAAATAAAGTTATAAACAAGATCACCGTAGACCCTATTATACCTACCCATTTTAAAAAAGCCCGACAAGTAAGTAGTAATAATCACCGAACCGTAAAACCGTCTTACATAACAAATCAATACCTTGTTATTTTCACCCCGTTTCCAATAGAAATGCCAATTCATCATTCACGAATGCGGTACTTTGGACCCCGTACTCAGCTCCATTAAGGTGGCTCCTCGAAATTGATGGTTAAAACTGATATTCGATATCATTTCATGTTTGTATTATGCTGATTGTATTTACTGCGCATATTTCAGGGCGTGAAAGTACTCATATGAACAACATTTATAATAATTCCTTGTCAGAATTAAAAAAGGAAACAGCTGTTGCCAACAGTACGACTAAAATGCAAGGAACAACAATTTTTTTCTTCATCTATGGTTGTAGCGTTATAAAAGTTGTTAGTAATAATAAGTTAATTTACCCTCTAAGCGATGGCAGAGATTACCGACCTTTTGTAAATTAATATATACCTTTTTAAATACAATTGGTAATTTTGGAATTACCAAGTTAAATTCTTGGAGTTCCAAAATTCCCAGTGTGTTCATACCTTAACTATATTTTATAATCTAGGTCTTCAAAAATTCCCTCATAAAATGATTAAGAAATTCGTCCAATCGTGTTCTGTACAAAATTGGGTAAATTGAATCTTAGGACGATGTGATTACGACGTCTAAATGTACTGAATGCTCCAATTCAAATTTCTATTGCGAATAATTTCAGATTGAATAGGGGATTTGTCGAAAAACGATTCGCGGAGATTTTATTATTCGTAAATCGAGACTTGAAGGTTTTATTATAGCGTCGACGTACGTTTAACAATTGAATTTCTTACCTTAAAAAAAATATCAAATGACGTACGAATACCGTGTAATTAATTACTTGTCTTTTGTATGGATGCTTCGGTGACCTCATCTAAAAATGGACCGTATTTTTCTCGAGTAATATGTATCTATTTGCGGTACCTCTTGGAAATAATTAATAAGTACCGCCCACAAGGCATTATAAAAGGTAATGTAGCTTCATTTACTGTGGCTTTCTATAATGTGATTTGTAAATCGATCCTTGCCCTCAACTTATCAAGTATAAATGCAATCACAGATATTAAAGAAAGTGGGTGCTTGTTGGCATTGTAGTATACGGAATGTCATTTAAAGTAGGTACACCAGTATTATCCTACACAGCGTTGACAAAAAACTTATTTATTTATAAATTCTACATACTTTGTACTTTAAAAGCTTGTTTATGTAGGAATAAAAGTGTCAGATCAAACAATGGAAATTTATTTATTTTAACTTTATGCAACAAAAGGCACAAAGGCGGACTTGAATGCCTTTGGCTTTCTGTACAAGACAACCAAAGGTGGTGAAGAGGCGTATGTCAGGTGCAAATTACTAAAAAAACAAATGTAGATTTTTTTTTCAATCTCAAAATAATTACATAAATAAAGTGAAATGTTTGCAAAATTAATTAAAGTACATGTACGTGTACCTATAGATAAACTTATACTGCTTTTGTTTGGTAACCACAACCATTTCCCATTTCAGTAAGTTACCGGAATCAACAGAGGTTCATTTGAGCACGAATTTCACACTCAATAGTACCAACAGAAATCTAACTTCAAATTAAACATAAGTCAAACAGTCTTCTTGATTACTTCATCAAAATCTTTCCAAACCAATATTAAAACCAGAACAATTAGCAGAAATAGCGACAGTTACACGAGGAGTGCCGCCATTTTGTTACACCGAGAAAATTAATGGAGAAGTTGAAGTAGGTATTTCGTTCCTAATATTTTACCTTGTAATTAAATCCTGTGCGGTTACCAAGCACTAAGTCGGGCTGTGCTATATTGCGTAATTTGCCTGGTATATATTTCTGGCATCCAAATTGCGAACGTCAAATAATTATAGAGGTGTATTGCAAATCAAATTTTGGTTTGAATTTTGAGTAAAAGGACAATGTTTGATCTCTTTCTTAGCGTGTCAATGGTAGTCTAAGTTGGCCCAGAACTTAGCCATGAGTTTGGCGTCATCAGCAATACGATCAATTCCTGACGTATGCAAGCATCAGAACACGTAAAATACGATAACAGGAGGGAAATACTAATAAGTTTTAGAAAAGTTCATATTCTCATCTCAGTTTCCATCCGTCAAAAACATCTTTTATTTAACAAAATTTTTGACAAGATTTAGACATTGATGGTCGCTCGTGACTTTGAATGGTTTTTAGATACAATAATTAGCCTTTCATTGTTTGAGCAATAGTATCACATTTGCACTCCAGCCTGGAATCTTTAGTAAATTTCCACCTGACCAGGTTTCCGTAGGCTTCTAGGTTAGTCAAAGCAAATCCAGGTGGGGGATTTTCAGCAGGTGAAATGAATGAGATAAGTTTTTCTTCAAACTGTTCACCAGATATCCAAAACCAAAATAACAAAACAAAAGAAGTGCCGATCGAAAATGATTTCATTTAAAAATCATTTCAAATATGGTTTGGAATCGACAATTTGTTGGTCTTTGTATACGCGTTCCAATAAATCTTTCCGTTACATGGCAGAGAGATTCACAGACTGCTGCAATACATGTTTTATTTATTCAGAAACATTCTAGTCCGTGTTTTTACTATTCCCATTTTTCATTCGACGAGTGAGGGCTTGTGCTAAAACTGTGCGGGTTGATCAATGTGTTAGGTTAAGCTGCGTTTGTGGTCATTGAAGGGATAAAGTTGTTATTTACACTTTAAAAACTGTGCTTAGAAAAACGTATATTTTAGGTAATGGATATAGTCTAACTGTTAAGAGCATTTTATGCTGCACGGTATCGCATCCTAACTTTTAGGTCATAAATCTTGGAAATGAATAGACTGGTCCAACTTGATACGTTTACAAACACAAGATACTAAATAATGAGCACAGAACATTTTCTTAAAATATATACTACTAGCTTTTGCCAGTGACCTCGTCCGCGTCAAAGTTACTATACCATTCTACAACAACTGTACATTTTTCCGGGATAAAAAGCGTGAGTGCTATTCCAGACTATAATCTATCTCTGTGCCAAATTTCATCCAGATCCGTTCAGCCGTTTAAGCGTGAAAGAGTAACGTTTATAATATTGTATAGTAGGATTTGTAATATTTAACTTCACGTTCCTACATAAACTTATATTTTAGTGAACTCTCTTCCAAATTCCATTTTTTTTCTTTTATTCTAATTTTCTTTTCTAAATTGTGCTCCAGCTAGTAATTTCTTCTATATTCTCCTATTTTCATAGCATCCTATATGTGTAAGTACCGTCCTGTGCAAGTCACATACACAAACAATCGGATTCTGCTCTTAATTTCAAAACACCTGAAAAAACAACTTATTCAAAAAACCTGATGGGTACGTGGGGCGACGGAGGCGACCGCCGCTGCTGTGGGTGCCGCCCGCTCGCACCAACCTGCTGCAGCACGCGCCGCTGACTCGCGCGCTGCGTGCACTCAACAACAGATCAGATCAGGTGTAACAACAGATTGACTGTTTTAGCTGCACTCTGAACGAATTCACACGAGCCGCATTTTATAATATTTCGTCATGATAGGCATTGATAACTACCCTATTGTATTAGGTACACCTTTTTTTTTTTTTGGTGGTGGGAAATCATCAAATAACTTCTCCCGCCCTGGGCGGGGCGGGAGGGAGTGTCACACATTTACTGACTAAAACCCACCCATGTTCCTTCTTGTGCCCTTTGCGTTCCGGGGGCGCGGTATCTCTTACGAACAACCCGCAGCCCCGGCAGATTAGGTACACCCTGCAATAATAGTTGTGTATGATTTAAAATAAATGAATATTATTTTTAGAGTAATTATGTTACGTTATCCTATGTTTTATTGGCGTAATAAATTGTGTTCTTTTTTTTTTGTATATGTTTTTGTATGTCTGATTTTAGTTATTGTACGTAAATAGTTTGATACATTTTAGTTCTTAACTGTCGCCTGTATTGATATTTTAAGCTGTTATAAATAAATAAATAAACAATAATAAAGCATCAATGCTCTCCCCACCTTACAGTAAAGCACGCAGTATAAAACATCGGGCTTTCAAAAACAGCGCAAACTCAGGTGAATATTCCTATTAGGAGCGTCTCCGGTCAACTTTTACTTAAAAAGGAGCATTTACTTTCGCAAATTGGTATGAAAACGATAAGAATCTAAATGGATTCAGTTAATTAAATCTTATTTTTTTTAATCTATGATCTTTTAGACATGTCTTGGCTAAAAGGAATTTTTAAAGAAAGAAACGGAACGAAGCGTGTAATGAAATTAGGTATTTTAAATATTTTGACTTGTACAATCGAAACTATTTTAATGTCAGAGTTGTGCCTCACCTTACTAAAGGGAGATTTCTGCAGAATAAACTACAGAACATATTTACTCTACCACAGTATTATGCTATAAAAAATCCTTTGATGTATTTAAGAAAAGTAGGCTTGAGGTAAGCTGTCATTTCAGCTGATGTCTGGGATTTTTACAGAATACAAACACAATAAATACTTCACAGTACAACTTCAGTATTATAAATAACAAGAAAAATGGATACATGGATCACATGGATGTACACAATTTGCATGCCTAAGGCCTGTGCACACCACGTTTTTTAAACGCTCCTAATCGTACGGAACATAATTATATACATACTATATTCCCCAAAGGGTTAGGCAGAGACGTATCAATGTACACCCACAGTTCGCCGGTATGTTTTAGGTCCCATGTAATAGGGGGCGAGCCTATTGCCATTAACCGGGCACACATCTTAACTCCGAGCTGCTACTGAGAATTTCATAGAAAAATCTAATAACACTTTGCTCGACCTGGGAATCGAACCCAAGACCTCTAGCGTAGCAGTCGCGCTCAGGACCACTAGGCCAACGAGGCAGTTAACACATAATTATATATTGCAGAAAACACTATTACAATGGTTTGGTGATCTAGCGTAAGGGCCTGTGCACACCACGTTTTAGGAACGAGCGTCGACAGCGCGTTTTTCTTTCTACATTTCAGTTTGTTTTATATTGACTCGCGTGCGTACTTATCGCGTCTGTATCGCTACAAACGCGCGTCAACAGCGCGTTTAAAAAACGTGGTGTGCACAGGCCCTTACGGTAGATCACTTAAAACATGTAAACTTTATTAAACTATTGTTACATTGTTTTCTGCAATATATAATTAATTTTATTATATATATACAGGGTTATTTGTAAAACATAGACAACCTCTCAGGACTATGTTCCTAACATCATAATCAACAACTTTTGTTCTATGACATTTAATTTTTTTTCATATTTTAGTTCATCAGATTTTCATACAAAAATAAAAACATTTAAATTGAACGCTCTAAATGTTACGAAGTCTATACGAAGCAAACGAAAGCGATAGTAAAATAGCGAGGGGAGCGGGGTTAGGGCGGCGGGGGTGTTTGTAATTGACCTATTTACAATTTTACGGAAATCCTTCAGTCGGTCATTCACTTCAATGCGCTTGAGTTGTTTGATTCTGTAAAAAATCATAGATCAAAAGTTGTTGTTTATGATGATAGTAATACAGTCCTGCAAGGTTGTCATTGTTTTACAAATAACCCTGTATATAATTTTAATTCAAATTTGAACCAAAGGATATTATGTTAATAAAAACTTTACCTGCACATGCATAAAATACACTATCAACCTTCCGTTACTAATGTCAAATAAAAAGAAGCAATCACAATAAAAAATATCCCCTCTCAAAATAACAACACACATACTTCAAAATCTCTACTCAACCCTCGATTCAAGCAACAGATTTACAACCCTTTGTTGCTAAAAAATAAAGAACAATTTCCCTCTTATCAGTGTGGCGATACCGAGAGAATTAACGTGGACTACGTGACTAGGATCTCAAACATAGAATTATACAATTTTTTCCCTCAAAAACCCCGGACTTGTATTTGCGAAGCAAACTGACTGCCCATATCTGATTCGATAGGCTTTTCAATGATATGAACAAACAAGCCTTTTAGGGATCGAATTTGTGGAACGATTTTATGTGGAATATTGTCTGGTTTGGAGTTTTCAGGTATCTTAATTTGTAGGACAAGCGACTATATTACTTTTGTAGATGTTCCTCTATCCGTACCGGATTATTTTATTTAAAAAAAGAACTTAGTTCTCCTGTCATACTTCCTACATGAGATTTTGACAGCTCGGTTGGCGCAATGGTTAAGCATTTGGCTGCTTTGCTGCGTGTCGCGGGTTCCATTCCCGCACTGAACAAATATTTTTATGGCCTAAAGGTAGTTGTTCCGGGGTGGCTGTTTATGCAAGATTAAAATAACCCACGATACAGGAGAAATTCCCAGTATGGGGCAAAGAAAAGAAAAAAAATTGTTGATGAATTTTTGTAGATGGACGTACAATTGTGTAGAAAGGTTTTGAAGCGGTGGGATTACTGGATATTTTTTTTTTTAAAGTGAAAGCCACTGTACCACGTTGTTAAAGAATCACAGTGCCTGTTAAATCACCCCTCAGAAGCTCTTCAAATAAAAGCACAAAATAAAAAAAATTAAGTAACTCGCAACAGAAATATAAAAATCCCTACCGCAGCTAACAAAAGAGCTGATAACTTCAAAACCGCTGCACCGATTTATATCAAACATAGCATTTGATTTGCATCAAATATTGGCATCTACACGTGTATTTATATATATGTATATGTATTAATCATTACTTACTCATATCCGTACTGTAGGCTTAACACGAGTGCGTTAGCGGTAAAGATATTCGATTCAAGTGGATTTTCTTTAAAAATACGACTATCCTATAGCATTTTGGTACGACATGCCCCTCAAACTACTTAAATAAATAAGTGCGAAACCAGTATTAGAAATATAAAAAACACAAAATTAAAAATTGTAAGTATCCCCCGACAGAAAAATAAAAATCCCTACACTAACAGCTGCACTAACAAAAGAGCTAATAATTTTTAAACCGCTGAACCTATATTCATCTAACATAGCTACGAACACTCCCGACTAATACACCTTTCAAACAAAAAAACTAAATTAAAATCGGTTCATGCGTTCGGGAGCTACGATGCCACAGACACACACACATACGTCTAGCTTATAACACCCCGTCGTTTTTGCGTCGGGGATTAAAAAAGGTTCCCATCAAAAAGAACTTTATTTTAGAACACACTTTTAATGCCAGCATTTTTAGTCTGTGAGCGTTATAAGCAAAGTGATACCAGTTGTCTCTCCCTCAAAAGACACCACCTGCGCGTCACCCGTTCAATTATTCAAAGAATCTTTCTCTTACATTTTGGATAATGAAATTTTAATCATTTCTCTGACTTAACTCAGCACTTATAAGGCTAGGTGGATGATTAATTTTTTATGTCGCCCGAAATTTTGCTGCCACGGGCGCACAACACGTTGCGACGAAAATAATTTAAGGCGCAAAAAAATAAGGGAAACCGTTCACGAAATACGTGTCAGACTCTTACTGACTAAAACCCATCCGTGTTCCTTCTAAGGCCCTTTGCGTTCCAGGGCCGCGGTAACTGTTTCTAACCTAGTTAAGCTGCTTTAGACTTACAGAAAATGGTAAAAGTTTGTAGGTTACCAGGTTGAAGAAATCACCTCAGCTCAAGACGGTTATTTCTCGGAACTAAAAACGTTCAAAACCTAGTCGCAATCTTATCTAAGCGACAACCGTCATCATTGTCAAAATATTGTCCAAAATATAGGAAAATAATATATTTGACATATTGACACGCATCCAATCTTGATCGATAAGGAATGTTTTAATATAAGTTTGTTATATTCAAACAATAATACTGGCCTGTTATTATCCCACTATAGAACAAAAGGCCTCTTCTATATATAATCTATGCCTCTTCTATCAATATTTCTATGCATAATGGACGATTTTTAAGGTTGTTAAAAATGATTAAAGAAATAATAGAGCTTCTAATTACACCACCACCCACACTAGTATACTGGCCTGTGGACGGTGAGCAATGGGTAGCTCACCGTCCTTACGTTGCATAACGACAGGCCGTGTCGACGGCGCGTTCGTGTTCCACGCGCGCCTCAAAGAGATGTCAGCAAAAGGAAGGGGCCACTGAGGGCCGATGCCTGCCGGGGCTGCGGGTTGTTCGCAAGAGATACCGCGCCCCCGGAACGCAAAGGGCACAAGAAGGAACATGGGTGGGTTTTAGTCAGTAAAAGTCTGACACTCCCTCCCGCCCCGCCCAGGGCGGGAGAAGTTATTTGATGATTTCCCACCCACCAAAAAAAAAAAAAAAAAACCCACACTAGTATAATGCACTAATATAACAGCCTAGTTAGCCTAGTGGTCCTAAGCGCGACTGCTACGCTAGAGGTTTTGGGTTCGATTCCCGGGTCGAGCAAAAAGTGTTATTGGGTTTTTCTATGAAATTCTCAGTAGCAGCTCGGAGTTTGGATTTGTGCCCGGTTAATAGCAATAGGCTCACCCCCTATTTCATGGGACCTAAACATACCGGCGAACTGTGGGTGTACATTGTTACACCTCTGCTTAACCCTTCGGGGAATATAGGCGTGATGGTATGTTATGTGTTATTTTTTCTGTGGAAGACTAATATAGATATCTACCGTAAAACATATCCTATGGCTTTTAGCAAAAGTGCAGCTACCAATCAATTAAAGATTGTTTGTAATCGGATGAGTGAAAAAAATTGACAAGCTCAACCTCTTTATAATATGACTATGGATCATTTTATTTATTCATTAAAATATATTACACTATTATTTTATACATATATTGAAAAAAAACAATACAAATATAAAAAAATGTGTTAGTTTTATTCATAACTTGATCGATAGTTATTTCATCTTGACGACACAAAACGTACATTGCACAAAGTTTACATAAATAAATAAATAATTTTAAATAGCTACTCCGCTACTCTTGTTGGGGCAACAGTCGAGGCAATGTTTCGGGGTTTAATAATTAGTCCCACAGAAGATCTGTTGGGTCGCGATAAGCAATTTAACGTTTATTTGTCAAACGAAACGGTCTGGTCAAATATCCTTCATTTAATATTGCAGCGGTTTGGCCAAATTCCCTTTGGTTATATTGGGACAAAATCAGCCCACTCGTTGTATATAATTATATTACAGTTTGTTTTGATTGTATTTACTTCCTGGTTATGCCACTCTTGAGCTCATTTGCTAACACGAGGTTAAATACCAATTTAAAAGTAACTATGAGTTAAGTTTTTGATGCAAGCCAGCGTTACAATGTAAACAGACTTGATACATTGATTTTGAAAATTTGTATCTAGTAAAATACGAATCAGTTTGAGTCATCGAAATTAGATATTGAAGAAGAAGGATCGCAGTCATTGAATACTGTTGGGTTTTTTTCAACCGCGTGATATTACGTCTTTTTTTTTTGGGGGGTGGGAAATCATCAAATAACTTCTCCCGCCCTGGGCGGGGCGAGAGGGAGTGTCAGACTTTTACTGACTAAAACCCACCCATGTTCCTTATTGTGCCCTTTCCGTTCCGGGGGCGCGGTATCTCTTATGAACAACCCGCAGCCCCGGCAGGCATTGGCCCTCAGTGGCCCCTTCCCCATGCTGACATCTCTTAGAGGCGCGCGTGGAACACGAACGCGCTGTCGACACGGCCTGTCGTTATGTTAAACGTAAGGACGGTGACCTACCCATTGCTCACCGTCCACAGGCCCGTATCTACGGTGGCTGGGAGTCGTCTCGCGGTTATATTACGTCTACGGTTACAGCTTCGCTCCCGTAGGTCATAGTGCGATGTTATATTAACCTATACTATTTCTCATAATCCTAGCTATCACGTACAAAAATATTTTCCAATCCTACTGGTAATTCCAGTAATTAGCGCATTAAAATAAAGAAACAAACAACTCTTTCCCTTAATTGCATTAGGTACATAAGTATAGACAGCTGCTATCAAAGTGTGCGATGATAAAGCATTATCTTAATACACTTCGATATTCAGCTGTACCTCGTTAAGCTAAAGCCGACCCTCTGATCATTCAACGTGACTAGGAAAAATGATAATTATTAGTTTTATCTGAATTCAGTCATGATATAGGAACTCAATTTCAAAGGATTGCGTACCTATGGAATACAATTTTTAATTAGTACTTATCAGTGCTAGTGTGGTGTGGCTGGTAACTATCGTGATGACCCTATGGTTAAGGCGCCCGCATTTCATAAGGTTGAGGACTCGCAAAGATACGTATATGATTTTTTCTATGTCATAAGTACTTTCTAAGTATATTTTAGACATAATGACATCGGTGAAGGAAAACATCGTGAGGCTGGACTTATAATGAATATAAGTCTTTACACGCCAATTCGCTTAGAGCAAGCGTGATGATCAATGCTCCTGCCTTTTCTCATGAGAAGTCGAAATAGAAATTGCTTAATTAGAGTAGCTACGATCAATTTGTAGGCGCCATTTTTAAATAGCGGCATTGTATTGTTTTCTGTCTCAACGCGTATTTCGCACTTTTACCTTTAATGGCGATACAGTAGCAGATACAGTAGCTTCCGTAAGAAAGCCGGTAGGAATCGAGTTGTCCGGAGCCTCAATATTACTTATGTTGATTACTTTCCAAGAATCTACGTTTTTGTTTTGTGCAAAACCATTTTCCAGGAAACATTATTTAATCCAAACAAGGATCAAGACTAGTATAGAAATTATTTATTAAAATTAAACTCGACTGTCGAGAATATTCAAGATAAGCCATCACCATCTTTAATATTATGCTAACTGAGCAGAACGATAAATAGTATTTCATTAAAGCAAAGCAACTTGCCTCAAAGGCGCGCAAGTACAACTGTACCAGAATACAGAAATGTTACGGAGGCAAGAAAACATGGAGGCGTTATTATTATATTAAAACGTAATTAAAAACTATGTGATTGAGATTTGAGAGAACTAAAATATTTTAGAAGTAATATATTATACACGGAAGGGACAAACGATTTAGTTCATGATTCTAACCCTATGTTTAATTAAATAAACAGCTATTTCATACAAAAGATCAACACCTATACACACATACCATCACGCCTGTATTCCCCGAAGGGTTAGGCAAAGGTGTACCAATGTACACCCACATATCGCCGGTATGTTAAGGTCCCATGTAATAGAGGGCGAGCTTATTGCCATTAACCTGGCAGAAGTCCTAACTCCGAGCTGCTAATAGATAAAACCCAATAACTCTGTTTTGCTCGACCTGGGAATCGAACCCAAGACTCCTAGCGTAGCAGTCGCACTTAGGACCTCTAGTCTGACGAGGCAGTTACGACAACACATACTGTCAGTCAAAATTTATGGATTTTTAGAGACTTTTAAATAGAAAACCTTTAATAGTCCTACTGCAAGGCAGAAGCCTCTTCTCATAAAGAGAAGTCACGAGCATTAAACACCACGCATATTCAAGGTGGAATGGCCTGTTCATACTTATACAGTCTAAGTTTCTCACTATGTTTTCTTTCATCGATGTGGGTAATGCTCAAGATAAACTTAGAAAATAAATTATTAGTTTGGATACTTTATAATAAGTAGATACTAGCTTCCGCCAGTGGCTTCGCCCGCGTGGTTTGTTGATAAAAAAGTAACCAATGTCCTGTTCGCCAGGCTTTAGACTATCCATATCAAATTTCATCACATGCGAAGCATTAGTACCTACTCCATCCATATGCATATCTAAGCTCTCAAAACGTAACTAGATATCATTATCCAAATCCATGTCGTGAAATACATGAACAAGATTACGTTTATTATATCTCCATAATATATCCCTTGTAGCTTCTATAATCCTGGTACCAGCACTGCACATTTGGATAGCTGCAGTCTCTGTTTTGCAAAGGATCATTTGGAAGGATACTCTAGAAGGCTTATCCCGGTACAGTTCATTCGTTTGACGAAGGTTTTTAGAGCTATAAAGAGATGTAGGTATTGGTGCGCAAAATTGGGATGCTTTTGAAACATATTTAAACGAGAAATTGGCTATTTAGAGAGCATAGCATTTAGTTTTGGATTTGAGGTTTCATGTGTTCTTATAATTTTACACATACATACCATCACGCCTGTATTCCCCGAAGGGTTAGGTAGAGGTATACCAATGTACACTCTTAGCACACCCATAGTTCGCCGGTATGTTTAGGTCCCATGTAATAGGGGGCTAGCCTATTGCCATTACCGGCCACAAATCCTAACTCCGAGCTGCTACTGAAAATTTCATAGAAAAACCCAGTAACACATTGCTCGACCTGGGAATCAAACCGAAGACCTCTAGCGTAGCAGTCGAGCTAACGACCACTAGGCTAACGAGGCAGTCAACATTTTTTATTAGCTGTATTATTGATCTTTAATTAGGGCATATTAGGGCATATTATTATAGCATAGTCTGTCTGCTGCTACGTCAAAAATTTACAAAATACAAAAATATATATATCTAAGCATACTAATGTTATAAAGAGGTAAATAAAATATGTTATGTTTCCTCAAGATGTCTTCTTTCACTGTTGTCAATAATAAACTTAAAAAGTATATAGGGATTGAACAACTCTTATTAGCACTTGCCCGGTATTGATATGTAAGTACTTCTCATGCATAAGAGGATTTTAACCTCTAGACCATCACGATATTCCCACCCTTAGATAAAAATAACGTTATTAAATAAAAAAAATATTGAGTGCGAAACGAATATTTTCAATTCAAATATCGAACGAATTTTAGTTTCGTTTATGCCGTGTGCTCACACTAAGCCTTCTGAATCTTTTTGCTGAGACCTTTCAAGCATCTAATGCCCTTTCACCTTTACCTAATGAGTTCCCATGAAACGAGGTCAGTTTTCAACTCTGAACGCGTCCAAATAAGAGGAAAAACTAAGCCTTATCTGTTAGAACTCCACTGAATGGAGTATTCTTGACTGGGCCATTGTCAATTTTGCTAATTTTTAACGTAAAAATGAGGTTACTGACTTTTACTTTTAATATGCGAACTGGTGCAACTAAGCTGAAGTCTATGTTAATTAGGTAAATGGATTGACATAGTTAGGTTATTAACGTTATTTTTTTATCGATATCTTATCTGAATAATTGTGAAAACGTATAATTGGCCATATCTAAAAACCACGCGAAGGAAGTCGCTGGCAGAAGCTAGTCTTGTATAAGTTTAGTACTCACTGTATCTGACAAGCAGTTCGTTTTGCCCTACAGTTCCTATTATTACCATGAATCGAGAGCCCAGTATAATTTATACTTGACGCATGATCTGCCCTCTAAACTGCTATTGACCCGCTAACAGCGAGCCCCGTCAAGATAATTTTACCTTTTTTTATTGCTGCGTATTCCTCATGGATACTGAAGCTCTTAACTAAGAATAAAACCCCACGGTTTCTTCTGCTAGATGCTTGACGCGCTATCCATGCCTCGACTGAAGCTAATTTCATACATACATACATATATAAACTCACGCCTTTTTCCCATGGGGGTAGGGAGAAACCTCAGAGCGCCACCTGCTATGATCCTTATATACTCCTTTCGCCTTGTCTATGTTTATACTGGTCATACAAGCACGCCGGTTACGAGTACTGCGCACCTGACCTTTCTGAAGAACCTCACCAATAAGGTCAGGGTACGTCTGTCTAGGGCGTCCTCTCCCGGCGTTGCCACTCACATAATATAATCTAATTTCAAACCTAAGAATATATTAGTATTAAACTGTCCCACAGAGCAAAACCAACTCTAAATAGTTTACCAAAAACTTAAATTCAAATAATCTAGCTGTGTAACATTTTGACTGCTCAATTCTGCGCCGATCTCATTACAACTTCACACAGTTTGTTTAATTGGCTACCCACTACACGAAATTGAGCCACCTGGGCCAATTTAAATTGACCTCCCCAACCCCCTTGACAAGCTTATAGAGAAGACGGATAAGGGGGAAACGAGGAAAATAAAAGAGCTCTCAATTAATTGGTTATTTAAATGCAACACTGTCGGTACAGCTTTTGCAAGTGTAATTGTTGTTTTCAGTGGTTTTCAGCGCATGAAATTGTTGTATGGCCGCCGTGAATAATGGCTTTAATGCATCTGCTGTGGCCTTTGATTTATATTAATATAGAAATATCGAATCAACGCCAAATGTTAGTGTTTGAACATAATGAATCCGTGAATCAAGTTAGAAATGTTGAGGTTTTGTGTTGCATTTAATCTGATGTGTTTTATAATTAACATTGTAATGAACTTTGTCATTTGTCAGTAGATTTTAATACTCTATCTATTTACTTTTAATACTTTGTTTACGTTATCATGTGATCCTTTGAACCGCAATCTAGAGTGGTCCTGTTTCGAGTAGCCTGCGTAGTAAAAGCACTTTTACTACATTTATGATAAAGTCCAGGGGTCCTCAAAATGTTTTCCTTGACGGTGTTTGGTGATGTATTTACGATATTAGTTTTTAGAGTTCTGTACCCAAAGGGTGTCAACGGGACCAAATGATTAGCTGTTCATCCGTTTGTCACAGGCCTGTTACTTTTGAAAAATAAAAACTTGAAATTTTCACAAAGTGTGTACCTATTACTAAAAATCAGATAAAGATAACAATAAAAGAGGTCCCTATTCAAATTACATATTTTTACTAAACAATTTAAAATATATGTAAAGTTAAAATATTTTACGATTATACGGAACCAGATATCGCACTGCAATCCAACTCGCACTTGCCCGACTTTCAGATTATCCGTAAAAGATTATTCATAAAGTATATTCCATATTTTTACTGCAATACGTGGCCAAAAATATGTTTCTTTTTTTGAATTGAAGCAATTTTTATAAACCCCCGCCGTGACAGCCTCGTCAACAAAATCGGATGTAATTTTGCCCAGCACCGCCCAGTCTGGCGCTTGTCCTGTTGGTAACCGGTATTAGGATGCGCGTATACTAAATAATTTAACCACAGCTTACCGTGATGATGGCTTGCAGAATAGAGCTTGTGACTGTTTAGGATCTGTATAGAGTTGTGAATACATAACGTTAAGATTATTTATTTATAAAAAAAGCATTGCTCATTATTTACATTATTATTCGTGTACACAAACAGACAGATTCGGATCAAGTACCTGTGGATCGTACATTTATTGGTTGCGTTCGGGAATCTAAACCTTTTTTTTTAAGCATTGGTCATCACTAAATGGCTTCTTTCGCTCTGGGAAAGGAAGTTCGGAAAGGAGTGTTAGACTCTTACTGCCTAAAACCAATCCAAGTTCCTCCTAATTCCTTTTGTGTTTCATCACCGAGTCGGAGTCTAATTATTCTTCAATTAATACTAATTATTTACCTATGTTAATTAATTTTTAACCAAAATTCATATTTATTTCAATTTGAAAATTGACCTTAAACTAATAAAAATTACATAACTAACACACCATCACGCCTGTATTCCCCGAAGGGTTAGGCAGAGGTATACCAATGTACACCCACAGTTCGCCGGTATGTTTTTAGGTCCCATGTAATATGGGGCGAGGCTATTGCCATTAACCGGGCACAAATCCTAACTCCGAGCTGCTACCGAAAAATTAATGTCAAAAAAAAATTCACAAATCTAAGTAAAATAGTGTGATTAAGAAAAATACAAATAGACACATTTTTGATAGATTGAAATTAAGATTAGTACGCAAACGTTCCTAAATATTACGAAAATTGGCCACCTGAGCCGAAGCGTGGGGTAGTCAGACATTGAAAACCCACACCAACCCCTATTCACATAGTATCTTAGCAAAATATTTTCACAGGCTTATTTTCTTAGCCCATTCACACAGAAACATGCAATTAACCTTCCTACGCTTTTGTGTGCCGTAACATATTTTCATTACCACCCTTCAATAACCGTCATGAGCTCAATAGTTTAATAATTACCTAGTAATTAATAGTGACAGGTTTTTGCCCTGTCAGTACATTACTGAACCCATATTGAACGCGTCGAACGCTATTTTAATGAAATTGCAATTAATTACTGTTTCATTCGAAAATTACTTTTGTATCAATTGAGTTTTGGCATGGTTCTGCAAGTATTAATAATAGCATTATTTTTTTGTGTATTATATTTTCAATTATCTGTTAATTTATTTTTGTGTGAATTGATTTTAATGGGATTTGTATGTGGTTATTTTAATTCGTTTGGAGTTTGTAAACTTAATTATTATTCTCATAATTTAATATTAAGTAACTTGTCTTCCTACTCAATATGCCAAATTAGTTCATAAAGATAGGCATCTACACGTGTATTTATATACATTTATATGTATTAATCATTACTTACTCATATCCGTACTGTAGGCCTAACACGAGTGCGTTAGCGGTAAAAGTATTCGATTCAAGTGGATTTTCTTTAAAAATACGACTATCCTATAGCATTTTGGTACGACATGCCCCTCAAACTACTTAAATAAATAAGTGCGAAACGAGTATTTGAAATATAAAAAAACAAAATTAAAAATTTTAAGTACCTATCCCCCGACGGAAAAATAAAAATCCCTACTGCAGGACTAATACACCTTTCAAACAAAAACAAAATAAATCAAAATCGGTTCATGCGTTCGGGAGCTACAATGCCACAGACAAACACACACTTAGAGACACGTCAAACTTATAACACCCGTCGTTTTTGCGTCGGGGGTTAAAAATCTCATTTTTTCCACACTCTCAAGCTAGGTCTTCTATGACACCGTGTCGACGGCGCGTTCGTGTTCCACGCGCGCCTCAAAGAGATGTCAGAAAACATGAGAAGGGGCCACTCAGGGCCATGCCTGCCGGGGCTGCGGGTTGTTCGAAAGAGATACCGCGCCCCCGGAACGCAAAGGGCACAGGAAGGAACATGGATGGGTTTTAGTCAGTAAAAGTCTGACACTCCCTCCCGCCCCGCCCAGGGCGGGAGAAGTCATTAGATGATTTCCCATCGGTAAAAACAAAAGGTCTTCTATGACACAATCTATTTTCGTGGAAAAATTACGTTTTCACCGCTCTATATATTTCTAACACTGATTGCCCCGACTTAGGGCGTGTCTATGGGCGGGTCACCACTCAACACATTAGGAAGCATCCCAGACGATGATGGAAAATATATATTAAGCTGTGAGTAACATCCGTCGTTATTTATGTAATTTTCAGTGTAATAATGTAGCTTTACTAAGCTATTTTACTTCATGATATGTCTGGTTCAACGTTAGGAAAAGAATTTATAAATCCAACCATCTTACTACAGTACCTAGTCGCCACGAGTCGTAAGCACAAATGTCAAGGTAATTTTTGGGTTGGGTTCCTTTCGGGGTTTTTTGGGTGACCGACTGACGGACTAATTGGGTGCAGCGTCGGCGGCCCAAAAAACCCAGTAAGTAACCCCTTTTTTTTTTTTTGTTGGGTGGGAAATCATCAAATAACTTCTCCCGCCCTGGGCGGGGCGGGAGGGAGTGTCAGACTTTTACTGACTAAAACCCACCCATGTTCCTTCTTGTGCCCTTTGCGTTCCGGGGGCGCGGTATCTCTTGCGAACACCCCGCAGCCCCGGCAGGCGTCGGCCCTCAGTGGCCCCTTCCTAAGTAACCCCTTAATTGCAAAAAAATAACTTGACATTTGTGCTCACGACTCGTGGCGGCTCTTATACTATCATAAATGCGAATGTTTGGATAGATCGATGTTTGTTACTCAATCATGACGGAACGACTGAATAGATCTGAACAGATTCTCATGACGATGATTTTCATGACGGATTTTTGATCTGATAGATTATAGTCCGGAATAGCACATACGCTGCTTTAAATCCTATTGTTTATGTTCCCGACGAATCATTTAGGATTTCGGCTTAATTCTGATGCGAGCAGAACCTAAATTAAAGGTCCCTTAAGTCTTGACATTAGGACAAATATTAAAAAGCATAAGAACACAGTCGAAAAACAAATACAAGACGGCATGTTTAAAAATAGAACAATTTGCTAACATAATAATAATAATTATACACTTTACCAATCTATAACACACACACACCATCACGCCTGTATTCCCCGAAGGGTTAGGCAGAGGTGTAACAATGTACACCCACAGTTCGCCGGTATGTTTTTAGGTCCCATGTAATAGGGGACCAATCTATATTCTTGACTAATTATAAGCGAGCACGGTTACGTAGACCTAAGTGTAACCTAAGGAAATAAAGGAAAAGGGTAAAGGAAGGGCCTGTGGACGGTGAGCAATAGGTAGCTCACTGTCCGTACGTTGCATAACGACAGGCAGTGTTGACGGCGCGTTCGTGTTCCAGGCGCACCTCAAAGAGATGTCAGCAAATTTTGAAGGGGCCACTCAGGACCGATGCCTGCTGGGCCTGCGGTTTGTTTGTAAGAGATACCGCGCCCCCGGAACGCAAAGGGTACAACAAGGAACATGGATGGATTTTAGGTGGTAAAGTTCTGATGGTGGGTTTTTCCATTAAGAAATTGTATTTGTTCATTTATGGATTTATGCTCGGTTGACAATTGGCCAGTACCCTATCTTCTTTTTTTGAGAGCGATGAAAATGCCTAACGCATACCACTCCATCCCGGGGGACGACGTGATAATGCGGGGCTTGCACCCACTAAAAACTTCACCTAAGCGCCTACTTTAAAATATACCTGGAGGAGGATCATTATCATCATTATTATTTCAGTTGAACGACGTCCACTTCTGAATATAGACCTCCCTTAAAGATTGCCACAATGCCCGCATCCAGCGGTTTCCCGCAACCTTCACCAAGTCATCGTTCCACCTCGTGGGGAGCCAACCCATAGTGAGTCTTCTTGTATATAATGACCACACACGAGTCTTCTGACCCTAACGGCCGCCTGCTCTACAAGCTTTACGGCTGGCAGAGGGTACTACGGTATTATGTCAAAACTCACTTATTACACGTATTTATTTATTTTTTCTCAAACTACCACAACGATACTGCAATACTCTCATCTTGTATTCAAGACGCAAGATCTCCTCTCACTGCATAGGTATTAGAACTCAAGCTATCACTATGTAAATGTCTTCAAGAAACGCTCAATAACGCTATACATGTGTGTGTGCTCAACACACACAGGGTGACCAGTCAACAAGTCATCCGGAGACACCGCAAACAAACTCCCGATGTAGCACAAGTTCGTGAGGTCTTGGTACTTGTAGCTGTAACTGACATGCCTCACTTACGGTCCGTAGTTGGTAACTTGAAGATCGATATGTTGTTTGTTTTGGTCTAATAGTTTGATGCTGATGTAGGGAAAATGGTATGGATAGGATAGATAGGTCGACTGAACAAATAAGCTGACAAATAAGCTGTTTCTATGTCAGCTCTTTGTGTAGGTGCTCACCCGTGGAAAAAACTTACACCATACTGCCGCAAAGCAGCGTTGCTGTGTTCCGATTCAAAGTGAAAATGTAATGGCGGTGTAAATTAATGCATACAATCACGCCTGTATTCCCTGAAGGCTTAGGCAGAGGTGTAGCAATGTACACCCACAGTTCACCGGTATGTTTAGGTCCCATGTAATAGGGGGCGAGCTTATTGCCATTAACCGGGTACAATTCCTAACTTCGAGCTGCTACTGAGAATTTCATAGAAAAACCCAATAACACTTTTTGCTCGACCTGGGAATCGAACCCAAGACCTCTAGCATAGCAGTCGCGCATAGGACCACTAGACCAATGAGACAGGTGTAAATTAATATGAATCTGAAATCGCCAACCCGCCTTGACCAAGTGTGATGATCAATTATCGTGCATTCTCTGTATGAGAGGAGGTCTTTGCCCTGCAGTGGGATAGTAACAGGCTGGTATTATTATTAATTATTACATTAATTCAAAAATAACAATCATGTAACTCAATAATTCGTTATTTACAATGTTTTAAGGTACCCTTGCGGACGCAGACCGAGTCCCGGAGTAAAAAGTAGCCTTTGTTCTTTCTTGGGGTTCAAACTTACCCCGTACAAAATTTTATCAAAATCAGTTCAGTGGTTTAGTCGTGAAAGCGTTACAGACAGACAGGCAGTTACTTTCGCATCAATAATATTATAGACTAGCTATTGCCCGCGACTTCGTTCGCGTTCACTATTTTATTGGTTTCAATTTTGTTTCTGCATAACGCTCTTTTTTTTAAATTAATGAAATAAAAATAGCTTAAGTTACTTCTTATAACATTAGCTATCTGCGAGTGAAAGTCCCGTCAAAATCGGTCCAGCTGTTTAGCAGATAAGCCGGAACAAACAGACAGACAGACCAAACATATAATTTTTTTTTTTGTTTGTACCGTATATACTTTCATTTGCATTTAGTAAAAAGCATGTAATTTAAAATTACAAACAGTCCCTTCAATTGTATTTATCTGTATAGATGTGGTAGTTGAAACTTAACTTTGGTCAGATTTACATAGAACATACCGAGGGAATCCTAAAACTGTTCGCTATTATAGAGGTTGACTGCCTCGGTAGCGTAGTGGTCCTAAGCGGGACTGCTACATTAGAGGTCTTGGGTTCGATTCCCAGGTCGAGCAAAAAGTGTTATTGGGTTTTTCTATGAAATTCTCAGTAGCAGCTCGGAGTTAGAATTTGTGCCTGATTAATAGCAATAGGCTCGCCCCCTATCACATGGGATCTTAACATACCGGCGAACTGTGGGTATACACTCGTACACCTCTGCCTAACCCTTCGGGGAATACAGGCATGATGTTGTGTGAATGTGTGTATTATAGAAGTAAGTATGTAACGCATACCGTAACATAATAAACAGAAGAAAGTTAATTACGAACACATGCATGACTGTTACTGAAAGTACACCGTTGCCACATGCAATACGCAGCGGAGCGGTACGGAGCAGCGACTCTGAGAAAATAAACCGATTGACCGATATGGACGATCTAACATACCATAGCGCCTATATTCCCCGAAGGAATAGACAGAGGTGACAGAGGTGTACCAATGAACAGGAGCTGCTACTGAGAATTTCCAAGAAAAATCCAATAATCTATACTAATAAATATCTATCCATTCATCCCTACAAACTTTTGCGTTTTGTATCAGTAAAAGGACGGGACTAGTTGTCCTCTCTGGCTTTGATCGCGTGACTTTATATTCTCCTTCTTTTCGTATCGATGAAACATCTAATAATTATTTATACCACTTGGGTTCAGTATGTGGGTAAGTTGATTATTGCTTCAGAAGCGCTATTATTTAAATCAATAAGGGTGCAGGTGAACGGACAATTAGGACACTCCAGCATATGGGACATAATCTGATCAAGAGCTTTGGAATGGCACTAGGTGTCAGACGGGTCTACGATGCTCAATTTCGCCAGACTATGCATACAGTACCCTACTTTATATTATCAATCAAACAATTTACAAAGACGGTTAATTTTGTTAATTTAAACTGAAACTTGTCTTGTTAGTACATCTTTTAATTAAATAAATGAACGGAAAAAATAGGTCCTAATTTATAATTTATACTCGCGAGATGAAAATATTCGAAACCCAAAAAACCTCAATTACATTGTTCCTAATTTCTTTCACATTTTTGAGATTTGTTCTCATCGCTACGATTTTATCATATACCTACATTTCGAACTATCACAAAGAGAAAAGTAAATCAGGTGGAACTGTGTCGGGGCACACGGAGCTGTGTCGGGGCACACGGCCATTGGTTTTTTTTTTTTCTAATAGGAAATCATCAAGGACTTCCCCCGCCCTGGGCGGGGCGGGAGGGAGTGTCAGACTTTTACTGACTAAAATCCACCCATGTTTCTTCTTGTGCCCTTTGCGTTCCGGGGGCGCGGTATCTCTTACGAACAACCCGCAGACGGCCATTGGTTTGAAGCGAAACATCTGTCAGCGAGTCACTTTTAGTGTTAAAGATTGAAACCTATTTCGTTACAGCACGCCTGTTTTCCCAGAACAAATAGGCAGAGGTGTACCAATGAACACCCACAGTTCGCCAATATGTTTGGGTCCCATGTAATAGGGGGCGAGTCTATTGCCATAAACCACGATTCGAATTTTCACGATTTTATAAGAAATGTTATAATTTTTTTTTTAATTTTTAATTTGTATTTTTCAGATTGTATTTCTCATAGTTTAATTTTACCTTAAATGTTGCTGTGCCCAAACAGGGTCCATAACTGTTCTTTTAGCTTTAAGCCTTATGTAACACTTTTATACACATTATGGTATGCAAATAAATAATATGAATATGAATATGACAGGGCCAAAATTCTAACACCGAGCTGCTACTGAGAATTTCATAGAAAAACCCAATAACAGTTTGCTCGACCTGGGAATCGAACCCAAGACTTCTAGCGCAGCAGTCGCGCTTAGGACCACTAGACCAACGAGACCCATGTGTGATTTTAAATATTTTCCACGATACAAGAGAAATCTCTGAGAGCTAGAAGTTTAACGCTAGTAGGTACTTGATACGTTTTAAAATGTATTAATGACTCACACTCCAGTCCAATCAATTGGCTAAGTACTATTTATCGACGAAACGATGACCCACACAAGCAGATTATAAGATATCTCCAGCATTAATTAATCAGGTTCCAATAATATCACTTGCATGGAGCGTAATGGGCGGTCTGACAGCATCTCGTTAGCTTAAAGACACAAAATAGATAAAAGCAGAAGGTTAGCGTCATAACACAAGTAAAAACGCACGCACACTTCACGCATAGCGAGTGCAGAGCGATAACACGCATAGATAGACATACTTCATGTAAAGCATGCGCAAAGTGAGAAAACACGCATACATAGACACGCTTCACGTATCTATAGAGCTATAGAGATACATCTATCAGAGCGAGAATGCCCGCACACATAGATATACTTCAATTACAGCGTGCACAAAGCGAGAACACATGTATACATAGATACGCTACACGTATATCGAGTGCAGAGCGAGAGTGCACGCACACATACGTACGCTACACGCATAATAAGTGGACTCAAGCATTTCACCGAGATAGAAAGAGATATCAGTACGTACCTACTCATGATCTGTGTGCCTGCGCATCTTTTATCGCTTGTTGCATAAAGTTAGCCTACTGTAATATTTTATTTTCTAGACTAGCGAACTGCCCGCAACTTCGTCCACGTGGCTTATTTCAGCCGCCTTAAGTTACGTCAGTGGTTACTGCTCCGTTCCCGTGAGTAATAGCGTGATGTTATATAGCCTATAACCTTCCTCGATAAATTGACTATTCAACACAAAAACATTTTTTTTATTTAAACCAGTAGTTTCTGAGATTAGCGCGTTCAACCACACAAACAAAACAAACAAACTCTTCAGGTTTATAATTTTAGTATAGATTACGTACTATATCTAAGTATAATGGAGATCTAATTCAATACTTAGGTATAAGTCTAGGTTTGTATTGGATTTAATTGTTGCCTTTTCTCGTGACGGCATGAATTAGAAATATGAGAAGAATTAAGTGTAATAAGAATATCAGAAATGACAAGGGAAGATAAATCAGTAATGGTTTAATTGAAATAAAAATTTCGAATTTAACTTTTATTTTAGAGATAGAAGACACATTTTTTAACCGTCTTCAAAAGAGGAGAAGGTTATCAAATCGGTTGTATTTTTTTTTCTTGTTTGTTATCTCAGAACTCCGTCATGTATAAATCGAACTGTAATATTAATTCGTTTTTTTTTATCACGCGCACCGTATGATAAGTCTATAATTTATTCCAGGGTTGCTAAATATGTTCGAATGAGTCACCGCGGCCCTGGAACGTAAAGGGCATCAGGAGGCACACGGATGGGTTTTAGTCAGTAAAAATCTGATACTCACTTCCGCTCCGCCCAAAGACAGAAGAAGTCCTTTGATGTTTTGCCATCCTTAAAAATAAAGCCTATATTATTATTTCTAGTCTTGTTATATGCGTAGGTAATGATAACAAATTACCCTCATATCCTCAAAAATGATAAATGTTCAGTCAAGCAGCCGTTGTAAAAATAATGTAAAACCCTTGTTAAGCTTGTCCTAACACAGTACCCGTGTTATTTCGAAAGATAATGTTAACATAAACAGCGAGATTTCGCAGCTTTCAAAATTATGAAGACCTGAAACAAAATTATTCTATCTTTTTTACCTACCTTGGTTTCTTTTTTTATATCATTGAATGACAAACATAAGTCGACGGCCCACCTTTGATAAGTGGTCACCGCGGCTTATAGACATCTGCAATACCAGAGGCCTTGCAAATGCGTTGCCTTCCCAGAAACAAAGTTGAAATGTCTCATGTGCCTGTTATTAGGCACCCATACCCTTAGAACCGGTACACAGCAACGCTGCTTTGCGGCAGAAATGGGCACAGGTTCTTGCTTGCACTATGCCGTACTAGATAGAACTGAGTGTGAAAAGACTCACCATATTTTCGTTAAACACACATTATCCATATCAATGCAAGATACATATTGTGATTGACGTATAAAAAATCGGTCGTAAGTTGGCGGAGAAATTAGTGTACTGTAGGTATGTACAATTTTATTTTATGCATACACACATACCATCACGCCTGTATTCCCTGAAGGGTTAGGCAGAGGCGTACCAATGTACACCCACAGTTTGCCGACATGTTTAAGTCCCATGTAATAGGGGACGAGCC
Organism: Caradrina kadenii; assembly: GCA_947462355.1. Classification (NCBI taxonomy): domain Eukaryota; kingdom Metazoa; phylum Arthropoda; class Insecta; order Lepidoptera; family Noctuidae; genus Caradrina; species Caradrina kadenii. The sequence goes on along the minus strand of OX381684.1, from coordinate 12,219,427 downwards.
TATTATTTGCATTTTTTTTTATGTGTATACGAGCTGCTACTGAGAATTTCATAGAAAAACCCAATAACAGTTTTTGCTCGACCTGGGAATCGAACCCAAGACCTCTAGCGTAGCAGTCGCTCTTAGGACCACTAGGCCAACGAGGCAGTTAAACATAAAGTTATTGATATTAAAATGATGAATGTAATTTCTTCACAAACTTGCGAACAAGAATCTTGTCCCTCGAAGTACAAACAGAAAACATTCAAAAATACACCTATCAAAATAGTTCGAAAATGTTTCGCAGACCGATTTCACGGAATAATATCAGTGTTCAACATTTTTTCTCCACACACGTTGCCTTGTTTTTGAAATTGGTGAAAGCAAATTCAATTCCCGAGTTGGATGTTGAATTCAAATCAATAGCAAGTAGAAATTCAATTTGTAAGTCTTTCGTAGGCAGACGCGAACAGTTTCCAGTAGTTTATCGAATTTTAAAGGTAAAAATCTTCCGCGAAATGTCTATGTCGGCTGCTTAGATTTGATACCAGCTGTTGCAAGTAGTACCATTTTACACAACTGCAGAAGAAAAAGGTTCCGAGTTTAACGGTATGTTTGTATGTGCCGATATTTTGATGTTAACTCAAAAAATACTTAACCGATATTGAAATTATATATTGTTCGAAGAATTAAGTTGTGTCATTAATGCTAAGGCTATTTTTTTTTTAAATAAGTAATAGGTAGGCACGTAGCTGTATCAGTGTATGACAGTTGAAATGGAACGGCCGACCGTGACCATGATTTTAGACAGATATTGAAGTCAGTGATTTTGATTAAATTTGTAAATTCGGTCCTTATAGGTACATATTATTATTATCATGTAGATTACAGTAATTTTGTAAACTTTTATTGATTGATTTTATTGACTTGACGTTATGGAATTTACCAAAAATTATGACATATAATTAGGCAAAAAACTCTTTCGAAAAATAATATTTATACACAACCCATGTTTTCAAATAAAAGCTATTGATTGATTGAATCAAATTAATGAAAATCTTTTGCTGTACTTATAATATTAAACAAGTCCATTAACCTCAATGGTATTGGCAATAACAAAGATAATAAAGCAGTAATATTTATAAAGGCGAAACCATCTGTGGTTAACAATACTCGTATACGTTAATGAAAACTAAAAGCTGATACAAATATGGATTTAAGTCGGTCGGAAAATTCGCTTGCCCGGAGAACCGGATTGGAAAAACTCGTGATAACTTTATGCAATTGTATCGGAAATATTTAATTGAATCATTTGGTTTATTTTCAATTTGTTTCTCGTTACTCGTACACATATAATCACGCTTGTAAAGCCCGAAGGGTTGGGCAGAGGTGTAGAAAAAAACTGTACCTTTTATGTACACCATCACGCCTGTATTCCCCGAAAGGTTAGGCAGAGGTGTACCAATGTACACCCACAGTTCGCCGGTATGTTTTAGGTCCCATGTAATAGGGGGCGAGCCTATTGCCATTAACCGGGCACAAATCTTAACCCCGAGCTGCTACTGAGAATTTCATAGAAAAACCCAATAACACTTTGTTTGACTTTGGAACCGAATCCAAGACGTCTACCGTAGCAGTCGCGTTTAGGACCACTAGGCTAATGAGGCAGTCAAACCCCGAACACTGCATAAAAGGAATATTAATTTCTTACTTTTAAGAACCCATCTCTTATGGTACACGAGTCTTATAATAATGCTGTGTACGCAGCAGAAGTTATAGACTTTAAACAAATCTGAAGTAGTTTGACGACAAGACTGGCGACGAAGACGACGTTACAACCATGCCGAACTTACTCGTATCATTAGGTACTTTTGCTGTACTGTATATTGGAAAGTTTTAGTAGGAAGTTTTGTAAAACCTGCTAGCTTCTGCCGTGACTGTGTCCGCGTAGAAGAATTTTTTTTTTTCTTTTTTTTTTTGTGGGAGGTGGGAAATCATCAAATAACTTCTCCAGCCCTGGGCGGGGCGGGACGGAGTGTCAGACTTTTACTGACAAAAACCGGGCGCGGTATCTCTTACGAACAACCCGCAGCCCCGGCAGGCATCGGCCCTCAGTGGCCCCTTCCTTTTGCTGACATCTCTTTGAGGCGCGCGTGGAACACGAACGCGCCGTCGACAGCGTGGAAGTATGCCTTAGAACATAGCTTATGGAAAGCAGTAATAGTGTATTGAATCCGTGATTTCTTTTTTTGTATTCGGACTAGCACCTCTTATGAACGCAATATAAAAGTAAACTAATGCAACTATAATCCATGATTATAGATTAACAGACTGGTGGCCGAATTTTGTGCGTTTCCGAACGTAATTATTTAGCATTTTTCAAACCTGATAATGTTTCTTTTCCAATGCCGGGTGTCTTCACGGCATGGTTGTGGCTGTGACTAATTGGAATCGGAATCTCTGATCTACAAGTAGTTATTTCAGGTCTGCTAGTTATTATTTGTGTATATGAGTTTATATTTTTGTAAACTGCTTCGTTGGCCTAGTGGTCCTAAGCGCGACTGCTACGCTAAAGGTCTTGGGTTCGATTCCCAGGTCGAGCAAAAAGTGTCATTGGGGTTTTCTATGAAATTCTCAGTAGAAGCTCGGAGTTATGATTTGTGCCCGGGTAATGGCAATAGGCTCGCCCCCTATTACATGGGACCTACACATACCGGCGAACTGGGGCTCTACGTTGGTACACCTCTGCCTATCCCTTTGGGGAATACAGGCATGTTGGTATTTATGTATGTATGTACATACATACATACATAATTTCATATACCATTTTGAACTTGGAATACATATTCTAACTTCAAAATGGTGTTTGAAACATTTACCTGCTACCACCTATAGACACTAAGAAAAAAAAAAACAATTGTTAGCAAACACTATTCGACAATTTGCTCTCGTTTTGCAAAAAGAATAGGGACGGCCTTGAAACAATTTCGTCGACCCACTTTCCTAAATGGTTACTTATTTGGTTTACAAATGAATATTATACAATTGTCTCTACACTCCACATATCCGGACAATCCCCCACAAAAAGGTAAACGCCATAAAACCTTCATATCATCAAGGAAACAACACGAAATCCTAGGCCGAAATCCGGCAATAAATATCAGAATATCTATTATTGTAATAGCTAGCTTCTACAGTTTAGGAAGGGACTGAAAAAATCGATGAAAAATTCCGCGCTGCGGCTTCTAAAGCCGTGGGTATTTACATAACTCGGGTTCGGGGAAAGGTCACAAATGGCCTGAACCATTCATCATTCTAACGTCACTCAATTTTGTTAGCATTATATGTAAATAACGCTATATCCTTCTGAGAAACTAACGTTTACGTAACCTATATCAATTTGGTTACGCTTCGAATGAAATGAACATCTTTATGAAGAACCTTTTTGTGAGCCCACTAACGGAAATAGACCAGTAGGTTTTCGTTCCTGGATGAAATTACTGTTCAGCATATTTTTTGTATCATAAGGAAATGCGTTTGAAATAGATTTTGATATCTCACACTTAACAATTTTCGGTTTTTGGGTAAGTTTGCCGAGAATCAGTTCTGAAATATGAATCTTACAAAAAAGTTAATTTTGCCAGGTTGTTCCTACCCTAAGACCCAACCTGTATGAGCGAAATAATCATGGCAATAATTAAATTACATTATTGCCAGACCCTTACCGTGTGTAACTTTAGACAGACGCTTTTAAATTCAAAACTTGAAAGCGTTTAGCTAAAGTAAGCAGCATAAACCACACCTCAAATTAATAACAAATAATGGTTTTTCACAATGTCCTGTAAAACATAATTACACATAAGTACATACATATCATCACGCCTGTATTCCCCGAAGGGTTAGGCAGAAGTTAACTAATGTACACACAACCGCCCCGGGACCCGATGGCTTACCTGGCAAAGCCTGGGTCCTGGCCTCAGAGGGCCTTGGGCCTCGACTGGAGGGGCTCCTAAGCGCATGTTTGGAGAGAGGCCAGTTCCCACGTCGCTGGAAGACGGGGAAGCTGGTCGTCATACGGAAGCCGGGGCGCCCTGCGGACTCGCCGTCCGCATACCGGCCCATCGTGTTGCTCGACGAGGTGGCAAAGCTCTTTGAGAGAGTGATTGCGGGCCGCCTCGTCGGGCACCTAGTGGGGATGGGGCCGGACCTTGCGGACAACCAATTTGGTTTCCGCAGGGGGCGCTCTCCTCACGGGTGATTCAGGAGGGGGTTGTGATGGATTGCCAATAACGGCTCCATTACGCCTCCTCCAGGCGAACATCAACCACTGCGCCTGCGCTCAGGATCTGTTGCTCCAGAGCATGGCGCAGTGGTCGATACACATCGCCGTGGTCGCTGAGCCGTACTTTGTCCCGCCCAGGGATGCCTGGGTGGAGGACCTTAGCGGCTCAGTGACCATAATTGCGTCGGCCGCCGCCGGCACCCCGTCCCTGGAGAGTGTCAGGAGGGGACAGGGGTGCGTAGCAGCACGGTTCGGGGACATTGTCGTGGTAGGAGTCTACTTCTCCCCGAACCGAACTCTCGCCGAGTTCCACAACTCCCTTGCGGAGTTGAGTGTCGTCGTCGGAAGCCATTCCCTTCCCGTGCTAGTGCTCGGGGACTTCAATGCCAAGAACTTGGCTTGGGGTTCTCGTTGCACGGACGTGCGAGGAAGGATGGTGGAGGACTGGGCTCTGGAGAAGGGCCTAGTCGTCCTAAATCGGGGTTCTGTCGCCACGTGCGTGCGGATGCGGGGCGAGTCTGTTGTGGACATATCGTTCGCCAGCCCCGCTCTGTCACCACGGGTCCTCGACTGGCGCGTTATGGAGGGGGTGGAGACCTACTCCGATCACCGGTATATCCGGTTCGACGTCTCCGCCCAGGACTCCAGCGCGCCGGTCATACAGGCCCCGAGTGGTCCGCGGTGGGCGCTGAAGCAGCTGAACCGGGAGCTTCTCCTGGAAGCCTCGATCGTGCAGGCCTGGGTGTCATCACCGGACAGGCCTGCCGACATCGACAACGAGGTGGGGTGGTTCCAGGAGGCCATGTCCGAGATTTGTGACGTGGCAATGCCCCGAGTTCGGCCAGGTAGCGCCCGCCGGCAGGTATACTGGTGGTCGCGCGAGCTGACGCCTCTGCGAGAGGCGTGCGTCGCTGCGCGGCACCCATATGCCAGGCATCGCAGACTCCGCGTTCGGCCTCCGAATGCGGCAGTCATCGAGGCGGAGTTGTACGAGAGGTACAGAGCGGCGAAGACCGCCCTCAACGAGGCTGTCATGCGGGCCAAGGCTCAGGCCCGCGAGGAGCTGCTGGGGACTCTGAACGGAGATCCGTGGGGGCGCCCTTACAAGACGGTGCGGGGTAAACTTCGCACCTGGGCCCCCCCGCTGACGCAGAGTCCCCGGCCGGAGCTCGTTGAGGACGTGGTGAGCGCTCTGTTGCCTTCGCGGGGGGAACATCCTCCCCCGCCCATGGCTCCGCCGCTTGCGATGCCGGAAACGGACCACGACGACGACGACACCCCTGAAGAGACTGGGGTAGACCTGAGGATGGCGGTACGAAGGCTGAAAGCCAAGAATACCGCCCCGGGACTCGATGGCTTACCTGGCAAAGCCTGGGTCCTGGCCTCAGAGGCCCTTGGGCCTCGACTGGAGGGGCTCCTAAGCGCATGTTTGGAGAGAGGCCAGTTCCCACGTCGCTGGAAGACGGGGAAGCTGGTCCTCATACGGAAGCCGGGGCGCCCTGCGGACTCGCCGTCCGCATACCGGCCCATCGTGTTGCTCGACGAGGTGGCAAAGCTCTTTGAGAGAGTGATTGCGGGCCGCCTCGTCGGGCACCTAGTGGGGATGGGGCCGGACCTTGCGGACAACCAATTTGGTTTCCGCAGGGGGCGCTCTACGGTGGACGCCATCATGCGCGTGAGAGCCCTATCGACGGGGGATGCAGTGGCCCGGGGCGGGGTCGTCTTGGCGGTGTCTCTTGACATCGCCAATGCCTTCAACACCCTGCCCTGGAGTTGCATTAGGGAGGCACTCCGGTACCACCGGATGCCGACCTACCTCCGTCGAGTTGTCGGGGCCTATCTGACGGATAGGGCCGTGATTTACCCTGGTCGCACAGGAGAATGGAACCGGCGAGAGATGTCGTGCGGTGTCCCACAGGGGTCGGTTCTGGGGCCGCTCCTGTGGAACATCGGATACGACTGGGTGCTGCGAGCCGACCTCCCTGAGGGCGTCGGCGTAGTATGCTACGCCGACGACACGCTGGTCTGGGCGCAGGGAAGGTCGCACGAGGCGGCGGCCGACTTAATGACACGCGGGGTTGCGATAGTCGTTGAGAGGATCCGGCGGTTGGGTCTCGAGGTGGCCTTGCACAAATCTGAGGCCATGTGTTTTCATGGGCCTCGGAATAGGCCACCGTCGGGATCCCAACTAACGGTAGGAGGGGTTCACATCGGCGTCGGGTCGACGATGAAGTACCTGGGACTCGTCCTCGACAGCCGGTGGAACTTCGCGGAGCATTTCCGACTTTTGGCCCCCAAACTGGAACGGGCCGGGGCTGCCTTTAGGCGGCTCCTACCCAACCTGGGGGGACCAAACGCCTCCTGCCGGAGGCTCTACGCGGGAGTCGTGCGGTCGATGGCCCTTTACGGGGCCCCGGTGTGGGCGCAGGGGTTAAGGCGACTTGCCGCCCACTACCTCATTGCGTCCCAACGGGTGATCGCCATAAGGGTCATCCGAGGATACCGCACGATCTCGGGGGAGGCGGCGAGCCTCCTTGCCGGATTGCCGCCGTGGGATCTGGAGGCGCTGGTCCTCGCGCGCCTGTACGAGTGGCGCGTGGAGGTACTAGGCCGGGGGGAGAGTCCGCCACCGCGGCAAATTGCCGCTCGGCGGGCCGACCTCCGGCTCGATCTCATGGCGACATGGAGACAGCGACTGTCGCAACCTCGTGCTGGGCACGCCTTAATAGAGGCGGTAAGTCCCCTCTTTGAGGAGTGGCTGGAGAGGCGCCACGGCGCCCTCACCTACCGCCTGACGCAGGTCCTCACCGGACAGGGGTGTTTCGGGAGGTTCCTGCACCTCATCGGGCGGGAGGAAACGTCCGGGTGTCACCATTGTGTGGATCGCCCCGAGGACGCGGTGGAGCATACCGTGGCGGTATGCCCCGCTTGGGCGGAGCATCGCCGAGTCCTCGTGGCGGCCATCGGCGGCGGCGAACTCTCGCGTCCGGCCCTGGTGCAAGCCATGGTCCGGAGCGAGAGGGAATGGGATGCAGTCGCCTCCTTCTGCGAGGCAGTAATGCTTGAGAAGGAGGCGGCGGGACGGTTGAGACAGCGGTTCTCCCGTCCCAGCCGCCGCGGTAGACGCTCCGGACGTCGGGAGCCGCGAGACGACTCCCGGCCACCGTAGATACTGGCCTGTGGACGGTGAGCAATGGGTAGCTCACCGTCCTTACGTTGCATAACGACAGGCCGTGTCGACGGCGCGTTCGTGTTCCACGCGCGCCTCAAAGAGATGTCAGCAAAAGGAAGGGGCCACTGAGGGCCGATGCCTGCCGGGGCTGCGGGTTGTTCGCAAGAGATACCGCGCCCCCGGAACGCAAAGGGCACAAGAAGGAACATGGGTGGGTTTTAGTCAGTAAAAGTCTGACACTCCCTCCCGCCCCGCCCAGGGCGGGAGAAGTTATTTGATGATTTCCCACCCACCAAAAAAAAAAAAAAAAGCCCGCCGTTATGTTTTAGGTCCCATGTAATAGGGGGCGAGCCTATTACTATTAACCGGGCACATTTCGTAACTCCGAGCTGCTATTGAGAATTTCATAGAAAAACCCATTTACACTTTGCTCGACATGGGAATCGAACCCAAGACCTCTAGCGTAGCAGTCGCGCTTAGGACTACTGGGCTAACGAGGCACATAATTATATATATAAAAATCAGCCGTCTCACTTGAACATAAATAAACAAAATACCTTTCATACCTAATGAATAAATACGGTAATAATATAGGTCGAGCAAAAAGTGTTATTGGGTTTTGCTATGAAATTCTCAGTAGCAACTCGGAGTTAGGATTTGTGCCCGGTTAATGGCAATAGGCTCGCCCTCTATTACATGGGACCTAAACATACCGGCGAGCTACGGGAGTACATTGTTACACCTCCACCTAACCCTCCGGGGAATATAGGCGTGATGGTATGTTCAAAAAAAATAATAATATAGGACTATCGAATTTGGGACCTCGTACCATATATTCATATTCTTGTTAAAGATCATCCGAGCGTATGGTCCTTGAGTTACGCATTTTCCGATACACCCTTATCATAGAATGAGGAAATTAGTTACAGTTCGAGTAGGCATCGACAATTTAACATTTGCCTCAATTTATTAATATTGAATCACGTAATGGGCATGGGCGTATTAATGCGCATTACGTAGGTAGCAACTACGCATTTTATTATTACGAACTAGCTCCTACCAACGACTTCTTCTGCGTCAAGTTTCTTGCGGATCTCTGTTTTTTTTTTGGTAATACACTCTATAGCTAAATGATGCACGTAGGGATAAAACTTGGACGCGGGTCATTCGAAAGAGATACCGCGCCCCCAGAACGCAAACGGCACAAGAAGGAACTTGGATGGGTTTTAGTCAGTAAAAGTCACTCAAGACAGTCCCTTCCGCCACGCTCAGGGCGGAGAAAGTCATTTTTTATGATTTCCCATAATCATCATTATCATCTTCTTAGCCTTTTCCCAACTATGTTGAGGTCGGCTTCCAGTCTAATCGGATGCAGCTGAATATCTCTGTTTTACATAGAGCGACTGCCTATCTGACCCCCACAACCGGATTAGTGGGCAATACGATACCTCTTAATAAGACTGGTCGTCAGACTTTCTGGCTTCTGACTACCCGTAACGACTGTCAAAGATCTAGGAATAACAGCCGAGACCAACGGATTTACGTGTTTACCGAGACACGGGGGTCTCACACCACCAACTTCAAAATTCCGGGCTGCTACTGAGAAATTCGTAATTGAAAACCCTAATAACACTTTTTGCCCGGCCCTCGAATCGAACCCAGGAACCCGTGCTCATCAGTCGCAGCATCGAAACAAAAAAAAGGAAAAAACTTGTATTTTTTTACCAATGGCTTTATAGATTAAATATTGAGCAAAAATATTGTACAGGGAGACGAGTTTCAAAAATTATTTTGTTTGCAGTCAATGTACCACTCGCAAAACATTGTGCTTTCGGGCCAATCCAACAGGACAAGGGTCGTTAGGGTCTGCCGGGGCTGCGGGTTGTTCGCAAGAGATACCGCGCCCCCGGAACGCAAAGGGCACAAGAAGGAACATGGGTGGGTTTTAGTCAGTAAAAGTCTGACACTCCCTCCCGCCCCGCCCAGGGCGGAAGAAGTTAGACTTCCCACCCACCAAAAAAAAAAAAAAAAAGGTCGTGAGGGTATTTAAAACTTAGTTATAACATCTGACCTTATTGGTGAGGTTCTTCAGAAAGGTCGGGTGCCCAGTACTCGTAACCGGCGTGCTTATTTAACCAGATGTATGAACATATGGACTAGGTAAAATGAGTATGTAAGGATCGTAGCAGGTGGCGTTCTGTGGTTGCTGCCTACCCCCATGGGAAAAAGGCGTGTGTTTATACATGTATGTATTTTATAACATTGAAAACTTGTTTTCTTATGAATTTGTAAAAAACTTACTAGAAAGTTCCTAGGTATGATTCAGCACAATAAAACATAATGACAATGATAGAAACAACTTAAATACGTATAATTTTTGGCATAGATATTATGAGCCTTTTTTGGCCTTTTATAAAAAAAAATAAGGGCGAGTATTGTATATCCTTTGAATTATACCCAAAATTCCTGAGGTAAAAAAAGAATAATTGTATTTAAATCGAACGAATTTATGATTCAATTGTTACAAGATTGGTTCCTTCATGTGTGATTCTCCTTAGAAATATGATTATCCCTAACGAAAAGGGAACGGTAGGCACATCCATATAAGTGTAATATTTGATTCAATTATGTCCAAAGTGAAACGTGCCTTTCAAATTCGACATTCAGTTTCGATCTTTCTTTAACATTCGAGTGCTGTAATAAATGCGAAAATTTGTGAGCATGGATGGATATTTATTAATCTTCCAACTTTAATGGTTCAACGGAATTAAATGCCTCGTTAGAAAGGTCCTGGGTTCGATTCCCAGGTCCAGCAAAGTGTTATTGGGTTTTCCTATGAAATTCTCAGTAGCAGATCGGAGTTAGGATTTGTGCCCGCTTAATGGCAATAGGCTCGCCCCCTATTAGGTACGTGTTACCTAAAAACACACCGGCCGACCTGTGGGGTGTACATTGGTACACCTCTGTCTAAGCCTTCGGGGAATACAGGTGTGATGGTATGTTTGTGTGAATTAACTAAAATTCGACACACATTTGGATATTGATCTAGCTTAGCAATAGGGTTTTCAAGCCGTTTTTGTGTTCCTAATTTAATGATTCAGTCATGTTGAGAGGATGAGTGAAGAGCGACGGACAAAAGGGATTTATATGACAGATGTGAGTGGCAACGCCGGAAAGGGACGCCCTAGAAAAACCTACCGTGACCATATTGGCGAGGTTCTTCAGAAAAGTCGGGTGTGCAGTACTCGTAAAAGGTGTTCTTGTATGACCAGATGTATGAACGTGGACGAGGCGAAAGGAGTATGTTAGGATCGTACCAGATGGCGTTCTGTTGTTTCTGCCTACCCCAATAGGAAAAAGGCGTGAGATTATGTATGTATGTATATGTGTTTACAGCTATATCGTTAAAAAATATATCAGGTTCAGATTAATTCAAGACGCCCTGTAAAAAAATACTACCAACCTAAAGAAGTAATGCTCATACCCACAGCAGTAGCCCTAGCAGTAGACCAGTAACAGTACTGGTACAGCCAATTACAGGATTGGCTTAATTCAGCCTCAACGATGAAAAAACAAAAAACTTGCGCGGAAGGTGGTGGTTTCATATGAAGGAACCTAGAAAACAAACCTACATAGATACCTACATAGATTTTTTTTTAGTTCAACGTTTGATAGATATTTTGAACGACAGTGCATCTAGAATGATCATTCATATCTATTTTGGCACTGCAGTTTATCAACACCGGTAATGATCAGTCAAATCCGTAAAAAATATATTTACAGTAAATGAATAAAAAACTACCTACACACTAGTAATTACAACCATACAAACAACAGCGCAGACCCACAATTTCCATAATAACTTGCTTTGTTCACTGACACAGCAATATATTCTATGACGTCATCCCTAGTTTGAGTGACATAGTGCTGGTCCAGATAAAACGGTTTCACGCGACAATAGAATCGCGCGTATGCACTCGTATCAAGCGGTAATCTCATGCGATGCAGACTGGAATATTAAACTCATGGGCTGGTAGTGTGCGCACGTTTGCGTTGAATATTCGCCCACCATTGGACTGGAAATGTTGAGTTGCTGTTTGTTCTGGGTTTAGGAAATTAGTTAACGCAGAGGTTGTTGTGAGTCCTGGGAAGTATTGTCACCGACCAGCAGTATTAAGACCCAGTTTGAATTTTAAATAGGTCAACATAGCTACGCTAGAGGTCTTGGGTTCGATTCCCCGGTCGAGCAAAGTGTTATTGGGTTTTTGCTATGAAATTCTCAGCAGCAGCCCAGGGTTAGGATTTGTGCCCGGTTAATGGCGATAGGCTCGCCCCCTATTTATTTATTAAATTTTATGCATATAATGTAAAAAATACACTGTACAAAGGCGGACTTAATGCCTTAGGCATTTTCTACCAGTCTACCTTAGGGCGATGCAGAGACAAAACATAGTAGGTGCAAAGAACAGAAAATATTCAGGAATAGAATATATTTTAATAAAAAATACATATATACATACATACAAACAAAACATACAAAGTAGAGAGAGCTAAAAATACATATTTGGAAAAATAATAAACAAATTAATTGTGAGACGAGTCTGATAACCTCAACCTGTCGGGTATGCCCTATTACATATGCCTCAAACATACCGGTGAAGTGAGGGGTGACACAAGGGGTGTGTGCATATTCGACCAGCTTCCCAATTGATTTCTTTGAGTCATAGACCCTTTTTTTTTTTGGTAGGTGGGAAATCATCAAATAACTTTTCCCGCCCTGGGCGAGGCGGGAGGGAGTGTCAGACTTTTACTGACTAAAACCCACCCATGTTCCTTCTTGTGCCCTTTGCGTTCCGGGGGCGCGGTATCTCTTACGAACAACCCGCAGCCCCGGCAGGCATCGGCACTCAGTGGCCCCTTCCTTTTGCTGACATCTCTTTGAGGCGCGCGTGGAACACGAATGCGCCGTCGACACGGCCTGTCATTATGCAACGTAAGGACGGTGAGCTACCCATTGCTCACCGTCCACAGGCCAGTATCTACGGTGGCCGGGAGTCGTCTCGCGGCTCCCGACGTCCGGAGCGTCTACCGCGGCGGCTGGGACGGGAGAGCCGCTGTCTCAACCGTCCCGCCGCCTCCTTCTCAAGCATTACTGCCTCGCAGAAGGAGGCAACTGCATCCCATTCCCTCTCGCTCCGGACTATGGCTTGCACCAAGGCCGGACGCGAGAGTTCGCCGCCGCCGATGGCCGCCACGAGGACTCGGCGATGCTCCGCCCAAGCGGGGCATACCGCCACGGTGTGCTCCACCGTGTCCTCGGGGCGATCCACACAATGGTGACACCCGGACGTTTCCTCCCGCCCGATGAGATGCAGGAACCTCCCGAAACACCCGTGTCCGGTGAGGACCTGCGTCAGGCGGTAGGTGAGGGCGCCGTGGCGCCTCTCCAGCCACTCCTCAAAGAGGGGACTTACCGCCTCTATTAAGGCGTGCCCAGAGTCATTGGACCTGTCATATTATTTTCGTGTGTGACTACCATATTGGCTCATGGTCGTAAGTGAGACCTATTTTTGTAATATAATGATTGAAGACGGATTAGCGATTTCAGACTTATATTACCTTTAAATCCAGGTTTCCTCACGATTTTCAGCTAGTAGAGTAAAATAAAAAAGAGAGTTAAGAAAATCTATTTTATTTAATGCAAATAAGGTTAATTTTGTATATTTAGTTGGCTCTTGTTGCAGTAACCGCTTCACCTGTACGAGCTCTTATTCGGAAACCGCAGTGAATGATTTAACCGCAATTTTGCAATGCAGCAGGAAATCTTTATTTTCTTCTATATATATATTCAAGAGTACTCGTAATGCAATATTATATTATTTTTATGTACATCGCCTTTACATTCATATAATTATTACTTTTTTCTCGTTACCCAAAGGCTGAATTTACCGTAGCTAGAGAATTAGCGTTGCCATCCAACGTGGCAATGCTGCCAGTCTTTTGGACACTTTTCCAGTTGGAAGGAATTATTGGATTTTTTTTTTTTGGGGTTTGGAAATCATCAAATAACTTCTCCCGCCCTGGGCGGGGCGGGAGGAAGTGTCAGACTTTTACTGACTAAAACCCACCCATGTTCCTTCTTGTGCCCTTTGCGTTCCGGGGGCGCGGTATCTCTTACGAACAACCCGCAGCCCCGGCAGGCATCGGCTCTCAGTGACCCCTTCCCTTTGCTGACATCTCTGAGGCGCGCGTGGAACACGAATGCGCCGTCGACACGGCCTGTCGTTATGTTAAACGTAAGGACGGTGAGCTACCCATTGCTCACCGTCCACAGGCCCGTATCTACGGTGGACTCAACAGTGATGGCACATGTCATATGAAAGGAATTATTGGATGCCACATAGTTTTAGTTTCTTTTTTTGTTATTATTAATGTTTTTTTTTATGTTATGTAATTATAATTTTTGAATTATTTACTTACACTAAAAAAAGGTATACAGTAGTTTTATTGTAAAAGATTTTTTCAGGATTATGGAGTTTCTTGCCCATTATTCTCCATACGAAACTATATTTTGGAATGGGCAACTAGATTCAATTCTTTTTTCCTTCTGTTGACGACGGTTAGAAGTGCCTTTTAATGGTCTAATTTAAATAAATCATAAGACTTTTCTAAGACGTAGACTTTATTGAATAAAAATTTTAATACCGGAACTCTTAAATTCTATTACCTATTTACCTGTAAATAATTTTCCTTCAAGTGCATTTCGGGTGCTGACTTTTGTGAGCGTAACCACTTTTTTTATTAGCAATTGTTGCAATCGTGGACTGTGACTATCTGTGTATGTCATTAATATTTTGCTATTCTTCAGAATAAACGCTGTTCATCAGTGATAAGTAGGACCAGGTTGTGCTGATCACCTGAAAGTTAACGAAAAAATATTAAAGTTATCATACATATTGACAACAATATTGAGATAATAATTATGTTAGAAGACAACAATATTGAGATAATAATTATGTTAGAAGAACTTATGAAGACTCAAATAAAAAAAGGAACATGTACCCATGTTCCTTTTTTTATTTGAGTCTTCATATCTTCTATTCTTCATTCTTTATCATATTCTTCTATATCAATAATATTGTGTTTGTTTTATTGTTTGAACGCGCTAACCTCCTTAACTGCTTGTACGATTTAGAAAATTCATACCATCACGCCTGTATTCCCCGAAGGGTCAATATACACCCACAATTCACCGGTATGTTATAGGTCCCATGTAATAGGGGGCGAGCCTATTGCCATTGACGGGGCACAAATGCTAACCCCGAGCTGCTACTGAGAAATTTCTAATGAAAAAACCCAATAACACTTTGCTCGACCTGGGCATCAAACCCAGGACCCCATGCCCATCAGTCACGCTTGCGACCACGAGACCAACAAGGCAGTTAGAAAATTTATTCGCTAATATTACGTAAGCTTCGTTGCCCTTAGTGATAAAGCCAATATTTTAGATTAAAAAAAAAAGCAAGAAATGGAATAATTGTGTTCCCATTACTGAGTTATGGGCTATTTTTCAGGGAAGGGGTTTTCTTTTACAAAAGCGCTCTTACCTTTGTAAACATATTCATCGAAACTACAGCATATCTTATGGACGTTAGACAGCACGGTCTTTGGGATCTGGAATGTGAAAAGTAAATGTGGATTTACTCTTTCAATGTTATAGAAATTACACTTTTGTTACTGAGTGTATTTTGTGCCTTTTTCTTTTTTAAATGTCATGTTAAATATTGTACGATGGTACGGATTCCTTCATTTGCAGATGCCATTAACACACATGTCCGGTTTGAAAAAAAAAACGACCGAGCGATCAGCCCCGAGCGTTCTAAAATTATGTACTGAACTCATGGGAAAAGGTTGACTGTCGATTCATCTTTTTATTCATTGCTTTCATAAAAATATTGTTCAGACCGATTTCTGTCACGGCAGCTAATATCAATGGAGACTAGCCAAGTAACAGGCGATATTACAGATAGACGGAGGGCATCTGTGTATAACACTTTTTGCCCAACCTGGGAATCGAACCCAGGACTCCCGGCCAACTATCGCGCTTACAACCACGAAACCAATAGGTCAGTTAGGGGGAAGAGGAGATTACTTACATTATGATGATAAGAAATATGGCTACTTTATATTGTTTTCCAGCTTTGTACCACAAATTATCATATGCCGTATCACCGATACTGGAACTCTGTAAGAAAATTTAATGTTAATAATACATTTACATCTGTACAAATAAATTATTAAAAGCTAAAGTTGGTTTGTTTGTCTTTACTTTTTGTTTGTAAGAAATTCTTTTTAATTTGATTACCTACAAAAAAGATTACAAAAAAGATACCTTCTTTTTTTAACTGCCTCGTTAGCCTAGTGGTCCTAGCCGCGACTGCTACGCTAGAGGTCTTGGGTTCTCTTTCCAGGTCGAGCAAAACGTGTTATTCTCAGTAGCAGCTTGGTGTTAGGATTTGTGCCCGGTTAATGGCAATAGGCTCGCCCCCCATTACATGGGACCTTAACATACCGGTGAACTGTGCGTGTACACTGGTACACCTCTGCCTTACCCTTCGGGGAATACAGGCGTGGTGGTATGTTATATTATGTGTTAAAAATTAGAGATACCTAGGAAAATCCACACAAACCAAGCCGCGGACGAAAGCTATTGGAACTATAAACAAAGAGGCTTTTGTTATTTTCCACGCTGTTACGGCAAACTTTACCTGTTTTAGATTGAACCCGGCTTCGCAAGCGACCACTATAAAGGACTCCGTTAATTAATAACACTTTACTTAATAGTATTAAAAGTTTTACCGCTCTTGTAAGTAGCTCGCCGTAATAACATAAATACAAAATGGTCAACATGGAGGAGGCAATCCCTATGTAACTGACCAACATATAGCCAGGGCCGCGGGCGAACTGCAACAATAAGAGGAAATTGCAGAAGGTTTACTTGATCCAATATTCCAAACAAAGTCCCAGAACCACCAATACCTCGTTAGCTTAGTGGTCATATGTGCGATTGCAATCGAGGTCGTGGGTTCGATTCTCAGGTCGAGCAAACTGTTTTTGGGTTTTTCTATGAAATTCTCAAGAGCAGCCCGGAGTTAGGATTTGTGCTAGGTTAATGACAATAGGCTCGCCCCCTATTACATGGGACCTAAACATATCGGCGAACTGTGGGTGTACATTGGTACACATCTGCCTAACCCTTCGGGGACGACAGGCGTGGTGGTATGTATGTATGTACGTAATTTCCCAGAGAAAATAATTGAAAATAAATGTACGTACTGGATCATTTTATACCCATATTTATATTATTGTTATGTACATAATTATGTAATATATCTTCCATTGTTTAATATTAATATTATTAAATTGTATTTTTTATTTATTATTGTTTAAACTAATAGATATTAAAAAGAGAAAAGTACTGTATTTTTATTCGTAATGGATAAACATAAAAACTGCTTTACCGCTTTTAAAAATTCTTTGACCTAAAAGAATCTAAATCATCCGCCAGTAAAATTGGGTTTCACACTAAGTCCCGGGCAAAAGCTATTAATAAATAGAAGTAAATAAATATTTTTGCAACATAATTCTTAGATACTGAAATGAAGGTAAAAAAACCGACTAGCATTTGATATTTTTTTGGCATTTAGAGTGGTATCTTTTTGTTAAAATATTAAGAGTAATTAAGATGTGGAACTACTGCCCATTTCTCTGTAGCGTCAAATTTTACTGAGAAGATACCAAGCTTTTGTGGAGTTTGTTAAACATTTTTATTTGAGCTCAATTGTTTGAGGTTGTTCTTTCACTGTTTTGAGAGCGAGCGTTGAGCGTTGAGCACAAATTGAATACGGTGTACTACACAGAATAAAGAACTTTTGATAAACTGCAGATTCTTACAAAGGCTTCATTTTTTAACCAACTTCCATCGCCATGAATTGGTTAACCGATTCGACATTTCTGTAATTCGAGCGGCTCTTTTTAATAAAATTATTGTGGAATCTCAATTTACATACAAACGATTTGAATTACGTTGCCCTCTGTGGCCTGTATTTCGGCATATTTTCCGGTAGTTCGTAATGGGAATATGGAATTGCAAAGAACGATTCCAATGGAAGCGATCCGATTATAAAAGAAGGTTATTGCTCAATATAACCATTAAGTTATCTCAATGCGTAGTGAGTATTTTGTCGCATTTCGTCCAGTAGGCCCAACACTTATGTAAAAGTATCCGATTCGAGTTAGTATTCGAGTTGGAAATACAGCTATCTTACAGCATAATAATATTATTAGCCTATTATTGTCCCACTGCAGAGCAAAGGCCCCTTTTCATACAGAGAAGGTACTAGATTGGTTTAAATTAAAACGTTAATGAATAAACCTTTCTTCTCGCCGATTATGAAATCGGTCAAAAATCAGTTTTAGTAGCCGTCAAGAGTCGTGAGCACAAACGTTAAGTTATTGTTTTGGGTCTTAGGTTCTTTTCTGGGATTTTTGGGGCGACGGCCCTGGACGCAATTCTTTCCGACTGACGAACCAATTACGTGTTTTTTTTTTTTTTGGGGCGTGGGAAATCATCAAATAACTTCTCCCGCCCTGGGCGGGGCGGGAGGGGGTGTCAGACTTTTACTGACGAAAACCCACCCATGTTCCTTCTTGTGCCCTTTGCGTTCCGGGGGCGCGGTATCTCTTATGAACAACCGCAGCCCCGGCAGGCATCGGCTCTCAGTGGCCCCTTCCTTTGCTGACATCTCTTTGAGGCGCGCGTGGAACATGAACGCGCCGACCAATTACGTGTAGCGTCGGCGAACCAAAAATCCCAGAATGGAACCCAAAAATTAACTTGAAATTTGTGCTCACGATTCGTGGCGGCTACCATTCCCCCACTTGCATTAAAATTCGAAAAGAAGGTTAACAGTTGATGACGCTTTCTGTACGTTTCTACCATAAATCATATTATATATTCCTGTGTCTTCACAGCCTGTTCAACTCGAAAACAAGCTCAAAAGAAATAACTCACCTGTCCCATGAAACTAAAAGCGCACGTCGTGATCCCAACAAACAACAGATCTATGAATACCATCACGTTGAAAACGTTATCCAACTGCGTGGATAGCCTGTCAACATATAAAATACATGTTTTATTTATGTCCACCCCTATGTCGGCTTTGATGGCGTGAAGGGGTTAGAAGGGAAACAGTTTACGTTGTAACATTTTTTAGGACCGGTGTATTTTGGCAAAAGAGTTTGTTGAACAGCCTTGCCTGAATTTGGTGTTGACACTCGTAATGCCATGAAGTGTGTATTTTTAGTAAGCTTTAAGTTGTCTAAGGACTTATTTTACCACCTACGAATAGATATTGTATAGACCAATCGAAAAGAATTTATATGAAATGATTTGTCAAGTCATCATCTGCTTAGCCTTTTTAACCTTTTTTTAACTATGTTGGGGTCGGCTTCTAATTAAGTACCTAATTTAATTAGAATCGATGGTCATCACTCAATATGACAGCACTGCTTCAATGGCTCAGCTGAAATTGTCTTGAAATCTCAAACCGTTAGCTGACAAGCCGTCATCTTTTTCCGGTCCACCGTTATTATAAAATTTATTTAAACGCACACGATTTAAAGTCTTAACTTGAATAGCAAATAATTTGCTGTGTGGGAGCCGCATCCTTTGTTCACAGGTAGTAAAACAGGTTCTTAGATAGGCTTTTTTTTTTGGGGGGTGGGAAATCATCAAATAACTTCTCCCGCCCTGGGCAGGGCGAGAGGGAGTGTCAGACTTTTACTGACTAAAACCCACCCATGTTCCTTCTTGTGCCCTTTGCGTTCCGGGGGCGCGGTATCTCTTACGAACAACCCGCAGCCCCGGCAGGCTCTTAGATATGCTTATTCACATTTTTACAAGTCACATTAGTACAAAAATACACTAAAATACTACTGCTACTACTGTATTAAAATTTCAACCAGCTAACTAGTACCAAACCAGATTGAAGTGGATGCATAAACATCCAGCCCACATCAAAATTTCAGTGCTCCATAAAATAACCAAAAGAGGGAAGGGCAAATTTTTCTCACACACCATAAAATACGAAAAAGTAGAACCACTAATATTACATAGGCCATTGGTCTCTCAGGGTGAAGGCATCGTTATTGCCGGAAAAACTTCGGATAATGTTGGCACAAGACCAGAAAAAGTGGCAGCCATAACAGAGATTGATTGGACGGGTTCCGCCGAAGTTGAAGTAGTCACGGAAACTTCCATGTGGTCCTGAACTCTGGATGCGGCTACTTATGTATCCGAAGTAAGAAACAACCATTGAGTTATGAACAGATTCGAGAACAAAAACTAGTTAACCTACTAAACTTAGTAAAAGAAAAAGATTGTGGAGTTTCCTGATCCGTTACAAGGTACCTAAGTATACACATACATAAACTCACGCCTTTTTCCCATTGGGGTAGGCAGAAACCACAGAACGCCACCAGCTACGATCCTTACATACTTCTTTCGCCTCGTCCACGTTTATACATCGGGTCATACAAGCACGCCGGTTACGAGTACTGCGCACCCGACCTTTCTGAAGAACCTCACCAATAAGGTCAGGGTAGCTATTTATAGGGTGTCCCCTCAAAAATAATATTGTTAGTTGCATTTCATTCATTCTCTCAACATGACCGAACCATCTACCTTTATTTCGTGAATATGCGACTGAAATGTAGTACTACCAAATAACTATTTGGTTCGATAATTTAAAATAAGCCATATTCAAAGGTAGAAACAAAACATTTTGATTAGTACGTGTTCCTGAAATCGCTAAATTTTTTCAATCACTTGATTTATTACTCCCACTGCCACTAATAAATACTACAAATACTTTTAGATCTCTAGTAGGCCAAACCATTAATTTATTTGAATGCACACCGGACTGCACCAAGGATGGCTTTAGTAGTAAGCCACGTGGATGGCCGACGGGCAATTAATTTCCTAATATGATTGACGTGCAGTGAATTCAAGTCAAACAAACATTTTGGCTCGAATTCTGGCCCACCAAATTCAAAACATGAGAGTCTAGTTGGCGTTTTCGCTTATAAAATGGTGGATTCCCGGTGTACAGTCATGAACATAAACATGTATACACTTGACAAAATGAATAAGCAAATTTTACGTGAATGAGCGATTGCAAAGTTGAGATAAGACCGATTTAATAGTAGCATGGGATTCGGGACATGATATTCGTAACACCATTTTATTTTAATCAATCCTTTGGGAGGATATTGGTTTAGAATTATGCTATGTATAAACATGTTTACGCTCGTGACTGTACAGTCGACCAAACAATTAGATATACAGGCAAAATTATTCGCATTTCTACTACACTGTCAATATTCATTTTTATTGTATGCCTAATAATATTTTAAGGTTATGACACACTTAAGAGAGTGATGTGAAATAATTATCCGCTCACCACACTCACAACATTGTTTAAAAGTAATTACAAGTAAGCTGCCTGTATATCAAATAGTTTGTTTGATTGTACATGCCGATGAAAGTATTAGAACTAAATGAAGGAGTGGATAGTTATTTTCATATTTTTGAACAAAAGAGAAATAGTACATCTCACATTTACTAACCTTAACATATTCTGGTGTCTTTCCACAAAGTCTTCGATACTAATATCGTCGATACCATCATGACCATCAGCATCCACATCATTATCATTTCTTTCTTGATTCGTTTTCGGTTTCATATGAGCTAGATCATGTTTAAGCATCACAAATTCTATGCCCAGTAGCGCGCAAGACGTTGTCATAATCAATGCAGCACCCACATACATGCCGATAAGAAGAATCACTAAAGATAAAGCGAAATGGTAATAATAAAAAATAATACCAGTCTATTATTGTCTACTGCAGGGCAAAGGCCTCTTCTTATATAGAGAAGGCACGAGCATTGATCTCCAGAATTGCTTAATGCGGGTTGGCGATTTCAGACTTATATTAATTGTTTCCTCGCGATGTTTTCCCTCACCGATGTCAGTGATGTCCAAGATAAGCTTAGAAAGTACATATGAAATAGCTAAAGTACCATTGGTACTTGCTCGTGCCCGGTTGCGAACCAACAGCCTCGTGCATGAGAGGCGGGCGCTTAAACCATCAGCCATCATGACAGTCGATAGTAATAAAATAATATAAAAAAATATCGCAGCTATCGGCGTCATTAAGCGTCTTTTTCCACCCGTAAAAGTGCCATAAATTAAAACTTAAGGAAGCAATAGGTAGTATTTCGTAAAACTAAGCTTTATTAAACCATTTCTACTTACTGGAATACAACTGAAAAATATATACCAGGGTATAAATCAGCCAGTTCTTAGTTGGGTTGAACGGGTAGCTCGCTGCAAAGGGTAGCAGTAGTTCGCTGTTCTGTTTTAATATAAATCTCTTGAACAAAGTTTCTAATAACGGCAATAGCAAGTATTGTGTCGAGCCGCTCACGGCAACCCAGTAAGTGGCTGGAAATATTAGATGCATTTAGAAAATGATAAAATTTTAAATTGAATTAGCGTTGTAATTTTTTTTTTACATATTGAACTTGTTTCAGTGTCAATTATAATTAATTAATTAATTAATAGCTGGGTCTAGAGATATATGCAGTAGGCGGTCGTCGTGGACACGCCACGCATTACCAACAGGTTCCTCACTTTTGATCCCTAACCACCGTCACTTTATATGTTACCACTTCGCTACAAGTTTTTATACAACGAAATTAAAAAGTAAAACATGTGATTTTCTTATGAAATAAAGGAGAATACGGCCATTGAATAAGTAATATCAAAATAATTAAATATGGAAAAGTTTGTATTGTTTAATAATAGCGATTTAACGTACAAAAAAAGTAATAAAGAAAACTGCTCGAAATAAAACCATCAACCACCAAATCATTATAAATTACAGAATTAAGTAAATAGTTTATTTAAATAGATAAATAGTAAATTCAATAAATAAATAGTATTTTTTAAATAGTATATTTTATTAATAGTATGTTTTTATTTGTGTTTTGGTTTTATTCTTTATAAATAAGAAATAATGCGTTGGAAAAAATAAATAAAATATATTTTGCAATGTGCACATCAAGCCCTTTTATATAATACTCCATTTGAACTAGTAGTTTCAATTTGGAAAATCCGACTCCCTATAAAAAATATTGACCCTCTATTTTTTATGATTGAATTACAAATATTGGTTTTCAGATTTTTTCTTGTATTTGTGGTCTATAATGAAACTTGGCAAATTTCATAGTTCTTGGTCAACGGGAAATAGGCTATGGGTTTCGATTCCCTTGAGAGTGTCGAAATATGCGTTTATTGCTGAATAGAAGTTTGATTTTTTTCACAACTTCATGGGACCGTAGACCTGAGTCTATGATCCCATGAAGTTTTGAAGATTTAAATTTCAACATGATAACTTCACGCATTCCCGAAAGAAA
This sequence comes from Caradrina kadenii, assembly GCA_947462355.1. NCBI lineage: Eukaryota > Metazoa > Arthropoda > Insecta > Lepidoptera > Noctuidae > Caradrina > Caradrina kadenii. The sequence goes on along the minus strand of OX381684.1, from coordinate 12,196,453 downwards.
GGGCCTTGACATACAAACATACATACAGACACACAGATAGGCAGACAGGCACACAGACAGACAGACGACAAAATGATCTCATAAGGGTTCCGTTTTTTCCTTATGAGGTACGGAACCCTAAAAATAAGTACAATTAAGTACATACTTCAAAAAATGGGAGGTATTTTGACTCATTTTTAGCAGACTTACACCCAATTGAAATGGGACAAAGGAATTTTATTTAATGGAAATCGCAAATTAAATGCCGAAACCATTGATAGATATTAAAAAATAAAGAGAATTTTTAGACCTTTCATATAGATTCTAGAACGTTTACATCAAGTTTATGTTCAATTAAAAATAAATTAGTAGCTTAGGAACCTAATCCAAAATCATTTTTTTTAATACTTATTTTATTTGGCTCCATTTTTATTATAACTGAAATTTTGTCTAGTGAAATGTCAGTAGTGTCAGATTTAAGAACCGTCCTCCTGGAGAGGACAACTTGCGAGACGATTAAAGGCACGGTCAGATACTTTTCTTTTATTTTCTAATAGGAAATCATCAAGGACTTCCCCCGCCTTGAGCGGGACGGGAGGGGTGTCAAACTTTTACTGACTAAAACCCAGCCAGGGCCATCTTGGCATCTTGTGCCCTTTGCGTTCCGGGGGCGCGGTATATTTTTCGAACAACCTGCGGCCCCGGACGGCCAGATACTGCAGTAGTATTTTGGATACATCAGCTATTCTGATTGGTGTGGACCCCCCAATACAAATATAACTGCAGTATTTGACCAAGCTCGCGACTACAACCCAGCCCGCAAGTTTCCCGCTTCGGTGTGGCCGGGCGTTTACTGTGTTAGCTTTAATAAACGAAGTATTATTTTTTCTAATCTCATCTCAATTTATTTGATTGAATTTTGTAATTATGTTCAAACTAGTCGCAAAGAGATTTTTTTTTATAATTACAGACGATATTTTGTCAACAGATTAATTGAATTTTTCTTATACACTGACCGGTTTTTTCCGTATTAAACTACAAGGTTTTGTTTTTGTAACAATAAACATAAATGATTGGAAAAAATTCATTTCAAATACTAGATTATAATCCTAAATTGCACAGTACACGAATTACCTCTGTTTATGAAGTTAATTTGCCAGAATTGTATATCTTTCTCTTGTCTCTGACTTGAGGTAAATTTTACCCTCCAGAGAGTGCCAAGTTCCTCTATAAACGCCGACAATTGTCTTGTTTTAGGTATCAAAACGAAGGATTTCAAGACAGCTAAAAAGGATGACAAACAGACTAAAAAATACATATCACGAAATAGTATAGAAAAAGTGGACTATCATAAAAAAGAAACTGTTTCAAAAATGACTGTCACAATAATATGACAAATGAATTCCCTGAAAAATGAACTGTTGTTACCTTAAAAAACCTGTAGTGCTTTTCTGTAAAAAACTCCGTTGTTGATTTTAGGTGAAGTGAGGTTTAGGTGAGCTACTAACCTTTTGTGTTAAGTGAGATGACAAGCTCACAATACAGAATAAGACTACAGTTAAGAAGTAAAAAATAACATTAACATAACAGTAATCAATATCAAACTGCCTCGATAGCCTAGTGGTCCTGAGCGCGACTGCAACGCTAGAGGTCTTGGGTTCGAATCCCAGGTCGAGCAAAGTGGTATTGGGTTTTTCTATGAAATTCTCAGTACCAGCTCGGAGTTAGGATTTGTGCCCGGTTAATGGCAATAGGCTCGCCCCCTATTACATGGGACCTAAACATACAGGCGAACTGTGGGTGTACATTGTTACACCTCTGCCTAACCCTTCGAGGAATACAGGCGTGATGGTATGTAATCAAAATCAAAACACTAGCTTCCCACTACTTCGTCCGCGTAGTGTTTTTCAACAGCGTTAGGTTTAAGCTTTAGATAATGCTCTGCTCCCGTAGATTGTATCCTGATGTTATATATAGTCTGCACAATTCTTCATGAATCCGGATAACATACACAAAAAAAAAATCTACTCTCTTTTCAGTTTCAGAAATTATCGCATTTAAACACCCACATGAACAAAAAAGCTTTAATTAAAACCGAATTATAATTAGTTCAGATAAATTCATACCATGAATAGTAACCAAAACAGAAGGTATCATGTTAGCGAATTGCATCAACTCCGTTTCCTTCACCAATTCAGGCATTCGAAAGCTTAATGTCATGATGTGAATAAAAACAGTTGCACTTATGTAGGAGAAACGCCAGTACTTCTGCAGGAATGGCTTCTCATCTTCTAGATAACTGCCCAAAAGGAAAAATAAAATCATGTCAAAATAGCTTTCCTTCGCGTGACTTCGCGTTAACTTTACCAATTTTTTGTCGGCCATGTGCGTTGATGTATTGGAATTCATATGTTCCATTTTCGCCGAAAAAAATATGTCAAAAATCGGTCAAAAATTCGGTTGTATGTGGAGAGGCTTAACCTTCGTCCCCAAAACGGTCAATCGAACTACCAAATTTGCTCTTATTACTTAGCAATAAGGACGCTTTTAAATACAAGTAGTTACTGTGGATATGCGTTTGACTATCCTTGGATAAGGGTTTGGAGTATTCATGCCAAAATATAAAAATATTTTTTTGTTTGACTAGAGTTCAGCCTTGTCTTATTTATTTAAGGTTCACCCGCAGCATATACATATATACTTACAAATGGTTAACCCTCACACGGATATATTCTACTATATACTTATGCCAGTTACAGGTAAATACAACATTGACAACACCGGGAATACCGCTTAGCTGCTAACTAAGCGTCTTCGAACACTACCGATTTCTTAAACGATTATTGGACCGATTTTCGGCAGATTTCTTAGACAGCGAAAAAAATCTGTCAAAAATCGGCCCGATAATCGGTTCTGTGCGGGAACGCTTAAGACTAGGTGTACTCTTGTGTTACTGTTGGGCAAAGATCTTTTTTAAACTGAAAAGGTACGCGCATTAATCGCCACGTTGTCAAAGATATACAGGGAAACAAAACATCGCCCTGCGCAACGATTTTGCATCTCAAATTTTTAAGTAGGTATAATTAAGTAGTAATTTTCTGAAATATCCTTTTTTTTCAAAAAAATGTCCTTGGAGTTTCTTGCTCGTTCTTCTCCATAGAGTTTAACTTATGTTTTTGGAACGAGCAACTAGCTTCAACTTTCTCCCTAGCTGACCGACTCCTTGACAACTAAAAACTATTTGTAAATGGTTTCATTAAAGTAAATGGTTTGATTTGAGTTTGATCTATCTGGTGGCTTTTTTTGTCAAAATACCTGACATTAAAAATCTTCAACATATTAAAACTGGTTTGTAATGCTTTCGCGAAGTCTTCAGGGAAGTCTTTGAGAACTTTCATTTTCTAAAAGGTGCTGTAACTTGATCGAGTGTTGTGGTGAAATGATATATTTTTCTCAAGAGAATCCGTTTTGTTTCCTACGAAATCAAATTATTGGATAGCTTTCGATGATTTGTGTGATTACTTTTAGAGATAGGTACGTGTTTTTTTCAAACTAGTATTGGTCTTATTTTTTTCCTATTTCAAGCGATTTTCAACTCTATAAATCCAGTACTTAGTAACTGAAAGCTCATTCTACTAATTAGAATCGTTCAAAATCTTGTCGCAATCTCATTTCAGTTTCAATGTGACTGAGACAGACTAGATCCTGATCGTTCCTGAAAGTTAATTAGATTACTCCCTGATAAAACACACTGTGTAGATATTTATTTAATTGCCTCGTTAGCCTAGTGGTGCTAAGCGCGACTGTTACGCTAAAGGTCTTGGGTTCGATTCCCATGTCGAGCAAAAAAGTGTTATTGGGTTTTTCTATGAAATACTCTGTAGCAGATCGGAGCTAGGGTTTGTGCCCTGTTAATGGCAATACGCTCGCCTCTTAGATGTGACCTAAACATTAACTGTGGCTGTATATTGATACACTTCTGCCTAACCCTTTGAGGAATACAGGCGTGATGGTATATTGGTATGTGCTTATTTACAAAATCTGTTCTTATACTAAAACTCAGTTTTTTTTTTTTAAATGCTGCTGTTTAATTTTAGCAGATAATAAAATATAGCACCCCCCTCTACTCCTATTGTTACTTTAAATTTATGCCTATGAACTGTCACGAAATAATAAACTAATTAAGTTTTCGTTTATTGAAAACGTGCGGAACTAGTATTAAGTTTTACGACCCGCTCTTCACACACGTTCGCTTATAATGTTGTTGTGGAAATTTGCACCGTATAATTTTCCACAAAGCCCCCCTCTTGGGTAAACATTACTTTCTATTACCTTCGTGTCCTAGGCATATTATTTGTGCTGGACGTGTAATCTGTGAAATTACGTATGAACACTTAGACATCGAAGGCATAATGTATAGCTATTTTTTTGCACTGCACTGTAATCAAAGTAAACGGTGATTTTGTAATCATTGCGCGTGTTTCAGAAAATTGAAGGGTTGTGCCTTTTTCTTTTGTTTATTTTTTATTTCTTTCCGAAGATTGATTTCAGATTTTCGACGAGACAAAAATCAAAAAGGGGTCCTTTTCGATTTCCTTTTTAACCCCCGACACAAAAACGACTGGGTGGTATAAGTTTGACGTGTCTGTGTGTGTATGTGTGTGTGTGTATGTATCTGTCTGTGGCATCGTAGCTCCCGAACGCATGAACCGATTTTGATTTTGCATTTTTTTGTTTGTTGTTTGAAAGGTGAATTAGTCGGGAGTGTTCTTAGCTATGTTTGATAGAAATCGGTTCAGTGGTTCAAAAGTTATCAACTCTTTTGTTAGCTGCGGCAGGGATTTTTATTCTTCTGCCGGGGGTTACTTAAAATTTTTAATTTTGTGTTTTTCAAAAATAAAATATCTTATAAGTTATTTTCCTTTTGACACCAGTCTTTTTTTTTTTTTTTTTTGGTGGGTGGGAAATCATTAAATAACTTCTCCCGCCCTGGGCGGGACGGGAGGGAGTGTCAGACTTTTACTGACTAAAACCCACCCATGTTCCTTCTTGTGCCCTTTGCGTTCCGGGGGCGCGGTATCTCTTGCGAACAACCCGCAGACACCAGTCTTGTAATACACATACTATCACGCCTGTATTCCTCAAAAGGTTAGGCAGAGGTGTACCAATGTACACAAACATTTCACCGGTATGTTTAGGTCCCATGTAGGGGGCGAGCCTATTGCCATTAACCGAGCACAAATCCTAACTAAGAATTTCATAGAAAAACCCAATAACACTTTTTGCTCGACCTGGGAATCGAACCCAAGACCTCTAGCATAGCAGTCGCGCTTAGGACTACTAGGCTGACGAGGCAGTCTTTTAATACTAACCTATTATTGTTCCACTGCAAGGCAATTGGCTGGTCGCAGGTTCGATTCTCGCACGAAACAAATTTGTATGGCCTACAGAGAGTTATTCCGGGTCCAGCAGTACCTATGATACTGAAAAATTTCCTAGTAAGGGACATTAAAGAAAATATATATATTGGAATTTTGAAACACTTAAGCCCTTATCTATCTTACCTGTAATTGGCTTTGTGTTGATATACACGACTGTTATTCATTTCTTGTAGCTGTTGGTTCCCTTTTAATAAATAAAGAAATATATAAAGTATGAAACATTTTTACTAGTTACATAAAAAAAATACTTTTTACACTTTTAATTCAGTTTAGAGTATGAAAAAAGAGCTCGTTAATTTCCAATGGCTGTGAACGAACAGCCATGAACATGACAAACGGCAACAATGTATTTACGATACAAAATGTATGATTCCAGATCGGTCGTTGCTCATAAATTGTGGAGAATCTGCCATTGGAACTGGCGAATGCTTATTTTGAGACATTACCAGGAATTTACAACATAAGTTTTGTTTTATATTGAGACTTGATCATCAATAATTACTTTAGCTAATATGTTTTAGAAGGTGAATAGGTATTTATTTATTAGACTATCCTATCCTATCCTACTTCCTACCAATATCATAAATAACTGCCCCGTTGGTCTCATGGTCGCAAGCGCGACTGATGAGCGTGGGGTCCAGGGTTTGTTTCCCAGGTCGAGCAAAGTATTATTGGGTTTTTCCATTAGGAATTTCTCAGTAGCAGGTCGGAGTTAGGATTTGTGCCCGGTTAATGGCAATAGGCTCACCCCCTATCACATGGAAATTAAAACATACCGGCGAACTGTGGGTGTACATTGGCACACTCCTACCTAACCCTCCGGGGAGTATTCCCTGCCTGTATAAGCGTGATACATTATAAATGCGAAAGTTTGTAAGGATGGATAGATGGGTCGATGAATGGATGTTTGTTACTCTTTCACGCTTAAACATCAGAACGGATATGAATGAAATTTGGCACTGAGATAGATTGTAGTGTGGAATAACACATTGGATATTTTTTGTCTCGTCTCGTCCCGTGGGATAATATTTATATTAAAGGAACATGCGACAATTTGGACCCACTTTTCTCAACGCTTAAATTTAAGACAAGTTTAACATCTTCGATCGGCTTCAATTATGGAATCCTATTGATAATTCTTTGTCTGTTTCTCCGCCTCTCAGCCTCGCTCCGCTCCGATGGACAGGCCGCCTAAATGTCAAAAGAATATAAGCAGATCTTAATCCTTATTTAGCTTTAAGCAACGTTTGAAACTAAGGGGGTCAATCTTAGGGGTCAAGTCAATGAACTTTGGTAACTGGTTCAACAATAAGGAGCTGAACACTGGCTATCCATTAGGACTCTTGACGAATAGTCAGGTAAACGCATGAAGATCTATAAAACTATCCTACTACAATATTAAACGTGAAAGTTTGTGAGGATGGATGGATGGATGGATAGATATTTGTTACTCTTTCACGCTTAACAGGCTGTATGGATTTAGCTTAAATTTAGCACACGTGTAGAAATTCTACTCGTTAGCCTAATGGTCCTAAGCGCGACTACGCTACGCTAGAGCTCTTGGGTTTGATTCCCAGGTCGAGCAAAGTCTTGTTGGGTTTTTGTATGAAATTCTCAGTAGCAGCTCGGAGTTAGGATTTGTGCCCGGCTAATGCAATAGGCTCGGACCCTATTACACGTAACCTAAATATATCGGTGAACTGTGGGTATACATTGGTACACATCTGCCTAACCCTTCGGGGAATACAGGCGTGCCAAGAACTCTAGCATAGCAGTCGCGCTTAGGACCACTAGGCTAACGAGGCAGTTGAACCCAACACACACACACACAACTTGTCATGCGTCAATTATAGTTTATTTATGTAGATTTGACTGACCGACAATGCGCAGCGCATCTTCCATCAGATATTTTAAAGAAAACTGCAGAAAGTCTAAATGAAAATTAATTTTAAAGCACCCTTACAAAATTCATTACGAAAAATAAATCATTTATTTATGTGCTCAGTCCAAAAACAATTCATCTTCTCGAATTTAACACCTATTCTTCAGAAATTCGCTTCTAAAATTCGAGTAATTTATTGGACCCGGAGTAACGTTACCGAAATCCATTATGAAAATAATGGTCCCTGAGTACGGGACCCTACCTCGGATGTCCGTTTCGATTAGTCGGGCAAACAACAGAGCTGGTCCCTATTTCGACAAAATTTTCCGTAAGTTTTGGTACTGGCAGTGATGATAAATAATTATTAATGTCAATACGCGCGACTGCTACGCTAGAGGTCTTGGGTTCGATTTCCAGGGCGAACAAAAAGTGTTATTGGATTTTTCTATCAAATTCTCAGTAGCAGATCGGAGTTAGGATTTGTGCCCGGTTAATGACAATAGGCTCGCCCCCTATTACATGGGACCTAAACATACCGGCGAACTGTGAGTGTACATTGGTACACCTCTGCCTAACCTTTCGGGAAATACAGGCGTGATGGTAAGTTACAAATTATTATACGAGTACAGGCATACATAAAGTCACGCCTTTATCCTATGGCACGAGGGCAAGCAGAAACCACAAAACGCCACCTGCTACAATCCTTACATACTCGTGTGTCGATTTCTTCGTTTTATAAAAAAATAATATGCACCCGTTTGTACGAAACTGTAAAAAAAAACCTTTGAATTTTATACAAACAAATTTAATAATAGTTATGACTATTCATGCCTTGCGAAAACCAATGAAAATTGTGTTTTTTATAACTGTTAATATGAATATACAAAAACTGAAACAACTGGCACTGGATTACTAGCTTAAAGCAGCGTACATTTTAATATTAATAGCTCCACTTTAATAGGTAAAGGGCTTTAAGTTTGAATTTATTATAGCCATTATGTATAATTTATAATGTTCAACCAATGAGTTTGAAATTATACGTATTTTTGAATAAAAACGTAAGTAGGTAAGTACTCAGTCTAGATTGGGTAATAAAAACTAAAAACAATTGCCGTCTCATTACAAAGCGAGCTGTAACTTTAGTCCAGGCTTGAGCCTTTGAGCCAGGTTCCGATAAAGTTCTTAAACTAACTTTAGAACCGAGTTTAAATTGTCTGTATTGATAAATCTCTAGGTACGTATAGGGCGGCCCATGAATCAGACTCTAGCATACAATTTTGTAAGCTCTCTCCATTGGTTTCCCAATACATTAGTTTGACAAATCATCAACTATATCATCTACTTAGCCTTTTCCCAACTATGTTGGGGTCGGCTCATAGTCTAACCGGATACAGCTGAGTACCAGTGTTTTACGTGGAGCGACTGCCTATCTGACCTCCACAACTCAGTTATTGGGCAACATGATACCTCTTGGTAAGACTGGTTGTCAGACTTTTTGGCTTCTGACTATCCGAAACGACTGTCAAAGATTTACGAATGACAGCCGGGACCAACGGCTTTCCGAACACGGGGGTGTCACACCACCAACTTCCAAACTCAGGGCTGCTACTGAGCAAATCCTAATGGAAAAACCCGATAACACTTTTTGCCCGACCTGGGAATCGAACCCGGGACCCCACACTTATCAGTCGCGCTTGCGACCACGAGACAAACGGGGCAGTCATTAGTTTGACACATCAGGGGGGTAATTCTAGTGACACTTTTGTATTCTAATCATAGTCTCAATCTGTCAAAAATGTAGGTAAAATATAGAAAATATATATATATATAAATTTTAGACATTGATTGGCGCTGAGACGAGGTAAAAAAATGTGTGCCAAACAGTTTTTTTTTATGTCATTGGATGGCAAACAAGCCGACGGGCCACCTGATGTTAAGCGGTCACCGCTACCTATAGAAATCTGCAATACCAAAGGCTTTGCAAATGCGTTGCCATCCCAGAGACAAAGTTGAAATAGGCAGAAGGTAGTACTTCCCCGGACGAGCTCCTTCACAAAAAGCTCTACTACTGCTATATTTTACCTACATTTTAGACAATTTCAGACATTGATGGTAGCTGAGATAAGAACGATTTCAGTTACGAGAATTGGCCTTCAGTCTAGTAGCCAAATGTTTTTAAATAATGTTCCTCTAAGCCTTCTACGAAATGAATTCTTAGAAAAAGGATAAAATTTCTGAAAGAACGCAAAAAGTTTTGTATAATCTCGTAATTTCGATAAACAACCTTTTACTTAAAATAATCTGTATTCATAAACGAAACTTACCTGTAAGCCGATCAACTTTGTTGCCTAACCTGTCTAAGAGCGTTTAACAAGATCCAAATCGGGTTCCTTGAAAGAACTTTGTTATCACTTCAACTTGCCAAGTTTAGGGTCCCACTTATCATGGTCCTTATCTTTGAAATGTCATATCAATGTGTTACTACAGACTCGGTGAGGTAATAATGTGTTTGTGACTGGCTTGCTCTTGTGATCGCAAATGCTACTGATGAGCGTGGGGTCCTGGGTTATATGTCCATGTTGGGCTAAGTTTTAGTGAGATTTTCATTAGGAATTTCGAATATTTCGCTTCGGTTTTCTTAAATCTTCTTTTCTTGTCCAGGCGGTTTTCCTTTGGAATGCGCTTAATGCGCTTAATGCGCTTAATGCGAAATAATAAATACATATATACATACATACAAACAAAATATACAAAGTGAAGAGAGATAAAAATACATAGGTGGAGAAATATAACAAACTAATTGCGGGACGAGTCTGACAACTTCTTATGAAAGTGCTCGCGAGCTTTTACCTTGAATGTGAACCAACTGGAGGCAATCCTGATACTCTGAGTTATTGGCTGCGTACTTGTCTAGTCTCCATTGACAGGGACCCCCAGTCAAAAATGTCGTGTTTATTTTTATGTAGTGTTAAGTATAAGACCATAGTATCAGTGGTGACCAGTTCTATTATTTTGTTATACATTTATATACATAAACTCACGCCTTTTTCCAATGGGGGTAAGCAGAAACAACAGAACGCCAGCTGCTACGATCCTTACCTACGATACTCCTTTCGCCTTGTCTACGTTCCTACATCTGGTCATACAAGCACGCCGGTTACGAGTGCTGCGCACCCGACCTTTCTGGATAACCTTACCAGTAAGGTCAGGATAGGTCTTACTAGGGCGTCCCCTCCCGGCGTTGCCACTCACATCTGCCATATAATATTCAAACCCATACAGCATATGAGTATATGTGTTTGAATACATTTGTAGATTTATTTAACTGCACCGCATAAACCGTTTGGAATCATTTCTTTATCATTTATGCCAACTGTCAAGTTGAGATAAGTAGGGTCCAATTACCTTAAAGACTCAATCTGGACACTGTGAAACAGGTTCTAAAAAGGTCTAATTTACTGTCAAAGTCAGGCAGAGCACCCTCGGCGAACGAGATCAATTTCTCCCTTGAGTTGATTTTTAAAACTTACACTTTACCTGCCAACAAGTGCGTCGGACAGCGGAGGGCCGGTCGCCGAGGCCATCCTGAAAGGAGCCTTTAGATTGAATGGTAATAACATCCACCCAACCGAATTTTGGTCACAGTAGCCAAACTCAATGAAGACATGTCAGGTACCTACGCTAGAGATAATAATGGACAAGTGTTTACATAAACACAGATGCACTATCTATTCCCTCAGACTCTTAGGGCTCTTTTAATTTATGCGTTTGGTGCCGAAACGGTGCGGTACCTGAGCGGTGCATTTTCCGGACTGCATACGGACGGTAGTCTTTTTTCATACAGTTGACGCGTGATGTTTGTCGTCCTGCAGCAGTCCGTATGCAGTCCGGAAAACGCACCGCTCCGTCATCGCAGCAGTCCGCAAAAAAACGCATAATTTAAAAGAGCTCATATAGTCCGATGAGACTGCAATCCGTCATGACCGACAAAATCTGGCGCAGATACAACGGCTTTACGTCTTTACGAGTATCATGGTACTAACTTTTTTTAAACTCAATAAGACTTTGCCCAACATCGGAATCGAACCCAATTACATACGCTCAGCAGTCGTGTTTGTAGGCACACAATAAAAAAACGGCAAAAAATATATGGAACCTAATAAAATACTAAGGCCACACAGTTTTAGATATTGTCGAGATACCAAAACTAAATTATGCTAATCTAAACCTCATCTATCTAAAGTTTAAGTACAAACTAAACTTAATAAGGGTCCTATAAAACTTATCTAACCCTAAGTCACTACCTTGAACTAAAGTTAAACTGTAGACACTTAAAACCAGTCAAATAGTAAAGTAATAATGACTGTAGTAAGGTCTCAATTGGCTTGCGTCTAGACTAAAACATCTATTTTATTGAGCTTATATGAGTGTGGTTCTGAATAACAAACTCTTCAGATAATGTTATCAGTAAAATGCTCATGGGGCACTGATAGCTAGCTCCGTTCAAAGTAGTAATATTTTGGTCAGTGAGTATTTAAACTGGATGAAATGTAGGTAAGATAAGTACACCAACATCCATGCGTACTTAATTTTTTTATGCTATTGGGTGGCAAGCAACCACACGGCTCCCTTGATATTAAGTGGTCACCGCTACCTATAGAAATCTGCAATACCAGAGGTCTTTCAAATGCGATGCCATCCCAGAGACAAAGTTGAAATGTCTCATGTGCCTGTACTTACACCGGCACCCATACCCTTCAAACCGCAACACAGCAACGCTGCTTTGCGGGAGAAATAGGTATGGTGGTAGTACTTCCACTGATGAGCTCCTTCACAAAGAGCTCTACCACTACTAAAATAATACGTTAATTTTATAATAATACGTTATACAAAACCTCGTTCGACATTACTGCCTCGGTAGCCTAGTGGTCCTAAGCGCGACTGCTACGCTAGAGGTCTTGGGTTCGATTCCCAGGTCGAGCAAAAAGTGTTATTGGGTTTTTCTATTAAATTCTCAGTAGCAGCTCGGAGTTAAGATTTGCGCCCGGTTAATGGCAATAGGCTCGCCCCTATTACATGGGACCTAAACATACTGGCGGACTGTGGGTGTACATTGTTACACCTCTGCCTAACCCTTCAGGGAATATAGGCGTGATGGTATGTAATGTCGTTCGACATTATTAGAAATTATGTTATTTTACGGGAAACTCGCTAACCACAAGCGAAGATAATTAGCGTCTACATTTTATCGAGTTTAATTACTAACTAGTGGTCTTGTCTGTAGACTCGATATAATTATATCTACGTGACTAAAATGGCTCTTTGGAATGATACATTATCAATTAAGACCAAAATTGCATGTATTGTTATTCTAATGAAACACTGCCCCCCTTGCCCCGTTGGTCACGTGGTCGCAAGTGCGACTGATGAGCACGAAAAAAGTGTTATTGGGTTTTTCCATTACGAATTTCTCAGTAGTAGCCCGGAATTTGGAAGTTGATAGTGTGACACCCCCGTGACTCGGAAAACAAGTAAGTCCGTTGGTCTCGGCTGTCATTCCTTGAACTTTGACAGTCGTTACGAATAGTCAGAAGCCAGAAAGTCTGACAACCAGTCTTACCAAGAGGTATCGTGTTGCCCAGTATCTGGGTTGTGAAGGTTAGATAGGCGGTCGCTCCATGTAAAACACTGATATTCGTCTGCATCCGGTTAGACTGGAAGCCGACCCCAACATAGTTGGCACCTTTCAAGATTCCGTGCATTATCCCTCTAGTTTTGAAAAAACATTACGGCATAAAAAATTCATCAACATTACTGTCAATGGGAAAAGTGCTTACAAGGCTGTCAGTATTGCCACCTTGAATAACAATGGCATATATAATTGAGGAAGACTAGCAAATGTCGCCAATTTAGCTGAAAATGTGTTTTTCAGTGCTATTTTAAAAAGCTCCGAAAAAAAAACAAAAAAAAACAATGATTTTCTTTAAATCTTCCGTTTGCAAATGTTTAAAATGGTTTTTCAGTCCGGTAAAATCTATGTTCAAAGCACAAAGTGCCAAATAAATTTCAAATTCTCCGAAACGAAGCACAGTTTTGTTCCTAATGACTTTCATATAAAAACTTCGGTGCTAAACAAAATAATACGGAATGTTGTCACCACAATTTTTGAGGAAAATATTCCAACTTTGTACGTATGTATGTTTATTTAATTTAACGTGACAAGCTGTCTCCAACATGATGAGGGTACTAACAACAAAACCTTTGGAAAATATCTAAATATCCGTTCAAAACTCGGATATTGCGACACCAAATATCATTTGGTAATGTGTGAGTTTTAATGGGGAAAATGGCGGCCGATGTTTTTGTTCGTATTTTAATTGAAAATTACATCGATCGGATTTTACTTATAACGTGGAGGAGGCGAAAGGAGTATGTAAGAATAGCAGGTGACATTCGATGGCTCCAGTCTACCCCCATGGCGAAAAGATGTGACTTTGTGTTAACATGTGTGTAATTAAAGTTTATGCAATAATAGATACAAAATCGTAGACCTAATGCTATAGGTATTCTCTACCAATCAACCAAAGGTGATGAAGAGATGGTATGAAAAGTAAAAAATTATTGTGCTAGCCCAAAAACAAACTAAGAATAGCTGACATTATTATCCCAAAACTAAATCTCTTATTACTGGTTCGATTACGAAAAATTCTTCTCTAAAAGCAGAAAAGTTGTACTATTGAATGCCATAGGCTATGTTTTATGCTATAACAAAGTTCTATGTGAACGCAGCTATTAGTATTAGAAGAGCGAAGTCAAATCGTGCACAAAGTCGCTTCCCACTGTCTGTCCCTCTGTACGCTTAAATTACGCTACGATTTTTATTTCGGTTTTCATTAATAGATAGAATGATTCAAGAAGAAGGTTTGTACGTATAGAACATCACGCTAGGACCAACGGGGGCGATGCAGTAATCAAAGACGTACGTGAACGCGTGTGACACTACGGGCTATATAACTAGTAAAGTATTATTGTTTCCATACATAGTCACATAACTTGAAGCCCTTTTAAAACTATTAATGTTCTTAAATTTAAGACTTATTACAAGCACATTAATTAGTTAAAAAGTTCTTAACCAATAAAATAATCCCTATACAGACTACATCGCCCGCAAATCTTCCAACACAATTTATTAGTAAACGAGGTAAATCTATTACGGTGTTGCCAGCTCAGCTGTGGTAAATGGATTACTTTAAGCTTCGCCAGACGATAAAGCAGTACTAAACTACTTATTACTTGATCACGCGCTGTGGTTATCTAGATAAACATGTTTGTATAGAAAGTGATTTTTATTGCTGAATTATTTCTGAATGTTGGTAAAGTTCTAAAACTGTAAGTTCTTTTTGGTGACTGTGGTTGGTAAATGTTGATGGTTTTTAGTATACACCTGCCAATTTTAGGTACAATTGATTGATTGAGTGATTTGGGATTTTTAACGCTGATTAATTTTCAATCTATTTTAAGCGTAATGTCACACATTTGATATATGGAATTAGTTTCAAGTGACTAATTTAATTATTTAGAGGCTAAGGATTACGAATTGTGTGGAACTAAGCTTAAATAATTATATTCCATGCAACAGACGATGTGCACTGTCCACATTTTATGTATTGTCAAAATAATCAGAATTTCTGCTTATTAATATTATTATTATTGACTGTGTCGTTAGCCTAGTGTTCCTAAGCACGACTGCTATGCTACAGTTCTTGGGTTCGATTCTAAAGTCTAGCAAAAAGTGTTATTGGGTTTTTCAATGAAATTCTCAGTAGCAGCTCGGAGTTAGACAGTGTGCCCGGTTAATGGCAATAAGCTCGCCCCCTATTACCTAAACATACCAGCGAACTTACTGTAGGTGTACATTGGTACACCCCTGCCTAACCTTTCGGAGAATACTGATGGTATGAATATATGTAATCAGAATGACACAAAGAAAAATACACACTGTGCACATAAATATTTCGTTTGTCTTTCATATTTCTCCGTGGTAAAATTATTGAGTACATTCAATAATAAGGTTATAAATTGTATGAAGGAACATAAATGAAGCTTAAAATCTCGTCCAAAATATAAACTATATGTAGTTACGCTCGTACACTTAGTCCCTCATGTTACAGTTATTGTGTGGTGTCCCATAAGTGTATTGATGCAAAAAGTAATTGTCTAAGATCCCAGAGTCATTAGAACTACGTCAAATCAATCAAATCAAATCAGTTATTTCAAATAAAACATTTACAGGAAATTTTTGAATTGTCAAGGAGTCAGTCAGAGTGTTAAAGCTAATTGCACGATCTAAGAAGTAGGTTCTCAGTTATTTAAAAAAAACTATATGGAATGATCAAGGAGTCACATGGTAAATTGAAGCTAGTTACTTGTCCCAAACGATAGGATTCTATGGGGAAGAACGAGCAAGAAATTTCTTGGACACTCTTTGTCTCTCGTCATTTTAACATGGCTGAAATTTTGAGAAACAATTAAGAAATGTTTGGTTAAGAAGGTATGCGTATTTGTTAGTTTTAATACTTGGCCATTTTTCAGGTTTCAGGTATAAAATGTATACACCACAAATTTTTAATTAGTACATATACTTAAAGGGCTTATTATAGAAGGTCTTGTTATCATATATGTAAAGTCTCAATAAATAATATTTATAAACAGCAAAGTTATTAGCGTTTGTTTAAATCCCAAAATGTCACACAATTAATGGAAATATTTTTTTTAAAACGTGCACGTACTTCCGCTTATAATTAGCACTGCGCGTAGTATTTTGTAGTAGCAATAGTTATGAATGATTGATTCAATTATGAATTTACCAATTATGACAAAATTTCGTGGATAATTTTGGGATTTTGTGTTTTTTTACTTTTGACTACACAAATATGATCAGTACCAGTGGATCAGACCAAGCACAAGTACCATGTCACATTTTTAATTCATAAAATATGTACTTTCTAAGTATATCTTGGACATCACTGACTGCGGTGAAAGACAAAAAACAAAAAAAAACACGAAGGAAACCTGAACTTATAGTTTATTTATGTCTGAAATCGCCAATCTACCTTGAGCAAGATAATAATAGGCTGCTATTATTATTATTTTACATGACGTAGGTCTGACGACCCTGGGATCTCCGTCCATACTGCTTGCATTTCCATAATGGTTCGTGTTTAAGAACGTAACATCAGACTAGAAATTAAGCACGTTTATTTGTTTCATGGTCCACTTGGGACTTGGACACAATACAGAGTCATTTGACATAACTGTGTTTGCTTTTAGAAAATGCATTCATTAGTTGCTTGACTCGGTTAGCACCTTATGCTCAAGCGAGTGTGCACTACGATTTTGTTACACAACACGATCATTTCATCACAGAAATATGGTACCTATTTTAAATTAAAATAACGACGGTGATATAAACTCACAACGAAAGTGCTCTATGAAGGTATTTTGTAATCGAAGAATGGGTAATCCATTATAGATTACCCATTGTTCTCCATACGGCAACTATATTCAATTCTTGCTTCTGCCAGCGACTTCGTTCGCGTAGTTTTTCCCCCGCATAAGGTTCCGTTTTTGGTTACTGCTCAGCTCCTATTGGTTTTAGCGTGATGTTAAATAGCCTATAGCCTTCCTCGATAAATGAACTATCCAACACAAATAGATATTTTCCATTCTAACCAGTAGTTCCTGAGATTAGCGCGTTCAACCAAACATACAAACTCTTCAGCTTTGTAATATTAGTATAGATTTTTTATTTTTTTACGTTTTAATTGACGTTCAAAGGTGTCTTTTAATGGTCTAATTGCAATAAATGATTTGACTTTGACTTTAATGGTTGACTTAACAAAAGTTCTTTTCTTTTATTGATCATTATTAAGAAATTAGAAAATGCAATATCAATTAACATGTTGTTATTTTCTCTCGTTTCAAAGTTTTTATTATGTTATGAAACCAAATCTCGCACATTTGGTTCAGTAGTGGTGTAAATACTGGTTTCAAACCAGAATTTAACAGTACTAACGAAACGGATTCCTTTTTTAGTCAATAAATCGCACCAACATAATTACGTGTTTATTCTTCTTTGCGACTGCTACGCTAGAGGTCTTGGGTTCGATTTCCAGGTCAAGCAAAGTGTTATTAGGTATTCATCAGCTCGTAGTTAGGATTTGTGCCCGGTTGATGGCAATAGGCTCGCCTCCTATTACGTACACTGCTGTCTAACCCTTCGGGAAATACAGGATAGTATGTGATGATCTTCTTTCATTTTTTTTACTTCCTTATTTTTAGCCATGGAATAGACTTAAGAGCCGGCTAATCGTAATTATTTTTAACTGATATCAAAAAGGAAAAGGTTATCATTTATATATATATATATACAGGGTTATTTGTAAAACAATGACAACATTGCAGGACTGTATTACTATCATCATAAACAACAACTTTTATTCTATATTTTTTTATAGAATCAAACAACGCAAGCGCATCGAAACGAATAACCGAATGAAGGATTTCCGTAAAATTGTAAATAGGTCAATTACAAACACCCCCGCCGCCCTAACCCCGCTCCCCTCGCTATTTTACTATCGCTTTCGTTTGCTTCGTATAGACTTCGTAACATTTAGAGCGTTCAATTTAAATGTTTTTATTTTTGTATGAAAATCTGATGAAAAAAAATTTGATAAATATCTAAATGTCATAGAACAAAAGTTGTTGATTATGATGTTAGTAACATAGTCCTGAGAGGTTGTAATTGTTTTA
Organism: Caradrina kadenii; assembly: GCA_947462355.1. Taxonomy (NCBI): domain Eukaryota; kingdom Metazoa; phylum Arthropoda; class Insecta; order Lepidoptera; family Noctuidae; genus Caradrina; species Caradrina kadenii. Next base: position 12,178,339 of record OX381684.1, on the reverse strand, counting down.
CAAATAACCCTGTATATATACTTTATGTATGTTCGTTGCAAAATTCTTTTTTATTTGAAAGGTGTGTATTCCGAAATGGTCCCATGTAAATTTCATATAGATATAATAATGGATTCCGGAGACAGAAAACGGAACTCTTCAAAAAATTACAGCGAATCAACCGCGATTGCTGCCATCGCATAAATATGCATGGTTGTTTTATGGGTCATCATACTTCAGAGGTGGTTCCATATAAATTTTATCGAAATTATTTAAGTAGTTTTGTAGAAAAATTAAAATAACTGAAAAAACTATATCATCCAAGTAAACGAATTACTGTTTCTGCTTTCTTGTGACTTTTAAGTTGTGTGTTGTTAATTTACATAGAACTACTGTTCTGTCGTGGATTTGGATGACAGAAATTTTGATACTACACATTACATACCATCACGCCTGTATTCCCCGAAAGGTAAGGCAGAGGTGTACCAATGTACACCCACAGTTCGCCGGTATGTTTAGGTCCCATGTAACAGGGGGCGAGCCTATTGCTATTAACCGGGCACAAATCCTAACTCCGAGCTGCTATCATAGAAAAACCCAATAACACTTTGCTCGACCTGGGAATCGAACCCAAGACCTCTAGCGTAGCAGTCGCACTTAGGACCAGTAGGCTACCGAGGCAGTTATACTAAAAAGCGAAAAATAAAAACTTATTTACACACAAAACAACCGTAACCCAAAAGTGTGAAATAACTTTAGCTTTGGAAGTCGGTGGCAATACAAAACCACAAACAGATCCAAAGCCGCCGACTTTCAGAGCTAAAGTTATTTATGACTTTTAAGTATTTGAAGGCGGATGTCTTTTTTGCAATAAAGTTTGTCACATCCATGTATTATACACCAATAAAACTACAGACACATAAGACAGAAGGCTCCTTATGAAATAAAAGCCAGTATTATCGTTTAATACAGAGCCTATAGAACAGGCATGTGGTCGAGAGCCCTCGTGTAAAGGCACGTTGCTCCTCAAACGGTCAATTGACTTTGAAACTAGAATTCGATCGCTCTTTCCAACTTCGAGGAGATTGAAGAGGGCTTCCCGCCGTTATTTCTTTTGAGCCCCCGTTTTTGGAGAGAGATTTGTTTGGCACTAACCCTTTTTTTCATATTTGGGCCTTGTTTGGTGGTAAAAGGCATGCTTGGGGGTTGAAAAAAGAATGTTTTGTTTTGTTGAGTTGATATTGCTAAATTTTGTTGGTTATTGCTAGGATTAAGGGTTGTGTATCAACAGGTTTTTTTAAGAATGTAGCACATTTTATGAAAGACTAGCTTCTGCTCGCGACTTCGCGTAGTTTTCCCACCTGCATTAAGTTACGTCTTTGGTTATTGCTCCACACCTATTGGTCGTAGCGTAATGTTATATAGTCTATAACCTTCCTAGATGAACTGACTATTTAACACAAATATTTTTTCAATTCAAAGTAGTAGTTTCTGAGATAAGCGCGTTCAACAATATCAGTATAGATGAAAACGAACTTTTGTTTGAGTTGTCATGTTTGGCGCATTGGTTGAGAGATAGGCTGCTGCGCTGCATGTCGCGAGTAAACAGATATATATATATAACCTACAGGTAGCTGTTTCGGTTCTGGTTGTTTGTGTATGTCAGTTTATATGTTTGTAGCGCACCCACTATTTAGTAAAAATCAAATCCAATCAAATCTATTTAGTAAAATCCTATGTTTTCAAATCAATAGCAAAAAATCTTCATAATTTTTAATAAATCCAATTCTTCGTATTATTTTATTTAAATAAGGAAGTAAGTGGGTATACGCAATATCGCTTACTCCGAACTACTAAGGCCTGTGTTATGCCATCATTTTTAAACCCCCGACGCAAAAACTACGGGGTGTTATAAGTTTGACGTATCTGTGTGTGTGTATGTGTGTCTGTGTGTGGCATTGTAGCTCCCGTACGCATGAACCAATTTTGATTTAGTTTTTTTTTTGTTTGAAATATGGTCGGGAGTGTTCTTAGCTATGTTTGATGGAAATTGGTTCAGCGGTTTCAAAGTTACCAGCTGTTTTGATAGCTGCGGTAGGGATTTTTATTCTTCTGTCAGGGGTTACTTAAAAATTTTAATTTTATGTTTTACTTAAAAGGTGAAAGTAAGACAGAGCCATGCGCGACCGATATCTCCATCCTTTTCCCACAAAAGAACAAAGTAGGCATCATTAAATAATAATAGGACCCCTGATCACTTTCCCCTCCTCAACATGTCAGCTGGGAACTTCCATCAACTCCTCACCACGTATACATCCAACTAAAACCCTATTAATACAGCCACGATAGAAAGGCTCTCCGACACAAGATGGTATGACAGCAGTTTCCTAAACTTTGATTACAACGTGACAGGCGCGTTCAAAGTTCCGATAGATTCCACCCAGTGAGACGTCGCCATATCTGATTAGCTTGAGAACTTGTTACAGTTTGCCACTACTACTGGTGTAGTGGTGAGGGCTTTGATAGGGTGAGTGTGTGAGTGAGAATGACTTCAAGTGAGAATAATGTGAGAAAATATAGTAACCGCAACGAGTCGTGGGCACAAACGTCAAGTTAATTTTTGGTTTCCTTTCTGGGTCTTTTGGGTCTCCGAAGGTGTACGCGATTAGTTAGTCAGTCGGACCGATCGCGTGAAGCGTCGGCGACCCAAAACCCCAGAAAAGAACCCAAAAACACAAAAAAATACTTGACGTTTGTGCTCACGACTCGTGCCTGGTACTATACCTGCCTCCCGGCCACCGAAGATACGGGCCTGTGGACGGTGAGCAATGGGTAGCACACCGTCCTTACGTTTAAACAATGACAGGCCGTGTCGACGGCGCGTTCGTGTTCCACGCGCGCTTCAAAGAGATGTCAGCAAAAGGAAGGGGCCACTGAGGACCGATGCCTGCCGGGGCTGCGGGTTGTTCGAAAGAAATACCGCGCCCCCGGAACGCAAAGGGCACAAGAAGGAACATGGGTGGGTTTTAGTCAGTAAAAGTCTGACACTCCCTCCGGCCTCCGGCAAGTTATTTAGTGGTCTTTAGTTTTGTCTCTGAGTTGGTGCCGCATTTGCGAGGCCTACGCAGCCTATTACAGCTATCTATAGGTAGGTAGCGGTGTCCACTTAATATCGAATCAAAAATTCAATATTATAAAAATAGTTGCCAAATATTCCTCTTCGATAAGTTTCTTAGTTGGACTTTAAGTTCTTTACCATAGACCGCAAAGACAATAAGAAGCACTGGTACATTGTAATTCTACTTATACGTGCTTAGGAGATTTTAATATGACATAACATACCATCACGCCTGTATTCCGCGAAGGGTTAGGCAGAGGTGTAACAATGTACACCCACAGTTCGTCGGTATGTTAAGGGCCCATGTAATAGGGGGCGAGCCTATTGCCATTAACCGGGCACAAATCCAAACTCCGAGCTGATACTGTGTATTTCGTACAAAATATAATAACACTTTTTGCTCGACCTGGGAATCGAACCCAAGACCTCTAGCGTAGCAGTCGCACTTAGGACCACTAGACTACCGAGGCAGTGTTTGTGTATGTGAGTTTATAATATGTTTATACACAATTAATACAGGTGGATTTTTAAAAATATGCACTGTCCATCTTTCGATTAGTCGAATTACTATTACTATTAAAAAAAAAACAGATGTTCCTACCATGTAGTCGAGTTATGCGAACATAAATGTATAGAGCAGTTGATTTTTTTCTCGATTTTACGGTTCGTACTATAGTAAAAGTTGTTCGTTTTCATGAGTACTGCACTCCCTTAAAGAAAGTCCCTCGCTTAGACTAACAGTGTCTATGAAACAGCTGTTTTTTTTTCCTTTTTCAGAGTTGGTCCCAAAATAAAAGTTGTTTGTATTAATAAGTACTTCCACCTATTAAAAGATAGGCAGTGAATAAAAAATCAGTCCGTATGATTGTGTTATGTAAGAGGTAAACTCAGGGTAGGGTAATGATATTTCTTAAGGAAAGAAAGATCCGAACGATAACTACTCGTAATTACATTAAGTACTATTCCTTCTATTATCGAATAAAGGGAGAATAAACTTGAAGGACAATATTCATTATTCAAGCGGACCGCAGTAACTAAGGGTCAAGCCAACCTCAAATACCGGGCCATGAGCCACGGGCTTGCAGGTCGAAGTATTTCCGGGTGAATAGTCACATTATTTACATAATCCGGGGGATTTCATACTCCCGACCCCGGCGGAATTCACGCCAGATCAACCGAACGCTAAAATCCTCTTGTATTTGTACTAATTATATGGAAATTGTAGTGAAGAATTTATGTTGATTTAAAAGCTATATAAGTATACACGGTGTAGTTTTGGAACCTTGTCAAATTTCAGGAAATTTTCATAAACGATATAAATCTATTCTAATATTATTAAGCTGAAGAGTTTGTTTGTTTGGTTGGTTGAACGCGCTAATCTCAGGAGTTACTAGTTTTAATTGGAAAATTATTTTTGTGTAGTAGTTCATTTGTCGAGGAAGGCTATAGCCTATATAACATCACGCTACGACCAATAGGTGCGGAGCAGTAACCAAAAACGTAACCTAATGCGGGTGAAAAAACTACGCGGTCGAAGTCGCGAGCAGAAGCTAGTAATCGAATAAATAATCGGCCAATAATTAATTTCTACTTTGTCTCTGGGATGTCAACGCATTTCACGGCCTCTGGAATTGCAGACGTCTATAGACAGCGGTGACCACTTCACCTTTTCTTTATGATGTTTTCCATCGCTAAGGTTATTGAACTCTGGATTGAAACATTTAACCGTCAATTTTCTCTGTTACACTAAATAATAAACGAAAATGTAAATTCCCATTTCTATAGTCCGTTCCATTTGTAGCGCTTTGATTCTCGTTCGTTGAGTAAACAATATGGCGGGGAGAGTTGCCCCATCGCTATTCACAGCACGTATTTGTTTGTGCGAGGAAAGCAAACTGATCACCAATATCGTATTTCAAGGTTCCATATCAAATCTTTACAAGGTTCGGCAACGTATGAGCATAAATATTGCTGTCTCTTTTTTTGTAAATAAAATAAAAAGAGATGGATGGATTTTGGAGCCGTAACTTCTTATGTGTCCCTTGAAATAAATCTGAAGTTTGAAGAGTGAAACTTATTAATAGGATCGAGTTCCATGACTTTGCTTTTGCTCTCCAATAGCCTGTCAACTCCTGCTAGATGATAGGCTATCAAAAACACAAATTTTGACTACACGGTTGGCGTAGTGACCGAGCGATCGATTGCTGCGCTGCGTGTCGCGATTTCCGATTTCGATTCCCGCACGTAACAAATATTTGTATGACCTACAGATAGTTGTTCCGAGTCTGGCTGTTTGTGTATGTGAGTTTATGTTTGTAAATGCACCCACTATACAGGAGAACGATGCTGTTCTGCATGTATGCAATCGGCTGATATGTCAAAATATCAAGATTTCTGAGTTATATAGAGAAATGTAGAAAATACCTACTCATAATAATTAACGATTTTTAAGATAGAACTTACCTTAAAAACTAAAAAAAAACAGCTGTTTCCAACATTTTGACGAATTATGCGAACATAAATGTATGGAGCTACTGTTGTTTTCTTTTTTCAGACAGTGTTTATTTTCAGGAATGCGACGTTCCCTTATACCCAACACCCTACATAATTCTAATGGTCCAAAATAAAATAACTCTTGGATATGAATTCACAAGTTAAATATTATATACGTGTAGGTATAACAATATTTTTATTCAGTTTGACCCAGTAAAATCTCGTCCAATAGCTGTATTTAAATTTCCTCTTTTTCTTTGAATGTATTCTAGCCTCGTTGCAAGTTTGCGAAGTTTCACTACAGAACCTCACATTTATTTTTATATTATCCGTTGCACATGCAATTTTAGAATCTAGGATGTTTATCAAAGGCCACAAATATGTCGTCTCGATTTCTTACTGCATACGTATGTATATTTTCTTATGTTTGAATAGGATGACAATTGCTCATGCAAATTGAGTTCTTTGTTATTTTTGGTTCATTTTATGACTCACTCACATAACAATAAGATAGGGTATATATTTTTAAACTAACTTACTAGGCAACTAAATAGAGTGAAGAGACTGAAATCATGACATAATTAATATTCAAATGCCTCGTTAACCTAGTGGTCCTAAGCGCAACTGCTACCCTAGAGGTCTTGGGATCGATTCCCAGGCCGAGCAAAAAGTGTTATTTGTTTTTTTTATGAAATTCTCAGTAGCAGCTCGGAGTTAGGATTTGTGTCCGGTTAATGGCAATAGGCTCGCCTCCTTTTACATGGGACTTAAAAAACATACCGGCGAACTGTGGGTGTACATTGTTACACCTCTGCCTAACCCTTCGGGGAATACAGGCGTGATGGTATGTTATGTCATATTAAAATCTCCTAAGCACGTATAAGTAGAATTACAATTTACCAGTGCTTCTTATTGTCTTTGCGGTCTATGGTTAAGAACTTAAAGTCCAACTAAGAAACTTATCGAAGAGGAATATTTGGCATCTATTTTTATAATATTGAATTTTTGATTTGATATTAAGTGGACACCGCTACCTACCTATAGATAGCTGTAATAGGCTGCGTAGGCCTCGCAAATGCGGCACCAACTCAGAGACAAAACTAAAGACCACATGCGCCTGTAATTACACCGTACCCTACAAACCGGACAATGAACAGCAAAATCCCCTACGAGACCAATAGAAAGGCGATGAACAGACATAATCGACATCTAAATTGTCGGCTTTCAGTACCGCACGGTAAACGATTCTGTATTGTGGCAAATCATTTGAGAACACGGACTGTTTGGCAACCACAATGCCGAGAATGATGGCATGGTCCGAATCTTCTTGAACGTGCCTTTGACGATTTTGGCCAATCGGAAGTATCATATACAGTTAGAATTTTGGTGATATCCCAAGACACATGTGGATATGTAACGACGAATTTTCGTTTTAGAATATCGTCAGTTTTGGACTGTAGAGTTGAGAATAAAGTTATAGTGATTATTTAGTTTCGTTTGTGGGCAAAAACTACCTAGATTATTAATGAATTCACAAAATAGAAAGGGGTTTTTTTTTTTTTGGGGGTTGGAAATCATCAAATAACTTCTCCCGCCCTGGGCGGGGCGGGAGGCAGTGTCAGACTTTTACTGACTAAAATCCACCCATGTTCCTTCTTGTGCCCTTTGCGTTCCGGGGGCGCGGTATCTCTTACGAACAACCCGCAGACCCGGCAGGCATCGACCCTCAGCGGCCCCTTCCCTATGCTGACACCTCTTTGAGGCGCGCACGAACACGAACGCGCCGTCGGTAAGCTTGCAATAATGCCTTCCTATGGAAAAATTAATATCTTCTTGTAGTTGATTATATTGTGATAGCTCAGTAGTCTAATGCACGAGGCTGTAGGTTTACAATCGAGCACATGCACTTCATTGTACTTTCTAAGTTTATCTTGGACATTACTGATAAGGAAAACTTGTGTAGAAACCTGAACATATCGCCAATCCGCCTTAAGCAAGCGTGATAATCAACACTCTTGCCTTCTCTGTATGGGAAGAGCCCTTTGCCCTGCATTGGGACATTAATAGAATAATACACATTCATTTATTTCTAATGCATTTTTGAATATCGATCGAAAAATAAAAACATTTTAAAATATAATAAATTAATAGATTAAAAAACTATAAAATTAAAATAAAATTTTATACTTTTTGGCCTTTGATAAAGAAATCTTTTTAACATTTACTTTAAGTAGGTAGGCGAAAGAGCCCGCATCCTCTCCAGTGCGCATCCTCCGGCTTCATCATCAGACCTTGAAACCTAATCGTAACCTAATCGTTCATTGTGTCGACGGCGCGTTCGTGTTCCACCTGCGCCTCAAAGAGATGTCAGCAAAAGGAAGGGGCCACTGAGGGCCGATGCCTGCCGGGGCTGCGGGTTGTTCGCAAGAGATACCGCGCCTCCGGAACGCAAAGGGCACAAGAAGGAACATGGGTGGGTTTTAGTCAGTAAAAGTCTGACACTCCCTCCCGTCCCGCCCAGGGCGGGAGAAGTTATTTGATGATTACCCACCCACCAAAAAAAAAAAAAAAAAGTCAAAGTTCATTACAAGACTTTTCTAAGAAATCCAAAACAGCTATGATATCATTTTCCATCATGAAGTTCCAGTTCATAGCTTCCAGCTCCATCATCAAATCAGTTCGACAGTACCATATTATTGTATTGTCATCAGAACTACATACAGCTGCCAATTTTCATTACGCTACAACCCTTGGAAGATGGTTAAATTAGTTACCTTAGATTCCATTACATAGTTAGTTACATACAGATCGACCGAATAAAAGCGTGTTAAAAAGTAGTAGCCGATCGGTATCGGGAACAAGGTCCAAGCTATCGGTGGTCAGGGCTCCTGAGAAAGGAATCTCCTAACAATACGTGCCGTGTCTAGGAGGACCGCTTTCTGAATCAAGCCCTTGATCCAACCGCCCAATCAGAGCCTCCTTAGGTGTTGGTCGAGGCTCTTGGCTATCACGTCATTGGCCGTATAATTATTATTAAATCCACAGTATAATGATTAGCAGAAATTTTAAATTTCAAGCGTCTGAATTCTAGAGGACTTTTTTTTTTAATTAGGTAATAACCATACAACCACGTTCGGAGATATTTTTAATTCGTCCGTTTAAAGACTAAAGAGATCTCGTGAGTTCCACTAGTAGCACCAGTATCCTAGGACATGAGTACGTACTTGTGGGCGTGAAATACACTTTGAAATAACATGTAAGCGAGTTCGTGGGAACAGCTGCGAATTATGCCAAGTGTTCATAATTTTGTTTGGCTGACGTCGCGGCTCTCTGAAACTAGAGGGATAGAATGACAGGTTGTGAGTATGAACAAAATGTGCCTAATTTATCTATACCGTATCATTATACGGTCATTATCATTATCCTTTTAAAATCCCAATGGGGAATTATATTCATTCAATGGGGTGAATAGGGTCGAATCGGTATATGATTTCAAAAGGGGTTTTAACGTTGTCCTTTTTTGTATTGCCTATAATCAATTTAGATACTGACATAACGGCAGTTAATGTAAATTTGGCGATATATAATCCATTTATTTATTTCTATATACGTATCATTTACTGCCTCGTTGGCCTAGTAGTCCTAAGCGCGACTGCTATGCAAGAGATCTTGGGTTCGATTCCCAGGTCGAGCAAAAAGTGTTATTGGGTTTTTCTATGAAATTCTCAGTAGCAGCTCGGAGTTTGGATTTGTGAATACAGGCGTGAAGGTATGTTATATAATTTACATTTTTAAAAATATTAATATAAAAAATAAAAACATTTAGAAATATAAAAAAATAGTAGCCCACCGGTATCGGGAACAGGGTCCAAGCTACCGGTTGTCAGGGCTCCTGAAAAAGGAATCTCCTAACAACACACACCGTGTCTAGTACTACCGTTTTCTGAATCAAGCCCTTGATCCAACTGCCCAACGAGAGCCTCCTGAGGTGATGATCGAGGCTCTTGGCTATTACGCCATTAGCCGTCACGACTATCGGTACAATGATTGCTAGACTCACACCCCACATATCGACAACCTCACGAGCCAGGTCAAGGTAATTTGTTGTGATATAATAATAATTATATTTTTTTGTGAATGGAATAATAGGCATTGCATTATATTTATTGTGACATAACAATAGCAATGTAATTTTAAATTCATCGGAATATTATACTTATATTATCAAGTTGAAGAGTTTATGTGTTTGCACAACCTAAGCTCCGAAACTACTGGTCTGAATCTGAAAATTATTTGGCTAATAGAAAATTACGTTATCCTTGAGAGCTGTAAGCTATATTTTGTTATTAAAAAACATAAAAAAACTTTTCAAGGAACCCCCGACAGAAGAAAAAAAATCACTACCATAGCTAACAAAAGAGCTGATAACTTTAAAACCGCTGAACCAATTTCTTTCAAACAAAGCCAAGAACACTCCCGACTAATTAACCTTTCAATCATTAAAAACAAAATCAAAATCAGTACATGCGTTCAGGAGCTACGATGCCACAAACACACACACACAGACACGTCAAACTTATAACAACCCGTCGTTTTTGCGTCGGGGGTTAAAAAAATATGATCCCTAACAAAAATTACGCGAACGATGTTGCAAGCAAAAGCTAGTAATATTATAAGTACTATGTATTCTCCAGACCAATTCCTGTCACGGGGGCTAATCTTAATGGAAACTAGGCAAGTACGCAGAAGATGTTATAGTGCATAAGCATGAACGCAAATACAGGCGGACTCCCTCTTAACTACCTTTCATTGGCCTGTGGACGGTGAGCAATGGGTAGCTCACCGTCCTTACGTTGCATAACGACAGGCCGTGTCGACGGCGCGTTCGTGTTCCACGCGCGCCTCAAAGAGATGTCAGCAAAAGGAAGGGGCCACTGAGGGCCGATGCCTGCCGGGGCTGCGGGTTGTTCGCAAGAGATACCGCGCCCCCGGAAAGCAAAGGGCACAAGAAGGAACATGGGTGGGTTTTAGTCAGTAAAAGTCTGACACTCCCTCCCGCCCCGCCCAGGGCGGGAGAAGTTATTTGATGAATTCCCACCCACCAAAAAAAAAAAAAAAAACTACCTTTCATTGTCCGATGAGATGGCAATCTGACACGACCAGGGAGAGATCAGGCACAGGACCAACGGCTTTATGTGTTCTCCGAGATAAGGGCGTGTCACACCAACAATTTCCAAACTCCGGGCTGTTACTTTAAAATTCCTGATGAAAATATATATATATATTGAAATCCCACGCTCAACAGTCGTGCTTGCCACCACGGGACCAACGGGGTAGTTAATAGTACGTCTAATTAGCTAGAGTCTCTGCAGTACTATATATTTCACACGTTTTTTTAGGTATGGGAATTCATCAAATGGCTTCTTCCTCTCTGGGTGAAGCGGAAGGGTATGTCAGACTCTTACTGACTAAAACTGTTACATGTTCCTCCTATACGTTCCAGGGCCGCGGTAACTCTTTCGAACAAACTCCGCAACTATATATTGTACGTCTACACTACGATTTGCTGAACTACCAACCCTACTAATTTCATTGTTTCAGTTCCGCGATTAGTGACGTGCCGCAGCAAATTAATATAGTAAATAGTTTCAGTTTCATTGATAAAGGCTTGTGTTCGGTTCGCAGAATTTATTTGACATGATTTGAACGAGCGAGTCCGAACTTATGCAGCTTACCGGTAATACCTGGCCTGGTTTAATTAGTTCCGCGTATTCATCTGCATGAACAAGAGAAGTCTCGGAACGTGTGTTTTTCAATATACAGAGTGTTACAAAAAGGGTATATCCATACAAACAGAGTGTAGAGTGTATCCAGTACTGAATCTCAAATAAATAAATAAACTTTCAAAATTATTATATATTTTATTTATTTATTTTTATTTATTTCAGCAGTTTATTAAGTTTAAATTATAACAAAGGTGACAGGAGACACAAACCTTAACGGAGTTGTTTCTTTGTGTGCAGTTTATTAACACCGATCAGCTGACTTGGTGTAGTGATGTGTAGAATTCAATTGGAAACATTTGATTTTTTACTTAAATGCTTCTTAACTTAATTTTGTGAGTATAGGTATAAAAAAATGTTGCTATGTGGTTTGTTAACACTAAAAGCCTTTTTTAAGTAGGTATGTATATACCCGTTCCGTAATACGCTGTAGATATAGATAGTGTTTGCAAACATTCAATACTACGTGGAAAAACATTTATTATGCGACTAATTCCCATACATTTGCCTTGATATTATTTCTCAACACATAATAATACTTAGCTTCTGCTTTTCTTCTGCATTCATTTTTCTCAGTAGCAGCTCGAAGTTAGAATGGCAATAGGCTCGCCCCCTATTACATGGAACCTAAACACACTGGTAAACCTGCCTAACCCTTCGGGGAATACAGGCGTGATGGTATGTGAGTGATGTCCGCGCGCGATTTCATCCGCGTGGCTTATTTAACCCGCGTTAAGTTATGTATTTTATGGACTGCCCCGCTCCTGTGGGTCATGGTGTGATGTTATATATATATGCCTATATTATTCGAGAATAATTTAGCTGTCTATTGGAAAAAAAAGGTTGAAATCAGTTCAGTAGTACCGGAGCTTATTCAGTACGAACAAACAAACAATATCACCTGGATGACATCACCCTTGTGAACAATAATCTATATTAAGCCTCTCGTGAGCTTAGACGTTACGAAAACTAATTTATATACTAAACCATTTCACTTTATTTAGTAGATTGTTCTCAGGATATTTAAGGATTATACGACTTGTGGTTTGAGAGCTTGCCTGGTGTAATTGTGACTTTAGTGGATAATTTTGTTGTCCAAAGTAATCTTGTTCTGCAAATGCTTTGACATTTCAATGTTACGACGATTGTCACTCAGCTTTAACAACTGTTTGGCAGAACCAAGTTTACTATCAGTAAAACTTGATAAATGGATAATAGATTTTTTATTTTTCTAGTATTAGCTGCTAAAGGCATCTCGTAAAATGTGAGACAAATAAATTTGAGTTAACAGTTGTTTGTTAAAAGCATCGTTGGGGCAACGATGCTCGAGAAATTTCTCCTGTATCGTGGGTGCATTTACTAACATATAAACTCATATACAACTTGGCCCGAAATAACTACATGTAGGCCATACAAGTATTTGTTACGTGTGGGATGCGATCCCGCACCACACAACCTATTAGACAATCGCTCAGTCAATGCGTAAATCGTAACATATTTTTTGTTATTTTGAAAATGGAAATATTAAACTCTAATGTCATGTGTCTATTGTTATAACCAGAATTACTCCAATTAGTTTTGATAACTTTAATAAAGGTTACTTAACCGTCATTACAATAATTAAGATTAAGTAACCGTTATTAAAGTTACTTCACTAAGATATTATAGTAAGGTAAATGAATTCCTATAATAAAAAATATTAAAAAAATCTATGTTACAGAGTTTCTGGATGGAAAAAAAAAGAAAGAAAAAGCTAGATCACATTTAAATAAGTATTTAATTGTAAAAAGTACAAAATGGCTCCTTACAAATTAAAATTTAACTAAAACCCCATCCATACTGATATTGCTAGAGAACGTACTAGTCCGCTTTCGAATTTCATTTTACGATTCATTTTATGATTGTCCACATTCCATCGATCCATTTCACCGTAAAAAATTCCAAAGATCTGTTCAAAACAAGCTTTGTAAATTATTGTGCCGTGAATGTTGGAATATTATCATGTTTGTATCAACTAAAACTTTTTTGCATCACTTGTTTGGATAATCAAAGCAAAGTATTAACGTTTGGAATGCTGTTACAACACAATGGGTACTCAATTTTTAAATAGTATGTAATTATCTTATGTTCGAGTTCAGTAAAACACTCATTATGCACCCAATATTTCTAATCATTCTAGGTAACAGCCATTAAGTGTTACAAAAATCACTTTACATAACTACACCGTCTCCTAATTACTTTACAAAAACACTTGGCCATCTCTAACACTAACCAAAAGACTAGAACTCATAAATATTACAATCCATCCCAAATGAACTCACGGAACAGTTACGGGTAAAAACATTTGAGGATCACCTAATTTTGGTTCAAAACGAATGTTAACTTTAGTGTCACCATCACCGACTTCTAAGAAGCTATTCCAGTCAAGCATCCAATAGAATCCATTTTTCCTTGGAGGTGGTAACTCAGAGTCCCCGGGTACGGCTGGTGCGTCGCCTCCAAAAGAATCTGCTAGATCAGCTATTGAAGCTCCTGAGTCATCTGCCGATACCGAAGTATCAGTTACCGCGTTTGTTTTCGGTTCTTCTGTAGTAGTAGAAGTAGAAGAAGTAGTTTCTGCTGCTTCAGTAGTCGGCTCTTCTGCTTGTCTTTTACTTTGATCATTACTGGTACTTATTTCTTCATTGACAGGATTGATGCCTTTATTCAAAGGTATTACTTTTACAGAATCGTATTCTATGGGGTCGTAGTTGGCTGTAGAAATTGATTTTGTTTTCCTAACTGGCATGTCGTAGGGAAGGCTGATCTCTTTTGTTTCAGATGATGATGTATCTAATTCAAACGGCAATTCTGCACGGAGAGGTTCATATAGGAAGTTATTTGGTGATAGAGAATATGTGTCATCTTTTTTGGTATTCGAATCAGTGTTAGGTGATATCAGATCGTAAGTGAGCAATATGTTTTCTGGTAACTGAACTGTTCCATCTACAACTTTAGGAGGTGGCAGAGGTTTGAAACCTTCAAGGGGCAAGAGGAAATGATCTTGTCCTGGTTTCCCTTTTAGACCATGAGCATCCAGGAAAGCTTGTAATTCTTCTGGAAAATTATCTATCAGCTTATCTGGCAAGGCATAACTAGGTTTCACGGTTTTTTGGATATTTTTTATTGTTTTAGGGTTCGGGGTGGTACTTGGTAATGCAACTACTTCAGTTCGTGGTGGTCTAGTATACAATTCCTGTAACGATGATCCATCGCGTGGAGTGTATGGAAGAACGACCATCAATGTAGGCTCACCCTTCTTTGTAGTCGATTCAACTATCGTGTTAGCTGATGATGATACTTTTACAACTTTGTTACCATCATTATCATTTGTGTTCGGTTCTTGAGAATTTATCTCATTTTCGATTGTACTAAAAGGCGTCGTTAGCTTTTCTTTCTTATCTTCTACAGATTCCTTAGATGCTGAAGTTGATGACTTCGCATCTTCAGATCGTATGTCGTTAAGTAATTGCATAATTTCATCTCTAGTTAGTCTTGGTAAGAGCTGATTTGTTTGTAGTATATTTTGGACTTGCTTGACGGTTTTCTCCACGTCTAGTGCAGCGCCGGAGACGGCTGCTAAAGCTGCAAAAAAGCAGCACCAAAAAAGCTTCATGTTCTGAAACAAAAAAAAAACAATTGAAGCATGTAAGTAATTGTATCTCCAAAATATGTCACACATTAAAAAGGTTTGCGATAAAATTGGAATGAATATTTAAAGGATCAAATATCTGTTATTTGAAAGAGGATAGGTCATTGCTTTTTGTTTCGGAAAACGAAGGGTAACCGTTACGAGCTCTCATAACGATCGAGTTTTTATAACCTGTAATATATTACTCAGCTTTTTAGGTCCAAAAGGACACAGAGTGAGAAAACTTGGATAAAATAGTAGATAATAATAATAAAACCACCCTATTGCTGTCTCACTGCAAGGCTCAGCTCTTTTCTCATACAGAGAAGGCATGAGCATTGATAACCACACTTGCTTAAGGTATTTCAGACTTATATTCATTATACGTCCAGGTTTCTTTACGATGTTTTCCTTTACCGATGTCAGAGATGTCCAAGATAAACTTAAAAAGTAGAATAGTAATTACTTATTTTTTCCCTAAATTTCAAAAGTGCTAATCAACTGAATATTCACATTTAAATCCCCTCCAATCCCCAACAAGAAAATAAAGTATACGGGCGACTGTATAAGCAGTGGCGGAGTTATCTCTGTAATTACAGTTTGAGTTACACAGCAGAACCATAATCGTAATTCCCAAAGTTGGGAAGCAGGCCAAGATATCGGGAAGTTGTTATCGTTTCAAAAGTTTCGGCTCTCGGATCACTTATAAGACGTTCCACTCACATCTGCGTTGTATGAGAAAAATTGTTATGATCTTTTATAAGTAATGATGGAGTAAACTGCGTTTATGTATCAAATGGTTATTTGGTGAGGTCTTGGAAACTTTTATAGCCATTTATTTGTTCTTTTTAATGTCTTTTGCATTTCTATAGTTCAATACTTTGTTTTTGCTTTCTATGACTATATTGGGTGTAAAGCAAAGTAGTAACGAAAGCTTTTACTGTGAATTCAGTAAATGATTTCAGATCCTCCAAGAAAGAAATAAGTTGATTATTAGGCAACTAATATTAAATCACTCCTATCCCAAATTCAACCAATTCTTTCTTATTTTTTTTTACATTTTGCTTTCTATTATTATTTATTTTTAAATCCTTCGAGTTGATTCAATGAAGCTAAATTTTTCGAGCCTAGTTTAAAATTCTATTCATTTTAAAAACATTGTATGCCTATTTAAATCAGATTCCACTTAGAACTAAATTATGTTCTATTTCAGATTCTACCAATTCTTTCGTAAGTTTTTTTTTAAAGAGAAGTTTCAAACAAAGTTTAAATCCAATGATACAAACCCTTAAGTTTAAATCGCAGTCCCAAATGACATTCAGAGATCGCTCGTTGAGATATAAGATCGTCAAGAGTACGATTGTGCAAATCGGAACCTAGTCTTAATAGGCTTAAGGTATGTAAAAGTAAAGTATCATTGCATACTTTAGAAGACAGCTTGATAGGAATCCGGTGTTAGTTACTGAATTTGAAAGGGAATTCTATGGTATCTGCTTTTCAATGTTCAATGGGAGGCAACTTTTGATTTAATTATTTTTTTCTTATACTACTTACTTATACTACATGACTTTTAATCTTACTGACATATAATAAATGCCCATCGCATTTGTGAGGATGGATGGATGTTCGTTACTCTTTCACGCTAAAACGGCTGAACGGATCTGGATGAAATTTGGCACTGGAATAGATTGTAGTGTGGAATAACACATAGGATATTTTTTATCCCGGAAAAATGTGCGGTTCCCGTGGGATAATATACAAAATTTGAAGCA
Organism: Caradrina kadenii; assembly: GCA_947462355.1. Taxonomy (NCBI): domain Eukaryota; kingdom Metazoa; phylum Arthropoda; class Insecta; order Lepidoptera; family Noctuidae; genus Caradrina; species Caradrina kadenii. Next base: position 12,161,524 of record OX381684.1, on the reverse strand, counting down.
GACAAAGTTGTGTTCAGAAGGAAGCTCGTTATATGTCTTTCGGGGAAAGATGGACGAGAAAGAGGAAATAGAGGTGAAAGTACTTATGAATATAAACAACTTTTATTACGGTGTTTTCTATGAAATATGAAAAAAAAAACAGTTGTTCCCTAAGAAAGTGATCACACAAAGTAGTTCTGTACATTTTGATCTAATTGATCAAAATGTACAGAACTACTTCAGAACTATTGGGAGTAATTTTTAACCCCCGACGCAAAAACGACGGGGTGTTATAAGTTTGCCGTGTCTGTGTGTGTGTGTGTCTGTCTATGGCATCGTAGCGCCCGAACGCATGAACCGATTTTGATTTTGTTGCGTTATGTTTGGAAGGTGAATTAGTCGGGAGTGTTCTTAGCTACGTTTGATGGAAATCGGTTCAGCGGTTTCAAAGTTATCAATTCGTTTGTTAGTTGCGGTAAGCATTTTTATTCTTCTGCCGGGGGTTACTTCAAATTTGAAAAATTTAAAGGAATTTGTGTATTAAGCATCTCCCTACATATATGTTTCAGTTAATCTTGGACATCACTGACATTGGTGAAGGAAAACATCGTAAGGAAATCTGGACTTACAATTAGTATATGTTTGGTTCCCGCGATAGAGTTGTGATCAATGCTTATACCTTGTCAGCTTGTCTACTATATGGGAAAAGACCTTTGCCCTGCAGTGGAGCAAGAACAATATAATAGGAATAAGTGGGACTGCCTCGTTAGCCTAGTGTTCCTAAGCGCGGCTGCTACGCTAGAGGTCTTGGGTTCGATTCTCATGTCAAGAAAAAAATATTATTGGGTTTTTGTATAAAATTCTCAGTAGCAGCTCGGAGTTGGAATTTGTGCCCAGTTATTGGCAATAAGCTCGCTCCCTATTGCATGGGACCTAAACATACCGGCGAACTGTGGGTGTACATAGGTATACCTCTGCCTAACGCTTCGAGGAATACAAGCGAAAATAATGTACTATTTTTCTCTGTTCTAAAGTCAACAGGAGAAAAATAGGTTACTACAAGGTTTGTGGAGCACTGGCTTGGCTGCAATTAGTGACAAGAGTCATAGAGCTTGTCTGGATGAAGCGGTTTACGTGCAATTGCGTATATAAAATGTTTTAGCGTTTGAATAAGGTTGAAAATGGAAAAATAATGGAGAGAAAAAGCACTGAAATTTTCGGTTGCTGAATTTTCTTATCTACAAAAGTATTTACAACTAAAAACTTTATTTATTCTTTAATTAAGTTCAAAATGGTTTTTACTTTATTAATAAACACAGTAAAGCCCGCATGCACCAGGCATGATTATCTTTTAACTCCGAATTAGTTGGTAATATAGGCCCATTATATAATAGAAGTAATTAAATCCTTTATTCTGTCCTAGCCACAGGGGTAAACATCACCAACTTACAAACTCCGGGCTGCTACTAAATATTTCCTAATGGAAAACCTGAAAATGCTTTGCCTGACCTGGGAATCAAATAAAGAACACCACGACCAACGACGACGAACCACGTGACCGACAGGGCATTATTATTAAGATACTATACACCACCAATTAATTGACATAATTCTTATGAGTTATTAAAATATGATTCTCCCAGTCTTTGTATACCAATAGTAAACTGTGACGTCATTTTTATTCGTCAATTCAATTAAACTAACTATATATTGATTTCCAAGCAAGTAAAAATCTAATGTTACACTCAAAAATTAATCGGGTTTTTAAGGCTACAATAAAGTGTTTTTTTAGAGAAGATGTATCTCGAAATATATTTGGTTAATGACGTCAAAATTAAATACCAAATTATGGAGGTCCTTTTTTTTTGGGGTTGAGAAATCACCAAATAACTTCTCCTGCCCTGGGCGGGGCCGGAGGGAGTGTCAGACTTTTACTGACTAAAACCCACCCATGTTCCTTCTTGTGCCCTTTGCGTTCCGGGGGCGCGGTATCTCTTACGAACAACCCGCAGCCCCGGCAGGCATCGGCCCTCAGTGGCCCCTTCCTTTGCTGACATCTCATTGAGGCGCGCGTGGAACACGAACACGCCGTCGACACGGCATTATGGAGGTGCTGTGGTCCCCCTCTGGTTTTTACTTTATGTATAGCGCTCCAATTACATTGACAGAAAGTTGACGTACTTAATAGACCATTTATTGAATTTAGCTTGAAGGAATATTTCATGTGTCAAGTGTGGCAGAACAAGTGCCCCATATAGAAAAAAAACATGGACGCTTCTTATTCTAAATTCAAATTTCAAAAAGGAATTCGACTGAATGCTTAGAATAAAAATATTTCAGCCAAGTTCCCGCGGTGTACAACCTCCACTGAATGCCCTTAGATGCCTTATTGACAATCTTTAGTAAAGTCGAGTAGGTTATTATACCACCCAAGCGCGAATATTACATACCCTTGTCTTGTTCTGCAGTGACAATGAAATTTTAATTGCATGTCATCATGTATCGCTAACAGCGTTGATTTAAGGACTCTCCACATTCGTACGTTAAGCCCACGCATACGTGAGTGAAATATTTTTTACATTATTTTGAAATGTAGGATTGAGATTTTTTACTTCGTATTTTTGGGCATTTCAATTTTGGTTGTTAACGCTATAAAATTTAAGTTGTGTTTTGAATGTGTTATTGGATTGGTACCTTTTTTAATTCACATAAATGTCATACAAGATGAAAGCGTACTGTAACGATGATATTTTTTGTCGGTTATTTAAAAAAAAGCAGCATGTTATTACAAATATGGAACACCTACGCGACTAAAATGTATGGAACAACTGATTTTAATAACCGACGGACAATGTTAACGCTTGAAATGTCTAGGATTACATACCTACTCAATCCATGATAGAAAATCGCGCACAACTCGCTCATCATAACAAACGTCAAGCAGTAAAAATACAAGATAATCTCTTTTAAATTGGATAATAACTTTACATACAAACGCAACCAATCCTTAACGACTGTGATGCTTACGAACCGTGACGGTTAAACACGAAATACTTTCTTCGTTCTACCTCGATAACATTCCATAAACATGCAGATAACATACTATTGTTTATTATATTACTAGCTATTGTATACCTCCTCCCTCCCCTTGCCAAGGCTGCGGATTTTATTCTAAAGAGTCAATGCGGCTCTGGAACGCAAAGGGGATTAGGAAGATCACAGATGGGCTTTAGTTAGTCAGACTCTTACTAACACTCCCTTCCGCTCCGCCCAGAGCGGAAGAAATTTTTTCAAAAAAAATGGAAGAAATTTTCACTTTAAAATTGAAAAATTGGGTTTTTCTATGAAATTCTCAGTAGCAGCTCGGAGTTAGGATTTGTGCCTGGTTAAAGGCAATAGGCTCGCCCCCTACTACATGGGACCTAAACATACCGGCGAACTGTGGGTGTACATTGATAAACCTCTGCCTAACCCCTCGGGGAATACAGGCGTGATGATGGTATATAGATCCCTTTAGCAAAAGTACACCGAATTCTGTGGTCATTTCTTTTTATAGTAACACAAATCTGTGCAACTCCCAACGTTAAAGTGCAAACAATCCTAAACGACACGTGAATGGCCCGTGACGTTTTAGCATGAAACACTTTCTACGTGCTACCTCGTTAACATTTGTGATGCAACGTCTCGCGTCTCTCACTGTTAATTACGTAGCGTAATACTTGATCATTATTTACAGCATTTTGTGGGTTAAATTTTAGAAATACGTTGATAACGAGGGCTTGTTTTCGCTGAATACAAAATTCAATACGCTGTTATATAATTCGTTGATAAAGTCGAACGATTAATGAATCTTACTGCTATTATAAATGCTAAAGTTTGGTTGAATAGATGTTTGTCACTCCATTACGCTAAAACAGCTGAATGAATCTGGATGAAATTTGTCACAGATATAGATTAAAATCTGTAATAGCACATAGACTTATTTTATCCGATTGCCGTGGGATAATATTTCAACTCCACGCACAAAGTAGCGGGCAATAGCTAGTGTGTCATATATTGCTCAGTGCACATAAGTCGATAACATAGCCAACCAATTACAGCAGCTTATCAGCTAACAATTTAAGCCTCACTTCAGAGGCACTTCACCTATATTCATCGTTGGAGATTTTGACAGATCCGTACTGCAAGTGGGATGGCAGCTTACTTCAATCAATTCCCATTAAATTTTATAGAACCGACCAGACTCATCAGTTCGTGTGACATTTTTGTGTTGTTTGCGTAACTAGTAAGTAACTGCTCGCCTAGTTTAAAAAACACACAAAACAAAACCATGTATGTACTTCAATAAAATTGAAAACTAGAGAATCTAGAGATATTATTAGTAAGACATCGAAACATCGCAAGTGACCGACAAGATCCGCCCCCTCCCCCTCCAGTTTCGCGACAACAATGGTTAAAACAACAAAGTTATATGTACCGATTTCTATTCATCGGGTTGGTCTCGTTTTCTACGTTAATATTTCCTTTGTGTTTTCTGAAGATAGTTTTTATTCATAAACAAGGTAAGACAAAGATTTTAAATGTTGTTGTGAAGTTTAATACGAAGAGGGTCCGCATTACTTAACAAAACAATTACAACCCATTCTGGTCCTATAGTAGGACAATAGGACCAGAATGGGAACGATCGCAATCTAATCTTAGTTTCAATCTGTCAAAAATGCTTGTAATTTACCTACATTTTCTGACTTTGATTGTCGCTGAGGTGAGATTGTGACAAGATTTTGAACGTTTTTAATGATTACAATTGGCTTTCTGGTTTCTTTCAAATGTTTTGACAGCTAGTCCAAATCGTATCTTAACAAAACATATCAACTTGATTTTTTTTCAAAGTATGAACAATAAGCGTAACAAGAACACATAAAAACGTCCGCACTTTATTTACGTAAATAATAGATGTCCCGATATTTTTGTATAAAAATCTTTGCTCGTTCCCTATAGGAAACATCACCTGAGTCAATAGAATTGCTTCCTCGACTTGTAAAAGCAATTGTATTTGTGATACAAATAAATAAAACTCGGAATTGTATTGTTTATCTACGTATTGTTATTTCGTATTAAGTAGTAGGTTTTTATGATGGAATAAAATATTGTCTTACCCATTTTATAATACTTCCAATTTTTTTTTTAAAAGACGTTGCCTCACCTTTTGAATTTCTCCTGAATCGTGGGCGCATTTACAAATATACAAACTCACATATACAAACGGCCAGACCCGGAACAATAATCTGTAGGCCACACAAATATTTGTACCGTGCGAGAGTCGAACCTAAGACACGCAACGCAGCAGCTTATCGCTCATCCGCTGCGTTAACCGCTCAAGATTTTGAAAAACAATGTGTAAGAATGCCCATTGTACCTATAAAATTACCTACCTTATTTTCTGTTCGTTGCAAGACTTTTACTACAATGAAGTCTATGAATTTCGAAAAAACGTTTATCTTCGAACCCGTACCAGCTATTCAGAAAAATCAAATACTAGGTACTCACGCCAGACGTAATCTTCAGAACATGATTTGAGGCAGGCATGATTCCTTTGACCTTTAGATGCTCACTTAAAAAGATTTTCACGTTTCGTTTTATTCCTCAAATACAACCTAGTGGTTGTAACTACCACTGCATCGATATTAAAATACCAAATGTTTAAATTTGTGCAAACATGAATTGCATCAATAACTTGTATTAATAATTTCAAATATTTGCTACAAATTAAACACAAAGAAGACTGTGAAAAATGTATTTAATAGTGAAATACTAAATAGTGCAACTTTTTATCAGTGTAAGATTCTTAAATCGGACCAGCACTTTAAGAAATTGCGTCTTAAAAATAATTTTACCTATTATTATTATATTAATATAGATACTAGTATAGCTAGTAGTGCATACCCCACGGTCTAATCCGCATTTAATTATTACATCTTTAGTTACTGCTCCGCTTCCGCGTATTTTAGCATGATTTTATATTACCCATAACCTTCCTCTTTATATGGACTTTATAACGCAAAAACACAACAAACTCTTCAGCTTTGTAATATTAAGTATACATGGATTAGTAAGTACATAATATACCATACGTGCGTCAACTCTCACTCATTGTATATTTATCTCTCTACTCACGCAGCAAACTTTAGTAGAAGGCGGCTGAACTTAGACAGTAACAAGAATTTATTTAGCTAAATTATCTACATATTTCAACATTTTCAACACTCCAAGAGAAAGGGCACACATTAATAATACAATTCTGCAAATGTGTTTCACTTCCATATTTCGTGGCATTCTGAGGACCACCTGCGAATCGTATACCTACATATTACTAGAAACCTTTAAAACAAGACCACAATCATGAGACATTTCAACTTATTCCAGGGTTGAAAACGGTGATTATTAGTATTGCGAGAGGTTGAAACTATTAAATTTAGTACTACCCATAAAATAACTAGTTGGCCTGTATTTTCAAACAGAAACAAAAAAACATCTTTCTGGCCATTTACTTTCTGCTCACAAAAAGCCGTTATATTATAAAACATATTCCGAGGCACTCGGTAATGGTGCAGTTTTCTATCAGTAATAAGTGTTTTTGAATTCGGATCAGCACTTCCAGAGATTACCTCTTACAAATAAACAATAAATTTTGCTTCTTTTATTAGTATAGATTTACCGCCTATCCACGACTACATACGTAAACCCTTTTCCTCACTCTTTTACAATTTGCATGCTACGATAACCTACAGATTTTCTCATGAACATCAAATATAATATTATTACATCTACGAAACCAAATGAAATAAGGGACGGAGTCAGAGGGCTCAGTAGTAGGATATATTATGTTAGAGCGAGCTCGATCCACCCCTAGATTTACATATGGAAACAATGAGATGGAAAACAGTTTGCGCCTGATTCATGTGTGATAACAATAACAGTGGTGGGTGTGGACCGCTGAACAGCGGGTCGGGCAATTGAGAGTCGAGATTATGCGTTAACACTTTTGATACGCGCTTTGCGCCCTTATCAATAAAAACGTATTTATCACTATGCATATTTCATAAGTGTGAATTTGACGTTTCTTTTAGGACTTATGAAATATAACTATTTGTTATAAATTCTAAGATTACTATGTAAAAAAATAATAACACAAAGTTTATAATTCGCTAATATACAAAAGGACCAACAAGGTTCTTCCTTAATCGTTGGTACACAAACAATAATAAACGGAACATGACCAGGTACCAATAAAGATAATATTGTTTGAAGATGTTTCTTTTATTAGTATAGTGTGTTTATAAAGCGCCATAGCTATGAGGAAAGCCAAAAGGTTTAGTTATCATAAAATCGAGATATTACTATTTTCTCATACTCGTAAAAATAATGTAAATGACAACCAGTAAGAGATAAAAACTAAAAAGGTGTACCCTCTAAAAAAAGGTTTACAACTTTACAAGCTATTAGAAAAATACTATGTAGTATTTAGGAAGTACCTTTTCGATGCATCAAAACTTAGTTATTCCATACATACATACATACATACATACATAAACTCACGCCTTTTTCCCATGGGGGTAGGCAGAAACCACAGAACGCCACCTGCTACGATCCTTACATACTTTTTTCGCCTCGTCTACGTTTATACATCTGTTCATACAAGCATGCCGGTTACGAGTACTGCGCACTTAGTTAATACTTATTAATTATTATTATAATAGTGATCCCTGAATCCTAGTCTATCCGAAGTAGAATCATGCATTCTGTATATTAAAACACGGTCTTTTGTCTTTCAGTGTATGCACTTCCCGACTACTTTATCTATCAATAATTTGGGGAATTGGAGCTGACAACAACATAGTGAAGTGACTCGAAACTAGATGTCCAATTTTCGCCGCACAACGTTATCAAAGTTTCATCGACTCGATACAATCCCTTTGTTGTGCTAAGATAGACTGTGACAATATTCCTGTGTAGACGTAAGTCGGTGAGGACTACGTTATAATATCTTCCATTTTACTACTCGAAATTCAGTTCTCTTTGACATAAAATAGCATGAAGATAGACAGATAATAAAATACGTACGATCCTATTACCTAGGCTTGACTAAAGCTAATATATGGCAGTAGAGATAAACCCTTTCAATCTGGTCCTTCGAGTCTGATCCAATGTAATTTAAGTTGGATTTCTTGACGGCATCACTAACATTTTTCGACGCCTTAGCTCTTGTAAGACATTTTTCGTAACACCATTACATCGCTATTCCATATATAGGAAACGTTAATTTTGACGAATAGTCCTTTGATATGGATATACTGAATTCAGCAATATCAAAGTTTATGTCGTATAGGGAGACATTTTCGCACGAATTTAAACCTTGTGTCGTACATCTTAGAACTCGTTTTTATTTATTGTTGGCACGGAACGTTATAAGGTATAACGCACAATATTTTTGGTTTACTGTATCCGTTTGTCTGTCTTTTCACTTACTTAAATTATGTATATTGTGTTGTAATATCTGATAAAATTTGTGTTGTCCACATGGCAAAAATGGGCGTAATTGGCATTATTTATTTGAATGATAATCATGACTTTTCAATTAAAATTGGTCAAATTCTTTAAATGCTGAGCTATTTATGTTTAGTTAAAGTAAAGTTGTAATACTTTTCACCAATTTCAGACTTTGATGGCTACTGAAAAAGGTGATTTATTGAAAGTTTTGTAAGTATGATTAGAAGCAGTAAGTACCTTGAAGCGTGCAAAATCTAGTGAATTCGAAAGTAGAACGTCTGTCTTTGTAAATATCAAACGCTTGAAGTCCAACTTCTATTATGAATGCAAGAGTTTGTGTGGACGAATGGATGGATGGATAGATATTTGTAACTTAAACGGCTGAACGATATTATCCAAAATTTGGCACGTAAATAGATATTGATCGATCTTAACACAACGAATCATTTTTATCCCGTTTTGGTATTCCCATAATTCTGAAGTGTACGCCGACGAAGGCGTGGAACCAAATAAACATATAAAATGTCTGACATCTTACATTGAGAGACATGATTTGACAATAGATAATCTTTCAAGAAGCTAGGAGAAATATTTTGATAATACAAGGTACCATCTCAAAGCAAAACCGACTCAGTAAATCCCAAGAGTAAGCATACGTGTAATATCTACATCCTCTAATCTTACATCATAATACTACTAAAATATGATGCACTGCCAAACACGGCGGACATTAGCCGGCCGGCCGTATTCGGCCCACTATAAAGGAGGCTATGTTTATGACGGTCCGGCTATAAACCGGGATGATTCATCGACTAGTGTGCCACTAACTTTATTACGCAACCGGTGACCGGATATCTTGTGTAAGTGGATAATCGCCATTTCACTTTATAATCTTGTTAAGTAATAAAAGAATCTGGCGGTAATCTATGGAACTGGGGCAATGGCAGAACTTGTTTTTAGATTGTTTTGCTTGTTTTCGGAATTCTGTATTAGTACCGTCAGCTCGTGTACTAAATGCACCGCCATAACTAAGCTTACTTCGTCTCCTAGTCTGCGTAGTGAGCTGTCTCTAAACTTGCTGGTAAAGAACAAACCAAAAAAAAAATACCATCTCGCTTGTATTCCCCGAAGGGTTAGGCAGAGGTGTACTAGTGTACACCCACAGTTCACCGGTATGTTAAGGTCCCATGTAATAGGGGGCGAGCCTATTGCCATTAACCGGGAACAAATCCTAACTCCGAGCCGCTACTGAGAATTTCAAAGAAAAACCCAATAACACTTTTTGCTCGACCTGGGAATCGAACCTAAGACCTGTAGCGTAGCAGTTGCGCTTAGGACCACCAGGCAAACGAGGCAGTTGGTAAAGAACAGTCTTTGAAAATCTCCCTTGGTGAATTTCAGAAAAGTAATCTTGAAGTAAGTTGTTATTCTACCTGATGCTAAGGATTGAAGGCTCATCTCCAGTTCACTTCACCTCATATCGAGGACGATTCAGAATATACCAACTGGTCAATAAATATTTGATTTTTTTATTATAAGAGTTTATCGCTCGTCTGTTTACACTGGTTACGTTTTTTCCATTGTTTTCAAATTACTGCTATTCCTTGTAACATTGTAAAGAGCCGCCCAAAACCAAAAATAAAATAAACCATTGTCCAAGACATTGTAAATAAGAAAATGGTTAGTTTACTAGAGCAATTGCCTCTTACACGACACACAATAAATAGAACCTTATGTCCAATACAAAAGGTTCATCACCCCCATACGATTTTAGAACAGCATGTAGGTAAGTATATTTATCTGGGCGTCTGTGGTTTCCCAGTTTGAGGCCATCATCCTTAAGTGGGTCAATGTCGTGATGGCCCAAAGGTTCGTTACTTCATCAATCAATTCATATGTGCTTTCTATGTTTATCTTGAACATCACTGATATTGGTGCAGGAAAACATCGTGAATAAAACCTGGATATAATTTAAACGCCAATCCGCTTTTAACAAACGTAGTGATCATTCCTCGTCCCTATTTTATACGAAAAGAGGCCTTTGCTATGAAATGGAACAATAATTACCAAATGCCACCCGAAATGACATAGAGACATTATGCAAATTGCTTTTATTTTTAAAACTCGCTAAAGATAACAAAATATGTGATGTCAAATTACTGTTTCGTTGGAAATATTGATTCAGTGTGGTAGGCGTACAACTTACTTCAATTGAAGTGGGCTGTATTGTATCTATACGGATTACATTGAGATGAAAGTAATTTAAAGCTTTTCGTTTTTCGCAATAGGTAAGTACCTATAAGTTTTATTATACAAATATTTTTATTCATAAATCTCGAACTATATTTATCAATAAATCTAGCAGGAGCCCTATTCTTTGAATATTGACCCTATTCATGAAAATATTGATTAATTCCAAAGTTTGACACAAAAACGTTTTCTCAAAATTCTAGCATGACTCTTAAGCGGGCATACTTATTAAACTTCGAAGCTAAAAACAAATGATTAATTAACCTCTATAAGTTTCAAAATATAAAATGAACGAATAACAAGTCTCGGTTCTTCATTATATATCATTTAGTATTTAAAGGTTAGAGGGTTCATAAGGCGTTAAGGCGATTACTTCAATCTAGCGCGCGAAATTCATGGTACTTTTTTTGTTTAAATTTCAAGTACGGTAATTATCTATTAATTATTATTAAACTGAAACGTTTATTAGGTTTTATGTTTTTTTTTTAACTACTAGTCTGATGCTGAAAATTATTTCACTTATAACTTCAGTGCTCAAATAAGCTATATTTCATAATCAAAAAGTTTTGAATTAGTAAGATGATTCACACGGACAAAATCGCCGGCAAAATCTAGTAACGACTTATTTATCAAATTACCATCATTTAAAACATCATAGCTCTTAGAAATGAAATAAAAATAAAATTAAAAAATTAAGAAATTTAAATAAAACTATTCAGCAAAAATATGAGTATTTCCAGCAAATAAGAAGAGGAGACAAGAAATTCCACAGGAAATTTTAAATTTCTTGGTCTGCCTTTACAGATGCCCCTTAATCACTCTCTCGCTCTTTAAAAATGCATGAATTAGAAACACAGAAAATGTATGCGAGTCCCTTAGACAGCGTCTCCATATATTTAAATGTCATTTTGAAGGCCCACACATCATAACTTAAGGCCTTGACTGGAAAAAGGTTTTAAATATTTAAGTAGTATGCATAAAGTCGAATATGAATTAAGTGACTGCAGTGAGGACGTAGATGAAAAATAAATATGCTTCCGTGCGATGGCTTTGAGCTGTCGAGGCCACGGCCTAGGAAAGAGACTTGAGAAGTTAATACTGTTTCTTAAACAAATTCAGTTTACTACATGCATACCATCACGCCTGTATTCTCCGAAGGGTTAGGCAGAGGTGTACTAATATACACCCACAGTTTTCCGGTATGTTTAGGTCCCATGTAATAGGGGGCCTATAGAGCCTATTGCAATTAACCGGGCAAAAATCCTAAGTCCAAGCTACTGAGAATTTCATAGAAAAACCCTATAACACCTTTTGCTCGACCTGGGAATCGAACCCAAGACCTTAAGCGTAGCAGTCGCGCTCAGGACCACTGGGCTAACGAGGCAGTTCAAATTCAGTTTACTACCTTATTCTTATTATAAAATACTGAAGTTATTGGTCATCACTGACATCAGTGAAAAGAAACATCGTGACGAAACCTATTCTCATGCGAGAAAGTGGGCTGGTATTATTCAAAAATTTATTAAATATTAAAAGAATTATTAAAAATTATAGTTTTTATCTATTATATTACATATTTATAATGGACCAGCATCTGCCCGCGACTTTGTCTGCGTAGAAGTCCAGTATAGGTACCATAAAACATAATATTTTACGACACTCAGCAATATTATAGTGTAGTTTTTATCACTGAAAGACCTTTTGTAATCGCACTAGTCCTCCCAGACCATTACCTCCCATTACCTTTTACTAATTATTTATAATAATGTAGTGAATTAATTTTACCCAAATTAATAATAACTATGCACGGTTCATAGTAACATACGTGTCATTAAAACGCAACGAATGTAATTATTTTTAATATAAACTTGAATAATTTGTAAAGCAAAATTTTACAATCATTTTCTCAATTTTGAAACTATCATGAATAAAACGTTAATTATGTATTATTCGGAGAAATAAAACAGTTTTTGATTACTTGGTCCTTCCGTCCTTTTTTATGGTCCTTCCTCCAAAACAAACTTCAAAATCGCTCGAGCAAAGAGAAGTTGAATTAAACGTATTTTTTCCGTTCCTTTTTCGTATATGCGAATTTACGCGCTAAGCTATGTATCTCATCATTTTCCGATTTCACGATCATTCGCTTCTCGCGCCTCCAAAACAGTTTCCAGGCTAATGCCACAGAATAGTTGGTACCTACAGAAGGCCGTCTTCCTACAACGAAAAACAAAGGACGGTAGGCCTAAGCATTTGATATTGATACCTCCTGAAAATTATGGTATTTCGAGACAGACAGACGAAGACTAAAGTGTTCCTATAAGGGTTTCTCTTTTCCTTTCGAAGTACAGAAGCCTAAAAACTGGTGCATGCACACAGATGAAATACATTTGGCGATTTGAACTGCCTCGGTAGCCTAGTGGTCCTAAGCGCGACTGCTACGCTAGAGATCTTGGGTTCGATTCCCAGGTCGAGCAAAAAGAGTTATAGGGTTTTTCTATGAAATTCTCAGTAGCAGCTCGGAGTTAGAAGAAGGAACATGGGTGGGTTTTAGTCAGTAAAAGTCTGACACTCCCTCCCGCCCCGCCCAGGGCGGGAGAAGTTATTTGATCTTTTCCCAACCACCAAAAAAATTAAAAAAAAAAGCTCGGAGTTAGGATTTGTGCCCGGTTAATGGCAATAGGCTCGCCCCTTATTACATGGGACCTAAATATACCGGCGAACTGTGGGTGTACATCGTTCCACCTCTGCCTAACCCTTCGGGAAATACAGGCGTGATGGTATATTTTTTTTTTTTAAATCCATTCAAAACGTATGCCCGTCGCGACTGCATGATGCATTCACGTTATTATGAAACGTGTGAATTTGTGCGTACATTTTCACATATTTATTTATTTATTTATTTATTAAAACTTTTTGCACATAATGTAAATAATACATCGTACAAAGGCGGACTTAATGCCTTTGGCATTTTCTACCAGTCAACCTTAGGGTGATGCAGAGACAAAACATAGTAGGTGCAAGAAACAGAATCAGAAAACAGAAATTAATGGAAAGAAAGAAGAATTTAATGGAGTTAACCTTCTGTACTAAACTGTGGTTTCGAGGCCGACGCCTTATAAACGGATTCAATTTATTTTTACTGGCCCGTTTTGCGAACCGTGGTGCACCGACGTACGTTACCAGTTTTCTATTATAAGGATAAGGAGTTATTCTGTTAATATTTCGAAGGCACCCAAAGTGTATATAATATCATTAGTAAAGGTAGCTGCACCTATCTTCGGCCTACTTGCACTATCCAGGGTTATCGTTTATCTTCGAATTAGTTGCACATAATGAATGACATTTTGTAATTTTACCTCGTATTACCAACTACTAATTTGACTGCCCCGTTGGTCTCGTGGCCGCAAGCCTGACAGATAAGCACGGGGTCCTGGGTTCGATTCCCGGGTCGGGCAAAAAGTGTAATTGGGTTTTTCCATTACGAATTTCTTAGTATCAGCCCGGACTTTGGAAGTTGGTGGTGTGACACCCCCGTGCCTCGGAAAGAACGTAAAGACGTTGGTCCGGCTGTCATTCGTAAATCTTTAACAGTCGTTACGGATAGTCAAAAGCCAGAAAGTCTGACAACCAGTCTTACCAAGAGGTATCGTGTTGCCCATTAACTGGGTTGTGGAGGTCAGGTAGGCAGTCGCTCCATGTAAAACACTGGTACTCAGCTGCATCCGATTAAGCTGAAAGCCGACTCCAACATAGTTGGGAGTTTCGGGAGGTTCCTGCACCTCATCGGGCGGGAGGAAACGTCCAGGTGTCACCATTGTGTGGATCGCCCCGAGGACACGGTGGAGCACAGCGTGGCGGTATGCCCCGCTTGGGCGGAGCATCGCCGAGTCCTCGTGGCGGCCATCGGCGGCGGCGAACTCTCGCGTCCGACCCTGGTGCAAGCCATGGTCCGGAGCGAGAGGGAATGGGATGCAGTCGCCTCCTTCTGCGAGGCAGTAATGCTTGAGAAGGACGCGGCGGGAGGGTTGAGACAGCGGTTCTCCCGTCCCAGCCGCCGCGGTAGACGCTCCGGACGTCGGGAGTCGCGAGACGACTCCCGGCCACCGTAGATACTGGCCTGTGGACGGTGAGCAATGGGTAGCTCACCGTCCTTACGTTGCATAACGACAGGCCGTGTCGACGGCGCGTTCGTGTTCCACGCGCGCCTCAAAGAGATGTCAGCAAAAGGAAGGGGCCACTGAGGGCCGATGCCTGCCGGGGCTGCGGGTTGTTCGCAAGAGATACCGCGCCCCCGGAACGCAAAGGGCACAAGAAGGAACATGGGTGGGTTTTAGTCAGTAAAAGTCTGACACTCCCTCTCGCCCCGCCCAGGGCGGGAGAAGTTATTTGATGATTTCCCACCCACCAAAAAAAAAAAAAACATAGTTGGGAAAAGGCTAGGTAAGTAGTACTACCAACTACTAATTTCACAATATTAATGTCAATCTGTCAGAAATACTTCTAATTTACCTACAGTCTGTTATTTTATTGTGATAAACATTCGTCATCATTTTGAAACACAGATCGTCGTGGAAATGAGTTTGCGACAACATTTTGAACATTTTTTAATATAATAGAATTGGCCTTTACGCACATTCCCATTCAATTTGCCGCCCTTACGGATAAGGTACATCTGAATGAGGTAGGCTGGCATACAATTGGATAGTTCCACCACTTTCAGCCAAATTAAGGATAACATTAATAACAGTACCTAACTGTTATTATTTGTATAACTGTTATAGGTACATAACAGTGCCGTGTATTTATGAACAAAACAATCTTATCCAATTAGCTCCTTTTTCAGGGAACAAAGTGATACTTACATAACAGCTGAAACCTTTTAAATGTGTAATTGAATATTCAATTTGGTATTCGTGTTTATATTTAAAAATCTACGTTTAATATTTAATTTATTCTGGTGAAGATTATAATTATCTGTTTAAAAAGAAAATTGACACGAACTGATTATTGGGTCGGAAATGTGTGGTTTTAATAATTAAAGTAAGTTGATTCCCACATTATTTTAATCTATACTACATACTCGTACTCGTAAAATTATTGTTATAAAGAAGAAAGATTATTTGTTTGTTTGCACCGAATAAGCTCCGAAACTACTGGACCGATTTTAACCATTTCTGTACCAGTAGATAGCTACTTTATTTCTTAATGACGTAAGCTTATATAGCATCACGCTACGACTCACGGGAGCTAAGCAGTAACCAGAGATGTGAGACGTTAGTTTGTATATTACTAGCTTCTGCCCGCGACTTTAAATTTAATATATTATCCCACGGGAGCCGTACATTTTTCCAGGATAAAAAGTGTATGTGTCATTTCAAACTATCTGTGTCAGTGCCAAATTTCACCCAGCTCCGATGAGCCGTTTAAACGTAAAAGAGAAACAAACATCCATCAATCCATCCTCACAAACTTTCACATTTACAATATTATTATGAATTATGATAAAGTAGGATAGGATATAATAAGATTAGTGGGATAGTAGGAAGTGCCTTCGTGACGGACTATTAAGCCTTTCTCCTTTTACACAACGTTTATCTAAGGTTGCAAATGGCTCAGCCAGCCCGAGCCACTACAGTACCTACGTGTTAGTCGGCACATCGAAGTCCTAGTGCGAGAAAAGCTTAACACACAACTAAAAGAGCCGTTAGTTCGGTGTCATCGGCTGACCGGCCCTCATCAATCAGCCGGTTCAACTGACAACGTTTATCGCTTCACTGGTCACTAACAACCATGAAGAGTTCTAATTAACGACACGATAATTTGGTGCGGTGTCAGCAGAATAGTTGGGGTTGAATTATAATGTGGATAGTTTTCCATAGTATGGATTTTGGAGTACTTTTTGCTGATCGGCTTTTGCTGATCAAAAGTTATTTATAGAAAAATATAATTGTCTGTTCGTACGTTTAGGCTTTTATTTCATTGTGCATTTCTTAAATTGTGCAAAAGAGCTGATAACTATGAAGCCGCTGAACCGATTTACATCAAACAACTAAGAACACGCCCGACTAATACACCTTCCAAACAAAAAAAAAACTGAATCAAAATCGGTTCATGCGCGTTCGGGAGCTACAATGCCACAGACAGATACACACAGACACGTCAAACTTATAACACCCCGTCGTTTTTGTATCGGGGGTTAAAAAGAAAATATTTGCATGTTTGTTTGTAGTGGATAAACTCAAAAACTACTAAACCGATATTGACAATTTTTTCACTTATAGAAATCTATATTATCAGCGAGTAACAAGGATGAATGAAAGGCGACTAACAAAAGGGATTTATATGACAGATGTGAGTGGCAACGCCGGGAGGGGACGCTCTAGAAAGACCTACCCTGACCTTACTCGTAACCGGCGTGCTTGTATGACCAGATGTATGAACGTGGACGACGCGAAAGGAGTATGTAAGGATCGTAGCAGGTGGCGTTCTATTGTTTTTGCCTACACCCATGGGAAAAGAGGCGTGCGTTTATGTATGTATGTATGTAACATAGACTATATTTTATTTAAAAAAAAATGGCTGCCGTAAGTAAATTCAAGCAGACGAAGTTGCGGGAAAAAGCTAATTTATTTTTTATTTTTCAAGGCTACTACAATAACAAAAGTTGTTTGCATTCATAAATACTTATACCCCCTGAAAGACGTGTAGCGAGTTAAAAGTCCGCCAGTCATGTATTAATACTTTTTTTTTTCTTTTCAATATACGAGCTACGTATGTAGGTACTTAGATAACAATTGAACTTCTATCAAATGACCGCAAAGATACGAAAGTGAAGTCACTTGTTTCTGAAATTGACAATTCACCTTTCAAAATTCGAACTTATATAACCGTGATTTTAAATAGGCAATTGAACACGAGGTGTGTTTCAAGCTTTTACGATACAGGAATGTCCGACTTCAGAGGTATATTTGCAGTTGATTTACCATCTGTATATTTAACTGCCTCGTTAGGTTAGTAGTCGTAAGCACGACTGCTACGCTAGAGGTCTTGGGTTCGAGTAGAGTATTTGGCTTATTCTATGAAATTCTCAGTAACAACTCGGAGTTAGGATTTGTGCCCGGTTAATGGCAATAGGCTCGCCCCCTATTACATGGGACCTAAACATACCGGCGAACTGTGGGTGTACATTAGTATACCGCTGTCTAACCCTTTGGGAAATACAGGCGTGACGTTATGTTATGCTATATATTCAGGTATTCCTTGGAAACATGACATGACAAAGACGGTGTGGTGTGTGGACATAGAAATCTTGTATGAACACCTATTAAATAAATCGTGTAGACATAATATAATAAATCAATATATGGTTTCTATGTGTTGCTCAGAAATGCAGGGTTGTCACTACCCATTGAGCTAGAGAGATATGTGTAATATAATATTACGGGTCTGTGCAGACGTGCACAGTTTGTGCATGTGGAACAATAACTTGTATTTATGGTGACTATACATTGGACTACCTTGTTGGTCTCGTGGTTTCAAAAGCGATTGCTGAGCGTGAGGTTTTGAGTTCAATTCCCAGATCAGGCATAAAGTGTGACTGGGTTTCTTTATTAGCAATTTCTCAATGGTTGGCGGTTGGTACCTAATTTAGTAGCATCGTCTCTCGGAAGCCGTTAGTCCTGCGCCTGATTTTTTGTATTATGTCGTATTGCTGTTCCATGGGACTAGGAGAGTAGCGGAAGAGGGAGTGCTGTATTATCTCTTCTGTACTTGGCTAGTCTCCATTGAGATTGACCGCCATGACCGAAATTCGATCGAGAGAATATCATATTTCCAACAAAACAATTGAAATTGCGCATGCGAAGAGCATAATTATATAATCAAAAAGGTCTGGTGCACAGTACTCGTACCCGTAACCGGCGTGCTTGTATGATAAGATGTATGAACGTGGGAGAGGCGAAAGGAGTATGTAAGGATCATAGCAGGTGGCATTCTATTGTTTCTGCCCATGGGCAAAAGACGTGAGTTATGTATGTATGAGTATGTAATTATACAATCTTATGCAACCAAAAAAAGAAACAGTAGAAGAATTATTACGTAGTGCCTTTGATTTTATGGCCAAGCAGGTCTTCTCAAGGCTTCCGCACATTAGCTGAGAGCATTTATTTAGTTCAATGATTTATTTAGACATTACATTTTACTATAATATCTCTTGTTTTTTATATAATTATGTTGAGTATATACTATCATTAGCTTATAGTGTTCTTGAATATAATTGCTTCAATCAATACTAATGTTTTAAAGTGGTAAATTTTATTATATTTATTTTGGTTTGGTAATCTACCTCGTTAGCCTAGTGGTCTTAAGAGCGACTGCTACGCTAGAGGTCTTAGGTTCGATTCCCAGGTCGAGCACAAAGTGTTATTGAGTTTTTCTGTGAAATTCTTAGTAGCAGCTCGGAGTTAGGATTTGTGCCCGGTTAATGGCAATAGGCTCACCCCCTATTAGATGGGACCTAAACATACCGGCGAACTGTGGGTGTACATTGGTACACCTCTGCCTAACCCTATGGGGAATACAGGCGTGATGGTATGTATGTTTGATAATATACTTTACTTCCAAGTGAACGACATCGCGAGAAGTGGGCTAGTGTATTATGAAGCTAGACGCAAGACACTGCGTTTACACAAGAAACATCTCTAACCTTGAATCGAATATAGAGGGACCCTAACCGACCGATCCTCTAAGTAGTAACTCAGTAAGTATAGAAAACAAAAACACTAACACATAAATAACATTACCATAATCATTGTAACGATTCGTTGAACTTTGAACCTCGAACAACCATTGTCTTAAACACATTACACTGCTGACATAAAAACGGGTACGTGACAAGTAATCTCTGTATCGAAAGTGAAAGGCGTAGCCTCGACAGTATCGTGTGAGAATATTTTACAACAACATCAGCAAAAAACTTCATCCAATGCCCACTTTAACAGACGTTTTTACGACCCATTCAAAGCGACGCGTCAATGGTTCTGGTGTACATAACTATTGTCGTCACGCGTGTCTCTCGAGGTAAGTAGCTCAATGAGTACGTATCCATGTCGCAGCATTGGCAAAGAGGATTTATATTACGTGATGTACAACTGTGCTAAATGTGTCTATTAGCATCTTATCACAAGGGAGTAAGGTTTAGTTTCCCGGGAACTGTTCGGTTTAAGGCTATTATGAGTGATGCGTCTAATGGCCGTAAATTCCAAGTAGACACTCAATCTGAGTGGTAATTTTATTTGTAGCATTTTTTTTTATTCAAATATAAATTATGAATGAATGTCGTAATAGACAGATGAGAAAAATCATACATGAGTAATTTTTACTGCAAAACTGGAAGGGAAGCAAGTACAGTTTAATGAAAAATGTAAATGAAAAACGGAGAAAGAAATATTCGTTACCTATCCTTACTGCTTTAGAAAATGTAAATTTTACGTTAATTTTTACAGGGAGCCGCGTTAGTCATTGCAGATATAAGAAGAAAATATAATTATACTTTGAGATCAGCTTTTTTAAACGAAAAACAATGATTTACTAGGTACATAAGACTAATTACCAGATATTTTGTAAATCAACTAATCGAGGGCTTAATTTACCCCTCTATGGAAACTTTGGTTCAAAACAGAAAAAAGTTAGAACTTCTCATCGCTTGAAAAATTACAGAAAAATTCAAAATTCGAATTAGAAAAAAAAAAGTGTAGCAAAAATGTGAGTCATTCAAGAAAAATTCTTGTCAAACGTTTAATTCCGATTTGAGCCAAAGTTTTCCTACAGGGGGTCGGAGTTATTAGATTTACGATGTATGGCATTCTGCGCAGTACCCTCATTGGAAAAAGGCGTGAGTTTATGCATGTTTTCCTACAGGGGTAAAAAAACCTTATTTGGGGTACCCGACCTAATTATACTAGTCAAAGTCAAAGCATTTATTTTAATTAGACCATTTACGGACACTTTTAAATAGTCAAGAAGTTACATTTAAAAGTTGAAGCTAGTGGCTCGTTCCAAAGCGTAGGTCTCTATGGAGAAGAACGAGCAAGAAACTCTATGGACACTCTTTTCTTCCAATTCGGTTTTACAAAATCTTGGTTACAATATTTTTGTTGCTTCTATATTATGTGAAAACAATAAAGATGAATATAAAACAATAAAAAAAAAATAGTATTAAAGATGTAAGCCATGGCAGTTAAGAGATGACCAATCCCAACTGACAGCGCCCGTTCACGAACATGATGCGTACATCAGCACCATTTAGCTCAACCATCTTAAAGGGAGCCGAACGATCCAACGCACACGCTACCATCAGCGAGACATTTATGTGAGCATGACAAAGCTCTCAACCACAATGCTTATAGTGTACAAAACATAGCAATATAACAAGTAAATGGCTCCATGGTACTCACATTTACAAAATTGAAATAAATTATGTTAAATTATACAAAACTAAAGATTACAGTGAACCTATTCAACAGATAGGTTACTTAACTTTTAAAAATCCGGTATAAAAAAAACCACAAACAAAAGTCCTATAAGGAAAACATTCAACCGCGTAAGTGAACCATCAATCATGTAGCACAACCATTGCCGATTGACACACATGTATCGTAACGTCAATCCGGTGTTGAGCAATCGTTGGACGCTAAACTGTTTGATCATCATCGAACGAACTACAATTAGACGTTGCATCACGTTTTGCAATTTTTTCAGTTCAGTGCAATATAATGACGAGATTTACAAGATTTCAGTGTTAGACACCACCTGTTGGCATTTTAATGAGTATTTCATGATATCTATTACTTTTCAAATTGATTTATTAATTTCAATTAAACTATGCATAATAATTAACCTAATTAATCTATTACTTGGGTATTTTAATTAATTAAGTACGTATAATTAGGTTACCATTAACAGGATCAATTTGGACTTTCTCTGCAGTTGGTCTAAAAAAAAAGCCACACTTACCTATTTTGTTATTCCTAAAATTCCAAAGATTAGGTAATCTCTAAAAATAAAAATAAATCTTTTCATCTCTCATATTAAAATGGACCAAATCTTCAAAACTTACGTAGCCAAAAAGTAATCAATTATTAGATATTACTTTTTGGCTACCTACGTAAATTTCAAAGAATTTCGGATCACTAGGATTGTACAAACACGTGTCTTCATCGTTCACAAGTTATTAAATTATATTTTAAAATATATTCTCTAGACCGATTCCGGCAACGTCCGCTAATCTTTATACAGACTAGCCAAGTACCCACGATACATTATAGTGTAAAAGTGTTTGCGCAAAAACAGGTGCCCTACCCCTTCCCTAACTCTCAATAGTCCAATGGGATGGCAAACCGACACAACCGGTGAGAGATCTCAGATCAGGAGCAGGACCAATGGTTTTATGTGTTTTCTGAGGTACGTAACTATCACACCACCAACTTCCAAATTCCGGGCTGTTGCTGAGAAAATTCTAATGGAAAAACCCAACCACCCTTTTTGACCGACCTGGGAATTACCTAAACCCAGGACGATGAGCGTGAGGCTCAACAGTCGTGCTTGCCACCACGATACCAAAGGGGAGTTACATTTTAATAATATCTTATGAGTGGCCAAAGTTGCGCTACAAATATCAATATTACGAAACTGACATAAATAAGATATTTTGTTCGACATGGATAAGAGTTCAGCAAACAATCGAACGTATGGAATTCATATTTGTTGTACAATTTAGAACCTTCTTACATTCTCAACAGAGGTCACATGTCATCTATATTGCTCAACATGTGCACAATCGTTTGACCTTTAGTATTTTGTAACTGTATGCGGTAGGTACTCATTTGCATGATTGTAAAGTTTTTAGTTCCAGTGTGGTATTAAGGCAGCTTCTCATACAGCCAGCACTGTCTGCTAGAGTTTTTGGAAAAATCGGTGAGTTGAGGTGAAATAATAATAATCATCAATAGATAGAGTGGATAAACATAACATACTATCACGCCTGTATTCCCCGAAGGGTTAGGCAGAGGTGTACCAATGTACACCCACAGTTCGCCGGTATGTTTAGGTCCCATGTAATAGGGGGCGAGCCTATTGCCATTAACCGGGCACAAATCCTAACTCCGAGTTGCTACTGAGAATTTCATAGACAAACTTAATAACACTTTTTGCTCGACCTGGGAATCGAACCCAAGACCTCTAGCGTAGCAGTCGTGCTTAGGACCACTAGGCTACCGAGGCAGTTAAAAGAGAGAAAGAGAGTGGATAAAGAGGAAGGTTTATATATATGGAAACGTCACGCCACGACCAACGGGAGCGGAGCAGTAACCAAAGACGTAACTGAACGCGGGTGACACCGCAGGGCTAGGGCTGCTAGTACCTAAATTATATTCATCGACACTCATACATAAACTCACGCCTTTTTCCCATGGGGGTAGGGCGATACCACAGAACGCCACCTGCTACGATCCTTACATACTTCTTTCGCCACGTCCACGTTCATACATCTGTTCATACAAGCACGCCGATCGACACTTAGAAAGAGTGAAAGAGTAAAAATCGGAATATTTCTGCCATAAATTAGAATACCTAGAATTTCACCAAGCGTATAACAAAGTCGATATCAAAGGGACAAGTACATCCTAGGCAAAACTGATGAGTAGTGATAGTAAGCAATTCCGAAAATCTTATAGAATTTTCGATAAGGGTCTGTCAAATCAGACAAACCTATAATCCAGTGGCTCACTGACCGTACAGACGAATCCTTTGGCGTAATCCGTTTGATAAAAGGATACTGTCCAAATCATTTTGTCAAGGACCTAATAAAATGTATCGGTTTTTCCTTGGATGAAATTATTTATTTTCATTAACTTTTTGTTTGCATCTTCATATAAATGAATAATATAGTTTAGTGGTATAAGGTAGATGGAGAACTGTATGAAGTTCACCAGTTTAATAAAAAAGAGATATAAATAAATGTTTCAATTAAATTACGTATATGCAGCAAAAGAGATAAGTAACCAGGGTCGCCTAATAAATTCAAAGATTTTTGAAAACCAACAAATGTTTTTGAATGAAATTTATTTTTATGAATATAAAATAAACAGTTTATTAAATTTCATTTAAAAACGACCAGCGGTTTCAAAGAAATCTTCAATTATATTTGACGATCTGGTTACTTATTTCTTTTGTTGACCGTACATTGATAATTTTCCTGTAATCTTTGGCTCATAAATACATGCATAAACTGACGCCTTTTTCCCATGGGGGTAGGCAGAAACCATAGTACGCCACCTGTTACGACTTTTACATACTCCTTTCGCCTCGTCAACTTTATATATCTAGTCATACAAGCACGCCGCTTACGAGTACTACGCACTCGACCTTTCTGAAACCCTCAATAACCCTTTTTCAATCTTAATGTATCTTTAGAAACTCTAGACATACGGCAGAACAATAATAATATGCAAAGAAGACCACTGAACCAAAAAAAAAAAATACATGATCAATTTTAAAATGAGACCTAACACGATATTTTAAACCTTTTACTCAACGTAAAGCAGTCTTTATTTGCGCCATGAAAAGGTTTAAACTTGTTTGAAAAATCAAGATCAAAAATCAGAATTCCTCCGTTGCACAACCCTTGAGAAAAACCCCACAGACTGACAAAAACTTAGTCTTATGATGATTCAGTATTTCTCTTCGAGACTTAGATTACAAAAAATCATGTTATAATCATTAAAATGGCAAGGCCATTAAAACAAAATCATATTTAATTTAAATTAATTAATTATACATAGAAAAACCGTAAGTAACTACAATAATATATGCTCAGCAAAATATAATGGTTATCAAAGAAGGAATATATTGTCCCACAAATTATTCTAACATAAGCCCTCATTCATAGTTCCCACATGTTCCAATAATACCAATGGTCGATTACAAAACACTATTACTCATTTCACTAATTCCTTCACTATAATTAAAATGAAATTTGAACCATTAATAAATTCGTCCTATTCATTGAAATGTACTATGTCGTGGTTTTCAATTGAATGCAATGGCTTCGCGTAATGATGCCTAGCTAATTATTTTGCGGTAAATTGGTCCACATATCGGATTTGTTCAATGATTTAAACTTATTCCTTTATATAATTTGTGTTTATATTGTTCTTGTGTGAGTGATTGGGCACAAGGGATTTTGTAATTAAATAAAGTGGTTTCATACATACATAAACTCACGCCTTTTTCCCATGGGGGTAGGCAGAAACCACAGAACGCCACCTGCTACGATCCTTACATACTTCCTTCGCCTCGTCTACGTTCATGCATCTGTTCAAACAAGCACGCCGGTTACGAGTACTGCGCACCCGACCTTTCTGAAGGACCTCACCAATTAGGTCATGGTAGGTCTTTCTAGGGCGTCCTCTCCCGGCGTTGCCACTCACATCTGATAGTGGTTTCATTGTATAGTTTAAATAAATATTTAATGATAAAAGATTTTATTGTTAATTTATTGTAAATTGAAAATTAATGAAAAGTAAGTTAAACCGTTTATAATAGGCAAATTTAATTTAGCGTACATATTTTGCAGCAAAACAACACAAGACATAATCTTGAGGTGAGCTGTCAATTCCTGTATAGTGGTATATGAGAGCTTATGTCAAACTCACGTCACAAAAATTCACCAAATGGAGGTTTCTATAGAATAGACTTGCTTACATATTTTCTTGATGCACCATAAGGCCCACGCATAAGAATCAATTTTATCATCTTTCCAATCCGCTTTAAATAATATTTACTTTAAATATGTCATTTAAATTTAACACCTTAATTCTTAAAAACAAAACTCAAACGTAACGGAAACCCAATCCTAAAACGAAACACAACTATCCATAAAAAAGATAGATTCAAAAATAGAACGGCCAAACGAAACAAAAAATATCTTAAACCTACCACAGCACTAAAATCCAGCGCACACCGTTCACTTCACTTCACTAGTTCCGTCCGACGGCAGGCACTGCACTGAGGACGTCGGTTACCACCACCCAGTGGTTACGACACTCGCTTCAATGGTCACAATGACGACTAGTAGTGGTGGCCGACATTGTGTAGTATAATTTATTAATGATTGATATTACAAAATATTTGAAAAGGTAGAACAGATCCTTGGGGACTTTTCAATTGCATCCTTATGAAAAAAAGGGTCGTAAAAATCCTTTTACGACCCTGACAATCAATAGATTGTCAGGGTCATAAAAGGATTTTTTTAGCTAGTCAACATGATGGTCGTACCCAATTTGGAGTATATATTTCTGTATAGACCTGACTTCAATTACTGACCCATGTAAAAAAAAAATAAAAGTCATTTTATTTGCTACGTCATCACTGCAAATTGACTATGAAATTTGGTCAAAATGTTGCTTAGGATTTCAGTAAGGACATAATTTAACTATTTTTTATTATGCAATTTCATCTGTGTCCGTGATAAACAAAATTCACGCAGACGAAGTCGGGAGCAAAAGCTAGTTTAATTTAATTATTTGACCAGTGATAGGAAAATACTATATTCAGAAATACCCAGGAAATGATAGTTGTAACATCTACTGTTCCGGAATAATAAGGAAGTGATTGGAAACGTGTATTTCTCTTCATAGCCATCAACGATTCAAAATGCTTATTTTGTTTTTAGCTGCAAGTCTTATTATACGAGGAAAAACATTACCTATGGTTATAAAATAAATCTAAACTAATATTATAAACAGAAAAGATGTATATTTTGTTTGTAATACATAAACTCAAAAACGACTCAACCAATTTTAAAAATTCTTTCACCCATTATATTGGTATCTGTAAGAAAATTTACGCGGATAAAGTCGAGGGAAACAGCAAGTCGCTAAATACACACACCATCACGCCTATATTCCCCGGAGGGTTAGGCAGAGGTGTACCAATGTACACCCACAGTTCGCCGGTATGTTTTAGGTCCCATGTAATAGGGGGCGAGCCTATTGCCATTAACCGGGCACAAATCCTAACTCCGAGCTGCTACTGAGAATTTCATAGAAAAACCCAATAACACTTTTTGCTCGACCTGGGAATCGAACCCAAGACCTCTAGCGTAGCAGTCGCAATCAGCACCACTAGGCTACTGAGGCAGTTAAGTCGCTAAATATGATAGCATTATTTACCTTTATCGATTAACGTAAGCTGATACTGTAAAATAAATTATTATTACAATCTACTAGGTAGTCAAATGGAGGCCGTCCTTTTCCGTGTACCTAGTTGCGTAACATCTATATTATGGCTCATAATATTATTGTATGTTGTTTTGTTGTATACATCTCATTATATGCTCTTTTTTATAGACATTATGCAAATCTATGTAAACACAGCGCCTTGAACCAAAGACAGACGATTTTTTTGAATGTTTTGTCTAGTCTCCTATCTCTCGTCTTGATTACCTTTCAATGTTTTGATAAATACTGGTAGCCTACCTTTTACTTTGGTAAATGGTATTGAAAACGTTCAAAGTAATTTTATAATAACTGTTTCAGAAACGCTTCTATGTGACGTTCTAAAGCGCCTTTTTATTGCCTAATTAAAATAAATAATTTCATCATGGAAATAGGCATTAATAAAAGATTTTCAGAAAGGGACACAAATATAATAATATGTATAAAAAGACCAGGAAAACATGACAAAACGAGAGGTCGTCTCTGTGTAACAAAATTGTTTAAAACGTTTCATTAGCCCCCGGTCTCCCGGAGGAAAAAATTGTTGATTGAATTATCAACGACCAATCACAGCAGCTTACGCGCGCTTGACAATTTGTCACATTCATTTTGCGTTGATTTTCGTTTGACGAAACGAGTGTTAGGTCTTCAGCAATTCTATTGTGAACGACTTAATAGCCAATATTCAGTTTCAACCTAAATGTCTAATTTGCAATAGCATCGATCACTTTAAATGTTGCAATTGTCTAGTTTTTGTTGATTGTCGTAATGAGTCTAAACCTGAACAAGATTACTTTAGTAAAGAATTGCATAGTTTTTCGATATTCAAATATTTATAATGCGTGGATGGGACATCAGTACGAAACCTTTTACCATGGATTGAGTACAGAATACGGGGTGTAATGGACCGTATCAGGTAGCTTTGTATATACACTGCTACGATAATAAGGCGCAAGGCCCACGACGCAGGTGCATGCCTAACGTGTCTATAATTTAGTTTCGACCAATCATCACAGACATTTGTCTGGTCTTACCAACAGTTTGATTCAAAAATCTGAGCATGTAATGTAATCGTAACGTAAATTCAATAGATTTTTTGATTCGACGTACCCATACTAAAATTTATTAAGTTTGAAGGCTTTATTTCAGTGGCTCTTAACCATTTAGTGTTGAGGGACCGTTTGACAAAAAAAAAGTCTTGCAATGAACCATTAATTGTACATACGAGCAAGCCTGTATTACCCTTGTTAGGCAGAGGTGTACCAGTGCACATCCACAGTGCACCGATATGTTTAGGTCCCAAGTAATAGGGGGCGGGCCTATTGCCATTAACCGGTCACAAATCTTAACTCCAAGCTGCTACTGAGAATTCCCACCAAAAAAAAAAGAAAAAAAAATGTTTAGCGGTAATATTATTTTCGTCAGGCTATAATAAAATATGTATAAATTATTTAATACCAAGAGTATTCCGCTAAGACTCGCCGTCGACTCGTTGTTACTTAATAATGATATTAAGATGAAGTCACGGACCACTTTCGTTGCTAACCAGATATCCGCAGACCACTGATTAAGAACCACTTTTTATACCAATGTATAGTACTAATTCTACTAGTCGTATAAAATTGAACAATTGCAATAGGGTAGGCGAATTTTAAATTCGAAAATAGAATATAAAACTTTTGCTCAATATATTTCGAACAAAATAACCTCATATCCTTTTTTGGATCTGCAATTTTGAAGTAAACAAGTGAATAACCTTATATAATTCTATATAGCCCGTCTATATAGGTGTACAGTCGGTAGAGAAAGTTGTTCCGTCGCAATGTCAATACCGCCGCCGACGGGGACGGAAGCGCTCGCGTAATGATTACGAAACTTGCGTCTACTTGAGTACGTTGCATCGGCCAGTGTGAATAATTACTTTTTTGTGTTACTTATGTGGCAGATTATGTCATAGAGGTATTTGGAATACGTGATGTTGGCTTAAAACTGGTTATTTGGGATTTTATTGAATTTGAATTTTCTTTTCAATAGAATGTGAATTTGATTTGATCTTTTATTGGGATAAACTTTTATTGGTATAACTCTATTGTTTTATATAAAAACATTTTTAACTGCCTCGTTAGCCTAGTGGTCCTAAGCGCGACTGCTACGCTAGAGGTCTTGGATTCAATTCCCAGGTCGACCAAAAAGTTTTATTGGGTTTTTCTATGAAATTCTCAGTAGCAGCTCGGAGTTAGGATTTGTGCCCGGTTAATGGCAATAGGCTCGCCCCCTATTACATGGGATCTAAAAATACCGGCGAACTGTGGGTGTGCATTGTTACACCTCTGCCTAACCCTTCGGGGAATACAGGCGTGGTGGTATGTATAAAAACATTGTTATAGCAGACTGAGCAAATGCGCATACTTTTTATTTGGTAGTGATCGAAGATTTAAAGATATTTTAGAGGCTAAACAAAAATACATTTGTCTTTTAGCACACAATATATGTAGTGAGAGAGAGAGAGAGGTAAGTCAAAGATAGGAAGAATGGATTGTGTGAAGAATAATTAGGGGACAGGGAGTCAGTGAAAGCATGGCGGTTGATAGAACGGAATAGAAGAAGAAAACTTATTGCACCAAGTAACCCGGAACAAGAGCAAGAAGATAATAAATTATCATGAAAATCAGCACATACTCCAACCAAATGTAAATCCAAAGTGCTAGGATTACACAGCTCTTCAATCAACGACTTCCAAACTAATTTTAAGAACTGCCAGCCAAAATATTCATGAAAATCCTAAGCAAAGAAATAACCTGAATAAATCATAGATCAACAATTTTTAGTACTACCCCGAACCAGCAAAGTCGCTGGAAACATAAGAGATTTATTACCTATTAGCAAGGATACGCAGAGGCTGACCACGGAGGGGCAACCCGATTAACTAAATCGACCACGTCTAGTCCTCTGAGAGGGGGCATGGCTGAAGGTATTAACTCATGAAACACGGCCACGTGGACCGAATAGATAATGGGTCGTGTGAGGCGACACGAAGTCTTGCTAGGGTCAGTATGCGGGGCAGTGACGTCGGATAAAGGATTTGAAGTTATTTGGCTTTCAATGCTTTACTCTTTGGTAATAACCGCAGAAGGTAGGTAGGAATGGGCTAATAGCAATAGGCTCGCCCCCTATTACATGGGAACTAAAAACATACCGGCGAACTGTGGGCGTACATTGGTACAACTCGTCCCTAACCCTTCGGGAAATACAGGCGTGATGGTATGAATGTAGGAAGTAGGTAGGCAAGATTTGCTCAGAAAATATAAATTAAAGCGGTGAGTGAAAATAATCTGTAGAGGGGGAGTGGGAAGCGGGAGACTTACCACTAACATGCGTAAAGATATTTAATATGAATCGATTTTTTAATGGAAATACTACCTGCTATCTCATAGTATTAAGGTTTTTTCTTCTACGATAAGCACAATCATCAGCTTCCTCATGTCCACTACTGGACAAATGCGTCCCCTAGAGAAAGCCTCAATAAACCTTCAAAATATATAAATATTATAATGCGGAACGGATATTTCCAACTCAAAAATCGGTCCTATTTACTTCACACGTTCGTGCTCCAATAATCGTATACAACCCATTCTATAGATCACTAAAGAAAATTTGTAAAGAGTAAACTACAATGGGCCAGTTTAAGCTTGTCCTGAACTTGGACAAGGGATTAAAAGTTGCTTCCAGGATTTTGTAATTGGATGAAATATGCTTTACAAACATGAGTTTAAGGTTGCTAATTAATTGTTTTGTTTTGTGGAATTTAGAATTATAATATCAATTTTAATTTCGGGGATGATTGTTATCGCAAAACTTTGTTATATAGGTAGCTGGTAGGTAACTTATATGGCAGTTTATTTTATCACTTTTTTTTTATTTCTCAACAAAAGGAGTCATAACCAAACACGGAACCATTATATTTCAAAATCATAACAATTGGATGAACCTTATTCTAATATTTAGAAGACACATTAATAATATATAACATACTAAATATTATAAAGTAAGTAATAGGTAGATATTAAAACATGATTTTCAACAAAAATGTTTTGAAACTTCATACGTATACATTCATCACAGTTTAAAGTATCTGGACTTTTCCCGAGAAATCGCTAAAGTATAGAATACCTAACTCTGACCTGGTATGGGGAGAAGTAGTGTTAACACACATGGGCCACACACATAACCTCCTATCGTTACCGTCTTAGCCCACCCTAGACAAAACCGTCGATAGCAGCTTGTACAAGCATATTGTGCCTTACAGTTTTACTTTACTACAAAGTGTTACACAGCGACTGCTTGCTAACCTTTTATTAGTAGGCGCAAAGTTAAATGAATTATGACTATTTCTTTCATTTATTTTTGATACTTGCAAATGATATTTTTAAATATTATTACAAAAAATAATAATACCACGTTGCTTAATAAAATTGTTAAATTGATTCCAGCAGTAGGTACAGTCATAAGCAGATGTTAAAGTATTTAAATTAAATACTTAGATTTAAGTTCATAAAATATCCTACCGAACATTTAAGTTCTTGAAATATCCAAAACTCCAACTGTGGCAGAATAACATTTTATGCTAGAACAATTACTTATTTCTAGGAATTGCAAAGATCAGTGAGCTTTTTCGGCGCATTTTCCTGACACTATTTGAACCAGTATCTATCTAGTAATAATAATTTTCCCGACCGAGCTTCGGTCAGACTAACCAAGTGCGCAGGAAATATTATAGTGCACAAGTATGTGCGTAAATACAAGTGCACTCCCTCTTCCCTTATTCTCATTTTCCGATAGGACGGTAATCCGACACGACGGGGAAGAGATCAGGCGCAGGACTAACAGCTTAACGTGCTTTCCGAGGCATGGCGGTATTACACCACCAACTTCCACCAACTTCAGGTTGCTACAGAGAAAATTCTAACGGAAAAATACAATAACACTTTACCCATCTTGGCAATCGAACCTAGGACGCGACGCGCGGTCGCGCTAGCGGTCACGAAACAAAACTGAGCCCTCAGCCAGAAGGCTAATTCTACTGGTTAAAAACGTTCAAAATCTAGTCACAGCCTCATCTCAGCGACTGTCAATGTCAAATAAATAAGGTGAATGGACATTTTTGTCAGATTGCGATCATTTCTAAAAGTCAGTAGAATTACCCTTCAGAACCCTGAAATATATCTAACTAGCTTCTGCCAGCGACTTCGTTCGCGCAGTTTTTTCACTCGCATTAGGTTACATCTTTGGTTACTGCTCCTTACCTATTGGCCGTAGGTTGATGTTATAAAGCCCATAGCCTTCCTCGGTAAATGAACTATCCAACACAAAAATATTTTTTCAATTCAAACCAGTAATTCTTGAGATTAGCGCGTTCAAACAAACAAACTCTTCAGCTTTATATATTAGTACAGATAAAATACCAATATGAAACGTTAACTTCGACCCTCTTGATCTCTTAAACAAAAGAAGGGAAGGTGAAATTCCGGCGAGACCCACCGTGTACTGAATTCCAAAAATTGGTAAGCAATTGTTACGTAAACAGGAAAAAGTGTTGACAAAAGTTGCAAACATTGCGACTTATGTTAGCAACAAAAAGGTAAGAATGTATATGGACTTGTGTATTGAGATCCTAAAGTCGTCATACCCACGTCATTTTAACATGGCTGATTTTTTTTTTGGATAGATAAAGGGATATGTCATTAAAGGTAATAGATATGGGTAGTTTAGTAGTTTCAATGCGTGGGTCTTATTCAGGTGTCAGTTTCAGATGTCTGTCTACCTTTAGGATCGAGCACAATTTAATCTCAGTCTTAATCTTTCAAAATGTAGGTAAATTAGAGGCATCGTTCCTTGCGAAGTATGTGTGGTGTAACTTTGAACGATAGAGTGAGGAATGAAACGATACGAGAACGTTGTGGATTAAAAGAGGATGTAGTGACAAAAGTAGAAAAGAGTATGCTTAGATGGTTCGGTCATGTTGAGAGGATGAGTGAAAGCGACTAACGAAGGGGATTTATATGGCAGATGTGAGTGGCAATGCCGGGAGAGGACGCCCTAGAAAGACCTACCCTGATCTTATTGGTGAGGTTTGCAGTACTCGTAACCGGCGTGCTTGTATGAACAGATGTATAAACGTGGTCGAGGCGAAAGAAGTATGTAAGAATCGTAGCAGGTGGCGTTCTGTGGTTTCTGCCTACCCCCATGGGAAAAAGGCGTGAGTTTATGTATGTCTGTATGTATGTATTTTATCACTGAAGTGGGACTGATTACGACTTGATATTGAACGATAAATTAGTAGTTAATTCGGTCTTCAGGTTTAAAAGGCTTGGTATTCACTTACGTTTAAACAAGTCAGCTAGTTTTATATGTTAAAGGTCGAAACTTAGAAGCTGACGTGTTCTTGTACATGAAAACCTTTTGGAAATAACTAAAAATGGATTTTAACAATATCCTGCACCAGATAACAATAAAAATCAGTTGCCTCACTGGAAAATAACTCAGAAAGGTACCTTTTGTACCAGATACTTGAAAAAGAGACGTAATATTCAAGCTAACAGGTACGCATATCTTTTTCAATACATCCTTAAAATTTCAGTCATATTCAAATGACGTATCTCGAGCGGCTCCAGGATCTTGAACCAATGGGGACTTTGATGATAACTTTTACATAAATTAAATTCCTGGCAATGCGTTCAACATCGGATGGTTCCGATAACTGAAATACTTTGAGATGTTTAATTAAACTTTGTGGGGCGTATTTCTTTGACTAAAATAGGCCACGTAGGCTTTTAAATAGAATTTAATGGATGACAATGATAATATTGCCAAGAATTTGAGGTAACCTTGGCCAAAGATTTCGACTCATTTTATTTTTCCGAATGATTAATAAAGTGATGAAAAAGAAAAATATACAGAAATTATGTACGTATAGTATTCTCCAGACCGATTCTAGACACGGCGACTAGTCTTAATGCAGGCTAGTCAAGTTCGCAGAAGATATTATACTGCACAAGTGTGTGCGCAAACACAGGTGCACTCCCTCTTCCTTCACTCTCATAGTGTGATGGGACGGCAATCCGACACAATCAGGTGAACAGGACTAACGGTTTTACGTGCTTTCCGAGCCACGGGGGTGTCACACAACCAACTTCCAGCCTCCAGGCTGTTGCTAAGAAATTCCCAATGGAAAAACCCAATAACTCTTTTTGCCCGACCTGGGAATTGAACCCAGGACCTTACGTTCAACAGTTGAACTTGCCACCTTGCTCTTCTATGTTCAAATATAGCGTGTTACAGAAAGGGTATATACCTACATATCAGAGGCGCGGATTCTTTTAGTGTTAACAAACCACATAGCAACATTTTTTTGATACCTATACTCACAAAATTATAAAGTTAAGAAACGTTTAAGTAAAAAATCTAATGTTCTTCACCCCATTTGTATGGATATACCCTTTCCGTAACCCGGTGTATATTACGTCCAAAACAAATACTCCACGGCCTAAATAATTCGCACGGTTTCATCTATAACTTGCCTAAGACGGTAATGTAACTAGTACTAAGCGTTAAAGGGGAGGCAAAACTTCTGTATAATCGTAGAGTATCAGTAGGTACGTAACTTAGTTCAAGTTGGTAACCTAATATTCTGGCAACGGTTAACATCAATCAACCTCGGCGTTTGTGTTGTAGGTAGACAGGGTCGACAGGAAAATTTCAATATAACCAGAAATGATTGCTGTTTTTTTTTTTTTTTGGTGGGTGGGAAATCATCAAATAACTTCTCCCGCCCTGGGCGGGCTAAAACCCACCCATGTTCCTTCTTGTGCCCTTTGCGTTCCGGGGGCGCGGTATCTCTTGCGAACAACCCGCAGCCCCGGCAGGCATCGGCCCTCAGTGGCCCCTTCCCTTTGCTGACATCTCTTTGAGGCGCGCGTGGAACACGAACGCGCCGTCGACACGGCCTGTCGTTATGCAACGTAAGGACGGTGAGCTACCCATTGCTCACCGTCCACAGGCCCGTAAAGTGATAGCCGTTGGCTGCTTACTTTGTCGACTACGTCCATCTTCCTAAAAATGTTTAGGTGGTGTGATCAGGGTCAGGGATCAGGATGAAATGATCAGGTGTTATGATGTTATTTTTACGCTGTTCAACTTTGACATATTTATTTATGATTTTAATTAACCTCTAGCTATTCCAGTTACTACCAACATGTATTGAGAGTTTGCCATGAATAATATAAGAAACATTAAATTAGATCATTATAATAATGAATAAGTCCTAAGTGCGACTGATACATTAGAGGTCTTGGGTTCGATTCCCAGGTCGAGCAAAAAGTGTTATTCGGTTTTTCTATTAAATTCTCAGTAGCAGCTCGGAGTTAGGATTTGTGCCCGGTTGATGGCAATAGACTCGCCCCCTATTACATAGGACCTAAACATACCGGCGAACTGTGAGTGTACATTGTTACACCTCTGCCTAACCCTTCGGGGAATACAGGCGTGATGGTATGTGTAAAAAAAAATACTCTTTATTTTAAATGTCTCACATTTAAATAGAATATGTTCACATGAGGCTGTAGTATAGCTTCATCTAAACCAAATCCATTAAAAGTTACTACATCAATTCCCTAAAACAGACCAAAATTAGTTGTGTTCTATGAATCACAATTGTATTTTAAATAGTTTAAGTTATAAGCACACCAATTAAGATAAATAGTGTTTCTAGTTCAACTTTACAATCCCTAAACCTTAGAACCTATAATTAAATTTAAACTTTTGCTTTGTCCCAGTACGAGAATTATAAAGGCTGACGTTCCTACCATCTTTCATTTTAATTGAAAGCAGCAGTAATAAGAATAAGATTCTCAATTCGGCAGCTTTTTTTATATTCTTAAAATTTCGTAATTTATACACACTAGTAGTTCTAATCTAACCTAACAATATATGGATACCTTGGTCTGAATATTTTTTTTTTAATGTATAAACCGATTTTCGTATTACAGAGCTGTTAGAGCCCCATAACAAAAGTGAGGTGGTATTCATGAATATGCTCTTTCATTCCCTGAAAAATGGCCAATAAAATAAAAGTCAACCAGCATTGGCAGACATTCCAAGAACTTCCCCAAAATTCCTTACATTCCTACAACCCGATCGTCACCGCTACCTCGCTAATGCAGAGTAAAATTACAATATCAAATTATTGGCTATGTATCAAATTGATGTGATGGGGAGTAATGCATTGATATTAGATTTCAATTTCACCGGACACGTGCCCTTTGTGCTGGATGACTGATTGAGTGAGTTAATATTGGAAGTGCTCACTTATACCTGAGTGAAATGGTTATATAGTGGTTTGGGCTAACGAAAATTGCGTAAATGTGTCTCGATGTTTCGATTTTCTGAAACTAGGTGGTCTACCTCCACCTCGGGAAAGGCGTTCCCCCAACTACATTTGGCCGGGACACGAGTGTCGCATTGAGCATTCTTCCGCACCGAGGTAGGTATTAGTCTGTCACCAACTCAAGGCGGGCCCCATCACCTGGTGCGGCCGTCAGCCACCTATGGCACTGACCCCAGAGAAGCCGGCGGGGAACACCACGCGCTCTTGACTCTCGGGCCTGTGTCTGTTCGGGCAACGGACAGACCCCGAGTCCACCGCCCGACGGGATGACAGCTTACCTCAAGTTCTCTGCACCAAAATTCACCAAGAGAGCTTTTTTTTCCACAATTTGTTCTAAAAGTATAAAATTTGCAACTATACTCGAGACAATTACACTATGAGTGCAACTAACATTCTGTGTAACATTCAGTGAGCTTGAGATGAGATGTCATATCACCTAAACACCTCATCATCATTTATAAGCCGACAGACGTTCACTGTTGGACATAAGCCTCCCGTACAATGACCGGTCCTGCGCTTTCCCTAAACACCATTTTTTTTGTGCGTCTTGGAAATCCTCATGTACTTCCTCCATCATAGCGGAGACGGAGAGTCATGCCGGATTCAAACCCCCAAAAACTATTCAAAGGGATATTTGTGCAGAATAGCGGTGTTGGTTTTAGATTTCGATTTTAGAGCATAACCCTACATTAGCCGGTATAATGAACATTTTCAATACCTACATATTACCATAAACACGATTGGCGACGTGCTGTTGGTCGACACGTTCTGTTATTAGTTTGCAAGCATATACCATTGTCCATCTCTTCGATAATGGCTTGGTTAACTTCGGCACTAATTCTGCGAATTAGTAACTTAATTATACTGTTTCGGTGTATTGGACTGTGAGCTGTTTGAATAAATGAAATCGACTGTGAATTTACTAGTGATTGCAGAAATCTGGCAATGTATTGATAGCGGCTTAGAGTGTATGTGGAGGGTATATGCTTCATATTTTATCAATGAATTACGTATAGGGAATGATTTTTGTTACTTATTTTTAACACACCATCACGCCTGTATTCCCCGAAGAGCTAGGCAGAAGTGTACCAATGTACACACACAGTTCGCCGGTATCTTCAGGTCCCATGTAATAGGGGGCGAGCCCATTGCTATTTACCTGGCACAAATCCTAACTCCGAGCTGCTACGGAGAATTTAATAGAAAAACCTAATAACACATTTTGCATGACCTGAGATCGAACCCAAGACCTCTAGCGTAGTAGTCGCGCTTAGGACAACTGTTTTAACTAGCCTGTAATATCCCACAGCTGGGCAATGGCCTCCTCTGAGTCCTTCAAAGTATCCTTTACTTGCATCGACATGAACCTGCCGTAGTGTTGTACATTTATTTCATTTCTTCCTGGGCCGGCCTCGGTGTTGCCACCCATTGAGTGGAGACTTGTCCAGGGGTAACTGTCCAGCGGCTGACGTGACCCGCCAATCTAATTTAACCCTGGCAGCCTTTTTTACAGTGATTATTTTTATATTATAGATGTAAAAACAGTTTGTTTGTTTGTAAGGAATAATCTATGAAAGAGCTGGACGGATTAAAAAAAACACTTATAGCAACCTACACCATAGCCAAATATTATAAATATTATTATTAGGCTATCTTTAGTGATGTAATTGACTTTAGTATGGACAAAATTGCAGGCAAAAGCTAAATTTAAGCCATACACACATACAATAAGTGCGGTAACCTCTTATATAAGCCGCTATGAGTCGTGAGCACAAACGTCAAGTTCGCCCGATAAACGGAACGAATGCTTGCAGCGTCGGCTCCCCAAAAAACCCAAAAACGAATCCAAAAACTCAAAAATAAACTTGACGTTTGTGCTCACGACTCGTGGCGGCTACAGTACCTGACGCAGTTGCATGCGCAGACAGAACTCAATGAACGCCCGCGCCTACTAATGACGGCTAGTTGTATGCTGTCTCTGATAAAAATACACCAGGATTACGCTCAAAAATCCTCAAGATCCCTTGATTTCTGGTCTTGTAATCTTTAAGGACAGTTTTCATAGTAGTTACTGGAAAATTTTCCTAGTTCAGTGACTACGACCACAATGTAAAATCGATTCAGTAATCCTATCTTTACTGAGAGCCGCACAGCAGTAATGAAAAGTACTCTTGTGAATATAAAACAGCTTGATTCATGTTTAACTGTTCCGTACTCTACTTGGAACCTTAATTGCTAAATAATATGAATTATTTTTAAATCATACGACATCTGGTATATTCTGTAAAATAGCCTTGTGAATTTAAGTCAAATGAGCTTAGGGTAAGTTGATAATACCTAGCATTAGGCTGCTGCGCCGTGGTGCGGAAAAATGCTCGGAATGATACCCGTGCCCAGG
Source organism: Caradrina kadenii (assembly GCA_947462355.1). NCBI lineage: Eukaryota > Metazoa > Arthropoda > Insecta > Lepidoptera > Noctuidae > Caradrina > Caradrina kadenii. Next base: position 12,122,634 of record OX381684.1, on the reverse strand, counting down.
CCAATGGCATTTGGAGGAACACCGTGGGCTTATCGGAAGGAGTTTGACACACCGCTCTGCTTTCCTCTAGGCGGAGGCAGTCCATGAGCATTTCCCTTCCTAGGCATTAGGCTGGGGAGAGAGCTCAACTCATTACGAACGAGACAATTACAGAATAATACTGCTGAAGCTAGGGCTTGAGTTTGGGAACTCACTTCAGGCTCACATCTATGTATCTACACTAATATAATAAAGCGAGCGATGAAAAGCTTTTTGTTTGTTTGTCTTTTTGTTAATCTCTGAAACTACAAAAAAAAAGTATCCTATGTACTATTCTAGACTATAATTTATCTCTGTGCCAAATTTCATCCAGATCCGTTTAGCCGTTCAGGCGTATTTGAATAACAAACATCCTTCTATCTAACCTTTCGCAATTATAATAGTGGTATGAGGAAAGTGATACACACACCCTTCGCCAAATAGTTTACCCCCTTTAAATTTTTACTTAAAAACAGAATGTCTTAACCTCTCAACCCAGCAGGGTGTCCTATTAGAAGTTTGTAATGTGGCCTTACCGTAACGGTTCGTAAACCCCACTTTATATTAGTTCCTCGAACGGATCGTTTAAGGTGAGTGCACATCGTGGAGAATTGCCAGTAATTTTTATAGTTACTCTAGTTTGTTGGTAAGTAAAATAGTCGTAAAAATGAAATAATGAAACAGATTGTAAAGTTTATTGTTTAGGTTTAACTGTCTTGTATATTTTGGGATAGATTTTGGAGTCATATCTTTATTTTAAAGCATTTGTTTTCGGGACAAAGCCGCAAGTTACTGAAAAATTTGTAAAAATTAAAAGTTTTCCTTTATGAATTTTCTACAAAGAAACCACTAATTAAACTTTAGACAAGAGGCTCATTAAAATGTCGCCAGTCAAATTGAAAAATAATATTTCAATAAGGCTTTTAAATCATCAGGACTTTCAATTAATTAATCAAATCGAAAACTTACGACAACTATGATGATTCTTATTTTATTGACGTCTTTTGTACCCAATAACCACCTACATACAAATTAGAGAATTGCCACATGGGTGCGTCACAACTAAACGTTGACGATTTCATACAAATATATAATTATGGCATATAAATATTCACGTTTACTGTACGGTACGGACCCTTCGGTCTCGTGGTCGCAAGCGCGACTAATGAGCGTGGGGTCCCGGGATTGATTCCCAAGTCGGGCAAAAAGTGTTATTGGGTTTTTCCATTAGGATTTGCTTAGTAGCAGCCCGAAATTTGAAAGTTGGTGGTGTGACACACCCGTGTCTCGGAAAGCACGTAAAGCCGTTGGTCCCGGCTGTCATTTGTAGATCTTTGACAGTTGTTACGGATAGTCAGAAGCCAGGAAGTCTGGTATCCAGTCTAACCAAGAGGTATCGTGTTGCCTATTAATTGGGTTGTGGATGTCAGATAGGCAGTTGCTCCATGTAAAACACTGGTACACAGCTGTATCTGGTTAGACTGGAAGCCGATCCCAACATAGTTGGGAAAAGGCTAAGTAGATGATGATGACTGTATGGTACGGTGCAACATCGAGTGCAATGGACAAGGCCAAGAGAGGCGAAGGAGGGGAGGGTTGTGCAATGTGACGTTAAAGAGCATCGCAACACAATCCGTGGGGGTCAAAGGGATGGTGGTGCGCTTTTAAGTAATATATATTGACGCTGCGATATCGCAGAAAACACGTATCACTGCGGCCCTTCAACACACGTGTGACACTCAGAGCGTCTTTTTTTTGTTGCGTATGGGAAATCATTAAATGACTTTCCCCGCGCTGGGCGGGGCGGGAGGGAGTGTCAGACTTTTACTGACTAAAACCCACCCATGTTCCTTCTTGTGCCCTTTGCGTTCCGGGGGCGCGGTATCTTTTTCGAACAACCCGCAGACTCGGCAGGCATCGGCCCAGAGTGGCCCCTCCAAACTCAGTGCGTCTAAGTTACGCTGGGACGACGTCACTCAGCGCAACGCATCCGTGTGGCATTTCTCTTATTGGAGGAAGCAAAATATTCCTAAAACGATAAGAATGCTGAATTGCTCAGAAAACTCGTACACATTTGCTTATCGGAAACGAATAGAATTTTATCTCCCTTCCCTTTATTATTATAGTCATGTGGTGTCTTTTGTTTATATCATGAACGTGAATCGCTCTTAATGGCTGTCAATTGAACACGAATGGTTTAATGATCGAAGATTAAATGGATTGGTGCCGATCCCCTTGTACACAAACTAATAAATTACCTAAATAATAATGCCAGCTTTCTATTGTCATACAGCAAGGAAACGGTTTCTTCTTATACAGAGAAGGCACGAGCATTAATCACCAATCGCTTAAAGCGGATTGGCGATTTCAGACTTATGTTAATTTGAAGTTCAGGTTTCCTCACGATGTTTTCGTTCACCGATGTCAGTGATGCTCTAGATAAACTCAGGACTTAGGCGTGCTTACGACCACTAAACCAACAGAGCAGTCGTCAATTTGTATCTTTAATGACACGGTTATAAATGAAGATTCACAAGCCAAGTTTCGTATAGTATAAGATTAGGAAAGTCAGTCTGGTACTCACATCACAAGGTATTGAACCCGCAACCTGGTGCTTAGGGAGCGAGTCCATAAACTGACTACTTTGTTGCTGTCAATATTACTCTAAGCTGTAAAGGTAGCTAGCAAAACATGTTGCCTTAATATCGCTAAGAGCTGCTCTTGTATCGTAACTGTAAACATGAAAGTAGGTACCAATAGTTGGATACATTGTCACCATAACCATATTACAAGGAGTATTTTACGAACATTTTTATGTTTGTTTTATACCGTGTTTATCTAACATTATCTATGTTAGATAAACTTAAAAATGCAATCATGAGCCGTACTTAAAACACTCTGTAAAATATATACAGACTGACTTTTGATTTATGTACTAGCCATTTTTCAGAAAATGACAGTACGACAAGACTACCTGAGCTCATCTTTAGATATCTAGTGTGTGTACCCTTTTAATTATTCTTTAAACTTTGCGTCCATGTGTACCCATAATATAAAATAGTAAATAAGTACTTGGATATCACAAAACTGTATCCTGCCGACAAACTATACAGCAGTTTGGCAGCATATATGTGTATTTTTCTATGTAACTTTACTGGAATGAATAAATCTATACTAATATTAAAAAGCTGAAGAGTTTGTTTGTTTGTTTGGTTGAACTCAGGAACTACTGGTTAGAATCGAAAAATGCTTTTTGTGGTAAATAGTCCATTTATCGAAGAAGACTATATGTTATACAACATCACGCTACGACACACGGGAGTGGAGCAGTAACCAAAGACGTAACTTAATGCGGGTGAAAAAACTACGCGGACGAAATCGCAAGTAGAAAAAAAAAATAAAAACTCATGAATACCAAGTTTGAAATAAGATAAAAGTTAGGTGTTCCAAACATTTAGATATTATTGTAGTGTATATTTTTTAAATTATATTTCAGAATTAATCCCATAATAAAAATTGTTTATTGCAACAAGTACTCCATCTCCCCTGAAAAATGGCCTATTAATAAAAAGCCAACCTATATAAAAACTAGTCGTCACACTTGAACGTAAGTGAGTGATGTGTCTTTTGACTCTCATACCAGAAAAATCCCCAGGAAGCCCCAGCATTGCTGCTGTGCATCTGATACCAAGTACATTTCGACATATTCCTGTATTTATCCTTAAAATTTCAGCCATGCTAAAACGACGTAGGTTTATCGATTCTGACATCTCTTTCTCAATTTATAGAGCATCTTTTCCACTATCTCATTGCAATGGGCAATTTTGTTCTCGCTCTTTTGTATTTACAATTAAAAAAAAAAATTTCATTACGTACTTATAAAAAAAACGAGCGAGATATGCAGAACCATTCATAACATTTAAGACCTTTCACGTAACATATTATTTCATGCAAATACAGATATTCTATTCTGCAAAGTGAAATCACTCGTTGCTTTGAATTAATTTACATAGATTTAATCTGATTAATATTCGGGACCGTGTGTTTTTGACTAATTAATGGCAAGACGTATGATCTTTCGCGTCTTATGCCTAATTAACCTTAATTAATATAATATCTAAGAGGTGCCCTCTACGGGGCCTTTTAGTTTAAAACAGACGAACCTCTAATGGCATCAACCAAAGCATCTAATTCAAACTACAAATTGAAATTTCTCATGTCTGTATCAAGTCCCAATTACCATATCGTAATATCTCACCGAGCTATGGAAACGAAAACTGTATTTTTAATAAAGTGCTATAAAAGCTACTATCGCTTGGACGTTTTAATTAGATGTAACTTTATAAGTTCTATTCTTGATTTTATCAGGTTCAAAAGTTATTAGACTTACAGCTTGGAGCCGAAAGACGTTTCTTACAGTAAAATAGTTTTGCCTTTAATTTGTTTAAAGTCGGTTTCCAAGTTGGTTCGGTGTGATCCACAACGCAAACATTGTGGTTTTGTTTAACAAACAACAAACGACAATAAATTAAAGACAATTGCAAAGTACTTGCGATGATAGTAATTTAGTGAATACGTAGGTAGGTACATAAGTAGAGACTCCTTAAAGAAAAATCGAATCTAGAACATTGACAAACAGCCGGTGTATTCAGTAAAAATCTACCTCGGCGAATTTAGCAAGGGTGAGGAGACCTGTTTTTTCCACCTACTGCATTTACTATGTACCTATGATGATCCCTAGACGATAGGGATTAACAGCCCACTTCAAGCTCCCTTCATCTCAATTCACCGAGAGACATTTTTCCAGAATATACCGGTTGACAAAGAGATATTTTGCGTTTATAATTTATGTACTCATGAAGGGCTTTTCAGTGGGCCTAGCATGACCTCACCAACGTAAAAGTATTTCCGTTTGAGTCGATTTTTAATTAGAAATACAAGTAGGATGCATTTTCCATGGTTGCGGAATTTGTTCGAAATTCTCACCGAGGCCCTGGAACGAAGAGGGCATTGGGAGGAACACGGATGGGTTTTAGTCAGTACAAGTCTGATATTCCCTCCGCTCCGCCCAAAGCGGAAGAAGTCATTTGATGATTTCCCATTTATAAAAAAAAGCACTACGGTGCATTTTGGTTTAATTTAACACGAAACTGCCCCATTAGCCTAGTGTTCCTAAGCGCGACTGCTACATTAGCGGTCTTAGGTTCGATATTTAGGTCAAGCAAAGTGTTAATGGGTTTTTCTATAAAATTCTCAGTAGCAACTCGCAGTTAGGATTTGTGCCCGGTTAATGGCAATAGACTCGCCCCCCATTACATGAAAAATAATAACATACCGGCGAACTATGACAGTACATTGGTACAGTCATTTTAGGCCTTGAGAATAAAGGCGTGATGGTAATGTGTGTGTGTTGACCACGAAATACACAATTATAGTATCACCCATTGATTTGAATAAAGCCTTTTAACTTAAGAAATATTATTCGCGAAACCGGTATTTCCAATCTATACATATAATAAAATCGTAGCGAAGCCAAAACTGTACATTTAATATTTTTGAAAAAAAGTGATTGCTACGAGGTCGGGTAATGATTCTAATGCCGAAAATATGGTTTTTAGAATTTTTGTCTGTTTGTCTGTTTGTCTGTTTGTCTGTTTGTCTGTGCGTTTGAACACGCTAATCTCAGCCGTGGCTTAACCGATTTGAATGCGGTTTTCACTAATGTATTGCGGTAAGCTCCACTTAAAACTTAGGCTATAAATTATCACGCTATTTGCTTTGGGGGATGAGCAATGTTGCATTATGTCCGAGTTCTTCTACAGATTCTCACGGGATTGAAAACAACGACATATAATGTAAGAATATTGTAAATAGCTGCGGAATTGAACTTCTAAAATAATTATCATCACGCTATACCTTCAAAGAGTTAAGCAGTCAATAATGGCAAACTAGAACGGCTATTTTAGAGTTATTTCCGAAGTAGTAAATAGTCTAATGATTTGATGACCGCCTTGCAAATCGCTGAACGTGAGTTCGGTCCTCAATAACAGTTTTACTTTTTGTGTTTTTTCAAACATTTTTTTTCGTACAGGTAGATTCCCAACAATAATAAAATAAAAGTATGCATAACTTCTGCCATAACATTGATTTTCTTACTTATTTTTTTAAATCTTTTAATATTAAAGCAGAAAATAATGTCTGTACATAGTCTATTTATACTTATAATAAAATCGTAGCGAAGTCAAAACTGTACATTTAATATATTTAAAAAAAAGTGATTGCTACGGGGTCGGGAAGCGATTCTAAATATTTGTCTGTTTGTCTGTTTGTTTGTTAGAGCATCACGCAAATACTGCCGGACAGATCCGTTCAATTTTTGTATTGTATACATTCATCATAGGCCAAAGTTGGTCGTGAGCTATAAATTATCGCGCTATCTACTTTGGGGGATGAACAATGATGATACAGATTACGACGGGTTTCAAAAAAGATGAAACAAAATATAACAATACTTTAGATGGCTGAGGATTGAACTGCTGAAATAATTATCATCACGCTATACCTTTAAGAAGCTAAACAGTCAATCATGGCAAAACAGAACGGCAATTTCAAATATTTTTCTATTGAATTAAATAGTCTAATGGTTCGTTGACCGCCTTTCGAATCGCAGGGCTTAAGTTCGGTCTCGGTATAATGATTTACATTTTGTGATTTTTTAAATATTTCTTTTGAATAGTAGAACATTTCCAAACAATAATAAAATAGAAGTAGTCATTCTTATACAGTAACGCTTAGCTTGCTTATTTTTTCTTTATTATTTTTGCAGAAAAGAATGTCTATAATACATAGTTACTAAAAAACAGCAAATTGAAGTCAAAAGTTTTCATCGAAAAAATAGAAACTGATAGGTGTGCAAACGATAGTAGAGCGGAAAATATACGTATTGTTAAAGAATTTATGTCTATTTGACTCTTTAATTTTAACAAAATAGTCTTTAAATGTCGGGCCAACACATGACTGTATTATTGCGCGATTTAAATTTTTCTTTTCACGTCAATGATACCCCTTTTTTTAAGGATGGGAAATCTTTAAATGACTTCTTTCGCTCTGGGCGGAACGGAAGGGAGTGTCGGACTCTTACTGACTAAAACACAAAGTGTTCCTCCTAATGCCCTTTGCGTACCAGCGCCGCGGTGACTCTTTTGAATTCCGCAACCCTGTTAGACACTGGCCCTGGCGGGCCCCATCTTACAGTACTGACATTTCTTTGAGGCGCACGTGGAACACTACGCACCACCGACCCGGGATCGATGATACCCCTAACAATAATTTACATCGGTTAAGAAAAGTAGGTGGCCGCTTTTACTGATGCGTCAATTGCACTGAGTTTCAGACGGGTATATGATGCCCTCTTTTACCAAATTATGTTTGCAGCGGCCTACTTAAATGCGCAATCTATTCAATGCCTTCCAGATACATCACTGAAGTTCACTACCAGGAGGTAGGTAGTCTCACTAATTCAAGTAGTCATGAGGTGCTGGATATCTTCCTTCACACAATCTGCTTTGCTCTTTGGGTGGTGGGCTTTGTAATTAATAGTTAGGCTATTTCGCTATTTGTAATAAATAATGAGGTTAGGTAAGCATTATTGTTCTTGGACATGTTTTGGATTGCTATAAAATATACACAATACTGCAGATTACGTACATATTACACATACCATCACGCCTGTATTTCCCGATGGGTTAGGCAGAGGTGTAACAATGTACACCCACAGTTCGCCGGTATGTTTAGATCTCATGTAACAGGGGGCGAACCTATTGTCATTAACCGGGCACAAATCCTAACTCCGAGCTGCTACTGAGAATTTCATAGAAAAACCCAATAACACTTTGCTTGACCTGGGAATCGAACCCAGGACCTCTAGCCTAGCAGTCGCGCTTAGGACCACTAGGCTAACGAGGCAGTTCCTATGAAAGACAGTGGGAGATATTTTATCCTATGAAATAAAAAACATGACGTCATTAGCCACAAGGAGTTAAGCAGTCAATTATAACATGGTATGGGAATTGCTATATTTTTTTATTATTATTACGCTATTTACTTTGTTTAGAGAATAGCTTCGGTGTTTAATGAAAGCCATGTAAGATATTTTGTGTGAGTTCGATCCCAATTGATTGTTACTTTTTGACATTATTTTAATTGGTACCTAATTCAATTGTTTTTATTTTCGATGGGGATAGGAGCGCCGCACCACAAGGATTCTCTGACGCAGGTACTCTCTGGTCACAGTTGTTTCGGGAGCTAACTGTTTCGGTTTCGGCGCTAGGACACGCCTTGGTGTTATCACTGTAGGATCACAAAGGACATTGGAAGGAACTCGGATGGGTTTTAGCCAATAACAGTCTGACACTCCTTTCCACCAGAAAGGAAAAAATCATTTGACGACATCTCATGCTTAAAAAAGGGACCTCCCAACTTCGACACTTCATACAAGTGTTGAACGATTTATGTGCAAACGTTTTTTGTCCAAAATTTTAACGTCTGTCCTGAGCCACGCCACCAAAAAGTGTACTTATATTCAAATGACAAAACAGAAATAGATTAGCAACAACAGAAACTGTACCAAAATCAATTTCACCCATAGAAAAATTCCGTGACAGTCGTTCTTCTGACGTTGAATGTCTCACAGACTTCACGCTTTCAGGATGCAAGTTGAATCAAGCATCAATCATGAATTATGCATCGCATTCGAAATTTCTTCTTATGGGTAGGTACTATAAACAGAAGATGTTCTACATGCTTAAGAAAATTCTATAAATGGAAATTTATTGTGTAGTTTACGGTTCCAAAGATAAGGGATAATTTGTGAGGTAAAACTTTGCTTAGTCTTTTAAGAAGTCTTATGCTTACTGTTTTTTGTCCATACTTTCTCCCAAAAACTTTACATTAATTTGGTTCTAACACGAAGCTCAAATTTTGTTGGCTGTTGCTCTGATTATAAGATTCATTTCTTCGGTCTTGATACTAGACAGATCGCAGCTACAATGTGAGGTATAATGTTAAAGCAGTGCCTATTAAAGATGCTGTTTAATGGTTTGAGAAAGAAAAGTAAGTAAATTTTGAAACCACATCATAGTATTATCTAAAGGGATAGTAAAGCCACATATACTCTCCTTACGCCAATTATGTTTTAGCCCCAGGTATGGCGTAAGCCTATTACCAGCCGAGCACAAATCCAGACTTCAAGCGACTACAGATAAATTCTTTAAACCTAAAGTCGTAACTATTAGCAGTCACCTTAGCAACCATTTGACCTGCTTGGAAGATTTTGATAACATAGTATTCAATACTTATTTAGTTAAGTAACACTTAGGTCGACGTGAGCGAAGCCGCGGGCAACAGCTAGTTTAAAATATGATCGTACCTACGATACGTTTATATAGTGCGCTTGTGCGAGACACTCAGGTAATTATTGATTGAAGGTAAATGGAGTGTGGTGGGACAGATTAATGTTTGTTACCATGACGACGTAGTGGTTTCCTGTCTGTGTAGTTCAATGAACTTGGTTTTGACTTCATGTTAACCTTTTAAGGGAATTATAGACGGTGCGTCGCTCCCTGCAATTATAAGTTTGACGTGTCTATGTGTCTGTCTGTGGCATCGTAGCTCCCGAACGCAAGAACCGATTTTGATTTTGTTTTTTTTTTGTTTGAAAGGTGAATGAATCGGGAATGTTTCTTAGCCATGTTGGAAATCGATTCAGCGCTTTCAAAGTTATCAGCTCTTTGGTTAGCTGCGGTAGTGATTTTTATTCTTCTGTCGGGGGTTGTTAAAATTTTGTGTTTTAGTTATATAAATGTAAATGTACTTCTATATTAATAATACAATGAATAAGCACTAAACTCGAGAACTGCTGGACGAATTCGGCTGATTCTTTTTTGTTTTATTCTTAATTTCCTGAACAAGGTTAGTATGAATGAACATTTTTGGAAGGTCTACTGGAAAAGACTTATAATTTGCACCCGTTTGAAGCCGAGGCAATTTGTTAGTCCATATCTGTACTCTATATTAATATTATAAAGAGGATAGATTTTTTGTTTTTTTTGTTTGTTTGTAACGTATAGGCTCCGAAACTACTGGACTGATTTTAACAAGGTTTTCACCAATAGATAGCTATATTATTTCTGAGTAACATAGGTTATATAACATCACGCTACAACCCACGGGAGCGGAGCAGTAACGAAAAACGTAACATAACGCGGGTGAAATAAGCCACGCGGACGAAGTCGCGGGCAGGTCGTCAAGTAGGCATATAAATATGATATATTACATTTTGTATGGAGCACGCTAACGTTTTTGTTTACAAACCTGAATTAGGCACACTATGTGTTTAAACGTTGGACATCGTGACAATTTCTTACGCACTTTTATCACAGATTCAGTTCATTATTCTAGACATACCTACAACCTACCTGATACTAATAGAGCACAGTAGTAGTAGAGCTCTTTGTAAAGGAGCTCGTCCGGGGAAGTACTACTACCATACCTATACCCATACCGTTTCTGCCGCAAAGCAGCGTTGCTGTGTTCCGGTTTGAAAGGTATGGGTGCCGGTGTAATTACAGGCACATGAGACATTTCAACTTTGTCTTTGGGATGGTAACGCATTTGCATTGCCTCTAATATGGCAGATGTCTCTAGCTGTAGCGGTGACCATTCAACATCAGGTGGACCGAAGGCTTTTCTTGCCATCCAAAGATGGCACACAAAACATATAGGTACACCACAGTGTGTGTTGTTCTGCCTATACCATTGTGAAGGTATTATAATTCGTTCTTCCTTGAGTACATTTCAGATTATTTATGTAGTTGCTTTTTGAAATTGCACCCTCCCTGTTATCTCTTCACCACCTTTGTTCCATTGGAAGAGAATGCCAACGTTTTGTTACAAATACCCGAATACCTTAACTTCAAACAAATTAACAATGACAGCAAACTAAAATCCCACCAGCTACGTTTAATTACAACTTATGTTAGTCAAGTTGTGATGTAAATTCTTAACGGTGTTATATACTTCTTGTTCACCAGTGCACTGTGAATAATGAGAAAAGTTCCGCAGTATTGTGCGACAAACACTATGTTAACTAGCACTAACTGCGAGAGGAGATGGAAACTGGGTTTGTATGATTATTTATTTCTTACTGTACTACCTGTGCTTACGGCTTTGTTGAATTTGTAAAGCGAACATAACATGCCATCATGCCTTCAATCACCGAAGGGTTAGGCAGAGGTGTACCAATGTAAACCTACAGTCCGGCGGTATGTTTAGGTCCCATGTAATAGGGGGCTAGCCTATTGCCATTAACCGGGCACAAATCATAAATCAGACCTGCTACTGAGAATTTCATAGAACTACCCAATAACACTTAGCTCGACCTGGAATTTGAACCCAAGACCTCTAGCGTAGCAATAGCACTTGGGTACACTAGGCTAGCGAGGCAGTTTTTTTTTATTTTCACCTCTAAGTCTATTATTAACTAAAACACCTAATTATAAATTATAAAAATCTGCGACAAAAATCCGCGACTGTACCGGCGTGATCATTTTTACCCGCGGTAAGCTACGTCCTTGTTTACTGCTCCGTTCCCGTCGATTGAAGCGTGATGTTATATAACTTATACTTTTCCTCATGAATCTGGCTCATCATTATCATATCTGTTGCAGGACGTCCACTGCTGGGCATAGGCTTCCCCTACAGATTTACAAAAAGACCGGTTGGCAGCGGCCTGCATCCAGCGTCTTCCTGCGGTCTTAATCAGAAATTTAAGCATTAAGAAGAATCTGGCTATCTTATACAAAAATACTGTTTCCCATCCGACTGAGAGTTCCAGAGGTACGCGCGTTTAACCAAACAAACTAATAACTCTTCAGTTTTATTATATTAGCAAAGATGAAAAGGTATGTACAGCACAATTTATAAAAGAGAAAGAAGAAAACTTATAGGACATCAAAAACGTCGTTTATATCGCCGTCAATGGGACAAGTGCCCTAAAAATACCAGCGCTCTGGTCATATAAAGAGTCGATCACTCATTTGGCAATGTTCTAAGAATATTGCGAATTTTTTTTTTCAAATAATTGCAAACATACGGAGACGATTTTCATTAAAGTAGAGCTTAATGAAGTCTACTGCATATCTAGATACTATCTAATATACTATTTATAAATTCACATAATCCTACACCCACATCAAGATCTGAAAAACGATCTTGATCCGTTGAAATAGGGTCTAAACCAAATACAACGGATCAAGACTATTTTTTTTTTACATTTGTAGCCTTCCAAACAAATCTAAAAAAAGAACAGAAGCAGAATCACTTATTCATTATGAATTTCGACAATGAACTTATTTAATTCACGACAATAAGAACGAGATCAACTGAAAAGAAAGTTTCACGCCAAAAAAAATCTTCAAAAGAAACTTTTAATTTTCAATTAATTGATACAATTTTCTTTTGAAGATACCTTAAAAGAAATACAATTGAAACATTAGTTAATTGAATTTGAAGCCAACGATAATGATCAACTTGGAAATTAACGAAAACCAATTTCTAAATGACTGAAAACATACCATCAATCAATTCCAGAATTAGTATTAGATTCAAAAGAGACTTAAAGTCGTTGCTTTTAAAGATTATATTAAAAGGGTTTGCCTAATGGATTTGTAATAATTCTGACAAAGGACGTTAGCCGCAGATTTATTTCACTGCTGTAAAGTTTTTCGCTTACGAAGGCCTTCAAGAAGACTTGTAAAATCAATCCTGAATAGTGCAACATTAAATTCGACTTAGATTTTCAGACTTTTGATAATACAATACTGGTAATCATTACTAATTAATTAGGGTTTTATACCCTTTAAGATAGTTGATCTAATGGTGTTGATCCACGATATTATTTTTTTAATTTGAAAAGACAACTTTGAGATTGATCCCATAGAGACCAAAATCGGTTTAGTAGCATGGTTCTTAAATCAAAATAACAGAAAAATATGTCATCGAAGTAAACGAAATGGCGTATTTTTCTTATGTCTTTTAAGCGGTGTTGTCAATTAAACTTGTTAAAGGTAAGCGATTTGGTTGCAATCACAACCAGTTTTTGTTTTTAACCCCCGACGCAAAAACGACGGGTTGACGAAGTTTGACGTGTATGTCTGTGGCATCGTAGCTCCCGAACGCATGAACTGATTTTAATATTTTTTTTTATGTTTGAAAGGTAAATTAGTCGGGAGTGTTTTTAGCTATGTTTGATGGAAATCGGTTGAGCGGTTTCAAAGTTATCAGCTCTTTTGTTGGCTACGGTAGGAAATTTCATTCTTCTGTCGGCGGTGACTTTAAATTTTTAAATTTGTGTTTTTATACTGTATAATGAAAATCCGAATTATAAATAAATAAATGGCTTTTTTCTCAGAGTTCTTAGTCTCTGTAGGTAACATTTAACGTGGTATCAGCGCCGTTTTTAAAATCTTTTAAAGTGTAGGTGTAGGGAAACTTTGAACATTGTTGTAAAACAACTGTAGGTATTTGAAGTTCATTTTTGCTAATCAGTATATAAAGTATATAAGCCGCTAAGTACTTCGATAGTCTTATATACTTCACGTTTAAGGAAATTCTAATTAAATACAATGCGTTGTTTTAACAGATTTTAATTAGAAACCTCCTTCCTTTGCTTTCTTTTCATAATATTTTTGTATACATTGTATCTTTATTTAGGGTCTAAAGGGTGTTTATAAAGCGGAGAGCTTCCTCTTTATAAAAGTAATTTACAAAGTTGTTATCACCCAGCGTAATTTAACTGTTTACAGGCTTTGCAAGGAAAGCAATAACAGTGGTTTAAAAGTTCATAATTTCTATAAACTTATTAAAAAATGTACCACCCACAGTCTCTTATTAAGCGGTTAGTATTATTTCATTATTATTTTCGTAGTATTAATTTACTATTATTTCTGTTATTTTAGATTTGTAAACAACTTTTCTGTCGCATTTTTATTCAGTTGTATATTTTTTTTAAAGTCGGTCTTAAAGTAAACTCGCACCCATTTCTGTTTGTTCTATTAATAGAGTTGAAAATTGTGCGGAAGATTTTATTCCACGCAGTATTTAACACTACGTGCAAATCAAGCAATTTTCAACTTTATTTCTTACGAAAATTAGTTCATTATCAATTAATTAATAAAAACTGCTAAAGGCTAAAGTTGTTTTGTTTGCGGCGCTGACTGAGGTTAAGACTTGGGCTAGTAGATATTAAAATTAATTATTTTTTGCATATTGTGTGTACAAAAAAATAATTAGATTTAAAGTGTTGCAACTGCCCCGTCGGTCTCGTGGTCGCAAGCGCGACTGATGAGCGTGGGGTCCGGGGTTCGATTCCCAGGTCGGACAAAAAGTTTTATTGGATTTTTCCATTAGGATTTGCTCAATAGCAGCCCGGAGTTTGGAAGTTGGTGGTGCGACACACCCGTGACTCGGAAAGCACGTAAAGACGTTGGTCCCGGCTGTCATTCGTAGAACTTTGACAGTCATTACGGATAGTCAGAAGCCAGGAAGTCTGACAACCAGTCTAACCAAGAGGTATCGTGTTGCCCAGTAACTGGGTTGTGAAGGTGAGATAGGCAGTCGCTCCACGTAAAACATACATATGTATTCAGCTACATCCTATTAGACTGAAAGCCGACCCCGGCATAGTTGGGAAAAGGCTAAGTCGATGAAGAACGTGTTGCGACTGCTTTGCGGCAGAAATAATAGTGGTAGTACTTCCCCGGTCGAGCTCCTTCACAAAGAGCTCCACCTACTGCTACTGCTACTAATCTTGAATAAAAAACGCATTTATCTACATGATTTCTATATTATCTAACAAACAATAACGTATAACTTAAAAAGATTTATTTTTAAGGTGACGCTAACTCTTCATCGTATCATCTTCACTTAAAAAGAATGTCAAGTGAAGATGTTTTTTTTTTTTTTTTATTTTTTTTTTTTTTAAATCATCTTCACTTGACATTCTTTTTATGCTTGAGATTGCGTTTGTTGCTGTTGTTGTTGTTGATTTTGTTGTGTTGGTGTCTGACTGGGGTTATACGTTATCATAAGTAATTCTGGTTCCATAGGCGTGGACGGAGGATTTTGTAGTATTTTTAAAAACGCAAGGAGAACTATCATGTCGTGACATAACACACCTGCAACACATAATAAGATTATTAGTTTTAAATAGTAAATATATATGAATGTATATTTTGGCTCGCCCACTATTACATGGGACTGGGACTGGAACTGTGGGTCTACATTGGTTACACATCTGCTTAACCCCTTGGGCAATACAGGGGTGATGATATGTATGTGTAGTTTTAAATACTCTAACAACCAGATGAGTATGGAGTGTGCATATGTTGAGTTTTTCCATTAAGATTTTCTCAGTAGCAAGTCGGAAAATGGAAGTTGGTGATGTAACACCTTTGCTTCGGAAAGCATGTAAAACCCGTTGGGCATGCGCCTGATCTTTCCCCGGTCGGATTGCGGTCCCATCAGACTATGAAAGTTAGGAAAGATGAAGTGCCCCTGTGTTCGCGTACACACTAACACGGTGTCCTGCGTGCGCGACGAATGCGACGCGACGCGACACGATGCAATGCGATGCTACACGCGACAAGTATCCTAAGTGATTTTGGTCATTACTTCTCGAACCATGGAGAAGTACAGTACAAT
Source organism: Caradrina kadenii (assembly GCA_947462355.1). Classification (NCBI taxonomy): domain Eukaryota; kingdom Metazoa; phylum Arthropoda; class Insecta; order Lepidoptera; family Noctuidae; genus Caradrina; species Caradrina kadenii. Next base: position 12,106,857 of record OX381684.1, on the reverse strand, counting down.
TTTGCTTGTAGTTCGTGGCAGGGTACTTTCTGGACTCGTTATGCACTAAAGTATCTCATGCGTAAGTATGCCCATCCGTTTGGCCCCCGTGATCGAAGTCGATCTGGATTATTACACTTATTTATATTATTACAATTACAAAAAAAATAACTGCCTCGTTAGCCTACTGGTCTTAAGCGCGACTGCTACGCTAGATGTCTTGGGCTCGATTCCCAGGTCAAGCAAAAAGTGCTATTGGGTTTTTTCTGTGAAATTTTCAGTATCAGCTCGCAGTCAGGATTTATGCCCGGTTAATGGCAATAGGCTCGCCCCCTATTACGTGGGATCTAAACATACTGGCGAACTGTGGTTGTACCAATGTGCACCTCTGCCTAACCCTTCGGGTAATATAGGCGTGATGGTATGCAAAAAAATAACTTACAGCAAATAGACAGCGATAATAACAGGAAAAACATAGCAATCACGAAGTGCATAATTTCATGACCAATTCGTATGAAGTATACTGTACCTAGTACTCCAAGTATAGTATTATATGTTGCTATAGCTATACACAACCATACTGCTAATTGCAAAATAAATTCTTTGCTCTGAAATAATAATATTGCCATTATTTAGTTATTTCTTAAAAAATTTTATAATATTTCAGAAGAACCGCTGGAATGGCCTTGGTAGCGGTTTGGTGATAGAAGTAGGCAAGGAAAAGTTGTACCTACCGACTTTCATCTTTTATGGATCAACGAAAGGTCTAAAAGTCAAAGATTAAAAATATACCTTTACAAGAATATTCGAGTAAATCTACGCATGCTCCAAAAGTAATCAAAGGGTTAGTTTTGTCAAAGTAGGGTCATCGAAAATTCCTTATACTTCTTTTGGGCCCAAATCCGGATGGATAAAATCTCAAAGATATTTTAAGATAACACTGATGTTGATATTGTATTGTTAACGAGCGTATGCCGAAGGCAAATTGAAGTTTCTCAAAGAAAACTTGCGCACATATTCTCTTTTGTGCGACCTACAAGCCCGAAGCGAAGGGATCCAAAGGTGGGTTTATGATAAAATCGGAATCCCTTAAATGTCTTTTGTTGATCTTGAATACGATGACAGAATCGTTCGGTTTTATTGTCAAAGCTTCCTTTTGGATTCTTTGGGAAATAAAACGTTGGTACGAGCAAAAATTCTCGCAGTTGGAAATATCATTTTGGATTGTTGAAGGAGTGGCTTAAGAGTCCGTATTGTTCAATACGATTGACCGTATTTGCAGACATGACATTCTGACAATGTGGTTTTAAATCGGAAACGGTATTGAATGTCGGTAATACTAATTAGATATTTAGAAGAGATAAGCAAATTTAAATTAGCCTCGCCTAATTTCAAATATGCTTCTAATTAGCAGTGAGTGCTATACTGTGATAATCTTTGCCTCTTGGTTTTTTATGTCATTTGCTAGTAAATAAGCCGACTGCACATGTAATGTTAAAGAATTACTGCTCCAGTATAGACATTTGCAGTACTATAAACCTCGCAGATGTGTTACCGTCCCGAATCAGAGATGAAATGTGTCATTTGCACTAATCACCAATCATCGGCACTCATACCCTTGATACCGGAGCACACGCGATAGAAATATGTACAGTGGTAGTACTTTCCCGGACGAGATGCTTCACAAAGAACTGTACCACTACTAAAATATGGCCATCCAGTTAAAAAGAATCTTACCTCTATAGCGCCTATAATCAGAAGTGTAGCACTTACAGTCTGCAGTGGTATTATTAGCAGGATCATTAACTTTAACATCGTTGCAAAGCCCCCTTCGCTGTATGCTTTGATCAAAAAGAAAAGGCCAATGTAGCAACATATTGAGAACTGAAATGTAAAAAAAAAATAACACAACATACTACGACGCCTGTATTCCCCGAAGGGTTAGGCAGAGGTGTAACAATGTACACCCACAATTCGCCGCTATGTTTAGGTCCCATTAAAATCCGTTGCGTATTTCAAAAGATCTAAGGGTACATACAGAGGGAGCGGCTTTGTTTTCTATACTAATATTATAAAGAGGAAAGATTTTTTGTTTGTTTGTAACGAATATGCTCCGAAACCGCTGGACCGATTTGAACCATTTTTTCACGAATAAATAGCTACTTTATTCCTGACTAACATAGGCTATATAACACCACGCTGCGACCAAAGGGAGCGAAACAGTAACGTAAGACGTAACTTAACCTATTGACCGCCGCAGTCATGTATTAGTTGACAAACCAAAGTGTGCCCAGCATGCCACGGTCACGATCACATGACAGATTTTTAAATGTAAATAAAACTCGTAAAACAACATCGATATAATTCCGAACTCAATACTATTTTGTAGGTGTTAAAGGATGAATTCGTAGCTTGGCGTTGAGGGCACGTTTTTGCTTTTTTGACGCGGCGATCAAAAGGTTAACGCGGATGAAATAAGCCACACGGACGAAATCGCGAGCAGACGGTAGTATGTACTATGTAAAGAAGATGCTATTCTTAAAGATACACGTGGACCATTCTATCTTTATATCTGTGTAATCTGACCTTACTTGGTTGTTACAGCATTAAAATTGAACGCCAATAATGGTTCGGTAAACATTTGTGTGTATGTGTGCACTGGGCATGTATACATTTGAACCACAGAGTACGTGGATGCACCAGGGCGGTCGGCGGTTGCTATGATTCTGTCATTCTGTGCACTGTGGGTCGAACTGACTAGGAGCCTATTCATGTTTCCATGTAACCGTTTCAGTGACTATTGATATTTTTTGATTGATAATTGACTTTGCTTCGTCTCATGTTGGCTTTCACCTAAAATTCAGAATTATTTGGTCGCATGGCAGTTAAGAAAATAAGCTTACTTACATATTTGATCCAACCTAAACAAATAATGGCATCACGAATTACATGTCTCCTGAATTGTAGCTCTTGTGGTGTGAGCGGTCTAAATGACGTACTAATATACATTTTCTTATTGAATCATGGACGTCACCTTCTTCTATTTCGGTTTTTTATGTAATAATTTTGCAATGATATCATTACACTTGAAATTTGGATATGTTTTTGCTTTGAGATGCTCGGAGCTTGTTTTGACATCGTGTGACTTTTAATCATAGATTTGTACCTGTGGACACGCCATATCTGCGAATAAGGCCGCCTATTAGTGTGTGTTTCGACGCGTTGCCTACGAACATAAGCTTTATTTCAATCAGATAGCCAAGGCTCAAAATAGCAGCAATGACGTCACTTGCAGTTAGGTATTTTCTTCAAATATTTAAGAGTTAAAGGCATCTCCATTGGTTTGCCTCTATTCGTCCCTTGTCAATTTGTTAAAGAGTTTAACAATATTTTTAATTGATAAAGCCTTATTACACACTGACTATTACAGATGCATTGACTTGCAACGCTTATAGGTCAATGCTACGAAGTATTGCAGTTAGAACCAATTTACTGCTACAGACCTACTCGTACGATTAGTCAAAAGTACCTACTAGTTATTATCAATTTAAATCCACTTGACGGAGGTCATCGAAACATTGGCAAAATAGCTGTCGTTTACTTTTCTTCCGTTGGATAGCCAACAAGCCGACACGCGACGGTGAAGGCCCACCTGATGCTCAGTGGTCATCCCTGTCTATGGACATCTGCAATACCAGCGATTTAGAAATGCGTTACCATCCACCTGCCATCCCAGAGAAAGTTAAAATGTCTGTAAAATTTCACCGGCACCCAAAGCCTCTACACCGGAACACAGCAACGCTGCTTTACGGCAGAAATATGTATTTTGGTAGTACTTCCCCGGACGAGCTCCATCACAAAGAGCTACCAGATATCAGCATTACATTATGAAGTTTATTTTAAAATCACGAGATGGAAGTAATTAAAACATTGGCAAAACAGCTGTTTTTGGTATTCTTCCAACAACGACAATATTATCCAAGTTTGTGCTTACTAATATAATAAAGCTGAAGATTTCTGATGTGAAACATATAAACCGATTGCTGGCGTGGCGCCACGTACCGTGGCGACGCGTCGCCATGCGCAAGCGACTGTGCGATTCTGATGTTTCATATCGGCCAGGCGTCGACTCACATTTTTTCTTGCTTATCTGTTTATTTAAACATGCAAATCTCAGAAAGTATTTGAAAAAATCTCTTTGCATGTGATAGCCAGGTTCACGAAGAAGGTATAGATTATATAACATCACGCTACGATCCACGAGAGCGGAGCAGTAACCAAAAACGTAACTTTACGTAGGTAAAATTTAAATGCCGCGAGCTAAAGCTAGTAGCATGTTTTTTCCTAGGCTGCTGTCTTGTAACTTTTCAATTTTACTTATATAATCTTGTCAATTGTAGATTGTCATCATGGCCCCAAGGTCCATTAGATCTAACTATAGAAGCATGTCTTACTTTTTGCGATTGTCTATCAAACCAAGAGCATAAGTATAATATTTTTATTTTAACCTGTTACTCCTCAATTGTCGTTAATAGAACCATCATCACGCCTGTATTCCCCGAAGGGTTAGGCAGAGGTGTAACAATGTACACCCACAGTTCGCCGGTATATTTAGGTCCCATGTAATAGGGGGCGAGCCTATTGCCATTAACCGGGCACAAATCCTAACTCCGAGCTGCTACTGAGAATTTCATAGAAAAACCCAATAACACTTTTTGCTCGACCTGGGAATCGAACCCAAGACCTCTAGCGTAGCAGTCGCGCTTAGGACCACTAGGCTACCGAGGCAGTTAATAGAAAACAAAGCATAATGTCACTTACTTTCAACCTTATTACTAAGGGCGTAAAGGTGAAAAGTAGTTCTAGTTCATCGCCACTGTCTGCGATTGTACGTACACACACCTACACCTAAGTGTTCCAGAGAACACGGATGGGTTTTAGTCAGTAAGAGACTGACACTCCCTTCAGTTCCGCACAGAGCGGAAGAAGTCACACAAAAAAGTCATACATGTATGTGACACACACACATATCATCAAGCCTGTATTCCCCGAAGGGTTAGGCAGAGGTGTATCAATGTACACCTACAATTCGCCGGTATGTTTAGGTCCCATGTAGCCACTAACGATACAATAGAAATTCCTAGTGTAAGAAACGTTTCTTAAAAACAACTGAACGTAAAATAACACCAACTCAATTAAAAACCTCACTAAGCTATAAAAAGTAGAATTTGAAAAACAAACTAAATGGTACTAATTTCAATAACGTCGTTTTGCATCGCTTTAAACTCACCACCTGAACTTCGAAACTAATTAAAGTTAACTTAACTACACAAAATTCTCTGCTTTCATTTTGTTGAACCGTGGAGTCAGCGACTATAAGAACTTCTATCTTTTCGTTCGATTTCTTTTACGACCGTCCAACATAGTGATTATATTCTGTAGTAGTGTCTGCTCGCGACTTCAGCCGCGTGGATATTTTTACCCGCGTTAAATAACGTCTTTGGTTTCTGCTCCGGTCCCGTGTATCATAGTGTGATGATATATATACTATGACACTCACAAATAACGTGGCTTTCTATGGGTAAACGAATTTCAAAATCGGTTCAGTAGATCCAGAGATTACCCCCTACAACCTCACAAACTCACAAACTTTACCTCTTAATAATTTTAGTATAGATGGGCAAGGAGCTATATTATAAGTCGTTATTGTAATAGTAATTGCTTTGGGAGTAAAAACGACCCTTCCAAATAAAACAGGAGGTTTTTTCGATCAGATGTTGACATGAATCCTTAGGCTGTCAAGCCCTCAATAGTAGGAGTTAGGATGTTTATTTATTTAAGAGATAGTAGAAGAAGTTGCAAGGACTCCTCTAAAACTGGAGTAATGCAGCATGGAATCGCGGAAATGGAAGGAGTGGGGTAGACGTTTGGCCAGGTGTGGGACGGAACAGACTAATACATATTAACGTATTTTAACTTTTAACTGCCTCTTTAGCCTAGTGGTCCTAAGCGCGATTGCTACGCTAAAGGTCTTGGGTTCGATTCCCCAGGTCGAGCAAAAAGTGGGTGTTATTGGGTTTTTCTATGAAATTCTCAGTAGCAGCTCGGAGTTAAGATTTGTGCCCGGTTAATGGCAATAGGCTCGCCCCCTATTACATGAGACCTTAACATACCGGCGAACTGTGGGTGTACACTGCTTCACCTCTGCCTAACACTTCGTGGAATAAAGGCGTGATGATGGTATGTATATTTTTTTTATGAATTTATTTATTTACACACTTTCAGCTACCATTGCAGTGACTCAGTAGCAGCCTGTAGTATGGAAATTGGTAGTGTGACACCCCCGTGCCTCAGAAAACTCTTAAAACCGTTGGTCTTGCGCTTTGCCTTATCTCTCTCGCCCGTCATGGAAGAGAGTTAGCAGGTAAGAGTTTGACACTCCCGTTCCGCCCAGACCGGATGAAGTAATTTGATGATTTTTCAAACTTTCAAAAAAAAGGTACGTAGGTCATCATCTCCTTAGTTTTTTCCCAACTATGTTGGGGTCGGCTTCCAGTCTAACCGGCTGAGTACCACTGTTTTACATGAAGCGACTGCCTATCTGACCTCAACAACCCAGTTACTGGGCAACATGATACCTCTTCTTAGACTGGTTGTCAAACTTCCTGGCTACTGACTATTCGTAACGACTGCTAAAGATCTACGATTGACAGCTGGGACCAATGGCTTTACGTGCTTTCGGAGGCACGGGGGTGTCACACCACAAACTTCCAAACTCCGGGCTGCTACTGAGTAAATTGTAATGAAAAAACCCAATAACACTTTTTGCCCGAACTGAGAATGGAACCAAGGACCCCACGCTCATCAGTCCCGTTTGCCACCACGAGGCTAATGGGGCAGTTAAAAAAAAGGCACGTAGGTACTATGTATAATTATTTTTCCTTTAGTAAATTATTAATATACAATTATAAATTATGAATAAAACTTAACTTACACTTATTTTTCAATTCCAACTATTATTTCAGAACAGCGATTCAGTGTCAAAGTAATGTCTCAACAAAAAATAATTTCATATTCGAGTGTCGACTTGAAGTCGTCGTTATAAAAAACTTTGTGAACTTACTGCGTTATCATAAATATCTTTTTATATCGATATTAAAAAGTTGGTAGAAGAAAAAATACAAGTCAATATTTTTAATATTAGTTCTAGTACTGTTTCTTTTAAGATCAGATATTTTAAGGTTTAATTTCATTTCTTTTATTCAATAAAGTACACTAACAGCGTACATTAAGCATTTTCTTTTAAACTAGCTGCTGCCAGCGACTTCGTTTGCGTGGTTTTTTCCGCATTAAGTTAGGTGTTACTGCTTCTCTCCCGTGTGTCGTAGCGTGAAATTATATAGAGTAAAGCCTACCTCGATAAATGAACTATCCAATACAATTTTTCAATTCCAACCAGTAGTTCCTTAGATTAGCGCATTCAACCAAACAAACAAACAAACTATTCAGCTTTATAATATTAGCATAGACTAAGTTTATTTAATAGTTTATAATCTCCTCCTGCCCCCCCATTAACGTCTTTTCTTTTTAACTAATGATGTGGATTTTCTCCCTGGACTATGGAAGAAATACTATTTATACAGGTCAACTTTTAATCTATATATATAAAAGAAAGTCGTGTTAGTTACACTATTTATAACTCAAGAACGGCTGAACCGATTTGGCTGAAAATTGGTGGGGAGGTAGCTTAGAACCTGGAGACGGACATAGGATACTTTTTAAGCGGGCCCCGCAGACGTTATCCTGCCCTAAAAATCTCGGTGCCAAAAAATAATTACTCTTTCCTTCATCTCTAAATCTATGTTACCCTGATACCTCTCCACTGCAAAGAGCCACATTGCTGTGTCGAGTGGACATGAGACAGGTAGGGTAGATAGGGTAGGGTAGGTAGGTAGGTCGATAGGGTAGGTATGTAGGGGTGGGGTACGTAGGATAGGTAGGTAGGTTGATAGGGTACGTAGGCAGATAGGTAGGGTAGGTAAGTAGATAGATAGGTAGGTAAAGTTTGCTAGGGTAGGTAAGCAGGTAGGTGGCGTAGCGTAGCCTGGACCTTGATTTTTGTACCGATTTTCAGGGCAGGACCACGTCTGCCGGGCCCGCTTAAAAAGTATCCTATGTCCGTCTCCAGGTTCTAAGCTACCTCCCCACCAATTTTCAGCCAAATCGGTTCAGCCGTTCTTGAGTTATAAATAGTGTAACTAACACGACTTTCTTTTATATATATAGATGATGTGGATTTTCTCCCTGGACTATGGAAGAAATACTATTTATACAGGTCAACTTTTAATTCTAACTAAATAAAAAATTGTTTAAGTCTTTTTTAACCCCCGACACAAAAACGACAGGGTGTTATAAGTTTGACGTGTCTGTGTGTGTGTGTCTGTGGTATCGTAGCTCCCGAACGCATGAACCGATTTTGATTTAGTTTGTTTTTGTTTGAAAAGTGAATTAGTCGGAGTGTTCTTAGCTATGTTTGATGGAAATCGGTTCAGCGGTTTAAAAATTATCAGCTGTTTTGTTAGCTGCGCTAGGGATTTTTATTCTTCTGTCGGGGGTAACTTAAAATTTTTAATTTTGTGTTTTTTTTCTTCAAGTAGACTTATAACACTTAGAAGTTCAATTAATTTCAGTTTAACGCATAGAGCACTTGAAAACCAAGTCTACTTAATCAAAATGTTCAAACTCCAGTCGCAATTTCATCTTAACGGCAATCAATGACGTCAAAAAATCTAAGTAAATAAAAGGAAGATTTCGATGTCTCCTAAAAGTTAGTAGAACTGTCCCCCTGGTAATAATATAAGTTGATCGTTTCTCATTACCATCATTATAATCACTACGCTTGGAAAACTTCTAAGAAGAAGTAGAGTAAAGAAAAATGTTTACTGTAATTTAACGCGCTTACTTCGAATGATAATTCCCAGAATATACAAGTACCTTCAGCAAAAACTTTCAAGCAATGAGTTTATCTAAGTATCTATCTCTCAAATCAAATATATTTTATAAGAACATTTTATACACAAAAAAAATATTGTGTCTGTTTGTAATTTGAAAATATTTAACTGATTTTTACTAAATGCGTAATATTAATATTTAGAATTAATGTCTGTCTGTTTGATCCGGATTATTTCCGAAACGGCTAAAACGATTTCGACGAAACTTTAACTAGCATATAGCTGATGTTATAAATTAAAGAATAACTACAACTTTTAATTTTGAAAAGTAATTAGGTTATCGCAAAAGAAAAATAACATAACATACTAACATAGATAAACTCACGCTTTTTCCCATGGGGATAGGCAGAAACCACAGATCGCCATTTGCTACGATCCTTACATACTCCTTTCGCCTCATCCACGTTCATCATCTGGTCAAACAAGCGCGCCGGTTATAAATACTGCGCACCCGACCTTTCTGCCGGCGTGGTGGCAGAAAGGTCAGAATGCGGCGCCGTGTCGACGGCGCGTTCGTGTTTCACGAGCGCCTCAAAGAGATGTTCGCAAATCGGAGGGGCCACTCAGGGCTTATGCCTGCCGGGGCTGTAGGTTGTTCGAAAAAGATACCGCGCCCCCAAAACGGAAAGGGCACAAAAATGAACACGGAAGGGTTTTAGTCAGTAAAAGTCTGACACTCCCTCCCGCCCCGCCCTGGGCGGGGAAAGTCATTTGATGATTTCCCATTCGAAACAAAAGGTATTTTTAGGTAATTCAGGGTAGGTATTTTTAGGGCTAAATTCGTAAGAAACCGATATTTACGCAGACAAAATCGCGAGCATAATCTAGTCCAAAATAAAATCGAAAACATCCCTACATTGACGTCTGGCATAAACATCTCAGTCACTAAGATTATTTTTATGACGCTCTCTGTGGCTCCGAGCTCCGGGTCTATAATATTTTTACCACAATTTCGGTTTTCGTTCGGATACTGTAACCGTTTATGGCCTCCAATTTAATTTATGATATAGAGCTGTACCAACACAAATAAACATGTTTTTTTTTTACGAAGGATATTTTAACTATTGCTTACTATGGCCTTGTACTTCCATCATGGCTAGAATATATATTTGTATTTAAATTGTCGTTTGTAGATAATTTAAATCGCACGGTTGGGTGCAGTTTAGCGTCGATTATTATGAATTTGATGTTATCATTTTTGTTTTTATTTAATTTTACTACATGTATTTTAAAAAACGCCCCAAAGATTTTTTTAAGTACTGCCCCGTTAGCCTAGTGGTCCTAAGTGCGACTGCTACGCTAGAGGTCTTGGGTTCGATTCCCAGGTCGAGCAAAAAGTGTTATTGGGTTTTTTCTGTGAAATTCTCAGTAGCAGCTCGGAGTTAGGATTTGTGCCCGGTTAATGGCAATAGGCTCGCCCCTTATTACATGGGACCTAAATATACCGGGTGTTAACTGTGGGTGTACCTTGTTACACCTCTGCCTAACCCTCCAAGGAATACAGTCGTAATGGTATATAAAAAGTAAAAAAAAAGAAGTAAAATAAGGTAAATAAATAAAAGTTTAAATAAATTCTTATTTCTTATAATTAAGTTTAAACATAACTTTACCAAAGGCTTAATACTTCCACGTTACTTAGTCGTACCTACATTAGTATCATAAAGAAGTCACAATATTTCGACTAAATCAAAGAGGCCCATCTATTCATAATCATCTTCAAAGCAAACTTCTCCGAAGAAGGCATGAATATACACCCTGTATAAAGGTCCTTCTAGTTTTCTCTGAAAGACTTCTTCGTGGGTTATGAGAAATTCTAGGTAATAGAGTAATTTAATTAGCTAGGTATATTATCTGGGGCTGTGATAAGGTATTTTTAACCCCCGACGCAAAAACGACGGGGTGTGATAAGTTTGACGTGTCTGTGTGTGTGTGTGTGTCTGTCTGTCTGTGGCATCGAAGATCCCGAACGCTTGAACTGATTTTGATTTAGTTTTTTGTGTTTGAAAAGTAATTAGTCGGGAGAGTTTTTAGCTATGTTTGATGGAAATCGGTTAAGCGGTTTCAAAGTTACCCAGCTCTTTTGTTGGCTACGGTAGTGATTTTTTTTCTCTGTCGGGGGTCATAAAAATGGTATATTATATGGGAAATATTGTGAGTGACTTATACATAGATTGATAGATTGACGATCCTTTTGATCACGTTGTTAAAAGCAACTGCTGAGTTTAGGGTCCTCGGTTCGATTCCCAAGTCTGGCAATGTGTTGTTGAATTTTTCCATTAGGAATTTCTCAGTAGCAGCCTGAAGTTTGGAAGGTGGTGGTGTGACACAACTGTGCCTAGGAAAGCATATAAAACTCTCGATGCTGCGCCTTATCTTTCTTCGGCCGAGTCTGATTGCCGTCCCACTGAGCTATGAGAGTGAAGAGATAATGAGTGCTGAATTTGCGCACACACTGGTGCACTATATTATCTCGAGCTGTTTACTGTATTAAATGCCACTATCTGCGTGAGGCTGTTTCTCGATTACCTAATTTGGTCAAGTGTGAACCTTGCACTATTGTTAATTACGTCATCACTTACCATAATAACGATGAGATAGAAGCCGAAGGTAAGTAAGGCAGGCAAAATAATAATAATAAAACAAACAATAATTAAACAACTAGTGTACCAATTGAGCAGTTCGTTCAATGGTACACTAGTTTATTTGGATAAGTGTCTGCACACTTACCCACCTTCGTAATAGGGGAGAGTCCCACCTGTCTGCAAACACATTCAGGAAGCCATTGGACGAGGAGCGCAAGTGCACCAACATGGAAGCGCATCGCTTTCGCATGATCGCTAATATACCTCATTATACAGCATACCAATTTCGCCAAATATAATTATCAAACCTCTAAATTCAGTCACTCGTTTTCACGTTTCACAGCTACATACACCAACACTCTACCAATTCACATTCATACTTGACTTTACTACATCAATGCACTTTGTAAAAGCTGCATCGAATAGTATCGGTACACGATAACACAAAATAGATAAGTTAGGTGCAGAATGTTGGTTTCACACGAGTGGGAATACACGCACGTACGTAATGCGCGTTCATAGCTGAAACCCCAGTACGTAAATTCGAACAAATTTTAAATTGGAAATACCCAAGTATACATTTTTAGCTTAAAGACTTTTTTCATGTAATTGGGTGATACAGTAGCCGCCACGAGTTGTGAGCACAAATATCAAGTTAATTTTTGGGTTTTTGGGTAGATAAGATACTTTCCGAGATCTGGCTGATCGTCTGTGAGAACTGAGGGACGGATCGTCTGTGGGGGTCGTAGTTTTTAATATATTTGCTTACAAATTCCCAGATTCGTTCTACTAAATAAAAATCCTAAGATTTAGTAGTAGACTTAAAACAATTTTAAGTCTACTACTAAATCCAAAAATTTTTATTTCACGAATTCCCAGTGTGGTCCCTAAATTCACACGCACATTCTTTTCTTTGTTTTTTTTTGGGTCGCCGACGCTGCATGCGATTAGTCCATCAACGTCGGCGACCTAAAACATAAAGAAAACCAAACCCAAAAATGAACTTGATATTTGTGCTCACGACTCGTGGCGGGTACTATACTTATAGCACTTTTAATTGACATGTGACGTTTATCGTCCTGCCGTCGTCCGTGCGCAGTACGAATGCGGCACTGCGCTCTCGAAGTTTCAACTGTATGAGATAAGGCAACCGTTCGTCTGCTGGCCGACATCTGTTCTCCTCTAGTGCTGCAGTAGACACCAAATGCATAAATGGAAAAAGCTCTTAATGTGCTTGTCATAATATTAAAACTTTAATTCCAAATGGTTATAGGCTAGTCGTATTTGCAATTCGAAAATCTAACTTTTAATATACCACACTCAGGGAAAGCCTACTGGATTTCGTTTAACCTATAAGGAGCCAACCTTCTGTACCATTGTATTTTGTGACGATAACAAGAATAGAAATAGAAAACACGCCTTGTGACCATTCACACGGAAACGGGAGGCGCCTGTGACGTCAGCAATCACAGGAGAATGAATGTGAATTGGTGTTTGATTGTACGATTCATAGTACAGTTGCCAGTGTGAATTTTTTGAGGTTATGGGTGACAATGCCAGGGTAGGTATGTAAAGAGACTGCTGGTCAGAATTGTGAATGAAACGACATCATTATTGTGCGTTGTGGCGCGATTTATTTCCACCATTTTTTTATTCTTAGTTTGTTTTTTCAATCTATTCTCAACTCTTCTTATATACGTACGTAAAGTTTTTCACGAAATTTCTTGCTCGTTCTTCTCCATAGAAACTTACTGTTTGGAATGGTGGAGAACTATTACTACGGGACCAACTATGAAATAGCAAAACCAAAAATCAACTGCTCATGACATCGCCAAGCGACCGGTCGACCCTTTGCGTAACCAGAGGGCTGGCCATTTCTTGGGCTAAAGAATCAGCATTGCCATTCAACGTGGCAATGCTGCGAGCCCTTTTGGCACTTGTCCCATTGACAGCGATGCGGATGAGTTTTTAATGCCCGATGAACTTGCTTTTTCCTATAAATTGTACATAGATTGTAATTTAAATATTATTTATAAGTTTAGTGTTTAAAAAATAAATAATTAAAATTATTATCTAAATATTAAATCTATAACTGCCTCGTTGGCCTAGTGGTCCAAAGCGCGACCGCTAGAGGTCTCGGGTTCGATTCCCAGGTCGAGCAAAAAGTGGTATTGGGTTTTTCTATGAAATTCTCAGTAACAGCTCGGAGTTAGGATTTGTGCCCGGTTAATTGCCATTAAGCCTATTGCCATATGGGCGAGCCTATTACTATAGGCTCGCCCCCTATTACATGGGACCTAAACATACCGGCGAACTGTGGGTGTACATTGTTACACCTCTGCCTAAGCCTTCGGGGAACACAGGCGTGATGGTATGTTATTAAATCTATAAAAATATAATAATTAACAAGTAAAATACTTAATATAACATTTTATCACTGTTCCATACATTTATGTTCGCATAATTCAACAAAATGTATGGATCAGCTGATTTTTATTTTGATGTTGAATTGCCCCCTTTTTAAAAACTTTTCAGGTTTCTGAAAAACAATATTGACAATGTTCCTCAACCATGAATAAGACTGCCATTCCTTATTAGTTTATAAACACATTATCCACTACCACGCCCTTAATCGCAGCAAAAGTTGTGGAAGACAAAACCTCCCTCGAACAACCTCTTCCCCCAGCAAAGGAATGCAAAATACCTGTGGGTAAGGAACAATTAAGTGAAGTTACCGAACTGCGCCGATCTGAAGCTTTAATTACCCTTTTGCTTTCTACGTGTTGCCTCAGTTCATTTTGATACGACAGGAATTAAAATACACAGAAGTTCCATGTATGCATTGTCCAGACCGATTTCGATCATGGCGGCTAATTTTAATGGAGATTAACAGTGAAGATATTGGAGTGCGCAAGTGTGTGAGGTGCACTCCTTTCTCCCCAACTCTCATATTCCGATGGGACGGCAATCCGACACAACCGGGAAGAGATCATGCGCAAGACCAACGGCTTTACGTGATTTTCAGGGTACGGGGTGTCACGCCCGACCTGGGTTCGAACTCAGGACCCCACACTCAATAGTCGTACTTGCCACCACGAGAGCAACGGGACAGTCGGGGCACAGAAGTTCTATAAGGGCCTAGCGGCAGCCACATTGGATTTTTAATACATTTTTTTGTGTGGAACCCTCTTTCTTGTTCCTAAAATATTTAGGTTATTTAGCCTAAGTTACTCCTAAAAAAATCAGCAAATATTCCAGTGGAAGTCCTCTCAAAATCGGTCCAGCCGTTTAGGAGAACAGCCGAATCAAACAGACAGAGAGAAGTTCAAAAATGCAAAATAATTATGTTTTTTTGGCATTAGTATCTGCCATGTAAACAAATACATTTAATAATAAGCAGTTATTTTAGTAATACGAACAAACACAAATTGTATTTATTTGTGTAGATTGACAGTTTCCTGTCACAAATAGATGACAACCGATTTTCGATTAGGAAATACACGCTTTTAATTTATTTTTATTCTATTATCTCCCTTTAAATAAAGCCTTTGATAAAAATACTATGTGCCAAGCAAGCATTTCTAATTTAAAAATTGAACGAATGTATCAACATAACCTTTATTGCGCGCTCGTGAAAACTACTCAAATTCATGGCCATGCAATCATTTATTATTTATTTGTTAATCTCGCTTTTTGCCTCTATGATTCGTTAGTTTAGCCTTTAATCCATTTCTCACCTTATTCTAAGTGAAGTAAAGCAGACAATCGGTAAAAAGTCTCTGGTCAGAGGCACTCCATGGGACCTAGAAAAAAAATGCTTTACTTTTTATTTTTTATACCATAATAAACAAATCACAGAACTAAACCTTCTTCCCCACATTTATCATACATTGAGTGAGGTAACGATAGCCGTTTATACCAATTTATGCTGCAAAGTTAGCTCTAGCAGTTCGCGGTGAGTACGTAGCGATACGCTTCGGGGAATTCCTGCCAGTTCGTGGGGTTTTGTGGGAACTTCTAATTTCATATGTGTTTTTTAATTAAGGCTTTGTTGAGTTTCAACAGTACCGTTCTGATTATGAACAACATCTTTTCAAAACTAATTTTATGAATTTTATAATTTTGTGAATAAATGTGGTTACGGTAATTAAAATAATACATATTGCTCGATACTGTAAACTGTCTCGTTAGCCTAGTGGTACTAAGTGCGACTGCTATGCTACATGTTTTTGGTTCTATTCCCAAGTCGAGCAATAGGCTCGCTCCATATTACATGAAACCTAAAATATACCGGCGGATCGTGGGCATAGATTGGTACACCTCTGCGTAACCCTTCAGGGATACAGGCGTGACGGTATGTTGTTATTACATACATTTTATTGACAGATAATTGCATAGTACACTCTGAAAAACAATGTCTATTTCAGGAACATAACTACCTTGTCAAATCGATTTACGGCAATCGATTTATCTACCTATATACTCATATTATAAAGCTGAAGAGTTTGTTTGGTTGGTTGAACGCGCTAATCTCAGGAACTACTGGTTTGAATTGAAAAAATCTTTTTGTGTTGGATAGTTCATTTATCGAGGAAGGCTATACGCTAAAAACATCACGCTACGACCAATAGGTGCGGAGCAGTAACCAAAGACGTGACCTAATGCGAGTGGACAAACTACGCGGACGAAGTAAAACAAAGACGAGCAAAAGCTAGTCCGTTATACATTGACAAATAAATGAATTAATTAATTTTTACGGCTACAACTTACTTCCAAGAAACTCCATTCCAACTATAGGTATCCGCGAGACGACTCCCGGCCACCGTAGATACGGGCCTGTGGACGGTGAGCAATGGGTAGAACATCTTTCTGGAGGTCACAAAAGAAAACTAAGAATAATAATTATATCAAACCTCTTATTAAAACTTGAGTTGCTTTTTCCTAGAATTCATTTCCATTCAGCCTAACCTTTAATAGAAATTGCGGTTGGTCTTTTCCATAATATTTTCACTTTATAAATCAAGCATATTCAAGCTGCTTTCATAATTAACACTGAAATTTACTCAGGGTTCTCAAACTAAAAATCAATGTGATCGGGTTATCAACGACCAATTACATTAGCTTTTAAAATGCACTTGTTAATTTGTCACATTAATAATGCAGAGGTTTTTGTTCGAATAAATAATTGAACCCTCTTTAAACTATAAAAAAAAATCAAAAATCAAAATCTACGTTGCCTGTTTAAGGAACGCTCAAAACAAATTATAGCCAGAATGTTAATCTGTTTTTTTAATTTTCATAAACTCGATTGCAATTCAAGCGTATCTTAAGGAGGCCGACAGGACAAATATAAACATAAACTATAAAAAAACAGAATTTATGAACCGAAAGTTCTCGATATCGATAAAAAAAGATATGTCAATATCGATAAACGGTAAGAAATCGATATTGAAAACAAAACTTTACCCAAAGGACATTTGTACATAATTAAGAGGCTGGTTAAATTCTCTCCATTATTTTTTCAACGTCACGTGCTTAAAGCAATACAAATAGATACTAGTTAGGAACAAATAGAGTCTATTCAACACACATCACATAATCCAAAGCAAGCAAGCCTATGTTTGCCAGAGGGAAGCGTAAGTGATGCTATTTGATATTCCATTTAGTTCGGGATTGACATCCCTCGACACAGGGTTCACTAATAAATAATGATCTGTAATGACATTGGGTTCTGTAGCTTACCTAATAGCTTATCACTTTATGATTATTGACCTTTAATGTACCCGTAGTTTCAACATGAATTGTGTAACCTGAATTTGTAATATTTTATTGATTTGATAAGAGTGTTCATGGATTTTCTTGCTCGGTCTTCTCTATAGGAATCTACTGTTTGGAACGAGCGGCTACCTTACACTTTCTGACTTACTGACTCCTTGACAATTTAAAAGTGGGTGTAAGTTTGAAAAAATAAATATGATTTTGATTTTATCTAGAGCAGGGAGATTGGGCTCTATAATTTGGTCCTCCAAGTTAAAGAGCCCAATCTTCAAGGCATAAATGTTTTTTGAAATGCGCCCTTATTTGAAATAAAATATCATTCATTTTTAATTATTCAATTCACTCTTTTTTAACAACCTTCAAACTATCCCAGAGCTGGGCAAAGGTCTTCCCCATAACCTTCAACTAACGCCTAAACTTTATTGACCAATGCCTCATTCACATATCCCAAAATTAAGCCTACTAAATCATGGACACAATTCTCTCTACCATAAACACACTTATACAGGGTGATCAAAGATCCACAGGCCGTGTTTGCTATCACGGCTACCCGATATCCCATTTAGCGCAGGCACGCTCTCGGGAATCGAACCCGCTAATAAATAATTCTCGATAATGACTAGTGGGAGCCGTAGATCAATAGCCACTGAACCTGAACTAAAAATAGATAATTGGATATTTCTGAGTTGTATTTTATTCATCATTGTTTTAGCTTACGACCGTGTGTGACCTCTTTTGTTATGTAGGCAGGTAAGTAAGAAATGTAAGTTATAGATTATGTTTTTTTTTTTGAAGGCGTTATATAAAATATCGATATTAACTGCCTCGTTAGCTTAGTTGTCCTAAGCTTGACTGCTAAGGTTTTAAATTTTTTTAAACAGCAGATTTTTTGTTTTATTACTGTCAATACTTTTCTGTAAAAGTCTGTAATGAACAAGTAAAATTGGCAAATGGCCATTTCATGTTTTAATTAATAAATAATATTTAATTTTTTTTCAATCGTCTTTTTTGTTTAATTTGCTATGGTATTTATAAAATTTTTTGATTAATTTTCATTTGTTTCATACTTACATCAGCCCCAACAATAAATAATATCTCCTGGTAACTTGGCTAATCTACATTAAGATTTTTTTCGACAGACTGCCCCGTTGGTCTCCTAGTCGTAAGCGCGACTGTTGAGCATGGGGCCCTGGGTTCGATTTCAAGGTCGGGTAAAAAGTGTAGTAGGATTTCGAATTTCAGAACTTCAGAAGTAAGGTGCTTTTTTTTTCAATCTTCTCCATACGAAACTACCTTTTAAAAAGGGTAAGTAGATTTAATTCTATTTTCTAAAAAGAGTTAAGGTTTAGGACGTTCAAAAATGCCTTTTAAAGATCTAAAATAACTTAATTGAATCTACTCCTCTTTCAATTTAATTTACAAGTACAAAACTAATTAACAGTCAAGCCATAGTTTAAACTTCTTTGTGGAGTGTTGAGTGAAAAAAAATACAAACAAGTTGTAGTGGACTTTTAATAAATGTTGCTTTTAACCCCCGAGCTAAGCTATACGTGCTTGCTTTAAGAATGAGCTCTCTCGAATAGTTGGCCGGTCCAATTTGAGTTCGCGATGGCCGCTGGGCTATTGACGGTTTAAGTTTAAAATATATTGATACTGTGCGAATTTTGCCAGCTGTTACATTATTGGGGGTGTTGTGGGGTCTTCGGTTTTCGAATTAAACCTTATTCTTCGTAGTTACAAGAAGGGTAGAGCGAAAATTCGGAAACTGTTCCTAAAGTGTTACAACTGTAAGAACTTTTAAGTGTGTAATTAAAAAAACCATCAACATACCATCACGCCTGTATTTCCCGAAGGGTTAGGCAGAGGTGTACCAATATACACCTACAGTTTGCCGGTAAGGTTTTAAGTCCCATGTAAAAGGGGGCGAGCTTATTGCCATTAACTGGGCACAAATCCTAACTCCGAGCTGCTACTGAGAAATTCCTAAGGGAAAAACCCAATAACACTTTGCTCGACCTGGGAATCGAACCCATGACCCCATGCTTATAAGTCGCGCTTGTGACTACGAGACCAACGGGGCAGGTACTAGTTAGTTACGGGGTTTCTAGTACCTACGATTATCTATCCTCAAAATGTTAGCCATCTTTGATAAATAAGGTGTAACTGATTATACAATCTTACCGATCTACGATACAATAGAAGCTGCTAAACAAAACTATTAAGAAGATTGATATTATCAAAAGCCAGGTACAAACATCGTCCCATGCCATAAGCCCGCCTGTGGACGGTGAACAATGGTTAGCTTACTGTCATATGAGAGATACCGCGCCCCCGGAACGCAAAGGGCACAAGAAGGAACATGGGTGGGTTTTAGTCAGTAAAAGTCTGACACTGAGGGCGGGAGAAGTTATTTGATGATTTCCCACTCCCCCAAAAACAAAATAAAAAAAGGGAGGCAGAGCCGGCTTCGGCTGGATACACATACATACATAAACTCACGCCTTTTTCTGATGGGGGTAAGCAGATACCACAGAACGCCACCTGCTGCGATTTTTACATACTTCTTTCGCTTCGTCCACGTTCATACATCGGGTCATACAAGCACGCCAGTTACGAGTACTTCGCACGCGAACTTTCTGAAGCTGAAGCTGGATACAGAAATTCCTAATTGGGTAATGTGGTAGGGTATTAGTTCACGATAGGAAACACATTAATAATACGAGCCTATTATTGTTCCACTGCAGGTCAAAGGCATCTTTTCAAACAGATAAGGCAAGAGCATTGATTACAACGTTTGCATGAGGCGGATTCGCGATTAAAGACTTATAATAATTAGCATAAGCACATAGGTTATGTTAAGTGCATGTTAATAATTTACTAGTTTCGGCCCTTGACTTTGTCCGCGTATCATTCAAGTATTAGTAGTTTTATTGTCATGAACCATAGGGTACTAAGCCATTTTTACGATATTTTTTTTTAAATTGAACCATTACTTCTAGAATTTATCTTAAACAAACTAAAACAAAAAGTAGAATGAGGAAATGGGAGAGCCCTTTGCCTAGCAGTATAGTCTTATTATACAAATAATAAAATATTAATAACTTCACAACTTTTTAATATTAGTAATAGAGAAACTGCCTCGTTGGCCTAGTGGTCCTAAGCGCGACTGCTACGCTAGGGGTCTTGGGTTCGATTCCCAGGTCGAGCAAAAAGTGTTATTGGGTTTTTCTATGAATTTCGGAGTTAGGTTTTGTGCCCGGTTAATGGCAATAGGCTCGCCCCCTATTACATGGGACCTAAAAAAATACTGGCGAACTGTGGGTGTACATTGGTACACCTCTGCCTAACCCTCTGGGGAATACAGGCGTGATGGTATGTGTGTGTGTAATAGAGAAATAAAAATAAAAAAATTAACATACACCAGGCTTTTATGTTACAGCAACACTGTAACACACCTACATTATAATGTTTCACAACGCAATGCAGAATGTTCATCAACTATAAAACAACCATTTTGAACTGAGAAATCATTTTGTAGTACCTACAGTATTAAAAGGTCAGGTCGCGTCGGAATATTCAGTATTTCCTTTAGGAATATCTTAGTAACAGGCCGGAGTTTGGAGGTTGTTGGTGTAACACTCCCTTGCCTTGGAAATCAAGTGAAGCCTTCATCCTGCGCCGGATCTCGCCTCAGTTGTATCGGATTACCGTCCCATAGGACTATGAGAGTAAGGAAAGAGATGCACTTATATTAGCGCACACTCTTGTGCACTGTAGTATCTCGTTCGTGGCTAGTCTTTATTGAGATTAGCCGCCGTGACCGTTTTGTTTTTTTGGGTCGATAACAAACCGTCGCCTGATGTTTAGTGGACACCTCTGCCTATAGACAATACTAGAAGCCTTGCAAATGCGTTGCCATGCCAGAGACAAAGCTCGAAATATCTCATGTGCCTGTAATTTCACCGGCACCCAAACTTTTCAAACCGGGACACAGTATACCTGCTTTACGACAGAAATAGGTATATTGGTAGTACTTCCCCGGACGAACTCCTTCCCAAAGACTTCCCTGTACTTCTACGGTTCTCTTAATACGGTTGGGAGAATAAGATTACTGTCGAAAGCTTGTTACATCGCATACAACAATATCATCCCTTTTTTTTTTTGGGGGTGGGAAATCATCAAACAACTTCTCCCGCCCTGGGCGGGGCGGGAGGGATTGTCAGACTTTTTCTGACTAAAACCCACCCATGTTCTTTCTTGTGCCCTTTGCGTTCCGGGGGCGCGGTATCTCTTACGAACAACCCGCAGCCCCGGCAGGCATCGGCCCTCAGTGGCCCCTTCCTTTGCTGACATCTCTTTGAGGCGCGCGTGGAACACGAACGCGCCGTCGACAGGGCCTGACGTTATGCAACGTAAGGACGGTGAGCTACCCATTGCTCACCGTCTACAGGCCCGTATCTACGGTGGCCGGGAGTCGTCTCGAGCCCCCGACGTCCGGAGCGTCTACCGCAGCGGCTGGGACGTGAGAACCGCTGTCTCAACCGTAACAATATCATCCCTGTGTTTCTTACAAGCCGAACAATAACAACAAAATTAATGATACATTCAATGTTTTCATTCAATTCCCGTTTGTAACACTGAACTAAAGTTTGTTGGATGTGAAACAACGAACATTTGCATACAAAACGTGTTCACAAAACAAACTTATCTATACATATAATAAAATCGTAGCGAAGCCAAAACTGTACATTTAATATTTTTGAAAAAAGTAATTGCTACGTGGTCGGGTAATGATTCTAATGCCGAAAATATGGTTTTTAGAATTTTTGTCTGTTTGTCTGTTTGTCTGTTTGTCTGTTTGTCTGTGCGTTTGAACACGCTAATCTCAGCCGTGGCTTAACCGATTTGAATGCGGTTTTCACTAATATATTGTGGTAAGCTCCACTTAAAACTTAGGCTATAAATTATCACGCTATTTGCTTTGGGGGATGAGCAATGTTGCATTATGTCCGAGTTCTTCTACAGATTCTCACGGGATTGAAAATAACGACATATAATGTAAGAATATTGTAGATAGCTGCGAAATTGAACTTCTAAAATAATTATCATCACGCTATACCTTCAAAGAGTAAAGCAGTCAATAATGGCATACTAGAACAGCTATTTTAGAGTTATTTCTGAAGTAGTAAATGGTCTAATGGTTTGATGACCGCCTTGCAAATCGCTGATCGTGAGTTCGGTCCTCAGTAAGAGTTTTACTTTTTGTGATTTTTCAAACATTTTTTTTCGTACAGGTAGACTCCCAACACTAATAAAATAAAAGTATGCATAACTTCTGCCATAACATTGATTTACTTACTTATTTATTTAAATCTTTTAATATTAAAGCAGAAAATAATGTCTGTACATAGTCTATACTTATAATAAAATCGTAGCGAAGTCAAAACTGTACATTTAATATATTTAAAAAAAAGTGATTGCTACGGGGTCGGGAAGCGATTCTAAATTTTTGTCTGTTTGTCTGTTTGTTTGTTAGAGCATCACGCAAATACTGCCGGACAGATTCCGTTCCATTTTTGGATATTATTTTTTTATTATATTCATCATAGGCCAAAGTTGGCCGTAGGCTATAAATTATCGCGCTATCTACTTTGGGGGGTGAACAATGATGATGCAGATTACAACGGGTTTCAAAAAAGATGAAACAAAATATAACAACACTTTAGATGGCTGAGGATTGAACTGCTGAAATAATTACTATCACGCTATACCTTTAAGAAGCTAAACAGTCAATCATGGCAAAACAGAACGGCAATTTCAAAGCTTTTCTATTGAATTAAATAGTCTAATGGTTCGATGACCGCCTTTCGAATCGCAGGGCTTGAGTTCGGTCCCGGTATAATGTTTTACTTTTTGTGATTTTTTAAATATTTCTTTTGAATACTAGAAGATTTCCAAACAAGAATAAAATAGAAGTAGTCATTCTTATACAGTAACGCTTAGCTTGCTTATTTTTTCTTCATTATTTTTGCAGAAAAGAATGTCTATAATACATAGTTACTAAAAATAGCAAATTGAAGTCAAAAGTTTTCATCGAAAAAATAGAAACTGATAGGTGTGCAAACGATAGTAGAGCGGAAAACATACGTATTGTTAAAGAATTTATGTCTATTTGACTCTTTAATTTTGACAAAATAGTCTTTAAATGTCGGGCCAACACATGACTGTATTATTGCGCGATTTAAATTCTTCTTTTCACATCAATGATACCCCTTTTTTAAGGATCTTTAAATGACTTCTTTCGCTCTGGGCGGAACGGAAGGGAGTGTCAGACTCTTACGGACTAAAACACAAAGTGTTCCTCCTAATGCCCTTTGCGTACCAGCGCCGCGGTGACTCTTTTGAATTCCGCAACCTTGCTAGACACTGGCCCTGGCGGGCCCCATCTTACAGTACTGACATTTCTTTGAGGCGCACGTGGAACACTACGCACCACCGACCCGGGATCGATGATACCCCTAACAATAATTTACATCGGTTAAGAAAAGTAGATGGCTGCTTATACTGATGCGTCAATTGCACTGAGTTTCAGACGGGTATATGATGCCCTCTTTTACCAAATTATGTTTGCAGCGGCCTATTTAAATGCGCAATCTATTCAATGCCTTCCAGATACATCACTGAAGTTCACTACCGGGAGCTAGGTAGTCTCACTAATTCAAGTAGTCATGAGGTGTTGGATATCTTCCTTCACACAATCTGCTTCTCTCTTTGGGTGGTGGGCTTTGTAATTAATAGTTAGGCTATTTCGCTATTTGTAATAAATAATGAGGTTAGGTAAGCATTATTGTTCTTGGACATGTTTTGGATTGCTATAAAATATACACAATACTGCAGATTAGTTACATATTACACATACCATCACGCCTGTAATTCCCGATGGGTTAGGCAGAGGTGTAACAATATACACCCACAGTTCGCCGGTATGTTTAGATCTCATGTAACAGGGGGCGAACCTATTGTCATTAACCGGGCACAAATCCTAACTCCGAGCTGCTACTGAGAATTTCATAGAAAAACCCAATAACACTTTGCTTGACCTGGGAATCGAACCCAAGACCTCTAGCGTAGCAGTCGCGCTTAGGACCACTAGGCTAACGAGGTAGTTCCTATGAAAGACAGTGGGAGATATTTTATCCTATGAAATAAAAAACATGACGTCATTAGCCACAAGGAGTTAAGCAGTCATTATAACATGGTATGGGAATTGCTATATTTTTTTATTATTATTACGCTATTTACTTTGTTTAGAGAATAGCTTCGGTGTTTAATGAAAGCCATGTAAGATATTTTCTGTGAGTTCGATCCCAATTGATTGTTACTTTTTGTCATTTTAATTGGTACCTTATTCAATTGTTTTTATTTTCGATGGTATGATTTCAATATTATAATAAAATAGGTTTAAGCATAACCTTAACATAACTTTGAAAATTTGCATACGTCGACTGAAGAAGAATGAATAGAACAGAATTCGACAGATAGGCCCACAAATTCTAGCTACCCCAAAGAATATTTTTCATGAATAAAAAACAGCAGCTCAGAAACTTAAAGAGTTACCAATTTATATCGATAGTAGGATCGCCGCACCACAAGGATTCTCTGACGCAGGTACTCTCTGGTCACAGTTGTTTCGGGAGCTAACTGTTTCGGTTTCGGCGCTAGGACACGCCTTGGTGTTATCACTGTAGGATCACAAAGGAGCGTACGGTGGAGGTATACCCCTGCTTGGGCAGAACATCAGCGTGTCCTCATAAAGGCGATTGGCGGCGGCGACCTCTCGCATCCGGCCTTGGTTCATCCATAGTCCGGAGCGAGGGAGAATGAGAAGCAATCGCTTCCTTCTGCGAAGTAGTACTGACAACGAAGGAGGAGGCGAAACGCATGAGGGAGAGGTCAACCTTTCACCCCGGCCGCCAGAACAGAAGGGGATGCCCCGGGTGTCGAGAGTCGTAGAGCGATTCCAGACCACCGTCGGAGTGGGCTTGCGGTCGGCTACCGTTGTGTGGCTCGCCGTCCAACCAGAACCAGACCCAAGCCGACGACGTACTGTGTTTCACGCGCGCCTCAAAGAGATGTTAGCACAGTTGCGGAATTAGTTCGAAAGACTCACCGCGGCCCTGGAACACAAAGGACATCGGAAGGAACTCGGATGGGTTTTAGCCAATAACAGTCTGACACTCCTTTCCACCAGAAAGGAAAAAATCATTTGACGACATCTCATGCTTAAAAAAGGGACCTCCCAACTTCGACACTTCATACAAGTGTTGAACGATTTATGTGCAAACGTTTTTTGTCCAAAATTTTAACTTCTGTCCTGAGCCGCGCCACCAAAAAGTGTACTTATATTCAAATGGCAAAACAGAAATAGATTAGCAACAACAGAAACTGTACCAAAATCAATTTCACCCATAGAAAAATTCCGTGACAGTCGTTCTTCTGACGTTGAATGTCTTACAGACTTCACGCTTTCAGGATGCAAGTTGAATCAAGCATCAATCATGAATCATGCATCGCATTCGGAATTTCTTCTTATGGGTAGGTCCTATAAACAGAAGATGTTCTACATGCTTAAAAAAATTCTTTAAATGGAAATTTATTGTGTAGTTTACGGTTCCAAAGATAAGGGATAATTTGTGAGGTATAACTTAGCTTAGTCTTTTAAGAAGTCTTATGATTACTGTTTTTTGTCCATACTTTCTCCCAAAAACTTTACATAAATTTGGTTCTAACAAGAAGCTCAAATTTTGTTGGCTGTTGCTCTGATTATAAGATTCATTTCTTCGGTCTTGATACTAGGCAGATCGCAGCTACAATGTGAGGTATAATGTTAAAGCAGTGCCTATTAAAGATGCTGTTAATGGTTTGAGAAAGAAAAGTAAGAAAATTTTGACACCACATCATAGTATTATCTAAAGGGATAGTAAAGCCACATATAGTCTCCTTACGCCAATTATGTTTTAGCCCCAGGTATGGCGTAAGCCTTTTACCAGCCGTGCACAAGCCAGACTTCAAGCGACTACAGATAAATTCTTTAAACCTACAGTCGTAACTATTAGCAGTCACCTTAGCAACCATTCGACCTGCTTGGAAGATTTTGATAACATAGTATTCAATACTTATTTAGTTAAGTAACACTTAGGCCGACGTGAGCGAAGCCGCGGGCAACAGCTAGTGTTCAATATTTTTTTAATTGAAACTAAAGATCCCTTTGTGGTTCTTTTAGTTTTTTTAACCCCCGACGCAAAAACGACGGGGTGTTATAAGTTTGACGTGTCTGTGTGTGTGTCTGTGGCATCGTAGCTCTCGTTGATTTTGATTTGTATTCCCCGGAGTTAGGCAGAGGTGTACCAATGTACACCTACAGTTCGCCGGTATGTTTAGGTCCCATGTAATAGGGGGCGAGCCTATTGTCATTAACCGGGCACAAATCCTAACTCCGATCTGCTACTGAGAATTTCATAGAGAAACCCAATAACACTTTTTGCTCGACCTGGGAATGGAACTCAAGATCACTAGGCCAACGAGGCAGTTTAAATTTAATTATTTTGTTTAAATAAGAATCATTACTATTGTCCCAAAATTTTCATGCCGAATTTAGTAAGCGGAATGTGAAGAACTATTGTGTACCTATGTTTATAAAATTTGTAAAATTCCATATTTCAGGCTAATAAGTAAATCTATCTGCCTCGTTGGCCTAGTGGACCTAAGCGCGACTGCTACGCTAGAGGTCTTGGATTCGATTCCCAGGTCGAGCAAAAAGTGTTATTTGGTTTATCTATGAAATTATCAGTAGCAGCTCGGAGTTAGGATTTGTGCTCGGTTAATGGCAATAGGCTCGCCCCCTATTACATGGGACCTAAAAACATACCGGCAAACTGTGGGTGTACATTGGTATACCTCTGCCTAACCCTCTGGGGAATACAGGCGTGATGGTATGTGTGCTATCTGTCTGTCTAACAATTGGTATTTTGGCCTGAAAATCACTATTTTTTTTTTTGTTAGGGACAAAGTCCTCTACAAGCAATTTCAAATGCTAGACAATTTTTAATCGGTTTAAATCTATAAAGACAGATTAGCAGCACTTTAAACTAGACGAAAATACATTTCATTTAATATTATCGGCTTAACCATATAAACATAAGCTTCTTTTATAATATTTTTCCCTTCAAATATTTCATTTTCAATAATCTTATTTTGCGCCTACAAAAATCCCTCCCTGTCTCCAAATAGTTTACTCAACAAATATTAGTACAGTCACTAACAACACGCTATCGCATTACCTGCGCACTGAACTTGTTACAGATAATGGTACAAATTGACAAATGGTGTAAACAACTTGTATTTACGACTGTACCTCAACGTAAGTGGATCAGAGAATAATATAGATACACACAAAGATCTGGGCTATGTATGTTGTGGTGACGTATAGCTTGTAATCTCCTTGTTCAATGACATAGTGTGATGTGCCTTATAGAAATGGTATCGACAAAGTTAATCTTCACAGGATGTTTATTAACGAAGGGCATTCTCTTTAATCGATAGTAGCATGCATATTAACATACCATCACGCCTGTATTCCCCGAAGGGTTAGGCAGAGGTGTACCAATGTACCCCCACAGTTCGCCGGTATGTTTTGGTCTCATTGCTATTAACCGGGTACAAATTCTAACGCTGAGCTGTTACTGACAATTTCATAGAAAAACCCAATATCACTTTGCTCGACCTGAGAATCGAACCTAGGACCCCACGCCCGGCAGTTGCGCTTGCAACCTCAAGTCCAAGGGAGCAGTAGCGTACAAACACAATCAAAAAACATACCCTATAAGAACAAATAAATACTGAAAACGCAATTGGTTTTCCAGTTCATGAACAATGCTTAATTCATACGGAAATTTCGTTTCCATGACCAAATAAAAAGAAAAGCACAAAAAATCGCAACGTCCTGTCAAACTGTAGTTAACACAAAACGAAACCGAACACAAAGATGAAAAATTAATGAGAAAATAAACGCACAACATCTGCGCCACTGCTCCTGTATCACGACCAATGTGTCCTGACCTCTATAACGGTATACAAAATCCACCTATCCAGTGTGATTTAGTTAGAGCACAAACGACGAGTGAGGTCTTCACCCCTGGCCGTCAATAGACCCATCATGAAATATTCATTCTGGAATGTTCCCCCGAGCGGGCCGCGATCTCTTTTATTAGCATTTAAGACAAGTTTTGTAATGTAAGTCGGGGTTTCTTTCATGTCTACGTTTGGCCGGTTTGTTTCTGAATATTGAGAGCGATAATTTGAATTTGTTAAGACTTTTTGGGGACAGGAGTTACAATTTCGTCGTATCGTATTTTATTAGCATTTTATTATTGTTTGCTTGTTAAGATCAGTCGTGTTTCCGGCTTTTTTTTTTGTTGTGGATATCCCAGCACACTTTTTTTTTTTTTTAGGTGGGTGGGAAATCATCAAATAAGTTCTCCCGCCCTGGGCGGGGCGGGAGGGAGTATCAGACTTTTACTGACTAAAACCCACCCATGCTCCTTCTTGTGCCCTTTGCGTTCCGGGGGCGCGGTATCTCTTGCGAACAACCCGCAGCCCCGGCAGGCACCGTCCCTCAGTGGCCCCTTCCTTTTGCTGACATCTCTTTGAGGCGCGCGTGGAACACGAACGCGCCGTCGACACGGCCTGTCGTTATGCAACGTAAGGACGGTGAGCTACCCATTGCTGGTGAGCAATGGGTACCACAGGCCCGTATCTATGGTGGTCCCAGCACACTAAACTCTGGGTTTTGTGAACTGTAAAAAACTGTATTAATAAAGGTTCATTTTCTTGTTGAACACCTTTTAATACTACTACATAAGCCAAAAATTTAATCTATCTTCTAACTAGCTATGTACTCCGCGATGTTACGTGTTTGGTTACTGTTCCGATCCCGTTGAACATAGCGTGATGTTCTTAAAGTATAAATCTTCTTCTTGAATTACTCTTTTTATTGACGTAACTCGCCCCTAAGAGATACAAAAAACTATGTACAAAGGAACAGACGCTAGTCGGCGGTAAGCGAGTATGTTTGACACTATGTAGAGAAATAACAATAATAAACATGAATACCAGCGTATGACTGTCCCACTGCAAGACAAAGGCCTCTTCCCAAACAGAGTAGGCACGAGCATTGATTACCATGCTTGTGCAAGGTAGGTTGGCAATTTCAGTTGTCCCCACGTTAATCAAGACTTCGACTATTAATTAGCCATTAATTCAATTTTGCGACATAAATGTCTGATGCTACATATCGATGAAAATAAAAATCTTGAAATATTATAATTACATTATTTTTGTTTAAATTGAAACATTTGTCTCAATTTTTAATAACTAAACAATGATATAGACGAACATAAACAATTACTGTGATTTTAACAGAACTTCTGACAATTGGCGAAACGCTTCTAAAAATTACGTCAATTAAATGTGTATTTTGTGTTAATTAACTGCCTCGTCAGCCTAGTGGTCCTAAGCGCAACTGCTACGCTAGAGATCTTGGGTTCGATTCCCAGGTCGAGCAAAAAGTGTTATTGGGTTTTTCTATGAATTAATTCTCTCAGAATAATTAAAAGCCCTACTGCATCTAACAAAAGAGGTGATAACTTTGAAAGCGCTAAACCGATTTCCATCAAATATAGCTAAGAACACTCCCGACTAATATACCTTTCAAATAAAAAAAAACAAAATAAAAATAGGTTCATGTATTCGGGAGCTACGATGCCACAGACATACACACACACAGACACGTCAAACTTATAACACCCCGTCGTTTTTGCGTCGGGGGTTAAAAATAATTATCATTATGATTATTCTAACAATTTTGAATTAATTACAATGCATGAATGTGCGGTGGGGTAGGTACCTAACTATTTGGCTTTCACAAAATTATTATTTTAGGTAAAACAATAGTGCTCTACGCTTCAGATACCAACTACAATATCTTTGCTTCGAGTATGAAAACATACGGATGGAGACATGAGGCGGGCATGCTTTGATAGGGATAATAAATATTCGCCTACGACTGTAATATAACTGCCTCGTTAGCCTAGTGGTCCTAAGCGCGACTACTACGCTAGATGTCTTGGGTTCGATTCCCAAGTCGAGCAAAAAGTGTTCTTGGGGTTTTCTATGCCATTCTCAGTAACAGTCTAATCATTTTCAACTTTCATGACCACGTTCAATCTCGTCGTGTGTTTTAAGAAAATGTTTTCATGGGCTTGTACGCACCACCTGCTGAACAATTTAATAGAATATCTATTATGCTAGTACTAAGTTTCTAGTGCTGTATAAACAGGGCTGTTTTCGAAATGTTAGGCACCAACTTTGTTAGTAAAGACGTGCAGTGCTATTGTGACTTTGACCGGGTCACGGTGTCGGTTGAAAAAAAGAATGACAATCAGTATACATACCATCACGCCTGCATTCCCCGAAGGGTTAGGCAAAGGTGTACCAATGTACACCCACAATTTGCCGGTATGTTTAGGTCCCATGTAATAGGGAGCGAGCCTATTGTTATCCTAACTCCGAGCTGCTATTAAGATTTTTATTGAAAAACCTAATAACGTTTTTCTCTACCTGGGAGTGGAACCCAAGACGTCTAGCGTAGCAGTCGCGCTCAGGACCACTAGGCTAACGAGGCATTTAATTCCATTAGTATTAATATATTGGTATTAGTACAGATACATACATTTTACTTACAATCGTAGTCATACTATGCAAAATCTAACTTAGTTTCTCAAGACCGGAGTCTTCTCAAAATAGTTAATAATATCATTGTGAACGAGTAACCTCGGACTGGAAGTTTTAAGTGGCGTTCGCTCTTAGCACTTAGATCTTGATAGCTTCAAATGTTCCTTGCCAAAATTGGCCTCGAAATTGTATTATCAGAAGCTATAATCACTATGGGGAAACTCTAAAGTAAGACATTCTTGTCTAGGCTAGTACGACTAAGTTAGGAAGTCGCTTTACTTTTGGAACTAGCTTCCGCATGCAACGTCGTCCGCGTCAAAGTTAATATATTATCCCACGGAAATCGTACATTTTCCGGGATAAATAGTCTATGTGTTACTCCAGACTATAATCTATCTATGTGCTAAATTTCATCCAGATCTGTTCAGCCGAATAAACGTGAAAGAGTAACAAACATCCATCTATCCACACAAACGTATTTGTAGGAAGTAGGAGGTGCTGTCAAGGAAAAGTAACGTTTTGGAATTTGAATTTGGAACTATAATATGAAACTCTCATTCTTACATCATCATTATCAATTATCAGACGAACGATCTCCACTGCTGGACTGTCTTGGAGATAGTTACCGGTCCTGCGCTGCCTGCTTCCAGCGATGGAAAACAAGTCGACGCGACGGCACACCTGATGTTAAGTGGTCACCGATGCCTATTATTATAGACATCTGCAATACCAGAAGCCTTGCGAAAGCGTTGCCATCCTAGAGAAAAAGTTGAAATATCTCACGTGCTTGTAAATTACATCGGCATCCATACCCTTCAAACCGAAATACAGCAACGTTGCGTTGTGGTTGTAATTAGGCGTGGTGGTTGTACTTAGCTGTTCTTCTACTACTATTATTTTAGTTGGGCAAAAACTATCTATAAATGTTTAAAAATGCTATCAAAACAAATTTATTCCTAACGTTTTGTGATTTCATTGAAGTTAGAAAAACAAATCAAGTACTTGAGTACAAAATAATCCATCCTAAATCTTTCCTAAAATAGATTACTGAAAGTTAAAGCGGATAGAAAACTCGTTAGAAACGGTTGAGCGATTATCCAAATTAGCGAACTTATTGAGAGCAAAAATTCTATTTTATTACGAACAGTGAAATCTATCTTGAGGAAACTTTGATTAATTAGCGGAATAATTTAAATGTCTCCTGTATCCTTCAAAGTCAAAGTCAAAGTCAAAATATTTATTTCAATTAGACCATTTACAGGCACTTTCGAATTGTCAAGAAGTTACCTATACAAAAAGTTGAAGCTAGTTGCTCGTTCCAAAACGTAGGTCTCTATGGAGAAGAACGAGCCAGAAACTCCATGGACACTCTTTTCGCTGTTTTTTTTTCCTTGCTTCTACGATGATGGCACAGTTACGCCAGTGCTAATTACTATTATTTTGTCATTGACTTCACAACTGCCCCCTTGGTCTCGTGGTCGCAAGCGCAACTGATAAGCATGGGGTCCTGGGTCCGATACCCAGGTCGAGCAAAGTGTTATCCGGTTTTTCCATTAGGAATTTCTCAGTAGCAGCTTGGAGTTAGGATTTGTGTCCGGTTAATGGCAATAGGCTCTCCCCCTATTACATGGGGCTTAAAAAACATACTGGCGAACTGTGGGTGTACATTAGTACACTTCTTCCTAACCCTTCGGAAAATACAGGCGTGATGGTGGTGACTTTACACTTTAAATAATAATACCAGCCTATTACTGTTCCACTGCAGGGCAAAAGCTTCTTCCCATACAGAGAAGGCACGAGCATTGATCACCACGCTTGCTCAAGGCGGATTGGCGATTTAAGACTTACACTAATTACGAGTCCAGGTTACCTCATGATGTTTTCCTTCACCGACGTAAGTAAAGTCCAAGATAAACTTGGAAAGTATACTACATATGACTTAAAAAAATCACATCGGTATGTGCTCATTTTGAACCCACGACCTCAGGCATGAGAGGTGGGGCGCCTTCACCACTGGGCCATCATGATGATTACAACATGATATCACCCTTTAAATCCTATTTATTTCATATTTCTCTTCACTTTTCTAATAATTTCTAAATAGAAATAAATTATATATTCGAACGTTTTAGTAACAATATGTGTGTCTTAACTTTTTGCTTTGAACATTTACATGCGTAATTTTAAGGTAGATTGTACAAAGGTACTTTTTGAGCATATAAATATATATCCTAACTAGCTTTTGCCCACGACTTCGAATTGTCGGTTATCGCGGATGTTGCGGAATTAAAAGTAGACTATGATCTTTCTTTTTGTTTAAACTTACACCTTACCAAACATCAAAATTGGTTCAGTGATTTAGTTGTGAAAGCATGACAGACAGACAGAGTTACTTACGCATTTTTAATATTAAAATGGATCTATGCCTGGTACGTAGCTACAATTGCTACGGCGTAGCAGCTTAATAAAGTCGCTACGCTTTGAATTTTGAATTATGTCACTTACAGGGTAGAAGGAGCATCGACGCGCAGACTTTTACCATGTCATCAGCACACCAGGTTCTAGATCCGCCAGCGTTAAAATATTTCGTCGCTTATTATAAACCAAATCAGCTGTTCTTTACAAAACTGCAATACATAGAAGGACAAGATGTAAAAACAGCTATTTTTTTAAAGACCATGTCTGTATTACTAAAACTAACAAAATTAAAAATTTTAAGTATCCCCCGACAGAAGAATAAAAATCCCTACCGTAGCTTACAAAAGAGCTGATAACTTTTAAACCGCTGAACCGATTTCCATCAAACATAGCTAAAAACACTCCCGACTAATTCACATAACATAAATAACATACCATCACGCCTGTATTCCTCGAAGGGTTAGGCAGAGGTGTAACAATGTACACCCACAGTTCGCCGGTATGTTTAGGTCCCATGTAATAGGGGGCGAGCCTATTGCCATTAACCGGGCACAAATCCTAACTCCGAGCTGCTACTGAGAATTTCATAGAAAAACCCAATAACAATTTTTGCTCGACCTGGGAATCGAACCCAAGACCTCTAGCGTAGCAGTCGCGCTTAGGACCACTAGGCTACCGAGGCAGTTAATTCACCTTTCAAACAAAATCAAAATCAGTTCATGCGTGCGGAAGCTACAATGCCACACACACACACAGACACGTCAAACTTATAACACCCCGTCGTTTTACGTCAGGGGTTAAAAAGAGATAGGGTATAAAAGTAATTGATAATGTTTTTTCAGTTTCTTCAAAAAGTAGAATAAACTTTGTTCATTGTACGTCAGCGTACTTAAATCGCTGAGACACTGTCAATAGTGCCAACTCAATTCACCTAACACATGGAATTGTGGATTTTGGCGCTAATAGCATAAGTGCCATAATTGCAACACGCTATCCAAATCTACATTGCAAATTATTTCCGCAAGAAAATAAGACAAAACGCAAAGATGGCGCTAGTTGTAACTTGTCAGCTCAAGAATCTATCGAATAAAATATAAGTCGTATCTTGATTTCACATCAATGATTCAAGCTTTTTAATAAATCAAAGGCAATCCAATTCAATCATAGCCATTAAAAGTTGCCTTAATTCACCTCTCTCTGTGTAAACAAACAAACTTGTATCCCAATCGGTACTGATGCTGGTTCGTTAAATCCCTTTCCCTTTCTTTGAAACATTTGTAATGATCCATTCTGCTTTGTACCTTTTAATTTGAACCTTTTGTTTTATTATATTGGTATTTGTATCGTGGTGTCGTGTCAGAAGAAATAGGTAGGAGATGTTTTTTGTTAGCCTAGTGGTCCAAAGCGCGACTGCTACGTGTTATTAGGTTTTTCTACGAAATTCTCAGTAGCAGCTCGGAGTTAGGATTTGTGCCCGGTTAGTGACAAAAGGCTCGCACATGCGACCTAAACATACCGGCAAACTGTGGGTGTATATTTAGACTCCTCTGCCTAACCCTTCGGGGAATTGAACTGAATTGAAAACTAGGTGCGATGGTATGTATTTGTTAACTTTTAATTTGTCATATTTGTCAATCATGTATATGAATAACTTTTACTATGGTACCAATGCCGAATTATAAAAAAAAACAGCTTTTTTGTACATTTTTATGGTGTTGTGATGTAATTTTTAGGGAACAGCTGGTCAGTTCGGGCGTGGACCATGCCTTAAGCGAATACCATGTTGAAGAATCGTGGTAAAACGAAAAATCGTGGGGTTTTAGTCAGTAAAAGTCCGACATAACCCTCCGTCCATAATGGATTTCCCCACGAAAAACAAAAAAGAATGGATCTGCTGTTTTTTGTTTTTCATAATTTGTAGATATCCATGAGTACTTTGACGCCCTAAAATATTATTAAATTCAGCCTGTATATTAAGAGCTCTAGAGTTCTTAATTGTTCAACACTTAAACATTTTGTAGTTATCAAAGAGAAACTCGAAGCAGTTATTGACTGACCATTAACACCGAGATAAGCATTACGTAGCATGTATTTTGGCTTAGCTATGTTC
This sequence comes from Caradrina kadenii, assembly GCA_947462355.1. Taxonomy (NCBI): domain Eukaryota; kingdom Metazoa; phylum Arthropoda; class Insecta; order Lepidoptera; family Noctuidae; genus Caradrina; species Caradrina kadenii. Next base: position 12,071,188 of record OX381684.1, on the reverse strand, counting down.
CCGTCTCTTTCTTGCAATCCTAGTTTGACAGTTTTGCGAATGTGACAGAAATATTGCTTACCCAATCCACGTGCTAACTGATTATATTATTGACGATGTTATATAGACTATGTCACTCAGGAATAATGTAGGGATTTATTGGTTAAAGATTTTTTCGTATCGGTTTAATAGTTTCGCAGCCTATTCAATGCAAACAAACAATCAAATCTTTCCTCTTTAAAATATCAGTATGGATATATCGCACAGGCTAATCAGTGAATAGTAGATTTTGGGCCTAATCAAGTTGTCCACCCCGGATCTAAAGTATAAAGGTCTCCGCCCACGACCGATTTTTTAAAAATTTCTTTCCAGCGAGAAGAAATCTGTCAAAAACCGTTAAAAAACATTGGTAGGCGAAGAGCCTAATAAATCCGGAATAATAAACAACCAGACAGAATTAAAAAAAAATAATAGCCTCAACTGTGTTTTTGTTTCGTTCATTTTTATGGCCTTCAATTTCTACTAATATATATTTCAGTTAGCTTTGTTGTAGGGATGTGTTTTTATAGCGAAACGTGGAAATACTGCTGTCTCACCCACCCCCCACACATTTGCCCCTCCTACAAAAAAAAAAAATTAATTTCCATTAAACAGATGTCTTATTTATAAACTGAACAGTTTATAATTGTTTTTATGACTTACATTATCAAAGAAATTATTTTTATCTAAAGAAAACTCAATTTTCTTTTGACTTTTATGAATTCGAAATTATAGTCTCGCAAACTAATCTTGAAACACTCATAATGCGAAATAATATTTGAATTTATTATCATTTTTATAGACATGTGTTTTATTTAATATTAATCTAATCATAAATATGTCAATCAAAAGGAAACTAGAACAGAATTCAATATTATGAGATATCGTACATACAAACAATCACACTAAACTTGTATTCTCCGAGGTATGGGATGTACACCCACAGCTCGCCGGTAAATTAAGGTCCCATGTAATAGGGGGCGAGCCTATTGCCATTAACCGGGCACAAATCCTAACTCCGAGCTGCTACTGAGAATTTTATATAAAAATCCAATAACACTTTGCTCGACCTGGGAATCCAAACCAAGACCTCTAGCGTAGCAGTCGTGCTTAGGACCACTAGGCTAACGAGGCAGTTATTAGTTATTATTTACAAAATTACCAATACCCAGAACGATCTTACAATGTCCTCTAATGATTGTAAAACACTCCATTACTATAACACGAGGTGCACGATCAATAACTCTGCCAATTAATCGAGCAAACGTCGTATTGTTTGCCTGCAGTCAAAGAGCACTCGACATCAGAGGGCTGTTTAATAATGCACTGATTGATTTCGGGCTGTAGTTTAAGGTAAACACTTGTACTCTAATTAGAGAGCACATGCAATCTGCTTATCTGTTTTGTTGTTTGTAGATCTGTCAACTTGGTTGTTGATTGAGTAATCTTAGATATAATACGAGTTAAAGCGATTTGCACGACTGGAGTTGAACGTAAAAACATCTAGAATGCTAATTAAAATAATAAGACTATGCTCGTACCTGCTCTGTATGAGAAGAGGCTTTTGTCCTGCAGTGAGACAGCAGGAGGGCTTCCAACCCTTATTAAGCTAGAAGGGACATAAACTCACGCCGTTTTCCCATGGGGGTAGGCAGAAACCACAGAACGCCACCTGCTACGATTCTTACATACTTCTTTCGCCTCGACCACTGCGCACACGACCTTTCTGAAGAACCCCACCAATAAGGTCAGGGTAGGTCTTTCTAGGGCGTCCTCTCCCGGCGTTGCCACTCACATCTGCCATATAAATCCCTTTCGTTAATCACCTTTCACTCATCCTCTCAACATGACCGAACCAGGGACATAGTAACAAAAAGATAAAAAAAAATTATTACGATTTAAAGTAAGTAAATTTGTCTGTTTTTTACAACTGATTTCAAAAACACAACTTTCATAATAATATTCGAAATCGAAATTCAAGCTAGCGATATTTTAGGTCAAAGTATAACTATTTATCTTCACACAGAGGGACGCGTAGGAATATAAGTTTTTTTTATCTACAAAATGGGTCCTAAATTTAAGCTTACCAAACGTTTTTGGGTAGGTCAAAAACGTCACTATAACTTTTCGGGTAACGTAATATTTTTCCATAAACATGTAAAAAGTTACCCCAATAGTCATATATCAAGTACTCTAACAGTTAATAGATGATAAATAACATGACGCACATGGTAGTACATGACTACCGTCCTACGAAAGTACATAAAAATGTAAACATACCATCACGCCTGTATTGACCGAAGGGTTAGGCAGAGGTGTAACAATGTACACCTACAGTTCGCCGATACGTTTAGGACCTATGTAATAGGGAGCGAGCCTATTGCCATTAACCGGGCACAAATCCAAACTCCGAGCTGCTACTGAGAAATTCATAGAAAAACCCAATAACACTTTTTGCTCGACCACCAGGTCGAGCAAAAAGTGTTATTGGGTTTTTCACACGACGAGATTGAACGTGGTCATGAAAGTTGAAAATGATTAGACTGTTACTGAGAATGGCATAGAAAACCCCAAGAACACTTTTTGCTCGACTTGGGAATCGAACCCAAGACCTCTAGCGTAGCAGTTGCGCTTAGGACCACTTGGCTAACGAAGCAGTCATGTGAAGTTATAATAAAAAGAAAAGGACCACTTTGTTTTTCAGAACATCGTAAAGGCCTGGTCGTCTCTTTACGTAACAAGGCCAAAGAATCAGCATTGCCATAAAACGTGGCAATACTGCCATCCTTTTTGACACTTGCCCCAGAGATTATAAACTTCAATTATGTCAAATCTTAGACTCCAGTGGGCATAATATTGCCGGGGCTGCGGGTTGTTCGCAAGAGATACCGCGCCCCCGGAACGCAAAGGGCACAAGAAGGAACATGGGTGGGTTTTAGTCAGTAAAAGTCTGACACTCCCTTCTGCCCCGCCCAGGGCGGGAGAAGTTATTTGATGATTTCCCACCAACCAAAAAAAAAAAAAAAGTGGGCATAATATTCTCAAAAAGCGGTACAACGTTTTCGATTCAAGTTTCTTCCTACTATCCTATAATATTATAAAACTTTCCTATATTATATTATATCCTACTTCCTGCTCATATTATAAATGCGAAAGTTTTTGAGGATGGATGAATGGGTGGATGTTTGTTAGTCTTTCACGCTTAAACGGCTGAACGTATCTGTATGTTTGGTACTGAAATAGATTGTAGTGTGGAGCAAAGGATACCTTTCATCCCGGAAAATTTACGGTTCCCTTGCGATAATATGTCAAAATTGACACGAACGAACTCGCGGGCAGAAGATAGTCTATACATATAATAAAATCGTAGCGAAGTCAAAACTGTACATTTAATATTTTTGAAAAAGAGTAATTGCTACGAGGTCGGGTAATGATTCTAATGCCGAAAATATGGTTTTTAGAATTTTTGTCTGTTTGTCTGTTTGTCTGTGCGTTTGAACACGCTAATCTCAGCCGTGGCTTAACCGATTTGAATGCGGTTTTCACAAATGTATTGCGGTAAGCAATATTGTATTGCGGTAAGTAATAAATGTATAGCTGCGGAATTGAACTTCTAAAATAATTATCATCACGCTATACCTTCAAAGAGTTAAGCAGTCAATAATGGCAAACTAGAACGGCTATTTTAGAGTTATTTCCGAAGGAGTAAATAGTCTAATGGTTTGATGACCGCCTTGCAAATCGCTGAACGTGAGTTCGGTCCTCAATAACAGTTTTACTTTTTGTGCTTTTTCAATTTGTGAGGTAAAACTTTGCTTAGTCTTTTAAGAAGTCTTATGCTTACTGTTTTTTGTCCATACTTTCTCCCAAAAACTTTACATTAATTTGGTTCTAACACGAAGCTCAAATTTTGTTGGCTGTTGCTCTGATTATAAGATTCATTTCTTCGGTCTTGATACTAGACAGATCGCAGCTACAATGTGAGGTATAATGTTAAAGCAGTGCCTATTAAAGATGCTGTTTAATGGTTTGAGAAAGAAAAGTAAGTAAATTTTGAAACCACATCATAGTATTATCTAAAGGGATAGTAAAGCCACATATACTCTCCTTACGCCAATTATGTTTTAGCCCCAGGTATGGCGTAAGTCTATTACCAGCCGAGCACAAATCCAGACTTCAAGCCACTACAGATAAATTCTTTAAACCTACAGTCGTAACTATTAGCAGTCACCTTAGCAACCATTTGACCTGCTTGGAAGATTTTGATAACATAGTATTCAATACTTATTTAGTTAAGTAACACTTAGGTCGACGTGAGCGAAGCCGCGGGCAACAGCTAGTCAATCATATAAAAGAAAAAACCATATTTGTTCATCCCTTTTATTGTTATTTATAGCGAAAGTTTCAACCATTTCAGTTTTTGTTAACAAAACTTGCCAGACTTTTAAAGCGCCTACACTTAAGAATAGTACTTCTAGTAATGGAACCGTTTATTTGTTAAATACGCAACTACTCTTGTCTTAAGCACTATACACACTACTCTAATTACTTTTTAAATAGCCAGTATAAAGCTACTTTCACACTGCTACCAACTGATAAGGGAACAGCTGCATTTTAAAGCGTGAGTCTGGCCAATATGCATATTAACCCTCTAATCTCTGAATTACTTGCTTTAAATTATTCAGCGGTTATTCAAATAGAGGTAGTAACGGGCTGGAAAAAAACTGTTATGTGCCACACACGCCATTATGGGTTCTGTACCACCAAAAAGGTATTATTCTCTAGATACATTAATTTTACACATCATCATCATCATCTGCCTCGTTGGTCTAGTAGTCCTAAGCGCGACTGCTGCGCTGGAGGCTAGGTCTTCGGTTCGATTCCCAGGTCAAGCAAAAATTTATTATTGGGTTTTTCTATGAATGTCTCAGTAGCAGTTCGGAGTTAGGATTTGTGCCCGGTTAATGGCAATAGGCTTGCCCTCTATTACATGGGACCTAAAAACATACCTGCGAACTGTGGGTGTATATTGGTACACCTCTGCCTACCCTCTGGCGAATACAGGCGTGATGGTATGTTATGATATGTGTATTAATTTTCTAGTAGTAGTCTACCATGATACAAGTCACAGTATTCTCTGCACGCATTGTGTAAAAAAATAAGCTTGTTAGGTACTTATTACAGTGTTAAAAATATACAACTGTGTGACGGATATACAGAAGGACGGAAGGACAGAAAGTCGTAGAATTAATAATAAGTTCCCTTTCGGTGCGGAACCACAAAAATTAGATAAAATCTTTTGTTTTAAAAATAATGCTTTTAAATTTTTCGTGCCAAAATAAAATGTTTTATTAGCAAAATTATAAACAGATTAGTTAGGGAACATATTGTTGGCTTCCTTTTTAACGTGAAACATTTTTAAAAAAGGTTTAGCCTTCCATTCCCTTGTGGAGAATAAAAGTAAAAATTATACCTATTTTGCTGTAAAAAAATTCAAATAACCTGCGATTTCGCCCGCTTGAATGTCGGCTAAGCCAGGAAAAGATGAAGGCGCGGATTAAGAAAATAAGTATCCTATATCCTTATCCAAATGTCATGCATCTCTTTGACAAATTTCTATACATTCGGTTCAGTGGTTTACCGTGAGGAAGTTACAAACATACACAGACATTATAATAACATACATACTTACCATCACGCCTGTATTCCTCGAAGGTTTAGGCCGAGGTGTACCAATGTACACCCACAGTTCGCCGGTATGTTAAGGTTCCATGTATTAGGGGGCGAGCCTATTGCCATTAACCGGGCACAAATCCTAACTCCGAGCTGGTACTGAGAATTTCATAGAAAAATCCAATAACACTTTTTGCTCGACCTGGGAATGGAACCTGACACCTCTAGCGTAGCAGTCGCGCTTAAGACCACTAGACCAACGAGGCAGTCATTACAATAACTTACTATTATACACTCGAAAGATTGGATGGATAGATGTTTGTCACTATTTCACGCTTATACGGCTGAATGGAATTTGTTGAATTTGAGACAAATGATTTTTTATTTTGCTTAACACATAGAATAATTTTTTTACCGTTTTTGTGTTCCCATGGGACTATTTAAGACTTCAGCTTAATTTTAAAGTCTACGCAGAGGAAGTCAAGGGTAAAATCTAGTATAAACGTACTGTTGTAACTTAAGCCACAAAGGTCAACGTAACCCTTCTTCAAAACATAGCTATAACTCCAAGAGGCACAAAAGGAAAAACCTACAAAAGAGTTAACACAGGACAGTTTTGTTTTTCTTTTTTATTTAACTTTTTTTTTATTAAGCCTATAAATGTTTTATTATCTAGTTGTTCGTAAAAAGAAACGTTGCTTCAGTTTCAAATGTAGAACTTTGACAATTGTGAATGGTTAAAGTTTCGAGTGAAAAATTCGACTTGTTTTAGAGTTCAATCGATAGGGGGGTTTTTTTTTTTTTGGTGGGTGGGAAATCATCAAATAACTTCTGCATAGAGTATTCGTGTTGTTTAAGTACAAAGTACCTATAATAAAATGGGTAATTAAAGTAATTTGTGCTCCTGATAAGGCGATAGGATTATCTTTTGATTTCTCCCCGGTAGTGTTCAATTACTGTCCCATCGGACTATGACAGAGATTGACAAATTCGTATTGATAGTTCAGATATTATATGTTGGTTTTCTTGTATTATTTACAGCGATATGTCAAAGGCTCTAAGCCAGAAGATCAATTTTACTAATCAAAATAGTTACAATCAGGCAGGACCGGTCATAGTAGCTATCTTCAGGAGAGGCTATGTCCAGTAGTGGACGTCGTTCGACTGACATGATGGTGAGTCGACAATCAATGTAAAAATAATATAAATAAAAAAAGAATATAACATAGCATAACATACAATCACGCCTCTATTCCCCTACGTGTTAGGCAGAGATGTACCAATGTACACCCACAGTTCGCCGGTATGTTTAGGTCCCATGTAATAGGGGGCGAGCCTATTGTCATTAACCGGGCACAAATCCTAAGTCCGACCTGCTACTGAGAATTTTACAGAAAAACCCAATAACACTTTTTGTTCGACCTAGGAATCGAGCCACTAGGTCAACGAGGCAGTTAAAAAAAATATATAAATATGTAAATTACAGATTAAGTCTGTGATTAGATTGCGATCGTTTCTGAAAATCAGTGGAACTAACCCTGAATCTCGATTCAACTTGCAATGTAAAACGAGCCTTCAAAGATGTAGTACCGAAGCTTAACTCTGAAACACGCTTTGGAGATTTTGTAGATGTTGTACTTTACAAAAGGACTGTTAGATGCAGATTATAAAGTCAAAGGATTAACACCTACTAACATTATGTATGAACATTGTATTGATACTTTGATTAAATCCAAGTTAAAATCCAATGTAATCTAGAATTTATGTGCATTCAATTCTGTCTATTTCAAATTATTTTTTTGTTAATGGATTTATTTTCAATTCAATTTTAAGATAAACAAGATATGGACATAAGTCTGAAATACACGAATTTTATATTAGTTTATTTATTCTGTGAAATTGTCGAAGTCACTGTTGGCGTATTTTTTTTTTTTTGTTTTGTTTTAATCATCTTCATTGTTTTCACATATAGAAGCAACAATAATATTGTAACTAAGATTTTGTAAAAACTAAATTGAAAGAAAAGAGTGTCCATGGAGTTTCTTGCTCGTTCTTCTCCATAGAGACCTACGCTTTGGAATGAGCAACTAGCTTCAACTTTTAAATGTAACTTATTGACAATTCAAAAGTGCCTATAAATGGTCTAATTGAAATAAATGCTTTGACTTTGACTTATTGGTTGAGCGATTAACTGCTGCGATGCATGTCGCGGGTTCGTTTAATTTATTGAATGAATGTACCTGTACAACTTATCGTAATACATTTTTTTAAAGAGTATATTTGAAGTTTCTTTTTTTTATCTTTTCTTTTTCAAAATATTTTTTTCCTTTATTGTAAATGATATTCAAAATTGCCTTATAATGGTCTAATTGAAATAAATTATTTGACTTTGACTTTGAATCAAAATCACTTTACCAAAATTCACCAAGAGAGGTTTTACAGAATAGGCAGGCAGGCATCGAATCATTGTGCGTCAAACTTGTGTGATGTGCTTCATACTAAACGTTAGGCCCGACGACGTGTAAATATAGGTTCTATCGTTCAGCGTCACTAAATAGAGGTATCGAAATTGTTGTCCTGCACCGACAACCATTCGCTAACGGGAACTTGATACGACGGCTTTGGGTTGCCACACTCCACACGGACACGGACACGATGTCATCTAAAGGCTTTAGGTTACTGTGAGCTTTATGTAGAGTAGGTAGTTTGGGTAGCTTTTCGACCTACTCCGATTGTCTTATTGGTGTGATGGTTGCAAACCATTTACCATCACGCCTGTATTCCCCGAAGGCTTAGGCAGAGGTGTAACAATGTACACCCATAGTTCGCCGGTATTTTTAGATTTCATGTAATAGGGGACGAGCCTATTGCGATTAACCGGGCACAAATCCTAACTCCGGGCTGCTACTGAGAATTTCATAGAAAAACCCAATATCACTTTTTGCTCGACCTGGGAATCGACCCCATGACCTCTAGCTTAGCAGTCGCGCTAAGGACCACTAGGGCAGTTAGGCAGGCAGTGGTTGCAAGCGTAAGGGAGTATGGGGTTCTGAGTTCAATGCCCAGGTCGTACAGTGTTATTAGATTTTTTCTTTACGAGAATGACGGAAAGGTATTTTTATCAGGTGTGAAACAAACTATTGTCGCTATTTCAGAGTTTTAGGGGGTGTGATGAAAGAGACCAAGTCTCCCCCCCCCCCCCCCCAAGATACTCCAAAACAGTCTCATGTATTTTTAGCGGTAATTTACAGTTCAGAAGCTATACGCTACTATTTCCAGAGAAATTTTCACTTACTATTTTTTTTTTATTTCTTTATTTTCACATTGTAAATCCACAAGTATATAAGATGCTTACTAACATCATCCGCAATACTAAGTCCTTTACGATATCTCCAATATCAAGTCATGACGTCATTAAGCTAGTAATTGTCATCCAAATTATCCTAATGTTATGTCTATCATTATATTATATTAACCATATCCCATTAAATTAAATATACTAACTACTTAAGTATTAAGTCTCAAGTGAAGATAAATTTTTGTAGCTTTTTTCAATATTAGCAGTTTTATAAAAAAAATCCATTAATCATATTATACAGGTAACTTACTGCCCCGTTGGTCTCGTGGTCGCAAGCGCGATTGATGAGAGTGGGGTCCCTGGTTCGATTCCCAGATGGGGCAAAAAGTGTTATTGGATTTTTCCATTAGGATTTGCTCAATAGCAGCCCGGAGTTTGGAAGTTTGTCGTGTGACACCCCCGTGTCTAGGAAAGCACGTAAAGCCGTTGGTCCCGGTTGTCATTCGTAGATCTTTGACAGTCGTTACGGATAGACAGAAGCCAGGTAGTCTGACAACCAGACTAACCAAAAGGTATCATGTGGCCCACTAACTGGGTTGTATAGGTCAGACAGGCAGTCGCTCCATGTAAAACACTGGTATTCAGCTGCATCTGGTTAGACTGGAAGCCGACCCCAACATAGTTTGAAAAAGACTAAGCAGATGATGAATCATATTATACAGGTAAGTCGATATATCTTTGCAGAAAACCAAATATGAATACCCATACTTATTATGATAAATGCAAAAGTAACTATGTCTGTCTTCTCCTTTCGCGACTAAACCACTGAACCGATTTAACGAATGGTACAAAGTAAGGTTGAACCCCAAGAAAGGACACAGGCTACTTTTTAGTCAGGTGATTTCGCCTGGATTCACGATAGCCTATAGAGCGTGTTACGGAAACGGTACATCCATATAAACGGGGTAAGGAGTGTATCCCTATACAAAATTTCAGCTCAAAAGCAATAACTTTGAAAATGCATAATATTTTTCTTATTTCAGCAGTTTATTAAGTTTAAATCATAACAAACGTGTCAGGAGAAATAAATCTTATACGGAGTTGTTTCTTTGTGTACCTATAGTTTATTGACACCGATCAGGTGTTTTGGTGTAGAATTCAATTAGAAACATTTGATTTTTTACTTAAGTGTTTCTTAATTTTATAATTTTATGAGTATAGATATTCAAAAAATGTATGTAAAAATGTGTGTAATGTACTACTTATGTGGTTTGTTAACACCTATAGAATCCATGCCTTTAATATATATATAACTTTTCCGTTACACGCTGTATACACGCGGAGGAAGCCACAAGCAAAAGCTGGTTTAATATTATAATTTGTAAAATAAACTAGGTAGTAACTGCCCAAGTCAATGACCTTTCTACGACATAATACGTCGCTTATAAAAAGAATTCAAGCCTATAATTGTAAGTTTTACCTAAACATTTTCCGGATTTTTTTTGTAAGTAATTGTAAAAGTGTAAATTATATTAAAAACCCAAAATCCTCTTGATGAACCCTTTTCAAAGGCTTTCCTCCAAACTTATACATCATAACATTAATTATAAAAAGCGAGGTTGAGCCCCGAAACAAAGAAACACCCTCCAGTAAAACAGGAATTCATAAACAAAATTCACACCTGAGATGTTGGTTATTATAATTTAAATTTTAACATCTTTCCGCTTGAGCCGAAAAAATATAACTCACTGTACAAGGCAGTAGAGTGACAGCCAAGTTCGGTGATGTAAACATTTGGAACAAAATAACATAATGTAAATGACATTATTTTTTGTAGTTAAAGCACTACTACCAATATGAAGTTCTGTTTCATACTTCAAACAACGATACTATTTTCAAAATCATACCATCGACAATGTCATGATAATTATCATTATTTAATAATAATGATAATTATCCCATTTGCTTCACCGTGTAACCTTAGATAATTATATCCCAACAAACGAAATAGATTTATGCTAGCCATTTTATTAAATAAATATTGTTAGAGCTTAAAAAAGAGCATTGTCCGTCATTTCTTTTCAAACTTGGCTTACACTGCCGTGCACCCATTAAGCCACGTCCGAGCATTAATTAAACGAATGAGCCCAATTTCAGGTTTCTCCTTTCATGCTAATTGAAATAAATGCAAAGTTTTAATCAGCGAATGGAAAGTGGTGCGAGGGGATACCCTGGCTAGTGTTGGAAGATTCGCCTTATAGAAAAAAGGCACTTCGCGTAGATTAATATTGATAACAGAATCAATTTTGGCTAGTACCACATGCCTTGTAAAAAACCAACTGTCATTTACCGGGCACAAATCCTAACTCCGAGCTGCTACTGAGAAATTCATAAAAAAACCCAATAACACTTTTTGCTCGATCTGGGAATCGAATCGAATCGAACCTCTAGCGTAGCAGTCGCGCTTAGGACTACTAGGCCAAAAAACTGCAGTTGAAGCAAATTGTTTATAACATTATACACAGTTAAACAACAACCCTAACTACGGAATAACAAAGGCATAATTAAATCCAATATACCAAAATTACAACAGAACGACCCGAAAGCCAAGTCCACAGCACAAGTGTTCGGAATCAACAAGCTAAGCTAACGCCTTAAGTAAACCATGCTCGCTCTAGCCTTGATTCGAAGCGACAATAACCCAAAGCTATGGGCAGAGCTTCAAACTACTTCAGTTTGAATTCCAACCAATTCAACAAACAGATGGATGCAATTGATTTGCATTAGTACGTAGTTATAGTGTGTATTTGATACAAGCTTTGAATATGGGAATGTGTATTTGATACTTGCTGCAGTTTGTGCATATTTTGGGTTCAAGCGCTATTAGTGGATTCTGTCAAAGTGTTTTTTTTAACCCCAAACGCAAAACGATGGGGTTTAAAAAGTATAAGTTTGAGGCTTTGACGTGTCTTTGTGTGTGTGTGCTCCCGAACGCATGAACCGATTTTGATTTAGTTTTTTTGTTTGAAAGGTGTATTAGTCGGGAGTGTTCTTAGCTATGTTTGATGGAAATCGATTCAGCGGTTTTAAAGTTATCGGCTCTTTTGTTAGCTACGGTAGGGATTTTTATTCTTCTGCAGGGGATACTTAAAATTTTTATGTTTGTATTTTTTTATAAAAAAAAACTCAGTTCACCTAGAAATTTTATATATAAAACCCAAAGATATTTATTTGCTAGAACACGGTACATAAAGTGTTACAATTAATTTGTCTTGGCGTATCCTATCATACATGGCGTAGAAATATATTCACTCATCACTCGTAGCTAAGTAATATCAATTAATTTATCGGTTCTATCGACTTTGATTACATACGTTCCGTTTCTAGTCCGACTTAAAATATCTATAGGCTTGCTCCTCTTATTGTGGCAAGACCCATTTTCATTTCAACAGATAGTAAAGGGTAAAGGAAATGAACTCATTCAGAAACTCGTTAATTTTTATATTATTCCCGGGATACCATAGTTACGCCTTCTTGTTTCGATTACCGCTATTAACAGCTTTACGCCTTTGTCGCACTGCAGCAGTTATCACGAGAGGGAACCGAAACCTTCTGTTCTTTTTGACAGTGAATCGAATTTTATTATTGGTCCTGTTTATTTTAAAAACGAAAATTGGCCTTCGGAACCAATAGCTTTACGTGCTATCCGAAGCATGGAGATGTCACACCACCAACTTACAAACTCCGGGCTGCTTATGAGGAATAATTAATGAAAAAATCCAATGAAACTTTTTGATTGCCCTGGCAATTGAACCCAGGACACCATTCTTAGCGGGCGCGTATGCATCCACGAGACTAATGAGGCCATCTGTTAAAAATACATGCAAATTACGGCACACAAAGGAAATCTCCATAATATTTATAAATAAACTTCCACTTATCTTAAGCCCATCCCTATAGAGTACATCTCGCTAATTTGACGGCTACTTCCACCCTAATCCAGAGAGTGCGGTGATGCGAGCGAGTTTTGTATAAACAGTTGAATAAACCGCCCATTACCTCTTTTTGTACAATCGAGTAAAAGAGCCTACATTGCAAGGCCTCGGGCAAAATGGCCTACAGTTTGCAAATACATGTTGAATATATGGAGCAGGAAGTTTTAGAATACAATGTGTAGTAGAGAAGTTTTTTGATAACAACAAGCAAAATAGTCGGCTTCTTATACAAGCCTAGCTTTCCTAAGCGCGACTGTTGCGCTAGAGATGTTGGGTTCGATTCCGTAGTCAAGAAAAGTGTTGTTATACAGGTTAACGAGGCAGTCGATTTTTTCAAGTCATATATACTTCCTAAGTTTATCTTGGACATCTCCGACATCGGTAAAGGAAAACATCTTAAAGAAACCTGGACGTAAAATTAATGTCTGTAATCGCCATTCCACCTTGAGCAAGCGCAGTGATCAATGCTCATGCTTTCTTTGTACGACAAGAGGCCTTTGCGTTGCAGGGGGACAAAAATAGGCTAATATTATTATTATAGGTTACAGGCATCCGTTTTAGCTCCTACCGAACTGGAACGCCGCATGGCCTTGAAGACATATAAAAGGACACACAATAAGAGATTGAATGTTATGTTAACAATGGAATTTTTCATCCCGTCTCTCGTCTGTTAAATAGGGTAAGCGCGACAGTTCCCGACTGATACAAATTGCGGCTTAATCCAACGATTGAGCGTGAACTATGGGAGTCGTTACGCGGATCCAGCCGTCGTAATAGTCTTTCTTTGTGGCTAATGTGCCATAAAAGGAGAGATGTCCTCACGGCAAACGGTTTTGACGGTCAATCGGGTATTGGACAACGAATGGGGATTTTACCCCAGTTCCTAGTGTCACACTGTATTGGGCTTAGATGAGTGGGTGATATTAATAGGATAACTTTTAATTCTGTATCCTCATAATTATTGGGTAGATCACACCATTAAACAATAATTCCAAGACGCTACTTCACAAAAAGAAACAGATTATTAACCCTGAAAATCCGATGAATGCTTTGAGATCAATAAATAGTTAGTGAATTTAGATGTCAAAAAAGTGACGTCATGGTTTAGTATTGTCGTACAAAATCTTTCGAGGGAATCGAGTTTTGAGAGCTCAGCAAAAGTACGTCAAATGATTAGTGATGTCATCTACCCAATTATGTTATCTGTACTAATGTTATAAAGCTGAAAAGTTTGTTAGTCTAGTTTCAGGTACTTCCGGATTGAATTAATTTTTTTTTATTGTTTTAGAAAGTTCATTTATCGAAGAAGGCTTCGGGCTCTAAAACATCACTGTACGACCAATAGGTGCGCAATCACAAGCGCGAATGATGAGCGTGGGGTCCCGGGTTCGATTCCCAGGTCAGGCAAAAAGTGTTATTGGGTTTTCCCATTAGGATTTGCTCAGTAGCAAGCAGCCTCGGAAAGCACGTAAAGCCATTGGTCCAGCGCCAGATCTCTCCCCGATTGTGTCGGGTTGCCGTCCCATCGGACTATGAGAGTTAGGGAAGAGGGAGTTCACCTGTGTTTGCGCACACACTCGTGCACTATATTATCACCTGCGTACTTGACCAGTCTGCATTAAGATTAGGTGCCGTGGCCGGAATCGGTCTGGAAAATACATACATACAAGCCAAATGTTTGACATTGCTATCAAGGAAACAGTTCAATGTAATGTATATATTGAATGTATATGTATGTATAACAGAACCTAATATCATGTTATTAGTACTGGCCGCAAGGAACAACACTAATAAGGCCTAATATAATTAACAAGGCAAGTATTATATGACATTCTATGACAGTTACCTCAAAATTACAGTCCATGGGTGTCGTAACACGAAGTTATTACATACCTACAGTAATAAACGTAAGGTTTAAATTACATTATCTTACATTTTGTGTAATGTTTACTGTACGTGACACTTAGGGTTACTTAACACAAAAGGGTTATCATACACCCTTGTAAAGTAATTTGTTAGGGTCAGCTCAGATAGAGCAGTAATATACTGTAAACAATTTGGTATAAGACTCAACCAATCAATTGACATACTTATATTACCATCACGCCTGTATTCCTCGAAGGGTTAGGTAGAGGTGTAATAATGTACACCCACAGTTTGCCGGTATGTTTAGGTCCCATGTAATAAGGGGCGAGCCTATTGTCATTAACCGGGCACAAATCCTAACTCCGAGCTGCTACTGAGAAGTTTATACAAAAACCCAATAACACTTTTGCTCGACCTGGGAATCGAACCCAAGACCTCCAGCGTAGCAGTCGCGCTTAGGACCACTAGGCCAACTAAACAGTTTACGAGATTTATATCTCTACATGTTATAAAACAAAGACGCTTCCCGCCATCTGTCTCTTTGTATTCTTAGATCTTTTATACTGCTGATTTTAATGCAGTTTCCATCAATAGATATTATGATTCAAGAGAACGTATAGAACATCGCGTTACGACCAACGGAAGCGGAGCAATAACCAAAGACATAACTGAACGCGGGTGACACCGCGGGTTACATAGTTCCGCGGGGTAGCTCTTTTTTGGTGCGTGGTGGATATTCTTATGGACTTCTTCCGTCATGGGGGTGACGAAGAGGGGTGCATGGGGCTCTTACCTGCTAAAGCCACCACGGTATTCCAGCTCTGCCCATCACCAGGGGTGCGGGATTCGCTTAAGCATTCACCACTCCCCCGACAGGCCTCGATCCGACGCATCCCTCCTCCCCGTGCAGCTATTTCTATAATGGCCGCACCCACTCTCAAGTAGCGCGCGTGGAACACTGCGCCGCTCACTCGGGCCTTTCTAGTTGGACGACAGACGCCCCTAGTCAGTACCTAGTAAATCATCACCATCATAACAACCGAACCTCTGCTGGATAAGCCTTCCGTAAAGATAGCCACAATGACCGGTTCCACACTGCCCGCATCTAAATGGTATATAGCTACTAAACATGCATACCATCACGCCTGTATTCCCCGAAGGGTTAGGCAGTGGGATACCAATGTACATCCACAGTTCATCGGTATGTTTAGGTCCCATGTAATAGAGGGCGAGCCTATTGCCATTAACCGGGCACAAATCCTAACTCCGAGCTGGTACTGAGAATCTCATAGAAAAACCCAATAACACTTTTTGCTCGACCTGGGAATCGAACCCAAGACCTCTAGCGTAGCAGTCGCGCTTAGGACTATTAGGTTAGCTATATAGCTAGTAAATGAATCAATAAAACAATAATGACCGATTGCCATTCACGGCACAATCTTTGTTAAAACTTGTGAACGTAATGAAAGTCGATCCACATCAAGTCGCGACAAAACAACACCCAAGAGCCATCCGACACGTGTAAAGTTGTTGACGTTAAGCTTTAACCTTAATAAAGTTAAGACGAACGAGACACAGAGTCCTTTTGGAAAACAAAACTTTGTTTTCCTATCGTAAAACATAACGTGAAACGGATTAGGCTTGTAAAGAAAAATACACGATTTCGGATCAAGTGTTTCTTGATCCACTTATTTTTGTTACCGGTTGCAAAATACTTGTGGATTTCCACCGCCATGGGAGGGGGGGAGGGCGAATTGGTCTGTCAGACTCTTCATCAGCATCATCATCATATGAGCCATAGCACGTCCACTGCTTTACATCGGCCTCCCCCATAGATTCCTAAAAGGGGGGTTGGAAGCGGCCTGCATCCATCGCTTCCTACAGTCTTTATCAGGTCGTCTGTCCTTGATGGTTTTTAGTCAGACCCTTACTGACTAAACACTACCCCGGTGTTCCCTTTCCACACTTAGGCCGGCGTTCCTGGAAATTTCGCAATCCCTGACTGGTGGCTCTGCGGGCTTCCTCGGGTCAAAATGGATCAGGACAGTGTCAAAGATTCATAGTCCACTTAGGCCAAATATTAACCCAAAGTTAGATATGACAAAAGACATAGGCACCTTCAGATTGGTCCCATAGAAATTTTATCAGGAAGCTTGGTTTTACATTAAAACTAGCTGAAGCAGCAAATGTTGTTTTGCCATATATATATATATATATATATAAATATATTTAGGTATGAAAAATAGATGTTGGCCGATTCTCAGACCTACCCGATACGCACACAAAATTTCATAGAAATCGGTCCAGCAGTTTTGGAGGAGTTTGATAACAAACACTGCAACACGAGCATTTTATATGTATATTAGATACCTGAACAATATTACATCCAAGGAAACGAAATTGCATATTTTGCTTAGTGGAGTTTACCTGGTTATTTGAAAAAAAAATGAAATATCGCTTTCAGCATTACCTTTAGACAAGAAATTTTGTTAATTTCAGAACGTTGTTTAATGGTAATTCATTCGCTCCTTTAATCGCTTGAAGCTAAGTTTTTTGCTGCTGCGTGGTTTGGCAGTTAGCAAAGTGCAGCTGGGCATTTTAATAGTACGATTAACTTTGATTCCTGCTTAACTTGCTAAACTATTAAGCGTTTGAGTTTAATGAAAAAGTGTAAAACGACAAGAGTTTTTATGATCAAGTTTTCTTTTTATGCTTTAGGACTACCTCGTTACCCTAGTGGTTCTAAGCGCGACTGCTACGCTAAAGTCTTGGGTTCGACTCCCAGATAGAGCAAAATGTTATTGGGTTTTTCTATAAAATTCTCAGTAGCAGCTCGGAGTTAGGATTTGTGCCCGGTTAATGGCAATAAGCTCGCCCTCTATTACATGGGCGTGTGGGTGTGGCAGGTTTTCGTATTAAACAGTATTTAGAGTTGATCTCATGATAACGTTAAGTCATGTTTTTATAAATAATCCTTGATATCCTGATCTTTGATAAATTCATGATACAAGAGAAATTCAAGTGTGTACACTTGAATATCTCTTGTATCATGAGTGCCTTTACAAATATATAAACTCACATATACAAAAAGACAGACTGAGAACAACTATGTGTAGGCCATACAAATATTTATTCCATGCAAGAATCAAACCTGCGATACGCAGCTCAGCAGCCAACCGTGTAATTAGTAACTGTGTACTTCTACCCCTGGAAAGGTAAAAGTTATCGAATATAGGGTGTTAGTGTAAACGAGAGACTTGCTTTGAGGGAATGTAGTACTCATGAAAATGATCAACAGTTACTAAAGTACGAACCGTAAAATCGAGAAAAAAAGTCAACTGCTCCAAACATTTAATCCTAATCATCAAATCATTTATTTGCATGCCATAATGTCAGGTAAGGTGTTACAAACATGCTTAAAGCTAAGGTACAATTATGGACCCTGTAAGGGCACAGCAACATAAGTAACGAGGAATATTACATATTAAATTCAAATTTTACATTAAAATTAAATAATAGCTTTTAAATTCAAATTGAACATCATCATCTACTTAGCCTTTTCCCAACTATGTTGGGGTCGGCTTCCAGTCTAATCGGATGCAGCTGAGTACCAGTGTTTTACATGGAGCGACTGCCTGTACACCCATCTGACCTCCACAATCCAGTTACTAGGCAACACGATACCTCTTAGTTAGACTGGTTGTCAGACTTCCTGGCTTCTGACTATCCGTAACGACTGTCAAAGATCTACGAATGTCAGCCGGGACCAACGGCTTTACGTGCTTTCCGAGTCACGGGGGTGTCACACCACCAACTTCCAAACTCCGGGCTGCTACTGAGCAAATCCTAATGGAAAAACCCAATAACACTTTTTGCCCGACCTGGGAATCGAACCCGGGACCCCACGCTCATCAGTTGCGCTTGCAACCACGAGACCAACGGGGCAGTTAAATTCAAATTAAACATTAAAAATAAATAATAGCTTTTAAAATCCAATTAAATAATAGCTTTAGAATATATAAATATATATATTTTAATATTAAAATGTATGTTCGCATAACTTGACAACATGTTAGGAAAAGCTGCTTTTTTTGCAATTTTAAGATTAATTTCATAGTGACAGTGGTTTATTTTCGTAAGCACTACACTGCCTTAATGTACGTCGCTTGTTTAAACTAACACCTTGTTTAATAATAGTCCTCCTAACCGATCCAACAGATTTGAATCTGATTGAAATCCATCGAATCAAAATCACTCACAGCTAGATAGTGATTATCCCTTACCGTACCGTTGACCGTATCATTCGATAAAATCGATTAGCATGGCTTGCTGCGTCGTGCCGGTAATAATGGCCTATCAATTAAGGCATTGCAAGGCCAACAGGCGTATGCTGATATAAAGATTAGGTAAATACTAAATATTGAATAAGCTATTTATTTAAACTATATGAAACAAAAAGTACAAAAGCGTACGAGAAAAAAACAACAATATTTGAGATTTAAAATAAAAAATAGAACAAAAGGGCATGTAATAGGGGGCTTAAAAACATACTGGCGAACTGTAAGTGTACATTGGTTACACCTCTGCCTAATCCTTCGGGAAATACAGGCGTGATTGTATGTGTGAAACAGAACAAAATGTATAACAATAATAATTCAAAGCTTAAAGATTTATTTTTTGTAATTTAATTGCAAATCAAATGGTTATCTAAATACTTACCTTTTCACTATAAAAATGTGTCACTGTTTGTATGGTCACATCACAAATCTATACCTACTATACTGATATTAGCTAAACTAAAAAGTCTTTTTGCTTGTTTATTTAAACGAGCTAACCTCTGAAACTGTCAGTCGGATTTTCTTGTTCGTACTTTTGAAAGGAAACCTAATGTTTGGAACGAGGTTTACGTTTATTTTCCTGACTGAATGACTTCTTGACAATTCAATAGTGATATTACTTATTCTTAGAATGAATTTACTATTCTAAGAATAAGTAACTTAATAAAAATATTGGATTAGATGAATTTTGTTCCCGTTAGTCTCGTGGTCGCAACCGCGACTGATTAGCACAGAGTCCTGGGTTCGATTCCCGGGTCGGGCAAAAAGTACTATTGGGTTTTTCCGTTACGAATTTGTCAGTAGAAGCCCAGAGTTTGGAAGTTGTTGGGCACGGGGATGTCACCATCCCCGTGCCTCGAAAAGCACGTAAAGCCGTTGGCCCCGGCTGTCATTCGTAGATCTTTGATAGTCGTTACGGATAGTCAGAAGCCAGAAAGTCTGACAACCAGTCTTACCAAGAGGTATCGTATTGCCCAGTTACTGGGTTGTGGACGTCAAATAGGCAGTCGCTCCATGTAAAACACTGGTATTCAGCTGTATCCGGTTAGACAGGAAGCCCACCCCAACATAGTTGGGAAAAGGCTAAGCAGATGATGATTGAATTAGATGAATGTAATTATTGAGAGAAAACAATTTTCACGTTTTGGCAATTACGACTAATACTGGCTCACATTTGACATTTTTGACTACACGTGTTACAAAAAGCCGCCAAATAAAATCAAATGGCCAAAAAAAATTAATTTACAGGCACCTTAAAATTATCAAGAAAAAGAACGTACGTCAAAAAAGCACAGTCACCAAACCAAAACAGACACCCAAAGCAAATAAATAACGAAACCACATCATGTCCCAAACATAATATAACAGCACTAAAAAAATCGAGTACACAAAGCAAAAGTGTTGCAACAAAACCATAACGGTCATAATGAAAATCACTGCGCGAACTTATTTGGTCTAGTGTACGTGACGCGGGTTGCGAAATTCCGCCATTCAAAGCGTCCATTACTGCCCAATCGATTGGTCGATCCGGGTCAAATATGTCAACCTTATACACGAGCCATCATAAAAATGGACGATATCATTTCATGATACAGAAAACAGGGGGTTATTGAATCATTATACAGTCTTAGAACTGAATGAATTTTTGTAGTGTATTGATATTGCTTTTACATCCTGTATTCATCATTATCTGCTTAGCCTTTTCCCAACTATGTTGGGGTCAGTTTCCAGCCTAACCGGATGCAGCTTTTACACCCTGTATTAATTAGTGAAATAGTTTATAAACACAAACTCACACGTTTTTCCCTTGGGGATTAGCAGAAACCACAGGACGCCACCATCTACATACATCTGGTCATACAAGCACACCGGTTACGAGTGCTGCGCACCCGACCTTTACCCTTTAAAACCTTACCAATAAGGTCAGGGTAGGTTTTTCTAATGCGTACCCTCCCTGCGTTGCCTCGTTTACGTACAAAAAATAGTTAACGTTCAAATGAACATCATCTTCCGACTTGGGGTTGTCGCAACACGTTTACTTTCAAATCAAATCATTTATTTTTAAAAGATCATTTAAATGCACTATTGAATTGTCAAGGAGTCAGTCAGTCAGGAAGTTAAACCTTAACCTCGTTCCAAACATTAGGTTTCTTTTGAAAAGCACGAACAAAAACGTTAAATCATTAAAATCAGTAAAAATCGAAAAGTACAAAATGTCTAAAATTTTTAGATACAACTACAAAGTTTTTTATTTTTGTTTTCCCTCGTCTAGGAATTTATCCTATATTGTGGATGCGTTTACAAACATATAAACTCACACATACAAACAACTAGACCAGGAACAACAATCTATCGGACATACAAATATTTGTTCCGTGCGGGAATCGAACCGCAGCAGCAGCAGCCAATCGCTCATCCACTGTATTTCTTACTGAACTTTCTGTTTCAGAAGTCACATAATATAATGGAAATTTTCTTCGACGTTTTTTTTTTAATAATTGTCGACGAAAGCTTCGATCTCTTCAATCTGAATTAAGGAAAATTAGTTTGAAAACTTTTCGAATAAGTCAAATTTTCCCAAAACTTTTCCAAGTCATCTAATTGTTTTATTAATCTTAGATTTGGAAATACTTTTTCTACTACTGATTTGTGTTTTACATAAAAAGTGCTGAGCAAATCGCTTGTAAAAATAAATGTTTTCTGCATACTTTTACAGTGTAGTAAAACACAAAATTAAAATTTTAGGTAATCCCCGACGGAAAAATAAAAATCCCTACCGCAGCTAACAAAAGAGCTGATTACTTTGAAACAGCTTAACCGATTTCCATCAATCATAGCTAAGAACACATCCGACTAAAAACAAAATCAAAATCGGTTTTATGCGTTCGGGAGCTATGATGCCACAGACGTCTACACATACACATACACACGTCAAACTTTTTAACACCCCGTCGTTTTT
Source organism: Caradrina kadenii (assembly GCA_947462355.1). Lineage (NCBI taxonomy): Eukaryota > Metazoa > Arthropoda > Insecta > Lepidoptera > Noctuidae > Caradrina > Caradrina kadenii. The sequence continues at coordinate 12,049,042 of OX381684.1, read as the reverse complement.
GCGTCGGGGGTTAAAAACTAAGTAAAAAGTCCTTTTAGTATTTGTACATCTTCTTAAAACCATCGCAATAAGCAATTTCGTTTTATCTTTCACTTGTTTCAAGAACACCAGCAGTTGTTTCTTCAAATAATTTACAGCTCATATTACGTAAACGTCGTAAAGTATTTATTTCCTAGTAAAAACAAGAATATCGTAACAAGAACAATACCATTACGCGTGGCACCCAGTGCACATCTTAAAAGATAAAAATTACGACGCGTTTAGTGATGGGCGTTTGGCTTTTTTTGTCGATATCGATTTTATGAAAAATCTCCTAAGATGACAGCTAATAAATTTCTTTAAAAAATAAAATGGTTGAAAAATATGTCTGTGATAAAAACTGGTTCTATCACATGCAGATTTTTTAATCTTCTTAGTCTTGCCAACTTGATCGTGGCAGTCATTCCATTTCTATTTAATAACGCGATAAATATTTTTTTATTTATAACAGTTTAAACTCAGGGTTTACCTAATGCGACAGTTAAGAACTAAAACTTATTAAACCATTTATGTACAATAACAAAAACTTGACAAACATAAAACAAAATATGTAAAATAAAAAAGAACACAATTTATTACACCAATAAAACATAGGATAACGTAACATAATTACTCTAAAAATAATATTCATTTATTTTAAACCATACACAACTATTATTGCAGAGTGTACCTAATACAATAGGGTAGTTATGAATGCTTATCATGACGAAATGTTAAAAAATGCGGCTCGTGTGAACTCGTTCAGAGTGCAGCTAGAACAGTCAATCTGTTGTGACACCTTGTTGAGTGCAAGCAGCGCGCGAGTCAGCGGCGCGTGCTGCAGCAGGTTGGTGCGAGCGGGCGGCACCCACAGCAGCGGCGGCAGCCTCCGTCGTTCCACGTACCCATCAGGTACACATAACCCGACTGTGCGTAGAAATAAACTTATAAATCAATAATGGATAGGTAGATACGTAATTACGCTACTATAAAAGTGATGTTCTGTCTAGTAACACGAGACAAAGAGTAAGTAATGACTTTATATGCAGCATGCATGCAAATAATATGCAAAGCAATAATTGTCCGCCTCAACACGTGGTTACTTTCATGCATAATGTAAACGAGCATTATTGATTTCTCTCTGCGTCGCATTAAGACAGGAAAAGTCTTTTATCAATACATACATTTTGACTGAATAAATTTAAAGGAGTTTTAATAAAAACGTATTTTTTTATTTAGATTTATGATATCTGAATAAAAATTTTTTTTACGAACCATATTGTCTACATTGAAACTTATTTTGTGTGCACTCGCCGCAGTCCGCGACAGTGGCGTGGTAGGTAGCCTACGCGGATTACTGTTGTACAGTTGTAATTTCAGTTCCAAAATGCAAAAAGAAATAGGATATAAAAAAGTATTTAACAATTAATGTTATTAAGTATATATGTACTAACAGCTCAGCCCAGCCAAGCCGTGTGTATGTGTGTGTGGTGTGTTTCAAAATAAAAACACATAATTATTTTAAAAAATCCTTCATTAATAGAAGCTGTAATTACAGCCATTATTTGATGTTATTTTAAGAGACCACTGTATGATTATGATTTGTGCATTATTTTCAGGATGACTGGCGTGGCCATAGATAGATGACCGAGTGTGATAAAATAACAAAGTGAAAATCGAGTATGATAAAATAACAAAGTGAAAGTGAAGTAAATCATCTAACGTATCAACGTAAATTAAACACTATAATCTCTTTTCTAACAATTAACAAGCCAAAAATATAAACGATAAAAAAAAATTAATAAAAAATAAAAATTACAATTTTAATAAAATTGTAATAATAATACTAGCCTATTATTGTCCCACTGCAAGGCTAAGGCCTATTTTTATACAGATAAGGCACAAGCATTGATCAACACGTTTGCTCAAGGCTTTCATTATCGATTTCAGATCTATAGGTACGAATTATAAGTCCAGAACGCATACCTATTTTTCCTTGAACGAGGTCAGTGATTTCCAAGATAAACTTAAAAAGAATATTTAAAAAAGAAATTTTCACATTGGAACTTTTTTTTTTTTGGGGTGGGAAATCATCATATAACTTCTCCCGCCCTGGGCGGGGCGGGAGGGAGTATCAGACTTTTACTGACTAAAACCCACCCATGTTCCTTCTTGTGCCCTTTGCGTTCCGGGGGCGCGGTATCTCTTACGAACAACCCGCAGCCCCGGCAGGCATCGGCCCTCGGTGGCCCCTTCCTTTTGCTGACATCTCTTTGAGGCGCGCGTGGAACACGAACGCGCCGTCGACACGGCTCACATTGGAACTTGCCGTTCCGGTTGCTACTCCACATTTTTGTGTGTGAAAGGCTTGTTCATACGCCATCGGATGCCAATAAAATAATATCTATGTAAAATCAAAGGGCAGTGAAAACTTATTACGCCTGAGATCGTTAAAAAGTCGTCTCAACCAAACTTGAAATGAATTATTTTTACAGAACCACCGCACTTATTCAATCCCCCATCAAGCAAAAATTATATTTTCTGAAGCCCAATTTATAGTTTGCCGTCAGTCGCACTCAGCAATAATATTTTATCGATATTATGGCCCCATCACTAAGATCGAAGTTTAGTCGTGCATCAAATTGAATATATTCATAAAAGTCGGTTGCCTTTATGGACCAAGTTGGCTCATTGTTGACGTTACTGATAGTGCTTCGAGCTTATTTCAATATTCAGTACGTAGGTATTATCATGAAAGCTTATCTGTATAAAATTTTCTATCAACTTTTAGTTTGTCGTAAATGTATCGTGAACGCAGAGAGGAGACTGAACAATCAAATAGCTTAAAGCGCTTTTAGATGAGTCATACTTTTGCAGCATTTTCAATTTAGCTAATAGTGTAATTTGATGTAGCTTGTTGCGCTTCTGCCGCAGTTTCGATACCCCTATGTCTAACAGTAATTTCAGAAGGATTCCGTTTGCAAATTTTTAAAGACCTCAGCAGCACTATTCTGTAATAATCTCCCACGGCGATTTGTTTTTTAAGCGTTACCCCATACTAGGAAATTCTTCTGTATCGTGGGTGTACAAACATATAAATTCACATACACAAACAGCCAGACCCGGGAAAACTATTTGTAGGTCAAACAAATACTTGGTCCATGCGGGTACTGAACCCGCGACACGAAACGCCGCAGCCAATAGCTCAGCCACTGCACTAACTATGTCGTCTAATTTATGTGAGATGAGCAATATCCGAATTTTATACTGGAAACAACTCACCTCAAGCTCACTTCACTTAAATTTACCAATGGAGATTTTTACATAATAGACCGGCTCAACAAAGAGTACAGAACATTGAGTGGCTAGATCCTATAGTCATTTTCCTGATGTCATTTGTTCCTACGTCCCCTCTTTCGACCCATAACGGGGTAGTCAATTTGAAACAGGGATTGAACAAATAGCGACAAGTCATAGACCCATTGGAGACATCCAAATCTCTATCAAACTACGGTCTGGTTACCCGAAAAGGTCAGAGAATTCAAACATAAAGACTACACGTGAAATCATAGATGTGTGAACACATCACTTACCTACATGGTTTGCTTTCGATATTTGAAAGCACCTCGAAAAATTTTAAAAAATGTCATGCGCACGTAAGCTGATTGGCTGTCTGAATTATCGAGAACCAACGAATCCAGGACCTATCTTTCCTCAGCAGACGCGCTTGTAAAACCAGCTATATATAGGTATAGTATAGTACGATTTAACCTTAATGGCGGCTCGGAAGTAAGCTACGAGGTTCCCGAAGGTTTATTCGAGTTAATAATAATATACATATACATATTATTACGCCTGTATTCCCCGAGTGGTTAGGCAGAGGTGCACCAATGACACCCACAGTCCGCCGGAAAGTTTAAGTCCCATGTAATAGGAGACAAGCCCTTTGCCATTAACCGGGCACAAATCCTAACTCCACGTTGCTACTGAGAATTTCATAGACAAACCCAATAACATTTTTTGCTCGACCTGGGAATCAAACCCAAGATCACACCATCACTAGGCTAACGAGGCAGTTAATATTAGTTTAGGCTCTTTTTAATGATTTTTAGATATATATTTATGCTATAGAATTAATTAAATGAAGCCTAAATTATTATTGACTTGAATAAACCTGTGCACTCGCAGCTAACTTTCGAGCCGCCATTAGTTTGAACCGTGTTATACACGCTACTAAAATCATTTAGCAACAAATAGGTACATATTGCTATGAGGATGAGTGAAAGGCGACAAACAAAAGGTATTTATATGGCAGATGTGAGTGGCAACGCCGGGAGAGGACGCCCTAGAAAGACCTACCCTGACCTTATTAGTAAGGTTCTTCAGAAAGGTCGGGTGCGCAGTACTCGTAACCGGCGTGCTTGTATGAACGTAAACGAGGCGAAAGAACTATGTAAGGATCCTTAACAGGTGGCGTTCTGTGGTTTCTGCCTACTCCCATGGGAAAAAGGCGTGAGTTTATGTATGTATGTATGTAGGTACATATTGCGTGGTTGCTAATGAATTAGGTGTGTGTGTCAACCTTATTGTTATCCGAAATTCTCATATTCCAGGATGTATTAAACGCAAGCATGTAACTAACCCTTAAGTAAATAGCCGCAAAACGAACCATGCGTAAAATTGATCATCAGTCTATTACGAAATCTTAATTGGAGCACACTGAGATACAGACCGAAAGACGAAGTTTCAAGTTGCATATCCTATTAGTGTACCCACTGAGCACTGGTTCCTTTATTGGATGAAACTGTGTTACTTCATCCAATAAACAAATCAATAACTAATATGTAATTATAATAATATAGTAATTTGTCGGTATGTTGTTTTTTTTTTGTATGTGTGTTACGCGATAACTCCGCCAAAGAATCGATTTTGATGATTCTTTTGTGTTTGATAAGTCATACTTCAAAGGTGGTCCCATATATATATTTTTTTAAATTAGATCAGTAGTTTCGTAAAAAAAAAATAACTGAAAAAAAAGTTGTCATCCAAGTAAACGAATAAGCGTATTCTACTTTCTTGTGACTTTTAAGTGGTATCTTGTTAATTTACGTAGTAGAACTGTTCCTTCATGGATTTGGATGACAGGAAATTGATACTACAAAACGAAAAATAAATAACTTATTTACAAAAAAGACAACCACCTTCGAAAACTTAAAAGTGAAAAATAACTTAACATAAAAAACACGCATTGAAAGTCGGTGGCAATACCAAACACCGAACAGAACCAAAGCCGCCGACTTCCAAAGCTTTTCTTGTTTAAGTTACTTTCCACTTCTTATTTTTTGCCTGCTACACTATTCCTTACCACTGCAACACGACGAAACGATTCAACTGTCTTGGATCCCGCATTGCAGCAGCTAGAAGTCTGGATTTGTGCCTGGTTATTGGCAATAGGCTCGCCCCCTATTACATGGGACCTAAACATACGGGCGAACTGTGGGTATACATTGGTACACTTCTGCCTAACCCTTCGGGGAATACATGCGTGATGATGTGTGTGTAATATTATAAAAAAGAAAGATTGTTTACTCAAATGTTTCTTAATTTAATAATTTTGTGAATGTTTGTGTGGTTTGTTAACACCAAAAGATTTCGTGCCTTTGATATAATGTATATACCCTTTCCGTAACACGCTGTAGGTACAGAATGATGCCTACTCAATTTTTCACTTTTTACGAATATGCTGACTGCCTCGGTAGCCTACTGGTCCTAAGCGCGACTGCTACGCTAGAGGTCTTGGGTTCGATTCCCAGGTCGAGCAAATAGTGTTATTGGGTTTTTCTATGAAATTCTCAGTAGCAGCTCGGAGTTAGGATTTGTGACCGATTAATGGCAATAGGCTCGCCCCCTATTACATGGGACCTAAAAACATACCGGCGAATTGTGGGTGTACATTGTTACACCTCTGCCTAACCATTCGGGGAATACAGGCGTGATGGTATGTTATGTATGTTACGAATATGCTGCCACAGCCATAAAAGACAAAAGTGTGTCACTTTGTTTTATATTTATTAGCTATCAAAACGTGGTAACATAAACTTTGTTCAGCCTCTATGAAGGGGAAATGCACCATCGTTAAACACACTTTTAAAGGGAATACTAAAATTTATGCGTAGGACCAAAGTATAAATTGTCTTCTCTCAAAAATACTGCACGGGAACACATATTTTTGTGGTTAAAACACTTATGCATACACTTTTATTTATGTCTATCTGTCAAGCTGTAATTTCTGGGTAACTGTTTGATGTAGGTACTTTGTAATTCAGTAGCCACGCGTGTAAAGTGACAGCATTTCCTCGTAAATTTATCCGACACTTTCCTCGTTTTCATAACCGGAAGGTAAGGTCAGAGAAAGGGAGAGAGGATATAATAATTACCGTACATTGTTCTTATATAATTCTATTCAAAATAAAATAATTTTGACAAAATGGAAATTAAATTAGACAAGCCAATTCATCCGTTGTCCCTTTTTTATTTTTCATAAGTAGTCAGATACAATCATATATTAGACACACTCAGTGCCCTATATGACTTGACCTCTACTCCCATCTCTTTCTTCTTAAGTAGGATCGGGTAAAAACATCTCTACATAGTATAAAACAAAGTCACCTCCCACCGTCTGTCTCTCTATTCGCTTAAATCTTGTAAACTAAGCAATGGATCTTAATGCGGTTTACAACAATAAATTGAGTGATTCAAGAGGAAGCTTTATACGTATAGAACATCACGCTAAAACCAATGGGAGCCGAGCAACGCCGCGGCGTGAATAGCAAGTTTAAAATAAAGAGTAAATATGTAACAGTGACGCATCAATGCGTGATTACTCACCGACTTTCTGATCTTGTTGTGTTATCAGTGAAGTGAGTATGAGGTGAACTTTTACCACAACTGGAGTGGTATTCCGTAAAAATCTCCCTTCGGTATATGCGTGGTAAGCTGAGTTTGTGGTGAGCTATCGAATCCTGTCTTGCTCCAGTAATCATTTGTTACGATGTTTCTAAACACACAAACATACCATTACACCCGTATTTCCCAAAGGGATAGGCAGAGGTGTACCAATGTATCTGACTATCCGTAACGACTGTCAAAGATCTACGAATTACAACCGGGACCATCGGCTTAACGCACTCATGTGTTAACAAAATATTTTTTTTTTTATCCTAAACAAAATGTTTTGTCTTGTTATTTTATAGGTGGTATAATAATTATTATGATTATCACGTGAACATTTAGAACCGCATAACTCTTAACTCCCAATAATTCAGAACATGCATTCAATCTATTGTACTAAAACTCTGAACTAAATCGTGATTCAAGCTATGTTCCCAATGATTGATGCTAATTAAATCTCATTTTGGCTTCGAACGTAAATCTGGCTGGCTTTCTCCATAAACTAGAAATGGACAGAAGATCAACCCCATACAAGGACCTGATACAATCGCACGCACACATAATTATGTAATTACAAAGTGTGACAAGACACATCTCATAGCTGGTAACTACTGCCCAAGAAACAAAGGAACCATCACGCCTTTTTTCCCAAAGGGTTAGGCAGAGGTGTACCGATGTACGTCCACAGTTCGCCGGTATGTTTCGGTCCCATGTAATAGGGATCAAGCCTATTGCCACTAACCGGGTACAAATCCTGACTTCAAACTGCTACCGGGAATATTTATTTTCCAGTAAAATGATATGTTTACAAAAATATTCATCATATTGTATTTGTTGTAGGTATTCACAAACAGGTACAAACGAGCTCCTTTTCAAAGAGCTCTATACTTGCTGCGTGTCTGTGTGCGTGCGTTGACACAAATTGTATCGCGAGACGACTCCCGGCCACCGTAGATACGGGCCTGTGGACGGTGAGCAATGGATAGCTCACCGTCCTTACATTTAACAGAACGACAGGCCGTGTCGACGGCGCGTTCGTGTTACACGCGCGCCTTTAAGAGATGTCAGCACATGGAAGGGGCCACTGAGGGCCGATGCCTGTCGGGGCTGCGGGTTGTTCGCAAGAGATACCGCGCCCCCGGAACGCAAAGGGCACAAGAAGGAACATGGGTGGGTTTTAGTCAGGAAAAGTCTGACACTTTCTCCCGCCCCGCCCAGGGCGGGAGAAGTTACTTGATGATTTCCCACACACAAAAAAAAAACACACATTGTATGGAATAGACCTTCTGTTTTGTGTTTTTCTCTCTATACTAACTTCGAATATTTGACCGATCTATTGTGAAATGATGCAGTACCTAATTGCAACATTCCGTTTCAAAGCGCAAGCGGTTGACGCGTTAGTGAAGTTGTGTGCCTAATTATACATTCATTATGTTAGAGGTGATGTGCCTTAGTTTTGCTAATGTGTATGAACAGCATCGCACCTCCATCTTCATGTATTTTGACCAAATATACAGGGTATTAGGGTAAACCAGGGACTTTCTTTAAGGGAGTGCAGTACTCATGAAAATGAACAACTTTTACTATAGTACGGACCGTAAAATCGAAAAAAGAATCAACTGCTCCATACATTTACATAACTCGACAACATGTAAGGAACAGCTGTTTTTTTTTGCAATTTTAAGTTTATTTTCATAGTAAAAGTGGTTTATTTTCATAAGCGCTACACTCCCTTAAGTAAGTCCCTTGTTTAAACTAACACCTTGTATATGAAGACTACATATGTACATATAAACCGCGGTGTCATTCGCCTTCAGTGACGTCTTTGGTTACTGCTTCGCTCCCGTTGGTCATAGCGTGATTTTCTATACGTATAAACTTGCCTCTTGAATCATTATATTTATTGCTGAAAACTGCTTTTGTTTCGACTAAATACACATATCAAAAAAGTCGAAACATCACGTATCATGTTTTATTAGTTGATACTTTTTTTAACCCCCGACGCAAAAACGACGGTGTGTTATAAGTTTAACGTGTCTCTCTGTGTGTGTGTCTGTGGCATCGTAACTCCCGAACGCAAGAACCGATTTTGATTTTGTTAATTAGTCGAAATTGTTCTTAGCTTTGCTTTATGAAAATCGGTTCAGCGGTTTCAAAGTTATCAGCACTTTTGTTACCTACGGTCGTGACTTTTTTCTTCTGTAGGGGGTTACTTAAAATTTTTAATTTTTAACAAAGTAGAGTGGTATACAATCTTTTTTGTTGTCGGTTGTGTTTTGTTTTCATTAAAATACTTTTGGTAAAATGACAATCGTATTTGTTTTTACTATTATTTATTTGTTCACATTGCAATCTAACCTTAGTCTCAATCTCGTCGTTCCAAAAAGTTAATAAAATTGACCCTAAGATTGCGACTAGATTTTAAACTTTCTTAGTGAAAAGAATTCTCTTTCAATATTCTCCTTCACTTAGCACCACTAGGCTACCGAGGCAGTTAATTGGATGACTTTTATTTTTGACATATCGTTTTGACATTAGTATATTCTTTTATGAAAAGAGTGTGTATGGAGTTTCTTACCCATTTTTCTCTATATGAAACTACGTTTTGGAATGGGCAACTAAATTTAATTTTTTTTATATTTTTGTTACCTTTTAATTGATGTTCAAAAGTGCATTTTAATGGTCTAATTGAAATAAATGATTTGACCTACCTTTTTTTTTACAGGAAACCAGTAAAAGACCAATTATATTTTTATGAGATACCTGATCGTTGGGAAAACATTTTTGGTTCATCACAATGATTGCATTTAAAAATAAAACTGGTTTGAATGGTTTAAATGCGTTTGACTGATTTTATCATAACATAGGGATGTACAACTCGATGTGGTTAATCAATTCAGGTATCGAGTTAGACCCGTATCAAGTTATATCGAGTTAAGGTATGCTTGATCGAGTAAGCGGTTTGCATGTCGCCTTATGCAAAAACACGGACCAATCACCCGATCTATAATGTACGCGCCTGAACAATTACTGCAATTAACATAAAGTCTATTGAACTGCACGGTTCTTTGTTATTTTCATTTCTAGAATGAGGTTATAAGTAACAAAACTTGCACAAATGGAAGGAAATGTGAAATTCGATTTTAATATTTAACATTCACAGTCAACTCGATATCAAAATCAACTTATTACGTTTTCTATACCAATATTCTAAAGAGGAAAGAATTGTTTTGTTTGTAATGAATAGGCTCTGAAACTACTGGACCAATTTTAAGAATTCTTTCACCAATAGATAGCTACATTATTCCTGAGTAACATAGGCGATATAACAGCACGCAACCTACGGGAGCGGAGCAATAACCAAAGACGTAACATAACGTGAATTAAGCCACGCGGGCGAAATCACGGGCAAATCGCTAGTTACGTATATAAATATATTTACCTATATACAAATTAAACTAGTTTCAACCCGCGACTTCGTTCGCGTGGCTTATTTCACCCGTGTTAAGTTACTCTCGTGTATCGTAGTGTGATAATACATAGCCTATATTATCCCTCATCAATCTATCATATGCACATTGTTTTTACAATCTGACTGTTATTTTATGAGATAAGCGAGTTTACACAAATACACAAACTAACATAAAAAACTCTTCCGCTTTATTATATTAGCTAACAAATCGAATCAAAAGTGATCCCGACAACTCGATTTGAATGTTTAGGTACTTTGGTTCGATTAATTGAATTTGTAGTAATTACGAGATGGTTAATCTCTAAATGGGGGGGCAGGTATAATTAACCTTTATAAGTATTATTGTAAAAATGTTTATGAAATACACTGGCGTGTAACGAGGAACAATGCGTAATGGTATAAAATCAGTTTTGATTTTAACATTTTGTATAACATTTACATGCGATGTAAGTACCTATTTTTTTTATATTTTTATATAATAAGATCTTTTATGGATATTTAATTAGGTATATAATAATTTAAAAAGAAATACTTTGTTTAAAGTTTGTGTGATAGGACCATTTACAAATAATTCCAATAGAAGGATGTAGACACCATTAACCAATGATTCGAAGACACGACATTAAAAATATATATATGTATTTTAGAACAGGAAACCCATTTACATTTACACACATACCATCACGCCTGTATTGCCCTAAGAGTAAGGCAGAGGTGTACCAATATACACTCACAGTTCACCGGAATGTTTAAGTCCCATGTTATATGGGGCGAGCCTATTGGCGTTAACGGGACACAAATCCTAACTCCGAACTGCTACTGAGAATTTCATAGAAAAACCCAATAACACGTGGGATACAGTGTTCAGTAAAATAAACTTCTACTTTTTTCCGGGTATATTATCACACGGGAACCGGTTATTATTCCGAGTTAAAAAGTATCCTATGGGTTATTCCGCACTACAATCTATCTAAGTGCCAAATTTCATCCAGATCCGTTAAGCCGTTTAAGCGTGAAAGAGTAGCAAACATCAATCCAAACAAATAAACATTATAATGTCGTAATAATTATTATTTTTCTGTGTTTATTATAAGTTTTGATTGATGGATGTTATTTGTGGAAGAAAATAAACATTTTTATTATTATATTATATTATTATATCCATCCTCACAAACTTTCGCATTTATAATATGTATTATGTAAGTATGATAATATATGCGTAGGAAAGGATTGAATCGTGTTGAGAATCACTGGCTCCTTAAAATTGGCGATAATGCAAAACGACACCTTAAATTTATTTTTATTTTTTCAGTGCCTCAAAATAATACCGGAACGTGCCTCTATAACTTATGTAAATGAGACATACATCACTAATGTGACTGTTAGTATCAGACGTATTCGCCGCGGAGGGGATTACGTAGTTAATCTTGATTTTGTTACAAAATTGAGTATCGGATACAACACTTCGGTAATTGATTGTTTTAGACGGCTACGCTGCGTAGCGCGGTTTTAACTCCCACACGGAACAAATATTTGTATGGCCCACAGATAATTGTTCCTGGTCTGGCTGTTTATGTATTTGAGTTTATATGTTTGTGAACACACCAACGATCATCATCATCATCATCTTCCTGCCCTCATCCCATGTTACTTGGGGTCGGCGCAACACGTTTTCTTCTTCCATGCTGTCCTGTCAACCGTCATGCTATCACTGACTCCCTTCTCTTTCATATCATTTTTCACGCAATTCATCCATTTTTTCTTTGGCCTCCATCTTCCCCTCCATCCATTCACATTCATATTCATAACTCTTTTGAACACACCAACGATATACTAGAAATTCCTAGTGTGGTACAACGTGTTTTATACTCACCTATACCTATCAAACTGGAACACAGTAATGATGCTTTGCGGCAGAAATAGATATGGTGGTACAACTTCTTCAGACGAGTTCCTTCACAAAAAGCTCTACTACTACTAAATTGAAATTATTATTAAGAATTGATCTCTTGATCATCATACATCGTCATCTTTTCAACTGCTATAATTTTTAAGACCTTCTTTTCTCATAATATATCTGTTTTCAAACCCCAAGAGTGAAAAAAGGGAATTTCGTACATTCCCCTTTTACTCTCGGGAAAAAAGGAAATATGGTGCATTCCCTATTTTACATAGATCTGGAGTTTGTGATAGACGGACCAAAGGGTTTTTTTTTTTATTTTTTTGTTATTGGAATCCGGACTGATGGTACAGGAATTCCACTGATAAACTTTTTACGTTTGGAAATTCTAAAAGTACTTGCTAACTCATACTCGTTCTACAGATCGACCTGATCTTCTACGAATACCTTCATAATGAATTCCGGCGCTCTTTTGTAGAGATGCACTTCAAAATGTGCGATCTTATACATAACGATCCTTACTTTGGCCGTATTGTGAGGAACGCTGGCATTACCAAGTGTCCTTTACCTCCGGTGAGTCAAACTATTCATTTGCGTTGTATTGTAAAAAGGACTGCAGAAGACTTAAGGTAACTAACATTACCTATCAGAATTGCGTAACGAAAGTGGCAATAGGCAGGGCGGATGGCTATTGGGGTCGTAGAATTCTTGAGTGGCGACTAAGCACCGGATGGTGCAGTGTGGAAAGGCCCCCAACGAGGTGGACCGACGACCTGGTAAACCAGGTCAGGTCAGGTTTAGGGACCTTTAGGTCGGAGGAAACCGTTGGATGCAGGCAGCGTAGGCACGGTCATTAGGGCTATCTTTAGGGGAGGCCTACTTCCAGCAGTGGACATCGTTCGGTTGATATGATGATGAACGGGCTGCTGTACGTAACTACACATTTTCGCATATACACACCCCAGCTCCACAAAGAAAGCCAGCAGCGCCTTGACGTTACTGACGACTACTTGCAGAGTGAGTTACTGGAGTAGGTACTCTGTCCTTTATTTTTTAATTCCATTAAAATGTGCAATCAATACCTTCTTTCCTTCCATAGACAAAGTCTGACAAATTTAGCTTTGTCCTGTAACAAATTAAAGGGTTCTTTTTTGTTAAATAAACTTTAATGTTGTAGGGCAAAACTTCGTTGAAGAACGTTAATTTGAACATCGATATTCCTTCTGTTTGGCCATTCGAAAAAGGCAAAGGGGAATTGACTGCCATAGACGATTTAGCTGGAGTCGTCATAGGCAGGGGAGAAGTTGTGATGACATTTAAACAAAAATAAAAAATAATATCTTCTTTATTATTTCCTGTTTAATTTTTTAAACACCACATTCATCTTAGCGTTTCGATGGCAAACTATATAATATAATAAATTATGTATTCAAAGTCAAAGTCAAAACATTTATTTCAATTAGACAGGCACTTTTGAATTGTCAAGAAGTTACTCATACAAAAAGTTGAAGCTAGTTGCTCGTTCCAAAATGTAGGTCTCTATGGAGAAGAACGAGCAAGAAACTCCATGGACACTCTTTTCAAATTGGTTTTTACAGAATGTTGGTTACAATATTGATGAGGCCTAAAATTTAGCCGATTTGTCTGCGCTGTCGGTGGCAGCCGCTGATTAAATCAGCCGTTGGTCCCGGCTGTCATTCGTAGATCTTTGACAGTCGTTACGTCAGAAGCCAGAAAGTCTGACAACCAGTTTTACCAACAGGTATCGTGTTGCCCAGTAACTGGGTTGTGTAGTCAGATAGGCTGTCGCTCCACGTAAAACACCGGTATTGAGCTGCATTCGGTTAGATTGGAAGCCGACCCCAAAATTAGTTGGGAAAAAAAGGCTAAGCAGATGACGATGAATTGGCTTTCGAGAACAGTATTCTTCTAGATGTATTTCATTGCAAACTATTACAACTGTGACCTTACACGATTCCCAACCCATTTATTTACAGGAAACTAGTAACAGGCCAATTATATTTCTATGATAAATCAGATTTTTACGATAACACTTTAGGCCTATTAAAATAAATAGGTTTTCAATATTTGTTCACAGGTAATTGAATGGTTTGATTGTGTTTGACCGATTTTATCAAACATAGAGATGGCCAACTTGGTGTAGGTAATCGTTTCAAGTATCGAGTTAAGCCTTTTTATCTATTCCGGGGTGGATAATCCTCATGGATGTCTCCCGTCCTGTCACCCATACTTTCTCCAGGGATGCATGGAGCGTACGCGACTTGTGCGATCCCCTATTGGTGCCGATCAAATAACAGCTTTTTACAAAATAAATTTATATTATAAAACTTACTTAAATAATAATTAGATTACAAAGTACGAGTATGTACAGTTAATATAAAAAACAAAAAAGGAAGCTCATAGGGCATCAAAAAACTGAACCGCATCGTTGTTAATGGGACAAGTGCCCAAAAGGCTGGCAGCATTGCCACGTTTTATGGCAATGCTAATTCTTTGGCCAAAGAAAAGGCCAGACCTTTTTACGTGAAAAGTCGACCAGTCGCTTGGCGATGTCACGAAACACTAGATGAGCGCTCGGACCCCATGGCCCTAGTGTTTCAACCCCAAACGACTCAAACATATAGCTTCCAAATTTATATTTATTTTACAAAAATTGTTTTGGGTTCGATTCCCAGGTCGAACAAAAAGTGTTATTAAGTTTTTCTATGAAATTGTGAGAAGCAGCTCACATTTCGGGAAATAAAGGCGTGATGGTAAAAATTGTTTTCCTCGTACAATATTCGTCAATAATCGATATCTCACAGGTTTTTTTTTACACGATTAGAAAGACTTGCCATTAAAGTCAAAATTTTTGAAATTTATTCGACTACAATTACATTGCGATTTCATTTTTAAAAACGTTAAATCCAATTATTAAAATTTCAACAATTTCGAGATGATTAATCTCCAAATTGGAGCTATGTATTTGTTGAAACTCTATAAGTAGGTAAGTATTAATGTAAACACGTTTATAAAGTACAGCGCCGTGTAACAAGTAACAATGTGTTATGGTAAACATTCTATTTTAGTTTTCCTTTGTTTTCTAACATTTACGTACAATGTAAGTTTCTTTTCATTACTATTTTATTTAATAGCGTAATGGGACAGCATTACAGTGTGTTTCAAATAATAATAATTATCAACAGCATATTTTCATCAATATTATAGAGGGGATGGAATAAAATTAACCCAAACAAAACGCTAATGATTTATATCTCGGAATGTAGAGTGAAAAAGTAGTACTACTTATCCTACCAATATTAATGAGCTGTGAGGATTAATGGATGGATATTTGACGCTTAAACGGCTGCACGGATCTAGATGAAATTGGCACTGTAATAGATTGTAGTGTGGAATAACACAATAGGTAAAAATTTACGGTTCCCGTGAATTAATATATCTAATTTACCGCGCACGAAGTCGTGGGCAGAAGCGAGTATTTAATATTTTTTTAATAGTGGCTTGTTGGACATACTCTAGGATATTGTGAACAATCTGGCCTCTAATCTTGTATTTAATATTTAATTCTAAATATATGTTTCAGTGCCTCAAAGTCATACCGGAGCGCTGCGCAATAACTTATATTAATAGGACATATGCCTGTAATGAGAGCCTTAATGTTAGACGTACTAGCAGAGGAGGAGCTTATGTGATTAATTTTGGAATTGTTCTAAAATTGACTATTGGAAACAACGTTTCGGTAATTCATTGTGTTATCATAACGCATGTTGTGGCACTAGCGCAAGTAACTAAACCGATGAGATGATAAGCAAAACAGTTTTTTATCGACCATAGGCCACACTCTCAGGATTTAACATAAAACAATGCGACACAAAAAGAAAAAAATAAGAAGATCTAAAGCCAGACATGAATTCCCAAAAAAAATTAGAATCGTCTAACCTAACCTAACCTAAACCAAAAAAATACATAGAAAGCCCAAGAAGAGAGGCTTTCAAAATTTTCAACTGGCCTATTCTGTATAACGTTACGTAATATTATACCACGAATTCACAAAAACAAAAAATTATCATCTCTGCCATTCATGTTGCCCCTGTAGGGGTTGCTCTTCCTGCCAGGGTTGCAGAATTCCTTCAAAAGAACAACCGCGGCCTTAGAACGCAAAGGGCATTAGAAGGAACATGGGTGAATGTTAGTCAGTAAGAGTCTGATACTCCCTTACGCTCCGCTCAGAGCGGAAGAAGTCATTTACTTGATGACTCCTATAAAAAAAAATATTGAACTCTTATCGGGAACAGAAGATTATTTTTACAACCACAATACCGACACGTTCTGGTCTGCTTTAACAAGGTTTAGTAGTTTTATTAACTATTGAGACATCCTTCTAACTCATACTTGTTCTATAGGTCCACGTGATCTTCTACGAATACCTTCATAATGAGTACAAACCATCCTTTGTGGAAGTACACGTGAAAGCGTGCGATCTTGTACATCACGATGCTTACTTAGGCAGTATTATAAGAAATGCTGGCTTGCACGAGTGTCCTATACTCGCGGTGAGTCGAAATATCTATTTCTAACATCACAGTGGTCAATTTCAATGGAGACTGGTTAAGTAGGTAAGATACATTGTAGTATACAATTCGGTAGATGACACCAACAAACAATAATCTTAAAACTCAACTTCACTAAAAAAACAGTTTATTTTAGCCCTGAAAACCAGATGAATTCTTAAATTTAGATTTTTAGTTGTTTTGAAATCAATCAATAGTTAATGAATTGATATGACAAAAAAGTGACGTCATGGTTTAGTATTGTCATACAAAAACCTACGGGGGAATCGAGTTTTGACAGCTCATAAGAAGTACGTCAATTTGATTGGTAGTGTCATCTACCCAATTTTGTGTCCAGTGTGGAGACAGTTTAAAGCAGCGTAAAGCACCATCATGACTGTGACGAGATGTCACTATTACCTATCTTCTCTGTTGCTTTGTCATGGCATTAGTCTACATCTTATTATACTTCTTCTTGTGAGGCTGTTCTATGTGCAGTGGTAAGGTAAGACGTGTCTGAAGATGAAACCGAAATTCTATTGAATTTTGCAATCAATGCCTTATTTCCCGCCACAGATAAAGCCTTACCTTTTCTTCCTTTCTACCTTCCATCTGGGGAGAACGAGGGTAATGTCGGACTCTTACGACTAAAACCCCACGGTTCCTCCTGCTGCCATAAATCGAGACCCCGGTATTCGCTTGAAGACTGAAATTCCCCAATGACTAAATGACAGGCTAAGCTAGTCATAGTGGGTGTCTAAGCTTTAGCGTTCTTATTGTGTGTTTTTATTGTTTTTTAAACCCTGACACAAAAACGACGGGGTAATTTAAGTTTGATGTGTCTATGTGTGAATGCGTGTGTGTGTGTGTCGGTCTGTCTATGGCATCGTAGCTCCCGAACGCTTGAACCGATTTTGATTTAGTTTTTTTGTTTAAAAGGTATATTTGTCGGGAGTGTGCTTGGCAATGTTTGATGGCAATCGGTTAAGCAGTGACAAAGTTATCAGCACTTCTGTTAACTGCGTTAGGGAAGATTATTTTTCTGTCGGATTTTACTTAAAAAAAATATTTATGTTTTAGGGTACCAAAGTTTCTCTGAAGAACGTGTCTTTGAACTGCGACATTCCTTCTGTTTGGCCATTTGAAAAAGGTAAAGGAGAAGTGACCGTCACTGATGATGTTAATCAAGTTGTCATAGCTAAGGGAGAAATTATGTTGACTTTCAAACAGAAATAATAAATATATTATTTCATTACGTTTTCGTGTTTTTTATTTGGGTTTAGTACCTCAAAATTAAAAAGGAACCGCTATAGGACATCGTGCTGCCATAAACTGTGACTTTTCACTTCTATATACTACTTACAATAAAATCGCAGTCAAAACTGTACATTTAATATCTTTGAAAAAAAGTGATTGCTACGAGGTCGGGGAATGATTCTAATGCCGAAAATATAATTTTTGTAATTTTTGTCTATTACGTCATCACGCAAGTACTGCCGGACAGATTCGTTTCAATTTTTGTATGTATATTTCACATACGGCAAAGTTGACCGTAGGCTATAAATTATCATGCTATCTGCTTTGGGGGATGAGCAATGTTGCATTATGTTTAATTCTCCTACACAATAAGATGGGTTTATAAAAAGACGAAACAAAACATAACAATACTTTAGACGGCTGGGGATTGAACTACGAAAACATTTATCATCACGCTATACCTTCAAGGAGCCAAGCAGTCAATTATGAGAAACTAGAACGGCTATTTTACAACACTTTCTATCAAAGTTTGTAGTCTAATGGCTCGATGACTGCCTTCCAAATCGCTGGGCTTCAGTTCGGTCCCCGTAGACTGTATTACTTTTTGTGATTTAAAAAAAAAAATTTTTTGAGTGCTAGAAAATTTCCAAACAATAATAAAATAGAAGTATACATTCTTATATCGTAACGTTTAGCTTCCTTACTCTTTCAAACCTTGTATTATTTTTGCAGAAAATAATGTCTACACATAGTTTACATATAGAAGAGCATAAATTGTAATCAAAACTGTTCATCGAAAATATGGTGTGGGAACGATAGTTACCTATAGCGGAAAATATACGTATTGTTAAGAGTTTAATTCTGTTTGACTCTTGAATTTTAACAAAATAGTCTTTAAATGTCGGGCCAACACGTGGCTGTACATTATTACGCGATTTGAATTCTTTTTTTTTTCACATCAATGATAAAACTTTAAATGACTTCTTGATCTCTGGGCCGAGCGGAACCGAGTGTCAGACTCGTACTGACTAAAACCCATCCATGTTCTTGTGTTCTTTGCGTTCTGGGGGTGCAGTATCTCTTTCGTACAACCCGCAGCCCCGGCACTCATCGGCCTTGAGTGGCCCCTCCGATTTGCTGACATCTCTTTGAGGCTCGCGTGGAATACGAACGCGCCGTTGACACGGCTTGTCGTTATTCAACGCACGGATGGTAAGCTACCTATTACTCACCGTCTAAAGGCCCGCGATTGCGGTGGCCGGGAGTCGTCTCGCGGCTCCCGATGCCCGGAGCGTCTCCCGCGGTGGCTGGGATGGGAGGCTCTCTGCCTCAACAACGCACCGCTGACCCGGGATCGATAATACCCCTAACAATAATGTTCACCAGCTGAGACAAGAAGGTGGCCACATTTACTGTTGCTTTAGTTGCACTGGGTGTCAGACAGGTATATGATGCCCCATTTCGCCAAATTATGTTTGTACCACACAAGTGCGGCCTACAAAAATAATTAATTAAAATAAAGTACTTATATAATTAAATTAGCAACCAGTTGATTTTGTCAAGACTTTAAATTGTCCTATGGAGCTGGACCAGCATATTCCCAAGCATTGTTATCTTGAATATAATCTTCTAATTTGTAATAAGCTTGTTTACAAAGTGTACTTCTGATACATCTTTTTAAATGTTTTTCATTTAATTTTAATATATCACAAGGTATTTTGTTGTAACATTTAACACAGTACCCCATGAAAGATGTGTGCATTCTAGATAATCTAAAAAATGGCTGCGCTATTTTGTCCTCATTTCTAGTATTAAAATTATGTCTATCACTTATTTATCAAAAATATGTACATTTTTTTCTTACAAACATAATATTTTCATAAATGTATTGAGAAGCCACTGTCATAATATTAATATTTTTAAATAGTTCTCTAAGAGATTCACAGCGCGGAGTTTATAAATGGCTCTGACAGCTCTCTTTTGTAAAATAAAAATGGTTTCAATGTCAGCAGCCCGACCCCATAGTAGGATGCCATTCGACATAATGCTGTGAAAGTAGCTAAAATAGACCAAACGCGCAGTTTCGACATCTGTTAATTGTCTAATCTTCCTAACAGCAAAAGCTGCGGAGCTTAGCCGCCCTGCAAGAGATGTTATATGTGGTCCCTATTGTAATTTCTCGTCAAGCGTGATTCCTAAGAAAACCGTTTGATTAACAAAAGCCAGTTTTTCGCCATTCAATACGAGGTCTCATGCGCAACTTTTTACATTAGGTAAAGAAAATCATTACAATCATTACAATCAATACATTTGGTTTTCTTTTCATTTAGTACTAAATTGTTTACCGTTAACCAATTTTGGACCTGAAGAATTGCTTTATTTACGTCATCCAGATTTTTAGATCGTCTGTCTATGTTAAAAATCAATGACGTAAAAAAAATTCATCAAATTCAAATGGGCGGGTGTAGACGTTCGCTAAGCTAGATGGCGTGTCCTACCGGACGCATCTTGTAGTGACCATCGCCTGATTGTGTACGAATTTGTTCCTATATTTACTCAAGGTCCGTCCCATATTACGGGTAATTTTAGATTTTAATGTAAAGGCGCGAACTGGAAATTTTTTAGCTCGCTTTTTGCATGTCATGCCAAAGACTTTACTCACGACGGGCTGTCAGCTAAAGAAAGTGCTGAGATTATGTCAGACACTTTTACATACTGTGCTGACATTGCCATTGGTCGCGGATCTATCACCAATATTCGTAAAAGTGATTGGTGGAGTGAATACTTAGTTGAACAGCGCAAAAGTTACCGTAGATCGCGTAGACAGGTTAATAAGCTTAAAAACGTAAGGTTACCGGAGACATGCTTACTTCTGCTTTAAATACTCTTAGAGTTGCCAGATCGCGCTACAGAGCAACTGTGGAAAAATCGAAGGGTAATTTATTGCGAAAAATTGTAGAAAAACTAGACGAAGAGGGTCCATGGTCTCCCTTGTATTACGAGTTTAAAGCTAATAGATTGGTCGACCTTGCATATATTGAAAACATTAAAGTTAATAATAAACATACCATCGGTATCGAAGAAACGACGGAAGTTCTTCTCAATACTCTTATACCCGATGATTCAGCGGCCAGCGACAACGAATACCACCAACAGATTAGAGAGTGGGCTGCTGTGCCACCTGAATCACCAGCGTCAGATCTACCATCTACCGACGAGTTCATAAATGTGGTCAGAATGCTACCGCTCAATAAATCATCGGGGGAAGATAAAATATCTAACATAATGATTATAGAAGCATGTAAAACGGCGGCAGACGCGATCTTAACTTATAACCGATGCATTGCGGAAGGCATTTTTCCTCGTTCATTATATATTCGTAATTTTTTACCGTTTAACCTTTGCACCGCAAAAGACCTATCAACTCATTTTAAAGGGTAATCTTAAACCATGGCCTAGTATTATTAATTATTTTAATTTAATAATGTCCCCGTTAAACGAAAACAATTCGTGTGCTATCTTGGTTTGATCTTGGAGAAGAACTTTTCATTTATTGACCACATTAAAACTGTAGGAGAGAAAGCCAAAAAAAAATTTTATGCCCCTATCGAGAATTTCTAAAGCTACTTGGGGTCTATCCTTCTTAACTCTAAAAACTATTTATGGAGCTACTTACCTAGGTTGTATGTGCTACGGTGCACCTGTTTGGGCGGCCACCATAGGGGCGGTACGACGTAAATTGCTTCTAAGTCAACGGTTACCTTTAATATTTTTATGCAAAGCGTATAGGACCGTTAGTACTGAGGCGCTACCAGTACTTGCAGGTGTACTTCCAGTAGATCTCGAGGTGCAGTGACGTGCTGCAATGTACTATTCTGCGCGAGAGACCATGGACGCAAGCTTTCTAACACAACGGGAGCGTGCTAAGATCTCAAGATTATTTAAACCGCAGACTGACGTCTGGGAGGAACTTCTATCCGAATGGCAATTTAGGTGGGATAATTCCATTAAGGGCCGGCCGACCTCCATCAGTTCTTTCCTTCAGTTCGTGAACGGCTGGCCAGAACAAGGCTGGACGTGGACCACTGTGCTGCCCAATTTCTCACAGGTCACGGCAACTTTAAGAGTAAATTATTTTCATTCAAGCTTGTTGCTTCTCCCTTGTGTCAATGTTCTACATCTGACTGTGAATATGAACAGTCTGCTCATCGCATCTTATGGGAGTGTATTCTTTGGCAGAATGAACGAAATATTATGTTAAACAGTATACTACGGTATAGTGTATGGCAGAAAAAATTTGTTGTAAAACATACGGCGAATCGCTGAGCAACAAATTCCAGCCCCTTCAACTTGGCTTTGCTTCCAGAGGGGGCTGCGAGGCTGCCGTACATGCCCTTTCTACCTTCCTAAATTCTTATCAGGGTGAGGTCATCCTCAAGGTTGACGTTAAGAACGCTTTTAATTCTGTAAATAGGGACATTTTGTTGGCCGAAGTAAAAAAAGAACTTCCTGAAATTTATGGTTTTTTATGGCAATGTTACAGACACCCTTCTAAATTACAATATAAAGGCAATGTGTATGTTTTGTTTTAGGTGACCCTCTCGGGCCAGTTATTTTCAGTTTGGCTATTCATCCCATTATTCAAAAACTAAATTCCTAATAATAACTAAACAGACAATCGACTTTGGAAAAATTTAATGCAGTAGCCCCACAGATCAAAATTTTAGAAAAAAGTTCATTGCACCTCCTAGGTTCCCCAATTTTGGAAGATAGTTTTTCACCTTTCATTGACGAAAAAATAGATCAGTTCAATGATATTTCGGACAGACTTTCCAAAATTAATATACATTCTGCTTTTACCCTTTTGAGACATTGTTGTTTTGGCCCAAATTTTATATATTACCTCCGGTCTTCACCTCTTTGGACAAAATTGACCAAATTATTAGAGAAACATTAACATCACTTCTCAATGTGGCCCTGGATGACCGAGCATGGCAACAAGCCACACTTCCCATTCGTTTTGGTGGTCTCGGCATCCGTAAAATTTCTAGTTGCAGTTTACCGGCGTTCTTGTCTTCTGTCCACAGCACCGATAAGTTAATTTCGAAGATTCTATCAACATCAACTTTGAAGTGCCGTGTTTGACCGAAGCGGTGAACGCCTGGAAAGTAACTTGCCCGGATACAGATCGACCCGTGAACCCATCTTCCCAAAGACAATGGGACGAGCCGCTCTGCAGGTTGGTACGGAATAATTTAATTAATACGTCCATCAATTCTGCTGAGCGTGCCCGCCTGCTGGCTGTGGGTGAGTGGGAGTTGGGTCTTTGGCTTCAGGCACTTCCGTCGCCCAACATAGGCACTATGCTGAGTGACTCTACATTCCGGCTCGCTACATGCCTGCGCTTGGGCGCTCCTTGTGGGGCTCCGCACCGCTGTCAGTGCGGTGAAGCTGTAGACTGCCTCGGACACCATGGTCTGTCATGCAGTAAAAGCGCTGGCCGCATAGCACGGCACGCCAGCATTAATGACATCATCCGTCATGCTCTTGTCTCCGCCGGAGTGCCAGCTGTTTTGGAGCCAATTGGTTTGGCACGCGACGATGGGAAGAGACCAAATGGGATGACTATAATGCCTTGGAAGTTGGGTAGGCCTTTGGTGTGGGATGCAACATGCGTCGACACCCTTGCGCCATCCCATCTTCCTAGCACGACGTGTTGTGCTGGGGCGGCTGCTACTGGTGCTGAAAACCTCAAACGGCGCAAATATAATAACCTTATTGGAAGCTATATGTTTGAGCCGTTTGGGGTTGAAACACTAGGGCCATGGAGTCCGAGCGCTCATCTAGTTTTTCGTGAAATAGCCAAGCGACTGGTCGACTCTTCATGTGACCAAAGGGCTGGCCTTTTTTTGGGCCAAAGAATCAGCATTGCCATACAACGTGGCCACGCTGCCAGCCTTTTGGGCACTTGTCCCATTGACAGCGATGCGGATGAGTTTTTTGATGCCCTATAAGATTTCTTTTTTGCATTTTATTATTACTTAAGTAAGTTTTATACTAGTGATTCATATGTAATTTTAATATTCTCATTTTATAGATGAATAAACAATTGTAATTGTAAATAAATAAAGTATACTGGTTACATCCGGAGTAGTTTATTACGCGGACCTCGTAGAAACTAGAACTAATTTCCGTGCGTTCAGGCGTTTTTGCCATACCTAATACTGGAATCAAATGTAACAGCCCACATTAGGACCCATTAATTTAATAATAATTGCAAACTGTGGTGCTTGGCAATCTGGGCTTCTCCCAGTTGTAAACATCCCCTTGTGCTTATTGGCCTAGTTCTGTTCTGTCTCCTGCTTGTTTGGAGGGAAGTGGAAACTATAGTTTTTCCTACTCCTCCGCTAATCTTTTCTGATTAATTTCGTTGAGGGTTCTAAGACAGTTATATCGTTTCTCCGGGACTCGTCGAGCTTCATTGCCTCGGCGCTCTTCAGGCGGTCTCCAATGTTAATTCTGGCTTACAGGAGTTGCAGTGGTTGGGAATAGTGTGGCGGGCTTGTCCCATTATAAAAAAAGGTAATGTATTATAATTACTATTAAATTTAAAAAATCAGAATTTACGCGCGGCTTGTGCAAATTGATCGACTAGTGAGCCAAAAAGTTGTGCCTTGTAATTCAAAGCAACACGTCTTGCTCGAAATCTGAAACTTTGTGTTATTTCGCCACAGCATACATCAAAATATTTCAAATGAAGCTAAAACACCGAATAGCATGGGTTAAAAGTTGGATTGAGAAAAGGGAGCAGTCAACCGACACCAATTTAGTAAAAAAATTGTCGGTATAATTCAGACTTAATAGATGTCCAAGTTAAACTTAGAAAGTGCATATGAAATAGGAAAGGTCACATTGGTACTTGCCCGTGCTCGGTTGTGAAGCTCGTGCATGTAAGGCCTTAAACACTGGGTCATCGCAACAGCGACACACATGAAACTAGTAATAGGCCAATTTTATTTTTATGAGATGACAGATTTTTACGATAACACTTTAGGCCCATTAAAATAAATAGGTTTTCAATAATTGTTCACAGGTAATTGAATGGTTTGATTGTGTTTGACCGATTTTATCAAACATAGAGAGGGTCAACTCGGTGTGGTTAATCGTTTCAAGTATCGAGTTAAGCCTTTTTATCTATTCCGGGGTGGATAATCCTCATGGATGTCTCCCGTCCTGTCACCCATACTTGCTCCAGTGATGCATGCAGCGTACGCGACTTGTGCGATCCCCTTTTGGAGCCGACCAAATAACAGATTTTTACAAATTAAATTTATATTTATTTTGCAAAAATTGTATTCTTCATGCAATATTTGTAAACATATACAGGGTTATTTGTAAAACAAAGACAACCTCTCAGGACTATGTTACTAACATCATAATCAACAACTTTTGTTCTGTGACATTTAAAAATTTATCATATTTTAGTTCATCAGATTTTCATCTATACATATAATAAAATCGTAGCGAAGTCAAAACTGTACATTTAATATTTTTGAAAAAAAGTAATTGCTACGAGGTCGGGTAATGATTCTAATGCCGAAAATATGGTTTTTAGAATTTTTGTCTGTTTGTCTGTTTGTCTGTGCGTTTGAACACGCTAATCTCAGCCGTGGCTTAACCGATTTGAATGCGGTTTTCACTAATGTATTGCGGTAAGCTCCACTTAAAACTTAGGCTATAAATTATCACGCTATTTGCTTTGGGGGATGAGCAATGTTGCATTATGTCCGAGTTCTTCTACAGATTCTCACGGGATTGAAAACAACGACATATAATGTAAGAATATTGTAGATAGCTGCGGAATTGAACTTCTAAAATAATTATCATCACGCTATACCTTCAAAGAGTTAAGCAGTCAATAATGGCAAACTAGAACGGCTATTTTAGAATTATTTCCGAAGTAGTAAATAGTCCAATGGTTTGATGACCGCCTTGCAAATCGCTGAACGTGAGTTCGGTCCTCAACAACAGTTTTACTTTTTGTGATTTTTCAAACATTTTTTTTCGTACAGGTAGATTCCCAACAATAATAAAATAAAAGTATGCATAACTTCTGCCATAACATTGATTTGCTTACTTATTTTTTTAAATCTTTAAATATTAAAGCAGAAAATAATGTCTGTACATAGTCTATTTATACTTAAAATAAAATCGTAGCGAAGTCAAAACTGTACATTTAATATATTTAAAAAAAAGTGATTTCTACGGGGTCGGGAAGCGATTCTAAATTTTTGTCTGTTTGTTTGTTAGAGCATCACGCAAATACTGCCGGACAGATTCCGTTCCATTTTGTATATATATTCATCATAGGCCAAAGTTGGTCATAGACTATAAATTATCGCGCTATCTACTTTGGGGGATGAACAATGATGATACAGATTACGACGGGTTCCAAAAAAAATGAAACAAAATATAACAATACTTTAGATGGCTGAGGATTGAACTGTTGAAATAATTATCATCACGCTATACCTTTAAGAAGCTAAACAGTCAATCATGGCAAAACAGAACGGCAATTTCAAATCTTTTTCTATTGAATTAAATAGTCTAATGGTTCGATGACCGCCTTTCGAATTGCAGGGCTTGAGTTCGGTCCCGGTATAATGTTTTACTTTTTGTGATTTTTTAAATATTTCTTTTGAATACTAGAAGATTTCCAAACAATAATAAAATAGAAGTAGTCATTCTTATGCAGTAACGCTTAGCTTGCTTATTTTTTCTTTATTATTTTTGCAGAAAAGAATGTCTATAATACATAGTTACTAAAAAACAGGAAATTGAAGTCAAAAGTTTTCATCGAAAAGATAGAAACCGATAGGTGTGCAAACGATAGTAGAGCGGAAAATATACGTATTGTTAAAGAATTTATGTCTATTTGACTCTTTAATTTTGACAAAATAGTCTTTAAATGTCGGGCCAACACATGACTGTATTATTGCGCGATTTAAATTCTTCTTTTCACATCAATGATACCCCTTTTTTTAAAGATGGGAAATCATTAAATGACTTCTTTCGCTCTGGGCGGAACGGAAGGGAGTGTCAGACTCTTACTGACTAAAACACAAAGTGTTCCTCCTAATGCCCTTTGCGTACCAGCGCCGCGGTGACTCTTTTGAATTCCGCAACCCTGTTAGACACTGGCCCTGGCGGGCCCCATCTTACAGTACTGACATTTCTTTGAGGCGCACGTGGAACACTACGCACCACCGACCCGGGATCGAGGATGCCCCTAACAATAATTTACACCGGTTAAGAAAAGTAGGTGGCCGCTTTTACTGATGCGTCAATTGCACTGACTTTCAGACGGGTATATGATGCCCTCTTTTACCAAATTATGTTTGCAGCGGCCTACTTAAATGGGCAATCTATTCAATGCCTTCCAGATACATCACTGAAGTTCACTACCGGTAGGTAGGTAGTCTCACTAATTCAAGTAGTCATGAGGTGCTGGATATCTTCCTTCACACAATCTGCTTTGCTCTTTGGGTGGTGGGCTTTGAAATTAATAGTTAGGCTATTTCGCTATTTGTAATAAATAATGAGGTTAGGTAAGCATTATTGTTCTGGGACATGTTTTGGATTGCTATAAAATATACACAATACTGCAGATTAGTTACATATTACACCGTACATACCATCACGCCTGTATTTCCCGATGGGTTAGGCAGAGGTGTAACAATGTACACCCACAGTTCGCCGGTATGTTTAGATCTCATGTAACAGGGGGCGAACCTATTGTCATTAACCGGGCACAAATCCTAACTCCGAGCTGCTACTGAGAATTTCATAGAAAAACCCAATAACACTTTGCTTGACCTGGGAATCGAACCCAAGTCAGCGTAGCAGTCGCGCTTAGGACCACTAGGTTAACGAGGCAGTTCCTATGAAAGACAGTGGGAGATATTTTATCCTATGAAATAAAAAACATGACGTCATTAGCCACAAGGAGTTAAGCAGTCATTATAACATGGTATGGGAATTGCTATATTTTTTTATTATTATTACGCTATTTACTTTGTTTAGAGAATAGCTTCGGTGTTTAATGAAAGCCATTTAAGATATTTTCTGTGAGTTCGATCCCAATTGATTGTTACTTTTTGTCATTATTTTAATTGGTACCTAATTCAATTGTTTTTATTTTCGATGGTATGATTTCAATATTATAATAAAATAGGTTTAAGCATAACCTTAACATAACTTTGAAAATTTGCATACGTCGACTGAAGAAGAATGAATAGAACAGAATTCGACAGATTGGCCCACAAATTCTAGCTACCCCTAAGAATATTTTTCATGAATAAAAAACAGCACCTCAGAAACTTAAAGAGTTACCAATTTATATCGATAGTAGTATCGCCGCACCACAAGGATTCTCTGACGCAGGTACTCTCTGGTCACAGTTGTTTCGGGAGCTAACTGTTTCGGTTTCGGCGCTAGGACACGCCTTGGTGTTATCACTGTAGGATCACAAAGGAGCGTACGGTGGAGGTATGCCCCTGCTTGGGTAGAACATCAGCATGTCCTCATAAAGGCGATTGGCGGCGGCGACCTCTCGCATCCGGCCTTGGTTCATCCATAGTCCGGAGCGAGGGAGAATGAGAAGCAATCGCTTCCTTCTGCGAAGTAGTAATGCCAACGAAGGACGAGGCGAAACGCATGAGGGAGAGGTCAACCTTTCACCCCGGCCGCCAGAACAGAAGGGGATGCCCCGGGTGTCGAGAGTCGTAGAGCGATTCCAGACCACCGTCGGAGTGGGCTTGCGGTTGGCTACCGTTGTGTGGCTCGCCGTCCAACCAGAACCAGACCCAAGGCGAAGACGTACTGTGTTTCACGCGCGCCTCAAAGAGATGTTAGCACAGTTGCGGAATTTGTTCGAAAGACTCACCGCTGCCCTGGAACACAAAGGACATTGGAAGGAACTCGGATGGGTTTTAGCCAATAACAGTCTGACACTCCTTTCCACCAGAAAGGAAAAAATCATTTGACGACATCTCATGCTTAAAAAAGGGACCTCCCAACTTCGACACTTCATACAAGTGTTGAACGATTTATGTGCAAACGTTTTTTGTCCAAAATTTTAACTTCTGTCCTGAGCCACGCCACCAAAAAGTGTACTTATATTCAAATGGCAAAACAGAAATAGATTAGCAACAACAGAAACTGTACCAAAATCAATTTCACCCATAGAAAAATTCCGTGACAGTCGTTCTTCTGACGTTGAATGTCTCACAGACTTCACGCTTTCAGGATGCAAGTTGAATGAAGCATCAATCATGAATTATGCATCGCATTCGGAATTTCTTCTTATGGGTAGGTACTATAAACAGAAGATGTTCTACATGCTTAAAAAATTTCTTTAAATGGAAATTTATTGTGTAGTTTACGGTTCCAAAGATAAGGGATAATTTGTGAGGTAAAACTTTGCTTAGTCTTTTAAGAAGTCTTATGCTTACTGTTTTTTGTCCATACTTCCTCCCAAAAACTTTACATTAATTTGGTACTAACACGAAGCTCAAATTTTGTTGGCTGTTGCTCTGATTATAAGATTCATTTCTTCGGTCTTGATACTAGACAGATCGCAGCTACAATGTGAGGTATAATGTTAAAGCAGTGCCTATTAAAGATGCTGTTTAATGGTTTGAGAAAGAAAAGTAAGTAAATTTTGAAACCACATCATAGTATTATCTAAAGGGATAGTAAAGCCACATATACTCTCCTTACGCCAATTATGTTATAGCCCCAGGTATGGCGTAAGCCTATTACCAGCCGTGCACAAATCCAGACTTCAAGCGACTACAGATAAATTCTTTAAACCTACAGTCGTAACTATTAGCAGTCACCTTAGCAACCATTTGACCTGCTTGGAAGATTTTGATAACATAGTATTCAATACTTATTTAGTTAAGTAACACTTAGGTCGACGTGAGCGAAGCCGCGGGCAACAGCTAGTACAAAAATAAAAACATATAAATTGAACGCTCTAAATGTTACGAAGTCTATGCGAAGCAAACGAAAGCGATAGTAAAATAGCGAGGGGAGCGGGGTTAGAGCGGCGGGGGTGTTTTTACTTGACCAATTTACGATTTTACGGAAATCCTTCAGTCGGTCGTTCGCTTCGATGCCCTTGCGTCGCCGCGTTGCGTGTGTCCTTGTAGTGAAATTCGGTGGTGCGGACGTAATTATCTTTACATGATGGCGTCTCGATATTCCAATGTCGAGTACACGGAAATGGTGCGAATGCTAGCTAGGTGTGATGATAATGTTTCGGAAGCTTGTCGCCAATACGCCGTACGATTCCCGAACGTACATATACCTAGCCGACAAACAATGCAAGCCGCCACACAGCGGTTACGAGATCACGGGCAATTGCGGAATCTCATTAGGGATAGTGGTCGCCCATCTAGACACACGGTACGAGAAGAAGAAGGTATCGTCGAATCCTTCGAAGCAAATCCAGCAGCAAGTACCAACGACGCAGCTCGCCTGTTCAATGTTAGTCAATACTACGCGTGGAGTGTTATTCACGCTGAAGGAAAATATCCTTACCACCTTCATCGTGCGCAGGTGCTGACTGACCCGGACAAACCAGTGCGAGTCGTACAGAAAATGTGAGAAGTCGTTAGTAGTTTGTTTTTATTAAGTTTAGTACGTAAGTAGGTACCCTAAACAATCAAGGTTATTTCCATGTCAAATGTCCGATTGTAGATATCACTTGGCTTTTGCGTAAAAAATCATGGAACAAAAGTTGTTGTTTATGATGACAGTAATACAGTCCTGCAAGGTTGTCATTGTTTTACAAATAACCCTGTATATTATTTCCTCACGCCAAAAAATCAATTTTTCACACGATTTTTTTTTTTACACGATCAGAAAGACTCGTCTTTAAAGTTTAAAATGTTGAAATTTATTCGAATACAATAACATATCGTTTCGATTTTTGATAACGTTGTATCGAAATATTCAATTTCGAGATTATTAATCTCTAAATTGGAGCTATGCATTTGTTGAAACTATATAAGTCGGGTAAGCATTAATGTAAACACGTTTATAAAGTACAGCGCCGTGTAACAAGTAACTATGTGTAATGGTAAACATTCTGTTTTAGTTTTCTTATTTTTTCTAACATTTACGTACAATGTAAGTTTTTTCTTTATCATTTTACTTAATAGTCTTATCTAGTGTTGCGCATAATAATAATTATCTACAGCATTTTTTTATTCAATATTATAGAGCCAAAATTTAAATTTAAAATTTGCCCAAATCCAACGCTAATTATTTGTATCACGGATTATCGAGCAAAAGAGTAGTTCTACTTATCCTACTAATATTATAAGTACAATAGTGTGTAAGGATAAATAGATGCATGTTTGTTACTCTTTTACTTTTAAACGGCTGAACGGATCTAGATGAAATTAGGCACTGTAATAGATTGTAGTGAGGAATAACACAATAGGATATTTTTCATCCCGAAAAAATGTACGGTTTCCGTGAATTAATATATCTAATTTGCCACGGGCGAAGTCGTGGGCAGAAGCTAGGATTTAATATTTCTTTAATAGTGGCTTGTTGGATATATTCTAGGATATTGTTAACAATCTGGCCTATAATTTTGTTTTTAATATTTAATTCTAAATATATGTTTCAGTGCCTCAAAATCATACCGGAGCGCTGTGCAATAACTTATGTTAATAGGACATATGCCTGTAATGAGAGCCTTAATGTTAGACGTACTAGCAGAGGAGGGCCTTACGTGGTTAATTTTGAAATGGTTCCAAAATTGACTATTGGAAACAACGTTTCGGTAAATCATTGTGTTATCATAACGCATGTTGTGGCACTAGCGCAAGTAACTAAACCGATGAGATGATAAGCCAGTCAGTTTTTTATCGATCATAGGCCACACTCATGATTTAACATAAAAAAATGCGACACAAAAAAAAAATTACAAGATCTAATGCCAGACAAGAATTCTCAAAAAAAATTAAAATCGTTTAGCTCCTAAACCACAAAAAAGTAGAACAATTTCGTTAAGCACAAGAAGAGAGGCTTTCTAAATTTGTAACTGGAATACTCTGTATAACGTTATGTAATATTACACCACGAAATCCCAAAAAAAAAAATTATCATCTCTGCCTATTATCATTAATGTTGCCTCTGTAGGGGTTACACTCTTCCTGCCAGGGTTGCAGAATTCCTTCAAAAGAACAACCGCGTCCTTGGAACTCAAAGGGCATTAGGAGGAACACGGATGAATATTGGTCAGAAAGAGTCTGTCACTCCCTTGCGCTCCGCCCAGAGCGGAAGAAGTAATTTATTTGACGACTCCTTTAAATAAATATATTGAACTCTTATCTGGAACAGAAGATTATTTCTACAACCACAAAACCAACACGTTCTGGTCTGCTTGAACAAGGTTTAGTAGCTTTATTAACTAGTCAGACATTCGCCTTTCTAACTCATACTTGTTCTACAGGCCCACGTGATCTTCTACGAATACCTTCATAATGAGTTCAGGCGCTCTTTTGTGGAACTACACGTGAAAGCGTGCGATCTTATACATCATGATGCTTTCTTAGGCAGTATTATAAGGAACGCTGGCTGGCACGAGTGTCCTGTACTCGCGGTGAGTCGAACTATCTATTTTTAACATCACAGTGGTCAATTTCAATGGAGACTAGTCAAGTACGTAAGATACATTGTAGTGTACAATTCAATTCAATAATTCCAAGTCTCAACTTCACTAAAAAAAACAGTTTATTTTAGCCGTAAATCGGATGAATTTTTAAATAACTATAAAATTAGATTTTTTGTTGCTTTGAAATCAATCAATAGTTGGTGAATTGATATGACAAAAAAGTGACGTCATGGTTCAGTATTGTCATCCAAAAACCTATGAGGGAATCGCGTTTTGACAGCTCATAAGAAATACGTCAATTTGATTGGTGGTGTCATCTACCCAATTTTGTGTCCAGTGTGGAGGCAGTTTAGAGCAGCATAAAGCACCGTCATGACTGTGACGAGATTTCACTATTACCTATCTTCTCCGTTGCTTTGTCATGGCATTAGTGCACATCTCTTCTTCTTGTGAGGCTGTTCTATGTGCAGTGGTAAGGTAAGACGTGTCAGAAGATGAAACCGAAATTCTATTGAATTTTGCAATCAATGCCTCATTTCCCGCCACAGATAAAGTCTTACCTTTTCTTCCTTCCTACCTTTCATCGGGGGAGAACGAGGGTAATGTCGGACTCTTACCGACTAAAACCCCACGGTTCCTTCTGCTACCATGAATCGAGAGCCAGATATTCGCTTGAAGACTGAAACCATTAGCTTTTTCCGATGACGAAATGACAGGCTAAGCTAGTCATAGTGGGTGTGTCTAAGCTTCAGCGTTCTCCTGTGTGTTTTTATTGTTTTTTAGCCCCCGATACAAAAAGGGTGTTATAAGTTTGACGTGTCTGTGTGTATGTGCGTGTGTGTCTGTCTGTCTATGGCATCGTAGCTCCCGAACGCATGAACCGATTTTGATTTAGTTTTTTTATTTGAAAGGTACCTATATTAGTCGGGAGTGTTCTTAGCTATGTTTGATGGAAATGGGTTCAGCGGATTCAAAGTTATCAGCTCTTTTGTTAGCTGTGTTAGGGAATTTTATTTTTCTGTCGGGTATTACTTTTAAAAAATATTTATGTTTTAGGGCACCAAAGTTTCTCTGAAGAACGTGTCTATGAACTGCGACATTCCTTCTGTTTGGCCATTTGAAAAAGGTAAAGGAGAAATGACCCTCATTGATGATGTTAATCAAGTTGTCATGGGCAAGGCAGAAATTGTGTTGACTTTTAAACAGAAATAATAAATATATTATTTCATTACGTTTTCGTGTTTTTTATTTGGGTTTAGTACCTCAAAATTAAAAAGGAACCGTTATAGGACATCGTGCTACTATAAATTGTGACTTTTCACTTCTATATACTACTTATAATAAAATCGTAGCGAAGTCAAAATCGTACATTTAATATTTTGGAAAAAAATTAAATGGTCTGTTTCTTTGTTAGAGCATCATGCAAATACTGCCCAAAAGATTCAGTTCAATTTTTGTATATACATTCCACATAAGGCAAAGATGACCGTAGGCTTTAAATTATCACGCTATCTGCTTTGGGGGATGAGCAATGATGCATTATGTTTTATTCTCCTACAGATTAAGACGGGTTTATAAAAAGACGGAACAAAATAAAACGAAAGGTACTTTACATGGCTGGGGATTAAATTGCCCAAAATATTCATCATCACCTTCAAGGAGTCAAGCCGTCAGTTATAGGAAACTAGACTAGGAAAACGGCTATTTTACAACATTTTCTATTGAAGTATGTAATCTAATGGTTCGACGACCGCTTTCCAAATCGCTGGGCCTGAGTTCGGTCCCCGTAGACTGTATTCTTATTGTGATTTTTAAAATATTTTTTTGAATGCTAGAAGATTTCCAAACAATTATTAAATGGAAGTATACATAACGTTTAGCTTCCTTATTTTTTCAAACTTTGTATTATTTTTTTTCTATACATAGTTTTCATACATAAGAGCATAAATTGTAATCAAAACTGTTCATCGAAAAAAATGATGTGGGAACGATAGTTACCTATATCGGAAAATATACGTATTGTTAAAGAATTTATGTCTGCTTGACTCTTTAATTTAAACAAAATAGTCTTTAAATGTCGGGCCAACACGTGGCTGTACATTAAATACGCCATTTGAATTCTTATTCTTTTCACATCGATTGACTTCTTGATCTCTGGACCGAGCGGAAGGTAGTGTCAGACTCTTACCAACTCAAACTCATCCATGTTCCTCCTAATGCCCTTTGAGTTCCAGTGCCGCGGTGACTCTTTTGAATTCCGAAACTTACGGCAGCATCTTACAACACTGACATGTCTTTGAGGCGCGACTGGAACACAACACAACGCTTTTTTTTTCGGATGGGTAATCATCAAATGACTTTCCCCGCCCTGGGCAGGGCGGAAGGGAGTGTCCGACTTTTACGGACCCATTAATTCCCAAACCACCCATGTTCCTTCTTATGCCCTTTGCGTTCCAGGGGTGCCGTATCTCTTTCGAATAACCCGCAGCCTGGTAAGGGTATAAGGTACTGTAGACTGCCTCGGTGGCCTAGTGGTCCTAAGCGCGACCGCTACGCTGGAGGTCTTGGGTTCGATTCCCAGGTCGAGCAAAAAGTGCCATTGGGTTTTTCGATGAAATTCTCGGTAGCAGCTCGGTGTTAGGATTTGTGCCCGGTTAATGGCAATAGGCATAATAATAACATACCGCCAAACTGTGGGTTGACATTGATACACCTCTGCCTAACCCTTCGGGGAATACATACGTGATGGTATGTATGTATGTATTGTAAACAGAAGATATTCTACGTGCTTAAAAACTTACAATGGAAATATATTGTGTAGGGTACCAAAGATAAGGGGTATTTGAGAAGTAAAACCTTGCTTAGCCTTTTAATAAGTCTTATGCTTACTGTTTTTTGCCCATACTTTCACCCAAAACATCACATTAATTTGATTCCAAGACGAAGCTCAATTTCTGTTGGCTGTTCCTCTGATTACAAACTTTTATTAAACGGTCTTGTACTAGATAGATCGAAGCTACAATGTGAGGTATAATGTTAAAGCAGTATCTGTGAAAAATTTCCAGTTGACGCTTTCTGGACACGGATGCTTCGGAAAGTACCTGCATCGCCTAGGCCGGGAGACGGTGCCTAGGTGCCATCATTGTTAGGACTGCCCCGAGGACACAGCGCAGCATACACTGGAGGAGTGCCCAGCTTGAGCGTCTACAGACAAATTCCTAAAATTCAGTGTCGTAACTGTTAGCAATCGCCTTAGCAATCATTTGACCTTTTTTTTTTTTTTTTGGTGGGTGGGAAATCATCAAATAGCTTCCCCCGGAGGGAGTGTCAGACTTTTAATGACTAAAACCCACCCATGTTCCTTCTTGTGCCCTTTGTTGCGTTCCGGGCGCGCGGTATCTCTTACGAACAACCCGCAGCCCCGGCAGGCATCGGCCCTCAGTGGCCCCTTCCCTATGCTGACATCTCATTGAGGCGCGCGTGGAACACGAACGCGCCGTCGACACGGCCTGTCGTTTTGTTAAACATAAGGACGGTGAGCTACCCATTGCTCACCGTCCACAGGCCCGTATCTACGGTGGCCGGGAGTCGTCTCGCTGCTCCCGACGTCCGGAAGGTCTACCGCGACGGCTGGGACGCGAGAACCTCTGTCTCAGCCGTCCCGCCGCCTCCTTCTCAAGCATTACTGCCTCACAGAAGGAGGCGACTGCATCCCATTCCCTCTCACTCCGGACCATGGCTTGCATAAGGGCCGGACGCGAGAGTTCGCCGCCGCCGATGGCCGCCACGAGGACTCGGCGATGCTCCGCCCAAGCGGGGCACACCGCCACGGTGTGCTCCACCGTGTCCTCGGGGCGATCCACACAATGGTGACACCCGGACGTTTCCTCCCGCCCGATGAGGTGCAGGAACCTCCCGAAACACACGTGTCCGGTGAGGACCTGCGTCAGGCGGTAGGTGAGGGCGCCGTGGCGCCTCTCCAGCCAAGAGGAGACTTACCGCCTCTATTAAGGCGAGCCCAAGCAATCATTTGACCTGCTTGGAAGATTATGACATAGTATTCAATGCTTAATTAGTTAAGAAACACTTACGTCGACGTGAACGAAGCCGTGGGAAACAGCTAGTTGTATTTTATATAGTTAATGTAAGAAGTAGTTGACGTAAAGAGTAACTAATTTTATTTATTTACTCAAAGCCCAAAGTTGTAGAATGGTGACCAAAGAAAACCAAAAATTTAATATTAATGGGTCAATCTGAATGTGTCCGTTATGATTAGTGATGGAAGGCGATTAATTTTTGCGTTTTTGTTCTAACAACTTGACCATTTCTCTAAGATTATTTTTCAATTCACTATCCATTTCATTCCATTTTTTGCGTTTTTTGCATAATAACAAGAATCTACAATGTAGAGGCATAGAGAGGATGGATTTTCTACTAAACTTTCAATCTATTCTTAGCTTCGATCTGTCAAAAATGCCTCTGCTTCACCTGCACTATTTTACATTGACTGTCGCTGGGATGAGATTGCAACTAGTATTTAAACGTTTATAATCAGTAGAATTGATTTTCATGAAAGTTCTTCCGGATGTATTTCATTGCACAAAATTAATTATGGCCGTACACGATTCACAACCCAGTTTTTTTTTACAGGAAGCTAGTAACGACCAATTTTATTTCTATGAAATGCTAGATTTTTATGATAACAGTTAGGGCCCAAAATAAACAGACTGGTATGATTACATTAAATGGTATGATTGTGTTTGATTGATTTTATCGAACAAAGAGACGGTCATCTCGATGTGGTTAATCGATTCAGGTATCGAATTAAACCTTTTTTTGTTCCGGGGTGGAAAATTCTCATGGATATCCCCCATCTCGATGTTCACTTTCCATACTTACGCTAGGAATTCCGGGAGCATACGTGTCTTCCACGATCCTGGACTGGTGCCGACCCGCCAGGGCCTCCTTAGTTAGGGATCAAGTAACAGCTTTTTACCAAATAAATTTATTAGATCCCTAATTTATTAGATTAGGATTAGGATTCTTTTTTAATGATAATTGCAATCCGTAGAATCCGTGGAACAATCTGCTCATCACATCTTATGGGAGTGTAATCTTTGGCAGAATGAACGAAATATTATGTTAAACAGTATACTAGTTACATTCGGAGTTGATTATTACGCGGACCTCGTAGAAACTAGAACTATTTTCAGTGCGTTCAGGCGTTTTTGCCATACCTATTACTGGAATCAAATGTAACAGCTCACATTAAGACCCATTAAGTTAATAATAATTGCAAACCGTGGTGCTTGGCAATCTGGGCTTCTCCCAGTTATAAGAATCCCTTTGTGCCTTTTGGCCTAGTTCTGTTCTGTCTCCTGCTTGTTTGGAGGGAAGTGGAAATTATGTTTTTTCTTACGTCTCCGCTAATTATTTCTGAATAATTTCGTTTGGGGGTTCCAAGACAGTTGAATCGTTTCTCGGGACTCGTCGAGCTTTACTGCCTCGGTGCTTTTCAGGCGGTCTTCGCTAATGGTTCTGGCCTTCAGGAATCGCAGTGGTTGGGAATAGTGTGGCGGGGTTGTCCCATTAAAAATATTTATAAATGTTTAAAAATCGATAAGAATACATTTACATATCAACTCGATTTCTAATTTCGTTGAATCGATTAATTGAATTTTTGATAATTTCGAGATGATTAATGATAATAAATTAATGATAATAAAGGAGATTCCTTTCTCAGGAGCCCCGGCCGCCGTCGCCGGTGGCTTGGACCCTGTTCCCTATACCGGGGGGTACTATTTTTAAATGTTTTTTATTAAATAAATGTAAGTATTTCATACGTTTAATTAATAAATGTATGATGGTAATAATAATAATATACCATTGGTTATAGGTAACAAAGACCCATAACATAAATAACTTATAGACTTTTATACATATTTTAAAATAAACACAAATTTATACGAATTTAATACTTATTTAATACGGTCAGCTTATCATCTATTGTTACACCTAAGAACCACGCAGTACTAACTGCTTCAATTTCATAACTTTCGTAAGCAACATTAACTAGTGGTTTCTCAAGCCGTTGGTGAAAGTACATTACTTGCTTTATTTAAATTAATTATAAGATAAATATCATTAAGCCAATTTATTATTATATTTAAAGAATTATTGATGTTTATTGATATTATTGATGATTTTGATAATTGTTTGGGTTATTACATTCTGTAATAGCCCTTATCAAGAAAAGCAGTGGTCCAAGAGCGCTACCTTGAGGCACGCCATATTTAGTATAACTTGGTTCAAAGGTATAATTATGTGGTTTCTAATTTGATTGTGGGACATATTCTAGATATTTCCGTACTTTGTAATTTATCACTTAGGTAATATTCTATTAGCCTAAGAATGTTTCCTCTAATGACATAACCGTATAATTTTTGCAGTAACATTTTATGGCCCACAAAATCGAACGCCTTCGTCATGACTGTATCTATCGCAAAGACAGGTTTTCTTTTGTCTACCGATGTTAAGACACTTAATAGTAGGTCAAACAGTGTCATATAAATATTGTCATTTTTTCGGAAAACCTTTTGTTCATTACAAAATAATTTAATTTTTTTGAAAAACTAAAGGGAATCACAAACTATTTACTCAAATATTTTTTATAATATGGGATTTTTTTGCAATTGGTATATAATTTTTAATACATAGAGTAAAAACAGTATATATTGTTTTTTTTAACTACTCGTACAGCTACTGCCCATCAAACTGTGTACAGTAAGTGCTCAAAAGTCCTTAAGCACGCTAAGGACTACATTGCCATGAACACTAGCGCGATACCGTCAGTGCGTGTGCGTGTGCGTCTATGAGTGATGTCTCAACATTCGACAGATAACACACACTAATGAACTGTACTCGCACTACGCGAAATAACATTATATTTCTGATGCATTTAGAATACGCGTCATAGCGGCGACCTATTCTTACCATTGCACTGCTAAAATTTGCATAAAACCATCATGTGCTGGTAGCTGCTTGGGTTAAGCAACGGGTTTACGATGAATGAAGTCTGAGTTCGAATCTTACTTACTATGTGTGGCTTTTTTGTTCCTTTGAAACCATAATAATAAATGTCAGGTTTATGTTGATTTATAACGTATTCATGCTTATTTTTTATATGGAGCAAATATAAGTTATTGTATTATTACCCAAGTGATTTTGAATTTATCTTTTCCGTAGGTATTGGAAGGAGGAAATGAAAAAAAATGTCGTGCTAAGTGATAACAAAAATGTTTATTCTTTTTATATTTTTTTTAAATTAACAAACTTTCTTGATAATTGTTACGTCACATTCCTACTTCGATAAAATAAGTTCTCTTGTAACCGTTCATAAGAGTTTTTGATGATACTCAGTCAATAAAATTCATAAAAACATAATTATCTTATGTTCTAGTTACACAAATATAATATTGTTGATACCCACTTATTATAGGCGTATTCAGTATTTAGCAGAGTTTATTGAAAACGAATATAATGATTTAGACTTTATGAACAGGTTTATGTAACGTCACAATACCTAAATGTATTGAGGTAATAGCTTAAGTGTTCACTTTCTTGATAAAAAGAAGATTGAAACTAAACCTCAGTGGAAAATCATTAAATAACTACGGATACATTTATATGACTAAATATTTACTTACAACGTCTAATTATTAAAATCAAAGCATCTGGATTATTATAATAAAAATAAAAACCGTTGTGCTTGGATTTCTGTTATATGCGATCTGGATCGTATCCATTCCTTTTGATTTTTTTTATGGTAGTTCTTTGTCTAGGATAGATTTAATGAATACCTTATTCTAAACATATGTTTAAGTGCCTCAAAATAATACCGGAGCCAAAACCATACTGTTGATCGTGTAGGGTGTTGTTACAGTTAAAATGATTAAACATTTGATTGAGCATTACTCCGGCAAAACTGAAACAGGTTTATAGTTATTATTCCCAGATTTAAATAATGGTGTAACCTTACTGTACTTCATTAACGTAGAAAAAACTCCTTGATCTATACACAAGTTAAATATTTAAGGTAAATGGGGTGCAATCGTCTCAATAATAGATTTACAGATATTTTATTTTATTTATTTATTTACAGTATGGAGGACTTACAGCTAATACTACAGACAAACAAGGGAAAACATATACACCAGACAGCCAATTACAAGTCCTCACGTATAGCTATGGATTATATTATATTTTGTGGTGTGAGCACAAAAACAGAAATCACACTGGCTTTATATAAAAAAATATATATATAAATACGTTGCTTATATATATATTATATTATATACTATATATTACCTACTATTGAAAAATTTGAGGCTTAAGCACCTTCTGGCCGAGTTCACACTTATTGTGAATGGATCCAAATCATATCCCTTGCATATGTCATTGAAATTTCTGCTTGCACGCACAATATAACTATTCTGCCTATAGTTCGAGAATGTGTGAGGTACACGTAAGGGTGGATTGAATCGAAATGTTTTACTTGCCACATTAAAATAAAATTTTGATAATAACTCAGGGTTATCTATATTATTATTGAGGATTTTGAGCAAGAACAAACAGTCAGCAATTTTACGTCGATCTACCAGTGGCAACAGATGATACTTCTTGCAGAGGCCGAGATAACCGGTTGACTGATATGGAATCTTTTGATGGTAGCAAAGATATTTTATAAAACGTCTTTGGATATTTTCAATGCGGTCAATGTATTTAAAATATCGTGGATTCCATATCTGAGATGCGTATTCTAGTTGACTTCTTACACAAGTGCAATATAATATTTTAAGTGTTTTAGCATCTGTAGACATGCCCCACAGATCTTCGGTAACCTTGATCTTGAGTTGTTAAGAAGCCTTTATAACCTTGGATGTCACCTACCCCAGTAAACAACCTTCTGGCATTTTATATATTTACATTATAGTAATGTGCGCCACACAGGACCACGATAATAATCAAAACCAATGACCTAGGACATAATGACCTGCAATAAACACAATAATTATCATGTCAATGCCGCCGGTATGTAACGGTCCCATGTAATAGGGGGCGAGCCTATTACCATTAACCGGGCACAAATCCTAACTCCAAGCTGCTACTGAGAATTTTATAGAAAAACCCAATAACATTTTTTGCTCGACCTGGGAATCGAACCCAAGACCTGTCGTTAAGTCGCGTCCTAAGTCGCGCTTAGGGTCACTAGGCTAACGAGGCAGTTTGTAATAGTGGCAGTAATGTGATAGGTTATGTATTATAATTACTATTAAATTTAAAAAATAAGAATTTACCCGCGGCTTGTGCAAATTGATCGACTAGCGAGCCAAAAAGTTGTGCCTTGTAATTCAAAGCAACACGACTTGCTCGAAATCTGAAACTTTGTGTTATTTCGCCACAGCATACATCAAAATATTTCAAATGAAGCTAAAACACCGAGTAGTATGGGTTAAAAGTTGGATTGAGAAAAGGGAGCAGTCAACCGACACCAATTTAGTAAAAGAATTGTCGGTATAATTCAGACTTAATTGATGTCCAAGTTAAACTTAGAAAGTGCATATGAAATAGGAAAGGTC
The DNA here is from genome assembly GCA_947462355.1 of Caradrina kadenii. Lineage (NCBI taxonomy): Eukaryota > Metazoa > Arthropoda > Insecta > Lepidoptera > Noctuidae > Caradrina > Caradrina kadenii. The sequence goes on along the minus strand of OX381684.1, from coordinate 12,006,540 downwards.
ACATTGGTACTTGCCCGTGCTCGGTTGTGAAGCTCGTGCATGTAAGGCCTTAAACACTGGGTCATCGCAACAGCGACACATGACACTAGTAACAGGCCAATTTTATTTTTATGAGATAAAAGATTTTTACGATAACACTTTAGGCCCATTAAAATAAATAGGTTTTCAATAATTGTTCACAGGTAATTGAATGGTTTGATTGTGTTTGACCGATTTTATCAAACATAGAGATGGTCAAGTCGGTGTGGTTAATCGTTTCAAGTATCGAGTTAAGCCTTTTTATCTATTCCGGGGTGGATAATCCTCATGGATGACTCCCGTCCTGTCACCCATACTTGCTCCAGGGATGCATGGAGCGTACGCGACTTGTGCGATCCCCTTTTGGAGCCGACCAAATAACAGATTTTTACAAATAAAATTTATATTTATTTTGCAAAAATTGTATTCTTCATGCAATATTCGTAAACATTTATATTATTTCCTCACGCAAAAAAAAAAACAATTTCTCACATGAATTTTTTTTACACGATCAGAAAGACTCGCCTTTGAAATTTATTCGAATACAATATCATGTCGATTCGATTTTTGGTAACGTTGAATCGAAATATTCAATTTGCAATAATTTCAAGATGATTAATCTCTAAATTGGAGCTATGTATTTGTTGAAACTATATAAGTCGGGTAAGTATTAATGTAAACACGTTTATAAAGTACAGCGCCGTGTAACAATTAACTATGTGTTATGGTAAACATTCTATTTTAGTTTTCTTATTTTTTCTAACATTTACGTACAATGTAAGTTGTTTCTTTATCATTTTACTTAATAGTCTTATATCTAGTGTTGCTCATAATAATAATAAAATTATCTACAGCATTTTTTTATTCAATATTATAGAGGGGATGGAATAAAATTTACCCAAATCCAACGCTAATTATTTGTATCACGGATTATCGAGTAAAAGAGTAGTTCAACTTATCCTACTAATATTATAAGTACAATAGTGTGTAAGGATAAATAGATGCATGTTTGTTACTCTTTTACTTTTAAACGGCTGAACGGATCTAGATGAAATTAGGCACTGTAATAGATTGTAGTGTGGAATAACACAATAGGATACTTGTCATCCCGAAAAAATATACGGTTTCCGTGAATTAATATATCTAATTTGCCGCAGACGAAGTTGTGGGCAGAAGCTAGTATTTTATATTTTTTCTTAATAGTGGCTTGTTCGATATGTTGTGAAAAATCTGTCCTCTAATTTTGTTTTTAATATTTAATTCTAAATTTATGTTTCAGTGCCTCAAAGTCATACCTGAGCGCTGCGCAATAACTTATGTTAATAGGACGTATGCCTGTAATGAGTGCCTTAATGTTAGACGTAGTAGCAGAGGAGGGCCTTACGTGGTTAATTTTGAAGTTGTTACAAAATTGACTATTGGAAACAACGTTTCGGTAATTCATCGTTTCATCCTTACGCATGTTGTGGCACTAGCACAAGTAACTAAACCGATGAGTTCAATCAGTTTTTTATTGATCAAAGGCCACACTAACAACAAGAATATTGTAACCAAGATTTTGTAAAAACCAATTTGAAAAGAGTGTCCATGGAGTTTCTTGCTCGTTCTTCTCCATAAAGACCTACGTTTTGGAACGAGCAACTAGCTTCAACTTTTTGTGTGAGTAACTTCTTGACAATTCAAAAGTGCCTGTAAATGGTCTAATTGAAATAAATGTTTTGACTTTGTTTTGACTTTGACTTTGACACTCTCAGGATTTAACATAAAAAAATGCGACACAAAAATAAAAAATTAACAAGATCTGATGCCAGACAAGAATCCCAAAAAAAATAGAATCGTCTAGCTCCTAAACCACAAAAAAAACGTAGAACATACATGGGGGTATTTCGGAAAGCCCAAGAAGAGAGGCTTTCAAAATTTTCAACTGGCCTTCTCTGTATGTTACGAAATCTTATACCACGAATTCACAAAAAAAAAACTTAACCATCTCTTCCATAAATGTTGCCCCTGTAGGAGTTGAACTTTTCCTGGCAGGGTTGCGGAATTCCTTTGAAAGAATAACCGCGACCATGGAACGTAAAGGGCATTAGGAGAAACATGGGTGGATGTTCAGTACCTTTAAAAAAAAAGTGATTGAACTCTTATCGGGAACAGAAGATTATTTTTACAACCACAAAACCAACACGTTCTGGTCTGCTTGAGCACGGTTTAGTAGCTTTATTAACTATTGAGACATCCTTCTAACTCATACTTGTTTTACAGGTCCACGTGATCTTCTACGAATACCTTCATAATGAGTACAAACCCTCTTTTGTGGAAGTACACATGAAAGCGTGCGATCTTGTACATAACGATGCTTTCATAGGCAGTATTATAAGGAACGCTGGCTTGCACGAGTGTCCTGTACTTGCGGTGAGTCGAAATATCTATTTCTAACATCACAGTGGTCAATTTCAAAGGAGATTAGTCAAGTACGTAAGATACATTGTAGTGTACAATTTAATAATTCCAAGACTGAACTTCACTAACAAAACAGTTTATTTTAGCCCTGGACCAGATGAATTATTTTTAAATTACTATAAAAATAGATTTTTAGTTGTTTTGAAATCAATTAATAGTTTGTGAATTGAGATGACAAAAAAGTGACGTCATGGTTTAGTATTGTCATACAAAATCTATGGGGGAATCGCGTTTTGACAGCTCATAAGAAGTACGTCAATTTGATTGGTCGTGTCATCTACCCAATTTTGTGTCCAGTGTGGATGCAGTTTAGAGCAGCGTAAAGCACCGTCATAACTGTGACGAGATGTCACTATTATCTATATCGTCTGTAGCTTTGTCATGGCATAGTGCACATCTTATTAAACTTCTTCTTGTCAGGCTGTTCTATATGTAGTGGTAAGGTAAGTTGTGTCAGAAGATGAAATCGAAATTCTATTAATATGGATGAGAAAAACCCTATATGTGCAATATTCACTGACATGACCAAGGCATTCGATTATGTAAAACATGACATTCTCATGAAACGTACTAAACCTAATTAAATCAAAAACTAACGGATCGAAAGCCATAACACAGAAATAACGAGAATTTGTACTAAAACTAAACATGAACTGAAATATCTTTCCAACTGTAGAGTAACTTTTTTTTTTTTTGGTGGGTGGGAAATCATCAAATAACTTCTCCCGCCCTGGGCGGGGCGGGAGGGAGTGTCAGACTTTTACTGACTAAAACCCACCCATGTTCCTTCTTGTGCCCTTTGCGTTCCGGGGGCGCGGTATCTCTTGCGAACAACCCGCAGCCCCGGCAGGCATCGGCCCTCAGTGGCCCCTTCCCTTTGCTGACATCTCTTTGAGGCGCGCGTGGAACACGAACGCGCCGTGAGCTACCCATTGCTCACCGTCCACAGGGCCGTATCTACGGTGGCCGGGAGTCGTCTCGCGGCTCCCGACGTCCGGAGCGTCTACCGCGGCGGCTGGGACGGGAGAACCGCTGTCTTAACCGTCCCGCCGCCTCCTTCTCAAGCATTACTGCCTCGCAGAAGGAGGCGACTGCATCCCATTCCCTCTAGCTCCGGACCATGGCTTGCACCAGGGCCGGACGCGAGAGTTTGCCGCCGCCGATGGCCGCCACGAGGACTCGGCGATGCTCCGTCCTAGCGGGGCATACCGCCACGGTGTGCTCCACCGTGTCCTCGGGGCGATCCACACAATGGTGACACCCGGACGTTTCCTCCCGCCCGATGAGGTGCAGGAACCTCCAAAAACACCCGTGTCCGGTGAGGACCTGCGTCAGGCGGTAGGTGAGGGCGCCGTGGCGCCTCTCCAGCCACTCCTCAAAGAGGGGACTTACCGCCTCTATTAAGGCGTGCCCAAGAACGAGGGTAATGTCGGACTCTTACCGACTAAAATCTCACTATCTCTCACTCAAATCTGCTAACATGAATCGAGACGCCGGTATTCGTTTGAAGACTGAAACCATCAGCTTTTTCCAATGACAAAATGACAGGCTAAACAAGTTATTGTGGGTGTCTAAGCTTCAGCGTTCTTCTTGTGTTTTGTGTATGTTTTTATTGTTTTTTTTATTTATGTTTTAGGGCACCAAGGTTTCTTTGAAGAACATCTCTTTGAACTGCGACATTCCTTCTGTTTGGCCATTTGAAAAAGGTAAAGGAGAAGTGACCATCATTGATGATGTTAATGATGTTGTCATTAGCAAGATAGAAATTGTGTTGACTTTCAAACAGAAATAATAAATATATTATTTCATTACGTTTTCGTGTTTTTTATTTGGGTTTAGTACATCAAAATTAAAAAGGAACCGCTATAGGACCTCGTGCTGCCATAAATTGTGACTTGTCATTTTTTAAAATAAAAGTCATATCCCAGCAATATAATTTATAACTTAGTTTGATGGTCAGTATGCGTAAATGACGACTTTAATGTGAAATGTATACTTACAAATCTTATACTTGAAAAAAGTTAAAACTTTTTATATAATATACTAACATTATGGCAATAAGAGCCACACAAGACCAGGATAATAATATGATATAATAAAAATGTCTGCACGAATATAATATGACCATTAAAATGTACTTTTAAACGTCAGTTATACGGTAAAAAAAACAGGACTTCTAGACCACAAGTAAAATAAAAAATCTCAACACTAAACATTTGTAATAAAATCTTAAAAAATAGGGGGTCTAAACTTTTATAAAGGGGTCAGAATTTTAAATTGACTACTAGTACAAATGGGGTATTATATAAAAGGGCTTGAGGTGCACATTACAAAATATATTTTATTTATTTTTTCCGATGCATGATTTCTTATTTATATTGAAAAAATAGAAGTCTATTAAACGAAAAATTTAAAAAAAATATAATAACCTAATACCTAGATATGTTAGTAATATTATACTATTTAATTAATTCTGTCATTTATAACGATCCTACGTACGGAACCCTCGGTGGGCGAGTCAGACTAGCACTGAGCGCGAGTCCTTTAAAAAATGTAGACCCCCTATTTTTTTAAATTTAATTACAAATGTATAGTTTTGATATTTTTTCTTGTATTTGTGGTCTATAACGATGTTACTTGCCAAATTTCATAGTTTTAGGTCAACGGGTTGAAAACTCATAGGGTAGTTCCCTATGAGTTTTGATTCCGTTGAGAGTGTCGAAATATGCGTTTTTTGCTGAATAAACGGCCGTATCTTCTTTTTACATAAACTTAGAAGTTTTGTTTTTTCACAACTTCATAGGACCGTCGGCCTGAGTATATGGTTTAAATTTCAACTTGATACCTCTACTCATTCCCGAAATAAACGTTCTTGACACACAGACGAACGGACAACAGTGTGATCAAAGTGAGACTTCCGTTTTTTCCTTTTGATCTACGGAACCCTAAAAAATATTAATATTGAATATATTTGAATTTTGAATTACCAGTAACGATAAACATAATAATTAACTATCATGACAATGTGATAGGTTACCTATTAAAATTATTATTTACGCTTTTTAGCCTGCGTAGAGCTATTATTAATTGAGGTATCGTGTTACTAATTAACTGAGTTATGGAGGTCACATAGGCAGAATTTGGCTTAATGTAAAATTCTGGTATTCTTCTACATCAGGTTGGGCTGGCAGCGGCCCCCAACAGAGTTCGGAAATGACTCGGCAGATGATGGCTTATTGTATTTTATAAAATTAATGTAACAAGTTGACGTAAAGAGTAACTACTTTTTTTTTATTTACTCAAAGCCCAAAGTTATAGAATGGTGACCAAAAAAAACCTGAAAATTTAATATTAATGGGACAATCTTAATGTGTGCGTTGTGATTAGTGATGGAAGGCGATTAATTTTTGGGTTTTCGTTGTAACAACTTGACCATTTTTCTTAAATTATTTTTCAAATCACCATCCATTTCAAGAAAGGTATTGGATTGCGTGGTGATCCGGGCTCATGCTTTATATGTATGGTATCTGAAGGAGAGTGGCCTTGCAGTGGGCAACCAGTCTATCTAACTTGCAATCTATTCTTAGCTTCGATCTGTCAAAAATGCCTCTACTTCACCTACATTATTTTATACTAGCTGTTGCCCGCGGCTTCGCTCACGTCGACCTAAGTTTTACTTAACTAATTAAGTATCGAATACTATGTCCTCATAATCATCCAAGCAGGTCATATGCTTGCTAAGGTGACTGCTAATAGTTACGACACTGGATTTTAGGAATTCGACTGTAGACGCCCTGACTCTGGATTTGTGCACACTTCATGATTGGTAATGGGCTTACGCCATACTTTCGGCTATAGCTTAAGTACCCTTTAGAAAATACTATGATATGGTGTGAAAATAAACTTTTTTTTTCAAACCATTGCGAAGCATCTTTCATAGATACTGCTTTAACATTTGTAATTAGCGCAACTGCCAACAGAATTTAAGCTTTGTGTTGGAACAAAATTAATGTGATGTTTTGGGAGAAAGTAAAATGGCTGAATTGAATTTAAATGGTTTTAAAAAAAGTTCAAAGACATACTATGTAGCAAATCTTATTATGATTTAAATGACTACTTAAGTGACAATTTGGCATTATAACAATTATGAATTGATATTTGACTGTATTATTCTGCTGACATTATTTTTAACTGACATAACTACTAACTATTCATATTTAGTTTCATCTTGAGATCGCAATATTATTATTCTTTGACATTATTACCTACCTATGATGTTTAATTGTTCTATGTTTTATTTTTAATAATGTAATCGACTTAGATTCTTGGAGCATAATGTAATATTTAACGTGTAATCATAGACATGCATACTGTATTAAAAAAGTGTACAACTACTACGAATTTGCACGCCATTATATGGCAGGATATCCTGTGACACCACTATTTAAATTAAAACCACATTTCTGATGTATTTACCATATTCTGACAAATAAATGATTATGATGATGATTATGAAAGTATGGGCAAAAAACAGTAAGCATAAGACTTATTAAAAGGCTAAGCAAACTTTTAACTCTCAAATACCCCTTATCTTTGGAACCGTAAACTACACAATAAATTTCCATTTAGAAGTAAATTATTAACCATGTAGACTACGTTCTGTTTACAGTACCTACCTATTAGAAGTAATTCTGAATGCGATGTATGATTTATGATTGATACATCCTGAAATCTTGAAGTCTGTGGGACATTAATAATGAAGAATGACTGCCTTTTTGACGAAATTTTAATATGAGTGAAATTGATTTTGGTAAACTTTCTGTTGTTGCTAGTTTAAATAAAATTTAAAAAAACTTAACGAAAAAATTAAAAAAATCCCAAAAGGTAATACAGTCTACGGGGACCGAACTCAAGCCCAGCGATTTGGAGGGCGGTTATCGAACCGTTAGACTATATACTTCCATAGAAAAAGTTATGAAATAGCCGTTCTAGTTTCCCATAATTGACTGCTTGGCTCCTTAAAGATATAGCGTGATTATAAATAATTTTAGCAGTTCAATCCCCAGCCATCTAAAGTATTGTTATATTTTGTTTCGTCTTTTTATAAACCCCTCTTAATCTGTAGGACAATAAAACATAATGCAATATTGCTCATCCCCCAAAGCAGATAGCGCGATAATTTATAGCCTACGGTCAACTTTTCCCTATGTGGAATAAATAAACAAAAATTGAACCGAATCTGTCTGGCAGTATTTGCATGATGCCCTAGCAAACAAACAGACAAAAATTTATATATTTTCGGCATTAGAATCATTCCCCGACCTCGTAGCAATCACTTATTTTAATGAAAAAAAAAAGATGTACAGTTTCGACTTCGCTACGATTTTATTATAAGTATCGACAGAGTGACAGTTCCTGAGATGAGATTGCAACTAGCATTTAAACGTTTATAATCAGTAAAATTGTTTTTCATGAAAGTTCGAGATCAGTTACTCTTCCGGATGTATTTCGTTGCACACAATTAACTAAGGCATTACACGATTCACAACCCAGTTTTTTTTACAGGAAGCTAGTAATGACCAATTTTATTTCTATGATATGCGACATTTTTATGATAACAGTTAGGGCCCATTAAACTAAACAGATAGACATGATTACATTAAATGGTATGATTGTGTTTGACTGATTTTATCAAACATAGAGATGGCCAACTCGATGTGGTTAATCGATTTAGGTATCGAGTTAAGCCTATTTTTTTGTTGATATCCCCTTCCCATACTTACTGCCTTTCACGATCCCCGACTGGTACCGACCCGCAACTGCGGGTCTCCTTAGTTGGGGATCAAGTAACATCTTTTTACAAAATAAATTTATTAGATCACAAATTTATTAGATTACGATTACGATTCTTTTTTTAATTTGCAATCCGTGGCGCTTGGCAATCTGGGCTCATTCTCCCAGTTGTAAGCATCCCTTTGTGCCTATTGGCTTAGTTCTGTTCTGTCGCCTGCTCGTTTGGAGAGAAGTGGGAATTATGTTTTTTCATACTTCTCCGCTAATTATTTCTGAATAATTTCGTTAGGGGATCCAAGACAGTTGAATCGATTCTCCGGGACTCGTCGATTTTTACTGCCTCGGTGCTTTTCTGGCGGTCTCCGCTGTTGGTTCTGGCCTTCAAGAATTGCAATAGTTGGGAATAGTGTGACGATATTGTCCCATTAAAAATATGTATAAATGTTTAAAAATCTATTAGAATACAATAACATATCAACTCGATTTGTAATTACGTTGAATCGATTAATTGAATTATCAATAATTTCGAGATGATTAATCTCTCAATTTAAGCGATGCATTTGTTGAAACTCTATAAGTAGGTCAGTATTAATGTAAAAATGTTTATTAAGTACAGCGCCGTGTAACGAGTAACAATGTGTTATGGTATACATTCGATTTTAGTTTTCTTATTTTTTCTAACATTAATGTATAATGTAAGTTTTTTTTCTTTATCTTAAAAAGTTTTTCATTTTTACCATTTTAATAAAATTTCATTTTAAAGACGTCTTGGGGGCCTCTGCGAGTTGGCTTCGGCTCCTCGCAAGCGATACGTAAAGTTAATAATAATAAAGAAAGCGGTACTCCTAGACATGGCGCGTATTGTTAGGAGGTTCCTTTCTCAGGAGCCCTGACCACCGATAAGTTGGACTGTCTTCCCGATACCGGTGTGCTACTTATTTATATTATTAAATGTTTTTATTTTTATATTAATATTTAAAAATGAATTTCATAAGTATAATAAATAAATGAATGTAAATAATAATAATAAAGGAGATTCGTTTCTCAGGAGCCCCGACCGCCGCCGCCGGTGGCTTGGACCCTGTTCCCTATACCGGGGGGTACTATTTTTAAATGTTTTTATTTTTAAATAAATGTTTAAAAATGTAAGTATTTTATATTTTTAATAAATAAATGTATGACAATAATAATAATAATATACCATTTATTTCAGGTAACAAAGATCCATAACATAGCTTACAGACTATCATACATATTTATAAAAGTAAACACAAATTAATACGAATTTAATGTTTATTTAATACGGTCAGCTTATCATCTTTTGTTATACCTAAGAACCACCCAGTACTAGCTGCTTTAATTTCATAACTTTCATAAGCAACATTAACTAGTGGTTTCTTAAGCCGTTGGCGAAAGTACATTACTTTGGGTTTATTTAAATTAATTATAAGATAATTATCATTAACCCAGTTTATTATATTTAAAGAATTATTGATATCATTTTGATAATTGTTTGGGCTATTACATTCTGCTATAATCTGCAAAGTGTACCATTTTTTGTCCTATGAATTTTGGAAGATCATTCATATTATCAAGAAAAACAGTGGTTCAAAAACGCTACCTTGAAGCACACCATATTTGATATAATTTGATTAAGAGGTATAATTATGTAGTTTCTAATTTGATTGTGGGACATTTTCTAGATATTTCCGTACATTGTAATTTATCACTTAGGCATGATTTTAATACCCTACGAATGTTCCCTCTAATGCCATAACCATATAATTTTTGCAGTAACATTTTATTGCCCACAAAATCGAACGCCTTCGTCATGTCTGTATATTTCGCACAAACAGGTTTTCTTTCGTCTACCGATGTCAAGACACTTAATAGTAGTTCAAACAGTGCCATATTGTAATTTTTTCAGAACTCTTTATGTTCATTACAAAATAATTAATATTTTTCGAAAAACTAAACTCTCAAATATTTTTGAAAATATCGAAGTCTTTGCAATTGGTCTGTAATTTTTAATAAATAGAGTAAAAACAGTTTATTTATTTTTATTTTTTTAACTACACCTATTGCTCATCAAACTATGTACACAGCCCGATAGAACGATTTCAATGTACATATTTAAAATTAATTTTATTATATGAGCAAAACTTATTACCGGAAAATCATTTTTTGGTGTGAAATATCTCTGTTTTTCTATACTAGAGCACACTGTAACACACGAAAATGATTGTGCTTATGAGTGCTATAAAATCGTTCGTGCTTGGATTTTTGTTATACGCCATCTGGATCGTGTCCATTCCTTTTGAATTTTTTTATGGTGGTTCTTTGTCTAGGATAGAGTGATCGTGCATGACTAACGCAAATAGGGTGCAGATCACTGGACCAAAACAACCTCAATTTTTGTATTAATACCTAATTCTATATAATTATATGTTTCAGTGCCTCAAAGTAATACCGGAGCGCTGCGAAATATCTTATGCAAATGAGATATATGTCACTAATTTGAGTCTTACTATCAGACGCACTAGCAGACGAGGGGCTTACGTGGTCAATCTTGATTTTGTTACAAAAGTGACTTTATCAGACGACACTTCGGTAAATCACACATTAAATAAATTACACTTGTTATTGTATCGCATTTTGTGGCACTAGCGCATGTAACATGCATCTTGTAAATGACGTAATGTGTGACGAAACCGACCGCAAAATGAAGTTTGTGCTTAATATTATTATTGGGAAAAACAAATTACAAAGCCCGCTATCGCTGACTCCATAGAGGTTGCACTCTTATAGAAACAACAAACATTTTTAACAACCACAAATAAACACGCGTTGATCTGCTTGAACGAGGTTTATTAGCTCATTAACAATTGAGCATCACATAGGGTTGAGTGAAAGGCAATGCCCAGCAGTGGGACAACACAGGATGAAAAAAAAACAAAAACAAATGAGACATTGGCCTTTAAAGGAAGGTATAAGCATAAAAGTTTCTAACTCATACTTGTTCTACAGGTCCACTTGATCTTCTTCGAATATCTTCATAATGAATTCAGGCCTTCTTTTGTGGAGGCGCACTACAAAGCGTGTGATCTTATAAATAACGATCCTTACTTTGGTAGTATTATAAGGAAAGCTGGCATAAAAAAGTGTCCTGTACCACCGGTGAGTCGTACTATCTATCAGCATTACCGTTAGTGGTACTACAGAGAATCGTGATGATGCCCTTCAAACTTCGTCTGAGTAACACAGTCAGCAGCTGCTGTACACGTGCGTGCGTGCGTGTGTGCGTGTTCTCCCGCCACAGCGTACATTTTCAATGGAGGCTAATCAAGTACAATCCCTCTTCCTTCACTCTCTTAGTCCAATGGGACGGTAATCTAGGAAAAAATCATCAGCCTTTTCCTATGACAAAATGACAAGCTAACCTAGTTAGAACGGGTGTACCAGTATTAGTGTCTTTTTGTGTCCTTTTTTTTTCGTCAATTAAACCTTTATGTTTAGGGCAGTAAAGTTTCTAAAAAAAAATGTATCTACAATAATCTTTTTATTGCAGGGCAAAACTTCATTAAAGAACATATCTTTGAACTGCGACATTCCTTCTGTTTGGCCATTCGAAAAAGGCAAAGCGGCACTGACCGTCATAGATGATGTAAATAAAGCTGTCATGGCCAAGTTAGAAGTTGTGTTAACTTTCAAACAGAAATAATAAATAAATGATTACATAACGTTTTCGTATTTTCTTTTTTGTTCGGTGTCTTAAAAGGAAAAAAGAAACGTTACAGGTTACCGCGCTACCATCGTTTTCCAGCAATATTTTTTGCTCAATAAAACTTGGTTTGATGGTCAGTATGCATAGTTGACGGCTATGTGATGTGTATTTTTGCACTCCGTATAATTGGACAATCTTCAGGCATTTTATATACTTACATTATAGCGATATGCGCCACACAGGACCACGATCATAATCAAAACAAATGACCTTGATCATAATGACCATCTTTAATGAACACAATATTTTTTTTATTTTCAATACTTAATAATCTTTATTGCTTTTCCATAAATATACTTAGGTGGTACATTTATTTAAATCAAGCCCATAGAAAATACATATTTTAGCACATAGGTACAATAATATCAATGAAATACTATACATAAATAATATAATTATTTAAAAACTACTTTACACGTCAAGTCAGCTTCGTGGGTCGGATATCCGGCCTGGGAATCTCAATCTCGGCCAAAATTCATGAAATTTAACAGATGTTCAGTCGACACCATTACCACAAAGCATTTGAAATTTACGCTGTGGCAAGACTTCAACCGCTCGACCCTCAAAGTTACTTGGTCTTAATGCTGATATACTTTATAATCCCATGACCCACAGGTAATGCAGGACACAGCGGGATGTTCGGCCGGATCGGTGTAGTACCGCATTGGTTGCGACAAGCTGGCTTTGTCTTCTTTCTTTCCACCTTGATAAAGCCATGTTTATTGCACGTATCGTTTAATAATCATGCCAATAATATATATAAATAAGACTCGTTTTTAGTTATAACGCGGTTTCTTTATTTAAAACTAGTTTTTACGAACTGCCTTTGTTACAACTAGATTGTGCGAGTTATAACCATGTAGCAGAACATAGGGCACAGGTAGCTTAGGGCACTCAACTCGGGGCACGCTGCTATAGCGGCGGTAAGTCCCGTGTTGAAGGAGTGGTTGGAGAGGCGTAATGGTGCCCTCACCTTCCGGTTGACGCAGGTGCTTTCTGGACATGGATGCTTCAGGAAGTACATGCATCGCATAGGCCGGGAGACGGTGCCTAGGTGCCATCATTGTCAGGACTGCCCCGAGGACACGGCGCAGCAAGAGTGCCCAGCTTGGGCAGCGCAGCGCCGTCATCTCGTCGTATCGACAAATGCGGGTATCCTCTCGCTCCAGGACGTTGTTCTGAGCATGGTCGGGAGCGATAGTGCTTGGGACGCCGACTCCTTGTGCAAGGGGGTGATGGCCGCCAACGAGGCGGCGGAACGGGAAAGGGAGGCTACTTCCTCCCATCCCACCTGCAGAAGACGCACCAGGCGCTGGATGGCGCGAGATGATCTCCGGCCACCGCGAAATGGGGCCTGCGGGCGGTGGACTTGGGGTCACTCCCTCACCCGAACTGAGACAGGCCCGAGAGTAAGACGCGCGTGGTGTTCCCCGTGCGCCCTTTCTGGAGTCAGTGCGGCCGGTGGATGACGGATGCACCGGGTGAAGGGGCCCGCCTTGTGGTGGTGGGGGGCAATACCTGCCGGGGTGCGGAACAATGCTCAGAGCGAAACCCGTGCCCCGGCCAATGGTAGTTGGAGGAACACCGTGGGGTTTCCGTCGGTAGGAGCCCGACACACCCCTCCACCTTCCCCGAGGCGGAGGCAGGCCAAGAGGAGGGTCCCGACTGTTACTTAACTGAATACTAGGCTACTGGACTTATTTTTTTCAGTTATTATTTAAAGTTCATCTTTTTACGCAGTCGGGTTTTTTTATTTTTTAAATCATTTTTTTTTTTAAATTAAACCAATATATATTTATAGACACTTTTGAATTATCAAGAAGTTACAGTTTAAAGTTGAAGCTAGTTGCTCGTTCCAAAACGTAGGTCTTTATGGAGAAGAACGAGCAAGAAACTCCACGGACATTCTTTTCCTTCAATTTGGTTTTTACAAAAATTAACAACAATGAAAATGAATATAAAACAATAAAAATGATAGGTCAACAAAAAAGGTATTAAGAAACATGATTCCCTTTAATAATATATATTACTCTATGTAACTCGGGACCCTAGGGCCCCGGACCTTTGAAAGGCGTACGAGGAGCCGAAACCAACTCGCAGAGACCCCTTAGCCAGCTTTATGATGAAATGGAACACTAACCGACAATTATCCCTGTAGGTATGAGCTATAAATGCAACCAAGAACAACTCCCGGTTGGCGCAGGACTATTGCAAGATATGGAAATAAAGTTCTGGACTATGGGTTTGGGTGGCTTATATGGACTGGTTACCTTGTACTATGGAAAGACTATGGCCCCTGCCTGACAATGTTTATATATATATTATAATATTATTATGTTTATTAATTTGTAAGCCCGAGTGGCTGTGGAGCAGGACCAGCATTAAGCCAAGCATTTTTATCGTTTGTTAAGGTAGGTAGGGAACGTAAGACCATATCCACCCAAACCGTAATCTATAATTGAGTCACCCAGTGCATAATACAGCGTATAGGTACAATATTTTTCTACTGACAATATATTTAAGAATTTTTTATTTAGCCAGAATGGAGCGTAGCTTATTTATATTACAAACGTTGTTTACACGAGAACGTGTTATGTATGACTAATCTTAGGTACTTATAAGAGGTAACTGTTTATAAACACGCGATCTTTTGAGATGCACACTGTCTCAGCTATCTCACGCACCTTCAATCAGCGGTCTGCCAATACGAGATCGTGGACTTTTGCCACGTTATCCTCAGTGGTAGCCGTTTTCGGGCACTTTGGCGTGGCTCATCAAAAACCGACGTGCGATCCCGTTGAAACTCATTAGTCCAATTTATGGTGGTCGCCATTGAAGGAGAAGCATCACCGTATACAGCATCCAACCACTTTTTGATTTCCCTGTACAATTTCTCTTCCAAAAACAAAAATCTAATCACCGACCGATATTGCTCTTTTTCCATTTTTGTAAAATCCGCGGACACGCCCACTTAAAGATGCGATCAAAAAAAAAATTAAAAGTCCAATTTGGCTAAAATTTTAACAGTAGTCGTCTACGAGGATGCTTTTATTACACGATGGTAAACTTCTCTTGTGACTGTGGTACCATCGGACGGTGAGGCTAAGTATTTATCGGACCGCCCTCGTATAAAGTCAATGTAACAAGAAGTTGACGTAGAGTAACTAATTTTGTTTACTTTTTCTCAAAGCCCAAAGTTACAGAATGGTCACTAAAGAAAACTCAAAAATTAAATATTGATGGATTAATCCGAATGTGTGCATTGTGGTTAGTGATGGAAGGCAATTTATTTTTGGGTTTTCGTTCTAACAACTAATTCTTTTTCAATTCACCCTCCATTTCAAGAAAGGTATTGGATTGCGTAGTGATCCGGGCTCATGCCTTCTATGTATGGTGTCTGGTATCTTCTACGTATAGAGTCCTTTTTTTTTTTTTGGTGGGTGGGCAATCATCAAATAACTTCTCCCGCCCTGGGACGGAACCTGGGGCCTGGGATGGGTGGGTTTTAGTCAGACTTTTTCTGACTAAAACCCACCCATGTTCCTTCTTGTGCCCTTTGCGTTCCGGGGGCGCGGTATCTCTTGCGAACAACCCGCAGCCCCGGCAGGCATCGGCCCTCAGTGGCCCCTTCCAAGTGCTGACATCTCTTTGAGGCGCGCGTGGAACACGAACGCGCCGTCGACACGGCGTATAGTGTCCTTGCAGTGGAAAACATAAAACTCATTAAAAAATCTGTCTCATTTTAATAAGCATAAAGAGGAGAGGAGGGGTATTCTACTAAACTTTCAATCTATCTAACTTGCAATCTATTTTGGATAATCTCAATCAATCAATCAATCTTATCTTGGATCTGTCAAGCTGTTACTTCACCTACATTATTTTACATTAATTGTCGCTGAGATGAGATTGCAACTAGCATTTAAACGTTTATAATCAGTAGAATTGATTTTCATGAATGTTCGAGATCAGTTACTCTTTCGGGTGTATTTCTAGATATATTTCATTGCACACAATTAACTGTGGCCGTACATGATTCACAACCCAGCTTTTTTTTACAGGAAGCTAGTAACGACCAATTTTATTTCTATAAAATGCTAGATTTTTATGATAACAGTTAGGGCCCATTAAAATAAACAGATATATATGATACATTAAATGGTATGATTGTGTTTCACTGATTTTATCAAACATAGAGATGGCCAACTCGATGTGGTTAATTGATTCAGGTATCGAGACAGGTTTATTTTTTTTGTTCCAGTGTGGAAAATCCTCATGGATGTCCCCCACCCTGGAAGTGAACACAGTTCCCATAATGACTGACTTCCACGATTCCCGACTGGTGCCGAAACGCCTCTGCGGGCCTCCTTAGTTAGGGATCAAGTAACTGATTTTTACAAAATAAATTTATTAGATCCCAAATTTGTTAGATTAGATTAGGATTTTTTTTAAATAATAATTGCTGTCCACGGTTCTTAGCAGTCTCTTGGTTCTCTTGCTCCCAGTTGTAAACATCTTTTTGTGCCTATTGGCCTAGTCCTGTTCTGTCTCTTGCTTGTTTGGAGGGAAGTGGAAATTATGTTTATTCATACTTCTCCGCTAATCATTTCTGAATAATTTCGTTGGAGGATCCAAGACAGTTGAATCGTTTCTCGGGACTCGTCGAGTTTTACTGCCTCGGTGTTTTTCTGGCGGTCTCCGCTGTTGGTTCTGGCCTTCAAGAATTGCAATAGTTGGGAATAGTGTGGGAGATTGTCCCATTAAAAATATTTGAAAAAGTTTAAAAATCGATTAGAATATCAACTCGATTTTTAATTACTTTGAATCGATTAATTGAATTTTCAATAATTTCGATATGATTAATCTCCAAATTGAAACTCTATAAGTAGGTCAGTATTAATGTAAACACGTTTATAAAGTACAGCGCCGTGTAACAAGTAACTATGTGTTATGGTAAACATTCTATTTTAGTTTACTTATTTTTTCTAACATTTACGTACAATGTAAGTTTCTTTTTCTTTACATTAATTGGTTTTATATTTTTACTATTTTAATAAAATTTCATTTTAAAGACGTCTTGGGAGCCTCTGCGAGTTGGCTTCGGCTCCTCGCACGTGATATGTAAAGTTAATAATAATAAAGAAAGCGGTACTCCTAGACATGGCGCGTATTGTTAGGAGGTTCCTTTCTTAGGAGCCCTGACCACCGATAAGTTGGACTGTCTTCCCGATACCGGTGTGCTACTTATTTTATATTTTTAAATGTTTTTATTTTTATCTCAATGTTTAAAAATGCATTTAAGTATAACAAATAAATGAATGTAAATAATAATAATAAAGGAGATTCCTTTCTCAGGAGCCCCGACCGCCGCCGCCGGTGGCTTGGACCCTGATCCCTATACCGGGGGATACTATTTTTAAATGTTTTTATTTTTAAATAAATAATTAAAAATGTAAGTATTTTATACGCTTATAACGCTAATCAGAGCATTTTTTAATTCAATAACGATGAAACAAAAGCCAGACCCTTTTTTTATGTGATGGGAAATCATCAAATGACTTCACCCGCCCTGGGCGGGGCGGGAGGGAGGGATGGTGTCAGACTTTTACTGACTAAAACCCATTCATGTTCCTTGTTGTGCCCATTGCGTTCCGGGGGCGCGGTATCTCTTACGAACAACCCTCAACCCCGGCAGGCATTGGTCCTGAGTGGTTCCTCCAACTTCCAAGCCAGACCATAAAAACTCTAATTTTGTTTTTAATACCTTAACTCATAATATATTTTTCAGTGCCTCAAAATAATACCGGAGCGTGCAGCAGTAACTTACGTAAATGAGACATATCTCTCTAATGTGATTCTTACTATAAGGCGTGCTAGCAGAGGAGGGGCTTACGTGGTTAACCTTGATTTTGTTACCAAGGCAGACATCGGATACAACTCTTCGGTAATTCATCGTATTATAAAACTTTGCTTATAGGTGCAGTTTTCCATGCTATGTTTTGCAGTTTTAAATCCTATGAATTGGCGAGAATGCAAAACTGCATCCATCATGAGAATCACTTCTTCTTTTCATGTCGATTGACTCGCTTCAAATTTTGTCCGACCAGTAAAGTTCTATCGTTGCCCTCGTGTCTGGAATCACTAACTAATTATTTATGATAGTGATTCCAAACACAAATTTTACTTATATTAAAAATGCGAAAGTTTGTGAGGATGGATGGATGGTTGGATGGATGTTTGTAACTCAATCACGCCAGTATGGCTGAACGTAGATTTCGAATGAAATTTGGCACAAAGATAGATTATAGTGCAGAATAGATCATAAGCAACTTTTTATCCGATCCGAAAAATGTACAGTTCCCGTGGAAGCAAATGTGCTGTTGCACATAAAAGTGCAACACCTGCACGGTTTGTTTTGTAGAGGTTAAAAACAACCAGAAATCACGCTCTAGTCTGCTTCAGCGAGGTTTGCTAGTTCATCAACTATTGGGTAGATGACACCACTAATCAATTGACGTACTTTTTATACCACACACACACACATACCATCACGCTTGTATTCCCCGATGGGTTAGGCAGAGGTGTACCAATGTACACCCACAGTCCGCCGGTATGTTTAGGTCCCATGTAATAGGGGGCGAGCCTATTGCCATTAATCGGGCACAAATCCCATCGGGTACTTTTTATGAGCTGTCAAAACGCTATTCCCCAATAGATTTTATAAGAAAATACTAAATTATGACGTCACTTTTTTGACAACTCAATTAACTAACCATTTATTGAATTCAAAGCAACTAAAAATCGAATTTTATAGATATTTAAAAATTCATCAGGATTTCAGAGCTAAAATAAACTGTTTTTTTTTGTGAAGTTACCACCACGCTTGTATTCCCCAAAGGGTTAGGCAGAGATGTACCAATGTACACCCACAGTTCGCCGATTTGTTTAGGTCCCATGTAATAGGGGGCGAGCCTATTGCCATTAACCGGGCACAAATCCTAACTCCGAGCTGCTACTGAGAATTTCATAGAAAAACCCAATAACACTTTTTGCTCGACCTGGGAATCGAACCCAAGACCTCTAGCGTAGCGCTTAGGACCACTAGGCTAACGAGGCAGTTGTGTCTTGGAATTATTATTTAATGGTGTCACCTACTCAATTGAGACGTAGACCTTTAAAAAATGATACAAGCAACACTATTCTAACTCATACTTGTTCTACAGGTCCACTTGATCTTCTACGAATACCTTCATAATGAGTTCAGGCGCTCTTTTGTTGAGATGCATTACAAAACGTGCGATCTTATACAAAACGATCCGTACTTTGGCAGTATTTTAAGAAACGGTGGTATGACCAAGTGTCCTTTACCTTTGGTAAGTCAAATTATCCACTGGCGTTGTATTGTACTGTTTTGGACTGCCCGTTAGTCTCACGGTGACAAGCGCGACTGTTGAACGTGTGGTCCTGGGTTCGATTCCCAGGTCGGGCAAAAACTGTTATTGGTTTTTCCATTAGGGTTTCTTCAGTAGCAGTCCGGAGTTTCGAAGTTGGTGATGTGTCACCCCCGTGCCTCGGAAAGCACGTAAAGCTGTTTGCGCCTGATCTCTTCCCGGTTGTGTCGAATTGCCGTCCCATCGGACTATGACAGTTAGGGAAGAAGGAGTGCATATGTGTTTGCGCACACTTGTGCACTATAATGGCTCCTGCGTACTTGGCTATTCTGCATTTAGATTAGCCACCGTAGCCGAAATCGGTCTGGAGAATACATATATACATTCTATCCGCCCAGTTCCACAAGTAAGGCCAGCAGCGCCTTGACATTTCCTAGACGTGATAATACTGAAGTACTTTGTCCCGTCTACCCTTTGTCCGTCTAACTGCCTCGGTAGCGTAGTGGTGCTGTACTGCTACGCTAGAGGTCTTGGGTTAGATTCCCAAGTCGAGCAAAAAGTGTTACTGGGTTTATCTATGAAATTCTCATTAGCAGCTCGGAGTTAGGATTTGTGCCCGGTTACTGGCAATAGGCTCGCCCCCTATTACATGGGACCTAAATATATCGGCGAAATGTGGGTGTACATTTGTACACCTCTGCCTAACCCTCCGGGGAATACAGGCGTGATGTTATGTTATGTGTTTGTCCTGTATGTAGCGTTCTCAGGCAAATTGAGTAGCACAAGAGCTGCTGTCTCGGCTTCCACCATCAACACGATTCATCCTTCCTTAAATCCTTTGGACAACGATGTCCAATTAAAACGAATCATCATAATAACCTTACAATTTCTCACAATCACGCAGTCAGCTTTAATCATAATATATTCCCGTAACAGCGTCCAATTTCAATGGAGACTAACCAAGTACGCATGAGACATACAGGTTTGTGTGCAAACACAGGGGTAACCTCGATGGTCGGTCCGTTTCGATGGGGCGGTAATCCGACACATTTAAGGAGAGATCAGGTGTTGGAACGGTGACTTTACTTGCTTTCCAAATCACGGCAGCGTGATACCTCCCACTTCTAAACTCCCAAACACTAAAAAAATCTTAGTTACCCTACGCTTTGTCCCTCCTGAAAATCGAACCCATGTTTGCACCTTTCCGCCCTTTGACTTGTAAGGCGTTCTGTGAGCCCTGGGAAGGTAAGATTTATCTGCAGTAAATTAAAAGTACATTTTTCCCCAAAGATAAAGCCTTACTTTTTTTCGTGGAGAAGCCCTCATGGATACTTTCCATTTGGGGAGAACGGAGGGCTAGGTCGGAATCTTACCGATTAAAACTCCACAGTTTCGGGCTGCTACCATAAGTCAGTGGCGTGTTTTTTTTTTTTTGGGGGGTGGGAATTCATCAAATAACTTCTCCCACCCTGGGCGGGGCGAGAGGGAGAGTCAGACTATTACTGACTAAAACCCGCCCATGTTGCTTCTTGTGCCCTTTGCGTTCCGGGGGCGCGGTATCTCTTACGAACAACCCGCAGCCCCGGCAGGGGAAGTGGCATGGTATTCTCTCTTCACAATGACATGTTTCGCAGCCAGACTGGCCAATGATAAACCCTAAAAAACATCAGCTTACAGGCTAAGCTAGTCAGAACGGGTGTCTAAACTTCAGTGTCTATTCTTGTGTTTTTATGTATATTTTTTTTTGTCAAATAATCTTTATATTGAAGGGCAAAACTTCTATGAAGAACATGTCTTTGAACTGCAACATTCCTTCTGTATGGCCTTTCGAAAAAGGCAAAGGGGCACTGACCGTCATGGATGATGCAATTAATGTTGTCATAGTCAAGGGAGAAATTGTGATGACTTTCAAACAAAAATAATAAATAAATAAATTATTTCGTTAAGCTGTCGTGTTTTTCATTTTTGATTCCGTACCTTAAAATTCGTAAAAGAACCCTTATACTTATAGGATCACTTCTGCCTGTTGGTCTGGCAAGACCCTTCTTTTCAAGAATGAATGTAAGTATCAAGTTGAAATTAATATCAAACACTTAAGTACCTTTGATCGGTTTTTCAGAAGAAGGACCCGAACCAATAATAAAATTTTTAAAATTAGGTTTGGTTTGATGCATGGGAAATTGAAATAAAAATTTATCACCCAGATATGCATTAATATTACAATTGTTATATGACCACGTAGTTTTGGCAATTTGACATAAGTATTGTGAGGACAATTCTAACGATTTAAATCGTCATTTTCAACTATAATTAATGAAATAGTCAAACGGTTCCATCTTCTTCCATTCTTGCTAATCTTTTGAATGGAACGTTACCACGTTGATACTGTACTTGATTTTGAAAAATTAGTATCTTGAAAGACTGCCCAAAGTAACTACTCCACGAAGACAAAGACGCTGGCAAAAGCTTGTATTATAAAAAGAAATAGTTAGGTAAGTTTATTATTTGTAAGAGGTAATCGGAAGAAATAGGTACTGGGCGCCTTTTCTTTGAAGGATGGGTAATTATCAAATGACTTCCTCCGCTCTGGGTGCCGTGAAGGGGAGTGTCAGACTCTTACTGACTAAAACCAATCCGTGTTCTTCATAACGCCTTTTGCCCTCCAGGGTGACTCTGTCGAACAAATTCCGCAACCCTGGCAGACACTGGCCCTGGCGAACCCCGCCTACCATGCTGACGTCTCTATATCTCTATGAGGCGCGTGTGGAACACATCGCGCTGTCGACCCTGGCCTAGTTCTGATCGGACGGCGAGCCACCCTACGCTCGCCATCCGCAGGCCCTCGTCTATGGTGGCAGGGAATCGCCTTACGACTCCCGACGCACGGGGCTTCTTCTTCTGTTGCAGCGGCTGGGGCGTGACGTTTGCCTCTCCCTCATGCGTTTCGTTTCTTTCTTCTCCCTCGTCTCTTAAAACATTACTATATTAATATTACTTTGTATTTTTTGTTGTTGGCTCGGCGCTGATCCGAACATTGAAAATCCAACACAGCGCAAGGCAATGTAATATTAAAATAAAATTGTTTTAGATGATGGAAAAAAAGACACGTGTGATTTAGACCACAGGACGGAAGTAAAGCTTCAATCGTGTCACTTGACATGTCACTTGAGGAAGAGAGAAAGAAAATGTGCGCGCGCACTGCTCTCTCTTGCTCCTACAGTAGGTAATATACGAAACGTAACTCTCTCTCTTTCTATCTTCACTTATTTATATCTCCGTCTCAACTTCCGTTCGCCCGATCACACTCATTTTCGTAACGCTCTTGTCACGCATTCACCAGCTTACTCCCAAAGTCAAGCGTGCGTAAATAAGTTTTATTTCAAAAATTTTTTTTATAACTAATTTACTTCAACCATTACAAGAGGGGGCAGAAGCAGGAAGAAAATAAAATAATACTCATATTAAATTCTCAGCATTTTTTATTCACAGACGTTAGTCAATTATTTCTTTTTTGAAAAATTTACAAATACATCAATAGACCCTATTAAATCGCCGTTAGAGCCCACTTTCCAGAATACTTCGATCTTGCCTTTATCAAATGATACGTCAAAGGGGAAGTTTCCACTGTATGTCATATTTGTCATTAAAATAGGACCCTGTAAAAAGCATTTAAATATATATTATAAGGCTACCCGCCTGCTCGCCTGCCGTCTGCCCGTCAGTGATGCCCGTCGGTGACCGATTTGTCGGAGAGAATGGAACATAATTATGAATTCCAATAGGTATACCAACGCAGATGTCCTACAAATAGTCGGTCCTACGAAACTATTAAACGGCGCGATAATCGCTTCTATAAAAAGTCGAACGTGGGCGCAGGCCCTTAAACAATAATTCAAAGAGATTTTAGGCCTGAAAACCCAATTAAATTATAATTTTCTGTAACATTTAATTATTTCTTAAAACTATTTACTTTTCAAAATCAATAAATAGTTTTAAGTCAATTGATTCGGCAAACAAGTGACGTCTCAGGTTGCTATTACCGGACAAAATCTATTAGGAATTGAGTTTTAACGGCTAATAAAATGTGCCAGTTGGTAGTGTCTACACCCCTATTATGGGGCCTGTTTTACCACCTCTGAAGAGACACAATTCATTAGATACTTTTTTTTAAATGAAATTATCTGTCAAATTATTCACACGGAACTAATTTGTAGGTGATAAAACATATTTCTAGTAAAAAGATAGTTTTGTACATTAAATTTTGATTACGTGGATATAGCGACAGGGGGTGACTGCCCCGTTGGTCTCGTGGTCGCAAGCGCGACTGATAAGCGTGGTGCCGGGTTCGATTCCCAGATCGGGCAAAAAGTGTTATTGGGTTTTTCTATTAGGATTTGCTCAGTAGCAGCCCGGAGTTTGGAAGGTGGTGGTGTGACAGCCCCGTGCCTTGGCAAGCACGTAAAGCCGTTGGTCCCGACTGTCATTCGTAGATCTTTGACAGTCGTTAGGGATAGTCAGAAGCCAGGAACTCTGACAACCATTCTAACCAAGAGGTATCGTGTTGCCCAGTAACTGGGTTGTGGAGGTTAGATAGGCAGTCGCTCCATGTAAAACACTGGTACTCAGCTGCATCCGGTTAGACTGGAAGCCGACCCCAACATGGTTGGGAAAAGGCTAAGTAGATGATGATGGATATAACGACAGGGTTAGTGCAGTGGCTGAATGATTGGCTAATACACCGTGTCACAGGTTAATAATGACCGACTCAAATATGTATAAAGGCTACCGGTAATTGTTTCCGGGCCTGGTTGTTTGTGTATTTGAGTTTATAATGTACGTATAAGTTAGATTATAACGTACCATCACACCTGTATTCCCCGAAGAGTTAGGCAGTCATGTACCATTGTACACCCACAGTTCACCGGTATGTTTAGGTCCCTTGTAATAAGGGGCGAGCCTATTGTTAATTTTAAGTTTGATTATAAGATACTTAAATCAAAAGTTCTCATGTCCATATATCTTTTTTTTACTGTGCCCGACAGGGTTCACAATTATTTCTTTTGGCAAATGTTTACCACCTAAGCCTTGTAGAATGAAATAAAGAATTTAGTATCTAGATAAACCCACTCACGATACAGGAGAAATTCGTAGTAAATAAAAAATATACGGACGACACGGTTGGCGTAGTGGCCGAGCGGTTGGCTGCTGCGCTGCTTGTCGCGGGTCTGGCTGTTTGTGTATGTGATTTAATATGTTTGTAAACGCACCCACAACACAGGAGAAATTCCTAGTGTGGGGCAATGTTTTATCAAAGAAAAGAAAGAAAAATTCGGCCTGAAAACTCATTTTTAACGATTATTCAGTCGTGTCAAAACAACACTAGTATTGACATTATTTGTCACTAAATAGCACACTAGCATAAGATAATACAAATTGAATTAAATAGAGCATTTCAAAAACTGCTAATTAATGCGCATTGAATTACATAGCATACATTTTAAAAGTGCTCTCATTCTAATATCAGTGTCAATCTGTCAAAATTGGCACAATTTCACCAACATTTTTGACATTGATGGTGACTGAGATGAGATTGCGGTTAGGTTTTTCAATTTGCGGTAACAATAAGGGCCTTGAGATACCTTAGATCTGTATCTTCTCGTCTGTCGTTTCGGAGTGCCATCCCAACGGACTATGTGAGTGAGGGGAGAGGGAGTGTACCCGTGTTTGCGCAAACGCCTGTGCACTGTAGTATCTTCTGCGTACTTGGCTCCTTTGAGATTGGCCGCCGTGACTCAAATTCAGTCGGCAGTCGTGAGCACAAATGTTAAGTTAATTGTTGGGTCATCCGGACCGATCGCGTGCAGCGTCGGTGCCCCAAAAACCCCTAAAAAAACCCAAAAGTAACCCAAAAACCCAAAAATTTACTTGACATTTATGCTCACGACTCGTGGCGACTAGTATATCAGATATTATTACTATTTTTTGAAAATAATTCATTATAGGTTCTTGTAATATTTACCGGAGGAGTGGGGCATTGCTTCAGTCCGTGTTTCCTGAGTACAGGACCAAACAATATGTCGCGAAGTACCAAGTCACACCACTTGAAGTTTAACTCCATCATGGTCCGAACGTATTGATTGTATCTATTGTTGTGTTCGTATATGTTCACGTGGAACTGGTAAAACAAGAAAACCATAGATGAGAAGTAACCTAGCTGTCCGACCGTCAAAGGGACGGATTGGATGTCAAAGTCAAGGTCAAAGTGAAAGTCAAAGTCAAATCATCTATTACAATTAAACCATTAAAGGACACTTTTGAACGTCAATTACATGTTAAAATTAAAAATATTGAATCTAGTTGCCCATTCTAAAAGGTACTTTTGTATGGAGAAGAACGGGCAAGAAACTCCATGTTATTTTTAATATTTGTTTCAGTAGTAGAGCGCTTTGTGAAGGAGCTCGTCCGGGGAAGTACTGCCACTGTACCTATCTCTGCCGTAAAGCAGCGTTGCTGTGTTTCCGGTTTGAAGGGTATGGGTGCCGTTGTACCTACAGACACATGTGACATTTCAATTTTATCTCTTCTCTGGTATTGCAGATGTCTTTATGTAGCGGTAACCACTTAATATCGGATGGGCTGTCGGCTTATTTGACTTAATGATTAAAAAAATAATACTTACATACATACATAAACTCACGCCTTTTTCCCATGGGGGTAGGCAGAAACCACAGAACGCCACCTGCTACGATCCTTGCATACTTCTTTCGGCTCATCCACGTTCATACATCTGTTCATACAAGCACGCCGGTTACAAGTACTGTGCACCCGACCTTTCTGAAAAACCTTACCAATAAGGTAAGGGTAGATCTTTCTAGAGCGTCCTCTCTCGGCGTTGCCACTCACATCTGCTATATAAATCCCTTTTGTTAGAAGCCTTTCACTCATCCTCTCAACATGACCGAACCATCTAAGCATACTCTTTTCTACCTTTGTCACTACATCATCTTTTAATCCGCAACGTTCTCGTAAAATTTTATCTTTGACTCTATCGTTCAAAGTTACACCACACATACTCGCAAGGAACGTATGTCCACAGCATTTTTAGCCTCTATTTTATCACTGCAGGGTTTGCCCTGCAAAGGCTCTCCTGAGATAGTATCAAGCTCGTCCCGTTATCTTCGCTGCATGTCAATTGGTCTATATAGAGGTGGCGGAGCGTAGTATGTCCCTCTAAATATCTCACTATCCTCCCTAACAGAGGAGGCCTGCAGAGGCGGACCGAAAATCAGTCGGGGCTCGAGGAAGACGCGTACGCCAAGAGATAAGGGAACACCGGGGCGGTATTTAGTCAGTCGAAGTCTGATACTCCCCTCCGTTTCCTCAGGGCGTAGGGCATTCCTGAGGAGCTTTCATCCCTAAACAAAAAAAAATCAGGTATGGTCGGCAGAAGTGTGACGACATGATTCATGGTAATCTTACCGTGACATTGTTCCCTAGTACTGTTTTGTTAATAACCCCCATGTTGAACACATATTGCCCTCTTCTGCTAGACCTCCTCACAGACACCGTAGCGTTAGTGACGTACTTCTCATTTACGTACTTTATTACTGCTCGCTCTGGTGTTACACTGAGACACTGAAATTCAATTTAAAATTAATTTTTGGTATTTATATTTTTACGATTTTTTAAAATTTTATTTTACAACTTCTAAATTAATTATTTATTATAATAAACTAAACACTAAACTTATAAATAACTAGCTTCTACTCGTGACTACGTCCGCGTAGTTTTATCACCCGCATTACGTTACGTCTTTGTTTGGTTATAGCGTGATGTTATATCTTATATAGCCTTCCTCGATAAATTTACTATTTAACAAAAAAATAATTGTTCAGTTCAAACTAGTAGTTCCTGAGATTAGCGCGTTCAACCAAATAAACAAACTCTTCAGCTTTATATTATTAGTATAGATAAAAAAAATTACAACCATTTATAAAAAAGCAAGGAGGAAGCTTATAGGGCATCAATAACTCATCCGTATCGCTGTCAATAATGTCAATGGCGCACTTGAGCCATTGACATCAATGCACTTGCATTGCCACGTTGTATGGCAATGCTATATAATACTGAGTAAGTAATTATCACATGACACTAGAAGCAGTTTTTCAGGTTTTTTTTTTACGCAATGATAGTTTAAAAGACTTGCAGAGAGTCGTTGACGAGGCGTGAATTCACTAATTTCACATTACAATGCAGAAACTGACCTCAATAAGCGCAAACTTTGAATAATCTCACGCCCCCAGTACTGTTGCATGCCCTGTCATCATCAATAGTGACATTTCATTTCAAAAATAAAAATCGTTTATCAGCAATGTTTTTGCTCAATGTAACTTGCTGGTCAGTATGCATAATTGACGGCTAATTGACCAAGTATATGTTTAACTAGCTGTTGCCCGCGGCTTCGCTCACGTCGACCTAAGTGTTACTTAACTAAATAAGTATTGAATACTATGTTATCAAAATCTTCCAAGCAGGTCAAATGGTTGCTAAGGTGACTGCTAATAGTTACGACTGTAGGTTTAAAGAATTTATCTGTAGTCGCTTGAAGTCTGGATTTGTGCTCGGCTGGTAATAGGCTTACGCCATACCTGGGGCTAAAACATAATTGGCGTAAGGAGAGTATATGTGGCTTTACTATCCCTTTAGATAATACTATGATGTGGTTTCAAAATTTACTTACTTTTCTTTCTCAAACCATTAAACAGCATCTTTAATAGGCACTGCTTTAACATTATACCTCACATTGTAGCTGCGATCTGTCTAGTATCAAGACCGAAGAAATGAATCTTATAATCAGAGCAACAGCCAACAAAATTTGAGCTTCGTGTTAGAACCAAATTAATGTAAAGTTTTTGGGAGAAAGTATGGACAAAAACAGTAAGCATAAGACTTCTTAAAAGACTAAGCAAAGTTTTACCTCACAAATTATCCCTTATCTTTGGAACCGTAAACTACACAATAAATTTCCATTTAAAGAAATTTTTTAAGCATGTAGAACATCTTCTGTTTATAGTACCTACCCATAAGAAGAAATTTCGAATGCGATGCATAATTCATGATTGATGCTTGATTCAACTTGCATCCTGAAAGTGTGCAGTCTGTGAGACATTCAACGTCAGATGAATGACTGTCACGGAATTTTTCTATGGGTGAAATTGATTTTGGTACAGTTTCTGTTGTTGCTAATCTATTTCTGTTTTACCATTTGAATATAAGTACACTTTTTGGTGGCGTGGCTCAGGACAGACGTTAAAATTTTGGACAATAAACGTTTGCACATAAATCGTTCAATACTTGTATGAAGTGTCGAAGTTGGGAGGTCCCTTTTTTAAGCATGAGATGTCGTCAAATGATTTTTTCCTTTCTGGTGGAAAGAAGTGTCAGACTGTTATTGGCTAAAACCCATCCGAGTTCCTTCCAATGTCCTTTGTGTTCCAGGGCCGCGGTGAGTCTTTCAAACAAATTCCGCAACTGTGCTGACATCTCTTTGAGGCGCGCGTGAAACACAGTACGTCGTCGACTTGGGTCTGATTCTGGTTGGACGGCGAGCCGCACAACGGTAGCCGACCGCAAGCCCACTCCGACGGTGGTCTGGAATCGCTCTACGACTCTCGACACCCGGGGCATCCCCTTCTGTTCTGGCGGCCGGGGTGAAAGGTTGACCTCTCACTCATGCGTTTCGCCTCCTCCTTCGTTGGCATTACTACTTCGCAGAAGGAAGCGATTGCTTCCCATTCTCCCTCGCTCCGGACTATGGATGAACCAAGGCCGGACGCGAGAGGTCGCCGCCGCCAATCGCCTTTATGAGGACACGCTGATGTTCTGCCCAAGCAGGGGCATACCTCCACCGTACGCTCCTTTGTGATCCTACAGTGATTACACCAAGGCGTGTTCTAGCGCCGAAACCGAAACAGTTAGCTCCCGAAACAACTGTGACCAGAGAGTACCTGCGTCAGAGAAACCTTGTGGTGCGGCGATCCTATCCCCATCGAAAATAAAAACAATTGAATTAGGTACCAATTAAAATAATGACAAAAAGTAACAATCAATTGGGATCGAACTCACACAAAATATCTTACATGGCTTTCATTAAACACCGAAGCTATTCTCTAAACAAAGTAAATAGCGTAATAATAATAAGAAAATATAGCAATTCCCATACCATGTTCTAATTGACTGCTTAACTCCTTGTGGCTAATGACGTCATGTTTTTTATTTCATAGGATAAAATATCTCCCACTGTCTTTCATAGGAACTGCCTCGTTAGCCTAGTGGTCCTAAGCGCGACTGCTACGCTAGAGGTCTTGGGTTCGATTCCCAGGTCAAGCAAAGTGTTATTGGGTTTTTCTATGAAATTCTCAGTAGCAGCTCGGAGTTAGGATTTGTGCCCGGTTAATGACAATAGGTTCGCCCCCTGTTACATGAGATCTAAACATACCGGCGAACTGTGGGTGTACATTGTTACACCTCTGCCTAACCCATCGGGAAATACAGGCGTGATGGTATGTGTAATATGTACGTAATCTGCAGTATTGTGTATATTTTATAGCAATCCAAAACATGTCCAAGAACAATAATGCTTACCTAACCTCATTATTTATTACAAATAGCGAAATAGCCTAACTATTAATTACAAAGCCCACCACCCAAAGAGCAAAGCAGATTGTGTGAAGGAAGATATCCAGCACCTCATGACTACTTGAATTAGTGAGACTACCTACCTCCCGGTAGTGAACTTCAGTGATGTATCTGGAAGGCATTGAATAGATTGCGCATTTAAGTAGGCCGCTGCAAACATAATTTGGTATAAGAGGGCATCATATACCCGTCTGAAACTCAGTGCAATTGACGCATCAGTAAAAGCGGCCACCTACTTTTCTTAACCGGTGTAAATTATTGTTGTTGGTGCGTAGTGTTCCACGTGCGCCTCAAATAAATGTCAGTACTGTAAGATGGGGCCCGCCAGGGCCAGTGTCTAACAGGGTTGCGGAATTCAAAAGAGTCACCGCGGCGCTGGTACGCAAAGGGCATTAGGAGGAACACTTTGTGTTTTAGTCAGTATGAGTCTGACACTCTCTTCCGTTCCGCCTAGAGCGAAAGAAGTCATTTAAAGATTTCCCATCCTTAAAAAAAGGGGTATCATTGATGTGAAAAGAAGAATTTAAATCGCGCAATAATACAGTCATGTGTTGGCCCGACATTTAAAGACTATTTTGTCAAAATTAAAGAGTCAAATAGACATAAATTCTTTAACAATACGTATATTTTCCGCTCTGCTATCGTTTGCACACCTATCAGTTTCTATTTTTTCGATGAAAATTTTTGACTTCAATTTGCTGTTTTTTAGTAACTATGTATTATAGACATTCTTTTCTGCAAAAATAATGAAGAAAAAATAAGCAAGCTAAGCGTTACTGTATAAGAATGACTACTTCTATTTTATTATTGTTTGGAAATCTTCTAGGATTCAAAAGAAATATTTCAAAAATCACAAAAAGTAAATCATTACACCGAGACCGAACTCAAGCCCTGCGATTCGAAAGTCGGTCATCGAACTATTACACTATTTAATTCAATAGAAAAAGATTTGAAATTGCCGTTCTGTTTTGCCATGATTGACTGTTTAGCTTCTTAAAGGTATAGCGTGATGATAATTATTTCAGCAGTTCAATCCTCAGCCATCTAAAGTATTGTTATATTTTGTTTCGTCTTTTTTGAAACCCGTCGTAATCTGTATCATCATTGTTCATCCCCCAAAGTAGATAGCGCGATAATTTATAGCTTACGACCAACTTTGGCCTATGATGAATATATACAATACAAAAATTGAACGGAATCTGTCCGGCAGTATTTGCGTGATGATCTAACAAACAAACAGACAAACAAACAAAAATTTAGAATCGCTTCCCGACCCCGTAGCAATCACTTTTTTTAAATATATTAAATGGACAGTTTTGACTTCGCTACGATTTTATTATAAGTATAGACTATGTACAGACATTATTTTCTGCTTTAATATTAAAAGATGTAAAAAAATAAGTAAGCAAATCAATGTTATGGCAGAAGTTATGCATACGTTTATTTTATTATTGTTGGGAATCTACCTGTACGAAAAAAAATGTTTGAAAAAACACAAAAAGTAAAACTGTTGTTGAGGACCGAACTCACGATCAGCGATTTGCAAGGCGGTCATCAAACCATTAGACTATTTACTACTTCGGAAATAACTCTAAAATAGCCGTTCTAGTTTGCCATTATTGACTGCTTAACTCTTTGAAGGTATAGCGTGATGATAATTATTTTAGAAGTTCAATTCCGCAGCTATCTACAATATTCTTACATTATATGTCGTTGTTTTCAATCCCGTGAGAATCTGTAGAAGAACTCAGACATAATGCAACATTGCTCATCCCCCAAAGCAAATAGCGTGATAATTTATAGCCTAAGTTTTAAGTGGAGCTTACCGCAATACATTAGTGAAAACCGCATTCAAATCGGTTCAGCCACGGCTGAGATTAGCGTGTTCAAACGCACAGACAAACAGACAAACAGACAAACAGACAAACAGACAAAAATTCTAAAAACCATATTTTCGGCATTAGAATCATTACCCGACCTCGTAGCAATTACTTTTTTTCAAAAATATTAAATGTACAGTTTTGACTTCGCTACGATTTTATTATATGTATAGAATAGATTGAATAATCATCGGGCATTTTATATACTTACATTAAAGCAATATGCGCCACACAGGACCACGATAATAATCGAAACAAATGTGCGCTCGAACATAATGAACAGTAACAATAAACATAATATCGTGACAATGTAATACCATACCTATCATTATTTAGGTATTATGAGCCTGCATAGAGAGCATTTAATGTACCTGATATTATTTGAGAGATACGACGAAATAATATTTTTTGTATAGATAATTCTTAATTAAATGCCTTATTTATGTTGGTTTTGTAGTCTCCGTACTCAGTCAACATGAAAGATTTTATCGGACTACTACCTAATTATTAGTATTCATCATCATTATCATATCAGCCCACTGCTGGACATAAGCCTCCCCCATAGATTTCCAAAAGGACCAATTTTTATTAGTATTAGTCTATGCAAAAAATGTAGGTATTCTCCAGACCAATTCCGGCCACGGCAGCTACTCTTAATGCAACCTAGACAAATACGCAAAAATATTATTATAGTGCTGAGTGCACAAGTGTGCGCACAAACGTAGGTGCACTCCCTCTTTCCTAACTCTCATAGTCCGATTGGGCGACAACCCGACCCGGTCTCGACGTCGCAAGCGGCGACTGGGCTTGGGGTCCTGGGTCCGTTTCCCAGGTCGGGAAAAGTGTCATTGGGTCTTTATATTAGAAATTTCTCAGTAGAAGTCCGGGAGTTTAGAGTGAAGTGATGTGACACACCCGTGTCACAAAATCATCTGTCAGACTCTTACTGGCTAAAAACCACCCCGTTCCCTTGCCACACTTACGCCGCGGATCGAAGAAACGTAAGCCTTCCGTGATCCCCGACTGGTTTCCAAGATCGCGCCGTGTGTTCCTCAGGTCAAAAGGGGGAGTAAAAAATTTAACTCCCCTCACGACATCAAAGAGGGGTGCGCGTGGAACACTACGCCCTGCCAACTCGGGTCCAGTCGAATGGGGAGCGACAGACGAAAGTTCAATCCCTAGCATAAGGTAGAATTACAGCAAGGTCACGTCTTTGTCTATTATTGTTTACAAGTTTTTAAAAAATAGGCGAGCTGCTCGTGCCGTGGTATAAAAAAAATAACACACCATTAACGGTAAGATGTCCCCTGCCGTGATGTTAGCACTATTGATTTACAATACAACAACAGATTGACAAGGCAATAGTGACAGGGCAATAGTGGCTGGACATCTTACGGTGAACGGTGCGCACTTAGTATTTTATTGTGTTACAAAAAAAAATACAATATTTATAATCAGATTTCATAATTTCCTTTAACCTAAATGTATTTCCACTTACATTATCCGCGAGTCGCTATGAACAAGGGAAAGAAAAGGTGTTCAAATCGACGTCCGAGACATTGAATGTCTTCATCAACCGACGAATTTCGACAGGGACGCCATTTTATAACTTTTCTGATCAATTTACCTGAATAATGTTGATTATTTGATTGTCTGACTATTGGAACGAAATAAATTGGGAACTGAACTTATAATGAAGTGTCAATTGTATTAGATTCGTCGTCCGGTAGTTTTGACTTAAATCATTGGGAATAAAAAACCTATTTCTTGGTTGGCTGACACTTCCCGTGACCCTAAGGCTAGCCAGAGGTTAAGTATTGCCATCCAACGTGGCAATGCCGACAATCTTTTCGGCACTTATCCGGTTGACGGCAATGCGGAGGAATTTTTTGATGCTATTTAACTTTAGTTTTTTTTTGTTTAATTTAATTATATTTTAATTATTTTAAACGGTTGGAGATACAAAGGTATCCCCAA
The DNA here is from genome assembly GCA_947462355.1 of Caradrina kadenii. Lineage (NCBI taxonomy): Eukaryota > Metazoa > Arthropoda > Insecta > Lepidoptera > Noctuidae > Caradrina > Caradrina kadenii. The sequence continues at coordinate 11,972,542 of OX381684.1, read as the reverse complement.
CCATTTAAATGTAACCTCATTTCTTTATAACATCTTATATATACATTCATCATCTACTTAGCCTTTGCCCGACTATGTTGGGGTCGGCTTCCAGTCTTACCGGATGCAGCTGAATATCAGTGTTTTACATGGAGTGACTACCTATCTAGCCTCCACAACCCAGTTACTGGGCAACACGATGCCTCTTGATAAGACTGGTTGTCAGACTTTCTGGCTTCTGGCTATCCGTAACGACTGTCAAAGATCTACGAATGACAGCCGGGACCAACGGCTTTACGTGCTTTCCGAGGCGGGGATGTCGCACCACCAACTTATCTTACATATACATTTTAATATGCAAATCCTAATATCGTACCCTACTTCCTACTGTACATCCTACTATCCTGAGAAAGTTTATCAGGAATATATGCATGTTTGTTACTCTTCCACGCTTAAACGGCTGAACGGATCTGGATAGATAAAGATAGATTGTAGTGTGGAATAACACTTAGATACTTTTTATTCCGGAAAAATGTGCGGTTCTCGTGGGATAATATTTCCAAGACGAAGTCGCAGGCAGAAGCCAGTAAATAAATATAAGCATTAATAGTACCATTATAAGAATGTCCAATATAGCTTATTCTCAAACGAAAGTGTGAAAAGAAATCACATTGATTTCGTTTTTTCTATATCAAAATACGTATACAATTTAATTTTTATGTATAGTTCAATAATGAATTCCTCAGTCCCCCGTCCGTTTTCCTCGAGCAAGCACACTCCATAGGTATTTTATTAGTCTTTTTCCGTTCCATTTTACTCGTTGCTCTAGTAAAGTTTTTTTTTTCTATTTGCTATGCAATGTGATTAACGGTTCTTCTTTCTATGTTGAACGTTCAGTATTTTGTATTTTCTACACTAAATTGTTGAATATTTATAGTCTGTGTTGCTTGGAAAGTGTTGTAAGGTTGCCCTATACTATAAATTTCTTCTGTATCGTGGGTGCGTTTACAAACACATAAGACCCGTAAGTCTGAAATCGCCAATTCCACCTTGAGCAAGGCTGGCGATCAGTGTTCATGACATTTCGGTAAGATTAGGGCTTTGCCCCTGCGATGGGACAATTGTAATAGGCGAATATGGAACGAGCTTTGGGCCTGAATGAATTTTTTTATCACACACATACCATCACGCCTGTATTCCTCGAAGGGTTAGGCAGGTGTAACCAATGTACACCCACAGTTCGCCGGTATGTGTAGGTCCCATGTACTAGGTTGCGAACGTATTGCTTGTAACCGGGCACAAATCCCAACTCCGAGCTGCTACTGAGAATTTAATAGAAAAACCCAATAACACTTTTTGCTCGACCTGGGAACCGAACCCAAAACCTCTAGCGTAGCAGTCGCGCTTAGGACCACTAGGCTAACGAAGCAGTTACTACTATATACTCCATATATTTTACATTTAATTAACTCGATTAGTGGACGGGTCTGCATAGCACAAAATAAATGCATATCTAGAGCCAAGCCAGCCATGTAATCTATTGGCTTTTAATTTTATGCAACGCCTTGGCTACGTGCCCAGTCCTCAAGTGATATACTGAGAGGATATTGACCAGTTTATGTGTACCCGTGAACTGAAACATATACGTACTTGTTATAATGGAGTGGAGAAGGTCAACTTAGTGTACCTTGTCATTTTTTATTACCTAATCTGTAATGGTGTGTATTATTTATCCAATTGATCACGATTATAGCCTGTGAAAATACAATAAACATAAAAAATAATTTATTTGTTTAAAATGAGTTGACTGGCAACTTTGGTTGATTGGTAGAGAATGTCTAAGGTCTTATGTTGCATAAAGTTAAAATAAATAAGTAAATTACAAAACAAATAGATTACCTTATGATATTAAGTGAATCTAAATGTATTACAATAATACTGGGTTTCAAATAGTGATTAAAAATATTAAATATTAAATTACATCACATACCATCACGCCTGTATTCCCCGAAGGGTTAGGCAGAGGTGTAACAATGTACACCCACAGTTCGCCGGTATGTTTAGGTCCTATATAATAGGGGCGAGCCTATTGCCATTAACCGGGCACAAATCCTAACTCCGAGCTGCTACTGAGAATTCCATAGAAAAACCCATTACCACTTTTTGCTCGAACTGAGAATCGAACCCAAGACTTCTGGTGTAGAAGTCGCGCTTGGGACCACTAGGCCAACGAGGCAGTTAAATATTATATTATACCAATGCTTAGGTAACTCTTTCGAACAAACTCCGCAACTAAAGTTGCGGAGTTTGGACTTTGGACTTGGGTGTCCAAAAAGTTACCGCGATCCTGGAACGCAGAGGGCATTAGGAGGACACGGATGGGTTTTAGTCAGTAAGAGTCTAACATTCCCTTGCGCTCAAAGCGGAAGTCATTTAATGATTTCCTATCCTTAAGAAAAGGCAAGACACAAAAGAATTTTGTAGAGTTTAAACTATACAAACAACGTAAAAAACAAAAGAAAAAATATTAATAGGTATATTTGACGCCACGAGTCGTGAGCACAATGTCAATTAATTTTTCGGTTTTTGGGGCGCCGACGCTGCACATGATCGTTCCAACTCACGGACTACCCAAAAAGGAACCAAAAAATTACTTTACATTTGTGCTCACGTGTCGTGGCGACTACTTTATTTTCTCTAACCTTAACCTAAGAACCAAGTCATTACTGCCAAACAACTAACATACAAAAAACAGTAAACAAAGCCTCAAAATCCGAGACAAAGTTATAAATTCGTCATCAAATCCTTTAACAAACGGTATCATTGTAAAGCAAGTTTATCCGTTTGCACAACAAAGCTCAGTTGGCCCGTTAAGTACCCATCAACTAAAGCCTATAGTATTAAAGTATCTATAGGTTGAAGCCTAAAATCCTCAGCCTACAATAAGCTTTATAAATGACTGTGTTTGTTGCCTAAAGATTATATTCAACGAATAAACAGATTTTGGTGTAAATGGGCCTGTCACCATTTGCTTAGCGTAACATACTTATTATTTTTTTTTAACCGAATTCAAGAAGGAAGAGGTTCTCAATTTGTCTGAATGTTGTTTTTTTTTTTGTGAACGTTTGTTACCGCGATTTTTCCGCGAGTTATGAATAGATTTTGATGATTCTTTTTGGTTAGTAGGTCATACTTCAGAAGGTAGTCCCATATAAATTTTATCGAAATCTTTTAATACCAACTGTATTCCCCAGAGGGTTAAGCAAAGGTGTACCAATGTACACCCACAGGTCGCCGGTATGTTTTTAGGTCCCATGTAATAGGAGGCGAGCATATTGCCGGCGCAGTAGATGGCTTCTGCTCTGCGTGTCGCAGGTTCGATTTACGCTAGAGAATTATTCCTGTTTCGTGGATGCATTTACAAACATAATTATAAACTCACATGCACAAAGGCCCGGAACTTGTAGTATTTGTACTACATTCAATATTATTACATTTTATTATCTTGTAAATTATCAAATTGCTTTTGAATGGTATAATTGACATAAATGATTTGATTTGTTCCGTGCGGGAATCAAACCAGTGCAGCAGCCAGTGCAGCCAGTGCAGCAGCCAGCTACTGCGCCGTCAAAATGTCGAAGTTGAGGTGGAGTCTCTGGTCATAATTTTCATTTACCAACTAGATATTTATTTATATCGAGTAGTAAAATAATTTTAAGAGCAACTTCAAATGTTTAAGGCTAGACGGGTAAAATTGAATTTATTTCATAAACTTGATATCCCTACGTAGCAGGCAATTTGGCGTTACCACAAATTCAATAATTTAAATAATAATAACCTAATCTGTGAGCCCTAGCACAAGCGCGCCTGAGAAATAATATTCTATTTCTACAATCTATCTCTGTGCCATCCACATTCGGTCAGCCCTTGCGACGTGATCAAGCAACAAACATCTACACACATACATACCATCACGCCTGTATTCCCCGAAGGGTTAGGCAGAATTGTAACTATGTATACCCACAGTTCGCCGGTATGTTTAGAGTCCCATATAATAGGGGGCGAGGATACTGCCATTAAGCGGGCACAGAACATAATTCCGAGCTGCAACTGAGAATTCATAGAAATACCTAATAACACTTTTTTCTCGACCTGGGAATCGACCCCAAGACCCCTAGTGTAGCAGTCGCGCTTAGGACCACTAGGCCACCGAGGGAGTTAGTTATAAATCAACCTTAAGTAATTAAATCAACATCAACATGTACAGTTGATAGAAGAGAATTAGGGACAGCTATAGAAAATGTTTAATTATATGTACAACTTGTAGCTGGAATAACGCATACCCTCGATTAATTAGAAAATTAAGTTACACTCATAATATGAGCACTGAAATTTGACTGTTATGTCCTTAAATATTGTTTATTTATAAAATAAACCCCCATTGGTCTTGTGATCGCAGGTGCGACTGCTGAGCGTGAGGCCTTGGGTTCGATTCCCAGGTCGGGCGAAAAAGTTATTGGGTTTTTCCATTAGGAATTACTCAGTTATAGCCCGGAGTTTAGAATTTGGTGGTGTGACACCCCCGTGACTCGGAAAGCACGTAAAGCCGTTGGTCCTGCGCTTGATCTCTCCCCGGTTGTGTCGGATTACCGTCCCATCGGACTATGAGAGTGAGGGAAGAGGGAGTGCACCTGCGTTACCGCACACACTTGTGCACTATAATATCTTCTGCGTACTTGGCTAGTCTGCGTTAAGATTAACCGCTGTGACCGGAATCGGTCTGGAGAATATATATATTAGTATATAGATTAGAATGACAAATATGTCAGTAATTGAATCAGCAACTATAACTTGCGAATTGGAACACAGAATAATGCGAATGAATCTCTCATAAACACTTCCAAATCATGACTGCAACATTTCTCAGTAGAAATGCAGAAAAATAAAGCATAACTAACAAAGAAATAAGCATGATTACTGTTCAACAATACAAAGCAAATCCCAAAATATTTCAAATGCAACGAACAAAGATACAAATAACATTTCCCCTTGAAATTCCATTGTTACACTCCTCATGACAGCTAGTGAGATACACTTGGATGTTTGCCAAACGAATTTGAAACTTATGTCACTGTAATAAAAGTCTTACACAATTCACTTGACACAGTCTCAGGTGTTTGCCCCGAGCAAGAATTGAAGAATAATTCCGAACACCTTTTTCGAATACTGAAACGTATTTTATTAAATAAACGGTTTGCTAGCATGTATTTCTTATGATAAGGTGATAATAAACTTAGTTTTATTACTGACAAACTCATTGCAATAATGAACGATTCAAAAACATACATAAGACGTTTGCGGGCCGGGCGCGGGTCGGCTCGATAATCTATTAGATAAATGACCGATGACACACAAAACTACTAGATTACTAGACTCGCCGTACTTCCAATCCGACCCGCACGCATGTCATACATGTTATGTGCCTTTTTTTTTCGGGATAAGACGGCCACCACTGCCAACTCATTAAACCCGAAGCCTTGTAATCACTTTGATGTTTTAAACGACATAAAATGTGTGAAGTTTGATTTAAAGCCAGAATTAATTAGAAAATGAAGTGACAATTTTGTATATACTTACATACTTGATATGTATATGCTCTAAGTTGTTTCGTAAAATAAAACTTCAAAGCTTTTTGAAGAGGCTTCTTTAAAAAGGGAATATTTGAAGTACCTACTTCCTTTTATAATCTACACTTAATTTGTGGAATATTCAACAGCTGAAAACATTACCTTCCTTCTTGGGCTCCGCCGCAGTTGGGTAAAAATAGGTACAGTATCCGGGCGAAAATATTTGACACATTTAGTTTATATTTTTTTTTTGTTTGGCACGCAATTGTGCAATTTTCAACTATATTTGTGCCGCTTTTTAGTTAATATTCAATTAACTAAAGCTTGTCAATATTACAGTAATATGTACACATATTACTGTAATATTGACAAGCCTACATGAACAGGCATAATTATGTTAAGCGTCTCCATAATGTTTTTTTAATCGAATTTAATCCTAATTTCCACTTTAATAAAGTTGGTTTTCAGTTCGGAATTAGATTTAGTTTCGTAAAAGGAACCCAGCACGTTACACTTTTTTTTAAATAATATAAACATACCATCATACCATCACGCCTGTATTCCCCGAAGGGTTAGGCAGAGGTGTACCAATGTACACCCACAGTTCGCCGGTATGTGTTAGGTCCCATGTAATAGGGGGCGAGTCTATTGCCATTAACCGGGCACAAATCCTAACTGCCAGCTGCTACTAAGAATTTCATAGAAGAACCCAACAACACTTTGCTCGACCTGGGAATCGAACCCAAGACCTCTAGCGTAGCAGTCGCGCTTAGGACCACTAGGCCAACGAGGCAGTTAAATAATATAACAATTGTTTAAAAAAAAGTGTAACGTGCTGGGTACTTCGGATATTAAACCTAGTTTTATTTTTAATCTATCCTTGTCGTAAGTTTGAGGTGTCATTGAACTTAGACGGTTCACCCACTGGCAAAGCGTTGCGCCGCGGGTCACTAGCGCGATACAAAAATCCCGCGCGTAGACGCGTCGGCAGTGTGTGGTCCTCGTGTTTTCTATACAAATTGAAACTCTTGTATACGATGTTAAAATCTTCCGCTCCGCGCTACGCGTCTGGCGGAGTGCAGTGTGATAACCACCTTAGTTATTGCTGGATCTAGGTGGCGTGGGAGAAGTGTTCCTGGAGGGACTGGAAGAAAACCTTTGTGCTCTTCAGCTGAATTAAAAGACTCATATATCTGAAATATATAATTAAGTTAACAATCGTTAAAAATAGCCTTGCATTCTGAAGGTCATTTCTACTTTTAAAAAAAATTCAATATCTAGTCGCAAACTCAACTCAGGGACAATATTTTTTGACAGATTGCGGCTGAGATTATAATTGCGATAGTTACTAATACATAGTAGAATTGGTCTCCTGATTTGATTTTATTGCAGCCTTACTACAACAGATTATTATTTCCATTTCGTCTATTATAAGCAGCTATTGTAGAGAGCCATTATTTTTAGGAATATTAATTTTTATTATCTATCCATCTTTTTCAAAAGAGTTGTGGATTTAAATATTAATCTTATTTTAGTAACGTCTTTATCCTGAATATTATTATTTATTGTTTAAACTATAAAGAATTTAATTATAGGGTTACTCTTACATGATAATGTTACGTAATTAAGGTTTGATTTTAAGAAAGGAACGAGTAAAAGAAACCCTTTTAAACAAACGTAATAAACATATAACTTATACAAAAACATCAGTAGGTCTAGGTACCTGTCACAGTAGACCTACATTATGTACGTTCAAATCCAATGAAAAAACGGGTTGAATCTAATGCTATCGACTGGAAACAAATCCAAATTTCGGCTTTGTTCTGGTAAATACTTAGTAACATTATTTATAATAAAAAAATATATATTAAAGAAATAAATTTGGTGGGTGGACATCGGAGATTTATTTTCAAGTACAAAATACAATATTATGTCGATAATAGTCTAGCAAATAAAGGTAATGTTATACATGCATTAGCAATAACAAATTAAATATTTAACACAACAAAAAATATCATTGCATACGTTTATGAATTTATTAATATTTCTTAAAATATAAACCTATAGCTATATTTGCTAGCAAAAACGTGTTACCTTATCTTTACATATTTAGCTAATTACGTAATAGGTTTCAATTAATAATAATGTTCATTCAAAGGAAGGCTGTAGAGCAATCTAATATGTAAAAAAGCCTTCGATAAAGATGAAGTCAGCATAAAAGTCAAAAGTCAAAGCATTTATTTCAATTAGACCATTTACAGGCACTTTTGAATTGTCAAGAAGTTACAGTTAAAAATTGCAGCTAGTTGCTCGTTCCAAAGCGTATGTCTCTATGGAGAAGAACAAGCAAGAAACTCCAATGACACTCTTTTCTTCCAATTTGGTTATTACAAAATCTTGATTACAATATTCTTGTTGCTTCTAGATTTCATATAACTTGAGGTAAGCATTTCAACAGATGCTACACATTGGCAGCTTACCTCAAGCTTAATTTTAACTATTCTTTGGCTCGCTTTACCGCACTATACCTAAATTAATCAAAGTAGATGTTTACAGACAATACATTAACTTTAATCAACGCGATTTGCATTAAAAAAATAAATACACTCTAAAGGCGCTTCCTCACTGGGAGTAATGTAATAATCCGAAATTCGATTTGAGCATACAATACTGCCTCACTGACCGATGAGCTTTCCTGTAATCTAACATTCAAAGACTGGATTTTTAGCATTACGTTATATTACTGCCTTGTGTAGGTACTCTCCAGACTAATTCCAACCACGGCGGCTAATCTTAATGCAGACTAGCCAAGTACGCAGGAGATATTTTAGTATACAAGTGTGTGCGTAAACACAGGTGCATTCTCTCTTACCTCACTCTCATAGTCCGATGGAACGGTAATCCGACACAAACGGGGAGAGATCAGGCGCAGGAACAACGGCTTTACGAGCTTTCCGAGGCACTAGAGTGTCACACTAGTAACTTCCAAACTCCAGGCTGTTACTGAGAAATTCCTAATGGAATAACCGAATGACACTCTTTGCCCGACCTGGGAATCGCACCCAGGACCCCACGCTGAACAGTCGTGCTTGCTACTACGAGGCCAACGGGGCAGTGCCCTACTGATCCAGTGGAGTGAGCGCCTTAATATTGCAAATTATATTGTTACAGAAGCCGTACAATACCGTTCTGTAAGGAATAGAAGATAAAGCCTAAATTACTGCAAAATCTATCACTTTCTCATGAAATGTTACTGTTTTCTTCCATCTGACGGTTCCCATCTATAACACCGCATATTTGTTTCTCAACTTATACGTCATAATACTAAAAAATATTCCTTTTAGCTCTCTTTTCTTCTAGTACAGTTAGAAAGAGAGGTCTGAAAGCTTTCAGAATAAAGACGTCATTGTTATGTTAAATTAGGGCAGCTCCCAATTCAGTTCGTCGTCATATCGGTCCTTCTCTTCCAGGGGCGAGAAAAAGCTAGTTCTCGCGATCAAACCTGAAAAAAAAATCATTAACGTTAGAAAACATTACAAAAAATGTTAACCTAGATGTCTCACAATGAAATAAAAAATACTCTATGTGTTGTTTTTTTTTTAAACCTTTTTATGTCATTGTTTACATTGCCACATTGTTGAAATTTTACCAGTATTGGATATATTTACAAATACATAAACTCATATACACAAACAAGCAATCCCGCAACTACATGTAAGCCTCGTTAGCCTAGTGGTCCTAATCGCGACTGCTACGCTAGAGGTCTTGGGCTGGATTCCCAGGTCGAGCAAAAAGTGTTATTGGGTTTTTCTCGGAGTTAGGATTTATGCTCGGCTAATGGCAATAGGCGCACCCCCTATTACATGGGACCTAAACATACCGGCGAACTGTGGGTGTACGTTGTTACACCTCTGCCTAACTCTTCGGGTAATACGGCTTGATGGTATGAATGAAGGGTAAAACCATGAAAATTTTCAGGGGATTTTCAACTTTATCCCTTAAGCAAAACCCGTTGCAGATATCGACAATTTTAGAAACTACTTGTACCAGACTCAATACGATTATTAGGGACCATTTCCACTGACGGGAGCTTTCCATTTTCACACTCTAATAGTTATCCCCCACTATAACAAACACGGCAATAGCCCGGCCGGAATCGCCTCGAAAATCAAATAGTTAGCCACCAGCGCGCCGCCCGCCAACCGTCACCTTTTAATCTTGTCATTGTAATTTTTTTTTTATTACGATTTAAAGCTCTAACTTAAATGTCAATTCATGGCCTGTGGACGGTGAGCAATGGGTAGCTCACCGTCCTTACGTTGCATAACGACAGGCCGTGTCGACGGCGCGTTCGTGTTCCACGCGCGCCTCAAAGAGATGTCAGCAAAAGGAAGGGGCCACTGAGGGCCGATGCCTGCCGGGGCTGCGGGTTGTTCGCAAGAGATACCGCGCCCCCGGAACGCAAAGGGCACAAGAAGGAACATGGGTGGGTTTTAGTCAGTAAAAGTCTGACACTCCCTCCCGCCCCGCCCAGGGCGGGAGAAGTTATTTGATGATTTCCCACCCACCAAAAAAAAAAAAAAAAATGTCAATTCATTTGCTGTGTTAGCAAACTTATTCTCCCATTTTTTTTTATATTTTAAAGCTGATTGATTTTTATTCTAATATAAGCATACATTTTGGTTATATTTGATAGTAAATTGGCATGTTAAATTAATTTGACGTGATTATTTTCTTATTGAGAGACTGGGCTTAGTTCCTTTTGGCAGGACTAAGCTCAATTGCTCTATAAAATTTAAGTAATTCAAGCGAAAATATATAGGCAACTTTACTGGTCAATGAACACGGTCTCCTAAAGTTCGAAATACAATCCATAGTAGGCTTTATCCCGAACAAGAACCCGATGCATCCATGATATTTCAGCGTGCGGGTTTTAATCAAGCCATTTGTTAATCAAACGGTTCGTCGGGATAAAATAAATCCGTTCAACTGTGTACCTACGAATTGTATTGAATATAACAAGCTTTTGTTCGCTCTAGTTGTATTAAATTCGGGTAAAATCCTGCCCAGTGAATCGGTGTGTTAAATCAATTTGGCTTACATCTTTATCACATCTTTATTTTATTTTATTTAACTAGCTTTTGCTCGCGACTTCGGGCAGACGCTGATGAAGTTGTGGAATAAAAAGTTGCATGTGTTGGTTTCTTGGGGTTCAAACTTATCCCGTACTAAATGTCATCAAAATCAGTTCAGTGGTTTAGTCGTGAAAGCGTAACTGACAGACAGAGTTACTTTCGTATTATACATAAACATACATATGTAAACTCACGCCTTTTCCCCATGGGGGTTGGCAGAAAACACAGAACGCCGTTTGCTACGATCCTTACATAGTTCTTTCGCCTCGTCCACGTTCATACATCGGGTCATACAAGCACGCCGGTTACGAGTACTGCGCACTTGACTTTTTTGAACAACCTCACCAAAAAGGTCGGGTCCGTGGCTTAGGCCCCCAGTGGTTGACGCACCTGTGGCCGAGGGTAGGTCTTTCTAGGGCATCCCCTACCGGCGTTGCATTTATATAGGTATTTTTAAGTCTTTTTATTTTTATTCAAATCTTAGAGACTCTTAGTTTTCTGCAAATTGTACTTCTACAACCGTATAATAAACGAAAAAACATTTTAAATTAAAAAAGTCAAAAATAGAACATAAAAAAACACTACACATTTGTCAACTGTTGCTTGCCAGGTTGGACGGAAATTGGAAGGCAATTAAAAATAATGAACCTAACAAAGACATACCGGAAAGTACCCCGGCTCCTATCGCCAGACCCAATGTTGTTGCCAGAGCAATCAGCTGATATACTGCCTGCATTCCTACGGTCCTCGGAAGAGCGGCCACCTGTGCAAAAATAATGAAATTCAATAACACTCACTTCACAATTATTGGGAATATTAAAGTGTTTTTGTTTTTTGTCGACCGACTATCCATATTATTTTGTACTTTTTTTTAGGGATGGGAAATCATTAAATGACTTCCCCCATTCTGAGTGGAGCGGGAGGGAGTGTCAGACTTTTACTGACTGAAACCCATCCATGTTTCTTCTTGTGCCCTTTGCGTTCCGGGGGCACGGTATCTCTTACGGACAACCTGCAGCCCCAGATTATTTATACTACCTATTATTTTTGTAACAAAAATAACCTTATAATAACGTCACAACTCTTCACTTTTCAAAATTTTATTTCTGCAAAATGTTTTTACATTCAACATAATTCACCTGAAGAGCATACCTACTTGTTGAGTAGGTACTACATGAAATAGGCCTGTGGACTTATTTTGCGGTTTAGTAGTATTAACCATTCTACTGTGTTGTAATTTGTAGCATAATGCTGACACTATAGTGCTAGTGACGCTATAGCGTTTACAAAATTATAAAGCTTTTAAATAATAATTATGGTAAACTTCGGTTTCAAATTCATTACAAATTATAGTTTTAAATCGACTTTAATTAATAACAATCACAAAAAATATAATTAAACGATGTTTATGATAAATTTGCGACTCATGTCATTAAAAATTATGGTTATATAGCGACTTTAATTAATAATAATAATAAAAAAATAATTATAAATTTTCCTTAAGTAATAATTATGATAAACTTCGGCCTCGGATTCACCAAAAATTATAATTAAAAAGCGACGTTTATGACTTACACCGTCATTACTTACGTCATTGACTTCAGTTACAGCCGGGAATATGGACCCTAACTCGGCGCCATAGGTGTCAGCACTGGCTAGAGCGGCGAACAGCACGGAGAGAAGACCGGAGTACAATCCAGGCATTCCGTGAAGGTTGTTCACACCACATGTGTCTTGGATGCCTATTTTTGCCAACACTGGCTGCATAGAATAAAAACAAAAAGTTAGTAAGTACCTACCTACTTGTGGGAAAAGTCCGAAATTCAAATACGGTTGAATTACACACATCTATCTCAATACTAACATTATAAAGTGGGTTTTAATTTGTGTTTTTGTTTGTAAGAGGTAAACTCTTGAACGTCTGGTACGATTACAAATTTTTTCAATGATAAAAACTACTTTATTGCAGAGTATCATAAGGTATGATTTAGGGTACGATGGCCGTTGATGAGGACGAAGTCGCACTCAGAAGCTAGTTCTTAATAATGGATGAGTTAGTTTCGCCGCGGTTCCTTGTTGGGCAAAAAACAACGTTTGTAACCGCACAGTATAGCGGGTTGTACGGTCAAAGCAGATGATGTGGTGAAGTATTAACTTCTTGCAAATAGAACCAAAAAACTTCTAACTGAGTTGTAGCGACATCTATCGCTCAGCATGCGAACTAACGTTGCCTAGATCGCGATATTAAAGTTTGTCGCAACAATTTCCATATACACAAAAAAATCCCGACAACAACCGTCGGGCAGTAGCCCGCCAGACACAACACCCGTCTGGTCGAAGGATCCTCCCTTTTCTACGGAGGATGAGAGACTTTACACCCTGTTTCTCATACCTCCAAAGAGTAATAGCAAAACAAGTAATAAAATTTAAAATTTTAAGTAACCCACGACTGAAGAAAAAAGATCCCTACCGTGGCTAACAAAGCAGTCCCAGAAACGGCTGAACCGATTTTAATAAAAACTATCTAAGAACAATCGCTAGAGAAACTGCTTTTGAAAAAAAAACCGCATATAAAACGGTTCTCCCGTTTAAGAACTACGGTGCTATAGACAGACACACAGACCCGTCAAACTTATAACCCCTCTTTTTGAGTCGGAGGTTGATTAAAAAGAACAAAAATATATCCTCAAAAAATATGAAAAGAGACTCTCTTCTCTTTTTTTTTGAGGATCCAATGAAAGTACATACATAAACTCACGCCTTTTTCCCATGGGGGTAGGCAGAAACCACAGAACGCCACCTGCTACGATTCTTACATACTTCTTTCGCCTCGACCACGTTCATACATGTGTTCTTACAAGCACGCCGGTTACGAGTACTGCGCATACGACCTTTCTGAAGAACCCCACCAATAAGGTCAGGGTAGGTATTTCTAGGGCGTCCTCTCCCGGCGTTGCCACTCACATCTGCCACATAAATCCCTTTCTTTAATCGCCTTTCACTCATCCTCTCAACATGACCGAACCATCTAATGAAAATTATCATCCTTGTTTAAATACATACAAATAAGTAGTTCGATTTTTACAGTAGGTCACGAGTTACATAACGTTATAAATATGTCACAATATCACACCTACAAAATTCAATAACATATTTTTGCTCCCGACTGTCCCAAAAAAAACCGAACACACAAACCTACACAGTTAAATAACGGTAGAAATACGAAAATTCAGTAAATGAAATCGCAAGAAGGCAAACTGCCAAAAGATAGAAAATACAGGTAAAACGAACATAAACTGTCAGACAGCTCAACAAAAGTTCTTAAATACTTAAAATAGTCGCTGTCCATAGATATCGGCTACCCTGAGGGACTTTCAGATTTCAACAAAGTTTCTTACAAAAATATTATCTACTATAAAGCACTCGTTCCATCGCGGGCGGTTAGCTAGGAGCGAGTAAATCTAGAAACTTGAAACTAGTTGGCGAGCAGCGAGTTCCGAAAGTTTTGTTGTGTTGTTTACTCGCGTTACTCGCCCGGCTACCACCACTTGTATGTCTATAATAAACAAGCGGGAATCTCACGGCAAGTTCAGACCGCCAAGCTAGCATCGCTAAACTCGGTTTTTTGTTAGTACTTGTTCTGCGATAATCTATTGGAAGGGAGTTCTCGCTGATAGTGTGAACAATCAGGGATCAAAAATGTATATAATCTATTAAAAGTATACTGAGCGACAAAATTTTCGATAGTTATCCGCTTTTTCGCCGGCGGTGGGACTGGTGCTTTAGGTTGCCTATCCACTAGACAAGATCAATATAGCTAAGCGTTTTAATTTTCTTGTGCGAAACCCTAATCCTTTTTATAAAATAAAAGTAGCTTAAGTTACTCCTTAAAATACCAGCTATATACTTTTGAAAGTTCCGTCAAAATCGCTTTAGTCGTTTCGGGCATTAGCCGGAAGAAACAGATAGAGAGACAAAAAAATAATCGTTTTTTTATGTTATAAATAAGCATTTCGCGAAATGCTGTATTTTTGATATTGCAAACAGTCACTTCAATTTATTTATTTGTATAGAAATACATATCAAACATATCCATCGCTACGCTTAGCACATCTTTAGAGGAAACGTAGCCTAACACTTGAGACATTTTCACGAAACTTCTCTCTAATTTCGTCTCCAGATAGTCAAAACTTTGTTCTTTCATAGTCTTAACGACATTTTGTGGGAATGTAGGCGTGTATTGGGGAAATTACCAGATTCTTTTAGGCTACACAGAAATACTTTGGCAAGAAACTTAGACTAGGACAGCATTTCTCAAACTCAGCGAATATTGGACGGGCCTTAAAAAAAATTTTAAATTTCTTTGGATGGCATACAAGCCGACGGCCCATCTGATGTTAAGTGGTCACCTCTGCCTATAGACATCTGCAATACCAAAGGCCTTGCAAAAGCGTTGGCATCCCAGAGACAAAGTTGAAACGGCTCATGTGCCTGTAATTTCACCGGCACCCTTTAAACCGGAACATAGCAACGCTGCTTTGCGGCAGAAATAGGTATGGTGGTATTTGTTTCCCGGACGAGCTCTTTTACAAAGAGCTCTACTACTGTTAAAATGACAAGACAATGATAAAAATTGTAAATACATCATTCTGTTCGAACAGCACAATTGAAACAGCTCTCTCGGAGTTCCAAAGTAAGGTGTTTTTGGGTGGGTAGGGGTCCATATAACTTTGAGAACCACTGGTCTAGGACATTAAGTGAGTAGGGTGTCTGTAGTTTGAATGTTTGAAGTTGAGTTTTAAAACATTTACACTATCTACAACACCAGTTTTAATTCGTTATAGATCTTTCAGCGGGTGAAAGTACTCATGAATATTAACTACTTTTATTACAGGACCTACTCTGAAATGCATACCATCACGCCTGTATTCCCCGAAAGGTTAGGCAGAGGTGTACCAATGTACACAGACAGTTCGTCGGTATGTTTAGGTCCCAAGTAATAGGGGGCGAGCCTATCCTAGGCACAAATCGGAACTTCGCGCTGCTACTGAGAATTTCATAGAAAAACCCAATAACACTTTTTGCTCGACCTGGGAATCGAACCCAAGACCTCTAGCGTAGCAGTCGCGCGTAGGACCACAAGGCTAACGAGACAGTCAGATTTAAATTCTGTAAGTAATGGACATCTTGGTCTTGATACTTACAGTAAGGTATCTATACCCCAAAACGCTGATGATGGCAGCGCCAATTCCAATAGCTATCGCTATGCCAGGCCCGATGAACATGTTGGCCACAGCACCTATGGCTACTCCACCAGCCAGGGTCGAGTTCTGAATGTGCACCATGTCCAACTTCCCAGGTTTGTGGCTTACTGCTGCGGAGAGCACGAACGTTGTCACCTGGTAGAAGAAATAGAAAACTAATGAATAGTCGTGATACCCTAATGGTATTGGCGCCCGCCTCTCATGGTGCACAAGTGTTCCCTCATTCTCATAGTCCGATGGGACGACCAGGTCATGACTGGGGAGAGATCAAGCGCAGAGCCGACGACTGAACGTGTTTACCGAGACACAGGGGTGTTACACCACCAACTTCCAAACTTCTGGCTGCTACCGAAAAATTCGAAATGGAAACACTTAATAATACTTATTGCCCGACCTGGGAATTGAACCCAGGACCCCACGCTTAGCAGTCGCATTTGCGACTATGAAACCAAAGGTGCAGTCAATTTACGAGTACTTTTACTCCCATAATTTCCACTTTTACAAGCAATATTAGGTACATACCGTGCATGAAGCTAAAGACAAGTAAGTGTTGATAATTGCCCTTTGATACTCGGCATCTGAGTTGGCAAGCCCGGAGTTGAATGATGGCCAGTAAATCCATAGGAAGATGGAACCTGTGGGGAATTAAACCAAAATGTTCATCATTACCGTAATAATTAGTGGCCAATGAAATGTGCAATACTGGCTAGTGCCCGCGACCTCCCCGGAGGCTCGCCCCCTATTACATGGTACATAAACATACCGGCGAACTGTGGGTGTACATTGGTACACCTATGCCTAACCTTTCGGGGAATACAGGCGTGATCTACGCAGATTTCAGAATAAGGCCAAAGTAGTAAATTATTCCTCGGGAACACAAAAACGGGATAAAAAGTAGTCTATGTGCTATTCCAGACTGTTATACAAAGTTATTTAGAAGTCAACTAGTTGAACAATATTATTATTTTATATAATCAAAGAAGTCTTTGATATTATAAAAACTGTTATACAAATGTTAATTATGCTTGTTATAATTTGCACGCTTATTAAAAGCAAAAATATAAAGCTATGTTGCTCTAAGTGTATTGTACTTATCCATCTTTGTGTGACAAGTTTTCATGAAAATTAATATTATTCCATTGTATTCTAATAAATGATTCAATTAGTAATTTTAAACATAAAAATGTATGTGTAATACCATCACACCATGACGCCTGCATTCCCCGAAGGGTTATGCAGAGGTGTACCAATATACACCCACAGTTCGCCAGTATATTTAGGTCACATGTAATAGGGGGCGAGCCTATTGCCATTAACTGGGCACAAATCCTAACTACGAGGTGCTAATGAGAATTTCATAGAAAAACCCAGTAACGCTTGTGCCCGACCTGTTAATCGAACCCAAGACCTCTAGCGTAGCTGTCGCGCTTAGGACCACTAGGCTAATAAGGCAGTTATATGTAATACCACAGGACTTAAACACTCTTAAAACAAAACAGCAAACTATTTTAGTTTCTTTCAACTCAAAACATTTGTAGAACAATAAAACCTATTTTAAACACAGTCAAGAATTACATAGTACTACATATGTAAAAATAAAAAACAAAACAAACGGCAAAGTACTTGTGAAGATCTGCAAGTAGTTTCAGGAGCAATCGAGACGAATCTAGGTCATTCTGTCACTACGAGGATAATGGAGCGAACCGAGGCGCGAACACTTTCAATAATATTAAAAGACACTTTTACGAAAGCTTAGCTAGATGGCACATGGCAGCTGCATTACTGGCAGTTTAGAAAGTTAAAATGAATAAATGGAGCATACTTTTCGTGCATTTTTAAAAATAAATCATTAACTTAAAATTTTACAACATAAACTATTCATATTTAACTGCCTTGTTAGCCTAGTGGTTCTAAGTGCGATTGCAACGCTAGAGGTCTTGGGTTCGATACCTAGGTCGAGTAAAGTGTTATTGGGTTTTCCCATTAGCAACTGCTCAGTAGCACGTCGAAGTTTGGAAGTTAGTGGTGTGACACCCCCGTGCTTCGGAAAGCACGTGAAACCGTTGGTCCCGGCTATCATTCGTAGATCTTTGATAGTCGTTACGGATAGTCAGAAGCCAGGAAGTCTGACAACCAGTCTAACCCAGAGGTATCGTGTTGCCCAGTAATTGGGTTGTGGAGGTCAGATAGGCAGTCGCTCCATGTAAAACACTGAGAAAAACCTTGTGAGTAAAAATAGACGCATAATTAATATGCTTGAAAACGACAATAGGCCTTGAGCAAGCCTGGTGATCAATGTTCGTACCTTCTCTATACGAGAAGAGGCCTTTGCCCTGCAGAGGGTCAATGATATATGCTGGTATTTTTAATTAGATAGATCTGAAAGTAATGCATACGTACCAATCATAGCAGTAACATCAGATGTATAAGTGGGTCCATCCAATGCAATAGTATCCTTTGGAAGCGGTTCAATTGATTTCTTCATTCTCATTGCCGTGCTCACTCCTAGACCGAAGTATGCTCCGTACGTGTGAATGCCTATGGAGCCACCTATGTCAGCAACCTGAAAACAAAAGCATGTTAGGAACCCGAACATTTAAATTTTCTTTTGTTTTTAACGTACTTCGAAAAAGGAAGAGATTATTACGCCCGGTCGTAAGCAAATGATTAGGTAATTGACAATAACGCATCGTGGCAACAAATAAGGTTCAAAATAGCGATACGTTTGATGTTAGTTGAATCGGATAACTACAAAAATAACAGTAATCGAAGTTTTCTTTAAATTGTGAAAAAATTACACGGCTCAGTGGAATAATTTATAGGTATGTCTTTAGTTCATGAAATTCCCTATAATGTCATTACATAAAATTACGCTAAAAATTTTGAGATCAATGCGACGAAAAAACTTTTTGTACGCTCTCCTTAACTATTTTATTTAACTTTTTTACCATGATTGTACTTTAATTAAATATTTCTTCTAGGAAAGTGTTTTTTTTTCAATCCTTGACAATACACTCAATTTTTTCAGGCTTGTAATATGTACCAATACGCCAGACCATGAGACAAAATATGTGTTTTATGGTGTCCTGTATTCGGATAGCCCCTTAACACGTGACAATTTAACCAATTTTAAAGGATTATGTTTGTGTTTGTGAGAGGTTATCTCTGGAAATACTGAACCGTTTACAAAAAAAAAAACACTGAGAGAAAGCTACGTTATTCCCGAGTGACATAGGATGAAAATGTTTTATGGTATACTTGACTTCTACACGGATAAAGTTTAGAACAGAAGCTAATATAAGTTTAAAATTAATTCCTGTTAAAACATACACATTATATTTTTAAATATTTTGAAATTATAACAATGTATGATAGACCGCAGTGTAAATGAACTAAATAAATAATTACACAGTTAATTCAATCGCCACAAAACAGTCCGCCCCTGATCGGACCCGGTGCAAAGGTGTCCATAACACTCGCCGTGCCTTGCTGAATAGTGATGGGATAATGTTTAATAATTATATTATCATTCTCAAAGGTTTTATTTTTTACTCTTAAATTTAAATTATGAAGCTATATTGATTATTATTATTTAATAAAAATGTTTATAAAATATTTAGTTAGTTCACAAAATAATACGACATCTAGGCGTTCTATAAGAACCGCATTACTTATAAGCAAGTACTCAGTCATAAACATGTTTATTACAGCTCTGTTTTGTAAACAATTAGCAGAAAATATGTCACTCACGACTTACTTTAGCAAGCAAACATAGCCTTCGAGAATAAGGGCTTATGTTTGTATGTGATATTAACCAGATTATTGTCAACCGGACACAAATTCAGACTTGGGGTGTCTACAGGCAAATTTATTAGGAAAAATCCCATTATCACTATAACCATCTACCTGCCGCCTCTAGGGTTCAGTCTTGTATCGCACATACAAAAACTCACGCCTTTTTCTCATGGGGTAGACCGAAACCACAGAACGCCACCTTTTACGATCCATACATACTCCTTTTCGATCGTCTACGTTCATACATCTGGTCATACAAATACGCCGGTTACGAGTACTGAGCACCCGACCTTCTAAAGAACCTCACTAATAAGGTCAAGGTAGGTCTTTCTAGGGCGTTCCTTCCCGGCGTTGCAACTCACATATGCCGCACAATACAATAACAGTTCAACAGCTGAATGTACGACAAATCAAAAAAGCGCGACATTTAAAAAAAATAAGATTGTATATTTCTTTTTTGATTATTGTAATGATTGTTGATATTTGTTGTTTTGTAATTATTCGCTATATTATTTATTCTAAACTCTGCTGTTTCTGAATATATCCTTAAGAGAGAACCTATCGCCTCCTTCTGCGAGGCAGTAATGCTTGAGAAGGAGGCGGCGGGACGGTTGAGACAGCGGTTCTCCCGTCCCAGCCGCCGCGGTAGACGCTCCGGACGTCGGGAGCCGCGAGACGACTCCCGGCCACCGTAGATACGGGCCTGTGGACGGTGAGCAATGGGTAGCTCACCGTCCTTACGTTGCATAACGACAGGCCGTGTCGATGGCGCGTTCGTGTTCCACGCGCGCCTCAAAGAGATGTCAGCAAAAGGAAGGGGCCACTGAGGGCCGATGCCTGCCGGGGCTGCGGGTTGTTCGCAAGAGATACCGCGCCCCCGGAACGCAAAGGGCACAAGAAGGAACATGGGTGGGTTTTAGTCAGTAAAAGTCTGACACTCCCTCCCGTCCCGCCCAGGGCGGGAGAAGTTAATTCATGATTTCCCACCCACCAAAAAAAAAAGTTTGGGAAATACAAGCAAGTGATGTAGCAATACAAACCTTATAAATATCTGTCATAATGTACATATTGACACAGCCGACAGCTGCCTCTACGATAGATATGAAAAGCAACTGGGTACCACTCGCGAGTCCCAATAGAGCTCCAAACGTGATGAGGACAGTTGCTGACATTATATCAGCCTCTGAGGACAAAAGTACATGAAATAAGTACATGAAGAACGTAAGTGAATAAGCTCACGCGTTTGCCCGTGGGTAAAGCAGACATGTCTTCAGAACGACACGTGGTACTAATACGCTCCTTACATACCCGTCTCGGTTCGTCTAGGTTACTTCATGGTAATGTTGTCGCGAAATTCACATACGTGGTTTGAATCGATAAAAAAATATGATAAAATAATTAAAAAAAAAAAATATTCGATGATTTCGGGGTCAACGACTTTTAGTAATGTATTACTGTGAAAATATGATTAGTTTAAAATATCTTTTTTTAGTGTCCCGCTGCAGGGCAACAGCCTCTTCCCATACACAGAAGGCACGAGCATTGATCACCAAGCTTGCTCAAGGCGGATTGACGATTTCTGACTTACATTAATTTATTTCCAGGTTTTAATACGATGTTTTTCTTCACCGGTATCAGCGATGACCAAGATGTTATATTCATTACGTTTTTTCTCGTCACTGTCTGTGAAGCTTTACCAGCTAATTTAATTTAGAACACTCGCTACCGAGGCACGTTCAGTAATACCATTCCGGCAAACTAATTTGAGCAATAATCTTGTAAAATCCTAAAGGTCAACGTACTGAAAATCAACATCTGCCTAATTCAATTTCGCTTGCGCCAAAAGAAAATCCAGTTAAACACAAAATGGTAATTGAATTTAAAACAATATCAAAACATTTGGACGATGCTTTAAAAGCTTTCTTTTGTGAAAGAGAATACAGAGGAAATTGAGCATTTAAAATTTTGCCTTTATCAAAATATTAAAGACAGGAGCCCCACGTTATTGTTAGATACAATAATAATTATTATTTGTTTCAAATAAACTTTAGAGATTGAATGAAGTACGAAGTCTTAGAAAGCAATTGAAGAGTTTACTCTTTTGTTTAATCAATTCTGTGGGTAATTGGACCCCTTCGAAGATACAGATTTTATAAATTCATTTTATTTTGAATAAAATTGAATAGTTGACCCCATCAATCATTTCACTCTTTATGAAGCTGTCAAAACGCGTTTCCACAATAGATTTTAAATGGTATAAGCAAGTAGAGACGTTACTTATTTGCCATCTGTTTATTTCAAAACCACTAAATATCTAATTTTCGCAAGGTAAAGCAAAAGTAGTTTTTAAAATGTTTTTTTTTAAGGAAGTTGTGTCTAGTTGCTTATTGTCAAGTATGCTTAACAAGTTAAGACTTATAAAAATATAATAAAGTATAATAATTATTATTTACACTCACCCAACAAAGATTTCTTCGTGATCAGTATTTTCCCGTCTTTCATGTGGAAGGCACTCTGGCAAAAAAGGCCCCATTGTATGATCAAGGCAGCCAATAACCAATTGTACCCCAGGGCGCTGTAGCAGTACTTCTTCAGGAAAGTCATGAGGTAAGCGAAACCGATGAATATCATTACGTGAGTGTCTTCGAAGCCTGAAACACGAAAACAATACATTATGAATAACGAAACAGTTTTTAGAGTATTGATTAATAACCGGTGTATTCTGTAAACAATTCGAATGAAGAGAACTTGAGGTGAGTTCTCATATCACCTGAATAGCTATTAACAGCTCACCTCTAGCTCATTTCACCTTAATCAACGAAGGAGGTTTCTATAGAATAGTGACGCTGATGATCGGTTTAAGACCTCGTGGTGAATAATTTAAAAATGCAATAGATAAGATATCTTGTACGATTAAAAGAGGATGTAGTGACAAAAGTTGAAAAGAGGATGCTTAGATTATCCGGTCATGTTGAAAGCATGAGTGAAAGGCGATTAGCAAATGAAATTTATACGGTAAATAAGGCAACGCCGGTACACACCTTAGAAAAACCTACTCTGACCTTATTGGTGCAATTCTTCAGAAAGGTTGGGTGCGCAGTACTCGTAACCGGCGTGCTTGTATAACTAGATGTATGAACGTGGAAGAAGTATGTAAGAATCGTAGCACGTGGCGTTATAGTGTATGCGTATGTAGGTATCTTATTATAATTAGCGTAACACATAGAGAAATGCCTGCCTAAATACAAAAATCCTTTATAATTTTTAGCCCGAAAAGTCGACATGAAACTTTTATTATTTATTCAAAAACGTTCAACACTAAAAATAAAATGGCAATAAAAATAAATTTACGACTCTCACTTATTGAACTTTCCTATTATTTTGCTTTTTAAATGTTCCAAATATACACATTACGAACTTCATCACGCATAAAGAGAACAAAACATCGACCCTTTATATCTCTCTCTCTGTTTTTTTTTTTTCCCCAACAGTAATTGTTAGAATGTCAAATGAAAAATTGCAAATGAAATTACACAATTCATTGTTTTCTGGCACAGAATGGACCCCTGGAGTATAATGGGACTTAAAATGGATATATAGAACGTGAAACGTTTGTGTACTATTTATAATACTTATAATATTTTTTTTATTTTATGGCCTTAATCTTTTTTCCGCTGGCGTGGTATTCGAATGTTGTAACATACCATCACGCCTGTATTCCCCGAAGGGTTAGGCAGACGTGTACCAATGTACACCCACAGTTTGCCGGTATGTTTAGGTCCCATGTAATAGGGGGCGAGCCTATTGCCATTAACCGGGCACAAATCCTAACTCCGAGCTGCTACTGAGAATTCCAAAGGAAAACCCAATATCATTTTTTGCTCGACTTGGGAATCGAACCCAAGACCTCTAGCGTAGCAGTCGTGCTTAGAACCACTAGGCTACCGAGGCAGTTAGAATGTTGTATGGGAAATTAAATAGAGATTGACTGAACACTGATTATCATAATTATTATGTTATTTTTTTATAGAAAGTAATCCTTCAAATCTTGTGAGTATGCTGAATTGGTGAAGATTCAAATGTTATAACTATTTTATTATGATCCCAAAATAACTCGGTCTGTTTGTCTGTCTGATATGCTTTCACTAAACCACTTAACTAATAAAATTTGGTACGGGGTTAGTTTTAACCCCAAGAAAGGACAGAGGCTTTTTCGGCAACTTCTTCTGCGTCTCTGATAACCGACATTCAAAACCTAGTTTTATATAAATAAAAGCGAAAAGTAACTCTCTCACTGAGTAAACAAGAAATCACGATAACCATTTGACCTAAAGCTGAAATTTTGTAGTTAGGTAGTTTATAGGTAGGAGACGTCAGCTAAAAACGGATTTAGCTTTGAATTTCACAAGGATGAAGATGAAGTCCTGAATAAAAGCTAGTTAATTCTAATTTTATTAAGAACAAAGTCGATAGTTATGAATATGGCATCGCCCCCTATTACATGGGACCTAAACATACCGGCGATCTGTGGGTGTATATTGTTACGCCTCTGCCTAACCCTTCGGGGAATACTGACTTTAATTGCAGAATAAGTACGCTGAAGTGGAAGTGGGCCAGTCATGTCTGCAGACGTATAGACGGTCGGTGAAGAGGACAGTTGTTAGAGTGGGGACCACGTTTAGGCAAAAGTAGTGTGGGACGCCTTGCTGCACGGTGGTCCGACGATTTAAAGAAGGTGGCGGGCAGAGGATGGATGCGGGCTTCCCAGGACAAGGATAGTGGGCGCTCTTTGGAGGAGGCCTACGTATAGCAGTGGATGGCTGTAGGCTGATATGATGATAGTAGATCACTTAAAGAACATGCCATATTTTCTTTTTAATCCATTCCTAAAGAGCTTCAGTAACTAAACAGATATTGTCGCAAATAAAAATAAACAATACTGCCTATAAAATACGATTGTTTTTAATTAAATTGCATCTACTAACAAATTATCAATGGGCTTTTAAGTAACAGAATTCGATAACAAAGACTACATTTATATTGTTATCGGCCCATTTGACGTACTACAATTATTACTCGGCTCTTGAAGTCCTGGGACACTCCAATTAATATGAGAATAATTGGAATCTTTGTTGGTAAAAAAAATTACTACTAATTAGAGTAGGTATCTTTTATTGTTTTGATATATTGTGGTTTTATTGTCCCAGCGGTTGGTGAAATGAATGTTCTTAATATATACTTTAATTAACCTCTAAATTCTCTAAATGATTGAGGATTCCGTTTGGTTTTTATCTACCTTATTATTATGGAAGAGCCTATCTACCTTACCTACCTACATACAAAGTAGGGAAATTCTTTATAACATATCATCACGCCTTTATTCCTCGAAGGGTTAGACAGAGGTATATCAATGTACATCCACACTGCTGGTATGTTTAGGTCCCATTATTAGCGATCTAATAATAATTATGCTTATGCTGAAAATTCTTTATATTCTATTGTAAAGTGTTTAACTTCATTTTATTTTTATTGTTAACTTACTCTATTAGCTTTGAAGCACGATTTTGTAGCATGCCTTTCATAAGAAGTACCTCGAGTTCAATCAGAAGTGCGTCGAATGTGAGATGCTTTCACCAGCTCCTAAATCAATGGAATTTAATCCTTTGCTATCAGTAACTAGAGTGCATTCAGCTTTGCTAAGAATTTCGTATACAAAGCAAATCGTGAATGGCTATGCAAATATCTAACAATAGTGTTACTCTGGAAAGTTTTCGCTCTGAATTTAGGTGAAGTGAGTTTAACGTGAGTTGTCATTCTACGATGCTGTGGATTGACAGCTCACTTTAAGGTCACTTCACACAAATTCGTCAAGGGAAATTTTAACAGAATAGTACCTACAAGCGAACCGAACTAATCCAGTAAAAACAAAAAATGTAATATAATATCCCATTTCAACCTTTTCCGTGCATTTACATAAATATATGAAAAAGTTATAACGAAGTTGGTGCCGGCTTTGAATCACTTTTCTTATGTGTGAAAGAAGACAAAGATATATTAGCTTCCAATGTACTTTCTAACAAGGTAGATACCTCTTACTTTGGATCATCATAAAACCGAAAAAGGATTTTATGTACTCTTTAGCTTCAGCCCGTGATTTTGTCTGAAGTTTAGAATTAAGTCAGATTCCTGATCACATAATATCATTGACGTGACTCAAAAGGCTGTCCTTATAAAATAATAATAATAACCTTTATTTCAGGCAACTAAGGCCCATAAAACACATTACATATATAACCATAAGAACAATAAGTATAAACGAATATATATACCTAAAACCACATATATAACTTATATATATAACTTAAAAATACTGCACACGAAGACAAGGCTGAACATAAATGCTGCATGTCGAACGACAACTGTCTAAGTATCACGGTTCATAAGATACAGCCTGATGACAGACGGACGGACGGTTGGACAGCGGAGTCTTAGTAATAGGGTCCCGTTTTACCCGTTGGGGACGGAACCCTAAATATGACTAAGCAGGAACGCGGCAGAACACGAAGGAGATGGCAGGACGACTTAATCGGGTTCCTTGAGAACTGGTAAGACGTAGCGCAGTATGCTATAAATGGAAGAAATGGAGCAAGGCTTTTGCCCAGCAGTGGGACTGTACTAGTACTGTAGTAGTTATATTAACAAACACAAACCATCAAGCCTGTATTCCCCGAAAGGCTTTGTTTTTTTCCAATGTACACCCACTGTTCGCTGTTTGTTTTATGTCCCATGTAATAGGGGGCGAGACTATTGCCATTAACCGGGCACAAATCCTAACTCCGAGCTGCTACTGGGAATTTCATAGAAAAACATAATAACACTTTGCTCGACCTGGGAATCGAACCCAAGATCGCTAGCGTAGGAGTCGCGCTTAGGACCAGTAGGCTAACGAGGCAGTTATAATAATTAAAAAAAACTAATATAAATATACAATCACTTGGGAACAAACGGATTGAGCATATCTCTACTCTATTTTTGCTGACCCTTATAAAGCTAAGAATACAGTCCAATTCAGAAAATCATTACATTTTTTTTACAAACCCAACATTTTCTTAGCTACTAATACCCTTACGTTAGCATATTTTTTGTACAATGACAAACATTTCTCCTTTGTTAAGAGAACAATCATCCCTTATTATTTCTATATACGTATCATTCGATAGCACACAATATAATTCTATCAAGCCAGACTATTATACGGACTTAATAATAAAAGATCGGCAAAATTTGGAGAAATTAATAATGTTATCTTTAAAATAATAATACAGCAATAGTATTGTTGCGTCGGCGGATGGTGTTACGTAGCTGAATTTTGGGCCAAACATAAAATTAAAAACTTATTTTCTTTATTCATTTCATCATCATCTACTTAGCCTTATCCCAACCAAGTTGGGGTCGGCTTCCATTGTAACCGGATGCAGCTGAGTACCAGTATTTTACATGGAGTGACTACCTATCTGACCTCCACAACCCAGTTACTGGGCAACACGGTACCTCTTGGTTAGACTGGTTGTCAGACTTCCTGGCTTCTGACTATCAGTAAAGAGACTGTCAAAGATCTACGAATGACAGCCGGGACCAATGGCTATACGTGCTTTCCGAGACATGGGGGTGTCACACCACCAACTTTCAAACTCCGGGCTGCTACTGAGCAAATCCTAATGGAAAAATTCGAAAACACTTTTTGTCCGACTTTTAGTCACGCTTGCGACCACGAGACCAACGGGGCAGTTTATTTAATTTTATTTATTCATTTATATTCTTTTATTTGCCATCGATACGCTAAGACGAAGAAGATTATTGTCTCGCCGCTGGGCAAAGGCCTCTTCTCATACAGAGAAAGCACAAGTATTGATCACCACGCCACGCTAGCTCGAGGTAGATTGGCGATTTCAGATTTCCTCAAGATGATTCTTAACCCCCGTCGCGTTTCGGGAGGTTCCTGCACCTCATCGGGCGGGAGGAAACGTCCGGGTGTCACCATTGTGTGGATCGCCCCGAGGACACGGTGGAGCACACCGTGGCGGTATGCCCCGCTTGGGCGGAGCATCGCCGAGTCCTCGTGGCGGCCATCGGCGGCGGCGAACTCTCGCGTCCAGCCCTGGTGCAAGCCATGATCCGGAGCGAGAGGGAATGGGATGCAGTCGCCTCCTTCTGCGAGGCAGTAATGCTTGAGAAGGAGGCGGCGGGACGGTTGAGACAGCGGTTCTCCCGTCCCAGCCGCCGCGGTAGACGCTCCGGACGTCGGGAGCCGCGAGACGACTCCCGGCCACCGTAGATACTGGCCTGTGGATGGTGAGCAATGGGTAGCTCACCGTCCTTACGTTGCATAACGACAGGCCGTGTCGACGGCGCGTTCGTGTTCCACGCGCGCCTCAAAGAGATGTCAGCAAAAGGAAGGGGCCACTGAGGGCCGATGCCTGCCGGGGCTGCGGGTTGTTCGCAAGAGATACCGCGCCCCCGGAATGCAAAGGGCACAAGAAGGAACATGGGTGGGTTTTAGTCAGTAAAAGTCTGACACTCCCTCCACGCCCTACACGCCCAGGGCGGGAGAAGTTATTTGATGATTTCGCACCCCCCAAAAAAAAAAAAATATAAACCCCCGTCGCAAAAACGACGGGATGTTATAAGTTTGACGTGTCTGTGTGTGTGTGTCTGTCTGTGGCATCGTAGCTCCCAAACGCATGAACCGATTTTGATTTTTTGTTTGAAAGGTGAATTAGTCGGAAGTGTTCTTAGCTATGTTTGATGAAAATCGGTTCAGCCGTTTAATAGTTATCAGCTACTATGTTAGCTGCGTTAGTTTTCTTCATTATTCTTCGGTCGGAGGTCACTAAAAATTTTAAATTTCGTGTTTTTTTTTCACCGATGTCAGTGATGTCCCAGGTGGGTACTGTGAAGGTTGTTCACCGTATCAACCTGGCTGAAACAGTTTACGTCCAAACACTCAGTCGAATTCCATTTTGGAATTAGATTAGACAGTTTTTTATAAGTGAAGGCACTTGTTTGGCCACCTTTGAGTCAGTGACATCTCAATGAAAATTATATAATAAAGTTATCAAACGTTCCTGGCTTTAATTTATATAGTTGGAGCCCTATATTGAAGTACAATACGTCCCGGTACCGTGGTTTAACCGTAAGGGTGACCACAGTACACTTAAAAAGTAAATATTGTTGGACTCAACGATATGGGAATCTGTGATAGGAACTTTCAATACAGTGAGAGAATTATTTTTCCTTAAATAGAATAAACGTGTTGATCTTTAAGCTGATGTACAAACAAAATAATTACGACCAAGATATAACATTTCTCATTTCCTATCCTAGTCGCCAAATGATATATTTTGTTTTATTGTAGTCGTAATTAATTAACGTTAGCCTGACCGCTGGTAGATTGGACCATATTCCCGATACCGATGGTCTATTGTTTTTCCTGAATGAGCCAAAAGGAAGAAATTCCAGATTTTTATTTGGTCCCAACTGTTACGTAACAGAATTCTAGACTATTGGACTTTTTCAGTTTTTATTGATACTTCATGTTTTACGTAGTAGGGTTGTTTTTTATTTATAAAAATGTAGATGAATATGAAATGTATTTTTATGTTTCAGATTTCTCCATTATTATACTTCCTATAAATAAAGAAGAAAATAATATTGATTTCATCCACACGGATACCACAGGCACTATCATCAGTCACGAACAAATAATCCGGTTATTTGAAATGCACTAAGAACGTCGGCCGCCCCGACACATTTATTGATAACCGGTTCTGAACTCAATCCGGGTCAATGGGGGACTGCTTACGTCACGGCAACGGATATATATTGTTTGCCCGGGTTTTAATGGCAACATTATCGGGGAACAACATACTTAGAAAATAAGTGTTATTATCTCGTTTTTAATTAAAATGTATGAAAGTATTTTCACATTTTGAGAATTATAACGAGAAATTGATCATCATGCGAGCTGACTCCGTGTTTTTCGGATTCGCCGAATAAATTTAAGGGAGTCGCATATTTGCTCGTGAATACCTGATATGAGGTATCTAACTAAGTCTAGACTTAGACATTCTAGAATGGTGAGATAACCCAACAGAAAATGTCAGGTTTCCTCACGATAATTTCTTCAAGCCAAAGAAAAGAAGAATTATCTTTAACTACGCTGGTAATAAGTGGTTTAGTCGTGAAAGTATAACAGACAGACAGAATTACTTTCGCATTCAAATTATACTAGTGACCTGCCCGTGACTTCGTCCGCGTGGCTTATTCCACCCGCGTTAAGTTACGTCTTTCGTTACTGCTTCGCTCCCGTGGGTCGTAGCGTGGTGTTATATAGCCTATTTTACTCAGGCATAATGTAGCTATCTACTGGTGAAAAATGGTATTATCGGTCCAGTAGTTTCGGAGCCTATTATTTTTGTTTGTTTTATGTTTGTAAAGAAACATAAAACAAACAAAAATAATCTTTCCGCTTTTTAATATTACGGTAGATTAATAACATAACATAACATACCATCACGCCTGTATTCCCCGAAGGGTTAGGCAGAGGTGTAACAATGTACACCCACAGTTTACCGGTATATTTAGGTCCCATGTAATAGGGGGTCAGGCTATTGCCACTAACCAGGCACTAATCCTGACTCCGAGGTGCTACTGAGAATTTCATAGAAAAATCCAATAACACTTTTTACTCGACCTGAGAATCGAACCCAAGACCTCTAGCGTAGCAGTCGCGCTTAGGACCACTAGGCTACCGAGGCAGTGTAAACTAATATAGTATAGATTGCCAATCTCTATCGTGCGCCTATATATTGACGATGATCGACCTTTATAAGCCAATCAAAGCTTATCATTGAATTATATTTCTATACCTATCTCATAAAGTTAATGGTTATATGTGCTACATTAACAGATTATTGGAAATTCATTGATATTTATTACAATTCCGAGAAATGCCTGCCAACAAAGGTCATTAGACCCAATTGATTTGATTTCAAAAAAGGTGTTTTATTTGATTATCTATTATGATTTCATGGAATACTCAATATTGATTAGAGCAAAATTATTAGGTATTCTAGAAATTGTAGAGGTTACACTGCCCCGTTAGTCTCTCGATTTGGGGTACTGTGTTCGTTTCCAAGGTCACGCAAAGTATTATAGTTTCACCATTAGGATGTTTTTTTTGCAGCAGCCCGGTATTTGGAAAGTGGTGTTGCATATAAAACTGTTGGGCCAATGTTTAATCTATCCCCGGTCATGATGGCTTAACATTTCACTGGACTTTTGGAGGCATGAGAAACAGGGTGTAAAGTC
This sequence comes from Caradrina kadenii, assembly GCA_947462355.1. Classification (NCBI taxonomy): domain Eukaryota; kingdom Metazoa; phylum Arthropoda; class Insecta; order Lepidoptera; family Noctuidae; genus Caradrina; species Caradrina kadenii. The sequence goes on along the minus strand of OX381684.1, from coordinate 11,941,372 downwards.
TCTCATCCGCCATAGAAAAGGGAGGATCCTCCGACCAGACGGGTGTTATGTCTGGCGGGCTACTTACTGCCCGACGGTTGCTGACGGGATTTTGTACATATGCTAAACTTCTCGCCGAACTTTAATATCGCGATCTAGGCAACGTCAGTTTGTCGTCATAGTTCGCATGCTGAGCGATAGATGTCGCTACAGACTATATGAGTGTGAGAAAGGGGTAATGTATCTGCGTTTCATCATTGGCTGGTCTCTATTTACCAAGCCGCCATGACCGAAAGTCGCTCGAGAAAATATAATAAGTAGTTGTTTTCTTTGTGCGAATAATCTGATTCAATTATAATAAACTTGCTCGTACCCGTAACTTTGTCCGCATGAATATCGGTTATCGCGAACGCAAATGAAGTCACGGAGTCGCTTCATGTAAAATAGTAGTATTACCAGTAGCATCCAGGTAGACTGGAAGCCGACCCCAACATTGGGAAAAGGTAGGCAGGGTGCATATGTCTGCGGGTTGTTCGTAAGAGATACCGCGCCCCCGGAACGCAAAGGGCACAAGAAGGGAACATGGGTGGGTTTTTGTCAGAAAAAGCCTGACACTCCCTCCCGCCCCGCTCAGGGCGGGGGAAGTCATTTGATGATTTCCCATCTTGAACAAAAAGAAAGATTGTGCATAGGTCGGTCACGTAACACCGTGGTGATTTTAGCCGATAAGAGCCCAGCATACCCCTCCTATTCTTTTCCAGACGAGGGGAACTCTCCGAAGATTACCCCAAGTAAAAATAAAAGGTAGATGATATATCGGAGTCACGGATTAAAAAGAAGCCTATGTCCTCATGTAAAGTCAATTGGATGTCTTTTCAACACGTTAATGCTGATGGAAAGATGGCCATTGACTGCCCCGTTAGTCTCGTGGTAGCAAGCACGACTGTTGAGCGTGGTTTCCTGGGTTCGATTCCCAAGTCGGGCAAAAAGTGTTATTAGGTTTTTTACTGCGGAGTTTGAAATTTGGTGATGTGTCACCCCCGTGCCTCGGAAAATACGTAAAGCCGTTGGTCCTATGCCTGACCTCTCCCCGTTCGTGTCGGGTTGCCGTCCCGTCAGACTATTGAGTTAGGGAACAGGGACCTGTGTTTGTGCACACTTTTATGCACTATAATATCTCCTACGTACTTGGCGAGTCTGCATTAAGATTAGTCAGGAAAATACATTTACAAGATGACCATGATTGTAAACATCGACTGATGTATTCAGCATTTATCAGATTAGGGGTTTTTAAGTACCAGCTTTCCAGGTACTACGGTGACAAAGTCAGGTAAACGGTACTAAACTATTCAATAGAAAATTGTGGTAAATTGCTGGTCTATATCCTTGAACTATGAGTCTTGAACGAGAATCGGTTCCATTAGCTTGTATGATATGTGAAGCATTTTTATGTGAAAGGCGGCTGACCACTTTTCAACCTTATTACTAAGAATGTAAGTTTAAAAATGTGATTCAGCGGAATTGTCCGTGATTGTAGATCTTCACATGATTTAGAACTTAGCTATGTTATGTAAAAAAAATGTTCATTAGGTATGTACTTATTGTAATCTTGTAAAGAGGAAAGATTTTTTGTTTGTTTGTTTGTACCGAGTAGGCTACGAAACTACTAGACCGATTTTAACCATTTTCACCAATAGATGGTTACATTATTCCTCAGTAACATAGGCTATATAGCTTTACGCTAGACCCACGGGAGCGGAGGAGTAACCAAAGACGTAGCTTAATGGGAGTGAAATAAGCCACTATTCGCTAGTATATGGTTAAAATCGGTCCAGTAGTTTCGGAGCCTAGTCCGTACAAACACACAAAAAAAACTTTTGTTATTTTAATATTGGTATAGATTTTTCGTAGCATATGGCGTTCTGTGGTTTTTACCGCCGTGGAAAAAAGGCGTGAGTTTATTTATGTGAATGTCTAGATTTTTCTTGTAAATGACGTTCAATTAAAATAAATAATTATTATTTTTTTTTAACCATCTATTTGCTTAAATAACGAAGTACCTATTGATGAGTGGATTCTTTGCAGTTAACCACTCACAACTCACACTTGACATATAAACATGATCATTATTGATTCCTCTACTCAATTCCAAGACAGCGAGCCAATGTCATTCAATGAGAAATCGGTACTACGCTGTTGAATCAGTATGTCTCCAATACGTATGAAAGTTTATGAGGATGGATGGATGTTAGTTACTCTTTCACGCTTAAATGGCAGAACAGATCTGGATGAAATTTGATACTGAGATATATTGTATTGTAGAATAACACATAGGATACTTTTCATCCCGGAAAAATGTACGGTTTCCGTGAAATAATAGATCAAATTTGACGCGAACGAAGTCGCGGGCAGAAGCTTGTTATAATATAATTTTCACTATATATTATTTTTCGTTTTATAACGAGGTATAAATTGTAACAAAAAATTTCAAAGCTTCCATTCCAGTGGATAATGATGTTAAAAATAAATGTTTTTAAATTGAAAAAAAAAATAACAAAAAATAGGTTGGTATTAATCAGTTATTACCATATCTTGAATCTCGACTGATCCCTACAGTAAATAGAAATTATAATATTTAGACTGCTAAATAATTAAAAAGATAAACATTGTGTTTTGTTTGTAAGAGGTAATCTCAGGAATTACTGGCCCGATTACAAGAAGAGAGTTGTGAGCACATCCTTCAAGTTAATTTTTGGGTTCATTGTTCATTGGTTCATTGTTTGCACGTAATTGGTACCTCAGTCGGACCAATCACTCAGGACTCGTGCCGGTAACTATACCAAGCAATGCTTCCAGATCCCAAAAGTAAAATTACAGTGTTACCAGCTAAAAAATACAGTAGTTTCAACAGATTTGTGATTACATAAATTTACATTAAAAAAAAAACATTTCTTATTAACTTACTTCAGACCATTTTTCTCATTATTTTCAAAAATCTTTGCTGTTATCCTTGAATTCATTCTTTAGTTTGATTAAAGTTCACGCAATTTTTGGCTTCCTGAGATAGTATTATATATTTTGATAGTAGTATTTGTGATTAAACAGTTTCTCTGCTTTTTTATGTTATTTAATTCGCTCATGCCCATGTGAGATCACCCTTAAATTTAATTAAGTTATACGAATGAAAATTAAATACAATATATTCATAGACCGTATTTTATCATTACAGTATACTGCCTGGTTAGCCTAGTGGTCCTAACCGCGTCTGCTACGCTAAAGGTCTTGGGTTCGATTCCCAGGTCGGGTAAAGTGTTATTGAGTTTTCTATGAAATTCTCAATAGCAGCTCGAAGTTAAGATTTGTGCCCGGTTAATGGCAATAAGCTCGTCCCCTATTACATGGGACCTAAACATACCGGCGAACTGTGGTTGTACATTGGTACACCTCTGCCTAACCCTTTGGAAAATACAGATGTGATTCTATGTATGTATAAACAAATTATAATGGCTGCAAGCATCAGATTTGTATCCATATTCCTTAACTACATTAATATCTATTATGTGTTCCAAAAAATCAGCCAATCCGTTTAGTCGTTTAAGCGTGATAGAGCAACAAACATACATCCATCCAGTCATCCATCCTCACAAACTAAGGATAGAACAGTCACTTTACTAAGGGACTAAATGTGACATAGAATTTATAATAAGAATCTGCTCATATGTCGTGAATTCAATTTGTGGTACATTCCCCAGTAGTTTGGACGAGTAGGGGTGACAAATGTAGCAGAATATTTAAATTGTCAACTTCCAATCTTAAATTAGGCTAAGTATTTACTACATGACTCCAATGTTCGACGTTGATATTGAAGATATTGGCTTAAATTCATACTATACGTAATATTATAAATGCAATGAATGAAACTTAAAATATTCCTTTAAGGCCCTGTCGTAAGCAAATGTTTACGTAATTGACAATACCATAAAATTCTGCGGGTTGTTCGCAAGAGATACCGCGCCCCCGGAACGCAAAGGGCACAAGTAGGAACATGGGTGGGTTTTAGTCAGTAAAAGTCTGACACTCCCTCCCGCCCCGCCCAGGGCGGGACTTCTCCCGCTCTTCTCTCTTGATGATTTCCCACCCACCAAAAAAAAAAAAAAAATACCATAAAATTATACAGGGTTATTTGTAAAACATACACAACCTCTCAGGACTATGGTACTAACATCATAATCAACAACTTTTGTTCTATGACATTTAAAAAATTTTCATATTTTAGTTCATCAGATTTTCATACAAAAATAAAAACAATTAAATTGAACGCTCTAAATGTTACGAAGTCTATGCGAAGCAAACGAAAGCGATAGTAAAATAGCGAGGGGAGCGGGGTTAGGGCGGTGGGGGTGTTTGTACATGACCTATTTACAATTTTACGAAAATCCTTCAGTCGGTCATTCACTTCAATGCGCTTGCGTTGCTTGATTCTGTAAAAATTTATAGAACAAAAGTTGTTGTTTATGATGAGAGTAATACAGTCCTGCAAGGTTATCATTGTTTTACAAATAACCCTGTATAGTTTACGCTCAAAATTTTGAGATCTATGCGATGAAAAAAAGTTGTTATGCTCTCCTTTACGATTTATTTACCATGATACTATTATACTTTCTTGAAATATTTATAGGTAAGACTTTTCTTGGAATCCTTGACACTTCATTTTTCAGGCTTGTAATATGTATGTATCAATACGCCAGATTATGAAACAATAAATGTGTGTTTTACGTTTGTGTTCGGATAGCCCCTTAACATTCAGATAGACCTGTCTGATAGAGGATTTTTTTTAACAAAACAGGTACAATTATTAAAATAATATAACACGTGAATGATACAATAATTATATTTATTCTGTTTTTAATAGTCAATGTTTTTGTTATACGTATTTTAAATAAGTACCTATTCCGTCAATATTATGAAATAAACTAACACCCTCTAACTGCCTCGGTAGCCTAATGGTGCTAAGCGCGACTGCTATGCTAGAGGTCTTGGGTTCGATTCCCAGGTCGAGCAAAAAGTGTTATTGGGTTTTTCTATGAGATTCTCAGTAGCAGCTCGGAGTTAGGATTTGTGCCCGGTCAATAGCAATAGGCTCGCCCCCTATTACATGGGACCTAAAATATACCGGCGAACTGTGGGTGTACATTGGTACACCTCTGCCTAACCCTCCGAGGAATACAGGCGTGATGGTATGTTATTATGAAATAATACTGACTTCTTTTGTACCATCAGACTTCAACCTCAAAAGCAGGAAAGATGAAAAATTTAAAAATATTAATCTTGCAGATTCTAGTTGGATTTTTATTAGAGACTAACGGTCTGGTAGGCGTTGTCCTGCCCGAACATTAACTTGCAGCGCCACCTACCGGGGACAACAAAATTGTGAATTGTAGCCAGTACACTCAAGCACACACGAAAAAAAATCATTAAAGTCGATCCAGCGGTTTAGAAGGAGTTCAGACCCAAACGCATGTAAAAAAAAAAATATTATGTATAAATATAATGTGCTAAGCTAGTAAATGCCCCCTATGTTAATTGATTATATTCGATGATGCTATACGCTTGCTTAAAGAAAAGTTCCAAAATGTTTTTTGTAGATTTTAATGTTCTGAATGTGGCAACCCTAAACATTACGTACCTACTCGTTACCGGCCTCGACTACACTCTGGATTAATGTGGAATTTCAAGCAAATTAATTGTGCGCCAGTCCTTATTCACACGGAGAGCATTATTTTAATTGACAACACTCGCGATGACATTAACAATTTAGTGTGTAACGCGATACGCTGGTGTTTTATGTTCGTTCCATGGAGCTTATTGGTTTTTTTGAGGTTGTTTTTTGAGATCATTTATATTCATGAGAATGAGAGCATAATTAAAAATAAACGTGACTTCATACTTTAGGCCATATCTATTTTCCTACTTGCATTTGATATCAATAGGAAAATAGGAAATTTTCTTTACCTTTAACACTCTTGAAAGCTTTTAAAAAAAAAATTGTTATTCATAGACGTTGCCGCAAACAGGGAATTTCCTCTATATCGTGGGATCGTTTGCAAGCATCTAAACTCGCATATACAAATAACTAGACCCGGAACAATTACTTGTAAACTATACGTACGATTCGTATGGGTATCAAAACCGTTAGATACAGTACAGCAGCTAATTCGTTCAGCCACTGTGTGTGTTTGGTAATTTGCTGAATTTTCATATTTCATTAATTCTTAAATTGAACTAAATAACAAACTGAAATGAATAATTAATCTTCTACAACTACTAGTATTAACAAAACTACGTTCTGCTAAATTAATTTGCATAAAACTCGAGAGCTTCAGTCCAGTTCGTTACAACAGCACATCCTTGTTATAATAATTACAGCATATGGATTTGCAGAGCAACGCAACTGAATTAATTGAACACGTCGAGGATTATTATTAAGATAAAGATGGAATATATTAATTGGGTCACTCGTTGTGTTTGCACTAATGTGCAGTTGAAAAAGTCAATGTCATCGGGGCGCCTTCGGCGACACAGCGTCATGCATGTTTTATGAGTAGCAATTTAAGACTATTACAGTTTCAGTCAATAACTTAAAATACGCTCGCTGAAAGACTGGAGCAGTCTTTACTTTGCGCAGTTTATGATGTTATGAAGACTAATAGTATAAAGTAGTAAAAATTCTTTATTATTTTATTTTTACGTTTTTATGTGTTGTAGGTTATCTGTAAAATTACTAGATAGATTAAAAAAAATCTTTCACTAAAACAAATCTACACTACTGCTAAGTGTTATGCTTTGCCGGGGCTGCGGGTTGTTCGCAAGAGATACCGCGCCCCCGGAACGCAAAGGGCACAAGAAGGAACATGGGTGGGTTTTAGTCAGTAAAAGTCTGACACTCCCTCCCGTCCCGCCCAGGGCGGGAGAAGTTATTTGACGATTTCCCACCCACCAAAAAAAAAAAAAAAAAGTGTTATGCTTTATGCTACACTTGACTTCCACTTCCTTGACGTCGGATGAAGTCAACTGTTGAAATTTGTGATTTATAAAATACTTATTATTGCTTAACTGTGTAAATTTTCTTAAGACAACAATGAAGAAATGTTATCTTAAAGTCTTTAGGCTTTAAGACTTCAAGCCGGGTTTCTACCAAAGCGACGAGGAGGGAAGATATCTCGTACAACCAATCGGCTTGCGTTATTTTCAAATCTCACCGCTTAGCTTCAACAAAATACAGTATTATCTATTAGTTGTTCACGAGACATTTCCTCTCTTGTCCTTTTCTTAAGATTAAAAGATGCTTTCAATATTATAAGGCCTCTTCTTAAGAGAAAAAGCTGCTTTCCATATTATAAGGCTTTTTCTAAAAAGTAGGAGCCGCTTTGTTATATAAATTAAGCTAGAAAATGTATGAAAAAGGAACTTACCTCTAACTAAAGCATCGGTTTCTCCTCCATAAGTGGCAAATATGAGGAACAAGATTAGAAGAACGATCTGGAACCCCAACAGGGGCGCGTATCTGAGTTTGCCCATTTTTCCCACCATTTTTGTTTACTTCAAATCTGAAACAAACATATTAAATTTAAAATGATGGCATTTGAGTTATCGTGGATTGTCACGAAAACCAAACATGTATGCCAAATTTCAGCTCGCTTCAATGGAAGTGGGTGAAATATTAAATGCAAAATTTCAGGACATACATACAAATAAAGATAAATAAGTCTTAAAAAATAACAGTACGCCTGTATTCCTCGAAGGGTTAGGCTGAGGTGTACCAATGACCCATAGTTCACCGGTATGTTTAGGTCCCATGTAATGGAAGTGGATGAATGGCGAGCCTATTGCTATTAACCGAGCACAAATCCTAACTAAAAGCTGCTACTGAGAATTTCATACAAAAATCAAATAATATTTTGCTCGACCTAGGAATCGAACCCAAGACCTCTAGCGTAGCAGTCGCACTTAAAGCCACTAGGCTAACGAGGCTGTCCAGACAGTAGGTAGCAAGTTAGTTATTAAAAACTTCTCAAGCATATTGCTCTGTTAGCAGCGACCCTAAGAAATTTTATGACGTATGATGATATCAGTTTAAATACAATAAAAGAATTAAATAACTTGATTAGAGTTTGCAAACATTGCAGAGGTTTACGAAACATGAAATAACATGAGATTTTGATAACAATTCATTTCTTTTTTTATTAAGTCTTACGTTTTACATCTCAAGGATTAGGCAACTAACATCAGCTGTTTTCATTTTTATAGATAGATGTGTTTTTGGACTACTATTGCCACAGCCCTGATAAAAGTGATGATTTCGGTAATGAAGAATACTGACGAGAAAAAGTCAGCGGGAGTTTGGAAAATTCGTCATAAATAATACTACGTCATTATTGTTCTAATGCAGCGCCTCTTCTAATACAGAGAAGGCATGATCACTACACCTGCTCGAGGTACATTGGCAATTTTAAACCTATATTAATTACTAGCTTTTCCAAGTTTCCACGCGATATGTTTCTTCACCGATTTCAGTTGTTCATTATAAACTGAAGTACATATGATTAGGGAGAACACATTATTATTAATTTTAATAAAAAAACTCGCTTCTAACCCAGTCTTAAATTTTGCCACGAGAAAACAGAAACGAAATTAAAATTATCATATAATTTTGTTGTTCAGGTCAGGGATGATCTGCGTTGAACCAATATCGCGTTCGTACAATAAAACAACAATATGGTGAACTCAAAGAAGATTTTAATCACAATAAAAAATAATAATACCAAGAGGGTCATTAACCGCGTGCAAATCTTAACACCGCGATTCAGGAATCAACAGTAAATGCACAGCGCCATCTATTGGTAAAGATTGGAACTAATCCCAACAATGTTAAACTAGAGCAATATCTACATGTTAGCCAAATTTTAGATAATTCTGTTGAACCTTGAAAGAGGAACAAACAAGCATCCATCCATCCACCTATCCTCACAAACTTTTTCGTTTAAAATAGTAGTAGGAACTAAGATTAAATACTGTAATTCTATGAAAATCACCCTCATCTGAACTTTCCCCTCTTGCCGCTAGAGCCACTCTTGAATCAGCCCAGTTGACAGCATAAAGTGGTCCTCTTCTAAAAGCGAAAGATTATACCCCTATGTGAAGCATAGTAATACCTAGGTATTCCTTCTATCCCGACTGAACTGAATGCAAGTACTGAGAGGGGGTTCAGCGATTAGGATATGACCTCATGACCTCTTTATCGCCATCAGCGCAATGACAATTAACAAACAGCGTTATAACTAGAAAGTTATAACGCTGTTTGTTAATTGACATTGTTCTTATTTACTTATATATGTATTAGCTTCGGCACGCGACTTAGTCCGCGTCAAATTTAATATATTATCCCACGGGAATCTTACCTTTTTCCGAGATAAAAAATATCTTATGTGTTATTCGACACTACAATCTATATCAGTACCAAATTTCATACAGATCGTTTAAGCGTTAAAGAGTGACAATCATCCGTCTATCCATTCATCATCACAAACTTTCGCATTTATAATATCAGTTAAATTAGTAAGCTATCCAAATTAAAAATGAAACAAGCGAGCTTAGTTCTACCAAAACAAACCAATCCGTGATCTCTCGAAAATGTAATTATTTACGTCAAACTAGAATAATCCTGTTTGCCAAATATTGTGTTGGATTCAACAAAAATTTATACTAATATTATAAAGAGGTAAAGTATGTTTGTGAGGTTGTAGGAGGTAATCTCTGGATCTACTGAACCGATTTCAAAAATTCATAGGCTATGTAACTTCACGCTCTACGACACACGGGAGCGGAGCAGCAACCGCAGATGTTACTTAACACGGGTGGAAATTTCTACGCGGACGAAGTAATAATATAACAATAATAATTTAATATAACAATATGTCCAAAACTTAGGTAAGCTTATAATATATATAAAATTATTCAAGAAATGGGAGACATTTTGACAAGACTTCGTTTATTTCGGCAGAATTGTACCCAAAAAAAATACTACTTTTATTTATGTATTTAAAGTACTTTATTAAAGACTAACTACAAACTAATAAACGAAATATATAAAGATAATAATATCAACAAATAGCTAATTACAAACCCTCACATATCTAAGCGTTAGCAAAGAGAAGGATTAACAATTCTTTCTGGAATTAAACTCTCTGTCCTTGTTTCCAACATTGTCGGTAAACGACCCACTGTGATCTCCTAAACCGAAGTAATTAGTGCGGTAACAATCATAACAATCATTGTATCACTTCCAACTCATTGTTTTAATGTTATAGTTCTTGGATCGTTCGTGTGTCACAAAAACATTGCATGACATTGTACCGTATAGATTGTTTTGTATCACTTTTGATACACATTATACAAACCACAACATAGGACGTCCAAACAGTAGGGACTGTGAAGGTTCTACACCGCGTACTTGGCTGAAATAGTTTTATTCCAAACACTCAGTCGCCCCCTATTACGCGGGACCTTAAAACATACCGGCGAACTGTTGGTGTACATTGATACACCTTTGCCTAACCCTCTGAGGAATACAGGCGCGATGGTACTCAGTCGAATTCCTTTTTGGAATTCGAATGTAGAAAAAGTAACAATTACGTTTTTTTTCATATGGGGCACTTGTTTGGCCACATATAACTTCTAGTTGCAATAAATTATTTAAAAAGTACTTCGACTTTCATTTGATGTTATTGGAGCCTTATGCATAAAGTGAAGCGTAACCCGGTATCTCAGTCAGGCCCAGAAAGTGACCACATTACTGATGAGGCTCTGGCTGGCTGAGCCGTGTGCATACAACCTTATTTAATTAGTTATTTTTTTTAGATAAACTTTGTTCAACATTAGAAATACTTGATAGTTTATCAGACAACCGAGTTTAGAATATAATTTTATAAAGTATAATACCACACATAACAACATACCATCCCGCCTGTATTCCCCGAAAGGTTAGGCAGAGGTGTACCTATGTACACCAACAGTTCGCCGGTATGTTTAGGTCCCATGTAATAGGAGGCGAGCCTATTGCCATTAACCAGGCACAAATCCTAACTCCGAGCTGCCACTGAGAATTTCATAGAAAAACTCGATAACACTTTTTGCTCGACCTGGGAATCGAACCCAATACCTTTAGCATAGCAGTCGCGCTTGGGACCACTAGACTACCGAAGCAGTTAAGTATAATACCATAAAATATTATAAAGCTAAGAATATCAAAATAGTGTTTCAATCGAGCAGATTGATAGAATTTTAGTTTTTAATCTAACTTCAAACCATTTATTCTATTTCAAACTTTATTTTGACGACAGTAAAGTTTTGAACATATAATTGACAACTCAGACTCTGTTCTTAAGTCAGTTTTTGGTATTAGGAACTTTACGAAAGTCGAAATCAAGTTCAAAATCAAATAACTGCCTTAAAAGTTTAAGTTTGAATTAAATTAGGACTCGTTTTATAATAAGATAGTTAGACTTGTTGAAAACAATATCAACTAGTAAAAGAACTTAGTATAGGCACCAGGAATGCTAAACTCATTACTAACTTGAATAATTTATGTAATTAACTGTAATTAGCAATGCTTGTATTGTTATTGCGGTTTTGGAAGTTAGCTACATAATAAGTTAATTTAAATAGCAATATAAAAGTCAAAAAATGCCAAATCATTTATTTGAATTAGACCATTAAAAAGCACTTCTGCATATAGAAGAAAATTTTGTTGAATTTAGTTGCCCATAATATCTGAACTGAAAATTATTGATTAAAATATTTTTTTTTATTTCATGAACATTATTTTAAACCCTAATAAAAACAAATTGTACCATTATACATTCCATTTTCATGAATAATAAATTGGATCCTTAATAAATGAAAAAAAAAATGTACACTGTTTTAAAATACATATTATTACTTTTACATGAAAACTAACTTAATGCGAAACAATCCATTTCACAAATGATCCAACACTTTTTAACCTAACATTTGTGTGAAAAATATCTAGTTCCTAATTTGAAAAAGCGAAAAACCTCCAGGAAATTATTACAACCCGGAAAAGTCAGAAATTACGAATGAAAAGCAAACTATTACGAACACACAGTCGAAAGGAAATCAAAGTTATACCCGTTATGAGACAGTTTTAGTCAGGATTTCCATTTAAACGGTATACGATCGAGCATCATTATGCAATTGAATGCACGTTAACTCGATGAAAATTTCACATTTTATGTCCCAGCGCTTTATTCGAAGGATGTTAAATATTTGAATAGGACTATCGTTGATTGCTTTTCTATTGGAAAATGTTCGAAAAGTTCCTTCTTGGCTGTTACGTATTTAGATGGCCGGGTGATTGGGTTTCTGTGTGCCATTTTATGGCGGGCGTGAGAATTTAATTTTTCAGTCGGTGTGAAATGGTTTTAATATTTATGAAGTGGGTGGAAAATTTAAACCAGTGCTGCCGCCTTAATTGAATAAGGCATAGAGTATTAATTGATTGGAAAAATCTGCGCTTTAAAAAGATTATGTATTTTTCTTTGACTATTAACGAGTGCTAATTGATCTTCAACACTTGGTCGATTAAAAGGTTTTCAAAATCATATAAAATAATTATAACGTAATTTATTTTTAAACATTCATAGTTTTGCATCAACTTATAATTTACAGACGTACGTCACGTAACGTAATATTTACGTTGGGGTACATTTAAATAAAATATCGCGCCTTAAAATTGTAATCACTTGAAAAGGATGCACATGTCCGAAGTCCCTAAAACGTATCGTTAAAGAAACAAATCAGTTTTTTTTGGTTCTGCCTAATTTATTCATAAATCCTTTTCACAATAAGAGTAGGTACATCTTCACTATCTCCCACGTCCATAAAATACTAATGATATAAAAAAACACAGCGTACCTCTCATACGTGCGAAGTCCCCGGCAGCTATCGTCCGACACACCCGTCACAACACTTGACGTGCCCCTGTTTGTCAAACATCAATCAACTATTTCTAAGTATGTCGCGAGCAATGTGTACAAACTGACAATTTCATACTTCCTACTAATATGTTGGGATCACGAATTATACATATTGTTATTTCACGTCACAATGTAAATACTGTTACGATTTGCGAGACGTATTTTACACTCGGAGTTTAAATTATTTTGTGATTGATTATACCAGTTTTAGCGCGCTGCATGAGAAGCACATAATTGGTTCTCCTATCAAGGTTAGGCCAACGCGAATAAACACGCGATTACACTAACTTCCATCACACGACTGTCACTTTTTCGTCCAGTTTCCGAGTTACTTCAAACTTTTTCAACCACTCATTACATAGTCAATTTTCCACAAATCCCTCGACAAAACTGTTTGTATTAAAAAGAATTACTTCAAGTATTTTAAAACGAGTCTTCGATTTTATAAGCAAACACACCGAGTAACCAGCATGGACTAGGCATGATAGAATATTCTGTAATTACCATTCTATTCCTTCGTACCGAAATATTCTTTTTCTACGTTTAAAAATAGAACATTTTTATGTGTGCACGTTGCCAGTTCTAAGTCTAAAATAATACGCAAATACATTTCTCATAATATTGAAGCGGTCGTCAATACGAAATTATGTTCTTAGTCAGAGAACCACAAGCATAGTCATATCTAGTTTATGAACTATTGTTGTGTTTTGACTTTAATATAGAATTATGAATAAACGTCATTCATATAATTTAATTATCTCAGACGTCAAAAAAGTAAATAGCAAGGTATTGCTATTTACTACGAGATATTAACAGAATCGCTCGCAATTTAGATGAAATAAGCATGAGGTGAGGTATCATTCCATACCAGGGATTGAAAGCTCACCTCAACCTAAATTCACCTAATTCGAGTTTGACTTTGAGTCGGGAGTGCGGATCATGCGTCAATATAATACCGGGCCTCCGACTAATAGTAGCAGTAGGAACCATGGGGTTTTAGTTGGTAAGAAACCGATGCATCCCTCCTTTCTCCCTAGACGGAGGGCATCCATAAGCATTTACCCACAAAGAAAAAAAAAGGTCAAAAAAGAAAACTGCTTCGGTAGCCTAGTGGTCCAAAGCGCGACAGCTACGCTAGAGGTCTTGGGTTCGATTCCCTGGTCGAGCAAAAAGTGTTATTGGGTTTTTCTATGAAATTCTCAGAAGCAGCTCGGAGTTAGGATTTGTGTCCGGTTAATGGCAATAGGCTCGCCCCCTATTACATGGGAACTAAAAAAACATACCGGCGAACTGTGGCTGTACATTGTTACACCTCTGCCTAACCCTTCGGGGAATACAGGCGTGATGGTATGTGTGGTAAAAAAAGGTGTCCTACAGTGTCCAGGGCAATCCCTCTTTGCATCATGTCTATCAAGAGCCTTTTCAGGTTCTTGGCTATTAGGTGGTAATAAAAATTGTCAGCACAATGTTCACCAGTGTCTACAATAATCACATAACCGCAGCTATGGTTCTACATTCAATTGTGTAATATATTACTAATCCACATTAACTGCCTAGGCCTTGTAGTCCCAAGCGTGCCTGCTACGCTTGAGGTCTTGGGTTCGATTTCCAGGTCGAGCAAAATGTTATTGGATTTTTCCATCAAATCGTCTGTAACAGCTTTTTTTTTACCGATTGGAAATCATCAAATGACTGCCCCCGCCCTGGGCGGAGCGGATGCTAGAGTCAGAGTTTAACTGAATAAAACCCATCCATGTTCCTTCTTGTGCCTTTTGCGTTCCGGGGGCGCGGTATCCCTTACGAATAACCCGCAGCCCCGGCAAGCAATGGCCCTGAGTGGCCCCTTCAAAAATTGCTAACATCTTTTTGAGGCGCGCGTGGAACATGACATGAACGCGCCGTCAACACGGCGGCGTCCGAACAGCTTGGAGTTAGGGTTTAACTTTAAATTCTTGATCTCTTCAGGTAAACCTGAAGAGTTAAAGAAAAAGGGAAAGAGAATTACGTGCTTATTTATTTATTTTACTTTAAGTCATGGTTTTAAAATAAAATAAATAAACATGCACGAATTTCTGTGACAATAAATCATTGTTCTTTCTTTTGTTAAATATCCTTTGTTATCCTTGTCTTGCTAGCAAAGTTCTCAAGCCCCTATTCACCACAACCCGAACAAAAAGGTAAATAAAGTCATAAGTTATTATACAAACACAAAATCAGATATTGTCGTAACATCCCGATTTCACAGCAACACCTTCCATCTTTGTCCCCCACCATGATATAGAAAAAGATGCATATAACCCCACGTCAACGTCGGTTACCGGTACTTATCATCTATTTAGCGAACCGAACGCCCTTGCACTTGTTTTATTTATGCGCGGTTGCGAGAAACAATTTGTTTATTTGTTTGTTTTAAACGAAATGAACTTGATTCGTGATTGATTCTTTTGTTGTTGTTTACGCTTTCCGCTGTTTTGAGAAAGTTTTTGTTTCTAATTGTGTTGTTTAACTTTTTTATACCTCGCCTAAGGCAAGTTAGGAATCTCCATCAGTCAAAGTTTATTTAGAAGCTCGAATTTATTCAAGTATTTTGTATCTATTATTTGGCACGAAAATTATGAAAAACAGGCTATTTTTGTCCTATTGAAAGGCAAAGGTATTTTTTTCATGCAGAGAATGCATGAGCACTGATCACAAGGCGAAATGGCGATTTCAGACTTATATCAATTTATTGGTCCATCTTTCCTTACGATATATTTCTTCACCAAAAAATTACGTCTTGTTTGGATTCTGTTTGATGCAAGTCCTACCTATGTATGTACATTTTTTTTGGATAGGAGGTCATCAAGAGAGTTTCAGAATTGTGCTTACTAAAACCCATCTATGTTCCTTCTTGTGCTCTTTGTGTTCCGGGGACGCGGTATGACTTTTGAGCCCATAGCCCGGCATCGGCCCTGGTTGACCCCTCCAACCTACCTATATAATATAAATTGAAAAAGTCACATTGGTGCTTGCTTCTGCCTGTTTAGCTATTTCAACATTTCATTCATTTTATACTATAGTGCCTAATCTTTTTTTTTTAATCTTTAGGATATTTTCTTCCTATACAACTGAGGCATTCAGAAAAAACAATTAAAATGTAAACAATAAACGTTAAAATAAACACACGGAAATAACTAGAGTAAGTGCAGAAAACACAAAACAATCAACTGGCTAATGGAAGTCTCAACCGCGCGAACTGGAAACCTCATCCGTAGATGTTAAGGTACGTTTCTATTTGCTTAGATTTTTGAACTAAAAGCCCGACCACACTGGAGCGGACCACTGTATGGTGGGCGCAGTTATATACTGTAGAAGCTCGTGAATGCACCACTCCTTTCCAGACAATGGCCCACTTCTTATAGTGCCCAAAGTGTCCCTACACCTGCAGTTTAGAGGACATTAACAACTCTACAGATGCCGCGATAAACGTGGCCTCCTACTGGGCCCAAGAATTACATAATTATCATCGACTCTAAAAGAAGAAGAAGAAGCATTTGTGTGGGCGTATTGCCACCAACGTGGGCAAAATACCACAGCGGTATTAGACTACGTCTCCTACGCAAGTTTTCCGTTTCGGTGTGACCCGGTCTTAAAAGAGATGGTTTTTAGTGACATTCGTATTTAATAAGACTAAGAATAAAAATAAGATTTAGTATTTGACTGCCTCGTTGGCCTAGTGGTCCTAAGCGCGACTGCTACGCTAGAGGTCTTGGGTTCAATTCCCAGGTCGAGCAAAAAGTGTTATTGGGTTTTTCTATTAAATTCTCAGTAGCAGCTCGGAGTTAGGGTTTGTGCCCGGTTAATGGCAATAGGCTCGCCCCCTATTACATGGGACCTAAACACACCGGCGAACTGTGGGTGTACATTGTTACACCTCTGCCTAACCCTTCGGGGAATACAGGCGTGATGGTATGTGTCGTATTTAATAAGGTGCTACCTTTTACCTATCATCTTCAACCTTATACAAATACAAATAAAAATTTGGTCAATAGCCCGCATGCGGGTATTTGAATGTCATTATCCGAATTATAGTAACGAATACCGAATTTAATGAAGAAGCTAAATGAAAAGGCCGCACTCTACATCCTTCGGGCGTCACCCCTAATTCCATGGCAAAAAGATCAACAAGGACTCAAAGAAAATTGGAATTATAACATGTATAAAATTTCTATAAAATAATTTTTTAAAGGATTCACTGAAGCATGACTTTCAGTACATTCAAACCAAATTCAAATCCGATAAGATGCAACCTCACCAAATGGAAGCATTCCCTTAACTGGCGCCGTCCAACTAATACTAGTATCATCCGGTTTGTTCCGCCTGTTTCCAGTTTAAAAGCCTATTGTGACTTACGCAAATGGACTTTGTTTTAGTTCGTTTAGGCACATCACTCACTTTAATACATGGACTAAAGTTAGAAGCCAAAATTAATTCGCCATTTTTATGGCAGTTAATTAAGAGTGAAGTAAAAGCTTTTAAAATGATATGAATGCATTAACATTAAACCATCCACGGTTTAATGTTAATGCATTCATATCAATTTTAGTTGGATATAAATGGCACTTTTAGGAATTATCGCTATCTATCTTAGTTATAGATAATATTAAAATATTATTATTATTATCTCGGGGTAAATACAAATATGTCTTTTTCAATTTGCGTATATGTACTTTCTAAGTTTATCTTGGACATCACTGACATCGGTGAAGATAAAGATCAAAAGTCTGGAATCGACAATCCGCTTTGACCATCTATGATGTAGCTAGTTATGAGAAAAAGCCTATGTCCAGCGGTAAGACAATAATAAGCTAGTATTATTGTAATTTTTTGTTTTGCTTTTAGACTCATATATATCTTCAGGTTAATTCTTGTTTTAAAAAATCTCAAGCTACAATATTATTTAAAAATAGGACTGCTCAAAGCAAGTTTGTTAGTTCAGTCTTAGCAAAACATTATTTGATTTGGGAGCTGGATTGTTTTCATGTAACAATTTCATGTTTTCTAAACACACTTAGTAGGATCCTTGTATCTGGAGATAAAATAAGCTAAGTGTCAAATAACGTGAAAAAAAAATACAAGATATTATTTTTCAATAAATAAATGGTCCATATTGGCCTAAATGAATGCTCGTAAACTGATTCTTACTGCACCGCTTTTATGTTCACAATTTGGTGTATAACGCGGGCATGCTTTTTATATTACATTAATGAACTAGTGCGGTAATGTAATATAAATCATAACAGATTATTTAGTTTTAGTTTCTTTTTTGTTAATATTAAGGTTTTTTTTTATCAAATTTTAAGGCTGTTAATATATTTGAATAAATAGTTAAGCATAGCATAGATAAATAATTTAAATCAAATATAAATCATGACGCTCGCGGGTCGATTTGCCCACAACTTTGGCTCGGGCTGCAATTTGGCTTCGACCGCAATGACAAACTTTACTCACTAATATCATAATGTACTTATTGTATATGTTGTAGGCACTATTGGTACCAGTAAGATGCACAGACAACAATAGTTCGCCTCCCCTATATCTAAGCAATGATACGGAAACATAGATACACCTCCCAATCTAATTCTATCTACGCGGAAATAGAAATTGTGTGAATGTGCGCCAAAACACAAAACAACGATTCTGAACGCAAGCATTAACTAATCTGTAGACATGTTTGTGTAAACAAAACTATTTATGTTACGTAACAGCGTTTGTGGAGCGTTTGTTGAACGTTTGTCAACTGTTCGTGTTGCATGATTGAGCAATTAGCGTCATATTTGGGTTTTTAGTGCAAATTGTCGTTCTTATGTCATTGCGAGGCGGTTGGCATTTCTAAGGTCTGGTTCACATTGTACCACCATCCATACCAGTATTCTCTGTATTCCTAGTATTTCCTGTATTCCCCGAAGGGTTAGGCCGAGGTGTACTAATGTAGGTACACCCACAGTTAGCCGGTATGTTTAGGTCCCATGTAATAGGGGCGAGCCTTTTGTCATTAACGGGGCACGAATTCTAACTCCGAGCTGCTACTGAGAATTTCATAGAAACACCCAATAGTACTTTGCTCGACCTGGAATAGAACCCAAGGCCTTTAGCGTAGCAGTCGCGCTTAGGGCCACTAGATTGTGAACCATTATAGGTAGAGAGTTTGAATCTTCACAGAGTATTTTATATTTTGGCCGCTATAATAACAAATAATAAAACATAAAATTAAAGGGTGTCACCACAAAAGAAACTTGTTTTTAACCCCCGACGCAAAAACGACGCGTCTATGTGTGTCTGTCTGTGACATCGTAGCTCCTGAACGCATGAACTGCATTTGATTTAGTTTTTTTTTGTTTGAAAGGTGAATTAATCGGGTTCGTTGTTAACTATGTTTGATGGAAATTGGTTTAGCCGTTTTAAAGTTATGAGCTCTTTTGTTAGGGATTTTTATTATTCTTCTGTCGGGGGTTACTTACAATTTTTTATTTTGTGTTTTTTATTTTGTATGTAGTATTAAATAGAGTACGGAACACTTCGCTTCAAGTGTCTGTCTGTAATTATAGCCCACTGAAAGTCTGTGGCGAATATGAGATATCGCACCAATCTGAACGGTGCCTTATCAGCGTCTGTGATAAGCCCGCTAAGTTCACTGATAACTCTTAAATCATCCTTACGTTCAGGTATTCCTGAATCACGATTGCCAAATCAATAAAGATCGATGCTAATCACTTTGCTAATTAATGTCAGATTCCTGAAATACGGCTTTGTAGTTCTGTAATGGCGGAATCTCATTTGGGTGTTAGTCCTAATTTGGGTAACAGACATGAAATTAAGCAGGCGCCAATAACCGTTTAAATTCCTTAGCTGAATTACTGGCCAATAGTCAGGCAGGCAGGCCAAGCAGAACCGGTCATTGTGGGTATTTTTAGGGAAGGCCTATGTCCAGCAGTGGACGTCGCTTAACTATGATGATGATTACTATAATTCTGAATTTTTACCCAACTACGGCAAAGTTAAAAAGAGGGTTAGGATTTTCTGCAATCTGTATGTAAATATTAATATATAAATTAGCAAACTGACATTCATGTCAGTTGGCTAATTTCCATTCAAAATCAATGGGAAAAGCGCGTTTTGAGAGCCATAAAAAGTAGACGATTTCCCGCTGATAGTAATAATAATTCAGAATCACTCGTAACAAGTTTCATGATTTGATAATTAGCACCTTTTTTAGAGTTTAAGTGAAAATTGAGGTAAGTAGGAATGTCGTTTAGGTGTCAAAGAAGGAAAAATATAACTTTATTGGTTCTATCAGTACTAGATACACCCGCTGTTTACCCGCCCGACTACTGCAAAGCCAATGGAGTGTATGATTTTGTCAGGCTATGTATGTAAGTGTGTATGCTCATCTGTTCTATCATAGCTCCTAAAATACTTATCGAAACTCGACAAATGAGGTATTGTTAGGACCGTCTTAATCGTCCGCTAAACATATGCTACGTGACGTGTCACAAAACTCAATGTGGCGCCCTCTAGCAGACAAAAAGCATTGAGATAAAAAAAAAATAAGATAAATACGCCCTTTGTGTAGTGAAGCCCTTTAAAATGATACCAAACAGGTATCATTTGAAAGGGCTTCACTTGTACTTATCAAATATATCAAAATTCAATGTGGCGACCTCAAGCGGTCAAAAAATTAAACACAACACCAAAAATATTAAAAAATAAAAAGTAAAATAAACTAAAACCCGACTACGACAAAAAAAACGACGCTGAAAAAGTACGAAACAAGATTTTCATGATACTGAAATAAATAAGATTACTGGAGAAACAAGAACAGAATAAAAAGAAAAGCCATAGTCACACGTTATTAAAGTGTTACGGTTGGTACTCATATAACGTGTGAATACGGCTTTTCTTTTTGTTCTGCTAAAGTCACCAACATTACTCGCAGAATTAGTACGCTGAAGTGGAAGTGGGCCGCTCGTGTCTGCAGACGGACATATGGTCGGTGGAGCAAACACGTGTTGGAGTGGAAACCACGTTTAGGCAAAAGCAGGGTGGGGCGCCCCGCTACGCGATGGACCGAGGATTTAAAGAAGGAGGCCTACGCACAGCAGTGGACGGTTATAGGCTTATATGATCATGATGATGACGATAAAGTATTTTTATTATTACCTATTATCTAACTGCCTCGGTAGCCTAGTGGTCCTAAGCGCGACTGCTACGCTAGAGGTCTTGGGTTCGATTCCCAAGGTCGAGCAAAAAGTGTTATTGGGTTTTTCTGTGAAATTCTCAGTAGCAGCTCGGAGTTAGGATTTGTGTCCGTTTAAAGGTAATAGGCTCGCACCCTATTACATGGGACCTAATAACATACCGGCTCCTTACCCTCTGGGGGATACAAGCGTGATGGTATGCAATAATCTACACATTTACGTTCCAAGAACTACAAAATGTAAGGAACAGAAGATTTTTTTTTCGTGATTTCGGTATAGGTCTCATAGTAAAATTTATTCATAATGATAAGTTCACTAACCCCTTTTCAGGTGTTTGAAACTCTAAACAAAAAATAAGCTTGTTTGAATTTTTCGCTACAAATATTCAAAGTTGAATCTCGTCTCTCGTTACCTAAAGACTGCTGTTGGACAGATACTGGTCTTTGTAGTCGGAGCACCTGTGCATATTTTATGCACATGCATTGTCATTGCTGCCTTATGACGTCATTATATTGTTACTCGTGTAACGGGGCGGGGAATGGGGAGTCTTATACTCTTTGTGACAGTCTCTGAGTTGTCTTTTTTACCTATAAAATAAGAGGAAATTGACGATGGAAATTTGTGATGGCGTGGTTGACTAAGTTGTTCAGCGAATGGCTGCATGTTACGGGTTCGATTCCTACACGAAACAAATGTCTCTATGACTTAAAGGTAATTGTTCCGCGTCTGGTTATTTGTGTATGTGAGTTTGTATCTTTGTAAACAAACTTGCAATACAGGAGAAATTTCTAGTGCCAGCAATACTGTTTTTAAACAAAGATTATTTACATACCGCCATGCCTTTGTTCCCTTAAGGGTTAGGCAGAGGTGTATCAATGTACACCCACAGTTCGCCGGTATGTTTTAGGGCCCATGTAATCGGGGGCGAACCTATTGCCATTAACCGGGCACAAATCCTAACTCCAAGCTGCTACTGAGAAATTCCTAATGGAAAATCCCAATAACACTTTGCTTGGCCTGCGCCGTTGGTCTCGTGGTCGCGTCTGCGACCACGAGACCAACGGCGCAGTTTAACGATTATTTCTTAATATTATTACTACTTCATAAGCAATAAATAAATAAAGAATAAAGAACGCCATGCTCTTTAGCCATTTTGCTCGATCTTGATTCATTTTGATGATCCTTTATGTACCACTGCACAACTCATAAAGAAATAAGTTTCTTTAAAACAATCCTGAGCACCGGCCTACTTTATAATAAGTAATAAGCATTACTACTCATATAATGAACCAACGGACCCTAAAAACATCCCAAATTCTCACCCAACAAAACGCTCAAAGTTCACCAAACTTAATCCACTAGAACGATCCATTTTTAACCCAACATTAGCATTATTAGCCAGTCTCCCAGCTGTAACGTCCCACCGAGGTCCATTGAAGCTTTATCTTAAAATAGAATATTCCAGAGCCGGCCACATCTTATCTGTTTCCATCTCATACAATATTTATGCGTGAAGAACACAGAATGTCGATTACTTGTCGGTTTGCGAAGATGTTGGATTTATAGATGAGCCGGTGGCGTGGGGACGAAAAAGCTAGGTGACTGTACAATGATACAATGTTTTTAGATGCTATTCAATTTCTGCTCCTGAGGGGGCACTTAATAGAACAATATTTTTCTATAAGTAGGACATATGTATTTAGGTAGATGGGAGTGAATGGGTTTTCTAAGAGTCTGCAAAGCGTATGTTATCCTCGTGTCGCAGGCTTTCATAGGCTGCGGTATAACCTCTTACTATCGATCCGTATGCCTGTTTGCCACCAAATTAGTCTAAAAAAGCTCGAAATCTCTCGTCAGAATGATGTAAAAAGATACACTGAATAAGACACTATCTCAGAAATATTGAACTTCGCCTGATTTTCAGCACAACAGGTGAAAGTAATTTTTGGTATTGGTCGCCCTCTTGGTTAAGAAAAGAAATTAACCCTCTTGAGGTAATAGATGAAGACAGTGCACAATAGTCTGAAATCCCCCACATAAATATAGACTTCTTTGTATTATTGAAACAAATTAAATGGGCCTAATTGCGCATATTTGCATTTATTTAATTGCATGTGCATAAATTCTACACTCATACGTTACCCCATCCATTCACCCTACATCTAAACTCTCTCTCCTGAACTGACGACCCTTAGGCAAGAACGAGACAGCATGCTTATCACACAACACTTAAGTTTTAGATGCTCTTTTGTAATCTTTATTGAGTGGCTGTAAATTGACTTTTCAAGAAGCCCTCACAACTCAAGGAGTGTTTCGTTCTTCGCAGAATATTATACATTAAACTGAAGACGTAATTTTTTGTTTGGCAAAGTAGGTACTTAAGTAAGCGTTTTTGTGTACCTTTGGGAAATGATTTGGCTGGTGGTTTTAACGTAATAAGGTTTGTGTGCTGTGGCGTGAAATTTTAAAATTGATGATTGTATTTTGTGATATTCATATTATTTTCTTTACTTTTTATTTCGCGTTCTGGTGTTTACACCTAATATGATGGGACGTGTGAGGACTAAGTAGATAATGCAATCAGATTAATGCTTACATTGCAACAGAGGCACAAGTGTAGTAAGTCTTATAGGTTTATCTGAAATGGACAAATAAACTTTTATGATTATAATGCTAGGTCCAAGATTTGTCACGATATTTTCCTTCTGCTAGGCCAGTGATGTGTAAGATAAACTTAAAAGGTACATCTTGAAGACAATTTGGTACTTATCTGGTATCGAACCTTATTACGACATTTCAGAAATTTGAATGTAACTGTAGGTACTACTTATTATTCGGCGTGTTGTGTTGTGTTCCATGCGCGCCTCAAAGAGATGTCAGCACTGTAGACGGGGCCCGCCAGGGCCAGTGCCTGCCAGGGTTGCGAAATTTGTTTGAAAAAGTTACCGCGGCCCTGGAACGTAAAGGGCATTAAGAGGAACACGGGTGGGCTTTAGTCAGTAAGAGTCCGACACTTCCTTCCGCCCCACCCAAGGCGGAAGAAGTCATTTGATGATGTTCCTTCCTCAAAAAACGAAAAATAGGTACTACTTATTGTAATACTAGCTGTTGCCCGCGGCTTCGCTCACGTCGACCTAAGTGTTACTTAACTAAATAAGTATTGAATACTATGTTATCAAAATCTTCCAAGCAGGTCAAATGGTTGCTAAGGTGACTGCTAATAGTTACGACTGTAGGTTTAAAGAATTTATCTGTAGTCGCTTGAAGTCTGGATTTGTGCACGGCTGGTAATAGGCTTACGCCATACCTGGGGCTAAAACATAATTGGCGTAAGGAGAGTATATGTGGCTTTACTATCCCTTTAGATAATACTATGATGTGGTTTCAAAATTTACTTACTTTTCTTTCTCAAACCATTAAACAGCATCTTTAATAGGCACTGCTTTAACATTATACCTCACATTGTAGCTGCGATCTGTCTAGTATCAAGACCGAAGAAATGAATCTTATAATCAGAGCAACAGGCAACAAAATTTGAGCTTCGTGTTAGTACCAAATTAATGTAAAGTTTTTGGGAGAAAGTATGGACAAAAAACAGTAAGCATAAGACTTCTTAAAAGACTAAGCAAAGTTTTACCTCACAAATTATCCCTTATCTTTGAAACCGTAAACTACACAATCAATTTCCATTTAAAGAAAAATTTTAAGCATGTAGAACATCTTCTGTTTATAGTACCTACCCATAAGAAGAAATTCCGAATGCGATGCATAATTCATGATTGATGCTTGATTCAACTTGCATCCTGAAAGCGTGAAGTCTGTGAGACATTCAACGTCAGAAGAACGACTGTCACGGAATTTTTCTATGGGTGAAATTGATTTTGGTACAGTTTCTGTTGTTGCTAATCTATTTCTGTTCTGCCATTTGAATATAAGTACACTTTTTGGTGGTGTGGCTCAGGACAGAAGTTAAAATTTTGGACAAAAAACGTTTGCACATAAATCGTTCAACACTTGTATGAAGTGTCGAAGTTGGGAGGTCCCTTTTTTAAGCATGAAATGTCGTCAAATGATTTTTTCCTTTCTGGTGGAAAGGAGTGTCAGACTGTTATTGCCTAAAACCCATCCGAGTTCCTTCCAATGTCCTTTGTGTTCCAGGGCCGCGGTGAGTCTTTCGAACAAATTCCGCAACTGTGCTAACATGTCTTTGAGGCGCGCGTGAAACACAGTACGTCGTCGACTTGGGTCTGGTTCTGGTTGGACGGCGAGCCACACAACGGTAGCCGACCGCAAGCCCACTCCGACTGTGGTCTGGAATCGCTCTACGACTCTCGACACCCGGGGCATCCCCTTCTGTTCTGGCGGCCGGGGTGAAAGGTTGACCTCTCCCTCATGCGTTTCGCCTCCTCCTTCGTTGGCATTACTACTTCGCAGAAGGAAGCGATTGCTTCCCATTCTCCCTCGCTCCGGACTATGGATGAACCAAGGCCGGATGCGAGAGGTCGCCGCCGCCAATCGCCTTTATGAGGACACGCCGATGTTCTGCCCAAGCAGGGGCATACCTCCACCGTACGCTCCTTTGTGATCCTACAGTGATAACACCAAGGCGTGTCCTAGCGCCGAAACCGAAACAGTTAGCTCCCGAAACAACTGTGACCAGAGAGTACCTGCGTCAGAGAATCCTTGTGGTGCGGCGATCCTACTATCGATATAAATTGGTAACTCTTTAAGTTTCTGAGGTGCTGTTTTTTATTCATGAAAAATATTCTTAGGGGTAGCTAGAATTTGTGGGCCAATCTGTCGAATTCTGTTCTATTCATTCTTCTTCAGTCGACGTATGCAAATTTTCAAAGTTATGTTAAGTTTATGCTTAAACCTATTTTATTATAATATTGAAATCATACCATCGAAAATAAAAACAATTGAATTAGGTACCAATTAAAATAATGACAAAAAGTAACAATCAATTGGGATCGAACTCACACAAAATATCTTATATGGCTTTCATTACACACCGAAGCTATTCTCTAAACAAAGTAAATAGCGTAATAATAATAAAAAAACATAGCCATTCCCATACCATGTTATAATTGACTGCTTAACTCCTTGTGGCTAATGACGTCATGTTTTTTATTTCATAGGATAAAATATCTCCCACTGTCTTTCATAGGAACTGCCTCGTTAGCCTAGTGGTCCTAAGCGCGACTGCTACGCTAGAGGTCTTGGGTTCGATTCCCAGGTCAAGCAAAGTGTTATTGGATTTTTCTATGAAATTCTCAGTAGCAGCTCGGAGTTAGGATTTGTGCCCGGTTAATGACAATAGGTTCGCCCCTGTTACATGAGATCTAAACATACCAGCGAACTGTGGGTGTACATTGTTGCACTTCTGCCTAACCCATCGGGAAATACAGGCGTGATGGTATGTACGGTGTAATATGTAACTAATCTGCAGTATTGTGTATATTTTATAGCAATCCAAAACATGTCCAAGAACAATAATGCTTACCTAACCTCATTATTTATTACAAATAGCGAAATAGCCTAACTATTAATTACAAAGCCCACCACCCAAAGAGAGAAGCAGATTGTGTGAAGGAAGATATCCAACACCTCATGACTACTTGAATTAGTGAGACTACCTACCTCCCGGTAGTGAACTTCAGTGATGTATCTGGAAGGCATTGAATAGATTGCGCATTTAAATAGGCCGCTGCAAACATAATTTGGTAAAAGAGGGCATCATATACCCGTCTGAAACTCAGTGCAATTGACGCATCAGTAAAAGCGGCCATCTACTTTTCTTAACCGGTGTAAATTATTGTTAGGGGTATCATCGATCCCGGGTCGGTGGTGCGTAGTGATCCACGTGCGCCTCAAAGAAATGTCAGTACTGTCTAGCAGGGTTGCGGAATTCAAAAGAGTCACCGCGGCGCTGGTACGCAAAGGGCATTAGGAGGAACACTTTGTGTTTTAGTCCGTAAGAGTCTGACATTCCCTTCCGTTCCGCCCAGAGCGAAAGAAGTCATTTAAAGATTTCCCATCTTTAAAAAAAGGGGTATCATTGATGTGAAAAGAAGAATTTAAATCGCGCTATAATACAGTCATGTGTTGGCCCGACATTTAAAGACTATTTTGTCAAAATTAAAGAGTCAAATAGACATAAATTCTTTAACAATACGTATGTTTTCCGCTCTGCTATCGTTTGCACACCTATTAGTTTCTATTTTTTCGATGAAAACTTTCGACTTCAATTTGCTGTTTTTTAGTAACTATGTATTATAGACATTCTTTTCTGCAAAAATAATAAAGAAAAAATAAGCAAGCTAAGCGTTACTGTATAAGAATGACTACTTCTATTTTATTATTGTTTGGAAATCTTCTAGTATTCAAAAGAAATATTTAAAAAATCACAAAAAGTAAAACACTATACCGGGACCGAACTCAAGCCCTGCGATTCGAAAGGCGGTCATCGAACCATTAGACTATTTAATTCAATAGAAAAAGATTTGAAATTGCCGTTCTGTTTTGCCATGATTGACTGTTTATTTCAGCAGTTCAATCCTCAGCCATCTAAAGTATTGTTATATTTTGTTTCATCTTTTTTGAAACCCGTCGTAATCTGTATCATCATTGTTCATCCCCCAAAGTAGATAGCGCGATAATTTATAGCCTACGACCAACTTTGGTCTATGATGAATATATATACAAAAATTGAACGGAATCTGTCCGGCAGTATTTGCGTGATGCTCTAACAAACAAACAGACAAACAGGCAAAAATTTAGAATCGCTTCCCGACCTCGTAGCAATCACTTTTTTTTAAATATATTAAATGTACAGTTTTGACTTCGCTACGATTTTCTTATAAGTATAAATAGACTATGTACAGACATTATTTTCTGCTTTAATATTAAAAGATTTAAAAAAAAAGTAAGCAAATCAATGTTATGGCAGAAGTTATGCATACTTTTATTTTATTATTGTTGGGAATCTACCTGTACGAAAAAAAATGTTTGAAAAATCACAAAAAGTAAAACTGTTATTGAGGACCGAACTCACAATCAGCGATTTGCAAGGCGGTCATCAAACCATTAGACTATTTACTACTTCGGAAATAACTCTAAAATAGCCGTTCTAGTTTGCCATTATGGACTGCTTAACTCTTTGAAGGTATAGCGTGATGATAATTATTTTAGAAGTTCAATTCCGCAGCTATCTACAATATTCTTACATTATATGTCGTTGTTTTCAATCCCGTGAGAATCTGTAGAAGAACTCGGACATAATGCAACATTGCTCATCCCCCAAAGCAAATAGCGTGATAATTTATAGCCTAAGTTTTAAGTGGAGCTTACCGCAATACATTAGTGAAAACCGCATTCAAATCGGTTAAGCCACGGCTGAGATTAGCGTGTTCAAACGCACAGACAAACAGACAAACAGACAAACAGACAAAAATTCTAAAAACCATATTTTCGGCATTAGAATCATTACCCGACCTCGTAGCAATTACTTTTTTTCAAAAATATTAAATGTACAGTTTTGACTTCGCTACGATTTTATTATATGTATAGATAGTTTTTTTAATGAGTATGTATGGAGTTTCTTGCCCGTTCTTCTCCATACGAAACTACCTTTTGAAATGGGCCACTAGATTCAATATTATAATTTCTTTCAAAAGTGCCTTTTAAAGGTCTAATTGTAATAATAATTGTACTAATAATTGTTATGACTTTGACTTCGAAGTCGTAAGGTAATATAAGAACGAATCAACCAATGCCCGGTATAGGAAAGTTTTGTGATTATTTTCAGTGACAGTCATCCCGACGGGGGAGCGGCAACATACTCCTTTTACTTCCCGGGTATACGGTAATCCATGAGGACCTCCCCAAAGGACAGCATTGTCCTCTCATTTACTGATAATAACAACGTATTTAGAGGACTTTAGATGCTATAAATCCATACCCTACTCAAATATTATCCGATAGACTTTCGCGTTGAAATAATTTTATATTAAAAGTTTTGCAATCTCAATCTCGAGGGACTACATCAGCCGTGGTAGAAATCTCATTTTATTCGGTGTTTTTAGATCCTCAATGTGAGGTCAATAAGTTCTTTTTTAGCTTATTTCTGAAATAAAGTCCTCCTTCAAGAAGCTATTAAGCTCTTTCGAATTTTCACGTGACCAGACGGTTGGCGACCAACAATGCTGCCAGCCTTTTGGGCATTTCTCCTATTGACAATGATACGAACGCGTTTAACGATGCCCTATAATTCCCCCCCTTTTTTATTATGCGTAATATTATTGTTATTTATAAGTTACTAGCTTCTGCTCGCGACTTCGTCCGCGTAGTTTTTTCACCCGCATTAGGTTACGTTTTTGGTTACTGCTCCACTCCCGCTGGTTACGTGATGTTCTACAAGTATAAAATAATCTTCCTCTTGAATTACTCTATCATTTATATTGATTAAAACCGCATTAAATTCCGTTGCGTATCTTTAAAAGATCTAACCGTACAAAGGGAAAGACGGCGGAAAGCAACTTTGTTTTATACTACAAGCACAGATTCACTATATGTATATGTTTACTGTTAACTATATGCACAGATGCCGGGGCTGCGGCCTGTTTGAAGAAGATACCGCGCCCCGGAACGCAAAGGGCACAAGAAGGATCATGGATGGGTTTTAGTCAGTAAAAGTCTGACACTCTTTTCCGCCCCGCCCGGGGCAGGGGAAGTCATTTGATTTCCCATCCCTAAAAAAATAAACTATATGTAGAGATAGTGGAAACCACCGACAATACAATACTTTTGTTCCCCATAGTCATAATTTAATAATGATAATAATTTAACATTTATTCTCTCTTCACAAAGCCGACTCAATGTTAATATGTACAATAACAGAAGTCTCAGCTGTAATTCACCTTTGTGAGAGACTGGTACCTGATTTAGGTTTTGGGAAAAGCCTGTGGTACAGGTCACCAAACCCCTTCCAAGTTAGATTTAGCTTGTACAAAGATACCGTGCAAGACTCAAAGTTAAACAGTATTCATAACAAAACTAAATTAACCATAAATAATATTATATTAGTTAAAGAGCAAAAGAAAGAGTGAAAGGCGACTAACGAAAGGGATTTATATGGCAGATGTGAGCGGCATCGCCGGGAGAGGACGCCCTAGAAAGACCTACCCTGACCTTACTGGTGAGGTTCTTCAGAAAGGTCGGGTGTGCAGTACTCGTAACCGGCGTGCTTGTATGAACGTGGAAGAGGCGAAAGAAGTGTGCAAGGATCGTAGCAGGTGGCGTACTGTGGTTTCTGCCTACCCGCATGGGAACAAGACGTGAGTTTATGTATGTATGTAATATTAGTTAAAAAATAGTATAATTTTGAAGCGGTTATTGAGTGCTGTTGTGTGTGAAATGTATGTGAGTAATTCGAGTGAGCAGTGTGTGAGTGAAGATGACTTTTGTGGAGTGAGTACAGCGAGAACTGGTTTTCAAGGAGGTGATAGTTTAGCGTTATTGGTTGGCTTTAATCCTATTACCAAAGTAAAAAGCCGCAGCTTAGAACCAGGTGCCAAAACTTCTTGTAAGTAGTTAAGTGAAAAGTGAGTAGGGACGTCCTTTCCCAGAAGGGGATGGGCACTTTGACCTTTCTGAGACAATTCGCAGAAATTTATGTTGTCACTAGCGTCTGCATAGACTTCAGAATAAAATCACAGTCCTAAATTTTCTCAAGGAAAAACGAAAATGGAACATTAATTAACCTATCTGTTTACCCAGATTATTTCAGCTAATAGGGAATATGCTTGTGATTCAAATGAGATGTAAAATATTTTTCTAATATACTTTATTGCTTCGGAATGATGCCTCCATCAAAAATGTTCACTGGAATTATTTTTAGTGCAAGAAATTAATTTATAAAAACACAAAGATTTGTGTCATATTCAAATGTTTGTAAAGCGGAGCCATTGATCAGTGACGTAAAAAATATATTACAGCAAATGTCAACGCAGAGTGCGTAGTTAGATGTTCTCTCCACTTGTTTACAAACTATGACGTCACACTAAGCGCGCCAAAATCAGCGTGTAGCAGCAAAATTACTGTGTTCCGGTTTGAAGGGTACAGGTGCCGGTGTAATTAGAGGAACGTGAGACATTTCAACTTTGTCTCTGGGATGGTAACACATTTGCATTTGCCTCTGGTATTGCAGGTGTCTATGCGCAGCGATGACCATTTATCAACAGGTGGGCCGTGAGCTTGTTTGCCATCCATGAAAATAAAAACTTTATTACAAAAAATACAACCGCATTCAAAATGTCGGCTTTGGTTCTGTTTGTTGTTTTGTATTGCCACCGACTTCCAAAGCTAAATTTATTTTTCACTTTTGAGATTATGAAGGCGGTTGTCATTTTTGGAAAAAAAAAATATTTTTAGCTTTTTAGTATCAACGTCATTTCATCCATCCATGAAGGAACAGTAATACTACGTAAATTAACAAGATATCACTTAAAAGTCACAAGAGAGTAGAATATGCTAATTCGTTTACTTGGATGATATATTTTTTTCACCGTTTTTTTACTGCCTCGTTAGCCTAGTAATACGGCCTCGTTAGCCTAGTGATCCTAAACGCGACTGCTACGCTCGAGGTCTTGGGTTCGATTCCCAGGTCGAGCAAAGTGTTATTAGGTTTTTTCTATAAAATTCTCAGTAGCAGCTCGGAGCAAGGCTTTGTGCCCAGTTAATGGCAATAGGTTCGCCCCCTATTACATAGGACCTAAACATACCGGCGAACTGCGGGTGAACATTGTGGGTAAATGTACATTGGTACACTTCTGCCCTTCGGGGAGTACGGGCATGATGGTTAGGTACATTTTTTTCAATAATTTTATTTTTTTTTACCAAACTACTAAAGCAATTTCGTTAAAATTTATATGGGACCACCTCTGAAGTATGATGGTCCATCAAACAACAATGCAAATTTATGCGATGGCAGCAATCGCGGTTGATTTGCTGTAACTTTTTCAAGAGCTCTGTTGTCTGTCTCCGGAATCCATCATCAGATTTATATTTATTTATTTATTAAAGCTTTATGCACAAATGTAAAACAAAATACACCGTACAAAGGCGGACTTAATGCCTTAGGCATTTTCTACCAGTCTATAGTGTTTATATGATATTTACATAGGACCATTTCGAATGAAATAAATCCCTTTCAAACATAAAAGAATTTTGCAAACCGGCCACCGTAGATACGGGCCTGTGGACGGTGAGCAATGGGTACTCACCGTCCTTACGTGTGACATAACGACAGGCCGTGTCGACGGCGCGTTCGTGTTCCACGCGCGCCTCAAAGAGATGTCAGCAAAGGGGCCACTGAGGGCCGATGCCTGCCGGGGTTGCGGGTTGTTCGTAAGAGATACCGCGCCCCTGAAACGCAAAGGGCACAAGAAGGAACATGGGTGGGTTTTAGTCAGTAAAAGTCTGACACTCCCTCCCTCCCCGCTCAGGCCGGGAAAAGTTATTTGATGATTTCCCACCCCCCAAAAAGAAAAAAGAAACGTATATTTAAAACAATATTTTATTGATAACAAACTATTACTAAAGGTTGTTTTGAAACCAGGTCGGACTTCCAAGCGGGTATCGTAGTGGAACGGGGACGGAAGCGGAGGCAAATGGTTTTTCAGCGTTGGATTTTCAATCGCTGTGATGCCGGTCCGATGTTTTTCCGTGATAGCGCTAATATCCCACGGAGTAACGTAGTTTTGCTAGTTCTACGTACAAACTATGGCTTAGTTACTATAAAATGTAACTGCCCCGTTGGTCTAGTAGTCGCAAGCGCGATTGATGAGCATGGGGTCCTGGGTTCGATTCCCAGGTCGAGCAAAGTGTTATTGGGTTTTTCCAATATAAATATATAATAGGCTCGCACCCTGTTACATGAGACCTAAAACATACCGTCGAACTGTGGGTGTAATTTGGTACACCTCTGCCTAACCCTTTGGGAAATACAGGAGTGATGGTATGATGGTAATTATTAGAAAATACAAGGACTAGCATCTTCTGGGCGGGACTGTGGGTTTGCAAATAGACACGGGCAAAGTACCAATGTAACGCATTGACGACACGGTTGGCGTAGTAGCCGAGCGATTGGCTTCTGCGCTGCGTGTCGCGGGTTTGATTCCCGCACGGAGATATTATGTTTATAAAATATTATAATATTTGTATATCCTAGATAGTTGTTCCGAGTCTAGATGTTTGTGTATGTGATTTAATATGTTTGTAAACGCACCCACGACACAGGAGAAATTACTAGAGTGGGGCAAGGCTTAAAAAAAAATGTGACTTTTTCTAATTATTATGTGCTTTCTAAGTTGGCCTTGAATATCGCTAATATCGGTGAGGAAAACATCGTGAGAAAACCTGGACTTACAATCAATATACCTAAGTTTAAAATTGCCCATACGCTTTCAGCGACTGTGGTGATCAATGCTCGTGCCTTTTCAGTATGAGAAGAGGCCTTTACCCTGCAGTGGGACAATAATAGGCTGGTCTTATCATTATAAGCACTTCGTCCTCGTCAGCGTACCGTAGATTTTTCTTGAACGTGTTAGGGCCACACTAAACAATGGCACTAGCGAACACGAGAAGGTACAATCGAAAATATGCTTTTATTATACTTGAAAAACAGATGGCTAACATTATTTTATAATGATCCAGTTAAATAAACATACTACACAGAGAACACAGACAACGAAAACAAAGAAATTATAAAATCTCATAAAAGATTATCATAATAATGAAAAGATTTGGCAAACACTAGTTATAAAAATATCTGCACCTGTCATTAGGTATCATACACTTACTTCTTAATTTTTTTTATGGTTTCTTAAACATTTTTAAATAAAATATGGCCTTTGTTTTTCACTGATAAATTAAATGTCCACATATAAAAGCTTTTTTGAAATCGGTTCAGTAATTTTCGAGTTTAGCGATTACAAACAAAAATACAAATCTTATCTCTTTATAGTATTGGTTTAGTTAAGCGGAATATAATGATATTGTTGTCATGTCAGTATACATGACCTCCAAAAAATAATGACGACATAATTATAATCACAGCAATTGTAGATACTATAAAAACATCCAAAAATTAAATATTATGTTCGTTTTAAGATTAATACCATTACGTTTTCAATTCGTGAACCTTCAAATCAGGTATTTTAGAACTGACGACACCTTTTTCATGATTTATTAATTAACACTGTCAGTGAGCTGACTGCTTAACTAATATTTCCGCTATTTATGTCCCATGAATAATCTTAATATAACATAACATCACGCGTATATTCCCCGAAGGGTTAGGCAGAGGTGTAACAATGTACACCCACAGTTCGCCAGTATGTTTAGGTCCCATGTAATAGGGGGCGAGCCTATTGCCATTAACCGGGAGCAAATCCTAACTCGGATGTACTACTGAGAAATTCATAGAAAACCGCAATAACAGTCTGCTCGACCTGGGACTCCTACCCTAGACCTGTAGCGTTGCAGTCGCGTTTAAAACCGCTAGGCTTCGCTCTTTATGACCATTGAATAATCTTAATATATAAAATAAAATAATACCATGCAGAGAAGGCACGAACATTGATCACCCTACACGCTTGCTCAAGGGGGATGGCGCTTTCTGACCATAAGTTCAGATCTCCTCACGATGTTTTCCTTCACCGATGTCAGAGATGTCCAAAAGAAAGTCAGAAATTAATGAATTGTAAAAGTCACAGTGGTACTTGCCTATTTGCTTGATATAGGAACTTATTTACCTGTATTTTCTTGTGGTCAGCGAAACAAATTGACTGCCACATACTTTCGGTTAAATATTTTTTTTTTGTATCGTGAGTACGTTAACGTCGAACATATACTTAACTTACATACACAAATAACTAGACGCGAAACTAACTGTAGGTCTTACAAAAATTTTTTCCGTGCAGCAATCGAACCCGAGACGCGCAGCGGAGCAGTCAACCGCTCAGCCACTGCGTCACCGTGATGACAACGTATTCTTTAAGTGCTTGAGAACGGGGCTGCGGGTTGTTCGTAAGAGATACCGCGCCCCCGGAACGCAAAGGGCACAAGAAGGAACATGGGTGAGTTTTAGTCAGGAAAAGTCTGACACTCCCTCCCGCCCCGCCCAGGGCGGGAGAAGTTATTTGATGATTTCCCAAACCCCAAAAAAAAAAATAAAAGTGCTTGAGAAACTGGTTGCCCTTTTGTCTGTCATGAGGAAATGCGAACAAAAACCGTTCACTACCGCCCATTAGTAACTGTAGTGACATCTATCACACAACATGTGAACTACAAAAATCTTACTTCAAAAATTATCAAAAAGTAATCCTACTCCAAAAATCAACATTCCAAAAATATCGTGTTGTAAAAAAAATTGAGCTATGATAATATTTGACACGAAATAAAAGCTTGTAAAATTAAAATATCTCAAAAAATATCTTTTTTGCCTTATATTAGTTTTTCGATTGAGATGTTTATTTTTTAACACCTTATATGTACAAAATCCCAACAACCGTTGAACGCTTGGCTTAATTTCTAAGGTTTTTTTTTTTGGTGGGTGGGAAATCATCAAATAACTTCTCCCGCCCTGGGCGGGGCGGGAGGGAGTGTCAGACTTTTACTGACTAAAACCCACCCATGTTCCTTCTTGTGCCCTTTGCGTTCCGGGGGCGCGGTATCTCTTGCGAACAACCCGCAGCCCCGGCAGGCATCGGCCCTCAGTGGCCCCTTCCTTTTGCTGACATCTCTTTGAGGCGCGCGTGGAACACGAACGCGCCGTCGACACGGCCTGTCGTTATGCAACGAATTTCTAAGGTAACCGTAGGAAATCCGGCTAAGCACTGTGGTGACTCTTAAGGTTAAACCACGGTACCGGGACGTAATGTACTTCAATATAGGGCTCCAACTATACAAATTAAAGCCACGAACTATTTGTAACTTTATTATATCTTTTCATTGACATGTCACTGAATCAAAGGAAAAACAAGTGCCTTCACTTATAGAAACTGTCTATTCTAATTCCAACAAGGAATTCGACTGAGTGTTTGGATGTAAAGTAATCCAGCCAGGTTGATACGTTTGAACAACCTTCACAGTACACAACCTCATTATATCTATGATGAACTGCGAGATGCCGCATCGAAAAAAAAAACAACAACTGTTGGGCAGTAGCCTACAGGACACAACACTCGTCTGGTCCGAGGATTCTCCCTTTTCAATGGAGGATGAGAAACTTTACACCCTGTTTCTCATACCTCCACCCTACATAACCAACAAAAAGACCTTAACGATTCTTGATAGATTCGTTCTGCCTACACCAAGAACCCTTATTCTGCAAAAGCCTAATGTTTATCGTTGTGTAGGATTACACGATGTAGGTGATAAAGATGTCATTTACTCATTTTATTTGCTGTATTATGAACCTCTGGGGTCCTAAATAATAAGGGTTTGCGTGGTCATAGTTTTACGTAAACACATAAATATATTACAAGGGTGTCTGGAATAGAATATAGTTTTCTTCTTTTGACGCCATTTAGGCGCTGCGCAAACATAGACACTTTATGTTGCCAAGGGGATACCGCGTGGTTGCTGTGTATCTTGACGACAACTGATCGCTTTTAATGCCGGTTTTCCTATCGGCGATCAGTGTGAGGCAAGTATTTTTTTGGCATTGGTAAAGAATCCCACGGCCCACCTGATGTTAAGTGGTCACTTCTGCCTATCGACATCTGCAATACCAGAGACCTTGCAAATGTGTTGCCATCCTGAGACAAAGTTGAAATGTCTCACGTGCCTTACCGGCTACCCATACCCTCTAAACCGGAACAAAACAACAGTATAGTGGTAGTACTTCTCCGGACGAGCTCCTTCACAGAGAGCTTTACTGGAAGCAACAAGTAACCATAGTGGTTGTGTCTGCGTATGAGTGAGTTCATTTAATTTTAAATTTTAATATAACTATATTTAACAATTAAATATCAAATACAATCTTGAAACAACTACATTAATCAAATATATTGCACCGGGTTCCTTTCAATTAGATTTGGCATTTATATATTTGAGGCGAGTTAATTGGCTATTAATGCATGCATTTAGGGACCCTACAATTAATTGATAAGCTTGGATTCTAGACTCATGGTAGTTTATGATATCCATTGAAATATGCTGACATCATAATTCTGAGGTCCTGATATGAAAAGCAAAACATTTTTTTATTTTCGATATTTTCGGTTTTATATTTTTTGTTAGTAACTATATTACGTGAATGAATGTCAGAAGATTTAAATTATTCAAAACAGTAAGAATACATACCATCACACCAGTATTCGCCTCAGGGTTATTCAGAGGTGTACCAGAGTACACCCACCGTTCGCCGGTAAGTTAACTGACTCGTTAGCCTAGTGGTCCTAAGCGTGGCTGTTACGCTAGAGGTCTTGGGTACGATTCCCAGGTCGAGCAAAGAGTGTTATTGGGTTTTTCTATGAAATTCTCAGTAGCAGCTCGGAGTTAGGATTTGCCCGGTTAATGGCAATAGGCTCGCCCCCTATTACATGAGTAACAATACAATGTTCATAAAAAAATTAAATAAGCCATTATAGTGGAATAATGCCCGTTGGTCTTGTGGTCGCAAGCGCGACTGATGAGCGTGAGGTCCCGGGTTCGATTCCCAGGTCGGGCAAAAAGTTTTATAGGGTTTTTCCATTAGGAATTGTTCAGTAGCAGCCCGAAGTTTGGGAGTTGATGGTGTGACACCCCCGTGTCTCGGAAAAGCACGTAAAGCCGTTGGTTCCGGTTGTCATTCGCAGATCTTTGAAAGTCGTTACGGATAGTCAGAAGCCTGGAAGTCTGACAACCAGACTAACTAACACTAGAAGTAACTGGGTTGTGGAGGTCAGATAGGCAGTCGCCCCATGTGAAACATCGGTATTCAGCTGCATCCGGTTAGACTGGAAGCCGACCCCAACATAATTGGGAAAAGGCTAAGTAGCAGATATAGTGGAATAACGCACAAAAGATATCAGTTCAAGCAATGTCAACACAGGTAACTAATTGTCTAGTTAATTTATGCTAAATGCGCTAGAATTAGGGTCAAAGTACCTTACAACTTTAAATAACCAAATGTAAAATGAAATTCAGTCCTAGACCAATCTACCGCGACCGCATTGCATCCGTTAATGATTTTCCACTCGAAACACTAATGATAACAGGTATTTTACTTACTCATTAAGTCGTACTTTATATTAATTAATTACAATCATACAATGATGTGTTTGTTTTGGAGTTTATTTGTGTTATGACACACATGTTTTACATGCCTAATTGAGCGATCAAAATGACTGGGAGCTCGGAAAGTACCGTCATTAAGTATTGTGCATTAGGTGTATCCCGCGGTTTACGTCGTTGGTAACTGTTCTGCTCCGTTGTGTCGTAACGTGATATTATATAGACTCTACTAATTCTGATGAATCTCGCTAACATACATATACCTACATTTTTTCAGCCTGTTCTGTCCCACTTCCAAAAAAAATAAGAATTAACAAACAAAAATATATTATATTTATTATATAAATTGTATGAGAAGAAAACCGAATTAGAAATCAATGTTAAGGCCGTGTTCACACCAAACATAAAGCTTGCTGTCAGTCAGC
This sequence comes from Caradrina kadenii, assembly GCA_947462355.1. Lineage (NCBI taxonomy): Eukaryota > Metazoa > Arthropoda > Insecta > Lepidoptera > Noctuidae > Caradrina > Caradrina kadenii. The sequence goes on along the minus strand of OX381684.1, from coordinate 11,902,393 downwards.
CGTCATTTTCAGTCAGTCGGTGGCTGACTATGATTGTTCATACATTTTGGTATTTATACTCAAAGTTACTGCCTCGTTGGCCTAGTGGTCCTAAGCGCGACTGTACGCTAGAGGTCTTGGGTTCGATTCCCAGGTCGAGCAAAAAGTGTTGTTGGTAGTAGCAGGTCGGAGTTAGGATTATTTAGTGCCCGGTTAATGGCAATAGGTCTCTATTTCATGGGACCTTAACATACCGGCGAACTGTGTGTGTACACAGGTACACCTCTGCCTAACCCTTCGGAGGATACAGGCTTGATGGTATGGTCCCAAAGTCTGACTGATTAACCGTCTGATCTGAACGCGGCCAAAAAGTGCAAAGCTCCCAAGCTTAATGAAGACATGTTTTTGTTCAACTTTCTTTTAATAATAATTGTAAGCTGCAATGAATATAAATATTATGGACACGTATGGATACCCCTCTTCCCCACATTAGAAACGAATGGCCTTTATGATGAACGACTCGTACCTGTTACTCTACCATTTTAATGTTTTTTTGCCGACCTTTTACAAGTTTTAGCTATTAATATTACTACAGGCGCTGTAGGCAAATGTATTAATTAACATTTTAGTTCGCAGTGCCTCTAAATGTAAGATGATTTGATGTTGTATATCAAATAGACTTGAATATAAAAAGTGAATAGTAGTTACAGTTAGTAAATAGGGATGGCCACAAGAGCAAGTACCAATATTTTTTTCTATTTCATTGGTATTTTCTAAGTTCACTTATATCGGAGAAGGAAAACATGGTGAGGAAATTTAGACTTCTACATTAATTTTCCTTTGCCGTGCAGTGGGACAATATAAGGCTAGTATTATTAGGTACAGTCGAACAAGCTATTTGCTAAACAAGGTACTAACATACGCGTAACTACTTTTAAACAATGTTGTGAGTGAGCTGAGTAATCAATTATTTTACTTCACTGTCAATAAGTTTTCGAAGCTAGACTCTCACATTTCAAGATGATGTCATTAGAAAAACGCAGAAAAGTCGCGGACTCCATTTTTCTATTTAAAATACTTCAAGGTAAAATAGATTGTCCCCACTTGCTAAGCAAATTCCGGTTACGTGCTCCGGCTAGACTCCCTCGTACTCCTATAACTCCTTTGTACCCTCCCCCACGTAGAACAGTACTCGGCACAAGCTCTATAGTCCCTCGACTCTCTAAACAGCTAAACGGACACAGCGATATTGTTGATGTGCATTTTGACTCATTTGGCAAGTTTCGCAGAGTATTATGTAACACTTTATAATATTGTTATTCTATTGCACCTATGTTTTCCTTTTTACGTTATTTTTATTGATTTAATGTTTTTGTTTTTTTTTAAGCCAATTTGATTGTATGTTATTATTCATTTAGATTGCTATCACTTTGAACTTGATTTTATTAATGATTTAACTTTTTTAATATTACCTACTTTATTTTTTAAGTTATTAGGTATTTCTGACATCTTTTATTTTTTTTTATTTTTGTTAAATTTGTAGCATTGTTTTTTTAATGGGGCATGCGGTGCTAACCTTTAAGAAATTGTAGTACTAACCTTAGATATAATCTTATTTTTTCTAGAAATGTAACAGTATATCAGTAGTCAATTGTTGGTTGGCCAGAAATAATAAATAAATAAATAACTAAAGTTATCGACAGAATTGTCAACATCGGTATTGCTATGTTTAAAAATAGAATAGAAAATGTTGCACATAGATCTATAATATACTAATATTATAAAGCTGAAGAGTTGGTTTGGTTGAACGCGTTAATCTCAGGAACGAATGGTTTGAATTGAAAAAATCTTTTTTTTTTTGTTGAATAGACAATTTATTGAGGAAGGCTATAGGCTATATAACAGCTCGCTGCAACCAGAAGGTGCGGAGCAGTAAACAAAGACGTAACTTAATGCGGGTGAAAAAACTATGCGGATGAAGTCACGAGCAGAACCTAGTTAATAATAATGCAAACATTCCTAAAAGTTATTACAATATTCCTTCTGACATCTGACGTCACGCCACCAAAGAAGAAAGAAAGAAACAAACAATAAACGATGGACGGACTGTGGAAAAGACGATGATTCTTTGTATATTGTAGCCGCGCCAGCTAAGATTTTAATATCGTAATCCTTCGAGGTCCCATGAGCTACGATAAACGTTATTTAGGAATATTATGCAAACGATCCCACCGAATATTGGCAACAAGCCCGACCAATGTAGTATAAATTTTGTTACTTACCGCACCAATAGCAAAAATACCAAAAAAATCAAAGCTCCTTTATGACAGCCCCATTCTCGTAGTTGCAGGCACAACTGCCGAGCTTGGTGTCCTGGGTTCGATCTCTAGGTCGAGTAAAGTGTTATTGGGTTTTCCATTACGAATTTCTTTGTAGCAACCCGGAGTTTGGACGTTGGTGGTGTGACACCCCTGTGACTTGGAGTAATCTCTAATCATCGGACGATGACAGATAGGGAAAAGGGAATGCACCTGGGTTTGCGTAAACATTTGTGCACTATAATACTCTCTACTTGGCTAGTTCATTGAGATTAGCTGCCGAGACCGAAATCGATCAGGAAATTATTATTTATTTGTTGCAGTACCAGTACCAGTAACTGGCTCGACACCCTAGTGGTCCTAAGTGCTCGACCTGGGAATAGAACCCAAGACGTCTAGCGTACCAGTCGCGCTTAGGACCACGACGCTAACGAGGCATTTTTAAAACAGTACCATTTTAATAGTACTTTGTAATTTTAGCTGTCGGATTTTTAACTTTCGGTCCTGAGCCAAACGCTGAAAATCCAACAATGCGCAAGGCAAGGTGGTATGACCCATGTTGTTCTAAATTAGCGTGCTTGCTTAATACACAAAATAGAGTATTCCCGGTTTTACGCTTTCGTGTCTCTTCCACTATCCAACTGATAGTTCCGTGCAGCTATTTATGTCACCGTCTGTCTCCAAAATTAGGGTTATCTGAAAACTAAGTTATAGCTGGTAACAAATTCAATTATAAAAGAAAATAGGAAAGAAAGTTTATAAGTGAAAAAGTTTAGATAACGTAAGATAATTTTGGAGAATCGAAGTAATTTCCTTTTAAGTTCAGAAATGGTTGAATGTTACTTATTTAAAAGTAAGTTTTGTGTAGATTTAATTAATACCTTCTTGGGTTCGAGAGTTAATCACAGTTTGGTCGATGGCAATCTATATTGAGTCGGCCTAGTACTTGGCTACAAGTTTGGCTTCTTCTGTAAGTTCGATCAATCCCTGAAGCGTACCCCATTTGAGTCTTGCGACCCCTGATAGAGATGTATATCAGCTGTCCCATAGTTTGTGGTACAGCATCACATTTGCACTGCAGGTTAAAATCGTCTATAAACCAGTAGCAATTTGTACACCGAAAACGGTAGAATAATTTGGACATGTAATAAATTTAAAATCTATTGTAACATTATTCTGACAAATAAGTAAATAAATAATCAATAGTAGAGGTATTTGTGAAGGAGCTCGTACGGGGAAGTACTACCATCATGTCTAATTCTGCCACAAAGCAGCGTTGCTGTGTTCCGGGTTGAAGGGTATTGGTGCCGGTGTAATTAAAAGCACACAAGACACTTCAACTTTGATTCTCTGGGATAGCAACGTATTTACGTTAGCTCTGATATTGCAAGACCACACAGGCTTGTTTGTTATCCAAAGATTAAAAAAAGAACACCTGACCAGAATAATACTGGCTGAATAACAAAAGAAAAACGCTTTGAAAAGTTTAATCTCATTTATTTTCAATAATAACAATAGTCATTACATAATTACTGTTTTTAAAAACTTACATTTTCACTATTCATATAATTAAGCGAAGTTTTTAAAATAATACCTTTCATAAATAAGCGTTGTTAAAGTGACAGACAGACACGAGTGTTCCGTACATAACATGAAACCAATGTTAATAAAAGCTTCATCATAAAATCAAAATGGACGTATTGGCGAGTATTAAACGCCACGAAAATTCAGTCGAAAAATGTAAATGTATGTTTTCCATTCAGTCATATCTCGTTAGTAAAATAACTTCTCCACAAAATGATAATAAGATCATAATAATCTTATTCATTAACCTTTACAGTAGTATCACAATACAGCATTAATCTAAAGGTATCGTATGAAATGGCACGAAATCTGATAGCATCAGGCCCGGCGGCTCGCTCTCGACACGTGACGAAGATGAACTATCGACTAATGGTACTACATCGCTGCGAAGACTCACTCTTCTATTGAACCATCCCACTATGCACGATGCGATGTATATCAAAATACCACAAGTCACGCCAGCCCACAACAATATCGTCTTCGACTCGGTTACGCTGGTAATTTTTATCCAATCACTACAAGATTTACTGGAAGCGAGTGTCTTAACACATACCCTAACTAAATATTTAGGCACTATCACAGATTGAACGAACATCCCTGTTTCATCAGCTGACACGCACCAAGATTGAGGCATCAGATTATTTATATTAATCCTAGGCAAAACTTCAATAAAATAAGATAAAATTGGACCATTAGTAACATTTGGTGGGTTCCAATTTACAATAATATGACCAAATTGGTTCGCATGCAAATAGGTGATAGTAGGAATGTCAGCATTTTTTAATGGAAATGTTCTAACAACACCGTTTGCTGATCTGCTACAATGACCACCTGAACAAGCTCTTAACCTAAACTTGTAGTCGCTAAAGGGTGCCAGCCTACCAACTTGGAAGTCGTTTCTTGGGCTGCTAATATTTAACAAAATTAGCGTTCGTACATAGGTGCCAAAACTTGAATTCTTTGAAATTATGCTTTCTTGGTTATCACAACCAAATTGGATGTCTTCGCAGACGTCAAAGAACTCCTCTACCATCGCTCCAGGAGTAACAGACGCGAGTATACCGCACATTGATTCACAGCCTCTATTATATTCTGGAGGTGGCCTTCTTACTAACGCATGACGGGTGTAGTCAACATCAAATAAATCTTCTTTAAGTTTACAATAATCTATTGCTGCTGATATCCTTGAATTTCTTTCAATCAAGGCCACATCTAGTTCGTAGTAATCTATGTGAAGAAAATAATCTTTGTGGTCGACCCATCTCACAACAACGACATCTGATGCAGACGCAACTAGCTCAACGATGAACGGCGGCTCAGGAATTCCGACAGGCGTTGTAAAGTGAAATATATTGCTTCTAATCAATCGTTTTTTCTCAGGATCGTATATTTCTATACAGAGAGCGTAAGATGACGCTGGTTGTAGTGCATTCAACTCTGCCACACCAAATCCTTTATCAAATACAGCAGGGACATCAATAGCGTGCCATTCGAACTCACTACAAGTTTCCGGAACAATAGTCGTATGGACTCCGGGCGGTAAACGCACGTATAGAGCCGAGTAATGTATATTATGATCAAGAACAGGTGTAAATTTGATCAGTACTGACGACTCATTGGAAGGTGTTATTTTAAAGTCGAAAGATACCTCTTTACATGCTCCTCTATAGCCATTTGAGCCTTCTGGAATGTCTATAGAAGTTGGATTAACCGGCAGTCGGTTCTTCACTTCATCAATTCTAGACATACACAGAACCGGATTATGATCAAACCTTGCAGTACCATTTTTGATTTTAAGATTCTTAGTGACGGCTGAAGTGAATAATGTTTGAAGATTATTATTATGATTGATGTCGATACTGTATTTGTCATCCTTTAGCTTCTCGCCTTTTATTATTCGTAGTGATGGCAGAAAGTCTAATGATGTTATATCGGAGCCTTCAATAGCTATATATTGTGAAACTTCTTGTATTCGACCGAGGTATGTTCTCAGATCTCCTATTGCTCCTGGTATTGCTCTTACGTGTATTATCAATGAACCGTTCACGTAAACACACCTTTCTGCATTTTGAATGGAGCTCAGAGATTGTATTTTCAAATCGCCGCATGTCTGGAATATTAAAAAAAACTGTTTACTTGATTCAATTTTTTTTCATACATAAGCGTCTGCTCGAGACTTCGTCCGCGTAGTTTTATCATCATTAAGTTACGTTTTTAGTTACTGCTCCGCACCTATAGGTCGTAGCGTGATGTTAAATAGCCTACAGCCTTCCTCGATAAATTGACTATTGAACACAAAAATATATTTTCTATTCATACCAACAAACAAACTCTTCAGCTTTATAATATTAGTATAGATAGATAATAAAAAAAAACATTAAAATTTGAATCTTATTTTCTACTTTATACAAATGGGTTATTACAAATTGAATGCTTTTTCTACTTACAATTTCACAATGAGCGCAAGGCTCGCAAGTAATGGGGTGTGTCGCATTGTTCTGCCTGTAGTCCAGCGGACAATGAGAGACACAGGTTTTGTTAAACACCCATCGGCCTAGCTCGAAACATTCTTTCTCCGTGACACAATACTGGTTATCAGGAAGAAGGATTCTACAAAAAAAAAGTAAAAGAGGAAAGCACTTAAGAGATTTGGTTGTATAACTACTACCTATTATTAAAAAAAAATACAATAACCCTACTCCTCCATAGTTTCTCAAAATTATTAAAAACTAGCTTCTGCCAGCGACTTCGTGCGCGTAGTTTTTTTCACCCGCATTAAGTCACGTCTTTGGTTACTGCTCCTCTCCCCCGTGTGTCGTAGCGTGATGTTGTAAAGCCTAAAGCCTTCATCTATAAATTGACTATCACAAAAAGAATTATTAAATTCGAACTTGTAGTTCCTGAAATTAGCGCGATCAACCAAACAAACAAACGAACAAACAAACAAACTCGTTAGCCTTATAATATTAGTATAGATGTATTAAAATAACTATCTGCATTAGTTAACAGCCTTTTTTTTTTTGGGGGGTGGGAAATCATCAAATAACTTCTCCCGCCCTGGGCGGGGCGGGAGGGAGTGTTAGACTTTTACTGACTAAAACCCACCCATGTTCCTTCTTGTGCCCTTTGCGTTCCGGGGGCGCGGTATCTCTTACGAACAACCCGCAGCCCTGGCAGGCATCGGCCCTCAGTTAACAGCCTTGCATCTATCTTTTTGTCCATCTACAATAATTTGTATAATCGTTAAAAATGGTTTTCTGTGAATCAAGTGAATCAAGCAAGCTTAAGAAATGTACACGTAAGTCTGTGCTATTCTATTAAAAAAACTTCTACGGCGAATTTGATGAGATGGCCTGTAAATCCCTAGCATATAGCGGGATGGCAGCTCGTCTAAAGCTCACTTCACACAAACTTATTGAGGGTAATTTTCACAGAACAGCACCTGAACTATACCATATTAGCTACAAGAGTAGCTAATATGGTATAGTTCAGTTTAATTAGGTTTTTCTTTATCATCTTTTACAGCATTCACGAAGGCATATAGATGCTCTTACTTCTAGGCTACGTTCATAAAAAACTCACGAATCCGGCGGACATTGTGTCACGCAGTTTCCTTGATACGTAAAATGGCGGCACACAAAACAAATGTTCTTATTAGTCTTGCGGCACCCAAGGCACTGTTCGTTGCATTTATCAGCTTCAGGGCCATCCAGGAATAACTGGCATTTTCTGGAAAAATATATCAATATTATACATCACTACACATTACAATGCAACGTTTTATACAAGTAAACAAACCATTACTTACCATCCGCCTCTCATGCATAAGATTGCTGATTCGGAACAGGGTAAGTATCAATATGACTTTATCAATGTATAATGATATGGACTTTACAAGTGTATCTTGGACATTATTCACGTCGGTGAAGGAAAACTTCGTGAGAAAACCTAGACTTATGTGTATAATTAATACACCATCACATACATACCATCACGCCTATATTCCCCGAAGGGTTAGGCAGAGGTGTAACAACGTACACCCACAGTTCGCCGGTATGTTAAGGTCCCATTTATTAGGGGGCGAGCCTATTGCCATTAATCGGGCACATAACCTAACTCCGAGCTGCCACTGAGAATTTCATAGAAAAACCCAATAACATTTTTTGCTCGACCTGGGAATCGAACCCAAGACCTCTTGCGTAGCAGTCGCGCTTAGGACCACTAGGCTAACGAGGCTGTTGTATAATTAATATAAGTCTAAAATCGCCAATCCGCCTTGAGCAACCGTGATGATTAATGCTCGTGCCTCCTCTTTAGGAGGAGAGGCCTTTGCCCCGCAGTGGGACAGTAATAGGCTGGTGTTTATACATTACTAGCTTCTGCTCTCGTCTCTCTCTCTATCGTTCAAAGTTACACCACACATACTTCGCAAGGAACGCATCTCCACAGCATTTATCCTACTTTCATACCTCGTTTGCCATACCCAACATTCACTTCCATACATAAGTGTAGGCACCAACACACCATTGAGCAACCAGTCGAGCCTTTTTGGACATCGACTGATTGGTCACAACCGCATGTATAGCACCATTCACTTTATTTCCCGCATTTACTCTCCTTTCCACATAAGCATCAATCTTTCCATCTCTTGTAAACATACTGCCCAAGTATACAAACTCGTTCATTTGATCCACACTCACATCATTTATTATCTAGTTATATTTTTTATATTACCTAGTATATTTTAATTCTACACAGACGAAGTCGTGAGTAAAAGCTAGTCTTTAATTAAGACAAAAAGCGATTGAGCTGCTTTAATTAAAACTTTGATAACTGCAGAAATGAACTGAAAAGTCTTACTTATTATTCCAGCAGCGATTCAACGAAGTATTTCTAGAACAAGAGCAGGGTATGCTGCACTGGACTTGAATGTCTGGCGGACTGATCACATGCCGAGCCTTCGGAGCCAAGACCTTCCAGTCAATGGTATCCACGTAGCAGGCTTGAGGCAATGCCCACATTGTCACCCCTCCTCTGTCGATTTTAAGGAGGTTGTAGAGTCCAATCTGTAAATTAAACAATATGACGGGTGTAAGGAGACAATTGGGACTGCTCGATTGATCTCGTGGTCGCAAGCGCAACTGATAAGCGTGGGGTCCCGGGTTCGATTCCCAGGTCGGCCAAAAAGTGTTATTGGGTTTTTCCATTACGATTTGCTCAGTAGCAGCCCGGAGTTTGGAAGTTGGTGGTGTGACACCCCCGTGTAGTAAAGCACATAAAGCCGTTGGTCCCAGCTGTCATTCATACATCTTTGATCTCTGCGACTGTCGTTACGGATAGTCAGAAGCCAGGAAGTCTGACAACCAGTCTAACCAAGAGGTAACGTGTTGCTCAGTAACTGGGTTGTGGAGCTCAGATAGGCAGTCGCTCCATGTAAAACACAGGTATTCAGCTGCATCCGGTTAGGCTGGAAGCCGACCCCAATATAAATGGGAAAAGGCTAGGCAGATGATAATGATGAAGAAGACACCTAACAAAGCTGACGACAACGTGTTGTTCCCTTCATGTCGATATTTTTCATAAGGTTCCCAGGTATGGTCTCAAATAAAATGGTTACAGAGATAACATACCATCACGCCTTTATTCCCCGATGGGTTAGGCAGAGGTGTAACAATGTACACCCACAGTGCGCTGGTATGTTTAGGTCCCATGTAATAAGGGGCGAACCTATTGCCATTAACCGGGCACAAATCCTAACTCCGAGCTGCTACTAAGAATTTTATAGAAAAACCCAATAACACTTTTTGCTTGACCTGGGAACCGAACCGGAGCCGGGAACCGAAGACCTCTCGGGTAGCAGTTTATGCTTTTATGAAAATAAGTTCAAATTCAAAAAAAGTAGTAAAATGTAGTGACAAAAGTAGAAAAGAGTATGCTTAGATGGTTCGGTCATGTTGAGAGGATGAGTGAAAGGCGACTAACAAAAGGGATTTATATGGCAGATGTGAGTGGCAACGCCGCGAGAGGACGCCCTAGAAACACCTACCATGACCTAATTGGTGAGGTTCTTCAGAAAGGTCGGGTGCGCAGTACTTGTAACCGGCGTGCTTGTATGAACAGATGCATGAACGTGGACGAGCCGAAGGAAGTATGTAAGGATCGTAACAGGTGGCGTTCTGTGGTTTCTGCCTACCCCCATGGGAAAAAGGCGTGAGTTTATGTATGTATGTTATGTAAGTTCAAATTCAACTTTCAACATTCCCACGGCTCATGTACTGCCAAATACACAATGTTTTACGTGCGTTAAATTGCGCTTTACCATAAATTATGATTTTCACATAAAGAAATAAAAGCAATAATTTTTTACTCAATGTTACTTAGTTTGATGGAGAGTAAGCGTAGTTGACGACTATTAATGTTTATTTTTACAGCCCATATACTTAAAGGGAAAGAGGGAAGGTCATTTGTCCCCTCTATACATATGTATAGGTGACGAATGTTAACCCGGACCTAAAAAGCATTGTAATAATCTATACCAATATTATAAACCTGAAGAGTTTGTTTGGTTGAACGCGCAAATCTCAGAAACTACTGGTTCGAATTAAAAAAATATTTTTGTGTTGGATAGTTCATTTATCGAGGAAGGCTTTAGGCTTTATAAAATTTATTTCGAGCAACATTAAAGTCATATGTGGAGTACCTACACACAAATACAGGCAACAAATAAATAGAGAAAATGATAATAAAACAAAAATAAAATTTATTTTTATAACACGCTACGACACATGGGAGTGGAGCAATAACCAAAGACGTAACTTAACACGGGTGAAAATACCACGAGAACGAAGTCGCTGGCAGAAGCTAGAATATCAATAGCAATAGCATCTGTCTTAGGATCATTTTGTAACAAAAATGTATAATAATAATTTCCCGATCATTAGCTACTCAATTTGACGATAAGTGCGTTATCCAGCAGTTTAGTTAGTTCGCCCCCATTGGGACCAAATTCCTATAACGAGTAGCTATGAGTGGCCGATAAAAAAATAAAGTACGATCAGGATAATAAAGCCCGGTCGCTTTCATTGCGACTTTTTATAATATGCAATAACATTAAGCCGTGGATTACTTTGAAGTACATTATTTATTTTCCTGTAACTAGGTAGCTAGCTTCCCCGCCCGTGACTTTGTTTGCGTGATTGTCAGTCATTGGCGGACGCAGACGAATTCGCGGATTTTAAGGTAATCTCTGTCAGTTCAGTGATTTTGCCTAGATGAGGTAACAAACAAACAGAGAGTAGTAGTAGAGCACATTGTAAAGGAGCTTGTCCGGGGATGAACTAACCGCCATACCTATTTCTGCCGCAAAGCAGCGTTGCTATGTTCCGGTTTGAAGGGTATGGGTGCCGGTGTAATTACAGGTACATGAGACATTTCGACTTTGTCTCTGGGATGGCAACGCATTTGCAAGGCCTCTGGTATTGCAGATTTCTATATGTAGCGGTAACCACTTGACATCCGGTGGCCCGTGGGCTTGTTTGCCATCCAATGACACAAAAAAAGAGAGATTTTTCATATTTATAATTTTAGTGTAAATGAGAACAATACTATGATTCATGGTACCAGTACAATAAATTACACCACACATTATACCACTAGTATTGCAACATTTACTGTCGTCGAACAATTTTAGAAAAATTAAAAATTTTAAATAACCCCCGACATAAAAATAGAAATCCTTACCGCAGATAACAAAAGAGCTGATAACTTTGAAACCGCTGAACCGAATTCCATCAAACATAGCTAAGAAAACTCCCGACTAATATACCTTTCAAACAAAAAAAACTAAATCAAAATCGGTTCATGCGTTCGAGAGCTACGATGCCACAGACAGACACACACACACATACACAGACACGTCAAACTTATAAAACCCCGTCGCTTTGCGTCGGGGGTTAAAAATATGTACAATCGATGACTCTAGGCGTATATGTATGTGTGTCATGCAAAGAATTTTTACTCACATTTTCAAAATAGTTCTGTTTGAACGTTCGACATGTTGTACAATAGAATATTGAGCAAAATGTCGACTGTTCAGACCGTCGCCATTGTGTATTTGAATATTGAAAAAAAATTTACGAATATCCGCTCTACCATTGTTTACAAGATTAAATATAAAATTCTATTTGAGATATCTAAATGCAAATAGTTTTTTTGTCGGCAGTTAGCGAAACATTGACTGTTTATTGATTTATAGTTCGTTTATTTTTATAGTGCTATAGCCCGAGATCGCACTAGATAAAGAAATTTGCAAAGTAAAAAGGGAAGGAGACCTTTGTCTAGCTGTGGAGTATAAAATGAGCAAATAAAAAAATGTAGTACAAATATAGGAAACGGGTAAAAGTGACCAGTTCTTTATTCAGTGTATGTCGAACTTTACACATTTATAAGATATACCTTTGTCTGCATTTGTAATCACACAATACACAAAAGTATCAAAGTTGAAATTGTTGAAAGCAGACAGAGGAAATTCTTTGAAAAGCGTTAAAACGTTAATAGCAAGACAATATCGCCGCGATGACCATAACAACGCGTAGGCATCTTCAGAGCTCTAAAGTACTAGAACAGCAGTGCTAAAATGAGATGCAGGAAATCCCTCGCGTGAAAACGTAAAATGCAAGAGGATGTAACTGTAACAACGCGTAGGGGACATCTTCAGTGCTCCATTCAAAAGTACTAGGAAATCATAACTAAAAGCAGTTGGAGGAAATTCCTAGTAAGCTCGCTTAAAACTGTAGTATCACTCACCATATTATAATCATCGTCTCGACTACTTTAGGAATACACAGAAGAAACCTTTAGTGCTCTAATCAAAAGTACTAGGAAAGCATAACTGTAAGGAGGTAGAGGAAATTCCCTGGAAACCTGTGTGACAAGCAAGGAGGACGTATTGCCGACGACAATAGACGTGCTCGTGCGATAGTGCTCCGGTCGACAGTAGGTACTAGGTTGGACAGTAGTAGGTAACTGCCCGGTTGGTCTCCTGGTCGCAAGTGCGACTGCTGAGCGTGGGGATTTGGGTTCGATTCCCAGGTATGCCAAAAAGTGATATTGGGTTTTTCCATTAGGAATTTCTCAGTAACAGCCCGGAGTTTGGAAGTTGGTGGTGTGACGCCCCCGTGTCTCGAGAAGCACGTATAACCGTTGGTCGTGCGTTCGATCTCTTCCCGGTTGTGTCGGATTGCCGTCCCATCGGACTATGTGAATGAGGGAAGTGGGAGTGCACCTGTGTTTACGCACACACTTGTGCACTATAATATCTTCTGAGTACTTGGCTAGTCTGCATTAAGATTAGCCGCCGTGGCCGGAATCGGTCTGGAGAATACATACAAAGGTACTAGGGCAGCATAAGTTTCTAATAAGTAAGGATATAATAGTTACAGCACAGATCACTATAGGAACTAGTAGGAAATCAATGATATCAGTCAAATACATTTGTATTTACCTCTCGAAGGTTCGAGTTGTCATATACAACTAAGGCGAAGTTATACAACAGCTTCATTCCTCGTATTCTCGTCAGGTTCGGGAAAAGCTGGCCCACGGATTCTAGCCCTCTTACTCGGTAAATTACTAGATATTCTGTGATCTGCAACGCACAATTAGAAATTCAGTCAAAATAGATTTTTTATTTTTAGAACATGTCTTTAAGTATACTTAAACAAACAGTCATTCATTATACGAATGATTTAAAAAACGAAAGATTTTCATTCTAAAACCAAAAACGATTTAAAAATCTATAAAAGCTAAAGTGTTCTTCTATTTCTTTGTCGGATTAGAAAAGGACTCTTTGTAGAATTCTATGGGTCTTGATGCCTGATATAAATAAATAAATAAAGAAGTCACCCTTCTTACCTCTCTCAGATCCCAAAACGTCATATTAACAAAGTTGTCCTTCCTCGCTTTCTCTATAAATATTTCTACGCTTCCTAAAATCACGACGCATCCTTCCAAGTTCTTCAAATCTGTGATGCTCTTGATGAGTTCGCCTTTACATATCCTTGGGCTAGTTGTCGTTAGATTTAATCTTTGTGGTGATATCCCGCCAAAGACCAGGGAGTGTAGCAGAATCCTGGAAAAAAGAGTGGTTAAGTGAATGGCTTCTGCGGTGCGTGTCGCGACTTCTATTTCCGTGCTCGTGCTTGTGCTGCGACCTGGTGATGCTCCGCCCAAGCGGTGCACACCGCCATCGCCATGGTGTGCTCCACCGTGTCCTCGGGGCGATCCACACAATGGTGATGCCCAGACGGTTCCTCCCGCCCGATGAGGTGCAGGAATCTCCCGAATCATCAATGTCTAGTGAAGACCTGCGTCAGTCGGTAGGTGAGGGCGCCGTGGCACCTCTCTAGCCACTCCTTAAAGAGGAGACTTACCGCCTCGATTAAGGCGAGGCATTCGACAAATTGCATTACTAATAAGGAAAATAGAACCCGAGGCATACAATAATAACTAATTAGTACACTAAGCAACTACAACACTTACTCGATAACACTAATTAGATGAATGCAAATAAAACATAATTATAAATACAACTTGGGTATTATTTTCTAAGGGTCAATTTAAAGTCAGGTCATTGATAGTACGAGTACTTATTATTTTCAATAAACATTACAATAATTAAATACTTTTCGTATTTTTAATTAAAATTAAAAAATGTGTTTTATTAATGAGAGAGTAGGATAAATACATAGCTGTAGGTAGGTAGAGGTCGATACATAGGCACTTTAATGTACAAGAGTATTGATTATAGGACCATTCCAATTTCAACAGTAAGAGTCAGCTTTTAAAGTTGGTTTTAGCTTTTAGTCGTGACTTCGTCCGCTTAGGAGTCAGCTACCTCTTTTATTCGGCGCTATCACAAAATCCATTCTAAAGCCGACGTCTCCTATCTTTAACTACCTACCTCCCAAACTTGAGCTATCTTGATGAAGCTTCGAATTTCGAGATTTCGTATTTAGTCAATGAATGGATAATCATTCGCTTTTTAAGTGTAGAATGGGTAAGATAGATAGAATAAATCTTAATTTTTTATGACAACGCATTTGTAAGGTCTCTTGCATTGCAGATGTCTAGAGACAGCGGTTACCACTGATCATCAGGTGGACCGTCGGCTTGTTTATTATCATTCAATGACAAATAAAATAATATATTATATCAAAAATAACTGCCTCGGTATCCTAGTTGTGCTAAGCGCGACTGCTACGCAAGAGGTCTTGGGTTTACGTCCCAGATCAAGCAAAAAGTGTTATTGGGTTTTTCTATGACATTCTCAGTACCAGCTCGGAATTAGGATTTGTGCCCGGTTAATGGCAAAAGGCTCACCCCTTATTACATGGGACCTAAAACGTACCGGCCAACTGTGGGTGTAAATTGGTACACCTCTGCCTAATTCTTCGGGGAATACAAGCGTGATGGTATGTGTATATCAAAAATATCCCAAAAATCCCTCTCGTAGATTTTCTTGGCCGTACCTAAGTGTACCTACCTCTTACAATATGTAGTACTCTGTGGTAACTCCTTTGTAGTTTAGCAATAAAATCTTCGTCCAATTATCGGTATTATTCAGTTAACGGAATTAGACGCAAAGTAAGTAATACCCTACATCTATGGTTCCTAAAGTATGAGTCGCTGCACACTGGTGACTCGCGAGCGAATATTGGGTGGACCCTGAACAGTCCTTTATTCATATAGATAAGCCCCTTTTTACTTAATGAAAACCAAGAGGTGAGTACAATATGGAACCTTTCGCTAAGTCAGTATCGGTCCAGTCAACTTTGGAAACCACTGCCCTGCATTGTAGATTGAAGGCAAGCTGTTACCTATCATTACCAGTAATTATAAAACATCGAAACTTATCATGTCTTGTCATCCTATCCGAAGTGTCAGATTGTCGCTGAGATAATGTCACTGTTAAATTTTTGATTCCGTTTGTCAGTCTGCGGGCTATATCTCATGAAACGTAGAGAGTTAAAATTTTCAGGTACAGCTGCGCACAGCAAAAAAACTTTTTTACAAAGCAATCGCAAAATGTCCTAATGTGAACTTTTTATCATATTTTTACATAGTATAAAACAAAATCGCTTCTCCTTGTCTGTACACTTAAATATTTTAAACTACGCATCGGATTTTACTGTCGTTTACATCAGTAGATAAAGTGATTCAAGAGGAAGGTTTATACGTATATACCATCACGCTACGACCAACGGAAGCAGAGCAGTAACCAAAGATGTAACTGAACACGGATGACACCGCGAGGTATATAGCAATGGAGTATAAATACAAAAAGTTAAGTTACTTTGAAAAGGATTTATATTTAAGTTGATTAAAATAGTTCGACAATACTCCTATGTATCGGTTGCCTGCCTTATAATGTACATACCTACCACATATTTACGCAACTAGAATTCTACTTACCCTACCAAGGACAACGTGTGAAAGAGACAAACATACAGACTAAAAATACAAAATATTATTACGTGAAACCAGTTCTGAAAGCATGCCTTACAAAGTAACAGGCAAAGCAATATAAAAAAAAAAATTAAATTAAAACAATACAAGAATTTTAGTAATATTATAAGTATAAAAGTTGAATTACCATATTAGTGTTTTCGCCATGACACCTTGAGTTTGCCACCGAACTTTTTATACTTTTTCTGCGCGCGAGCAGCTTGCCGCTTCCTCAATACGAAACGACTGAGTAGTCTCCAGTGTAGATACCTTACATTTATGGAAAAACACATTGTGTTTCGTTTCCCATGGCCCTATATTGATCATGGGATTTTAGCTATTGTCTGGATCAATTTCTAAAGTATTAACAACAAAGAAATCTATTGGAAACAAGTAAACGAATGGTTTGTTATACTGTTGTCTCTTTTTATCTTTATGCCAATTGCAGTGTGGGATAAGGACGGTGTAATAGGTGAAGTTTGTTGACTGTTGTTAAGTAATTAGGTACTTATTTTAATCTTGGGATCGTGGAGCGTAATTGATATAGTTTAGATAAAAGTTGGTTCTGTTTACCTACAGATCTATCTCTAGTAGGTACTTACCATTTAATTAATTTACATGACTATAGGTCATGGAGTATTTATTTTATTCTGTAGTCTTTCTGCCTACCCAGTTACTTTCTCGTTTGCATAACAAAAAAATTAATCGCAACTTAGTTTCTTTCTCATCTCATTTAAATTTTCAGAAGACCAGTTAAATGTCAGGCAGGGATTTTAGCTCAAGTAGATTTTATAGATGTCGTAGTAGACACAGAAATATGACTCGATGCAGACGTTAGTTACTCAGTATTGAACCTACATGAGGTCAGACGTAGATAGGTTTAAAAAGCCCTACATTCCAAAGCCATTCTGAAGTTATTTAAACAATGGACAAGTCTCATTGCAGCTTACTATTTATCACGACAATTTTTCTTATTCACAGTTGGTCGGACTAAGTCGTTTACGGATTAAATACGTCTAGTCATATTTTTGTCAATAAGTAGTTGAACTCAATGAAATCTTGGAGGTAGGATAAGAACACTAATATCTAAACTATATTTTACTCAGTTTCCCGTTAAATAACATACGTATAGATACTTAACTATCCCATATTTTATCTACAAGATATGTGTTAAGCACAACAGCTATTATATATTAGCTATTGATACAGTGTCCTTAAGTAATCCGTGGCCCGTGCAGCTTAAAGGTGATTAAAATAAATATTACTAAATAAACTGCCTCGTTGGTCTAGTGGTCCTAAGCTCGACTGCTGCGCTAGAGGTCTTGGGTTCGATTCCCAGGTCGAGCAAAAAGTGTTATTGGGTTTTTCTCTGAAATTCTCAGTAGCAGCTCGGAGTTAGGATTTGTGCCCGGTTAATGGCAATAGGCTCGCCCCCTATTACATGGGACCTAAACATACCGGCGAACTGTGGGTGTGCATTGTTACACCTCTGCCTAATTCTTCGGGGAATACAATCGTGATGGTATGATGGTATTACTAAGTATATTATTGTTGTCAAGATGTGGTTAGCGTATAGCCACGAGCCGTGAGCACAAACGTCAAATTAATTTTTGGATTTTTGAATTCCTTTATACATTTTTTGGTCCGCCGATGCTGCAAACGATTGGTCCATCAATCGGACACATCGCTTAAAGCGTCGGTGCCCCAAAAAACCGAGAAAGTAACCCAAAAGCCCTAAAATTAATTTGACGTTTGTGCCCACGACTCGTGGCGGCTTCTATAGTTAGTTGCACACTGATTTAGTTTCGTACTATTTGTAAATCATTTATAGTGTGTAATGTTTGTTTTCCCTAACAAATAAAATAAAACACTAAGTAGGTTCTGGGTATCTTTATAAATAGAACTATTTTTTCGTTGTTGTTTTATTCGATTAAGTAATTACTTGCATGAATTAGGAAAAAAAAACACCAAGAAAAAATATTTTGGTGGTACGAAGTTCACCGAGTCATCTAATGCTTATTTAATAACAATATACCACATATACTTTCAATTTATGCTGTATTGGTTACACATATGAATCGATAACAATAATTGATTGTAAATCCTTGACCCTTAATGCAAGAGTTCACAATATCATAAAGCTTAGGTCATACCGCGAGCTGAGCGATTCACGACATTGAACTGGCCAGGTGCAACTTTGAGCTAGCTTGCGCTTCAAATTTTTTAAATTAATTCTTTATACTTCATGCAACAAAAAAGTACAAAGGCGGACTTGAATGATCTAGGTGTTCTCTACCAGTCAACTAAAGATGGTGAAGATATAACATGCCAGGTACAAATACGAGTGTAAAACCATAAAATAAGGGATTATTAATGCATATTTCTTTGACTGTGGTCCGGTCAAAGATGTCTAAATGTAAAGTTGACCTTTTTCTCCTCATTGATACCCATCGTCTGAGGAGAACGGGGGGTTATTTCGGATTCTTACTGGCTAAAAGCCTCAGTATCCCCTTGCTACAATGCGTCCGGAACCTGGTATTTATGCCCCCTTCTGGCAATAAAATTAATTTACCTATCTACTTTATGTTGGCTTAGCTCGCGATGAAGCCTGAGCTTTATGTGAGTCACTATACATTTTCATATGCACTCGGAATGACATTGTGAAATCGTTATGTCGTTATTGTAATTTATCCATGAGACCGTGTCACTAAAAACTTTTGTTTAAAAATTCATTCATACAATTCTGCTACGCTTTCTAATTCCTGTTCTTTTTTTTTTAATAGAGCTAGTTTGTAACTAGACTCGTAACATTTAATCTTTAATTTTCTGAATTTCTCTGGACAACGGGTCAATGAGAAGATGTATAATTCATGATTACATCAATCAATCATTTCAATATACATAGGTGGGGTCACCTTTACTTCTTTTTTTATTTTTTATGTTTATGTTTGACTTCATTGACATCGGTGAAGAAAAAACATCGTGTGGAAACCTGGACTCACAAATTAATATAGGTCTGAAATCGCCAACCCTCCTTGAGCAAACGTGGTGTTCAATGCTCGTGCCTTCTCTATTTGAGAAGAGGCCTTGATCATGCAGTAGGACAATAATAGGTTGGTTTTAATACCATAATTTCTCTGGACAACATACCAAAAAAATTGTAAAATCCATGGTACGGTACATCAATCAATATTTTCAATATACCTATCTAAAGTTCAAGAACACAAGAAACATTAATCAATGAGTCAGGACTAAATGACGAGGCAACAGAGGCCCTATGAGCAGAATGGGTGGAACCGTCAGGAAAACAATACACGACAAATTAAATTAATTAAATATTCTTGTGTTCGGCAATTAATAGATACGTTTAACGAAGAAGGCTTGAGTTGATGATTCATTTGTAGAATTAAAAGTTAGGTGAAATGTTCGTATTGTCGTTTTTTTAATGGACTTTGACGATGTTTCTAGCTTTTGCACGAGCCTCGAATACAATATATTGATTACCGCGGACGAAGACAGAGTCGCGGAATAAAAAGTAGCCTGCGTCCTTTCTTGATGTTCAAACTTACCCCGTAGGTACCTTTCATCAAAATCGGTTCAGTGGTTTAGTAGTGAAAGCGTAACAGACAGACTGACTTGACGCATTTATAATGATATCGAGTATTGCTAGTACCGAGTACACCAAATGTCCAATAGCAAAAGGTTCCTAGCGAATTAATTTTTTTTATTTTCTTATTTCATAAACTAATATTTTATGCGATCTCTATTAGTTGTATCATCATCTACTTAGCCTTTTCCCAACTATGTTCGGGTCGGCTTCCAGTCTAACCGGATACAGCTGAGTACCAGTGTTTTACATGGAGCGACTGCCTATCTGACCTGCACAACCCAGTTACTAGGCAACACGATACCTCTTGGTTATACTGGTTGTCAAACTTCCTGACTTCTGACTATCCGCAACGACTGTCAAAGATCTACGAATGACAGCCGGGACCAACGGCTTTACGTGCTTTCCGAGGTACGGGTATGTCACACCACCAACTTTCAAACTCCGGGCTGCTACTGAGCAAATCCTAATGGAAAAACCAATGCAATGTACATGTGTGTCATGTTTGCTTGTGTATGTATGCAATTGTGTTATAAACTGAAAAAAACTATCTACCTACAAAGACTATTATTCTAGTAATAATTGCCTCTAAAATGTACTCAAATAATCCTACGTCTATATAAAACAAAACACAAACCGATCGGACTATCACAACCCCAACACACGAGTAATAGATATTATTAATGCAAATATGTCTATTAAATACAATAACAAGATGTTCCTGATATCAAAATAAACTTGTACGTACAGTCAGTAACGAATGTCGACTAAGCACCAACATTTAAATAATCATTATAATCGTCTAAAATAGTCATACCTAGTTATTTAACACTCTACCTTTCAGCATTTCCATTGTATCATACATACATACCATCACGCCTGTATTCCCCGAAGGGTTAGGCAGAGGTGTAACAATGTACACCCACAGTTCGCCAGTATGTTTTTAGGTCCCATGTAATAGGGGGCGAGCACAAATCCTAACTCCGAACTGCTACTGAGAATTTTATAGAAAAACCCAATAACACTTTTTGCTCGACCTGGGAATCGAACCCAAGACCGCTAGCGTAGCAGTCGCGCTTAGGACCACTAGGCTACCGGGGCAGTCAATGTATCAATTTAGTTGTTTTTTATTTCATTATAATAATGTAATGATTGGGCCTCCCGCCTCTCATGCAAGTACTAATGTCGCATTTTTCTAATAGAGTACGTTCTAGGTTCATCTTGAAAAGAAAGAAAAACATCAAGAGGTAACCTAGACTTGTAATAAATATGTGTGAAATCGCCAATCCGCCTCGAAGAACCTCAAAAGTGGTCAACGCTAATGCCTTCTCTATATTAGAAGAGGCTTTTACCCAGCAGTAGGACAAAAAAGCTGGTATGATTAATAAAAAAAACTGAACCGTTCTTTCACTTTCGTTGCTGACTGTAGGTACCTTCTCTATCAACTGCACGGTACGCTTGAACTACGAATAACACCCTTAAAGATACAAACAAAGGTGCAATCCAAGTCAAACTGCTGTGACAAGTAGTATATAGATATACAAAGCAACAGTTACGAAGAGCAATGAGTCATGCAAGTGGCTTCCCAACTATGCCATTAGCTTAGAAACTGGACGAGACTGTCTCAAGAAGGTATTGTAGAAAAATGTCTCGGGTATTTTGTATACCTAACTACCTGTTGGAAAACATCCTATCTATCTATGTATAACGCATGGAATGGGTATTGTAAGCAAAATTTTAACCATGGATTCAGTACCTACATGGTTTTAGAGCCCTCAGAACCTTTAAATGTCTCAGATATTCTGTGTACCTTTCAGCTAATAATAATTATAGAGACATGCTTTTTTATGCAATTTTTGGTTGAATATTAAAAAAAAAACAGCTATTCCATACAAAAGTGCTTTACTTACAAGGTTTAAATGTATGGAATAGTTGGTTATTTTTTAACCAAGGATAAATGTTAACTACTTGTTTTCGTATTACGTATCTTACAACTATTATAAATGCGAAAGTTTGGATGGATGACTGCTTGTTAATCAAGCGAGTACTGCTGAACAGATCTGAATGAAATTTGGCACACAAACAGATTATAGTCTTCAATAGCATATAGGCTACTTTTTATCCCGGAAAAATATACGGTCCCCGTGGGACAAAATATATAACTTTGACGCAAAACAGTCGCGGACAGAAGCTAGTTATCAGATGTAATTAGCACCTACTTACTCACAATCAACAAACTAATTAATTATGGTTAGTCGTCCATCAAAAACCTCCACAAAGTATCCCACATTGACATGTCAATTTACTAATCCAATCATAAAACATAAGTACTACATCACACTTTTAATTATAATTCACGCATATTAAACACAAATTTTACCAAAAGCCGTTATATTTCCAAATTAAATGAAAGAACAAAATTAA
Source organism: Caradrina kadenii (assembly GCA_947462355.1). Taxonomy (NCBI): domain Eukaryota; kingdom Metazoa; phylum Arthropoda; class Insecta; order Lepidoptera; family Noctuidae; genus Caradrina; species Caradrina kadenii. Next base: position 11,879,980 of record OX381684.1, on the reverse strand, counting down.
TTAGCACCTGGTAATGACAGCTACATTTACACAATATTCTACATAGCATTATTTATTATTGAAAACAAAGGATTATAGTTTTCACCACGCAATCACCATTTAATTCACATAATTATTTATATTAACCGACACATTTAACTGTTATGCACTGGATTGTACAAAGTATGTCTACTACTAAGCTATTTAAATATAAGTACTAATTAATAAATGAGGAAAAATGTACTCGAGGATTTGATAAAGTCTGTTATTAAACACACGCTCGCAACGACTGGACCCAAGCCGCCATGTAATAATTTTGAATTGTTAACAAATTGTCTAATTATTTCGATGAGAGCTAATAAAATGTAAACGTATTTGATCACGACCTTAGCAGAGGTCAGATATATACAGCCTGGTCGATTAGTTTGTTTTCGAAAACATTTTTAACTAGATGTATTCCGCGGTTTCACACTCGTTTAGTTACGTATTTGGTTACTGTTCAACTCCTGATGGTCGTACCGTGATGTGCTATACGTGTAAACTTTACTCTTAAACAATGGTTCAAGAGGAACTCTGGAACAATGGAATGCCATTTATTGATGAATCGCATTAAAATCCGTCAGGGAGATTATAAGATCTTAGCGTACAGACGGCGGAAAGCATCTTTGTATTATACTATGTAGAGATAATATTAATCTAGATTAATCATTAGTACCTAGGTTAGGATTAGGATATAGGTACTAGACTTGACTTGAGTTAGACTTGATAGTTCAAGGCTTGCTAGTTGTAGGTACTTGAAAATAAGAAAAACTTGTGCTACCAATGATATTAAATGTCAGAAAGCAAAAGAATAAAATATCTTTATAAATAAATATTCATCCCCAATTAAAAACCTCTTACATCTTTTCACCCCATCAAACAACCCCTTTCGCTCAAATCAAAGTCAAAACAACCAAAAAACTCAACAGTCTGAAAACCATTCCCGCTAATTAAAAACAACATAAAAATCCGGCAGATTCCGAGCCTGACTTACACACTAAGGGTTCAGTATCACTAAAGTCGTTTTATATATAGTTTAGGTATCTTCTTTAGTATTCAATAGAAGCCATTGTAATTTAACACGTATACCTATTAAAAAGATAAGCCGTGAGATAGACAACGTAGGCTTAGTTAGGGTCCAATTGGTACCCCTACTACAACGGAACCCTAAGAACGGAAAATATTAATCTGCACAGCTCAACAACTTACTTTTTTTAACTCAACATTTTTTCAAGTCGTCGTTCATAACAGATGTTGAAGTAATGAAACACCCTGTGTATACGGGGACCTCCAGGTCAAGTGGGTTTAACGAGCAATATTGCATTTTGTAACGTTCAGGCCGGGTGCATGCGCTATGATATTGCTTGACGTAGTATCGTGTACTACGATATTACAGAGAATAAATCTTGTTATAAAATAAATTTAGATAACAGTACCTGTATTGTGCTGTACGGGTACGTAGGTAGGTCTGAAGTGGTCGGTGTTCTTTTTGAAAGTAATTAATACCTGTTGGCTTTGATCGAGATTTTTATAACAATTTAACTAGGTACGTTGTAGAATATATTGTTAGTAAAATTCGACCAAGTACGAATCGGAAACGCTTATGGAGAGGTCATTACCACCGTACATTAGTAAACATTACATACAATTAAAAAAAAAAAACACGTTTTCCGTAAGAAGACCCTCTGAATTTGAACTTCTTCTTAACGTGTCGATGGCAGATATAGTATATTTTGTAAAAATAATATTTGTCAGTGGATTATTTGGCTTGAATTTGCCATCGTGGTGAAAATTACCTTATTATTAATATTGGTTTTTTATGTTTTAAGTAATATTAGGTTGTAAGTAAATATTGAATAATGAAAATAAAAGAACTGCCTCGGTGGCCAAGTGGTCCTAAGAGCGGCTGCTACGATAGAGGTCTTGGGTTCGATTCCCAGGTCGAGCAGAAAGTGTTATTGGGTATTTCTATGAAATTTTCAGTAGCATCTCGGAGTTAGGATTGATGCCCGGTTAATGGCAATAGGCTCGCCCCCTATTACATGGGACCTAAACATATTGGCGAACTGTAGGTGTACATTGTTACATCTCTGCCTAACCCTTCAGGGAATACAGGCGTGATGGGGATGGAAAATGAAGGTGAATAATTATTTATAATAACCCTAAAGTTGTAACTGTAAAAATTATTGAAAGTACAGGCGAAAGGAGTATGTAAGAATCGTAGTAAGTGGCGTTCTGTGGTTTCTGCATACCCCCATAGGAAAAAGGCGTCAGTTTATGTATGTATGTACAGTTGGTGAACCGAGCTATGTATCAGTTGAACCTACATAATTTATGTAAGTACTTAAAAAATTCACACAACCAATAGTGGATATAATAATCGTCAATCAACCGTAGCATACTTACTAGGTACTCTTATCTCTAAAACTGATGTGACAAATACCTACCAGCTTGATGAGCTTGAGTGGATTTAGAAACAGTTTAAAAATTAAATCGAGGCTCTAGTATCAATAGACCTTTGCCCAGTCTAAACAGATTTAAAACATAAACCTTTGTCACTTACGTCACTATCAAGTCAACAACAACGTCAGTCAACGTCAATGTCAAATTGAAATGGTCTAAACGCTGCTGGCCAAATAACATAAATAAAACGTAATTATGCATTAGAATTATCAACACTTTTGCTATCTCTTTCTCTATCGGAAGGAAGAAGGTGTTTGTGTCTTTGTCTGGCAGTCTGATGCTTCAGCTTTTCAATGTAAACACTGGATCGTTTTTAAATTAACAACTCGGTGTTTTCTAACGAGAAAACAAACGATTAAAAAAGCCGATAATTCTTTACATTTTACAAGTAAGTAGAGTATTAAAATAAGAGAGGAATGGCTCAATCGTGAGTATTTATTTGTTCTTTTACCATGATAAAATTATTATAGGACAAGTATTATAAGGAGCCCAGATTTATTTTTTTCCCTTATAAATAACAATGTGTTTTATTTCGTATTTTTCACTGGGATTCCTAGCCGTTAAACGAATATCATCTCTTTAGAATAATCTTAATTCGAAAATTATAAGTATAATAATATGATTGTAAACACTCACGCCTGTATTCCCCGAAGGGTTAGGCAGAGGTGTAACAATGTACACCCACAGTTCGCCGGTATATTTAGGTCCCATGTAATAAGGGGCGAGATGATTGTAAACATTACCAATATTTTTAGTTTGGGCTTTTGAAACATCATAGTCTACAATCAGGCAGTCACGAAAATGTACTTATAATAAGGTTTTTAAAATAATTATTCATACTCATTTATTTTTTATTGTAAGATCAACAAAAGGCAGCTTTATTAATGACAAACTTCATGAAAAATTGCCCAATTCATTATAACACCTACATAGATTATTATTTTGTGTCAAAATATTGTTTAAAAAAAAATAAGGCACAATTTGGAAATTTTAGTACTTTTAAATTCGGAAGAAGGAGGAGTTGTACCCCATTCTATTTCTTCAAAATTTCAGAACCAATTTTATATAAAAAACCTTATATTACAGGTGTCAACTAAGAAAGTGAAGTGTTATGCGGGACTTTCCTTGCACAGACAGCTTTCTCACTAAGAGTAGTTAGTTATGAGAACTTGTCTGTAGCATAGTATTATAATTTGCCTACTACGGCCAAAAGTTATGTGACAGACAGACAGGCAGCTTAGGGTTAGTAATATGGTTCGGGTTTTATGTTTTGGGTACGGGATCTAAAAACTCTATAACATGCATGTTATGTTTGCTTCATCTAACTCTTCCTTCTTTTTGTCTTGTTAAATAATATTTGTGTATATAGTCACCAAAAAAATTTGAGCCATAAAAGTAGAGATAAATAAAATATTTTTTGTATAGCTAGCTCGCTGGTAATTTTTTTTTGTTGACTGTACTTGGATGGTTATGAAAATAAACACTGCCTGACTTTGGATCTATGGACTTAACAGTTGCACTACTAAAATACTAACACAGTTAATATAAAGTGATTAACAATATTTTCTTTACAGCAATTTAATATCATTAGCTAAACAGAAAACAAAGAAAAATAACAAAAGAAATTTTCGGACGCTGAAAAGCATACCAGATACTAATCACTTATCAGTATTGCAATATTCTGCACTAGGTCAACCTCAACTACAACTTGATAAACCAATACCTAATTTGAAAACTATTTCGACGTTGAACTCATCAGAATGTGGTATGGTAAATTTATTGTCCACACCCAAACCAAATGTAGTAAATTTAATTGGTGATGGTAATTCACAACATATTCCCAGTACTAACATAAAGGTTTTCAATACAAATCCACCCAAACCTACGCTTGCTATAAATACAGACACAGAAAAAACTGCAAATACTGCTATAAATACCGCTGGCAATACAGTAAAAGTAAATTCGAAAAAAATGGGCAGGAAGAGGAACAAGGCAAGGCAAAATGCAAAAGCGCAGGCTAGACTAGCAGCTGCACAGGCTGCTGGTCAGGCTATAGTATCGGTTACTGGAAATGCCACTATTCCTATTCCAAGTGAATCTGAAAATCCTCCTGGTTTACCTGGAAATGCTATTCAACCACCTAGTGGAACGGTATCAATGGTACCAAACATGTAAGTAGGTAAAAATAGTTGGTAACATTTTTGTTTTCTATGGATATTGTCATGCATGCTAAAGGGCTTTGTCAGTCTCTAACTGACTGAATCCACTTGGTGTTCCTTTAAAGTCAAAGTATTTATTTCAATTAGACTATTTACATGTACTTTTGAATTGTCAAGGAGTTGGTCAGTTAGTCAGAAAGTTGATCTTAGTTGATCTTAGTTGCTCATTCCAAACACAAGTAGGCTTCTATAGAGAAGAAAGAGCAAGAAAGTTCACTAACACTCTTTTCAATTAGATTTTTACAAAATCCTGGTTATAAATTGTGTTGCTTTTTTTGTGTGGAAACACTGTAGGTAAATATAAAACAATAAAAAAGGAGTAATAATGATGTAAGCAGTTAAGAGATGACCAATCCCAACTGACAGCGCCCGTTCACGAACATGACGCGTAGATCAGCGTTAGCCATTTAGCTCAACAATCTTAAAGTGAACCGAATATGTCATATGTCAACATGGCTGTATCTTTTGAACCATAATAAATAGACACTTGAAACAAAGTGTGTATTATTAATTGGTATTGGTATTATTAATTGTGTGTGTGTTTGAACTGACACTCGGTCGGCTTTTATCTTTATGGTATTAAAAAATAATTGTTTAATAACCTTAAAAGTTCTTGTAACCACTCAGCGTTGAAATGAAATTGGTTTCAGATTGATCAATCAACAAAAGATCAAAATTCCGAAATTTATTTCGAAACCATGGCAGAAACAAAAAGGTTTTAGTGTAAATCTAAAATGGACGGCGTCAGATGCAGCGTCAAAAACTAGTAATGAGCCAGGTAAGCTTTAATAAAGTAATTAAAAAAATAGATCTATGGCAATTTTTTTATTACTATATTGTGGTTCGCGACCCAATGGTAGGTCGGATGCAAATATTGGATGGTGCCTAACAAAAAAATAGGAAACAAATACATCACTAATAAATAATTACAATACAGTACCGGAATCGCAAATTGTTTAAAACCCGCAAAGACTCCACAAGACAGGCTCAATGTAATGTGGGAGTTTAGCTCTTTAATATTATGAATTATGTTTCCATTTTGTAAGAATAAATATATTTCTATTTTCATTGAAATAGCACTTGCTGTTTTAATTAAGTATTAAAAATTTTGATTGATACTGAACATTTTTTGATTCTTATTTAAGTCCGGGAACATCGCATTTTTTCTTTTCAAACTGCATCTCAATCCCCCTTTCTAGTTAGCCAGTAATATTCTGGCAGCTATTTTTGTTTTCTTTTTCTTTTTTTGAATTCATCAGATGATTGCCAAATTTTTGCAGGTACTAGTGACACATCTGAAATCTTAGAAACAAGTCAGGTTGGGCCACCAGTTACTCCGCAAGCCACTGAATTTTCTACTGATGTATCTACGCCTAAGATCAATCAGGGATCCAGTAAGTTGATCTTAAAACCGATTATCATAACCATCATTTGCCTAGTCTTTTCCAAAGTATAAGTACAAGTTTACTATATAGGTATATAGTAAATACTAGAATTAGACATAGAGTGACTGCCTTAGCTACTTATTACTTATGAAGTACCCGTAAATTCGTCAGCGTGGCTTATTTCACCCACATTAAGTTACGTCTTTGGTTACTGCTCAGCTCCTCTCCCATTGTTCGTAGCGTGATTTTCTATAGCGTGATGTTCTATAGCCTATGACACTCACAAATAACGTGGCTCTATGGGTAAAAGAATTTTCAATATAGGTTCAGTAAATTCAGAGATTACCCCCTACAAACTCACAAACTTTACCCTTTTATAATATTAGTATAGATTCTTTTTTTTTTTAATTACAGCAATACCAACACTGGAAAACACCACAAAAATACCAAGCATTACTCTGAAAACAAAGAAGAGTCTTCAGCAGGAGATGGTGAGGCAGCGGCTCAATTGGATTAAACCTGACGCAAATACATCTGGGAATGATCCCGGTAAAAACTAATTATTCACTAAATACTAGATTTTTTTTGTGAGGAAATCCTCATGGATACCCTCCGTCTGGGTAGAATGGAGGGTTATGTCGAACTCTGACCGAGTAAAACCCCACACCGTTCCTGTTACTTCTATGAGTTGGGAGCCCGGTACTCGCTTGACGCATGATCTGTGGCCCTGACTGATATTGGACGGCGGATCCCTTCGCCGTATGCCTGTATCCTTCAAACGAAATAGCCAATAAATACTTACAATAACTGCCTCGTTAAATAGTCCTACGCGCGACTACTACGCTAGAGGTCTTGGGTCCAATTCCCAGGTCGAGCAAGGTGTTATTGGGGTTTTCTATGAAATTTGCAGTAGCAGCTCGGATTTAGGATTTGTGCCCGGTTAGTGGCAATAGGCTCCTCCCTTATTACATGGGACCTTAACATACCGGCGAACTGAGGGTGTACATTGGTATATCTCTGCCTAAGCCGTCGGGTAATACAGGTGTATATTACAATAATTCTTTTGTTATAGGGACTAGTACTGCACAACAAACAGGGATTCAAAGCGTGCCACCAAATGACACACCACAAATTGTTGAACCTACTCAAGTTACGCCGGCCGGGCCTACTCCGGTATCAAGTAAGAATGGTTCCTCCAGCTTATCATAACATAACCCTTTTTTCCGTATATAGATTAAAATCACCAAAGACGGATTGAAGTCATGCGCTTTGCAAATTTTAAAAAAATCGTTCCTATGAGAGACTTGAAAACAATTACGTGTATGTATGGTTCAGTAATTACCAGTTACCCTATATAGATTACTACTTACTATAACTGTAACCGACAAGGCTCACAAAATTTCGAAACTTAAGTGGCAATGGACAGGGCACGAACCGGAAGGGGCCCCCATGAGGTAGACTCGTCATTGTGGGACCTTAGGGGAGGCCTATGTCCAACAGTGGATGACGTTTGGCTGATAAGATGATGATGATGATATAGATTTATTTGTGTGTTTATCAATTTCAGCAATACCGATATTGGAGAATCGCGCAGTGGAACCCACTCCAAGAAGCAACGCTGGTAGCTTCTTCATGAAATCCTTGCCTCTCCCTAAACCACCGCCGTCACCAAGGGGAATTGACATATTTGGTAATTTTGGCTAAGCCATAAATATACTTGGTGGAAGAGATATCTACGCGCCATCTTTTAATATAGACTCAGTACGTGATTCTAGACTTGAATGAATTAAAATGTTTGTTCCATACATTTTGACCTTGTAGATATATATTTGCACTTTTATACGGAATAGCTGATTTTAAGGTTCCGTACGATTTCACAAAGAGTGCTACCGAGATCCTATTACTAAGCGTCTGCTGTTCGTCCGTACGTCTGTCTGTCAGCGGGCTGTATCTTATGAACCGTAATAGGCTCTACGGCTGATGAGATTCAGCCCGTTGAAATTTTCACAGAGTGTATATTTCTATTGCCGCTCTAACAACAAATAATCAAAATTTATGGTGTACTCATACAAGAAACCTTTACGCTTTTATTGTACGGTGGTACGGAACCCTTCGTGTCCGAGTCCACTTAAATGCTTGGCGCTTGGCCAGTTTTTTTTTTATTAGTGACGAAAATTTTCAACTCTTTTAGGTTTCGAATCACGTACTGGTTTTACCTCATAGGGAAAGAAAGTTATTACAAGTTCATAAGAATATTAGAAAATTCCAAAGATTGGAATGAATAGTTTTATTTGGAGAATACCAGCCTATTATTATCCAGCAGGGCAAAGACCTCTTCTCCTACAGACAAGGCAATTTGAATGCAATTTGTTTGGGAAACATAAAAATTTAATTGGATAATTAATTAATAATTTCATCGTTTAATTAAGTACAGTCTATCAATATTATATTTTTTGTTTCAGCTTATAGATATCCAAAAGGTACGTTACATTTTAAATATTTATAAAATGGAAACGGTTTTTAGGGTTCCGTTCTGAAATCGTAACGTAATGTGTAATGTAGTGTAATTACATAAAGTATGTTAACTTGGTCGTCTGAGGGGGCAACGCGAGGATGCGGTATGAAGGAGAGCCGTCGGTATACTCATCTAAGGCTGCCCTAAACAGATTCTAAAATCTTTGCAACGTTTGCTCGTAAAGTAGTTCTTATTTCACCGCTTTTTGGTTCATAATGGAGCGTATTATAACGCACTCGTGCCTTTCATTATTATCATTTCGATGGTGTTCGGGGTTGTTGATGCCGACAATAAAGTCAAATTCGAAATCTAAGTTGGCAGTTATGAGATTTTACAAAATATGTGACATGAGTGTCGATTTAATTTTTCAGTGGCGTTACTGTAATATTATGAAAAAAAAATATTACGAATTAAGAATTGACACCTAAAATGTGTTGCAGTTTTTATTAATAAGAATGCACATTTCTTATTTTATTTTAATTTCTGCAGGAATACCAAGGAGTTTTCTCATACAGCAACATAAGTCGCTCGAACCGGGCGGCTCACCAAGTGAGTTTTTATATACCTTCAAAATCTACTGCGACGGCCGAAAACCTTTTTGGGCTCTGTGCCCAAGAATTATCAATGGGACCATATTGTGCGCCGTCTTCACACTATCAGAGGGCTGCATATAACTGAAATTAGGTAGCTAGGTGATAAAGGAAAATATATAAATAAAGAAAGTAAACTAATAATAAATTTGGTAGTAACGAACCGTTACTGCGTGAGTCTGACTTGGCTGTTTTACCGGTAATTCATACTCAGGATACCCAGTACTCTTTCAATAGAGTAATCTTTCAATGTTTTAAATGCGATAGTTTTTAAGGATTATTAGATGGATGTTTGTTGTAACAGATAGGTATCGATCTAGCCAAACACGTGATAAATTATTATTTTTTATCCTATTTTTTTGTTCCGATGGGAGAATTTAGGATTCTAATTTAATTCTGGAGTCTAAACTAACTGCCTCGTTAGCCTAGTGGTCCTAAGCGCGACTGCTACGCTAGAGGTCTTGGGTTCGATTCCCAGGTCGAGCAAAAAGTGTTATTGGGTTTTTCTATGAAATTCTCAGTAGCAGCTCGGAGTTAGGATTTGTGCCCGGTTAATGGTAATAGGCTCGCCCCCTATTACATGGGACCTCAACATAACGGTGAACTGTGAGTGTATATTGGTACACCTCTGCCTAACCCTTCGGGAAATACAGGCGTGATGGTATGTTATGTTCTGGAGTCTACGCAGACAAAATCGCGGGCAGAAGCTAGCAAAAACCAAATTTATTTTTTCAGTCACTGCTGATTCACCAATATGGCCCAATAATACTAATATACCTGCCTACTCGATGAATTCACCAATACTGGTTCAACCACCTGCTGCAAACATGGGTGATAACAACACCAATCCACCAACATCGCCAATATTCGTAAAAACAGAGAACCCAGGTGAAATACAACAACCTTATTCGCCTTCCGATATTTATTCGGACGGGGTAGCCAATCCCGGTGAGTAATTTATTTTATTCCAATTTTCTTTAAAGTTGTGTAAAAAGCGTTTGAGGTCCTTTGGTGTAACACAGCTCCAAACGTCCTCAAACGCTTTTAAAACTAAAATTACACTTTAATAAAAATAATAATATAATATCACGTTTATTATCCCCGTACGTTTAGACCGAGAAGAGAAAAATAAACATTATTAACCCTAATTAAAAAAAAAACGAATGAAATGATACATTTAACAATACTTTATACCTCTTTTAAATAGCACAACGTAACTTTGTAAAAATAGTTGTTTCTAAAATTAATTGACACTTATTTTCAGATAAAATGTTTGTTTTGCAATCCGGAGGTAAAAATACAATATAATGCGTTAAATTTTCAGACCCACCTGAACTTGAATTGGAATCCAGCGAGCTGAGCCATGCGGGGCAGAAACGTTTAAGCGCTTTCCAAAGACTGGGCCCTTTATCTCAACCGAAGAAACCGAAGCTCACTATAAACTTAAATTTGAAAAAAGAACAACCTATAAGGTACTATTACCCCATTCCAGGTCAAAGGCATCTTCTCATACAAAGAAGGCATGAGCATTGATCACCACGCTTGCTCAAGGCGAATTGGTCCTTTAATCCGATTTTTAACAATTAGGTACCTACTTGACACCACTAATTAATTGACATATTTTTTATGAGCTGTCAAGACACGATTCCCCTACACATTTTGTATGGTAATAGCATCGATCACTAATAAAGTTCTTCATTAGTGATCGATGGGTAATAGTTAAACAGTGACGTGACTAGTAAGTCACGTCGTAATTGAGTTGGTTAGAAAACCAACTCAGTTAATTAACTATTTATTGATTTATGAGCAATAGAAATCTATTTAACTATACTACACTACACTACTACACTACATACTACACTACCACACTACACTACTACACTACATACTACACTACCACACTACACTACTACACTACTTACTATTTTTTGTTTTTTATTTAACTGCCACACTGCTACGCTAGAGGTCTTGGGTTCGATTCCCAGGTCGAGCAAAAAGTGTTATTGGGGTTATCTATGAAATTCTCAGTAGCAGCTCGGAGTTAGGATTTGTGCCCGGTTAATGGCAATAGGCTCGCCCCCTATTGCATGGGACCTAAAAACATACCGGCGAACTGTGGGTGTACATTGGTACACCTCTGCCTATCCCTCTGGGGAATACAGGCGTGATGGTATGTGTGTAAAAATCTATTTTTACTGGTAATTGAAAAGTAATTAACTTTTCAGGACTAGAATATAGTGTCTCTTAAAGAAAATATGTTTTGGTGGAAATTATTGTTTACCAGTTTCTTAAAAAAAAAGAAAACTTGATTGCTTAGGAATTATGTTTCATGTTACTCTATCAGGAGAAAATATTGCCATCTCTTTCTAACACTTAACAAACTTGCAGGGAAGTGGTGAACGAGTCGGATGATGACCAGGACAAGTACACTCCGGTGCACTTGCGTAAGAACATCTTGACGAGTACAGACGAGACAGTGACGACATACCTTCCGAATTGGCCTTGGAGGAAGAATGTTGCTGTTCGGAAAAGTGTTACAGCAAAGAGTTCTAGGGTAATAAGGGCTCTTTCAATTTATGCGTTTGGTGCTGGACCGCTGCTGTGTCGAAGTAGTGCGTTTTTCGAACTGCATACGGACGATTGATTGCCTTTTTTCAGACACTTGACGCGTGACGCTTGTCGTTCTCCCATCGAGCGTGTGTAGTACCGACGCCGCAATGCTGCCGCACCGCGCGGTTTGTGTGGAAACAGACGACCGTCCGTGCGCAATACGACAAACGCACCGCTTCGGCACCACAGCGGTCCGGCATCAAACGCATAAATTGAAAGAGCCCTAAAGGGTATAAAAATACCCTTAAAGAAGCCGATAATTTCATGTTCTTTCCACTATTGCGATCTTTTTTTGCTCTGGATCTAGAAACCTTCTGGTTACTGCGACTCCTGGCCACTGTAGACGCGGGCCTGTGATCGGTGAGCAATGGGTAGCTCGACGGCGCGTTCGTGTTCCAAGCGCGCCTCAATGAGATGTCAGCAATTTTTGTTTAAAACACAAGATAAGACAGGAAAACGTCTGTCTATCCCGCCAGGAATAACCTATCTTGTAAATGAACGTTTTTGGCATATTTCTTTCTTTTATTTCAGTCTGTGATGATTCTGCAACAAGAACAAATGGAAGAAGCGTATGAAAAAGATAACGTTTTCATTCAAATAACGGTGAGTTAAACTCAAAATACTATCAGTGTTTCACGTCCTAATTCATGAAATGTATAAATACTCGGAATAATAAAAAAGATAATAAAGCTTCACCGCGAAATAGCGACGAGTATTCAGCATTCATTTATTTGCATGACCATAATATATACTAATATTATAAAGAGGCAAGAATTTCTGTTTGTTTGTAACGAATAGGCTCCGAAACAGTAGTACCGGTTTTAACCATTCACATTCACCAATAGATAGGTACATTATTCTTGAGCGACATAGGCTATATAACATAACGCTACGACACACGGGAGCGGAGCAGTAACGATGTTATGAACCCTGCTAGGGCACTATTTTTTACTTGTGAAAATCAATAAATCAACCAACAACCAGTCCACAGCTGGACATACGCTTCTCTTATCGCACGACATTCATCTCAGTTCTCGGCAACTCTAATCCAGCTGCTACTAGTGGCGGGCACCAACCACGCCAGGGAGATTATTTTGTGGCGATCGAAGTAAAACGACGTTTGTAGAATCACTTTAACAGTTTATTGTTAGAGCCACAATAGTTACGTACACAGCACTGCTTGGATACATAGACTTAAATTAATTACAGTACTTAGAACGTTAGAAATTAGTGGAAAGCAAAAACGTGACCGCGCCCTCGGGTGCGAGCGATGAACAGAACATGTTGGCAGTATTGCCATATGTTTTTTTATGTTGTTGCCAACAACTAGCCACCCTGCGAAGATCGCCGCTCCACCTAGCCCAAGAGCATCCTACCTTGAATATAGAGACACTATTTTTTTTATCACAAAAATAGTCGTTTTTCAGCAATACATTTTTGCTCATAGTTAATTCGTTTGATGGTCAGAATGCGTAATTAACGGCTATGTGGGTCATTTAATACCCCGTATATTGATAACTAGCTACTTTCTACTCGCGACTTCGTTCGCGTTTTTTCACCCGCATTAAGTTACGTCTATGGTTACTGCTCCTCACCTATTAGTCGTAGCGGGATGTTGTATATCCTATAGCCTTCCTCTATAAATTGACTATCTAACACAAAAATCATTTTTAAAATCGAACCAGTAGTTCCTGCTATTGGACCGTTCAACCGAACAAACAAATTCTTTAGCTTTATAATATTAGTATAGATGATGATGATGTTATCCGACCGTTTTCGGCCAAGGCGATTGCTTTAGCTCCGCCGTAGTTGCTGTTCGTGAGCTTGCATGTGGCTTATGTAACCAGTCCTATTTGTGAAGATCCTCGCACATAGCGGGTACACCATCTATGTAATAGGGTAGATGACACCACTATCAATTGACGTACATTTTATGAGCTGCCAAAACGCGATTGCTCTATAGTGACAATACTAAAATAGGACGTCACTTTTTTGTAATCTCAATTCACTAACTATTTATTAATTTCAAAGCAACTTAAAACAGAATTTTATAGTTATATAAAAAATAACCGAGTTTTCAGAGTTAAAATAAAGGTTTTTTTTAGTGAAGTTGTGTCTTGGAAATATTGTTTAATGTTGTCTAGTATCCAATTATAGTTAATTGGCGCACGTGTTCGGGCCTTTAATTAATATTAACCCCGTATTTATAATGTTTAAGGTGAAAGGTTACCCATCAACTTGGACAAAGGAGCGTGTGCTGGACGCAATACTTGATAATGTGAGGGGATATAGCCTCATACCCTGTTTCACTGAGGTAAAATTCACCATAATTATTCTTCTTTTCACATTCAGTCTATTCTTCCTATAATTAAGCTCCGTTTTGATATAAGGACAGCCGAAAGCCAGGACAGCATTCCAGCACTTAAGAGGAAGTTGCAGGATAAAAATTCTGCTACTCAGAAGAAATAGCCAGAGTTATATTAGTTTGTCCTCCTTTCTACGACTAATACCGAGTTTCAGAGAAAAAAATCTGATGTTTCATGTGAAAGGGCAACACGAGTCAACACTTACGCGGTCAAAATGTATGAAATAGGTGATTTTCTTGAAGGCAAATTTGTTATGTAATATGAGAAACCTATTCCACCTCGCCTGATTTAGGAATGGTGCTCGGCAGTCGCGCTTGCGACCATGCTACTATTGGGGCACGGGACTTACGGCATGTTTAAAAATATCATCATTTATGTCATTAACATCATATCAGCCACACTGCTGGACATAGGCCAACAGATTTCCAAAAGGACCGGTTGGAAGCGAGGCCTGCATCCAGCGTCTTTCTGCGGCCTTGGTCATATGTGTGTGTTATCATATTTACACATGCCATCACGCCTGTATTCCCCAAACGGTTAGGCAGAGGTGTACCAATGTACACCCACAGTTCGCCGGGTATGTTTAGGTCCCATGTAATAGGAGGCGAGCCTATTGCCATTAACCAGGCACAAATCCTAACTCCGAGCTGCTACTGAGAATTTCATAGAAAAACCCAATAACACTTTATGCTCGACCTGGGAATCGAACCCAAGACCTCTAGCGTAGCAGTCGCGCTTAGGACCACTAGGCTAACGAGGCAGTCATCATAGACAGGTATTATCATATCTTTATCATCATTTATGTATAGGCCCTTAATTATTCGCTCATGCGAAGAAGAATTTAATGGTTGTTTTTACTTCATTTCAGTTCTACCAACACGAATGCAAATTCTTAGTCCTACGCAGTCGTTCAGCGCTCTTAGTGCTACACAAAACTGGCTTCTATATCCACAAGGATGGAGTCGAATTGACTATAACAATATCTATACCAATTATTATCGATCGACTGGATTTCATACCCAGAATTATACTGAGGAAAAGAATGGTCATGGGATATGAGGATACAAAACTGAATTTGAGTGCTTTTACTTTGCAAGAAGGTGAGTTGGTTAATAATTATGTAAAGACTCTATTAACCATTAGTTAACCATTTAGCCCTGAAAACTCGTTTATTTTTCGATTAACTGTAACATTTTTTTAGTTGCTTTGTAATCAATGAATATTAGTCCCTAAAGTCAATTGAGTTGGCAACTAAGTGACGTCTCAGGTTGCTATTGCCGTATAAGATCTATGGGGGAATCGCGTTTTGACAGCTCATAATTTTACTAATTTGTTTCTCCAGATATAAGCCACTTCATATACTTCCCGCTGAACCGCTTGAGCAACCAGAGCGAGTGCGCTCTACTGCAGAACGCTGTCAATTGGAACCGCCTCGTTGAGCTTAATCTCTCGCATAACAGACTTACGTAAGTAATATTCGATATTAAATACGATACAAATTTGACAGTCCCGTTGGTCTCGTCGGGATCCTGGGTTCAATTCCTAGGTCGGGCGAAAAGAGTTATTGGAATTTGTCCGTAGTAGCCTGAAGTTTAGAAATCGATGGTGTGAGGCCCCCGTGCTTCAAAAAGCACGAAAAGCCGTCGGTCTTGCGCATGATCTTTCCCCGGTCGTGTCGGCTTGCCGTCCCATCGGACTGTAAGAGTGTGGGAAGAGGAAGTGCACCTGTGTTTGCGCACTTACTTGAGCACTATAATAGGTATTTCCTGCGTGTTTGACTAGTCTACATTGTGATTGGCCGGGGTTATCAAAAGTTCCGAATACTGAAAAAAAAGAAATATATTTATTTCAGAGACATTTCTGGCTTCGACTTATGTAATGTGGCGCCAAGACTGAAACATTTAAACCTGTCACACAATTGGTTAGAGAGGGCAACTATTTTAATACATGAGCGACAGCTGCCGTTGAAGACAATACACTTGGAAGGGAACCCACTGTGTAACGACTATACTGACCCGGATCACTATGTTAAAGTCATCAGAATGATGTTCCCAGAAGTTGTGGAAATTGTGAGTAAATTTTGCATGAGCTTTGCTTGATCTTGGGTCCAATTCCCAAGTCGGCCAAAGTGTTATTTTGTTTTTCTATGAAATGCTCAGCAGCAGCTCGGAGTTAGGATTTGTGCCCTTAATGGCAATAGACTCGCCCCCTATTACATGGGACCTAAACATACCGGCGCATTGTGGGTGTACATTAGCACACCTCTGTCTAACCCTTCGGGAAATACAGGCGTGATGGTATTATACTCGGTTTTTTCGGTTTCGAACCAGCCATCTTGCTGTTGGGTTTAGGCAGGCGGGGCGATAAGCCCGCATGCACACAGCGATATATTCTAACGACTTTGCCTACTGCATACGCAACGGAGCGATTCTGTTCTTTGAAAGAGGTGAATTCTGAAATACCGTCGAATATAAACAACAGGTATACAACTGACATTTCCCAACGTTAGTTGTAGTTCGCCTGCGGTTAGCTAGATGTCGCTACAGTTTATAAATATTTAAAAAAATATTTGTGTGAATGCCAATTATCTCTTCTCTAAATTATATCTTATTACAGGACGGAGTACCAATCCATCAAAGGGGTAAATTACCTAATCACAAACAGAACTACTGCCCAGAAGAAGCTCAGGAAGTTACGGAGAAGTTTTTAGAAATATATTTTCCATTGCTAGATTCTGGGTCCGATGATAGGTCATTAATACAAGGCATGTACGAAGATGATGCCACGTTGACTATCACTTATTGCTATAAATTACGTGAGTATTTAACACTAGCGACCTGCCCGCGACTTCGTCCGCGTGACTTATTTCACCCGCGTCAAGTTACATCTTTCGTTACTGCTCGGCTTCCGTGTGTCATAGCGTGATGTCATATAGCCTATGTTACTCAGGAATAATCTAGCTATTTATTGGTGTAAAAATGGTTAAAATCGATCCAGTAGTTTCGGAGCCTATTCGTTACAAACAAACAAACAAATCTTTTCTCCTTATAATATTAGTATAGATAAGAACGTTCGTGACCGTTAAGATATGACCATCTATTGAGTTTATGAAATACATGTTTCTGAAAACTGTTGTTTTCAAATCCTATTACTGATCATCGTTTATTATCAGGGAACATCGTTCATTATGACAGCTCCACATCGACACGGTAACGGCCCGACCGGTATCCATATCTTAGCTGCTAGCGTGCCGCCTGCCAGCCGTCGTCTTTTTATCTTACCTTTAAAAAAAAATATTAACGCATACTCACGTCTCATTAGCATGTCAGTGACTCGATCATATTGATGTGATCGTTGGTGACATAAGTCCTTATACAAATCTTTCAATTAATCTTTATTTTTTGTTACAGGCTACGGTCAAATATACAGGACTTTCAGAAATCTATTTCTTTACGCAAGATTTCTAGATGAGGGGGAGACCGACTCTGTTGTTGGAGCGATGGCGATCACCAAGCTTATAAACAGGTGGCCACACACCGAACATGACCCCTTCACCTTTACCGTCGATGTGCTGTATCATAGTGTGAGTAAACTGGACATATAAACCATTACAGTTTATAACATTGGTTGCTGTAGTAGAGCTCTTTATGAAGGAGCTCCTCCGTGGAAGTACTATATTAGTCGCCACGAGTCGTGAGCAGGAATGTAAAGTTAGTTTTTCGGTTTTTGGGATCTTTTTAGGGTTTTTTGGCAGCTCAAAATACCCAGAAAGGAACCCAAAGTCCCGAAAATTAACTTTACATATGTGCCCACGACTCGTGGCGACTACTATACCACCATACCTATTTCTGCCGCAAAGATGCGTTGTGTTCTAGTTTGTAGGATTTGGGTGCCGGTGAAATTACAGGCACATGAGACATTTCAACTTTGTTTCTGGGATGGCAACGCTTTTGCAAGGTCTCTGGTATTGCGGATGTCTATACGCAGAGGTGGCCACTTAACATCAGATGGGCAGTCGGTTTTTGAACGGCATCCAACGATGTTTAAAAGGAAACAATGTATTCTTTGGTACTGTGATCACTGTGCGAGTGATCAAGGTGCTGGGTTTATGTGTATTAGTGGTTAGGACTCCAACATGGAGGTCTTAGGTCTCATGTCATAGGGGGCGAACCTATTGCCATTAACTGGGCACAAATCCTAATTCAGAGCTCCTAAGATTTTTTCATAGAAAAACCCAATAACATTGCTCGACCTGGAAATCAAACCCAAGACTGCTTGCGTAGCAGTCGCGCTTGAGATCTCTAGGCTAACGAGGCAGTTACTGTCTGCTTGTACACTATAAAAACATGCATACACACAGATCACTAATAATATGCACATTATACGCGAAATTGTATCTGAACATCTTTCTGTCTCTATCAACTTTAAAAGATTAACTGAAATTAAACGGAATTTTCAAGGTTCTGGAAAACTGTAATGTACATCAATTTCGTTGTGAATACTAATATTTTTAAACCAGGAAACGACAACAATACTTAAAATCAGCGGCGTACTAAAGCTTGCAGCAGAAACTTTAGCAGAAGACGAGCACCTGCTATCATTCACTAGAACTTTAGTACTCCATTCCGAAGACGGTGGGGAGTACAAGATTCACAACGAAATGGTGTACTGGAGCGAACCGACAGCTGCAGCCGCGAGGTCTGCGTTCAGAGTCAATACGGTAAGTCAAGTTATATTTTTAAACTAACTGGGGAAACTATACAGCCGTGGCGGGCATTGGTGCCTTAAAGATAAAACAAAAAATAAAACATTTTTAGAAGTCTGTGATTAACAAATGGTTTTAGCAAAACATTTTTTTTGTTTTCATTTCTATTTAGCGTAACTGTCAACTAAAAACGACCCTTATGAGTTTTAAGGAAAAGACAGATCTTTAGAACAAACCAGCCTTTAGGTCATTACTCATTTTAACAGCACGGCGGATCCGACACAGCAAATAATTTGCCATTCAAGTTAAGGGTTTAAACTGCGCGTATTAAAATAATTTTTATAATGACAAGATACATGAAAAAGGTGACCGCTTGCGGGCGGCAGCATATAAAAAGCAGTCGGTTCACATTCAAGGTAAAAGGTTGCGAACACTTGGATATGAAGCTAGCAGACTCGTCCCTCAATTATTTTGTTATATTTCTCCACCTATATATTTTTATCTCTCTCTACTTTGTATTAAAAAAAAATACCATCACGCCTGTATTCCCCGAAGGGTTAGGCAGAGGTGTAACAATGTACACCCACAGTTTGCCGGTATATTTAGGTCCCATGTAATAAGGGGCGAGCCTATTGCCATTAACCGGGCACAAATCCTAACTCCGAGCTGCTACTGAGAATTTCATAGAAAAACCCAATAACACTTTTTGCTCGACCTGGGAATCGAACCCAAGACCTCTAGCGTAGCAGTCGCGCTTAGGACCACTATGCTACCGAGGCAGTTTGTATATATGTAACTACTTTGTATAAATGTATTTATTATTAAAATTTATTCCTGGAAATTTTCTGTTTCTTGCACCTACTATGTTTTGTCTCTGCACCGTAATGTAGACTGGTAGAAAATGCCTAAGGCATTAAGTCCGCACTTGTACGGTTTATTTTTTACATTAAGCGCATAAAGTTTTAATAGATAAATAAATGAGCGATGACCATTTGTCTATGTTTTTATGAAACTTTGAGCCATCCTTCGTTGGACCGTTTTGTGGATTTCGTTATCGTTTTGTGGTTTAGATTACATTCAGGTCAAAATTATTGGGACTTCTTGCACAGTTGTCTTAAACCCCAGACTAAAGGTTGGTAAAAAAAAAAATTAAAAGAATAAGCGTATTCTGCTTTCTTGTGACTTTTAAGTGGTGTCTTATAGGCTGGGATAGATTTCATAAATAGAGCAATTAAAAGAAAAACAAGCTTTTAAATTTTAATTAATAAAAAAGATAAACATTTATTTCCGATTGTAAAATAGCCTAGTAGATGATTCGACAGTGTTGACATAGTCGAAGGATTCACTGTAACCCATATCAATA
Organism: Caradrina kadenii; assembly: GCA_947462355.1. Taxonomy (NCBI): domain Eukaryota; kingdom Metazoa; phylum Arthropoda; class Insecta; order Lepidoptera; family Noctuidae; genus Caradrina; species Caradrina kadenii. The sequence continues at coordinate 11,859,746 of OX381684.1, read as the reverse complement.
TTTATGCTACCTTTATAGATCTCACATTGCAAAGATAAGTCAAAGATAATCTCTTTGTACCTAACTGCCAGACACATACTACATGTGACGTCATCGGCGTGTACAAAATGGAAATTATGAAAACATGAATTTGTTTTGAAATTTTGCCCCATTCAATGCGGCGGGTATCGATTTGCATGTTGAGATACGGGTTCGAATATGAAACATGTGTTACTTAATGCAATTTCAAACGTGAATGGCTGAAAAAATTTGAAAAAAGAAAAATTTGGTAAATTTTATGAAGTGGCTTTTATAAAAAATTTGGTAAATTCACTACATCACAAAAATTTTCATAATATGTACCTACATACTTCTTATTTTAATAAAGTCATATTAATTTATCAATATACCTATACCAAACTCACTGAAGTGTGACATCTTAGATATGTATGTATTACTGTGATGTCACTTGACCTTTATTATTACTTCATTTTCTAAAGAGGTTAGTAAAAACACATAATAGGTAAAAATAATTATCTTTATTTATATCTTTGAATTCAAAATGTGCTGTTTACAAGTTCTGAGATATTACCTACCTGTATCACTGATTATTCACAGAAAATTGAATTATGCATTGATTGTTAGCTTGTACCATTCCATTTATTGCTTCTCTTTTAAATGAAATGGTCTTAAAAATAGACATAACAATTTGCTTAAAAGAAACAACTTGGCACTATTGGTATGAAATACACTTAACATAAGGGCTGTGATAATCTAAAGAAAATGTTAAGTCTGTAGCCTACTGAAGGATTCTCACACTGTGTCCATAGATTCTTCATTTAATGGCTCAGTTTCCATTTCCATATCTCTATCATCAGCTCCCGACGCATACTTCAATCTGAGCTTCTCGTAATGTAATTGCTCTTTCGCTGACACAGATGCTTTGCATTTTGCGAGCGCAGTTCTGAAGTCTTCGAAAGTGACAAAAATGTCGGTATCAAGGGTGCCGTTTGCGATGTGATTGGTCAGTGCATTCGTGGCGGCCGCTCGCACCAAACCACCCAGATCGGCACCCGTATATCCCTCAGTGAGTCCGGCAATAATTCGTAAATCTACATCAGGTCCCAGGTTTGGCCTTGTTCCTCCTTTAGTAAGTTTCTGCAATATATCGTACCGATCATCACTCGCCGGCATTCCGACGTACATAACGCGGTCCAAGCGGCCTGGTCTCAACACCGCAGGGTCAATAATGTCTGGTCTATTCGAAGCTGCTAACACGAAAACTCCTTCGCGGGTTTCTATACCGTCCATTTCAGTGAGCAATTGATTTACAACACGGGCGGCCCCATTGTTATCTTGAGATGTACGCCGCGGACATAGGGCATCAAATTCGTCGAAAAATATAACGCAAGGCGCAGAGTTTCGTGCTCGTCTAAAACACGTACGAACAGCTCTTTCGCTCTCACCAACATACATGTTCAACAACTCGGGACCCTTCACTGAAATAAAGTTCACTCCTGCTTCATTTGCAACAGCTTTTGCCAGTAAAGTTTTACCACAACCAGGAGGTCCACAAAGTAATACACCACTAGGAGCTGAGAGACCAAGCCTGGCGAGCTGATCTGGATACTTCACTGGGGCTAGCACTGCCAATTGTAACTCTTTACGGACTTGGTTCAAGGATCCAACATCATCCCATGTTACATCAGGCACAGTTACGATACCTTCTCTAACAGCACATGGTTTCGTAGTCTTAAGAGCTTTAACAAAGTCTTCATGTCTGATAGCAAGTCCTTTCAGCTCTTCCCGAGAGTAAGGCATGGCCTCAAGAAGGCCTAGCACCTCATCAACAGGATCTATTGGTGTCTCGACAGGTTCATTTACATGGTTGACTTCTGTAGCTACACTTGTTTCACTCAATTCTTCTATGGGTTTTTCAGGGATTACTGGTGGGATTTCAGTCTCTGGTAAAATTTCAGGGGCATCACCACCACTTGGTAAAGCTTCTTGAGGTTCATCGCTTTTTTCCCCATTTGGTATTATTGTTATTTCAACATTAGGAGGAGGTACTGCAATTGATTCTTTCTCTTGTTTGACTTTGGATGCTTGTATTTCTGTAAAAATTCTCTTTACAGCATATGTGCTAGCCTTATTAACAAGGGCTTGTAAATCAGCTCCAACAAACCCAGGAGTTATTTGAGCTAAGACATTCATGTTCACATCTTCATCTAAAGAAATATTTTTACAAAGAATAGAAATTATCTCTTTCCGAGCTTGTAATGAAGGTATTCCTAAAGTAATTTCTTGTTCGAGGCGACCAGCCCTTCTAAGGGCAGGATCTAAGGCATCTGGATTGTTTGTGGCGGCAAGTATCAGAATAGAAGTGTTATTATCAGTCAATGAATCTAGGGATGCCAGTAACTGGGCAACCATTCTCTTCTCCATATCTTTCTGTGCATGAACTCTGTTGCCACAAACCGCATCAATCTCATCAATAAACAACACACTAGGAGCCACCGTAACTGCCCTCTCAAAGAGCTCTCTAATTCTTTCTTCCGATTCTCCTGACATTCCACCTACTAATTCTGTGCCTGTAATAGCAATCATAGGCAGTTGAAGTTTGCCAGCAATTGCATGTGCTAACAAAGTTTTTCCAGTCCCCGGTGGTCCATGTAACAATGCCCCTCTAGGAGCTTTAATCCCTAATGAACTGTATACTTCTGGATGTTTCATATGTAGTATTAAATCACAGATCTGTGTGATGATTTCAGAGATACCACCAATATCATCAAAACTAACCTTAACACTTTTGACATTACCAATATCAACCTTTTTCTTTGGTGGTACACTTTTGTTTGAGTCAAATTTCCTCTTTTTCTCATTTATGTGTTGATTCTGTTGAGATTTGCCAGGCATGCTCTCAGTCGCCGTACTATTTGCATTTCTGATTGGTATGTGGGGGGTTATGGTAATTTGGTCATTGATTTTCGGAATTTTCTGCGCCGCACTGCCGTCTTCATCACTGCTCAATATGTCTATAGGCTCCCCCGTCTTGTCTGTGTTGCGTCTGTTGGTGGCCGGCCGTTTTTTATCCTGCATCTTGTACATGGCGAGCAGGCGGTCGTTCAATGCACTACTATTCTCGTCTAAAAGTTCTAAATCGGATTCTTCTTCTGACCCGTCGGATGTAGAAGCTCCGTCAAGTCCGTAGCTCTGTAATACTACTTTATAAGCACTCTCCACCATCTGACAGAAGGCGTTGTCGCTCCTGTTGTTGTACTCGCGGTAGCGCTCTTTCAATGAACGCGCCATTTGGCTAACATCGACGAATGTCTTGTCCACATTCTCAGCAAGGTAATTCTTAACACGCGACACAATTATTGGGTCGTTTATAGTCTTTTGTCTTGTTTGGTGTTTCTTCATTTTGTACGGAATACAGAAATAAAATTAATTTCGTTTGTAAAGTTGAATTTATAAACTACTTCTTCGTAAAACGCTATGTTTGACAGCAGCGGCGTCGTTGAATCGATAAAATAATTGCCATAGTCAAAAATAAAATACATTTTCTAGCTGCTTAAGGATGCTTATTCACGACTTCACGAATCACCAAGTTCCCTTGCGGACGCCCTGAGAAGACCGGGAAGACTAATCTGCTTCTGGAGGGAGGTGGGCTGGTTGGAATAACCCCCGCCACGGCACACGTACAAAGGTTCACATTAGGACTAAGTGCGGAAACCACAACCCTAACATAGAACATAGACTTCACTAGTCATTTACAATGACTACGGGAATACTAGATAAATCGACAAAATTATGAATTTCTTACAGATTTCACAGAAGAATTTTAATTTGAAAATTGAGCCAACAAATGACAAAGATCTCCGTGACAAATTTCTAAAAATTTTCATAAAACTCACAGCGATGGAGAGAAAAGTTTGTGAAAGGTGGTTATTTTAATTTAATAATATTAGTAGTTTCATATTTTTATTCTATATTATTTATGTAATATTTTTATTTCAGGTGTTTGGAAATTAATCATTGGAACTTCAAACTAGCTCTGGAACATTTTACCAAGCTGTTGAAAATAAACAACTTGGAGTCATTAACTCAGGAGGTCCAAGTTGCTAGCTAGACCTATTCTATTTAATTAGGCGCAGGTGAAATGTGTAAAAAATTAAGGTTATGATTAAAGAACTCTCACGTACTCTGCCTTTTATTGTGAAACTAAATCCGTCTTCATTCTCCGTAAGTATAATAGTTACTTCATTCTAGTATTTTTCATTCCACTGAAAAATAGGCGGCGTTTTGTAGTTTCTGCCTACCTCCATGGGAAAAAGGCGTACGTTTATATATGTATATAAGAAGAATAAGTAAGAAATTGGTCTACTCATACAAGTAACGAGGGGCGCCACTGTCGCTAACTTAGCAAGGTGAAATTTTAATTATAATTATTTTTGTAGCACACAATATTCGCAAATCACCTTTCTAGGATTTATTTTAGTGAAGCTAATCCATTTTACACTATCTATTTATAACATCGTAAAATTAATCTCTAGATTCATTTGGAGAAACTTTAAAACGGTCGTTCGCGCGGTTAACCGTTCCCTACATTAGGTCCAACTACAACCTGTTTGCTTTAATATTATTGATTAGAAAATAATTTATGAGTTACCTATATTCGGTATTATGGTGCGTCAAATACTTTATTTAAGAAACTGGGTCAGGTAAGCAAAAAACAAAACAACTTTTATTATTATAAATGAAATTTAATTACGATACGTACATAAAAATCTAAGCTAAACTACACAATCATTTCAAGATGTCCGGCGTACTCGATGATTTGACCCGCGAGTTCTGCAGAAGGCAATGTTCCAGCCGCAGCTGCGCAAGTCTCTTCAGCCGCATTGAAATGGTAGCAGTTGTCTGCACCAAGGATCCAGTTGCGCTGGAAAATTAAATGAAAATGATAGAAAATTTGTATTACTAAGGATGAATTTCTCTACTATTTTAATGTGCAAAAAATTTTTATGCTTTGAGCATTTTCATGGAAAAAGACGTCCACAGATAACAAACTTGAAAACTATGTACAAAACATTGAAACAAAAACAATAAACGACAATTGATCTGAACTCGGTATTCTTGCATAGAGTAATCTTTTTTATGTTTATCTTTTCATTATTGTCGCTCATTGACTATTCAATGAATTGTTAGTTTGGCATAACTACCTTCTTGCCATATTCATGCACAGCTTGTTGGGAAGACAGGTTCAGCCGTCGAGCAGCTTCAGCACATGAGATACACAGGTAAGCTTTCTCAATGCATGCAGCAATCTCTCCACGGACTGTGTCTAGAAGGGTATCCATGAAGAGGGTGTAGCTCTCTGCTGGAACATTGTCCTGTAAAGAAAATGAGCATGGTTACTATAATATTATGAGAACTTAACCACCCTTCCAAATATGCTAGGAACCTGTCTGTAAGTACTAATAAGTCTGAGTTAATTTCCATCTATCTCATTTTAACATTGTTGCAAGATTGTTTTACCAACAGAAGATGTACGAAGTAACATAAGTTTATGGTAAATCACAAATTTTCAGTTTCTCGAAAGAAAAATTTATATGATAAATTGTATGTTATTGGTTGTTGATAATTTAGTCCACCAATCGCAACACCTTATGAGTGCTAGACAATTTAACAAATTAATTTTACTTTCAAGAAACCAAGGGTACACATACCTTAGCCAAAAAGATCTTATTGTAGCTGCCTTCCATCAAATACTGTTCTAAAGCCAATGGATGTCTAATGTAAGGGTCAGCCCTGATCACATCTACAGAAAGACGTTCCAACTCCGTGTGGAACTCAGCGACACGGTTCTGAGATAGCAGGAACAGTAAATTAAGACCGAGGAGCTGATACATGAATGCAGACTCTGGAAGGTGGTCTCTGCAAGTAGAATAAACAATGAGAACGATTACAAAAGAACAAATAAATACATTGATACAAAACACGTCCAGTGTATGACTGGCAGTGTTTTAGCAAGAACTATTTAGGGGTTTTAGTAATTACTTGTGCTTACTTGTAATCAAAGTAGTAGCATTTCAGCTGAGACATGAATCGCTCGAAAGCTTTGACATCTTTTGCAGCCACTGCCCATTGAGCTCCAATTTCTAACACATCCCGAGCCAATATCAATTCTTTCTGATTCGCCGCAGCATTATTACTCGGAAGGAAAGTTAATTGAGTCAATGCGATCTGTAAAAATGGGATATATAAGGAAATGTTTAGATGAACAACGATTATTGTCTAGTCATCGTTCAGAATTATTTACCTTTATCTTATTCAACAGTTCACCACACTTGTCGAGTTTACGTGGCTTTTTTGCCCACTCAGTTTTTAAATTTTGGTATAAAGTCGAGACGTCTTTCACTAATGCCATTTTTTTTAAATATTATGTGAATGATACAACAAGATCTACAATAATTTCACGGATTGAGGTTGTTTTGTTAACCCACGTTCGGAAATTTAGATTTAGAACTTTGCAACTTTGAAATAATTTGTTTTGACTTTTATTTAACTTTATAAAGATTTTATTGCACAAATATTATATATACAGTCTCTTGAGTATTTTAAAATTGTAGAATTTAAGTTTCTTAAAAACTCACAATAATTTACTTTATTGTTTTGCAAACAAGCAAATTTTATTGTTACAAGTATTGAACGCACTGCCATGACATGTCTAAGTCGAATTTCAATGTTGCTATTTTGATATTTTTAACTATTAATACGAACAAGTCGTCTAATAAAGTTTGCCATTCACGGACAATTCGGATACTACTAGCTATAATAATACTAGTATTAAAAATTTAATGTTTTTTTAAATGGCAATAGACAGGAGAATTCCTGTTGAGGCTGTGTAAAAAAAAAATTGACAGAATCAAATTTTCTGTGTGCGGAAGGTGATTTTTTTGCCGAGTTTATATCGAATTTTAATTATGAATTATATAAAAGAAAACAGTTTGTTAGCTTACTGCGGCAGGCTATGTGTGTTTAGAATGAAATAATGATAATATGGTGGCAAGATGTCTTCGCCTGTGGTGTGCCGAGAAATATTCGACGAAAACAGTCAACCATCGGCCGAGGGTTTGTTCATCAATTTAATAAATGTTATTCTAAGTTTTTCACATTGTATTCGGTCATTATCCAATGTAATTATTGTTCTTTAAGCAATTAGCTATAATGCTCTGTGGTTATAAAAATTCATTATTTATATTTTTGTAAGCGAAAAACCAAAATTATGAAAAGTATTTATTTGTTGGTATTGATTAGAACAATTTGCAAGTTCCTAAAATGTTGGATTCGAACAAAACTTTATGTGTATTTGATTAAAAACTATGAGGTAACTATAAAAAAGTAAAGGACTTAATAATCTCTTGATCACTAGCTTCATTATTGATTATAATTTCATATGCACCTCTGAAAAATATTATCAAAGGTAAACAAAAGTACATTATGTCTATAAAATTCTCCTTTTTATTCATCTAAAATATTTTCATAAAGTATTTTAAAAAGATCTATTTTTTAACCAGCAGCTATATTTGAAAATGTCGTATGATGCTAAAATTAAAATTACCTACATTTTAATTTTAGCATCATATGACATTTTCAAATACCTACCTATTTATTTAAAAAATGTCATATTTGTTTTTAGAAATCTCCGACTATGCTGCACAACTGGGCATTGATCCTGAGAGCGAGAGCCATCTCTTGCCATTGGCTAAAGATGGACTCATGCAAGCACTACCCGCACCATGGAAAGCCTAGTAAGTACTCAAAACTTCTCTTCTTCTAATCATACTCACAACTTTGAACTGAAAACCCACACAAATTGAACTGTAGTTGATTTTTCAAAAATGGAATGTTAATTTTTTTTATTCTGTCAAAAATAGTTTGAGCCTTCTTTCAGTATTTTTATTCACACTTGAATAGTTAGCCTTCAGATCTTTGATCTCTCTCATTAGAGGAATCCAATTATGATGTTTTCTCTAACATAATGTGTAATTCCAATTTAAACACTACACAGCTATGACGACAAGATACAATCGCATTACTACTACAACGAAGACACAAAAAGTACACAGTGGGAGCATCCACTCGACAATGTTTACAGAGAACTGGTGAAAAAGGCGCGCGATGCATCCATGCAAGATGACACCTGTGCTTCTGTCCAGGTGAGAATTTACTTTATGCGACTTTCGTTTTTATCTGTCCATGATTCTCAGCTGGGCTCTTAACTATTTTTCTAGTGCAGGGACTAACATGATGAGTCATAACAATGAATTAACCCATATTTCATGAAAACAACTTTTACCCCATAATAAAGAACTACTGCATGTTTTTTAAAAAAGCTAATACAGTTGTAACATGTACCAGTTTTAACACTCATTTTTCGAGGTATCATTAACTAGGCATAATTTTACTTAGGGTTTATTAAGGGGTTAGTGTTAGTAGATCTCATGACTTATTATATGTCATATAGTAAGTCCTACATTACATATAAATACATTATATTTTTTTTACATATTATGATACATACATACCTACAATGTATATTACGTAAAAATAAAGTTTTGGAGGCCGAATAGTATAGTAGGTAATCAAGCAAGTGTGTAAAGTTAAAAAGCTCACATGTTTCATACCGCGTTTGTGAACACACTTTGTAGAAAAATTAAATATCTTTTCATAAACTTCAGTATTTTAGAGAAAAGATTGGCCAGAACTTATTTTCGTAAATAAAGAGTACGAACTTTGACTTTTAATATCTCCGTAACGAGAAGTTTCCCACAGGACGAAAAAATATCTCTATAATAGGAAGAACTTGTAGGTCACTTTCGACTACGTTAAGTATTTTTTTACGACCTTACAAAAATGTCATTATTTAAACTACATTTGTATCGCGTGAGGATTGAGCTCAGTACCCGCTAGTTGTATAACAAAAAACCAAACATTTGTCGTAATCGGGTCATTAATTAGTTTTATTGTAAGTCAGTCTAGCGTTACAAAGTGCGCGTCTCGTGTGCGTAACGCAGGCGTGTGCAGGGCCGCATCTAGGCTTTTTTCGCTGCAGCCCAGGGCCCGTAAATATAAAGTGCTCCCAGCTAATAAAAATATTAGTGTAAATCAGTTCTTCAGAAAGGTCAGGTGCGCAGTACTTGTAACTGGCGTGCTTGTACATGAACGTGGACGATGCGAAAGAAGTATGTAAGTGTCGTAGTAGATGGCGTTCTGTGGTTTCTGCCTACCCCCATGGGAAAAAGGTGTGAGTTTATGTATGTATGTATTACTAAACCTCGACTGTAATGACAAACTTAGCTCACTAGTATTATAATGTTCTAATTTCTATTTTGTTTCCAATAGGTACAACATACATTATTGTAGCAAACAGCTTTTTGGCAGAATGGCTAGTTTCATTAATAAATTAGGCCCCCCGGTAGTGTAAGCCTAGGGCCCCACAAATTCGCGGTCAGTCCCTGGGCGTGTGCACCCGTATGATCCACTGTGCGTAGGCATGTGTGAATAAGCGATTAGCGTACCTATCTTCCCTTTATCTTTAGTAATATTTCAACTTCAACCCAAAACACCAGGTACCTAAATACTATAATCCTTTGTCTAGTTAAATAGACGACGTGGAATTAGGGTGAATTCGGAGAGGGATCTCGCACAAAGTATTTCCTGGCCTAGAAAAATAAACTTTCTTTGAAGCCGCGCTTCCACTGGAAGTGTTTAACTCGCTACAAAACGTCCCCCTTTCTTGGTACAAGCACTTTTTTGTGGAATTTACTGTTGCAAGTTAAATTCCATTGTATTTACTGTACGGACTTACTGGACGGACATATTAAGCTGATTTTTAGTCGAGTAAGTCTAAATTTATGTTAACATCGAAAGAGCGAGGCTTTCCCAACACAAGCAACATTTGATTACTTCCTGGGAAGCCCCGGCAACTTATTTGTAAAGATTTACTGAAATAAATTCATTGTTACTTTACTTTTTACTATTTTTGATCCACAATGTCGTCTGCGTTCGCAATAACAGAAATCCACGCGGACTAAGTAGAGAGGTCAAAAGCTTGTTTCATATACCATAGGTAAATATCAGAATTATCGATTTTCATTAAGAACGACGTAGCTATCGTTGCATGTCCAAGGCTGTCGCCAGTTCACACCTTAGAGTCGACGATGTCTTTACGACTACGCGATAACGCTGTAACCCTGTTTACCTTTAATTGAACTAATTGACTGCGCCTGTTACTTTAATATTAACTTGTGTGTGTGTGTGTGTGTCTTTTTTGTACTTTTTTTTTTATTGTGAGCTGTCCTTGATTGTGGTTTTTTGAATGATTTTTTTCTGATGTTTTATTGATTTTATTGTGCAAAGGAAATAAAAAATATTCGTGACTTACGTTAATGTTGAAGGTTGTTCCTTTTGCGATATTTAGTTTGAATAGATTCATAAAAAAAATCTATTGTTTTAAAAATTTGGTACTTCATTGTTTCCAATCAATGTAATATATGTGTAGATAACTTAATAAGTATATATGTACAAGTTAAACAGGTGGAATCGAGTTTTTAGATAATCGTAATCATAACAAGATCAATCAAACAAATACGGTCTATTTTTGTTTGAATTATTTCGATTACACCTAGATAGGTGTAGGCTTTGGAGATCCAAAGAACATTTGTGATGTCTTGGTTTTTATCACGTCGTTATGAAAATTCCGTATTTTTTCCCCTTTACCCAGGAGCTGCTAACATCAGAAGAGAACACAAAAAACTTAGAACGCGTAGAAACAAAAGTCGAAAGCGATGAAGAACTTAGTACGGACAGCGAAAACCATGCGTCTGACGTCAGAGAAAACCCAACGCTTACTGGACCACGACGACTTACACCACTAGGAAGGCCTCCACCGTCTCCCCTCAGCAGGCTCGACAAGAAACTATCCGAAACACGAATATCACCCTTAAGACGTAGCGTAGATGGCTCACTTTCCGGCAAACCGAGTCTTATGAGGAATACGTCAGATCGGGACCTGCTTAATCGCCCCGCGTTCGGGGCCGAAAGACCGAAGTTATTGTTTAAGCAGCAGTCGGAGATTATTGACTTGAAGATGCACGTATTAAATAGTCCCGAGGAAGAAAATTTTAGCCCCTTGTTGATGTCCACCAAAAATGATCGGGGATTACCGTTAACAGGTATTTATAAAATCATGACAGATAATTATAGAAGTATGATGGGTAATTATTAAAGTACGGACGAGCGATTGTGGCCTTTTATTACTAGCGACCACGCTCATTTAAAGCCAGGCTAAGGCCCGGTGTCCACAAAAGCGAAGAGGAGAGGAGATGTCTCCTACAACCGAACGGCTTGCGTTATTTCACACCTCACCGCTTAGCTTCAACACAACACAGTATCCTATTGGTTGTTAACAAGACATCTCTGTGCTTTGGTGGAGTCTAGGCTTAAGTGATGCTCAAACTATAAACATTTTATTTCCCAGGCAAAGGCAGCATGTTTCTCAAAGTATCAAAATCGGATCTTCCCAGTCCTGACACAGACAAATCTTTGCCAATTGACTCTGTTACCAAGAGTGATCCTCCTAAGGGAATATTGAGGGAGAAAGTGACAGATCCATTCCAAAAGAAGGTCGATAATATGTTCCTTGGTAGACAGAAGCAGCCTGTTAGTTTTGAAGAAGATCGGAAAAGCGTTAGGTAAGCTGTTTCAATTTTAAATTCAAGTATCGCAAATGACACGATTAGTTTTCACTAACGGTTAGTTTGGTTTTTTCCCAAAGAGCTATGCCTTAATCACTGTAATATTCAGTAGGATGTCACACTCCATGTGTGTAAAATGTAAAAAATAACGCATTAAAATTATTAACTCGTTCATATTTATTCTTCAATAGCTTCTGCCAGCGACTTCGTTAGCGTGTTTTTTTTTCACTAGCGTTAAGTTACATCTTTGGTTACTGCTTCTCTCCCGTGTGTCGTAGCGTGATGTTATAAAGCCTAAAACCTTCCTCGATAAATGGACTATACAACACAAAAGATTTTTTCAATTTAAAGCTATAGTTCCTGACATTAGCACGTTCAACCAAACTAACTCTTCAGCTTTATAATATTAGTATAGATTGTTTTCCTATGCACATTTTCCGGCTATGTAACGCATGTAAATCATTGTGCTTACTGCTGAATCCAATAGTCATTGGGGTTTCTAAAGTTCAGTTATAAAATTTCGTAAAATAGACATTGTAACTTTGACATTTACATGACTTTGACATTATCTCCGTAGCCAAACGGTTTCCAGGTATGGACCGGAAAAAAGAATGGTCGCAATATTCGAAAGAATATGTAATTTTGTTGCAAACTGTCAAAACCTGTTGGAATACACCTTTGACTTTCCGATCAAAAGGCACAGACATGATATTGCGTGATAACAAAGGCAAAAAATATGTAGTAATTTTTATACATACAGTCAAAGAGTTACATACATACAAATGCATACATAACATCAAGCCTGTATTCCCCGAAGGGTTAGGCAGAGGTGTACCAATGTACACCCACTGTTCGCCAGTATGTTTAGGTCCCATGTAATAGGGGGCGAGCCTATTGCTATTAACCGAGCACAAATCTTAACTCCGAGCTGCTACTGAGAATTTCATAGAAAAGCCCAATTACACTTTGCTCGACCTGGGAATGAAACCCAAGACCTCGAGCGTAGCAGTCGCGCTTAGGACTACTAGGCTAACGAGGCAGTATCAAAGACTTCTACAGCCATACAGAAACAATTATCCGAATAAAATTTTGCTCGCTTTGCAGGTTCAAGCTCGAGAACTTACCAGAGCCCACCGTCAGTCCTGGTTCAAACAGCTCTTCGGAACAAAACGATGGCCAAAGCTCAATCATATCAGCCACTCCGCAACCCTCCATTCCATCGCCGATCATCCCGTCATCACCACTCGTTCATTCATCAACATTCGTACCATCATCACCGGTGATAACTCCGCCTATGCCGCCTTTGAACCAGATTGTGTTGACCCCTCTGGCTGCGAGACCACCGCTGCCGCCGAGGCCAACCGAAAGTCCGAGGGAAGTGAAGAGTATTTCTAGCTCTGAAAGGGATTCTGTTGGTAAGTAGTTTATAGTTTTAATAAATTCCAGCTTATTATTGTCCCACTACAGGGCAAACGCCTCTTCTAGTACAGAGAAGTTATGAGTATTGATTACCGCGCTTGGGCAAGGCGAGTATTAAACGTATATCCATAACAAGTCTAGGTTCTAAACAAGCGCTAAAGACCGCTATGTCGACGGCGCGTTCGTGTTTCACGCGCTCCTCAAAGAGATGTCAGCAAATTTTGAAGGGACCACTCAGGGCCGATGCCTGCCGGAGCTGCGGGTTGTTCGTAAGAGATACCGCGCCCCCGAAACGCAAAGTGCACAAGAAGGAACATGGATGGGTTTCAGTCAGTAAAAGTCAGACACTCCCTCCCGCCCAGCCCAGAGTGGGGGAAGTCATTTGATGATTTCCCATCCCTAAAAAAAAAGCACTAAAGGCCAACCTCCAAATAACTTATTAGATGTCCGTCATCAAGAACCTGAAGCATAAGAAAAAGCCTCGACCACCTAGTTAGAACAACAAAATATCAAAGACCCCTGAACAAAGGAGAAATAAAAAAAGGATTTCGCACTAGCTTCTGTACGGGAATTCGTATCGCCTATGGCACTCAGCAATAAAATAGCTATACAGGGTTATTTGTAAAACAATGACAACCTCTCAGGACTATGTTACTAACATCATAATCAACAACTTTTGTTCTATGTCATTTTAATTTTTTTTTTCATATTTTAGTTCACAGATTTTCATACAAAAATAAAAACATTTAAATTGAATGCTCTAAATGTTACGAAGTCTATGCGAAGCAAACGAAAGCGATAGTAAAATAGCGAGGGGAGCGGGGTTAGGGCGACGGGGGTGTTTGTACTTGACCTATTTACAAATTTACGGAAATCCTTCAGTCGGTCATTCACTTCAATGCGCTTGCGTAGCTTGATTCTGTAAAAAATTATAGAACAAAAGTTGTTGTTTATGATGATAGTAATACAGTCGTGCAAGGTTGTCATTGTTTTACAAATAACCCTGTATATGTATGTATCTTCTACAAATCGTCTACAAGTATTTTATTTTATTGGTCTAGTGCTTCCAGCGATTAACGGATAAGGGGAAAGAAAAAAAACAAACTTTGCATTTTTATAATATTTGAATAAATTCTACTGTTGACTTAAACTGCTGATTTAGTGGAGAGATATATCAAAATGATGTCTCGAGAAGTCCTTGACATTGCACATTACAAGGTTCGTGATAGAATACTATTTAAACCCATGAGAATCGATGCTATGCTGCGCAACGCTTCGTGACATTCATTGTAAAACTTCATTGTATTGTCTGCATTGGTAAAAATCAATATTCAATTAACTGTTTTACTACTCAAGTCTCAAATTAAGAATCTGGTAGTATGTATGTCTTAATGCAACTTACTTTCAACGTTACCTGCCTAGTTTTAAAGTAGATTGTACAAGGGACATAAATGTTATGTTACTTTTAAAGCAAATAAAGTTAGCTTTTATTCGCGGCCGCGTCTTTGTGGATTTTCTTACGAAACCTATACTAATATTATAAAGCTGAATTGTTTGTTTGATTGAACACGCTAATCTCAGGAACTACTGGATTGAATTGAAAATTTTTTGTGTTGGTTACTTCATTTATCGAGGAAGGCTTTAGGCTTTATAACATCACGCTACGACTCACGGCATAGGAGCAGTAACCAAAGACGAAACTTAACGCGGATTAAAAAAACCAAGCGAACGAAGTCGCTGGCAAAGCTAGTAGACTATATAGTCTATATATAACACATGGGTAATGTGTTTGAGTGTGTTTTAAATATATTGTTTTTAGTATCGCATCAGTAGTTCTAGATTTTAGTGCATTTAAATAAAAAACAAACTCGCTTTATAATTTTAGTTCAGATAAAGTGAACACATACACGCAGTTTGTTCACATGAATTTAACTCTTACTTAGATACCTATAAAATACTCAATATTATTTATCCTATAATTAATATTGATATCCCTCCTAGATCCTGAATCACCACCCGCTCTGCCGTCTCCTCCCGACTATCCCTTATCACCAGTTTCGCCCCCTGCACAAAAAAACCCAAGATTCCTAACCCCGTTGGTACCAAGACCCAATCCTCTACCAATGTTGAATAGGAAGAAAAGTTTGGAAACAGATTCTGACGGTATGTTTTTTGAAGGTATTGTTGTTAGGAAACTCGGGGGTTCTTTCAATTTTTACGTTTGGTACCCGACTAATGCAGCACTAAAGCACTTCAGTAGTAGTAGAGCTCTTTTCACAAAGAGCTCTTCAGGGGAAGGAAGTACTGCCACCATACCTATTTCTGCCGCAAAGTAGTGTTGCTGTGTTCCGGTTTGAAGGGTATGGGTGCCGGTGTAATTACAGGCCCATTAGACATTTCAACTTTGTCTTTGGGATGGCAACACATTTGCAAGGCCTCTAGTATTGCAGATGTCTATAGGTAGCGGTGACCACTTAACATCAGGTGGCCCATCGCCTTGTTTGCCATCCAATGACATAAAAAAGAACTGGAGCAGTGAAGGTGTCAGACTGCACACGGACGGTGGTCTTTTTTCATACAGTTAAAACGTCAAGAACGCGCGACCGCAGAACGACAAACGTCAAGCGTCAGTTGTATGAAAAACAATCGTCATAGTATAGATTTTGAAGCCATTTTATTGGTTGAAACGAGTTTTAAATAGAGGTATCATTCTGTCATTGGACCTGTAATCAAGTTTGGTCAATAGTATTTTAGAGAAAAATATGTTAATCTTCAATAGAAGTCACAGTGTAGATAAAAAATATTGATTATTTGTTTCAGAAAGCGAAAGCCACGGTCGCGGCGCTTCACCTCGTCGCCGTATCCTCAGACCGCCGCCCGGGGACTACATAAAACCCGATTTATTTCAGAAGAACTTCCAAAAGATATCAGATTTAGTTAGACCCGGCGATATAGATACATTGCCTGTTAGCTTAGAGGAACCAGTGTTATCTGAAAAGGAGACTAGACCAAGGTGTGTATGCGCTATTGTTGCTAGTCATAGGGATCATTTTCGTAGTGATAAAAGTGTGTCTAAAGCGAAGGAGCTCACCGGCACAATACCACAATATGAGTTGTGTTCTGGTTTGAAGGGTTAAGGTACCGCTGTATTAACAGCCACGATGTTTAGCCTTTTCTCAGGGATGTCAACGCCGCTGCGATTTCTGTGGTATTGCAATGTAAATGATATGTGCCCGTTTTTATGTTTTTGTAACTCTCTATATCGTTAGTAATTATTTTCAGATCACCAATGATACCTCAAAAGAGTAAAATATCAATAAACCTAATGGAGAGCATCGAATCTGAAACATCAATAGATTCCCCAGACAGAGAGTTCGCGAATCTAGACCTTAACGACCTCGACGATTCGAATGTTATAGACAAAAATAGTAACGAAAAAGAAACGGAGAAAGACAGTCCGAAATCTGAAGAGAATTCAGAAAAAAAGTCGTTAAGTTCAGAGAAAAATCGTTCAAGTGAAAATGTACAAATACCTCAAATTAAAGTTCCTATATTAGACTTTTCGAAGGCATTACCATCTGATTCTGATTATGATGAGTCAAAGAAAACTTCTACGCGAGAAGACGAGTCGAAGTCGAAATCTCACGAACTCACAAATATAAAGTCACCACAATTTAAAGTATCACCTACACCAAGTCTGGGCTCAGATATCAGGTCTCCAAAACTGGACTACGCTAAGCCTTGGAGTCCGTTATCTACCTTCAAGCCGTTGAACAAGCCCGCGATATCACCTCATATAAAATCTTCAGATTCCGCGTCAAGCTTAGGAAAAGGCCTAACAAGTCCTAGGCTGGACGGAGTCATACTATCCCAAGGAAAGTCCAGTTCGGACAATGTAGTAGTAGTATATCAATTTGAGACCCAAGAGGAGTCTTTCCAAAAGCCTATAAAGTCCCCTTTGATTCCCGATATGGGTACAAGGGATATGATAGAGAGGAACAAAGCAGATGAGAGGAGAAGACTGGAGTTAGCTTTACAGAAAGAGTTGGAGAGTATTAGAGTAGAATGGTCGGTTAGGGAGAAGAAGTTAAGGGCAGAGTTGCAAGAGGAGTTAAGAGTAGCAGAAGAGAGATTTTTAGCTGAGAAGAGATTGAGATTGAGTGAGCAGGCTGAAAGGCATCGGAGGGAAATGGAGGAGGTAAGATTTTGGTAACTTTAAGTACCACTACGTAAGCAATGTTGTTAAAATTTTTAATAAATATTTTACAATTCACGATACCGACATCTGTATTTGTAAATAGGTTATTTAAAACCAGTATTTTATTGAAATATTCCAATTTCGCAAATGCTCTAGACAAATCCCATAAACATACCGGCGGACTGTGGATGTACATTAGTACACCTCTGCCTAACCCTTCGGGGAATTTACAGGCGTGATGGTATGTGGATGGTAAATCCTAAATATTGTGGTTTCAGTACACATTATTACCTTTCGCTCTAATATTATATTTTCTTTTTTTAGGCACTAGCATTAGCGGAACAAACACACAAACAAGCCCTGAAACAGGCGACATTAGAACTTGAGGAACGATACCAGCAAGACATCGAATTAGCAGAGAGACAACATTTAGACAATATGAACAAAATACATTTACAGAACAGGGATAAGTTGATCGAAGAACAACGACAATTGGACATAGGTAACAGATTTTAATATGCGGGTTTCGTGCCCACACTTTGTCATAGGAAACTACGCTTTCGAATCGGTGTCATAAAAAGCGAGTAAGGTTAGCGCCATATTGCGCGGATAATCCGTCGCGGAGGGCTGTCGACGAATAAGTAGCCCCTCACAAATAAAAGCGGATGATCCGCCGCGTTACTTTGAGTTTTTCTTGGGGCATACAACTTTCTTTTTGGTCCGTGGTGGAAATTCCTCATGGATGTCCCTCGCTCTTCGGCGGAGGGGTCTGCCAGACGCTAGAAACTAAACAAACATTATTTATATAACAATGAATTCTATCTTTCAGAAAATGAACGCACGCTATCAGAACTACGGGACCAACTACAAGCAAACCTGAGCAAAGAACGTGGTCGTATGATAGATGAGAACAGAGCTACCATAGAGTCGCTGAGAGAAGAACATACAACTAGAGTCACAGACCTTAGACACGATTATAGAGCTGAGGTTAGTTGTGAAATGCAATCTTATATCTATGCTTTTTTTAAATATGGTAAATCATCAAATAACTTTTTCCGGTCTGGACAGAGTAGAAGGGATCGTCAGACTCTTACTGACTAAAACCCATCTGTGTTCTTCCTAATGCCCTTTGCGTTCAAGGGCCACGGTGACTATTTCGCAACCCTGGATCTTTATCTATACTGCACCTGTGTTCGCGCACACATTTGAGCACTAATATTTCCTGTGTACGTAGCTAGTCTCCATTGACCATTGACCGCCGTGGCTAATATACGGTCATGCGATATTTTAATTTTCTTTTCTAACCTGTAATGTCCCCCTCTTGGGCAAAGGCCTCACCCAAATTTTATCATTTATTCTTTTCTTGCGCCACTCGAACCAGCCCTCTCGATGCGAGTCAAGGTCGTCACGCCACCTCTTCTTGGGCCGGCGACGCCGACCATCCTCAAGTCATCAAGTCGGACGAATATTGTTATGAAATAAGTAATTTGACTTTGACGTTGAATTTGAAAAAGTACTCTGTCTATTTACATCAACATGCCTATTGCTTATCTTTTAGGTTGAAAGGCTCCGCACGCAGCACGCATGTCACCTAGAGGAGGTGCGCTCCCGCTTCGCGAGCGAGCGCGCCGCTAGTGCCCGCGCACACGACGAGCGCGCCCTGCAGGACAAGTACAAGTGTCTCAAGGAGAAGTATGTGCGCCTCAAGCATGATGTTAAGGTAATAAGGCATACCGGCTTTATATGGCAGCTGGCAGCGGGGTTTACTATAGCCCAATAATTTGAATGAGTACTTCAGTGCCCTGAAGTCGTTTTATGCGTGTTAATCCGAAGGCGAAAACTAGTTTTTCCACTTTACAATTTTAATAAGACTGCCTGACTGGACTGATTTGTTAGCCTAGTGGTCCTAAACGCGACTGCTACTCTAGAGATCTTGGGTTCGATTCCCAGGTCGAGCAAAATGTTATTGGGTTTTTTTATGAAATTCTCAATAGTGGCTCAGAGTTAGGATTTGTGCCCGGTTAATGGCAATAGGAATAGGTTAATAACTCGCCCCCTATTACTTGGGACCTAAGCATACTGGCGAACTATGGGCGCACATTAGTACACCTCTGCCTAACCCTTCGGGGAATACAGGAGTGATGATATGGTTTTAATAAGAAATTATCAATGATTCTTTTGTTGTTAATTTCTTATGTTATTGTTTTAGATGTCAATAGAACGCAGAAACAAAAGACGGGAGATGAGCATGACCACAGGATCGGAAACAGAGAAATCGAATTCACACAAAGCAAACCAATCTCTAGAAAGGTAATCTATTATAATGTTGAATTATTTTTATAATTGATATTATAAATGCGAAAATGAATTAACTATCTATTTATTTGTTTGTTTCTTACGTTTTCACGGCTTTACCATTAAACCGATCATAATATTGACGAAGTGGTCGCTTTAGATCTGAATAAGAACATGGGCTACATGAAATCCGCGAGTTGGTTCACGATAATCGACATTTCTTTCAAATCCGTTGCTTTGAGTGAATTTGCCGGCGATAAACTACGGTCACACGGAAGGAGACACGGACAAAAGCTAGTCTTTTATACAACAATCCATTCTACATGATAAAAATTCTACAATGTTTCATAGACAAGTTTCAACGTTTCGTACAGGTAACTTCTTGACAATTCAAAAGTGCCTGCAAATGGTCTGTAGTATAGTTCTTGCCTATATCTATACTAACACTACACGGGAATTTAACCCGTATAGTAAGGTAGATAAGAGCTATTAAAGCGTACGAAGCGAAGCAGGAAGAATGAAGGTGAGAAGCGTAGAAATGAATGATATTATTTGATAGGAAGATGAAATTAATATATTAAACGTTACAATGGTATAAACACTCAGACTGACAATAGCAATAATAAAATGAATTTAGCGAAACGATATTATTAGCGCGGCGCGACCGGTAAGTAAGCTAGTCGGAAGACCACTGGTGTCCGCAGCTCGACGCACGCGCACGTAGACTCCTGCTCACGCCCTGGCCCGGGCGCTCGAGGTCGTTGCCGGCGGCCGCGGTACAATTATCACGCGCCCATCGAGTGCTTGCTGCGCGTGTAAGCCTCAGTGCGTTCGCACTCGACGACAAACAAGACATCACCTGATTTTAGACCGCGGTGTAAGATCATGAGCGATAGCGGTTTTCAAGGTGGTGGTCTAAATGATGTTCCGCCACAGGTCTAATTGAAATAAATGCTTTGAGTTTGACTTTAGATGTAAAGAATTGAACGAGACTTCAGTGAGCGCGGTCGTCGAGCCCGATCCGCCTCGAGCTCGCATCAACAACAATCCGAGCGTCAAATACAATGACAATGAAACTTCGTACTCTGAAAGCAACGCGCACAAACCTTTGGACAATAATAATGAAGACTGGAAACTTAGGAGAGACAATGTGAGTATAATATCTATGATCGAGCCGTTTTTAAAACGGAAATCATAATACTAGACACTAACTACCAATCAAATAACATACTTTTTAAAAGCTGTCAAAACGCGATTCTTCTATAGATTATGTGTGGCAATAGCAAACTGTGACGTCACTTATTTCATTTCAAAGCAACTATAAACAAATCATTCAGTTCATTGAAAATGATTCGGCCAGGGTTAAAATAAAAGGGTTTAAAAAAAAGGTGTCTCTTGAATTTATTGGTTAACTAGCGACCCGTCCCGTCTTCGCACAGGTGTCATTTCCGGCTTTTCCAGTGAATTTTCCAAAAATATTCAGTCACATGTATGGCTGAATACTTTTGGAAAATTCACCATTCACCAAAAAAGAATATTGCGATTTGTCGAGTAATTTTCGAGACTAACGCACAACAATTACTCCTTGCTCGTTTGCAGACTCTTCCGTCAGCCGACACGTCTGCGGCGTCGGGTACGCGGGCGCGCGCTCCTCGTCGTGCGGCCGTGGCCTTCCGGGAGCCGCCGCGACGACGCCGTGACCGCGACAGAGATACAGGTGACAACACACTATAAGTACGAACGTTACTTTTATTTTCCTTATTTTTATGTTAGCCATTCTATGGTCCCGCCATGTATAACATTTTACGTACCGGGGCCAAAGTCACGTGATATTATTATTTTAATTAATCTAAAAAAAGACGTAGCCTATTTAATTTTTCTGGGGTGGACTAATGGCATATTGTTGAACTGTTGATGGATGTAGTGGTATATTTGGCATAATTGACTAAATTATTAAGATGGCAGTACTAAACTCAATTTTAAAATATCTCGCTTGATGTTTTCAAAAACAATTTTGATAC
Source organism: Caradrina kadenii (assembly GCA_947462355.1). Classification (NCBI taxonomy): domain Eukaryota; kingdom Metazoa; phylum Arthropoda; class Insecta; order Lepidoptera; family Noctuidae; genus Caradrina; species Caradrina kadenii. Next base: position 11,838,069 of record OX381684.1, on the reverse strand, counting down.
AAAAATTATATTTTACCTTCTTTTGTTGTGATTACTTTCGTTCGTAATATAATAATATAATGTATTATTTTTCGTAGGTGCTACAACTGACTGCCAAGATTCATCTGATGCCACAACAGCCGACGAAAAACCCAAAGAAAATGTCAACGGTATGTATAATATTTATCACATAACAAGACGCGTGCCCGATGGGAATTCTCATCGCCGTAAAAAACTTCTTTTCAAACTTGAATTTTTATCCTTTTAGAAGATAAATTAAATAAAAACCCTTCCTTACTGCTCATGATTATTATGTAAGAAACATTTCTGCAAAAGAGATTTGTTCCATTATTAACACCACCTCCGTTATTAATAAACAGTTTTGGCGACATCTATCGCACCACTTGCGAACAACAACTGACGTATCCTACATCACAGTGCGGTTAGTAGCCTATCAGACACAGCACCCGTCAGTTCGGAGGATCCTCCCTTTTCAATGGAGGATGAGGAACGTTCCACCCTGTTTCTCATTTTTCTAAATGTTAACCCCAAAAAATATAGTTTGTATAAAATTTTCATAAGGTGGTACAGCTATAAGGCTTGATTTAATTGAAACATGTTATTTAATTCCAGGACATGGCCGACGTAGATGTTTCACAAGATTAAAATCGGCCTCCACATCACGTCTTAATTATTCACCAAAGTAAGAAAGAATAACTATTACTAATATTATATGTATTATTTCTCTATTTTATTACTGTAATCAAACTTATATTTCGTCACTATCCTGCCGTCTATTCTGTAAAAATCTCATTCGGTGAAAAAATGAGGTGAGCTTAAGGTGAGCTATTTTTCCACTAATGCTAGGAATTCTCATTTCACCTAAATTCACGGAGGGAGGTTTTTGTAGAATTATACTGCTAGATATTTTATGGTATTGTTTATGTTCCCCAGACGTGGCGAGGGCTGGTCAAGTCCATTAGAATCTCTTAGGCAGCAGTTGAGAAAATTAGATGATTTAGAAGATCAGTTCCCAGATTTAGCGTGTCAACCGGCTTACAGTCTTAGGTACCCGTTTGCTGAATTAGGTGAGTGCGATTTTTCGAGCATTTAAATTTAGGAAACCGTTACTGTGTTTTTGAATTTTGAATAGGATCGAGACGCATAAAAGCGGCGTCGCGTCGCAGTGACCCACTTCTATAGCGTGAGATGACCGTTTTTCTAACAATCGTGACCGATACCTGATGTGTGTGACGTCACTACGTCGCAGCGCAATCCACGCAGCAAATTTTTTCGTTCTGGCAAGCGGGTCACCGATTTTGTGTGTTAGTTCATAAAGCGTGGTCAGCGTTTAGAATTGGACTGAAGAAAATATCAGTTATACAAAATATGTGAATTTTAACATCACGAATAGAATTAAGCAGGGCTAACATTTATTTATCTGACTTTTTCCTTCTTAAACCATGCTGCATATTACACATGAAGGGTTCCACATGCGCCCGCAAGTAATTACTCGCTCTCGCGTAGAGATTTTGTCATTTCTTTCATTTGTCGTTTACCGCCAAAATTTCCATATGTATAAAATACTCGACTCGCTTTGTCAAACGTGATATTTTCACCATAGTCCCAAAAATAGCACTATTTTTTACTTCATGATTCTCAAATTTTAATATTTTAACATTATAATTGTAACCTCAATTTTTTTTTCTGTCCCAAGAACACGAAAAGTCTACTTAAAGAACAAAAAAAAATATTCTAACCTTATTTGTAATATAAAATCAGGACCAGTAGCTGCAGCGGACACGCCCGAACTCGAGTTCGTGCGTCACCGTGCGCTCGTAGAGAGAGAGGGCATGCGACGTGCGCGCGCCGCACTCAAGCGGAGGAAGGCGGCGCTACTCGAGACCAGGGCCTCACTGTCTCCGCACAGAGCTCCTTCGGTAAGTCATACTTACTTTAACATTTGAGAAAGTAACTGTGGAATCGTCCGAACATGGCGCCGTGCTTCTTTGTGGGAGAAAGAAAGAGATAGAGATATTTCTGTGCGGTGCGTCGTCTTATATTATGAACAGGTGTAGTGGACTTCTGAGCTGGAATTCCTAGGATAGCGGTCCACTCGTCACTCTTTATGCTGGTGTAAAAACGAAATGTCGAGAACCCCAGATCTATGTTAACAGACCTTGGAGGCAGCTTTTTGGATTAATGGCAAACTAATTTATTCTTATTCATCGATAATCGCTGAAATGAGATGACAACTATATTTTGAATGTTTTTAATTAACAAAATATAGGCCTTTAGATTAGCAAGAAGCCGGCTAGCGGGATTTAAAGTACGCGGGATCAATTTGAGTGTGAATCAGGACAATAAATAGATTGAGCAGAAAGTTAGGGTTTATGGTCTTTGTACCTGCATATAACAGGAGGAGCGCGAGGTGACGGAGCTGGAGGTGGCGCTGCACCGCGCGCGCGCGCTGCTGGGTGAGAAGGAGATCCGCCTGCGACACATCGAGCGCGCGCTGCGGCGGCTGGCCGACGCGCAGCCGCCGCCGCTCATACAGGTCGCGAGATGTTCTGCGAATTTCAGCCCTATTTTGTCCTTCTTTAAATGCTTTTTCGCTAGTCAAAAAAAAGTCGTTCTCATCTTGTCTCTTTTATATTCAAGCAGTTTTCAGCTTTATTTCGTTTTTTGTAGATTTATTTTTGGTTGTCTCCTTCATTGTTGTTTATTATTTTGCTGTTGGTCGTCTTGTTTCCAGGTATTTTATTTTTGTAGCTAATTTTCTTTCATATTCTTTTGATTTCGTCGTTTATTTATTTGAAAACTTTTCTGCTGAGTTAGTTTATAACTATGGCCGTTCACGATACCTAAACGCCTTTTATTTGTTTTAAAGCTTGCTAATACGTACTATAAGAAGTATAAAATGCTAGCTTTTGCCGGCAACTTCAGCCTTATGGAAGCCAAAGTCGAATCCGTGCTTAGCTAACGTCTCCTACCAATAACCAACCTATCTGTGAAACAGCTTGAATTGATCAGTTGAAACCGAGAGTGACCCTTCGCTTTCATAATACAATGTCGCCCATGCGCATGTGACCGCCCGTAATTTTCTGAATATTCACGAAATAATTTCGAAAATGTCTAAATGAACCTGTTAAAATAACTCATAAGCTATTAGAAACAATAAACAGAATCCAAATCGACCCACAAACTTGCAAAACATGCAAAATGGTATAGATAGAGCCAAAAATGTCGAAAATAAACTTCTATAGGGGTTTAAAGTTTATTTTCAAATTTTTTTCGTGAATATTCAGAAAATTACGGTCACATGCGCATGGGCGACATTGTATAAGATATACTTGGGGTTTGGTCCGTGGAATCTAACCCTAGTACATACTGATTTATATTAAGTGCAAAATTTCCGCCGATACAAAAAACTATCTAGATTTATTTCAATATTAATTCTGTCCTATTAAAATTTCCTCACAGCTAAACTGAACCTATCTTTTAAATACCAGGAGGCCACGACTAGCGAGGCGTCATCAGGCAGCGATGCGGCGCCCGCAGAAGCAGGAGGCGCCGTGCTACGCTCACTGAGGGCGCTCCACGCTGACGTCAGGGATATATGGAGGGCTTTGGATGCTCGGCGACCTCATACTGGTAATTATTTTTTGTAGGTTATGCGAGGGCCCTAGGAGGTATTTCATTCTAATTATTTATTTTATTTTATTATGACCAATATCGATGCCGAGAGTTACATGTGCTGGGTCATCCTTCCTATCATACCATTCCCTTATCGTACCTCATATATTAAAGGTCAAAGATTTAACCGTTTTTTTAAATTACCAAAAATATTTTTTCAGTATTAACTATTTCTCAATGTAGTGTGTACACATACATACCATCACGCCTATATTCCCCGAAGAGTTAGGCAGAGGTGTAACAATGTACACCCACAGTTCGCCGGTATGTTTAGGTCCCATGTAATAGGGGGCGAGCCTATTGCCATTAACCGGGCACAAATCCAAACTCCGAGCTGCTACTGAGAATTTTATAGAAAAACCCAATAACACTTTTTGCTCAACCTGGGAATCGAACCCAAGACCTCTGGCGTAGCAGTCGCGCTTAGGACAACTAGGCTAACGAGGCAGTTTCATAGGCAATATGCGTAGTTCTCAAAGAGATATCAGCAATTGAAGGGGCCACTAAGGACCGATTCCTGCCGGGGCTGCGGGTTGTTCGAAAGAGATACCACACCCCCGGAACGCAAAGGGCACAAGAAGGAACATGGGTGAATTTGAGTCAGTAAAAGTCTGACACGCCCTCCCGCCCTGCCAAGGCCGGGGGAAGTCATTTGATGATTTCCCATTTGGAACAAAAATACAAATAATATAAGCATAGTTATCGGCTATGTCATGTGCCTGTGTACACCCATTATGAATATGAAGAAAATGGAAGTGATTAACGTGTTTTCTTTTGTGTTACAGCTTCACCAGAAACAAGTTCGTGCAACGCTGCCACCACATCACAAACACGTATGACATTATCAGCTGTAAGTCCAAGATCATTTGAAACTTACTTATTTTTGTCTCCTTTCAGTTTTGCTTTCATATCCTGTCTTTTTTTTATTCTGACTTATTATGTACTTCCTCATATCATAGTTGGATTCTTTAAAGTTTTGGAAAGCTGAATGTTATACCACAATTTTCCTATGATTTAGACCCGCTTGCACTAGCCAAGGTTATCTTTTAATTCCGGGCTAGGTCCTTACACGGGCCCATTATACAAAAAAAGTCAGATCCATGTTTTGTGAAGTCATGCGAACATAAATGTATGAGCAGGTTTTTTTTATGATTTCAAGGTTGGTTAAATAAGTAAAAGTTGTTCATAATGAAGACTACAATTACTTTTAGGTTTCTGGTAAACAGAAAATAAAGTTGAATATTATATAGCTTATCCAAGGGTAATCCTAATAACTTTTAGGAACGATCTGATCCCATTCTGCCAAAAACGCTTCTAATTTGCGTTCATTTTGTGACATTAATTGTCACTGAGATAAGATTACCACTAGATTTTGATCGCCTTGGAATATTTAAATTACTTGTAGTATACCTTTTATATGGATACTTATATTTTCTAGCCGGAACCAGTAATGCAAGATAACTCGGATGGCGGAGTGGCTGAAAGGGCTCGCGGTCTCAGAGCTTGGCTACAGACAGCACCCTAAGTAGAGGTACCATGTAATGAGGTTGTATTACGAGTATTGACATAAATCTAGAATCTTCTTTACGGATTTTGAAGTAGTTATCACCTTTAGAATACACTTCTTTTTTTTTCTTTTTGATAATGGCTGTAAAAAGGTCTTTCTCAAAATGCGCTAGGATGTTCGATTTTTGAAATATCGCTTTGTTATGAACAAGCTATTAGCTATATTTAGTGGATGGTTGTGTGAAAAAATGTGTAACGGTAATTCTAATAATATATAAAAAAATTGTTTAAGAAAAATCTTTTTGTTTGTTGTCAAGGCAAAGTAATTCTTTTCCCACCTTAATAAAGAATACAGGACAGTATTTTAAAACTTCGTAAGTTACTTCAAAATCCATAAATCGCGTTTCTAATTCGAGATTCTAACAACTAAACAAAATATTTGCACAAAAACTTTGCATTTCATCAAAATAAATCAACACTTTTGTTGTTTATTACTTTTCCATCCAATAAAATAGGTAGATGCGTGAAATATTTAGTATTCCTATTGTATTAGGGAAAATGCATTTATTTTAGGGTGGGGACAGACTGCAAAAGATTTTTTAATTGAAACTCTTTGACAAGTCAGTGCAAGCCCTAATATTACTTAAACAAACATTTAACTGTTCTATTATTAATTTAAAACAAAAAAAAAGTTTTCTAAGCGTATAGCTTTTAGTATATCGAATGAAAACACATTCGGCCATGAAAATGTATACAATAAAAAGTTTGGATTTTTTCTCGACAAAAAAAAAGACACGTTCTATCAAGTTGAAGTTATGTGTGGTCCTGAATTGTAGTGTGACTTGAAGAATAAATCTTATATTTAGCCAAATAATAAATTTTTAGACGTAAGTAGTTACTTCTAGTCAATATCACTCATAGATGTGTTGAAATGAGCTAGTTATGACTTAAATGTCAATGTATTAATCGATGAACAATTTAATTACCGGTCAGGAAATGTACAGACGCGATCACATCAAGTTATCCCAAATTGACGAATTTTTCCAATTGAACATGAACCTTATTACGTGACATACATACGCCTATTTCCCATGGAAGCAGAAACCACAGAACGCCCCACCTGCTCCGATCTTCACATACTCCTTTCGCCTCGTCCACGTTCATACATCTGGTCGTACAAGCATACCGGTTAAGAGAACTGCGCACCCGTCAGGGTAGGTCTTTCTAGGGCGTCCCCTCCCGGCGTTGCCACTTACATCGGCCATATAAATTAGTTTTGTTAGTCATCCTACACTTATCCTTTTAACAGTAACTTTATTCTTTACTACATAGTATAAAACAAAATCGCTTTCTCTGTGCCTATATCCCTATGTATGCTTAAATCTTTAAAACTACGCAACGGATTTTGATGCGGTTTTTTAATAGATAGTGATTGAAGAAGAAGGTTTATATGTATAATAGCATCAGCATTGCACCCGTGGGAAGCCGGGGCGGGTCGCTAGTTTGTAATAAAGTTAAAAAACTATCGAAGAAATTTGACAGATTGGGGTAGCTTGACATGCTCGCCTCTGAACAATGGATACTATTGGAATATTATTGTCTCCAAATATTTGGGACTAAAATGTATGTATCGTATATCGTATGTATCAAGAACATGGTCATGTTATTCTGTCGTAATAGTTAAAGGAGGATCGATATCCTTGGTTTAAAAAGTGTAATTATATTCAAGGTAATACGTTTGCTGTAAAATACATGTCTATGCATGGTAAAAGGAACGTCCACGCGCAAACTGGGTTTACAATGGATTCAGTACTCGATTCTAAGGGAAAAAAATCGTCTGTTTCATACATTTTGACCTTGTACGTTTTCCACTGTTGTATGGAAGAGCTGGTTTTTTTTAAAAGCAGCGATTCGTTCAAAAACTTTTTTTTTAATGATCGAAATTCATCAATTGTCTTCTTCTTATTGTGGGCGGAACGGAAGGGAGTTTATTTGCGTTCCAGAGCCGAGATAACTCTTTCGAACAAATTCCGCTACCCTGAAGTTTGAAACTTTGGATATCTAGCATCATGTACTGAATTCATATTCAACAGGTAGAGCATCGATGTCCCTTTTATCCTACATTGATATTTTTCCAAGATAAAATTATTTCTTGGGTTTATTTTTTAGCAGCGAACGTGTCGAAATATCGGTACTTAAAAAGCACAATATAAAAATGTAAAGTTTATTGAAATAACAATTCTTTATAATAATGATCGGTAATAACTTTTGACTCCTTTCGCACAAAACATTCCAGGCCAAGTGAGAGTAGTTTAATTATATTTATTATACTTAACTTAAAACTTAATTATTTATATTTAACTTAAGATTTTAAATGCATTTAATTATTGTATTCTGTGCTAGATTTGTACAGCATTTATTGTAGAATAATTTCGTTGATTTACATATGTGTCTATATCGTATATATTATATACAATTTATATTAATGACCTACCTGTTTACGTAAACGTATATACATTCCAAATTTCATTTTAATTTAAGCCTTTTTTATCAGTGCACAGTGTTTTGTACATAGTTGCATAATAGATTGCGCCATTCGCGCGATATCGCCATTTTACCTTTCTACAGGTACTTATTACCACAATAACTTGAACTTGTGTTTCTTATGACGCATTTAGGCCTAAACCTATGAGGAATACAGGCTTATTTAATGTTCATTAATTTATCCTCTTAAAATCTATGTTTTTGTTGTTAAAATAGTATCCAAAATACTGCGCACTATACCCGCGATTTTCGCGTGTAATTTGAGCAAACAAATTGTATGTAGTGTCTTATCTTGGCCTCCATTGTAACTTCGTACGTAGGTAAGTACTATTGTATTCCCTCGCTAGGCGGGGCGACTGAGAAACACCATGTTTGTATGACGTAGATTGTTCACTATAGTCAATATTACTTGCAAGATCATTTACAACAACTTTTCAACTAAAAATCAAAACAAAAAAAAAATATATATTGTTGGATCTTTTAAAACCACTTACATTTAAATACCGTCGGTGTGTACATACTATGTGTAACTGACGGGTGAAATACAAAGATTTCAATCATGAAATACGTGCTCCTTCAAATCCTCCGTCACGTTTTCATATGCAAAACGTGACTTTTGAATAAATTGAGAGTTCACTGCTCTTAGTATTGCTGATGTACCAAAGGGTAAACCACATCTGGCTATTTAAATCCTTGGTCAAGCAAAAATTTTGAGTAAAGAAAATTCCTATATTTAGAAAAACAAATTACAAATTTGGTAAGTAAATAGTTAAAATTGGAACAGATACCAGATTCAGTCATCCCGCAAGACTCCTTACGTATTTCACATAGATGTCAAAGTCAAAACCATTGGATTTGTAAACATTGAAGGTCAAAACAACTGACTATAGTGAATTGTCTACGAGAAAGTATGACGGCACTGTGATAATTATCATTGTTAGGGCATATGGTCGTGATTTATCAGTCATTCATAATTCCATTGTTGTATTTGTTCGCCATTCGGTGAAATCTCAAGTTGTTGGTCGTAAACCTAGAGTAAAAAAAAAAAATCGGGCGGGGCTGTGTCGGGGCACACGCCAGTTGGTTTATCGTGAAACGCCTGTCAGCAAGTCGCAGCTCGCTTTTCTGATTTCGTACCCATATGTTATTTTATAGGCGCTTTATGTCAAAAATTTGTATTTAATAATCGTAGTAGATACTTGTATATCGCCAAATCTCCTACCTCCGCTAACAAGCCAGTATCTTCGTAGAACCAAAAAAGGAAAAAAAAATCAATCTCATAGTCTAATTAAATAATTTAATTTTAATCATTTACAAACAATAACTTTGGTAAACTCCGAAATCTGAATAGGCCTGTGACTTAATACAAAGTAGCATCGAGTCTTTAGGCTAAAAACTCGCTGCACACGTGGTTAATAAATACATAGATTAATAATAATTACTAGTTAAACACAGCTGGTGGAAACACCATACATGCATTGAAATTTGTCATTCATAAAAAATCTGCTGTTATTTTGACTTTGCAGGCATTGCAGGTAGGAAAAAGCCGATTTTTTACTAAGCTACGAATAATTTTCACTTCTTAGAGTTATATAATTATGTATGGCATATGCGTACTATACTTGTGGGTGACGTGCAAACTAAAAGTTTGCACGTCACCCATAAGTGCAAATGCAACGCACGATGTATACCTGTCCGGCTCCCACATTTCATTTACCGCGTGCAGCGAGTTATAATTTTTTTCCTAAATCTAAAGGATTGTTAGAAATGTACAACATTACAGCTATCTTCATTTTAATAAAATAGGTGGGCGGGTAACAACTGGCTTTTTCACATTATTAAAGAACAAGTAAATGTAAGCAAAAAAATAAAAAAAACACTTTTAAATCTGCACTATGAAACTCAATTATCATTCGAAACGTCTCAATAACTGCAATTATGTTCCTAACAAACCCAACAGATCATCGCTTAAAGAATATAATATTTTCTGTATCTACACTTGCTTGCAAAATTCTACACACACTACTTATGTTAAAATGCTAAAAAGTTAAATTAACGATAAAATAATTCAATTTTTTTTATAGGGTGCAGTTTTTTTGCAAGCAAGTCCATGTTTTTGACCTAGTCATAATATTTTTTATATTTTTATGTATTCTTCCACCTATAAGGTGCTTGATTTTAATTTAATTAATTATTTCTTCTATTTAAAAACGTTACGTCCAAAATTTATTTACATTTGTATAGTCAAGAATTTTTATTAAAAAAAAATATTTCGAAGTGCACATTCATAACGGGAGACTTTTACCATTATCATTGTTTTTCTTTGTCATATTCTAATTATAATAATAATAACGTAAATGGCAAAGGTCTTCCTCTCATTTAATAAGTAGGTTTTTTAAGTGCATAATAACTTATATGAATTTCAATTATTATTATAGAAAAATAATTAAAATGGTAACCTATACTATAAAATGTAAAACAATTAAGAATCTTTAAAAAGAGCCAAAAATAATTGTAAAAAGTTGAACTTACAATAAGTTGGTCTATTATTTATTAAATTAGGTTTATTGCATAAATTTAACTAAATTTCCTATGTTGATTTTTGACATTTTTACTGTTAAAATAATTATGTAAATTAGGTTTTATTTTGCCAAATACATTTTTTGTGACTTGGGTAGTAAGGTAGACTGGTCTGATATTGAGAAATGCTTATTTCAAAATAAAATATTTAATACACTTTACCTACTTATATTAATATCAATTAAATAATCTTGCACAGTAATAAAGACCCACGTATTGTAATTTGAACTTCAAAATATAATCAATCGTTCACAACGATATTCAGCCGAAATAAAATTGAACAAATCACGAATTCGTTTTATTTAAGTATTTGCCCTTAACTCCAAGTGGTGATCATATTAGTAGCATTAGCGATAATACTGCAATAATCATGTTCGCTAGGCCTCCTGTAAAATAAAATAAAATGTATTTAGTTAGTATCAAGTGCTTTTTTCAATACCATTGAATTTTAAATCAACTGCCTCGTTAGCCTAGTGGTCCTAAGCGCGACTGCTACGCTACAGGTCTTTGGTTCGATTCTCAGGTCGAGCAGTGTCCTTCCTTGGGTATTTTTATGGAATTCTCAGTAGCAGCTCGGAGTTAGGATTTGTGCCCGGATAATGGCAATAGGCTCGCCCCCTATTACATGGGACCTAAATATATCGGCAAACTGTGGGTGTATATTGTTACAACTCTACCTAACCTCTGTGTTGGTATGTGTTTTAATCAATCTGTATTGAACTAGCGACTGTCTGGGTTCAAGGTGAAATGTAACACAAAACAGTCTATGACTCTCGGCAATAGCGTGGCTTTCTATCAGAGTAATAAAAAAAAAATACAAAAACAAAAACTGAAAACGTTACTACCAGCGCCAGGTGAAGTCAATCCTATTCTAAAAATAACAATGCAAAATCACATTTTATCAGCAAATTATTCTATCTACCTACCTTCTACACAATATATTACGTAAATGCGTATTTCATTATCAGTAATTTTTAAATTAAATTAAATAAATATCTAAACATACATACATACAAACTCACGCCTTTTTCCCATGGGGGTAGTCAGAAACGATAGAACGCCACCTGCTACAATCATTACATACTTCTTTCGCCTCGTCTACGTTCATACATCTATTCATAAATATCTTAAACGAGAACGTATTAATACCTTCTATATTTTTCGCAGAACTATATTCAGCAGAGTGTCCTTTCACCAGTCTGCTAGCTCGATTTATCTCTGGCGTACATACAACGGTGGTCCCACTAGATGGCGTGTAGGAGAGGGCTGACCAAGCATGCCACAGTTTACATGTGGCATTCCAAGCTCCACCCGAGAAGTCACGGGGTATCTGGTGGAAGAATTTATGTTATTCATCAATTAATGATAAATGTAACCAGGTACTTAGGTAGGTACAGCCTAACTTACACTAGGAATCTCTCCCGTGTCGTGGGTGCATTTACAAACATATTAAATCACATACACAAACAGCCAAGTCCCGGAACAACTATGTGTAGGCCATACAAATATTTGTTCCGTTCGGGAATTGAACCCTCAGCCACTACACCAACCGTGTCGTCATCTACAGGTACCTACAGCTGTATTTGGAGATAGAGGAAATACTTCATCAGAGGTATCCTTTTCACTTTTTTTAGTAAGGGTATAAACATAAAGATACAGATTTTTCGGTCCTGATATGTCAGTACGGGTCGGTACTGATAGTTAACGGTCAAAGTACATAGAAACAGGTAAATTTGTTCTTTAGTGACCATCATGCCATCGAGCTCGTCTGACGCTGATGAGTTTTTTCGATTTGAAAGTGTTCATTATAAATGTAGAAAAAGGAAGGTTTTGAATACATACCTTTTGGTCACCAATAGTCCACGATAGGCTTGGAAGAGGTACGCCACTTGCAGAGCAGTTAAGTGTCACTCGACCTGTCTCTAAATTCACTGATCCAATCGTCACTACAGCGTCAGTGGGTGGCACTGTAATCAAACATGTATTTTGTTACCTATTTGAATTCAAGGTAGGTATAGTAGTCGCCACGACTCGTGAGCAAAGTCAAAGTCGAAGTCAAAACATTTATTTCAATTAGACCATTTACAGGCACTTTTGAATTGTCAAGAAGTTACTCACACAAAAAGTTGAAGCTAGTTGCTCGTTCCAAAACGAAGGTCTCTATGGAGAAGAACGAGCAAGAAACTCCATGGACACTCTTTTCAAATTGGTTTTTACAAAATCTTGGTTACAATATTCTTGTTGCTTCTACATGTGAAAACAAACGAGCACAAACGTAAGTTAATTTTTGGGTTCCTTCCTGGGTTTTTTGGGGCGCCGACGCTGCATGCGATCGGTCCGACTGATGGACCAATCGCGTGCAGCGTCGGCGCCCCAAAAAACCCAGAAAGGAACCCACAAAATCAAAAATTAACTTGACGTTTTTGCTCACGACTTGTGGCGTCTATTATATGTATTCATAGGACTGGAAGATTGCGATGATTTTCTCAGTAACAGCTTGAAGCTTGGATTTTCTTTCGCCAACTTTTTATGGGACTATGCCACTAGAGTAAGCACAAGTAAACCTTTCGGTCGGCGGATATAAAATAGGGTTGAACATTGTTCAACCTACAAGAGCTTCTACATCATTGTAACTTCTTTTTAATCTATGGGAAGTCATCAAATGACTTCTTCCGCTCTGGGTGGAGCGGAAGCGAGTCTCCGAGTTGTAGTGACCAAAACTCATCCGTGGTCCTCTCTTTCGGACATATTCCGCATACAATTACTTAGGTAGATATCAAAATGGGGATCGTTTTCGTTTAGATTTCATTGTAAGCTTGTTTTCCACTTCTATCTCATCTGCTGAAGCAACGATACAGATTTTAATGGTCCACATATTCCAGTAAAAAACTTACCAAAGTTCTCAATAACAATGTTCTTCCTTTCTATCCTGAAATACGGTCGTTCACCAGACACCTCGCAGGATATCGTGATGTCGTCCCTCTGCGGTTGGTACAGTTCCAAGGTTAGTACACAGGAGCCCCTTTGTTGATCGTCCTCCGGTATAGCACAATTTGTAGACATCATGTCTTCCACGCGTCTGTACACTACATGGTTACTGCCGCCCACTGCCTGTAAAAATAAATATTAAAAAAAACTAATTTGAAAAAAGAAATAATGATTCGATTTTAATTTATTTGTATCGCTGATTAAGTGTTTAGTGACGAGAGAAATAGAATTGCATCCAAGGACCATAGATAGATCCATAAATCATAGATGTGCCCTCACCGTACGTCACATAAAAATTAGTAAAACCAAGAACAGTGAGCTCTCGCATCTTGAGTGACGAAACAAAAGGTGATCGTCCTTTGACGATTAAAATCTTTGGTTGTATTGTTGTGAGATTTTGACATGGGACTTGAATTTCTTCCTTAAAAATTAACAATAAACAAAATTTTACTATGGTGGCGTGAATCATATTTTTTTTAACTAAATCTTATATTACCTATTTAGATTGCACCATTTTTTTTTGCATGTAGTGTCACCCTTTAGTATTTATAAATTTTTATAAGGGCAAAAACTCAAGATACAGTAACTTGTAAAAAGATATTTCTCCTTAATACCTGCCTACATATTCACAAAGATTATCCCCGAAAACCACAAAATTTTAATCCTCTGTAATTGAAAAACATCTAACAAAGAAGAGGACTCGCTAAATTTAGAACACTGAACAGGATGTTTGGTGGCTGACCTTTCGTAAACAAAAATTTAATCATTTTGATCCGTTTAGGGCCGGAAGGATGAGATAATACGCTACCTGTACCTACGTAGGTACCTATATCACGTTATAAATTCGTTCAAATGTCACATTTTTAATAAATTTGTTCCTAACATTGAATTGCGTACTAGACATCGCTAATCAATTGATATACTTTTTATTAGCAGTCATAACGCTATTCCCCCATAGATTTTGTATCGCAATAGTAAATTGTGACGTCCTATATTTACCAATTCAATTGACAATATAATTGATTTCAGAACTGCCTCGTTAGCCTAGTGGTCCTAATCACGACTGCTAAGCTAGAGGTCTTGGGTTCGATTCCCAGGTCGAGCAAAAAGTGTTATTGGGTTTTTCTATGAAATTCTTAGTAGCAGGTCGGAGTTAGGATTTGTGCTCGGTTAATGGCAACAGGCTCGCCCCCTATTACATGAGACCTAAACATACCGGCGAACTGTGGGTGTACATTGTTACACCTCTGCCTAACCCTTCGGGAAATACAGGCGTGATAGTATATATGTATGTGTTGATTTCAGAGCAACTTATAATCAATTTTTACATATCATAGAAAATTGGTACGGTCTTCAGGGCTAAAAGTGATTTTTAAGAAAGTGGTGTCTTGGAATGATTAGATAATGGTCTCCACACTGTCCACTACCTAATTGGTTACTACGTCATATTGTGGTACTACATACCCCTCGCCAGAATGCGAACAGTTATCCATGGCGAAGGTAGGGTTAAGGGCTCGTTATTGTAGCAATTGAGTCGCTATAAGAATTGATATTTAAGCTTACCTCAGGCCTATAAATAAGAAACTGCTGGTTATTTTGATATAATCTCACTGACTGCAGGGAGTCACCATCTGGTATGGCCCAGGAGCAGCTGATCTCCCACCCAAGGTCTTGCTTCCATACGTTAGTTAGGTTAACCTCGATGGCTTGAACACTGGCTGTAAAAACAAAAGACATTTTGGACAATCAAAAACAAAAAATCCAAGAAGGGGATCATGGTTGGATGGGGTCATTTGCAATTGGTAAGTACCAATACTCTATTATTTTAATACAACAGTTGTGTTAAATATCTTTTCAAAATTTCATAACATACCATCACGTCTGTATTCCCCGAAGGGTTAGGCAGAGGTGTAGCAATGTACATCCACAGTTCGCCGGCATGTTTAGGTCCCACGTAATAGGGGGCGAGCCTATTGCCATTTACCGGGCACAAATCCTTACTCCGAGCTGCTAATGGGAATTTCATAGAAAAACCGAATAACACTTTTTGCTCGACCGAACACAAGACCTCTAGCGTAGCAGTCGCGCATAGGACCACTAAGCCAACGAGGCAGTCAAGTATCAAATCAGTATTTTTTCCATAATAGGTTAGGTACCTTTTATATATAGGTTTTGGCTAGTAGGTAAGTTCGTAATGGGATTATATTTGCATGGAACCATTACCTACGGAATCTTACTGTGTGTACCATAGACATCTTACCAAATTTTACAAATGCCTGGGGGTTTTTTAAAGATTACAAAATCTGAAGATCTTCATCAAATCTTACTTGGTAGGTACTTAGAACGTAAATACCTATTATTAAACTATAAGTACCTACTCCAACATATTAGAAAGGAGTAGTTTTTCTAGTAGGAGGGAGGCCAAAGGAAAGATGGATGGATTGCGTGAAAAAGGATATGACAGAGAAGGGATTAAGCGATAGCATGACGGTTGACAGGACAGCATGGAAGAAGAAAACGTGTTGCGCCGACCCTAAGTAACATGGGACTTCTTTTTTACCGATATGAAATCATTCAATGACTTCTCCGCGCAATGACTTGGGCGCGGCGGGAGGGAGTGTCAGACTTTTACTGACTAAAACCCATCCATGTTTCTTCCTGTGCCCTTTGCGTTCCGGGGGCGCGGTATCTCTTTCGAACAACCCGCAGCCCCGGCAGGCATGGCCCTGAGTGGCCCCTTCGAATGTTTGCTGACATCTCTTTGAGGCGCGCGTGGAACACGAACGCGCCGTCGACACGTCTATCGTCAAGTGACATAAGGACGGTTTTTTTTTTTTTTTTTTTTGGTGGGTGGGAAATCATCAAATAACTTCTCCCGCCCTGGGCGGGGCGGGAGGGAGTGTCAGACTTTTACTGACTAAAACCCACCCATGTTCCTTCTTGTGCCCTTTGCGTTCCGGGGGCGCGGTATCTCTTGCGAACAACCCGCAGCCCCGGCAGGCATCGGCCCTCAGTGGCCCCTTCCTTTTGCTGACATCTCTTTGAGGCGCGCGTGGAACACAAACGCGCCGTCGACACGTCTATCGTCAAGTGACATAAGGACGGTGAGCTACCCATCGCTCACCGTCCACAGACCCGCGTCTACGGTGGCCGGGAATCGTCTCGCGGCTCCCGACGCCCGGAGCGTCTACCGCGGCGGCTGGGACGAGAGAGTCTCTACCTCTCCCGTCTCGCCACCTCCTTCTCTAGCATCACTGCTTCGCAGAAGGAAGTAACATGGGATAAGGGCAGGAAGATGATAACCTACTACAACATATTCTCATACGACTAAATAAACGAAATAAGCTACACAGTAAGTTAAATTGAAAATCGAAAAGCACAAATGTAGGAACATAAATTTTCTTTTAAAAAACGGTTCACGTTTTCAAACTTTCCACGAAATTGCAAACGCTTAAATTATTCCATATTCCCGAGTAAATTAAACAATTAATCAGCTGAATGCATGGCCTACCATTTCAAAGTGTAAAGTCACGCAGTGTTGCCATTTAAATGCACGATCAAACACATGATAATAACGTTGGGTACTTGTGACTAAACTTTGTGAACCAAATGAATATATTATCCACATACATACACACCATCACGCCTGTATTCCCTGAAGGGTGAGGCAGAGGTGTATCAATGCATACCCACAGTCCGCTGGAATCTTTAGGTCCTGTGTAATAGGGCCAGCCTTTTTCCATTAACCGGGCACAAATCCTAACTACGAGCTGCTACTGAGAATTTCATAGAAAAACCCAATAACAGTTTTTGTTCGTCCTGAGAATCCAATCCAAGACCTCTAGCGTAGCAGTCGTGCTTAGGACCACTAGGGCAACGAGGCAGTCTATTCAGTATTATTCACTTTGGTAGAATTTCCACAGAATTTTAATCTAAGCAGAAATGTGAAGGGCGCTTTTTGATATATTGCATGTTATTTAGAATTTCGTTTGTGATAGAAAGTCATATATTGATATTCCTTGCGTCGCTCAAAGCTTGGTGGATACCTTTAGAAGGTATTAAATTTTTATTACTAAATTTTGTCACTGAAACTTAGTTCTAATAGTGATGAAAGGAACTGTTGAACTGTTGTAACTGCCTCGTTAGCCTAGTGGTCCTGATCGCGACTGCCACGCTAGAGGTACTGGGTTCGATTCTCAGTACGAGCAAAAAGTGTTATTGGGATTTTCTATGAAATTCTCAGTAGCAGCTCGTAGTTAGGATTTGTGCCCGGTTTATGGCAATAGGCTCACCCCCTATTACATGGGACTTAAACATACCGGCGAACTGTGGGTGTATATTGGTACACCTCTGCCTAACCCTTCGGGGAATACAAGCGTGATGGATGGATGATGGTACCTAGTTCAGTTAACGCACCCGTCTCTCATACATGAGGTTGCGGATTCGATGCCAGGCAAGTACCAATTGCAATGTGACATTTTCAATTCATATGTACTTTCTAAATTTATCTTAGACATTGCTAACAACGATCCTAAAAAAAATCGTAAGGAAACCTGGCCTTCAATTAATTTAAGTCTGAAATCGCAAATCCGCTTTGAGCAAATGTGGTAGTTAATGCTCGTGCCTTCTCTTTGCCCTGTAGTGGGACAATAATAGGCTGGTATTATTAACAAAATGAACCCAATTCAATGCAGCAAACTAACAGTTAAAATTAATGAGGGACGGTCTCCCCCTTATCTAAGATAATTTGTTTAATTTAAATATATAAAACATAACTAGGAATCAGTTTATATTGATGGACGGCGCTCATTGAATAGGGTGATCAATTGTACTTTTTGAGAGTACAATGGGTACATGATCGTTATACGGGCTTGATCGATTACACACTGAGGTATTTGTGTATACTGATATTTTTCAAATATACATATTTACTTTTATTTCTTACTAGCTTTTGCCATCGACTTTGTTCGATTTTCCGATCAGACTATCGAATTCAATTATCATATCAATAAATCTAACATACTATATACGAAGCGTTTAGCTATTGAAAAAATAGACCATACCTACTTAATCATAAAAACCGAGTGATTAGCATCCACCTAATCGCAGGAAGTCATTTAAACACATTACTAAGGTCAATCCATATCAGTAGATATGTAGCGTACAGGATGCTTACTTATTATACAATTTTTATTATTAAACACGCTTCTATGCCCGCGACCGCGTCAAAATTGCTATATTTTCCCACTGAAACCGTACATTTTTCCGGGATAAAAAGTAATCATTCAGACTTTTTGGAGTATAGCCCTGGGCCCCGTGAATACATACTCGATTGTAATGACAATTTTAACTCACTATTATTGTCATGGATTATTATGGCCCTAATTTGTTTCCTATATACTTAACTGCCTCGATAGCCTAGTGGTCTTAAGCGCAACTGCTACGCTAGAAGTCTTGGGTTCGATTCCCAGGTCGATCAAAAAGTGTTATTGGGTTTTTCTATGGAATTGTCACTAGCAGCTCGGAGTTAGGATTTGTGCTCGGTTAATGGTAATAGGCTCGCCCCCTACTACATGGGACTTAAACATACCGGCGAACTGTAGATGTACATTGTTACACCTCTGCCTAACCCTTCGGGGAATACAAGCGTGATGGTATGTTTGTTTCTTACATATACCCTATAATATCATCACAGAAAACTGTTTTTTGACAATATGACAAATAGTTTGATTAATTAGCTAAGCCCCTAAGTGATATGAGCCCAAGACCCCACAAATTCACAGTACACCCCTGTCTAGTCCAAATAGATACGAGTGCTTACATTTTAAATTTCTCTGAATCGTTTAGGGAGGAACCAGGCCGTTTAAAAATACATAATATCTAATTGAAACAGGCGAGGGACCCAAACAAAGGCACACTATCCCAACGCTTAGTCTTAAGAACGTCTTAATTCGCTCAATTGGCCGGCTGTGCGCTCCATAATGCGTAATGTACCAAATTTGGTACAAGGAAATATGATCGGCGTGGATAAGGAGACATTTTTGTTTGACAATTTTTGGGTTTAGTTTGTTGAAATGGTATGTATGCAGATACTTCAGATAAGGTCTTTGGTTAGTTAATAGTGATCAGTGCTCAGATTAATTTCTTATATGTCAAGTCTTAAATAAAACTCACACTTTTGTAGCTAACTAAAACACAATATTTATAGCCACGATTTCTCTTCTTCTTCTTTTTGAATCGATGGTGGCGATTGGTAGTACTTATTATTTATATATTTTATCTATTTATACGTAATAATTTGTAGAGTTCGGTACCTAAAGGGTACCAACGGAACCCTTCGTATGCGAGTCCCATTCGCACTTCGCCCATTTTTTATAGTACTTCACCATGATTTCTCTAATGTGAGAAAAGATAGACATCAAATTGTGCTTCGAAGGACCAAAACTTGTCTCATTATGGATAAAAGGAACTAGTCGCTTAGAAAAAAGGAAGCACCTAATGAGCGTAGGACCACTTTTGCCTCAACAAATCGGACAACGACATAATAAAAAAAAATACTTTGTCGACAAAAGTATTTTATTTCTCGCCCTAATTTAGTTTAATACCCTCTATTTATCCTTCCATCAGTATTTATTAAGGTTCGCCATAAAGCCGACATTATGGTCCTTCATTGCCTGGTATGATATTAAATAATTGATTTTAATTGGCGTTTATTAAACATGTGCGTGTGTCGTCAAGCAATGGGGAAAAAAATGTGCAACTGTCCATTAGTTATGCGGACCTTTGTGGGTTTTATAGTGGGAATATACGTTATTTAAATCTTACATTAGATTATTATTATCTTACTACTTTTAGAAATGCGGAAGTTTGAATGGATTGGTGTTTGTTACTTAATCAAGTCAAAACGGCTGAACGGATCTGCATGAAATTCTGCACTAGTCTGGAATAGCACATAGGCTTTTTACATAATACAGGGAAACTATTGCAATACTCTCCCAATTTTAGGTAAACAGGAAAACCACAATTATATCGTCATTGCAGCAAATCCACGACAGTAAAGAATTTTCTAAATCGGTTGTTAAATGACGAAGTTCTAAAGTAAAAAAAGAAAAAAAAAATACAATCCATTTGAGAACATCCTCCTTTTTTTGAAGTCGGTTAATAAAACCGTGGACCAATCAGAACTGAGACGTACTTAATCTAGTAGACAATGTTTGACATGCAATGACTTCGGGCAAAGAATAAAGCGATTTGTTTTTTTTTTTTTCATAAGCATTGGCTGTAATCAGCAGCTTGCCTTTTAATTATATCGGTATCATACGATGTAATGGAAGGATAATTAATAACTAACAAAAAAAGTTTTATTTAGGTTTGACCAATGGAATTGGCTTTTCACACAAATATTGAAACTTGAGGAAAACCGTTAATACTGGTACGTATACTGAAATGCACTTGGAAAACAATATTATTAATTATTGTGAAACTTTTTCTCTATACATAAGCAAATGTTATGGTATAAGTATAGAATAAAAATCAGAATATTTTTTGACAATGCGGTGGTTAGAGGTTACCTACAATCTATCCATCCACCAACAAGAAAAAGGATGTAACTAGATAATAATAATATTGAAAAGTAAAACTCGAAATCGTTTTTCGACAGAGATCAATAGCGTCGTAAATGGAAAATATATAGAAAAGATTTGTACCAAACCGGAGACAGGTTTCTTAGGCGTTATTTATGAAAACCATTTCAGGTAGGTAACCCTTTTTACTTTTACGAGCACTTGAACTCAGTACTTAATCTTCCCATGTCAAGGGTTAATGATTTGCCAAGCAGGTGATTGAGTATTTTTCTAGATGTTTTTATGTCGAAACCATCAGAATAATAATTATTTTAATGTCTCACTAGCTTTTGTCCGCGATTTCGTCCTCGTGGAAGTCATGTGCACCGTACAACATATCTTATGCGATTTCACACACTCCTGCATACCTATTATGGAATATTGTACTAGTTATTGAAGAGCGGGGTCTCCTAGCACAGGTATTTCTCATACTAAAAAGGAGAGCCTTATAACAGAAGTCATGCTACTGAATTAAAAGAAAGTTACAATTATATCACGGTTGGTTCCATGTAGTAAACTTACTCATTTTCATGAGTACTAAGTCTCTGCTTCTCAAGAATCTGCTTATCAAGAACTAGACACAACACACATACTAACACCCGTGTTAAGTAACGTCTTTGGTTACTGCTCCGGTCCCGTGTGTCATAGCGTGATGTTATATAGCCTATGATGCTCACAAATCCCGTGTCTTTCTATAAGTAAAAGAATTTTCAAAATCGATTCAGTAGATCCAGACATTTTCCCTGTACAACGTCACAAACTTTACCTCTTTATAATATTATTATAGACTAGCTGTTGCCCGCAACTTCGTCCGCGTTTCCGTCGTTTCTCGTAAAAAAAAGTAGCCTATGTCCTACCTCACGGTTCAGTGGTTTTGATGTAACAGACAGATCAAACAGAACTTTCATATTTTAGTAGGGAAATATAATATGTCAGTCTACAATGCTGTTGAAAAATATCGCAATACGGAACCGCACAATATTATTGTTAATAGCTGTGCCCGCGACTCCGTCAGCGTGTAGTAAGAGTAGACAAATATAATCAAAAAGCTTCGAACTGCTAAGCTATCGGGAGTTACACGTGATATTGTGAGTCAACCATAAAAGATAGACAAATGCTGTCGTGGGATATTTTTTATATAATTTTAAGGAGAACATTTCCGTCATACCTGATTTCTGTGTAGCTTTAACCATTAAGGTTGCACACGCGACGGAAGCTTAAAAAATGGAGTAACTTCTCCCGTTTTCCTAACATTTCCCTTCATTGCTCTGCTCCTATTGATTGTAGCGTGATGAAAAGTATACTATAACCACCTCAGGAGTATGAAAAATAATTGTACCAAGTTTCGTTAAAATCCGTCGAGTAGTTTTTGTTTCTATAGCGGTTATACAGAAAGACAGACAGACAGACAGACAAAAATTTTACTGATTGCATTTTTGGCATCAGTATCGATCCCTATTCACCCCCTGATAGTTATTTTGGAAATATATTTCATGTACAGAATTGACCTCTCTACAGATTTATTATAAGTATAGATTTCTTTTGTAACGCTTCAATGCTACTGTCATTCAGATGCCTATGTTCATATCGTTTAAATGTTTATCTTAATTCTAAAACTTCATTATTTGTATGTAAATGGCATTTTGATGGATATGGTCTTACATGGTCAAGTTTTTGGTCCTTTTCTTCGCGCTTTAATTAGCTCAATAAACATTTTAAATAGCTTCACTTGATACGTGTTTATGGGGCTATTCATCATTTTTATTCTCGTTGGTTAAATACAACTTAAGTTTTTCTTTAATTAGACTTCTTTGTGAAAAGCTTAATTAGTCATTGCCAGAAGTCGACTTCTCGTAAGGTCTTCCTTATGTGTCCATGTTCAGAAAATAATTTACAAAAATTAGCGTCATTTATTAAAACACTAGTGTAAAATTATAAGAACAAGTAATAATTAATTTACAAGAATCTCATTGAATGAGAATTTCATTGAATATTATATTGGTAATAAAAAAAAATCTTACCAAACACTAAATATAAACACAAAACCGTCACTCTATATCCCATTTTGTACGTCCACACTTTATACCACACTCACAAAACTACAATGGTCACTAAAAAAAACTATTTTAAAACACCTAAAAAGCACTATTGTTATAAAACCACTAAAACATAATGGAACATAATTCGGGTGCGCATGACACGATAGTTTTGAGTGTACTGTGGAAGATGCGCGCGCGCTCACTGTGACGCGACATTGTTAATTCGACGAATACAGGAGCCGCCTTTCATTGGATAATGTGAAATAACGTTTTTGGCAAATTACTGCAAACGTTTTAGCTGTTATGTGGAATAGAATTCTGAGAATAAATAACTATTTATTTGTAGTTATAGAATTTTAAACATCATACTAAAATCGAAATCATATTTTAAAACACAATTTTCCTAGTTGTTATTATGACAGAAGTAAGTATTGATTTGCTAGCAATTAAGGTTCTGCCGATCTATACTGTAAAAATCTCCCTAGATTAATTTAAATGAAGTGAGCTGGAACTTGAGCTGCAGCTCAAGTTCAATATTCATGTTAGTAACATAGCTGAGCTCACAAACTCATTAACAAATTCAGGGTTAACAAATTCAGTGGACTTTTTTTAATTATCAATGGCTGTTATTGATCGTAGTTTGCAGGTAGTACTGAGATTTTAATTACAACCTTTGTATCTCTTTCGGGATTTAGTTCATCAATAAATAATGACACGCTTCAGCAAGACTACCATGACGTGACATTATATTATGTAAAACATACTAAAAACGCGAATAAAGCGATTTCATACCCGATTGTTTCTAGCAGTTACAGGCGATGCTTTTAAAATAATAGCTGTAATAATGGACGCCCACTAATTGAATGAACGTGCTGTAATCAACCGCCACTTGTACATGATTTTAGCTCTAATAGATTCCGTTCACGCTATTACAAAACGATTTCAACTCATTGATTTTAATTATAAAAGTTCATGCATGGGCTCGGTTGTTGGTCCTTTTGCATTGAAAGGGTTCAAAGGACCAACTTTCTACGTACACTTACCCCAAGATATATTGGGTACTTTTCGTCGTAAGTGCTGCAATAAGATTTCTTGGTGTTTGGTTTTAATCAGAACCACTCTTAGTAGTGGGTGATGATGCATGCAAGGAAGACACGATATTAAGCTTAACAATTATTAAAGAAGATGCACAAAAATAAAAAATGCCTTACCTTACTCACTTCCATTTATATTTGACATTAATCTTCTATCTATTCTTAAAAATGTAGCCATGCTTAAAAATACGAAGGTTAGGTGACTCTAGAATCTCACATACCATCACGCCTGTATTCCTCGAAGGGTTAGGCAAAGGTGTTCCAATGTACACCCACATTTACCGGTATGTTTAGGTCCCATGTAATAGGGGACAAGCCTATTGCCATTTACCGCTCACATATCCTAACTCCCGAGCTGCTACTAAAAAATTCATAGAAAAACTCAATAACACTTTTTGGCTTGACCTGGAAATCGAACTCAAGACTTCTAGCGTAGCAGTCGTGCTTATGCCCACAAGGCTAACGAGGCAGTTCTAGGATCTCAATAATTCTTGAATAATACTTTTATGAAAACAAATACCAAAACTCGTTGGCCTAGTGGTCCTAAGCGCGACTGCTATGCTAGAGGTCTTGGGTTTGATTCCCAGGTCGAGCAAAAAGTGTTATTGGGTTTTTCTATGAAATTCTCAGGAGCAGCTCGGAGTTAGGATTTGTGCCCGGTTAATGGCAATAGGCTCGCCCCCTATTACATGGGACCTAAACATACCGGCGAACAGTGAGTGTACATTGTTACACCTCTGCCTAATCCTTCGGGGAATACAGGCGTGATGGTATGTATGTATGTAAATACCAAAAATCCACTTATTTCAATTGGATTAAGAGGCTTACACACCGCATTCAGCCGTAACTATAAAATATGCAAATTGCAGACTCAGACGCATATTTCGCTCCGAACTCAATATTTCCGGACGGGATTTTCGTCTGCTTCGTCCGGTATTAAAATTATAAAACAATATTTAAAATCCTCCGTGTCCGCAAACCAGTCCGGTTTCACTGAACGCGAGGATTAGTTGTACAGATTTTGTGTACATTAATTGAACTAAAAGTATTAAATGATGTTGCGTTTTCGTGCTTTGAAACTAAAATTAATGAAAATAATATTTTGAGTAGAAGGTATACACTACACAGGCTAACTTTTAATAAACTGTTTTTAATTCAGAGAGTGAAAGTACTCATGAATATGAACAACTATTTTTACGAGACTACCCTAAAAATCTGCTATATAGTCAGTATAGTCATTGCAATTTCTTTTCTAAGGGTTGCTATATACATAAGCGGGTTGGCATATTCGGTTCGGTATTCTTAAAAATCCTTTGATAAAGTTGTATTGAAAATCCCGAATCGAATGCGTCTACCTGCTAATGTGTATAACGACTCTTAAAGATCACGCGTGTATTCCCCGAAGGGTTAGGCAGAGGTGTACCGATGTACACCTACAGTTCGCCGGTATGTTTACGTCTCATGTAATAGGGGGAGCCTATTGCCATTAACCGTGCACAAATCCTAACTTCGAGCTGTTACTGAGAATTTCATAGAAAAAACCCAATAGCACTTTTTGCTTGACCTGGGAATCGAATCCAAGACCTCTAGCGTAGCAGTCGCCCTTAGGACTACTAGGCCAAAGGGGCGGTCAAAAATTATTAGTAGCACATAAATGCTAAAATCTAATCAAATGTGATGTGAAACAATTTGCATACGAATGAGATAGGCTAATGCATCATCATGTACATCATGATGTAAATCGACATTACTACGATTTAATTTACAAACGTAAAATTGCACCTGAATTTCCAAACGGGTAGGCAGAGACATGAAATGGACCGACATTTTGGCAATAATTTTTTTTACCTATGATTTGGTTTCAGTTTCGACCAAAAATCGGTTTATTCTTCGGATATACTGAAATTCAGTGTTCGTGTATTGTTCGTGTTCATTTGTTAATGTAACAAAAATACACTTAATTTCAGTATACGAGTACAATTGAAATTTTGATACATCTACAAAATCCTATTTCCTATCATAATATTATTATGAACGCGAAAGTTTGTGAGGATTGATGCATGGATGGACGGAGTTTGTTACTCTTTCACACTAAAACTGCTAAACAGATTTAGCTGAAATTTGGCAAATATAATAGATATTGATCTAGTTTAACACACAGGTTAATTTTTTATTACGTTTTTGTGTTCTTGTGGGATAATTTAAGACATTGGCTTAACCCTAAAGTCTACGTAGAAGATAGTTAACAAATAATGTAATCAGCTTTACGATTACCTTGAACCGGACAGAATCGGGAGAAGTTCCTGTTAATCAATAAGCAATAAAAACTTCTAAAGTATTCCCATGGTGTTTGAACAACATCACAAAGTTTTAATCGACCCCGTGATTAAGTTCCAACATTCTTACGGAAATTTCTTTTTAAATAACTTGTAATTTGTCACTCTTTACGTTCCAACTTTCAGGCCTTTGTGGGAGTTTGTTTTAAATTATCTTGTATAGGTGTAGGTGTTGTCTTTATACGTGAGGTATTTTTCTTTGTAGTTTGATAAGATATAGGAATATGTGCTGAATAAAACGGACAAAAATATTCTGTCCTTACATCCGAAATTTCGTACTATAAAAAATTACACATGTGAGGGTTTGTTTATGTGTTCGGAACGCTAAGGCGTCCGGCTCGGTTCAACGGTTTATCGGTGATGAGGTAACAAACAAACTTCTACTCTTAGAGTGGATTAATCGCTTGTGCAGTCAGTTGAATCGAACGAAAATTTAAACGAGACCTCAATGGGTCCGATAGTTAATCCAAGCTTAAGAAAGGCGGGAAAGAATTAAGGAAGCTATTAGTGGGGACACTCAAATATGCAATTTATCCTCATTAAAATAATGTCGGCGGTAACATTAATCACCGTGCTCCATTAGTACAGAATTGCTTTGAACATTTTAATTTTAGCCACTCCAGTCTTTTGTTTTGTAAGTGATGTTCGTGGATGGAATTATTTGAGGCATTTTAGGGTCCTTTCTTTTAAAATTTCGAACATCATACTTATTCTCAATTCAATATACTCGTAGGTATAAGTAATCTTATCCAATAACACGTTTGCAATCGGATTTAATTGCTTCAATGATCTGATCATTTCCTTTTAAACGTTAACCAGGGTCAATTGATGTCTTATTAGGAAAAAACAAAACAGCTTATCAGCTGCAAGTATTGCCAACCAAACGGAAATGAGTTGTTACAGATTTTAATCTGTCTTAGTAATTGCTCATCCTCATTTATAAGATTAAGTTCAACGGGTAGTTAAACTTTAACTGTATATTCAGCTGCTACCATAAGAAGGTAATAACGAAAATCATCTAAGCTTATCCTCAAGGCAAATCTGTAACATTACAATTGGTCCTTTGAGACGAGAATAAATGACATGGGTACCTATTTACGAAAGGTTCATCATTACATACATTATTAAGTAAGTACCCTCTTATAGGAAAATAAGTACCTTATCAGTGAAGATACAACCTCACATACACGAACAACTAAATCTAGAACAACTACCTGTAGGCCACATAAATATTTGTCCTGTGTGGGTAATGAACTCACTACACTCAGCGCAATAGCCAATCGCTCAGCTTCTGTGCCTGGCGTGTCGTCAAAACTTCCTAATTTTTTCCATCTTTATGTATTTGCATCACCTGTTTTCATTAGCAGACCGAAGGACTCTGACAGTTATCAATCGTCCATTACGATACGTTACGCTAGAGATCTTGGGTTCGATTCCCAGGTCGGACAAAAAGTGTTATTAGATTTTTCTATGAAATTCTCAGTAGCAGCTCAGTGTTAGGATTTGTGCCCGGTTAATGGCAATAGGCTCACCCCTTATTACATGGGACCTAAACATACCGGCGAACTGTGGGTGTACATTGTTACACCTCTGCCTAATTCTTCTTGGAATACAGGCGTGATGGTATGTTTAAAAAGGTCATCTGCTCGTCAATGCAAATAACGCAATGATTATTAATTTTCAAAATGAAAGACGTATGTAATAAGGCTGTTACGGTATTTATCTATCTATTTTAGACACACAACATGTATTGGGTAAGCATGTAAAAATATACAAAAAAGAACTCAGTGACAAAGGGATGAAGCTGTATGGATGAAACTGTATGAGTCCGTCGTAATCCCCCAACAGCCCAACTGTTACGTTCGTTAGGTTTAATGAACGTAGATTTACATAAATGTTTTTAAGCCCCGACATTCACGGTGACCTTAAGCTTCTTATGCATCAAGAGATGTATAATATCGTCTTTGTAATAATCTGTTAATAGGTGAAAATATGAAAAATTACTACTAGTAGTATATTATTGTAGCAATGCGTAATGAATACCAGCCTATTATTGTTTCACTGCAGCGCATAGGACTCTACTCATACTGAGAAGGCACGAGCATTAACCACCACTGGCCATTTCAGACTTGTAATAATTATACTAAGTTGACTGCCCCGTTGGTCTCGACAGCGCGACTGATGAGCGTGGGGTCCCGGGTTCGATTCTCAGGTTGGGCAAAAAGTGTTATTGGGTTTTTCCATTAAGGATTTTCTCAGTAGCAGACTGGAGTTTTAAAGTTGGTGGTGTAACACCTCCGTGTGTCGGAAAGCACATATAGCCGTTGGTTCCGGCTGTCATTCGTAGATCTAGGACATTCGTTACGGATAGTCAGAAGCCAGGAAGTCTGACAACCAGTCTAACCAAGAGGTATCGTGTTGCCTACTAACTGGGTTGTGGAGGTCAGATAGGCAGTCGCTCCATGTAAAACACTGGTATACAGCTGTATCCGGTTAGACTGGAAGCCGACCCCAACATAGTTGGGAAAAGGCTAGGTAGAAGAAGATTAATTATACTAAGTTCAGGATTACTCGCGATAAAAAAAGTTAATAACTAAAGTTTTTAACTTTTCATTATTTGTTGTTAAAGCGGCCATAGTAATACACACTCTGCAAACATTTGAACTGTATACTTATTACAGTTCAAAACATACAACCCTGTGACTGGCGGACGGACGAACCGGCTGCAGAGTCTCAGCAATAGTATTTCGTTGGTCCTTGGATACGGGACCCTAAAAACGATTGACATTGTAAGCGTGTTACGCAATTAGGCCATTGGCCATCTGCATGCCTAATTACTTACCATCTGAAATAAAACCTCCCAACATTATTAATTTCAGCGGAAAAAGATACAAACATGAACCAGCACATACGAATATAGCAATAACAATGATATAACCTTACATCTCAAACAAAAAACACAAAGGGAAATAGATCTCGAATACAGACCAAGATGTTCAGTCAACCCTTTCATTTCATAGAAATCTCAATTTCCATCTAAAGCTAGGTAAAAGGTAAAATAGATTCCTCATGCTTCAGAGTCTAAGGAAATCCGACGACGATTGAAAAATCTTTGTGAATCGTATGTTCAAAAACATTGATATAAAGTATTAGGTACTTACTAGATGGGGTACTTGTAAGTTATCGAGGTCCCAGGTCGGGCAAAGTGTTGGGTTTTTCTATGAAATTCTCAGTAGCAGCTCGAAGTTAGGGTTTGCGCCCGGTTGATGGAAATAGGTTCGCCCCCTATTACATGGGACTTAAAACATACCGGCGAATTGTGGGTGTACAGTGGTACACCTCTGCCTAAACCTGCGGGGACTACAGGCGTGATAGTATGTGTTGTAGTTTTATATTTGTCCTCTAAGCGTTCCTAAAGTATTGATCCTATTGCGATGAAACTTTGGTGGTTTACTCTGCGAAGGTTACTGGCCTCAAAAGCACCAGGGTCGAAGTTATAGGCAGCAGCTATCCATAGATAAAAAAAAGGTAAATTTTTCTTAGTATACGCGTCCATCTCAAACTTGGGCAGTTGATGTAACAAAAATCAATGTTATTTGAACACTACCACATCTAGTCTTTCAATGCTTTGATCGAATATTCCTATAGGAGATTAGCTGCAGAGCCATAGGTCTCCCAGGACTTTGATGTCCTAATAACTTTCCATCGTCTATTCTCTTTCACGTTGCGAGCTAAAAGGTGCCTACTTCTGTAATGATGAGGACTTTGTGTGTGGGGAAAATGTGAGTTTTGGTAATGATGCTTGCATTCCTCTGATAAGAATTGACTTGGCTTAAGATGGATGTAAAAATGGAGACGATTCGTTTTTACTTACATCTTTTTTAAGGTTCCGTAGGTCCGAAAAAAAAACGGAACCTTTATAGAATCACTCGTCCGTCACAGTCAATTATCTTCAAATCTACTAATCCGATTAAGTTGAAATTTGGTACACAAATACATACAGGTGAATAGACGAAATCTGTACATGGAGGTCACTTTTAGGGTGCAGGACCCATCTTGACCCCAATAAAAAAAGAATTGATAACTGCATCGTATGACATATCAAAAGGAAGGACCTTGTTGTGAGGATGTTAAAAATATTTTTTTGTAATTTTAAAATAAATGGTTTCTAAGTTATTCAAGAAAATAGTCAAAAATTGACCATATCCCCCTTAAACTACTGAAACTACTGAATCTAAAATTTTGAAATAAATACAGATTTTAGTTTTCTACCTATAAATTATGGGAAAAACTTAAAGAAATCCATGCTATTATAATAACATGGTAAATCACTTAATATTGTGCGTACTAATAAACTGCAAATGCAAGTTACATTTGCAATTTATAGATAATGGCACGGAACCCTTCGTGCGCGAGTCCGAGTCGCACTTGGCCGGATTTTGTAAATAGATTCTTTAGAGTCACTGCAGGGCAAAGGCCTCTTTTTTATAGAGAAAGCCTCATGATTTATCACCATGCTTGGCGATTTCAAACTTGCGTTAATTATAAGTCTAGGTCACCTCACGATGTCTTCCTTCACCGATGACAGTGATGTCCAAGGTCCCGGTTTTCTCGGCACCCGCGTGCATGAGAAGTGAGCGCCTTAAACTTTAGGTCATCACGACACTTCGTTCGTTCAACTTTTCGGTTTAGCCAAATCTAATTTTATTTTTGCTTATCTCTAGCATAAAATAATCTAAGAAAAATTAAGTTATAATCAAATCTTAGTAGGTATCTTTTATTATATCTTTATTTGAAAAAAAAAGCCTTATTAAAAAATGATTATACCAGGTTTGTAATTTTGTAAAATGAATTGAATTTGCCCCGTTGGTCTCGTGGTCGCAAGCACGACTGATGAGCATGGGGTCCCATGTCACAGGGGGCGAGCCCATTGCCATTAACCGGGCACAATTCCTAACTCCGAGCTGTTACTGAGATATTCCTAATGGAAAAACCCAATAACACTTCGCTCGACCTGGGAATCGAACCCAAGACCTCTAGCGTAGCAGTCGCGCTTAGAACCGCTAGGCTAACGAGGCCAAGCTCACATACTAAATTGTTATATATAGAAATATAGATTGTGAAGTGTTGTATACCTACATTGTAGTTTTGTAGGTATTGGTAGATGTCGCTACGACTACGCGCCAAAATGTAACGGCCGCGCGGTGCCGCGCCGCGGGAGTTGCCGAGTCCCCACCCCGCGCCTCTTGTGTCGTTGATTTCAAATAAAGCGTCAGTGCGTCTACAGCTAGCGAGTGTTTCACTGTCCCGTCCCGTATTTAACATGAAGGATAACAATTTAGTGTTTAGTGCCAACTTATAGTAGAAACTATAAGTTGGCGCTGACTGTAAATATATTAATTACTAGCGACCTGCCGCGACTTCGTCCGCGTGTCTTATTTCACCCGCTTTAAGTTACGTCTTCCGTTACTGCTCCGCTCCCTTGTGTCGTAGCGTGATGTTATATAGCCTATGTTACTCAGGAACAATGTAGCTATCTATTGGTGAAACAATGGTTAAAATAGGTCCAGTAATTTCGGAGACTATTCGTTACAAACAAACAAACAAAATATTCTTTTCTCTTTACAATATTAGTATACAAGTATAAAAGGACACGTAAGTAATAATTATTTTCTACGAATATATCACATAAAAGCGTGTAATCCGTCGAGCCGAGTCAAAGGATTTTGTGACACTCAATTACTCGTGAGTATCGCAGATTACTCTGTAAGGACGAAAATACATACCTTCTTATGTAATAATACACATACATACCATCACGCCTGTATTCCCCGAAGGGTTAGGCAGAGGTGTACCAGTGTACGCCCACAGTATGCCGGTATTTTAAGGTCCCATGTAATAGGGGGCGACTCTATTAACCATTAACCGGGCACAAATCCTAACTCTAAGCTGCTACTGAGAATTACATAGAAAAACCGAATAACACTTTTTGCTCGACCTGGGAATCGAACTCAAAACCTCTAGCGTAGCAGTCGCACTAGGTTAACGAGGCAGTTAATAATGTTGTAACATTGTGTACTAATGTAATTACACGTGTTGGAATACGAACTATTAATAAACTTTTGTCTGTAGTAATTCTAACAATTCAATTTCAAACAATGTCATAATTGATTGTACTCGTAGTGCTTGGAGTTAGATTATAAGTGTGCGTAGGTTTTAGTAACAGTAGAGCACTTTGTAAAGTACTATCACCGTACCTATTTCTGCCGCAAAGCAGCGTTGCTGTGTTCCGGTTTAAAAGATATGGGTGCCGGCGTAATTACAAGTACATGAGACATTTTAACTTTGTCTCTGGGATGGCAACGCATTCGCAAGGCCGCTGGTATTGCAGATATCTATAGGCAGCGGTGACCACTTAACATCAGGTGGTTCGTCGCGTCGGCTTGTTTGTCATTTAATGATATTTAAAAAAAAAGGTTAATACAAAACTGACTGGTTCAGTAAAATGATGAGATTGCCATTGACCTTCAGAATACCAAATCTACTAATTCACAACGCTTAAAATCTAGTCGCAATCTTACCTCAGCTTCAGTGACAATCAATTAAAAAAATATTTAGATAAATTAATAAAGATGAGATTCAATTCCGATCGTTCCTACAAGGTAGAATTGCCCCCCTGGTCTCTTCCCGGTTGTGTCTTGTAAATATAAGATTGGGAGAAGGGGTAGTCCACCTAAGTTTACGATATGATGTCCAATACAATGTCTTCTGCGTGCTTGGCTAGTTTCCATTGAGATTTGTCGACGTCGCCCTGAACAAGACGCTGTGTGTAGATGACAAAACGGTAATACAGAGCAAACTGGTTGCTATGGTGATCATGTTTTGTTTTGTGTTGCAAATAACAACCGTGTTAGTCGTTACTGGTTACTGGTACCTAGTGTTAGGTGTATTTTAATTAGGTATACCATTAAAAGGTACCCTTAAACGTCATATAGGTATCTAGAAGGAAAAGTCAAAGCCAAAACGTTTATTTCAATTAGACCATTTACAGGCACTTTTGAATTGTCAAGAAGTTACACATACAAAAAGTTGAAGCTAGTTGCTCGTTCCAAAACGTAGGTCTCTATGGAGAAGAACGAGCAAGAAACTCCATGGACACTCTTTTCAAATTGGTTTTTACAAAATCTTGGTTACAATATTCTTGTTGCTTCTACATGTGAAAACAATGAAGTTGAATATAAAACAATAATGATAATAATAGTACTAAAGATGTAAGCCATGGCAGTTAAGACATGATCAATCCCAACTGACAGCGCCCGTTCACGAACATGACGCGAGGATCAGCACCACTTAGCTCAACCATCATGAAGGGAACCAAATGATCCAACCCATGCGCCACCATCAGCGAGACATTTAAGTGAGCATGACAAAGCCCTCAACCACCATTCTCGTAGTGTCCAACACATAATAATAATATAATTTTTAACTTTAAATTATTTTAATTTTTGTTGTTAACGACCTAAGATTAATAATAAGATTTTTTTTTTAATATATTTGAATGTTTTTATTTTTTTTATATTAATATTTAAAAATGTAAATTATATGTGTATAAAATAAATAAATGGAATACTAATATAATATTCACTCACTTTGAAAACATTTCAACTCTTTACCTATTACGGTTCATGTGATACAGCCTGCTGACAGATAGACGGACGAACAGCAGACGCGTAGTAATAGAGTCCCGTTGGCTCTATTTTGGTACGAAAGCCTAAAAAGAAATAAGTACACACGACGACAGTTCAACTCATAATTATATATCCAGTACAAGAGGACCTAGTCGAGAGAAAAAAAATCTGTACAATGCGAGCTCAGTATAAACTGGACACGTGACTTTTGCTTCACGTGTCGTCGCTTGTCTCACTATCTACGTATCATCCACGCAGTGTATACAGGGACGAATGTAACTCAATATCGGATTATTTTCGTCTGTATTGTGCTCACTGCTCATATATTGTGAAAGACAGGGGACGTAATCCTATCCATTCACACTAATATTACAAATGCGAAAGCAATTCCGTATGTTTGTTACCTTATCACGGGAAAACCACTGAACCCATAGTAATGAAATTCGACAAAGGGGTGTGAGCACAAATGTCAAGTTTATTTTTTGATTTTTGGGACGCTTAAGGCCTTGGGTTCGATTCCCAGGTCGAGCAAAAAGTGTTGCTGGGTTTTTTCTTTGAAATTCTCAGTAGCAGCTCGGAGTTAGGATTTGTGGCCGGTTAATGGCAATAGGCTCGCCCCCTATTACATGGGACCTAAAAACATACCGGCGAACTATGGGTGTACATTGTTACACCTCTGCCTAACCCTTCGGGGAATGTATGATGGTATGTGTTTTTCGGTTCCTTTCTGAGTTTTTTGGGTCGCCGATGCAGCACGCGATTGGTCCATCAGTCCGACCGATCGCGTGCTGCATCGGCGACCCAAAAAACCCAGTAAGGAACCTAAACACCCAAGAATGAACTTGACATTTGTGCTCACGACTCATGGCGACTACTATAGCTTGGGATCTGCGTAAGAACATAGAGTAGTTTTCAGTCTAGAGCTTTGTCTGTGTCCGCGATAACCGTTATGACCGCGGATGAAGCCGCGGGTGAAACCTAGTGAGAAAACTCAGTTACCATGCTACCTCTACACTGGATATTAAGTGTCAGAATTTAGTCATTTATTTTTCTTTGATTGATATTTTGTTTCTTTATTAAATTTGTTTTAGTAATCTATCTACGAGTATCTTCTTAGCTTGACTGCCCCGTTGGTCTCCTGATCGCAAGCGCGACTGATGAGCGTGAAGTCCTTAGTGCGATTCCCAGGTCGGGCAAAAAATAGTGTTATTTGGTTTTTCCATTAGGATTTGCTCGATAGCAGCCTAGAGTTTGGAAGTTGGTGGTGTGACACCCCCGTGGCTCGGAAAGCACGTTAAGCCGTTGGTCCCGGCTGTCATTCGTAGATCTTTGACAGTCGGTACGGTTTGTCAGAAGCCAGGAAGTCTGACAACCAGTCTAACCAAGAGGTATCGTGTTGCCCACTAACTGGGTTGTGGAGGTCAGATAGGCAGTCGCTTCATGTATTACACTAGTATTCAGCTGCATCCGGTTAGACTGGAAGCCGAGTCCAACATAGTTGGGAAAAAGGCTAAGTAGATGATGATGATCTACGAGTATCTTCCCCACATACTTTATAACAATGTCGCTTGCCGCTGTCTGTACGCTAAGATCTTTTGAACTAGGCAACGGATTTTAATGCGGATTTCATCAATAGATAGAGGTTTTCAAGAAAAAGGTAAATACGAATAGAACATCACGTTACCAACGGGAGCAGAGCAGTCACCGCGGACGCAACTGAACGCGGGTGACACCACGGGGTATAATAACCTAGCTAGTCTTCTATGCAAATAAAAATGAATGGCTGAATGTGTACAAAACTCAAGAATGGCTGGACCGATTTGTTTTTTGTTGTGTTCGTAATTTTCCTGACAAGGTATTTTTGAAATTAAATGTTTTTTTTTTTTCCGGAAAGCTCGTAAGTTCGCACCCGGGCGAAGCCGGGGTGGTTTGCTAGTCAGAACTAAAAGTGACCCCCAATCTAACAGGATTAGAATTCGTACTTAGTATGTAAATTCTGGGTAAGTATTTTTAGGCTATTGAGGTCAATTCAAAAACGTATTCTGTGAAAAGGCAACTTTGCCTGTTTCTGGTGCCATCTGTTTAATTGGATTGTAAAAGTGAAACCCCCAGCCGCATTTCGTTGAGGTAGGTCAGGGATTTTTGGAAGTATTTTTGTTTATATACCCAGCTTGTTTAGGTAGCTTTATGTCTTTTATACATACCATCACGCCTGTATTCCCCGAAGGGTTAGGCAGAGGTGTACCGATGTACACCCACAGTTGGCCGGTATGTTTAGGTCCCATGTAATAGGGGGCAAGCCTATTGCCATTAATCGGGCACAAATCCTAACTCCGAGCTGCTACTGAGTTTTTTATGAAAATCTCAGTAGCAGCTCGGAGTTAGGATTTGTGCCCGATTAATGGCAATAGGTTCGCCCCTATTACATGGGACCTAAACATGCCGGCGAACTGTGGGTGTACATTGTCACACCCCTGCCTAACCCTTCGGGGAATACAGACGTGATGGTATGTGTGTACAATAACATATAGATATCAAACACACACCAAGACAAGTTAAAAACAGTGACTATGAAATGGTCTCTTGATTGGCTCACAAAGCCTTGTTCCAGTCTCGAATTACTAAGTAATGGGCAAAGTTTTACGACACCATTAACTCGTAATATTTCACAGACTAACGGGAAGTGCGTGCCCTGTGTCCCTTTGTCCGCATTTAGGATTCAGAACATGTTCCCATT
Source organism: Caradrina kadenii (assembly GCA_947462355.1). NCBI lineage: Eukaryota > Metazoa > Arthropoda > Insecta > Lepidoptera > Noctuidae > Caradrina > Caradrina kadenii. The sequence goes on along the minus strand of OX381684.1, from coordinate 11,801,260 downwards.
GGTATTGTACAAAGCTAACTTGTTGCTTTTGAGGTACCAACTAGATTCTAGGAACTACACAGACAATCGAGGAAGGTATTGTTAGTCGGAATGTGATCGAAGTGGCGTGTCTGTTTTTTTATTATCTTTTGTTTAGTTCTTGACTGCCTCGTTAGCCTAGTAGCCCTAAGCGCGACTGCTACATTAGCGGTCTTGGCTTCGATTCCCAGGTCGACAAAAAAGAATTATTTGGTTTTCCGATTAAATTCTCAGTAGCAGCTCGGAGTTAGGATAATTAATGGCAATAGGCTCGCCCCGTTACATGGGACCATAACATACAAGCGAACTATGGGTTTACACTGGTACACCTCTGCTTAACCCTTCGGGAAATACAGGCGTGATGATGGATGGTTTGTTTAGTTTTTGTTTTGTTGCAATGCGATAATCATAAGAAAAATACAAACAAACTTATACTTGAAATAAGTACATGCCTATCACGGACTAGTTGCACCATTACTACGGTATGGTTTAATATTCTGGGGAAATTCGGTAGACAAAGACGTTGTATTTAAAGCTCAGAAGAAATGCATCAGAGCAATGTGCCAATAGATAGTACGACAAGCTGTCAACCTCACTTTAAAAATCTTAAAATTCTCACATTACCCTCCCTGTATATTTATGAAGCTATTATAATATTTTTGTAAAATCAAATCCAGAGTACTATAAGACTGCATTTAAAAGCTTTTATCGAAAATTAAGAGATAAAAAAAGGTTAGAGGTAGAAATACCCTATGGTAAAACGGCACTCTTAAATAAAAGTATTTTATGCATGACATCGTTAATTTATAATAAACTGCCTGATGACATAAAACAATTACCGATTATTCAATTTAAAAAGAAACTACAAACATTCCTAATAAATAAATGTTATTATGATGTTAAAGATTACTTGGGTGACAAAAATATTGTATTTTAATGATAATATGTATATTGGACATAATTTATTGTAAATTTGACATAATATTATACATAAATAATTTTGATAAAATATAATTTCTGGACTGTATTACATTTGCACACCTTATTGGTTATTAACAGTGTACCGTTCGACCTTTTGTAACATCTTCTCAACCTGTTTTATGCAAATAAATGATTTGTATTTGTATTTGGAAACATACAAGAGCGAAACATGTACACGGACGCGGTACAGTATGAGACAACCGAAAATACGCTTTGAGAGGCCTAAAATATGTGCCTCGATGAGCGAGAGCATTTAAGATGACCTGACAATGCCTCTTATTTAGAGACATTTTGGGTTAATTATTTACTACAATCTGACTAGACTACTTTTGTATGGAGCACGCTGACATCGGTACGATGCTCTTAATTTTGATCTTTTCGAAAATAACATACATACCATCACGCCTGTATTTCCCATATGTTGTGGTATGTTTTTAGGTCCCATGTAATAGGGGGTGCCATTAACCGGGCACAAATCCTAACTTCGAGCTGCTACTGAGAATTTCATAGAAAAACCCAATAACACTTTTTGCTCGTACTGGGAATCGAACCCAAGACCTCTAGCGTAGCAGTCGCGCTTAGTACTACTAGGTCAACGAGGCAGTTCTTTTCGAAAATAATGCATTTTTTTTTAGGCCTGCTTGTGCCTAGACAAATCATTATGTAATTTATATTCGTGTTAGCAACTAACTCTAAATTAAGGTTTTGGCGCAAGTGAACCTTAATTAAGTAAATATTGCACACTATTCATAATTTTATTACAACAGCTTAGAGCTTATTTTATGTTCTGAGAACAATATCCATTGAAGTCCAGTCTAAAATATTCCATTTAAAATACAGGATCGTCTGTTCCTAGTTGTCGGATTCGGGCTGTAGGTAACGAGAATACAATTTCTAGGCAAATGTTAACGCCCTGGGCAAGTGGCAGTGGGCGAGTGTATTGACTACTTATACTTCAAATGCAAAATAGGCATACAATGCCATATCTAGTTTAGACCGGTTTTAAGCAGAAAGTTCACTTTGCAAGAAACCGAAGTTTTCTTCAAAAGGAAAATTGTATAAAGCTCTTATCATAGATGGTGTATTGAAGTCAAATATTTTAACTTTGACTTTCATTTAGATGAACTCGGTGCAGGACTAACGGCTTTGCGTGCTTTCCGAGTTACAGGGGTGTCACACCACCAACGACAACACTCCGGGCTGCTACTGAGAAATTCCTAACGGAAAAATCTAAAAACACTTTTTTGCCCGACCTGGGAATTAAACCTAGGATCCCTACGCCCAGCAGTCGTGCTTGCTACTAGAAGACTAACAGGGCAGTATTTTAATACATACATTAAAACAACAAAATGACACACACAAATTCTAGACGTGAAGTCTTGTAATTGGCTGTCAGATAATCATACTATTATTTATCACCAATGTATTTAGCTGTAAGTCTTCTAAAGTTCTTAAATAAATAAAAAGCCTACAGAATACGTTAATACAATTAGCCGACGACAACAGCGGGAGCAAGATCCGAAGGTGTCAGATTTACATAGCCTCATTTTAATTCGGCCACCTCTGCTTCAGTATTTTCGGCGGAAATTTAAATTTACTGCGACGCTCCAACGGGTGGGACCGAACCTCTGTCGTATTCGATTGTCAAAGACTTACCGGTAAGCTGTAAGCTCCTTACTCGAATAAGGAGATTTCCGAACAGGATCCCCTTTGCGAGCGAACTTTGTAGTATTAAAAAAAAAATTAAAGCGACGACGGCGCCATTTTCTTTCCTTTTTGTTTTGAGCGTGTGAGATTATGAGCTGGTATCGAGCCACGAGATTGCTTTAATGAAATGCTGGCGACTTGTCGAGGATTTCTGTATTGATAATTTGATATGTATGATTTTAATATGTATGTAATTCGACGAAGTAGAATGTAGGTTAAGGAGCTTCTATTACTTAGCTATGAACAGTTGTGTAGTCTATTATTTTTTTTAAATAAAACAAAGACACTTCTCGCCGTCTGTCCCTATGTACGCTTAGATTTTTAAACTTAGTGATTCAATAGGAAGTTTTGTACGTATAGGACATCAAGCTACGACCAACGGGAGCGGAGCTGTAACCAAGGATGTAACTGAATGCGGGTGACACCGCCGGGTATACAGCTAGCAGAGGATATTTGTTAGTATTATGTTATTAAACAAAAACATTCAAACAAACAAAACAACATACAACATTCTGGCGCCATAACTGACACTCGCACTCCCATCTCACACTACACCAGTCACAAACACCCAATCACCAGCACACTACACTCTACAATCAGCTACATACACACACACACATCTTTTTGTTTCTAGTTTATAAGTCTTGAGTCTAATGCGTCACTTCTTCCATCTTAATTTTAATTTCATAAATATTTTTGAAAGTATTTTTATCTACCTCGGTAGCCTAATGGTCCTAAGCGCGACTGCTACGCTAGAGGTATTGGGTTCGATTCCCAGGTCGAGCAAAGAGTGTTATTGGGTTTTTCTATGAAATTCTCAGTAGCAGCTCGGAGTTAGGATTTGTGCCCGGTTAATGGCAATAGGCTCGCCCCCTATTACATGAGACCTAAACATGGCGGCGAACTGTGGGTGTACATTGGTACACCTCTGCCTAACCCTTCGAGGAATACAGGCGTGATGGTATGTGTGTGTGATGGTATGTTAAGTATTTTGTTTAAAATTCAATTTAAGTTTTAATATCTTGACTGAACATAGAACTTTCATAATACATAGTTACTTATTTCAGGGCAAGTATTGTCATGTACCACAACCTTGGTCCCCAAGATACAGGCTCCGCCTAGTTTGGGGATCATTGTTTTTACTAGAAATGCGTATTAAATTATAAGGAACTTTTGTAACAATGGATAATAATGTTTTACTTTACTTTATAATTATCTCGTACTGTCCCACTGCTGGGCAAAGGCCTGCCTCCATTTCTTCCATCAGTGTCGACTACGGGCTACTTGTTGCCAATTTTCAAAGAGGCCGTCCAAGTCTCCATCGTACTCTACCGCAGCCCGGTCTCGGAATGTCGGATTATACAAGCCCATAGCTAGTTCAGCATGCGACGGACATGTCCAACTCAGTTCCTTTTAAGCTAGGCAGGCTTTAGACGACATGGTATTGTCAGTGATAAATTATTTATTTCGTTTTGGACTGATCATCAGCCCACTCGTATCGATTGATGACCCAGAACTTAGTAGAAGGTAGAAGATAGATAGTTCAATTTTCTGAGATTTTGTCGTGGAACCTAAACTAGGCCTAGCATCTTCATAATCCTAGCCAATCAACTACTTCAAACCCACCATTCGCCATTTATAAAGTGTCACAATTCTCGAGAGAGAAAAAAACCGTCTCAACAAATTATCTGTCCACTATGAGTTCAGTAATTAATTAACTTTTCATCGCGGTACGCCCCACTATCGCACTAACCAGGTAAGGTACTTAGCCGCAACATGCGGTTAGTGCTAGCGCATTTATAGGTGAATAATGCTCTAGGTACTATCTACTTCAATGCACTTTAATCCAAAAGGTAGGCGCAATAAGATACAGTTTATTTTTTTTGTATATTTCGACATTCTAAAGTGTGTTTTTAATGTCTAATTGTAATGAATGTTTGGAAGTATGAGAAACAGGGCGTAGTCTCTCATCCTCCATAGAAAAGGGAGGATCCTTCGACCAGACGGGTGTTGTGTCTGGATTTTGTATGTATGCTAACATCGCGGAGAACTTTGATATCGCGATCTAGGCAACGTCAGTTTGTCATAGTAGTTCGCATGCTGAGCGATAGATGTCGTTACAAATAATTTGACTTTCATTTTGACTATGACTCTGACTTTCATATTGTATGGAAATGAGTGTTTCTTGATTCCTCTTTTGGTGTTCAACTTATTTTATAAGCTTTATCAATTGGTATTGATTCAGCCAATCATAGCAAAGCAATACTGCCAGGCCTACTGCTGGGGGACGATTAATTACTCAAGGTGTGTAAGTATCGCTTTTTTATGCTGTAACAGTTTATTCTTTGGTTTATGTATAATTATGTAGACGTGATAATTTATCAGATTTTTTTACAGAAAGATCCGCTGAAAGGCTGAGCGTTGGATATCTCACTGTCTGTTATGTAAAGCTTAAAGCAAACCGTTCTTAAATGCCAAAATTAAAGCCACGAAAGAAAGTTACAACGCAATATTTTCGAAATAATCTTTTTGAAAAGCGCAATTGTAAATCTCAAAATTCCCATTCAAATATTACGAACAGCGCGGACCTCCATTCAGTGCAGCTGTTTATCTCTATTTTTCAAGATAAAATAATAAAGAGAAAAGTATAAATGAAGCTCTAGGTGCCGATAAACGAACAAAAGTAAATGTTACGTTAATTTTCCGGTTTGAGGCCGGTTGGGCCCTTTCTGACGAAAGAATGAGGCTCCCTTCGCCTTTCACACTTTTCCGTCTCATAGACTTCTTTGACCAGAACTACAGTGATTTATCCCCGAAGAGCTTGGAATAAATTCGTTCAGATTAAGCCGTGGACGCCTTTTATATGTTTTCGTTGGACTCACAAAAGAACTACTAAGAAATGTTTAGTATTTTTCGGTAATCGTCCACTTTGGGACGAGGTCCTTTTTAAGGACGCTGATTGGTTGGCGACCCTTTTACTTTTTGGACAGGCAAATATTCTACGCCTTACCGGCAGATAGACCAGCAAAATGCTCGAGCATTTTTTATTTATTAATTATTTAAAATGAACTAACGTGCAATACAAAAAGGAGTATAAAATTGCGTAATAGTAATGAGAAACGCGCGCGGAATGTTTCTGCCACACAATTTTCAACCTAATTTGTTAAGAGGTTTTGTTGACTTTCAATTTATTAATGAAGACTTGTCGACAACTGTCCTGTTTGCGTTCACCCTGAGCATTTCAAGTAACTCACAACATACCATCACGCTTGTAATCTCCGAAGGGTTAGGCAGAGTTGTAGCAATGTACCTATAGTTCGCCGTTATGTTTAGGTCCTATGTAATAAGGGGCGCGCCTATTGCCATTAACCGGGCACAAATCCTAACTCCGAGCTGATACTGAAAATTTCATTAGAAAAATTAATAACACTTTATGCTCGAACTGGGAATCAAACCCAAGACCTCCAGCATTGCAATCACGCTCAGGACCACTAGGTTAACGAAGCATTTTAAGTAACTTAGTGATGAAATGTAATATCAAGCTTGTAGTAGGTAGTACCTACAATCATAAGGATAAAAGTGCACACTTAGCGACATTTTAAAGTGATTGTCTCCTAAATAATTAATTCTATTGTGTTGTTATATTACAGATAATACAGTTCTTCCGCTCTGAGCGGAGCGAAAGGGAGTGTCAGACTCTTACTTACTACAACCCATCCGTGTTCCCCCTAGCGTACTTTACGTTCCAGGGCCGCGGTACCATACAAAATAGTCGTATCTCAAACAAAGAATCGTTATTTCTTGACAAAATAGCGTTTCAATTTTTGCTAAGTGCGTGTCTAAGGTACCTACATATTAATGCTAACGACAGCAGGTTCTTAAAATAAAGTTATCCGGGATGTAATCTATTCTTAGCGATTACTTACTTGATCTAATAAAATAGAATTCTCAAGATAAACGTTTCCTTTTGCCGTAGCGGGAAGGAAAATTAAGTTGCCAATCGTATCGATTTTTAAGAGTCTTTGAGATTTTGAACGAAACGTCTCGGGAAGTTATCAAAAGGAAGCATGCAGGAAATGCCAAGATGTCTTCGTTTTTTGGGTTCCGTATCCGATAGGTACCAATGGGACACTATTACTATGCCTCCGCTCTTCGTCCGGCTGTCTGTCAGCAGAATAACCTTTATAGGTCCCGCGTCTCATGAACCGTAATCGATAGTTGGAATTTTCCGAGTATGTATTACTATGGTCGCTTTAACAGCGTATAATAAAGTTAAAAATTAAATTGGGTTCCCTTACAAGAAACGTGTCCACCTTTATTAATTTTGTATAATTTGTTATACCGACAAATTGCAAAGTAGCAATCAGCGAAAATTTCAACTCTGTACATATTGCGGTAAAAGAGATACAGCCCGATAACAGATATACAGACGATCAGCAAGGGACTTAGTAATAGGGTCCCGTTGGCACCTTTTCCGTACAAAACCCTAAAAAGTGTTGCAGCAATACTTCCTGAAGTGTCCGGGTGGTATTGAAAATATTGCCGAGTATTTCGACAATATTTTAAGTACTTAATAGTTCACTAGAAATTAATGTATTGCTAGCGTCCAATATAGCGGGAAAATATGCCCAACTTAGAAGCACCCCCGGGTCTCTTTAATCGCGTAGGACGATGTTGTGAGTAGGCGTAAGCAGTTTACTAAGTTAATCTACGTTAGCACGAGAATTTCCTAGAGATGAGAACTTTACTTTAAATAGAACTTTATTTTTAAGTAACTAGGTTGGCTAATTGGCTAACACTAAAGTACACATTAAAACGCCCACGTGTCAGGAATCGAATAGTGTAAAACCTTTTTCAAAAAATACAACCGACTTCAAAAACTTAAAAGTGAAAAGTAACTTACGCTTTGGAAGTCGGTGGCTTTGGTTCTGTTTGTTGTTTTGTATTGCCACCGACTTCCAAAGCTGAAGTTATTTTTCACTTTTTAGTTTTTGAAGTCGGTTGTCTTTTTTGTAAAAAAGTTTCTATTTTATATTTTTTTGTTGCTATAGTCTGCTAATTACTACAAGAATTATTAAAATCGGACTACTCTGTTAAAAGTTATGCGTGGTAATACATTAGAATCAGAGAGTGAACAATCTATCATCCCCTGTTTTCCTACCCTTGGGCTTGAATTTTTTTTTCCAAATATATATGGAACCAATTTCGAAGTAAACCCTTTCCAATAAAAAAAGAATTATCAAAATCGGACTACTCTGTATAAAGCTTTGTGTGATCATACAATAAAATAAATTATACGCGTCCAATTGAGAACCCCCACCGTTTCTTTTCGCCGGTTAAAAATAAACATAATATCCAAAAGCACTCGACCAAAGTCTAGCTTTCCATCAGAGAAAGATTTCTTTTATTCGGTCCATTATTTCCAGGAATTACGCTTTACAAACAATGATAATATCACCTAACACAACATACCATCACGCCTGTATTCCCCGAAGGGTTATGCAGAGGTGTAACAATGTACACCCACAGTTCGCCGTTATGTTTAGGTTCCATGTTATAGGAGGCGAGCCTATTGCCATTAACCGAGCACAAATCCTAACTCCGAGCTACTACTGAGAATTTCATAGACAAAACCCAATAACACTTTTTGCTCGACCTGGGAATCGAACCCAAGACCTCTAGCGTAGCAGTCGCGCTTAGGACCACTAGGCTAACGAGGCAGTTAATAACACAGTTAGTTAGTTATTAGTGATAATATTATCAGGCTATAATTGTCCTACTGCAGATCACTACTTATTCTCATACAGGCAGTATTAATCACCACAATTGCTGAAAGCGGATTATTTATTGATAACTGTCTCGTTGCCCTAGTGGTCCTAAGCGCGACTGCTACGCTAGAGGTCTTGGTTTCGATTCCCAGGTCGAGCATAAAGTGAATAATGAATACAGGCGTGATGGTATGTTATATTATTTATTGATAAGTCCCCGTTTCCTCGCGATGATTTTCATTTTCGGTGTCAGAGATGTCCAAGATTAACTTAGAAAGTACTTAAATATTCGATGATAAATTTCATAATTTTTGGGCCTAATAATTGTGGCCACGTTTATCGCGGATTCAGTAGCGTTGCTAAAGTCCCCTAAAGTGCAGGTGTAGGGACTCTTTGGGCCCTGTAGTAAGAGTACTCTTACAAACAAACAAACAAAATGTACCTTTTTATAATATTAGTAGCAGCGACATTGTCAAAAATTCACTTCAAAGTACAATATTCATAAAACACCGTCACATTTGAGACCGTTTCAGAAATTTTCGAAGCCAGTTTTATTTAAACATGGCTCATCTTTATAACAGGCCAAGTTTTCATTCCGGACCTTCCCCTGGGGGGTGAAGCGTGATAAAGTTTAACGTGCAAAGATCTCATTACCGTGCTTTGTTCATTACGGCGTGCCCGTGTACGTGATGGGATGAGTTAGCAAGTTTACATGACATGAAAACAGTACCTACATGTCTTGTAACGAATTTTGTGAGCGATAAATTTACTTTTTGAGGTTGTAAAGTTTCAAGGCACAGAATGGCCTTACTACTAATATTTACGCACTAGCTTCTGCTCACGACTTCGTCCGCGTAGTTTTTGGTTATTGCTCCGCACCTGTTGGTCGTAGCGTGATGTTATAAAGCCTATAGCCTTCCTCGATAAATTGACTATTCAACACGAAATTATTCCTTCAACTCAAATCAGTTCCTGTGATTAGTACTTGCAATCAAACAAACAAATAAACGAACTCTTCAGCTTTATAAAATTAGAATAGATTCGCCGTTGGTCTCGTGAGTCACAACCGTGATTACTGTGCGTGAAGCAGTAAGTTCATTACCCAGGTCGGGCAAAGTCTTGTCTATATAACAAATAAATACGGTACTTATACAAAAAAACCCTTTTTTCTGTCTGTTAGCTTGTTCCGGCTAATCTCCTATACGGCTGGATCGATTTTAACGGGACTTTGTCTGGCAGATAGCTGATGTTATAAGGAGTAACTTAGGTCATTAGACTTTTTTTTTAATTATTAGGATTCCGCAGCTACAAACCAACAACGATAATAATCGACATTCATGCGAATGCAGTCGCGAGCATAAGCTAGTTAAAACATAATATTTTATCGAGACCCATTTGCTCCCTTGCCCATTATAGTAGGTAGCTGCACATTGCACAGATTTTTTCGAACAGCAAATATTTACGACCCACCATAAAATATAGGCTGCATTTTATTTAATTCCACACGAACGGAACTTCTGGTTAAATGTACACACCCTATGTTTTTTGGGATCAGTTACAATTATTTTGTTTCTTTGTCCTTTTTTAACGTAAAAAAAAAACAATATTTACTGAGTAAATATTGTTTTTTTTTAATTTTTTAATTTACTAAATCCCCAGGTCGACCAAAAAGTGTTATTGGATTTTTCTATGAAATTCTCAGTAGCAGCTCGGAGTTAGGATTTGTGCCCGGTTAATGGCAATAGACTCGCTCTCTGTTACATGGAACCTAAACGTACTGGCGAACTGTGGGTGTACATTGTTACACCTCTGCCTAACCCGTCGGGGAACACAGGCGTGATGGTATGTATTTACTAAGTTTTATGAACAAATTGTATTTTAAGTAACTAGCTGTTGCTCGCGACTTCGTTCGCTTTGTGATTATAAAACACAAACCACCCGCGACTTCGTTCGCATGGCTTATTTCACCCGTGTTAAGTTACGTCTTTGGTTACTGCTCCGCTCCCGTGGTTCGTAGCGTGATGTTATATAGCCGATTATACTCACAAACAACGAGGCTTTCTATGGGTAGAAGAACTTCAAAAGTAGTAGGGGAAATACTACCACCAGACCTAGCTCTGCCGCAAAGCGGCATAGCTGTGTTCCGGTTTGGAGGGTTTGGGTGCCCGTGTAATTACAGGCACATGAGACATTTCAACTTTATGTATGCGATGGAAGCTCATTTGCACGGTGTCTAGTTTTGCAGATATCTATAGGCAGCAGTGATCACTTAACATCAGGGGGGCCGTCGGCTTGTTTGCCATCCAATGACATTAAAAAAATAATTATGAACCTAGAATAATAGATTCTTGAGTTATAAGTAGAGAGTTATCGGAGAGACACACAAAGATATTAATCCCTTTGTTACTTAGAATTAATACGATATCCACTTAATATAAAACCCGCCCACGCGATCAAGAAAATCAAAATCAGCTCCCAGGGGTCATTACCCTTAAAGCCAGTGCTTGCCAGGGTGGCGGAATCGGTTCGTAAAAGTCACCGCGGCCCTGGAACGCAAAGGGCATTAGGAGAAACACGGATGGGTTTTAGTCAGTAAGAGTCTGACACTCCCTACCACTACGCTCAGAACGGAAGAAGTCATTTGATGATTTCCCATCCATATAATGCCCACCCCTCCACAGAATAAAGACGTGGTAATATAAAGGTTATTTTGAGCAGTAGACCTTATTGAAGACAAAGAGGTACGTAAACCAACAAAAAAAGGTAAAAGCCTTACTACAGTTCTCGTGTCAATGGCACATTAAGGGTTAACACGTATAACCCGCATTATTTTACTCGGCAAAAACATAAAATGAAAATGTTACTGCGGACTGAGGGCGGGGGCTATAAATCCGTGCGACTGTACAGTCGCAGCGACAAATCGTTGGTGGCGTTTACATATGAGCGATTATTAGATTGATATTCGTTTGTTATGGTTTCCTTGTGCTTGTATTAAAGGACTTCATTTTTGTTCAGGTTTTTGTTTGTTTCTGATAAACGTTTGCGTTTTGTTGTTATTATCTACTTGGGGTTATGAGTGCATGGTGGCAGGGGATGCTTTTGTAATTATTTATTTTGGGTCAATCTGCTAAGAATACACTTTTCCTGTCTTTTGTCAGAAATGTGGGTCAAACATGACCATGATACAGCACAAAATACGAATTTGTTCTATCGTTTTAAATTCATAATTTTATTTACAAAGCTTACTTTTATGAATGAATGAATGATTCATTTATTTGCTAATAATATATAAAATTTATGAATAATCGACAGAACCTATCCAAGTCAGCAAAACAAACCATAATCAGCCCTTTTTAAGACCCTTCAAGCCCCTCACCACGAAAAAAAAAGCAATTGTCATTAGTCCCCGCCAGCCGCCATCAAAAGGAACACCTTACTATCATTATTGCGTCATCAACGTATTACAATTCTGTTACCCTAACCCTTAACCACAACATAATAAACCTCGTCAAGTCTTCTCTTGGAGTAAACCATTACCCCTCTTCTGCCATTATTTACCGTTGCAATAATTATCAATTATCCCGGGGAGAACTGCCTCTGTTAATATTTAAGCAAAGTTTCTAATTTTGGATGCTTTGTGCTAGCATTTGCTGTGTTATGGGCAATGTCAATCGTAAATAGGTACCTAACAGGTTTTGTTAATGTTTTGTTCTGAATATTTTTTCTCTCTTCCTTTCTTTGGGCTCATAATGAGACATCCCATGGGCCACCTAAGTCCGCCATGTTTCACAAGTTTATTGGTTTCCGATTTTATTGTATTATACTATATTAGTTTTTGCCCGCCACTTGGTCCATGTGGGAGTCAAGTATACCATAAAACAAGTCCAATGATACTCAGCAATAGTATTCTATCAGTAAAAGATTTTTTTGTAATCGGACCAAGAGTTACAGAGAATACATACACATACATACCATCACACCTGTATTCCCCAGAGGGTTAGGCAGGGGTGTAACAATGTACACCCACAGTTCGCCGGTATGTTTAAGTCTCATGTAATAGGGGGCGAGCCTATTGCCATTAACCGGGCACAAATCCTAACTCCGAGCTGCTACTAAGAATTTCATAGAAAAACCCAATAACACTTTTTGCTCGACCTGGGACCACTAGGCTATAGAGGCTGTTAAAAACCACTTAAAAATATAGAAACATATTTTACCTCTTTTACCAAAATCGTACAATGGAATAAAGTGATTAAAGCAGTAGATATGACTGCAGAAAAACCGTCCTCGGTGAATTAAGCTTGAAGAAACCTGTATTTCATTAGTATTAGGTCGGATCACAGAGTACTCCACCAAGAACCAAGAGTATTTGGAAGAGTATGGGGTCCTACAAAAAAAAACAACATCTCTTTTCCCGTGGGTAGCTTTAGACATCTTTAAATGTTAAGTATAAAAATAAATAGACAGCAACATACTTCTAATGATTTTATTAAAAGCAATAATAATGGTGGATCCGCGTTTTGTGCGCGACTGCACATATTAACATCTCTCAGCTACTTACTTGCTTTGAATTTACGTGTTGGAGGCGTCAATCTTCTCTTTCGCAACAAATTTATTAAGTAGACCTAAATAGGCTTAATTTGTTGAAACTAAACAACGAGCTTTTACTTTGAAATAAATGTGTTCATCGTCATCTTCATTTATTTTAAAAAATACGGTGGAGAAGAACCTGCAACGTTATTTTTTATTTAGGTACCAGAAAAAAAAATATAAACTTCTCGATATCTTTTGTCGAGTTATGCGAACAGCAATGTCTGGATCAGCTGACTTTTTTGCGATTATAGATTTGGTTCCTTAGTAAAAGTTATTCACAATGATCCCTTTTGAAGTTTTTGGTAATCAAATCTAAGGTTGTATTGAAAAAAAATTAAGAAGACATAGGTTAAAAGAAATATTTGTAGTATTAATTTTAAAACTAAATAATTCTTTGTGTTTATTTAAACGCGCTAATCTCCGAAAATACCAGTCGGATTGGGAAAATTATTTTTGTATATTTATTTATTTACTAGCTGTTGCCCGCGGCTTCGCTCACGTCGACCTAAGTGTTACTTAACTAAATATGTATTGAATACTATGTTATCAAAATCTTCCAAGCAGGTCAAATGGTTGCTAAGGTGACTGCTAATAGTTACGACTGTAGGTTTAAAGAATTTATCTGTAGTCGCTTGAAGTCTGGATTTGCGCACGGCTGGTAATAGGCTTACGCCATACCTGGGGCTAAAACATAATTGGCGTAAGGAGAGTATATGTGGCTTTACTATCCCTTTAGATAATACTATGATGCGGTTTCAAAATTTACTTACTTTTCTTTCTCAAACCATTAAACAGCATCTTTAATAGGCACTGCTTTAACATTATACCTCACATTGTAGCTGCGATCTGTCTAGTATCAAGACCGAAGAAATGAATCTTATAATCAGAGCACCAGCCAACAAAATTTGAGCTTCGTGTTATAACCAAATTAATGTAAACTTTTTGGGAGAAAGTATGGACAAAAAACAGTAAGCATAAGACTTCTTAAAAGACTAAGCAAAGTTTTACCTCACAAATTATCCCTTATCTTTGGAACCGTAAACTACACAATCAATTTCCATTTAAAGAAAAATTTTAAGCATGTAGAACATCTTTTGTTTATAGTACCTACTCATAAGAAGAAATTCCGAATGCGATGCATAATTCATGATTGATGCTTGATTCAACTTGTATCTTGAAAACGTGAAGTCTGTGAGACATTCAACGTCAGAAGAACGACTGTTACGGAATTTTTCTATGGGTAAAATTGATTTTGGTACAGTTTCTGTAGTTGCTAATCTATTTCTGTTCTGCCATTTGAATATAAGTACACTTTTTGGTGGTGTGGCTCAAGACAGAAGTTAAAATTTTGGACAAAAAACGTTTGCACATAAATCGTTCAACACTTGTATGAAGTGTCGAAGTTGGGAGGTCCCTTTTTTAAGCATGAGATGTCGTCAAATGATTTTTTCCTTTCTGGTGGAAAGGAGTGTCAGACTGTTATTGGCTAAAACCCATCCGAGTTCCTTCCAATGTCCTTTGTGTTCCAGGGCCGCGGTGAGTCTTTCGAACAAATTCCGCAACTGTGCTAACATCTCTTTGAGGCGCGCGTGAAACACAGTACATCGTCGACTTGGGTCTGGTTCTGGTTGGACGGCGAGCCACACAACGGTAGCCGACCGCAAGCCCACTCCGACTGTGGTCTGGAATCGCACTACGACTCTCGACACCCGGGGCATCCCCTTCTGTTCTGGCGGCCGGGGTGAAAGGTTGACCTCTCCCTCATGCGTTTCGCCTCCTCCTTCGTTGGCATTACAACTTCGCAGAAGGAAGCGATTGCTTCCCATTCTCCCTCGCTCCGGACTATGGATGAACCAAGGCCGGACGCGAGAGGTCGCCGCCGCCAATCGCCTTTATGAGGACACGCTGATGTTCTGCCCAAGCAGGGGCATACCTCCACCGTACGCTCCTTTGTGATCCTACAGTGATAACACCAAGGCGTGTCCTAGCGCCGAAACCGAAACAGTTAGCTCCCGAAACGACTGTACCTGCGTCAGAGAATCCTTGTGGTGCGGCGATCCTACTATCGATATAAATTGGTAACTCTTTAAGTTTCTGAGGTGCTGTTTTTTATTCATGAAAAATATTCTTAGGGGTAGCTAGAATTTGTGGGCCAATCTGTCGAATTCTGTTCTATTCATTCTTCTTCAGTCGACGTATGCAAATTTTCAAAGTTATGTTAAGGTTATGCTTAAACCTATTTTATTATAATATTGAAATCATACCATCGAAAATAAAAACAATTGAATTAGGTACCAATTAAAATAATGACAAAAAGTAACAATCAATTGGGATCGAACTCACACAAAATATCTTACATGGCTTTCATTAAACACCGAAGCTATTCTCTAAACAAAGTAAATAGCGTAATAATAATAAAAAAATATAGCAATTCCCATACCATGTTATAATTGACTGCTTAACTCCTTGTGGCTAATGACGTCATGTTTTTTATTTCATAGGATAAAATATCTCCCACTGTCTTTCATAGGAACTGCCTTGTTAGCC
The DNA here is from genome assembly GCA_947462355.1 of Caradrina kadenii. Lineage (NCBI taxonomy): Eukaryota > Metazoa > Arthropoda > Insecta > Lepidoptera > Noctuidae > Caradrina > Caradrina kadenii. The sequence goes on along the minus strand of OX381684.1, from coordinate 11,785,646 downwards.
TAGTGGTCCTAAGCGCGACTGCTACGCTAGAGGTCTTGGGTTCGATTCCCAGGTCAAGCAAAGTGTTATTGGGTTTTTCTGTGAAATTCTCAGTAGCAGCTCGGAGTTAGGATTTGTGCCCGGTTAATGACAATAGGTTCCCCCCTGTTACATGAGATCTAAACATACCGGCGAACTGTGGGTGTACATTGTTACACCTCTGCCTAACCCATCGGGAAATACAGGCGTGATGGTATGTGTAATATGTAAGTAATCTGCAGTATTGTGTATATTTTATAGCAATCCAAAACATGTCCAAGAACAATAATGCTTACCTAACCTCATTATTTATTACAAATAGCGAAATAGCCTAACTATTAATTACAAAGCCCACCACCCAATGAGCAAAGCAGACTGTGTGAAGGAAGATATCCAGCACCTCATGACTACTTGAATTAGTGAGACTACCTACCTCCCGGTAGTGAACTTCAGTGATGTATCTGGAAGACTATTTAATTCAATAGAAAAAGATTTGAAATTGCCGTTCTGTTTTGCCATGATTGACTGTTTAGCTTCTTAAAGGTATAGCGTGATGATAATTATTTCAGCAGTTCAATCCTCAGCCATCTAAAGTATTGTTATATTTTGTTTCATCTTTTTTGAAACCCGTCGTAATCTGTATCATCATTGTTCATCCCCCAAAGTAGATAGCGCGATAATTTATAGCCTACGGCCAACTTTGGCCTATGTTGAATATATATCCAAAAATGGAACGGAATCTGTCCGGCAGTATTTGCGTGATGCTCTAACAAACAAACAGACAAACAGACTAAAATTTAGAATCGCTTCCCGACCCCGTAGCAATCACTTTTTTTTAAATATATTAAATGTACAGTTTTGACTTCGCTACGATTTTATTATAAGTATAAATAGACTATGTACAGACATTATTTTCTGCTTTAATATTAAAAGATTAAAAAAAATAAGTAAGCAAATCAATGTTATGGCAGAAGTTATGCATACTTTTATTTTATTATTGTTGGGAATCTACCTGTACGAAAAAAAATGTTTGAAAAATCACAAAAAGTAAAACTGTTTTTGAGGACCGAACTCACGATCAGCGATTTGCAAGGCGGTCATCAAACCATTAGACTATTTACTACTTCGCAAATAACTCTAAAATAGCCGTTCTAGTTTGCCATTATTGACTGCTTAACTCTTTGAAGGTATAGCGTGATGATAATTATTTTAGAAGTTCAATTTCGCAGCTATCTACAATATTCTTACATTATATGTCGTTATTTTCAATCCCGTTAGAATCTGTAGAAGAACTCGGACATAATGCAACATTGCTCATCCCCCAAAGCAAATAGCGTGATAATTTATAGCCTAAGTTTTAAGTGGAGCTTACCGCAATACATTAGTGAAAACCGCATTCAAATCGGTAAAGCCACGGCTGAGATTAGCGTGTTCAAACGCACAGACAAACAGACAAACAGACAAACAGACAAACAGACAAAAATTCTAAAAACCATATTTTCGGCATTAGAATCATTACCCGACCTCGTAGCAATTACTTTTTTTCAAAAATATTAAATGTACAGTTTTGACTTCGCTACGATTTTATTATATGTATATAGATTGTTGGGAATCTACCTGTACGAAAAAAAATGTTTGAAAAATCACAAAAAGTAAAACTGTTTTTGAGGACCGAACTCACGATCAGCGATTTGCAAGGCGGTCATCAAACCATTAGACTATTTACTACTTCGCAAATAACTCTAAAATAGCCGTTCTAGTTTGCCATTATTGACTGCTTAACTCTTTGAAGGTATAGCGTGATGATAATTATTTTAGAAGTTCAATTTCGCAGCTATCTACAATATTCTTACATTATATGTCGTTATTTTCAATCCCGTTAGAATCTGTAGAAGAACTCGGACATAATGCAACATTGCTCATCCCCCAAAGCAAATAGCGTGATAATTTATAGCCTAAGTTTTAAGTGGAGCTTACCGCAATACATTAGTGAAAACCGCATTCAAATCGGTAAAGCCACGGCTGAGATTAGCGTGTTCAAACGCACAGACAAACAGACAAACAGACAAACAGACAAAAATTCTAAAAACCATATTTTCGGCATTAGAATCATTACCCGACCTCGTAGCAATTACTTTTTTTCAAAAATATTAAATGTACAGTTTTGACTTCGCTACGATTTTATTATATGTATATAGATTGTTGGGAATCTACCTGTACGAAAAAAAATGTTTGAAAAATCACAAAAAGTAAAACTGTTTTTGAGGACCGAACTCACGATCAGCGATTTGCAAGGCGGTCATCAAACCATTAGACTATTTACTACTTCGCAAATAACTCTAAAATAGCCGTTCTAGTTTGCCATTATTGACTGCTTAACTCTTTGAAGGTATAGCGTGATGATAATTATTTTAGAAGTTCAATTTCGCAGCTATCTACAATATTCTTACATTATATGTCGTTATTTTCAATCCCGTTAGAATCTGTAGAAGAACTCGGACATAATGCAACATTGCTCATCCCCCAAAGCAAATAGCGTGATAATTTATAGCCTAAGTTTTAAGTGGAGCTTACCGCAATACATTAGTGAAAACCGCATTCAAATCGGTAAAGCCACGGCTGAGATTAGCGTGTTCAAACGCACAGACAAACAGACAAACAGACAAACAGACAAACAGACAAACAGACAAAAATTCTAAAAACCATATTTTCGGCATTAGAATCATTACCCGACCTCGTAGCAATTACTTTTTTTCAAAAATATTAAATGTACAGTTTTGACTTCGCTACGATTTTATTATATGTATAGATTAAAACTTTTAATAATACACTGTACAAAGGCGGACTTAATGCCTTTCGCATTTAGCCACATTCATGAGGCATAGTAAAGGCATAATCACGCTGTGACTTACGGGAGCGAAGCACTAACAGAAGACGAAACTGTTTATGTTCCACGCGCGCCTCAAAGAGATGTCAGCAATTATTGAAGGGGTCGGTCAGGGCCGATGCCCGCCGAGGCTGCGGGTTGCTCGTAACAGATACCGCGCCCCCGGAACGCAAAGGGCACAAGAAGGAACATGAGTGGATTTTAGTTAGTAAAAGTCTGACACTCCGTCCCGCTCTGCCCAGGGCGGAGGAAATCATTTGATGATTTTCCATCCTGACCAACAAAAAAGGTTTTAGCTAAAGAAGCTAGTGATAACAATAAATATGTTCAAAATAGGGCTTGGTTTTACACAAGAGCGGAGTTCGTCGTCCATTTTTCTCCATACGAAACTACCATTTAAAAGCACATTATTATAGCTGCTCTGTTTACACGGACACTCACTATACGAGCCATACAAAAGTAACATAAAATAAAGTCAATACATACAATATACCCACGTATGTATATAATGACGTATATTTTACGGGCCATAAGGCGTAAGGTCCTTATTTGAATAACACAGCGCAATTTGTATTCGCACGCAACAAACATGTAATTGTTTGCGATAATGTGTTATTTATTTGCAGAAGGCTTTTATGTATTGTATGTTTTTGTTTATATCGTTTTGGGTTAGTAATTAAGATTGTTAATTTCCGTGACTTTAGTGCTGAAGAAATGGCTTATAAAATGGGTTTGTAAGTTCCGAGTATTAGGGCTCTTTGTATTTTTTTCTGGGCAGTATTTTTTTGGGATTCCCTCAAAGTCAAAGTCAAATCTGACTTTCACTTTGTCATTTATTTTAATCAGACCTTATTGGTCTGATTAAAATAAATGACAAAGTCAATGTTGGTGTAATAATGGTTCGGTACATAAAGCACGTAAAGCCGTTGGTCCCGGCTGTCATTCGTAGATTTTTAATAGTCGTTACGTATAGTCAGAAGAAAGGAAGTTTGACAACCAGTCTAACCAAGAGGTATCGTGTAGCCCAGTAACTGGGTTGTGGATGTCGGATAGACAGTCGCTCCATGTTAAACACTGATATTCAGCTGCATCCGGTTAGACTGGAATCTGACCCCAACATAGTTGGGAAAAGGCTAAGAAGATGATGATGACATAAGATGAGATGTCATACTCGTATAATACTTAAATTGATGTAATGAAATACTTAAATGGAGCCAGTACTTGAACGTCATGTAAAGAATAAAAAATAATTCAATCTAGTTGCCTCTACCAAAAGGAAAAGGATTAATAGCTCAATCCTTACCATAAATTTGCCGGCACGGTTGGCGCAGTGGCTGAGCGATCGGCTGCTGCGCTGCGTGTCGCGGGTTCGATTCCCGCACGGAACAAATATATGTATGACCTACAGATAGTTGTAAACCTCAATTTCACTTCACCATAATTCATCGAGGTTCGTATTTTCAGAATAGCACTGCAGTGCATCATTGTACCTCCACGATGCACTTACGTGTACGCAAACAAACAAACATCCATAATGAAAAACAATTTATTAAGGAATATTTATATTTAATCGCTTGGGTTCGATTCCCAGGTTGAGCAAAGTGTTATTGGGGCTTGCTATGAAATTCTTAGTAGCAGCTCTGGGTTAGGATTTGTGCCCGGTTAATGGCAATAGGCTCGCCCCCTATTACATGAGACCTACACATACAGGCGCACTGTGGGTGTACATTTGTACACCTCTGCCCAATCCTTCGGAGAGGCATGATGCTTCCAAAAAGCTTCAAAAGTAATTAATTTCAACTTTGATATAAAAAATCGTAACAATATTTTTCTTAACTCCACACAAAGCAAATCCACCACAGCCCTTAAAATTTGCGTTGAAATTCAAGCGCATTATCCTAATCCTTGCCTTAATGTAATTACGAACAATAATCTGTTAATATATGCGTTGAAGTCTCGTAGGTCATCGTTACATGAACAGATTCTGTTTCTAATCTTATTATGTTAAATTTTAGGGTCCTGGGAAAAGAATAATGTATTTGTGTAGAAAGGAGACTTTTCTATACTGAGGCTAACGCTGCTAGTAAATGCCTACTCGCCCCTTTAGGCTGTTGATGGCTAATTATCCAATACTGCTCCGCTCCCATGTGTCGTAGCGTAATGTCATACTATTATGTTATATTCCTCATCAATCTGGTTAACATAAAAAAATTGGCCAATCCGGCTAGTAGTTCCAGAGATTTAAAGCACGTTTAATAAATTACAAAATTAAAAATTTTAAGTAACTTCCGACAGAAAAAAAAAATCACTACCGTAGCTAACGAAAGAGCTAACTTTGAAACCGCTGAACCGATTTCAATCAAACAGACTTTTAAAACAAAAACCTTTTTAACCTATAAAACACAAAAAACAAACTCAAATTCGGTTCTTACGTTAGGGAGCTACGATTTTAAAGATTTGTTTTAAACTACTCCTACGGGTGAGTTTAGGGTTCTGTTGAATTCTATGCTTAGGTTTGCAGTGTTACTGGGGTTTTGCATCAGGATTTGCTTAACAGCAGGACTAACTTTCTCGTGCGTCAGAAAGTACGTAAAGATGTTGGTCATCTGCCATCCCATCGAACTATGACTAAGAGAACAGCCACTGTACCTTTTTTTTTTTTTTTTGGTGGGTGGGAAATCATCAAATAACTTCTCCCACCCTGGGCGGGGCGGGAGGGAGTGTCAGACTTTTACTGACTAAAACCCACCCATGTTCCTTCTTGTGCCCTTTGCGTTCCGGGGGCGCGGTATCTCTTGCGAACAACCCGCAGCCCCGGCAGGCATCGGCCCTCAGTGGCCCCTTCCTTTTGCTGACATCTCATTGAGGCGCGCGTGGAACACGAACGCGCCGTCGACACGGCCTGTCGTTATGCAACGTAAGGACGGTGAGCTACCCATTGCTCACCGTCCACAGGCCAGTATCTACGGTGGCCGGGAGTCGTCTCGCGGCTCCCGACGTCCGGAGCGTCTACCGCGGCGGCTGGGACGGGAGAACCGCTGTCTCAACCGTCCCGCCGCCTCCTTCTCAAGCATTACTGCCTCGCAGAAGGAGCCACTGTACCTGTGTTTACGCAAACACTTGTGTACTCCAATATCTCCTACGTAGTTGGCTAGTCTTCTTTGAAATTGAGATTATATTATAGACAAAATGGTAACTATAACAGCGACTTTAAACAGAAGTATCGCTTCTACTAATTATTCTTATAGCCCCAACCTTTTTTTTACGTATAATTAAGTATTTTACAGGCAATGTTTTGAGTACCGTGCGCACTTTATTAAGAGCTACCTATTTATAAATGTCTCTAAGCGTTATAGCTTTAAATGCTTGTTTAGGAGATAAAATTAATTTGAAAGGTTCGTGTAAATCTTTTTTGGGTGCTTTATTAGTTTGTGTATGTAAACGTTTTTAAGCTATACTTCTACTAGCTTCGCGACTTCGTTCGCGTAATTATGTTGGTTATATTTAAAATGCAATTATGATTCGAAAGACACGTGGGGCCATCTATTATCATAAGAACGTTTTTTTCGGGAGCAAAGTACCTAACCTACCCTATGCCTGTTTCTGTACACCTGACAACGTATATGCAAAATTTCAGGATGAACGGTTCAGTGGTTTAGGCATGAAATCGTAACAAACAAACTAACTTACTTTCGCGTTTATGTTTTTTATTTAGGATAATAAAACTGAAGAGCTTTTTTATTTATTTGTTTAAACGCGCTAAGATTAGCGCGATTAATTTCATCTATCTGACTGGTACTTCTACAGATGTAGAAGTACCAGTCAGATAGATGAAATTAGACATACCATCACGCCCGTATTCCCCGAAGGGTTAAGCAGAGGTGCAACAATGTACACCCACAGTTCGCCGGTATGTTTTAGGTCCCATGTAATAGGGGGCGAGCCTATTGCCATTAACCGGGCACAAATCCTAACTCCGAGCTGCTACTGAGAATTTCATAGAAAAACCCAATAACACTTTTTGCTCGACCTGGGAATCGAACCCAACACCTGTAGCGTAGCAGTCGCGCTTAGGACCACTAGGCCAACGAGGCAATGACTCTGAAAATATTCGGACAGAAGCTAGTTACTGCTAGTATTTAATAGACGTAATGATGGACAACGCGTTCCGCTCTAAAACACAGGACAGTGAGGTAACCTAAACTCATTTTTTGGTATAGTTTTTCTAAAAAGCAAAACAATGAAAAGAAGTGAGATTCCATGTGATTGAAAATAAATCATCATCTTTGCACAAAAATACACTAACACATCAAAAATTCAAATAACACTAACAATACATTAGATAGATAGAATGGGTGTTACAGATTGAACATTAAGATGCTGAAAGAGGACATCGGTACACAATCAGTAACTATTGATTTTCTACATAAATTTAGACACCCACATAGATTCAAGTTTTCAGATATAAAAAAAACTTTTTTACAAAAGACACAACCACTTTCAAAAACTAAAAAGTGAAAAAAAAAATACATTAGCTTTAGAAGTCAACGAGCTCAGGGGAGAAGTCTTTGATGATTTCCCATCCGGAACAAGAAACCAAAAAGCTTTGGAAGTCGGCGGCTTTGGTTCTGTTTGTTGTTTTGTATTGCCACCGACTTACTAACTACTGAATCAATTTTGGTAAAAAAATATACGGGACCACTTTCGAAGTATGACCTATTAATCAAAAAGAATCATCAAAATCGATTCATTATTGGCGGAGTTATCGCGTAACACACATACAAAAAAAAAACATTCAGATGAATTGACAACCGGTTTTGAAGTCGGTTAAAAAAAACATCCATCATGACCAACTTCCGAACTCCGGGCTGCTACTGAGAAATTTCTAGTAAAAAAGCTAATAATTTTGCCCATCCTAAGAATCTAACCCCATAGTGAGCAGTCCTGCTTGTTACTACGGGCTAGCCAAATAGTAGGCACAAAGCTAAATATAGTACCTCTCGTGTCCTCTATAACCTAACAACTAGGCTATTGGGATAGCTAAAAATAGATAACGATGCCTAAAGGATGATTTCCACCGAACGGTTCGCATCGCATCGGATTGGAACGGATTTCACTATCTTTAAACGATATTAAATCATGTACATTGTATTTAAAGTCTATATCACCAAGCTGCGCACAGCGGGTTCACCGCGGGCATCTTCCGTGACACGCGATCGTAGCCGATTGTATGCTGCGGCGCACTATCGGCTCTGTTCGCCTGTCGTCGTATCCGATCGGATCCTTTCGGTTGACATCAACCATTTTCAAAAATTAGAACACGTCAATACGGTAGGAATGAAACTATTTGGCTTTTTTTTTTTTTTGTTGGGTGGGAAATTATCAAATAACTTCTCCCGCCCTGGGCGGGGAGGGAGTGTCAGACTTTTACTGACTAAAACCCACCCATGTTCCTTCTTGTGCCCTTTGTGTTCCAGGGGCGCGGTATCTCTTACGAACAACCCGCAGCCCCGGCAGGCATCGGCCCTCAGTGGCCCCTTCCTTTTGCTGACATCTCTTTGAGGCGCGCGTGGAACACGAACGCGCCGTCGACACGGCCTGTCGTTATGCAACGTTAGGACGGTGAGCTACCCATTGCTCACCGTCCACAGGCCCGTATCTACGGTGGCCGGGAGTCGTCTCGCGGCTCCCGACGTCCGGAGCGTTTACCGCGGCGACTGGGAAGGGAGAACCGCTGTCTCAACCGTCCCGCCGCCTCCTTCTCTAGCATTACTGCCTCACAGAAGGAGGCGACTGCATCCCATTCCCTCTCGCTCCGGACCATGGCTTGCACCAGGGCCGGACGCGAGAGTTCGCCGCCGCCGATGGCCGCCACGAGGACTCGGCGATGCTCCGCCCAAGCGGGGCATACCGCCACGGTGTACTCCACCGTGTCCTCGGGGCGATCCATACAATGGTGACACCCGGACATTTCCTCCCGCCCGATGAGGTGCAGGAACCTCCCGAAACACTCGTGTCCGGTGAGGACCTGCGTCAGGCGGTAGGTGAGGGCGCCGTGGCGCCTCTCCAGCCACTCCTCAAAGAGGGGACTTACAGCCTCTATTAAGGCGAGCCCAGCACGAGGTTGCGACAGTCGCTGTATCCATACCGCCATGAGATCGAGCCGGAGGTCGGCCCGCCGACCGGCAATTTGCCGCGGTGGCGGACTCTCCCCCCGGCCTAGTACCTCCACGCGCCACTCGTACAGGCGCGCGAGGACCAGCGCCTCCAGATCCCATGGCGGCAAAACTATTTGGCTAAAGTATATTTTTAATATCTGAGGTTAAATTTACAGTTTCATACGTAAAGCATACAAATAATGTGCTTTCGGTACATGTACATGAAGTACACTATTTTCAAGGTTGATGTATAAAGCCGTTAAAGCAGTCTCTGAGATTAGAAAAACACACGCTAGGCGCAGAAAAAGATACGTTCGCAAACAAAGCGGTACGGAGCCAATCGTATGCGTCGAGATTCTGCCGGACGTGATCGGCTGTCATCGCATCCATTCGTATCCTTTCCGATCCGATGCGATGCGAGTTTGGTGGATCTCATCCTTAACATGAGCAATACCTAATGCTGAGCTGTTAAACACCTCACCCCAATATTCCCTCCCAGTTCTGTCTCCTTAATATTTAATTCAAGTGCAATAATGCAAGTAGATACGATTACCGTATACCGCGAGGAATAAGCGAGGTAAAGGTGCGTAAAATATACAAGAAAACAGGTAAACATTTCTTGTGATGGCAGAGAGCCAATATTTACGAAGCTAACACGATCCTGACGGAAATAGTGTCGAATATGAACCGTTCACCCGCCATTTTGTTTGCACACGATATAAAAACTAGGCGCTGCGGTTTCTTTGACTATATTTTTGTGTATTTTTCTAATATTTGAGGGGAAACCTTGGATTCTGGTGTCTGGTTATTAGATTTCGTATTTGGCGTAGCACTTTGTACGGGCGATAAAAGTTTTTTCAATCTTTTGAAGGCATCTGGAAAAAAATTGTTTGTACAGTCAGCGATAAAATTTGATTAGCATATTTAGTTTTAATGAACTATTTTAAGTAATAGCTAAAAGTGTATTTTATCTTTATTTTTCGCCCTTTTTGAATTACCTGTGATATTAAAACTCTAGATGCAGCCCGCTCTCAAGTGGTCCTTTTGGAAATCTATGCAGGAGGCATATGTCAATCCATGGACGTCCTACGGCTGATATGATGTTGATGCTCAATAAAAAGATATAACATTTTAAATGAAAATGGACTTTTGTTGCTGACCGTACTATAAAGTTCACCGTATTTGCAAAATCAAGAAGCTTGGTTAGGTATTTAGTTATTAAACTTGTCAAGTACATAAAATAGAATAAATAGAAATATATTTTACATCAAAAAGTTTAAGTGCTTACTAAGCGAAGACCTTTGATAACTATTATGATTATCAAAATGTGAAAAGTTATTAAAAAAAAAGTAATAAAGTAGACTGTTCTGCCAAAGGGCGCTGAGAAAAAGCTCTTTTAATGACTAAATATCATAATTTGAAAACTTAGATTGTATTTAATTAAACTTAGATTTTTTTACTGTAGGAACTGAGAAGGCCTTTTCTTCTATTCAAATTGTATAAAATTTAAGGGTCTGTTTGTTTCACATACATAAACTCACGCCTTATCCCACGGGGTTACGCAGAAACTAAAGAACGCCACCTGCTACGATCCTTACATACTACAATCACGGTCATACAAGCACGCCGGCTACGAAAACTACGCACCCAACCTTTCTGAAGATTATCACCTATAAGGTCAGTATAGTTCAAAGTCACACCACACATACTTCGCAAGGAACGCATCTCCGCAGCATTAATCCTACTTTCATGCCTCGTTTGCCATATTCACATTCACTTCCATACATAAATGTAGGCCACACGCTATTGTGCACAGCCAGTCGAGCCTCCGTCTGTTTGTTGTAACATCACAACAACGGTAGTCAGGAACGGCTGGGCCAATTTTGACGCAACATTCACTGGCAGATAGCAAATGGCGTAAGGAATAGCTTACGCTACTTTTATAAAAAAAAAGAATGAAGGCCCCAAAAAATACATAGCGGATAATCGACAATCAAAAGCGGTGTAAGTTATGTAATTCAAAATTTAAGTAGTTAGTATATATTTTGGTATTTCAAAAATGCTATGAAAAAGAATACATAACATACCATCACGCCTGTATTCCCCGGAGGGTTAGGCAGAGGTGTATCAATGTACACCCACAGTTCGCCGGTATGTTTTAGGTCTCATGTAATAGGGGGCGAGCCTATTGCCATTAACCGGGCACAAATCCTAACTCCGAGCTGCTACTGAGAATTTCATAGAAAAACCCAATAACACTTTTTGCTTGACCTGGGAATCGAATCCAAGACCTCTAGCGTATCAGTCGCACTTAACACCACTAGGCTACCGAGGCAGTTAGAAAAAAGAATACATGAATAATAATATAGTTTTAGAAGTCAATTTTAGTAGTAATTCTCTTTGTGAAAGAGCTCGTCCGTGGACGTACTTTCGATTTCTGCCGCAAAGAAGCGTTACTGTGTTTAGGTCTGAAGGGTATAAGTGCCGGTGTAATTACAGGCACATGAGACATTTCAACTTTGCCTCTGGGATGGCTATGCATTTGCAACACCTCTGGTATTGTAGACGTCCATAGACAGCGGTGACCACTTAACATCAGGTGGGCCGTTGGCTTATTTGGCATCCAATGATATTAAAAAAATAAATGATGTCTACAAGTCAATACAAAATTAATTTAGCCATATTTAATTAATAAGTAATTATACTCGATGAAATTTTATAGATAAGAGAAGGCAACTATTTCTGTGTTAACCATTAAATTACTTTATTTCAAAATAAAATATAATTGAAAATTGAGAGGATCGGAAATTGACTACCCGCGAGCCTAAATATTAATCCTATTTACAAAATTATAATTTGTCCTCAAGTTTAATTATATATACCTAGATCAAAACATGACTAGACTACTTTTTTATCTACAGTCTTCTACAGCCCCTTACAGAAGGGCGTCGGGAGTCGCAGGGCGATTCTCGGCCAACGTAGACGCGGGCCTGCAGACGGCAAGCGTGTGTGGCTCAGAACACATCAGAACCAGCCCCGGGTCGACGGCACGTTGTGTTCCACGAACACTACAAAAAGGTGTCAGCATTGTAGACGGGGCCACTAAGGCCAGTGCCTGCCAGGGTTGCACAATTTGTTCGAAGGAGTCACGGCGGCCTTGGAACACAGTCGGATTTTAGTCAGTTAAATTCTAACACTCCCGTCCGCCTGGAGCGGAAGAAGTTATTTGATGATTTCTTATACAAACAGAAAAGGTTATAGTCCCTTTAAAACCTCCCCAAAAGAACATTAGCAGGTACATTATAACTTATCCATGTCAATTAAAGACCCCACCACACGGTTCTATTGCCTCAATACTTTTTCATACAAAATAGCTCCTAATGCTTCATTTCCTATTCCGTTCCTTATAATGGTTCTTTGGGCAATTAAAAGAGAAAATGGCGGCCAATTACTAACATGATTCTGCATTCGTGAATCAGCATTTGTATGTGACTTCATTGTGGAAAAGAATTTGGGGTTCGCATATGAATGTGGATTGGAGAGTTAAAGTTTTACTGGAAGTGAGAGTGTTTATTTTTTATTTTTTTTAAGTCGTCTGAAATAATAACGTAATGTGTGTCTCTCGTATGTACTAAAGTCATAATATTAAAAAAGTTTTCTTAAAAAACTTAGGCTTAATTCAGTTAGTGGATATTTAAGCCCAAAATATTGGAAATAAATAGACCTAAACTTGCCTATACTATAAATGCGAAAGTTTGGATGGGTGGGTGCTGCTGTTTACTACTTAATCACGCCAGATCGGCTGAACAAATTTGGATGAAAGTTGGCGCAGATTTATTTTATAGTTTAAAATAGAGCATAGGCTACTTTTTACCCTGGAACAAAGTACAGTTCTCGTAGTATATCATACCAAATTTGACGCGGACGAAGTGGCGGGCATAAGCTAGTTTCCCATATTTTGGACTTGAAAATACACTAACTGAATTAAGTCTAAGTTTTCCAAAGAAAACTTTTTTTACTTTAGTACATAATTATTGTATTTTTTACAACACCTGCTATCATGAATACCTATAATAGTGTCCTAAAAACGAAAACTTTTTAAACAGCCACTTCCATAAACATTGGATGAGTAATCGCTCCGCTATTCCATATTGAATATAGTTAGCGTGTAAAACGTTGGAAACAGCCTGTTTTCCGCTTAATGTATTGTTCTCACGACACAAGCCCGGCTTTCCCGTAAGTCGTGACTCACAACTATGGAAGCCGGTAGCCCTTGAGCTTCGCCAAAGTTTTTAACATCTACTTAATTAGATGGTAGTATAGTAAATTGTTTTTATAAGGTCAATAAGGTATATTTATGGACTGAGATCCTTTTGCTGCGAGAACTACGTCATTTTAATATGGCTGAAATTTTGAGAATAGGTAGAGAAATTTGTAGTAAAGAATAAATACGTATATAATTATGTACAGTCGACAAAACTATTAGGTATACTGGCAGCTACTTGCAATTACTTTTAAACAACTGAGCAGTCAACTCTTTTACATCACTCCCTTGAGTGTGTCATAAGCTTATTACGCATACAATAGAAACGAATGTTGGTAGTGTAGTAGAAAGACGAAGAATTTACCTGTATACCTAATAGTTTTGTCGACAGTACATACTGGTGGGCCTGTTATTGGAGACTGTGTAAGGTCGTGGCTGGTAATAATGTGTTATACTTAAGACCTACTGTATGCAGGAGCTCTAGACAAACCTTAATAAATAAATACTAAAATATTAATAGTTTCAGTGTTGGGCTAGGCATCATTTACTTTCACCGCGGTGGGTTTAGCCGGTAAGAGTCCGGCAGGCCCTTTCGTCACCCCCATGACGGAAGAAGTCCATGAGGATTTCCAACGCTCCCCAAAAAAAAAGGCATCATTTACTTATTTACATTCAACTGTGACAGCGGATTTAAGACATTTTTAATATTATTTTTACCGCGTAGGCTTTATTTAAGCTATAGGTACATATATATTTGTATTGTATTTATTTTTAGACAACCTTGCCGATCTACGAATTTCTCTTGTATCGTGGCTGCGTTTACAAACTATACATTTACATAACTACACAAACATTCAGACCCGAAACAACTATTTGTAAGGCAAATATTTGTTCCAGAGACACGACATGCAACGCAGCAGACAATCGCTCAGTCGCTGCGCCAATCGTGTCGTCACTGTCAATTGTCAAATGTTTTGTAATTAGGCCGTAGACACCATCAGCCTCTCCGCTCACGAACGACTTTTTGTCTGATTTTTGGACCGATTTTTTTGTTCGGTGAAAACGGAACATATTGAATTCTAATATACCAGTGCACACGGCCGACAAAAAGTTGATCCTACTAAACTATGGATTTATTGAATCGGAACAAAATGTCGGTCGTTAGCGAAGAGACTCAAAAAATGATACCAAGACACAACTTCTCTAAAAAACACTTTAGTTTATTCCTGAAAAACCTGTTCCTTTTTAATTTATTATAAAATTTAGATCGATAAATAGTGAATTCGGTTGGCAAATAAGTGACGTCACAGTATAGTATTGTCATACAAAGTCTATGGGGGAATCGCATTTTGACAGCTCATAAAAATAATGTTAACTAGTTAGTGGAACTATCCAATTGAGTGTAATTTTTTATAGGGTTTCTTCTTATATTTAACTATATACTACTCAATCTATTTTCAAAATTACAGCCATGCCTAAATGACGTAAGTCTAGCGACCCCGGGTTCTCGGACTATAATGTTGTTGTGTTATTTTTATGTTTGCTAGAGAATTTTATAGCATTATTTTATTATTTCGTTTTCTTGATTTGAGGAGTGCTGTTGGCGTGGTATTGTAATAATATAAGAAGTTTAGGGTGTAAAAGTGCAATATTGGTATAATTAACTATCTACGTCTAATGTTAATTACTTATGTAACGCGGCATTATTCCTCACTGAACTGCTGGAACTGCGTCGGTAGCCTAGTGGTCCTGAGTGCGACTGCTACACTAGAGGTCTTGGGTTCGATTCCCAGGTTGAGCAAAGTGTTATTGGGTTTTTCTAAGAAATTCTCAGTAGCAGCTCGGAGTTAGGATTTGTGCCCAGTGAATGGCAATAGGCTCGCCCCCTATTACATCGGACCTAAACATACCGGCGAACTGTGGGTGTACATTGGTACACCTCTGCCTAACCCTTCGAGGAATACAGGCGTGACGGTATGTGTAAGTACGCGGCATTATTTGAACGCGCAACTTGTGCTCGAACCTGTCGGTAAGCGCGGGTAGTCGCGAGCGTACCCCGTACCCCCGCCACCGACAGTGGACGCTTAGCTAATTTTGTTTTCACCGTTTTTTCTACCTCTTTGTAATATCATTGTGTTTGTTTACGTTGGATTATACAGGGTTATTTGTAAAACATAGACAACCTCTCAGGACCATGTTACTAACATCATAATCAACAACTTTAGTTCTGTGACATTTAAAAATTTATCATACTTTTTTTTAATCAGATTTTCATAGAAAAATAAAAACATTTAAATTGAACGCTCTAAATGTTACGAAGTCTATGCGAAGCAAACGAAAGCGATAGTAAAATAGCGAGGGGAGCGGGGTTAGGGCGGCGGGGGTGTTTGTATTTGACCTATTAACAATTTTACGGAAATCCTTCAGTCGGTCATTCGCTTCGATGCGCTTGCGTTGCTTGATTCTGTAAAAAAATATAGAACAAAAGTTGTTGTTTATGGTGATAGTAATACAGTCCTGCAAGGTTGTCATTGTTTTACAAATAAACCTGTATACTCTTTACTGTTAATCGTGTGTCGAATCATTGAAGAAGCTGAGAGAAATAACCCTTCCTACACTTAAAATAATAGAACCGCTCCTACATGCAAACGGCTCGGCCAAAATCACCTCGAAAAATCCAACCGTCTTAAGATAATACTGTATTAAAATACAACCAACAATCGTCCGTGTGCAGTCCAACAAACGGACTTCACCTACTGCTGGGATTCTGTTTGTTTGGACCAATCTTCAAACTCCTGTGCCATCTAGAGCTCGGAAAGGTCACTCAGGGCCGATGCCTGTCACGGCTGTGGGTCCGAAAGAGATACCGTGCCCCCGGAAAGCAAAGGGCACAAGAAAGAACGTGGATGGGTTTTAGTCAGTAAAAGTCTGACACTCCCTCCCGCCCCGCCTAGGGCGGGGGAAGTCCTTGATGAATTCCCATCCGAAAAAAAAGCCATCTAGGGTCTACCCGCGATGGTAATAACTTCGTCTGCTCATCTTGTTTTTAGAAGTTCAAAATTTCTTCCTGTTCTTGGATATCTACATAGCAGTACTACAGACCGATAAAATATGATGATGATTAGTGAACGTTTTACTACTACTACGTACCCACACCCAAAATACCAAGCAAAGTGGCCTTGCCATTTTCACCCGAAAACTTGAAAATAAATTCTCTTCACATACATCATGCTATATAAATTCCAAACTAGCGTGAATGGCTGTCTCAGCCTTGTATATTTCAGTAATTGGCTGGCAAACAAAAATAATATCCTCAATAAATCTTTTAGAGACCAATCATTCTAACTTGACCTCTATTACCGAAGCGCTATAAAACAGTCCATCACATTTTTCTTTGGCAAAAAAATAAATGTAGTAGCTACATGCATACATTATGATGTATATCTACATCAACGCTGACAAATGTATGGAATAAATCAAAGGAGCGCGCCGAGAGTCGTTTCATGCGACATGAGGCATAGGTCATGAAACAAGATAGGCAGAGGGTTCACTCCATAGAGGACCACCCACCTGAATGGAGACTAGCCAAGTCCGTAATTGATTTTATTATATCACCGCATACTTGCTAGTCTTGTACGTAAACACAACTGCACTCCCTCTTTCTCAACTCTCATAGCACGACGGAACAGCAATTCGACACGAGCGGGAAAAGGTCAGGCGTTGGACCAATAGCTTTACATGCTTTCCGAGAAACGGGGACATATAATAGATGAAAAGATGTTCATTCAGTCGGCATTTTTTTTTTTGTGGGGTGGGAAATCATCAAATAACTTCTCCCGCCCTGTGCGGGGCGGGAGGGTGTGTCAGACTTTTACTGACTAAAACCCACCCGTGTTCCTTCTTGTGCCCTTTGCGTTTCGGGGGCGCGGTATCTCTTACGAACAACCCGCAGCCCCGGCAGGCATCGGCCCTCAGTGGCTCCTTCCTTTTGCTGACATCTCTTTGAGGCGCGCGTGAAACACGAACGCGCCATCGACACGGCCTGTCGTTATGCAACGTAAGGACGGTGAGCTACCCATTGCTCACCGTCCACAGGCCTGTATCTACGGTGGCCGGGAGTCGTCTCGCGATTCAGTAGGTATGCGACTTCGGTCTTCATGAATGATTACAGCATTTCTTGTTGCACACATTTTCCTCTTTTTTTAGTACTTTGATTTTGTTATTTATTGTTCGTTAACCAATGGAACTTCTGTTTATAATTTTATATAATTTCTTTCATATTTTTATCGGCTAATGTTTTAATAGTATGTTTTAGTCATGAAGGTCTTTATGAAGCGTGTGTGATGTATTCTGGTGATGTGATATATTGATAAGGCGTGTCCTAAATACATAATTACGTGTGTCGTCGGCCTAATAGCCATCACTTGTTTTGTTGAAGAAAAAAAGGTTTTTGTTATTTTTTTTTTATGATGGACGACGAATATTAATTTTTCAACATGGTGTTTTATGTGGTGACAATGTAGTTTGTTTTTGTCGTACCTACACTAAAATGTTTATAATGGGACCTTACATAGGTTTCCTTTTACAGGTGCTTTCGAATAGTCTAATAACATGTTAAGAATTTATTATTATTAAATATATGGCGTAAGCCCATTACCAAACGGGCACAAATCCAGACTCCGGGTGTCTACAGACAAATTCCTAAAACCCACAGTCGTAACTATTAGCAGTCACCTTAGCACCCTTGCACCGTGCACTTTTGCTAGATTCTGAAAACATAGTATCCAATACTTAATTAGTTAAATAACACTTAGGTCGACGTGAGCGAAGCCGCGAGCAACAGCTAGTTGTTAAATATTTACAACCTTAAAATTAGATTAAATAAAACCCTACTTTTTATTTTATTTTTTTAACTTTTTCGGTCAAAATCAAAAAAAACCTACTGAAATTCCTACAGGTTATATTTTGTTGGTAAAAGGTTCGGTTTTGCTAAACTTGGTCAAACAGATAGACAATAAACAAACAGACATAAAATAAAAACAATATCGTGTGCCCACACGATATTGTTTTTATTTTATATAAATTTGACCTGACCTTATTGTTGGGGTTCTTCAGAAAGGTCGTGTGCGCAGTACTCGTAACCGGCGCGCTTGTATGAACAGATGTATGAACGTGGTCGAGGCGAAAGAAGTATGTAAGGATCGTAGCAGGTGGCGTTCTGTGGTTTCTGCCTACCCCCATGGGAAAAAGGCGTGAGTTTATGTACGTATGTATGTATAAATTTCAATTTATTTTATATAAATGCGAAATTAATTCTGTCTATTTATCTGTTAAGCTTTCGATAGAAATATTGTACGGGGTTTTGAAAGCCAAGAAAGGACATAGGCTACTTTTTAATTCCCGACGCCAAAACGACAATGTGTTATAAGTTTGACGTGCCTGTGTGTGTCTGTCTGTGGCATCGTAGCTCCCAAACTCATAAACCGATTTTGATTTTGTTTTATTTTGTTTGAAAGGTAAATTAGTCGGGAGTGTACTTAGCTATGTTTGATGGAAATCGGTTCAGCGGTTTCAAAATTATCAGCTCTTTTGTTAGCTGCGGTAAGGCTTTTTATTCTTCTGTCGGGGGTTACTTAAAATTTGCAATTTTGCGTTTTTATTCCGTGACTTTGTCTGCGTCCGAGATATTCGACATTTACGAGGACAAAGTAAGGGCAAAAGCTAATATATTAATTTTTTTTTCTTTCATAATGTTTTCTTTCTTACAACCAAATCTTTAACTAAGTGTAGGTACTAAGCATTATTGTTACAGTGAGGTTCTAGTTATTAAACAAAACGAAAAGAGGACCCGTGGAGTTTCTTCTCCATAGCGACCTACATAAGTTTTGAATCTGGCAACTAACTTCAACTTCCTGACTAACTGACCTGACTCCTTAACAATTCAAACGAAGCCAATATAATAACCTTCTTGGAAGCTATATGTTTGAGCCGTTTAGGGTTGAAACACTACGGCCATGGGGTCCGAGCCACCACCGCGCCCCCGGAACGCAAAGGGCACAAGAAGGAACATGGGTGGGTTTTAGTCAGTAAAAGTCTGACACTCCCCCCCGCCCCGCCCAGGGCGGGAGAAGTTACTTGATGATATCCCATCCACCAAAAAAAAAAAAAAATGGGGTCCGAGCGCTCATCTAGTTTTTCGGCACATTACCAAGCGACTGGTCATCTCTTCACGTGACCAAAGGACTGGCCTTTTCTTGGGCCAAAGAATCAGCATTGCCATACAACGTGGCAATGCTGTCAGCCTTTTGGGCACTTGTCCCGTTGACAGCGATGCGGATGAGTTTTTTGATGCCCTAGCTTCCTTTTCTGTTTTTTATATCAACTGTACATACTCGTAGTTTGTAATCTAATTATTATTTAACTAAGTTTTATGATTGAAATAAATAAACCCAATTACAAAGCGCCTGTAAATGGTTTGAATAAGAACTTTGACTAAAGTGATGTTGTTTTTTTTTCAGATGTGACGGGAATAGAGAATTCGCTATCTCGTTCGATTTGTATGAACGAAGTTTAAACTTAGAAACAAAATCGAAACACATAACTGCGATTGGACTTGACGCTAATTGGGCAGTTGACACTTGACACACTTAACCAAGTATTTCAAGAAACTTCTTTTAAAAACTAATTTTGTTTTTTCCCTAAAAACCTGATTGATTTTCGATTAACAGTACATTGCATTTTATAGTAGCTTAGAATTAAAAAATAGTTTGTCATTTGAGTTAGCAAAAAAGTGACGTCACAGTTTACTGTTGCCATACAAAATCTGTCGGGGAATCGCATTTTGACAGATCATAAAAACTATGTCAATTGATTGGTGGTGTTTAGTACCCAATGCGAGTTGCAGTTGAATTTGTTTAATTTTGCAGATTATATTTTTTTTAAATTTTAAATTAGTTTTTATTAATTAGTTGCGGTTTTGATACCGGGCCGGACTAATGTGACATTTTTAATAAATATATGTATTTTTTATTCTGGACATCACTGACATCGGTAAAGGAAAACGTCGTGAGAAAATACAACTGCCTCGGTAGCCTAGTGGTCCTAAGCGCAACTGCTACGCTAGAGGTCTTGGGTTCGATTCCCAGGTCGAGCAAAAAGTGTTATTGGGTTTTTCTATGAATTTCTCAGTAGCAGCTAAGAGTTAGGATTTGTGCCCGGATAATGGCAATAGGCTCGCTCCCTATGGACCTAAAAACATGCCGGCGAACTGTGGGGAATACAGGCGTGATGGTATGTTAAAATATAAGTCTGAAATCGCCAATCCACTTTGAACAAGCATAGTGATTGATGCTCGTGTCTTATCTGATTCTCTGTATGAGATGAGGCCTTTACTGTGCAGTAGGACAATAATAGGCTGGTGTTATTATTATTGAATTCTCCTTAACCTATGCTCATTTAAAATTTCTAAAAAACACGTCAAATCTAAAACTGATAGTCTGCGGTGTATCCAAAAGCGTCGTGTCGTGCTAATTTGCATTGAGTGTGCCTATCCGTGTATCAATACCGTCCGAGTCTATCGACGTATCTATCGTTAGTATCGAATATAAATAGGATTGCAGGCGAATATTTTGGTATGAGTCTCGCCACGCCAGTCTAAATATGGCATCTAAAGAATTTAATTGATTCTGAAATCCATGTCTTGTGTTTGGACTTTTATTTATTTATTAAAACTATATGTAGATAACACACCATCACGCCTGTATTTCCCGAAGGGTTGGGAAGAGGTGTACCAATGTACACCCACAGTTCGCCGGTGTGTTTTGATCCCATGTAATAGGGGGCGAGCCTATTGCCATTAACCGGGCACAAGTCCTAACTCCGAGCTACTACTGAAAATTTTATAGAAAAACCCAATAACACTTTTTACTCGACCTGGGAATCGAACCCAAGGCCTTTAGAGTAGCAGTCGCGCTTAGGACCACTAGGCCAACGATACAGTAATGTAAAAAATACACCGTACAAAGTCGGACTTAATGCCTTAGACTGGGCACGCCTTAATAGAGGCGGTAAGTCCCCTCTTTGAGGAGTGGCTGGAGAGGCGCCACGGCGTCCTCACCTATGTCAGCAAAAGGAAGGGGCCACTGAGGGCCGATGCCTGCCGGGGCTGCGGGTTGTTCGTAAGAGATACCGCGCCCCCGGAACGCAAAGGGCACAAGAAGGAACATGGGTGGGTTTTAGTCAGTAAAAGTCTGACACTCCCTCCAGCCCCGCCCAGGGCGGGAGAAGTTATTTGATGATTTCCCACCCACACAAAAAAAAATAAAATGCCTTAGACCTTTTCTACCAGTCTACCTTAGAGTGATACAGATACAAAACATAGTAGCATAGTAGTAGTAACTTTTGTGTTTTGTTTCGAATGTAAACTGCCTCATTAGCCTAGTGGTTCTAAGCGGGACTGCTACGCTAGACGCGTTGGGTTCGATTCTCAGGTCGGGCAAAATTTGTTATTGGGTTTTTCTATGAAATTCTTAGTAGCAGTTCGGAGTTGTGCCCGCTTAATGCCAATAGGCTCGCCCCTATTACATGGGATCTAAAACATACGGCCGAACTGTGGGTGTACATTGTTACACCTCTTCCGAACCCTTTGGGGAATACAAGCGTGTTGGTATTATGTGTGGAAACAGTTAAAATAGTTTAAGAAGACTTTTGCGTCAGCGTGATTCATATGAAAGTAGTCTAGTAATATTTCGGTATCTGTGTGTTTGTTACGCTTTCATGGCTAAACTACTAAACTGATTTTGATGAAATTTTGTACATAACTTCTAAGAATAAACCACAAAAAAGGCCATAGGCTACTTATTAATACCTAACCTTATCTTATCTTAGAAATGCAGTGAACTTGCTTACAATTTTGTTGACAATAATGATCATATAGATATTGTTTTATTGTTATTATTTTTTGCTTCTACCCGCACTGATGTAACATTATCGCGCGTAGACGCGTCGGCATTGTGGGCCTAGGCGTGTTTTCTATACAAATTGAAACTCTTGTATACGATGATAAAATCTGCGGTGCAGTGGGCTAACCGCCTTATAGATCTCATGTAAGTGACTATTGTCTTAAAGAGAAATAAAGCTAATCTGCGTTCGCTATAAGACGCGTCCTAGATTTTGTCTAAAAGTTATTTTTCTTTCCCTAAGGAACAGTACAACTAACCAGTTTGTGTGGATAGCTGGATGAATGTTTGTTAATCTTTTAGACTTTATCAGATGAACGAAATTAGCTGATATTTGGCACACATATATTACATTGTTCTGGCCTAACACATTTTGTATCTCGTTGTTGTGTTCCCTTGAGATAATTTAGGACTGTGACTTAATTTTTCAGTCTACGCAGATAGAAGCAACTAATTTATATACGACTAGCTGACCCAGCGAATTACAAAAATATTAAAATAGATATAGTATGTTACCCTTAAGAGTTACATATGCCATCGCGGATTTTTTGTAGACCTATATAAAATACACAATTCCACCATAGAATAGTTTGTTATACATCTCAAAGGGTTTAGGCAGGGTTTCCTTTCAAGGCTCCCAGACAGCTTATTTTTTTCTGACACCTCCAACAAATAACATTATATTTTAGCCAATTTATACAAACACTTGTAAAATTATGTACTCATACCTTCTTCGAGATCGACTCTGTCCATTAGTGAAAACAGCTTGAAAATCGGTGCAGAAGTTTTTGAGTTTATCGTTAACAGACAGACAGACGCGGCGGCGGCGGAGGACTTTGTTTTATAATATGGAGTGATTTTAAGTAACAAATAACTTTTCTAACTCACATCGAAATCCGTTTATCGGTTCGGGCAAACATAGAAAGCACCCAAAAGTACTCACCGTTCGCTGCTTCTTAGTTAATTTCAGCTGACACTTCTACGCTACATTGTATTTTCATGGAGTCAGGTGAAATTAGGCACAGTCCAGTTGTCTGAATGGGATTTAACAGAACGCCCATTCTATCTTTAGTGGTTACATATTGTAATTCGTTGAAATTGGTAGCATTGGGACTGATGAAAATGTAAGATGATTATACGAGGTGGAAGGGACGAAGTGACAAATACTATTACCATAGATTCAGTTCGTGATTCCTTGTCCGAGAGCGTTAGTATTTCTCGTCGGTAATTTAAAAATAGCTTAGTAACTTTCTCTGTTTATTTTTGATATCGGTGTAGGAAAAAGATCGTAAGGAAACCTGGACTTATGATTGACTAGCTTCTGGCCGTGGTTTTGTCCGCGTAAATGTCGGGCATCGTGAACGCTGACAAAGTCGCGTTATTAAAAGGTAGCCTATGTCTTTTTCAGGGGTTTTAACTCTTTTCAGCGATATGCCCTAACAGGCGTTGCACAGGGAGGGTTCTGGTGCGATCTTTTAAGAGGAAACGACACCTACTCCATGTGCTGATTGTGTCCACCGGGGTGGTTTTAGTGAATCCCACACTCCCCAGTCTTATCCCCAAAGATCGGGCACCTTTTGAAGGTTTCCCCCCGAAAACAAACAAAAAAAGGGATTTAAACTTACGATTTTTTTTTAAATCGGTTCAAAAGGTTCGGTGTTAAAAGCGTAACAAACACGTTCACATTTTTAATAATTATTAAGTATGAATATAAGTCCGAAATTGCCAATTCATCCTGGCGTGTTGATAAATATCAGACCATCTTGGAAATAGTTTTGATTAAAATCGAAAATAATCCTTATCAAAATCTCGTACATACAGGATAGCTCTAATCCGCTGTCTTTATCCCTCTAGATATTCAGTTAGTGTCTCTTTCTATTGGTGCCGTATATTGGGATATGCATCACAGTCTGATTGATTTCCCATGTTGCGTCGGTATACATGTTTGAACAGGAATGTTAGGTTCAAAGTGGTTTGAGTGTGTGCGTTGAGTCTTGAATTAATCTTGATATTCAATTAAATAATTACATAGAGGGCGATTTTCACCAATTATATACAGTGACGTCATTTATGTACTTATTCAAGTAACTATTTATTAATTTTAAAGTATTTAAAAATATATTTTCACAGTTTATCAATAATTATTTAGGTTAAAATAAGGTGTTTTTTTAGATAAGTTATGTCTTAGAATTATTAGTTAATGATGTCTATTATCAAATGCCGCGCGAAATTATATCTTACACACGATTTTCAGTTCTATTCCATATACTTTTAGTTCATTAATAATTGCGCGCTGCCCCAGAAGCTTCAACTTATACAGCATGATTAAAAAGTTCAGACTGAATTCCTGAAAACGAAGCTATTTTTTGAAACTGCCACCTACACCAGTTTGTCAAATTGTATGCATGTAGACATGACTCAGTGCTCGTTACGTTGATGTCAGTAACACAGTTTGTGCGCAAGGTAACTTTATTACTCGGTCCATGTTGTACCACTTTTTTACCCCGTTTTACTAAGCTTTTTGCCGGATCTTTGGTTCCAAACTTAAAGTTTTCAGGCACATGATTATGGATTTAGAGCGCGGTAAGTTTTTAATAGTTGGAATTGTGTAAGATTTTCACTTTCTCAGTCAACAAGGGGGCAAGTCAGTTCAAAATGTGGTCGCAATCTCGTCACATGGATAATCAATGTTAAAAAATACAGGATGCCAATGTTACCAAAAATAGTGGAATTATCCCCCTTTTTTTTCGTGGAGAAATCCTCATGGATGTCCTACGTCTAGTGTAAACGGAGAATGGTGTAGATGTCGGACTTTTACTGACTGAAACTTCGGTTCTTTCTGTTATTATTGGCCTGGAGCCATGTTTCGCGCACCTGACTGGAGAATTGTTTCCCTGGTCTATATCAAGCTGTGCAGGGTACGGTAATGATAGTTATCATTTATAATTATAATCATTATGACCATTCATCATAGTTAAAAAATGAAAATTGGTCCTTTTGTGACCGAAAGGACCAATTTTAAATTTTGCTGCTTTTTATGAGCTGTTTTGTATGCACGACCAGAAAACCTGCCAAACTTATCTTTCCCTAAATCATTTAGGAAAATATGTAAAACGCGTACATTAAAATCTTTACCTATAATAAATAAAACCTTATCATTTATTTATCTCTAAGTATGTTTTATTTTATTGCATTTGGTTTAAACTGCCAATGTTATCAGGGAGATATCAGCGGGAGTAGAATATTCATTGGTGAAGTAAATCCAGTGTGCAGTGAGCGAGATAAATCTTCATTAAATAACGCTTATCTTGGCTACGTCGGGGGTCTCCATGCGCGCGCTGGCGGGAGGGACATTTTAGATGCGAGCACAGCTTTTGGAACATACATGCATATTCTGATTGTGATCTAGAACGAAGTTACAGTTAATGCAGTATGCAATTTAAATATTATGCTTATTTAAATTTGTTTTTTTTTACTGTATTTTAAACGTATGTCTCGCTGATGGTGGCGCGTGTGTTGGATGATTCGGGTCCCTTCAAGATGGCTAAGTGGTGCTGATCGACGCGCCATGTT
Source organism: Caradrina kadenii (assembly GCA_947462355.1). NCBI lineage: Eukaryota > Metazoa > Arthropoda > Insecta > Lepidoptera > Noctuidae > Caradrina > Caradrina kadenii. The sequence continues at coordinate 11,759,789 of OX381684.1, read as the reverse complement.
CGTGAACGGGCGCTTACATGGCATTATTATTTGAGAAACTAGCTTCAGATTCCTTAACCCATATTATCCCAGTGTTCCATTTTTGAAAAACACTAATTTAAAAATGCGTTAAAAAATTATTTTTAAAATATAAAAAAGGTAACCGTTTCAAAAATGGAACACTAGGATGATATGGGTTAATACCTGGTTAATGGTCTAATTGGATAAATGCTTTTTTTTTGACTTCGCGGCTTCATTACGTGTTCCATATTTTAAAATATTCGACTTTAAGGCAAATATTATAGTAACCTTTAAAAAACAAATGTGATACAATATTTCTAAAGCAACGTTTGAAATATGAGGAATGAAGGAAAATGATGCCATTTATCCTCTTGATGTTACCCTTTAGTGACCTTTAGTAACTAACATCTATCGGATGATGACGATAAAATTATTTTTTATTTTTTATTTTCGAAATAAGTATTTTAAACTGTTTTGCCCATTAAATCAGAATCATTAGAAGATTTTTTATCTCTTTCCCACTAAATCTTTGAGTGTGAGAGGAATTTCGCCATTACTATACGTCGTCAATGTAATGATACCCATTTAACATGGCCACCCTAACCAACACAACCCACACTGTAGCTTCACCGAGCTACCCTAACTGCTAATAGATTCTTTCCTACAGCAATTCCAGCCATTTTATCGTTTTTAAATTCATACATTTTATAACTAAACTGGCTCGTTTAAAACCTTTATTTTGATATTTTATTTTATATCCAAAATATCTTGACACCCCATAAGGGTGCTGTTCGTTAAAACAACTGTCAAGTATCGGTACATTTTTTTGTTTGGTTCCATGTTTCGTTATATGCCAAGTTATACTGGACATTCTGTATGTCATCTACTCTGAGTTTGATGCATCGGGAAATATGATGCTCGTTAGGGAACAGGGGTTAGTATTTATATACCTATATATTCTGAAATTAACACGCTACATGACAATACTGATGTTTTATGGTAGATATTGAGATATACGTATCTATTTTCTATTAACGAACTGCCTCGTTAGCCTAGTGGTCCTAAGTGCGACTGCTACGCTAGAGGTCTTGGGTTCGATTCCCAGGTCAGACAAAAAGTGTTTCACAGAAAAGCCCAATAGGCTTTTCTGTGAAATTCTCATTACCAGCTCGGAGTTAGGATCTGTGCCTGGTTAATGGCAATAGGCTCGCCCCCTATTACATGAGACCTAAAACATACCGGCGAACTGTGGGTGTATATTGGTACAACTCTGCCTAACCCTTTGGGGAATACAGGCGTGATGGTATGTACATGTATCTATTTATATTTAATATATTTAAGCTGACGAGCTTTTTTGTTTATTTCAATTTTGGAACTGCCAGTTGGATTTGAAAAATTCTTTTAATGTATGATAGTCAGATTTATTAGGAATATAGTTTAGGCTGTATTACTTCACACTATGACTTACGGGAGCGAATCAGTAAAGAAAGATAATGAACGCAGATTAAACCGCGGGGTACAGATAGTAATAAAGATAAATATGGCTTAAATAGGGCTGGGTATTTATACAAGAAAGTAAAAGATATTTGCCCATTTTTCACGAAACGAAACCTTTTGAAAGGGGCAACTAGATTCAATTCTTTTTCTTGTAAATCACGCTCAGATGTGCCTTTTAATGGTTTAATTGAAATAAATGATTTGACTTCGGTCTTTGTACTGTTTAATAGAACAATACATTGGATTGACTACGAAGTTTTTTAGATCTATCGACTAGACTTGGTGCACATTTTAAGTAAGAATATCGTGTGGAAATAAAATCAAAGATAAAAGAACGCTATTGTAAAAGTTCATCCTTAGACTCAGTGCAGATAGAGCAATGTTCCTAAAGTAACAATTTGAAAAAAGTTGAAAATTTTGTTCGCAATTTTTGACCCTAATTTTATAGTTTTTCAGTGTATGATATATTATTAAATGAAAATTACAGTTCCTCAAGCATTGCTATTCTGTCTTTATTGACCCTTTTGATAACGCTAAAAGTACATGAATATCTTACAGAGCGGATTATTTGTATTTATAAAAACTTACTAAAATATTAAGAAAATAAAAAGGTCAAAAATAACAATCTGTAAATAGCACTGTCTTCTTTATTTTCAACACAAATCAGAGTATTAAAAAAGCCTTTAAATAATATAAATATAAAAAAATGAGATTATCTAAAGAGTATCAACAATCTTGTCCACATTTTTTTGTCAATGGGATAAGTCCACAAAAGAGCCGGCTTTGCCACACTGTATGGCAATACTGATTCTTTGGCCCAAGAAAAGGAGAACGCTCTGGTCATGTTGACCGCTTCGTACATTTAGGGAACTGTTTACACATTTTAGGTACTTGAGAATAGTCTGACCTTTCTTAAACAGGGCAAACGCTTAGGGTTCTCAGTGACACCGAAAAGGCACCTTGTTGTCAATTTGAGGTTGCCTTTAGGATTCAATTCGTTGCTATGGCTTCCCTTTTTTTATTTCGGTTTTTTAAAGAGTGGATTAGACGACCTAAGAAAGGTATATTTACTTACAATAAGTATCTATTTTCAGTGTTTTTTTTATTTAGGTGAGTCAGGTAAGATTGTCTTTTGTTATGCCTTACCAAGGCTCTGCCATTTCGGGTCGGACAATGCAAGTACTGAGGGCTATATTTATTTTCCATGGCTATGTGTGGAGTGCCATGGAAAGCACGTATAGCCCGGAGTTTGGAAGTTTCAAACTCCGGGCAGCTATTGGTCAATTTCTAATGGAAAAGCCCTATAACATTTTGCCCGACCTGGGAATAAAACCTAGGACAGCAGTCGCGCTTGCAACCATTAAACCAACGGGGCAGTCGAAAAGTAGAAAATAATTGAAGTAAAAGCTTTTAAATTATTCAGCAGTTTAGATATCCATAATCATCTCAATTAGAGATTAAAGGATGTTCTATTTTGTCATTTCATAATGAACTAACAAAAACACAACACCTATAAATAACTACGTCCCGCTATCGCTTCGCTCCGGATACCATTGTCTATACTAATATTATAAAGCTGAAGAGTTTGTTTGGCTGAACGCGCTAATCTCAGGAACTACTGGTTCGAATCGAAAAATATTTTTTGTGTTGATAGTCAATTAATCGAGGAAGGCTATAGGCTATATAACATTACGCTACGACCAATAGGTGCGGAGCAACAAACAAAAACACAATGCGGGTGAAAAAAACTACGCGAACGAAGTCTCTGGCAAAAGCTAGTAGGTATAATATAAACCTTACATTAAAAAATATAACTGTCCCGTTGGTCTCGTGATGGTATAAAACAGTATCTAACTGATGGTGAAAACCGCATTAAAATCCGTTGCGTAGTTTAAGAGATCAAAGCGTACAGACAGCCCGAAGTGATTTTGTTTTTTACTATGTAGATAGCAAAATTACAACGTACGTACATTTTATGATTTTGGTTAAAATTTAATTAAGGTTCCATAAATAAATTTGTACTGACACAAATCCAGCAAAACTGAAACTTCCTAAGAATTTCCGAATTATTTTACACAGAAACGAAAGAACGCAGTGCCACTCAGTATAATTGATGGTGCTATACACCTCCTCGTAATACAGTGCACAATGGCCTCCTATTTCGAGCATTTCAGGCTTGACAAGACAAGAGACTGACGGCTACACGTCTGTGCCGTTAATTTATCGCCAAATAAGCTTTAGAGTTACAATTTTAACAATACACTTGATTAACGAATATTTCTATCTCGCTCTGGAATTAGTGAGAAGGAATTCTGATTTCTAAGTTGAATGAAACAAAATGTGGTGTGTGAAAAAGCTAGCAAAGGTTTATTAAGTTACTAGATGACGTTTGATTTGTGATGTAGAGTTGAAGTGACATTTGATTTGGTAATGGTGAATTTCATTAGGCTTTTTATACGTATTTTTTATCTGTGGTATAAAATTGACGTCAAAAATTCAAAATTTTAGATTACTGTAAATATCTATGTACTTATAGTATACCCAAGTATACATAGGCATTTAAATTCTCCTTAAAAGTTTTTAATATGTAAATGACTAAAAATCTTGATCTAAAAGATAGCAATTTTGTAATTCGTAGGTACTCCAGAAATATTTGAGTGCACCCTATTTCAGTTTGTTCTCAATTTAAAAGTATTCCTTTTTTTTGTTATTTTAGACAAATCCAGCCAGCTAGTTATAGATATTTTGCCGCCGAAATATAAATGTATTTTGAAACAACACGAGTCGGATGTCACGCCTCACTTCATTGACGGCACTAATTAAAAATGGCAGAAATGTTCAGCGTCAATCTCAATTTTGTATTTTGCACCTCAATTTGGATATGTAGGACAGTATTGATAAGGGTACTGTAGGTTCAGTAGGAGAAAATACGGGTAGAAATATTTTTGGTAGCTGATATTGTTACGTGTATAGGGATTTCATTTTTGATTTATTTTTAGGCAGTCGTTTTTTTCGCCCGTTAGAAAACTCGTTCTTGTTAGGGTTCCGTACCCCAAAAGAAAAAACGGAACCCTTATAAGATTACTTTGTTGGTCTGTCTGTCTGTCAAGACCCTTTATTTCGGGAATGCGTGGAGGTATTAAGTTGAAATTTAAACCTTATACTCAGGTCCACGGTCCCATGAAGTTTTGAAAAATCAAACTTCTAAGTTTACGTAAAAAAAAAGATTCGGCCGTTTATTCAACAAGAAACGGATATTTAGACACTATCAAGGGAATCAAAACTCATAGGGCAGTTCCCGTTGACCTAGAACTATGAAATTTGACAAGTAGCATCGTTATAAACTACGAGTACAACAAAAAGTCTCAATACTTGCTATACATTTTAAATTAAATCTTAAAAAATAGGGGGTCTATATTTTTTTTAGGAGTATTATTTAAAAGCGCTCGATTGAAGGGCTCATTGCAAAATATATTTAATACATTTTTTCCGACGCATAATATGTTATTAATAAGGAAAAAAAATACTGTTCCACTCTGTCTCCGAAGTCTGTGAAACAATTTTTTTAAAATTTAATATACTATTTATTTATTTGAGTAATCTATTTATTCAATTCTGTAAATTATAATGATCTTACGTACGGAACCCTCGGTGGGCGAGTCGCTCGACTCGCACTTGTCCGGTTTTTTATTTTACGGGGTGGACATTTGGGATAACATTATTAAATAATAATAAAAATAATAAACTGCCTCGCTAGCCTAGTGGTCCTAAGCGCGACTGCTACGCTAGAGGTCTTGGGTTCGATGCCCAGGTCGAGCAAAAAGTAAAAACAGACCCAGTAAAAACCCAAAAACTCAAAAATGAACTTGCTCACGACTCGTGGCGACAGCAATACCTACTATAGAAAAAAGAAAACTATCGTCATATTTCGAGCATATGAAACGATAACTGTATCGAGGGGAACCCGTTTGAGCTTCGACCTATATCACAGTAAATTGTAAGCGGAATCCAACAGAATCCATGGTATAATTGGTGTGAAAAGGTCTCTTTTGATATGTACCTTGTCTTTTTCCGCTTTCGACGGAGGGTTCCCGATAAATAAGCGAATGGCGATGGTAGAATGCTATCACATGCACCTGGCGATTTTTCAACGGCAGACTGCCTGTCAAGTTTATGTGGAAAGGGCTTTCGGTAATAATACTGAACTGAATAGGTTTTTATGGGTCGGCAACGCGTGTGTGATGCTTCTAGTGTTGCAGGCGTTCATAGGCTACAGTAACCACTCACCATCAGGAGGGCCTTAAACCTGTTTGCAAAGACATCATCACATTCCATCACGCCTGTATTTCCTGAAGGGTTAGGCAGAGATGTTCCAATGTACACCCACATTTCGCCGGTATGTGTAGGTTCCCTGTAATAGCGGACGACCATATTGCCATTAACCGGGCACAAATCCTAACTCCGAGCTGCTACTGAGAATTTCATAGAAAAACCCAATAACACTTTTTGCTCGACCTGAGAATCGAAACCAAAACCTCTAGCGTAGCAGTCGCGCTTAGGACTACTAGGCTAACGAGGCAGTGGTAAAAAAAATAAAATTATTATACACTTTATTTCTCCCCTTATGTTGGGTTTGTCTTTCAAGAATTTCTCAATAAGTACCCGAAGTCATAGTTTAGATTTGTGATATCAATCGTGAATCTTGGGCGTTGAGCAAAGTCTGTACCTAATTTATTTATTGATGAAACCTTATCATGTAATTAATTTAGATAATTGAGCTTCCCACTAAATGTCCCATGAAAAATCATAATTTCATCTTCTGATAAAGCAGTAGCCGAAGTCTGGACTGAATAATGTGGTTGAAAATGAAAAAAAAACTTTATTCCGAAACAAACACACTTTAATAAATATAATAAAAATAAGGCAATGGAAAACAGATGACAATGAATACAAACAGAAGAACAAACTTCGAACGTTAAAGTTAAAATTAATATATAAAATTATAACTAGATCCAAAGAGTTCGTAACAGACTCCATATCGATTCAAAACATACAGTTATGAGGTAATTGCTCCGAAAAAAATACGCTACAAAAAAAAAACAGCGTATTTTAATGTCGCACGCCTGGACATGTAGTAAGCTAAATAAATCATGTCGGAACAGGACAATAGTTTGCTCCGTTCCATTATACACACAAAGAGTTCTCGCTAACAACGTTGCTTGTTTGTTAATTAAATAGCTTTTACTTTTCGTTTGTGCACGCTAGCTTTCTTGATATACTGTATTTTGTGGTGTCCTAGTACTTGTGAAAGTTTTTAGGTATTTGAATAAGCGGCATGTTCTGTCAAGAGTTTTTTGGTGGCAGCCCGGAGTATGGACTGCCTCATTGATCTTGTGGTCGCAAGCGCGACTGTTAAGGATGGAGTCAAGAAATTTGTTACCAGCAGCCTGGAGTTTGAAAGTTGGTGGTGTGACACCCCTGTGCCTCGGAAAGTACAGACAGCGTCATCAATTGGTAACCTCTCTTGCATTCATTTTTTATTTGAAAAGAGGGTTATCAGTTGATGACTTTGTCTGTACGTAAAGCCGCAGGTCCCGGCTGTCATTTGTAGATCTTTGACAGTTGTCACGGGTAGTCAGAAACCAGAAAATCTGCCAGCCAATATTACCAAGGAGTATCGTATTATCCAGTAATTGGGTTGTAAAGATCCTATAAGCAGTCGCTCCATCCAATTTGCTTGCAGTTAGACTGGAAGCCGACCCCAAGATAGTCGAGAAAAGGCTAGGCAGATGATGAGCCCAGATTCAATACCGGTTTGGAAGCTGACATTAAGCCTTTTGGAGAGCAAATACCGTCCAGCGGCCAATGTCCTTCTAGTCGTATTGGGTACAGAATCGGTATCCCATTGTACTATGAGAGTGAGGCCAGAGTCAATATCAACTCAATAAACATAGCTAGGTCAAGCAAACCTCGGCATTGTGTTGGTTACCCAAGAGCTGACTGAACTTTGGGTTAAAATAGGAAGTCCCTTAGGTAATAGGTATTCTTGCCCCTGATTTCTATAGACATTTGGATAGTATCACTTAGTAACTGTTCTTTATTTATCCAAAATCCAACAAAAAACAACGCTACCTTTGATTTTAGACACATGACAAGCGGCGTTCGGTACAATAATATCGATGTTTGGCTTGATAACAAATTGTTTGGTCGATAATGTGTGGTAGACCAATTGGAAAAACAAAGAGTTAAAAAGTTAATGTCTTTCACAATTTTTTTTTCTATTTAATAAGGTAATCTAAAATTTCATCAGAAATCGGTACCTGCTATTTATTAGCTGATAAATAAATAAGCTAGCCGCTACCTACCTAAGTGATGGTAAGTTTCTGTACACACCTAGAGACAAAGCTGAACAACAAAGTCAAAGTCAAATAATTGAAATTAAAACACACACACATACCATCACGCCTGTATTCCCCGAAGGGTTAGGCAGAGGTGTACTAATGTACATCCACAGTCCGCCGGTATGTTTAGGTCCCATGTAATAGGGGGCGAGCCTATTGCCATTAACCGGGCACAAATCCTAACTCCGAGCTGCTACTGAGAATTTCATAGAAAAACCCAATAACACATCATTCGAGCTGAGAATCGAACCCAAAACCTCTAGCGTAGCAGTCGCGCTTAGGATCACTCGGCTAACGAGGCAGTTAGTTTGAAATTAAAGCATTAATAAAAACTCAAACTCATTCACACAGATTTGTACTACCTATTATTAAAGATGACAAAGTAATAAAAACAGTTGAATGAACATCAAAGGAACCAAGCACGTTGCATAACAAACATTGTAGGTATTGCAAATATCTGATTTCCCTGGGGCAGCAGAACTTAGATGGTAGTTGTTCTGCGAGCTGATATTATAACCAATACTATTATTATCACTTGTCCATATCTTGGCGTACCCAATATAGGCTTCCTTTTTATTCACTGGGAATTTTTTTGGGGGTAAAAGTACTCATGAATAAGAGCTGAGGTAGACTGCCCTATTGGTCTCGTTGCCGCAAGCGTGACTGCTGGCTGAGGAGTCCTGGGTTCGATCCCCATTTGCGGTCGGGCAAAAAGGTGTCTTTAGGTTTTCCATTACAAATTCCTCAGTTGCAGTTCGGAGTTTGGAAGTTGATGGTGAGGCACCCCCGTGCTTCGAAAAGCACGCAAAGCCGTTGGCTTGTGCCAACGGCTATACGGATATACGGATAGCCATTCCATCATACTATGAGCGTGAGGGAAGAGGGAGTGCATCTGTGTTAGCGCACACACTTGTGCACTATAATATCTCCAGCGTACTTGACTAATCTCTTTATTATTATATTTTTAAGTTAAAACTTTCAAAAGAATATAAAAATAAATTCAGCTTTTACGAAGTGTTTATAACTGAGTAGTACGATACCCTTTCGAGGATTATGTATTTACAGTCCTTTCAAAAGACTATTAAGGCATTTCCAAAAGAGCAAAAGGATTTGTATTAATTTGTAAACTAACGAAAATGTAGTAGAAGTTAGGTACTTGATACATAAAAGAAGTTTTGTGAAGGTGAACGCTGAATAGTTAAGTCTACTTTAGGTAATTGTGTAAGACTTTATAAATTTTCAGCAATTAACAATTCAAGATTTTGTTGAAAATGTTTTCTTTTTTGGGTTCTGCGTTCGAAGGGTGCTTACGTGGCACTATAATTACAAACTAATACTGTCCATCCATTTTTCACAGAGTTTTCTTTTGAAACGTAAAAGGTAGACACTTTAAATTTTCACAGAATATGTGTTACAAAGGCTGCCATAAAAAAAAAAAAATAAAATAAAAATTAAATTGCGTGCCAGAACAAGAAGCCTATTTTTTTCGCGTATTTTGCCCGATTTAAATATTGTTCGGTGGTACGGAACCCGATTTTGAAGCCCTCAAACGCTCAATGGAAAGTTTCTTGGTTTTTTTATGGGAAGTTGGGAACTAATGAGCGATTTGGGTTCGTGTTGAATAGATTCATACTTTTTAAAACTCACTTGAAAAATTAAACACTTTGACCCAAAGGGTGGCTTTACCTTGACAAGAAGCTAAGCGTTGCCATGCAACGTGGTGATGCCACCAGTCTTTTAGGCATATTATTTCGATAGCCAATCGATTTTTTTTGAATACAGAATATTTTATTTTATTTTACTATACAACATACTAGCTACACTGGCGGACAAAATTGATGGGCCTTTCATTAGGCACTGGGCAGGTAGACATCTGCGTACTGGCGTAAATTAATTTAATCTTTTTATTTTTATGTACTAACAATAGGTTAAGATTTTACTAACATTATATGAATCAATGGTCTGAAATAAATAAATAATTATTATTAACTGTAAGGACATGAATTGTTTTTGTTTTAGGTATTGTAAAAGTAAAAATATTTTTGTATTATTATTTTGAGACTAATATGAATGAATACCTGGAAAAAAGTCTTCTTCGAAGAAAAAAACAAAGCGTTCTTCACACTTCTGAACCACAAAAGTAGAAAGGGTGTAATGCGACGATGTCGGGTGAGTGTCAAATCTGGTTCCGGACATTTCGTTCCCAATCTACTGCCCCCCTGGAAAAGGAAATCTGGCTTTTATACCTTGCCATTATAACTTGACCTCTCCCGAATCATACACCGTCCCCTTCTCACCATTCGTTTAAAGAAACGAGAAGAGGGCGGGAGGTTCAACTAAAATGGTGCTGTTATAATAGGTATTGATCAAAGATTTGTATCGTCGTCGCATTATTTTGTGGTAAAAGGGTTCCGCTACGGGATATTGTGTATTTTTTACTAGCAACACCCGAACGTGAGTTCGCAAGAATATGTTTTCGGTGGTTGCCTCTTGTTGGTGCTTTGAATATATTTATAAGATATACTAATATTGTAAAACTTTATAGACAGTGAATTGGTCGTCGATACAATATTTCTCGTAGAATTTTATTTTATTTTGAACTGCCTCGGTAGCCTAGTGGTCCTATGTGCGACTGCTACGCTAGAGGTCTTGGGTTAGAATCCTAGGTCAAGCAAAAAGTGTTATTGGGTTTTTTTATGTAATTCTCATTAGCAGCTCGGAGTTAGGATTTGTGCCCGACCAAAACATACCGGCGAACTGTGGGTGTACATTGTTACACGTCTGCATAACCCTTCGGGGAATACAGGCGTGATGGTCCTTTTATTTATTTTTGATTTTGGTGAGATACAAATTACAACTAAATAGGTAATAATAATATAATACAAGGTACAGTTTTGCATCTTTCTGGATATTAAAATATATAAATTATCGAATAAAATTACGACACCAGGTCAATAATTATTAATTTCTTGTTTTGTTTTTGTTGTTCATGTTTGATGTTTGTTTTAGAATATAAATAACAGAAATCTCCTTCAAATAATAGAATCTCCCTATTGTAAACGCGGCAAGCAGTGTCGCGCGAATACATCACAATATTTGCGTGCAGGTTCATTCCCCGCCTGCTTAAATCCAGTGGTAAGATGGCTGATGGAAGTTCGAATTTGAAGACCACATACTAAAAAAACCCCAAACCATTTTATTATTAAGCAGTGCTCGTTTTTGTTATGTGCGTTAAAATAAAGAAAAAAAATATTTCCAGTTTCACAATTTATTTATAGATGAGTAAGTAGGTAGCATAGACAAGATTTGAAAGCAGGCATTATTGTTAGAACTAACAATGACTCTATTGAGTAGGACAACAAGATGGAAGACGGCCCGGGCTCGGCCTCTAGATACAGTCTATATTACAGCAACGTAATATTATCAATAAACATATGACGGAACAATTGGATGCAGCGTCGGCGGCCCAAAAAACCCAGAAATGAACCCAAAAATTAACTTGACGTTTGTGCTCACGCCTCGTGGCGACTACTTAACCTACACCTTCACCGAGTACATTCATCAAAATAGTTAGGTGTACAGGCAAAAATACTCATCTTGCAATAATAGCTTCTGGCCACGATTTCGTCCGTGTCAACTTTGATGTATTATACCAAGAGAACCCTATATTTTGCCAGTATAAAAAGTATCCTATGTGTTATTCCAAATTACAATCTATCTCAGTGCCAAATTTCACCCAGATCCGTTCAGGAAAAAAGTCCGTGAAAGAGTAATAAACATCAATCCATCCATCCATCCATCCTCACAAACTTTCGCATTTATAATATATAGTGGATATTATTAGTAGGATGATTATATAACTAACTTGAACACAAAAACTTATTTATAATAATTAAATTAAAAAGTATTAATAATTAATAAAATAGAAAGAAAAGGAGGAAGCTCAAGGCATCAAAAAACTTGTCCGAATCGTTGTCAATGGGACAAGTGACCACAAGGCTAGCAGCATTACCGGGCAATGCTAATTCTTTCAATACACAAACTTTCTTTTAGCACTATCAATTTGCATTTAAATACTCTACAATTTTTGTTTTTCCCGTGTGGAAAATCATCAAATGACTTCCCCAACTCTGGGGGCGAGAGGGAGTGTCAGACTTTTACTGACTAAAACCCACGCAAGTTCCTTCTTGTGCCCTTTGCGTTCCGGGGGCGCGGTATCTCTTTCGAACAACCCGCAGCCCCGGCAGGCAAATACTTAGCATACTATTAAATATTGATAAAATATTTTTTTAATAATATAGATATTGTTAAAATGAAAATACTGGCAGTCTTTTATTTTTTTTACTGTTTTCTGATAGCCGACCCCTTAATTGCTTTACCATCCTAAGGTTGAAAGTCAATTGCACGTTATAAAATGTCAGTCTATTTTTGCTTTCCAACTAATATGATAGTTACTTTCAACCTTATTGAAAATTCAATTTAGTTAGAATTTTTATCAAAGGTAGTGAAGTAATTGTGATGTCGTCTATATTAGGAATGTGCATTTCGAATTCCTAGTATGACCGTTAAGGTGCTCCTTCACCGGGGGCATTCACCTTTTTTTATATCATTGGATACTGAACATGCCGATGGCTCACCTGATGTTAAGTGGTCACCGTTGACTATAGACATCTGCAATACCAGACGCCTTGCAAATGCGTTGCCATCTAAGAGATAAAGTTGAAATGTCTCATGTAATAATTTTAAGTGTTTTTTTTTTGATGATGGGACATCATCGAATGGCATCTTCCGCTCTGCGTGAAGTGGAAGGGAGTGTCAGACTCTTATTGACTAAAACTCATCCGTGTTCCTCGTAATGCTCTTTGCGTTCCAGAGCCGCGGTAACTCTTTCGAAAAAATTCCGCAGCCCTGGCCAGTACTGGCCCTAGCGGGCGCCGTATATTATGGTGACATCACTTTGAGGCGCGTATGGAACACAACGTGCTGCCGACCGGGGCCTGGTTTTGATCGGATGGCGAGCCACCCAACGCTCACCGTCCGCAAGCCGGCGAGTCAGCGGCCGCCGGCCTACGGTGGCCAGAAATCAGTCTGCGACTCCCGACGCCCGGGGCGTCTTCTTCTGTTGCGGGGGCTGGGGTGTGAGGTTTGCCTCTCCCTCACGCGTTCAAACAGGTTTGGTGCCAATGGTGGTACAATAATATAATGATAATGTAATGCTCGGATCTAAACTGTTACATTACAGGCGAATGCTCCCGGTGAGGAAGCGCCTTTAAATTAAACCAACTAAGCGGAGTATGTTTGTATTTACACTAGGTCCACGATATTAGTGCAACCGGTGGTTTGGGCTTACGAGGTCCCCACCCGTCTGTTATCTGCAAGGCTTTTGGGTTATCGCAGCGTTAATGCTTTGTATGAGAGGAAATCGTTCAATACATTTATGTGGACCTAAATTAAAATATTAAACTATGTTTCTAGATTTAGTAATGTTCTGCCGGTATATTCTATAAAAATCTGCCTCGGTGAATTTAGATGAGGTGAGCTGTCGTCTCGCCTGACTAGGTCACTATAGGTTTTAGGCTTATTACGGGGTTTATTATTTTTATGAAAAACCCTAATTATTTATTCTAAAATAATAGTAGTCTAAGTTACTCCTAACTTAGTTATCAGCTATCTGCTAGTGAAAGTCTCATCAAAATTTGTCCAGCCGTTTTGGAGATTATCCGAAACAAACAGACAGAGAGGCAATACTGTTTCATATTTATTTTTAATCCGACGTAAAAACGACGGGTTGTTATAAGTTTGACGTGTCTGTGGCAACATAGCTCCCGAACGCATGAACCGATTTTGATTTTGTTTTTGTTTCAAAGGTGAATTAGTCGGGAGTGTTCTTAGCTATGTTTGATGAAAATAGGTTCAGCAGTTTAAAAGTTATCAGCTCTTTTGTAAGCTGCGGTAAGGATGTTTGTTTTTCTGTCGGGGGTTACTTAAAATTTTTAATTTTATGCGGTTTTGTAAAAAGCTTTTATTTTATGTTACAAACAAACCCTTAAATTTTAATTGATTGTATATATATAAATAATTGTATGGTACCTGTTTATAGTAGTACTTTAGTACTTACAGAAGCTGGTGTTTGTTCCTCAAATATATCTCTCTAAGTAATATAAAAATCAGACATAATCCTATCGCTTCTAAGCTACAGTCGTGGGCGTGAGTACCAAAGAATAGGTACGAGTAACCTAATATTATTGTCCTAATATTTCCCGTCTCTCTGATTGATTGCTTGAACGACTTTAGCAGAAAATTTATACAGTAAGATCGGATGTCAGAATCTAATTTGTTTTGCATAGAGACAATTTACTGAACCAACCTTAATTTGCTTGTTTTGAATAGGTATTATTAAAAAAAAACTATTATATTATGTACTAGTTCCTGCTCGCGACTTCGTCCGCGTAGGTTTATCACCCATATTAGGTTAAGTCTTAGGTTACTGCTCCGCTCTGATTGGTTGCAGCGTGATGTTATAAAGCCTTCCTCCATAAATGAACTATCTAACACAAAAATATTTGTTCAATTTAAACCACGAGTTCCTGAGATTACCGCGACCAACCAAACAAACTCTTCAACTTTATAATATTAACTAGCTTCTGCTCGCGACTTTGTCCGCGTAGTTTTTTTACCCGAATTAGGTTACATCTTTGGGTACTGCTCCTCTACCGTGTGTCGTCATTCGTAGACCTTTGACAGTCGTTACGGATAGTTAGAAGCCAGAAAGTCTGAAGTCTGAGGTTTAGTGTTGCCCAGTTACTGGGTTGTGGAGGTCAGATAGGCAGTCGCTCCATGTAAAACACTGGTATTCAGCTTCATCCGGTAGACTGGAAGCCGAACCCACCATCGTTGGGAAAAAGGCTAAGTAGATGATGAGATAGCCAAATATACGTGAGCAGAGGGCTGGCTCATTCTTGGGCCATAGAACTAGCATTACCATACAACGTGGTACTGCTGCAAGCCTTTTGTGCACTTGCCCTATTGACAGCGATACGGATGAGTTTTTGGATGCCATAAGTTTTTGTAAATTGTACATACTTTGTAATTTAATTATTATTTATAATTTTTGTGTTACTGTTTACCGAAAATAAATGATAAATTATAATTACCGACCTAAACATACCGGCGAACTGTGGGTGGACATTGGTACACCTCTGCCTAACCCTTTGGGCATACAGGCGTGATGGTATGTGTGTGTGTGTGACTATAATTATAATTATATAGATGGTGTGTTAACGTGATCACAATGCGCGAGGATCTTCATATAGAAGATCGGTTACATATTAAAGTCACATGCAACTACTGAAATTATCGCTTTGGGTGACATCTGTGGGATATATTATAAAAATATATAAATATGAAAAGAGTATGCTTAGATGGTTCGGTCATGTTGAGAGGATGAGTGAAAGGCGATTAACAAAAGGGATTTATGTGGCAGATGTGAGTGGCAACGCCGGAAGAGGACGCCCTAGAAAGACCTACCCTGACCTGGTTGGTGAGGTTCTTCAGAAAGGTCGGGTGCGCAGTACTCCTAACCGGCGTGCTTGTATGAACAGATGTATGAACGTGGACGAGGCGAAGGAAGTATGTAAGGATCGTAGCAGGTGGCGTTCTGTGGTTTCTACCTACCCCTATGGGAAAAAGGCGTGCGTTTATGTATGTATGTAATATATTGGCAAAAGAAGATTAAGTATTAACAATATTATGATTGGTACAGGGATACAGTGCAGGCACAATATCTCCTAAAACAGGTCTTAGGAGACATCACTCTTCTGTAAACGTAGTATAGGAGAATACGAGTACTTGAACTTATACTTTTTATGCTAAAATACTGTAACTATTTAAAGTAACGTGGCTCATTTCCGTTTAATTATAACAAGCTTCGTAAAAGATTTTATGAATATTGCCTCGCTGGTAAATAGGTTGCCATGGTGACCGCGGTATTTTCACGTTCTTCTCCGGAATTCTTTGTTCGGCTGCTCTTATAATGACAGTACATAATAAAAAAAAACACCAACTTCCTTTCTTCAAGGCTTCAATTATAATTTCCAACGACCATCCTTTCCTCCTCATTTTCCGAGTACCTATCTAGTTTCCGCCCCTAGCTTTCATTTCATAAGTATCTTAGGACAACGGCTAAGAGAGTGAAAAAAAATCTATTTTTCCACAACAATGTCTGTCTCAGTGTTTAAAGAAAACGGTTTGTATGGAGCGCCTTCATTATTTCGAGACGGAAGTAAGATGGGTTAAAGCTGCCTGTTCGTGGTAAGACAAGACGGTCGGACGGTCTGTACTTTGTAGTGCAGATATCATTGTAGCAATTCCCAAGTCGGGGAAAAAATGTTATTGGGTTTTGCCATTAGGAATTTCTCAGTGACAACCCGGAGTTTGGAAGTTGGTGGTGTACATTCCTGTACCTCGCAAAACACGTAAAGCTGTTGGTCCTGTGCCTGATTTCTCACCGGTTGTGTCGGATTGCTGTCCCATCGGACTATGAGGGCAAGCGGGAGTGCATCTGTTTATGCACACACTTGTGCACTGCAATGTCTCCTTCGTACTTGGTTAGTCACCATTAAGATTAGCCGTTGTGACCTGAGTCGGTCTGGAGAATACATTATTGTAGTCGCGTCCGTGCCGACTGTTCGCGGAATTGGTAATGAAGTAGATATATGGAGGTAGTCTCCTTGATAATTAATATTATTGAGAACCAGTTCTGATAACATTGGTTATGCAAGCAATGTGCTGTGTTGCATCCTTGTCAAATTGTAGGAGGTAACTGTGAGGGCGAAAAGAAAGAAATAAAAAATAAGAAAAAACTATTATTGGCACAATAAAATAAAACGTGATGTGTGCCCCACTGCCGCGCCAAATAGGCCCAGTTCAGCAGTAATGCCAGACCTCTTGGGCCTGACGTTGGTTTTCAACTGGACCTTGGGAGTGACTTGCGGATGTATACTAGTTCTACATAAAAATATAATGCGATGTACTTATGGTGGTTATTAACATGATTCAATAATTAAAATAAATAGATCTTCTTTTGTTATTTTATTTGGTAATTTATCCAGTGATATTTAATTGTCGCAACGGGGTGAATCGTTTCTTTGAAAGAGGTGTACCTATTCTGTAATACTAACTTAATCTTTATCACATAATACTTTTTAAATAATTATAATTATAAACGTGAAGACGATGTCCCTTGATAAAAAGCACTATAAGTACTACTATAACCGTCTTTATTATTTTTAGCCCCCGATGCAAAAACGACAGGGTGTTAAGTTTGACGTGGCTGTATGTGTGATTGTTTCTATCTGTGGCATCGTAGCTCTCGAACGCATAAATCAGCTCTTTCGTTAGCTGCGGTAGGGAGATATATTCTTCTATCGGGGGTTACTTAATATTTTTAATCTTGTGTTTTTTTTTGCGGACGTATACGACTAAAAAGTTTATGAGTCTCATAATCCATCTTGGTACCCACTGCATTTGTCCAATAAACAAAGCGCGACTTTAATACAAGAACGACTCATAAAGAATGCAGGCGCAGTAAAACAGTCGCACTGTGAATGCCAATCTTGCAAAGAGATTGTTGCAAGAATACCGACCAGCACTGTTGAAATTCAAAAACTAAACGTTTTTCGTCTCACAAAGTAACTGAAAAATAAAGGAACAGAAGTTTTAATACCATCTTACACAAAAGAAAGCTTAACTGAAGACGGTTCGAAATTATTTTATACAATAAAGTAAATATTGATTGAGAATATAATATTATTATTTAGTTGGATGGCGCAGCTGTAGGGCACACGATGTTTTCTTTTATTTCTTCTTTTTGCCGGTCTTTTGGGCACTATTTCGGTTGACGACGATGCGGAGGACTTATTTGATGCCATTTAGTTTGAATTTCTTTTGTGTTTTTATTAAAGATTTCTAATTTTAAGGCTATAAATATAATTATAACTTTTTATTTATTTTATTAAATAAAATAAAAAATAATACCAGCCTATTATTGTCCAGTATGACAACAATAGGTTGGAGAAGAGGCCTTTGCAAGTCAGTGGCTTTTCAAAGCCCTCTTCTCATACAGAGAAGGCACGAGCATTGATCAATAGGCTTGCTTAAGGCGGACTGGCGATTTATAGTCGTTTTAAGTCCAGATTTGGTGTACCACATAGACTGCGACTGACCTGGGCATCGAACGCAGGATTTCACACTTAGCAGCTGTGCTTGCGACCACGAGATCAACGGGGCAGTCAAACCACTACTGGAGTTGTTACAAAGAGGTATATTTGCTAGAAGAGATTTTCTAATACATAATGTTGAATATTAAGTAGGTACTGTTTGTCAAAGATAGTACAGAATGGAACTTCTAGAATAATTTTCTGTTGTCATAGATCAGATATGAAATGTTAAGATATTTGCTAGCTTGAACACATTGAGTGGAGGAAAGCACCGTGATACTATTGTAATCATTCATTCTTTCTTTCTTTATTTAATGTATTTTTAGCAAAACTTGGTGGACAGAGCACTATGAAAGATTGCTTGTCTTGTACTGTAGATACATTTTACGTTCAGAAGGATGCGCTAAGGTTGCCATTCGTTTTTTCGATTTTAATAACTCTTTTTGCATCATAAAGTCAAAGTCAAATCATTTATTTCAATTAGACCATTGAAAGACACTTTTAGATGCATATACATGAAAATAAAATAAAATGTAGTTGCTTATTCCAAAAGGTATCGTATGGAAAAGAATGGGTGAGGAACTCCATACCTACTTATTTTCTCGTCTAAAAATATTTTTAATTAAATAAATTATACCAATGTGAAGACGATGTTCGACGTCAGTCTCGAGGTCGCAAGCGCGACTGATGATCACGGGGTCCTGGGTTCGATTCCCGGGTCGGGCAAAAACTGTTATTGGTTTTTTTCCATCACGAATTTCTCAGTAGCAGCCCGGAGTTTTTAAGTTGGCGGTATGACACCCTCGTGCCTCGGAAATCACGTAAAGCCGTTGGTCCTGGCTGTCATTCGTAGACCTTTGACAGTCGTTACGGATAGTTAGAAGCCAGAAAGTCTGACTACCAGTCTGACCAGTAACTGGGTTGTGGAGGTCAGATAGGCAGTCGCTCCATGAAAACACTGGTATTCAGCTGCATCCGGTTAGACTGGAAGCCGACCCCAACATAGTTGGGAAAAGGCTAAGTAGATGATGATGTGAAGACGATGTACCAAAAATAAAAGTCATTATAAGTACTACAATATGTAAGTATGTGTGTAGACTGTTTAACGAGGAAGCTTATAGGGTATTTAACATCACGCTACAACACACGGGACCGTAGCAGAAACCAAAGACGTAGCTTAACACGAGTGACACCGCGGGCGGAGTCTACCTACATACACAAAAAGGATAATAACATAGCGAAATAATCCGTCATCCACTAACACACGAAGTTCTAAGCGCGTTCCTCTGTGTACTTACTAAGTTGTTACAAACGAGTAATCGTTAGCTATGATTAATGTTACTTTTGACTGGTTGTTACTTGTGGTTACCTCGTACGGGAAACTTCTTTATGTTTGTCTGTTTACTATGTGAGTGAATCTAATTATAATCCATCACGCTTGTATTACCCGAAGCGTTAGGCAGAGGTGTACAAGCGTACACCCACAGTTCGCTGGTATGTTTTAGGTCCCATGTAATAGGGGGCGAGCCTATTACCATTAACCGGGCACAAATCCTACATCCGAGTTGCTACTGAGAATTTCACAGAAAAACCCAATACTTAACACTTTTTGCTCGACCTGGGAATCAAACCCAAAACCTCTAGCGTAGCAGTCGCGCTTAGGATCACTAGGCTAACGAGGCAGTTCTATCTAATTATGTTTACGCGATTTAAAAAAAAACCAAAGAAGAATACAGACTGCCCTGTTGCGTGATTGTTGAACGTTGGGTTCTGGATTTATTTCATTTATGCAGATAAGGCAAAGTGTTATTGGGTTTATTATTAGGAATTTCTCAGTGGCAGTTTGGAGTTAGAAAGTTGGTACCGTGACCCGGAGAGCACGTGACGTCACGTGCCTGATCTTTCCGCGGCTGTGCTACATTGCGGGCCCATTGAACTATAAGAGTGAGGGAAGAGGTAGTGCATCAGGATTTCTGGACTATAATAGTATCTCCTGTATTTGAGTAGTCTCTGCTGAAATTGTTCGGGATCGAAATTTGGACAGAATAATTTTAACGGAGAATAAATTTTCCTATTGTAAATTAAATATTTTCTTATCCAGCAGATTACTGCTACCTTCAGCAGCCGGACTATTCTGTTAAAATCTCCCTCGGTGTGAATTTAATTGAAGTGAGCTTATGTGAGCTTGTCAGCTATCATCCTACCACAGTAGAGATAGACGAATCACCTCAAACTCATTTCACCTAGGAAGATCTTAACAGAATAATGTTAATGATCTTAAGCCCAATGAATTCAATAAAAAAATATTTAAAGTTATCTAAGGTGATCTGTCATCACTACCATACTAGGGATTTAGAGCTCACCTTGGAAGATTTTTGCATACTTAATAACTTAGCCCAATAATAATGATCA
Source organism: Caradrina kadenii (assembly GCA_947462355.1). Classification (NCBI taxonomy): domain Eukaryota; kingdom Metazoa; phylum Arthropoda; class Insecta; order Lepidoptera; family Noctuidae; genus Caradrina; species Caradrina kadenii. Next base: position 11,739,262 of record OX381684.1, on the reverse strand, counting down.
AACTTAAACCCTTAATCCTACAGCCGTACCTACTACCATAATACCTTTATGTAAGGTATTCTAAAAGACGTATTATCATTACCTATGATTAATGTTTTCTTGACTGGCTGTCTGTTACGTCATACCTAACAACGCCTTTATATAAGTACCTATGTTCGGTGAGAAATGATTACGTGTTTTGATTAGGAGAAACAATTACTATTTTGATAATAGTAAAGGTTAAATTCACGTGCGCTGGATTTTTCTATCAATACATTGGAATATTGAACCCTGATTTTTCTATTGAACAACTAATTTTTAAAGCACGCGTACGCTGTTGTGTTTGGTTGTCAGAATCATAAAAAACAGCAAGAGCGAATATGTCATAATGGGACAGTGATTGAGACGCCCGTCTCTCTTTCATATACGTTGTGGATTCGGTACCAGGCAAGTCCAATGTCTTTTTCAATTAATTATGTTTTTGACATTGGTGAAGGAAAACTTCGTGAGGAAACCTGGACTTATAAATGATATAAGTCTGAAATGTTCAATCCGCCTTGAGTAAGGGTGGTGATCAATCCTGGCCGGTGCCTTCTCTGTGTGAGAAGAGGCCTTTGCCTAGCAATGGGATAATAATAGGCTGGTATTATTAATCATTATTTTATTAATCACGGCCGTAGCATAGTAATGCTAAGCAGTTAGAAGTTCTCAAGCAATATGATAAACGTATATTAAAATTTGAATGTTTTGTTCCCCAAATTTTACTCAGAGCAAATAGTTCAAAAGGTTGGAATGCGATCCCATACCGGCTCCCAAGGGTACATAACCCTTAAAATCGTATATCTTTATTTGACCCTTGTTCTTTCATTCTTGTTAGCAAGACAGGGTTTAAAGTAAACGGATATAACAATTATTTAAGTTGTCCAGACAAGTCACTCAAGGACTTACTGTACGGAGATTTTTTGCCCGACAACAAAACAACGGAGGGTTATCATGTAGCAGATTAAGTATGTATGGTTTACATTCACCTTCATTGTTTCCACATAAAAAAACAACAAGAATATTGTAACCAGGATTTTGTAAAAACCAAATTAAAATTAGTGTCCGTGGAGTTTCTTGCTCGTTCTTCTCCGTAGAGGCGTACCTACGTTTTGGAACGTGTAACTACCTTCAACTTTATGACTAACTGACCGACTCCTTGACAATTCAAAAGTGCCTGTAAATGGTCTAGTTGTAAATAAATGCTTTCACTTTGACTTTGTTCATCGATGTGCGCATATCTTGTACACTGTTTGTCGTATAATAATGGATGAGGCATCGTTAGAAACATCAAAATGATCCGCTGATTATAGGTAACATGACATTACATAAAATAGTTGTTACATGTCATTTTGTATAATCTACCGGCCTACGATATTAATTAATGATGTGAGACTGTAGCTTAGCAAAAATCAATATTCTTTGTGTAATCTAACATAATTTTTTGATAGTTTGATTTATCTAAATTAATCTACACTAATATTATAAAGAGAAAAGGTTTGTTTGTTTGTTTGTAACGAATAGAGTCCGAAATTACTGAACCGATTTTAACATTTTTTTTACCAATAGATAGTTACATTACTCCGGAGTAACATAGGCTATATAACATCACGCTACGACACACGGGAGCGGAGCAGTAACCAAATACGTAACTTAACGCGGGTGAAATAAGCCACGCGGACGAAGTCCCGGGTAGGTCGTCTAGTGTATTCTAATAATATAGTGAAGAGAAAAGATTTTTTTGTTGGTTTGTACCAAATAAGATCCAAAACTGACTCATTTTATAACATTTTTCACCATTAGATAGCTAAATTATTCCTGAGTAACATAGACTAACTGCCGCGGTAGACTAGTGGTCCTAAGCACGACTGCTACGCTAGAGGTCTTGGGTTCGACTCCCAGGTCAAGCAAAAAGTATTATTAAGTTTTTCTATGAAATTCTCAGTAGCAGCTCGGAGTTAAGATTTGTGCCCGGTTAATGGCAATAGGCTCGCCCCCTATTAAATGGGACCTAAATATACTGGCGAACTGTGGGTGTACATTGGTACACCTCTGCCTAACCCTTCGGGGAATACAAGCGTGATGGTATGTTATGTTATGTTAACATAGACTATATAACATCACGCTATGACACACGGGAGTGGGCAAGTAATCAAAGTACGTAACTTAACGCGGGTGAAAAAAGGTCGCGGGCGGGTCTTTAGTAACACATAAATGTACCGATTTAAAGTCTGGTTTTAAATAGTATTCTGATGGTAATTTTTTTGAAAGTGGGGTTTTAGATTGTGGAGTTTATTTTTTTACTTTTTCAATTATTATCGCCCTAAAAACAACCTGTTTACCCACCGCGAGACCTATTCTTCCAACAAATAAATGTTCTGGATTGATTGATGAACGTATGCCGCATACAGACCGTATAGTCCGAGAACCCAGGAGACGTAAAACCTGCGTCATTTTAACATGGCTGAAATTTTGAGAACAGATAGAACAATATGTACGTAGTCAATCTAGCTTCAACTTTTAAATGCAACTTCTTGACAGTTCAAAAGTGCCTGTAAATGGTCTAATTGAAATAAATGCTTTGTCTTTGACTTTGTTAAGAAGGTATGGGTACTTGCTAACTTCAATGCTGGGCTCTAGAAAATCCTAGTGTGAGGCAACGTTAAAAAAAAATAGTAAATTAAAAATGTTAGGTAACCCCAGTCAGAAGAATAAAGAACCCTAAAGCAGGGTTAAAAAGGGATGTTAAAAAGTGAACTTTTTCTCCTTTTTTTAATATCATTGGATGGCAACATACCAACGACCCACTTGATGTTAAGTGGTCACGGTTGCCTATAAACATCTACAATGCCAGAGGCCCTGTACCCTTACACCAGCACCCATACCCTTCAAACCGAAACACAGCAACGCTGCTTTACGGCAGACGTAGGTATGGTTGTAGTACTCCGACGAGCTCCTTCACAAAGAGCTCGACTACTACCAATTAATTGAAAAACGTAGGTGTAGCAGCTCCGGGATCCCAGTCCAGCACATTCATCGAGCGATCAACCGTAACTCACAAAGTAACGCGTACTAAAAACGTTTTAAATCGCCGCTCTCAACAGACAAACGTGCCTAAATCCATCAAGTGGGCCAAAAGGGAACTCGGTCAAGCCTGCGACATACGTGAGCCAATATCTCTATAGTGTAACGGATCGTAGAATTAATGGAGATATGCCAAATGGGATTGAGTTTGTACGGATTTTCAGTTTGTGTTTAGTACGAAGCCAACTTAATAATATTGGAACAGTCTGACCGCTTCTGTTCTTTTTTGTTTCGGCTTAGATAATCGTCATGCATGTCCTCCGCCCAGGGGAAGCGAAGGGGTCTGTCAGACTTAAAAATCACCCCGGTGTTCATTTCCCACTCGTACGCCGAAAAAAATAAAAGAACGTTTTTCCAACTGCATAGGTATTATTCAAAAAAATTATTTGACTTTAACTGCCTCGGTAGCCTAGTGGACCTAAGCGCGACTGCTACTCTAGAGGTAATCGCTTGGGTTCGATTCCCAGGTCGAGCGAAAAGTGTTATTGGATTTTTTAATGAAATTCTCAGTAGCAGCTCGGAGATTGGATTTATGCCCGGTTAATGGCAATAGGTTCGCTCCCTACTACATGGAACCTAAACATACATGTACATTGGAACACCTCTGCCTAACCCTTCGGGGAATACAGGCGTGATGGTATGTGTATGTGTGTATGATTTAACTTTAACTTGGAATATTGACGTATCTACCTTTTTTATACGCTCAAAGGTTAAAGTCCTTCGTTATCGTACACACGTGACCTATTAGAACATTTTCTGAGGTGACTTTAAGGGTTTTTGAGGGCTCAAAGGTGAGTACCTTTTATCCTGACTTGATTATTTTTAGGGTCATTTTTCCCGTGCTACAGCATTTTTATTCCAGTTTCACTAGTATTACCTTCTCAGAAAATACAACATCCTAACTAATATTGTAAATGCGAATGGGAGTTTGTTTCCCACAAATATAGTTTAAAAAAAAGTTGTCCCACACACTAGGAACTTCTTCAGTAGCATGGGTGGATTTGCGGGCCTGTGGACGGTGAGCAATGGTTAACCATATAAACTCGCATACACAAACAACCGGAACTGGAACAAGTATCTGTAGGCCATACAAATATTTGTTACGTATTAGAATCGAAATTGGTTTGTTTGTTTTGCTTTCACGCTGTCACTACTCTGCTGATCATCATGAAATTTTGCATACATGTTTTCAGAAGTACAGAAAAGTACATACAGTACTATTGATTCGAAAAAAAATAGGGATCCGTAATAAAATTTGTAATGAAAGTCGCGGGCAAAACTTAGTATAAAAAGCATGTTGTAAAAAAAGTTTTTACTTTTAATTAATTTTTTACTTTTTAGTTATCGCTGGATAGGCTTCTCAGTCTGTTCATCTCATTTTCCTTGATTTGATACCCATATTATAGGAGTGCATTACAAATAGCCGCTATTCGAAATCCCGAATGTTCTGCCATATTGAATTTAAAATGACGTCACATAGCTAACCATGTATTGTCATTCAAACTAAATGTGTGTACAAAAGTTCAGCTCAATCGGTTAAAGATATCTGCTTCAAAATTGAGTTGCAAGATTCCACCCAAACACCCGAACAAACATAGTTATACGTGTGTAAATACTACAATAATTTCGGTTAGTTCTATTAAGACGAATTAACCCTCATAAAGAAGTTAAAGTTTCTTAGGAAAAGTTCTGACTGTACGCGGTCAAAATCACGGGCAAAGTACTAGCTATCGACATACACGATCAAATCTTACACGAATCTAATTTCCCAATTAAATCTACACACAATGACAAATGCGCGTATAATAAATAAAATAAAACACAAGTTTACAATCAGAGCTGCCGTGTTCGATGATGAATGAGTTCATAAATCTATTGTTTTAATTGTGTACAAGTCATTATAGGTTGACAACCCCAAGGGGAAGTTTGAAAACAGCCGAAAAGTATAACAACACCTGTTTATTATTATCCCACTGAAGGGCAAAGGCCTCTTTCATAAAAATCTCTTTATTTATTTACCTTCTTCTTCTACCTAGCCTTTTCCCAACTATGTTGGGGTCGGCTTCCAGTCTAACGGGATGCAGCTGAATACCAGTGTTTTACATGGAGCGACTGCCTATCTGACCTCCACAACCCAGTTTGTGGGCAACACGATACCTCTTGGTTAGACTTTATTTATTTACCTGTTTAAAATTAATGCAACAAAAGTACAAAGGCGGACTTAATGCTTTAGGCATTCTCTGCCAGTCAACCAAAGGAGGTGTACAGATAATAAGCAACAAGTTTTGTAATTTAAAAAAAAAGAGAACTCAAAGCACAGAACTGCCTCGTTAACCTAGTGGTCCTAAGCGCGACTGCTACGCTAGAGGTATTGGGTTCGATTCCCAGGTCGAGCAAAAAGTGTTATTGGGTTTTTCTGTGAAATTCTCAGTGGCAGCTCAGAGTTAGGATTTGGGCCCGGTTAATGGCAATAGGGTCGCCCCCTTTTACATGTGACCTAAAAATATGGGCGAAATGTGGGTGTACATCGGTGCACCTCTGCCTAACCCATCGGGGAATACAAGCGTGATGGTAAGTATCGAAAAAGGACAAACAAACTTCACTTCTTTATATAAGTATCACCAGGCCATTACTCCATTTCAACATCCAAATAGAAAATATTTTGCTATGAACGGAGCTAATTCAAGAAGATTATTTAAGAAGAATTATGAACTTCCTCAATTTTACAAAATACATAAGTTTTTATAACAAGAAAGAAAGGAACTGCCCGATGCGGGATGAGAATATTTTCCAAGGTAATATTATTGTGCGCTAGAATTATTAGATTACTAATATTTATTGAACAGAGCCCGGAGAGAGTCAGTGAGAAAATTGTTATGAAGAATAACGAAAAGCTCTTTTAACGTTTAAACGCTTTTCCCTGAATGAAGTTAGTTTTGAAACTTAAGAGGTCTGCTGCTATTGTTGATATTTTTTTTTGTTTTATTCTGGAGAAAGTAATTTTCCGAACCTAATTTGTAAGCGATTGACTGTTGTGCTGCGTGTCGCAGGTTCGAAGGCCGCACGGAACAAATTTTTGAAGAATTCCGATCCTGTTTTTTTCCGCCTGAAGGGGGACCAACAGGAATAAAAGTTAATCTGTCCTCCTATTACTGATAGGGGGACAGATAGGAGTGAATATGGTTCGAACTGTCCCGTCGTTACAAACAGGGGAACAGATCAAACTGTTTTGTCGATCTGTCGGACAAAGCAGGGTGCGGAATAATTCATATTTTTGTATATATGATAGTTGCTCCGGGACTGGCTGCAAGTATGTGAATTTATATTATGTTTGTAAAAGAACCAACTACACAAGACAAATACTTAGTGTGGTGCAACGACTTAAAAAACAAACAGATACTAATATAATTATGTGTCATTGTTCTGTTAATCAAAACAGAACACATTCAAAAGTGGCACATTATTCATTTGATCAGTGTATTATTAAATTAAACAGTTTCCATTCGAACAAAAACAAGCCCACAAAAGTTATCAAGTTTCGCACACACGTGATGGTGTGTGCAGCGAGTTGCACAACCATTAACCAATCAGCCTCCACCGCTGTGGCTTTTTATCTTTGCGTTAACCCAATAGCTCCAATTGATTTCCAATAATTTAGTCTGTTTTAATTAAAATCATTACATCAAAATGAGTTCGCACGTAATTGCTTTTAGTTTGCAGGCAGCATAAATTCAATATGGAGCCTCGCGACCCAATGAAATATGGAAACGAACTAGTTGAACAAAAGAGAAATTCAGCTTTATTTTAAAACAAATTCCTATAATGTACGTTTCGCTGATTGTGGCTTTGTTGTACGCGATTCATATTACACGAGAGTTGTATATCAATTAGGAAATTGTTAAACGATTTCAATGGAACAGGCGGTTCGTATGTGTTTTGTGAGTTAATGGGTGTATTTATTGTGCTCTTAATTTATTTGGGTGTAAATGTTACTTGGATTAATTGTTTTGGAATAGGGTTGGAGAACAAATTATAATTTTTTTGGTATAACAAAAACCGGCATTTAATATTAGCATTTTCCGGTAGCTGTAGTTTTCTGTTATGTAGATATTAGTAGCTATTGTATTGTATAACGAGATGGTGAGTGCGACTAACATAACATACCATCACGCCTGTATTCCCCGAAGGGTTAGGCAGAGGTGTACCAATGTACACCCACAGTTCGCCAGTAGGTTAGGTCCCATGTAATAGGGGCGAGCCTATTGCCATTAACCGGGCACAGATCCTTACTTCTAGCTGCTACTGAGAATTTCATAGAAAAACCCAATAACACTTTTTGCTCGACCTGGAAATTGAACCCAAGACCTCTAGCCTAGCAGTCGCGCTTAGGACCACTAAGCTAATGCCAATGATTTAAATTTGACTTTGTTTTAAGTCATATCAAATATTTATACACAGTTCCTGCACCTCAGGAGTCAATGTACCTACCTACCTATTGTTCTTTTAATAAATACCCTAAAGAAAATCGTCTTAGATGACCTCAGATCACCTTTTTGGGGTTCAGATCAGACTCTTACTGAGATCACATAGTGTTCCCCCAGTAACCTTTGACCCAGCCAAAAGTCAGGAGTCACTTGCGTATTTATCCTGACCCCTGGGGCGTGTATTGGTCCGCTTGGAGTTCAAGGAGGTAACCTACGAAAACGTCTTAAGGTCTTCCTATTTTGTGGTTTTTACTAGCGTTTTCAACTTGTTCTATCAAATTATTTACTTTATAAATTAATATTTGGCTTTGTTATCAAAGTTGCATTGTTATTGTCATCATTTAAGTTAAAGGGGAAAATCTACAAGTCCGTGATAAGACATGTCGTATTCTATGGATCGGAATGTTGGGCTGTGAAGAAGATGGATGAAAAAAGATTGCATGTAGCGGAGATGAGAATGTTGAGGTGGATGTGTGGTGTGACTAGAATGGATAAGGTAAGGAATGAGTATATTAGAGGAAGTTTGAAAGTATCGCCAGTGATAGAAAAGTTAAAAGGAAACCGTTTGTCTTGGTATGGGCATGTGAAGAGGAGGGATGAGACGCATGTGACCAAAAGAGTTATGAATATGAATGTGGATGGATGGAAGGGAAGAGGAAGGCCTAAGAAAAGATGGATGGATTGCGTGAAGAATGATATGAAAGAGAAGGCAGTCAGCGATAGCATGACGGTTGACAGGACAGCGTGGAAGAAGAAAACGTGTTGCGCCGACCCCAAGTAACATGGGATAAGGGCAGGAAGATGATGTTATCAAAGTTGCATCGTAAGAAATATCTACGTTGGAATAATATGTTGACTTCGTCCGCGGGAATGCCGGTTATTTGACCGTTTTTACTTCGTAGAACCTTAATATGTTTTTCAAATAAATGTAGCCTAAGTTACTCCTTACAAAATCATTTTTCAGCTTTTGAAACTCCCGTCTTTCCAGTCGTTTCCAAGATTAGCCAGGACAAGCTACCAGACAGACAGACAAAAAAAATAATTTAATAAAAATCTGTTATTTTGCCATTACAAATAAACACTTTAAATAATTTTGTTTATTTAGAACATTTCATTTTCCTAACATTTTCCCTGCGATGTTGTGTTCTGACCTCTACTTCAAATGAATATAGTTGTCACTTTGTACATTGGTTCGGGTACTTTCAACAAAGTTTTGCCACTCATAAACCGCCGCTTGGAACAATACCACGAGTGGCTAACTGTTATAAAAGATAAACGAGTTACGAGGAGCTACTCTATGTGTAAGACTATTGGGATTAAAGTGCTTCATGGAGAGGTTTTTAAGTACATGTTGAAGAGAATCCCTTGGTCTTTATTCAATCTTATGTGGGTTAGTTTATACCAATGATGGCAAATAAATGACTAGCGAGCCAGTGTGCAGTGGTGGCATAAAACGAAATAATTCGGGCACGACAATTATTGACATTCATGTTTAGGTTTTTTTTATACCACAGAAGCTGGCAAACAAGCTAGCGGCACACCAGAGGCATCACTCGTGTGTTGCCGACCCCGTAAAAACCACAAAACTCCTTTCTTGAAGAACTCCATGTTGTAGTCTCTTGGGAAAACCTTAGCTGGAGCTCATTCCACAACCTGAGAGTAGGCGGGAGGAAGTTCCTCTGAAACCGTACCGTACGGTACCATTTGGGTTCTAAGGTGTGGGGATGGGACCCCTGCCGATGGCAAGAGGTGCGATGCTAAAAAGTGGCCGTTGGCATTGTTTTGAATAATTCTATGGAACATAGTCCGTTATACAGGCGGTAGAAGACACATAGGGAGGCAAAATCTCTGCCAAAAAAAAGCAAAGGTTTTTAGTATTATTTTATTTTATTGAAATAAACATAAGATAAGTTAGACATTACGATTACAGTTCTTCCCTGGTCTATACTAATATGATAAAGAGATACAATTCGACCGTTTTTTTGTTTGTGAGAGGTTTTCTGTTGAAGAATTGGTTCGATTACAAAACTACTGCCACTGCCAAATTCCATAGCCTACGTTTTATGGTATACTTAACTTAAACGCGGACAAAGCAGCAGGCAGAAATTAGTCTAAAATAATTTCCCAGAATAGATCGTTGTAGAAATCAATAGGGAAACACGATCTTTGTTTTTGCCGAAAACAAATGAATTTAGGTAAAAATCTTCTATAATGATAACAATGATTAAAGAAAGAAAGAATATCCAATTACTCATGTAACTATTTATAAGTAATTGACCATGTAATACCTAGATACAAGTAGCATATATGTACCCGTTAAAATAAGAACTAAAGGAGGAAAACCGATTTGTTATGACTACGGGTTACAAAAACGGGACGCTGATATGCCTAAGGGGTACGCATATAAAAAAAATATGAAAACAATAACCAAATTGCCCTTTATTTTTTATCTATACTTATAATAAATTAGAAGAGGCGTTTGTTTGTTCAAACAAATGAATCTTTTGAACTATCAGTCGGATTGAAAAAAATCTTTTGTATGTGATAGCCAGATTCATGACGAATAGTATAAGCAATATAACTTCACGCTACGACATCCGAGAGCGGGGCCGTAGCCAAGAGCGTAACGTAACGTGGGTAAAAAAACTGGCCAAGTGCGAGTCGGACTCGCGCAAGGAGGGTTCCGTAAAAACGCCAAAAAAAATCATGTCTGTTGTATGGGAGCCACCTTAAATATTTATTTTATTCTGTTTTTTTTGTAATTTTTGTTATAGCGGCAACAGAAATACATCATCTGTGAAAATTTCAACTGTTTAGCTGTCACGGTTCATGAGATACAGCCTGGTGACAGACGGTCGGACGGACGGACAGCGTATTCTTAGTAATAGGGTCCCGTTTTACCCTTTGGGTACCGTAAATTGAGGTGGACGAAGTCGCGGGCAGAAGCTACTTACAAAATAAAACAGAACCGTAAAAAGGTAGAAAAAACAAATGAAATTAGTTTCTGGGTACATAAGTAAAATGTTATGAATACCCAAAGGCATTTGACCAAACTCATTCAGTTGGCGGATATAAGATGAAAACTAAACATTTAATATTTTCCTTCCACACAGGTAAAGTTAAAGGCAACTCATTAATTGGGTTCTACGGTTTGAATGAACGGAATATCGAGCATAATGAAAGCTTCAGGTATCACTTGAACTGGCCGCGGTTCCCGCATCGAATGATTGAATGACCTATTCGTTCATTCGTTCGATGGTTACATACTTATTTTTATTGCTTAATCACAGTGATGTCTTTTGGTAAAAATCTATAAATAAATCTTAAATCTAAGTCGGATTTTCTGTTAGTCTGTTTGACTTTTTTTTTTAAAAAGCGCTTTGGCTTGTAAAAAGCGGTGTCTACTTAAGCTCTTTTAAAAATGAACTTAAGAGTTTCCTATTGAATAAGTGTCTTTAGATATGGCCGAAATACTAGGTTGTGCTTCACTTTATGTATGGGGTTACCCCGTTGGTCTCGTGGTGGCAAGCACGACTGTAGAGTAAACACTTTTTGCCCGACCTGGGGATCAAACCCCATCCTATGTCCAATTCCCAGGTTGGGCAAAAAGTGTTATTGGTTTTTTCCATAAGGAATTTCTTAGTATCAACCCGGAGTTTGGAAGTTGGTGGCATGACACCCTCGTGCCTCGGAAAACACTTAAAGCCGTTGGTCCTGCGCCTGATGTCTCCCCGGTTGTATCAGATTGCCATCCGATTGGACTGTAACAGTCAGGGAAGCGGGACACTTGTGCATTATAATATCTCCTACTTACTTGGCTATTCTTCATTAAATTAGTCGCCGTGAGTGGAAGCGGTCTGGAGAATACATACTCTAATTACATTAACTGAAAACTGACGTACTTGTTAAGTAGTTTATTGCAACAAATGTTGATGATTCGAGTGTGCCCAAACAAATGTCCAATAAACAAAAAACTTATTTGTTTCTTATTCTAAATTCGAAACCCAAAAAGGAATTCGACTGAATGTTTGAAATAAAATTATTTCAGCCAGGTTGCCGTGATGTACAACCTTCACAGTACCATTAACACAAACAAAGTTATCAACAAGCAGTTATTAACTTCTAATAATACACAGAACTGGCAAGGTCTAGAATAAATTATAAGTACAAAATTAAGTCTTACATACCAATACAAATTTGATTAACCAAGAAAACGAAGCAAGGAAATTCACGCAGAAAATATAGAAGCTAAAGTAAAGTTTTACGGTGTGGTGGTAATGAAAGAACTCGATATCGCTCGTAATGAGAACTCAGGTAATACGCGAAGTAGCCGCCCGGTAACCGCAATACGATACATTCATAGTGTTGATATTCTACGTAGATGTAGAAGTTATGTTGTGCAAGAAAAGACGGAGGAAAATGTTTATTTTTGTGTGGCAGTTTGTAATATCGTAACAAAACTATATTTGTATCTTTATAGGGCTTTCTTTTATTCAAAAATAATCAGAAACCTAAACATTTTACAGTAATATCTTTTTGAGATTTTCTTTGCTGAGAATAACAATAATGTGAGCTTATTATTGTCCCACTGCAGGTCAAAGGCCTCTTCTCATACAGAGAAGGTAACGGAATTGATCGCCACGGCATTGATAGCGATTTCAGGATTATGTTAGGTCCAATAAATAGTTTACCGATATCAGTGAAGTTCTAGATAAACTTTCAAAGTAGGTTGAAAAGTCACACTGGTGCTTGACCGTTATCGAACCCGCAAGCTCACGCATGAAATGTAGGTCTTGGGCCACAGGCCATCATGACACTCTGATAATAATAATGGCTGATAGAAACACCTTTTTACAAAGTAAATGTTAACAAATAATGTCAATAAAGCCCTTTTAGTAAAATTTGGTCTCAAAATTGGTTTTTCTATCCGATCAAGTTTATACACAACCTTTTTCTCTGTGTCGAGGTTATACTCGAAATTGCAACTTAAACAACAGAGATCCTTTTTTACTCTCATAGCTGCTATCTATAACTGCGTCGCCTTTATTATTTATTGGGTCAATCAATTGGCTAGCACGTGATAAAGCTCCTCCACCACGCTCATACCACATCCATTAATAAGCCATCCTTATCGGTACGTCGGCGTCGTCAACTTTCTTCCGTGCACACAAAAGCTCAGTTCGTATCAAACCGTCGCGGCCGATGGTCGCGTTTACCGATACCGGTGTGTTACGCGTTGTGTTCCACTAGTTACGATTGGTACAGTATTTTTTTAAATTTTGCATTAAATTTTTCCGATCCCCCGATTTCACTTTCTGTGATTTTGAGAAAGTGATTTGCATTTTGTTTTTATTTTGTTTTTGAAAGTAATGAAATGAGTTCGTGATTTTGATGCTTCGTTAATGAATTTGTGGTTCGAAGGTGAAGTCGGGTATTTTGGACAAGTATGTTGAATTTTCTTGTATATTTTTATGTAATTATAGTGTTGTTTGGATTTATTAGTCGGATAATGTGTCATGCATTTCTTAACGACCATTTGACTTTTTAAGCTAAAATTACGTGTTAAAAAATTAAAAATTCTATTACGTTTTAAATATATACCAATATTATAAAGAAAAAAGATTTGAAGGTTTGTTTGTTTGCATTGAATAGGCTCTGAAACTACTAGACAGATTTGAAAAAATATTTTACCGTTGTGAAGCTACACTATCTCCGAGTGACATAGGCTATATTATATTTTGAAAAAAATTAGGGATCCTTACTAAAACTCCAATAATGCAACAGAAGGTGTAAAAGAATTACTTATAAAAATCCTAACATCGCGTGCGCTGCTAAAACTACAGATGATATAACAAAATAATGTGCTACGACTTTGCAGAACACATCATTATCTACAAAAAGTGACGGGACAGCATATGTCTAACTATTATAGTTATGTCACAATAAGTGTTTTTTTTTTTTAAGTAATTGAAATGCCGCTGCTATAAGTCTCTTTATCTGTACCTTGGTATTATTCCTTATCAAATTAAATTCAGACATTCCATTCGAAAGTTCAAAAATGTAAGTTTATGAAAAAGTCGCGTGGTCGCCGCTCACTCCGCTCGGCTAACTATGCGATGTAAACGTCATATACCCGTGCAAATATAATGTAATATACTAAGTTAACACAACAATATGTTTTTAAACATCGTTGATAAGAGCTATTTTAGCTTGAAGTTATATTCGTAATCTTATCAATTTTAACTATAATTCCGTTCAGGCATTATGAAGTGGATTTAGTAGTTATTTTGACTGCGGTACGAGAAGTTTCTGACCATTTTAAATACCAAGGTACTTGTTGTTTTAGATAACATTTACAAACATTTTATGACCCGAGATTATGAAGATCGTTTTATAATAATATCAGCCTTTATTTAATAAACAAAAATGGTACCTACATTATTTAAATCTTATATACGAGTATATTGAGGACGCTAAGTATCTCGTTATAAGTTTAACTTAAATATCACTGACATCGGTGAAGGAAAGTATTGTGATCGAAACTTGACTTACTATATTGACGTAAGACTGACAACGCCAATCTGCCGCGAGTAAGCGTGGTGATTAATGCTCGTGTCTTCTGTGTATGGGAAGTGTCCTTTGCCCTGTAGTGAAACAATAATAAGCCAGTATTACTGGCGACTCTAGTGAGTTTATGATACCGACAGACTTGGTCTGTTAGCTCAACTGTAGCAAAGACCTCCGCCATTTCTTTCCACTTTGTTCTGTTTTTTTCTAGTCCATGTGTTGCCTAATTATTTTATACTGATAAATAAATAAATGTCATTCACATTTTAGATGAAAATAAATACCAAATTTTAGAAAATATGATTACTCTGACTAAAATTATTTGACTATTTATTTTACATACATAACATACCATCACGGAGGGTTAAACAGAGGTGTACCGATGTACACCCTCAATTCGACGGTATGTTTAGGTCCCATGTAATAGGGGGTGAGCCTATTGCCATTATCCGGGCACGAACTTGTATTTATTAGAGGTTACCATAAAATGATTAAACCTAAATTGAATTTATGAAAATTCTCTAATCCGGTGTATGTACCTCTGGTTTCGAATCAGTTTAGTCCCTCTATGCATTTTATAGTGGATTTAACTAAATAGTAAGCAGTCTTGAATATTTTAAAGGTAAGACTTTGAATTTTAAATAGTTAATGCTTCTTTGTACGAATTTTATTTAGAGATCCTTGACAAAAGGCCACTGACAAGAAAATGCTGTATAACATTTACTATTTATTAAACTGGCATAGTAGAAAGCCATAGTTATTTATGGTTACTCAATGGATAGTGAATTACATTGCTGCTGTAATTGATCTTATCCCTACATAGTAACAGCCCATCCAAGTAAAAATAGAAGCTAAAACGTGAACATCCATCACCCATTGTTGACAAATAATTGCATTATAAACTTCATCCATAATTTTGTTGACAATTTATCGGCAAAGAAAATTATAATAACACCGTCAAGTGGAACGCAGTCTAAAATAGAAACAAGATTTACTTTATAATTTGCAATCCATAATCAATTACTCACTAAACAAAGACTTTAGGCTCTTTAATCATGGCTAAAGCGCGGGAATACTAACAGATGGTAAATGTATTGTCTATAATTTTCTTTACATTGTGGTATCAAAGCGAAAACTTCATTCTGACTTCGATTGTTAAAGTAAAATGCCCTGATTTTATTTGTATGTGTTTGTGTAGGTTATCGTTATTCTAAAGTGATAAATTCCCAAAGTGCCTCGTTAGCCTAGTGGTCCTAAGCGCAACTGCTACGCTACAGTCTTGGGTCCGATTCCCAGGTCGAGCAGAAAGTGTTATTGGGTTTTTCTATAAAATTCTCAATAGCAGCTTGGAGTTAGGATTTGTGCCCGGCTAATAGCAATAGGCTCGCCCTCTATTATATGGGACCTAAACATACCGGCGAACTGTGGGTGTGCATAGATACACCACTGCCTAATCCTTCGGGGAATACAGGCGTGATGGTAAAGTCTAAAAATTCTCTTACTTTCTTGTGAAGAATATCCTAACAAACAAAAGTTAATATTTTAATCAGTTACTGAACTAGTTTCTGCCCGCGACTTCGTCTGCGTCAAATTTGATATATTATCCATTTAACATCCATCCATTCATCCAACCTCGCAAACTTTCGCATTTATAATATTAGTAGGATAGTCGCGTAAACCAAATGTTGATAATTGAAATTTATTTTTTATGAAAAAAAAAAACATAATTATCAAAGACACTTCTACCCGTCAGGGGATAATAGGTAATTATGAACCGATTTCTTTTTTTTTAAATTTGGTGTACGTACGTGACGAAAATCGTCGGCAACAAGAAATTATGAAACAAAGTCGTCACCTATCAATCCAAGTAGGTACGTATTTTATAATTGTGGTATAATTAGCTTGTAATTATAGCGTTATTTATTTAATTAGGCTTCACAAAATGGCCGCCGTAATTAATTAATTATTCAAACTGAAATATGACACGGCTCTCCCCGGGTTTTTTTCATGATAGCCCACTTTAAGGAATATTTGTCGGGAGTAATGTGATAAATATGGGAATACAGGTTTTAATTTTAGAATTCGTTTAATTAAATGGAAGCCATTTTATTTCTTAAAAAAAAAAAACGGTTTACGTTCATATTTTTTTTCTTGCATACGTGTTACTGTACCTTTCAACTTAATGTAAGCATGAAATATGAATATTTTTAATAAAAATATTCCGAAATTGGAACTGATCCAATTTGACCGATTGCTCCCTCGTTTATTCGGACAATAATTTTTTGGCCGTGTTTTTTGAATATTCAGAAGTTTAATATTGGCGTTTATACATATAATATACACCATATTGAGAATTATACTTTGATCTGACGAAACAAGTATGTATCTGCTTATGAACTATTTACGCATTGTTATGCTCTGTTGGCAATGGTTTGTCTAAAAAAAAAGTTTGATGATTATTCTGATGGCTGATTCTATTATCTCAAAGAATTTCTATTGTTCGGTTATTTTATACTACCGTTTGTCCAGAACACCGTACGTATATTTAAATGTATTTGTGTAAAACCATAGCTTTTGTTTACCAGAAACCTGAAAGGGGGTCATTGCACTCATCACTATGAGAACCTTTTACTACGGTACCAACCCTGTGATCGCAAAAAAAATTACATAATCAATACGTCACAAAACAATGGCTGCCTAAAAACGACAAACACGCATAATATTTGTTGAAAAAAAATTAAAAATTCTTTGTTTCACGTGTAATGTACACTGAATATGCGTGCGGTATAGTTATTTGGGTAAAATAGGTCATTAAAACAAATGGGCCCGGTGCCGAATGATGTTCGGTGTAATAAATAATCAAGCCGCAACGCCGCGGGGTGCTACTTATACTGTGCTAACTTTTATACTTCCATAGTTGTCGATAGAAATAAAAAAAATACCTTCAAAGTATTTTTTTTTAATTACATTCACCCCACACTTGGAATAAAGTAGTCATGCAAGAATCACGGCTACTGGTAGTTTAATTTCAAGTATTTTATATATTAATACCAGCCTATTTCTGTGACAAAGGGCTCTTCTCATTCAAAGAAGGTACGTACGAGCATTGATCGCTTCCTTAAAGTGGATCGGAGAATTCAGATTTATATTTCTTCACGTTGTTTTCCTCCACCTGAGCTGAGACGAGATCGCAACTAGATTATAAACGTATTAATTACGTAAATTGATCTTCTGAAAGCGGTTCAGATATTTTCTGCTTTCTGAAGTAAAAGGCCCTAGTTCCGCGAAAATTAATAAATTCCACGAAAGACGACACAAGTATACAAGGGGCTTTCTTAGCATAATCTATACTAATATTATAAAGCTGAAGAGTTTGTTTGTTTGGTTGTACGCGCTAATCTCAGGAACTACTGATTGGAATTGCAAAATTATTTTTGTGTTGAATAGTTTATTTATTAACTGCCTCGGTAGCCTAGTGGTCCTAAGCGCGACTGCTACGCTAGAGGTCTTGGGTTCGATTCCCAGGTCGAGCAAAAAGTGTTATTGGGTTTTTCTATGAAATTCTCAGTAGTAGCTCGGAGTTAGGATTTGTGCCCGGTTAATGGCAATAGGCTCGCCCCCTATTACATGGGACCTAAACATACCGGCGAACTGTGGGTGTACATTGGTACACCTCTGCCTAACCCTTCGGGGAATACAGGCGTGATGGTATGTGTAGTTCATTTATCGAGGAAGGCTATAGGCTATATAATATCACGCTACGACACACGGGAGCAGTAACCAAAGACCTAACTTAATGTGGGTGGAAAAAACCACGCGACCGAAGTCGCTGGCAGCAGCTAGTTATTTATATGACATTTTTATCAGTTGGACTTACCTCTTCTCTACATAGGATGAAGCAAGATCACTTTCCGCAGTCTGTACGGATAGATCTTTTAAACAAAGCAACGGATTTTAATGCATGTCATAGATAGAGTGACTTAAAAGGTAGGTTTGTACGTATAAAACATCACGCAACAACCAACTGGAGCGGAGCACTAAACAAAGACGTAATGACGACTGATCGCGGATGACACCGCGGGCTATATAACTACTTATATAATACAACTTGGCTTTTCTTACTGACGCAAGGTCCTGGTAATAAATACAAAATTAAATATTTACCGTTTAATTTTAAAACTGAAAATGTTTCCCTTTCGTAAATCCACAGTTAAGTTATGAAAGGATAATAGAGTTTAGTGAGGTTAATTTATTTATTTATGCTTCATGCACAAAGGTACAAAGGCGGGCTTAATGCCTTAGGCATTCTCTACCACTCAAACAAGGGTGGTTAAGAGATAACATGACAGGTGCATTGTTAAGAACTCAAAAGAATATAAAAAAGATATAAACTTTCAAATGTAAAAAATAGGTATTAAACACAATAATTTTATTTTCAACATAATTATTAAACAACACAACACAACATACCATCACGCCTGTATTCCCCGGAGGGTTAGGCAGAGGTGTACCAATGTACACCCACAGTTCGCCACACACGTATGTATTAGGTCCCATGTAATAGGCATGTATTATTACTTTTATTACTTATAGTTTTTATATTATTTATTATCAATTATGCTATTTGAATCTTCTTTTGTTGATTTTTATTTTTATTTTTTTTTTTATTTTAAGTAACTAATTATATTTGTGTGTTCTTTTGCGCTTATGTTACAAATCTGTTTTCATGTATGTTTTTTTTTTTATATAGTAACATCACAAAACTTGAAAATATTGCAAGTGCTGTGCACACCTTTAAGTGGCAAATTCACCCTAGAGTTTAAGTTTGATATTGTACCCCTAAAATGTTCAAGTGAATAAGCCGTTGGAGTGCCGTAATGAAATAAATAAATAAATAAATAAATAAATAGGCGGCGAGCCTATTGCCATTAACCGGGCACAAATCCTAACTCCGAGCTGCTACTGAGAATTTCATAGAAAAACCCAATAACACTTTTTGCTCGACCTGGGAATCGAACCCAAGACCTCTAGCGTAGCAGTCGCACTTAGCACCACTAGGCTACCGAGGCAGTTAAAATATATAATAATATAATATAATTATTAAATAAAAGAAAAGAGGTTTATGAGATGAATCTGCTAACTCGAATTGAAAATAAATCCGCAATTTGTTCCTGTTAATAAAATGGCCTCATATCAGAAAATTTTAAGATCGTAGCAAGCCTACGGTCGGCCTACGAAGTCCTAGCCTTTGGAGCGGCGCAGCGCTACGCTGTCAGATTAGTAAGAGATATTTATTTTTATTGCTTCATGAAAAAGTGAATTGTCCTTATTGTCCGTTTACTGTCAAATTATCTTATAAGAAAAGTTAATAAAAGTTTTCCTAATAATTGAGTGAGGTCGATAGTCTTGACAGCGTTTCTAGTGAGTCACAACTTTTATATTTACCTCTGAGTTCTTAGAAACAATTTCTCAGTTAGCAATAGTTATTTTTTTGTTTTTGACTGACACACAGCCAGTAAAAGCAACATTATTTATTAGTAAGAAAAATAAGGTCTCATAATATACAGAAACTTGCGGTAAAGTTTTGCGAAACGCAAACCTTGAAAAATGTATTAGAGCATTTATGACGCGCTGAACCTCGTACAAACTTTCACGTTTTATATGTTGGAAATTAATAAACCAATTTTAATTAAACTTGATAGGTACGTCTATAGATAAATATGCGTCTAAAGATTAAGTAAAAAAAAAACTTATCTACTTAACTTATAAGTTGTCTATAGAGAACTTGACTGTTACGCTAGAGGTTTTGGGTTCGATTCCCAGGTCGAGCAAAATGTGTTATTGGATTTTTCTATGAAATTCTCACTAGCAGCTCGAAGTTTGGATTTGTGCTCGGTTAATGGCAACAGGCTCGCCCCCTATTACAAGGGACCTAAACATACCGGCAAACTGTGGGTGTACATTGGTACATCTCTGCCTAAACCTTTGGGGAATACAGGCTTGATGGTATGTCTATGAAGAACTTAAAGTCGGTTTAATATTCAAAAAATAATATTCTCCCGACCAAACGGCTACGGTAGCCAATTTCAATGAGGATTGGCTCAGTATGCAGGACATATTGTGTGCAGAAGTGTGTGCGCAAATACAGGTCCCGTTGCCCTCTGTTCAAAGTCAAAGTCAAAGTCAAAACATTTATTTCAATTAGACCATTTACAGGCACTTTTGAATTGTCAAGAAGTTACTCATACAAAAAGTTGAAGCTAGTTGCTCGTTCCAAAACGTAGGTCTCTATGGAGAAGAACGAGCAAGAAACTCCATGGACACTCTTTTCAAATTGGTTTTTACAGAATCTTGGTTACAATATTCTTGTTGCTTCTACATGTGAAAACAATGAAGTTAAATATAAAACAATTAAAAAAAAAAAATATATGATAATAATAGTACTAAAGATGTAAGCCATGGCAGTTAAGAGATGACCAATCCCACTGACAGCGCCCGTTCACGAACATGACGCGAGGATCAGCACCACTTAGCTCAACCATCATGAAGGGAACCAAATGATCCGACCCACGCGCCACCATCAGCGAGACATTTAAGTGAGCATGACAAAGCCCTCAACCACCATGCTCGTAGTGTCCAACACATAATAATAAAATAAATAAAAGGCTCCATGGTACTCACATTTACAAAATTGAAATAAATGATGATAGATTATATAAAACTAAGGTTTTAAGTAATTCTATTCGACAGATGAGCTGTAGTATGTAAAAAAAAATAGAAATAATAATAACGGTACACGTTATTAAGGTCAATGAGAATACAAATAAAAAGGTGGCAAGAAACATCCCCCTGTATTAATATACATATGTAAGTATTAATTTGTGAACCCGAGTGACTATGGAGCAGGACCAGCATTAAGCCAAGCATTCTTGTCATTAATATAATCTTCTAACTTATAATATGCTTGACTACATAGTGTGCGTTTGATGCAAGTTTTAAATTTTCTCTCATTTAGTTCGAGAATATCGAGCGGTATTTTATTATAACATTTTACAGAGTACCCCATAAAAGAAGTGTGTACTTTAGACAATCTGAAACTTGGTTGATCTAATTTGTTCCTATTTCTAGTATTAAAATGATGTCTATCTCCAATTTTTTTGAAAAGATGAAGATTTTTTCGAACATGCATAATGTTTTCATATATATATTGACATGGAACCGTCATGATATTAATTTTTTTGAATAATTCCCTTAGAGACTCACGACGGCAAAGATTATAGATAGCTCTGACAGCCCTCTTTTGCAAAATAAAGATAGAATCTATATCTGCAGCCCGCCCCCAAAGCAAAATACCGTAAGACATAATACTATGAAAGTAACTAAAATAGACCAGTCTCGCGGTATCTACGTCTGTTAATTGTCGGATTTTTCTGACAGCGTAAGCGGCTGAACTTAACCGCCCTGCAAGAGATGTTAAGTGAGGACCCCACTGCAGCTTTGAGTCTAGCGTAATCCCCAGGAAAACTGTCTTTTCGACGAACTCCAGTATATCCTTATTTAATATAACTTGACATGGACAACTTTTAACATTCGGCAAAGCAAATCTTATGCATTTAGTTTTCTTCTCATTTAATACTAAGTTATTTATAGTAAACCAATTATGAACCTCACGCATAGCGTTATTTACGTCGTCAAGGTGTTGAGCCTTCCTATTTACTTTAAAAATCAGTGAAGTATCATCAGCAAATAACACCATTTGAGGTTGGTCTTTCACGTTGGGACGGCAATCCGTCACGACCGGGGAGAGAGCAGACGCAGGACCAGTGGATTGGTCTTTGTTATCAATAAAACTCTTTTTTAGCTTTTCTTGTTGTAATACTAAAGGAAAAAAAAATATTTTTTTTATTTAATCATTTTTAGCAACAACATTAGGAACGCTGGAATAAAATTCCTAATTTGTTTCAAATTAAAAAAATATTTTTTTAGATTTCGAGTCCAGACCTAGCTAAAAAAAAACGTAAAAACTCTAACGCAACTGAAAGCACTTTTCACTCACGTTTATTTTTAGTAAAAATACTAACATACGTGGCTCGTTTAAAAACACCCAACCACTAATTTAACGTAAATCTAGAAAGGCTAATTAAATCCTAGTAGGTACTAGTGCTGTCAATAAAGTGTACCTAATTAGGGCGCCTGAACTTTTACACATATAAGGAAGCCTGCAGACGAGCTACACTTGACGACACAGTTGGCGCACGGCGTTTCGTTTCATTTATGTAATATCTGTATAAACGGACCAGCAGAACAATAATCCCTACGAAGCAACATTTTTTTTTATGTTAGATCTATGGTCATAGCGGATGGTAGCCGACTGTTGTCAGTAACTGCCAACAATAGTCGTCGAAGGTTTTTATACAGTCAGCTTATGACTTACGGCTGATTTTTCAATAGTCATTATAACTTTTATTTGTAACACATACCATCACGCCTGTATTCCCCGGAGGGTTAGGCAGAGGTGTACCAATGTACACCCACAGTTCGCCGGTATGTTTTAAGTCCCATGTAATAGAGGGCGAGCCTATTGCCATTAACCGGGCACAAATCGTAACTCCGAACTGCTACTGAGAATTTCATAGAAAAACCCAATAACACTTTTTGCTCGACCTGGGAATTGAACCCAAGACCTCTAGCGTAGCAGTCGCACTTAGCACCACTAGGCTACCGATTTGTAGTTACGTATAAAAAATATCGTTTACAAAATCAGCCCTTAAAGATAAAAGTGACGACCCTGATAGATAACATACTTTGAAGTACAAAAGAGCTGCGATTTTTAATTAACCAAATCCATACATACATACATAAACTCACGCCTTTTTCCCATGGGGGTAGGCAGAAACCACAGTACGCCACATGCTACGATCCTTACATACTTACCAAATCCCTTATTTTGTATTTCGAAAAAATAATAATACTGCTTCACAAAAACTTCTACTTATAGCGACGACAACACTAGAATAACAACGACAGTCGCTTACTACACAGAACAACAATGGGCGACTATAATTGCCGGCGATCGCGACCATCAGCAACAGTTCTCGATATAAAGTATCGCTCGTCTGCAATCTTCCCTCACGTAACAGCTAGTTTAAATCTAACTAGTTTTCCTGTTAATTTGAAGGGGGCAATTAGTTTCTTATCTTCAAGTAGGGGAAAGGGAATATAGGTTAATGAAGGGGGGGAATGTGGTAGATTTGATGTGGATACTGATTGTGACGGGAAATTGGATAAACATTACGTATTTTGTCTCATCAATATAGAACTTTTCGTGAACTCGACTTCCTTCAATTTAGTGACTAAGTTAAATTAGTACCAATAAATTGCGATGCTTACAAAGTCAAACCATTTATTTAAATTAGAGCATTTTCAGGCATTTTTGAATTGTCAAGGAATCGGTCAGAAAGTAGAAGCTAGTTGCTTGTTCCAAAACCTAAGTAGGCCTCTATGGAGTAAACACAAGATAAAAAGAATGAAATTCGATACTGCTGTTGAAGAAGCAAAACTTTGCCGACTTAGAGGACTTTATTGATAGCGCTTTCCATACAAAAGTCGTCTAGTCATAATATTTTGATCAATAAGTAATTAAAGTATATTAAATTTTGTAAAGAGGATTAGGACGCCAATATCTAGGTTTGTGGTTAGTCAGTATCCTGCGAACTAACTCAATTTCAAAATGTTACGTAATTCCACTAGGGTAGATATTTATGTACTATGAACTATCTACATTTGATAGAGTTCAATTCGTTATTTCATATATGAAGTAATATTTATTGACATACTAATGTATTTTAGTATACTTTATAATAGTATTTACATTCATTATTGTAGGTAGTTACTCAATAATTTGATCCTTTTAATGTTTGCACGTCTAATTTAAGGTAGACTGTACAAGGATTTTCCACAATTGTTTGTGTATCTACAATTTACTATTCTAAACCAAAACTTAAAATACTTCTTTAATGATTATGACGCGCTACAGCTAAACTCCCCTTTTTTTTTAGGGAGGTGGGTAATCATCAAATAACTTCTCCCGCCCTGGGCGGGGCGGGAGGGAGTTTCAGACTTTCACTGACTAAAACCCACCCATGTTCCTTCTTGTGCCCTTTGCGTTCCGGGGCACGGTATCTCTTACGAACAACCCGCAGCCCCGACAGGCAAAGTCCCCTTAAAGTGTGGAAATTCAGTCATTTTGGAGATACAATAATCATCTCACAAATAAAGAAAAGAACAAACAAAAACTGTTTTACACTAAACAGAAATGTGTTTGGATCATTAAACATAGGTGTATCACTTTCGGACGAATAACACCTGTGTGGACCCCTTAGGGCTCTGCACAACTGCCCGTGAAAGGGTCGGCCTTGTACACTTTTAACAATATAGAAAGTTCTGTTCTCTAGACTTGAAATAAACGACCACAAATTCTAAAACAGTTCCCTAACAACTGACCACTGGAAATTAAATGAGAACTTTGAAAGAGACCGGCCTTTGAGTTTGTTTTGGTGTTTTCCTGTCAGAGGTACACGAGATAAATGTGTTTGAAATCTGACACTCGGCTAGTCAGAAATTATTTGTTTAATTTAAGAGAGTAAAAAGGCGTATGTTGCATATATTTTTCATGTTTTGCGTTGATTGAATAAATATTATTTTAGATCTCATTGCAGTTATAAGGTTAAGTTACAAATGCCATTTTTTGGATTCAGTACCCAGAGGGTGCTAAAGGGGACCCTATTACAAACATTACGCTATTTGTCCGTCTGTCACTGGGCTGTATTTTTGCAATATTAATTGTTAATCGAACTTAATAACACTAGTAATAAAAATATAAAGTAAAATATTAAAGATTCTATACAAGAAACATGTGTTTATTATCTAGTCTTAAATTCCATATCCTTTCACTGTTAGTATTATGTGTATACTCTGTGGTTCTTTTTCTCTCAATACATATTCTCTGTAATTGTGTGGTACAACGAGTGTTATTTATTTCAATTCGTTGTATGGTTGTTGTTAGTTGTGTTGTATTGTACAGAATCCTTAATCCTTATCATAGATAGAATCCTTAATTTTTTTTTGGGCCCAGAATCTTTGCCGTCATACGCAGAACAACCCTCCAAAGTTTCATTACAATCAGATCAATAGTTTAAGAACGCATAACTAAAGGACAAACATACAAACATTCATTTTTATTTATTGTAAAAGATTTGCACGTACAGATTTTTCCCAAATCATCCCAAAAAATCTCGAGTGCCGTCGGAAAATAAATTGTCCTTACCTAGGTATATCCCCGGAGAGAAGAGCGGAAACAAAAGTGGTTCAAGCCACAAGTTTGTTTGTACCGAATGAACGTTTCAAACACCTAATGGATTCGGTTAAATTTTACGTATTTCAACTAAGGAAAACACTTATGATGCCCATGGGGAAAGAAAATTAAGTTTCACGTGAAAATGTTTTGAAAATTGGCCTTTGGGGACAACCAAATATAGATATTAAATATTTGTACGGAACGTATTTTGAAACCCAAGTGGGCATTATTAACTTTAGATCTAGTTGGGCCTAAAGGCATTACAGAGAGCAATTTGTCTGTAATGTAACTGTTCAGATTCGAGCATTATATTAAGGAGTGAGGAAAATCGAGCATTACAGTGCGCTTCGTAGTAGAAGAGCTCTTTGTGAAGGAGCTCATCCGGTTACGTGCTACCTATTTCTGCTGCAAAGCAGTGTTCCGGCTTGAAGAGTATGGGTGCCGGTGTAATTACAAGGACATGAGGCATTTCATCTTTGTCTCTAGGATGGCAATGCATTTCCGTGGGTCTCAGCATGATGTTATATAGCCTGTTACTCAGAATGAATGTAGCTATCAATTGATGAAACGATGATTAAAATCGGTCCAGTAGTCTCGGAGCCTATTAGTTACAAACAAACAAACAAAAAATCTTTCTTCTTTGTAATATTTGTATAGATGAACAATTTGTAACATCTATGCGCAAAACTTGTAATAACCGTATCTCGGCTACTGTTCTTATTGGCAAATGCTTATCAGTCAGTGAGTCAGTATTTTTCTGTCGGTAGACTGCCTTGTTAGTCTAGTGGTCCAAAGGGCGACCGCTATGCTAGAGGTCTTGGGATCGAATCCCAGGTCGAGCAAAAAGTGTTTCTGGGTTTTTCTATGAAATTCTCAGTTGCAGCTCGGCGTTAGGATTTGTGCCCGGTTAATGGCAACAGGCTCGCCCCCTGTTACATGGGACCATAACATACCGGCGAACTGTGGGTGTACACTGGTACACCTCTGCCTAACCCTTCGGGAAATACAGGCGTGATGGTATGTATGAGTCAGTATTTTAACGTAATGCTCAAAATCAATTCTTGAATTTTTACATTACAAGCGAATGCTCCCGGTCAGGTAAGTACCCTTTGGTGTGGTCTCTGTAGACTAGAGAATTGCAACGACAGTCTGGCCAAGCCATTAAATTATAGCCGCGAGAATATGGCTGTGTGGAGCTTGATTCATTGAGTTTCTATAGAATTTGATGGCACGGCCAGAATATCCCCCGCGATTCTATCGCCCGTAAAATTTTTGACTTTTTGCGTTCTTTAACGCTACATAATTTTGGTAGTTAACCTGTCAAAGTGTTTAGAAACAAAAAGGTTGTGTAAAAAGACCCATTTTACGTTAATTATAGCGTGTTTAAAAAAAACAAAATGTCAACGTTTTAAAGGGCACGAGCGCACGGAATATACGTAACGTTATTAATCGATTTTTAAATTTAAAATAACCGTTTTGTATAAATTGTTTATTTTGTTTGCAGGCTTATTTGTTCAAATTAATGAGCGACACTAATTATGTATGGATCACATTACATGAGCTGAATGCGGGTAGCACAGGACCGGTCATTGTAGCAATCTTTAGAGTAGCCTCTGTCATCACATCATCATCATCACATTAACATATCAGCTGGACATAGGTCTCCCCTGAAATTTGCCACAATGACCGGTCCTGCGCTGCCTGTATCCCGGTGACCTTCACCAGGTGTACCAATGTACACCCACAGTTCGCCGGTTTATTTAGGTCCCATGTAATACAAGGGGCGAGCCTATTGCCATTAACTGGGCACAAATCGTAAGTCCGAGCTGCTACTGAGAATTTCATTGAAAAACCCAATAACACATTTCGCTCGACCTGGAAATCGAACCCCAGTACCTCTAGCGTAGCAGTCACGCTTAGGACCACTACGCTATTGAATATTATTACAGAAATAAGGTAGCTGAGAGATATATGTCAAGTACCAATAACACTTGAAAAATTCATTCAACTAACACGTTCAACAGTCACAAAATTCCTCAAGACTTATAACTTAAACCATTCACGTGCAAGGAAATTGTGAAAGAACCAAAGTGACCCAAGAATCCTGTACGTTTTTATTAAAAGTTCCAATATGTAATATCTGGAAAATGTCGACAGGTGTAACCACCTGTGGGTGGACATCAAATAGACGCGACTTGAATGCAGCCGACCGGAGTCCGACAAAGATATTGTAATACCGAGCCCGGCCGAGGGACAGTATAAAGAAAATATTGTATCGCCCGACGCGGCTGTCGTTGACGCAATGAGGCGTACGTTTGGCATTTTGTGAACTGTGAATGATTAAACCTGGTTTGTCACTTTATAAGAAGGATCTGTGGATCTGGATTTGTGTCGGGATAATGGATAACTTTATATGCTTGAGTTTGACGGTTTGATACTTAGGAAGATGTACGTGTGGTACGAATGATCTTTTTTTAAATTTCACAGTAACAATATTGAATTTTTTTTTTTAATATAAAACTTTGCCCTACACTAGGAATTTCTCCTGTGTCGTGGGTGCGTTTAAAAACATATAAACTCACATACACAAACAGCCAGACCCGAAACAACTATTTGTAGGCCATACAAATATTTGTTCCGTGCGGGAATCGAACCCGCGACACGCAGCGCAGCAGCCAATCGCTCAGCCACTGCGCTAACCGTGCCGTCATTCATAATGTACTTTCTAAGTTTATCCTGGACTTCACTGACATCTGTGAAGGAAAACATCGTGAGAAGCAGGACTTATTTATTTATTTATTATGGCACTCCAACAACAAAGTCACGAAAACATTTAAACGTACAAAATTTCTTAAAATAATATTATCGTGACCTTCTCACTCGTTCATCGTTTTTTGTTCTTCTTTTTCTTTTCTCTTATACCTTCGTTTTCTTCTTTCGTGACTTATAATTAGGAACCAGCGACTTCCATCAGTTAACCATATATCATATCCTATGCCACTAGGCAATAGCGTAGCTTTCTGTTTCATTGTAATTTTCCTAGTTGTACAAAAATTAAATAAAATGGTGAGTCCTTACTAAATTTCCTCACATTTCTATGAACCTTTTGTGAAGAAATACATTTGACAAAAGGTAAATAATATGAGATCCGTAAATGTATTCCTCAGGCGACGTCGTATACCCTTACGTGTCCTACTGAGTTATTTATGTACGTGTAATACCTGCGCACGGCGACAAAGAGCTAGTGATACTTTTGAAGATACTTAGATACCTACCTTAGTAATAGTAATATAAAATTGATTCAGAAAGCGGTACTCCTAGACACGGCGCGTATTGTTAGGAGATTCCTTTCTCAGGAGCCCTGACCGCCGGTGGCTTGGACCTTGTTCCCGTCGCCGGTGGGCTACTATTTTTTATATTTTTAAATGTTTTTACTTTTATAACTGCCTCGGCAGCCTAGTGGTCCTAAGCGCGACTGCTACGCTAGAGGTCTTGGGTTCGATTCCCAGGTCGAGCAAAAAGTGTTATTGGGTTTTTCTATGAAATTCTCAGTAGCAGCTCGGAGTTAGGATTTGTGCCCGGTTAATGGCAATAGGCTCGCCCCTTATTACATGGGACCTAAATATACCGGCGAACTGTGGGTGTACATTGTTATACCTCTGCCTAACCCTTCGGGGAATACAGGCGTGAGTGAGTGTATATTTTACTTTTATAACAATATTTAAAAATGTAATTTATATGTATATAGTAATGAATAAATGAGAATATAATAATATCCTCCCGATTTCGATCACGGCCGTCAATCTCAATAGAGACTAGCTTATCTAATCAAATTAAAATTATTTATTAGCAAAAATACATACATACATACCATCACGCCTGTATTCACCGAAGGTCGAGGTGAGGTCGAGGTGCAACAATGTACACCCACAGTGCGCCGGTATGTTTAGGTCCCATGTAATAGGGGGCGAGCCTATTGCCATTAACCGGGCACAAATCCAAACTCCGAGCTGCTACTGAGAATTTTATAGAAAAACCCAATAACACTTTTTGCTCGACTTGGGAATTGAACCCAAGACCTTTAGCGTACCAGTCGCGCTTATTACAGCTAGGCTAACGAGGCAGTTATTGTGTGTATTTGCAAAAATATGGTACATTAAATATAATATTCGGACAGATACCCACTCACAATACATGGCGTGCAAATCTCAATAAGAAAAAAATATGTATTTATTTGTTACTTTCCATAGCTATTTCAATATTTTAATTATTCATAATAATATTTTAACGATAATGATATAACATCCTGACATGTTATCTTTTCACCTCCTTTGGTTGACTGGTAGAGAATGCCTAAGGCATTAAGACCGCCTTTGTACTTTTTGTTGCATTAAGTTTAAATAAATAAATAATAATAATAAGTTTAAAAAATAAACACAACATAAAAAAATATCATAAATAAAATTATTTGAACATTTTCCATTAAGTATTAGTGAATTATCCTCTAAATATTCAAATATATTTTAAATATATTTTTTTTGATAAATATTAGTTATTATAGTGAACTAAGTGAGTCTGAAGCCAGGAAGTCTGACAACCAGTCTAACCAAGAGGTATCGTGTTGCCCAGTAACTGGGTTGTAGAGGTCAGACAGGCAGTCGCTCCATGTAACACACTGGTACTCAGCTGCATCCGGTTAGACTGGGAGCCGACCCCAACATAGTTGGGAAAAGGCTAAGTAGATGATGATGAGTGTACTAAGTGAGTGCTCAATACAGGTGCACTCCCTCTTCTCTTACTTTCATAGTCCGATGGGGCCGTTAGAGATTAAGTGCGGGACGAACTGGTTCACGTGCTTTCCGAAGCACGGGGGTGTCACACTACCAACTTTCAAACTTTTTGCCCGAACTGGTAATCGAACTTAGAACCCCATGCTCAACACTCGCGCTTGTGAGTACGAGACCAACGGGGAAGTAGGATTTACGCAGCATAGCTTCAACATGTTTCGTGGAAAGGATACGTAGTCTAAGCGTAGACTTCCTACGAACTATCATGATCAAAGTCAAAGCATTAACTTGAAATCGAGCTTTGTTTGTGTCTGATGGAACTGGCAGGTGGCCTACTAGATATTTAGAGGCTTGAACAACACTTTATTTACCACAAACACTTTTAGACTGCTTCACTCAAATGTGTGTGGTTCTTTTTTTAAAAGATCACCTTTGACATTAACTTTCTTCTTCTTAAAAAAAAAACTGACTACGAACAACTACTGAGTTTATTCTGGTGTTGTTCTCATCGGTAGGAAATACTAACCTCACATATTATTGATAACACCAGCCTATTATTGTCCCACTGTAGGTAAAAGGCATCTTCTCATGCAAAAAAGGCATGGGCATTGATCTTCAATCAATCGACTTCAATCAGTTACCACGTGTAAATGCAGCATGTAATAATATAATTTAGTATTATCTTAAAAAAATCTGTTTAGTCGTGGATTTCTTTTGAATACTCTTGATGTAAATTCGGAAAAAAATCACTTACACATCAAACGTCTGGTTTTTAGACAGGACATAGTTTTATTATTTCAATACTTGTGTTGATCAACGGAAAGTTCATTTTCCTTCATCAAGATATAACTTACCATTTAAATTACAGTATAAATAAATCTAGTTATAACAGTATCGGGGATATTTCAAAGAACTTAGATGATTTTGTATCAATACCTACATAATTCACAGTTTCACTAAGAAGCAAATTACTTCGATATTACAAGGAACAAACCTCGACTTTAATCTCCGCATTATCTACGTCAATACCTGAATTACAAAGGCGTTTGTTTCTGACAGCTAAGCTTATATCGCGAATCAGGATTGTGTTTAGTTTTCCCTAAGGCTTCGGACACACTGGAGCGGGCAACTTGCGGGCACGGGCACGGTCAGATACTGCAGTAGTATCCTGCTCGTGTTGTTTTGGAACCGACCGTCATCATCATCATCAGATCAGCCAAACGACGTCCACTGCTGAACATATGCCTCTCCTAAAGATAGCCACAAATCTCCAGTCCGAATTTGATCACGGCGGCCAATTAATGAAGACTAACTAAGTACGCAGGAGATATTATTGTGCGCGAGTGCGTGCGTAAACACAGATGGAATTCCTCTTCCCTTACTCTTATAGTCCAAAGGGACGGCAATTCGACACGGCCGGGGAAGGATCAGGTGCGAACCAACAGCTTTACGTACTTACCGAAGCACGGGGGTGCCACACCGCCAACTTCCAAACTCCGGGCTGCTTCTGAGAAATCGAACCAAGGACTTCACGGTCAACAGCCGCGCTTGCAACCACGAGAACAAAGGGGTAGTCCCACAGTTTCTTCCGCAGTATCTGACCGCACCTGTGACAGAGACAGCGCCTGTATCCCCGTATATTGTTTGCTCCAGTGTGTTCAGGCCATTAGATAGAAAGGCCTTTTTTTTCGTATGGGCTATCTTCAAATGACTTCTCCTGGGAAGGGGTGTTAGACTTTTACTAACTAAAACCCATCCATGTTCCTTCTTGTGCCCTTGGGCGCGGTATCTCTTTGGAACAACCCGCAGAGATCGAAAGACCTATCAAGCTTCTTTGTAGTTCCTTCTTACTATAATTGCAGCATGGTTATTCGTAAAAACAGAATAGGAAGTGCGATCAAGATTCTTTATATGTTCGAAAAGTTTATCTGCTCAACCACGTCAATAACGTAGTGAATATTTTTAGCTGGCAAAATGTGACACGCAAATTACGAACTTCGCAGTTAAGTTGCTTTTCCAGCCTTTGGGGCACTTGTCCCATTGACAGCGATGCGGATGATTTTGTTGATGCCCTATAAACTTCATTTTTTGTTTTTTTTTATATTAACTGTACATACTCGTAGTTTTTAATCTAATTCATATTTAAGTACGTTTTATTATTTGAATAAATTTCAATTAACAGGCACATTGCTGAATCACTCGATAGTAGCGGTAAATACGATTCCTTAGTTTCAAACGTAATACAGACTTCAAAGGCTTTGTTATTCATTCCAACACTGTTATACCCTCAAAAACTGTTGTTCACATTGCAAATTATTCGTGACAGTCCGTAATTAGGTGAATATTCATGAGAGTCACGCTGTCGACTTGAATATTTTAATTATTGATCGCGCGTGATTGCTGTGTAGCGATTTACATTGAATTAGTGCCAACATACCGCGGCACAATATCACTGTAATTAGACCATTTTTATTGGATTTTTAATTCATAATTGTTGGTTTTATTAGGCAGGTGTGTTTAAAATAATTGTAACTATGAAATGTGGAAGGGTTATCGTGATTTTAGATCTAAAGTTCTCTACATAACGGCTAAATTCGACTGTAGCTAAATTAATTAAAATGTTTTTTTTTTTAAATAGATAGACACGTAATAGTGATTGGCCACGCATTGAGTAGTTTTTCATATCACAAATAGAAGTTGTACCCACCAGCAATAATTTTTGATTAATGTTACTTAGTTTGATGGGTAGTTGTTTGCAGATGTATGAACGTGGACGAGGCGAAGGAAGTATGTAAGGATCGTAGCAGGTCTGTGGTTTCTGCCTACCCCCATGGGAAAAAGGCGTGAGTTTATGTATGTATGTTTGATGGGTAGTATGTGTAGTTAATTTGCTATGTAATGTATCTTTTTAACCCCCGACACAAAAACGACGGGGTGTTATAAGTGTGACGTGTCTGTGGCATCGTAGCTCCCGAACGCATAAACCGATTTTGATTTAATTTTTTTTTGGTTTGAAAGGTGTATTAGTTGAGAGTGTTCTTAGTTATGTTTGATGGAAATCGATTCAGTGGTTTCAAAATTATCAGCTCTCTTGTTAGCTGCAGTAGGGACTTTTATTCTGCTGTCGGGGGTTACTTCATTTTTTTTACACCCTATTACAGTTCTTAATGCTCTGTTGCCTAAAAAAAACAAATAAAACAAAAACTCGATATGTTTATTATGCAGACAAGTTGAAGAATTGTGGCATTTGCGGAAAAATGACGCATACATATGGAGCCCTTTTTTGTTGACCGCGCGGTCATTAAGTGCGATTTGTTTGGCTTCACGTAAAGCTGGTATTCAGAGTAAACGTGGGTTATCGTGCTCGCTTGGAGCGTGTTTTATTTGGTTATCAATGGATCTTATTGGTCTATAGTATACACTGCGGTAGACATCGACATGATTGTGAGGTTTAAATTTTTCGTCGGTTATTAACAACAATGAAGTAGGTATTTGACTACAAGGTTAAAATTTATGGAGCATTATTTTTTGTTTTTTTTTTTTAAACCGACTGATATTGTTCGTCGACGTTACTTCTCGTAAATTGTGTACCTTTAGTAGTCTAGTATTAATTACCATTGCATGTTGCATTTTTGGTGAACGCAGCGTTAATTTTGTATAGACACAGTTAGGTACTATTCAAGAGCGGTGAAATTATAGGTGTTTGTTATTTTTATTTTATTACCAAATCAAATAATTTATTTCTGATAAAAATCCAAAAGAAAAATAGTAGGTAGATGTTATAATTGAAAGGTCGGTTGCGCAGTACTCGTAACCGGCGTGCTTTTTTTTTTAATGGGATAAGCCCGCCACTCTATTCCCATCCACTGCAACTTCTGTAAGCCAGAATCAACAGTGGAGACCGCCTGAAGAGCGCCGAGACAATAAAGCTCGACGTGTCCCGGAGAAACGATATAACTGTCTTGGATCCCGCAACGAAATTAATCAGAAAAGATAAGCGGAGGAGTAGGAAAAAAATATAGTTTCCACTTCCCTCCAAACAAGCGGCGTGCTTGTATTATCAGATGTATGAACGTGGACGAGGCGAAGGAAGTATGTAAGGGTCGTAGCAAGTGGCGTTCTGTGGTTTCTACGTACCCCCATGGCGTTAGTTTATGTTTATATAATGGCATGAAACTATAATTAAAAAATCACCAATACCTTCATAAAATTCATACATAATAAAATAAAATAGAATGAGATCGAAAATCTTATATACCGTCAGTCGGAACAATCGCGTGTAGCGTCGGTACCTCCGCCTCCTTCATTCCGCCATAGAGACCCAAAGATGAACTTGAAATTTGTGCTCACGATTCGTGCCGGTTGCTATAACAGTGGTTTTTTTTAGACCAATGATCCTGTATACTTAAAAAAAATATATATAATACATCAATAATTCATTAATTATAAGTAGGTATGTACTTTGTAAAAGCGCAAGAAAATTGTAAAGTAAACAACATTAATATTACAACGTAATTGAACTAGTACTCCAAATAAATCACTATGCTGAAGGTATTGTGCTCTAGAACGAACTACCACTTATCATCTAAAAGCTTCTGAAACACGAACAATAATCATATTGAAAGCGTTCAAGAACATTGTAACCTAAGTTCAGATAATCGTGTTACGATACCGACCGGAGCTAGGCAGCGGACATGAAGCTAGCGATGGCGGTGAGATCAAAGGCATAAAGGGCGGAAAGGACATTTTTACAAATTTTTTACCAATGATTCTAAACTCCCTAGAGACGAAATTTTTCATTTGTTTTTAAAAAACATAATTAGCTGTGACACATAACGTATGACGCCTACACCTACGCCTTCCAGCTAAACAAATTAGATGTGGGTTTATTTAATAGTATTATAGCAGCTCCTGGGTTCGACGCAGCTAAATGAGTTACAGGTTAAAGTTTCTAAACTTATAGATAAGGGTTCGATGGAACTGACATATCCAAAGGACAAAAAGTTCCCAAATTAACAAAGATTAAAAAAAGACACATTAGTAAAGTTACACTATAAAATATTAGAACAATTTTTTTTTTTAATTCGGACAAGCCCGCCGCACTTTTCCCAACCACTGCAACGTCTGTAAGCCAGAATTAATAGTGGAGACCGCCAGAAGAGAATCTAGGCAATGAAGCTCGATGAGTCCAGGAGAAACGATATAACTGTCTTGGATCCCGCAACGAAATTAATCAGAAAAGATTAGCGGAGAATTAGGAAAGAATATAATTTCCACTTCTCACACTAATATTATAACAATTACCTACCTTTACATTTACGCTGGGGGATCTAATATCATGTTCTGTATCCATGCTAAAAGTTCTCGTTACCATGTCCTTTTAACCCCGTGGAATTTTACAGAGATGGGAATGAAGCGGGCGGGAGTGGAGCGGAGCGAACTGATGCAATTCTCCGTCACCGCCCTCTAGCTTCTCCGCTGCCGCTATTTTCGTATCCGCAGCCTGAAATATATTGTATTAAAGTGAAGTTTCTATATGGAATAAGTGTATTTAGAGCATAGGCAGACTGATGAAAATTATTATAGCTGACGACTCCTGAGCGATTGCATTTCCTAATTAATATAAGTCTATTTACGGTTAAACCACCGTGAACAAAAGTTGTGATCAATGCTCGTGCCTTCTCTGTATAAGGAGAGGCCTTTGCCCTACAGTGGGACAAAAATTCGCTGGTCTTGTTATGATAAGTCTTGGAATTATCCTTGAGTTAAATTGTAGAAAACTGTAGTGTGTTTGGTGCCGGACCGCTGCGGTGCCGGAGCGGTGCGTTTTTCGGACTGCATATGGACGGTTTCCTACACAAGATACTAAGAATTAATAATAACAGAATGTAAGGTTATCTAGAAGGTAGATCAGTTTTGAATGTACATTGTGTATCTAATGTCTGTTGCTGAAAGTGTAATTTTTGCGACTGATAACTAACCCGAATAAAAAATTATATATTTGTGTGTCACGGCTTGTTCAATAGCGCACACAATAATGTCGTACATGATAATAGCTGCTATCAATGTAACTAAACAGTTCTGTGTAAACGATTCGCGAAACGATCCCGTTGTCGCAGGTGAGAAGTCAAACTTGCCAGTATCTTTAAGACACATTTAGAAAAAGACATAAGATATGAGTCACAGGTACGTGTGACAGAGTCGACACGCTTCATGAAATTATTATAATGTAATATTTTAAAGCTGAAGAGATTTTTTAATTTGCATTTGTTTGAACGTGCGGAACTCCAGAACTTCTAGTCCTAATCTGAAAATTGTTTCGATAGTGCAAAGCTTCATTTAAAAAAAAATAGGGACCTGTTAGAAAATTTACTTGGACGAAGTAGCGGGAAAAAGCTAGTACATTATAACATAATATGCCATTACGCCTGTATTCTCCGAAGGGTTAGGCAGAGGTGTATCAATGTACAGTTGTACACTCAATGTTGCCCGGTATGTTAAGGTCCCATGTAATAGGGGGCGAGACTATTACCTATTAAACGCGCACAAATCCTAACTCCGAGCTGCTACTGAGAATTTCATAGAAAAACCCAATACCACTTTTTGCATGACCTGGGAATCGAAACCAAGACCTCTAGCGTACCCGTCGCGATTAGGACCACTATTCTATCGAGGCAGTTTCTAGTACATTACATTGTAAAAATAACTGCTACTAGCTCCCAAACTAAGTGTTGGAAGTAGCACTTAGTAAAATATTGCGACACTCTTCACCATCACTATTATTAAGCTGAAAACTACTTTCGGTCCTTTAGCCATTCATGAAAGACCCATTTTCTGCTAAAAATAGGCCTTCCTCATGACGAGGGACACAATACTGTCAGCAAGCGTAATATTATAAAAGTATTTCGGAACATAGTCTATACTAGCTTCTGCTCGCGATTTCGTTCGCGTTAATGCCGTTTTTCGCAGACGCAGTCGGAGTCGCGGAATAAAATATAGACTAATGCGGTGTCCTACGTGAGCGACGAATGGACTCCTTCAATGTATGCTTTTCATACCGGACAGCTGCGGTGCCGGAGTGGTGCGTTTTTCGGACTGCATATGGACGGTTCTGTGTTTGTGACGTTTGTCGTCCTACCGTCGAGCGTGTGTAGTACCGACGCCACACTGCTACCGCACCGTGGGCTTTTTATGAAAACAAACAACCGTCTGTGCGCAATACGACAAACGCACCGCTTCGGCACCGCGGCAGTCCGGCCGACTAAACGCATAAATTGAAAGAGGCCTAATGCTCATCGTTCACGACACGGCCAAATACCAATCGCCAATCCGCCTTGCGACAGCGTGGTGATCAATGCTCGTGCCTTCTCTCTATGAGAACAGGCCATTGCCCTGAAGCCTACTTCAGGCCAAAGGCCTGTAATAGGGCCAATAATAGGGTGGTATTATTATTATATACTATGCTTCCGCCCGCCACTTCGTCTGCGTGGCTTATTTCACCCGCGTTAAGTTACGTCTTTGGTTACTGCTCCGCTCCAATGTGTCGTAGCGAGATGTTATATAGCCTATGTTACTGAGGAATAATGTAGTTATCTAATGGAGAAATATGGTTAAAGTCGGTCCAGTAGTTTCGGAACTTATTCGGTACAAATAAACAAACAATAAAATATTTCCTCTTAAAATTTTTGTATAGATAACAGTTCTGAATAGGACACAACCATCCTACCATCTTACTTCCTTTTAATATTATAAATGCGAAAGTTTGTGAGGATCTATGTATGTAGTATTTATGAATGATTGTTATTCGCGTTTAAACAGCTGAACAGATCTGCATGAAATTTGGCACATAGATAGACTAGTCTGGAATAGCACATAGGCTAATTTGTATCCCGGAAATATGTACGGTTCCCGTGGGATAATATATCAATTTTGACGCGGACGAAGTCGAGTGCAAATGCAATTGTATATATCATGCGATATCCGATAACAAAATAGAGGGTGCATAGACATCACAGTATTGCAAAAGTTGTTGAGTGCTTCCACTAACGTGTGTCAGTAGCAACACAGTATCGATTCTGTCATGCCTTTGTTTTCATATCGATTCAATAGCGTACCGAATATATTATATTCTATACAAAATGCAGCGGGGTCGCAAGCACGTGTCGAGAATGGAACGCGAAAATATAGCGGATATTATTTGCTAATATTTTTACTACTATTTTGACATTGAATTTTATGTAGCTAGATGATGCGATTTGAAACACATACTCATATTGTATGTAAATACGAGAGGAGTTTGTTTATTTGTTACTCTTTTACGAAACTGTGAGCTGTGTCGTTTGTTTGTGCCTAATAATTATCGCCGAAGCAAGAAGCACAGGCTGTTTGCGGTCCCAATCTGTAGGACTGTTGCTCGGGTTAGATCTCCCATACCGCGAACCCTCACTGCGCTCAATGCTCTCCTAGACACCAGGCCTGACTGTGATGTTTTTGTGGATGAATGGTGGTTGACCCTGTCAGAATGTTTGAAGTACTGCGAGACGAACGAGTATATTTGATTTACTATAATTGGTGTGTAAGCTACACATAACATACCATCACGCCTGTATTCCCCGAAGGGTTAGGCGGAGGTGTACCAATGTACACCCACTGCAGTTCGCCGGTATGTTTCGGTCCCATGTAATAGGGGGCGAGCTTATTGCCATTAACCGGGCACAAATCTAAACTCCGAGCTGCTACTGAGAATTTCATAGAAAAACCCAATAACACTTTTTGCTTGACCTGGTAATCGAACCCAAGACGTCTAGTGTAGCAGTCGCGCTTTGGAACACTAGGCTAACGAGGCAGTCACATTAGAAATAAATATAAACAATATATTAAATAAACAATATAAATTGGAAATAAAAATAAACAATAAATAAATAAATTCACAGCCAAACCACTGATCCGATTTTAATGACAAGAAAGAAACACAAGAAAGGACATCCGAGATGCGACACCCACTCAATCGAAGTCACTGGAAAAAGTTCTTCTCGAATTATCCAATTGCCTCTTCACTGTCAACTATATTCTTTCACGCATCTCTTGAAATAGAAGGTCATATTTACTTATAATCCTGTTTATAGAATACTAGCATCTGCCAGCGACTTTGGTCGCGTGGTTTCTTTCTCCTGCGTTAAGTTACGTCTTTGGTTACTGCTCCTCTCCTGTGTCTCGTAGCGTGATGCCATAAAGCCTAAAGCTTTCCTCGATAAATGAAGTATCAAACGCAAAAATAATTTTCAATTCAAACCAGTAGTTCCTGAGATAAGCGCGTTCAACCAAACAAACTCTTCAGCTTTGTAATATTAGCATAGATAGTCAAACATTTATTTTGAAAAACTAAAAATGGAGTTTTTTGCCCATTCTTCTCCGTACGTACCTTTTGGTACTAGATTTAATTCTTTTTTCTGGTATATATATATATACCATATATATACCATCACGCCTGTATTCCCCGAAGGGTTAGGCAGAGGTGTAACAATGTACACCCACATTTCGTCGGTATATTTAGTTCCCAAGTAATAGGGGGCGAGCCTACAGCCATTAACCGGGCACAAATCCTAACTCCGAGCTGCTACTGAGAATTTCATAGAAAAACCCAATAACACTTTTTGCTCGACCTGGGAATCGAACCCAAGACCTCTAGCGTAGCAGTCGCACTTAGGACCACTAGGCTACCGAGGCAGTTTTTCTGGTATGATGTTCAAAAGTGCATTTTAATGATCGACTTCATTTAACGATATGGTTTGACTTTGATTTTTTATTTAAAGCACAAGACGGATAACACGGATGCGGTATAGCGATCTTTTTCGGGTCACGGCTGACGCAATGCGTTTTAGAATTACTTATTATTCCCCGTAGTGTCATTGACCTCTGAATTTTTATTTTAAAGACATCGAACAAAACTTAACTATTTCTGCCGCCAAGCAGCTGTGTTCCAGTGAAGGATCGCGGTGTAATTACCAGCACATAAGATTTTTTTTTCTCAGTTACATAAATAAGCAGGTACCTTTGGTTAGCACCGATATGAGATTGCGTCTAGATTTTGAATGTTTTTGGGTACAAGAATTGGCCACCTAACAACAGCCATTCCGTAAATAAAACAAAAAATAAACAAAAGAAGATCACAAGAATCGAATTCATGGGCACGCGTCGTCAAAATCGACGGCGAGACCCAGATTGATTGCTTCCCCAAATTGTCGTAAGTGCTCATACCGTGAAGGGGGCGGGCATAACAACCTGGTTTATGTGATAATACACATTGGAAGCATCGTAAATTCACATTATGTTCGCTGCCAAGTTATGACACTCAGTTTATTCATGAGTTTCGCCATGTAAAATACGTCTTCGTCTTAACGTTTGCTATGAAGGAAGATACGTATTCTGAAGATATTTAGACAGAAGTAATTGATATTTTGTACTTAGTTATATTGACTTAACATGAGCGTAGAGGTACCTGTTTATGTTACGCTAATATGACTGTAAGTAACGTAACTTTGTGACTTGTAAGTCGCGTTATTTAGAGCTGTATTTACGCTCCTTTTCTATTTATTTAAAAGTCCAGAGGAGCAATTCTAGCAACTTTAAGTAACATTCTCATACATAACTTAGTCTCAATCTGTCAAACATGCCTTTATTTTACCTCCATTTTAACATTGAGTTGAATTTGTGACTAGATTTTGAACAATCTTAATTACGTGAATTGATTCTTGGTTTGTGCTACATGGCGACGTAAAATGAGTTGTCAGTTCCAGTAAATTATGTGAGCTTACAATTCACTTAATTACGCGCTTTACACTGAGAAGAAAAAAAATCAATAAGTATTTGATAAAAGCTGCTATTGGTTCAGAGAACGACGGCTGCCCGTTGTCCGAAGCTGATTAGATTAACTAAAGCAGTCACCATTTGCATACCGAATTTCATCAATGATTATAATAAATTGGCTTAAAATTGTGGTTCTCAAATTGGGCCCATATTTTGTATTTTCGAATAAATAGAGGGCTTTTTTTTTTTTTGGGAGGTGGGAAATCATCAAATAACTTCTCCCGCCCTGAGCAGGGCGGCAGGGGGTTTCAGACTTTTACTGACTAAAACACACCCATGTTCCTTCTTGTGTCCTTTGCGTTCCGGGGGCGCGGTATCTCTTACGAACAAGCCCCGGCAGGCATCGGCCCTCAGTGGCCCCTTCCCTTTGCTGACATCCCTTTGAGGCGCGCGTGGAACACGAACGCGCCGTCGACACGGCCTGTCGTTATGAAACGTAAGGACGGTGAGCTATCCATTGCTCACCGTCCACAGGCCCGTATCTACGGTGGCCGGGAGTCGCCTCGCGATAATTAGAGTGCTAGCCTATTTATTTACTAAATAATCCGCATTGCCATCCTGCATAGCGATGCTGACAGCAATTTGGGTCCCATTGGCAGTGACGCGGGTAATTTTTTTGATACCTTACTAATATTTTTATAGGGTTAAGATACTATTTTTAACCCCCGACGCAAAAACGACGGGGTGTTATAAGTTTGACGTGTCTGTGTGTGTCTGTCTGTGGCATCGTAGCTCCCGGACGCATGAACCGATTTTGATTTAGTTTTTTTTTTTTGAAAGGTATATAAGTCGGGAGTGTTCTTAGCTATGTTTGATGAAAATCGGTTCAGCGGTTTCAACGTTATTAGCTCTTGTTAGCTGCGGTAGGGATTTTTATTTTTCTGTCGGGGGTTACTTAAAATTTTTAATTTTGTGTTTTTTTCGATTATTTTAGTCAAATTATAGTTATATAACTGATTCATACATAGCTTAAAATCGAACACAAAGTCCATATAAATTTACCTACATTATATTGGCGGAACGTCCTATAAATAAGGTTTAATTTTCCACACAAGGATATAGAAACCGCACATGAGATTTGACTAGCGTGAACCGAAAATGCAGAAAATAAGGTCACAACTCATTTTCACCTACTTTTCACAAGTTAAATGTTTAAGTGGAACGGCTACAGCTTGCCAGCTTGCTTGGCGTTTATTAAGAGAATTTATTTTTTCTAAGTTCCTTAATTTTTGATGATTAAGTAAATGGAGAGTTTGTGTTCCTAATTGAAGAAAATATTTTATTTTAAAATGGTCTTTAATATGACGGCTACACGTTTCATTTTGCCTGAGAGCTATAATTGATTATGGGTGCTGGTGTAATTACAGACACATGAGATATTTTTGTTATATATTTGCGATTGCAAAAAATTTGCGACGCGTCAGGAATTCTCTTTAGGCGGCGGTGACCATTTAATATCACGTGAGCCCTCGGCTTCGATCGATATATCTCTGAATACATCTTTGTTTGCAAGTTCGCTAACCAGGCACTAAGTAAGCATTCGCTCGATTTGTCTTAATGGATATTTACTCATTAATTAAAAATATTATGATGATGTATGAAACACAACTATCATTTCTGAAATAATCAAAATTTTAAATCTCAAATCTTATTGCAATGCATAATGTTAACATACAGGTGGTGGGTGTTAATAAATAGAAACAGTTATGGACCCTGTCGGGCACAACGAAAATAATAAGTAAGGAGTGAGGAACAGCGCTATCATAATTTATTTATAGGGTAATATTTAATAATAGGTATATATCTTTATCGGTTACTTAGTCACTATAACAGAATTGTTATTATAATATTTAATTTAATACTTGACTTTTTTAAAGCCTTACTATTTTACATTACATTAGATGTCAGATTATGTCTGATGTCAGATATAATTATGTTACCTCTTCTAAACAGCGCTTTACTCTGCTCGTAGAAACATCCACAAACGACAACTATCGTTTGGAAATCCAAAAACTCAGCACGTACCCTTTAAAACCGTAACAATTTCTAAACTCAAACTGCAAGCCCGATAGCACCGTTTAATAGGATCTAACGAGTAACAATAAAACTTTATGGTCATACCTAACTTCGAACGGTTAGGCCAAATTGAAACGTATGTAGCGCTCACTTCCCCGACGGGTAATTAAGTTTTTGATAATTGGAAAAGGTATTCCTCTGGGTTCGTATAGATTTTAGTTCGGTATTTTGGTAGGACCTTTTCGGGTATTTGGAGCAAGGGTGTCGTTATGTAATAGTTCAACAATTGGTTTGAAATGTTAATAGAAATAAAATAATAATAACTGCAAAATGATAACGCGTTACCTACATTATTTGTGAATTAAATATTGTATCACAAGAGTGGAGGGCAAGAATGTATGGGAGCTGGTCCAAGCGTCACCAAAGAAGGATCATGTACCAAACAGACGGTCTTCAATCACGCAGAAGGGCATCAAAATCTATTCTAAGGATTTTATATATCGCCCGCTGTCATTTATTGATGTTTAAAAAGATTAGGTTGTGCGCAGTCTTTTTGAGAATGTTTTGGCCGCTACACCCTTGCAATACCCGACGCCAGTCCAAATGTGTTTATTGGCCAATGTACACCCACAGTACGCCGGAATGTTTAAGCCCCATGTAATAGGGGCGAGCCTATTGTCATTAACCGGGCACAAATCCCAACTCCTACCTGCTACTGAGAATTTCGAAAAACCCAATAACACTTTTTTCTCGACTTGGAAAGACCAAGACCTCTAGCGAAGCAGTCGCGCTTAGGACCACTAGGCTAACGAGGCA
This sequence comes from Caradrina kadenii, assembly GCA_947462355.1. Lineage (NCBI taxonomy): Eukaryota > Metazoa > Arthropoda > Insecta > Lepidoptera > Noctuidae > Caradrina > Caradrina kadenii. Next base: position 11,695,268 of record OX381684.1, on the reverse strand, counting down.
GTTACACAGTTATTGGTGACAAAGTTCCCTTTTATTATAAGGCAGAAACTTGACAAGTCACCATTGTTTTCAAACTTTTGACGGTGCGTTTATTTCAACAGCTTAATAATGTTTGTCGTAAAATTTCCACCTTTAAATAACAGCAGTAGGTCTATGAACATTGCATAGTGGTCACGTGCTACCGTGCACAGCGAGACTTAACGGAGACCTCTTTAGAGTCTCCCCAGGGATGTGTGCAGGGGGATATCTGGTGCGGTGAAACCCTCGACATGTGCTGATGGTGACCATTAATAATAAATATAATACCAGCTTATTGTTGTCCCACCGCAGAGCATAGGCCTCTTCTTATACAGAGAAGGTATGAGCATTGATCATTATGCTTGCTCAAGGCGAATTGGTGATTTCAAACATATTATTATGTATCTCTTTATTATAAGTCCAGATTTCCTCACGGTGTTTTTCTTCCCCGATGTCAAAGATGTCCAAGATAAACTTAGGAAGTACATATGAATTGGAAAGTTACATTGGTACTAGCCTGGTATCGAACCAGCAAACCTCAATCATGAATGGCATATGCCTTAACCACTGGACCATCAAGACAGTGACCCGAACGGTCAATGTTTTAGAGCAATAAGAATATCACACACCCCGATCTTACCCCTTAAAACCAGGCGTTTTTAGAGGTCAGCAAATAAACAAAAAGCAAATAAATATTATGCTACTGTCAAAACGAAACCAATTCCAATCGCTAGGCCGTGACACCCGTGACGTCATTAGACAGGTCACGGTCGATCACTCCGGTGATTGATTACACAAAATCGGTTTTAATTACACACATCGTGTCATGTGTCAAATGTGAGAGGATCCACGACCGATATTAGGCGGTTGAAATTACATCTCAGATTTTTGAGGACACATTTTTTTTCTTGCGTAGAATGAATTATGATTAAGGATTTTAATATTACGCGTTTTGGTAAGCTCGTACACGGGTGATAATAATCAGTTTACCTGAGTACACTGACATTTACCTGAGTGAGGTAACAGACTCACTCAGGTAAATGTTTGATCCTCGTTAGGAAATAAGTATTGATAACTAGCTTCTGCCCGCGACTTCGTCCGCGTCAAATTTGATATATTGTCTAACAGGAATGGTACTTTTTTCCGGGATAAAAGTATTCTAGGTGTTATTCAACAATCAATCTTAGTGCTAAATTTCATCCAGATCCGTTCAGCCGTTTCAGCGTGAAAGAGTAACAAACATCCATATAGCCTCACAAACTTTAGCATTTATAATATTAGTAGGACGACTAAAACTTTATCGAACTTCAGATAAAAGTTCTGATTATTAAAAAATCTGTCCTAAGTCATATATAGGTACAAATAAATACAACTGTATATCAAAATAAAAGCTGTTTACTATATTTATCTGAATGTTACCACGGTGCTTATGCCAAAAACACATTTTTTCTCTCTGTCTATTTCGTTCGGCTAATCTCCAAAACGGCTCGCTCGATTTTGTCGGGACTTTCACAAGCAGGAATAGTAGTCGCCACGAGTCGTGAGCACAAATGTCAAGTTAATTCTTGGGTTTTTGGGTTCCTTTCTGGGTTTTTTGGGCCGCCGACGCTGTACACGATTAGTCCGTCGGATCGGTAGCTGACGTTATAAGGAGTAATTTTGGTTACTTTTATTTTATAAAAAAGAATAAGGGATCCGCGCAAAAGTAAGCAAACCCCGTGATAACTGCGATAACATTCACTCGGATGAGGTCGCTCGCATAAGCTAGTTTAGAAAAACATACCATCACGCCTATACTCCCCGAAGGGTTAGGCAGAGGTGTACCGATGTACACCCACAGTCCCGAACCGAGTCCGAGCCGAGTCCGAGCCTATTGCCATTAACCGGGCACAAATCCTAACTCCGAGCTGCTACTAAGAAATATATAGAAAAACCTAATAACGCTCTGCTTGACCAGGGAATCGAGCCCAAGATCTCTAGAGTAGCAGTCGCGCTTAGAACTACTAGGCTAACGAAGCAGATACTAGGCTAACGAGGCAGTAATTATATTTCAAGCATGCATTCCTAAAAGACCTTCAAAATTTTCATAGATCTAGTTAAAAATATGAACAAAACCGCGGCATTTGAGCTCGCGTCAGTTCTCGGGACAATTAACCGTGTATGTTATAATAAAGCGGGACAAAGGGGCTGTCACGCACCGCGCGACACGTGCGACATATTTCATGAGATTTTTTTGTAATCTAAAGTTTTTGAACTAAGTTACACAGTTGTGCTGTGACGTGAATTGAGTGGGGAGATGTTTGACACGCTTTATAATGTTATGCGTTATGTCACGCTGTTATATTTCAGACAGAATTGATTGTAATTCTGCCAAAACGACCTAACCAACAATTTCGCAATAATTCAGTTCGTTACGTCTAACTAATAAAATATGCCAAGTGTGTTATCTAGCAAAAAAAGATTTAAAGTTAATATTAAATAACATAGATAATGATGTTGTATTATATCCAAAATCATTACAGATGTCTTGAAAAGCGGGATGATGCTTGCATCATTTTAAATGGATTGTATGTGTATTATGATTAACAAATATATAATATTTTCATAACTGAAAATCAGGCCTCTAACGAGAGCTTTAACTTCTACCATGTGAGCATAGCAGGCTAAGGGCAGGAAGATGATGATGAATAGATGTCAAATATTCTATTTTTTTAAATAGAACATACTTACTGATTTCCTCTGAATATTTTCTTAGGGCTGACGAGAAAAAACGGCTCGCTGGGCTGCGGCGGACGGTACGGTACAGGTACTGCACACTGACGGTTGTAATCTCTTCATGTATGTAGTTGACGCTCAACTTTTGCTTTGCTACTGTTATGTGTGCGCAGTACCGGTGTCGCACTGCGCTCTCGACGCGTCAACTGTATGAATAAAAACTCTCCGTGTGCAGTATGACACCGTCGCAGCAGTCCGGCACTAGACGCTAAAACCAGAGCCTGTAAAACCGAAATACAATTCTACTAACTTTCAGAAATTATCGCAATCAAATATCAGTCTCAATCTGTGTTTTTCGATGAGATTGCGACTAGATTTTGAGCCTTTAACTCGCAGAATTGGTTATCGTTAAAATATTATTCGAACAAAAGTCAGATTGAAAACAAATGAAGATCGGTGGTGGACCTGCATTGTTGGAAACTCCATCGGAGACCCTGGCCAGTTTATTCTGTAAAAACAACCCTCAGTAAATTTAGAGGAAGCGAGCTTGAGGTAAACTATATTATTTATCAGAATTGGCCTTTAAAAAAAATATTTTCTAAAAAAATTATGAAATAAAGTGCATTTTTAACCGACCTTTTTAAACAATGAAGGAGGTTCTTTTGCCTTAAGAAATTTAGAGTTAGAGTGACAACCTGAAGATGAAAGAAAATAAAGGTTAATATAAAATGCTATAATATCCTCATGAGATTTATTTACTTTTCTCAAAACTCGTGGATTGAAGGATATTGCCGGTCTATATTTAGACGGAGCTTGGAAATCTACCTACCCTTTCAAATAATAATATAATCAGCCTATTATTGTCCCACTACAGGGCTAAGTCTCTTGTCTTACAGAGAAAGGCACGAGCATTAATCACCACGCAGATTTTTTTTTGATAATTTGATTCGTATGAATTTAATAGGAATGTAATTTGACGAGGTGGAATGTAAGGTAAGGAGCTTATAATATTCACTTATGAAGAGTTATGTATTCTATTAATAAATGATATCTATACTAATATTATAAAGCTGAAGAGTTTGTTTGTTTGGTTGAACGCGCAAAACTACTGGTTGGAATTGAAAATTATTTTTGTGTTGGATAATTGATTTATCGCTGGTAGCAGCTAGTTAATAATAATCATCATATCAGCCTTAGGACGTCCACGGCTAGACATAAGCCTGCCCCATAGATTTCCAAAAGGACCGGTTGGAAGCGGCCGGCGTCTTTCAATAATAATAAAATCAGCCTATTATTGTCCCACTGAAGGGCAAAAGGCTCTTCTCATGCAGAGAAGGCACTACCATTGATCACCACTCTTGCTCAAGGTGGATTGGCGGTTCCAGAGTAATATTTAATATAAATTGCAGGTGTCCTCACATCGCGATGTGAGGAAAGTCCAAGATGAAGTTAGCCATAATTTAACCCTTTCAAATGTATCAAAGAAATGTTATAAATTTTACGTTTAATAACAAAAAATCTAAAAAATGTTCTATTTGTTTAACTAAGGTACCAGGAGTACATAACGCCCAAAGCGTTCCTAAAGCTAATAAAGTAGAACAAGGGGCGTCACGCACACAACGCCACGTGTGCTCATATTTTACACGATATTACGTCATTCCACACAAATGTTCCAAACGAACATTTTTTGTTCGTAATTTAAAGTTCTGACGCCTGTTTTGACAATTTTACGGTTTTTTTTTTCTCTGTTTGTGCGGAGTTTTACATCAGCGAAATGTTTTATTTTTTTTCAATGGTTCGTGACGGTAGGTATAATCTGTTTTTTTTTGTTCATATTTATGTAATCACTCATGTAGAATGGGAATCAAATGAAAATGTTTTGGAATTTGATATCCACTTGTAATGCGTGACACCCGTCATAGGATAAATAAAAAGTTATCAATCAAAAAACGAGGCTATGTGTGTGATTGATTGGCAATAAATTGGCAATATGACACGAGAGGCGATTGTTACTTTAAATATTTAATACTTTAAATGTAAAAGTTTTATGATTTTGGTTTTAACACAAATACGTGGGATGGTAGTATTTCTTCAGACGAGCTCCTTCACAAAGAACTCTACTATAGTAGCCGCCACAAATCGTGAGCACAAACGTCAAGTTAATTTTTTGATTCGTTTCTGGGCTTTTTTGGACCGCCCCAAAAAACCCAGAACGGAATCCAAAAATCCAAAAAATAACACAACGTTTGCGCTCACGACTCGTGGCGACAACTATACTACTGTTTAAAGATAACTTCGTCTACAAATACAATTTTATATATAATTTGTCAGGTCACCAAGCCTCCTGATCTTATTGATCTTTAACGGAATTAGCTGAAATTTGGCACATACTTAGATATTTATTCATTTATTTATACTTAATGCAACAAAAAGTACAAAGGCGGACTTAATGCCTTAGGCATTCTGTACCAGTCAACCAAAGGTGGTGAAAAGATAACATTTCAGGTGCAACTTATAAAATCAATATAAAACAAAATTTGATACCTACTTAGAAAAAAATAATTCAATGCAATTATATTTAAAAAAAAATGCACTAAAGTACAACATTACTGATAAGTACATACTACAACAAAATATATATGATATTAATCTAGCTAAACACAGGTAAATTGTTATGTTCCCGTGGGATAATTTAGCACTTTGGCTTAATTCTGAAGCCTAGTAGTAAAGTAAATAATGGGTTATCTATCTCCTTATTAACTAGCTAACCGACTAATTTGTTAACCTGCTGCAATTCGCAGGTATTTTTCCATGTATTTTAAACATACCATTTTTTTTAAAGATGGAATTTCATCGAATTACTTCTTTCAGTCTGGGCGGAGCAGACTCTTACTGACTAAAACCCATCAGTGTTCCTCCTAATGCCCTTTGCATACCAGGACCGCGGTAACTATTTCAAACAAATTCTGCAACCCTGGCAGGCACTGGCCCTAGCGGGGCTCGTCTATTATGCTGAAATTTTATTAGGGCGCGCGAGCCACCCAACGCTCTCCGTCCGCCGGCCCGCGCCTATGGTGACCGGGAATTAGCGACATAGTCTGCGTTGTCAGCAACGTTCGTTACGTCTTAGAGCACTGCTATACACTCGTCAGTCGAAACGTGATGTTTTATAACTATAAACCTTTCTCTTAAATCACTCTATCTATTGATGAAAACCGCATTAAAATCCGTTGCGAAGTTTTCAAGATCTAAGCGTACAGACGGTGGGGTGCGACTTTTGTTTTGTACTATGTAAGGATTAGTTGTGTAGACAGCGACATTACAATAATAGAAATACATTTTTTCACAAAAGAGTATATTTATATTTTTTTTAAACTTATTTCTTTAATATGAAAAACAGAAAAAACGACACGTTATTTTACTTTTTGCTCAAGAAAATTAGCTCGTAATTTTCTTTAAGAATGTAATATTAAGATACATTATTTTTGTAATGTAATAAATGTATCATTCTATGACATCTTATTACGTTTGCGTTTTAATATATATAACCTTTAATTTTATATTTATGGTTACAATTTTTGTTTATAATTTGTTTTACCTCTTAGGGTAGGTATTATAAAAACAAAAGATTTTATTTTGGTCAAAGTCGAAACATTTATTTCAAATAAACCATTTTTGAATTGTCAAGGAGTCGGTCAATTAGTCAGAAAGTTGGATCTAGTTGCTCGTTTCAAAACGTAGATAGGTCTCTTTGAAGAAGAACGAGCAAGAAATTTCAAGGGCCTTAATTTACTTCTAATGGTCAGCATTGACACAGTAGCAAAATACTTGAGCTGTTTTCATAGATCATAGATCTATCCAGCCTTTATCCTAACTATGTTGAGGTCGGCTTTCACTCTAACCATATTTTGCACACAATTTTCAGCTCTATTTGTGAAGATTTTAAATTCATTATCAATTGATATATGCAATCTGCTCGAGTAGGTATATTGTATGCGGTAAATGTTTTTCGCTCAAGTTGACAAAGACTTATAACCAGAATAGCTCTTTTCATCTTTCAAGAGATCCCTAGCCAGGATTCTTCATTCAAAATTCATTCTATTGACAAAATTCACCTACACGTCAATATGTAAGAAATATAAGCGTTGGTGACATTTTCAATAGGCACAATTTGCTTCTTTTGGGGCCCCGCAGCGTTCTCAGAAAAACGATACCTTTATACAATATAAACTTTTGTGCGGGTACACACATAGATATAAATAGCATTGGCAGTTCTTTTTTGTTGTACGTAATTGTTAGAACATGGTTTGTATAAAACATTTTTTAGGAAAATCTCAATAAAAAATGTGACATTTAGTAAATTGTACTCGTGCGAAATTGGGGCCGGTCGTTATTCTAACAATGAATTCCTAAAACTCTTAGTTTTATTTACGGCCGAGTGCGATTAGACCAAACATATCTCTTGAGCGTAATGTAGTTTGTAGTGAACGGAATTTTATAGGAATACAGAGATTTCCAAAAAAAAAAAATTCTTTTCCACAAATTCAACAAAAAAAGTTCCATAAAAATAAAAATTGATCACACTCTAGCCGAGTATTAATTAATTGATAATGAATTTAATACCTCATACATAGGGTTCAGAATTGTCTGAAACATATTAGTACCTACTTATTATTTTGCTACAATTATCAATTCTATTTCTATTGTATGTATTACGTATGAGTTATAGTGTACTGTCTTACACCTTTTATGTGTCACTATTCCAAGGTAAAAATAGTAACGTAATCTAGCCGAACAACACAATATCAATATTACATATTTGTATTCAAGCAAGACTACCACTAAGCCAATGAAGACATTAATTTATATTTATATACTGAACCCGTTTCCCGAGCACGCAATTTTTCACAAAGGATTTGATATAGTGCAGGGTTGACCTCGACACAGCTCATATATTATTACGACGCACCTGTCTGGGATGTCAACAACATATTTAACAGTCAGTAGGTTCACCTTTTACTATCGACTTGTAACTATAGACGGGTTCTATCTACGATAAAAATTTGCCGCCTTGAAACGTCAAATGTTACAAAATTACCGTCAAATAGTTACGCGTTTTGATTTGTTTCATGCGAATATGAACTTTATTTGAATGAATTAGGATAATTTTAGGTATACGTAAATAGCATTTATATTAATTGGTACAGCGTTGCTTAGTGTCGGGTTGACTTCGAGTAGCAAAGCAGATTTTGCAATCACGTTACACCGATCAAGAAGTAATGATAGCCACATGTGTCGATAATTACTTGCACAAGTTTTGACTAGCACAAGTTAAGCTTTAGACGGCGTGTCGCTGGTATACAAATTTATAGATAATGGCACTAATTGATCCGACACACGTTAGTGCATACTTGTGCAAGTCCAAATTTACACAAGTATATTACGTGTATGATTACCATTACTTGTTGGTCTATTTTACTGTATAAAGCCAGTCCTGAATCAGAGCAATGCGAGTCCAATAAATATGTTCAGGTTTTATCATAAGTTGTGTGAAGCATACCTTCTATTCCTACCCTTATATTGTGACACCTCACCTGTCTAGCGTATGACCTCTGTTGCCGCTTACACATCAGACGCGTGACAAAATATTGTTTATAATGTGCTCGTGACTGTACCTTCACTTGCGTGTTTGTTGATAATTAAATTACTACCAACACTTATAAAGTATAATTAAGGGTTGTTTGATTTAGGGTTAGCTTTTGTTTTGTTTTTTAAGCTTCATTATTTGTTATTCATTACCAACATCACCATCATCACGCCAGTATTCCCCGAAAGGTAAGGCAGAGGTGTACCAATATACGCCCACAGTTCGCCGATATGTTTGAGTCCCATGTAATAGGGGGCGAGCCTATTGCCATTAACCGGGCACAAATCCTAACTCCGAGGTGCTACTGAGAATTTCATACAAAAACCCAAAAACACTTTTTCCTCGAACTGGGAATCGAACCCAAGACCTCTAGCATAGCAGTCGCACTTGGGACCATTAGGCTAACGAGGCAGTTGTTATTCATATATATTTACATTCTATACGCCTAATATAGACTATCGTTTTTCACTGGTCATCTGCCACCAAAGTACTCATAAATATGAATAACTTTTATAATAGAATTAACTCCTAAAAGCAACCGGCGGTTTAACATCATCAAACTAATTTTATTTTTTATATTTATGGGTTGGTTGGTCCCATAGCAAAACTTGTTTCTAAATTCATAATCATGTTTAAAAATAATGACTTTCAAATAAAGTATTTGACAATCGCACTTTTGCCAAATAGACCCAATAACACTTTACACAATAAATGTTAAGTGTGAAACGGATGTTCTAAATTTTATTACAAATGCCAAATATGAAAAATTAAAAAATTTAAGTAACCCCCGACGGAAGAAAAAATCACTACCGTAGCTAACAAAAGAGCTGATATTTTTTAAAACAAAATCAAAATCGGTTCATGCGTTCGGGAGCTACGATGCCACAGATGGACACACACACCCACACAGACACCTCGAACTTACACTCTGTCGTTTTAGCATCGGGGGTTAAAAATTTTCAGAACTCACGTTACTTTAACTCTGCTATATCTTTTGCTTTCAAGTCAAAGTCAAATCATTTATTTCAATTAGACCATTTACAGGTACTTTTGAATTATTAAGAATTCAACTTGTGTAAGTTGCCTTTATTGTCTAGCTTTGCTACTTAACACTTCAAATGGTTTACAGTGTGTCATTAGCCTAAATAATATAGTTACAGCTTAATCAATAAGCTATTGATTATTTCATTCTTTTGACAGATAACCTAAATCTTTGTTAGATTTTGCGGTATGGGTAAATAAATACTGTGCTCGTTCGCCACCCCCGAGCGTTCAACGTGCATCAATAAGTTATTCATCATACTACCAAAAATAAACGCAAAAGTTTGTGTGGTCGGATGTTTGTTGCTCGTTCACGCTTAAACGGCTGAGCGGAATTAAATGAAATTTGGCATAGGTATTGATCTTAACACCGATAGTAATAAAATCAACTCTGATACGAAAGAAGTCGTAGGATCAAGCTAGTCCTAAGCTATTTCACGGTAATATGAAAGTGGGATAAAAATGTAGCTTTTCACTTAGGACAATTTCTATCTCGCTTTGGGTTCTATCGAACCTGAATCATGCTTGTATAAAAAGATGATGGTGCCTTAATCAATTGGTTACCACAACGCTAACACATAATGTCGTGCTAATGATTGATAATAACTGTTTGTTAAATGCTTGACCTACGGCTTTTATCATCTCTTTGACTACCAAAAGATAATTTACACCGCTGTTGGAACAAAATATTAACTTAACTAAACAAAACCAATCAATCTAACTTATCAGTTACATCATTCGATTAATAACTAAATGAAGTATGAAAATCGATATCGTAAAGATTAATATTCAAATGAATAAGATCTGAAACGAACTCGTTATTTCATTTCGCTTACCGTTCAAATATCGAATAGTTTTTAAATGGAATCTTCAATATTCTAGCCAATAAGGGTTAGGTGTTACCGAAAGCGAATAAAATTGTATGTAAAACTTTTTGCTTATACTACATTAAGGGAATTTTCAAACTGGCAACTGTTCAAGTGAGTTTAAAGGGAGGTGAGAGCGCAGCTGGCGCACAGCGTAAACGCGGCAGTGTTTTCGCCGCTTAAGGTCCGGCGAGGTGAGCTGTCAAACGCGAATGTACAAAATTTCGTTCACGGCGCTAGCCACAGCGAGCCCGCTGCGTATTGCTTATTGTGTCTAAGCAGCAACAGAGCAATAAATATGAACATACAACAACACTGTGAATATGAACAATCTGCTCATCACATCTTGTGGGAGTGTAATCTTTGGCAGAATTAACGAAATATTATGTTAAACAGTATACTAGTTACATCCGGAGTAGTTTATTACGTGGACCTCGTAGAAACTAGAACTAATTTCCGTGCGTTCAGGCGTTTTTGCCATACCTATTACTGGAATCAAAGGTTACAGCTCACATTAGGACCCATTAAGTTAATAATAATTGCAATCCGTGGTGCTTGGCAATCTGGGCTTCTCCCAGTTGTAAATATCCCCTTGTGCCTATTGGCCTAGTTCTGTTCTGTCTCCTGCTTGTTTGGAGGGACGTCGAAATTACATTTTTTCCTACTCCTCCGCTAATCTTTTCTGCTTAATTTCGTTGCGGGATACAAGACGGTTATATCGTTTTTCCGGGACTCGTCGAGCTTCATTGCCTCGGCGCTCTTCTGGCGGTCTCCACTGTTGATTATGGCTTACAGAAGTTGCAGTGGTTGGGAAAAGTGCGGCGGGCTTGTCCCATATAAAAACAGAGCAATAAAATACACAGTAAAAAAAGGCACCTAGTTAACCAAATTAGTTTTAACTCTCATACAGTGTCATGTTGATAATAAGAAATGCGATTTTTTTTTTTTATTTACTTAATCAATAAAGTACACCAACATCTACTTACGTTTGTATAACATTGGTTTATAATACCACTTAAGGTATAAGGGTCGTCCAACACATAAGCAGGTTGACGCATTCGGTTCGGCATTTCTAATACAATCTTATAAATGGTGCCGAACCGAAATGAATAGCGACTCTTACCTTAAACTGCTGTTTTTAAATGAATTGTCCTCATATAATACTGTCGTAAATCGCTACCCGCTAACTATATAACCGCGCTCAAGGTAAGAATCAACTGAACAATATTGAATTTTAAATAAAACGTAGCGTTCAAATGATCCCTACATTGTTAAATAATAAATCTCTACTATTTTACATTTCACGGATGATTCATTCGGATAACTTTTCGTTATATTGAAATTGTTTTTTAAATTTATTTTCGGATCAAAATATATGTCTGCGTCTGTTATTAGAAGAGCTACTAGCTGGTTATATTTAGTGTGTTGTAGTTAAGGTCGGAAAAACAATTCTACTGGCCTTTTTTTGCCTTTACAAAATGTTGTCTAGTCCTATTTTGGTCAATTTATAGTTAAAGTGAATGAAGTAGTATTTTTTTTATCGGGACTAACCTGTCCTTCCAATCCCAACCACTGCAACTCCTGAAAGCCAGAATCAACAGTGGTGACCACCAGAAATCGCTGAGGTAATGAAGCTTAACGAGTGTCGGAGAAACGAATTAACTATCTAGGCCCCGCTATGAAATTAATCAGAAAAAAAAGCGGAGGAGTGAGAAAATACATGATTTTCACATCTCTCCATATCAAGAAGGGTATTTTATTTTTTTTTTTAATATTTTTTTTTTTTTTGGTGGGTGGGAAATCATCAAATAACTTCTCCCGCCCTGGGCGGGGCGGGAGGGAGTGTCAGACTTTTACTGACTAAAACTCACCCATGTTCCTTCTTGTGCCCTTTGCGTTCCGGGGGCGCGGTATCTCTTGCGAACAACCCGCAGCCCCGGCATCAAGGGTATAGAGTAGAACTAGGTTAAAAGAGCGAAAAGTGACGTTTAAAACTCTACTAGCTTTTATTGTTCTTTACAAGGTACAAGTTACCTGAAAATGTCGCTAGCGCAAGCAATTTCCGTTGGTCTCGTGGTCGTAAGCGCGACTGATGAGCACGGGGTCTTAGGTTTGATTCCCGGGTCGGGCAAATAGTGTTATTGGGTTTTTCCATTACGATTTTCTCAGTAGCAACCCGGAGTTTGGAAGTTGGTGGTGTGACACCCCCGTGCCTCGAAAAGCACGTAAAGCCGTTGGTCCTGGCTGTCATTCGTAGATCTTTGACAGTCGTTACGGATAGTCAGAAGCCAGAAAGTCTGACAACCAATCTTACCAAGAGGTATCGTGTTGCCCAGTAACTGGGTTGTGGAGATCAAATAGGCAGTCGCTCCATGTAAAACACTGATATTCAGCTGCATCCGGTTAGACTGGAAGCCGATCCCAACATAGTTGGGAAAAGGCTAAGTAGATGAGTAGAAGAGTTAGTTTCCCCTAATGTTCTTATAATAGGATTGTAGTTATCCAGTTTTAATAACTTAATTTCAGAACGATACGCAATTTGAAAAATAATGAAAAATTATTCGGAAGTTCTCGAATGGAGACCACTCATCGGCAAGCGCAGGGTAGGATATCCACCCACGAGGTGGACGGACGACCTGATTAATACCGCAGGAATTCGCTGGATGCAGGCCGCTTCCAACCGGTCCTTTTGGAAATCTATGGGGGGGGGGGGCTTATATCTAGCAGTGGACGTCCAACAACTGATATGATGGTGATGATAACGTAATATGAAATCTCTTACGAGATTTCAGAATCCAATAACATTTTGGTTTCATTTAGTATTTCCAATTCGACTGGAAGCAAATGCGTTAACGTTCCGTAGCTCACCTCGGCATAAACCGTGGCAACATTTTTAAATCCATTTATCGCAAAAATAAAGCAACTACAATATACTGACAAATGGAAATAAATATTTGCATAAAAAAACTTCTCAAGTGAAATAATATTTAAATCGTTTACTGAGAGTAATTTTCATTACTGTGTAAACTTCAGTAAAGATAGCTATCCAAATATTGGCATGTCGAACTCGTGTTTGTGCCAAATGACGTCATAGCTCACTTTTGGTAATCATTGGCATTATTTTAATTTCATTGTTTGTATTGTTGTTGTTATTTTTTAACCCCCGACGCAAAAACGACGGGGTGTTATAAGTTTGACGTGTCTGTGTGTGTCTGTCTGTGGCATCGTAGCTCCCGAACGCATGAACCGATTTTAATTTAGTTTTTTTTGTTTGAAAGGTATATTAATCGGGAATGTTCCTAGCTATGTTAGATGGATATCGGTTCAGCAGTTTTAAAGTTATCAGCTCTTTTTTTAGCTGCGGTAGGGATATTTAGTTTTCAGTCGGGGATTCACTAAATTTTTTTAATTTTGTGTTTTTTATAACCAATTCTTTCGTAAATTAAAAGTGAGTTTTTATACTTTACTGTTATTATACATCCATTAAACACTCAGGCATATAAATTAGGACATAACATACCACCACGCCTGTATTCCCCGAAGGGTTAGGCAGAGGTGTAACAATGTACATCCACAGTTCGCCGGTATGTTTAGGTCAAATTAGGACATATAGGTTGTAAAAAGAGCACATCACATAACCGAACATCAAACTGAGTAACATTGTGCAAAATTTATCACTGGAAATCCACTTTTATTTTTGGTGTGAAAAATCTCTTTTTATCGCAGCACACAATTGTGACGCATCCAAAACATTGTCTTATACCTATGTATAAAGACAATGTTTTGGATGTTTTAGGAGGTTTTACATCTATATATAACCAACAGTAAAGGGGCGTGAATGTATTTAAGGTTAGAACTTTCATCTTCATTATAAAATGTTCGTAACCAGAAGGTTTGTATCAGGTATGTATCTGAACAAAACAAATAATGCAACCATAGAAGGAATATGTAGTCTTACTAAAACTGCCTCGTTGGTCTCGTGGTCGCAAGCACGTAAAGCCGTTGGTCCTGGCTGTCATTCGTAGATCTTTGATAGTCCTTACGGATAGTCAGAAGCCAGAAAGTTTAACAACCAGTCTTACTAAGAGGTATCGTGTTGCCCAGTAACAGGGTTGTGGAGGTCAGATAGGCAGTCTCTCCATGTAAAACACTGATATTCAGCTGCATCCGGTTAGTCTGGAAGCCGACCCCAACATAGTTGGGAAAAGGCAAAGTAGATAGTGTTACTAAATAGATAGTGTTACTAAATAAGTAACCCCCGACAGAAGAATAAAAATCCCTTCCGCAGCTAACAAAAGAACTGATAACTCTAAAACCGCTGAACCGATTTCCATCAAACATAGCTAAGAACACTCCCGACTACTTCACCTTTCAAAAAAAAAAATATATACCATCACGCCTGTATTCCCCGAAGGGTTAGGCAGAGGTGTAACAATGTACACCCACAGTTCGCCGGTATATTTAGGTCCCATGTAATAGGGGGCGAGCCTATTGCCATTAACCGGGCACAAATCCTAACTCCGAGCTGCTACTGAGAATTTCATAGAAAAACCCAATAACACTTTTTGCTCGACCTGGGAATCGAACCCAAGACCTCTAGCGTAGCAGTCGCGCTTAGGACCACTAGGCTACCGAGGCAGTTCCAAAAAACAAACACAGAACAACAAACAAACCTACAGAACAAACAAAAACAAAAACAAACAGACCTTTCAAAAAAACAAAATAAAATCAAAATCGGCTCATACTTCCGGGAGCTACGATGCCACAGACAGACACACACACACACACACAGACACGTCAAACTTATAACAACCCGTCGGCTTTGCGTCGGGGGTTAAAAAAGCGAATTCAAACCAATTAACAAACTTTAGAACTAGTAAAATACAGTTATTAGTTACGGGAGAAGATCTTATTGGGTGAAATACATGAATGAAGGATTCTGGACTCTGGTTTACCCGAGTTAGAGTACAACCCGATTAAAAGAAAGAAAGATTTTATGATGTTTTATTATGACTATCTAGATGAAAACTGTCAACATCGAATGTAAAACGAAGCAAGTTTGTGCTTTCATAAAAAAATAAATTCGTCATGCCCAGGGGAATCCGAAAATACACCACTATTTTTTGATTAGTACAAAAAAAGGGGCTCTGTCTGTACCCGTTACTCGTCATATTTGTGTAGTCAAAAGTAAAAAATAACAACATCCCAACATCGTTCACGAATTTTGTCATAATTGGTAAATTCATAATTGATACAATCATTCATAACCATTGCTACTACAAAATACTACGCGCAGTGCTAATTTATAAGCGGAAATGCGCACATGCTTTTTAAAAACATATTTTCATAAGTTGAGTGAGATTTTGGGATATAAACAAACGCTAATAACTTTGCTGTTTATGAATATTATTTATTGAGACTTCACATATATGATAACAAGACCTTCTATAATAAGCCCTTTAAGTATTTGTACTAATTAAAAATTAGTGGCGTATACATATCTTGCAATAAATCTTACATGTTACGCGATTCTTATTAGTATTCAATACCTAATTTTTTTTTTAATTTCTTAAATATTTTCTGGAATAGCTTTAGCAAAATTTTGTCCTTATTTTTAGGCCGGTTTTTCATTTTTTTTTGCAATTTTCATTAGTATGACATATTATTCTTTGAGACATAAGATAACCATCTTCCTAATATTAATTCAAGATACAATTTTTTTTATAGATAAGAAAAAATTTACGTTTGATTGAAACAGACTCGAAATTTATATTTGGTCAATGCTTATTATTATTTAGCTATATCATAGCACTACCAAAACATAATACATACCTCAAGGATATTCTTTTTCGAATCCAAAAAAGTGGAATTACCACAATACTCGCCTCACAAAATAATACTCGTAGTATCCCCAACCCGTTAAAGCAAGTTCCCGTTATAAAAACGCACATTTATTTTAATTAAGTATTCGGATATCGAGTTAATTAAAACTGATAGTTGAGGGTTCTCGCCACATACGTTATTGAAATTGGGTAATAAGTAATAATCGCGCTGACTATTAATTATTTTTTAATTAATTATATTCGAATGAATGCGGTTGGAATAATTAATTTGTATTAAAATGGATTCGTTTTGAAGATTAATTAGAATGAAGAGCTGTTCTTATTTTAAATTGAAATATCGAGAGGACTCGTGTTCGTAACAGATTCTTAATACTTCAAATAGTTTACATACATATTTAAGCGTAGTACGAACGTGTTAATGGTACAGTATTCGATTCAAATCGATTTACAAAATGAAAATACAACTATCATAAAACATGATGCTTATTTAATTGGATTTTTCTTTGAAATTCTCAGTAGTAGCTCGGAGTTAGGATTTGTGCCCGGCTAATGGCAATAGTCTCACCCCCTATTACATGGGATCTAAACACACCGGCGAACTGTGGGTGTACATACCGTCATGCCTGTATTTCCCGAAGGGTTAGGCAGAGGTGTAACAATGTACACCCACAGTTTTCCAGTATGTTTAGGTCCCATGTAATAGAAGAACAAGCCTATTGCCATTGCGAACTCTCGCGTCCGGCCCTGGCGCAAGCCATGGTCCGGAGCGAGAGTGAATGGGATGCAGTCGCCTCCTTCTGTGAGGCAGTAATGCTAGAGAAGGAGGCGGCGGGACGGTTGAGACAGCGGTTCTCCCGTCCCAGCCGCCGCGGTAGACGCTCCGGACGTCTGGAGCCGCGAGACGACTCCCGGCCACTGTAGATACGGGCCTGTAGAAGGTAAGCAATGGGTAGCTCACCGTCCTTACGTTTAACACAACGACAGGCCGTGTCGACGGCGCGTTCGTGTTCCACGCGCGCCTTAAAGAGATGTCAGCAAAGGGAAGGGGCCACTGAAGGCCGATACCTGCCGGGGCTGCGGGCTGTTCGTAAGAGATACCGCGCCACCGGAACGCAAAGGGCACTAGCAGGAACATGAGTGGGTGTTAGTCAGTAAAAGTCTGACACTCCCTCCCGCCCCGCCCAGGGCGGGAGAAGTTATTTGATGATTTCCCACCCACCAAAAAAAAAAAACAAAAAAAAAAGGTATACATCCGTGCATATTTAAAAAAAAAAAGCCTATTGCCATTAACCGGGCACAAATCCTAACTCCGAGCTGGTACTGAGAATTTCGTAGAAAAACTCAATAATATTTTTTGCTCGACCTGGGAATCGAACCCAAGACCTCAAGCGTAGCAGTGGCGGTTAGGATCACTTAGCTACCGAGGCAGTCGCCCTTTAATTATAAATGTTAATTAAAGTTAACTAATGATAACGTATGCATAACCTTTTATTCTTTGACATTTAAGCGTGTCTTAACTTGTATAAGGACGAGGAAAATGAATAGTTAAATAAATGATAGGGTCATATTTAATTAAAGTTATTATAATAATGTATGCTAATTATTGTTATGTTTATAACTAGCTTCAGCTCGCGACTTCGTCTGCGTGGTTTTCTTCAGCCGTGTTGAATTATGTCTTTGGTTGCTACTCCGATCCTGTGTATCGCAGCGTAATATTAAATAGCTTGTTCAATTCGTCATGAATGTGGGGCTGTTCTTCTCCATAGAGACCTACCTTCAGCCTTAAACTGTAACTTCTTGACAGTTCAAAATTGCCTGTAAATGGTCTAATTTAAATAAATGCTTTGACGTTGACTTGACTATCATAAACAAATATACAAATAAACAAACAAACGGAAATACTCTTCAGCTTTGTCACAATTATTAGTATAGAAAATAATATGGAACCACCCACATGTTAATGCTGTCATTTTCTGAGAATAGGAACTTAAATATGCTAACATTTCTACCGTGTTAAAAAGTGAAGGTAAAAGTATGGTAAAGTAAGTAAAGTAGTGTCGAGCAAAGTATTATTGGGTTTTTCTATGGAATTCTCACTAGCAGCTCGGAGTTAGGATTTGTGCCCGGTTAATGGCAATAGGCTCGCCCCTTATTACATGGGACCTAAATATACCGGCGAACTGTGGGTGTACATTCTTACACCTCTGCCTAACCCTTCGGGGAATACAGGCGTGATGGTATATATATATACTTATTGTTTGATAATTAACAACATCAAAACTACATAGCACATTTTAATACTCTAGATCTCTCTCTCTCACTGTATAGATTAAAAAACTGCTACTAGTTTGTTATGACCTCCATACTAATCTCTTTCGTCGACTGTACCAATCTATGTACCCAATCATTTAACCGTATTGCAACTTTTATTTTCGCGTTTCAAGCCAAACCTTGCTGAAAACTCATAAATTCATAATCAGCATAAAAGTTGCAGATTCTGATAAATAAGGTACTCGTATAAAAGTTAGTGTTTAATTTCATATCCCTAGACTAGAGCGAGCTAAAACTCTGCCTAATTTGGTGCAAAGTTTCTCCTCGTAAAATTTGTTAAATCGCTCGCTACCTATGAAGATTTTAATCGAATAAGCTGCTAGATTGCTGCAGATTTAGGAGTCGTAATGCGAATAATGATCATTTTAAATGAGATAATTGGTCGTTTATTAAATGCAATGATGTGATAATGTTTTTTATTGTAGGTATTTTGATGTGGGTTGGTTGAAGGAGGTATAGATTGGTGTTTTTATTGTTGAATTGATAACATTGCTTCTTCTTTTTTTGTAGCTGTGCTGTGCTTTGTTTTGTTGCACCTGATGCTAGATGTGAACTATTGTACCAGCGTATTTAAGTTCAAGTTCGGACAGATGATCGCGATTGTGAGTTTAAATCCGTTGATAGACTCTTTTATATTTTATTTTCTTAAAGGTAATTGCGTAATTAAAAGAACTAATGATCCACAAAAGGCCGTACGGCCACCAGTCGTATTGTGAAATATCCTCAGCGGTAAAAAAATGCTTCTTGATATGATAGAAGTGAGAGTGTGAGAAGTTTAACACAAGATACTGAGACCATTTTTTTTGGAAAAAACAAACCTATACCAAAATCTTCATGCAGGTTTTATGTGGTCACCGACAGGACTATCGTAGCGTCTCCTGGATTTCTAATGCACCTATGTCACTTTTGTAAATAAAAAAATATCAGTGATACAAATGGTATATGGGCCTACTTAGAGCGTTTGGAAAATGTAAATTCGATCAATTTTAAATTTGGAAATATTCTTTTAACTTTTTCATATCAAAAACTTTTTTCATATAAGCAGTATCAATAGGGCTTGAAAATGAAATCAGAATTGTAGTCAAATGGATAGTCGCATTTCAAATTCGAAAATCAACTCGAATTGAATACTTGTCTTTTACGTTGACGCTCTCGTGTGAGGACTTCTTGGCCTGACCCCATAACCTTTCACATAATCCACTACAGTTACCATACATAAGCCTCAAATTCACAGAATAAATTCTCGTATTTACCCAAAAAGGACTTTATATCATTATTTAGATACAAAATCTAAGTGTAGTCTGCAGACATTTTTTTGTAGCTCTTCATTTACACGTGTATCTGTCGTCCACATTATCATTATTGTGACGACTAAGGTCGTTGGGACTAGTAGGTACCTCCAACCTAGATTTTTTGTACAATCTATTTTATTTTATCACATTTAAAATGACATGTGAATGTCTTGTTCCATGAGGTTTGATACTGGACGAGTACTAATGTGGCTCTTTCCATTCAAATATGTTCTTTCTTAGTTTTTCTTGGACATCACTCACATCGGTGAAGGAAAACGTCGTGAGGAAACCTTGTCTTATAATTAATCGCTAATCCGTCTTGTATGAGAAAAAGCCATTTCCCATTTCTATTTTTTCCATTTTTTATTTCATAGGGTGGAATTATTAATATTCTAACAGATAACGGTTTACTATGCAAAGGTGTTTTGTAATCCCACCATAATTGGCCCCCAAATAATCCATTTTTTGGGTTACAAATCAACAACCTGCCTCGTTGGCATAGTGGTCCTAAGCGCGACTGCTACGCTAGAGGTCTTGCGTTCGATTCCCAGGTCGAGCAAAAAGCGTTATTGTGTTTTTCTATGAAATTCTCTGTAGCAGCTCGGAGTTAGGATTTGTGCCCGGTTAATGGCAATAGGCTCGCCCCCTATTACATGGGACCTAAACATTACAAACGTTACATTTTTAGTTGCTTTGACATCAATAAATACTTAGTGAATTGAGATGTCAAAAAAGTGACGTCATGGTTTAGTATTGTCGTACAAAATCCATGGGGAATGGCGTTTTGACAGCTCATAAAAAGTATGTCAATTGATTATTGGTGTCTTCTTCTCATTTCTCATTATCCTACTATTCTACTTAAATTCTTGTAATTAAAAACGTTTAAAATCTAGTCTAAATATTATTTCAACGACAATCTATGTCAAAAAGTAGTCCAAAATTTGAGAGAGATTTAGCGAATAATTACTTTTAACAAATTGATAGTAGGATATGTGGTACGAGTGATCTTTTTTTAAAGCTAATTTAATCCGTTTAAAATAATGGTACACACATACCATCACGCCTGTATTCCCCGAAGGGTTAGGCAGAGGTGTACCAATGTACACCTACAGTTCTCCGGTATGGTCAGGTCCCATGTAATAGGAGGCAAGCCTATTGCCAATAACCGGACACAAATCCTAACTCCGGGCTGTTAATGAGAATTTCACAGAAAAACCCAATAGTTATTTTTGATCGACCTGGGAATCGAACCCAAGACGTCTAGTGTAGCAGTCGCGCTTAGGACCACTAGGCTACCGTGGCAGTTCAAAAAAAAAAGGCAAAAAAGGTGTGTTTTAGTAAAAAATTGCAAAAAGTCAGTAGTCGTTATTAAACTTTCGAAAATGACCCCTCTCGTTACAATAATTGTTACACTGGAAAGCTACACAATTGCCAAGTACCACAGGATATGTGCGGACAGCCGCTATAGCCAATGGCTTATCAAATCAAATGGGATTATATATATTTATCAAACATAAAACTTACTTAAATAATAATGAAATTACAACCTATATATCGTTTTTAAATATAAAAAAAAAACATCCGAATATGAATATAATAATAATTATTTATGTTGAATACCGCTTCTTGAATTCCTTGCTATCATAATCTTGGGCAGAAATCAGTAAATTATAATAAAGTAATGTTGTCTTTTAATTAAAATACCCATCAAAAAAGAATTTTGAACAAATATATTCAGTGAACAAAAAAGACATTACAGTGTCCTTCGGGATTAAAAAGGTAAAATGAAAAGCAAATAAAATGTATAGCAGTTGATAGCACGTGAAAGTTTGTCTGTTACCCCCTTGAGAGACCACTTTCTCGATGAAATGTTGACCATCGACCTGAATGTGGGGAATATTGTGTATTTTGTTTTGTGCCAGTGTGTTATTGAGTCAAAGAAGTATTGTTTGTGCAAAATCATAAACGTATAGCATTATTATAGCATGGCTATTTGTAGTATCCATACAAATATTTAACATCATCATACCATCACGCTTGCATTCCCCGAAGGGGTAGTCAGAGGTTTACTAATGTACACCTACAGTACAGTAGAAAAAAATATAGTTATGTTTAAGTTAAGTACAAAAAAATGTTTTTCTAATTGCGAGATAAAAAAGGTGACGTCTCGCGGGCGGCGCGCTGGTAGCCGGTTGAATTTTCAAGGCGTTTCAGCTGGACCGTTTAGTGGTAGAGTAATCAGATTGTTTTCACACACGATTTTGGGTGATAGCCATATTTCAATAGTTTCCTGATAATAGTTATTTTACTGGATATCACCATGCAGTTGGTTGAATTTTCATATGACCAGAGGGCTGGCCTTTCCCTAGCGCAAAGAATCAGTATTGCCATACAACGTGGCAATGATGCCAGTATTTTGGGTCCTTATTCTATTAACAGGGACATTTTTGATGTGCTTCTTTGCCACCCCGATTTTGAATTTGTAATTTAACCTCTGTGTCATCACAATATTGTTACAACATCACAAAATGTATTTTATGTGAATGACGAATAGTTTTCATTGATTATATGCTTTGTATTTATCGTGAAATAACGATGTGCCAACATTGAAATAAGGATAACCTTTTGGCGATGTTTCACCTTAAATATTTATTCACCAATAATATTTTATACGGAGATCATTATAACGCTGCTACAGAAGCTAGAAGCCACACAAATATTTGCATCCAAATGCAAAATTCCAAACTGTAATCCAGAGAACAAAAGGCTTACGTTTCACTGCTGCCGAGCGCATCAAGTATTTGAAGTCCTCGCTAATTAATTATTTTAGTACCGAATTACTGCCAGTCTACTATTGTAGGCATGCTACGAGATGGCGCTACAAATTTTCGTAGCGATGCTACGCCACTACGCAGTTTCTACTGTTCAAAATATACATTTCAATATCTCATATTAGAAAGTGCTTCCTTGACGTAATAGACAGAGAGCTCAAAGTCGCCAGACCTACGTCATTTGAATATAGCTAAAATTTAGAGGATATAATTATCAATAGATAGAGTAATATATCGGTAGATTTAAGACCTTATGTAATGTACTATATTTTGAAAAATAAATGATCATGAAGGCCATTTTTCAGGTATCAGTTTTAAAAATTCCTTACTATCTTACGTCTAGGGGATGGCTGGTCTATTACACAATATGTTTTACAGCATATTGTTAAAAATAATCCACCACCGTACCAGACACTTTCCATGAGCCATAAATTGAGCCAGACACCTTTACGCTCGAAATTTTAAAGCTATTACTTGAGAATGCACATACCCTTTTTGACAACACACTCCTCGATCTATCCTCAAAATTTCAGCCATCCAAAAATTACGTAGATCTGCCGACACTGGGATCTTTGACTATAAATAAAGATCTAGAAATAAAACAACACTTCGCACTTGATATCTCGAGGGATTGTAGGCTGCCTCAAAACTTTTCAGGATTTAACCAAATACACGTGCACACCGACGAAGAAGATCCACTAAGTTACTGGAAACAATAACATTTTGTATGTAATGTAATCATTTGATTTTCTAAGTTTTTGACATGTGTAATGAACTTTTTATTTATACATATATATTACATAGCGCTACACTACTACTTCTCCCCGCATCTTGGTCTGTCTAAATTAAGCCTCAAAGTTCTAAATTATCCTAAAGGAACATAAAAACGGAATAAAAATATTCTAAGCTAAATCAATATTCATACATATTTTATGTGTGCCAAAATTCAGTTAGTTCTGTTCAGCTATTTTAGAGTGAAAGAGTAACAAATATCCATCCTTCAATCTTCACAATTTATAATACCATCACGCCTGTATTCCCCGAAGGGTTAGGCAGAGGTGTACCAATGTACACCCGCAGTTCGCCGGCATGTTTAGGTCCCATGTAATAGGGGGTGAGCCTATTGCCATTAACCGGGCACATTATTCTAACTCCGAGCTGCTACTGAGAATTTTATAGAAAAACCCAATAACATTTTGGTCGACCTAGGAATTGAACTCAAGCGTAGCGGTCGCGCTTAGGACCACTAGGCTAACGTGGCAGTTAGTCATTTATAATAGTACTAGGAATATAGCACGTCAACAAGATAAACACAAACAACAGCATTAACAATTCGATGGACTAGGGTTTATGTTTACACCTATAACAGACATGCGCAACATTGGCTTTTCGTAGTGTTTATGCAGAAGGAAATGATTACTAACTAAATGACGTTCGACGATTGACGAATTCAAGTCGCAATTTAGTCTCAGTGTCAAGAAGGCAAATTTTGGTAACTACATGAAGAGAAGAAACACAAAATTAAAAATTTTACGTAACCTCTGACAGAAAAATAAAAATCCCTACCGCAGCTAATAAAAGAGCTGATAACTTTGAAACCGCTGAACCGGCTTCCATCAAACATAGCTAAGAACACTCCCGACTAATATACCTTTCAAACAAAAAAAACTAAATCAAAATTGGTTTATGCGTTCGGGGGCTACGATGCCACAGATAGTCACCCACCCACACACACACGTCAAACTTATAACAACCCGTAGTTTTTGCGTCGGGGGTTAAAAATGAGTTTATTATAACAAATTGTAAGTGTACATTATAGATTGCAATAAACGATTTGATTTGATTTGTGATCCAAATACCCTATTGTTGTTTTCGTGTAACCCATAATTGTGCATGCTGTAACATAATTTAGCTAAAGATATTTGTGCCTAATAAAACGTGTGCTTCTTTTAAGCAATTAAAATGATTAAGATTATAAAACAAATTCAAAATCTAGTAGCATACTCATCTCAGCAACAATCAATGTCAAAATGTAGATAAGATGAAAAAAAAAAGAATTCAGACTGAAATTAAAATGTTAACGTTTAGAATCAAAGAGCCAACCTAGATTTCAAAATTGTGTAAAAAATATAAAGTTTGCTTGGTTACACGCCAGAAACAGTTGAATTTCAGTTTGGTCACTTACCCCAACCCAGTTTCCACCGCAGCAGTCGTTCAAGAGTGACAATTGAAAAAGAAGCCACTCATCAAAAATTAAATCGTTCACTGATAACCCCATATTTGTCAATTATGACTCCCCGATTTTAGCGTGCCGTACAAATTGAAATCCGGTTCGGCGTCCACTAATGAAGCCATTGTAGTTCTACCGTACCGGTTTTTACCGTGCAATTAACTCGACAATCCGGGCCGGTGCGGTCAGCTTAATCAGGACTGAACGCTGACACTTGAACGGTGAAGGGTTACCTATGATTTTGGGCCACGAGTCCTATTCGAACGGGAAATTGTTAGTTCGATAGCAAGTGGATAGTGTTTTGTTTCGCGAGTCTTTTATTTTGGAATGAAAAATGGTTGGTGAATATTTTAATGGTAGTAGTGTAATGGATGTATTTTTGTAGGGGTTGGAGAGTAATACCATGTACGTATGTATGTATGTGTTGTACTATGTATGTATGAAGCAGCTCTAACATAGTTGGGAAAAGGTTAAGCAGATGATGACGGAGAGGTAATACTAAGCACTATAGTTGGTTTTTCTATTATTCTGAAAGCGCTTCTGTTTAAGAAGTATTTTTGATGAGTTGTTAATATTCATTAATATGTTAACGAAGTCATTTTAAATACTTCAAACATCAACTTCTGGTGGATGGGATCTTCTTAGAATAAGCGCATTCTCCAGTTGAGCCTAGTAGATAAGAGAGCTCCACTCTGCCCCACCAAGCCTATGCCCATGCCTCATGGATTCCCTGCAGTTGTGAAAAATAACCAACCTATACTCGTACCGAATAAAACCCCACCGTGCCTTCTTCCACTGGAGTGGGGAACAAGCGACTGGTGGAACTGCACAACAGAATTCAACCTAAACCTCATACCGTAATAATTACCTTTACCAAAGTAAAATGATCCCAAAAAGGGATGAGACTAATAAGTTCTCATTTCACATAAGGATTAACGTTAACTGAACCAGAAATTCAAACTTAAAATGTTGAAATCAAATATTTAACTAAAGCTCATTAATTGATGTTCGGATTTTGCGATTTGCGGTCAGTATCGGAAGCCGGGATTCGCGGGTGTAGCCGCTCTTAATTAGAAATGACCTTTGAGCCACAATCAATGTGATCTACTATTTATTTACATAATACACTAGCTGCTGCTAGCGACTTCGTCGCGTGGTTTTTTCCACCCGCGTTAAGTTAGGTCTTACTGCTTCTCTCCCGTGTGTCGTAGCGTGATGTTATATAGCCAATAGACTTCTTCGATAAATAAACTATCCAACACCAAAATAATTTTTCAATTCAAACTAGTAGTAGTAGTAGTGTAGTAGTAGTTTTGACGGCACGGTTGGCGTAGTGGCTGAGCGATTGGCTGCTGCGCTGCGTGTCGCGGATTCGATTCCCGCACGGAACATATATTTGTATGGCCTACAGATAGTTGTTTAGGGTCTGGCTGTGTGTGTATGTGAGTTTATATGTTTGCACGATACAGGAGAAATTCCTAGTGTGGGGCAACGTTTTTTTAAAAAGAGAGAGAGCGAGAGTTTCTCAGATTGGCGCGTTCAACCAAATAAACAAACAAACTCTTCACCTTTTTAATATTAGTAGAGATTTGTGTAAAATTAAAATATATTTAGCCATAATCTAAAATAATGTCAAGGTGTAACTGTAATTATGTGAAATAAATCTTCTGAAATAAGCAAGGAAGGTCGAATTGTTTTCAGTGAATTACTTTGAAAAAATAAGGAAAATTAGATTTGAAATTAGAGACAATTGGTTTGGTTTTGAAGTTTTCATTGGACTTGAATGAGTAAATTGTTGAAGTTTTCTTGTAGGTTGTACCAAAGTTATGTATGTTTAGACAGTTGCTGATAAATGTTAAGTTAACCGGATTGTTGGCGATATCTTGGCGTCATTTTTGATTTACCTAAGTAAATTCAACTAAATTTACTTTTCGTTTTCCACAATAGGAATTTCTCCTGAATTGAGGGTGCGTTTACAAACACATAAACTCACATACACAAACAGCCAGAGCTGGAACAACTATCTGTAGGCCTTACAAATATTTGTTCCCTCGACACGCTGTGAAACAGTCAATCGCTCAGCTACTGCGTCAACCGAGCTAACAATTCCGTCAAATTAGGTTTTAATCAGTTATTATTTCATAGTGGATCCCGTAATAAAAGTTGTTCATATTCACGAGTGCTTTTACCTCCTAAAATATAAAAAACTGGCCAAGTGTGAGTCCCTATCTATAAAAACCTCCATTATCTATAAAAACGGCAAAAAGTCATCTTTGTTGTATGGCAGCCCTTCAGCCCTTTGGTGTATGGCAGCCCTTAAGCCCTTTGTTGTATGGCAGCCCTTAAAGACTATTTTTATTTTATTTTAATTATTTATTTTTAATGTGAAAATAACTCAATATTCTGTGAATATTTCAAGCGTCTGCCTGTAGCCGTTATCAATATCGAGAAAAAACTACTAAAAATATCACATTTGTTGTGTAGGAGCCCCCTTAAATTTTTTTTTTTCCGTTTTTTAGTATTTGATGTTATAGCGGAACAGTAATACATCATCTGTGAAAATTTCAACTGTCTCACTATCACGGTTCATGAGATACACAGCCTGGTGACAGACGGACGGACGGACGAATAGCGGAGTCTTAGTAATAGGGTCCCGTTTTACCTTTTGGGTACGGAACCCTAAAAACGAATTTAAAGTCACTTTGTATAGAAAAGACGACATCTGTGATTTTGCCAGCAAAACTGGCATAATAAAAATAAAACTAGAACTAAGTTAGAACCCACATTTCATGCAGCCCAACTTTTTTGCCGGCCTGATACTTTCCGTGTTCAACGAAGTTTGTACTACGAGTTACTGAAAACAGTATTTTATGACTAGCATGGGTCTGTTTTAACTAGGACGTTGCTCAATGCGTATAAACATTATTCCGGTTAGTTTAGAAAATTGCCATGTTCATGTTATTGTAAAAGAAAAATTCAACTTTATGTGGTAGAAGAGAAATACGAATTTTCTATTACACTGCCTAGTTCCGCTTTCCAGGATGATTTTATAGAGGTAATAATTAGGGCTTTGAATTTGCCACCTTACTGCACCAAAATATTAAGAGCAAACCCAATAATTGGCAAAGATAAAATAACGTATTTTCTGTGTATGACTATGTGGATTGCCAAGTTTTACAGCATTATTATATTGTCTAATTATAAGTTAACCACTGTTAGGACAATTTAATTATTATTACTATTTTGATTTATTACGACTATTATTAAACTTTATTATTTACTATTTACTATGTTTAAAAAAATACTTTTTATGTAAGTTGTGTGCCAAACATGCCTCATTCATATTTTTCTTTACTAAATATTTAGATTCGACGCAACAAAATATTTTGTAGAAAAATAAATGAATATCGCATGAGTACCTCACATTACTGGCCGAAAAGAAACTCCACTCAGTTTGAAGCCGCAAAGCAGTTAGCGCTGCAGTGTTAAATTGAAGCGAAGTTTTAAATAACGAAGAATTTTCGGCTCTTTTTAGCAGGCTTCGGGCTTTACCTCATTTTGGGCATTATACTATGGAACGGTTACATGTGACAGTAGCGTTTAGGTATAGGAATATTTGCATAGAGAGACATTCATACTATCTATACTAATAATTAAAAGGCTGAAAAGTTTATTTCATTGTTACGCGCTAATCTCCTTAACTACTAGTCAGATTCTGAAAATTATCTCACTAATAGGAAGTAGACGCCGGGAGCCGCTAGACGACTCCCGGCCACCGTAGATACGGGCCTGTGTGAGTCGGTGAGCAATGGGTAGCTCACCGTCCTTACGTTTAACACAACGACAGGCCGTGTCGACGGCGCGTTCGTGTTCCACGCGCGCCTCAAAGAGATGTCAGCAAAGGGAAGGGGCCACTGAGGGCCGGGCACAAGAAGGAACATGGGTGGGTTTTAGTCAGTAAAAGCCTGACACTCCCTCCCGCCCCGCCCAGGGCGGGAGAAGTTATTTGATGATTTCCCACCCACCAAATAAAAAAAAAAATAAAAAAAGTAATAGGAAGTAACGTTATCTTTGAGTGCTATAGATGTTATATTGAACTAAAATATAATAGGGATCCATTAGAAAGTTTACGCGGACGAAGTCGCCGGTAAAGCCAGTAATATTATAATAGCAAAGTAACTCTGTCTGTCTGTATATTTGGTTTGACGCTCTCACTGCTAAACCACTGAATCAATTTTAAATTTGGTACAGATTAAGCTTCAACCCCAAGAACATACTATTTTGCATATCGTCGCGGGAAAAAGCTAGTGGGATGTATATAACATACCATCACGCCTGTATTCCCCGAAGGGTTAGGCAGAGGTGTACCAATGTACACCCACAGTTCGCCGGTATGTTTTAGGTCCCATGTAATGGGTGGTGAGGGGGGGGGGGGCATATATTGTATTATATTGTTGACTAGCTGTTGCCCGCGGCTTCGCTCACGTCGACCTAAGTGTTACTGAACTATTAATAAGTATTGAATACTATGTTATCATAATCTTCCAAGCAGGTCGAATAGTCGAATACATTAAATGTATATTAGAATTCATATATGTTCCATTCTCGCCGACACAAAAATCGGTCGTGCACGAACGCTTTAAACACCATTTCGCATAACAAACACTCAGACGTATACAGCCCTTTGACTTTGTCTGGAAAGTGTGAACAAACATTGTCTGTAGCCACTTAGCAAACGCGCACGAATCTTCATCAATTCAGTAGTTAATTTGACGGCTTCTCTTGTTTGTGTCAATACTTCCGTGATCGTAGGCAACTGCCTCGTTGGTCTAGTGGTCTTAAGCGCGACTGCTACGCTAGAGGTCTTAGGTTCGTTTCCCAGGTCGAGCAAAAAGTGTATTGGGTTTTTCTATGGAATTCTCACTAGCAGCTCGGAGTTAGCAATTGTGTCCGATTAACGGCATTAGGCTCGCTCCCTATTACATGGCACTTAAACATAACGGCTAACTGTGGGTGTACATTGGTACACCTCTGCCTAACCCTTCGGGGAATACAGGCGTGATGATATCGATGGTACTTCCGTAATTGTAAAATTAAACCAAACATGTAACTTGTATGATACCTTTAGCTTTTGAATGATGTAATAATACCCGGCTATTATTGTCCTGCTATAAGCTAAAGGCTATACAGAGAAGAACACAAACATAACATTATTTACTACTTAATGTTTGTTTTATGTCAAACAAGCCGACGGCCTACCTGTTAAGAGATCACCGCTACCTATAGAGATATGCAATACCAGAGGCCTTGCAAATTCGTTGCCATCCCAGAGACAAAGTTGAAATGTCATGTGGCTGTAATTACACTATCTATAAGTAATCTTCAAACCGGAACACAGCAAAAAAATAGGCAGAAATAGGTATGATGGTAGTAGTACTACGGACAAGCTCCTTCACAAAGAGCTCTACCACTAGCTACTGTTTCAATACTAGGATTTTAATGTCAAATTATTTAAGTCATTTACAAGAAAAAATAATTTAAGCTAATTCCCCTCTTCGCGTAAAAGACAAATACCCTTGTACCCTGTTAATAAACATAAGTCAAAGTCAAAGCATGTATTTCAATTTAGGAGCGTTTATTTAAAAACGTGAAGTTAGATCGACACGGCTGGTGCAGTGGCTAAGCGACTGACTGTTGTGCAGCGTGTCGCGTGTTCCATTTTCGCACGGAATAAATATTTGACCAACCTACAGTTTTTTTTTCCGGGTCTGGGTGTATATGTGAGTTTATAAGTTTGTAAACGCACCCACTACACAGTAGTAATTCCTAGTGTGAGGCAAAATTTTAATAGGAAAAATAAATAAAGATCACAGCACAAGTTTGGCACTAGCCAACGTCTTTTATTTAATTAGGAACTTTAAGTTTATCTATTGTTAAAGGAGCACTATAAGATGGTTTATTACAGTTAAGACGTCATTTCAACCCTTCACAGTTTCATATCGTGTGGTTTAAACTTTAATATACCGCTCATATTGCTACGAGGATCGCTCGTAACTCATAAAATTACCCAATTTGATACTACACCGAGTCGTAATTTGTACCGCACAGTGCAATGAACTCCTAATTCTCTACAAACCGCATTATCTCCTTAGTTTTTCCAGGATTACGAAAAATCTGACTCTAAATAATAAATATGGTCATACACACTAATCCAACTACTACGTCCCCGTACTTGCAAGTTATAAAATATTACAACAGCTCACACTACAAAAGCAACCTTAAGTTTTTTACGTAAGGTCGATACTTCCTTGTTTATTTTGTGATAAGTAGCGCTATAAATTTATTAGACGATGATCCTAGGGGCCGAGGTCCCTAGTTACACAGTCTGTTAGTCAAAAGGCTGTTTACACCAGTAGGTGGTCGTATGCACAATGCACTAGCTTAATTATCTTTGTGACAAGAAGTTAATGATCTGGAAGAGGCATGAGACAAAATTCGGTAGACGGGACCGTTGACTTAAGACGAATATTCGGCCTAAGTGTTATCGCGATATTATTATGGTGTGTGGTGAGTGGAAAGTGAGGAATAGTTTACATTGTTTAACATTACCCAAGTTTGAAAAGTTCCTTAAAATATTAGGCGTATTACAGTTTTAATATTTGTAAATAAAGAAGAACTGCCTCGTTAGCCTAGTGGTCCTAAAAGCAACTGCTATGCTAGAGGTCTTGGGTTCGATTCCCAGGTCGAGCAAAGTGTTATTGGGTTTTTCTATGAAATTCTCAGTAGCAGCTCGGAGTTAGGATTTGTGTCCGGTAAAGGGCAATAGGCTCGCCCTCTATTACATGGGACCTAAACTTACCGACGAACATTGTTACACCTCTGCCTAATCCTTCGGGGAATATAGGCGTGATGGTATGTTAAATAAAGAAGAGTACCATTGTATAACACAATTTAGCTGTCATTCGTAATACTTGGTACATTTTCTCTGATAGTGTTTCTATTTAAGGTACATTGTATTCGACAGAGTGAGGAATGAAATTATACGAGAACGTTGCGGATTAAAAGAGGATGTAGTGACAAAAGTAGAAAAGAGTATGCTTAGGTGGTTCGGTCATGTTGAGAGAATGAGTGAAAGGCGACTAACAAAAGGGATTTATATGGCAGATGTGAGTGGCAACGCCGGGAGAGGACGCCCTAGAAAGACCTACTATGACCTAATTGGTGAGGTTCTTCAGAAAGGTCGGGTGCGCAGTACTCGTAACCGGCGTGCTTGTATGAACAGATGCATGAACGTGGACGAGGCGAAGGAAGTATGTAAGGATCGTAGTAGGTGGCGTTCTGTGGTTTCTGCCTACCCCCATGGAAAAAAGGCGTGAGTTTATGTATGTATTGTATTCAAGTGTGATTATTATTATTGATTTGTTTGTTTTCAAAGTGTACGTATGGAGTTTTTGCTTATTCTTTTATGAAGTTTTTTTCCTTTTAGAAGAGGCAACTAGATTTAACTTTTTTTATTGCAAATGCATTCAAAACTGCATTTTATTGGTCCGATTAAGATAATTAATTTATCTAGACTAGATCTACAGCTCAAGTCATTCTCACTACAGAATAGACGTTCTGTCTGCTTCATGTTGTATGCACGCCTAGAGTGCGCTCGTGGAAAACGCATCTAGTATCTCTTACCATTGTTAAACAAGTTAATTATAAACATAAATACTGACGTCTCTCGGTTTTGTGCTGACACTAAGTCATAAACCAGTCCCGTATGGTTTATATTAGAGGTCGTTAGCACACTAAATGAAATTTAATGGTCAACATTTAGAACGTAAACTTTGCTCGCGTTACACTTAATTGACGTTTAGCTGGAGTTCTGTTAATGCAACTCTGAGTTGAAACTGATAGGTTAACACTTTGTCTACTAGACGTTGTGACGTTTCGACGTTCCGTGACGTTATCTGTATTCTTTATTAAAACACTAGCTTCTTCGGGCACTAGCCCGCGATTTCATCCGCGTCAATTTTGATATATTATCACCACGGGAACCACACATTTTTTGGTGTAAAAAGTATCCTATGTGTTATTCCACACTACAATCTATCTCAGTGCCGAATTTCATGCATCCGTTTCATTCAGCCGTTTAAACGCGAAAGAGTAACAAACATTCATGCATTCATCCATCCATCCATCAATCCATCTATATTAACGCATTTATAATATTAGTAGCAAGTAGGTAATTCAAAAACAAATCTTAATAATAATAGCAATCATTGTGCCGATAGTCGTGACGGCTAATGGCGTAATAGCCAAGAGCCTCGACCAACACCTCAGGAGGCTCTCGTTCGGCAGTTGGATCAAGGGCTTGATTAAAAAAGCGGTTCTCCTAGACACGGCGCGTATTGCTAGGAGATTCCTTTCTCAGGAGCCCTGACCACCGGTAGCTTGGACCGTGTTCCCGATACCGGTGGGCTACTATTTTTTATATTTTTAAATGTTTTTATATTAATATTTAAAAATGTAAATTGTATGTCTATAAAATAAATGTAATAATACCAATACCAGCCTAATAATTGTCCCGCTGTTGGGCAGAAGTATCTTCTCATACATAGCGGGGTCGAGGATTGATCACCGCGTTTCCTCACGGCGGAATGACGATGCCAATAAGTCGACGTTTCCTCACGATGTTTTCCTTCACCGACGTCAGTAATGTTTAAGATAAACTTAAAAGTGAGCGAAGCAGCGGGTACCAGCAGTTGTCAGCATTTTGGGTATTTTTCCTAAAATGACAGTTTTTTTTCCACCTCTTAAAATTACAACACTGTCGTTCATATAATCACAGTAATAATTCATCGAAATATTCCAATAATTACATAGGAACACTGTCACACAATATGGCTGCCAATTAATTCTTATTATAATATTCTCAAGGTAACACGGCGAAATATCGATTGAATACGTTTATCGATTGTTTCGCTCCAAATATAATGTGTGGAAGTCACGCTCGTTTTCAATAATATTTGATAGGAAAATATTAAGCTCTGGTAGTATGAAGTGCTTTTAATTTTGTAATAAACTGTCCACAAAATTAAATGTAAATTGTTTGAATATGGAGATCGCTTATGCAGTGATTTGCTGTGAGGCTATATTACCAAAATCAACGTACTTAGTGAGGGACTAACTACTACTAGTACTACTACTAGTGAGTAGCCTAGTGGTCCGAAGCGCGACTGCTACGCTAGAGGTCTTGGGTTCGATTCCCAGGTCGGGCAAAAAGTGTTATTGGGTTTTTCTATGAAATTCTCAGTAGCAGCTCGGAGTTAGGATTTGTGCCCGGTTAATGGCAATAGGCTCGCCCCTTATTACATGGGACCTAAATATACCGGCGAACTGTGGGTGTACATCGTTACACCTCTGCCTAACCCTTCGGGGAATACAGGCGTGATGGTTAGTGAGGGAATGGGCGTTCGAAGTTTGAAAGAGATTGATTGTCATTTTTTTTAAATAACCAGACACAAATGAAACATAGAACAAATAATTTGACAGCACCTGATGTACATATATTTGTTTCTTGTCAAACACACTGTTTTGTTTCACTTTTGAAGGAAATATTTAAGAACTATAAATTAATTTGGAATATCAAAAGTGTCTTGTGTTATTCCACACTATAATCTACCACAGTGCCAAATTTCATTCAGATCGATTCAACCGTTTAAGCGTAAAAGAGTAGCAAACATTCATCCATCCTTACAAACTTTCGCATTTATAAAATTGGACCTCGACAACAATCAGTTGACAGCTGTTATTAGGGAGAACTTCCAAGGTCTGTCTAATCTGACCACGTTGGATATGAGAAACAATACTTTAGTAACATCAGTATAGTTTTAAACGCTATTACACTTCAAAGGAAAATACTAGTATGGAAGGGGAATACTTCATATATGACCGTCACAGATTGAGGACTAAAGGGTTTGAATCGAGGGCACCCTGCTTAGGGGAGAACCGGCTCAAGAGCTCAAAGGAAAGTCTTTGAGTGATCACAGGATATGTTACCCCTTGCTTACTCTAACATCGCATAGTTAGCTTATAAACGTGTATAGGGGATAATGATTGTTTGCAGTTACTGAATACTGCGTTGTCTATGTCTGTGGAGTAGATTTAGCAGAGTTCTACTAAAATGAGCCAATCCACAATCTCTTATACGAATTTCGTCAATCTAATTCAATAATTTGTGTCTAGATTCTACTAAATTTTATTAGGATTACTCTGTTAGCTTGTTGTACATTCTGTGGTCTCTTACAAGTGAAGGAGTACACGTACTTAATACCTTATCTTGACTATTGTTTGAATGTGATGATCTTTTGTTGGAGATTTTAAATAAAAAAATAATTACTTCAAATATGGTATATTACTTTCCAGCAATGACAGTTCAATGTACATCCTTAATCTATGCTTAGAATAGATTTAAAATTGATTAGCAATCAACATTTTTTTTAGAATTACTTCGAAACTAAAAGAAATTTTGATGTAATTTTGTTATGGCCGAACTAAATACAATTATGTTTCTTTTATAGCATTACACTTTTTTTTTTTTTGGGTGGTGGGATATCATCAAATAACTGCGGCGGGAGCGAGTGTCAGACTTTTACTGACTAAAACCCACCCATGTTCCTTCTTGTGTCCTTTGCGTTCCGGGGGCGCGGTATCTCTTACGAACAACCCGCAATAGCATTGGACTTAAAGCGGCCAAATGACGATAATTATTAGGTTGTATTGTTGAAATAACTGCATTTTTTTATGTAAAAGGCAAATCGTTTACATTACTTTGGATGAGCAGTAGATACTCGTAACCGGCGAGCTTGTATGAACATGGACGAGGCCAAAGGAGTACGTAAGGATCGTAGCAGGTGGCGTTCTGTGGTTTCTGCCTTTTTAACATGGCGTGCATGGGAAATAGGCGTGAGTTTAATTATGTATGTATGCTTTGTGTTTATCAGGAAATAACGAAGCTTATTTCATGCTTACATCGAAACAAATAACAATGGCGTTATGATTATATTTGTCTTATGTTATAATGAATGGAGTATATAGATTTTACAACGTTATTTTTTGTTGACGCGATATCGCAAAAAGAACTGCCTCGGTAGCCTAGTGGTGCTAAGTGCGACTGCCACGCTAGAGGTCTTGGGTTCGATTCCCAGGTCGAGCAAAAAGTGTTATTGGGTTTTTCTATGAAATTCTCAGTAGCAGCTCGGAGTTAGGATTTGTGCCCGGTTAATGGCAATAGGCTCCCCCCTATTACATGGGACCTAAAACATACCGGCGAACTGTGGGTGTAAATTGGTACACCTCTGCCTAACCCTCCGGGGAATACAGGCGTGATGGTATGTTATGTGTTGTTAAAGAAGGTACTCAATATTATGAACAACTTTTATTATTGGATAAAGTATAATTTCGCGCAAAACATCACCTGCTACATCCATAACTTTTATTTAGAGTCTAGCTTATGCCCGCGACTTCATGTGATTATCGATAATCACGGTTTTTTTTTTGCGTTGGACCCTAAATCTTTTTCTAAAATAAAAGTAGGAAGTAAGTAACCTTAGTTACTTTGTATAGCATCATTTAGCTGTCAATTATAGTCTCGTCAAATCGGTTCAGCCGTCTCGGAGATTGAACGGAACAAACTGACAGGCAAAAAAATTTTTCTTTTTTTGTGTACTTGTAAAAATTCATACTTAATTAGTAAAAAGCTGTTATTTTGACAGCCATATTAACAGATGCCTCTAATTTATTATTACTATAGATTTAATGTACATTTGTCATCATCATATCAGCCACACGATGTCTACTGCTGGACATACTCCTCCCCAACTGATTTCCAAAGGGACTGGTTGGAAGCGGCCTGCATCCAGCGTCTTCCTGAGGTTTTCACCAGGTCGCCATCCACCTTGTAGATGGACGTCCTACGCTGTACCCTGTGTGTACATTACAATTTACAAAATGTAACAATATAGCTGCCTCGGTAGCCTAGTGGTTCTAAGCGCAACTGCTACACTAGAGGTCTTGATTTCGATTTCCAGGTCGAGCAAAAAGTCTTATTGGGTTTTTCTATGAATTTCTCAGTAGCACCTCGGAGTTAGGATTTGTGTCCGGTTAATGGCAATAGGCTCGCCCCCTATTACATGGGACATGAAACATACCGGCGAACTGTGGGTGTACATTGTTATACCTCTGTCTAACCCTTCGGGGAATACAGGCGTGATGGTATGAGTCTAACAATAAAAACAACAACAAAAACTGACACTAGTTAATAAAGCGAAATGTCTTAATGATTGTCTAATTAAGCTTGATTCGTTCCGTGGTAGTCGCAGGATGCCGGCGCGCCTAACGGATTATTAGAAGACATTAACAGTGATACTTACTAACATCTTTAATTTGATGAGA
Organism: Caradrina kadenii; assembly: GCA_947462355.1. Lineage (NCBI taxonomy): Eukaryota > Metazoa > Arthropoda > Insecta > Lepidoptera > Noctuidae > Caradrina > Caradrina kadenii. Next base: position 11,658,013 of record OX381684.1, on the reverse strand, counting down.
TGTGGGTCTTTGACCAGAGTGCTGCTTTTAAAAAGGTCGTTGACTTTTAGGTTAAAGTGACAACCATTTTGTTTTTTTTTTTAAATACTGCACTACCTTTTATCAGTGTGCCAATTATTGTTGTCTATGCAAATAAATAAAGAAGTGTGGTTTGTAATGTCAAAATAACTAAATGCATTTCAATAATGAGTGTTTCCAAGGTATTCATATAAAAAATTCTGTCAGTCTTTCTTTTTCTTTCGGCTAATCTCCGAAACGGTTGGATCTAATTTGACACAACTTCTACTGGCAGTTAGTGTATAACGATTACTTTAAGCTACTTTAATTTTATCAAAATAATTAATTTTCCGAGCAAAAAATATAGATGTTACACAAGCTTTGATAAAATTGATCAGTTCCAATAAATTGCAATAGATTTTTTTATGAATCTTTATTTGTTTGCTAAGAGATTTTATAAAAATGTTTTACCCAAATAATTGTATATTAGCGCTCAGTAAAGTAGTAATATAAAATAATGGCTGAAAACTGCGATAGAAATAAGTAAATAGGCAATACACGTTTATAACAGTGCTCATTTTGTCTGCTATTACATAAATTTCAAACACATTATTCCTATTAATAAAGCCTTTCTTTTCCGAGTAAATGTTACTTCTGAGTGCCAATTAGCGTCGTCGTAAGAACACCTTATCCGACTTCTATACAATCGAATCATCGACTTCACTAATGTACAAAATACGGGTACAGATAAAAGAAAACAAAAGAAACTCACTAAACGCCCTCTCTTTTGTTACAGATAAATATCTCGCTCTGATGTGAAAAGCGAACAAAGATGGACCTTAAATATCTGATCCTAATGATTGCCTTCGCGACAGTTGAAATAAACGTAACTGAGAGCAGACAAAACGACAAAAGGCGATGGAAGAACGACAAGATTTACTCACACTACGTCAATATTTGTGATATACAGGACCGAGGGTCTAAAGTTCATTGTTATTGCGAAAGCATAAAGATAAAAACCGCCACAAAGGCCGATTGTTGGGTATTCAACGGCGGTATAGCTGAAGACGATCCGTTCTGGTCCAATTTTTATTCACAACCGAAAATAGAAAAGTTAACATTCAACGTCAGAGCCGACGGCGGACTGACGTATATACCCGCAAAAGTGATCGTTAGGCTGGAACGATTACAGTACCTCAACATACAGTACGCCAACATTTATAGTATACCATCGTTCGCGTTCACCAACTCAACCACGCTCCGGGAAATAATATTGCCCAAGAACAAAATAGCAAAACTGGAAAAGATGTCATTCGCCCATCTAATAATGCTGTCAAACGTCAGCTTAGTAGAAAATCAGATATCTGAATTGAAGCGGGACGTGTTCTACGTCCTCCCCAATTTGCAGAGGCTGTATCTGTCGAAGAACATAATTAGCGTCCTCCACGATGGATGCTTCAAACATCTGAACAATCTTATAAAATTGGACCTCGACAACAATCAGTTGACAGTTGTCATTAGGGAGAACTTCCAAGGTCTGTCTAATCTGATCACGTTGGATATGAGAAACAATAAATTAACGATGATAGGGGACCTTGCATTCGCGGAACTTTGGAGCCTTCAGGAACTTTACCTGGATGGCAACGAAATAGAATTTATATCCGAGAGGGGTTTCGGTGGATTGACTCAGCTGCGAAAACTTTCGTTGGCCGATAATAAGTTGGGGACATTAGACGACGGCGTGCTCGATGATATTCAAAAGTTGAATGTTTTGGATTTAAGGAGCAATAACTTAGAAACGTTGAAACAAGAAGCCGTACAAAATGTTTTGGAAAACATGAAGTCCAATTACGCGTTAATCTCTCTAGACGGTGAGTTGAATTTTGACAACTTTGTTCGTCATTTATCATTGTTCTCACAATTTTGTAATGCCTAACAAATGCCGATATTACTTCGTAACTGCTGACATTTGTTAAGATAAATACGAATTTTGTTCTTTGTTTCTGCCAAAGCTTTTGATATGTAGGGAACGAGTCGAACAAATGAGGATGTCGTAACAAACCGTCTCTTCCCGAAGCCAGGAAACAATTAAGTCTAATAATGTGTTAAATGAAGAATTTTTGAAGTTTTATACGTAGTTTTACACTTCATTACGTGAGAATAATAATTTATGCAGTAGTATACTGACCAGGGATTCAATTAAAAATGCAAACTACCATTATAAGGGTCCATTAAACGGTAAAAAAACTATCATTAATAACATCTGTGTGCTCGGTTAATTACCGGACCGAAGTGATGTATGCTACTTCAGTAACCCGTTGGGTAATATATCCGTGTTGAAAATTAACCGGAATGGTTCAATTTACCGCACGATTAGCTGGCTCGGCTATTATTTCACGGTTCTTTGGTTATCATGATGTATCATTAATTAGTGTTTTCTAGGTGTTATGTCGTAGAGTAGGAAAAGAGTCAAGTTATTTTTTTTCTTTTGTTGGTTAGGTGTGTTTTTTTTTTTAATTTAGTTTATATAAAACATGTTTATCAGTCATTATCATATCCACCGCAGGACTTACGTTGCTTGAATGAAGGCCGCTTCCAGCCGGTCCTTATAAAAATCTATGGGGGAGGCCTATGTTTATCTATAAAAATATATATTTGTAAAACATGTTACCGGTCTGCAATTAGCAATCTTTCATTTTCTGATGATAAGTATTTTGACTAATAGGTATTTCGGTTTAAAAATCTCTTTAGAAAAGTATTCTCATTTAAGAAGTTTTTCACCATTGCATAATCTCGTAAACCAGCACCAAGTCGCATCAATCTTCCTACAAATCTACTAACTACTAACTAACCACCCAAAAAACGCAAGCCACAGTCTACCGCACACTTAAACCATCCGGGGACATTACTACCCCCAACTACCATGAATCAGGCCTTGAAATACTGTGTTTAAGTGCTCTGTGACAATTTAATAGCGTCTATATTTTGCTGTGAGCTAGATGTTATATTTTCCGCAACTGACCGAGCATTGCTGTTAGCTATGATGTAATACTCTTTGTCTACTATTAATTTGGTTTTGTGGTTTGTTTATTGTTGAGATGATCCTACTTAGGTAGTTTCGCGTGTCAAGATTAGGATTTTTTTGACAAAGTGCTGAACTTGTGTGGTACTTTACAGCTTTATAACCAAAGCTGTAAATTGGCTTTAACGGTTAAACATAATAATTAAACGAAATGGCCCCAGTAGAGCACTTATTTTTAATCCTTAATGTACTGTTAAATAGGGTATATTTTCAAATGCGACAAACATTTTTGAGGTAGAAAAGTAATTAGCTAATTCCTTAGCGCTTAATATTAAAATGTTGTTAACCCAAACCTTTTTCCATAGGTAACAAGCTGACGTGCGACTGCCGTTTATCCTGGCTCCATAAACTCCGGAACGAAACAAAAAGCAAACGTATCAAAGCCTCATTGTCTCGCCTCAACTGCATAATGGACACAAAGACGAACATAGGTAATGTTAAAATTGAAAAACCACTAAAGGCTATTCAAGGTTCATACAAAAAAGACATCGATTACGAAGAAGAGGAATTTGAAGAAAAGCATTATGACGATGCAATGCAAGATCAGGAAACGGATAACGATGATACTAAAATTGAATATAAGAGAAAACTGCTCGAGATACCAGCGGAGATGCTCCCATGTCCGAACCGTTTAATTTACGAGGCGTCGTACTCACCGCCGACGCAAGACGAGGTCAAATATTACAAGACTTCATCAAGTCAGACGCTGGTAGTAACATCAGCGAATTTGTTACTAGTGCTTCTAGCAACATTGTAGCGTTATGAATTGAATTGTAAATAATTCTGTGATTTCATTATGCATTTATCGTTAAAGTACTCCAGATTATTTTGACTAAATTAGATATAATTTCTGCAAAGTATCTTTATAAATATTTTTGGTATTCTTGCCAATTTATTTAGTTAGGTTAGGAATAAATTCATTTTCTAATTTCTAGATTTATCATTGTAATAATTATAATTTACCATATTTACCTACATTTATACTTACATATAACGTGACTTGAGTTGAAGAGTGGTAGACATTAGTTAAACTGCTTATTTCCTTAAATATAAGGACTATTTTTACTGAATTCTTATAATCATCTTTTTCACGGCTTTCATTAATTCTTAGATTATAGGTTATTTTTAGGAATTGATAGATTTAGGTGAATTTGGACCCAAAGAGCTAATGCTGTAAATAAACTACACACATGTAAGTCAAAAATGATTTGTATGTAAATAACATTAAAGTAAGTTTTGCAAAAAAAATAATAAGAATGTTACATGGTGTATCAATTTATTAAGAGTTGGAATGAATTGTTGTGACCTTCGATTTACTTTGAGAGCGAGTGTTTCGTGTTGAACGATATTATGAATGGAACTTCAGAGAATATGTTTACGCGAAATTTCAATTTAATAGATCTAAAAGCCAATTCTACTAATTGAGACCGATCACAATCTCGTCTCAGTGACAATCAGTGTCAAAAAATTTTAGGTAAATTAAAGTTGTTTCACAGGTTAAGACTACATTGCGATAATTCCTACAAGTTTTGTCATTCATACTTTCCTTAATGATTGTTCTTCTTATTTCAAACATCATTACTAGATTTCTTTGATGATAATTTAATGTGGAGTGAGCTTGTGGTTTAGATGCTTTCCTAAACAACTTTGTAAATGGTTATCACCCTTATGTTAGCTCACTGTATCGTATCGTTTCTTGGCAACGAAGTCGTTACTATGGCTTCAATACATAGCCTTTATGACTTAATATTATTATTAGCAAAGTGTGGAACTGATTATTATTATGTTGTGTGCTTTAAACCTCACTTAGTTGTTTCCATGGCAACTTCGTCATTATTTCGTGACTACTAAATAATTCTGTGAATTGTTGCCATTGAGGAAAATCAATGCGTATTCTTGAGTCAAATTAAGAAGACTTTATACAAATAATTTAATCGAATTTGTATTCTAAAATGTTATTCCAATAGATTGAATTCTTTACTTTCTATTCTTTGGAAAAATCGTGAAATAGAAGTGAAATCCGCTACGTGTTTGAAAGATAATGTGTGTACCTTTTTCTATAGCTAACATTGTAATGAAAGTTTCATTAATTTTATTACGTTGTACCTATTTTATTAAGACTGTATTAGAATTAAGACTTGGATTTCTTGCGTGCTTTATCATATAGTTGTATTTATAAGATAATTAATACACAGAAAAGAGATTAGTTGAAAGTCTACTCATAGAAGCCATGATAAAGAAAATAATATACAAAATCAGCTGTTGATCCAAGGATAACAGGTTTCTTGTCGATATCCCTTCCAATTTAAACCTTGATATCATAAATGCGAAAGTAACTCTATCTGTCATGACTAAACCATTGAACAGAGTTTGATAATATTTGGTACGGGGAGAGTTTTAACCCTAAGAAAGGACATAGGCTTCTCTTCTTTACAGAACTTTACGAGGACGAAGTCTTGGTCAAAAACTAGTCTGTATATAATTTTTGATTCAAAGCCAAAGTCATATCAATCTGGACCGAAGATAGTTCATCTTCTTCCATTATACATGATGCTTTTGTTTTGTCATCTGTTTAAATTAAATGCAGTTTGCTTCCAACTTGTGCTTTATTTGGAGTGGATCTTGTACGACCAATCTCATTTCTGATAATAGTGATTTAAATACCAAAGATTATCTCACACAATTTTATGTTTTAGCTTCAGTCTCGGAAGATTTCTTCTGCGCAATGTAAATAAACACATCAAAATTAACAATTATCTATCTTATTCTATTCAGAGTGTGGAAACAATAAATTGATACTTTTCCAATTTGGATGTTTTATTTACTTCTTTTTTTGTTTTTTTCGCGGGAAATCGCTGGATCTCAGGACCGGCCGTTGCGGCTATCTCTTGGGGGGACCAATATCCAGTAGTAGAAATCATTCGACTGATAATATATGATGATGATCACTGCCTCGTTGATCTCGTGTTCGCAAACGCAACTACTGAGTATTGTTTCCTGGATTCGATTTCCAAGTCGGACATAGTGTTATTAGACTTATTCATTAGGAATTGCTCAGTGGTAGCTTGGAGTCTAGACGTTGCTGGTGTGGCACTCCCGTGAATCGGGAATCATGTATAGCCATTGATCCTGCGCCTTAACTGTTCAACAAACCGAACAAAACCGGGGTGTCTTGTCGGATTGTCTTCCCATCGGACTATTGGACTGAGGAAAGAGGAAATGATAGTCCGCTGTGACCGAATTTCAGTCGTTAAAATATTATTTTTATTCAATTTCTTGATAGAAAATATAATAGATTTGCTAGTAAATATACCTTTAAACCTATTTGAATAAATAATAAATCGTTGGTTGTTTGTGTAGGCCTTGTACACATCGAGTAAGCTTAACACTTTATTTACACGTGGGCATTGTGACGGGCGGCGAAAAGCTCAAATATCAGTAGATAAGTACATATTTGATAGATTCTCTATCATGTAATTGTGACATTAATATTTAGTGTTATGTATATTTACAGAATTACAGTAGTTGTAATTATGTTACTAGGTTTTAAACGTATTCTACGATTTTATATTAGGCTAAATGCCGCATTCAGGTACACTAATTAATAATACATTTAGTGGCATTTTTATACTAGTGTAATAAATCAAAAGAGCTTTTTGATACTCGACATACCAGTCGAATATGAAAAAATATTTTTGTATATGATAGCCGGATACATTAGGAATAGTATAGGCTATAAAACTTCACGCTACGACGCTGTGAAGTAGACCAGTAACCAAAGACGTAGCTCATGAGGGTGACAAAAACATAAATACTAGCATATCTAATTATGTCAATAAAATTTAAATATTTTGAGACTCGTTTGTACCAAGTGATTAAATACATTAAAAGCCACACAAATTTAATACGTCTTCTGTTTCTGTCAATCGTTTGAAGTGTTTAAAGACAGAATGGTGATTAATATGCGTTAACCGTTAAACGTGTTTAGCTACTAGTGGTACAAACTAGGCTTAATACAACATACCATCACGCCTGTATTCCCCGAAGGATTAGGCAGAGGTGTACCAATTTACACCCACAGTTCGCCGGTATGTTTAGGGCCCATGTAATAGGGGGTGAGCCTATTGCCATTAATCGGGCACAAATCCTAACTCCGAGCTGCTACTGAGAAATTCCAAATGGAAAAATCCAATAATACTTTTTGCTCGACCTGGGAGTCGAACCCAGGACCCCATGCTCATCAGTCGCGCTTGCGACCACTAGACCAACGGGGCAGTCAACTAGGCTTAATCGATCGTATTTTTTTATTGACAGCATTTCAGTGTTAAGTAACATCCCTGAATATCAACGGAAAGGCTTTTTAGATGAAGGTAGGATTTGTAGATGAAGGTAGATGAAGGTATCAATATTAGTTTAGCCTTTTCCCAACTATGTTGTGGTCAGCTTCCAGTCTAACTGTATGCAGCTGAGCCCTAGCGTTTTACATGGAGCGACTGCCTATCTGACCTGCACAACCCAGTTACTGGGCAACGCGATACGTCTTCATTAGACTGGTTGTCAGACTTCCTGGCTTCTGACTATTTGTAACGACTGTCAAAGATCTACGAATGACGAACGGTATTTCAGATAAAGGTATTGAATCAATTCTGCAGTGCGGCTGCAGTAACTATGCCTTAGTAAGTAGAAAACAATAACCCATTGTTCGATACTGCCGTTAGTAGGTACATTGCCATCGTTGAAGTGTACCTACTCTCACAATAGCTATGAAGAAGTTTCATGTTCCGCACTAGATTTCAACGACGTACATGGTATGTAGGAATACCTTCTTGTACTACTTTTACACAAGAAGTGACATTTAAGTAAAAAACTTTGATAAGTTAAAATGACTGCACGGGAAAAATATATCGAACTAATATTATAAATGCGAAAGTGGATGGATGTTTGTTACTCTTTCACGCTTAACAGCTAAACGGATCTGGATTAAATTTGACAGTAAGATAGATTGTAGTGTGGAATAACACATAGGATACTTTTTAACCCGGAAAAATGTTCGGTTCCCGTGGGATAATATATCAAATTTGACGCGGACGAAGTCGCGGGCAGAAGCTAGTCAGTACTATCCATAATATGTACTATAATTACAATAGTATTATAAAGCTATAGAGTTTGTTTGTTTGAATGTGCTAATCTCATAAATACTGGTCACACATGGAAAAAAACTAAGGTATATAGCCCATTAACCGAAAAAATCGATAAAAGTTATAGGGTATATAACATCACGCTACGACCCAGAGGAGGGGAGCAGTAACGAAAGACGTAACTAAACGCGGTGATGCAGCGGGGATTGTTAAAAAAAATATTAATATGAAAACTGTGCCGATAGTCAGCTCCATACAAAATGTATTTTAGTCATACATACCATCACGCCTGTATTCCCCTAAGGGTTAGGCAGAGGTGTACCAGTGTACACCCACAGTTCGCCGGTGTGTTTAGGTCCCATGTAATAGGGGGCGAACCTATTGCCATATCATATATATAGTCATATTTTGGTCTAAACTCGGTGATTTACTAATACGCAAATAATAATAAATACGTAAGCGTAAATATTAGTGCCCTTAGTATGGGCTGCACAGCATCACGCCATCAAAATTATCCAAAGGAAAAAGTTCTAATAAAGTTCATAAAACAAGAACATCGTTAATAGGAACATTCATTTTCATTCTATTTATGAATTTGAATCTACACCACAAGAAACGGGTACAATCTCTTTTTCATATAATTGTCTTCAGAATAAACCAAAAAGGTAAAAATGTTCGAAATGAATTGTGGCCGGAATACATAATTAATGTCTGGCCATCAAAGAAAAAAAAATACAGAACATGAAATCAGGTCTAACCTTTGTCGTGTGTTGCTTTTGACAGATGCTAAAGTAGGTCTGAGAAGAATGCTTTGATAAGATCAACGGACTGGTACGGTGAGTTTGTGGACCGCATAAGCTGCCTCAGATTCCCCGGTAAGTACTTGAGTGTATCGCAATACTTGTCTTTATAGAGTACATACGACGGACGATTCGATCAATCTATACCTAGATTTAAAATAAATTAAATTGTCAAAGTGTCTGTTTGTAATTTCAAAATAACACATTTTAAATCCCCGACGCAAAAAACAACGGGGTGTTATAAGTTTCACGTGTCTGGTGTGTGTATGTGTGTGTCTGTGGCAGCGTAGCTCCCGAACGCATGAACCGATTTGGATTTAGTTTTTTTGTTTGAAAGGTGTATTAGTCGGGAGTGTTCTTGACTATGTTTAATGGAAATCGATACAGCGGTTTTTAAAGTTATCAGCTCTTTTGTTCGCTGTGGTAGAGGTTTTTTTTTCTGTCAGGAGTTACTTAAAAATTTTCATTTTGTGTTTTTACTAAATACAATAGTATGTATTCTTAAATAATTTATTCAATTTACTCTCAAACTGCTTCGTTAGCCTAGTGGTCATAAGTGCGACTGCTACCCTAGGGGTCTTGGGTTCGATTTCCAGATCAAGCAAAAAGTGTCATTGGGTTTTTCCATGAAATTCTCAGTAGCAGCTCGGAGTTAGGATTGTGCCCGGTTAATGACAATAGTATCACCCCCTTTTACATGAGATCTAATGCAATCTTTACGTGGATGTACATTAGTACACAACTACCTAACCCTTCGGGTAATACAGGGGTGATGGTATGTTTGTATGTTTATTCAAGTTTTTATTTTAATTTGTCTGTATCGTAACCGGCGTAAGTTTATATATGTGTGTGTTGTCTGTCTGTTTCGAATAATCTCCTTAACAGCTAGACCGGCTTTGAGTGGACATTTACAGGAAAACGTAGCAACTTTGACCTTAACAATCTCTGTCCCAGAAGGTTCCCAGGCTAGAACAAAAGAGGAGAACTTGGGGGTGTATATGTAATTTTTGGGCTTTTTACATCCGATATCTTATAACCTTTGACGTAGACGAAACTGCGGGTAAAAGCTAGTAAAAATGAAAGTCGGTTCAAAATATTATGAGTATGAAGACTATTTTTATACCCACTATACCTGTCCTAGTTGAGAGACCGCTTAAGGCGTGCCACGCGGCATTTTTCTTTGATTTGGTATTCTGTAAGCTTTAGGAAGAGACGTAAGTGCTGCTGTCATTGCGTAAGAAGCTAGGGATTGACAAGTGTCATATTATAAACATTAGTGTCCTGAGTTCGATTTCGAAGTTGGGAAAGGTGTTTTTGGATTTTTCCATTAGGAATTTCTTAGTAACAGTCCGGAGTTAAGAAGAAATAGTGTCAAAATATAATTATGAACAATTGTTTATTTCTACATTTTGATTTCAATAATTATTCTGTGCAGTAAAAGTTAAGACCAACACATGCAGAGAGTCAACAATTAATTTTGAATCATCATAATATATGGGCCGAACTTCGTCCACTGGTGGACATAGGCCTCCCTTAAAGATTGCTATAATGGCCAGTTATTCGCTGCCCGCATCCAGCGGTTTTCTGTACCTTTACCAGGCCGTCGGTTCACCTCGCGTGAGGCCTTCCACTGTGCCTTCCGCTATGTGGTCATCACTCGAGAGCCTCACAATCCCCACCGCCGTCTGCACTATGCGCTATGTGACCTGCCACTTGAATTTCGAATTGAAATTGTTTGAATTCATTTTATTGACTTACAAAGAAAGTTTGTTTTAGATTGAATCCGATAGAAGTGGGTGAAGATCGTGAAGGTATAGGTAGGTGCCTACTTTATCTACTTTACAATCTTGAATGGGTAACGGCAGTGAGGAACGCCCCCAGCCAGTAGGAGCGATAACGGCGAATGCAGACGAGGCATCAATATACTTAAGCAATTTTCATTGGTTAATTAAAAGTTAACTGAAATACTATTTACATATATTTGAAAATTGCGTAACGTCGAAAAATAACTAAAGTCACTTCAATTAAAATAAATAGTGGAATACATCGTAACATAGGTAGGCTAGCATGTATTCAGTTCAGGATTCTAGACTCCTGAAAAGACTTTTTTGTTAGTTGGTTATTACAAAAAAAAATCGTTATATCCAAAAGTAGAATAGGTATTTTACAGGGTCAAAATGTATGAAAGAACTGATTTTTTTACCTGACAGTCAATGTTAACTGTGGGCTGTCTAAAATCATTTATTGAATCCTTGGTAGTCTTCGTTACGATTCCTCTCCACCGTGTAATTTTTTTTTCATATTTAAGGGTTGCTTTCATCGTAAAATTGTTGGTACACATGAGTACTTTCGATAATGTTCCTACTCACCGCCTCATGTATAACCTCCGCCTTAAAACGCCTACTCGCATTGATTGGAGCTAACTTATTCTTGTTCATCCAAACTTATAACAACCCTTACAAAATTGTGAATCATGTTGTTATAAACTTACTTACAAGGAGTTGTTACTTACCATTATTGTTAAAATAAGTTATACATCTACTCACTGAAGGGTTACTTACAATACAAACGTAATTACGTTATTTTTTTAATATTTTCATAAGCAACTCGGAGCTAGAATTTGTGCCCGGTTAATGGCAATAGGCTCGCCCCCTATTACACGGGACCTAAACATACCAGCGAACTGTGGGTGTACATTGGTACACCTCTGCCTAAGCCTTTGGGGAATACAGGCGTGATGCTATGTGTGTTTCATAAGCTCCTTCATGAACAGAACATGGTGTCAAATGAGACTACGGTTTGTACCGTCATCATCGGCCTGCAATAGTCCACTGCTGGGCATAAGGCTCTTCAATCGCACGCCACTTAGCTCGATTCCTGGCAACTCTCAACACTTGGCTACCAGCTACCTTACGAACGTCGTCGCTCCACCGAGCTCGAGGGCGTCTCACCTTACGCTTTCAGATTCGTGGTCTCAATTCAAGAACACGTCTGCCCCAACGTTCATCGCTTGAACTATGGTTTGTATAGGAGGTGTAAAAAGTCACATCACACAGCTATTAACTACGCATAATGCCCATCAAACTAAGTAGCAATAAAACACACATACCGAGGCGATGAAGCTCGACGAATCCGAAGAAACGATTCTTGAATCCCGCAACCAAATCAAATAGAAAAGAACAGCAGAGGACATTTAAATTTCCACTTCAAACAAACAGAAGACAAAATAGAACTAAGCCATTAGGCACGAAGGGACGTTTACAACTGGGAGGAGCCCAGATTGTCCAGAACCACGGACTAAGTCCAGTGACTCTATGATCTCAATAGCACAACTAGATTAAATACCTTTTGAAGGTCATTTACTAAATGTAGGTAGTACCTGTATTCCCTGGAGGGTAAGGCAGAGGTGTATCAATGTACACCCACATTTAGCCGGCATGTTTTAGGTCCCATGTAATAGGGGGTGAGCCTATTGCCATTAACCGGGCACAAATCCTAACTCCGAGCTGCTACTGAGAATTTAATAGAAAAACCCAAAAACACTTTTTGCTCAACCTGGGAATCGAACCCAAGCCTTCTAGCTTAGCAGTAGCGCTTAACACCACTAGGCTACCGACGCAGTTTTAATGGCCTTCAAAAGTGCCCTTTAATAGTCTTATTGAAATAAATGCTTTGACTTTGACTAACCCTATCAGATTAATGCGACAGAAATAACAGGAATTTTGGTATAGTAACCGAGTGTTTAGGACAAACTTCAAGTTAATTTTTGGGTCTCTTTGGCGGAATTTAGAAGGCGGCTCTGACCCGAACAGCAAAAATACACTTGCAGACCTAAAAACTTTGCCGGGGCTGCGGGTTGTTCGTAAGATATACCGCGCCCCCGGAACGCAAAGGGCACAAGAAGGAACATGGGTGGGTTTTAGTCAGTAAAAGCCTGACACTCCCTCCCGCCCCGCCCAGGGCGGGAGAAGTTATTTGATGATTTCCCATCAACCAAAAAAAAATTAAAAAGACCCAAAAACTTGAAGTTTGTAGGTACTCACGACTCGTACCGGTTACTATACGCGTAGTTTCCAAACAAGTAGAAACACCTTTCTTCTTTACTAGACACACAACCCTGAAATAAAAACATCAACAACAAAAAGTTTACCAAAATCTACTGTCAAGTCCCTCTATTACTCCCGATAACTACCACCAATTCAATTTCTAGTACCACGACATAATATATACAGGTGGAGGAGCCATTAACACTAACGGATTGACTTGGCTCCGCTCCAGTTTGTCATGATCCAGTGTTGCCGTGTCGATGGGATCACCTTTCGGAATTACTGCTGCAGATATATGGGTAGGTAGGAATTTGTGGAGTTAGTGAACAAATTATTGTAACATCACGTATTATAAGTACGTTCCTTCTTCTGCGTTCCTAACTACCATCCTATGGTCACTCAGGTGTTAATGCCAAAAGTATAATTTTGAATAACAATATTTGTAAATTATTGTGTTTTTTTTTTGCTTATGCTTTCCCACTTCTGGCCAAGACTTCTCTAAGTCCTTCCAGGAACTCTTTTCAGGCACCACTTCGAACCAGATCTATAATACTTGTATTAAAAAAACCACAAAATTAAGTAACCACCGACAGAAGAATAAAAATCTCCAGAGGCGCGAACAAAACAGCTGATAACTTTGAAACCGCTAAACCGATTTCCATTAAACATAGCTTAGAATACTTCCGACTAATTAACCTTTCAAGCAAAAAAAACTAAATCAAAATCGGTTCATGCGTTCAGAAGCTACGGTGCCACAGACAGACACGTCAAACTTATAACAGCCTGTCGTTTTTGCGTCGGGGGTTGAAAATACAATTTTATGCTAAAATAAAGATTTCTGCAAAGCACGACAAAGATCAGCAAAAACAAGCGTTACTAATAATAAAATTCAGAAACGTAAAGCGTAATTTTGACAGATCCAAGCGTGAGTTTACACTAAGTTTTGTTTTTGAATCTCAGCTTAAGGTCGACGCCAATTTAAGTACAAATTTCTTCGTGAAGTGGTATTTTAGAAAGCACTTCCGTTTTTATCTCATTTGTATGCGTCTGGGCATATTGAATACATTAGCATCAACGTCCATTGATTAGCATAAAGCGCTTTCATATGGGCATTGATGACAAAAAATATAGTCTCGTAGTTGGAAATCTGGTTAAATCTTCTGTCAACGCTTTTGGAAAATTCTGTCAGGTAAATGTTTATGTAGGCTCCCGTTACCATTTAAATGGTAACGGGAGCCTACATTACGCGGGGGCCATTTAAATGGCCGCTCCTAATCCCGACGAAGACTACCGAGTCAAAACGCAAAACTGGCTACAAATTTCGTTTTCCAATTTAGAACGAATATAATTCACATCCACAACGCTGACCAACTCTGAAATCCAAGGGATTGATAAAAAAAGGTGGAATTTGTTGAGTAACTTTCGTACAGTTTGATTTAATCCGTGGCACGTTCCCCCTAGAAAATTGGTTCAGGATAACGATGATATATACTGGTTATATTTTGTAAAGCCACTCTCGACATCCTTAGCAAGGTACGGTATTAGGGTACCGCAAGTGTTGTGCTAAAAACTTTTCTATAATCCTGCACAATGCATTTTATTAATAAAAATATATCAAAACTTTAAGATATGGAACTAATTTAGTTTGTTTTTATTTAAAAAGCATACAAGTAATGGCGTTGTATCTAGCGTAATTTGATCACAGTAAAACTAAATCATAGTACTTATGTAATGACAAAGAAATGCGCTTATTTTATATGTAAATAAAGCATTCAAGCTAGTAAGATTTTTTTGTTTGTTTGAATTAAATATTATTACAGAACCTTCTCAGAACAGTTGTCCTTATTTTTGAGAGCCCATTGTAATTGATGAAAATTATAATGAGAAACAATTGAAGCGTGTCATTCTATTTTTGTTCAAAATGTTTTGAATTTTATTCGTAGAAGGAAAGAGTCTATTATTTATGCGGCGACGCATATAATTATGAACACGATTGTTCATTTTCGAGTGTTGATTCTAACCTGAGAAGTTTTGGAGGACATATTAAACTTTAGTTTGCAAATTTTGGTTTGAATTCATGAATGATAATATCACTCCAAAACAATCAAATAATGTTTTTTTTATTCACACATTTTTGTTTCACGTTATCTCTATTTTAGACACAAAGTTGAAATAAGTGAGTCTAACCTATACAAATAAACAAAAAGTTGCAAAGTAAATGACGGCTTTTATAAAAATAAAATGAAATGTTTACAACGGTACATAAATCAAACAACCAATATTTCAAATTTATTTTAGTTTGTTTTAGCTGATCTCCGAAACGGCTGGACCGAGGTTGACGAGACTTTTACCGGCATACAGCTGGTGTTATAAGGAATTACTTTTAGTTTATTTTATTATTTGATTAGGGATTTGTGGAAAAAAAATAAGACGCCTTGATAACCGACATTCACGCGAACGAAGTCAGGGGCACAAGCTAGTGTGTGTACAATTTTACAGACACCCCACACCGGAACTCTGTAATATTGCTTTTCGGCGAAAAGCTGTCCGACCACTCCAAATTAAAGATATTTATTTAATTTACTTAATTAAAATTCGTCAATATCACAGATTCAAATTTAGAAATTTAGTACGAACAAAGGAACGATCGAGATGCGTAGTCGCAAAATTAATTAGCCAGTGAAATTATTGTTATTAATTAAAATTCCAGTAGCTAATTCATGAATACAATTTTAGGTCTGAATAGTAACGAGACTTGATTCTATCTACTATCTTTCAGGACTATCAAGGTGTTTCAAATGTCTCAAGGAAAGATTGATAGACTAGAACTTTTTGTTTGTATATTTTTTGCCCAAAATTCGTAACGATCAATAGGTAGGGTAGGTATACTGCGGAGCTATGTCTTGACATTCTCTTTCCGGAACGAATTTCAGTCACCGTAGTCAATATAGGAGATAAGCTAAGAACGTACGAGACATTATTATGCACAAGCGAGTGCGCAATCATAACTGCACTCCCTCTACCCTCACTATCACCGTCCGATGGAATGACAATCCGACACTACAGAGGAGAGATCTGGCTAACCGTGCTCTGTGACATATGAGCGTGACACACCACCAACTTCCAATCTCCAGCTACTAGTCAATAACATTTTGCTCGACCTGGAAATCGAAATCAAGACTACTAACTCAGCAGTAGCACTTCATACGAGCCCTAATGTACCCTATTCAATATAACAGTAAATAGTGTATTCCTAACTTCCTCGTACACCGGTATAAATTCTTCATTAAGTCTTAAAGTATTTTAGCGCAGCTTGCACGAACACCTGGGCTCGCATTAATATCAGAATCTGAATAAGATGCATGGGTATGCACCGCTACGATGTGGTGTTGTTTGTGGGTACTTTGTCAATGGGGGAAGGTGCTTAATATCGTGAAAGAGCGGCAAGGGATAAAGGACTTTAGATCAATGAGACAGAATTGGGTTTTAGAAATTTCGCCTATTTATTTTCTGGCTGCATTTCTTTGCGTAGAAGGTGGTTCTTAACGATTTTGTTAAGTGTCTTTCTATGGTTATTATTGTATAAGTATAAGAAATATATTCTCATCCATGAACTGGGGGGGGAGGGGTAATTTCTTCTAACTTTTAAGCCAGATCGCATGCTATCATCTATTGTCTCATTCTGTCAAAATTACTTATAAGTTATCTTAATTTTTTTACATTGAGATAAAATCGCGACTAGATTGTAGACTTTTTTAATTAGAAGAAAGTAGAATTGGCCTTTAAGACATTTTGGAAGTCTTTCTTCATGGGCTTTTATGTAGCCTCATGTATTATATTTTTGAGCAAGATTAAAATATTTATTATCACTTTATACTAAACTATTAATTAGAAGGCACACAATAAGGTACCTTTTAAGATGTTTACGTGATCGCTCTTTAGTAAATTTAATATCAAGATCTAATTTAATTTATAGACACATTTTGACAGTCAAATTGGACGTTCAGAATATTCCCCTATAATAGCGACATTTGCAAAATATTATATTTGTAGGTGTGACACACTATTTCTCGAGGCGGGCGGGCTGCAAACGACGCGCGACGTGCAACGAATATTGTTACTACAAATGTATAGTTTAAGGAGAAGCGCTATTGTGTTACAGAAAATATTTTGACTTTCATCTCGAGCGTAGGAAAGAAGTGGGAATAAAAGGATTGCAAATGGTTTTATTTTTCATACAAAGTGAATAATATGAAATTGGTATTTGGAAATTATAATATTGAGTTATTGATTAGGATTTTATGTTCCTTTGTTACTTCAATCAAAAAATTGATTGCGTTTAAGGCGTGTTGGTCCGACAACAACCACTACGTCGTCGTCGGTCCCACGACATTTACCAGAATGTCGTGGGAAATTGCTGGATGCGGGCAGCGCAGGACCGATCATTGTGGCTACCTTTAGGGAAAGCTATATATATAACTAACTGGCTCGTTAGCATAGTGGTTCTAAGTGCGGCTGGTACGCTAGAGGTCTTGGCTTCGATTCCCATGTCGAGCAAAGTGTTATTGACTTTATCTATGAAATTTTCAGTAACAGCTCGGAGTTAGGATTTGTGACTAGTTAATAGCAATAGGCTCGCCCCCTGTAACATGGGACCTAAACATACCGGCGAACTGTGGGTGTACATTGGTACACTGGTGTGTATGTCATAATATAAATTTACTGGTACATTTTAAAATCCGTTATCAATACAAATGGAGTTATTAATAAACACTGTTCCCGTTCAATTAACGGAAATAATTTAAAGGTATCGAATTGAATTGCCATAATTATTTTGTTTCAACATTGTTTTATTTAATTTGACTTTGGAAATATTCAATTATTCTGATATTTTCCAACTGTTTACGGGGAAAACGAGCGTTGCTGTTTGCATTTTGTAATATGTCCGTCTGTTCAAATTTCCCGCCATGATAGTACGTAATTATATACATCATGTAACCAATTATAACAACATTTCCAATTTAAGTTAGTAATGCGTTTACATAAAGCGAGTTTATTTTACACTTTCTTTTTAAAATATTATAAGTAATTGCTTTGCAGAACTAGAATTTGATTATTTAATCTGCAACATTCTTACACAAATAGTTACGTGAAACCTTTATGTAATAAAATATTTATCCTAAACTATATACTGCTCAGAGGTTCAATCATCAAGAAGATCCTAAAACTGCCTCGTTAGCCTAGTGGTCCTAAGCGCGACTGCTACGCTAGAGGTCTTGGGTTCGATCCCCAGGTCGAGCAAAAAGTGTTATTGGGTTTTTCTATGAAATTCTCAGTAGCAGCTCGGAGTTAGGATTTGTGCCCGGTTAATGGCAATAGGCTAGCCCCGTATTACATGGGACCTAAACATATTATCGGCGAACTGTGGATGTACACTGGTACACCTCCGCCAACCCCTTCAAGGAATACAGACGTGATGGTGTTATGTAAAGACCCTAGAACAATTACAAAAAAAAAGCTCGTAAAAGGAAATAAAAATAGAAAACATGTTTATCGACACAGATCATGTGCTGCACACTAAAATAATTATTAAAAGGTTATTTAAAAATAATAAAAAAAACAACTGTGTGCCCCCCTATAGGTACGACAAACGGGCCCAGTTCAAGCAAAACTATCAGAAAATGCCAGATCACTTGTGCCTGATATTGAAACTAGAAGAAAAAGTGACTACACAGAAAATGATAGCAATGTTTGGAACAATATTCCTAAGGTTGACTGGTAGAAAATGCCAAAGGCATTAAGTCCGCCTTTGTACAATGTATTATTTACATTATGTGCAAAAAGTTTTAATAAATAAATAAATAAATAAATATTGAACTTTCGGTTTCATTAAATATTTTTTTACACCTTCTAAATATAAACATATTATATCGCATGAATGGTCTATAACTTTTGTTGGAGATCCTTAATAAATAAATAAATATATTTATGATTCCATTCGAGTCACAAGACTATTAACATACCTTCCCCTTAACAAGACACATTATTTAAAGGGCAAAGAATGGCTCGCGTTAGTTTCGCTCGATTATCATCACGCCAGCGACGGATGAGGGGCGCCAGATGGTCTGCACATTAACACTGATATTGGCTTCAACTTAAGCAGTGGTGTCAAAAGATTTGTAACATAACGACAGAATTTGTGAACGTAATTAGAGAAAGAAAGAGGGGAACGGTGATAAATGTGAGAATGAGACGGGAATATTAATTTGTTTATTAAAAGTTTTGAGTGCCTGATGCACGTTTTCATTATCCGACACCTGAATGTAATCTTAACATAAATTTGTTTGTTATTATGCGGTAATGTCCAGAACAACTGCTCCGATTCTGAAAATAGATAATAGGACGCCGTTATTTCTAAGTGTAAATATGTTATTGTCAAAAAAAAAGAGAACTATAAGAAAAACATGATAAGTAAGAATGTAAATGTTTTTTTTTTTTTTTTTGGGGTTTAGAAATCATCAAATAACTTCTCCCGCCCTGGGCGGGGCGGGAGGTAGTGTCAGACTTTTACTGACTAAAACTCACCCATGTTCCTTCTTGTGCCCTTTGCGTTCCGGGGGCGCGGTATCTCTTACGAACAACCCGCAGCCCCGGCAGGCATCGGCCCTCAGTGGCCCCTTCCCTTTGCTGACAAGAATGTAAATGTTATGTTATATGTTTAAATAAAAATAACGCAGTCAAAGCCGCAGGTGTGTGTCTATATTAAAAGCGCACTATAACATTTTGTCATTGTTTAATTTAATTATTTTCTCACAAAATGATTACCTATTTTATTTATTTTTTGGTTTTGGGTTCTATTCCCAGGTCGAGACAAAAGTGTTATTGGGTTTTTCTATGAAATTCTCAGTAGCAGCTCGGAGTTAGGATTTGTGCCCGGTTAATGGCAATAGGCTCGCTCCCTATCACTATGGGTGTACATTGTTACACCTCTGCTTAACCCTTCGGGGAATACAGGCGTGATGGTATGTTATGTTATGATTACTTATTTTAATTAAAAGTACGGGAAATTTAACCAATATTTTACTCCATATAAAAGTAGTCTAACCATATTTTGGTCGTTAGGTAATAAAACTCAATTAATATTTGGGATTGTGGCTAAACCATAACTGTGCGAAGTTTTGGGTTCCGTATCATTTTGAAATAACCTTATTTAACGGTAAACTGATTAGCTATTTAGTGGCCTTATTGTACATACTTTCATCTGGTCGCGACTTCGTTCGAGTGATAGTTTTCACCAGCATGAAGTTACGTTTTTAGGTACTGCTCCGCTCCCATATGTCGTAACGTGATGTAATTAAAACCTTTAATATTCCTTATAAATGTAGCCATCATAAACAAAAAGACTTTTTCCAATCTGACCGGTAGTTTCAGAGATTGGCGCGTTTTAACCAACAAACATTAACACTTTTCAGCTTTATTATTTTAGTACATTTAGAGAAACATTCATCAAGTGTAATAATTTGCACATTTTTTTTTTTTGGGTGTGCATTGTTACACCTCTGCCTAACCCTTCGGGGAATACAGGCGTGAAGGTATGGTTTTTTTTTACAGTATTATGTTTACGTTAAGCATTTGCAGGCGTCAGCCCTGCTATAAGTCCTACAATAGCCTTTGGCAAGCCAACTATTTCATTACTGACAATGTTGTAAGCTGGTATTGCTCCAAGCTTCCCATTACGTTTGAAATTGAAAAATACATATTTACTGCTCACAGTTGCAGTATTTATGCAGAAAATGCTATGCTAATGAACCCATGCGAAGACACGGCGAGTCGCTGATTAATAATAATGCTCATTTTACAGTAACACTAGGCGACACCCAAATGTAATGCACACATAAGTGACACCTTAACACTTAAATAAAAACGCAATGTTGAATTTGTAACGGCTCGGCTCAGCGCCGAGAGTTGAAACAACAATAATGTAATATTTAGGCATTACATTTAGGCGTCACCTAAGCTTGGAAAGTTAAGGGTACGTAATTATAACAAATCAAGTTGCGGCACAAATTAGCTTCGGTACCGTTAGCCTCATTAGACACTACTTGCTTAATACACCCAAATTACTTACCGAAGTGTGCTTCAACTTAGTAGGGCGCTTAAAATGGCGCGCGCTAATGCATATTTCAATTAATATTCTAGAAGTAAGTTGTGTGTTTACATATTTTTATTTTATGCTATTTATGTGTAGATCGCTAATAAAAATAATAATTTAAAAAATATTAATAATTTAAAATAAAAATATTGCCTTCTGTATATGAGAAGAGGCTTTTAACCTGCAGTGGTACCAAAACAGACCTGTTTTTTATCAACATACCATCACCATCACGCCCATATTCCCCGAAGGGTTAGGCAGAGGAGTAACAATGTACACCCACACTTCGCCGGTATGTTTTTAGGTCCCATGTAATAGGGGGCGAGCCTATTGCCATTAACCGGGCACAAATCCTAACTCCGAGTTGCTACTGAGAATTTCATAGAAAAATCCAAAAACACTTTTTGCTGAGTCGAACACAAGAACTCTAGCGTAGCAGTCGCGCTTAGGACCTCCAGGCTAACAAGGCAGTTACTAAATTACTGAATCAGTGAATTCGTTCAATGTTAGTAATCATGGAACTAAACAAAATGAGTGTATTTTTAAGTGTGAACTAATCCAACACCTATGCAAAATATTGTTTATTACTATCCAGCAATAACAGTTCAATATACAACTCAAACTTATGTCTTAAAAAAGCTTAAAACAGATTAAAATTTATTTTCGTTAAATATTCAAAATCATTACAATCCCTTTTTTTTTAAACAACACGTTGAGTATATCTTCCTAAATAAAACGAAACGTCGTTCTAAAAAACAAAAAGTTAAAAAACTTAAGGAGCTGAAATTCGCAGGTAGTTTGCAAGCAGTATTGTTGTGATGGCCCGTGCGGCACCCGCCTTTTATGCATAAGGCAGTGGATTTGCAACTGGGCACGGGCAAGAAACAATCTTATCTTTTTTATAAGGTAAATTTCTAAGTTTATCTTGAACATCACTGACATCGGTGAAGGAAAACATCGTGAGGAAAATTGGGCCGATAATTAATATAAGTCTGAAATCGCCAATCCGTCTTGAGCAAACGTGGTAATCAATGCTCGTGCCTTCTCTGTATGGGAAAAGACTTTTGCCCTGCGGTGGGACCATAGGCTGGTATTATTATTTTATTATTTTACAAGTAGTAGTTGTCTACCAAGAACATATTTGACTAACATCCACGTGGACGAAAAGCGACTACCTATGGACATCTGTAATACCAGAGGCCGTACAAATGCGTTGCCATCTTAGAGACAAAGTTGAAATGTCTCATGTGCCTGTAATTACACTAGCACCCCTACCCTTCAAACTGGAACACAGCAACGCTGCTTTGCGGCAGAAATAGCTATGGTGGTAGTACTGCCCGCAAGCTTCTTCACAAAGAGCTCTCTACTGCTACTTTGTCTAGAAGTAGACTCCTCGCTAACATAATTCACAAGGAATTCCCAGTTGACAAACGAGCATCCTAGATCCCATAAACCCATTCTGATAGTAATAATTCCTTGATCTATAATATCTCGGTAGATAGACATAAATTCAATACCAGCTTTTCCACATAAACTACCAAAGTGGGGACCATATTTCTCCGTGTCGCCTTACTGGTTACATGCATTTTGCTTTGCAATGCACTTTGCAGACTGAATTCGTCAGACGCGCAGTTTAGTAAGGTGCTTACCGTGCTATTTGGATGAAAATTGTTAGGTTTTGAATTTGAAAGACGTTGGGGGATGTTTTATTTGATAAACAGCTGCTTTAGTGTGTAAAAATGTTCCTTGTTGCCTTCTTGGACGGCCTCGATAGCCTAGTAGTCCTAAGGGCGACTGTTACGCTAGAAGTCTTTGGTTCACCCAGGTCGAGCAAAGTGTTATTGGGTCTTTCTATGAAATTCTCAGTAGCAGCTCGGAGTTAGGATCTGTGCCCGGTTAATGGCAATAGGCTCGCCCCCTATTACATGAGACTTAAAAACATACAGGCGAACTGTGTGCCCTTAATAACACTGTTTTCCTTGGGTCGTAAAAGCACATTACTGGATGATACTCATAGCTATTATAATGACAGTATTAGAAGCTTGTTGGGTGTTCGAATATTGGGTAATTTGTTATGAATACTCGCATTTCAGCACGGAACAAGATTTCAGAACGTACAAATTATTATTAGTTATTTGGGTTTATGTTGATGAATATTTTAGTGGGTATAATGGACATAATTATTTAACATTGCATTTTATATTATAATAAAATAATTAAATTAAATTAATTTTCGACTAGAATAACGTTGTTATAAAACTAACTACTTACCTAATAAAAAAAATATTTCGCTAATACGGAGCCTGACTTCCTTGACTGTTATAGACTATATTTAAAGATAAAAATATTAGAGATCCGTAAAAAAAAAACACGGATAAACTCGCGAGCAAAAAATTCCTAAACATTCTTTACTTATAACAAAGAAGTCTATTAAAAGGTTCTCTTTTTGAAATAAAAACATTAAACGAAGTGAACTGTGTCAAAAGATCCTTGGAATAACGTATTCGAAGCTGGAATTACATTAACGCGAAATAGGATTTACATTTTTGAATCCCGAATAGAAACATAATATTTGAAAAGCTTCATTTGATTATCTAGTTACTGTTTTCATTTAACAGAATTGTGTGTTTTTAGCCAACTTTAAAAGTAATATTCCAGCGCCATTTTATGTGCCCTAAATTGCTAGAAACCAGTAATGCATGTGTATTATATAAGTTAGTATGCACCTATCGTAAGTATTAGGCATGGATGTAAAAACTCAAGATATTTAATTCGTCTAAGGGCTGATTTTTCAATTGTCAGATAACTTTTATCTGAAGAATAAATATGACAGTTTGACATATTGCCCATACAAAAGCTGTGAAACCGCCATATTTATTCCTACGTTAAGAGGTATATGACGATTGAAAAATTGGCCCTAAATAAATGAATGCATTTAAAAGTCTCTTCAATAAAAAAAAAGGTTTATCCAAATATAAAAAAAAAACAATTTTTTATTTATTTTTGTTTAAAATGACAAACGTTACAGCCTGATACTCAGAGTCGTTATTCAAAAACGAATCAGGCATATATTTTGGTTGATTTTAAGTAGCTAAACCCAAAAGAAGGAATGGCGGAATGCAACAGCCAATTAGACGCCTGCACGCCAGTCGAGTTGTCAATTCAACGAGGTATTTTTACGTTGAAAGCCTTTTCGAGTTAAATACTTGCTCACATTTATAACAAAACTAGCATTTAGGCTAGGTTAATATTGTAAATAGATAAATACTACACGATCGAATTAAGTTAAATCCTGTCGTGATAGTGTTTACATATAAATAAATAAATAATTTTCCCACATATCCCTATTATATTTTCTTACGGATCCTAATTTCCTTTTAACATACACATACTATCACGCCCGTATTCCCGAAGCTTTAGGTAGAGGTGTACCAATGTACACCCTCAGTTCGCCGGTATGTCTAGGTCCCACGTAATAGGTGGCGAGACTATTGCCATTAATCGGGCACAAATACTAACTCCGAGCTGCTACTGAGAATTTCATAGAAAACCCCAATAACACTTTTTGCTCGATCTGGTATTCGAACCTAAGACCTCTAGAGTAGCAGTCGCGCTTAGGACCTCTAGGCTAACGAGGCAGTTCAATTCAATGTAATTCAATGCTTGCAATTTCTTTTTAATAATAAAATATTTCTTATAATGCTCAGGGATAACGTAGGTTTGTTCCAAAGATCAGCGCGTTCGAACAAACAAACAAGCTCTATAGCTTTATAATATTAGTGAAGATTAATTTTGTTAAAAGAAGTAAATTTTAACGAATATTTCATCTATATCTTTTCGCTTTACAGCGACGAAAAACAAGAGCTATCAGTCAAAAATATGACAGATTAAAAACTTTGTGCTGGTCAATTAAAGTAAATGAATGTTTGTGTTTATAAGTGATGATCACAATCATCACTTATAGGCCACATCACAGGCCTAAAAATTGTAAGCCGACAAACAAAAACAATTGGAAAAACAAAATACAAAAGCGTAACATTACAAACTTCGATTTTGATAAACACAAATACCAATTTCAAACGAACCCGCAGAACGCGGTTTTTTGAACAACATCGAAAATATCTCTTTTTGTGAACATTGTTGAGTTGATAAATGTGTATATATCCACTTCAGTTTTTTCAATTGTATTCAGCAATAACTCAATTTTTATTTAAGTTTTAAAAACTGGCCAAGTGCGAGTCTGACTCGGTACAATATTTTACACTAGCATCTGCCTGCTTAGTTTTCTTCAAGTTACGTCTTTAGTGACTGCCACATTCCCGATAGTCGTAGCGTGATGTTATATCCTACTAATATTATTAATGCGAAAGTTTGTCAGGATGGCTGGCTGAATGGATCTGGGTGAAATTTGAGACTGACAAAGATTAATGTAGTTTGGAATAACACATAGGATACTTTTTATCCCGAAAAAATTTACGGTTTCTGAGGGATAATGTATCAAATTTGACGCGAACGAAGTCGTGAGCAGAACCTAGTACCCTATAGTATTCCTCATAAATTTGGTTATCATAATCATGCAAAAAGATTTCTTATTTCCAAACAAACAAATTAAAGCCTCTTTAGAGCTTTATTATAATGATATTACAAACTAATCACTGCCTCGTTAGCCTAGTGGTGCAACTGCTACGCTAAAGGTCTTGGATTCGATTCTCAGGTCGAGCAAAAAGTGTTTTTGGGTTTCTCTACGGCATTCTCAGTAGCAGCTCGGAGTTAGGATCTGTGCCCGGTTAATGGCAATAGACTTGCCCCCTAATACATGGGACTTAAAACATACCGGCGATCTGTGGGTGTACATTGGTGCGCCTTTGCCTAAAACTTTGGGGAATACAGTCGTGATAAAAAAAAAAACATTTATTTCAGGTAATCATAACCCATTTTATTCCATTGTTATTGTTAATAGCTATACAAAATATTTATATTGACACATATACAAATTATTGCAATTAATTTACCATACCAAAACAATAACATTACCAAATTGAATAAAAAATGCAGTTCATTGAAATAAAGTCAGGTCACAGGTTCGACATAAGTATCTGACACTGTCAACAGAACGCTTGATGTTCTTACAATTGAAGCTTGCGAACTGGTATTTGTCCATTAATTTCATTTGTCTGGCCGTTATTAAACAACACTTTATTCGCATGTCTGTATTTAAAACTATTGAAACGTCTAAACACAATGGTATGTATGTACAAACTAATCACATAAAATACTTACACGTCTCGTATATACAAAAAAAAAATACTTTATTGCATAAGGCTGCATAATAGCCTGCAAATGAAGAGCTTCTTAATTTATTTTGCTTTATTTGTTGTAGTCTAACTATTATAGTTTAAAAGATACAGCCCAGTTATAGACAAACATTCAGACCGCTTATGTCACCTTTGCAACCATTTGACCTGCTTGGAAGATTATGATGCCATAGTAATCAATATTAACAATTAGGTTGACGTGAGCGAAGCCACGGGTACAACTAGTAATATATTAAAATGACAAATAGATTTTTTTTTTATTACTTGTAGTAAGTATATTTATTTCAACTAATCCCTCAGGTACAACATTAGAGGACAAAAGTTTCCATAGCAACCTGCAACTCTTTTGAAATTTAAGTGACTTTCCATGCTCGAAAGTTCGTATTACCGAAACTCCTGCGATGTAGCAATTATCGAGTACTAGCCTGTAATCGGAAGTCTAAAACAAGAGTCCACACGTGGCAGCTGGATCTCCTTATAATTACATTAATTACATAGAATTTTATCCTTGTAAAGTTTCTGGAAGAAGCTAATTAATGTACTTTAGAGACAGGCCGGTTCAGCCATATCCAACTTTATTTGTATTTCTGAGATATTAAATTCCTCTGTTCTAAATTTGAAAAGACTTGACAGTTCGCCACGACGGACTGACATGACGGTTTAATATAAAAATATACTACAGTAATTTAAATTAGGTCCATACACGAAATATTAATTCAAATTGTCTTTAATTCAAGTAGATTTAGCTCCCCGATACTGTAACCACCTATCAGTTCTTAATGAACTTACTAACTGCCTATTTTTGTGTGTGGGTCGACTTGGTTCTGTCCAAATAAGACCATTCACAATGGCTCAATGCTTACATTAATTCATTTAAAGATACAGAGACAGGTCTTCCCCAAACATAGCCACAATGGCCGGTCTTACGCTGCCCGCTTCCAGCGATTTCCCGCCAGACTCTTACCTGAATTAATTAGGTCAAAGTAATTCAAAATGTCAAATGTGATACATAAATTAGCCTAACCAGCAAAAAAACGAAAATGTATGTTCAAATTATTAAATAAATAAATATCCAAATTCATTACAATTTCGAAAAACTAGACGTGGGTTAGTACATTTTAGCAGAAGTAGTCAAAGTTACAAGCAAAGTCAAAAACGTTGCGAAATAAGTGTACAAAGATGGTATTATGTTATGTATACCTAGATATTCCAAAACATGTATTTAACCACTGACGCAAAAACGACGGGGTGTTATAAGTTTGACGTATCTGTGTGTGTTTGTGTGTCAATATGTGTGTCTGTCTGTGGCACCGTAGCTCCCGAACGCATGAACCGGTTTTGATTTTTGTGTTTGAAAGGGTAATTATTCGGGAGTGTTCTTAGCTTTGTTTGATGGAAATAGGTTCAGCGGTTTCAAAGTTATCAGCTCTTTTGTTAGCTACGGTAGTGATTTTTTTTTCTGTCGGGGATTACTTAAAATTTTTCATTTTTTACTGTAATAATACGACATGCCAACAAAATGAAGACAAAAGCCAATTATACGAACACAACAAAAAATAATAATATATATTTATTACCCCATATCGTGTTCTATATTTAAAAGAAAATCCAAGCGATACATTACAAGTGACAAGAGCAAAAAAGTAAAGCAACTTGTGCGACGGCACACTTAACTAAGGAGTTCGCACGCCAACCGACAATTAGTCTCGACTTGTTACTGGTATTAGCTGCAAACTTATTGTTAAACTAGTATCGTCGTTTGGCGTTGGCTACGTTTATTAGCACGACTTTTTGATGTTCGAAAAATTGTTTCAAAAATCGGTTGAACTGTTGAAAACTCATAAATTTTGAGTGTGCTTTTTTTTTGTTATTTTAAGGTTTATTTACGTGATGGAGAAGCTTTTAAAGAAGTCCTAAGGCAAGTACTAAAACAAAATAAAAATAAATGTATACTAACATAACATACATACCATCACGCCTGCATTCCCCTATGTAATAACGGACGTGTCTATTGCCATTAACCGGGCACAAATCCTAACTCCGAGCTGCTACTGAGAATTTCATAGGTAAAAACCCAATAATACTTTGCTCGTCCTGGGAATCGAACCCTAGACCTCTAGCAGTAGCAGTCGCGCTTAGGACTATTGGGCTAACGAGGCATACTAATATAATGTTAATATTATAAAAAAGTATTTTTTTTTGGAAGCGGTATTAGTTGGTATGTTATGTGTTATGTATTCGTTGAAAGTACTTGCCCAATTACAAAAAATCATTCAATTACAAAAGGATACGCTATTGCCAACTATCATAGATATGTGATGGTAAAGACAAGCTAATGTGGAATAAAATTGACATTAATTTAATTATTAAATCACTTTAGATGATTTGTAATATAGTTATAGATGAATTGATTATCTTGTTATTTTATTCGTTAAAAATATGACGAAAATAAAAAACATTAAAAAGCTAATAGGAAATATTACCAACTAAGGCCGAGAGGGTTAACAATAATTTATTAAGAGTTCTTACATCGCATGCTTTTTACATACTTTTAGGTAAAAAAACACAAAATTTAAAATTTTAAGTAACCCCCGACAGAAGAAAAAAGTCACTACCGTAGCTAACAAAAGAGCTGATAACTTTGAAACCGCTGAACCGACTTCCATCAAACAAAGCTAAGAACGCTCCCGACTAATTAACCTTTCAAACACAAAAAACAAAATCAAAATTGGTTCATGCATTCGGGTGCTACGATGCCACAGACAGACACACACACACATACACCCATTCTTTGGATACTTTTATCTGTTTCTTATATAAATGGATTTAGTTAACTGAAATTGGTTCATGCTCAGTACGAGATACCGTGTAGCATAAACACTCTTAATCAAATCTGTATATTTAGTATCGTCATGGGATGATACAAAATGTATTTAAAAAGCACTGCATTTTTATGAACAAGCATTAATTTATCTGCCTCCGAATTCGTAGAAATGCTACATACACTGCTACGGATGTGTAGCCTCGTAGCCCTCGTAGCGCAGTGCTACGAAAGCCGTAGCAAGTACACTGCAGTAAAGAAATTTTAGATTAGTTTTTACTAGCAATATTTATTTTACATTATACATTCATCATAAACAATAATATAATCCTAATTTATCTTAAAACCACAGACGTCCAAAACGTGGACGTGGTTACTTGTACGTTTTTTTTTAATTCAGAAGGGAATATAATACGTAAAAATACTTTTAAGAGTATAAATATTATCCTTAGTCCACAGTTTTGTTCCGGAATGATAGAATAAAGATATTCTGTCATCCCTTAGGAACTACTGGCAGCGGTGGATCTCAAAAGAATCGAAATATAAAATTGAAGTCAACATCTTTGAGATATTTCTGATAAAATATTTTTCCATATTCCATATGTTTATCTTTGCTGATTGTTGAGCAGGAAATGGCTAGGTTTTATTTT
Source organism: Caradrina kadenii (assembly GCA_947462355.1). Taxonomy (NCBI): domain Eukaryota; kingdom Metazoa; phylum Arthropoda; class Insecta; order Lepidoptera; family Noctuidae; genus Caradrina; species Caradrina kadenii. The sequence goes on along the minus strand of OX381684.1, from coordinate 11,628,012 downwards.
GGTCCCTGGAAATATTTTTAATAGAAATGTATAACTTGGTATTTTTATTAAAATTACTTTAATTATACAATTCCTTTTGCTTATTGCGTTTTCTACAAAATACTCATTAACCCATTTAATGAATGTGTATGTTATTTAAATACACATTTATAAAATGAGTTAATATGAGATGAGTATTTTATTTTTTCTTTACTGGGAACCGATTCATTTTATACAGGCACTAGGCACTCAAGAACATTAAATGTTTCTCATTCATTATAAATTAATACGACAGCTTTGATATTTTTCATGAAAAGACTTTTTTAAACGAATTACCGACATTTCAATTTGGTACAGACAGAAAGAAAAATGTATAAGAACATAACGCATTGGAAAACGTAACGAGTCATTTAAAGAAAGAAATGTACGCAATACAAACATAAGTTTGAAAAAATGAAATGAAATAATGTTTTTTCGGTTTCGATAACACGACATTCTGTCATGCAAACACTGTAATTTATTATTATGTCATAGTGCGAATTTATACTGAAACATTTCTTTCAGCAAAGTCGATTTAAAGTCATTCAGTTTTTATTTAGTTTCTTTAACATGGTTATTGATTCGTTTCTTTTAATCCGTCGAACGTTTTACTTCTAGATTAATATTTAATTCCCGAAAATGGTCGGAAAAATTCCATAATTGATTGATATTCTGCCAAAACGAACCAACACACATGAAAATGTCTACCATTTTTCTAAATAAATGCAATGTTAAGGACATTTAGCGTTTGTATAATACCAGCCTATGGTTGCCCAACACATACGATCGCGCCTTTATTCCCCGAAGGGTTAGGCAGAGATGTACCAATGTACACCCAAAATTCGCCGGTATATTTAGGTCCCATATAATAGGGGGCGAGCCTATTGCCATTAACCACGCACAAATCCTAACTCTAAGCTGCTAATGAGAATTTCATAGAAAAACCCAATAACACTTTTCTGGGCCTGGGAATCGAACAAAAGATCTCTAGCGTAGCAGTCGCGCTTAGGACCACTAGGCTAACGAGGCAGTTGTTGCGCCTGTGCAGGGCAAAGGCTTCTTTTAATATAGAGAAGGCACTAGCATTGATCACCACCCTTGCTCAAGGCGAATTGGCAGATCTCAGACTTATATTCATTTGAAACTCTAGGTATCCTTACGAGCTTTTGAAAAGAAAGAAGATAAAGTACGTACATATGAATTGAAAAAGTCATATTGGTACTTGCCCGGTATTGAACCTGCAACATAATGCATGAGAGCCACCGCAGGTTGTTCGAAAGAGATACCGCGCCCCCCCCCGAAACGCAAATGGCATAAGAATTAACATGGATGAGTTTTAGTCAGTAAAGGTCTGCCACTCTTTTCCGCCTCGCCCAGGGAAGTAATTTGATGATATCCCATCCAAAAAAAAAATGCATGAGAGGCGGGCGCCTTAACAACTGGGCCGGGATTAGTTTTAAGTCTATTTTTAGCATATATTTTAGGTGTACATTGAACTGTTATTACTCAATTCTATTGGCATACTAAACTAGTTTGAGGTAATTAATTTAATTATTTTTTGACATTAAGCGTTAGCTCGTAATAGTAGAATTAAGCTCAATTAGAATCTAACAACAAAGTTTTTTTAGAAATAAATTACTATCACTGTAACATTTTTAACTTAAGCAGCTAAAATATTGTTAACCGCTCTGGTAAATACACGGTGGACGGATATCGACGCAAAATCTATTACCGTGAATGCAATACATGATACTGTCATAAGATAAGCGTAAGAGAGCACAAGATGTGTGTCGTTAATTTAAAAAATAATTGCTTTACCATACATGTTTGTTTTGAACATTTTTTAACTCCTCCTCCTCCCTCCTTCCTCTTCCCTAACTCTCATAGTCCGATGGGATGGCAATCCGACACAACCGGAGACAGATCAGGCGTACGACTAACAGCTTTACGTGTACGGCACTAAGTTGTCACACCACTAGCTCACAAACTCCGGGTGGTTACTGAGAAATTCCTAATAGAATAATCCAATCACATTTTTTTGCCTGATTTGGGAATCATATCCAGGACCCCAAGTTCAACAGTCGTGCTTGCCAGCACGAGACCAACGGGGCAGTCGCAGTATCTACCTATTATGGTCCAAAAGATACAGCCCTGTAACAGACAGATGGGAAGACAGACATCGGAGTTTTAAACATGGGGTTTAATTTGGAACCCTTTGGATTCGGTACTTAGGGTACCGATGAGATGTCAGCAATTATTGATGGGGCCACTCAGGGCCGATGCTTGCCGGGGCTGCGGGTTGTTCGTAAGCGATACCGCGCCCCCGGAATGCAAAGGGCACAAGAAGGAACATGGATGGGTTTTAGTCAGTAAAATTCTGACACTCTCTCCCACCCCGCGTAGGGTGGGGGGGGGGGGAGGGAGGGAAGTCATTTGATGATTTCCCATCCTTAAAAAAAAACAAGGCATACATACCGAAATACATCAAATTTTATTGTCCTTCCATTCTAAACCATTCCCTACACATTGATGTGTTATTTGACATTGAAGGGGTAATGACCTCTTCGTCATTATAAAGTATACTATGTTTAGCTAACATAATATTGTTGAATTAAATTCGTTTAGTTACTGAGCTAGGTCAGATTATCAATTTAGATAACTATTTACATGTAACAAAACATTAAGGTTCAAATACCGTTGACAGCACTCTGAATTATGGGTGGTTATAGACTTACTAAGCAGCATTATGCTCACGCTGTTTTTTTTATTTATTTATTTACCCCCGACGCAAAAGCGACGGGGTGTTATAAGTTTGACGTGTCTGTGTGTGTGTCTGTCTGTGGCATCGTAGCTCCTGAATGCTTCAACCAATTTTGTTTGAAAGGTGAATTAGTCGGGAGTGTCCTTAGCTTTGTTTGATGGAAATCGGTTCAGCGGTTTCAAAGTTATCGGCACTTTTGTTAGCTGCGGTAGGATTTTTTATTCCTCTGTCTGGGGTTACCTAAACTTATAAATTTTGTGTTTTTAATAACTAGTGATTCGCAGCGATTCGCGATTCGATTTGTCCGCGTGACTTTTTTCACCCGTTTTCAGTTACGTTTTTCGTTACTGCTCCGCTCCCGTGTGCCGTAGCGTGATATTATATAGCCTATGTTACTGAAATAATGTAGCTATCTATTGGTGAAAAAATGGTTCAAATCGGTGCAGTAGTTTCGGAGCCTACTCGTTACAAACATAAAAACAAACAAACAATCTTTCCTCTTTTTGATATTAGTGCAGACTAACTTCTGCCCGCGACTTCGTTTGTGTTAAAGGTCAATAAAATTGTACATTTCTGCGAGATAAGAAATACCCCATGTGCTATTTCAGACTATAATTAAACAGATCGGATTAACTTACCTAGTGACATCCGATCTTCAATTATGTGAAGTAATCTCGTCCTCATTTAGTACTATGTAGTTTGCACCTTGCACAACTCGCTGTATCACAATTTTTAAAGAAGGCATTTATCAAAAGACATTTGGTAGTCTATGGTCCGTCGTACGTGTGCTCTATGGACATCTGTCATGTTCATTGTACTTTTTTGTGCCGCGCGCTGTGCACGAAATTCCGATTCAAGAATCAATAATAATTATTATTTTGGTAAAATGGGAAAAAACAGAAGGAAACTTATCGAGTTAAATGAACGGTTACGAGATCTGGAGAAGCGATTAAACAAGAGGAGTCGCCATAGCCACGCCGGTAAGTCTTTTCATGATACATACCTACGTTAGACAAATTCCTAGAAATCGAATGTTCTAGAGATTCCTTGTAAGGTATCTAACTTTTACAAATAGAATGATGCTATTTCAGACTATAATTTATCTTTGTGTTAAATTTCACCAAGTTCCGTTATCTGCCATTCCGGTGGGATTAAGTAACAAACATCCATCCATCCAAACTTTCTCATTTATAATAGGTAGTAGTAAGATGAACTAAAATACAAAGGAATGCTGAAGTGCCGCGCGGAATTATAGTTTGTATTCAATTTTCAACTGTATTTCTGGTACATTTTAGTTTATTATCAATGAAAAGCACCTAGCTCTTAACTACTGTTACTTCATTTAGCGTTTATAGAAATATTACTTTGGAATGTGGGACAAAAAATTTGAACGCAAAATAATGCTTGCATAACCCGACAAATTGCAGAGAATAGCTGAATTTCTTTGTGTTCTTTTCACAGTACGTAATAAACTAACAAAGTATTATGAAATTAAAAACAGTTTTCGTGATAAAACAATTATAGCCGGTTATTTAATTAAGGCCTTTTAATTCACAGAAAAACTTACTCATAGAGTAACTCTGTCTGTCTGTTACGTTTTCACTACTAAACTGCTGAACCGATTTTGATGAAATTTGGGATGATTTCGAACCCCAAAAAAGGGCATAGGTTCCTGTTTATTAGGCGACTTCATTTACGTCCACCACAACCGACGATTAATCAGACAAAGTCGCGGTCAAAAGCCAGTAATCTATATTGAAATTCACGACTGTAAAACAAGTTACAAATGCAAGCCACTTCGTGCACATGCAAGCGAATGCCTTCCATCAATTACAACAATAAAGAGAAAAAAAATCTACTAATGCCAGTAAATATTTTTAAATATATGTTTATCGCTAATGTTGGCAATTATACTTTGAATGGGAGGGAACACGTAAAGTTTACTTTTTAGTCGTGATTCCTGTTATTATGTAATTAGATTTAGAATTTATGCACTTGAGTCGATTTTTTCAAATTACTTATTGTACACGTAGTTAAATTTTTGAGCTGCTGGCGGTCCTGCTATAATTCCAGACTGTTTTTTTTTTACTTTATTTTTTAGGATCTTCTATCCTTTTAAGGCATGTCATCCCCATCATAATTTAACACATTTTCAAGACTGTTATTCTTCCATTGTAAAGTAAAGGTCCGCCTTGAGTAAGCGTGTTGATAAATACTCGTACTTCTTTATATGAGAAGAGGCTCATGCACTGCAGTATTATCATTCCATTTATTTTATTTTTATATGCAATTACATTTTTAAATATTAATATAAAAAATAAAAATATTTAAAATTATGAAAAAATTTTGCGGGTATAAAATTTGATAAAATTTACCATTAGTAACAACAATTCTATTATATTGCAGCTTACAAGCTAAACAGGTATAGTAGTCGCCACGAGTCGTGAGCAAAAATGTCGAGTACGTTTTTGGGTTCCTTCCTAGGTTTTTGGTCTGTCGAAGCTGCTCGCGATTGATCCGTCGTTTGGATCGCGTGTAGCGCCCGCCCTGAAAGACCCCGAAAGGAACCCAAAAATTAACTGGACATTTGTGCTCACGACTCGTGGCGACTAATATAGAACAAATTTATTGAGACATCACTAGTTGTAGGTGTAAAATATGGCGTATCTTTAAGTAAAGTTTATCTAGAAGGCCTTAGACTAAACAAGCAAACATGAACGTATTTATTCAGGCTCAGACCGTGTCATGTAAGGGGCAGGCCAAACAAAGCAGCAATATACTCGCGGTTGAACAGTTTCCATTAATTAATCGATAATGAACTAAAACACATTATAAATAGAGTCGAAAATTGCGTAATTGCGTACAAAATAATTTGCTATGCAACTTAGGTCTTTGAATCGTGTGCGTTGAAGTATTTTTTTACATTGACAAAATAAAAAGGTGACAGCTTGCGGGCAGGGCGTTTGCATCTAACGGTTTGATTTTTCTGACTGCCCCGTTGGTCTCGTGGTTGCAAGCGCGACTGATGAGCATGGGGTCCTGGGTTCGATTCCCAGGTCGAGCAAAAAGTATTATTTGGATTTTCCATTTGGAATATCTCAGTAGCAGCTCGGAGTTAGGATTTGTGCCCGGTTAATGGCAATAGGCTTGCCCTCTATTACATGGGACCTAAACATACCGGCGAACTGTGGGTGTACATTGGTACACCTCTGCCTAACCCTTCGGGGAATACAGGCGTGATGGTATGTAGTGTTGTTGTTGGTTTGATTTTTCAAAGCGATTCCAATCGGGTCGGTACCGTGTCTAAGCGGTGTTGTTAAAAAACCCGGTAACTATTACCGTGATGGTTTTTGTTGATTTTCAATCCCTAAAACTAATATTATAAATGCTAAAGTAACTTTTATTTGTCTGTTACGCTTTCACGACTAAACTACTGAACTGATTTTTATGAAATTTGGTCAGGGGTGGTTATATCTCAAGAAAGAAAGGACATAGGATAAATATTATTTGTATGTATTAAATGACACCCCCGTGCCTCGGAAAGCACGTAAAGCCGTTGGTCCCGGCTGTCATTCGTAAATCTTTGACAGTCGTTAAGGATAGTCAGAAGCCAGGAAGTCTGACAACCAATCTAACCAAGAGGTATCGTGTTCCCCAGTTACTGGGTAGTGGAGGCCAGATAGGCAGTCGCTCCATGTAAAACACTGGTATTCAGCTACATCCGGTTAGACTGGAAGCCGACCCCAACATAGTTGGGAAAAGGCTAAGTATATGATGATATGACAAACGAAATTTACACGGAAAAAGTCGCTGGCAAAAGCTGGTTAATAAGTTACTACTTATTAACCAGCTTTTGCCAGCGACTTTTTCCATGTAAACTGTACTCAAACAGTACTCTATTTGAGTTGATCCTAAGACCTATACAATCCAAGATATGCATCATAATATCAAGATTCCAATCAATGAACACACTTCTGAATAATTAATATTGAAACCCTACGTATTTACTTTACCTATGCGAGGTAAACATATTATGTATTCGCCTACAGGGGTCAATGTTTGTGGAGTAGGGTCAATTTCTGTATATTAGTTATAGAAGTACACCGAAACTAGTTCAGTCGTTTAGAAAGTGCGTCCCAACACTTATAATGACCCTCTATTTTCTTAGGGGGTTAAAAAATAGTCCAAAAAGCTTAGTAAAAATGGTACCAATTAGCAACGATTTTCACAAACACACATATTAAACGGCAAAGGATACTAGAGTACCTATTCTAAGCCAACATAATGCCGCGCGGATTTTAAACTAATTGGTTAATACATTTAAAGTGTACCGTACTGACTTCAGAATTATTAAAGCTTACAATGTCCATAAATATTACATGTGGATAGATTGGTAGAGTTGGTGTTGTTTCTCACTATCATTTTAGCCATTACGTGTTGATGTTATCGTAATTATTTATTTATATTGAACATACATTTTGTATAAAGAGGAGAGATGAGAGACTGGAGAAATGGGAGAGATGAACCACAAGGGTTATGAATATAAATGTGGATGGATGGAGAGGAAGAGGGAGACCAAAGAAAAGATGGATAGATTCTGTAAAGAATGATATGAGAAGAGAAGGGAGTCAGTGATAGGATGACGCTTGACAGGACGGAATATAAGAGGAAAACATGTTACGCCGACCCCAAGTAACATGGGATAAGGGCAGGAAGATGATGCTGATGATACATTGTGTATGCCAAAATCGATTAAAGTTAAATAATAAACTAAATGTTTGTTTTTATATTTAATTTTCATTGGTTTTTGTAGTGCAGCCTTTCAGTAAAAAAAAAAAATGCTTTCAACAATTCCATAATCCCATAATAATGAAATAATCATTATCTGCAATAGAATGTTCTAGTGTGGTGCAACTATTTTTTAATAGATAGTTTCAATTACCATCGACGTTGCGCAACGAGCTACTCTACTCTATACATAAGCCGTGTCTATGTGTGCGTGCATTTACCCTCTTTGTGTGCAACCGTACTTCTAACTATACCTATATAGAGCGGCTAGTTTCTGAATCATAAATGGCACACCACTACCAATTGCATTTAGTAACAAAAACTTGTCTAAACTCGAAAGTTGGAATGTTAGAACTACAACCAACTTCACTAATTGTAGCTCTAATGGAATTAACTTTTATTAAACAGTGTTATAAAAGTTTTGTTAATTATGTTTTGTTAGATTGAAAGGCTGCTGTGTTAAAGTTTAATTACGAACTTTTTTGTGTAGTTCTGTTATCTGGATGATTGTGTGATTGTTTCAATTGGTTAAATAGATCATTCTATTTCTAACCAGCCTCTGCCGGCGACTGCGTCCGCGTCAAATTTGACATATTATCATACGGGAGCCGAACATTTTTTTGTGGATAAAAAGTGTCCTATGTGTTAATTCACACTACAATCTATCTTAGTGCCAAATGCCATCGAAATCCGTTTAGCAGTTTTAACATGAAATATTAACAACTCTATTCATCCATCCATCCCTACAAACTTTCGCATTTATAGTATTTGCAGGACGTTGGATTAATAATAACAGTAGAACGGATATTAGTAGACACGAAGTAGGATAGAATTTTAGTAATCGGTTCAATGCTTACACAGATTACCTCTTAAAAACAAACTTTACCTTATTACAATAATTAATAGGTGCAACAAACATACCATCACGCCTATATTCCCCACGAGGTTAGGCAGATGTGTAGCCTAGTGGTCCTAAGCGCGACTGCTACGCTAGAGGTCTTGGGTTCGATTCCCAAGTCGAGCAAAAAGTGTTATTGGGTTTTTCTATGAAATTCTCAGTAGCAGCTCGGAGTTTGAATTTTTACCCGGTTGATGGCAATAGGCTCGCCCCCTATTACATGAAACCTAAACATACCGGCGAACTGTGGGTGTGCAGGTACACCTCTGCCTAACCCTTCGGGGAAAACCGGTGGACTGGTATGGTGATGGTAAAAATTACATCAATAAAAAATTTCATCATAATAAAACGTTTGAAATAACTATAGATCAAAAGAGATTAGATGCCAATGAATTTAAGTATGCCGCGCTATTAAAGCACCACAGGGAATTGCAACGCGTAATGTCGGTCGAGCCAAATGTTCACAATGACTCTGATATTAAACCGCTTTGATTCTGCTCGGGATTTGGGCATGCATTTTATAGGCATACTATTTTATAGGCACTTATATCTATTTATATGGCTGGATTGAAATATGAAAGCAGCCGGTTTGGTGTCTCTTTGTTATGGTGGGTGTGTTTGTCAGAGACAGAGGGGTGTGTCTGTGTGTGTGACTTTGGTAATGGCTATGGCTCCATAGAGATGCTACGTTTTGGAACGAGCAACTAGCTTCAACTTTCTACCTAACTTCTTGACAATTCAAAAGTGGCCTGTAAATGGTCTACCTGAAATAAATGACTTAGACTTTGGTTCCATGGAGTTACCAAATGATTTACAGTGCGTAGACATACATATATTGATAAATATTAATTTAGGATAATTATTAAGAACAGATCAGTTAGTTGAAATGTAGTTTCCATTTAAATGCATGTATAGAAATTATTTTATTTTTTATTTAAATTATTACCTGTCTCGTTAGCCTAGTGGTACTAAGCGCGACTGCTATGCTAGAGGTCTTGGGCTCGATTTCCAGGTCGAGCAAAAAGTGATATTCGGTTTTTCTATGCAATCCTCAGTAGCTGCTCGGTGTTAGGTCTTGTGCCCAGTCAATGGCAATAGGCTCGCCCCCTATTACATGGGACCTAACCATACCTGCGAACTGTGGGTGTACATTAGTGCGGCTCTGCCTAACCCTTCGGGGAATACAGGCGTGATGGTATGGTATTATTTTTTTTTTTGGTGGGTGGGAAATCATCAAATAACTTCTCCCGCCCTGGGCGGGGCGGGAGGGAGTGTCAGACTTTTAGTGACTAAAACCCACCCATGTTCCTTCTTGTGCCCTTTGCGTTCCGGGGGCGCGGTATCTCTTACGAACAACCCGCAGCCCCGGCAGGCATCGGCCCTCAGTGGCCCCTTCCATATGCTGACATCTCTTTGAGGCGCGCGTGGAACACGAACGCGCCGTCGACACGGCCTGTCGTTTTGTTAAACGTAAGGACGGTGAGCTACCCATTGCTCACCGTCCACAGGCCCGTATTTACGGTGGCCGGGAGTCGTCTCGCGGCTCCCGACGTGCGGAGCGTCTACCGCGGCGGCTGGGACGGGAGAACCGCTGTCTCAACCGTCCCGCCGACTCCTTCTCAAGCATTACTGCCTCGCAGAAGGAGGCGACTGCATCCCATTCCCTCTCGCTCCGGACCATGGCTTGCACCAGGGCCGGACGCGAGAGTTCGCCGCCGCCGATGGCCGCCACGAGGACTCGGCGATGCTCCGCCCAAGCGGGGCATACCGGGCATACACAACACGAGTATGTCCTCTCAGCTATTCAGAATAATGTGCTAGTGAAATAGCAGGATAAGCTCCTTTGTTTGGCAGCCATTTTTTTATAACTTAATGATTTCAACTTTTTTTGTATCATACCACTACTTACACTAAATTTCAAAAGCTTTTACCACCCCATAGAGTGAATTAATGACACACTTATTACCATAAGCCCTGCATCATGGCGACATAAAATACCCCATGGTGAAACACCACGGCAATAAATCATGATACAATTTTTATCGTGGAGCGAAAATTTTAAATACCTATGAATAAAACATTTAATTTTCAATGGTGGTACATCTTTCGTGAAAAGTTTAAGCGATTTACGAAATTGAATGACTTTGTAATTTCTTATTGGGGATAATTAGATTTTATGTTCAAAGGTTGTTTCAAAACGGTCAACGAAACAATATGGTGGGATTGTGTTTGGAAAAATGCTAATTAAAGTTCTGTTGTATAAAAAACTGATATTAATGTTTTCGTTTTTATTTTTATTTTTTATTTTTAACTGCCTCGGTAGCCTTGTGGTTCTAAGCGCGACTGCTACGCTAGAGGTCTTGGGTTCGATTCCCAGGTCGAGCAAAAACTGTTATTGGGTTTTTCTATGTTTTTCTCAGTAGCAGCTCGGAGTTAGGATTTGTGCCCGATTAATGGCAATAGGCTCGCCCCCTATTACATGGGACCTAAACGTACCGGCGAACAGTGGGTGCACATTGTTACACCTCTGCCCAACCTTTCGGGGAATACAGGCGTTTATTATTTTCATTTTCTTTTTTGCATCTAATACCTAAAAAAATTTGTAGATGCTTCGACCAGGGGACCAATTGGGTAGACGACACCATTAATCAATTGACGTTCCTTTTAAGAGCTGTCAAAACGCGATTCCCCCATAGATTTTGTACGACAATACAAAACTATGATGTCAGTTTTTTTGACGTCACATTTAACTAACAATTTACTGATTTCAAAATAACTAAAAATTGAATTTTACAGTTATTTAAAAATTCATCGGGTTTTCAGGGCTAGAATAAACTGTTTTTTTTATAAAGTCGTGTCTTAGAATTATTGTTTAATGGTGTCATTTACCCAATTTTAGAAATGTTTACATTCCAATCTCAATCTGAATCTATCAAAAATACCTCTATTTGTACCTACATTTTTGCCATTGATTGCCACTGAGATGAGATTGCGACTAGATTTTGACCGGTTTAATTAGGAGAATTGGAATTTGGAACTCGGTTTCATCGACAGCTTTAGCAGTGGTATCAAAAAAGGATTGGACGAAGACTGTTTTAATGACTACGACTCCTGTTAGTTACTGATCGCTCTTGCTTACGTCAGTAAAGGCGTAGTTTTTTAGGTTGTTTCTCTAGCTAGCTACAAATAACGTAGGACATGAAAAATCTCTAAAAATTGCAAAGATTTTTGAAACCATGATGTACAGGCAACTGGTCGTATCAACTGGGGTATGCCTGATGCAACGAAATTCCTTCGAAAAGGGGGTAATCAGTTGACTGCCCCGTTGGTCTCATGGTGGAAAGCTCGACTATTGAGCGTGAGGTCCTGGGTTCGAATCCCAGGACGCCAGCTAAAAGTGTTATTGGGTTATTCCATCAAAAAATTCTTAGTAACGGCACGGAGTTAGGAAGTTGGTGGTGTGACACTCCCCTGTCTCGGAAAATACATAAAGCTGTAGGTGCTGGGTCTCAACTCTCCCTGGTTGTGTCGGATTGCCGTCCAATCGGACTATGAGAGTTATGGAGGAGGGTGTGCACCTGTGCTTGCGCACACACTTGTGCATTATAATATCTCCTGCGTCCTTGGCTAGTCTACATTAAGATTAGCCGCCGTGGCTGGAATCAGTCTGGATAATACAACCAGTTGATATCGCTGTCTGCACATTTCAGGATTACACTAAACTTGCATAAACTTTTTTCAAAAACATTTAGTATATAACCCCCGACAGAAGAAAAAAATCACTACCGCAGCTAACAAAAGAGCTGATAACTTGGAAACCGCTGAACCGATTTCAATCAAACAAAGCTAAGAACACTCCCGACTAAATAACCTTTCAAACACAAGAGACAAAATCCATGCGTTCGGTAACTACGATGTCACAGACAGACACACACACACACACAGTTATAACACCCCGTCGTTTTTGCGTCGGGGGTTAAAAACGACGAATACAATTTAAAAATTGTGACGTAACAAGCTTGAGTGTTATAGTAGCTTTTTATAGAAACATATTTTTTTGAAGTTTTAGTGCAAAAGTTTGTTTGCTAAAACGAGTGTAGTCACACTGAAAGTTTTTCCTAGAACTAAAAATTCAGTGAGCATACGACAGGAATCTGCGTTCTTACAAACTCGTTTTCTAGAAACTTCGGGAACATTAATAAATTGAATGTTATCTTTGAAAGTAAACTAGTTTCTGTTGACGTTCATGTTAAGGTTTTGTTTTAAATGACGTGAAAGATCCTATATTAATCATGTTTGTGGTGTAAAAAAAAACACAAAATTAAAAATTTTAAGTAGCCCCCGATGGAAGAAAAAAATCACTACCGTACCTTTTAAAAGAGCTGATAACTTTGGAACCGCTGAACAGATTTCCAGCAAACAAAGCTAAGAACACTCTCGACTAATTAACCTTTCAAACACGAAACATTAAATCAAAATCGGTTCATGCGTTCGGGAGCTACGATGCCACAGACAGACACACACAGAGACACGTCAAACTTATAACACCCCGTCGTTTTTGCGTCGGGGGATAAAAAGACAGGTCATTTATAGCCGTTAACTACGCATTCTGTCCATCAAACTTGATCACTCAGATCGAGTAACAAACGCTGGGAATCAAAGTATATTTTAAGTGAATAAAACCGGGTATTATTTAAAAATGGTTGTTGAGAGACGCATTAGAACTTTGACCTTTAATATCTCCATAAATTAAAGGGTCCCAGGTATGGTCCGGAATTAAAAAAATATTGTGAAGGTGAATGAATGATGAATGATGGGAAGAACATGGTACTTTCAGGTTTATTTTTGTATAATATGAAAAAAAATTAAATGTCATAGAACAAAAGTTGTTGTTTATGATGATAGTAATACAGTCCTGCAAGGTTGTCATTGTTTTACAAATAACCCTGTATATTTGTCCTAACTAACTTAACTGCCCCGTTGGCCTCGTGGTCGCAAGCGCGACTGATAAGCGTGGGGTCCCGGGTTCGATTCCCAGGTCGGGCAAAAAGTGTTATTGGGTTTTTCCATTAGCATTTGGTCAGTAGTAGCTCGGAGTTTGGACGTTGGTGGTATGACACCCCCGTGTCTCGGAAAGGACGTAAAGCCGTTGGTTACGGCTGTCATTCGTAGATCTTTGATAATCGTAATGGATAGTCGGAAGCCAGGAAGTCTGACAACCTGTCTAACCAAGAGGTATAGTGTTGCCCAGTAACTGAGTTGTGGAGGTCACTCCATGTAAAACACTGGTATTCAGCTGCTTTCGGTTGGACTGGAAGCCGTCCCCAACACAGTTGCGAAAAGGCTAAGTAGATGATGATAATCTGTAGCGTTTTAGCTATAGACAAATCAACGCATAAACTCACTTTAAAAACATCACCACCCCTTTATCGATACCAGTCGGGTAAAACATACACAAGTTGAGTTAATGTAAGAAGATCCGTGAGTGGTTTGTCTAGCCGACACCCAGTTCAACTTTACTATGTAAACTTAGTCTAAGCCAGGAATAAGATCTCTCCATAACTTTACTATATGATGCCGTAATAACAAGACGTGTATAGTTTACGTCACTAGCTTATGTATTATTATGTAAATGTAATGTATTGTGAAGTTTGTAAAGTTTGAAGTCCGGTTTCCAAGCCTGGCTCTTGTTGGACTACAATACAAAGGCGACATCCACCCGGTTTTGGTTTCACGAACAAAAACATCTTTTATAACTATACACAAATCTGAACACTGATATACAGAATGATGCTTTTGAGGGCAACATTATTTTAAGCTGTTCTCTTTTCCTTATGACTGTGGTATATAACATACATATAGAATAATAGTTTATGGTTAAAAAAAAAAAACGGTCCTTCACTCTAGGAATAGCTCCCTTATCGCGGGTGTTTTTACAGATACATAAACTTACCAAGCCAGACCCGTAATTACCTGTAGGCCATACAAATATTTAGTCCGTGTAGGAATCGAACCCGCAACACGCAGTGCAGCAGTTAATCACTTTGCCACTGTGTCATCTTAGCCGGTTTATATGTTACTAGCTAGCATCGTCTTGTTGACTTGATGTCTGCTGTCGAGGCTGGAATTAATTGTTACAGAATATTTTAAATGTGTATTATTCATTAAACCAGTTCAAAAATAGAAAGGACAGAGAGAGGAGGAGGGATAGGTAAAATAAATAACATACTCCACATTTTCTATCTTTAGCCTTTATCATCTTATCTCCTCCTACATTATTGTATGTCTCTCGTTATCATATATTGTTCCATTTCTTTATCCTAGGGACCCTGCCCACCTAGTAGCTATTGTTGAGGGCAGCCTACAATGTGTTAAATCTTGCCTAGCGACAGATTCTAAGCCTCGCCTTCGAGCTTGGTAACCTACAATGTATAAGGAGCCTAGGAGCTTATAAGCTGAACACTTCAACGATTTCAGGGCACACATGGAGGAAGCTGTTTTGTTCGGAAAGTACCTTTGCGACCGTATTGCTTGTTTCATCTCATAGTGTCTAAATACTTGGTCCAACAAATCACGACTTGCAAGTCTTTTTAGAGAAATTTTGATTACTTTTTAACTATTTGACTGTGAAATAATCTAAATTTTTGATCACAAACAATTAGCTCTGTAGGCTTAGCATGAGCGGTCTAACGTAAATGTATTCGATTTGATTTGAAATGGAAATGTGACTATCCTTAATATCGTACTACCTTTTTGTAACGACCGCAATCTGATTTATCTAAAATGCATCTAATTTCCCAACACTTTTTGATATAGATTGTCGTTGAGATGAGATTGCGCCTAGATTTTAAACACTTTTTAGATTAGCCTTTAGATGTTTTCTAATTTCAAAATCGGTTGAATTTACTTTTACCACCCGTAATTCCCCTTGAATTCTGTTCGTCAAAGTTTTATGACCGCAAAACCTAAATAAACGAAACATCATGTGACCAATGGTTTACTACTTATTAAACAATTTATTAACTGGTTGATTCAAGCAACTTACTCTACGATTGCTGTAGTTGATTCAGCTTGAACCGATGTATACAAACTTAGTTTGTAACTGAACCATATTGGTTCAGAACGAGTTATTTAATGGAGATTGTATACCGGAAAACGTTGCTAGAAACTTTTCTGAGCTAGAAGGACTATTTTATCGCATTTTCGGGTTTCATGAAGAGAGCTTTTTCTTTTTCAGAACTTAAAGGACATGAGGATCTTTCTTGAGTTGAAGAGACTTAGAATAGTTTAGAATATAATAGTCTTAGAGTCTTAGTTTGTTCAGTGGATAAGCAGGTCTTGCCGTGGCAAAAATAAATAATAAATTTTATCTTCATTAGTTTTAAGGTTTTTATGAACCTTAAAGTCAAAACATTTATTTCAATTAGATTATTGAAACTACTTTTCCACGTTATTTAGAAATTAAAAAAAAAATTGTATAAAATTGAATCTCGTTGCCCACTCCAAAAGGTAGTTTCGTATGGAAAAGAAGCTTAATAGATATACCAACCATCACTTCCGGAGATTAGCGTATTGAAACAAAACATTCGATGGAAGTTTCTTGTGGGAATAGCCCCTTTCGCACATAATACCTACCTGAATTTTGAAGGCATTTATATTAATAGGTAATACTTATTGTGCTAGTCGTATATAATAAAACCAAAAAAACGTGCTAAAGGACAGAGCCGTATTTGAATTAAACAATTCTTTTTGATAAGTTTTAGGAACGATCGCAATCTGTCAAAATTCTTCCACTTTACCCATATTTCTTGACATTGATTGTCACTGAGATCAGATTGCGACTAGATTTTCAACGATTTTGATTAGTAGAATTGGTCTTCTGGTAAGTGATTTTGTAGGGAGAAATCTAATTGACAAAATATAAAAAAAACTACTGCCTCGGTAGCCTAGTGGTCTTAAGCCCGACTGCTACGCTAGAGGTCTTGGGTTCGATTTTCAGGTCGAGCAAAAAGTGTTATTGGGTTTTTCTATGAAATTTTCAGTAGCAGCTCGGAGTTTGGATTTGTGCCCGGTTAATGGCAATAGGCTCGCCCCCTATTACATGGGACCTAAACATACCGGCGAACTATGGGTGTAAATTGTTACACCTCTGCCTAACCCTTCGGGGAATACAGGCGTGATGGTATGTGTGTGTGTAAAATATAAAAATATAATTGTTAAAATATATTTCACTCAAAATAAATTATTGCTAACGTAAAGTAGCCAGTAGTCTGTAATGGAGGAGCATATCACTTGTAAAGGCTTTCGCGTCGCCAATGATACGGAAAGAGGGGCATTACGAACTGTACGAATCAGAAAATGGTTCCGTTTATTTATATAAATATATTTTTTTGTGACTGTTGCTTTACATACTTGTAATAAAAATAGCTATCTGGGGATGCCCAGTCTGCCCAACAGTCTGTGGCAACTACCAGAAAACGGCGTTTTTCTTGTCGTCGCCACTGCTGATGATGGCTTTGTGGCAATGAACCTCGGCTTGTCTCGGAGAATAACTTCCCTGGAATTCTGTAACGAAATATAAATATGTCCATGTATTTACACATTGAGAATGAGAAGTCATTTAAAGATATTATTAAGCGTGGTAGCTGCAATAAAATGTGATGTTTTTATCCCAGCGCAGTTAGACGCCATATATTTAAGCACAACAACGAACTCAACGAAAGCTTACCGCGAAATAATGTTGGTATAGTATTCGGCATTAGTCGTGAGCACAAACTTCAAGTTAATTTTTGGGTCTTTTTGGCGGAATGAAGGAGGCGTGGTGCGCCGACGCTGCACGCGTTTGGTTGGACTGACAGCAATCGCGTGCCTCACGTCCTTCGATTTTTAATTGTAATAATAATGATATTTGTATTAGTAATGACATGTTAATTGATGTAATGATAATGGTATGACATTTGTAATAGAAATGACATGATAATATATAATCTTATGATACTGATCTATATTTTCCATTTAATACAAACATATATTTTTAATAGCTCGGAGTTAGGATTTGTGCCCGGTTAATGGCAATAGGCTCGCCCCCTATTACATGGGACCTGAACATACCGGCGAACTGTGAGTGTACATTGTTACACCTCTGCCTAACCCTTCGGGGAATACAGGCGTGATGGTATGTGTGTATATTTTTAATTTAAGAATTTTATAATAGTAACTTATAAATTAATCTAAATAAGTAATATAAATAATTTTAAATGTTTGCATGCCGATTGGTAAAATGTGGCTGAGCTAAATGTAATCTCCAGAACTATTATGTATTACCCATATTTGCAAAATAAAAATTCTATTCTATTCTATTTATTCCGCCAAAGATACCCAAAAATTAACTTAAAGTGTGTGCTCACGACTCGTGCCGGTTACTAACCGTAAGGAAAATGTACCAGCAAAAATTGAGAACCATCTGATGCAGTATGTGCGATGTACTACATCATACTTCTATCAAACATTCACTACCTAAATAATTCAGTAAAGTTACAGCATCTAAGCAAAATGTAATAAAAGGCTGCACATTTCTTATTATAAAAATAGGTTTGTAGGAACAAAATCTATGTGTTCCGTGAGAATGCTCCGTGCAATTTAGTGGTTACCTAGTCCTACCCAGACTTTCTGTACAAATTCATTAATCAGCTTTCTTTATAAGTGTTTGTATGAATAATTTTGTATGAAATTCATTAATATTACCCTTCTCACGTTCCGAATGTGTACGTCAAATGTTAATTAAGGTGCGTGTGTAATATTCAGGCAGATTGTTTGGACTGTTACGGTGCTATTTACCTATGAAGGCACTATTTGAGGAAAGCTTCTAAATATTTGATTATATATTGGGGCTTGATTTATTTATGGTTGTCTGTTTGCGGCGCTAAGAATACTAGTAGTTAGATGCTAGACTTTGTAGTAAAGTGAATTAGTTACGTAGGAACGGGTATCGTCATAAGTATACAAGGTCAAAATTAATTAGCTGGCGAAACTTTATCAGGAGCATTGACCTTGCCGAAAGATGTCAACTATTGGCCCAAGGCCTTCCCTAAAGATAGCAACAGCGAGAGGTCCTGCGCTGCCCGCATCCAGCGGTTTTCTTTGACCTTCACAAGGTCGTCGGTCCGCGTCGTGTGCGGCCCTCCCACCCTGCCATGTCACATTTACCTATAATGTAACAATTTTGAGCATTCCGTTACACTACCTTTCCCAATCTGGCTGTCTGGGAGTCTCCCAGTTTTAATATCCCATTTATGTCTATTGGCCTAGTTCTGTTCTGTATTTTCTTCCACTGTTGATTCTGGTTTTCACGAGTTACATTGGTTGAAAAACAGTGGCGAGCTTGTCCCAACCGAAAAAACACTACCTCAGAGACTGACAATCAATCGCCTTATTCTTCTCACTCACTGAAGTAATTCTAAAATCTGAACTGTTAAATTACTGGCGAACGCTCCCGATGATGGAGCGCCTTAGAGAGTATAATATTTCTAACTACTTTTATAGACGTCGCAAAATCGCAAAGTCAAGATTTATAGTAACAGCAGAACTTTAGATTTAACTGCCTCGTTAGCCTTGTGGTCCTAAGCGTGACTACTAAGCTAGAGGTCTTGGGTTCGATTACCAGGTCGAGCAAAGTGCTATTGGGTGTTTCAATGAAATTCTCAGTAGCAGCTCGCAGTTATTATTTGTGCCCGGTTAATGGGAATAGGCTTACTTGGGACCTAAACATACCGACGAACTGTGGGTGTACATTGGTACACCTCTGCCTAACCCTATGAGGAATACAGGCGTAATGGTATGTGTGTGTATCATGATGACAAGGGTGAAAAAAAACCACACGCATAAACTCATGTTTTACAATATTGAGTCACAGATTTGAAGGATAATTAGGATCACTGCTTACAATAACAACACGGCTCCGACACGTCAAATAATTTGCTGTTCAGGTTTGGGTTTTAAATCGTGTGCGTTAAAGTACATTTTATAAAGACAGTTGAAAAAGGTGACAGCTCGCGGGTGGTGCGCTGGCAGTTGCAAGTTAACAGCTGACGTTTTCTAATCGATTGCTGTCGGACCGCTGACGTGTTGGAGTGGTGCTGCCATAGCAGGTGCCGCGATGACGGTTTTGAAAAGGTACGTACGTAATACATCTGTTTTTCAGCATTACGCAATGTTCCCGTTCAACAATAACACCCATTGAGTAGTTAATTACAAGAAGCACGTTTTCCAAACAAAAGCAGGGTGTGAAGTAAAAATGGTTGGTTCTGCGGCTTAATTTACAAACTTTTCATTTGAATATTTTCCTGTTTCATAACTTTTGTAAGTAGTTCTAAGGGTTTCCGTGTCCCCCTTGTGTTTCGTAACGGTACCCTAAACATAACGTCTCCTTCGATACTAATACAATTTTCTGCTCGACTGCTTACAGTTAACGAGAGTTCTTAATTTGACGTGCTCGATATTTTTTTATTGTTAGCTATTAACCGGTAGTTCAACAAGTTCTGCCAAGAATTGCCTCGTTAGCGTAGTGGCCCTAAGCTCGACTGCTACGCTAGAGATCTTGTGTTCGATTCCCAGGTGGAGCAAAAAGTGTTATTTTGTTTTTCTATGGAATTCTCAGTAGAGTTAGGATTTGTGCCCGGTTAATGGCATTAGGCTTGCTAATTAATACATAAGCCTAACCCTTCAAGGCATACAGGCGTGATGGTATGATGATGACAGTTCAACAAGTTCTTGATGTTGTTGAGAACTTTTTATCCGACTACGACAAACCCAACCCTCCTTGGGTTATGATTTTAAGTCTATGTATGTAAGTTCATCTGTGTGCACAAATCTCCTATGCTATCCATCGTTTATCAACGAATGAGGTATCGTTGGAAGACATGACGTCACAGACAAGTCATTTGTACGGTCTATTGGCTTATGACATAATATTAATTAATTATTTTCAAATTCATAGTTTGTTCTAACATTATACTCGTAAATAGGCAACATGCTTTGTTTGTAAAACATAATCTCTGGAAGTATTGGTTCGATTGTTCTGATTACAAAAAATATTTGACTGACAACAAGCTACAGTATTGCTAAGTGTCAAAGAACAAATTTTAAAATATACTCGACTCGCACACAACGTTTTTGTTATGTATTTCGCACATGAATGCTTTTAGCGGCTGTTTTACGCTAATGGTTTACAATTGATTTTAATAATATTTATCTACAGTCTGTACATGAAAAATATTGTAATTTACAAATTCAAAATTCCGGGTAGTTAATCCATTCATGAATATTTATGACACAATTTTTTTATATTTTATTAGCGAACTGCCCGCGACTTCGTCCGCGTGGCTTATTTCACCCACTTTAAGTTACGTTTTTGGTTGCTGCTCCGCTCCCGTGTGTCAAAGCATGATGTTATATAGCCTATGTTACTCAGGAATAATATAGCTATCTATTGGTAAAAAATCTGCCTCGTTGGCCTAGTGTTCCTAAGCGCGACGGCTACGCTAGAGGTCTTGGGTTCGATTCCCAGGTCGAGCAAAAAGTGTTATTGGGTTTTTCTATGAATTTCTCAGTACCAGCCCGGAGTTAGGATTTGTGCCCGGTTAATGGTAATAGGCTCGCCCCCTATTACATGGGATCTAAAAACATGCCGCCAAACTGTGGGTGTATATTGGTACACCTCTGCCTAAACCTCTGGAGAATACAGGGGTGATGGTATGTTATAATGGTTAAAAATGGTTGAAATTGGTACAGTACTTTCAGAGCATATTCGATACAAACAAACAAACAAGAAAATCGTTCCTCTTTATAATATTAGTGTAGTTTAATGACGAAAGCGCACATTGTGTGTTAAGTTCCTTTTTTTCGCTATATGTGAAGCGCAAATATGTGAAACACTTTAGCTTTGGCTCGTTTTGAGCTGTGTTTGCTCGTCGTGTTGACTTTTAGTGCAAATACGTGCAGTTTATTTGATCAACGGATATCTACTTTTTTTTAATACAACATATTTTATGTACTTGTTTTACTTTGCTTCAGGTAGAGTACTATTGAACATTTACACGATAACAAATGTTTTTTATTTCGATAGGTACGTGCTGGCAATTTAAAAATGTTTGTAAATTTTTTAACTGGCAGAAATCGTCATGAAAGGAAAATGCGTTATGGAGATATATTACTCCTGACGACGTTCCCTGTCTTTCTCTTTGTATTTTTGTTTTTATTTAAAAAAATATTTTCTTACTTAGACAGTTAACTGATGGGTAAAGATATCTTTTCAGTTTTGGTACTAGTACGTTTTTTAGGGTTTCGTACCCAAAGGGTAAAACGGGACCCTATTACTAAGACTACGCTATCCGTCCGCCCGTCTGTTTGCCCGTCTGTCACCAGGCTGTATCTCATGAACCGTGATAGTTAGACAGTTGAAATTTACACAGATGGTGAATTTCTGTTGCCGTTATAACAACAAATACTAAAAAACAGAATGAAATAAATATTTAAGTGGGCTCCCATACCACTAACGTGATTTTTATGCCGTTTCTACCCTTCGTGTACAAGTCCGACTTGCACTTGGCCGGTTTTTAAATTAATGGTATATTTGAGAGTGTGATGGTAAAGAATGGACTACACGTGGCATGCAGTGACTTGAGTGATTGGCTGCTGTGCTGCGGGTTGCAGATTTGCTTAACGAACGGAACAAAGGTCTATATGGCCTACAGGTAGTTGCTATGGGTCTGGTTCTGGCCTGGTGGTCTCTCACAATACAGGAGAAATTACTAGTGTTGAGCTACGTTTTTTATAAAAAGAAAAAAGTTGCGAGTTATACTCCATACCAAATATCTTTTTCACAACATACCAATTCGCCTGTTTTACCCGAAGGGTTAGGCAGAGGTGTACTAATGTACACCCACAGTCCGCCGGTATGTTTTAAGTCCCATGTAATAGGGGGAAAGCCTATTGTCATTTACCGTGCATAAATCTTAACTTCGAGCTGGTCTAATTCCATAGAAAAAGCCAATAACACGTTGCTCTACCTGGGAATCAAACTCAAGACGCGCTTAGGACTACCAGGTTATTCAACTGTACATTTTTACAACAAACATAAACATCATTCACCTAGTTAACCGTCACTAAACCCACATGACATCAATAAACATGCAATTTCTGTGACAGAGAGTGATATCCGACATTGCGTGCAACGCTTCACCTTCCTGATTGGTTATCTGAATCAATAATGTGCGTTGGCGACCTTATTTACGTAAACAGAAAGTTTAAGTCCATTAAATTCTTTTGTGGTATTGTTTGCTTTGTTATCGGTTTCGGATAAGCCTTTGTACCTTTTGAGGTAGATTAATTGTACCCATAAGTTGCACAGATTATGGGTGTTTTTTCATTTACAGTGTTAATTCTCGTGTACAAGGTAAACTTCTACTCGGACTCTGGAATTAAAATGACGTGTGTCAACATTATCATTATATCTGTTGTAGGACGTCCACTGCTGGACATAGGCCTCCCCCATAGATTTCCAAAGGGACCGGTTGAAAGCGGCCTGCATCCCACGTTTTCCTGCGGTCTTAATCAGGCCGTCTGTCCACCTTGTTTAATTACGTGTCGTCACTAAAGGCAAGTGATCCGATTGGCTGTTGATAATTTAGCCAACCAATCACAGCAGTTAATGCGCACATGATAATTTGTTAGCAAATTTTTGTTCTTCTTTTCGTATCGATGGTACATCTAATAATAATTTGTAGCACTTGGGCCCAGTAGGTGGCCACGGTAATAGGTACCAGAGGAGCAGTTCAGATCGTAACGGATGCATGTAAACGGACTATTGGAATACTACAGCATATCGGACATAGTGTGTTCCCAAGCTCCGCACTTGCACTGGGTGTCAGACGATGATTTTTCTGTAGATTTTTGTTATTTATCAGCTAATCACTTGGTTCAAACAAATTTCAATGGAATGTAGACAAAAAACATATACCTATGCGTAGGCTTTTGCCCACCGGTGGGATGATGCAGCTAGACAGTAAAAGATTTTGTGAATTCTATTAACTACACTGCTTGTTAGATTGTTTTGCGGTAGAATATTCCCAAGCAAGTAAGTTGCTTATTACTAGGGCGAACCAAAAAGAGGGTTTACCATTTAATTTTACTGTACTGTTTTTCTCGTCAGCCAGTGTAGACACTAGGAAGCGTTGAAGTCAACTTTGGCGGTTGCCTTTGTTATCGTAGCACCCACTTAAGTCCACTTTGAATAAATGAATTCTGAGGAGACTTGATCAGTATTTTACTGTCGTTCAGGGACCCAATTAATAGGTAGATCTTTTGGCAGAATTTCGGGAATATCGCAAAATTCAAAGCAACATTTTGTAGGTTTTATGAAGGGCAGTCAGGTTGTAGATATCATCAACGTTTACCTATATACTGAAAAAAGTGCAGAACTTGGAACTCTCCGGGATATTTTAATATGTAAGATATAAGATATTGTAATATCTTATGCTTTATTATCAATATATTATCTGTTAGCAATGTCAATAGAATTAACTTACAGCTATGTTTCACCTATAAGTAGAAGTTTTTAAATAACAAAAGATTGTATTTATTTAAACAGTGATAAGAAATTATTTATAATTGAAAAATCGTCTGGCAATCCTACCGACTGACTGTCAAGTCTCTTCTTTTCTATATTAGAATAGTGTTTATTTCATGATTCCTATTTTATACATACTGTGATCACCCTTACGGTTAAACCACGGTACCGGGACGTATTGTAGGTACTACAATATAGGGCTCCAACTATATAAATTAAAGCCAGGAACGTTTCATAACTTTATTATATTTTTTCATTGATATGTCACTGACTCAAAGGTGGCCAAAAAACTGTCTATTTTAATTAATTCATTCGAATTTTAAAAAGGAATTCGACTGAGTGTTTGGCTGTAAACTGATTCAGCCAGGTTGATACAGTGAATAACCTTCACAATACCTACATACATAAACTCACGCCTTTTTTCATAGGACCACAGAACGCCACTTGCTACGATCCTTATATACTCCTTTCGCGTCGTCCACGCTACATTATCCTACCTTATATTATCTTAGTAATAAACAATTAAAATAAGGTTGAACTTGCTTAAGCCAGAACCTCTACAATAATTTATTTACTGTTCTCGTTGTTTACTTTTTTTAATCCACAATCATTTTTTTTACAGTAATGAGTTTTTATAGCCTCTCCAAACTTCCATAGACAAAGCCGTAGTGCACCAAATACCTGTCTCCAACAACGGGTAGCTATCAATATGTGGTGTGCGTATCCCAAAGTTCGGTCTACCGAATCCCTGAAGGAGGACATTTTTGTCGTCGTACGTGCGTTAAGACTTGAAGAATGGTCCCGACAACGCAGCATCCTTGATTTTGTTCTGCATTTACACCGGAATTTTGATCAAATCGCTTTAGGGTTGTATGAGAAGGAATTTATTGTTCTCAAATATTTTCTTATTTTGTTCTTTTTTATTATGCGCAGTTCATTAAGGGGGTTATGTTTTTTAGACGCTTCGGTGACCATCGTGTTTGCGATGTTTGCTTTTCCAATCATACATTAATGCATCTATTATTAAATTAAGTAACTTATAATCTTTTTTGTGTGCATTTGTTACATTTTTAGTTTTCTTTTTAATCCATGTTTTTCATTTAAAATGGAAATTATACCTATAACACATTTTAGTACTTTTTAGAACATCATTCTTCTAATTAATTTTTTTATGCATTCTCATCTATACTAACAGAATAAAGCTAAAGAGATTTTCTGTTTGTTTGTTTAAACGCGCTAATCGCTGGAACTAGCAATAGTTTGGAAAAATATTTCTTGTATATTATAGCGAGATTCATGAAGAATAGTATAGGCTATAAAACATCACGCTACGACCCACGGGAGTATAGCAGGAACCAAAGACGTAACCCGCAGGCTATCATCATATAAGCCTTTGGACGTCCACTGATAGGCATGGCCGGTTGGAAGACCGCGGAGTATAGCTAATAAAAAATAAACCGCTTATGAAAATAAAACATCACGTGCGTTTCCCAGCTTCTTAACGCGCACACAACCAAACTTTGAACATGTTACACATACCATCACGCCTGTATTCCCCGAAGGGATTGGCAGAGGTGTAACAATGTATACCCACAGTTCGCCGGTATGTTTTAGGTCCCATGTAATAGGGAGCGAGCCGATTGCTATTAACCGGACACAAATCCTAACTCCGAGCTGCTACTGAGAATTTCATAGAAAAATCCAATAACACTTTTTGCTCGACCTGGAAATCGAACCCAATACCTCTAGCGTTGCAGTTGCGTTTAGGACCACTAGGCTACCGAAGCAGTCAATTTGCAGTTAGTTGGCAGTTAGTTTGAAAATGTTATTATTATGTATAAAAACTTAAGTATACAATAATAAAAAAATAGAGCATCTAAAACACGTCTACTGTGCAGCATAACTTGAAACATTTTCTTTGAACTTTATAAGTAATAACTCTGCTAAGAAGCGCACCCAACGGCTGAGAAAATAAGCAAGCAATCTATGCAAGTACTATAAATTCAACCGGGTTGAGCAGTACAGATAACTTTTGAATTGGTTCAAGTAAACGTTAACTGCTTATGACTTCAACGAGTTTGCGATTGGTAACTGGAGACGGTGAGGTTTTTTTTTATTGGGGAAGAAGAGGCGTAGCAAAAAGAAACATGGAGTAGCTTTCATTGATTAATTGATAATGAACGTAAATGTGGAAGGAATAGAATTGAAAATTGTGTAACAAGCTAACAAACAAATAAACAAATTTAATTTTTCATTGCCTTCAATTTTTCATTTTTAACTGCCTCGGTGGCCTAGTGGTCCTAAGCGCGACTGCTACGCTAGAGGTCTCGGGTTCGATTCCCAGGTCGAGCAAAAAGTGTTATTGGGTTTTTCTATGAAATTCTCAGTAGCAGCTCGGAGTTAGGATTTGTGCCCGGTTAATGGCAATAGGCTCGCCCCTTATTACATGGGACCTAAACATACTGGCGAACTGTGGGTGTACATTGTTACACCTCTGCCTAACCCTTCGGGGATAATAGGCGTTAAAGCACACATTTTTTATATAAACTTAATTCAAATACGAACTAAAGCTCGCATGTCCCACCAAAATAAACATAGTACATTACGACACGGTGTAAAAGCTGATATTTAAGGAGCGTCTCACACTTGACACGCATTGATACGCACGAACCGCTGAATCTAAAAGGTGACAATATACGACAGTGATACTGAACCTTTTCACTCGAACCCTATTTAATTAAAAAAATGTTTTTTCCGTATCACGCGACTTTATTTTTGGTAAAGGAAAAAAAAGGCGTACTTATACAAACCAAAGGTACCTCTTAACAAGTTATAAAATTCAGTACATGGAGTTTCTTGCCCGTTCTTCTCCATAGAGACCTACGCTTTGGAACGAGCAACTAGCTTCAACTTTTAAATATAGATTCTTGACAATTCAAAAGTGCCTGTAAATGGTCTAATTGAAATAAATACATTGATTTTCAGTCATATAGTCTGCCGTCATAAGAAAAAAGGACGTAATTCCACAACATAAAGTAACCGATTTCCGACCTTAACAAGTATTAACTTACAGTCGGAAATCGATTTCTTCGTTCGTCGTGTAATTATGTCCGTTTTTCTTATTGCCATCATAAGAAAAAAGGACATTATATTAGTCGCCACGAGTCGTGAGCACAAATGTCTGTGTTGTTAAGTACACACAGATGAAGTTACAACTATGCTTTAAGCCGGGGCTGCGGGTTGTTCGCAAGAGATACCGCGCTCCCGGAACGCAAAGGGCACAAGAAGGAACATGGGTGGGTTTTAGTCAGTAAAAGTCTGACACTAAGGGCGGGAGAAGTTATTTGATGATTTCCCACCCACCAAAAAAAAAAAAAAAACTATGCTTTAAAATCATACCTATCATACATATCACACCCTAGGTTTGACATCCCTGACAGTAGTGTACGTGAATTCTTTAGCAATTCAGTTATTGTTTGCTCAAATTTTCTATGTTTTCTTTCGAGGATCGAAAGATGCCTTTTATCAATTTTTGTTTCCATTTCTGGAAGATGTTGTTGTTAGCCGGCTCAATGACTTTGCCAAGTGATCGTCGAAAGAATGTTCATTCAATTTGAGTTTTAAAGAACTCAATTTAACTTTGAAGTAATGATAATAGAACAAAGTTCACGTTGACTCTTACTTGAATGTATCACTTTGATGTCATAAAAAGAAAATTCTTCAGATTTTTATATTCATTTAAAAGAATGTATAAAAATAAACTTGAATACTTTTTTCAAAAGATTTTGCAGATTTTAAAAACCTTTTGCTTTTTTTTTTACTATATACAAAGCAGTACTTTCTACAGAACTTCAGTAGTAAGCGTTGACCTTGAGGTGTTTAGTTAGTACTTACGCAGTCTTAAGTAGAAAAAAAGAGGTCAGTTTGACTTGGAGGGCCTAGCATGAACGCGCGGAGTAAACATAACGTAAATTGAATAATTTTTTAAATTGGAAATACCCGTTCCACATCCTACTAATCTTACTTCCTACTGGTATTGTAAATAAGAAAATTTGTGAGGAGGATGAATGTTTGTTACTCTTTTAGGGCCTGCCTCACGTCCGAGTTTTTGTAGTCTTGATTATCGGATCGTTTAAAAGTTGCCTACTTTCGTAGGATATTTCCGTTGGTGTATTTGACCGGTCCGACAAAAAATCGGTCACCGATTGTCTGACGTGGGCGGGCATCCTTAGTACGTTCTTTTTTATAATTTAATAAAAAAATTTTTTTTTCATTTTATTATATAGTTAAATGCCTCTCCAAAACACTAAGTTTCAATAGAAATGAATGCCATTTTAGTAATTTTCTTATTACTGACGTTAGGTCGAGTGCACTTGTTATAAAATAGACAGCATACATACATAAACTCACGCCTTTTTCCCACGAGGTTAGGCAGAAACCACATAAGACCACATGCCACGATCTTTACATACTCCTCTCACCTCGTCCACGTTCATACATCTGGTCATAAAAGCACCTGGTTACGAGTACTGCGCACCCGACATTAAAGAAAATAGACAAATAGACAGTACTTTTAAGTATTCCATCCATATCTCCTTCTATCAAAATAATTGAGCTAGAAATACCTATATTTCAAACAGACAGTCGGCAATTCCATAAATATTTCGTATCAATTTAGGTACGGAACCCCAAACGAACCCTTCATATTAAATTCGTCACGCACTGGACATATTTGTCATACCGAAAATTTGGGGGCAACTGAACCCTTCTGACCGGTTCCTGTCGTTCCCTTACCACTTTGCTACATAAATAATTAATTATGTACGTGTGTATTGCTCTTAACTTCAGCTGGATCAATATTTATGCATAGTGACGCTCACAGCTCATAATTATTAGTCGGTATTTTATTATGTTTATAGCTGCGTTGTTGTTAGACCAGTATATACAGAACAACCAACAGAAGAATAAAGATCCCTACCGCAGCTAACAAGAGCGCTGACAACTTTAAAACCGCCGAACCGATTTTTTTAGATTTTTTAGCTAAGAACACTCCCGACTAATTCAACTTTCAAACAAATAAAAATCAAAATCGGTTCATGCGTTTGGGAGCTACGATGCCACAGACAGTCACACAGACACGTCGAACTTATAACACCGAGAAGAGGTATCAGTGACTTAAAAACTAGTAAACTTTACCTCCACAAGATAATATACCTAATGTACCTATAAGTATAAGTATGGAAGTATAGATTGAGAGTTTTCTCTTTTTTGAAGACGGTTAAAGAATTAAGGTTAAGGTTCCTCTAGCCATGATGTTAAAAGGTTTCCTCCTTCGACCCATGTCTTGCCATTACTCTAAAGTAAAGTGAAGGAGTACCTACACACCTACTAAATACCTTTTGATGACTATTATTTGAATATTATGATTTATGTATGACTTTTGTTGGAGATCGTAAATAAATAAATAATTGTAATACAATAAATATTAATATTAAAAGCTGAAGAGATTGTCTGTTTTTTTTTTGAGCGCTTAGGAATCAATTAAAATAATTGAATGCGAAAAGGCTCGTCCCCTATTACACAGGACCTAAACATACCGGCGTATTGTGGGAATATTGGTACACTTCTGTCTAACTAAATACAAGCGTGATGGTATGATGATAAACTTAGGAACTACTAGTCGCCATTTGCAAGAATCTTGTTGCGTTATATAGCCCGTTTATCGAGTAAGGTTACACGCTTTATTTTTATAAAATTACGCTACGGCATACAGGAGCAGAGCACTTACCAAATACGTAAAAACAAAACAACGACGCGGACGAAGTCGCGGGCAGAAGCTAGTGAGTTATATTTTTGGTAAAACTTTACACAGAGAGGTAGGGTACGTATTTTCTCTCACGTGGTTTAATAGCCCCACAGTCGCTTGATACAAGTCCACTGGGTGCCGTAAATTTTAAGTCATGGTACCGAAGTCTTGTGAATTATTTATAAGATAAATATGTTACACTACATTACGTTGAGCACAATATTATAATTAAAATAAGAATATTATAATCTGTTCTGTATTCTGTTTCTTTTTTTGTTTGTAAGATGTAATCTCTGGATCTACTTAACATAAGATACCATCACGCCTGTATTCCCCGAAGGGTTAGTGTACCAATTACTACACCAACAGTTCTCTGATATCTTTAGGTCCCATGTAATAGGGAGGCGAGCCTATTGCCATTAACTTGTCACAAAGCCTGACTCTGAGCTACTACTGAGAATTTCATAGAAATACCCAACAACACTTTTTGTGAAATCGAACCCAAGACCTCTAGCGAAGCAGTCACGCTTAGGACCACTAGGCTAACCAGGCAGAGGTAACGAAATATTTAATTTAGTCAATAATTCACGTTCTGACTAACTGCCTCGTTAGCCCAGTGGTCCTAAGCGCGATTGCTACGTTAGATGTCTTGGGTTCGATTCTCAGGTCAAGCAAAAAGTGTTGTTGGGTTTTTACATGGAATTTTCAGTAGCAGCGCGGGACTAAGGAAATGTGCCCGGTTAATGGCAATAGGCTCGCCTCGTATTACATGGGACCTAAAACACACCGGCTGGTGGTGGGTGTACATTGGTACATCTCTGCCTAAACCTTCGAGGAATATGGGCGTGATGGTATGTATGTCAATATTTTACGTGTTTTTGTAGTCATGTTCATATATAATGTAGATGACATTAAATTTCTACATAAATTAAATTATTAAAGTATTGAGTGTTTTTGTTTGTTTGAACACGTGAATCTTCGGAAATACTAGTCTAATCCTGAGTAGGTACAATAGCCTATAATTTTGCTATAAAAAAACTATGGTTCGTAATAATATCCACGCGTATGACGTCACGGTCCAAAGCTATGATTAATAAAACACGAACAACGCATCAGTGTTTCAAAACTGCCTATCCGGCTATTTTGCTTAATTATTTCTACCGGGAGATTTATGTGCCGTTAAGTGTCAACGTCAATATGGTAGGCGACGGAGTGGAAAATAACTTGAAATTTATTCCTGGTCGAACTAGTGCCCCTATTCTGTTGAGCGAGTGCCCGTCAAAGGCGTTGATGTAGTAAAAATGTATGGATCTGAATGTCGACGCGATGTGAACGGCAGTTTATCTTTATGAATGATCGCTTGTTGTGTGTCGAATTTGTTTCGAGTTTTATATAGTGACTTTACAAATACGTACTTTTATGCTGACATAATTGTCTTTCAGAGTCTTTGAAGGGAAATTTTCTTTAGCCGCGTTGGGCGATTTTTGTAGGGGGCCAATCATATGGGTTTGCTTCACCGACATGCTTATTTGACCGCGTCACCGGCATGTTATTGTGACATGACATGGTAATATCACGCTACTACGCGTTCATCGCAAGTTTGTGCGAATTTTAGTCGTATATATCCGCGATCGCCATATCGAATAGGTGTCCTAATTGCGATTTGCGATGATCGCATCGCTAATTAGCGCGATGATTACGTAGTCACGTTCTTTTACTATAACGCTAAAGAAGAAGCCTTTTCCCTGCGGCTGAACAATAATAGGCTGGTTTCATTATTGCCGGCATTTTTATTAATCTGGTAACTGCCTCGTTAGCCTAGTGGTCCCAAGCGCGACTGCTACGCTAGAGGTTTTGATTTCGATTCCCAGGTAGAGCAAAGTGTTATTGGGTTTTTGTATGAAATTTTCAGTAGCAACTCGGAGTTGGGATTTGTGCCCGGTTAATGGAAATAGACTCGCCCCCTATTACATATTACATGGGACCTAAATATACCGGCGAACTGTGTGTGTACATTTGTACACCTCAGCCTAACCCTTCGGGGTATACAGGCGTGATGGTATGTTATTACAATAAAAATAACACTATGAAAAACCTGTATTTGAAAGTCACTTACAGCTTAGCTTCATTCGCGAGACGACTCCCGGCCACCGTAGATACGGGCCTGTGGACGGTGAGCAATGGGTAGCTCACCCTCCTTACGTTTCATAACGACAGGCCGTATCGTCAGCGCGTTCGTGTTCCATGCTTGCCTCAAAGAGATGTCAGCATATGGAAGGGGTTACTGAGGGCCGATGCCTGCCGGGGCTGCGGGTTGTTCGTAAGAGATACCGCGCCCCCGAAACGCAAAGGGCACAAGACAGAACATGGGTGGGTTTTAGTCAGTAAAAGTCTGACACTCCCTCCCGCACCGCCCAGGGCGGGAGAAGTTATTTGATGATTTCCCACCTCCCAAAAAAAAAAAAAAAGCTTGGCTTCATAAACGAAACGAACGATTATGTTCTAGAATAGTGCCACAGGTAGTCCGTAGCCAACAACCCATATTGTGAAGTGTCGGGACTAACTTTTGCATTGGTGTCAACTTTTTTTAAACTTCACTTCAGCGTCCACGGTTCCGCACTTTTGTGCTTATAATTTTTACATGCATAATGTCTGCATGGAGTGGAAATAAAATAGTGGCAAGTCTGGTCATTTTTTCTTCTTTGTACATTGTTAAAAGTTTTGAATACTTTGTAAAGTGAAGGTTCTGTATTCAATTTTGTTTGATGGAAGTTTTGGTCCAAAAAGAACTAGGGAACCGGTTTCCGTTTAATTGAAAAGTAATGCCTTCCTTTTTTTTGCTGAGTCTTTCATTTTTAAATTCCATTCAAGAGAAATTGAGGGTCTAAGATGAAACGTAACGTAAATTCAGACGTAATTTTTTATTTTCTTTTTTTAAATACGTTGCCCCGCACTTGGAATTTTTCCTGTATTGTGGGTGCGTTTACAAACATACAAACTCACATACACAAACAACCAGACCCGGAACAACTATCTGTAGGTCATACATACATTTGTTCCGTGAATCGAACCCGCGGCACACTGCACAGCAGTCGATCGCTCGACCACTGCGCCAACCGTGTCGTGTATTTGTTCGATGGCGTTATTTATATTAATGGGTGATATTAATTGTAATACTTGTGGTACCTATACAACTTATACAAAATGGTCTAAGATTTATGTTGTATTTTCAATTAAAAAAATTACATGAATTGCATACTTTTACTTTGGTACAGTCGCGCTAAGCTTACAACTACAAATTTGTCACATAAAATGAATTGGAATGTTCAATAGGTAAATAATAACATAAGCTATAGTAGCCGCCACGAGTCATGAGCACAAACGTAAACTTAATTATTTAGGTTTTTAGGTTACATTCTGGATTTTTTCGGGCACCGACGCTGATCGCGATCAGTCTGACTGACGGACCAATCGCGTGCAGCATCGGCGGTTACTATAGTAGATAACTAAATAATTAATCTGTGAGATATAAACTAGTCTAGATCCAAGATAATAAAATTATGAAATCCAGTAGAGTAAAACATAAAACACATACCATCACGCCTGTATTCCCCAAAGCGTTAGGCAGAGGTGTACCAATGTACACCCACAATTCGACGGTATGTTTAGGTCCCATGTAATAGGGGGCGAGCCTATTGCCATTAACCGGGCACAAATCCTAACTCCGAGCTGCTACTGATAATTTCTTAGAAAAACCCAATAACACTTTGCTTTGGAAATCGAACCCAACACCTCTAGCGTGGCAGTAGAGTACTTAATTTTTATTTTCTCATTTTCAAAATAAGAACTGCACTCAGTAGGTATTCTCATTTTTATTACGACACACGCGATGCAAAACATTTAAAATTTCACACTCCAACTTGATACATCCCCAAGTGGCCATAAACCAGAGATTCATATTCCAAGCCAGAGCCAACGCAAAAAGAATAAAATTGTAAAAGGAAAGTCCATAATTTTAAAAATTTTAACGTCATAAAAAACGTCATTGGAACTAAAATCCTTCTCCATAGTAGACTGGATCAAACTTTGTGTAATTTGAAACTATAGTTTAAGCCGAGCTTAAACGGTTGATTAACGAGGTGATTTAGTAGAAAGTTGGCAAGTTTTACCAACTAACTATCACTACTCAAATCGGTAAGGACTTTTAAAACGGGTTTTCAATTTTCTTCCTTTAAGTTTTCAGTCAAGAGTTTTTAATTAGAACGCGTAATTAAACGCTTTATTAATTTTAAATTAGGACTTTGTCTTGATTTTTGAATAAAGATGGAGTTAAAATGTTTGGTCGTCAGCTGTTTTTAATCCTGTACAAGTAACTCCCGGTTTCTCGATCGACAACCAACGAAAACTTCATCTGACGAATGGACAAATGCTTGGAAGCTGTTGTGATTGGTTGCCTGGATTGTCAACCACCAATCACAGCAAATTATGCGTGCTTGACAATTTGTCATATTAATTTTATGCTCGAGAAAACGGAGGTAAGAATAACGAAGATTATAAGGTGCAGTTTTGCATCCTTGTTTGAGGTTTATGCAAGCTTAGAGAAACAATATTTTAAAAAATCACTTTATATTTAGAGCGGAGCTTGGACAGCTACTATTTTTTGTCACACATTTCCATTTATTGGACATCACTAATTATTACAGTGCCGCTCTGACAAGGTAACGACCCGGGCACCTGAAACTTGGCCGGCGGAAAAATCTAACCGTTAGCTGTCATTGCGCCCGCCGCCCGCAAGCTCTCATCTTTTTTTTTTATATATTATTTTAACGCGTAAACAATTATTTACTGTTATACAGAGCGATGGGCTTACTATTCTACCACCAATTGAATTGTTAGAACCTTTTAAAATCTGTTAAAAGTCGTAATTAAGTTAACTGCCCCGCTGGCCTCGTAATCGCAAGCGCGACTGATGATCGTAAAGTCCTGGGTTTCATTCCCAGGTTGGGCAAATAGTGTTATTGGCTTTTCCATTAGGACCTTCTCAGTAGTATGTAGCTTGGAGTTAGAAAGTTGATGATGTGGCTCCTCCGTTGGTCCCAGCTGTCATTCATAGATCTATGACAGTCCTAACGGATAGTCAAAAGTCAGGAAGACTAGCGACCAGTCTAACCAAGAGGTATCTTGTTGCCCAGTAACTGGATTGTGAAGATCAGATAGGCAGTCACTCCATAACAAAACATTCGTATTTAGCCAACCCCAGCATAGTTAGCAAAAGGCATGTAAGTGTCGTTATTAAGTATTTTTTGCAATGATACCGAAAACTTGGTCATCATCATCATCATACCATCACGCTTGTATTCCTCAAAGTATTAGGCAAAGGTATACCACAGTACACCCACAGTTCGCTGCTATATTTTTAGATCCTATGTAATAAGGAGCGAGCCTGTTGCCATTTCCGGGGAAAAATACTTACTCAGAGCTGCTACTAAGAATTTCATAGAAAAACCCGACAACACTTTGCTCGACGTGGGAATCGAACCCAAAACCTCTAGCGTAGCAGTCGCGCATAGGACTACTAGGCTACCAAGGTTAAACTTGGTATATATTATTTTGTAAGTAAAAAATCACTCACGAAAAATACTTAAATACCTGACAAATGAGCGCCAAACTTTTCACCGGCACATACTTACCGGAAAATTAATTCTGAAACATTGTATACTTGTACATAAAGTGACAGTAAACCCGTTAGCTATTATACAGTGATTAATTATACGTCCTTATTGTTAACACGCCGACTTGCCACAACAAAGAGGTATCGTTCATACCGATTTGTTACCTGTCAGTGCGATCGTTATTTTTTTGTATACTTTAACATACTAAAGGTAAGGTGATTGGATACAATGTTCTGTTTTTGGAGTTCCTTGGCTGTAAAAGATTAATGTGTGGTATTTTGTGGTTGCTAAATATCAAACCAACACTCTTTTAATCGATTTTTTATTTGGGTATTAGCTGTGTTGTGTGTTTTTTGGGTGTTTTCCCAGGTCGAGCAAAAAGTGTTATTGGGTTTTTCTATGAAATTCTCAGTAGCAGCTCGAAGTTTGGATTTACTCACTTTACTTACTTTCACTTTACTAACATACCGGCGAACTGTGGATGTATATTGGTACACCTCTGCGTAACCCTTCGGGGAATACAGGCGTGATGGTATGTAAACTTGTCACACTATCGAAATAACATTTTATCGTATCACAGCTGGTCTGTCGATGGCTACCGAACATGGTTATGTGCAAAATATGCTACTTTTTTTTGTTTTAAGATTTCTAACAAAGGACACGTCATGTGCGTTTCCTGGGGCAATACACACTGGATACTATACTTAAAAGAAAATCATAATTTGTTTAATTTTTTAAACCACATAAAAGCTGTAAGAAAATGCTATTGCAGTATTAACTCAAATAGAGTAGATCAGTTTTGTGTTTTTTTTCAAACAACGGAATTTCTCACGTGTCGTGGATACTTTTACAAATATGTTCCAGAACAACAATCTGCAGGTCATACACACATTTGTTCCGTGCGGGAATTGAACTCGCGACGCTCAGCGCAACACCCAATCGCTCAGCTGCTACGCCAACCGTGTCGTTTTAGGTTTAAAATCAGTTATAAAAGACTTTCCTAATAATCCACAAAGGAATATAAAAAAGCCTATAGATATATGTGCTTACGACTGATGCAAAGATAAATCATTCAATTCAACAGCATTCACCGATTTACACACAAATCGTGATGATTTATATTGTATGTTGCCATTCATTATCGGCCTGTAATTGTACAATTGAATGGCAAATACCTGTCCATACAAAAAAAAACCGGACAAGTGTGAGTCGGACTCGCCCACCGAGGGTTCCGTACGTAAGATCATTATAATTTACAGAATAAAATAAATAGTTTATTGAAATAAATAAATGGTAAATTAAATTTTAAAAAATTGTTTCACTGACTTCGGACACAGAGGGGAACGGTATTTTTTTATATTTTTCATTATAAATAAGATATTATGCGTCGCACAAATTCATGAAATATATTTTGCACATCAAGCCCATTTAAATGATACCCCATTTGTATTAGTAGCGTCAATTTGAAATTTCGACGCCTATAAAAAAATATGGACCCCCCATTTTTTAAAATTTAATTAAAAATGTATAGTTTTGAGACTTTTTCTTGTACTTGTGGTCTATAACGATGCTACTTGTAAAATTTTATAATTCTAGATCAACAGGAAAGGAATCAAATTTCATAGGGTACCCTATAAAATTTGATTCTTTTGATAGTGTTGAAATATGCGTTTTTGTTGAATAAACGGCCAAATTTTTTTTTTATGTAAACTTGGAACTTTGATTTTTTCACAACTTCATGGGACCGTCGACCTGAGTATACGGTTACTTTCAACTTGATACCTCCACGTATTACCGAAATAAAGGGTCTTGACAGACAAACAGACAGACAACAAAGTGATCTTATATGGGTTCCGTTTTTCCTTTTGAGGTACGGAACCCTACAAAGGAAAAAGCATTGAAAAATAATATTAATGATCGCTGTACTTCCGCAATACTTGTTTGCAATTTCAGACAAATTGACTCGCGATGTTGTGTTGTACACTGTAGAAAGTACAATTGAAAAATAAGTACTGTCGAACATGGTATTTAGTGTAAGTACAGACACGCACAAAACGTTAAAGAAATAACATCAAGAGCTATCATAAAATATTATTATTAGAATCCATACTAACGGTTTAAATGTGAAAGTAACTTTGCCTGTCTCTCTAATATGCTTTCAGGATTAAATCACTGAACCGATTTTGAGGAAAGGTACGGGGTAAGTTTGAACTCCAAGGAAAAAACCCAAAAATGACCTTGACGTTTGTGCTCACGACTCGTGGCGGCAACTATACCATCCCAATATTAAAAATAAGTAGAGTGCGTATTTAACTTTTTTAATTTAAATCATACTAGACCTTGTCCGCGCTTTCGTCCGCGTAAAGAACGAACTACGCAGACAAAGTTGCGTAAATAAAAAGTAGCCTTTGTCCTTTCTTGGGATTCAAACTTATTTTGTACCTAATTTCATCAAAATCGGTTCAGTACTTTATTCGTGAAAGGGTAATAGACAGACGGACAGAGTTAATTTCGAATTTATAATATAATGAATAGCGAATGGATCGCGACTTCATCCGCGTGATTGGTTACTGCTCCGTTCGCGTGGGTCGCAGCATGATGTTATTTAGCCTATGTTACTCAGGAATAATGTAGCTATCAATTGGTGAAAAAATAGTTAAAATCGGTACAGTAGTTTCGGAGCCTATTCGATACAAACAAACAAATCTTTCCTCTTTATAATATTATTATTAGTATAAAAATATAGATATAATCAAATATATTATGGACTTGTCAGTAATGTAAAATACACTGAGTGACTACTCGGCACACTTCCAACATTGTTTGGAAGTAGTTGCAAGTTACCTATATTCCAATTAAGGTTGTTCGACTGTACTTCCACAGTCGCAATTCTCAATTAATATTAAGTCACTTGGTAACTTTACATAGTTTACTTATTCAAACTCTCCTACTGAACTTGGAAAGCCTACAACTTAGTTTTCGGAAACACTATTGAAGTCTTATTAGCACATAAAACATTTTAGAAGTGTAAGTTCGAACTTGATACTCAAAATTAATAAGCAACGTTTTTTTTACGAGATTTTCCCGACATGCTGTCGGCATACTGTATACAATAGTAGTCTAGTATTTTTTTAATCGATAAGTAATTAAACTTGATAACATTTTGTAATTTGAATTGGGACACTAATATCTAGGATAGTAGTTAGTCAGTTTTCCCCCATTTTTGTATTACCAATTACAAAAATCGATTTTGTATGGAGTGAGCTGCCTGTAAAGTTTGAAGATTATAAGTGCCAGTTTGTTATTTACTGTGTAGCCAACCACACGCATATTCATCTTTAAAAATATGAAGCTTGTTCCATCACCTCTGGATAAGTTTCGATTAACTTATCTGGCAGTTAAATTCCAGAGTGAAAAATATTCTACTGCAATTTTGAATATGTCCGATATAATTAAATTTCAGGAATTAATAAAAGTCTAAATATTATCTACCTATCTACGTACCTACATATTAAATGTCGATGATAATAATTTAAGACTGATAAATCAAGAAGAGAATAATACAAAATCACACAACCGTATTCAGAGCTATTAGTCCAAAATAATAAGAATAATCTTAGAAGATCTTATGCCAAAAATAAATCGCTCGAACAAAGCTTCAGGCAAGGCTAGTTCCAAACGTCTAGTTTTATAAATATATTTTTACCTATATATATAAAGCCGTCCGTACGTCCAACGGGACACAAATCCTTCTTAGGTCATTACCTAGATAGACTGAGCCCCAGGTGGGAGACCTAGGCGCAACGCTCTAAGATAATAAGGCTAAGGAAAAATAGAACGACACCGAAATGAGTTCACGTTTCCATTAAGCTTGAAGTTAATGTGATTTAA
Source organism: Caradrina kadenii (assembly GCA_947462355.1). Classification (NCBI taxonomy): domain Eukaryota; kingdom Metazoa; phylum Arthropoda; class Insecta; order Lepidoptera; family Noctuidae; genus Caradrina; species Caradrina kadenii. Next base: position 11,588,553 of record OX381684.1, on the reverse strand, counting down.
TGTTTTATTTTGACACTAGCTTATGCCTGCGATTCCGTCCGCGAGATAGTAAAGTCTATAGACTGAACGTACAGGAACATCCCACGCTTCTAAATTCAATAAAGTTTTTAAGTTATGTGCGTCACCTTCACGTGAATCAATGGTTTTTTTTTTCTTTCTTTCTTCTTACCGGGTCAATCGGACTCCTTTGTAGAGGACCTGCCAACACTGCGTTTTTTGCTGCACAGCCACAACTCAACCTAGGTGCTTCATCGTCCATCATTTCTACGTATTCAAAAGTATTCATATTAATCGGTAAAAAGCTATATGACAGAACATGTTCCCAGTTTGACAAAAGATTTGAACCGTATTCCGTTGGGTGATTATACTAGTGCTTCAGTTAGAACTACCATTTCGAAAATATAAATAGGTATGAAAATGGGAGCCAAGTTCAATATATTGAGAATATGAGTGGTTGTTGACTTCGCTGATAAAAGAATTAAGATTAGAACAAATTGTGAAACAAATTGTGAACAAATAAATGTGTTTATAAAGTGTCAATTGTGGCTCCAAATGGTTCGTGTAATATAACACATGGCCGTTTCACCAGTTCCTTATTGGCTTGTACTTGGCTTGACACGCGGCCACGTGTAAAGATACTTCAGTAAAATATAAATAAAAATATCTATAACCGCTTCCTAATTTAATACGAAGCTGTAACATCTTTGAAACAGCAGTCATATTCGTTATTTTAAGGTATGTAATAAATTCTCACAGCACTTGAACTCACGTAATGAGCTACTTATGTTCTCCACTTTCATAATTAATTGCCTCCTGATAAATTATTCAGAACGGAAAGCTGGAGCTATTACTGGTCGGTGTATTCTGTGAACGATCGATGGGGATGATACTATGTAAGTTTCCTACATACTGATTGGATTTGATTTTAATTTTATCTTAGAGTTTTTGGAACAAACCAATCAGTTTTTTTTCGATACCTACTTACTACATATGCCCGCTATTTTTTCTGCGTAAATATCGGTTATATATGATGTTTTATTCGAGAGGTTCCCTTGTTTTTTCTAAAATAAAAGTAGCTTAAGTTACTGCTTATGACACCAGCTATCTGCAAAAGAAGTTCCGTCAAAATCGGTCTATCCTTTAAGGACAAAAATATGAATAATTAATATTATTTGCAAATCTTATTTTCTTTTAATTTCGCATATTATTGGAAAAACAGATTACGGACTCATTCAAACTTCTTTACATAAAACTGTTTGAAGATTCTCATAATAAACATTTTAATTAAAATAAATCCACTTATGACGGCTTCTAGTTTTTTCAGGAAAAAACCTAATTAAATTAGGAACATGAAGTCACTTCGTTCTCGTTTGAACATCGGAACTGTTTTACAGAATAAGAACAGTGAACGTCTCAAAGTAGGTACCTACGTGAATGTTATAGGTAATCTAATTTGTTTCATAATTACCGCGTAATTCATTGCTCTGTGGGGAATTCGTAATAATAATTATGACCGTTGTTATTGAGATGTTTTATAAGATATTGTAGCAATTTAATTGCAAATATTTATAAGTAATTTAATTTATGTCTTTCTAGCGACATGTCAGAAATTCTTATAATTTTGTAATGAAGAATTATAAGAATTTCTTATGTATATGTCTCCTAAATTGCAACCTTGTATATGTCTTGTAAATGTCGGCGGCTTTGTTTCTATTTATTGTTTTATATCACCAATAACTTTGGAAACTGAATAGAGAATTATTGTACCTACTTAAATAGGGGCTTCTCCTAAAAAAAAGTCTTCTAAAATGCAACATGTATTTTTTTAACTTTAGTTTTAGAAGTCGGCGGCTTTATTTATGATTGTTGTTTTGTTGCCACCGACTTCAAAAAGTGATGTATTTTTTTTTTTTGTAATTTTTTTGCGGTTTTTTTTTGTTTTTTCATGTTTATTATTATTTTGTTGTTATAGCGGCAATAGACAGCCTTTGTGAAAATTTCAACTCTCTACCTATTAGGGCCACACATTCCGCTGACAGACAGACTGACGGACATACAGTGGAGGCTTAGTAGTAGGGTCCCATTGGCGTGATTCGGGTTCGAAACCCTAACAACAAAACACTCGTAGTATCTCTAAAATTTCGTGAAGAGGTCAATGTATTCGCTAATGTCTCCTTTGTCGTGACCCCCAAGCGATGGACCTCACTTTAAAGATCAGCTAGGAACCTTTTAGACCCAACTTAGAATAGAAAACATCTTTACCTCGCGTCTTATATTTTTAGGTTGGTATGGAAATATGTAATCTGACATGTTCTAGAAAAACTAAGCTTGTCTAATGTTTTCATATTTCTAGGTTAATGTGAAAATCTAATGGACTTGTTTCAACCCCACCCACGTTGGGAAATTCTATTGTAGGAGAATTGTTGTAGTTTTCTGTTTGATTTTATTTACGTAGAAAAATATTTTGAACTAGATCGTGCCCGCCACTTCCCTCGCGTGAATGTCGGCTACCATGGGGTAGGTAGCCCTTTTATTGTGCGAAAACTAATATGTTTCTACAAAATTAAAAATTGACTAGTTCTCTGGCAATGAAAATCATATAAAAATCAGTCCACCCGTTTAGGAAATCAACCGGAACAAACAGACAGACAGAAATAAAATTGGATTTGTGGTGAACATTAATATGCATTTTATTAAAAAGCTGTTATTTACACATTACAGACAGACGTTTCAATTTTATTTATATGTATTAGTTATGAATGAAAATAAAATTGTATTAGAAATAAACGACTCCCAAGTTTGGCCTTAAACATTGTATTGATTTCTGTACGAAGACACGAAAGCGTTAAGGTCATCGCTCATTGTAATAGCACTGCGCGACACAGCGAGTAATTTGCCATTCAAATGTGGGCTTAAAAACGTGCGCGTTAATATTTTTTTTAAAACAAAATTAAAAAAGTAACTGCTCGCGGGAGGCGTGGTGTCAGTTAACGGTTAAAATTGTTGAGGTGATTCCGGCTGTGCCGTAGTCGTGTTGCATGTCGGGCCGGCACGATGACCATTATGTATCTGCAAATGTAAAGCCATAGGTATGAGATACGTGTGCCTTGTGGTTACAAAATTAGACGTTTCCGCATTAAAAACTGCACCTATTTTGTAAACATGTCTCCTCTGTGAATTTAAGTGAAGTGAGATTAGGGTGAGTTGTTAGGGACTAACATAACATCAGCTGGGCTGAAAGCTTACTTCAATTTACCGTTCGAGATTTGTACAGGGTAGACCCGCTGCAGGTGAAATCATATTCGATCGACTAACCATAATTAGTGCTACTTCTAATTCTTATTATATTTTTAGCCTATTTTTTTTTACTAGCCTGTATTGTCCCACTCCTGGGCAAAGGCCTCTCTCCATTTCTTCCATCTTCTGCGGTTTTGCGCTACGATTTTTCTCAAGGAAGCCGACCAAATCGTCTCGCCATCTCCTTTGTGGTCTGCCTCGTTCCCGACTCGAAATTTCTGGACACCTATCTTAATCTCTCTTTCTGGATCTGGATCTGGATCTTTGTTGTCTGATTATTTGAAATAAATTATTATTATTATTATTATTAATAATATGACAAAAAAAATCCCTTTAAAGACTCAAAATCCAGCCATCATAACTCCAACATCTAAATCACAATATAAATACATTCAGGATCAACGGAGATTTATTTGTTTGGCTAACAGTAAACTTGTGTGGCGTTTAATCGATAAATCACTTCGGCCATTAACTGGCTTCTAGTCGAGAGGACGTTAAGCTTCGGATGGTTTCCAAGCTTGTAGACGACGGCTCGTAATTGGCAACGCTTGCACTTCTTGAAATGCAAAGTTAGCGTTATCGTTTGCAATATTTTTTTCTCGGAACTTCTATCTGAGAAAACATATTCCTTAATGAATGTTGAACATCATTCGGAACCGGGTTTAGCGTCACGTGTGAGACGTGTTTAATTTGGTGAGCCTTTTCTTTTTTTTTTTTGTTGTGTGAGTGATGCTACTGTGAATAGACGACCTATTTTTGTTAATGGTGAAAACTAAAAAGCTATCCAAGAACAATGACCAGTAATATGTTCCAAATCAAATCTAATCATTTATTTGTCCAATACATGTTTATTAAATGTTACAAAAATATATGAGCTACACTGGGGGGGGGGACGCTACCCACGATTAGTCTGGACTGTCAGCAATCGCGTACAGCGTCGGCGCTCCCCGCCTCCTTCATTCCGCCAAAGAGACCCAAAAATGAACTTGAACTTTACGCTCACGACTCGTGCTGGTTACTATACTTACTACTGTATACTCATAACCATCCATCTGCTAAGCTTTTTCCCAACTATGTTGGGGTCGGCTTCCAGTCTAACCGGATGCAGCTGAATACCAGTGTTTTACATGGAGCGACTACCTATCTGACCTCCACAACCCAGTTACTGGGTACCACGATACCTCTTGGTTGGACTGGTTGTCAGACTTCCTGTCTTCTGACTATCCGTAACGACCGTCAAAGATCTACGAATAACGTCCGGGACCAACGACTTTAGTTGCCACGTAAAAAATTGAAATTACAAACGTTAGCGCGATTCAGCTTGTTCCTTCAATCATAACATAGTACAGCGCCATCTATCAACACTCAAATGTAATGTAGCTAGTACACGTCAAACCGCTGCCGTTGGTCATGTAATTTGCACGGTCCTTAATAGTTTTCTGTGGTGTAATCGATGGGTGTTATGGGGTAATGACGCCATGCGATATGCTTATCATAATGAACACTTGCTCGAAGTAATTTTTAGAAATACTGGCTTCAGGAAAGAAAATGAAAAATGCATTGTTATTGCATGTTGCGCGGTTGTGTTTTGTTCCGAATTGATTTTTAAATTAGGTAATTTGGAACGTTGCATTTTTGTTAAAATTATACAATGCCTTTTTGGGCTACTGGTCGAAAACGCGAGGATTTAGGTTGATCTCTGGATAAGCCGCAGGAGTTTCTGCATTATTAACAGTACGATTTTAATAATAATAGGCTCGGCCTTCTTATATGAAGTTTACCACATAACAAACTTGTCAAAAGCAGTTTTATTTAAGCGTTCGCTACCCTAGTTTGGTATCCTCGAAACGCACTAGTACCTATCTAGAGTGCATTTACACGTTTCACAAACAGACGTAAACTGGAAAAATTGTCTGTAGGCCATAAAAAATATTTTTCGGAATCGAACTAGCGACACGCAGCGCTGCAGCCAATCGGTCAGCCACGGTTGGATTAGCTTTAAAATGTTTTATTTTAGCAATATCCTTTAAACACTAATAACATTGTAGATTCATAAAGATCCCACAAAAGCTGTGTGGATGTAATGTTTGCCAATCTTATTGGCACAGTGGCTAAGTGCTCGTCTTTGTCTTGGTCCAGTTTGGGTGCCCAGCACGGAGCAAATGTTTATATTTTGACCAACAGACATTGAATTTGTGCACTATGCGTGTCAGATTTCTGAATTGACTTCGGAAATATTTACAAAATATAACGATACGTAATTTCATGATTAGAAAATGACTGATAATTTGAAATACTTTTTTCAATACTTACAAACGTAGCGTAAATTTAAGCGTAGTTTTTCACTCGCATTGGGTTACGTCTTTGGTTACTGCTCCGTAACTATTGGTCGTAGCGTGATGTTATATACAAAAATATTTTTTCAATTCAAACTAGTAGTTTCTAAGATTAGCGCGTTCATACAAACTCTGTAGCTTTATAATATTATTATTATTGATTTACTGTTATTTAGAAATTAATAAACGTGTTTAAATTTCGTATGAAATAATTTCCTCATATGAAAACTCCAATGGATTTTATTCATTAAAGTATTTCTATTCACCTATCAAAATATTTAGATTCATGCCAATTCTATTTGTACAGTCAAACAAGTTATTAGCTATACAGGCAAAAATATTCATCTTTCTGTAACAATATAAATATTAATTTAATTATGTGCTTGATACTTTTTATACTCTTACATCTTTGTACTAGTACTCACTACTTGACAAAGAGAGTGATGCACAAGAATTTAATCCTCAGCGCGCACCCACAACTTTGTTTATAAGTAGATGCATGAACATCAAATAGTTTGTTGTGCTGTACCTATACACAATATCGATGTAGTTCCAGTTGAATAATTGAACGTCCGCTGCATTGATGTGGGCTGACTGACAGCCCAGAAAATGGTTTTCGAGTTCACTGTATTATGGAGAAGCTTTAAAATTAAATCCCTCTATACACGGATTTTTTGCTCGAAAAAAGAGGATTTTTAACGGTTTTTTTTTCAGCTTCGATACCTTAGTGGTCGTTAGTGCGAATGCTACGCTAGAGGTCTTAGGTTTGATTCCCAGGTCAAGCAAAAAATGTTATTGGGTTTTCTATGAATTTCTTAATAGCAGCTCGGAGTTAGGATGTGTGCCCAGTTAATGACAATAGGCTCGTCCCCTATTACATGGGACCCAAACATACCGGCGAACTGTGGATGTACATTTGTAAACCTCTGCCTAACCTTTCGGGGAATAAAGGCGTGATGGTTGGTGGTCACAGTTCGCCGATATGTTTAGATCCCATGTAATAGGGGGCGAGCTTAGTGCCATTAACCGGGCACAAATCCTAACTCCGAGCTGCTACAGAGCAAATCCTAATGGAAAACCCCAATAACACTTTTTGCTCGACCTGGGAATTGAACCCAAGACCTCTAGCATAGCAGTCGCGCTTAGGACTACTAGGTTACCGAGGCAGTTAAGTAAGTAAGTAAGTTAAGTAACTTTTTAAGTTGTGTAAAACCAAAATTCTTTCTGATATTAAAATGACGGATATTGAAATTATTTAAAAGTCTTTTGATAAGTAGGTAGGTACCTAACCAATTTTCAAAAAATGTTACCTCTCCTTCAGAACCCATTTTCATTGAACATCGAAAAATATATAGGCTGCCATATCAAATTTCGAGAATACATACAAAATTGTGAGTACAAAGAAATTGAGAGATGCAAAGTAAGTGAGGAAATATTGTAAATTAAAATTATTTGTTAATTTTATGACGGCACGAGCATCGACGTCAAAGAAAATTGTGTTTGCTCAGGTACCAAGAAAATAAAGAAAAACGCCTATTGCCGTCAATGGAAAATCAGGCCATTATTTTTCTGAAGAGATTTCAGATGAACGGGAGGTATACATAATTATATCTTTTAACAAATATACCATGCGTACAATTAGATTTTTACAATGTGACTTTTTATTCATTAGCAATCTTTCGAGGGATTCCTTTCCAGTATTCATAAATATGAAACTCAACTTTTATTATAGAGCCAATTCTGAAATAACATAACATAAAACATAACATACCATCACGCCTGTATTCCCCGAAGGGTTAGGCAGAGGTGTACCAGTGTTCACCCACAGTTCGCCGGTATGTTTTTAGGTCCCATGTAATAGGGGGTGAGCCTATTGCTATTAACCGGGCACAAATCCTAACTCCGAACTGCTATTGAGAATTTCATAGAAAAACCCAATAACACTTTTTGCTCGACCTGGGAAACGAACCCAAGACCTCTAGCGTAGCAATCGCGCTTAGGACCACTAGGCCAACGAGGTAGTTTTCAAAAGACAGAAAGGCAGGTCCAATTCTGCCTTCTGTGAGGCAGTAATGCTAGAGAAGGAGACGGCGGGACGGTTGAGACAGCGGTTCTCCCGTCCCAGCCGTCGCGGTAGATGCTCCGGACGTCGGGAGCCGCGAGACGACTCCCGGCCACCGTAGATACGGGCCTGTAGACGGTGAGCAATGTGTAGCTCACCGTCCTTACGTTGCATAACGACAGGCCGTGTCGACGGCGCGTTCGTGTTCCACGCGCGCCTTAAAGAGATGTCGGCAAAAGGAAGGGGCCACTGAGGGCCGATGCCTGCCGGGGCTGCGGGTTGTTCGTAAGAGATACCGCGCCCCCGGAACGCAAAGGGCACAAGAAGGAACATGGGTGGGTTTTAGTCAGTAAAAGTCTGACACTCCCTCCCGCCCCGCCCAGGGCGGGAGAAGTTATTTGATGATTTCCCACCCACAAAAAAAAAAGGTCCAATTCTGAAATATAGAATAATTGTTCCTTACGGAAGTTGAATAAAATACTATCGAAGTCTAAGTAACAGTTGAATATTTTTCATTGTTAAAAGATGACGCAGAAACTGAAAGATTGCTAATTTATTAAAAATCAGCCTATATATCTAATTACTTGTATAATTCATATTTACCGAAGTTTGGCCAGTAATTAATAACAATCTTTGGTTATTCATAAAGTCGTAACTATTAGCAGTCACCTTAGCAACCATTTGACCTGCTTGGAAGATTTTGATGACATAGTATTCAGTACTTATTTAGTTAAGTAACACTTAGGTAGACGTGAGCGAAGCCGCAGGCAACAGCTAGTTTATAATACCTATATATCTTTTTATTGAATAAAAACCTCCAAACACGTTTAGATAATACATTATCAAAGAATACGTAAATGTACACCTTGAAACATTATTAAATCTACTACAACACTATAAATCGTCCGAATCAAAACACGGAATCCATTTAACCCTCTACTGTCGTGAGTTGGTAACAATTTGTGCTATTGCTAGGGGTCTCTTAGACCCCACTTGTAAACTTGCGCGATTTGTCCGGACATTAACCGAATTTAATACTCCTTCATGTAAACCCTACGTGTGACTTGCTGTTTTGTTAGGGTGAACATGAAACTATTAAGCAAAAGTAAAATTAAAATTTTCATGTTTGATAGAAAGTGAAACAAAATAATTTGTCCAACTTTAGTATTCGAGGTACCTACAGATATAAACAGAGCCTCCACTAAACTGAAGGTCATTATTTATAGATGTACGGCAGGAAAGTCCGGTTAAGTAGCTGACGATGTCCTAGGTTGAACTGCAAGATACCTTACTGCAAAAAGCTATAAATACTCTATTCAAGAAAAAAAAACAACTGTAATTTAAAAATCCAGAAGATCAATTATCGTAGATAAAAACGTCTCAAAATTAGTCGCAACGAGCCGAAAACTAATAATAAAAATGAGAAATTTTGGATATACTGAGATTTGAATGCGAATGTTCTCAATATTACGAGCATTTACTCCCTGAATGACATCAACAGTTCAGTACCACATACAACATTGAAGTAAGACTTATTCTTTGAACATACACGATGGTCACCCTACACAATATGTGTGTAACTAGTTAACATGTGCAGAAGGCTAATCTCATGTTCTTCAAGTCCTGACCTTTTGATTTAATAACTTTACGACTGACCAAACTTTGAGTTACATTAATTAAATGTTTCCTTTATTAGTTTGAGGTGCCTTGCGGGTGAATTGGGGCCTTAACTTCTAAGTATCCGATTTCTGGATAGCTTGAGGGTTTCAAGTGAGTATCGAGTTTGTTTTAAACTTTTAAAGCAAAAATTTTGTTTGTGTTCAATATTTGCTTTTGTGTATCGAAGAGATTTTTTTAGTTTATTTGTTTGTTAAATTGAGCGAAAATTCTGATCGAACATCAAACGTTATATTAAGTTAAAAATTATTTATCTTAATTCTCTTTGTAATCGGCCCTAGCTATATAAACTCAATTGAATTCCGATTCAAACAAGTTCCTTAAATTTTTTATCAAAACTTAGATGAATCTTTTTTCTTTTAATCATTGGATGGCAAACAAGCCGGCGCCGGTGGGCCACCTAATGTTAATTGGTCACCGCTGCCTATAGTAATCATCTGCAATACCAGAAGCATTGCCAATGCATTTCCATTACAGAGGCAAAGTAAATGTCTCATGTGCCTGTAATAACACCGGCACCCATACCCTTCAAACCGGATCACGGCGATGCTTTGCGGCAGAAATAGATATTAACACTCTCCTGGACGAGCTCCTACATAAAGAGCTTTACTACTAGATAAAAAAATTAAATAAATAATTTGTTATCCTTACACAAGACTCGTGTCAACAGAACAACACTGCAAGAGCAATCTGTAACAGTCAGAAGCGACACTCAGACACAAATGTACATGTCACAGAAGCAATGAAGGATGATGACATTAATACCAACTAGGATATGACGTCATGAAGTGATGCTACATCAAGGCATATGTTCCAAGGTTGTATTGCTACAAGTAGGCACGTGTAGGCTTGTACCGATAATGTATCGGATTTACAGATGGCAATAATGCACAATTAAGAGCCATCCCCTTGCCTTGAAGTACAAACGGTATCGGGTAACCAATTATTTTGTAATTTCTTTTACATTTCTGTTTATGAGGAAATTGGAATAAAAATAATCATCTTGGATTTAAGTGAAGGGATTTTAAATATTCGTGTCGTATTTCTCGATTTAAAAAAATAATTAATGTGAAGGAAAAACGAAGAAGAAAGGATCTTCAACAACAGGAAAAAAAATGTACAAAAAAACTGTAATGAAACATAATGATTGACGGAATAAAAAACACATTGTTTTTCTAACAAATTGAATTAGGGGTACATAAACAATTATGTTCAGCTATACCGCCCATAAGGTCCTAAGCAAACAAAAACTACGGAACATAACATTGAATATTTTCATACATTACCGACATACGTCTGATTCAATCGCCTCTGTATAATATGATGGCACAGTGATGTAAAAACAGCTTTCTGACAGAAAAAATAGATTCAACATGGATCATTGTACGGAAACAGAATAATATTCACATAGCTACTGTTAAGAAATAGGATATGTTTGTTTTATGAATAAAACTGATGTGAGACGTCAACTTCTTTAGTGAATTTTGGTCACTTCTTTGGTCATGTACGTGTGGCTTTTTTTTTTGGGGGGATGGGAAATCATCAAATTACTTCTCCCGCCCTGGGCGGGGCGGGAGGGAGTGTCAGACTTTTACTGACTAATACCCACCCATGTTCCTTCTTGTGCCCTTTGCGTTCCGGGGGAGCGGTATCTCTTACGAACAACCCGCAGCCCCGGCAGGCATCGGCCCTCAGTGGCCCCTTCCCTTTGCTGACATCTCTTTGAGGCGCGCGTGGAACACGAACGCGCCGTCGACACGGCCTGTCGTTATGCAACGTAAGGAATACCTTTTTTTTTAGTTTTCATCATTGGATGGCAAACAAGCCGACGGCCGACCTGATGTTAAGTGGTCACCCTTGCCTATAGACGTCTGCAATACCAGAGGCCTTGCAAATGCGTTGTCATCCCAGAGACAAAGTTGAAATGTCTCATGTGCTTGTAATTCATAGTTGTTCTTTGTTGTTGTTACAGTTTGTGTTCCCTTCAAATCGGAAAACAGCAACGCTGTTTTGCGGCACAAATAGGTATGGTGGTAGTACTTCCCTGGACGAATTGCTTCACAAAGAGCTCTTACTAAGAAATGGTATTAATACTATTGATTTAACTTTTGAACAAAAGAATAACAGATCTCATCATACACATTTCATGAAAACCATAATTCCTGTTATTATTTTAATGAAGTTTCACATGGTGACGTATTAACTTCATTAAATGCAACTGGGGAGCTCGTATGTTGCGAGCTTTGTATTAAATACGCATAAAATATTGCAATGAGGATTACATGAAATTATTTCGTTGATTTTCGTCAGTTACACTCTTTATTCGTTTAAATATTTAACGGTTGGCAATCAATGGAGGAAAATCCAATAACGGATAAAATTCACAGTTATAGAGAAATTCGAGTGCACTTGTGCTTGAGAACAAGAGAGAAGAGGGATATTGGAAACAGAAAATACTTCTAGATACTTTAAACGCTGATAAAATAAAGTATAAGAGAGGAATAATTAACTAAAATATTATATTAATGAGTATTGACTTAAATGTTAATATATATCGTTAGTCTAGTGGTCCTAAGCGCGACTGTTACGCTAGAGGTCTTGAGTTCGATTCCCAGGTCGAACAAAAAGTGTTATTGGGTTTTTCTATGAATTTCTCAGTAGCAGCTCGGAGTTAGGATTTGTGTCCGGTTAATGGCAATAGGCTCGCCCCCTATTACATGGGACCTAAAAACATACCGGCGAACTGTGGGTGTACATTGGTACACCTCTGCCTAACCCTCTGGGGAATACAGGCGTGATGGTCTGTGTTAACATATAATAATAATGGAGTGTCTCGAATAAATTATTTAATAATTATGACACATACATCTCACACTCTTACTGTTATTAATTATTATTACGCTTAAATTATTGTTCTGTTAAATTTGTTATTATGTTGCCGTGCCCTAATCGGGTTTGATGTTGGACCTTATCTAGTTATAACTTCTAAATGTACACATAAATGCAATAAAGAGATTTGATTTAATGAATGATCAAACTTCTGCAATTGTATGAAAAGCGGAAGAGAGAGAGGGATATAAACTGTGAGCAAATAAAAAATATTCTAAATATAATAATTATGATTAAAGAGTTTACTCTCATTAGGAAATTTACATTACACTTAACCGAGAACCGATTAAATTCTAAGTAAATGATTTGTGTAAACTAATATTATGAAAAGAAATGATTTGGATTTTTGTTTGTGATGATGACCCATAAACTACTTTATCAATTTTAAAAATACATTCACCTTTGGAGAGCTACATTATCAGTGAGTAACTTAGACTATACATATCTTGCCGGGGCTGCGGGTTGTTCGTAAGAGACACCGCGCCCCCGGAACGCAAAAGGCACAAGAAAGAATATGGATGGGCTTTAGTCAGTAAAAGGGTGACACTCCCCCCTGCCCCGCCCCGGGCGGGGGAAATTATTTGATGATTTCCCATCGGTAAAAACAACTATACATATATTATTACGAAAAAAAATGATACGTCAGAAAATTCAAACGGACGAAGTAACCGGCAAAAGCTAAAAGGTACATACATAATATGACATTCACACGCAAATAGGTGGTAGATTTAAAAGCATTGTATGCTTATAAATTTTTTACAATTTGCTGAACCTATTATGGGTGATCCAACAAATCAAAATTAGTTGAAGTACATACTCGTAATTAAACCCTTCAAATCCAAAAAAAAAACACACTTTAAAACCATAATTCTAGTATTTAGAAGCTCTTAAAAACCACAAAAATCACTGTATACCTACATAATAATCACAATATTTCAAAATGGCGTGATACGGTTGGTGCGCGTGCACTTGTCGCTGTAATCGGTTCGAACCGCCCATAACTGGTAATATCACACTTCGCCCGCGAACTGAACCCGATAATTTTGCAGGCGAACGCGCTAGAAAATATTGTTCTCATTATTTTGTTCGATTTTCACTGCAGAATTCACTGCAGGTGAACTGGATGTAGAAATGGTTTTAAATTTGTTACTGTGATTAAAATAAATGACTAGAATTCTTTTTTGGGTTCAGTGCCTAATGGGTGCCAACGGAACCCTATTACTAAGGTTTCGCGGTCTGTCCGCCCAACTGTCACAGAGCCGTCTACCACACGGCAGACTTTGCAAAAATATCTTTTGAACAGCATTAGCTAGATACTTGAGATTTTTACAGAGTGTGTCAAATTAAAACAAGTCATATAATAAAGTCAACATTCAAAAAGCAAACCCATACAAGAAACTTGTTTTTTTTTAATGTTATGTTTAATAATGTACGATGCTACGGAACCCGCGCTACATTAGCTCGGCCGGTTTTTTCAGATTGATATCATTACAAAATGAAACAATTACTAACAAGACGTTCCCGAAGTAACACAGGTAACAAATTTAAAAGCCCTTGTGTGCCGTCTAGTGCCCATAAATCGTTTTTAACAACCAAATTGAATCCCAAAAACAAAATTAATCTTTCCACTAATGCCTACTTCGAATACCTACAAACCATTAATGTTAACTTGAAGAGTAGAAATAGTCAGGGCTTCCTACGATCAACACAAGGAATTCAAGACAGACCACCCCAAAGAGAGAAGCAGATTTTGGAGAAGAAAGACATCCACCACCTGCCAAATACTTGAAGTCTCAATAACACCTAGCTATCGATCGTGAACTGCATTGATATGTCTGGAAAAACATAATTTGGCAAAATGGCATCACAGTTTCGTTTGACATCCAATGCAATTGTGGCGCTCCTGATCAGACTGTGTCTTATAATTATGCTTGACTGTCCCATCTGTCCTTTCACCTGCACCCTTGACGATCTGGATAAGACCTCTGATACAGCAATAACTGGGCCCAAATAGATATACATTATTTGGATTTTTTTTAATCTTTAATTTTGTTGTTTTACGCTGGGACGATAATTTGAACCAACCATGTTTTCTTTACAACTTTTGGTTGACTGTTAGAGAATGTTTAAGGCGTTAAGAATTTCGTACTTTTCATTGCATAAATTTTTAATAAATGAATATATTTTCATTATAGATACGAAGAGAAGAACTTAAAAAAAAAATGAAAGAGTCGCAATTTAAAACAACGTTGACGCAATATGTACCTACAACCAAGTACTAACACTAAACAAAACTGTACCATCGTCAACACAAACAAGCATTATGCTAACGATGCACCAAAGAGTTTCCCAACCAATAAACTATACTCATTTAACTTTTCGCATAACCACTATCTCCTGGCGCATTAATGCATGCAATATCACCGTGAGCAGTGTTTGTTCCCTTGTCTATAAGATTGATGTATTGCCGACGGTATGCTTTCACATAATTGGAGTGAATGACGGCCAGTGCCACAATTTCATAAATCAATGGTAACATTGGCAGCCATATCTTCGTTGAAAGCTGTTTGTGCGATAGTATTCGGTTTGAATATGTATGTAGGCTATTCACGTCTTTTGTGTGCTTTGCTTTACGTCAATTATACGGTACGTGTAATACGAGATAGTTTGTGTGTGAGACTGAAATGGTTTTGAATGACCATGACGTTGCCAGGTATTCAGAGTTACTGTTTAATCCTTCCATTAGAACCTAGAGCTATTTTACTAAAGTTATCTCCAAATCGGTTCAGTGAATAGAATCCAATTTCGGATAAGTCTTTTAGTAAAACAGATTACGACAAAACTTAATAGGTATAAGACTGGTGTCCAATAATTCAATTTAAACTTCTGAGAAACACTGAAATAAGACACCGTTTTAAAAAGCTTGTAGAAATTTCCACCTGACCGCTAAACGCTAGCTGACGCAAACGCCACTACAACTCGACACCTAGTTCGGAACTTCACTAACCTTTCGCACGAAAGTAGTTAATTTTATCGGAACAAGACTAACAATTAGTCAGTGATTTCGCGCTTCGATTTAAGGTGTTTTATTGCGCTCACACCCGAAAGTTCCTAACATTCCACAACAATGTTACATTTAATGTGGACCTTAACAGATACAAAGATACAAAACCTTATTTTTACCATGCTAAAGTCCAAAATAGTTCCCCGAAAAATCAGACGAGGAACACGTTAGCTTGGTCGAATAAATATCTTTTTCCGGGAGATTCTTTATCGTGTCCGGAATGGTTCCGGTGCTGATGTAAAAATAATTGTTCAGAACCCTCTTTTTATGGGTTCCGTCAGTCGGATAAACGTGAAGCTGGATTTTTAGGAGTGGATTTAGATATTTTATCGTTTACATTGTGATACGATTATTACGCAAGCTTATGTAAATGAATAAGAAAATCTCAGTGAGTACTTACCTAGTTAGGTGTATCGTGAATCTTAAAATTCTGAGCTCATTTTCGTAAATGGAGGCAAGCTTCTCAGAGTAATTCTCTTAGTGAAAATAATTTGTCTGCTTTTAGGAATTTTTAACCTTAATATGTCAGTAAAATGTTTTTTTTTTTTGGTAGAAATGTTTTATTCATTTACTAGGTAGGCAAAGTAACTCAACAAAACTTCAATCTCATTTTCGACTGTAGACAGATTTTGTCTAGCAAAATGGAAGTAAATAAGGTTAATATTTTAAATGATATGACAGAAAAACTTTTCGATTAGTGAAAGAAATCGTTTAGCAAAAATTACGAAAAGAAAAAGTTCTTTCGTTCGATAAGTTAATTATCTTCTTTTAGTAGAGTCTTATTTTTTTTTTTAATAAGGTACACCAACAGCATATTATTATGTCTATGCCAATTTTATGTCAAATTAGTAATATGTAGGTATTGGAAATTATCTCAACATGGTATAAAACAAAGTCGTTTCTTGCCGTCTGTCCATCTGTACGCTTAGATTTCTAAACAACGCAATTGCATCAATAGATGAGAGTGATTCAAGAGGAAGGTTTGTACGTATAGAACATCACGCTACGACCAACGGGAGCGGAGCAGTAATCAAAGACGTAACTGAACGTGGGTGCGCTTTATTACTAGTTAATTATAGTTGGTAATTATATATGTTAATATTGTTTACCTCTCGCCTTAGCCTAGTGGTCCTAAGTGCGACTGTTACGCTAGAGGTCTTGAGTTCGATTCCCAGGTCGAGCAAAAAGTGCTATTGGGTTTTTCTATTAAATTCTCAGTAACAGCTCGGAGTTAGGATTTGTGCCTGGTTAATGGCAATAGGCTCGGCCCCTATTACATAGGACCTTAACATACCGGCGAACTGTGGGTGTACACTGGTACACCTCTGCCTAACCCTTCGGGGAATACAGGTGTGATGGTATGTTATAATATTGTTTCAACTGAGGAATAATTATAATATCTGACCCCAAGATTTACTGGACCCTGACTACAACTAAGTCCATTTCGCAGCGGCTATTACACGAACTACCAACGGATTATCGAAAGTGCAAATCCAACTTCGAAACTTTCTCCTTGGGGAAGTGACTTTGGTGCTCCGACACAATGGCATACATTTAACTTTGTAAGAGATTTATTTGAATATTTAATGCAACGTGTTCCTGTTATTCTGGGAACGATTGTAATACTGTTGTTACAAAAGGGTAAGTATCGATATAAGTAATATTTCCTTTAAGCGTTTTCCTTGTCTGTCTCTTTGTAGCGGTAAATAAAAATATACTTTTCTACAACCTTTTAGATTCGAGATCTGATCGCGAATGATATGATGTGAATTTGTTAAATATTATAATACTGGAATAGAAGATTCATTGTTACTAATATGTTTATAATAGCATTTTCCAGGCCTAATCTCAATCGAGACTAGCCAAGTACGCAGAAGATACCATAGTACATGAGTGTGTACTATGGTTTTTTTTCTTTTTGTTCAGCATGGGAAATCATCAAATGACTTCCACGCCCCGGGCAGGGCGGTAGGCAGTGTCAGTCTTTTACTGACTAAAACCCACCCATGTTTCTTCTTGTGCCCTTTGCGTTTCGGGGGCGCGGTATCATCGGTGGCATCGGCCCTGAGTGGCTCCTTCACTTGCTGACATCTCTTTGAGGCGCATGTGAAACATGAGCGCGCCGTCGACACGGCCTGTCATTATGTAACGTACGGGCTACCCATTGTTCACCGACCACAGGCCCGCGTGTGTAATATCGAGCCTGCAACCACGAGACCAAGGAGACAGACTAACATGTTTATTTGTGTATATCAATTTAACACACAGTGTAGCGACAATTTACCGCCATGCCATAACAAGAGAAGCTCAAAATCTCCAAGAACAGAAAGGGCTCGTAAAACAAAGTCCAAAAACAATAAACAGAATAAAATCCTTCCCAAAGTCCCCATCACTATAGCTAAAAGCATTTTAGCTAACTTTCAAACTTGGTAAGTAAATAATAAAATTGTCTACCGTTAATTTTCCGTCTCGTCGCCGCCCGCGTCGTAGGGCCACCTAAAAACTTTGTCCTGCCTGTCTTCAGAAAGTTCCACTATGGGCCGTTCAATCAATGAACTGACTGTTGTTTTTATGGAAGTTAGAGACCAGTTTTCCTTTTAGCTATGATGGCAAGATGATGAAGTTTTGGTCTTGGTTGTGAATGGAACTTGATTTGTAACTGTGGATAGTGTTTTAGGAAACTGATTCTTCTTGCTTGCTTTTTTCATACATTCGCGGTAGCTACTTATGTAAAAATCATGCTTTCTCTTACTCCTTCTCCGCTGTTCTTTTGTGATCAATTTTAATACGGATTCCAAGACAATTAATTCGTTTCTCTAGGACTCGTTGAGCTTCATTGCCACGGCGCTTTTCTGGTGATCGCCACTGTTGATTCTGGCTTTCAGAAGTTGCAGTAATTGAGAAAAGCGTGGCGGGCTTGAGCCACAAAAAAGTAGTAATGTCTTTGTTCCAGGAATGCCTATATTGAATCCAGGAAGATTATCATGTGAAAGTGAACATTGTTCATTACTTTAATCATAATGATTACTTAGGTACAACTTTATTTTTTAGGGCCTGTCTTACCACCTTCAGATTATATTACTTAGTAGATCTTTTCATACAAATTCTGTTCCAATTTTGAATAATTCAATTCCTCACTGAATTCATTGGGGAATATACATAAAACTAGTTTATGCCAGCGATTTCGTTCGCGTGGTTTTTATCACCCGCGTTAAATTACGTCTTTGGTTACTGTTCCTCTGCCGTGTGTCATAGCGTGATGTTATAAAGCCTAAAGCCTTCCTTGTTATATGAATTATCCAGCACAAAAAGATTTTTTTCATTCATACCTTCTGAGATTAGCACGTTCAACCAAACGAACAAACTCTTCAGCTTTATGATAGTAGTATAGATTACTGAATATAATAATGTAGAGGGATAATGTTCTTGTTTCCTCAATCAGAAGTATTTTAGCGAAAAATTATATTTTTTTTTTCTTACGTTTTAAAGTTCGTCTGTTTGACAACACAAATAATGCAATGAATATTTTATTGTCAAAATAAAAGGCACTGATATTATTGTGCGATACGTAATTAAGGTGCTGATCAATATAATGTTTATGGAAAGGCGGACACTAAAAAGAGACCCTATCAATAATTGTGATGATCAATATAGCCCATTTTAGAAATCAACTTTATATTTTATTATTATTTTATTCCTGCAAACTAGAGTAAAGGATTTATCCTAGTTTAAAAAGAGCAGGTAAGTCTGGAGTTTCTAATTCTTTCTTCACAATACAAAACTGCATTTTTGAAGAGTCGACTATATTCATTTTGATTTCTCTTGTAAATGTTGACGTTAAAAGTTACTTTTAAAGATTCAATAAAATAAATAATTTAAGTTCGGCTTTCACTTTATTGAAGCATTTATATTTTCACAAACTAGTGCATGTAGATGCTACGAAACAGTGCTTCTAAGAGCTAAAGAATATAAAAAAACATCGCACAGACAAACTAACAACTATCAAAATGAGATCTAGGTTTAGTTTTTATCATACGTTTTCTTAGAACATTAACATGCAAACATAGACAGGAACAAAGACATGTTTTATTGTAGTCTAATTTCTACCATACGTGTTGAATATTAGGGTTGAATTTAAGTTAACATCGTTGAAGGTCACGGTTATAAGATCAAGGCCGTAAGTTGTGTGCAGTCAAAGTAGAACGACTTAGAAAGACTTAATTGTATTGCTTCTGACATTTACTATTTCTGTCAGAGAATTTAATAGGGATTGCTTTGTATTTGGATTCGCTGTTCCGCCAGTGACGTGCGAGAACGTGTAGCGTAGGAATGTGTATGGTATGCAACGATAGGCTTATTTCATTTTGCTAACCTCGCTCAGCTCAGCTTTGGTGAAATATTGCATAGGTTCTGTACATACAACAATAAGAGGCTGCTATGCATAGGTACCATTTTTTATGTTTAAGCTAATATTGCACACACACATGCCATCACGCGTGTATTTCCAGAAGGGTTCGGCAGAGGCGTGCTTATGTAATAGGGGGCGAACCTATTGACATTAACCGCGCACAAATCCTAACTCCGAGCTGCAACTGAGAATTTTATTGAATATCCCAATATTCCTGAGAATCGAACACAAGACCTCTAGCGTAGCAGTCGCGCTTAAGACCACTAGGCTAACGAGGCAGTCGGTAAAACAAATAGTAATGTTTTAACACCAAGGGGCCCTCAGATTATTTTGTATGTAGCACTTAATATTGTAAGGTAATACGAAACTCGTGTGTGCGAGTCTGACCCATATAACAAGGTAATTACTATGACTGTTAAAAAAATAAAAGAGCATTCATCGAGAAGTCTCGCTGTAGAAATAAAGCGACACTAATTACCAACTGCCCACCTGCCGCAACTGCTATAACGGCTGCGCTGCGTGTCGCGGGTTCGATTTCCGCACGGAACTAATATTTGTATGACCTACAGAGTTGTTCCGGGTTTGGCTGTTTGTGTATGTGAGTTTATATGTTTGTAAACGCACCCACGATACAGAAGAAATTCGTAGTGTGGGGCAACGTTTTTCTTTTATAAAATAAAAAAAAATCCTCATATTAATAACACAAGTACCTAACATAATAACATCTCGTAAAACAAATAAGTAGATACAAACCACATTTTCAAAACACCAGCCGTTTCCCCCACATATTTAAAACCACACGATTTATATCAATTAATCAGTCCACGAGCATAATCTGTTATCAGTCCAGTAGAAAAAATCTGGCGGGGACATAATTTTTTATTGCCATTTAGGGGAGGACCCAAATCGGGGATTTTAAAACTGCCATTAATCAAAACCACAAAGCGTCTATTGTCCAAGAGGATCGCAATACATTTATCATAAGCGATCCGGTTGAAACAAACCACAATGGTGGTAGCATTAATGAAATCTCTCATATATCCTTCATATGGTTTTTATGATGGCCGGACAAAACTGGTTTGAAAGAACATTAGGAATGTTTTTCGGGGGTTTGGGACACTTTTTTGGGAAACAAGGATATTGTTTCTGATTCATTAATTAAAGTGTCTGGATGTCCCTTGAAATATGAAAATATGAAATGGTTTGTCTAGGCATAGACTGTTTTTACCGGAACGCAAAGAGCATAAGGAAAGAACACGGATGCGTTTTAGTCAGTAAGAGTCTGACACTTCCTTTCACTCCGCTCAGAGCGGAGGAAGTCATTTGATAATATCACACTTCATTAAAAAAAGGCTTACGATGTGCTAGTGTTGGTTGGAGCTGAATTAAAAGGAAAGTCGATTCTACACATAAACTATACGGTTTTGCCCGATTGCGCCACAAGGAAGGTTATTTACAATTCGCTTTTCAAATATGATATTATCATCGTCATCTACTTAGCCTTTTCCCAACTATGTTGGGGTCGGCTTCCAGTCAAACCGGATACAGCTGAATATCAGTGTTTTACATGGAGCGACTGCCTATCTGACATCCACAACCCAGTTACTGGACAACACGATACCTCTTGGTAAGATTAGTTGTCAGATTTTCTGGCTTCTGACTATCCGTAACGCCTGTCAAAGATCTACGAATAACAGCCGGGACCAACGGCTTTACGTGCTTTCCGAGGCACAGGGGCGTCACACCACCAACGTCTAAACTCCTGGCTGCTACTGAGAAATTCTTAATGGAAAAACCCAATAACACTTTTAGCCCGACCTGGGAATCGAACCCAGGACCCCGTACTCATCAGTCGCGCTAGCAACCACAAGACCAACGGGGCAGTTTCAAATATGATATACGGTAAGAAAATGCGGAACGGGTGGAAAGTATTATTGGGTTTTTCTATGAAATTCTCAGTAGCAGCTCGGAGTTAGGATTTGTGCCCGGTTAATGACAATAGGCTCGCCCCCTATTACATGAGACCTAAACAAACCGGCAAACTGTGGGTGTACATTGTTACTCCTCTGCCTAACCCTTCAGGGATTACAGGCGTGATGGTGTGATGAAATGTCATATACGGTTAGAATATAATCTAATGGTAGTAGCCACTTGTTGATTTTTTTTTCTCTTTTGTTTTGGCATCTTGCAGTTTAACCTACAAGTCGGCTGCCTAACCGGATCTTTCTGTGGAGCCTTAAACATAAAGATCTCTAGGCTAGGCGTAAAAATGTCGTCATAGTACAGCGGTTAAGAAACCTGTTTCTCATACAGGAGGCTGTGGGTTAATCCGGGTAAGTACCAATGTGACTTTTCAATCCTTATATACTTTTAAATTTTATCTTGGACGTCACTGACATCGGTAAAGGAAAACATCGTGAGGATACCTAGACTAAAATACTAAGCGATGTGTAAATGATTTATGTCCCAACAAAGTAAAATAAAATAGAATACGTTGCAGTGCATTTTGGACAAAATTTCAACTAAAGAAACGGAAGTCAAAGTAAAACTTGCCTCTAAGTAGTAGCACAATCTGCTCT
This sequence comes from Caradrina kadenii, assembly GCA_947462355.1. Taxonomy (NCBI): domain Eukaryota; kingdom Metazoa; phylum Arthropoda; class Insecta; order Lepidoptera; family Noctuidae; genus Caradrina; species Caradrina kadenii. Next base: position 11,566,241 of record OX381684.1, on the reverse strand, counting down.
CCGTAGAATAACGATTTCAGAAGTCAGTGCCAAGAATGTAAAGAAAATAGTAGTTGAAGAAAGAAAAAGGATTAACAATTTTTCGATGTTGGTTTAAAGGAAATAAATAAATCAATAAGAACATTTACACATACATGAATTTTATGAACAAACATATAATAAATGATAATAATAATATATGTACTAACACAGGGGCCTAGTCGAGCAGGACTGGGAATAAACGATAATGTTCATATTTCTATCTTAGAAACTAAGGGCTGTGATCTATTTATATGTACAGGATGGAGTTTCAGGAGATAGAAAACGGTAAACCAAACAATAAAATTCGAGGAATAAATTGGAAAGATCAGTATTAAGCTAAAATGTATTTGTTCGAAACTATCCGTTTCAAGTACCAATGTGACTTTTTCAAGTCATATTATGTACTTTTAAGTTTTGCTTGGACATCGGTGAAGAAAAATATCGTGAATCCTGGTTTCCAGCTGAACTTAAATTTCATGTACAATACTCGATAATTATCGCCTTTATCCTATCTACAAAACATCATCAATTTAATTAGTCATTGACCAAAATATGCCTGTGTATGTGTATATGTGTGTGTGTGTGTATGTGTTGTAATTTGACAAAAAATATGAATGGCCATAACAAATGCTATTGTTAGCATCGTAAAAAAGTAAACACCAAAATAACTACCCTACTCAATCAAATAAAAATGAAAACTAACACAGTACACTAAAATACAAAATGTAAGCAATAACATAACCTGAAAAAAGGGGTCGAGCGCAAACAAAATGAAGTCCAAGTGGGGCACAAATAAATCAGTTGGCGTGCGCGAAATCACGTCCGATCTAACGCAGCTTGTTAACGCGAGTAAACTTGTTCTCTCGATTCATGCGACTGAATAAAAGTGCGGTGTCGGTGTAAATGACGGTGTCGACGTCCACGCCGTCTTTTACACCGAAAACGCATTTGAAAGCTACATTGACGGTAGAGTTATAGGTGTGAGTACGCACTACGCTGACGACTTTATTATTATTTTGATTTTTTATGATAAATTGTGATTTTTATCTATCTCGTGTTACGTATCGTGTAATTTTAATATGGGAAAACCTGAAATAAATGGAATTTATTTATTTATTTATTGTCAGTGTGAGCTTGGAGATTGATATGGCTATATTTATGGGTTTCCGTGCCGGTGAAATTAAAGGCACATAATACATTTCTCTAAGATGGCTACTCATTTGCAAGGCCTCTAGTATTGCAGATGTCTATAGGCAGAGGTGACCACTTAACATCAAGCGAGCCGTTGCCGTCGGCTTGTTTGTCATCCAACGAATTAAAAAAGATAGATATTAACTATTACAGATTAAACTTATAATAAAGCTTAAGAAGTTTTTGTTTGTTTGTTTAAACGCGCTAATCTCTGGAACTACCAGCCTGATTGGAAAAAATATTTTGTATATGATAGCCAAACTCATGAAGGCTATATTAATAACTGGTGTGTTATTCAAGATAACAATGCTTGGGAACATGCTGGTCCTGCTCCATAGGACAATTGAAATTCTTGACAAAATCTATTGGTTGCTAATTTAATTATATAAGTACTTTGTTTTGATTAATTATTTTTCTCTTCGACATTTGAGTATTCCTCACACACTGATTCTTTGTCTTTGAAATGTATAAATGTATTTAATATTACAATTAACTTAGCTTTCATTTCTAATTTGTGGCACTGAGTACGTATTGCAGTACTTTGAGTGACTTTTTTTAATAGATCGTTTTGACATCAGTATAATTTTATGGAATTGTACAACTTATTGTAATACACTTTTTTAAAAAGAGTATGTATGAAGTTTCTTGCCCGTTCTTCTCCATACGAAACTACCTTTTGGAATGGGCAACTAGATTCAATATTTTTAATTTAACATGTAATTGACGTTCAGAAGTGCCTTTTAATGGTCTAATTGAAATAAATGATTTGACTTTGACTTTTGACTTTATTATTATGATCTTACTAGTTTTTATTCTCATTAAAACGTTACTAAATAAGTGTTTCTGCTATATGAACATAATTTTAATAATTTGGATCTAAAAAGAGGTGAATAAAAGTTTAACTCCGCGTCACATCGCGTCGGTGTAAATGACAGTCAGTGGAGATTTGATGTGTCACTGTAATATGCGAATACAGACCTATTTTAAAGCTACCTAAATGCCGTGATGGGTTCAAATTTGTCGTACATTGATAAGTTTATGTTGGCTTAGTACAGGTGAGCTTTTAAACAACGCTACAGACTTTCATGCTGTTTTCATTAATATATAGAGTGATTCAAGAGGAAGGTCCATCTGTTGAAATATTACGATAACTGCCTCGTTAGCCTAGTGGTCCTAAGCGCGACTGCTACGCCAGAGGTCTTGAGTTCGATTTCCAATTCGAGCAAAAAGTGTTATTGGGTTTTTTTATGAAATTCTCAGTAGCAGCTCGGAGTTAGGATTTGTGCCCGGTTAATGGCAATAGGCTCGCCCCCTATTACATGGGACCGAAACATACCAGCGAACTGTGGGTGTACATTGTTACACCTCTGCTTCACCCATCGGGGAATACAGGCATGATGATGTATTTGATGGTTATTACGATTACTGCATCCATTTGAAGCTGGGGCGAGTTGCTAGTTTTCCCAAAAAGGAGTACAAAGTATTCACTTCACGTATTAATAAAATCTATAGGTTAATATCCCTGCCTCACCAACGCATTATTCTCCTCAACAAGATCGATTGATACAAGGTAGGTAATTATTCAAGTCAGAATTAATACAGTATGAATGCCCATTCTCTAATGAATATAATAGAACAGGCCTATTCATGTGCACAGAACTAATCAATGGCTATCGAATTACTGTTGACAAATAAAGGCGCACTCACACACGGATGATGTTATCGTTGAGGCGGAGATGTCGCTAGCGGATATATCGCTACGGTATTAATATTGCTCGTGTGTAAGTGTGCCTTGAGGTTGGCGTTCCGATATTATTACAGTTTCTTAGAACTACTTTTAATATTCATTAACTGTAGTTATTTTAACGATACCACATAATTATCATAGTTTTATTTGAGCGCTTTTCGTTTTTCTACATAGTATAAACAAAGTTGCTTAGTCTTTTTGTCTGTCCCTCTGTACTCTTGTATCTTTTAAACTGCGCAACAGATTTTAATGCAGTTTTCATCAAAACATAGTGTGATTCAAAGGGAAGGTTATTACGTATAGAACATAACGCTCCGACTAACAGGAGTGGAGTAGTAACCAATGATGTAAATAAACGCGGGTAAAACTGCGGGGTACTTGGCTAGTAATAATATTAATAGTATCTCTATACTTATTTTCAACAGTTTTTAACAGTGGAAAATACATTTTAATACATTTTCACTGCCTCGTTGGCCTAGTGGTTCTAAGCGCTACTGCTAAGCTAGAGGCCTTGGGTTCGACTCCCAGGTCGAGCAAAAAGTGTTATTGGGTTTTTCTATGAAATTCTCAGTAGCAGCTCGGAGTTAGGATTTGTGCCCGGTTAATGGCAATAGGATCGCCCCCTATTACATGGGACCTAAACATACTGGCGAACTGTGGGTGTACATTGGTACACCTCTGCCTAACCCTTCGGGGAAAGTAGGTCATAATAAAATTATTCATCCAGTAATTTTGGTGTTAGGTTATGCCAACATACATTGCAAAATCATGTTATCGCCTGTTAACCCGCCGGCCACATCGCCACCAAACTTAATTTCAGTGGTAATTGATTCTGCTTAACGTGTCAACCATAATTACTTTCTGTGTGTATCTGCGTCGTAGTTTATATTTTATGTGTAAAATCTATTGCAAAAGAGAGCAACTTTATCTCTGGTATGGCAACGTATTTGCAAGGCTTCTGGCATTGCATATGTCTATAGGCAGCGATGACTACTTAACATCAGGCGGATCGTCACCGCGTCGGCGTCGGCTTCTTTGGCATCCATTGATATAATTAAAAATATTTTGTACTATTTGAACCATATATTATTATACATCGTGTTAAGGAAAGGGTATACCCATACAAAAGGGGTGAAGGGTGTATCCGGTACTGAAGCTCTATTCAAAATTTCAACCCAAAAGCAATTATTTTGAAAATTCATAATATATTTTTTATTTCGGCAGTTTATTAAGTTTAAATCATAACAAGCTTGTCAGGAAAAACAAATCTTTTATGGAGTTTTTTGATTGTGTGTAGTTTATTGACACTAATCAGCTGACTTGGTGTACAGTTCAATTGGAACATTTGATTTTTAGTTTAAATATTTCTTAACTTGATAATTTGTGAATACTCGCAAACTCACTTTTTTTAATACCTATACAGGTATTAAAAAAGTTGCTATGTGTTTGGTTAACACCAAAAGAATCCGTGCCTTTGATATGTATATACCCTTTCCGTAACAAGATGTCTAAAAATATTATACTATTTGGGTCCGTAAGATTTTTGCCCCAAATGCGTTGTACATGGGGACGACCATCGTTCCTTTTTCAAAAGCGTTTGTAATGTAATATCAGTCACAATATGTAATTTTTTTTTTTTTTTAAGTTTTGACATTGATTTCCGCTGAGATGTAATTGCCTTGCCTAGTGGTAATAAGCGCGACTGTTATGCTAGAGGTCTTAGGTTCGATTCGCAGGTCGAGCAAAGTATTATTCAGTTTTTCTACTAAATTCTCAGTAGCAGCTCGGAGTTAGGATTTGTGCCCGGTTAATGGCAATAGGCACGCCCCCTATTACATGGGATCTAAACATACCGGCCAACTGTGGGTGGCCACTGAGGGCCAATGCCTGCCGGGGCTGCGGGTTGTTCATAAGAGATATCGCGCCCCCGGCACGCAAAGGGCACAAGAAGGAAAATGGGTGGGTTTTAGTCAGTAAAAGTCTGACACTCCCTCCCGCCCCGCCCAGGGCGGGAGAAGTTATTTGATAATACAGGAATACAGGCGTGATAATATGTTATGTAATTGTGATAGTATTTTAAGCGTTTTTAATAGACAATAGATAATCTTAGAATTGGCGTTCACATCGTCTTACGGTGTAGGTTAACGGTCTATTTGGGATACTCCAGCATATTATGGAATAGTCTGGCACTTGAAATACTATTAATTTCACATAACTTACCATCACGCCTGTATTCCCAGAAGGGTTAGGCAGATGTGTACCAATGTACACCCACTGTTCGCCGGTATGTTTTAGGTCTCATGTAATAGGGGGCCAGCCTATTGCCATTAACCGGGCACAAATCCTAACTCCGAGCTGCTAGTGAGAATTTCATAGAAAAACCCAAAAACATTTTGCTCGACCCGGGAATCGAACCCAAGACCCAAGACCTCTAGCGTAGCAGTCGCACTTAGGACCACTAGGCCAACGAGGCAGTTGTATTAATTTCACATTTAACTTCATTATTTTCAAAACAAAATGCAGGTTCATAGAACTGAAATTATATAATTTTTTAATGAGTGTACCATACACTAGGGACAGTGACCTGTCAAGCTAGAATTATGACCAGTCTCTCCATATAATAACTAACTGACACTTACATTAATTAACCGTCTCGAGGGGAAGCGAATACTTTCACGAACACATGCGTTCGGAGGGAAAAAATAATACGCTTCAAAATAAACCAAGGAATTTTTTGTAGGTAGAATATTTAGTAATTAATTAATATTGTGATGACTAGGTGTTAAGGTGCCAAATCTCATGCATGAGCTTGTTGGTTAACAACCGGGCAAAGGCAGGTATTAATGTGACTTTTTCAATTCAGTACATTCTAAGATTATCTCGCACTGGCATTTCTGAAAGAAAACAACGTAAGGCAAACTGGACTCATAGTTAAAGTAGGTAAGTCTAAAATCGCCAATCCCCCTCGAGCAGTCTTGGTAATTAATGCTTATGTTTTCTTTTTGTATAAGATGGGACTTTTATTATTAAACACTAGCTTCTGCCTGCGACTGCGTCCGCGTCAAATTTGATCCATTATCCCACGGGAACCGTACATTTTTTCAAGATGTAAAGTATTTTATCTGTTGTTACACACTACAATCTATCTCAGTGCCAAATTTCATTCAGATTATTCAGCCGTTTAAGCGTAAAAAAGTAACACTGAAAAAACAAAAAAAAAACCACTGCCTCGTTGGCCTAGTGGTCCTTAGGCCGACTGCTACGCTAGAGGTTCTGGGTTCGATTTCCAGGTCGAGCAAAAAGTGTTATTGGTTTTTTTATGAAATTCTCAGTAGCAGCTCGGAGTTAGGATTTGTGCCCGGTTAATGGCAATAGGCTAGCCCCCTATGACATGGGATCTAAACATACCGGCGAACTGTGGTTGTACACTGGTACACTTCTGCCTAACCCTTCGGGGAATACAGGCGTGATGGAATGTTATTAAAACACAAAAAAACACACAGGAGAAATGGAAGGCCTATGTAATAAGGACGAGTTTATGTTCATAATCTTCAAAACTATTCGAGAAATTCCTGTAAGAAAAACAAAAGATACAATTCAACCTTAAAAATAGGAAAAACGACTTATCTCAAGATTGCGAGTTTGATTTCGCCTCATTTTGTTAGAAGGTCTAGCTATCGTTATTCTTTGATTTCATGAATAAAACCTTGTAATTTTTACCTGGGCTTTGTATAATTTCTTCATTGAATATATTTTGTTATCTAGATTGAATAATTAGCCTACTTTGTGTTTTTACTGTAAAATAAAATTCTGAGACAAAACAGAACATCTTTAGATAAAAAAGCCTGATAATAAATTGTTAGTAAGGTATTTTCTGCCATTATGATAAATAGTTTATGTATTTAGGGACTTTGAGATTCAACACAGCTTCAATAGAAGTACTGTGAAGGCGTTACCCTGGCTGAAATAGTTATATTTAAAACACTTTTTGAATTTAGAATAAGAAGCGATTAGATTTTTAGGGGTACTTGTTTGGACCCCTTCGAGTCATGCAAATTTAACTTCTGGTTTCAATTCATTAAATGATTTAATAAGTACGTCGACTTTCAGCTAATGTAGGTACATACATACCTATTTATTTAAAACATTTTTGTTACCTAGCCTAGTTATAGCGAGCGTTAGAAAAACCGTGGAGCAAGGCCGTATGCACATGTCATATTAGCCTATAGCTGTCTACTGCTGAACATAGGCCTTACCCAAAGAGCCATAACCATGCCATAACCGTCATGGATCTGGGTAGCCCGGCTTTAATCGCTGCTCGCCAACTTCTTTAAATCGTCGGTCCACCGTGCAGCAGGGCGTCCCACATGTTTGTCTAAACTTGGTCTCCACTCTAACACGTGTCCTTTCCACCGACGATCGGTCCATTAGCAGATTTCCCAAAAGTTACAAGGTAACTGCTTAATATTAAAAAGGAAAGAAAATAAAAATTCCTTTCCCAAATTCATAACAAGCTTCCAAAAGGCATCACTTACAAAGTAAACACTTTAACCTCGAACCCATTTCTCATACCGAACCCGAAACTTGTTAACACAAAAAATCAGGAGTCAATCGCGGAATGCAATAAATAAAACCCTCAAGTGATGTGGGGCACAATCTCATACGAAGTCTGCAGTAAAAAAGTCAAAGTTAGATGTTGTACACAATTTATATGCTCAACTTTGTACCGCTCGGACGTTATCGCGAAATTTAAAACATTCGTACCGCGAGGTTTTATTTTAGTTTACCAAGTTCTCTTGTGATACGAGGAGGTACAAATTAAAAAAAAAATGTTTTATTTTTGTTTCGTAATAGGTTTTTTGTTTGTTTTATGGAGTTTTTTTTTTTAAGTTATGGGTAATTTGTTAGATGATTGTCTGAAGCTGTTACAGACGTCTGTTGTCGAAATTTGATGACATATCTGGAAATGTAACCTATATAGCTTTTGCTCGCGGCTTCGTTCACGGGAAAGTCAGTGTAGCTACAGTATCTACCAATGAAATATTTTTTTGTAATCTGACCAGTATCTCTAGAGATTAACTCTCAAAAACAAACAATCTTTACTTGTTTATATAATTTTTATAGAAGTAAAGATTATATTTTTTTCCGGCTGATTTCGGAAACGGCTCCACCGATTTTTGCAGATAACTAGTGCTATATATAGTGATTTAGTTTTTTTTTAAATAATACTTAGGGTTACGCGCAAAAAAAAGATCACCAGATAACCGACATTCACGCAGACCAAGCAGCGGGCATAAGCCAGTCTTTATTACAAAACGCTACACGGAACATTACCTTAAGAAAACAAACATAGTTCTTTAACCTAATTACATACCTAAGTAGCTCACGGGACCACATGTTGGCATTGAGCTGAAACTATTCCAAACTCTCACCGCATAAGTGCATGAAATATAATAGCCCAAGATCCCGAAGTCGCCAGACCTACGTCACATAAACATGGCTGAATTTTATAGAATAGATAAAGGAATTATATTGTTGGGACCAAGGGGCTTCTGATGCACGAGTACTGAGAATTTCATAGAAAAATCCAATAACACTTTTTGCTCGACCTGGGAATGGAACCACAGCGTAGCAGTCGCGCTTAGGACCACTAGGCTAACGAGACACTTTCTCGTGAGCCATTATTTCCGCTAAACGCTTACAGTTCAGACTTTTAAAAATAACGTCTTAAAGGTCGGCAATATAATCGTCTAGTGTTTTAACTGTCTGGTTGAAATGCCTAAAATGTAACCACATTTTAGGCATTTCAACCAGACAGTTAAAACACTAAAATTAAAACTAGTTACGCATGCCATCTTAAGTACACATTTTTAACCCCGACGCGAAAACGACGGGGTTTTATAAGTTTGACGTGTTTGTGCGTGTGTGTGTATGTGTGAGAGTGTGTCTGTCTGTGGCATCGTAGCTCCCGAACGCATGTACCGATTTTGATTTTGTTTTTTGTATTTAAAAGGTTAAGCAAAGCTAATAACACTCCCGACTAGGGAGTGTTCTTAGCTTTGTTTGATGGAAATGTGTTCAGCGGTTTCAAAGTTATCCGCTCTTTCGTTAGCTGCTGGGGGTTAACTAAAATTTTTAATCTTGTGTTTTTCTATATGTTTTAAAGTTGTCATGCTAAAAAGATGTAAATCTGATGACCCTGGGATCTTAGACTAAAACCTAAATAGAACAAGTTACTCACGCATTCCGGCTCCCAGCTATTAATTGGCTACTCTGTTTCCTATAGTGGGTGTAGTGTAGGAAGAAGCGACCTTTGACCAGGGACAAAAGCATTATCTACTCGTATTTACACGTCTATTTATTCTTATTTAAGCTTCATGGAAGAAAAGGTACAAAGATGGACAAAGGTGGTGAAAAGATATGTTATCTTTCAGCTATCTTTCAGTATTTGGCAGTGGCAAATTTATTGTAAGTACAAGCGAAAGTGAACAAAATTCCAATTAAAAAGAAACACCAAATAATTTCCTAAATAAATTGTACAGATGTACCAAATAATTAAAGTACATGACGTATTTGCGTTTTTAAGGTATGTAAATACATAATCAAATAAATACGAGTGTGTTTTTCGATTATTATTCCACCAATCGAGATATTACTAACAAATAATGGCAAATGAAAAATTTTCGATAGCTCACTCGTTCAAATAAAGTAACCGCCACGAGTCGTGAGCGCAATAAGTTCATTTTTGGATTTTTAGATTCCTTTCTGGATTTTTTGGATTGCCGATGCTGCACGCCATTGGTCCGTCAGTCAGAGCGATCGCGTGCAGCATCGGCGATCCAAAAAATCCAGAAAGGAACCCAAAACCTAAAACCCAAACCCAAAACCCAAAACCTATATGTGCTCACGACTCGTGGTGGCTTCTATATCACACACACAGACATACATACATACACACACATGCATATATAATAAATATATACTTTGTCTCCGTCTTTGTCTTCGTTCTTCTTGTGCAGTAGTTTTTTTAATTTGTTATATAAAATATGGACTAGTTATTGTTTGTATGCTTATTAATGTGATTGTGTATGTGCCCTTAGTTGCCTGAAATAAAAAACTACAATTATTATTAGCTTTTAGATTTAATAAAAATATTTTGGTCAATAAGTAAGACTATAGGATCAGTTTTCCCTCCAATAACTCGATTTTAAAACGACACACGATAATTCTAATATAACTTTGCTTTGAGTTACTTATCATTTTAACCACATAGATCAGTATAGTGGTTTGGCTCATTTTGGCAGACCTAACTCAATTGTTGATGCAATATTTCCCCAATCATGTTAGTCCATGAAAGCTTACAAAACCACACGCTATTTCACCCATGGCTCTAAACTAAGGCAACAGCTCCAGTATTCAGCAATAACCAGGCCTCATACTGCTAACTCAACAATTTAAGGTAGCAACACCAGTCCATAACTCCCAATAATTATTTCGTATTGCACATGCAGTGCGCGACTGTACCCAATTAAGGCGTCCCGTGATATATCATAATCACATGATTAAAGTACATTTGCGTACACGCGCGTCTAAATTGTTTCCAACACGCTAATTAGGTTGACTTACGCTGAATAATGTAGTAGGGTTCTGTATAGAGATTAAATTGTTTTGTTTAGAATATTGTGGTTTGTCTCGTTTGTAGGTGTGAAATGGGTTTAGGATAAATTAAGGGATGTATTTTTAAATTTGGTTGTTTTATGTTTATTAATGAACTGAAATAGGTGTTTTTTTAGATAGATTATTGTTAGTGCACTTTCAAATAATTAATTAAACTATAATGTTGCATGATATTCTTTTAAAAAATCTAGATAGTTATTAAGATTCAGTTTCTGAAACCTAATTGATTTCTAGTAGGTACTTAGTAAATATTTTTTGTTAGATAAATAACAGTGCGTTACAGAATAAAGGTTAAAGAATTGACCAAATATAAGCTACCTAAAATTAAAAACCAAACCAGGATAAAAAGTCTTTTTAAAACAATAACATAACTTTAAACAGACCCAAAAATCCTATGCAAACGGAATATGTATTCAGGGTTGACAAAAAAACTTTGAAACTTCCTTAAACTAATATTTACCCGGGTTTACCATACGCGGATCCCTAAAAACACAGAGCTTTCCTCAATTTTTCTGCCTTATTTGCATACTGTCACACCGTATTTTTTTTTTAAAGGCCCCTTTTCGTGGACGCATTTTTACTTTTCCCTAACATTTTTGTAATTGCTTTGATTAATTAGGCCAGTGTAGTTTTCGTTACGGAATTTTAGGTATGTTTCTGGATAGTGGAAAATGCGTTTTATTCACGTAAAAATAATTTTCTTTTGTTTAATTTTAGGAATGATAAGCACGCTTCATAAAAACGGGCAAACAATTATGTTGATTATAATTATAAAGCAGGGAAAGTAGTTTCATAGGAAATTATAAGTTGTCCGTCAAGTGCCAAGCTTATTGTTGTTGGCCTCAACAGCACTTCATAACTAGGTGCGGTTTTTAGTGAAAATAAAATTAATTTACCAGATCTTTTGATTGTGATGAACATTGTGGTTGGTAAACTTAGAATATTGTGTGAGGAGGTTCAAGAAACCTTTAAATTCATCTTAAATACCTACTTTTCTAACTGCCTCGGTAGCCTAGTGGTCCTAAGCGCGACTGCTACTCTAGAGCTCTTGGGTTCGATTCCCAGGTCGAGCAAAAAGTGTTATTGGGTTTATCTATGAAATTCTCAGTAGCAGCTTGGAGTTAGGATTTGTGCCCGGTTAATGGCAATAGGATCGCCCCCTATTACATGGGACCTAAACATACCGGCGAACTGTGGGTGTACATTGTTACACCTCTGCCTAACCCCTCGGGGAATATGGGCGTAATGGTATGTTATGTTATGTTTTTTAACACCAAATTTTATTGAGGATACAAAGTGTAAAATAACTTACTTGTTTTGGAAGTCGATGACTTTGGTTCTGTTCGTTGATTTGTATTGCTATAGGGTTCCAAAACTAAAGTAATTTTTCACTTTGTACTTTTTGAAGGCGCCTCTTTTTTGTAAAAACGTTTCTTTTTTGTTAATTCAGCTGTTTTATAATTAGACTGTAATCAAATATCAGCCTTGTCACAGTTATTAGCAGTTGTTAGTGGACAGTGAACACGTTTAGCATGCCAAGTTTCAGCGCCGGAAACAATTCATTATATCGAAATATGTCACCGGTGTGTTAGGCTCGCCTTGTACTGGGACTAATACGATTTTATTTAGTACTAGCGAACTGCCCGTGAGTTTGTCCGCGTGGCTTATTTCACCCACTGCTCCGCTCCCGTTGGCCGTAGCGTGATGTGATATAGCTTATATTACTCAGAAAAAAAATAGGTATCTAATAGAGCCTATTCTGTACAAACAAAAACATCTTTCCTCTTTATAATATCATTAGTATAAATAAATACAGATGAGTTTGGTGAAAAAAAAATTGTTTCGTAAGAAGTAGCTACTTATACGAAATTAATACTGGATTAATTGAAAGATTTATCTTATTTTTGACACCTATTTAATTTATTTATTACCATTCCTTTACTCCACCATGCGCCTGCCTCTCAAGCATATTTTTTTTCGGAATAGAAATCATCAAATAACTTCCCCCACCCTTAGTGTCATATTTTTCCTGATTAAAACCCATCCATGTTCTTCTCGTGCCCTTTGCGTTTCGGGGCCACGGTATCTCTTTCAAATAACCCGCGGCCCTAAATGGCCTGCTCGATTTGCTGACAACTCTTTGAGGCACGCGTGGAACACGAACGCGCTGTCGACATGTCCTGTCGTTATGCAACGTTCGGACGGTGAGCTACCCATTGCTCACTGACCACAGGCCCGCGTCTACGATGTCCGGGAGTCGTCTCGTGGCCTCTTAAGCATGTACATCATGCTTAGTAGGGTTGATCAATGTGACTTTTTCTATTCGTACTTTCTAAGTTCATCATGTACATCACTGACATTAGTGACGGAAAACATCGTGAGAAAACCTGGGCTTATAATCACGATAACGCCTTGGACACACATTGTAATCAATCCTCGCACATTTCTGTGTGAGAATAGGCCTTTGCCTTACAGTGGAACAGTAACATCAGCAACCAATATCTTGAATTTTAGGTAACCTACAGGAACAAAGCCAGACTACCATTGTTTCAAACTACCGCAATGCCGCAAACACTCAAAGCATTACAAAATTAAAATACCCACAACACAATAGCCAATACGTTGTTTTCTAAAATCAAACAGAGCGGTACAAACAGAGGCAGCCATAACACAACGTAGAAATGGGTACGTTACCAACAAAATCTTGGTACCTATTATATGGGTAATGTTTTTTCATACCGTCAAACGGGGCAAATAAAGACGTGGGGATGAATCGGAACGAAACTTTTTAAATTATTTTTAACGACGGGGTGTTATAAGTTTGATGTGTGTGTGTATCTGTCTGTGGCATCGTAGCTCCCGAACGCATGGACCGATTTTCATTTAGTTTCTTTTTGTTTGAAAGGTGTATTAGTCGGGAGTGTTCTTAGCTATGTTTGATGGAAATCGGTTCAGCGGTTTCAAAGTTAGCAGGTCTTTTATTAGTTGCAGTAGGGATTTCTATTCTTCTGTCTGGGGTTACTTAAAATTTTTAATTTTGTGTTTTTAAGATTTAAATAATAAAGTTTTTTTTAGTTTAGTTATAACTGCATCGTTAGCCTAGTGGTCCTAAGCGCGACTGCTACGCTAGAGGTCTTTGGTTGGATTCCGAGGTTAAGCAAATGTTATTGGCTTTTTCTATGAAATTCTCAGTAGCAGCTCGGAGTTAGGATTTGTGCCCGGTTAATGGCAATAGGCTCGCCCCCTATTGCATAGGACTTAAACACACCGGCAAACTGTGGGTGTACATTGGTACACCTCTGCCTAACCCTTTGGGGAGTACAGGTGTGATAGTATTAACTAAACTGTTATTGCTGGATATCATAGTATCTTTAGGATATTGAATAAGGTTGACATAATTAATTAAATTATTGCAAGATTGTGGGTTGGCTCGTTTTGATATAAATATGCTCAATTTTGATAAAAATATTCCATGTAGGCATGACATTGTGGACGCATGTAGTAATTCAGTATTATTATTTGAATTCTATCACTTAGATATTTGTATGCGTAGGGCATAGAAATATCTAAGGAAAATAAAAAAAATAATAAAGAAAATATTTAACTACTATTTTAAATATATATAACAACTAGCGACCAGCCCGCGACTTCGTCCGCGTGGCTTATTTTAATTTACGTCTTTCGTTACTGCTCCGCTCCCGTGGGTCGTAGCTTGATGTTGTTAACATCAGCTATCTACAAGTGAAAGTACCGTCAAAAACGGTCCAGCCGTTTCAGAGATAAGCCTGAAGAAACAGACAGACAGACAGACAAAAGTTTTAAAATTTTTTTTTTTATGTTAGTACCGAATATACTTTCATATGCATTTAGTGAAAAGCTTGTAATTTGAAATTGCAAACAGACACTTCAATTTTATTTATTTGTATAGATTAATAAGCAAAGATTACTGACTTTTTCATTCATACTCATACATTAAGATAACAAACTGTGGTTACTAGGTCTATTTATATAACAAGGTCGCAGTGTGCGGCTCGGCTTACGGTCTGGGCCACAACTCCTTACTATTCTAGGTCATATTAATACGGCCCACTTGCATTTAATTTTCCTATCATTGTTATTATAATTAGTTCTAATTAAGTCGTTTTGGTTCATGAGCTAATTTATTTGCGTAATATGGTTTTTAAATCTAGGTCTTGTTCTGTATGGCTAAAGTTGACAATCACTTGACCAAAAAAAAAATTACGGCTATTACTAAAGTAATAGCCGTATTTTTTTTTTAGCTGCGGCAGTCAAAGTCAACTTTTCAATCGCAGCTGTCTTGTGGTCACAAGCAAGACAATTGAGCGTGAGGGCCTGGGTTAACTTCCCAGGTCGGGCGAAAAGAGTTAAAGGGTTTCTCGATTACGAATTTCTCAATAGCAGCCAAGAGTGTGGGAGTTGATGGTGTGACGCCTCCGTTACTCGAAATGTATGTGAAGCTGTTGGTTCTAGCCTGATGTCTCCCCGGTTGTGTCGGATTGCCGTCCCCGATTGCGCACACGCTTGTGCTCTATAACATCTTCTGCGTACTTGGTTAGTCTCCATTAAGATTTTAGCCGCCGTGTCCGAACTCGAACTCGAGAGTATATTTATTTTATTTACCGAAGAACGAGGTTGTTCTTCATTATATTACATTCGTAACCTTAATTCTAGTTCAAATTTCATGGGTTTGTAATGTTACCGGTACTCTTCAAACTATCGGTCCGATAGTATCGATTCCGTTGGTCTAATCTGACAGTTGTATCGTTTCTCCGGGACTCGTCGAGCTTCATTGCTGGCGCGCTCTTCTGGCGGTCTCCACTATTAATTCTGGCTTCCAGCAGTTACAGTGGTTGGGAACAGTGTGGCGGGCTTATCCCAAATCAAATAAAAAGGTGTATTCTGTGAATATCTTCCTTGGTGAAATTTGAAGCTTGAGGTGCTCATCTCAAGCTTCTAAATTACTTATTTGTTTATTTTTTGGTATGACTGCTCATTCATACCACGTTGCTAGGGATTGAGTGCTCATCTTGAGCTCACTTAAACTATGCTCTTTTACTGAAAAGCATTGCTGCAGTATTTTTGCTTGCCAGGAACATAGTATCTACCCATACTAATATAATAAAGCTGAATAGTAAGCGTAAGTAAGAAGCGCTAATCTCTGGAGTCGGATTGGCAAAGTCTTTTTGTATATGATAGCTAGATTCATGAGGAATGGTATAAATAAACGTCACGACAATAACCAAAGACGTAACTATAAACGTAGGAGAAAGAAGGCACTCGGGCAGAAGGTAGTCAAGATATAAATAACTAGGTAATAGTAATAATTATCAAGGAGGTCGCCTAGCCTTGTATAAAGGATACCTTCTCTTTATAAAAATATAATTCTAAGCCTCTCCATGCCTCTTCTACGAACACGTACAAATAAGGGACCTATTCTTAGACGTGTATCATTCAAGACAAATTAAATCAATACATTATACAGGGATTGTGTGATTTAACAGAATTGTATATGTACTGTTTCGAGAAGGGTCTATTAATAACCGTTTTAATACAAAGCTGTAAAGTAGGCTTTGGGTTTCCCGGAAGTTGGGACTTAAAGACGACGTTAAATGTACAAATATTTACGTAACTATTTTTAGTTTTCTTTACTTTCACAAGACGGTGGATGTCAAATCAAGTTCATACCATACCATAATATTGAAAATACAAAAGTGAGTTTGTTTATTGTTTTGGTTTCTCTTCTTAACTATTTAACCAATTTTGATGACATTTAGTACAGAATAAGCTTCAACTGCCCCGATGGTCTCGTGGTCGCAAGCACAACTAATGAGCGTGGGGTCCCGGGTTCGATTCCTAGGTCGGGCAAAAAGTGTTATTGGGTTTTTCCATTAGGATTTGCTTAGTAGCAGCCCAGAGTTTGGAAGTTGGTGGTGTGACACCCCCGCGTCTTTGAAAGCACGTAAAGCCGTTGGTTCTGGCTGTCATTTGTAGGTCTTTGACAGTCGTTATAATAGTCAGAAGCCAGGAAGTCTGAAAACCAGTCTAACACCAGTCTGGCATTTTGGAGCAACGCACGCTGGAGGTGGCTACTTAACATCAGATGAGCCGTCGGCTTGTTTGCCATCCTATGACATAATAAAGAGGCACGCAAGACACTAGAACAGGTTCCCCATTGAGAAACAATTCCACATTCGTACTTTAAGTTGGAATCGTATCTGCAGATACAGTCTATCCGTTAAGCTTTGAACATAGCCTATCCAAAAGTCACCAAGCAATTGGCTGACCAATTGATTAATTTCCAGACTAGTCCAGTGAACTCAGAAGTTAGTGGTTTTACTTCCTCATGAATATGCATCTTGTCGGTAGTAAGAACAGGCTCAATGTAGGGCAATGTGCCCCCAGGGACGCATCGTCTCGGGGAACACTGGCCAGGCCAGACCACATCGTAAGTACTCATTAACAGTACCTCTTGGCAACGAGGCCACATTTCGGAAGACGAAAATTTTTGATAGAAAAAGATAGAAATAGCAATTTTCTTTAAGGTTTAATTTATAGCGATTTTTATGCTGCCATAAAAGTAAGCGGATAAGGAGGCTTTAATAAAATTAAGTGAACATTTTTATTTTTTTTCTTGGCGGTCGTCTTCCTTATTTAAATTTTGTGGTCAGGTGGTTTTCTTGTGATTGATTTCTCTATGTTTTGAATGTTTGTTTGTCTAACCGGCGTGTAAGGGACATCGTAATGGATTTTTTTACAATGGAATTAGTACATAATTCTAGATTTCCAAGGGATTACAGAAATGTAAAAAAAATACACCGTACAAAGGCGGACTTAATGCCTTTTTTTATTGACTTTTTCATGAACCAGCAGATTTTTTAAAAACTAACCGAGTTAAAATGTTGTCGCTTTGACATCTAAAATCGTACACTGAGTCCATGGTAAAAAGTTTTGTTAGAATGCCATGTCAATTCCACCTGTAATTTTCTTCACAGTAACTTATGGTAGGTATAGTAATGGCAAAACTTTTGGACGAGGAAAATAATAAAGTCCTAAACGGAATAATAGCAAATCTATCTATTTCAGAGGATTCTATGATATAATTTTTGCCTTATACCCTACTGAACCGGGGCTGCGGGTTGTTCGTAAGAGATACCGCGCCCCCGAAACGCAAAGGGCACAAGAAGAAACATGGATGGGTTTTAGTCAGTAAAACTCTGACACTCCCTCCCGCCCAGCCCAGGGCGGGAGGGATGATTTCCAATCCCAAAAAAAAAAATGCCCTACTGAAGAACCCACAAATGTCTTTTGAAGAGAACGACCAGTTGCTTTCGTTAATGTGGGAATAAAAAAATGAAATTAATATTTTAAAATAACATTGTTAACGAGCTCATTAAACTGATCCGTTGCTCATAACTTTGGTATTAGCTAACTGTAAAAATTTTATTTATTATTTTTTCATTTTGTACAAAAAATATTCACCTTTGTTTATTTAAGGTACACTCATAAATTTAAGTGTCACACGGTCACTATTTAAAAAAAGAAACACCTTTATTTATAGGTTATAAAATCGCGCAATTTCAAAAATCCATTTATTCAGGACTTTTTGAACGTGTATTACAAAAACAAAAGACAACCAAATCCTACTGCTTCCCAGGAGAGGAGACAATGCGGTAGCAACAATACAGAATGGAGCGAGTTTAGTGCGAGTTTTTATTCGTACTCGATTGTACCTACTGAAACTAGAATAATGTTTTCTAGTGTCAACAATAAGACACAATCCTAGGACTTCGTCCGCGTGTTTTATTTTTCACCCGCTTTAAGTTACATCTTTGGTCACTGCCCCGCTCCCATAAGTAATAGCGTGATGTTATATAGCCTATACTATTCCTTATAAATCTGGCTATCATATACAAAAAGATTTTTTCCGATCCAACTGGTATTTACAGAGATTACCGCGCCTAAACAAACAAACAAAAAGCTCTTCAGCTTTATTATTTATACAATATCCAATACGTTAAAAACTTACAATCGTTATAAAAACAAGTGAACTCGCGGTCCCCAGATAGTTCATAAGAAACGAACAGTAGCAAATAAAGGAAGTGAGTTTATCAAAATTGTTGACTTTAAAAAAATATGATCGTCTTGGTTGGAGCTCCTCTTGTAAGATTAAGTCTAGGATAATCCTACTTTCAGTTACTCCCGGCCGTGTTTCTGAAATAAGTTTCATTGAAGATTTTCTGTATATTCAGTGTTATGAATTCGTCTGAAATTGTAAGTATCTACAGACGGGACATGATTTTTTCTTTTTTGTTCCGTGTTTATATAAGTAAATTAGATAAAAATATGTTTGGGCGGAAAAGCATAAATTGGTTTCGTTTTCGTGGAAAAATTATATTATCTTACAATAAACGAGTATTTTGTATGAAATTAATTGCCTAAAACTTTCGACTTTAAATGTATCCGTAAAATAATTGGAAGCCTAATTGTTACGTATGCCCTGACAAACATTAATGAGTACTTTCCTTAAGTAACAATTATAATATGTAGATAAACGACATTTCCCACATTGAAGGAGCTATGTATTAAATAGTCGTTCCATATTTGAAAAAAAATGGAAACTTGATATTTGTCCTCAATATAGACACAGTACTCCTCTTCACCTCGTTTAGTACACCTTCCTATTATTAATTATTATAATTGAGATGATGTCGTCATGCATCAGGTTGTGGGGTTGATACCCGGAAAGTACTAATGTGACTTTTTCAATTCAAGAACTTTCTAATGTTATCACTGACTGAAGGAAAAAATCGTAAGAAACCTGGACTTAAAATGAATGTAAGTCTGAAATCGCCAACCCTCCATCAGTGAGCATGGTGAGCAATGCTTATGCCTTCTCTGTATGAGAAGAGCCCTTTGCCCTGCAGTGGGAAAATAATAGGTTGGTTTTATTTTATTACTGTGTTTTATATATAACTGCCTCGTTAGCCTAGTGGTCCTAAGCGCGACTACTACGCTAGAGGTCTTGGGTTCGATTCCCAGGTTGAGCAAAAGGTGTTATTGGGTTTTTCTATGAAATTCTCAGTAGCAGCTCGGAGTTAGGATTTGTGCCCGGTTAATGGCAATAGGCTCGCCCCCTATTACATGGGACCTAAACATACCGGCGAAATGTGGGTGTACATTGGTACACCTCTGCCTAACCCTTCGGGGAATACAGGCGTGATGGTATGTATATGTTTTATTTTATTTATATTATATACATAGAGGAAGTGACACCACATGGCAACAGCGTAGGTAGACGTAGGTTTGTGGTTGTATCCACTCGCGGCAGATACCACAGTTAGACATGAGTCTATTGACAACTAATGCGCTGTGGTAACGGTATTAATTGTAAGTGATGTTTAGTGAGGTGTGAATGAAGCTTCTAAAAGTAATTTCAGTAATCAATAATATACAACTTAAACCAACTTAAACTAAATAAGGTGCAGTTTTGCATCGACTATAACACCGTGTTGGTACGGGTTAAAGCCCGCTTGCCTATACCCAGCAACCAAAAACATACTACCTAGTTTGTTCTTTAATCGTTTTGACAATCACTAGCATAGTTACGTCCTTGAATTTGATGAAAATGCAAAACTGCACCATGTATAGGGTGACTGATAATATAATAAGCAAAAAAAGTTCGTCTACAAGTTTCAATGGGATTCTTGCCCAAAAACATTGACCATTGACCATTGACCATTGACCCATTGACCATTGGCGTTCAACCGTGTTTTTTTGAAATGAATCCATTTAGAAAAAACCTAAATAGATTAGATATACTAAAAGTTCAACCTCAAGGTTTATCAAAGTGCTATGTTGCCTAGGAGGTATCCATACATATAGTACCTACTAAGCTCAGCAACCGAGTCAATACCACGATACCCTCCAAAACACGACTCGTCGAGATGTAAGCTATAAGTTTGCATGGCTGAAGTGGGATTGAGCGGGCCATGTGTGCAGAATACCTACATAGTGACAGAGAGGTTGGAGTTGTCACACAGTAGGTGACGGGAGACGAGTCATCGCCAAGTGTGGGGCAACGTTTATTTAAAAAAAAAAAGAAAACAAAAAAAAAAAGAAAAGGTGGAGGACCAGGAATCGCTGACCTGAAGATTTAGAAACGGTTATAGGAGATACAAGGTTGACTGGTAGAAAATGCCAAAGGCATTAAGTCCGCCTTTGTACAGTGTATTATTTACATTATGTGCAAAAAGTTTTAATAAATAAATAAATACGGCAACATACTGAGAAGGGTGGAAGGCTATGGGGAAGACCTGTTCCCAGCACTGGAACAATTATCATCATCATATCAGCCGAACGAAGTCCATCTGCTGAATAAAGGCCTACCCTAAAGATAGCCTGAATGACCGCTCCTGCGCTGCCCGCATCCAGCGCTTTTCCACGACATTTACCAAGTTGTTGGACCACCTCGCGGGTGCCTTCGCACACTACGCCTTCCGGTACTTGGTACAGCCTTACGACACCAACGGCCGCGGGCAATAACACCAGCCTAATCATGTCCGACTGACATATAGATGTGCATGTAGATAAAACACGAGTGTTGAATATCACTACGCTTGCTCAAGCCGGATTGGCATTTTGAAACATATTTAATATAAGTCCAAGTTTTCTCACAACATTTTCTCTCACAGATGTTAGTGATGTCCAAGATAAACTTAGAAAGTACACTTGAAATAGAATAAGTTGTATTAATACTTGCCAAAGCAAAGTAAGCTAAGTAAGCTTGGTCGAGCAAAGTATTATTGGGTTGTATGAAATTCTCAGTAGTAGCTCGGTGTTAGGATTTCTGCCCGGTTGAGACATAAACATAATGACGAACTGTGGATGTACATTGGTACACGTTTGCTAAACCTTTCGGGGAATACAGGCGTGATGGTATATGTAATTTTTGCCCATGCTCGCTGGAGTGGGTCAACCAGGACGATAAAAGAATGGCTAAATTGTCTGAATTTCACCAAGGATTTTGCTACATTGCAATATTAAATTGATATTATAGCTAACAACAATCCAATCATGGTGATAATTATTGTAATTCACTTTGAGCGGACCACTTTGTTTGATTATCACACCGCCCCGTTCTGTAATCAAGAAATTAAATCTTGCATCCACTGATAACATTATTATCACTAATCTGAGGGTAAACATTAAATGTAGCGACACAATACTCGTAATTGCGTGACGGAAATACCGCGTATTTTGTTTTCTATGTTATTTACATGACTTAATTTCGGCCTGTAGGCTTAGTTCGAGACTGCTAGAGTAAAAAAGATTCCAGAGTTAGTATACCTAAAAAATGGTCTAGTATTGGATGAAATTAGTAAGTCTGCTTAACTACTTAATATTTCGCAATCTATTCTCAAAATATAAGCAATGCCATGACTTAGGTGTGGCGACTCCGAGATCTCAGTTTTTTTTTAATACGTTGCTCTTTACTCCCATTTTCTCCCGTACCGTGCGTGTGTTTGAACTTAATAAACTTGCATATACTAACAGCCAGACCCGGAATAAACTATCCGTGAGCCATAACACTATTTGTTCCGAGCGAGAATTGAACCCTCTACACGCAGCGCAACATCCAATGTTCAGTCATTTCGCCAATCGTGGTTTAAATATGTTTATATGTCGGTCGCTCTCTCGGCAGGAGATAGTGCAGAGTCATACATGAAGTTGTTTACACATTTACAAAGTTGTTTACCTCATCAGAAACTCATCACGACACGAAATGATTAAATCCACAAGCGGGAGACAGGCAATTATAAATAGCTCCGAGAAATTGAGTCCAAGCTAACAACCGGCCAAACTCGCCTTGAATAAAATCAAGTAAATTGGTCTGCTTCAAGCGAATGCAGCGTTGCATCGATCAGGGGTACCTAAGCGGTGCATCCTCACACGAATACCAACCTTATCTATAAAAATTAAAGAGCGTTTTCGGCTGAGTGTTTTTGCGAAAATTCTGCTGAAATTTTCGTTGTGCAAGTACTTTGAATCTTTGGATACTTTATGTACGTACACAGAATAATGTAGTGTTTAAAGTAAGCGGTAACTCAGTGCTTGTACTTTAATGAATTTTACAACGATGGATTTTCCAAGCGGTGTCCCCTAGCGTTTGCCGTTTGAACTTTTTGATGAACACCAATTCAGACGTGGTTCATAACGGTACGAGGCCTATTTGAAGTTTTACCATTTAACTTTTGACGAAGAATAGGACGTGTCTATCTTATACATTCGACTTAAATGACCCTGTGATAAACGTCACCACGTGCTGAGGCCAAGTACCTACTATAAAATAATAAAAAAAACACAAAATTAAAAATTTTAAGAAACCCCCGATATAAGAAAAAAATCACTAACGTAGCTAACAAAAGAGCTGATAACTTTGTAACCGCTGAACCGATTTCAATCAAACAAACCACTCCCGACTAATTAACCTATCAAACACAAAATCAATATCGGTTCATGCGTTCGGGAGCTACGATGCCACACACACACACACAGACACGTCAAATTTATAACACCCCATCGTTTTTGCGTCGGGGGTTAAAAATAAAGGATTTACTCAATATAGGTTCGAAAATAAGAAGTGAATATGATAGCTATATGACAACTACAGTTTTTAACAGTTGGACAGAAACAAGTTATTTTTTTTTCCAGTAGGTAAAGATTTCAGCTGAAAATAAGATTTTAGTTAAAACTAAATTAGATCAAAGGTCAAACACTAAGGGCCTGTTACACCACTTTCGGGAAAGTTCTAACTAAATTACTTGGCAGATAATTTTGTAGCATTTTTTCATATTATATTCGGTGAATAATGTCTGTTCAGAGGTGACACCAGCCCTTAAGCTAATATAAACAAATCATAATAAACCAATTGCCTCGTTAGCATAGTGGTCCAAAGCGCGACTGTTACGCTAGAGGTCTTGGGTTCGATTCCCAGGTCGAGCAAAAAGTGTTATTGGGTTTTTCTATGAAATTCTCAGTAGCAGCTCGGAGTTAGGATTTGTGCCCGGTTAATGGCAATAGGCTTGCCTTAATCACATGGGACCTAAACATACCGGCGAGCTGTAGGTGTACATTGGTACACCTTTGCCTAACCCTTCAGGGAATACAGGCGTGATGGTATGTATATAATGAACCAAGTGTTTATCACACTGATGAAGGCGACGCTCAGGACAGTTACATGATAATACTAAAAAGACTAATGAAGAAACGTGTAATTTGGCACAAACTTTCCACAAACGAAGCAAAAACATGGAAAATTTTGTTTAAAAACAAAGAAAATCGGATGGAACTAACTAGTTACTGGCTCTCCAAATTAGAACGACTCGACTACTCGAGGTAATAACGAACATCGATAGGGAAGCCTGCAAGTAATGTGTTACAAAAGTTTACCCAATTTTTTGTAAAATAATAAAAGAAAGGTTATTAAACTTGACTGTTCAATTGTTTTGTGAAATCGTACTGATAATATAGTTTACACTCAGAGTTTTTTCATTATTATAAGTGTTAATTTGCGTTTAATATTTTGAATTTTTGACAAAAGTATGTACAAACAGAAACTATCAGATGTTATATTAATCCTCGAATAATTACTTAAACCATGGAGACAATTCTGATAACTTTTAGAAGCGATCAAAACTTATCATCAATCTTTCAAAAATGCCTCTAATTTACCTACTTTTTTGACATTGATTGTCGCTAAGATGAACACGCGAAAATATTTTGAACGTTTTTGTTTAGTAGAAATAGCCTTCTAGTATAAAAGTTTGGTAAAAACCGCCCTTACCTGGCTAATAATTTCATAGTACTTATCTATTTCCCAATTCAATCCATGCATATATTACATGGATAAAGGCATACCTAAATAAAAGCAATTTAACAAAGCTACAAACGATGAAGCGAACACAGTTAAATTAATTAAACATTTCCAAAAACAGCAACAGTAAGCTTAACAAATTGTAAAACCTCAGCTTCCAATGATTATGTTCATTAAAGCCACCATGTACTGACAAATTAAAATGTAGGTACGCACTGAAATCAATGTAATGAATTCAGACATGACGCGGCCAAAAACTTAATGTCAATTAGGGAAATATCAGCATACATGTTAATTTTCTGTATAATTTAATCAAAATTTAAATTTTGCTGTCAATTATTAGGTGTTGAAGCGTTGATAAAGCGATGAAGAATTAATCAGTATGTAATTATGGTTTAATATTAATATTTAGTGGTCAATAATTTGTTATTAGCGTATGTTTATAACATTATGCTTGTGACTTGTTATTAACTGGACTGAGGAGGACTGCCCCGTTGGTCTCGTGGTCGCAACCGCGACTGATAAGCACGGGGTCCTGGGTTTGATTCCCGGGTCGGGCAAAGAGTGTTTGAGTTGAGTGATTGGGTTTTTCCATTACGAATTTCTCAGTAGCAGCCCGGAGTGAGGAAATTGGTGTTGTGACACACCCGTGCCTCGGGAAGCACGTAAAGCCGTTGGTCTCGGCTGTCATTCGTGTCATACTTTCTGGCTTCTGACTATCCGAAGAAGCCAGAAAGTCTGACAACCAGTCTTACCAAGAGGTATCGTAGTAGTAGGTCAGATAGGCAGTCGCTCCATGTAAAACACTGGTATTCAGCTGCATCCGGTTAGACTGAAACCCGACCCCAACGTAGTTGGAAATAGGCTACGTAGATGATGGTGAATAAGGAACTTTTAAGTAGCCGCCCGAAGTTTGGAAGTTGATGATATGTCAGCCAATGCCCTGCGCCTGATCTCTCCTCGGTTGTTTCGGATTACCGTCCCATTAAAATGTAGAAAGTGGGCGTATACCCGTGTTTGCGCACACGCTTATGTATTATAATTTTTCCTTCACAATTGGCTCCGCCATGACTGAAATTCGGTCGGGATAATGTTATAACAATATTATTTACCATTTATAATAAAATTTAACATTAAAACTCAACTAACGCTTTCAAATCAATGAGAGACTTAATCCTACTACCATTTGTGCCAACGTTACCCAAACCAAATAATTGCTTAAATATTATTCCCAAAATTACAATTCCAATTTTAACAATATACTTACAGGAAAGTACACAAATGTATATTACCTACTTTGATTACTCTAGTTTACAATATCATAGTTAAAATGTGGTTCGAAACTCATACTAACCAACAAAGTTGTATGTTTGATCAGTAGTTGCCAACAATTGTTTGTAGATTAGGGTCGCCCCTGCATGCGGAACCAATATATTTCAATTTTAATTAAAATAATGCTTGAATTAGCAATTTGTAGGAGAGTTTGAGTTTTATTGAAAACTAAATTGTTAGGTAGTGGGTATTTAACCATAGGTGTCTCTGTTAAAATTACATAATAGTATATTTATCTCTTATTGTTTAAATTAATAATCAAAAATAATATTTTGCATGCCTTAATTGGTAGGACATAATGAACTGCGCATTTACTGAACATCGTCAAATGTATTTATCTTATATATAAAATTCTGGTGTCACAATGTTAGTTACCATACTTCTCCGAAACGGCTGGACCGATTTTTATGAAATTTTGTGTTCATATCGGGTAGGTCTGAGAATCGGCCAACAAATATTTTTCATAACCCAAAAAAAATGGCAAAACAACGTTTGCTGGGTCATATAATTATGTTCAGCAATAAATAAATTTAATTGAATTGAAATATTTTTGACAATTCTGACTAAAGGGAAAAGGGAGTAGGTAAGGCCGTGTTTGCGCACACACTTGAGCATTATATTATTTTCTGCAGTGGCTGGTCTTCATTGTGTGCCTTCCATGACCGAAATTTGGTCTGGAGCATATCATTATATTACTTCCCGAAGGGTATTGTGTATTCCCCGAAGGGTTAGGTAGAGGTGTAACAATGTACACCCACAGTTCGCCGGTATGTTTAGGTCCCATGTAATAGGCCGAGCCTATTGTCATTAACCGGATACAAATCCTAAGTCCCGAGCTGCTACTGAAAATTTCATAGAAATACCCAATAACACCTTTTGCTCGACCTAGGAATCGGACTCAAGATCTCTAGCGTAGCAGTCGCGCTTAGGCCACTAGGCTAACGAGGCAGTGCAAGAAGGTCAGTAACTCCATATATAAATTTAGTGATAATTTTTTCAAAGACGTAAACATTATACAAGGTGTACTTTAAGGGAGTGTAGTACTTATGAAAATAAACCACTTTCACTATGTAATAAAACTTAAAATTGCAAGAAAAAAACATCTGTTCCTTACATGTTGTCGAGTTATGCGAACAAAAATGTATGGCGCATTTGATTTTTTTTCGTTCTTCCGTTTCATACTATTGTAGAAGCTCTTCATTTTCATGAGTACTGCACTCCCTCATAGGAAGTCACTCGCTTACCCTAACAGCCTGTATATTATGCATTACGATATTAATTTTTGCTTCAAATATGAAAATATAATAATTTATTTCACTGCCGCTTTCAACTTTTCACGAGGCCTGTTGACCAAGTGCAGTCGACGTATCGCCACTCACGTCTATATTAGTAAAACAGGTTTCGATTCAAAATCTCACAGTATTCCACTTTCATGATATCAGTGTTCTTTTCATATTGATCATATTAAGTCTAGTTTTTTATGTCTAAAATGGGAGGCGGCCTGACTTAAACTGTTTGTGGTTTTTTTTGAGAGACTGCGAAAAAAATATAATTGAATTACACGTATTTCTTGATCAAAGCTCGAGGTAAAAACATTACGTGCCCAGGTCATATTATGGCAGATGTGAGTGGCATCGTCGGTAGAGCTCGCTCTAGAAAGACCTACCCTGACCTTACTGGTGAGGTTCTTTAGAAAGGTCGGGTGCGCAGTACTTGTAACCGGCGTGCGTGTATGAACAGATATGTGAACGTGAACGAGGCGAAAGAAGTATGTAAGGATCGTAGCAGGTGGCGTTCTGTGGTTTCTGCCTACCCCCATGGAAAAAAGGCGTAAATTTATGTATGTCATATTATGCTCTGGGTAAAACAATCGTTACTATTCGTCGGATTCTTAAAAAGGTCTTGAAAGGTTTGTTTTCACTAGATATGTACGGGGAAGCACAACGAAGATGTGTGAAGAAATAACCAATGACGTCGGTTCATTACCATAACTTGAGTTACACTAGCGCTGTAATTGATGCACATTTATCTAAATCTAAGTCCACAATTTTGCTTCGGAAAAGGCCAGCCCTCTAGACAAGCGAAAAATCAACAAAGCCCCAAAAAACAAGACCGGAGAAACGGACCCCTCGGCCCTAGTATTTCAACCCCGAACAGCTCAAACAAATAGTTAAGGATATTATCCTCGCTGCGTAAGGTTTTTGGCACCAGCAGTAGCCGCACGTCATGCTAGGATGGAAGGGTGGCGCCATAGACTAGTTCAAAAACAATCCCTCGCTACGCATCCTTGCACATCTTCAGCGAAAACGCAGTCTAAATATATTTATCTTAACTGAAAACAATTTCTCGACTGGCAGCCCTGACAGATAGTTAATGCATAAGAAGTTTGCCAGCTACAGAACTTAGCAGATATAATAAGTTGACTACTCATTGTGATAGTTTTCACATTAACTACAGTTCCATACATTTTTATAGTTGAATTTGTTGTGTATGATATTTTACAAGCGTTTATCTGG
Organism: Caradrina kadenii; assembly: GCA_947462355.1. NCBI lineage: Eukaryota > Metazoa > Arthropoda > Insecta > Lepidoptera > Noctuidae > Caradrina > Caradrina kadenii. The sequence continues at coordinate 11,537,863 of OX381684.1, read as the reverse complement.
TATCACCTATCTCGGTGTCGGTGGCTAATAAAATCCTACATGTAAAATTTAAGCTACTTCCCGATGTGTGATTGAGCTGAAATATCGTGTGAATGTGCAATTTGCATGACAATGCAATATAGTGACGTCACAGAGTTAGACCGATGGTGGAGCCGGAAGGTGAAACTTGCAAGTTAAATTTGACCCATATCCCGGTGTATGGTTGAGCTTAAATTTTTAGAGATATACGTACATTATAGTCTGGAATAGCATATAGGCCTTTTACCCCGAAAAAATGTACGGTTCCGTGGGATAAATTAACTTTGACGAGGACTTTTAAGGAGTCGCGGGCTTTTATACACTGTTACAATTGTTTAAGTACCATTTATTTTATTCCTTAATTATTACTCGAGTTGTGGTGTCACTCCGGTGTGGCCAGGCGGCTCTTTATCAGCGCCAGTTCAAAATATTACGTTCAGTAATGATAATTAAGATATTATCAAAAATCATATTTGACAATTAATTTCCTGTTCAATCACAAACTTTCACCAGAGAACCACAACAATAGAGACAATGAACCCAGGAGTAGCATCATTTATATAGATACATAAATCAAGTCTTTATTACGGACTTAAACTACCCGACCAAACAATAAAGTAACCCAAATAGTTAAGAAATCCTTCCGACCAACGTATCACAATACTTGAATAGTTTAATTGAGACAAGAGGACGGATGTGGTACGAGTTATTATCCACTGATTTCAGTGTCTTCTAAACAATGGGGGCCCTTTGAAAGCCCTTTCTTGAGTGACAAATGGAAGGTATTTCCTTAATCCGTTGGGAGTTAGTGTTTGAATGTAGGGTTGAGTTATAGGTATGTTGAGTTTGGCGAACTAGTGTGACAAAAGATTTTACCGGGATTGTTTTTTTTGTAAATAGGTAGGTTATTTGATGGTTTTGTTGTGTGTACTTTATGAGAGTTTTTGCCATACGGAAAATAGTAGGAGAGATAAAGTATGTGTACTTTCATGTCCGAAAGCTTGGAAATTAATAAATTTATTTTAATGAAAGGTACAAGCAAGATAACATACAAGATTTGATATGCAAGATAATTTTTAGGTATAAAAAATTTAAAGAACATAAATAAGGAATTCTATGGCTAATGAAGTGCGATTTAAAATTGTCTATAGAAAACTTAACAACCCTAAACTCCTCTTTACCGAAAAAAAACAATGACGACAAATATTTCAAAACAGTTACTAATCTTTTGTTTTTTGATTACTAATTAAAACAATCATCATCATCATCGTCATCTCATCAGCCGCAGGCAGTTGTCTGCTGGATATAGGCCTCCCCCATAGATTCACAAAAGGACCGGTTGAAAGCGGCTTGTATCAAGCAGTCAAATATAACAATCATCAACTAGGAATGACTTGTCGAGAGAAAATTATTTTCATAACATAAATAATTATACATTTTAAATGATAAAAATAATACACAATTAATGAGTTTTAATGAGTCCTGCAGCGCTATTTTGTAAAACATCACTCTCGGAGAATTTATATGAAGGGAATTTGTGGTGAGTTGTCATTAGGTAAAACAGCTCATTACAAACATCTTATCTCACCCTCATACCTACCTACCCATGAACTTCAGTTAACACAACACAACAAAAATAATAAAAAAAAAACAATATAATTTTTTTTTAGATTTAATACCAATTTGTTTTTGTTTTGGGCTATTGTAAACAAATTTTTTTATGTTACGTCACTTTCACGTCAATAAATAGATCTTTTTTCTACTTTCTTTCAGTGAATTCTTCAGTTGCATCATTTACAATTCGAAATATCTCCTAGGGTACACTTGGGTCTTATTCTCATTCAAATTCTTACAACAACAGATCTTCACCAATCCAACATGTTCAGTACAGCATTACAACGGCCCGTATGTTTATAGGAACCGGTCCGTTTTGAATACGTTAGTCCTACATGAGCCCGAATGCCTCAGGGTGACCGCAGACACGTTAAGTTCCTGACGGGGACTTAAGAGATTGAGACATTTTCTATTAACTCTATGCTATTAACGGTTTGGTTTGTGTACTTGTGTTTGACTTGAAAAATGAAGCAGGGTCATATATTTTTAATATGATAAAGGTGTTATTATTCAACTTAAATCTTACTTCCTACTTATACTTAATCTTATCCTAACTAATATTACGAGTATAAATGTAAAAGTTTGTGAGTATGAATGGATAATTAGATATTTGTTACTCCTTCACGCTTAAACGGCTAAATGAATCTCAATGAAATTTGGCACTGAGATAGATTGAAGTGTAAAATAACACATAGGATACTTTTTATCTAGGAAAAATGGACGGTTACCGTGACATGATATATCAAATTTGACGCGGACGAAGTCGGGGGCAGAAGCTAGCAATATTACAAATGCGAAAGTTTGTGAGGCTGAACGAATCTGGATGAAATTTGGCACTGAGATAGATTATAGTATGGAATTATTCATATGATACTTTTTATCCTAGAAAAATCTACGGTTCCCGTGGGATAATTTATCTTCAACGCGGACGAACTCACGGGCGCCAGCTAGTTTTTAAAAAAAAACGAGAACATTCAAATCCTGTTTTATAATCTGTAGTGTTTCATTGCTGGGCAAAAGTCTCTCCCATTGCCTTGCACTTATCCGTCCATATCGCAGTCAATGAAAACACAAAATTAAAAATTTTAAGTAACCCCCGACAGAAGAATAAAAATCCCTACCGCAGCTTACAAAAGAGCTGATAACTTTTAAACCGCTGAACCGATTTTCATCAAACATAGCCAAAAAACACTCCCGACTAAATCATCTTTTAAACAAAACAAATTAAATTAAAATCGGTCCATGCGTTCGGGAGCTACGATGCCACAGACACACACACAGACACGTCAAACTTATCCCCGTCGTTTTTGCGTCGGGGATTAAAATCCAGTGTCCTAAATGCTGCTAGTATTGCCATATTGTATGGCAATACTCATTCTTTGGCGCAAGAATGGACCGACCATATAGTTACGAAAATACTCGACAAGCCACCTGACTCGAAAAACATTATTTGATTTATTAAGTAATTTCCACAAATGTAATAATACCAGTTTATTATTGACCCGCCGTACGGCAAAAGCCTCTCTGATGAGAGTTTTTGCCTTACAAAGCAGTCGTTCTTAATCTAATGTCCTTGGTAATAAAATCGTAAGTGGCACTCGATTTTGAACCTTACACGTGCCGAAGGAGATTTTCACAGAACAGACCGGGTGTACACTCAGTGACAGATGTGCTATCAAATAACTCGTGTTGTTCAAGTAAATGTAGGCCAGATCATCTGCTGCGAAAACAGTTTTCTAGGTCAAACTGTAGGCGCATTGCGTTAAACTAGGAACTTGTCATGCGGTCGTAAGCTGTTTTAAACTTTATTGTTCAAATTTGTTTCATGTTATAAAGAGGAAAGATTTTGTGTGTTTGTTTGTACCGAATTAGCTCTGAAACTACTGGACACATTTAAACCATTTATTTACCAACAGATAGCTCATTTATCAGGCAGTAACATAGGCTATTTTACATCACGCTACGACAAACGGGAGCAGAGCAATAACAAAGGTGTAACTTAACACGGGTGAAAAGTACTTACCACGTGGACGAAGCCGATGGCAGCTAGTTATTTATTTATTTATACAAATATAGGTAGGGCTGAAGTTGAAATTATGCTTTTCCTATACGTTTGGTATTAATTTCGTTGCGGGATCCACGACAGTTGAATTGTGCCCAGCAATGGCCTAATAATGGTTGGTATTATTATTTTATCTGCAGAAGAACTAGGCAAAGAACCTCTGCCATCGACCGACTTTTGTAGGACCGTTTTCGGACCAAATCAATAGATTCAAATTCGTGGGACCAACTTTTAGTAGGGCATTTGCGTTGGTATATTAGAATTCGTATGTTCCATTCTAACCGACAAGATAATCGGTCACCGATTATCTGACGTAGGCGGACAGTCACATACAAAAAGGAAATAAAAGCAAAAAGAACCATACTTTAATCGTGTATTTATATAAATCACGAGAGAGATAAATTAACAATACGTGTCAAGTATAAATAGAATGTACAGAACTTTTACGTTTTTTATTTCAACAAGACGTAAAAAAAAAACTAAATTGCGGGTAGCGCCAAGCATGCATACGACACTCTAAGTTTTTAGATGTTGTAAACTACATAATATCACTTTATCTAAAGACCACTATCTCAGCTAACGGTTATCGCATGTATTTAAATATCCCACCAATAAAACAGTAGCCTCACTAGCCACTACATTATCTTTTACCCCGTAATTAGCAGCGGCCTTTCCGGGTCATAAAGTCCAGGGTATAAACTAAAAGATTCACGACACGATTAGGCAGTTTCGCCGCAACAGCACAAGTTCTTGATGCATCGCCTTAAAAGTAAAAGAAAAGTTTCGCGGAACAACTCAAAAGAACGAAGAAAACAACTTTACTTCCTATTTTAGCGAACAAATGGCGTTGTACTAACATTTTCAAGAGAAACACTAAAAATACAGCGCTCCTCGTAAAACAATGTTGATGTTGCATTAAAATATCAGAAAGGTTATGACGTTTGAAGTTACGGTAGAATCCGGTTCAGGGAATGCTTTTGGAGGTGCAAGTTTTGTTGGGGCTGGAAAAATATAAAAATTATTTCTATGTATCAACTGCGAACAATTTTGAGAGGTAACATCGATTCGTATAAATAATTATTTTGTACTTAATTCAATTAATTTACCCTCGTACAATAATATAAACCTAGTAGCTAATTAATGATAATTATATCAATGCAACTGCCTCGTTGGCCTAGTGGTCCTAAGCGCGACTGCTTCGCTAAAGGTCTTGGGTTCGCTGCCCAGGTCGAGCAAAAAGTGTTATTGGGTTTTTCTATGAATTTTTCACTAGCAGCTCGGAGTTAGGATTTGCGCCCGGTTAATGGCAATAGGCTCGCCCCCTATTACATGGGATCTAAAAACATACCGACGAACTGTGGGTGTACATTGGTACACCTCTGCCTAACCCTCTGGGGAATATAGGCATGATGGTATGTTATATTAATACAAGTACATATTTCACGATAGATGTTTATAGAAAAACATAAATATCAATAACAATGCTTTAATTCCGCGAACCAGGGTCACCTATGTATGACTAATTACGACTACTGGAAAGTCCTATCGTAAACATTGTAGCAGGCATTATTATCTTTCTATACTATAATAATAAAGGTGAAGAGTCATATCATCGTAGTTTCGTATGTAATGTGTTGTCGTGTGGTATTGTAGTTGTCACTGTACATTGGTACCTCTCTGCCTAATCCTTCGGGGAATACAGGCGTGATGGTATGGTTATGATAGTCAAAGTCAAAGCAAGCATTTATTTCAGTTAGACCAGTCACAGGCACTTTTGAATTGTCAAGAAGTTCGACAAAAAGCTTGTTGCTAGTTCCAAAATGTAGGTGAGTCTTTATGGAAAAGAACGAGCAAGAAACTCCACGGACACTCTTAAGTTAGGTTATATATATAACATCACGCTACGACCTAAGAGAACGGAGCAGTAACCAAAGGTGTAATTTAACGCGAATAAAAAAAAACAATGCCTCATTAGCCTAGTAGTCCGAAGTGTGACTGCTATTCTAAAAGTCTTGGGTTCGATTCCCATTTAGAGCAAAAGTGTTATCGGGTCTTTCTATGAAATTCTCAGTAGCAGCAGCTGCTTGGAGTTAGCATTTGTGCCCGGTTAATGTCAATTGGCTCGCCCCCTATTGCCATTAACCGCCATGACATAACGCCATAACATCGCCATGGGAGCTAAACATATCCATTGGTACACCTCTGCTTAATTCTTCGGGGAATACAGGCATAATAGTATGTTCAAAAAACAGCGAACTGTGGGTGTACATTGTTACACCTCTGCGTAGGCAGAGGTGTAACAATGGATATGTTTAGCTCCCATGGCGATGTTATGGCGTTATGTCATGGCGGTTAATGGCAATAGGGGGCGAGCCAATTGCCATTAACCGGGCACAAATGGGACACATACATTGGTACCTCTCTGCCTAATTCTTCGGGGAATACAGGCGTGAGTGTGGTTATTTGTGGTATGTTCAAACATCAGGCGGATGAAGTCGTGAGCAGAAGCTAGTTTCATTCAAAAATATGTTCAGCATTCACCTAATGAATAATCACCTCAATTAGAAAACATGAACAAAACCTGCCATTTTATTTATGCAAGATAAAAGAAGTAAAAACGTTTACACATTGTGCTCACAAATGCATAGGTTTTAGGGTTCAACGCGCGCTCAGACCGAACCTCACAATCGAATACGAAATAAACGAGCAATGTAACGCGTGTAAATAGAATTGCACGTTGTATGAATGCTGTGTGGCTGTTTTTTTTTTGTTTTTCAGGCTTGTATGGAAATGTTTTGCATACATACATATGACATCACACTTTGGTGGAAATTGTACTGTGGGAGGGTTGGTTTTTGTTTCAGCAAGTTAGATGCCTATGTTGGCATAAAATTACAAACGTCAATGAACTATTTTGTTTTTTGTCTAGGTAGAATGCCCGAGGAGTTTCGTGCGAGTTCTTGGCCATAGAGACCCACGTTTAGGAACGAGGAACTAGCTTCAGCTTTCTGTGTCACTTCTTGATAATTCAAAAGTAAATAAATCCTTTGACTTTGAAACATGACTGAAGGGAATTACATGCCATAAATCTTAATTTTATAAATCGTTTGATTTTACATAATAATAAAGTAGGAATATAATAATAATGTAACCAGGATTTTGTAACCAAATTGAAAAGAGGTTTTGTAGGCAGATTCATGGAGTTTCTTGCGCGTTCTTTTCCGTACAGACCTACCTACATTTTGGAACAAGCAATTAGCTTCAACTTTCTATCTGACCGACTCCTTGTACCTCCTTGTTTGTACTCAAAAGTGTACATAGGTATATTTAAATCAAATAAATGATTTGACTTTGACTATAACTTTGATTAGGTAATGATCTGAAACACAACAGAAATAGGGTTGAAAATAGCGTACTTGTATACAATATACGAAAAACCACGCAGAATCATGCGGTGCACACAACTTTCAACTCTATAGGTCATGTCTTTTTGATTCCTTTTTGGTTAATAAATTAAAACTTCTCAACCATATTGGTGCATTATAATACTTTGAATTTAAGCTGTTTATAGTCAAAATGTTGTGACATTTTTGTATGAAAGTTTTTTAGTATAACTATAATGGACAGCTCTTATTTACGTCTCGTCTGTCCTTCTCTTGCTTTATTAGAGAGAAAAGATGAAAATCGCATTTTTAGTATAACTTGTATTTATACTATATTTAATTTCAATTTTCGAACGTCTGAAGTCAAGTAAATATACCAACAATATTCCTTGCAGCCACAATTTTGTTGCAAGTACATCTCTTGTAGCGAACGATAAGCAGCTTAAAGGCTATATATTTTTCGTCTATTCTTGGGTACACATTTCCACTATTTCTTATCATTTGTTGCATCAAAGTTGTAGACTGAAAATACTTATTTATTAGTATTTTTTATTACCTGTATTTTTTTTAAACTGACGTCATATATTTGAATAAAAAAATCCCCACACTGGAATTAATATTTGAATAATTGGATTTTTCCTGTGTAGCGAGTGCAAATTTGTGTTGTATAGGAATTGAACCCGGGACGTATTATAGGCTCAATTCCTACACGTCACGTCACGTCATTGACTGCGTACGGCGCAATACGAATCTAATCGCTGAGACACTACGCAAACCGTGCCGTCATCTTCCGAGTATAAGTAAGCTAAGTTAGTCACACTCAATGAAATCGACATCATTGCTCCTTTGCCCATTTATTTCTGGACAATATGCATAGTTTAAATGAAACAAAAAATCTTTATTGATTGGAACATAACTACATCTGTTTACCTTCATCTAAGGCACGCTTGCATCAGCCGGGCTTATTACTTTAACTCCGAGTCAGTTATTAACACAGGGCTATTTTTTTTATTTTCCCTAGTCTTCAAATCATCTTGCCACCAATCATGTAAGATATTATGATACATTTGCGTCAGCATTTAACACTAAGTTAAGTTATTATCAAACGCGGGCCTAAGTAAACAAGGAGAGCAAGTAAAATAAAACATAAGACGATCACATTATCCACGCCACATAACATTATATTCACCCATACAAAAACGTGATAAAGCTAAATAATATAATTTATACACTTTTCCACCCATATATTGTCGTTACGGAACCCTTCTAATACAGACGGTTTTACCAACCTTTTGGTCACCGGTTATTGCTGGCCATAAATTTATGTTTACGATCCCTAATGCAGGCTTCTGGTCAATGCGCAGTGCATCTATGCCGATATCCGCTACAATCGTGTTTAAATAAATATCACGTGAGGAGTTCAGGACATTACCTTTTTTATGTTAATAGAAGTTTTATTTGTAGCTGTTAGAGATATAGCTTTTTTCATTGCTATAGATTAGGGGGTTTGGTGCGAGTTTGTGACATGCAGTTCAAATACCCTGCTTTTTTAAATTAGTCTTTAAATCAGTTTATGTCATTCGGTGTTAGCTTCTTTACTTGTCTACTTTATAAATCAAACGAGGTGTAAAAAGCATCTTCTCCCAAACCAGTGCAAATTTTGAAAGCCAGTGTCGATAGTGGCTGCCACCAGAAAAGCACCAAAGCAATGAGGCTCCAGTCCCGGAGAAACGATTCAATTGTCTTGGATCCCGCAACGACATTTCATAAGAAAAGCACAGCAATCCAATCCAAATGGTAGTTCTAGAGATTAGTGGGTTCAAACAAACAAACAGACAATTTAAAAAAAAATATACCTTTTTAGACACTAGTTTCTGCCAGCGACTTCATTCGCGTGGATTTTTTCACCCGCGTTAATTTACGTCTTTGGTTACTGCTCCTCTCCCGTGTGTCGCAGCGTGATGTTATAAAGCCTAAAGCTTTCCTCGATAAATGAACTATCCAACACAAATAATTTTTCAATTCAAACCAGTAGTTCCTGAGACTACCGCGTTGAACTAAAGAAACAAACACTTCAACTTATAAAGCTGTATATTAGTATAGATATGTGCGATATTACTAATTGAGAAATCTATCGAATTCTCTTTCCATTTACATAATGTGCTCGTACTAGGCTCTCATATATGACGTAATATATTCATTATTCTCATGTAAAGTGTAGCTTACTGCATAAATGCTTGCACAAAAAACGTCGAAAACACAAACTTGCTCGTTGAGCTTGCTACACTGTTTCTGTCGCGTGATATGTGGACTACACCCCAGCCCAGTTCTTGAGAGTGAAAATATGGGCCCTACTATGTGATAAGTGCATGTAAAACAAAAATAGATAATTATTTATTTATTTATTTTGACAGCATTTCGGATCAAAAACTACCAGATGTCAATTTCATCCCAGTATTAATATAATAACAATACCAACCAATAACCAACTTAGATGTTGCATAGATGTTGAGAAAAATGATGGATAATAAGCAATCTGGGCCGTTTTCCATTTTAAAACACGAAATACTGAAAATATGTGTTTATTGATATGAAAATTCCATGTTAAGGTTCTTGCATTCCGTTTTACTAGAATTTTTATTCTAAAAACAAATGAATTTATTTATTTTATTAATTTGATCTGAAACGATCAAACTAACAATGACTGCCTCGTTAGCCTAGTGGTCCTAAGCGCGACTGCTACGATACAGGTCTTGGGTTCGATTTCCAGGTCTAGCAAAAAGTGTTATTGGGTTTTTCTATGAAATTCTCATTAGCAGCTCGGAGTTTGGATTTGTGTCCGATTAATGGCAATAGGCTCGCCCCCTATTACATGGGACTTAAACATACCGGCGAACTGTGGGTGTACATTGGTACACATCTGCCTAACCCTTCGGGGAATACAGGCGTGATGTTATGTGTTATGATCAAATTATAATTTTTTTCTAGCCTCTTTCCATATTCCTCAATGATAAGCCTCATCTCGAAAATACCTGAACCAATTACTAATGTTTTCAAAACGATTCAGAACCAGTAGTAGTGGTGCGGAAACTCGCAGCGCAGAAAAATCGCGACTCAATTCAGTGGTGAAACGAATTGCTGTACCTAAAAACGGTGCAACTCAAAGCCGTTTCATTTTTCAGTTGAAAAATTGCATTTTTTGTTTACATTGTTTAAAGTTAAGAGCTAATGCCTGCAGTGTTTCGTTCTCAATGAACAATGAGAAAGATCAAATGTTTGTTACACAATTATGTATTATTCTTGTGATATTTTTAAAATTATTATTATTATTACACTAGCTTCTTCTTTTTCGTTCGCATCAAAGTTACACTATCCCACGGGAACCGTAATTTTCTCCGGTTTTAAAAGCTAATTCACTTACTCCAGATTATATATTTGTGCTAAATTTCATCTAGATCCGTTCAGCCATTCTGGCGTGGTTTAGTAACAAACATCCATCCATCCAAACTTTCGCTGTTATAATAGTAGTCAGATTAACTAGAATTGACACAATCAGATACAGTCGCGTCAGACCGAGGACAAGATGGCAAGACACCTTGTATGAATTCCTCAGGAACACGCTAGAGGAGGCAGGACACCGAGGGAAGTAAAAGGAATGGGGAGACGCTTTTGCCCACGAGTAGGACAGTAATGGATAGCAAAAACAAAATCAAGACTTCAATGTACATACTTAGCAATACCAAAGGGATAGTTTGTACACCAGAAATTGATGACCATATTATATTTGTACTGTATTTTTTTTCTGTTGTACTGCCTCGGCAGCCTAGTCTTGGTTTCTATTCCCAGGTCGAGCAAAAAGTGTTATTGGGTTTTTCTATTAAATTCACAGTAGCAGCTCTGAGTTAGGATTAGTGCCCGGTTAATGGCAATAGGCTCGCCCTCTATTACATGGGACCTAAACATACCGGCGAACTGTGGGTGTATATTGTTACACCTCTGCCTAACTCTTCGGGGAATACAGGCGTGATGGTATATGTTATGTATTTTATTCTTACAAATAAACATTTTTTTCTTTCTATCATCATTTCAGTTAGTTACACAAACATTGTATTATCTTTTACAGAGCGAAAGAAAATATATCTGGCATAATTGATTGTAGATAACTATAGTTGTATTAAATGTCTACAAAAAATTATGAAAAAGATACCATTTTCAGCACAAATTAAATAAAAAGACTAAAAATGATGGAACATTCTCTTATGATGTAGTTTTTGTTGTAATTACAGTTCTCGTTGGAAAACATTTCACATTTGTGAAGTAAGAAATGAAAGAAAGAAACTGTAATAAAAACGTAATTAAAAGAATACTTGGAAAATACAACTTTGTTAAGAGATACTTGAAAAATATTTTTTCAGATGATAAATGGCGCACTGTGCGAATTTCTTTTTGGCTTATCTCATTATTCTTAACCAGCGTTCTGTCCATTCTTTGCACGACTAATATGATGACATGTCAAAAACATCGAAATATTTTTATTTACACGCACTGGACTGTTAGTGACGGGTTCGGTTCCCAGGTCGGGGACAGTGATATTAGGCTTTTCTATTTAAAATTTCCCAGTAGCTATATAGATTTTGGAAGTTGGTGGTGGTTGGTAGTAATCACGTGGCTTAGAAAGCACGTAAAGGCATTGGTCCTGCGCCTGATCACTCCGCGGTAGTGTCGGATTGCCGTTCCATAGAACTATAAGAGTAACATGTGCACTATATTATTTTTTGCGTATCTCTTAGTTGTCTCCATTGAGATTAGTCACCGCGACCGAGATTCAGTAGGGAGAATATAATATTTACAAATAAACCGTCCGGAATTAATTCTCTTATTGATAGTGGAACCCTTGTGGTTTTGAAAAAAAAACTAAGCATGGCGTTAAGCACAGTAATTACTGTTTTTAAGGTTCCGTACCCAAAGGATAGAACGGAACTCTTTGTCACACGGCTGTATCTCATGAACTATGATAGTTAGGCAATTGAAATTTTCACAAATAATGTATTTCTGTTCAATAAAAATACTAAATAAAATAAATATTTAAGGGGGCTCCCATACAACAAACGTGAATTTTTTGTTGTGCGTGTTTTTAAAGATACTGGTACGGAACTCTTCGTACGCGAATCCGATTCGCACTTGGAAGGTTTTTTTTGGCAGAAGGCCATACCTCTTTGTTTAGATAAAGGCTTACCATATGGTGGATTTTACTTGAAAATCTGTAAGTGGCATCTAAAACTACAACCCTACTGTAATACTTCATGAAACTAATATTGAACATACGACCATAATAATGAAGTTTTCAGAGACAAATTTTAAACAAGCAATATGAAACTCAACTGTTTCTATATGTAGATGATTGTAGATCTACCGCTACGATTTACATTGGAAATTCTAACAATGCTGCGCACTCTGAATTATATTTTGCATTATTTACTCAAGAAATAGAGCACTAAGATTCCTAGATACGTACAGTACCTCATTTCTGGGAAGATTGCCTTCTCATAATGCACGGGATATTTATTATAGTGCCGACCTGGTTATTGTATAAGAGAATAGCGAATCAGCTCCTTTTATTCGAGAAATTGAGTGTTTATATATTTATTTTAAAAATGCTATGTTACACCGAAATGATGTTGCTGTATCATGATTTGTTTTATGATCTCCTGTATTTTAATGTACTAGTTGCTATTTAGGGTTCCGTACCCGAAGGGTAAAAACGGGACACTATTATTAAGACTTCGCTGTTTGTCTGTCCCTCTGTCTGTCACCAGGCTGTATCTCAAGAACCGCGATAGCTAGACAGTTGAAGTTTTTACAAGTTATGTATGTCTGTTGCCGCTATAACAAGAAATATTAAAAATAAAATAAAATGAAAAAAAAAAGGCTTCTATGCAAAAAACGCGATTTATTTGCCCTTTTTTACTCGATATTAATAATAGCAATAGGTACTTGAAATATTCACAAATTACTCAGTTGTATTTTTACTTTGATGATAAATAAAAAATTAAAATAAAATAAATATTTAAGGGGGCCCATACAAGAAACGTGATTTTTTTGCCATTTTCTTTTAGTACGGAACCCTTTGTGCGCAGGTCCGACTTGCACTAGTCGGTTTTTCAAAGTCATGTAGGTTTCTTGTTACTCTTTCATATATTAGATATGAGTTTTTTTTTGAGTTAAAGGCTTCTAAATTCTTCTTTATTTTCTCACATGCGATTAGTGAGTAATATTTTTTTAATATCCCACTACTGGGCAACGGTCTTCCCCAAGTCCTTCCAAATAGATTTTTAGGGAGTATGAATGTCTAAGAATCAGAGTATATTTTACATACATACATACCATCACGCCTGTATTCCCCGAAGGGTTAGGCAGAGGTGTACCAATGTACACCCACAGTTCGCCGGTATGTTTAAGTCCCATGTAATAGGGGGCGAGCCTATTGCCATTAACCGGGCACAAATCCTAACTCCGAGCTGCTACTGAGATTTCCATAGAAAAACCCAGTAACACTTTTTGCTCGACCTGGGAATCGAACCCAAGACCTCTAGCGTAGCAGTCGCTTTTAAGACCACTAGGCTACCGAGGCAGTATATTTTGTAACCATACAATAACTTATGATTAACTTAGTTTTCTATGAATAAAATAGATTGAAAGATTTATTGATTCATTTCTAATCATTGTTATTAAAAGTATGAAAAAAAAAATATTCCAATTACCTTTGCCGTGTGAAGAAGTCAAAGTCAAAGTCAAATTCGAAAGTCAAGATTGGGTTAAAGTCAAAACATTTAATTCAATCAAACCATTTACAGGCACTTTTGAATTATTAAGGGTCTTCTCGATCGATGGTGACGCTACAAAGTTAAGGCCAATTTCCTCCCATCAAATAAACAAAATAGAAGATAGAGTAATATTATTTTGTGGATGCTAAAACTGACATGTTTTACTGCTTATAATATAAGCAATTCGGGTTTTAATGTACATAAGAGCGTGCGCTGGTAATTGGCATTTTGTGGAAATGCTCCGTTTCAACATAGCTTTGTTCATTTGAGTTGGTTCTTAAGTATATTTCTGAAAATTTTTGTAAGTAACAAATGCATGTTATCGTATGAAAATGCATAATTTTACCGTTCATTCCAAATAGTATTATTTTCAATCGACGAATCTCCGCTCGGCTTTCTGACTTGCTTCTAAAATAATTGAATATTGGTACGGGACGAGGATTTATTGAATACTGGGAACAGATACAAAAACATGGTAGGTAGATTTTTTTTTTCTTATTTTTACAATAAGTGAAATATTTCATGAAGTATCTGCGATTTTAATTCGTTCATTTAAAGATTTAATATTCAATATTTAGATAATTATTGTCTGAAAAATAAATGTAAATTATTTAGTTTCTGTACAAAAGCCGCGTCGAAAAAAAGTGAATGGCAAAATACTGCCCCGTTGATCTTATGATCGCAAGCACGTCTGCGTGGGTTTGATTCCCAGGTTGGGCCAAAAGTATTATTGGGTATTTTGATTAGGAATTTTGTATGAGAAGAGACAGTGAATCTGTTTTCACGCACACACTTGTGCACCAGTAATATCTCCAGCGTATTTGGCTAGTCTCCATTTAATTTTGCCACCTTGACTGAAATTGGTTCGGGAGGATATTATTATTATTCAGGTAAAGATTATCCGAAAAATAACATGACTGATTGTATGTGATATACTTTCAAATCTTCCAATCTACCATATTTATCCTTCCATTAAAAATTATATAAACGATTAAAAAAATCGTAAAAAAAAAAAATAAGAATTTAAATACTAAATTCTGATTTCATTTTTCAAACTATCATTTGTCTAGAAAATGCTGACAAAGAGATGTTATCTAGTTAAACGGATCATTTGCATTGTCAAATCTTCCATGAAAGGCTCGTGATGGCAAATCCGGGTATAAAAACGGAAGAAAAATTTTAGTGTCAAAACTCGACGTCGTAAATGAGACCCAGAGCGGTATCTGATGGATTTTTTATGGTTCTATTTAGTACTTTTAGTATTAGCTAGCTTTTTCATCTGGTTTTACTTTGTAAAAAGCTGGTGGAATGTTTTAATATGATCTTTCCCGAGCTTGACACTAATTTACCTTTTAATCTGAAAAGATTTTTCCTTCAATCGTTAGTAGAATTAGATGTATATAAATAAATGAAACTGATATATCTGTTTGTAATGTCAATATTAATAATTTGTAGACAAACCAATTTTAAACAATTTTTTAAAATATTGGCTGTCTGTTCCGGCTAAACTTCGAAACGGCTGGCCTTATTTTAACGAGACTTCCACTGACAGAACGGTAATATTAATAGAACAGCGTCCCTGATGCGCCGGTTGCGGGGCAGCCCCAACAGCTTCTTGCAACTCATTGCAGAGAGAATGGACACTGACAGTTCTTTATGGAGTACTGGACGGGACAACATGTCATACGTTCCTGATTTAGTGTGTCCATTATTGTAGTTTATTGTTATGTATTTTATTGTATGTATTATAATTTTTATTTATTTATTAATTAATTCACTAACCCTAATCTAATTATGGATAATTTATATAATTCGATGTAATTTAACTGATATAAACAAATTGATTTGAATTGCATTAGAGCTACTTTTATGTTAGAAAAAGAATTAGGATTTCGCGATAAAACATTAAATATCTGACATTCACGTGAACGAGGTCGTGGGCTTAAGCCAGTAATATAACGCCGGAGACGCTTCGGACCTCAGGAGCTGCGAGACGACTCCCGGCCACCGCAGACGCGAGCCTGTGGACCGTGAGGAATGGGCAGCTCACCGTCCGTACGTTGTATAACGACAAGCCGTGTCAAAAGCGCGTTCTTGTTTCACGCTCGCCTCAAAGAGATGTCAGCAATTTTAAAAGGGGCCACTCAGAGCCGAAGCCTCCCGGGTTACAGGTTATTCGTAGGAGATACCGCGCCCCCGGAACGCAAAGGGCACAAGATGGAATATGGATGGGTTTTAGTCATTAAAAGTCTGATACTCCCCGCCCGGGAGGGAGTGTCGGGGGAAGGCACTTGATGATTTCTCATCCGTAAAAAAAACAACCCAGTTATGTTATAAACAGTTTTACAATATAAACAAACATTCAGACAAACTTTTACATAACTATTCTATTTCGATCAGTTTTACGAGAGTATTCTATATCTGGATGCACACTTAGCATCAGAACAATGAGTTTATCGGGCAAGTTTTACTGCAGTTGGGCAATAGGCAGGCAATTACAATGCTTACATTGTTGTGTTGGTAATATGTAGCATGTAACCGTTTTATTAGACTCAGTATGTGTACAATTTAGAACTTGAATTAATATTGGTAGAAGGGTATAAAGTTACATTGAAGCTAGCTTGTTTATATATTTTTATGGCTTATCTCTGTCCCACTGCTCATCTCGGTGTGATTTCACCCGCTACCGTGTCAAAGCGGTACTGTTACATTGAGCGATAATCATTTTGATTTGTATTCTTGAAAATTAATTATGCTGTAAGTGAAAAGTGGCTTACTTCCATCACTGTTTTGCGTGAGGTTTGTTTATACCACTATTGCCCACGACTTCGTCCGCTCAAAATTCAAGTGCCTCCATCGTAAACATTTGTTAGTGCATATGACATTCCAGTAGTGGTGTAACTTTTTATCAGCGAAAGAACTTCTGTAATCGTACAACAAAATGAAAATAAATTAATTTGAATTTAATCTTATTTTATTTAAATTCCTCGTTAGCCTAGTGGACCTAAGCGCGACTGCTACGCTAGAGGTCGTGGGTTCGATTCCCAGGTCGAGCAAAAAGTGTTATTGAGTTTTTCTATGAAATTATCAGTAGCAGCTCGGAGTTAGGATTTGTGCCCGGTTAATGGCAATAGGCTCGCCCGCTATTACATGGGACCTAAAAACATACCGGCGAACTGTGGGTGTACATTGTTACACCTCTGCCTAACCCTTCGGGGAAATACAGGCGTGATGTTATGTGAATTTGATTGATTTCTCTTGGATACACCTACCTAACCCTGAACCTATTAAAATACCTATGTATGGTATCTAGTTATTTGTAACAAGATATAAAGCAGTCAATCGCTCGCTAACGCCTGAATGAACTTCAATCTAGTTTGATGTGGAGGTAGATAAAATGTCTAGATAAGCATTTGCAGGTAATTTAACTCCAAAAAGCTGAATGCAATGTAAGTTTCAGATAAAATCACAGCTATTTACGAACTTGTTATTAAGAATTTAAGCGTACATTTTATTTGGTCTTTGTAAACTTTCGTATTTTAAACCCCCACCCAACAACGACGGGGTGTTATAAGTTGGACGTGTTTATGTGTGTGTGTCTGTCTGTGGCATCGTAGCTCCCGAATGCATGAACCAATTTTGATTAAGTTTTTATTGTTTGAAAGTTATATTAGTCGGGAGTGTTTTTAGCTATCTTTGATGGAAATCGGTTTAGCGGTTTCAAAGTTATCAGCTCATTTGTTAGCTGCGGTAGGGATTTTTATTTCTCTGTCGGGGGTTACTTGAAATTTGTAATTTTGTGTTTTATTAACGGTGAACTGAATGACGTGTAGCCATCATCACCATCACGCCTGTATTCCCCGAAGGGTTAGGCAGAGGTGTAACAATGTACACCCACAGTTCGCCGGTATATTTTGGTCCCATGTAATAAGGGGCGAGCCTATTGCCATTAACCGGGCACAAATCCTAACTCCGAGCTGCTACTGAGAATTTCATAGAAAAATCCAATAACAATAATATCGAACCCAAGACCTCTAGCGTAGCAGTCGTGCTTAGGACTACTAGGCTACCGAGGCAGTTGACGAGGCGAGTGACGTGTAGCGTAGATACTTTTACTTGACTAGGATCTCATAGTTGCCAGACCTAAAACAATTTAACATGGATGTTTTTAAGAATACACACAAGACTATGTATGTATGTTAAAAAGGTATAATACGTACTTTTTTTCAGTTCGTTTCCCAGGTCGAGCAAAAAGTGTTATTGGCTTTTTCTGTGAAATTCACAGTAGCAGGTCCGAGTTTGGATTTGTGCCCGGTTAATGGCAATAGGCTCGCCCCCTATTACATGGGACCGACGCATACCGGCGAACTGTGGGTGTACAATGTTACATCTCTCTATAAACCCTTAGGGGAATAAAGGCGTGATGGTATGTGTTTTTTTTTCTAAGATACAGGTAGCTGCGAACCTTCTGGTTATGGAGATATCGAAGTCTTCGTAATTTTTGTAAATGGATATCGAAATACAATTTAATGCCAGTGCATTATCATGCATCAGTTTGCATGCACCCGAAATTACATTGCTCACTATCATAAATCGTGACTTTTCACACCAAATAATATAACTATCGTGTTAAAAGTAATTTCCCAGCACTTTTTGTTTAAAAACACCTACTTTAATAGCCAAGCCCGCCACAATATTCCCCACCACTGCAACTCCTGAAAGCCAGAATCGACAGTGGACAATAAGGCTCAACGAGTCCTGGAGAAACGATTCAACTGTTTTTCAAAAAAATAAATCAAGAAAGAAGAAATGATTTAGAAAAGATTAGCGGAGGAGTAAGAAAAAACATAATTTTCACTTTCCAGTACGTCACTATGTAATGCATCTTTTTACAACAACAACAACAACATACCATCACGCCTGTATTCCCCGAAGGGTTAGGCAGAGATGTACTCATGTAAGACCTCTAGCGCAGCAGTCGCGCTTAGGACTACTGGGCTAACGAGTTAGTTATGTATCTGTTTTTACCCCGTATTATTTACTAGGTGATACAAGCCGTCCGTACTTGGCATCCCTGAACAAAACTTAGAAAAGATAATAGAGTTTGAACAACTTCTGCCCCTACCTTTGAGCGCATGCAACTGACCTGCCAAATTTCCATGTAGTTTAGAGAAGGCCTTTCGAATTCAGATCTACGTAATGTTGCTTTCACACTTCACGCTCCCAGCTTTGTGACAAAGAATATTAACATTCGCTGGGCACAATTCCAACTGCGGATTGCTATTGAGAATTTCTTTAACAGATAATTTCGCTAACATTTTGAACTCAAAACTGTAATCTGGCGAATTTACTTAAGTACTTTATTTTTGATGTCAATTAGACCATTATTTTAAAGGACACTTTTGAATGACATTGGTAATTATACAAAAGAAAAACTAGTTGTCCCTTCCAAAATGTAATTTCGTATGTAGAGGAATGGGCAAGGAACACCATACTTACTCTTTTAAAATAAACGTTTTACAATATTTGTATGCACGTAAATGCGATGTACCTCGCATAATTATATACAAAGTATAAACAAATTCAGTAATTATAATTATGTTGGCTGTATTGTGTTTTTAATGCGACAGGAATAGATTTTCTTTGGCTTCATATTTACAACGTTAAACAATTTCTATGGGTTATGTTTAAACCGATTTTTCAGACGAATATTAATATAATAAATTGGCAAGCGCGCGTAAACTGCCGCGAATGGTTGTTAATGATTAAGTCAGCTAATCACAGTTACTCAGCTTACGCGAAAATTAAGGTTATGATTTTAGCAGAACACGTATATATTTTTTATTCGAAATTCAATTCGTCCCATCTTCCTAGCACGACGTGTTGTGCTGGGGCACCTGCTACTGGTGCCGAAAACCTCAAACGGCGCAAATATAAAAACCTTCTTGAAAGCTATATGTTTGAGCCGTTTGGGGTTGAAACACTAGGGCCATGGGGTCCGAGCGCTCATCTAGTTTTTCGTGACATAGCCAAGCGACTGGTCGACTCTTCACGTCATCAAAGGGCTGGCCTTTTCTTGGGCCAAAGCATCAGCATTGCCGTACAACGTGGCAACGCTGCCAGCCTTTTGAGCACTTGTCCCCTTGACAGCGATGCGGATGAGTTTTTTGATGCCCTGTAAGCTTCCTTTTTTGCATTTTATATTAACTGTACATACTCGTAGTTTTTAATCTTATTATTATTTTAGTAAGTGAATATTTTAAATAAATACCATATAATGATAACGTCACAATAATTAAAGAAGATAGCAGAAAGCTTATTCGAATCATCACTCTGAATATAAATATAGAGTAGATAAGCCCTTCGAAGTCAAAAGTCCCATAACAAGTCTGTTTAAAAATTCTCAAACAAAAAAAAAACAGCTATGTAGAATCGCGTGACACCTTACATAAAACGAAACCTACTCCGCAGTGTAGTTTGTAAAATAAAAATCAAGAGGTAGAGGGAAATAACCACTCGTAATAAATATATGAAATGTAAATAAAGTTTTTTTTTCCTACTTTTAAGACCACGTTTATTAGCTGGTTGTTTTAGTGCGCTCTTAAAATTTACAAGCTCATTATATCTTGATTCATGCTAGGCATTATAATGGTTAAGAAATATGACCAGTTCATAGAGTAAAGGGAATTGGAGTGAGTTATAGGCAATGTGGAGAGTACTGTGGTCACCTTCTAGGTGTGACCGAGATACCGGGCTACGCTTCACTTTATTTATAGGGCTCCAATTATATTAATTAAAAGCCAACGTACGTTTTTAAACTATTATTTTTAAATTGAAACTATGACTCACATGAAAAAAACTTAATATAACATACCATTACGCCTTTATTCCCCGAAGGGTTAGGCAGAGGTGTATCAATGTACACCCACAGTTCGCCGGTATGTTTAGGTCCAATGTTATAGGGGGCGAGCCTATTGCCATTAACCGGGCACAAATCCAAACTGCTACTGAGAATTTCATAGAAAAACCCAATAACACTTTTTGCTCGACCTGGGAATCGAACCCAAGATCTCTATCGTGAGTCCTGCAGATGTTGAAAAAAAAATGTAATTGTTATCCACAAACTTTTCGAGCATTGAACATTTACTTTAGCTTTTACTTTTCTAAGAATATATCTTGTAAACTACTATACAGGGGTAAAAATAATAACGTTATTATCAGTTGGTTTTTGTTGGTATTATCTAAGTTCTACGATACTGTAAACTTCTGTGAAGCCGTTGATAATCTAACTCCAGACAAGGCGGTGTATCTACGATAGCTTAACCGTGCGGTATTATGTTAAAGTTTATATGGATGCCTACAGGAATTCTGGAACAAATTACTATCCCAGCACATTTTATTAGTACAGTTTTTAAAGTTTTGGATAAGTATTTTTAGGAACCGAACATAAATTCGTTACGTTTTTTAGTAATAGTAGACCTCTTGGTGAAGGAGCTCGTCCGGGGAAGTACTATCACCATATCTATTTCTGCCGCTAAGCAGCGTTTCTGGCACTGCATTACAGGCACATGAGACATTTTAACTTTGTGTCTGGGATGGCAATGCATTTGCAAGACCTCTGGTATTGAATATGTCTATAGGTAGTGGTGTCAGCTTGTTTGCCATCTAATGACATTAAAAAAACGTATTCTTTAGTAATTTCCCTTTTTTGGAGTAATACACAAGATGTGAACATTCGTTACATGCACACACACAAACACGTCAAACTTATAACACCACGTCGTTTTTGCATCGGGGGTTAAAAATAGTACAGCCCCGTAACAGACAGACGGAAATACTTATAAACAGACAAACAGACAATCAGTGGAGTCTTAATAAAAAAGTCCCGTTTGGCACCCTTTTGGGTATGCAACCCAAAAAAAGACAAGCTGGCTTACAAATCTGCATGTGGAACTCAGTGAAATACTGAACGGATTCTAACAAGAGCAAGCTGTTTGGTTTGTTTTGATTTTGGAATGTATCTAAAAGCCTCGTTTGTTTAACTATGACGTCAGAATTAATGTTGAAACTATTGCGTAATTTTACTGAAGGTTTTAGCTTATTTCCTTCATTTAATAATTTTGATTTAATCTTTTAACCCTATTTACTGCTTTTAATATTAACCCATTCTAACAGAACAATTTCAATTTATAACAAAAGTTTAGAACTAAGCGTATTTTCAAGCAGTTATTTCAAGAACTATAATTTCTCGAGTATTGCGCTAAATTAACAATTGAAAAGTGTTTACTAAGAAATAATAAGCTAAACGTTTTAATTAACTGACACCACAAAGGAAACCATTGTTCATACGAATTTATGCAGGGACACATTGAGCAAAAAGTGCTTAAATAACTATGCTTAGAGCTCTTTATTTTTGACAGTGCGTAGCCAGGGTTGCAGAATTTGTTCGAAAGAGTTACCGCGGTCTAGGAACACAAAGGGCATTAGGAGGAACACTGATGGGTTTTAGTCAGTAAGAGTCTGACACTCCCTTCCGTTCCAAACAAAAAAGACAGTGCGGATATCTGAGTCTAAACTGAGACAGAATTGCTTGTTTTGTCTTAAGATAGAAATGATTTTTCAGAATTGATTTTCAATTGTTTTTTATAACTTTCCATTTAATCTAATTGTGACTGTTTGTGTTATTATTGTTTTCATAGACCGATTATGCTCCGTCTAAATACAGTATTGACTCAAATCTGAACTAACTCTAGATATTGCAGGCTTACATAGTAACGGTATTCTTGCACGAATTTGGATGAATTAGCGCAAGTATCTGAATCATTTGCGGCCACAACTGACTTGTGCAAGTTGCACAAGTACATTGTAAAGTGTGTAGCTAACATTAGATAAAGTGAAATATCAAGACATACCGACGTTCGTTAGTTCGTACCCTTAACAAACACGCCTTGATTGATAGTGGCTGAGTGATTGGTTTCAACAATACGTACTTGTACAGCCCACAGATAGTGATTTGATACGGATGTCGAATGTGGTCCGAATTTAAGAACAAATCATCCGAATAAAACGTTCTAAATTTGAACGGACGTAGTTAGAAGGGCCCCGTATATAACAATTTATCTGAACATTTAGGCCAAACGCTAATAATGTAAAGCGTGCCAGAGACAGTACCTGCGGAGAAGTCACGTGACCTTTCGCTTACGAAACCTCAAGCAGAAGCTCAATTATCGTAATTGGCAACGTTCAAAATCTAGCCGCAATCTCATCTTACCGACTATAATTAATGTCAAAATGTAGATACATAAAATAGAGGTATTTTTGAGAGATTTAGGCTGATATTTGAATGAGAACGTTCCTAAAAGTTAATAAGACAGGTAGGAATATTTTTGGTATGATTTACGAGTGTCTATGAATTAGCAAAATGTTCACTTAGTACGCCACAAATTATGGCAAAACATATAGGCAATTTTATACCTAACCTAAAGCCTTGCGCTATAACATTACCTACATATCATACCATCACGCCTGCATTGCCCGAAGGGTTAGGCAGAGGTATACCAATGTACACCAACAGTTCGCCGTTATGTTTTGGTCCCATGTAATAGGGGGCAAGCCTATTGCCACTAACCGAGCACAAATCCTAACTCCGAGCTACTACTGAGAATTTCATAGAAAAACCCAATAACACTTTGCTCTAACTGGGAATCGAACCTAAGACCTCTAGCGTAGCAGTCGCGCTTGAGACCACTAGGCCCACGAGGCAGTTACAGTTACGTACATATATTTATTTGTAAAACAAATAAAATACACTTTATTTTACCCATGTATATTTTCGAATATCTATCTATATATATAATCGACAGAGAGCACTTAGTCACATAATTAAAAAAAAATCTCTCCTCCACTAAAAACTATAATGATTCATCATATCAGTGAATCATATCAATGATGTCCACTGCCATAAGCCTCCTCTATAGGTAACCACAATGATTACGGTCCCATTTCAATGTGATTTCAATTTGTCGAGCTAGCTCCACAGCCTACAGCGAAGTGTGTCGCCATTCAAAGTGTCGCATAAAAATGCAATTTAAAACTGTCACAGTGAGGCGAGAAGTTTAAAAACACTGACAGAAGCATAAAGTATATTAAAATAGCTTTCTTATCGCGAGACCTTATACGGAACTTTTTATTAAGGAATCTCAAGGGTACTCGTGTTTAAGTATGCATGAAAGGAACCCTGAAAATCTTAGTGTGAGATTTTTTATTGAACGATTTCATGTTTATTTTTAGATTACGTGTTGTTTACTTACGCGCGGATGACTGATGGTTTTTTTACAAAGCTAGAAGCAGCATGGGATGATAATTCTGGTATCTCGGTCCGGTCTATTATTGCCCCACTGCAAGGCGATAACCTCTTATTATACACAGAAGCCATAAGCATTGATCACCACGTTAGCTTAAGGCGGATTGGCTATTTTAGACTTGTAATCTTTATACGTTCAATTTTTCTTAACCAGTGTCAGTAATGTCCAAGGTAAACTTACAAACTGCATCATGAACTAGCTTCAGTGTGGTTTTTTTATCCTCGTCTTTGGTTACAACTCCGATGCCGTATGTATGCATGATGACATATTTTACTACTCCGCAAGATAAACTTACAAAGTACATAATATGGATTGAAATATACCACCCTAGTACCCGAAAACGAATGTAGGATAGACGTCTTAACCACCAGGCCATTTAACAACGACACCCCATCAAATTAAAAAGAAACTGAATTTCAAATTCAGAACCTCAGCAACGCAAACGATCTCTAATTCATTCCGATTACCAAGTCACATCCATAGTCCCAACCTTAATCAGTCGCATTTCAAGTACCGAATCATAGCACCCAGAACGCGGCGCATTACACACACAAATCGCATGCACATACATTGAGACTGAACAAAAGTAGGACATGCAGATCTTCGTTCCATTGCGGATCAAAACCGCGTCTTTCTGGAAGCGGATACTTTTGTTACGTAGTCAACTTGCTAGTTAGTTAAGCTGTTGTTTGTTTGTTTTGATTAGAGAGTTATCAGAATGGTTTAAATCTACAATCCTAGATCATTTTAGCATAGCTAACATTTTGAGAGTAAATACAGGAATATGCTGTTAAGAAAGTATACGTTCTTATTTGCTTAAGAAACAATAATAATAGAAACGTAGATAAAACTACTAGTTTCACTTGAACGTTAGTAATTAAAGTACGTTTTAAACTTACTACTACTGATTCAAAAATCATCATTTTGTTATTTCCCAGCATCGCTACAAGCAAGTTGGCATATTTTTTTAATTTCATATATCTGTATTTCCTCTCAAAAATTGAGCGGTGGTGAAATAACAAAGGTCTCGTGAGTCTGGAGTTTAAGAACATAGGCTCAAGAGCTGAAACAGTATCTTCTTTAAAATATAAGACCGCTGTGGCGAATTTAATTGGTGATCTGTGATATGCATCGAGATGTCTATACATTGTGAATAAGATTTACTCTAACCAATTAGCTTCATTACCACAATAGATCTCAGATGTACACCAGTACATCACAGCAAACACCACTTATGTGAAAATACACAAAAAAATAAATCTAGCTCGATACATCCCCCAGCAAAAATCTGGCACCGAATCGTCAAGCAGTCTTACAAGCAATTACCACACAAAATATAGTACGCTATAAAATTATGAATAATATTCATTACTTCATAATTCAGCGCTGTTTCGCTGGAAGTTAATATTCTTGATAGTAATAACGATTTGTTAAGCTATTACTGGACCACTTAAAGTCATTTTTGTGCTTTATCGCAATCTTGTGTGATTAATTTTATATTAGCTAGGCGTTTAGCAAAGAAATATGTTTTTATTTTATATTGGCAAAAATGCGTCATTCATGTTTTTATTACGAGCGCTTTTTCCTTATATTGTTTACCAAACAACTCTCGCTGAAGCAGAGTTTAATGAGTGTTAGTACTCTTAGTATCCCTGTTTTTTTTTTAGTTGACTGCCCCGTTTGTATTCTGGTGACAAGCAGGACTGTTGAGCGTGGGGTAATGGGTTCGGTTCCCAGGTCGAGCAAAAAGTGTTATTGGGTTTTTCCATTAGGAATTTCTCAGTAACAGCCTGGAGTTTGGAAGTTGGTGGTGTGACACCCCCATGCCTTGGAATGCACGTAAAGCCGTTCGCTCTGTGTCTGATTTCTCCCCAGTGGTGTCGAATTGCCGTCCCGTCGGACTATGAGAGTTAGGAAAGAGGGAGCGTACCTGTGTTTGCGCACACACTTGTGAACTATAATTATTTCCTGCCTACTTGGCTAGTCTGCATTAAAATAAGCCGCCGTAACCGGATTCAGTCTGGAGAATGCACATACACACACACATTTTACGAGATTATACGAGGTGTAACAAGATACGTCATATAACCTTAAGAGCTACACATACTGTCCATCAAACTAAGTAATATAAGGCAATAATTATTGTATGGGAAAATACTTTTTTAGTTGGTGGGAAAAATGATTATTTATGGTAATTAATAACAAAACTTATATATGTACATACAACAATATACACATATTGGTGCCAGCAACAATAATGAGGACGTGGGGATATTTTAAACCTGATTTCGTAATAAAAGTTGTAATTTGACCTTCAAAATCTCTGTTACAAGCAGGTTCCTAGGTATAGCCTCTCCTATAATATCTCCTGAGTAAGTATGCCAGTTACGAGTACTGTGTACTTCTGAAGAACCTTAGCAATAATAAGGTCTATAATTAAATCATAAACAAATAAAATATTCAATAGTTTATTGTTTAAAGTATCTTAAAACTTCACAAATGATTATAAATTAAAAGTAAAAACATTCCGATGACGTCTTCATGCCTCTGAAAAAAATTATTTGTCATTATTGTTTTACAAAGATGAATCGTCTTATTACGTTTATCCAAATCATCCAATTTCAATAAAGACAAGCCAAGTGGCTGGTCTTCGTTAAGATTGGATGCTGTGACTGAAATTCGAGAGTAGGTATAATAATGTTATCGAAACTATACGTGAATTTAAGAAATTAATATATACAAATTATAATATAATATATACATACATAAACTCACGCCTTTTTCCCATGGGGGTAGGCGGAAACCATAGAACGCCACCTGCTACGATCCTTAAATACAAAAAAAAATAAAAAATATAACAAAATATAAAAATAAAAATATAATATAATAATATTAAAAAAAAGTCACCAATAACAACGAAAGCGTGCAAGTCATTATAATTGTAATTTTCTCTATCATAAAATAATTCGGTTATTAACGTGTGCGTGTTCACAATAATTATTAAAATAGAAAAGGATGTCATATTAATAATAAATAATTTGTAAACAACGAATACGACAAAACCCGACGACAACAACGAATGTGAACGAGGAATGATTTTAACACTTTATTTTAAAATTCTTTTATATTCTTTCTTATATAATTATTTTATCACACATAACATACCATCATGCCTATATTCCCCGAAGGGTTAGGCAGAGGTGTAACAATGTACACCCACAGTTCGCCGGCATGTTTAGGTCCCAAGTAATAGGGAGCGAGTCTATTGCCACTAACC
Organism: Caradrina kadenii; assembly: GCA_947462355.1. Classification (NCBI taxonomy): domain Eukaryota; kingdom Metazoa; phylum Arthropoda; class Insecta; order Lepidoptera; family Noctuidae; genus Caradrina; species Caradrina kadenii. The sequence goes on along the minus strand of OX381684.1, from coordinate 11,510,321 downwards.
GGGCACAAATCCTAACTCCGAGCTGCTACTGAGAATTTCATAGAAAAACCCAATAACACTTTGCTCGACCTGGGAATCGAACCCAAGACCTCTAGCGTAGCAGTCGCGCTCAGGACCACTAGGCCAACGAGGCAGTCATAATTATTTTATATTTTAAAATTCAACAGTTATAAAATATTTGTAACATTAAAAATATTTTATTCTGATGACGTTATAAAAATTAAAGCGAAAATATAAATAGAATGCCTCAAACAAGACAAGTTTTCTTTGAATCTGTGAATTTAATTAAAAAGTCTAGAATACTTCTTTTAAAAACTTTATTCGTAAATAATTGGCGCTTAGAACATAATTAACAGAATTTTAATTATGTATTAGCTTATACTTGCGACTTTTTCCGCGTAAATGTCAATTATTTGTAGAGTTTTTAGGGTTCCGTACCTCAAAATGGAAGAAACGGAACCCCTATCAGATCACTTTGTTGCCCGTCCGTCTTTCTGTCTGTCTGTCAAGACCCTTTATTTCGGAAATGCGTGGAGCTATCGAGTTCAAATTTGAAACGTATACTAAGGTCGACGGTCCCATGAAATGGTGAAAAAATCAAACTTCTAAGTTTACGTAAAAAAAAGATACGGCCGTTTATTCAGCAAAAAACGCATATTTCGACAGAATATCAAGGGAATCAAAACCCATCGGGTGGTTCCTGTTGACCTAGTACTATGAAATTTGACAAGTAACATCATTATAGACCACAAGTTCAAGAGAAAGTCTCAAAACAATACATTTTTAATTGAATCTTAAAAAATAGGTGGTGCATATTTTGTATAGGGGTCGAAATTTCAAATTGAAGGTACTAGTACAAAAGGGGTATCAATGAAAAGGGCTTGATGTGCACATTACATAATATATTTTATTATATTTTGCCGACGCATAATTTCTTATTTATATTGAAAAATATCTTAGAAGACTGTAAAACAAATTTTATTTTAATAAATTTACTATTTATTTATTTCAATAAACTATTTATTAAATTCTGTAAATTGTAATGATCTTACGTACGGAACCCTCGGTGGGCGAGTCCGACTCGCACTTGTCCGGTTTTTTCTTTTACAATCTAATCTAGTAATTCACTCATAAAATTACGTAAAACTATTATTATTGTGCTTAAAAAAAACACGTAGAAAGGAAAAATAATAAAAACAAACAACACTTTCATCAATCAACAAATTAATTTAATGGTAACTGTCAGTAAAACTATTAATAGCTTTTGAATTGGATAAACTATTTGTAGATTAACTAAATTTGTGTTAATGCATGGTTTATTCAACGAAAATGTTCTAAATACATTTACTACAAGGTTAGTTAACAAATTCATCATAATAGCTTGACTGTGTTACGTAACTAAGTCCCAGAGTTCATTTCGCTCCATTCGAAACTAATTTTAGAAATTGAATGTATGAACTTACACAATAAATAACCTAACTTAATAAATAGTTAGCAAAGCACACTAAGTTTCAAACGAACTCGATCGTAGCACTACGCTACGACGTAGCCGGCGTAGCCCAAAGTGCTACGAGAGCTACGGAAGCTACAAAACGTTAAACAATTTTGTAATTACTGTTACTTACACTATCGGATATAAGAACATTTTCTTGAAAGTTTCGAAGAAACTAGTAATAATTGATTATTTCTTTGGTCTCGTGGTCGAAAGCGTTACTACTCGTCTTGGTTTCGATTCCCAGTTAATGCGAAATGAGATCATTGAGTTTTCCATTAAAAAATTCTCTGTCTGGAGTACGGAAGCTTAGTAATTTGATGTTTTATTTACAATTATTAAGTAATTATTAACTGCCTCGTTGGCGTAGTGGTCCTGGTACGCTAGAGGTCTTGGGTTCGATTTCCAGGTCGAGCAAAGGTGTTATTGGGTTTTTCTATGAAATTCTCAGTAGTAGCTCGGAGTTAGGATTTGTACATGGGATCTCCTCTGCCTAACCTTTCGGGGAATACAGGCGTGATGGTATGTATGTATGTTATTATTAAGTATCCTACTAATATATAAATGGATGGATGGATGTGTGTTACTCTTACACACTTAAACGGCTTAAATTTGGCACTAAAATAGATTATAGTGTGGAATAATACATAGGATACTTTTGAACCTGGAAAAATGTACGGTTCCCGTAGGATAATATATCCAATTCGACGCGAACAAAGTCGTAGGCAGTGGCTGGTAGTTTATTATATTGTTTGATACCCACAATGTCGCCTTAGGTTAAAGATCTATAAAAAAAAGAATAAATAAATAAATCAATTATAATCTATACTATAATATTATAAAGCTGAAGAGTTTGTTTGTTGGTTTTTTTTTTTTGGGGGGGTGGGAAATCATCAAATAACTTCTCCCGCCCTGGGCGGGGCGGGAGGGAGTGTCAGACTTTTACTGACTAAAACCCACCCATGTTCCTTCTTGTGCCCTTTGCGATCCGGGGGCGCGGTATCTCTTACGAACAACCCGCAGCTCCGGCAGGCATCGGGCCTCAGTGGCCCCTTCCATATGCTGACATCTCTTTGAGGCGCGCGTGGAACACGAACGTGCCGTCGACATGGCCTGTCGTTATGCAACGTAAGGACGGTGAGCTACCCATTGCTCACCGTCCACCGGCCCATATCTACGGTGGCCGGGAGTCGTCTCGCGGCTCCCGACGTCCGGAGCGTCTACCGCGGCGGCTGGGACGGGAGAACCGCTGTCTCAACCGTCCCGCCGCCTCCTTCTCAAGCATTACTGCCTCGCAGAAGGAGGCGACTGCATCCCATTCCCTCTCGCTCCGGACCATGGCTTGCACCAGGGCCGGGCGCGAGAGTTCACCGCCGCCGTTGGCCGCCACGAGGACTCGGCGATGCTCCGCCCAAGCGGGGCACACCGCCACGGTGTGCTCCACCGTATCCTCGGGGCGATCCACACAATGGTGACACCCGGACGTTTCCTCCCGCCCGATGAGGTGTAGGAACCTCCCGAAACACCCGTGTCCGGTGAGGACCTACGTCAGGCGGTAAGTGAGGGCTCCGTGGCGCCTCTCAAGCCACTCCTCAAGGAGAAGACTTACCGCCTCTATTAAGGCGAGGCCATGTTTGTTGGTTTGTTTGGTTTAACGCGCTAATCTCAGGAACTATTGGTTTGGAATTGAAAAATTCTTTTTGTGTTGGATAGTTCATTTATCGAGGAAGGCTATAGGTTATATAGCATCACGCTACAACACACGGGAAAGGAGCAGTAACCAAAGACCTAACTTAACAGACACATGAAACTTATAACACCCCGTAGTGTTTGCGTTGGGGGTTAAAAATTTGCCATATTTAGTAAATTGTTTTGTTCTTCGTATAAAAAGGTAAATATTACTAATAAACATTTCCAAAATGTAATCTTAAATTAACCTTATCATAAATTGTCTGAAACAAGTTTAATATTTAAAATTTTCATCGCAATCATGCCGACACAGTGTATTGTCGGATAAATTAAATTAACCCTTATAAAGCTGTGAAATTACACGGGGCAATTAGGTCGAAACGGCCGAGCAATTTGGGGTTAGAATTAAAATATCACGACACTCCGTTGGATTCTGACCCATCTCGTCGACTTTTTTCTAAGCGCAGTAGACGGGTTGAAATTTTAATTATGCCGTATGTTTTTGGAGGACAAAAGAAATGTAAGGTGACGTCAGCAAAAAGAGTATGTTGACACCAAAATGTTTGTTGGAATGTATGCACAGAGATTACGTACATTGTTCGGTTATTAACATTTTGTTTTTTGGTTGCTCTTTTTTCTTAACTCTACTGTAAATGGGTTACGTTTTATCTAGGTGTTTTCTCACTACATTTCTAAAATGAGTGCGTCTAGATTGCTAGATATTTGCCCGAATGAACGATTTCCCAAAGAACGTTCGCCCGCTAAACTTTCTACTGAATAAACGTTCGAACGAGTGAACGTTTACAGTCCTTTAAAATAAGTTTCAAAGTCTAATAATGTAAGTAAAGGTGTTTAAGACGTGTTACGCTTAACGCAGGACCATCCGCTTTACGTGCTTTTCGTTCCTAGGCATGGAGGATCACACCACCAACTTAAAAAAAAATCCTAATAGCAAAAACTTAATTACATTTTATCCGACCTAGGAAACGTACCTAGGACCTCACTCTCGAAGATACCAACAAGGCAGTTAAACAAAACGTTTTCATAGCAACAACGCTCAGCAATCGGATAACCGAAAATACAGTAAATACAAACGAAGATATTACCAGCGAACTTCTTAAAGTAATCCCTTTTCCCCACAAAAAACATCTTACAGCGCAATTTTAAAACAACCTCCATTTACCCGGTCCTTTGGCCCAAAAATACTTGAGTCATTAGACCGATATATCGTGGAGATTGAGTTTCGTTCAGAGCCTCGGGGCAAGTAAAAACTTGTTCGGGGGCCGAGGTGCCCAAGGAATTAATTGGGTTTGGACCCAACCCTTGTATATGTGTGCTCGACAAAATTCGACCCTTGCTTGTCCGCTTAATTTCACCCCAATGTACTACTTTTTAAGTACAGATGTTTGGATGGTTTTCTTTTTAAAGATAATTGAGCTGACTTGGATTATAATAAGTGATAAAAAAAAAATTAAGTAACCCTCGACAGAAGAATCTTTCCCTGCCGCAGCTAACAAAAGAGCTGATAACTTTGAAACCGCTGAACCAATTTCCATCAAACATAGTTAAGAACACTCCTGACTAATTCACCTTTCAAACAAAAATAACTAAATCAATTTGGTTCATGCGTTCGGGAGCTACGATACCACAGACAGACACACCACACACACACACACACACTGATACGTTAAACTTATAACACCCCGTCGTTTTCGCGTTGGGGGTTAAAAACTAGTATCATCAGAAGGCCAAGCACGAGCGCGCGGATTATTTGTAAGTTCAGTCGAATTATATCCGTTTCGCACAAAATATTTATTTACTTTGAAGGCTTTATTCAGTTCAATGAATAACTCACTGAAAAAGTGCTAGTTGTATGAAAATTTACCCAAAACGTAAAATCAAAGTCATAGCATTTATTTCATTAAACTATTGACAGACACTTTTGAATCTTATGAGTCTCTTGGTCAGTTAATCAGTAAGTCGAAGCTAGTTATTTTTTCCAAAACATAACAAGGTCTACTAGAAACATTTCTAGATTCGATGGCCATTTTGAATACTTTTACGTTAGAGCGCTCTTGCTAGGCTTTTTTTTCTCATGAGAAATCATCAAACAACTTCCCCCGCCCTGGGTGGGGCGGGAGGGAGTGTCAGACTTTTACTGACTAAAACTCATTCATGTTCCTTCTTGTGCCCTTTGTATTCCGGGGGCGCGGTATCTCTTTCGAAAAACCGCAGCCCTGACTGGCCCCTCCAATTTGCTGACATCTCTTAGAGGCGCACGTGGAACACGAACGCGCCGCGCTGTCGACACGGCCTGTCGTTATGCAACGTACGGACGGTGAGCTGCCCATTGCTCACCGTCCACGGGCCCGCGTCTACGGTGGCCGGGAGTCGTCTTGCGGCTCCCGGTAAAACACAGATAGGACTATAAGAAGAAGAACAACAAGAAACCCCTCTAGATTCGATAATCGATTAGAATCGAATTCCTTTAATTTAGAGCGCTCATGCTAGGCTTGCAGCTTGCTATTTGTGAAGAGTTAACAGAACTACTAAGTAGTTACCTTTGTGTGTAGATATAAAGAAGCGTAGTTGCATGCAAGATAATAAATGCCACGCAATTTTCAACTGTATGTGCGAGGAGTTCTAGTTCATTATCAATTATTAAATGAAACCTGTTTAAGCGCACAGCTAGTTTGTCCACGCTGACCTTTCTTTTGCACACATTACTACGAAGCTTCAATCCCTAAGCAACTAACCTAAATAAAAAAATCTAAAAGATTAATAACACATGAATCTTTAAAGCGAGAGTCTAAATTGCAAGCCACGCGTTCATATCAAATATTTTCACTACCCCCTCCCGCGCCCCCTACAAAAACAATAAGCTTGTTATAAAGACATCACGTTCCGTCGACGTGTATCTTACAACGTAATGCTTTCAATCCTGTTTGTGCGTGGCCACGATAAAATATTTGAAACCCCCTGTAATATTTACATGAGTACAAAAACTGGTAAATTGTGAGAGGAGATAGTACTTAGAATACTCAACCCTCTGCTGCCACGTCCTTGTCTGGCTAATATTTTTACCATAGCATTAACTATTCATAAATATTACGTATCGATTCAACAGAAGCAGGCATAAACTAGGTACTAGCTTTTGACCGCGACTTCGCTCGTGCGGAAGTCAAGGGAGTGCGGAAGTCAGTATAGGAACCAAAAAGCGTCTTCAATTGGTTACCCCTCTTGCATTAACATTCATTCGAAAAAGGGGTAATCAGTGTTTATGACGCTGTCTGTACCAAAAAAACATACACATAAACTCACGCCTTTTTCCCATGGGGGTAGGCAGAAACCACAGAGCGCCACCTGCTACGATCCTTACATACTTCTTTCGCCTCGACCACGTTCATACATCTGTTCATACAAGCACGCCGGTTACGTGTACTGCATACACAACCTCTCTGAAGAACCCCACCAATAAGGTCAGGGGAGGTCTTTCTAGGGCGTCCTCTCCCGGTGTTGCCACTCACATCTGCCATATAAATCCCTTTTGTTAGTCGCCTTTCACTCATCCTCTCAACATGACCGTACCATCTAGTCATAGTCTATGGCAATATGGTGTGTCTAGTCTAGGCATAGTCTATGGCAATAGTGCAGCAATAGTGTAGCTTTCTATCAGTCAGATAATTTTCGTAAGTTTTTAATTACCGTTAAAGAGATTACCTCCTTCAAACAAAAACAAACTCTTTATAAATAGGTATAGAAGTATAGATTGAGCAACAAAATATTGGTCGCTTGTTACTTTCTACTGAACGGAGTTAACGGTTATCAATATATGTGCTCATTTGTATTTGTGGATATTAATCGACGCCAGCCACGATGATAAATCCGTGGAAATATAGACAACTGTAAGCGTACTGAATTAAAGATGAAAATGGAATGTCCATTATTCAATTGTCATCCATCTTGATGTATATTAGAGAAGTCAGATTCATCTGATATGACATAGACATGTACAGTTCTTACGTAAATCTGCCGAAAGCAGTACAATGTGCATGGCATTACACAAAAAACCATTTAAACACTACAGAAACCTTATTTTGTTGAAGGCAATTTTTGTTGCATTATCATTGTTTTTTCTAGTCCGGGATTTGCGCACCGCCTGAAGCATTTTAATCTATAATCTACGGAATTCTAAAAATGTTACCAAGAAGGTTTTCATAATACAAGCCATGGAGGAAGAAAAATTTCGCCGGAATAATTTTCACGGAAATAGTATGGGATTTTTGTGGAAGGTTGAGCCTCGGTCTTTAGGCAAACCTACTCAGAATTTTGGAGCTATTAAGGTACTTAGATGGCTGGTAGTGTAATACAGTGTAAATAGAATTGGTGTTCAAGATTAGAATGTTTTATATTCAGGGTTTTTGAGGAAAACCATCCTTCGTCATCTTGACGAACTAATTAGGGGTGAAATGAGGGCTTACCTTTTGAGTACCATTTCTAATGTAATTTGCAACAGCGGAGAAAGTAAATTAGAAAAACATATAATAATATTAGTTAGTGTAGTGAGACAGGGTCACGACAGGCCGCGAAAGAGATGGCAGGATGACCTGGAAGAAATCTATCAAAACTGGAGGGATGAACCTTAGAATAGTGAAAGATGGAAGGAGTGTAATGACATAGAGTGAAGACTTTTGAACTAAATAGGGACCGTACAGGATAACAAAAGAAAATAAATAAAAAATATGCTCACGAAAACTGAAATCAGTGGTTGTTAATAATAATATATTAGTATACTAGCTGTTGCCCGCGGCTTCGCTCACGTCGACCTAAGTGTTACTTAACTAAATAAGTATTGAATACTATGTTATAAAATCTTCCAAGCAGGTCGAATGGTTGCTAAGGTGACTGCTAATAGTTACGACTGTAGGTTTAAAGAATTTATCTGTAGTCGCTTGAAGTCTGGCTTGTGCACGGCTGGTAAAAGGCTTACGCCATACCTGGGGCTAAAACATAATTGGCGTAAGGAGACTATATGTGGCTTTACTATCCCTTTAGATAATACTATGATGTGGTGTCAAAATTTTCTTACTTTTCTTTCTCAAACCATTAACAGCATGTTTAATAGGCACTGCTTTAACATTATACCTCACATTGTAGCTGCGATCTGCCTAGTATCAAGACCGAAGAAATGAATCTTATAATCAGAGCAACAGGCAACAAAATTTGAGCTTCGTGTTAGAACCAAATTTATGTGAAGTTTTTGGGAGAAAGTATGGACAAAAAACAGTAATCATAAGACTTCTTAAAAGACTAAGCTAAGTTTTACCTCACAAATTATCCCTTATCTTTGGAACCGTAAACTACACAATAAATTTCCATTTAAAGAATTTTTTTAAGCATGTAGAACATCTTCTGTTTATAGGACCTACCCATAAGAAGAAATTCCGAATGCGATGCATGATTCATGATTGATGCTTGATTCAACTTGCATCCTGAAAGCGTGAAGTCTGTAAGACATTCAACGTCAGAAGAACGACTGTCACGGAATTTTTCTATGGGTGAAATTGATTTTGGTACAGTTTCTGTTGTTGCTAATCTATTTCTGTTTTGCCATTTGAATATAAGTACACTTTTTGGTGGCGCGGCTCTGGACAGAAGTTAAAATTTTGGACAAAAAACGTTTGCACATAAATCGTTCAACACTTGTATGAAGTGTCGAAGTTGGGAGGTCCCTTTTTTAAGCATGAGATGTCGTCAAATGATTTTTTTCCTTTCTGGTGGAAAGGAGTGTCAGACTGTTATTGGCTAAAACCCATCCGAGTTCCTTCCGATGTCCTTTGTGTTCCAGGGCCGCGGTGAGTCTTTCGAACAAATTCCGCAACTGTGCTAACATCTCTTTGAGGCGCGCGTGAAACACAGTACGTCGTCGGCTTGGGTCTGGTTCTGGTTGGACGGCGAGCCACACAACGGTAGCCGACCGCAAGCCCACACCGACGGTGGTCTGGAATCGCTCTACGACTCTCGACACCCGGGGCATCCCCTTCTGTTCTGGCGGCCGGGGTGAAACGTTGACCTCTCCCTCATGCGTTTCGCCTCCTCCTTCGTTGGCATTACTACTTCGCAGAAGGAAGCGATTGCTTCTCATTCTCCCTCGCTCCGGACTATGGATGAATCAAGGCCGGATGCGAGAGGTCGCCGCCGCCAATCGCCTTTATGAGGACACGCTGATGTTCTGCCCAAGCAGGGGCATACCTCCACCGTACGCTCCTTTGTGATCCTACAGTGATAACACCAAGGCGTGTCCTAGCGCCGAAACCGAAACAGTTAGCTCCCGAAACAACTGTGACCAGAGAGTACCTGCGTCAGAAAATCCTTGTGGTGCGGCGATCCTACTATCGATATAAATTGGTAACTCTTTAAGTTTCTGAGGTGCTGTTTTTTATTCATGAAAAATATTCTTAGGGGTGGCTAGAATTTGTGGGCCAATCTGTCGAATTCTGTTCTATTCATTCTTCTTCAGTCGACGAATGCAAATTTTCAAAGTTATGTTAAGGTTATGCTTAAACCTATTTTATTATAATATTGAAATCATACCATCGAAAATAAAAACAATTGAATTAGGTACCAATTAAAATAATGACAAAAAGTAACAATCAATTGGGATCGAACTCACACAAAATACCTTACATGGCTTTCATTAAACACCGAAGCTATTCTCTAAACAAAGTAAATAGCGTAATAATAATAAAAAAATATAGCAATTCCCATACCATGTTATAATGACTGCTTAACTCCTTGTGGCTAATGACGTCATGTTTTTTATTTCATAGGATAAAATATCTCCCACTGTCTTTCATAGGAACTGCCTCGTTAGCCTAGTGGTCCTAAGCGCGACTGCTACGCTAGAGGTCTTGGGTTCGATTCCCAGGTCAAGCAAAGTGTTATTGGGTTTTTCTATGAAATTCTCAGTAGCAGCTCGGAGTTAGGATTTGTGCCCGGTTAATGACAATAGGTTCGCCCCCTGTTACATGAGATCTAAACATACCGGCGAACTGTGGGTGTACATTGTTACACCTCTGCCTAACCCATCGGGAAATACAGGCGTGATGGTATGTGTAATATGTACGTAATCTGCAGTATTGTGTATATTTTATAGCAATCCAAAACATGTCCAAGAACAATAATGCTTACCTAACCTCATTATTTATTACAAATAGCGAAATAGCCTAACTATTAATTACAAAGCCCACCACCCAAAGAGCAAAGCAGATTGTGTGAAGGAAGATATCCAGCACCTCATGACTACTTGAATTAGTGAGACTACCTACCTCCTGGTAGTGAACTTCAGTGATGTATCTGGAAGGCATTGAATAGATTGCGCATTTAAGTAGGCCGCTGCAAACATAATTTGGTAAAAGAGGGCATCATATACCCGTCTGAAACTCAGTGCAATTGACGCATCAGTAAAAGCGGCCACCTACTTTTCTTAACCGATGTAAATTATTGTTAGGGGTATCATCGATCCCGGGTCGGTGGTGCGTAGTGTTCCACGTGCGCCTCAAAGAAATGTCAGTACTGTAAGATGGGGGCCGCCAGGGCCAGTGTCTAACAGGGTTGCGGAATTCAAAAGAGTCACCGCGGCGCTGGTACGCAAAGGGCATTAGGAGGAACACTTTGTGTTTTAGTCAGTAAGAGTCCGACACTCCCTTCCGTTCCGCCCAGAGCGAAAGAAGTCATTTAAAGATTTCCCATCCTTAAAAAAAGGGGTATCATTGACGTGAAAAGAAGAATTTAAATCGCGCAATAATACAGTCATGTGTTGGCCCGACATTTAAAGACTATTTTGTTAAAATTAAAGAGTCAAATAGACATAAATTCTTTAACAATACGTATATTTTCCGCTCTACTATCGTTTGCACACCTATCAGTTTCTATTTATTCGATGAAAACTTTTGACTTCAATTTGCTGTTTTTTAGTAACTATGTATTATAGACATTCTTTTCTGCAAAAATAATAAAGAAAAAATAAGCAAGCTAAGCGTTACTGTATAAGAATGACTACTTCTATTTTATTATTGTTTGGAAATGTTCTACTATTCAAAAGAAATATTTAAAAAATCACAAAATGTAAATCATTATACCGAGACCGAACTTAAGCCCTGCGATTCGAAAGGCGGTCAACGAACCATTAGACTATTTAATTCAATAGAAAAATATTTGAAATTGCCGTTCTGTTTTGCCATGATTGACTGTTTAGCTTCTTAAAGGTATAGCGTGATGATAATTATTTCAGCAGTTCAATCCTCAGCCATCTAAAGTATTGTTATATTTTGTTTCATCTTTTTTGAAACCCGTCGTAATCTGTATCATCATTGTTCATCCCCCAAAGTAGATAGCGCGATAATTTATAGCTCACGACCAACTTTGGCCTATGATGAATGTATACAATACAAAAATTGAACGGATCTGTCCGGCAGTATTTGCGTGATGCTCTAACAAACAAACAGACAAACAGACAAATATTTAGAATCGCTTCCCGACCCCGTAGCAATCACTTTTTTTTAAATATATTAAATGTACAGTTTTGACTTCGCTACGATTTTATTATAAGTATAAATAGACTATGTACAGACATTATTTTCTGCTTTAATATTAAAAGATTTAAAAAAATAAGTAAGCAAATCAATGTTATGGCAGAAGTTATGCATACTTTTATTTTATTATTGTTGGGAATCTACCTGTACGAAAAAAAATGTTTGAAAAAACACAAAAAGTAAAACTGTTATTGAGGACCGAACTCACGTTCAGCGATTTGCAAGGCGGTCATCAAACCATTAGACTATTTACTACTTCGGAAATAACTCTAAAATAGCCGTTCTAGTTTGCCATTATTGACTGCTTAACTCTTTGAAGGTATAGCGTGATGATAATTATTTTAGAAGTTCAATTCCGCAGCTATCTACAATATTCTTACATTATATGTCGTTGTTTTCAATCCCGTGAGAATCTGTAGAAGAACTCGGATATAATGCAACATTGCTCATCCCCCAAAGCAAATAGCGTGATAATTTATAGCCTAAGTTTTAAGTGGAGCTTACCGCAATACATTAGTGAAAGCCGCATTCAAATCGGTTAAGCCACGGCTGAGATTAGCGTGTTCAAACGCACAGACAAACAGACAAACAGACAAACAGACAAAAATTCTAAAAACCATATTTTCGGCATTAGAATCATTACCCGACCTCGTAGCAATCACTTTTTTTCAAAAATATTAAATGTACAGTTTTGGCTTCGCTACGATTTTATTATATGTATAGATTATCGGTCCGACTGAAGGACCAATCGCGTGCAGTGTCGGCGGCCGAAAATACCCAGAAAGGAACCCGAAATCCCGAAAAAACCTTGACATTTGTGCTCACGACTCATGGCGTCTACTATACCAGCCTATTGTTATCCCACTGCAGGGCAAACCCCTCTTCTCATAAAAAGAAGGTGCAAATATTGATCACAACGCTCAAGGCCATTTAAGCTCAGGTTTCCTTTCGATGTTTTCCTTTATCGAGGTCAGTGCAGACCAAGAACCTTGACAGTTCTTAATTATTAAATAGAAAAGGTTATGTCAATTGCCCGTGGTCGGTTGTTAATCCAATGGGCCATTGAAACATAGGGCTAGATGATCTATGTATAAATTGAAGTTATCTATGCTTAATAAACACTAGCGATCTGCCCACGACTTCGTCCGCGTGGCTTATTTCAACCGCGTTAAACTACGTCTTTCATACTAGCGTGATGTTATAGAGCCTATGTTACTCAGGAATGACTGCCTCGTTAGCCTAGTGGTCCTAAGCGCGACTGCTACGCTAGAGGTCTTGGATTCGATTCTCAGATCGAGCAAAAAGTGTTATTTGGTTTTCCAATGAAATTGTCAGTAGCAGCTCGGAGTTAGGATTTGTGCCCGGTCAATGGCAATAGGCTCGCCCCCTATTACATGGGACCTAAACATACCGGCAAACTGTGGGTGTACATCAGTACACCGCTGCCTAACCCTTCGGGAAATACAGGCGTGATGGTATGTTATGTATTTTATTCTTACAAATAAACTATTCTTTCTTTCTATCATAATTTCAGTTAACAGAAACATCGTTTCATCTTTTACAGTACGAAAGAAAAGATGTCTACATTATTCCAAAGCTATCTATCGGTCCAGTAGTTTCGGGGCCTATTCGTTACAATCAAACTAACAAACAAACTAAACAATCGTCTTTATAATATTAGTATAGATACCTATACATAGATTGATAATAACTCATCGCGATTATCAATCCACATCGCAACGAAGCGTGTCATTCATTACCGTTGAATCATAATAGCTCGACGGGTTAATTACGGTAATACACCAGCATTTAATGAGTCCATATATTAGTCAACTCGTAAGTACGTAGATCATTCGTCACATATACAGACAGACACGTGTCATGCTAATGTCTATCTTAGCAGTACACAGTAATTGTTTTGGTGATAATCATTATGGAGCTGGATGATAAGAAGTTTACCCCGACAACACTAGACCACAATACATTATCTATTTGGTTCTGTCTACGCACTTCAAGTATGCTTTACAATTAATCATTATCTTTCTGCCCTTATCCAATGTTACGTGGGGTCGGCTCAACAAGTTTTCTCCTTCATGCAGTCCTGTCAACCGTCATGCTATCACTGACTCCCTTCTCTTTCATATCATTCTTCACGCAATCCGTCCAACTTTTCTTTGGCCTCCCTCTTCCTCTCCATCCATTCACATTTATATTCATAACTCTTTTGGTCACATGAGTCTCATCCGCGTATGCTATACAAATAATTAAAAAAAAAAATAAGTAACCCCCGACAGAAGAATAAAGATCCCTACCGCAGCTAATAAAATAGAGCTGATAAATTTGATACGGCTTAACAGACAGACACCCAGATATGTCAAACTTATAACACCTTTCTTTTTTAAGTCTAGGGTTCAAAATATACTCTATTCGTACTCTATTACACTTGGAAATAGTGTAGCTTGCTATCAGTATTAATTGTGTATTTTTTGTAGTCAGTCTGGTACGTCCAGAGATTACTTCCTAAAAACAAACAACTTTACCTTCTAATAATTTACTAGCAATACCCCGCAGTTTCTTCCGCATAAAGTTACGACTTTGATTACTGCTCTCCTCCCATGGGCCATAGCGTGATCTTATATAGCCTATAACCTTCCTCGGTAAACGGGCTATATAACACAAAGAGGTTTTTTCTCTAATTTGACCAGAATTTTCTGAGATAGCGAGTTCAAATAAATAAACTATTTAGATTTATAATATAACTAGCTATATAAATTCCCCTCGTTGGGTTACATCTTTGGTTACTGCTCTGCTCCTGTGTTTCGTAGCGTGATTAATGCAAATTAATAGAGTGATTCAAGAGAAAGATTTTACCCACATTATTTTACACACAGAAGCGACTACTTCAAAGCCAAAGGAGGGTTATTATACTATGAAGAGAGGTGTATATTTTAGGTTTCAGAAATCAACGGCCTATACTAGACAATATCAACAGCCAATATTCATTTTCACATCTGAAATAAGACCTCACCAGCGTGTTTGTTCAGACTTCTGACGCCAGCGCGAGGTATTGATAACTACAATAGCAATACGATGAATTTTTGATTTGCGTCCGACCGCAACCTAGATTCGCTTATGACCATGTGAACACGGCTTGTATGATATTTTGGTAACGTTTTATTGGCAGTAAAGTTAGGTAATCCTAGTCATACATAGCTTTATGCGAATATTACAAATTCGAAGGTAACTCTGTCTGTCTGTCTCTGTTACGCTTTCACGAATAAACAACTGGAGAAGGGTGAGTTTGAACTCCATAAAAGGACATATTCTACTTTTTATTCCGCGACATTATCTGTCTCCGCGATTTTAGTAATATAAGACATAGTAATTGTCGACATTTAGTAATATAATTATTCCACAACAAGGCAAAACCTCTTCTTATACAGAAAAGGTACGAGCATTGATCACCACGCTTGCTCAAGGCGGATTGCGATTTCAGACTTATAATATAAGTCCAGGTTTCCTCCCAATGTTTTCCTTCATCGGTATCAGTGATGTCCAAGATAAACTTAGAATGTACCAAGAAATTGAAAAAATCACATTTGTAGGTATCAAATCCACAACCTCATACAAGAGAGGTGCCCTTGCCACTGGACTACACGACATACGTAACCTAATAATGTATAAATTGGACTGACTCGGCAAGAACTTCGAAATCCCCTTTAGCTGATGTGAGTTCACGCACAAATTCCGAGATACCGGTTTATTATGTTTCATATCTGTCCAAGCTCGCCACTCAAACTACCTCGAGAGCCTCGTGGTCCTAAGCGCGACTGCTACGCTAGAGGTCTTGGGTTCGCTTCCTAGGTCGAGCAAAAAGTGTTACTGGGTTTTTCTATGAAATTCTCAGTAGCAGCTCGAAGTTAGGATTTGTGCCCGGTTAATGGCAATAGGCTCGCCCCCTATTATATTGGAGCTTAACATCCCGGCGAACTGTGGATGTTCACTGGTACACCACTGCCTAACCTTTCGGGGAATACAGGCGTGATGGTATGATGGTATCTGTCCAAGCTGGCTCTTCATTTCCATCAAATGCCCCTTTTGGCGCATCACACATAAACACTTTTAAAAATTGTACCTACTACATAAAAACACAAAGAGCATTTTTCACAAAAAATAAAATAACCATTATTTGGGTATTTTAAAAACGTTTTTTTGATATTTATTATAGATTAAAATGCAAGTACGGTAATAGACAATTATTTATTTTTTGGTACTCGTCTGTTTTTTACCTAATACGTCCTTTATTTCTTAATTTAGGATCTCCAGCAAAATATACGCATTTAAACGTATCCACGATACAGGAGAAATTCCTAGTGTGGGGCCAGGCTTTTCTTAAAAAAAAAAAAAGGAAACCAAAGCATGCACAGTTAATTAATAAATAATAATTCCTTATATGCACAATTGATGTCAAACTGCGAAACATCAATTAAAAATCAGCCAATCATAAATAACAAGCCCGCCTCGTTATTCCCAACTACTGCAAATCTTGTGAAGCAAATATTTCCAACTGGTCCTTTTGGAATCCTATTGGGGAGGTCGTTGTCTAGCTGTGGACGTTCTGCGGCTAATATGATGATGACTGCAAATCCTGAAAGTCCGAATCAACGAGGCAATGCAGCTCGACGAGTACCAGCGGAACGAGACAACTGTCTTGTATTCCGCAACTAAATTTATTAGAAAAAAACACTGCTGTGATAACATACCATCACGCCAATATTCCCCAAAGGGTTAGGCAGAGGTGTACCAATGTACACCCACAGTTCGCCGGTATGTTTTAGGTCCCATGTAATAGGGGGCGAGCCTATTGCCATGAATCGGGCACAAATCCTAAATCCGAGCTGCTACTGAGAAATTCCTAATGGAAAATCCTAATAAGACTTTGCTCGACCTGGGAATCGAACCCAGGACCCCATGCTCATCAGTCGCGCTTGCGACCACGAGACCAACGGGGCAGTTAAAAAACCTAATTACGAATTCTCTCCAAATAAAAGTGTAAATCAATATCGATTGTATTAAAAGAACATTTTCATTTAAAAAAATACATGAATCTTGTCTACATTAATTCATTCCAATCAGTATACAAAAAGCTTTCACCTCGCAGACTAAATTTTAACTGGAAAATAACGTTCCTACACGGTAACGGCTATGAAAACTGGCAGGAAATTGAAATGGGCGTACCAGTGAATATTGGCGGGCGGGTTTCACCGGCTTCCAATAATTCACAGGATGTTGTCTGAAAGACGGCAGACTGCTTTATAACAGCTCTATTGAGATGAGCGAGAATAAAGAGAATTTGAGGAACTGCTGGAGATTATGAGAAAGGAATGTGTGAAGCTGAGCGATTCTGGTTAGCATTGTCATGCTTATTTCAATCTAGCTTATGCCTCTAACTTCGCTCTCGTAAATGTCGATTATAACGGGTCTTTTTTTGGTTGGAAGCCTAATTCTTCTCATATAATAAAAGTCTAGAGCCTAGCCTAAATTTTCTCTTGTGACATTAGCTATCTGCCACTCAAAGACTCGTCAAAATTGATCCAGCTGTTTTGGAGATATGTTTTGGAAAAAACAGACAGACAAAAATTAAGGAAGTACCATGTAAACATTTATATTTAATTTGTAAAATGCTTTTTTGACATTTTGAATTTCATTTATTTGTATAGTTGTTTAGCCGGTGTGAAAAATGTAAATAAACTCAACCCTACCTGTCTGTCGCTTGGTGCGCAAATTCCTAAACGTATAATTAATATTCGGTAAATTTTGGTTTAGTTTTTATAAATGTTATTCCGTTGGGTTTAAGTACATATTCGTCTACAAAAAGGGAACAAGACTAGTAAAGCTTAATGCGATAATGTTTCTGTTAAGGAAATTGGACACGCTAATAATAATTGGAAGAAGATTTCTTTAGAAAATATTTATCAGAATGGAATAAAAGTACTTAGAAATTTCTTAGATACTTTAAGTTATTCCAATCTGATTCTTTTAATATATTTTTTTAGGAATTACTTCAATATTTACTATCGGAACAGAGATAAAATAACTTTTTTGAATATAACTTCTTTAGATATCTTTCTTTATTCGACTTTTTTCTTTATTTAACTGCCCCGTTGGTCTCGTGGTCGCAAGTGCGACTGATGAGCGTGGGGTCCTGGGTTCGATTCCCAGGTCGGGCAAAAAGTGATATTAGGTTTTTATATTCGGAATTTCTCAGTAACAGCCCGAAGTTTGGAAGTTGGTGGTGTGACACCCCCGTGCCTCGGAAAGCACGTAAAGCCGTTGGTCCTGCACTTGATCTCTCCCCGGTTGTGTCGGATTGCCGTCCCATAGTACTATGAGAGTGAGGGAAGAGGGAGTGCACCTGTGTTTGCGCACACTCTTGTGCACTATAATATCTCCTGCGTACTTGGCTAGTCTGCATTAAGATTAGCCGCCGTGGCCGGAATCGGTCTGGAGAATACATTTTTTTTATTCGACTATCACACGAACAACTTTATCTTTTTATTCAAACTCCGAACACTTTGGTTACGTACAATCTATTAACAATCAAAAAAATAATAAAGGAAAGGACCCATTGTAAGATTCAATTCTTACAATTACACATCACTTCTTTAAAACATACAGCACACAGCATACATACAGCTTGGAGTTAGGATTTGTGCCCGGTTAATGGCAATAGACCATCACGCCTGTATTCCCAGAAGTGTTCCAATGTACACCCACAGTTCGCTGGTATATTTTAAGAGGTGGCGAACCTATTGCCATCATCGGGTCACAAATCCTAACTCCGACCTGCTTCTGAGAAATCCCTAATAGAAAAACCCAATAACACTTTGCTCGACCTGGGAATCGAACCTAGGACTCCATGCTCATCAGTCGCGCTTGCGACCACGAGACAAACGGGGCAGTATATATGTATTCTTTAATACATACATATATTTCATTCCATTTTCAAAATATCAGTCATACAATAATGACGTAGGTTCGGCGAGTCTTTAACCTCAGTTCATACTATATAATATGCTATAGCTACTGAAGTCAAAGAGTATACACCAACAAAATCACCCTTATGTTTTTAGCTGAAAATCAATCGTGTGTCTAAAGCCTAAAGCGTCTTCTGGCGGTTCAAAGCAGCACCATTATACCGGCAAAGTATACGTAACAATATTTCGAGGCAAACCCTAAGAGGCTATTTGTTATAATAGATTCTTTTGCGGAGAAAATGCATGCTGTAAAATTTAGAGGAGAACGTATTTCGTATATCGTTTAGACTTTGTTCTTCGTTCCAGTTGGACTTTGAGCTTTGCTGGCTTAGAATGGTAAATATTGGTTTGTTAAATTGGTACTTATATGTTTAATGTAAAAAGTACAATTTTATATAAACTTTTATCATAGATTTAGAAAACCAAGACCGACAATTCTTCGTCAAAAAAATATGCTGTTCTATACACATATACCATCATGCCTGTATTCCCCGAAGGATAGGCAGAGGTGTACCAATGTACACCCACAGTTGGCCGGTATGTTTAGGTCCCATGTAATAGGGGGCGAGCCTATTGCCATTAACCGAGCACAAATCCAAACTCCGAGCTGCCAGTGAGAATTTCAAAGAGAAACCTAATAACACTTTTTGCTCGACTTTGAATTGAACCCAAGCCTTGTAGCGCATTTTTATAAAATTTGATAATTTGATAAAATTTGTTATCCCAGGGAGAATTGTGTACTCAATCGATGGGATTTTTTTATCCGTATTATAATCATTACATAATTATTGTGATGAAATTATTGGCGGCAAAATTTTATGTTCAAAGAAGACTCTTGATTCTTTGAATCGCAAAAAATGCAGCAGAAATATCAAAGTCTTTCAACGCAAATGTAATTTAGCCTGAAGACACAGCGAAATGAGAAGACGTTTACTAAAATATTTTTACCCGATGTTGTCCTCAACCAAAAATAAAAATTTTGACATTTCTAGAAGAAAATTAAATCTTTCTTATAATTATTTAAATCTATACTGATGTTATAAAGCTGAAAAGTTTGTTTGTTTGTACCTGAAAATATCTGAAACTATTAGTCCGATATGTAAAAATCTTTTTCGTTATATAGCCTGTCTATGGAGTAAGATAACATCATGCTACGACCCACGGGAGCGGAGCAGAAACCAAAGATGTAATGTGGGTGAAATGGTGGGATATTACTGGTACATTAATATTATTAAAGGATATTTTTTAACGTTCCTTCTAACTGTAAATTGTCACAGCGTAATTAGTCGACTTTTCACAAAAATAGCCTTTTTAATAATTAACGAATTCTTTCCGGGAGGTCAATTAGTGATGGCTTGATCAAAAACAACGCGAAATGAATATAAATTAAAACAATAGGAGACAGGATAATTATAATGAACTCGAAATTAAAAGCGTTCACGTCAGACGAATCAACTTTTATTAATCTTAAAATATTTTATTACGAAAACATGGTTGACCGAAGTGAAATTTCAGAATGTTAAGGAAAATAAAAAAAAATATGTTAGAATCAAAATTATTAAAGTTTTGTTGAACTGGTACCATGATAAATAATCATAAAACCCAAAATTAAAAAAATTGAATAACCCCGGACAGAAAAATAAGAATCCCTGCCACAGCTAACAAAAGAGCTGATAACTTTGAAACCGCTTAACCGATTCCCTTCAAACATAGTTAAGAACACTCCCGACTAATATACGTTCAAACAAAAAAAAACTAAATGAAAATCCGTTCGTGCGTTCTGGAGCTACGATGTCACAGAAAGACACACACAGACACATTAAACTAATAACACTCCGACGTTTTTGCGTCGGGGGTTGAAAATAATTATCAATACTAATATTATAACGAGTAAAGATTTGTTTGTTTGTTTGTATCGAATAGGCTCTGAAACTACTGGTCCGATTTTAACCATTTTTCCACCAATTGATAGCTACATTATTCCTGAGTAACATAGGCTATATTACATCACGCTATGACACACGGGAGCGGAGCAGCAACGAAAGACGTAACTTAACGCGGGTGAAATAAGCCACGTGGACGAAGTCGCTAGCAGGTCGTCTAGTAATTAATAATTTAATTAAGAGGTCTTTGCCCTGCAGTGCATCAATAAAGATTACTATCCCAGTGCAGCGCAAAGGCCCCTTCTCATATAGAGAAGACACGAGCATTAATAACCACGTTTCCTGACGACCTTGAAGAAAAACATCTTGAATAAACCTGGTGTTTGAAACCGCCAATCCCCCTTGATCAAGCATAATGCTCAATGCTTGTGCCTTTTATGTCTGACAAGAGGTCTTTGACCTGCTGTAGGACAATCATTATAATTAAAGTCTAAATCCTTTACGGAACCAATTTGCAGCTAAATAATTAAGTTTAAAAATAAACTTACTAAAAGATTGACCTTCAGAACTAAGTTCTATTAATCAATTTCTTCCGCCACGAAAACAATATTCTCGGTACACTTTTAATAATTAGCTAGAAATGTAATATTATAAGCTGCGAAGACGCTCGAAACATTATCTCGAATTGGTAAACAAGAAACATTTCAGCTCAATGTTGTTGTTATCCAAGTTTTCTTTGCAAACATCCTGAAAGCCATTAGCCGATTAGTAATATTTGATGGTGGAACGTCACTACGTTTCTGTCTTGAACAAAGTTATTAAACAATTTCATATCTCCTTTCGTTATCTGAACTCTTGGTACTTTTTTTTTCATCTTGTTCATTCGGTTTATTTGTATCGAGGTTTGTCTTGAAATAGAATGATTTGGTTTCACTTTTAACGACATTCATTACACTATATTATGTTTTTACTAAATTATATTTCTTTATTCCTCCGCTAATCATTTCTGTTTCATTTCTTTGCGGGATCCAAGACAGTTGTATCGTTTCTCCGGGACTCGTTGAGCTTCATTGCCACGGCGCTTTTCTGGTGATCGCCACTGTTGATTCTGGCTTTCAGGAGTTGCAGTAGTTGGGAATAGGGCGTCGAGTTTTTCCCAATTTAAGAACATTATACTATATTCCTCCCGATGTTTTCCTGTACCTATTTGAAAGATAAAATTAACTTACAAAGTACATAATTATGAAATACAAAATGTCGCATTGGTACTCCTGGTGCTTAAGTGGCACATTGGCAACTCTGGACATTGATCCAGACTTATATAAAAAAATCTAATCTAATATTTTTAAAAAGGCGCTCCTATATTTATGCCAGGCACTTTAAAAATGGTAAACTAATAAAAAAAGTTACTCTAGTGCGTCCGGAATTCAAATTCGGAATACATTTGCCAAATTCAATGATGTCCCACTTTCTATCTAGAAATATACCTGAATTATTTATATCACGCATATCTCGTCTCCTCCACTACCGTTCTTGATTAGCAAAGACGAAACGAAAGTAAAAAAAATGAACGAAA
Source organism: Caradrina kadenii (assembly GCA_947462355.1). NCBI lineage: Eukaryota > Metazoa > Arthropoda > Insecta > Lepidoptera > Noctuidae > Caradrina > Caradrina kadenii. The sequence continues at coordinate 11,488,050 of OX381684.1, read as the reverse complement.
TACTCAAATATGAACATGAGGCCGCGTTGCTTAATTTTTTGAATAAATAATAAGAACACTTTGAGTGGGAAGTGTAATGCTTTGAAATATTCAAGAATACTGTGAACAGGGCGCTGTGCGGACTTGGCGACAGACCGACTATGAATACAGTCAAAGTTGAAAGGAATACTTTGAAAATATTGCGGTAGTAAAACTTTGGAAAAGTTCCTTGTGTAGACTAGCTTTGCCGTTGTTTTACAATTTATTGGGCGTGAATAAATGTATCCTAACTGCATTTCAACTACAATAGCTTTGGCTTTAACTATTTTTGCAAAAAAAAAATCCGATTTTTTTTAAGACTAAAATTGAATTGGATTTGCAAGTATCGTCAACACAAAAACTCAATCCATCAAAGTTACAACAGAAAGCGATCAAATGTTTCGCTCTCAGTGTACCGGTTGGAACATGGTTCTGTCGCAATGCGTGTCCGATGTCCCACGGGACGGTTTTACCGTTATACTGTCCCGAGGTACACAAGTAGTGGGTAGTGTAGCGACCCCGAGTTTGATAGGGTCAATCTAACGTGTTTTTGGTGAAGTTATAAAAATATGTGTGTTTAAACGTGTTTGTACTAGTACGCACGAAAGAGTAGATGAAATGATAAAAGTTAATTCATCACGCATGTACAGCTGTTGTATTTATTAATAAACTAGCTGTTGCCCGCGGCTTCGCTCACGTCGACCTAAGTGTTACTTAACTAAATAAGTATTGAATACTATGTTATTAAAATCTTCCAAGCAGGTCGAATGGTTGCTAAGGTGACTGCTAATAGTTACGACTGTAGGTTTAAAGAATTTATCTGTAGTCGCTTGAAGTCTGGCTTGTGCACGGCTGGTAAAAGGCTTACGCCATACCTGGGGCTAAAACATAATTGGCGTAAGGAGACTATATGTGGCTTTACTATCCCTTTAGATAATACTATGATGTGGTGTCAAAATTTTCTTACTTTTCTTTCTCAAACCATTAACAGCATCTTTAATAGGCACTGCTTTAACATTATACCTCACATTGTAGCTGCGATCTGCCTAGTATCAAGACCGAAGAAATGAATCTTATAATCTGAGCAACAGGCAACAAAATTTGAGCTTCTTGTTAGAACCAAATTTATGTAAAGTTTTTGGGAGAAAGTATGGACAAAAATCAGTAATCATAAGACTTCTTAAAAGACTAAGCTAAGTTTTACCTCACAAATTATCCCTTATCTTTGGAACCGTAAACTACACAATAAATTTCCATTTAAAGAATTTTTTTAAGCATGTAGAACATCTTCTGTTTATAGTACCTACCCATAAGAAGAAATTCCGAATGCGATGCATGATTCATGATTGATGCTTGATTCAACTTGCATCCTGAAAGCGTGAAGTCTGTAAGACATTCAACGTCAGAAGAACGACTGTCACGGAATTTTTCTATGGGTGAAATTGATTTTGGTACAGTTTCTGTTGTTGCTAATCTCTTTCTGTTTTGCCATTTGAATATAAGTACACTTTTTGGTGGAGCGGCTCAGGACAGAAGTTAAAATTTTGGACAAAAAACGTTTGCACATAAATCGTTCAACACTTGTATGAAGTGTCGAAGTTGGGAGTTGGAAGGGTTTTTTAAGCATGAGATGTCGTCAAATGATTTTTTTCCTTTCTGGTGGAAAGGAGTGTCAGACTGTTATTGGCTAAAACCCATCCGAGTTCCTTCCGATGTCCTTTGTGTTCCAGGGCCGCGGTGAGTCTTTCGAATAAATTCCGCAACTGTGCTAACATCTTTTTGAGGCGCGCGTGAAACACAGTACGTCGTCGGCTTCGGTTCTGGTTGGACGGCGAGCCACACAACGGTAGCCGACCGCAAGCCCACTCCAACGGTGGTCTGGAATCGCTTTACGACTCTCGACACCCGGGGCATCCCCTTCTGTTCTGGCGGCCGGGGTGAAAGGTTGACCTCTCCCTCATGCGTTTCGCCTCCTCCTTCGTTGGCATTACTACTTCGCAGAAGGAAGCGATTGCTTCTCATTCTCCCTCGCTCCGGACTATGGATGAACCAAGGCCGGATGCGAGAGGTCGCCGCCGCCAATCGCCTTTATGAGGACATGCTGATGTTCTGCCCAAGCAGGGACATACCTCCACCGTACGCTCCTTTGTGATCCTACAGTGATAACACCAAGGCGTGTCCTAGCGCCGAAACCGAAACAGTTATCTCCCGAAACAACTGTGACCAGAGAGTACCTGCGTCAGAGAATCCTTGTGGTGCGGCGATCCTACTATCGATATAAATTGGTAACTCTTTAAGTTTCTGAGGTGCTGTTTTTTATTCATGAAAAATATTCTTAGGGGTAGCTAGAATTTGTGGGCCAATCTGTCGAATTCTGTTCTATTCATTCTTCTTCAGTCGACGAATGCAAATTTTCAAAGTTATGTTAAGGTTATGCTTAAACCTATTTTATTATAATATTGAAATCATGCCATCGAAAATAAAAACAATTGAATTAGGTACCAATTAAAATAATGACAAAAAGTAACAATCAATTGGGATCGAACTCACACAAAATACCTTACATGGCTTTCATTAAACACCGAAGCTATTCTCTAAACAAAGTTAATAGCGTAATAATAATAAAAAAATATAGCAATTCCCATACCATGTTATAATGACTGCTTAACTCCTTGTGGCTAATGACGTCATGTTTTTTATTTCATAGGATAAAATATCTCCCACTGTCTTTCATAGGAACTACCTCGTTAGCCTAGTGGTCCTAAGCGCGACTGCTACGCTAGAGGTCTTGGGTTCGATTCCCAGGTCAAGCAAAGTGTTATTGGGTTTTTCTATGAAATTCTCAGTAGCAGCTCGGAGTTAGGATTTGTGCCCGGTTAATGACAATAGGTTCGCCCCCTGTTACATGAGATCTAAACATACCGGCGAACTGTGGGTGTATATTGTTACACCTCTGCCTATCCCATCGGGAAATACAGGCGTGATGGTATGTGTAATATGTAACTAATCTGCAGTATTGTGTATATTTTATAGCAATCCAAAACATGTCCAAGAACAATAATGCTTACCTAACCTCATTATTTATTACAAATAGCGAAATAGCCTAACTATTAATTACAAAGCCCACCACCCAAAGAGAGAAGCAGATTGTGTGAAGGAAGATATCCAGCATCTCATGACTACTTGAATTAGTGAGACTACCTAGCTCCCGGTAGTGAACTTCAGTGATGTATCTGGAAGGCATTGAATAGATTGCGCATTTAAATAGGCCGCTGCAAACATAATTTGGTAAAAGAGGGCATCATATACCCGTCTGAAACTCAGTGCAATTGACGCATCAGTAAAAGCGGCCATCTACTTTTCTTAACCGGTGTAAATTATTGTTAGGGGTATCATCGATCCCGGGTCGGTGGTGCGTAGTGTTCCATGTGCGCCTCAAAGAAATGTCAGTACTGTAAGATGGGGCCCGCCAGGGCCAGTGTCTAGCAAGGTTGCGGAATTCAAAAGAGTCACCGCGGCGCTGGTACGCAAAGGGCATTAGGAGGAACACTTTGTGTTTTCTTTTTCTTTTCTTCGTAAGAGTCTGACACCCCCTTCCGTTCCGCCCAGAGCGAAAGAAGTCATTTAAAGATTTCCCATCTTTAAAAAAAGGGGTATCATTGATGTGAAAAGAAGAATTTAAATCGCGCTATAATACAGTCATGTGTTGGCCCGACATTTAAAGACTATTTTGTCAAAATTAAAGAGTCAAATAGACATAAATTCTTTAACAATACGTATGTTTTCCGCTCTACTATCGTTTGCACACCGATCAGTTTCTATTTTTTCGATGAAAATTTTTGACTTCAATTTGCTATTTTTAGTAACTATGTATTATAGACATTCTTTTCTGCAAAAATAATGAAGAAAAAATAAGCAAGCTAAGCGTTACTGTATAAGAATGACTACTTCTATTTTATTCTTGTTTGGAAATCTTCTAGTATTCAAAAGAAATATTTAAAAAATCACCAAAAGTAAAACATTATACCTGGACCGAACTCAAGCCCTGCGATTCGAAAGGCGGTCATCGAACCATTAGACTATTTAATTCAATAGAAAAGCTTTGAAATTGCCGTTCTGTTTTGCCATGATTGACTGTTTAGCTTCTTAAAGGTATAGCGTGATAGTAATTATTTCAGCAGTTCAATCCTCAGCCATCTAAAGTATTGTTATATTTTGTTTCATCTTTTTTGAAACCCGTCGTAATCTGCATCATCATTGTTCATCCCCCAAAGTAGATAGCGCGATAATTTATAGCCTACGGCCAACTTTGGCCTATGATGAATATAATATCCAAAAATGGAACGGAATCTGTCCGGCAGTATTTGCGTGATGCTCTAACAAACAAACAGACAAACAATAATAAAATCGTAGCGAAGTCAAAACTGTACAAATGTACAGTTTTGACTTCGCTACGATTTTATTATAAGTATAGACTATGTACAGACATTATTTTCTGCTTTAATATTAAAAGATTTAAATAAATAAGTAAGTAAATCAATGTTATGGCAGAAGTTATGCATACTTTTATTTTATTATTGTTGGGAATCTACCTGTACGAAAAAAAATGTTTGAAAAATCACAAAAAGTAAAACTCTTACTGAGGACCGAACTCACGATCAGCGATTTGCAAAGCGGTCGTCAAACCATTAGACCATTTACTACTTCAGAAATAACTCTAAAATAGCCGTTCTAGTATGCCATTATTGACTGCTTTACTCTTTGAAGGTATAGCGTGATGATAATTATTTTAGAAGTTCAATTTCGCAGCTATCTACAATATTCTTACATTATATGTCGTTATTTTCAATCCCGTGAGAATCTGTAGAAGAACTCGGACATAATGCAACATTGCTCATCCCCCAAAGCAAATAGCGTGATAATTTATAGCCTAAGTTTTAAGTGGAGCTTACCGCAATACATTAGTGAAAACCGCATTCAAATCGGTTAAGCCACGGCTGAGATTAGCGTGTTCAAACGCACAGACAAACAGACAAACAGACAAACAGACAAAAATTCTAAAAACCATATTTTCGGCATTAGAATCATTACCTGACCACGTAGCAATTACTTTTTTTCAAAAATATTAAATGTACAGTTTTGACTTCGCTACGATTTTATTATATGTATAGATAATAATAAAAATATAACTGCCTGCCTGTCCTTCCGTATTTCATGTATAACTTTGGTGTTTCTATACCGATATTATGGAATAGTTAATAATGTTAACTTTTTTAATTAGCGATGAATGAGAGTGTTATAAACGGAAGAGTAGACAAATATAATCAGAAAGCTTCGAACTACTAAGCTATCGGGAGTTACACGTGATATTGTGAGTCAACCATAAAAGATAGACATATGCTGTCGTGGGATATTTTTTATATAATTTTAAGGAGAACATTTCCGTCATATATGATTTCCGTTTAGCTTTAACCATTAAGGTTGCACACGCGACGGAAGCTTAAAAAATGGAGTAACTTCTCCCGTTTTCCCAACATTTCCCTTCACTGCTCTGCTCTTATTGATTGTAGCGTGATGAAAAGTATACTATAACCAACTCAGGAGTATGAAAAATAATTGTACCAAGTTTCGTTAAAATCCGTCGAGTAGTTTTTGTTTTTATAACGGTTATACAGACAGACAGACAGACAAAAATTTTACTGATTGCATTTTTGGCATTAGTATCGATCCCTTATCACCCCCTGATAGTTATTTTGGAAATATATTTCATGTACAGAATTGACCTCTCTACAGATTTATTATAAGTATAGATAGATTATGAATGCGAAAGTTTGTAAGGATGGATAGTTGTTACACTTTCACGCTTAAACAGCTGAACGGATCTGGATGAAATTTGGTATTGAGATAGATTTTAATGTGGAATAATACATAGGATACTTTTTGTCCCCGAAAAATGGACGGTTCCAGTGGCTACGCGGACAAAGTCGCGGGCAAAAGCTAGTATGAAAAAAAAACTATAAGTAAACTAATGATTTTTGGAGTGCACTCTATATTTTTTAACATACATTCAACGTTAGAACAAAAGCCAACAGCAAATAATGAAAATGCCTACGATTATTACTAGTCCTAAAAATCGCATTTCATCATGCAATTTGGCTTCGCATAAACAAGTTACGTCGCACTAAACCACACACTCTACATTAATATTCATAAAAAAGTATAATAACTTGGGAATGGTATATCAAACTCAGTTATGAACATTTTTAGTATTGATTTTATCACTAAGCCTACGTCCCCATCTCTATTTGTCTCATGTTTGGATTTAGGAAAACTTTTCTGACAGCCTGCTTTTTATAAAAGTAATCCTATTTTTAAACCCCGAGGCAAAAACGACGGGGTGTTATAAGTTTGACGTGTATGTGTGTGTGTGTGTGTGTGTCTGTCTGTGGCAGCGTAGCTCCCGAGCGCTAGAACCGATTTTGATCTAGTTTTTTCGGGAGTTAACTATGTTTGATGGAAAGCGTTTCAGCGGTTTTAAAGTTATCAGCTCTTTTGTTAGCTGCGGTACGATTTTTATTCTTCTGTCGGGGGTTACGTAAAATTTTTGGTTAATACGTAGTTAAACTCGATGAAAATTTGTCAAAGGATAAGGGCACTTATATCTAAGCTTATAGTAAGTCACTTTTCCGTTAAATAATTTGAAAGTGAGCATGCTGTCGGGTTTGGTTTATGTTTCATAGACCTTTAAACTTACTGATTGAGTACTTGATTTGCTCAGAAAAGTCTTCAAAATTAAGCTAATATCCCAAATTATTCCAAGAAATAGAACATTATCTAAATGTGTGATAAATTTTAACAAATTCCATTGAGCTGTAAAAACGTGAAAGAGTAACAAACATCCATCAATCCTATCCACTTTAGTACGATAGGATTACTCGAGTATTTCCTGAACTGTAACATTTAATGTTAGGCAGTTCTGTAAGTATTCTTTATACCTCAGTTCACCTCAAATAGACAACAATCCAAAACCAAACCGCAGCCAAACATCCTCAGTTTTCCTGTTTATGTCACTAAAAAGTAATCATCAAACCGGTTACGAACGAGTTTTAATAAGTAATACTGGGTACCAAGTTTTTAGTATTGTGAGAATAAAATTTTGTTTAACGATGTCTCGGGGCCCCGAGGAAAATGGCCCATTTGATCCGCAAATAATGGGTCCACAGCAACAGACGCTACATCAATGTGGTGTAAAGATGCTGCAAATTCAAGAACCGAGCAACAAGGGATGCGGTATTGTGAACAACATATTATGTTTAAGTTTCTATGTATTTTTATTATACATATTGTATGTTATACCTATTGATATGATATGTATGTAGGTATCTTAATTATTTTGTAATGTCTACATTTCACATTATTTATGTAACTAGCTTCTGCTCGCGACTTCGTCCGTGTAGTTTTTCCACTCGCATTAGATTACGTCTTTGGTTACTGATCCGCAACTATTGGTCGTAGCGTGAATTTGTATAGCCTATAGCCTTCCTCAATAAATGGACTATCTAACACAGAAATATTTTTTCAATTTAAACCAGAAGTTTCTGAGATTAACGCGTTCAACAAACCAAACTCTTCAGCTTTATAATATTAGCATAGATTATATTTGAGTTTTTTTTTCTGATTTTGCTTTTTTAATGCTCAATTACACAATTACAATTAGCACCTATCATTGTTATCTCTTCACCACCTTTGATTGACTAGTAGGGAATGCATAACTTGTGTCTTTTGTCTCATGAACTTTACATAAAAAAATGAAGTGTGCTACTACCTTGGTTTGGTGGTAGGACGGTGAGCAGTTGCTCTTACTGCTCACCGTCCTGTGGTACTGGGTTCGATTCTCAGGTCGGGTTAAGTATTATTGAGTTTTTAATCAGTGTGATCGTAAAACAGTCATGACATAGCGGTTAGTTGCTTTTTTTTTTACTAAAGATGTCCTTACCTGTCCTTGATGTGAGGAAGTGTAATGGAAGTTCACAATAATGTCTTAAAGCCGAGAAAGTTCGAGTAATGATTTGGTAATCTATACTATTATTATAAAACTGAAGAGTGTGTTTGTTTGATTGGTTGAACGCGCTAACCTCAGGAACTGCTGGTTCAAATTTAAAAAATATTTTTATATTGGATAGTCAATTTATCGAGGCAGGCTATGGGTTATATAACATCACGCTACGACCAGTAGGTGCGGAGCAGTAACCAAAGAAGTAAATAAAACAACGCAGAACGAAGTCGCGAACACAAGCCAGTATTTACCTAATTGAAAAATGCGCCACAAAAGTGTTTTACTTACTTATGCTTTGGTGTGGCCAAAAACACATGATCATTTATCCTTGTAAGTATTTTTTACGAAAAACACACTCTCTCTCTCCCAGCCAGTCAATTTGCAACGTAAATTACATAACATTTGCATCGCTTTGTCATATCGCGAAATAATGAAAATAATGTGTGGCCCGGAGAGTTTTTACCGTCCATTTTAGTCACAAAACGGGTTAAAAAGCATTACAAAGAGCAGTTTGGGGTTGGCTGCATTAAAAACATGTTGTATGCATGTTGTAATTAAAATTCACAAGTTGGTTTCGTGATGGTATTACATGATATAGAAAACAATGTTTTGTGTAGTGATTCTTAAGAATGGTGGACGTTTTATAAGTGCTAAAATATTAATCGGCCTTTTGATTTAGTGTGGCCCGCGACTTCGACCGCATAATTAACGTCGGTTACCGCAGACGCAGTGGGAGAGATAATTTAAAAAAAATGCATTGTTACAAAATTTAATATTAATCAATGTTCATTGTTATTGTAACAACTATCGCATTAGGTTACCCTGTAATGATAGTCGTGAGATGGAGAAATAAATAATATATAAATAAAAAGAAGCTTATGTTCATTCTTGGGGTTCAAACTTACCCCGTACCAAATTTCATCAAAACCAGTTCAGTGGTTTAGTCGTGACAGCGTAACAGACAGATAGCTATATACTTTTACATTTATAATATCAGTATTGATATTTGGCTTACCCACACTAAAATTATAAATGCAAAATCTTAATTCTGTCTGTCTATTTGTAACCTTAACAAGACCAACTCAAAAAAAAATTTACAGAAACAATTGTAACAAAATTTGTCAAAGAGATAGTCAGGAATCTAGACAAGGATATAGGCTATACATAGGCTACTTTTTAATCTGCCTCTTTGTCTTCTTTCGTGATAACCGATATTCACGCCAACAAATTCGCGGGCAAATGCTAGTTGTATAAAATTAAACATAGAATTAATAGTTCAAGATTAGAAAATACAAAAGAATGTGCTTTGAATTTACTTTTCTTAGATTTTAGATTACTTTCTTTCATGAAAACAAAGACTTTCAGAAAAACAATTTAACTAAATATGTATTTTTTTTAAATAAAAACGTTGCCCTACATTAGGATTTTTTCCTGTATCGTGGGTGCGTTTACATACATATAAACTCACATACACAAACAGGCAGACCCGCAACAACTACATGTAGGCCATTCAAATATTAAAATTTGTACCGTGCGGGAATCGAAACCGCGACGCGCACCGCAGCAGCCAATCGCTCAGCCACTGCGCCATCTGTGTCGACAAATTAAAAACACCGCATCTATATTTAAATTTACATTCAACATAACACGCCAAAGATGCTACTTTTCAGACTTTATTGCACGAAATACACAGTGTAACTACATATTTGTAAATTTTGTTTTTAACACTCGCCGTTCGAAATGAGCCCCTTAATGTTTTTATCTATACAAATAAATGAAATTGAAGTGTCTGTTTGTAGTATCAAAATAACTGATTTTTACTAAACGCAATGGTACATCTACAATCAAAATGTACTACTAAAATCATTTTTATTTTAGTCTGTCTCTCTGTATATTTGTTCCGGCATATCCCAGAAACGGATGGACCAATTTTGACAGGACTTCCACTGGCAGATAGCTAATGATATATGAATTAACTTAGGCTACTTTTATATAAAAAAAAATTAGGGTTTTTCTTAAAAAGAAAACTGCATAAAACAGATATTTAGACGGACGAAGTTGCGGGCGTATGATAGTAGTTTATAAAAAACAGCTCTTAAGACGTTAGTTTAATGTTTCGAAATGGCCATTACATTACAAGGTAGTGGCTTGGAATGTGTGAAGATTCGCTAGTAGTAAAGCGAAGGAAAGAATCGTGAAAAAATTTAAATGTTTATGGAAATTTAATAACATTTTAATGACAACAATAGTTTTTTTTTTTTTTTGGTATCTTTGATCGGCGTATTTAACCCTTGAGGGGCAAATTCCACTAAAAATAAATTCAACTTTTCCTTTAAAGCTCGGGAAAAGTATTATTGCGTTTTACTATTAGGATTTTTTCAGTAACAGCCTTAACTGAGCACGTAAAACCGGTAATCCTGCGCCCGAACTCTCCCTGGTCATGTCAGATTCCCGTCCCATCAGGCTATGGGTGTGGCGGAAAAGAGGCGAGTCTTGTGACCGAAATTCAGTCGCGAGAACATCCAATCATCTACTCCGTCTGTTCAAAAACTAATTCAGTTTTTCCATAGGCGAATACAGAATAATAAAAAAAGGTAATAAATAAAGACAAAATATACCCAATCACCGTTACAGCAAAGTTCATTTTCCCACCCTTGCATCACCCCTATTACCCTTAATTGATTCCAACCAAGTCGTGAAGTTGTAAAATAAAATGCGAAAGTACACTTTACATTTTTCTTTTCGTTCTAGCAGTTTCCGAGAAATATGTTTGAACTAGTTTCATGATATTGTTAAAGAAACTTCGCAGTTGATGTATTCAGGTCGGGACGTTTCTTTGCCGCCTGACAGTCTGTTATGGTTCGCGATGAGCGCAGGTTTCTAGGAATATACGCGTTTAGGATCAACACAGATTAGCTAGAGCTCTTTGTGAAGGAGCTCGTCCGGGGAAGACCTTACCTATTTCTGCCTCAAAGCAGCACAGATGTGTTTTGGTTTGAAGGGAAAGGGCTCTTTCAATTTATGCGTTTGGTGACGAAGCGGTGCGTTTGTTGTATGGCGCACGGACGGTCGTTTGTGTTTATACAAAGCGCACGGTGCGGCAGCAGTGCTGCGTACGTACGCTCGACGGCAGGACGACAAACAACACTCGTCAACAGTATGAAAAAAGAGAGCCCGGAAAACGCACCGCTTAGGCACCGCAGCGGTCCGGCACCAAACTCATAAATTGAAAGAGCCCTAAAGGTGCCAATGTAATTACAGGCACGTGAGACATTTCATTTTTGTGTCTAGGATGTCATCAACTCACTGCAAGGGCTCTAGAATTGCAGATATAGTCTATAGGCAGAGGTGACTACTTAATATCAGATGGACCGTCGGCTTGATTGCCATCCAATGGCTTCAAAATAGCAGTAATATTCACCTGATAATTAATGTCTGCCAGCCTGATTAGAAATGTTGTTAAAATTATGTCTTGCATACAATTTTTGACACTATTTCTGTTACATTTAAATTTATTATCTATTAATCAATGAAACTAGACCTTATTGCTGTTCTGTCAGCGCTGATCCTAGAATCTATGATTACGCTTTTTTGTATCTTATAATTAAATCTTTGTATGGAGATACTGAATACATACATTATTAGTATTTCCCAGAAAATAGGTAAAGTAGAGGCCTTAATTGGAGGGGCCCATACAACTTCATTCAAATTACACAATGATATGGATGCTGCTTTTATATATATTTAGAAGTAAGTAGTTGTCAGTCCGTTGCTACGGATGTCAACGAGTGAAACAATTAGAATTAATTAAATAGTATTAAAATATAGAACTTAATATTGAATACATGAATAAATACGTAAAAGTTGATAACGCGTTTAAATAAAGTAGCTTGTAGTTCCCTCCACCGCTACAGTACCTTACTGTAGAGATGGAGGTATGAATATTATGATTGAAACACGTTATAATCATTTTAGTTCGTGTATTTAATTATTATTTATTTTTATATTAAACTAGCTGTTGTCCGCGACTTCGTTCGCGTTCACTATTTCATTGGTTTCAATTTTGTTTACGCGTAACTCTCTTATTTTAATAAAAAATTCTAAAATAGACGTGGCCTTCTTTTTCTCGTGGGGAAATCCTGATGGACTTCCTCCGCCTTGGGGAAGGCGGAGGAGAGTGTCGGACTAAATTAAAAGTAGCCTAAGTTACTCCTTATAACATTGGCTATCGGTGAATACAAGTCCCGTCAAAATCGGTCCAGCCGTTTCAGAGATTAGCTAGAACTAACAGACAGACAGACAAAAATTTTAAAAATTGCTTTTTTGATATTAGTACCGTTTATACTTTCATATGGCTTTAGTGAAAAGGTGTTAATTTGAAATTACAAACAGACACTTCAATTTGATTTATTTGTATAGATTTTTTATCTAATTTCAGTTTTTCTGACAGCAGTAGTCACGGTCTGTCATTCTCTTCTTAATTTAAAAACGAGTGGTTAAGTATCTAATAGCAGAAACATCTTAAAAAAGTTTGCATTCAGCTCATTCAGCCAGAACCACTACGGTACCAACCTACTTATATTTTTTTATAAATTCTTTTGTTTTTTGTTTTAATAACAAAGTATTCCATTCATCTATGGCCCACTAATTGACGTCTTGAAGACTCGGGTTGTCTGCCAGACGTTTAAAGTAAAATGAACAGTCGGCATTGGTCGTAATAAAAAAGTTAATTATTTTTTTTACACACTAATGAAAAATATACTGCGAAAGATTATTTAATCATTGTCGCTTTTCTTGATTACTTTTACTGAAACGCGAAAGAGCGTCTACTTAAATTATATTTTTTTCAACGTTGAATAAAAAAATATTATAAGCACTTAATGGGCGCCATCTTGTATTTGGTTTCAAGAATTTTTCCAGTCATAATTTCATTACTTATAATAATTGTTTTTGGCTTGAGTACTGCTGTAATAAGAAAATATTGCGTTTTTTTTTCTCTCGATACTTTTAGGCAAAGTTATCGAAGTTGTTGGGTTAATTTATACGTATTTTATTCTTAAATTAGGTTATATTTTGAGATATAAAACTGTTTAATGCCTTTGATGTATAATAATAATAACAGCCTATTACTGTCCCATTGCTGGGCAAAGGCCTCTTCCATTACTTAGAAGGCACGAGCATTAACGCTCGCTTAACGCGGATTAGCGACATCAGACTTATATTAATTATTATAAGTCCAGGTTTTTTCATGACGTTTCCTTCATAGATGTGAGTAATGTCGAGATTAACTAAGAAAGTACATTTATTAATGTGTAATTTCAATTACTTTCAATAATTTTCTTTCCAGGTTGAGCAAAAAGTGTTATTAGATTTTTCTATGAAATTATCTGTAGCAGCTCGGAGTTAGGATTTGTGCCCGGTTAATGGCAATAGGCTCGCCCCCTATTACTTGGGACCTAAATATACCGGCGAACTGTGGGTGTACATTGTTACACCTTTGCTTAACCCTTCGGGGAATACAGGCGTGATGGCGTATGTATGTAATTTTTTTCAAACTTCAGTTTTATGTTCTGTTTAAATAATAATATTTTCTTAATACCCGCTAATTACCAATGTAACTTTTCATAACTGAAAAAGTCATATCAGTGACTTCTTTCTAGTATACGGATACCAAACTCACTAAGCATCATTATGGAAACTAAACATTTACTGCGTTACTGTACAAATGAACATTATTGAAGTTAAAAAAAAAAACTCTACCCCTTTTATTACAGACTTTTTGCTGTGTTACCGAAAGGGGTATAACCATATCAAAGGCACGGATTCTTTTAAAACATACCATCACGCCTGTATTCCCCGAAGGGTTAGGCAGAGGTTGTCACGGATTCTTTTGGTGTTAACAAACCACATAGCAACATTTTTTAATACTCACAATATTATAAAGATAAGAAACATTTAAGTAAAAAATCAAAGGTTTCCAATCAAATTCTACACATCACTACACTAAGTCAGATAGATCAGTGTCAATAAACTACACACAAAGAAACGACTCCGTAAAAGTTTTGCTTCTCCTGACACGTTTGTTATAATCTAAACTTAAAAAACTGCTGAAAAAAAAATTCATTTTCAAAATTATTGCTTTTTCGCTTAAACTTTGTATAGAGATTCAGCACCGAATACAATCTTCACCCCGTTTGTATGGCCTGTGGACGGCGAGCAATGGGTAGCTCACCGTCCTTACGTTGCATAACGACAGGCCGTGTCGACGGCGCGTTCGTGTTCCACGCGTGCCTCAAAGAGATGTCAGCAAAAGGAAGGGGCCACTGAGGGCCGAAGCCTGCCGGGGCTGCGGGTTGTTCGCAAGAGATACCGCGCCCCCGGAACGCAAAGGGCACAAGAAGGAACATGGGTGGGTTTTAGTCAGTAAAAGTCTGACACTCCCTCCCGTCCCGCCCAGGGCGGGAGAAGTTATTTGATAATTTCCCACCCACCAAAAAAAAAAAAAAGACCCCGTTTGTATGGATACACCCTTTCCGTCACATGCTCTAAATACACAAACACAGTAATGGTGACATTAGATAAACATCAAGATTCATCGCTTAACCCATCTGTAATATCCCATTCAATACATTTGAAATATTTCAAAGCCATTCTTTGAACTACTTGCACTGCCCCATTTCAAATGCTTGATTGATTGCCGGCGATTAGCGATTGCTTGACCGTCAATCCGTCGTCATGACAACCGACCTTCCGCGTTATAACCATTTTAGAAAGACCCTTCTCTTCTTCACTAACCATTTGAATAACGGACACTATTGTAGCTCACATGCATTTGGTAGTTAGAATGAATTGACAAAAATATAAAATGCAGAGCAGATAGCTCCTATTTTGTATTTATTATGGTTGATATTTGATTGTGTTGGTATCGATTTGAAATTAAAGCGAGTTCTACACGTGCGTTGATTGGCTCAGCTGACAGATAGGAAGATAAACGATCGTTGTCATTTGTCATTCGTGTCCCCGAACGCTATTGACGAGTTCTTGCACTCGCCATATTAAATGCATATTATAATGAGAATTTCGTACATTGATTGATGATTGGCGTTGTGTGCTGACTATTTGAAATCTACGGCATAAGCATTGTATTGTTCAGCTGCTATGATTGGAATTTACTCTTTTTTAGAAATCTACGGGTGTTATGCTGGTTTCACACCAGCGAGACATGGAAAGAATTCGATGGGCGAGAATTGAAATCACGCTAACTATTTGTGTATCCATTTTGCAAAGTAAAAAATACTCTATTTCTGCAAAAATCAACTGCCTCGGTAGCCTAGTGGTCCTAAGCACGACTGCTACGCTAGAGGTCTTGGGTTCGATTCCCAGGTCGAGCAAAAAGTGTTATTGGGTTTTTCTATGAAATTCTCAGTAGCAGCTCGGAGTTAGGATTTGTGCCCGGTTAATAGCAATAGGCTCGCCCCTTATTACATGGGACCTAAATATACCGGCGAACTGTGGGTGTACATTGTTACACCTCTGCCTAACCCTTCGGGGAATACAGGCGTGAGTGTATTTTTTTTTTTTTTTTTTTCTGCGAAAATGTAGTTTAATGTTGCATGAACAAATGTCTCAATCCTTGCTTTGCTTCCAGATACACGCGCATCCAGATCTATCATACCAATAAAAGATGTGAATTGAAATATTTCTTCGTGCAATAATGGACCATATTAACTGCATGAATATTCTTCTTTCTTTATTTCTTGTGCAAATTTTAATTCTCGCCTATCTAATCCTCTCCTCGCCTCGCTAGTGTAAAACCACCTTTAGACTGCCAAAAATAGGAAATTAACGTCAACAAAAACATAGCTCAAAATAAATGGTGCTATGTTCAAGCTTTCAACTGCAAAGCTGTTCAACTTCAAAGTCCAAAATGAACTTTAATGTTATTGTTCCAATGACTAAATTAAGTTGAGTCTTTGAGCGCTTAAGTTAATTTACCATTGGATAAATGACAACAGCAATTCCGCTTATGATAATAAACAACCAAATATAGCTTTTCTGTTCCGCAGTTCCTACTAAGAGTCAATCATTTCTTATGATGACGTAATCGTAAACACGTCAAAAATTTGAAAATGGAATATTTTTAGATATTGTCGAACAACCGCTTAAGGGCGCAGTTACACTTGGATATTAGCCTGTATTCCGGTTCTCGAAAGGCTCAATACGAATTTGAGCACCTAACTCATAAATCTATCCATGCATTGGAGTATGGGCGATTACGAGCAATTTGGAAGAAATAAGCAGATTACTGAAGCCCGACGAGATTGTCCAAAGACGTGCGCACCCGATTCCGTTCATTTACCTACACTTGGTTGTTTGCCCGCATTCTATAGCCAATCGAATGTGAGCGAACGACCAAGTATACTTGCGAGATTAATGTGGAATGCCTACGCTGAAAATTTTAAAAAGTTGGATTTTAACTGTCTGTCAACATTTGCCAATTACGTATCTCATTTCTTCAACTCCATATTCAAAAACTACAGTCAACAAAACAATCTAACACAATGATTCAATAAAACAGATTATAAGTGGAATCACATCAATCACTTCACAATAAATGTACGTCACAAGTATTTTTGGGATTACCTCGTGTCCCCTTGTCGTGATAACTTTGACGGACAATCTTTTATCTCCCCTAGCAACAAAGGCCTTTGTATCGACTACATTTTCGTATTAACTGACCCTACTTTTGAAGAACTGAGAGTTTGTTGTTATTTTGGCATTTTAATTGTATTGTATTTGTTGATAGTATGAATAGAAATGTATAAGTATTAGTCTTCTTAATACATTATATAAAAATAAACGCCTATTATCGTCCCAGTGCAGGGTATACCAAGTGAAGGGATAGTACTACTGAATATTTTTATTTCATACTAGCTGATCCGGCAAACGTTTTATTGCCATATATATTACGAACCACCCGTGCCTTCGCCCGCGAGGCTTATTTCACCTGCATTAAGTTACGTCTTTCGTTACTGCTTCGCTCCTGTGGGTCGTATCGTGATGTTACATAGCCTATGTTACTCAGGAATAATGTAGTATTAATGAAACAATGGTTAAAATCGGTCCGGTAGTTTCAGAGCCTATTTGTTACAAACAAACAAAAAATCTTACCTCTTTATAATATTAGTGGAGAAGTATAGATGTGCTCTCTAAGTTTACCTTGGACATCACTGACATCGATGATGGAAAACATCGTGAGGAAACCAGGACATGTAAATTAATATCATCCGCCTTGAAGAAGCGTTGTGATCAATCCTTGTTTCTTCTCCGTATTAGAAAGAGATCTTTGCCCAGCAATGAGACAACAATAGGCTAGTATTATCATTTAACATGTTAACATCCGCTACATATTCTTGTATTATGTTGAAGTCAGCAAACCAAGGTACGATTGTAATTTGTTATAAGAACAAATACGGAAAAGATGGATGAACTGTTACTATTTTGAACATAACATAATAGGTATCGAACCCAGGACCCCATGCTTATCAGTCGCGCTTGCGACCACGAGACCAACGGGACAGTTCCAGTTGCCAGGTCGAGCAAAGTGTTATTGGGTTTTTCCATTAGGAATTTCTCAGTAGCAGCTCGGAGTTTGTATTTGTGCCCGGTTAATGGCAATAGGCTCGCCCCTTATTACATGGGATCTAAAAAACATACTGGCGAACTGTGGGTGTACATTGGTACACCTCTGCCTAACCCTACGGGGAATACAGGCGTAATGGTATCTATGTAACATAATAGAAAGGACCTCCCATAATCTAAAGAAAAGTAAAACATGAATCACTCAGACCCTGAAGCAATTGGGATGAGGACACAAAGATGACGATGGTATAAAATAATGTCTTTGGTGGGCAAGTGAGATAACGGGGTGATTAAATGTTCTAGCTTAATATTAATTCGATTTTTATGCCTGGGGGTAGAACTCACCCCTAAGTGCTTGAGGCTATTATAAGGCTGTGATAAATAAATGTTACTTAGCTCGTACGGTTAGCGACAAAAGTCGATTGAGACTGTTAATTTACATAATTTAAGAACAAGTTTTGCATCTATGTTAGTGTTTCTCAACACGAATCAATAATACGTTTTTATTTTTTAACAGGTATTTTCGAATTCAAACTAGCCATGTTTTTGCTGGGTTTAGGCAGGCGGGGCGATGAACACAGCGATATAGTTGCGCAACACTGCCAATCGTATGCGCAACAGGCCGATTTTGATCTTTAAAAGAAGTGTATTCTGAAATACTACGAAACTGAAAAACCTGAACCTTTTTTTAGCGTCTATTTCATATGTCCTTCGACAGTGTGCTTAAAAATGAGGATTTAAAAATCTGAAATGTTAATCGACTTTTGTTGCTGACTGTACATTAGTTTAGGTATATCGCTGTCTCTATCTTATATTAGTAGTTTGACAGTAGTGTGACAGTGACATATATAATGCTTGGACAAAGTACATGCTAAGTAACGTTGTTTTTATCTCGATGATAATGTCGGCACGTTCTGTTTCATCTTTAGGGTAAAAATGAGCATCAAAAATACGTTTATATGGATCTGTTGGGTAATTTATTTGAGAGCGAAATATTTTTAGAATGATAAATGAGGTGATGTAAAATTACGTACAACTTGAGGACGCTTAAGTAATAAAAATGTGAAGATGCTGTGCGAGCAATTACCAATGTGACTTTTCCTATTTCATTATGTATTCTTAGTTTATCTTGGACGGGGCAGTTAATGCTTATGCGAAGCCCCCTCAACCCCCCTCCCCCCGTCCATGGACACAGCTGGAACACCACGGTAGTTTTAGCCGGTAAGAGTTCTCAGTCCAGCATGCCCCTCTGTCATCCCCATCACGGAGGAAGTCCATGAGCATTTCCACTGCACACCAAAAAAACCAAGTTTATCTTGGACAGTTGGTGAAATTGGTGAAGGAAAACATCGTGAGGAAACCTGAACTTATTAACATGAGTCTGAAATCACCAATACGCTTTGAGCAACAGGGGTGATTAATGCTCGGGCGTTCTGCCTTTGTCATGCAGTAGAAAATAGCTACTATAATGTAAAGAGAAAGGATGAAACACATGTAAATAAAATTGCTATGAAAGGAAATCAGACAGGTGGAGATTGAGAGGAAGGCTGACGAAAAGATAGATAGTGTGTGTGAAGACTGAAATGAAAGAAATGGGAGACAGAACGGAATAGAAGAAGAAAATGAGTTGCGCCGGCCCCAAGTAACATGGTAGAAGGGCACAAAGATAATGATGAGGTTTAAAAATAATTTGTTTCAACTCGGACAAAACCCATTCAGCCTGATCACTGTTGAGTTGGCCAACAGAAAGCCAATGACCTCGGCGGATGAACGGTCAAAGAGAAAATTGGCATAATTACACAGCCCGTTTAGTGGGAGGGATTGGTGACCACAGTAGGTTGGCAGGCGGAAGGGTGATGCTACCCATCTTCTTGACAAATCACGTTACTCAGAACATTTAACGTCCTATATGCTTAAATAGGCTATAGGGTTAAATAGGCTCTTTATTAATATTTATCTTATATTATTTATCCGTTTATTCACTTGTACACAATATATAAATTACATTGCTAAATAAATAGACTGCTTCGTTAGCCTAGTGGTCCTAAGCGCGCTGTCGCGCTTAGGACCACTGGGCTAACGAAGCAGTTAAAGGTAATTAGCTGATACTGTTGAATAGTGAAAAATACTATTAACTCGCGGTACGCTAGAGGCCTTGGGTTCGATTCCCAGGTCCAGCAAAGTGTTCTTGGGCTATTCTATGTATTCTCAGTACCAGCTCGGAGTTAGAATTTGAGCCCGGTTAATGGCAAAATTCTCGCCCCTATTACATAGGACCTAAACATACCAGTGAACTATGGGTGTGCATTGGCACACCTCTGCCTAACCCTTCGGGGACTACAGGCGTGGTGGTATGTCGTTGTTGTAAATATATATGAATAAAAAATAAAAACATTTTAGAATTTAAAAAAAAGGAGCACGTCGGTATGGGGAACAGGTCCAAGTTACGCGGCGGTCAAGAGGCTCAGGAGTGAGGAACCTCCTGGCTCTGCGGGCTAGAATCAATCCCTTGATCCATCAACTTAACGCAAGAGCCTCCTTAGATTCTGGTCGAGTCGCTTGGCTATTTACCCATTGGCCGTAAAGACTATCAGCACTATGATCACTGAGTCCACATCCCACATGACAACAGCATCGCGAGACAGGATACTTGATTTGTTTATCTTTCTCGGCTTTCACAAGGGTATCATTTATTTCATTTGTGTCCCACTGCAGTGCAAAACCTTTTCTAGTCTCCGTCCTTGTTGCTATGGATTAATCCTTATGTTCATCCCGTCTGTATCCACTGCGATGTCGCTTGTTTTTATTATTTTAAATACTTGAGTAATTAGGTAGATACTTCTTTGTCTTTCTATCTACTAGTCCTAAATGAAAGTTAACATTACTTATTTAAAAAAAAGGTTACTTACATAAAATTGTAAAGTTTTTTAAAGCCCCGCAAAACCAGGATTATTTTCACCGCTATTCCTAAATTTGGTTAAACCAACATCCAATAATAGCTATGTCAGCCGAGCAAAGCCGCTATGTAAACATTGTGCATATTATTGAGCGTGCGACGGTGTCAGCGGCCCGTGAAATTATGCCACCCCATGCTATTGTGTTGCACCCTTATTACGGTGCGGAGTAAGGTATAAGAGGTAGCGATTTGGTAAAAATAAATACATACTTTTAAATCATCATCGTTCACTTTTAAAATTACAACTACTGAAACATAGGGCGTGTTAAGGCTAGCCTCGGATTTCCTTAAAATTTCTTTTCTCCGTAGTTTCGTTGTGAAGGAACTAATTCGGATAAATAAATTCAACTTATCGACCACCATTACTTGCTAGATCTTGCCATTGACGATAGGAATTCGTTTGTTTTTATATGCCTTTAGGTAGGTGACATATTTCATAAGAGACATATCAACTTTATCTCTGGCGGACCAGACCGCGTCGGCTTATTAGCCATGCAGTGACATAAAAAGGTACTATTGAGTATTGACGAGAACTAAATATCCAAACAAAATTACATTTAATTTTAATGTCTGGTACATACATACTGATGATGTCACTTCAGTAGACAAATTCTAAGAACTTTAAGAATAAAATAAGCTAAACTAAAAATATTTTTTTAAATGATGACACTCGAAGGTAAACTGTTTTTTTTTTTAAAGAAAATAAAAGTTGGTAAGTAATTATTTTTGGAAAGAAGAAATAAAACTCAAAATAAATACAAAATCACTCCGCTTTTTCTCATTACTCAGACCAACACTCATCAGCCATAGGGAATTGGGGGCTATAGGGATTTCTGGTGTATTATACCGGCTCTTTACTTATGTTATGAGGGCATTAAACAAAGAATTTTAATACGAACATTTTTGTCACTGGCCCCAAAATTTTTAATAAGAAACAAAAGGTTTTCTGCATAATTATTTCTGGTATTTAAATCTGCACTACACTGCATTTTTGTTAAAACTGTAATGTTATTTGCAGCTTTGTTTTTTTTGTATTAAAGGTTCCGAACCCAAACGAGACACTATCATTTAAACTTGGGTGAATGTGTGTCCGTTATTCTGTAACAGAGTTTTATTTTTTTAACTGAAATAGGTAGACACTTCAAATTTTCACAGAGTGAAAGAAGAAGGTCGGTATATTATCTGCTTAACCTTTTCCTAACTATGTTGGGGTTGGCTTCCAGTCTAACTGGATGTAGCTAAATATTAGTGTTTTACATGGAGCGACTGCCTATCTGACCTCCACAACCCAGTTACTAGGCAACACGATACCTCTTGCTTAGACTGGTTGTCAGACTTCTTGGCTTCTGTCTATTCGTAACGACTGTCAAAGATCTACGAATGACAGCCGGGACCAACGGCTTTACGTGCTCTCCGAGGCACGGGGGTATCACACCACCAACTTCCAAACTCCGGGCTGCTACTGAGCAAATCCTAATGCAAAATCCCAATAACACTTTTTGCCCGACCTAGGAATCAAACTCGGGATCCCACGCTCATCAGTCACGCTTGCGACCACGAGACTAACGAGGCAGTTAGAAGGAGAAAGAGAAGAAGAAGAAGAAGAAGAAGATCGGTATAACAACAAATAATAGAAATAAAATAAAGTTTTAAATTAAAAAGGTTTTTGTCCAAGTAACGTTCTATTTGTAACTGCCTCGTTGGCCTAGTGGTCCGAAGCGCGACTGCTACGCTAGAGGTCTTGGGTTCGATTCTCAGGTCGAGCAAAAAGTGTTATTGGGTTTTTCTATGAATTTCTCAGTAGCAGCTCGGAGTTAGGATTTGTGCCCGGTTAATGTCAATAGGATCGCCCCCTATTACATGAGACCTAACCTACATCGTTACACCTCTGTCTAACCCTTCGGGGAATACAGGCGAGCTGGTATGTTATTAAAAAGGTCTTTGTACAAGAAATGTTCTATTTTCGATGTTTTTTCCTCGATCTTTATATTGTACAGTGGCGGTGGCGTAAAACCTCTTCATGTGACTTGGCATTGTCCGTGTGGTTACAGCGCTATCTCCTTTGTGAACAATATTGTATTGTATGAGTGCGTTTAATTAAATTGGCGATATTCCTGCATGTTTACAATCAATTAATAAAGGAAAGGAAATAAATTCTTTACTTAATAAAAAAAGGTGTTTATTGAACTCCATATTATGTGTTTATGGAAAATGTGGCAGCCAAGTGGTTAAGGCACCCTCTTATACATGGGGTTGCGGGTTGGAATCCGGGGAAGTACTAATGTGATATTTTAAATTCTTATCTAAATTCTAAGTTTAATTTGCGATGAAGAAAAACATCGTGAGGAAACCTGGACTTATTATTAAAGTAAGTCTGAAACCGCCACTCCGCCTTGAGCAAAAGTGGTGGTCAAAGCTCGTGCCATCTCTGTATGAGGAGGGGCAGTGGGACAATAACAGGGTGATATTTCTTTTTGTTCGAAATATATTATTTTCCTCCAATAGGTAAGCAACTGATTCACAAATTCCATGTTTTCTCTTATTTCAGAATCCGTGGGAGGTAAGTAGATACATATGTAAATTGTGTGTGTATGATAATATTAAGGTGGAAGAAAATGTAAGGCTTGAGAACACTGATTCCCACCTACCTTGATGTGAACTTATGTGTCGCATAAAATAAATATAGTCAGAAAGTACAGTCAAGAGCAAAGACGTGTAAATATTTAGCGAATGTTGAAATTATGTCAATTATAAAACCTAGCCGAGGCTGCGGGTTGCTCGAACGAGATACCAAACCCCCGGAAAGCAAAGGGGACATGAAGGAACATAGATAGGTTTTAGTCAGTAAAAGTCTGACACTCCCTCCCGCCCCGCCCAGAGCGGGGGAAGTCATTTGGTGATTTCCCATTCGAAAAAAAATTATATGAAGCCTGCCGTATGTGCCATATAACATTTAAAATAAATACGTTACAATGCTTTCGTTAGCTATAAGCCAATTACAAAAACAAAAATCACCAAAATGTAGCAACAATATAAGACAATCACTTCAATAAATGGAGTACATCATTCTATGTACATACTTTTTTGGTGAAGGTTACTATAAATTAATTAGAACAATATGTTCTACAGAAAAAGCAAGTTTAATCTATCTATTAATTAATATTGTGTAGTATGTACTTACCTGTACTTTTTATTTTATTTAGTGCATGTTTATGTCACATATAATATAGCACATCAAAATATAGAACGGCCCATCTTATATTTTCAGAGAGGACCCTTTAAAAAGCCGACCTATTTCCAAATCCCAATTTATAGACACGTCTTTTTATGTGATCTCAGTAGAGCTTCTCAACTTACCTCTTCATGCCTCCGGCATCTATTTTACAAACAAAATATTCCTCTCGTTTTTCTACGGAACCAGGAATGTACAGAATATAATGTAGCACATTATCTTTAAATATAAAAAATATATCGTAAACGTTGTGTCTGTTTGAGTCGTGAAAAATCACCGTGCACTCTGTGTATGGTGGGGTTATTATGGTGAATGTTCATGGTTACGACAAGGACGCCATGAAATACGCATGTTGATAACACTTATTAGGTCGCCTCGTCATGTAAGACCAACCTTCGAATGTTTGTTTTCAATGCTCGTGTTTATCTTTACGTTTCAAAAATAAAGCTACATGTTAATGACAAAATATGATTTAGTCTTGGGATTATCTAAATTTTAATTTACTTATTTTTTAATTAAAAAAAAATGTTTTTTAAGTGTTATTGGGTTTTCCTATGTAATTCCCACTAGCAGCTCGGAGTTACACCTCCGTCTAACCGTTCGGGGAATACAGGCGTGATGGTATGTTGTGTTTTTTTTTTTTAATTTAGAACTCTTTTTAAAGTTTTGAATACGACTATAGTAAGTCAAAGCATCTATTTCAATTATACCAATTACAGGCACTTGTGAATTTTTGGTCAGTTAGTATAAGAAATTGAACCTAGTTGTAAATATTAGGTAACACGCTGTAAGGATCGTAGCAGGTGGCGTTTTGTGATTTCTGCCTACCCCCATGGGAAAAAGGCGTAATTATGTAAGTTGCACTTAGTTCCGTAAAACGAAGCTGCGTGCACAACTAGAAGTAAGTGTTTATTTATTATTTAGGATCTCCAACGAAACATATACCCAAAATTATAATATAAAAACAATAATTAACGAAAGTATTATGTTAGTGTACTCCATAAACTCCAGATGTAACCCGCTTCATATCGGTCAAACAACATGTAGACTTCCCTAGCCGACAAAACCAAAAAATCATCTTTTAAAAATACCCTCGCGTCTCCGCCTCAAGCCTTACGCAACCCTATGCAAAAACTCGCTTGAAATATGTATCATAGTTACTCACACAATACGTGTAGCCTCCAAGAATTGTAAGGTACGTTGTGTCTCAGCTAAAACCGCACGTTGTGACAATAAAAACTCAGGTAAATACGAGTAGGCATTCTAAATGCCGCAGCGTTGACATTAACACACTTTGTTTACATTCTTTTAGTGAGAGAATTGTTTTGAGAAGAGTTATTGATGGTTACGGGTACTGCTAAGACTTTTGTAGCAAATGTTTTTTATCTTAATCAGTGAGATTTGAATATTTTGATTATTTGAAATGTATTTTAACGTACTTTCTTATTAACAAAAAAAAAAAGAACTAGGTGATTTACTTTTTTTATATCATTTGATGACAAACAAGCCTACCTGATATTAAGTTGCACAGCTGCCTATAGACATTTGCAATACCAGAGGCGTTGCTAATTCATGCCATCCCAGAGACAAAGTTGAAATGTCTCATGTGACTGTAATTACACCGGTACCTATACCCTTTAAACTGGAACAAGTGTTCCAGTTCACCATCATACCTATTTCTGCCGCAAAGCAAGTGCTTTGCGGCAGAAATAGGTATGATGGTAGTACTTCCCGGGACGAGCTCTTTTACAAAGAGTTCTACTTCTCTTTAGTCTTTTTAAAACAAGCATAAAAATAAATAGGTAATTCATTTATTAACTTTACGTACCTATTCAAGATATTTAATTTTAAAAAGTGCTTGTGTTTAATCAATTAATAGGTATGTGTGGATATGTGATTATTCACAAAAACAATACAAATTACAATAACCAATCCCATAACTAAAAAATAACAAATCTCTTTGCATGCGAATTAAACAAATACAATTATTCAGACATCAGTCACTCCGGCGCATAATTACATAATAACGATTTGATATCCATTCCACCGGTGCCTATGAAGGCTGACAGACCCCTTTATTTTTTTTAAAAGATATCTTCTTCAAACTTAATTAAACGCGTCACATCGCTAAACTTATGCACCCTTAAATCAAACAGAGAACAACCCGGTACAATGCTCCCGAGGTAATGGGTGCATCGGATCACGGACTCGCGAACAATGAGCAATCAATGGGTAAAATAAACAACTGCCTTCATATACCTTTGTAAAGATAGCGAGACACTAGAAGTGGCTATGTAAATTATCATAAAAGATACTTCATTAGCGATTTGAAAAAGTATAGGTATGTTGGTAAGTACTTCGTGTAAAAATAAAACTTTTGCTTCGCATCAAAATTGATTTGTTAGCTTAGAGCTTTGGGCAGATACAGAGGTAAACCTATGTTATTCGCCAGGGTTCGCTTTTGTTTTTCAAATATGATTTATTTTGGTCTACGATTAGCAAAGTATAACTAAATACTTAAAAAATGTGGAACTTTAATAGTTAAGTCGTAGCCAAACTATAAAATCTTTTCCAACGCAATGAAAGTTATAAAGTCACGTATGAAAAATATGACAGAAGTTTTTACGAGGCTTTGAATTCCGTTAAAAATTCTATTTAATTTTATAAAGAGGTAGTTTGGTAGGTTAGGTATATCTTAGTTTCTTGTAAATGACATCATTTTATTGACAAATAAACACGTCATGTGCGAATTGGCTTTAAATGGTAATCTGAGTGCAAACACAGGCAATTTAATATTTTTTAGGAATGATCGCAATCTACTTAATCCGTTAGGATTAATAAGAGTAATTTTTGACAGATTGATATTTATCAATCTGTCAAAAATTACTCTATTTTGCCTAAATTGTTTTATGTTACTGAAATCAGATTGCGATTATATTTTGAATTATTAAAATTAGCCTTCAGATTTTTGCAATAAAAAACAAACTCTGTCGACTTGCCACTTTAAATGAACAGTTCTAAATTCTATACCGTACTTGCATCGCTCAACCCCGTCCCACTCTATTCTGCCATATCCAGTTCCCTTACATTCACAACCTCAATCCCCCTGTTTACTTAGCGTGAAGATGCACGTTGAGTGATCGGCTTATTTCGGCGTAGATAATTAAGTCATGAACAAAGAGAATGCAGCTCGACATTACACGTATTACGAGGGGAGAGATAGACATGTGGGTGTCCATGCATGTGGGTAATGGGACACGTGTATCATAGGTATATGTTGTAATCGATGGAGATTTGTGTCTAGTGGTGTTGCTTATACACTTGAATAAGGAGCTTCTTGATGAATGAGTAAGTAGCTTTGAGCTAAGATGGGGATATTTATTTCATGTCTGTGTAAGGTTTATGAAATCAGTGAGCTTTTATAATTTAATAATACATACATAAACTAACGCCTTTTTCCTATGGGGATAGGCAGAAACCACAGAACGCTGCCTGCTACGATTCTTTAATAATACAATCTTTAAGAAGTTATGCTATTTAGAATATAACATTTTTATACTCATTAATTTTTAAACTATAAGGCATACAGCTAGCCACAACCCGGGTGTTAGAAATTGATACTGAGCCTTTAAGAAAGAAAGAAAAAACATTTATAGGCACAACTTGATAGTAATTAATAAACACTGTCTTTCTTAGATACTTTAATATTATTAATTCGATTTTATTTTCCAAACGCCAAATAAATAATTCAATTTCTACTACGTGATCAAAATAAATTATTTATATTCTTCATTTTACGCAGGTACTTTTACTTCTGGATCCATTTTTGTGCGGAACCGTAGTTTTTTTTTTTTATAACTGGTCAAAATTTTATTGTTAGCTCTGTGGGGTCAAGAAACTTAAAGTGAGCTGTTATCTATTGCTGCCACCTATTGCTAGGGATTGACAGCTAACCGACCTCCAATCAAATAAATTCGCTTTTTGACAGAATAGCACAGTAATTCATCGACAGAAAGACAAAACAATTCCCCTATCATATTGTCTTACATAACAATATATAACTACCTTTTTCCCTATTGTTTTCAGATGGGAAAATCAACAAGTTCCAAACCACAGAATCTGAGGAAAAACATCCAAAAGTCGATTACAAGAAGCCACAATAATATAGACGAAACAAAGTAGCCGTCAGATCAGGAACGTAGCAATACGATATTTTCGCGATACACCAAACGTTCCGACGTAGTTTCTTTAAGTTTACGATGGCTCTCTATACGGTGGAGTCGTAAACCGAATCCTCAAAGGAAACTAACAAACTGGTGTATTGGTGAAACTAGTAAACTTTGGACTTAGGGTATTTTTAAGAGATTAAAAATTTTGAGACAATTGTTCTCGGTTTGGTACACTTACTTATAATAATCGTTAAAGCAATTTCTGACACATTGTTATCTTATTTACACACTAGGAATTTCTCCTGTACCTATCATGGGCGCGTTTACAAACATATAAACTCACATACAACAGCCAGACCTGGAACAACTATCTGTAGGCCATGCAAAAACTTATTCCTTGCGGGAAGCTAACCCGCGATACCCATCGCAGTCGATCAGCCAATCGATCAGCCACTGCGCCAACCATGCCATCAAATTTAAACAACGTTTTAAGTACTTTGTACTTTCATATTTATTTATTTTACATTATAACATAATGTAACATTATCAAGAAACTACAACGTCAAGTAATTACTCACTAAAATGCCACCCTAATCAATTTTTAGCCTACTCAAATGGATTTTTAGCTAATTAAATTACCTAAAGTTCGTTATCAAAATGTTTCTGACTCCACAGTTTTCGTATTCCTATTAAAGAACAATAAGTTACATCGACATAAGTCGAGCAAAGACGTTCAGTGTTCTTCTGCGCACGAGTATAAAATAAATGCTATAAAACTTATATTAACTGCTTTGGAAAACATGCGATATAAAACTAAGATGCTTATTGGTGAATTGGAGATATTGGTTCTGTTTTATTATTTACATACTTCAGTTGCTTTGGGGTTTCGGGAAGACTGTAATAGTGATAGGAAAATTGGCCGACCTTAGATGCTCTGTGGTGCAGAGATTTTAGTGCGTTTTATTGAACTTTAATAAAAAATAATGTAATAAGGTTTATTTTATTTACTTCATTCGTGATACTTGTTAAATCTAAAATATGATGTCGCGATACCTTGTGTAGTTCCAAATGTGCACACATCTCGCTATTGCAATTTCTCAAAAGTTGACAAAGACACGATGGCAGCGAATTGGGTAGATAACACCACTAATCAATTGACGTATTTTTTATGAGCTGTCAATACGCGCTTCCTCCATAGAATTTGTACGACAATACTTAACTATGACGTCACTTTTTGTCACGTCAATTCACTAACTATTTATTGATTTCAAAGCAACTAAAATCGAATTTGATAGTTATTTAAATATTCATCGGGTTTTCCGTGGTTACAATGAACTGCTTTTTTGTGACGTTGTGTCTTGGAATCATTGTTTAATGGTGTCATCTACCTAATTGACGGTGACCATAAAAGCCGATGACACCTCACGCGTGCTTATTGCGTAAATGACAAAGAGTAGCTCCACGAGATGAAGTGTGGCCAATAAGTAAGATTCACTGCCGTGTCATAGCATGGCTTATTATTAGTCTGTTTCGCCCCGCATTATTACTTTGCTTAATTTTCGAACTAGGCGACGATGATCGATCCCATAGGTTCGTTTACAATAATGATGTAGGCTCTATAAATTTCTAAAAAGTCAAGACAAATCACGCCTGTATTCCCCAAAGTGTTAGGCAGAGGTATACCAAAGTACACCCACAGTTCGCCGTATGTTTTAGTTCCATGTAATAGGAAGCCAGCCTATTGCTATTAATCGGGCACAAATCCCAACTCCAAACTGCTACTAAGAACGTCATAGAAAAACCTAATAACACTTTGCTCGACCTGGGAATCGAACCAAAGACCTCTAGCGTAGCAGTCGTGCTTAGGATCACCTAGGATTAATAAAATTAAACCATCCCTCCACAATGTGCTCTAATAAAAGAAAATAACAAATAGTCGTTATATATCACTCAGTTCCTTACGGAAACAACTCTTTAGGTACATGCCACTCAATAGTACATCAAAGGTACAACATTTATCATTTTACGCATCTAACCAGTAAATACCAGCGTTGAATTATTAGCTAGTAATGCAGCCTGAATGTTCGCGCTTCGTTCTTTATGCTACTAACTCACGCACGTGTGGGTCAAAGAGTAGAAAATATGTTCGCAGATGTGACGATATGTACTTGGTGGTTGTTTGTCATGTTAATTCAAACTTTAGTATAAAGGGTTTAAAAGTCAATAAACGAAGGCAAAAGTTAAATATTTTTCCCATCATAGTGGGCACTTTTTTTTCTGGATTGTACCTGAGAACCTGCTGGACACGGAAGTACTAAAGGTCAAAAATTAATTTGTTTAACATAAAAAAACTTTTTTACAAAAAACACCTCCTTCAAAAACTAAAAAGTTATAACTTTAGCTTTGGAAGTCAACAAGTTTAGGGGAGAATTCATTTGATGAGTTTCCATCCGGAAAAAAAAGAAAAAGCTTTGGAAGTCGGCGGCTTTGGTTCTGTTTGTTGTTTAGTATTGCCACCGACTTCCAAAGCTCTTCGTTTTGCATTTTCGCGTCCCGCGTTATACAGACGAATTGATAACCTCCTTCCTTTTGAAGTCGGTTAAAAAGAAAAGGTGTTAGGATACCAACTAAAATTGACCTCTAAACTGTTGCATACACTCGAAAACACAATGATTTGCGCGATTTTTATACACAATGATTTTGGGCACCAAAAAAAAAAGTGGTTTCCCAGCAAAAACTGTGCTATGTTACTAAGTTTGACAGTCAGTATGCGTAATTGATGTGTTTACCTTCTTAGGTCTTCAATTCATAAAATCAGAAGTTTATCGAACGCTTAGTTTGTTATTTTCACTTAAGGGAACTTTCCAGACAGCGCGCTTCATACAGAAATAGTCTAGTCACACTATTTTTTGTCAATAAGTAATTAAGCTTTCAGAAATTGTGTAGGTAAAATAAGGGAATTAATAACTAGTCTTGTGGTTAGTTTCTCATCAAATTACTCTCATCAATTTCATAATGATATTGAGTTTTAAATCTCATATGAGTTTTTTGATTACGTATCACTTTGAAATTAAGTCATCTATGGGAAAAGTCTGTTCCTACTACTATTTATTTAAGTACTATGGAAGACTTGCAACTACACAAAACAGCTACTTAATTATAACCATATTTCGTCCTCTGTCTATCACGTATCGGTCTATTCCATTTTACCATATGTATTGGAATCATTAAAAACTCCTCCGTAAACAGATTGCACAACATATTCCAGGTTATTTTAGTATTTTCTTTGAAAAAGTCATGAAATTTTTCCAAAGTCTTTTCAGCCGGTTTCTTTGCTAATAGATCCCAGTTAGATATTTACTATCGAGGATCGTGTATATTTATTCGGGTCTATTCATAATTTGGTATATTGTAACTTGAATAATATTTACTTAGTTTACTGCCTCGTTAGCCTAGTGGTTCTATGAGCGACTGCTACGCTAGAGGTCTTAGGTTCGATTCCCAGGTCGAGTAAAGTGTTATTGGGTTTTTCTATGAAATTCTCAGTAGCAGCTCGGAGTTAAAATTTGTGCCCGGTTAATGGCAATAGGCTTACCCCCTATTACTTGGGCCTTAAAAACATACCGGCAAACAGTGAGTGTACATTGGTACACCTCTGCCTAACACTTCGGAGAATACAGGCCTGATGGTATATGTTTAGTTTACTGTGTTAATAACATGTTGCTACCGATGTCGACATGAAACAGTAACTTATTCATTTGACGTGGATGCAATTGAATTGACCGAAATAATCCATTTTGATGCCAATAGCCATTGGTGTATTAAATCCAGTTGCTTCCAAAGCAATGAAATAAAATATTTTCATTCGTATCAACTTTCAAAATGAACAATTTTTTCGGGATTTAATCCTTTGTTTTAATGTGAATGAGAAAATTATGCAAAGTATTTTTATCTGGCACAGACCAACGCCTGACTTCTAATGAATAAAATACTAATATTCTAAAAGTAGGTACTGCCCTTGAAGACTTTAATTAAGTGATCTTTTTGGTAGAAAATTGTATACCTATAGTGTCGATGGAGGCTTTGATGGAGCTTATTAAATATAATTGAGGTATCTCTTCATAATATACAACAAAGTCACTTCTCGCTGTCTGTCCTTTTGTACGCTTAGATCTTTTAAACTACGCAACGGATACTAATGCGGTTTTTATCATTACATGGAGTGATTCAATAGGAAGATTTAAATGTGTAGAACATCATGCTACATCCAAAGGGAGGGGAGCAGTAAACGAAGACGTAACTGAACGCAGGTGACACAATGAGGTGACATAGCATAGCATAAACGCGATTTCAGCACAGCCTATTTTAAATAATACTAGATTAAATACAAAATTCAAGCAAAAATTGTAAGAACTTACTGAAAATGGCAACGAAACAGTTGATGGTTTTTAGAAGTTGTGTTTTGATGTAAAACTGTACTAATATTATAAAGAGTTAAAATTGTTTGTTCGTAAGAAGTTATCTCAGACATCCAATAACAAAAAATTATTTTACTGATAGTAAGCTGTATTGCCGAGTGACTTGCCTGTATTTGTATTTGATTTCCACGCAGACGAACTTCCGGACAAAACCTAATTTTGCAATAAGTTTATAATCTTTCAAATAATATTACTATTTTTTTTATTTTATTGGTTCTTCTGTGAGGCATTATCCATGTAGGCAAAAACTGAATCCAAAATATATTTTATTTTGAAGTGACTTATCTGCAACTACATTATCTATGTACTCAGGTACACATGCGAATGCCATAATAAAATGGTTTTATACTACTGGAAGCCTGTCAGCCATTTTGGAAATATTATAAATATCAAAAAATACGTCCGCAGGTATTGTGTTAACATAGCTTTGGATATCGAAAATGTGGTAGACATGTCGATAAACTAGCGTATTATCGCAAATGTTTGGTACTCGTAACCGGCGTGCTTGTATGAACGTGGTCGAGGCGAAAGAAGTATGTAAGGATCGTAGCAGGTGGCGTTCTGTGGTTTGTGCCAACCCCATGGGAAAAAGGCGTGAGTTTATGTATGTATGTATGTTTGGTACCTGTGTGAGAATAAAAAAAATATTTTGTCTTAGGATATTGGCTTTTGGGGCAAATAAAGAAATTCAGTTTGTCGAGGACACCACTATGACTTTTTATTTCCGATGACGAGGACGTAGCGTAATTAGATTGTGGTAAGTCTTCTTGATAATTATAATATTAATTGATACTAAATTGACTTATTTTATTAATAGCTTGCTGCTTAGTGATTAGCCGAGGTCTATAATTACCATAAGTAGGTACTTATTAGATTTTTGTGAAGACTTAATTAGACGATAAATGGCATATCCCTCCGGGATTATGTCGTATAAAATCTTTATTTCATGATTATGAATATTACGTAATTGGCAAAAACATATAGGTATCCTGTACCTGTGTTCTTAAATAAACGTAGGTAAATTTAAAAGTATCAAACAATAAATTCCCGTATTGTTTTAACATTTATTTGTTTTTAGCTAAACCCAACCATGCTTGGTCGTGGCTCAGTCTAATAAAATAAGGACATAAAAACAATCTTCTCTTACAATGCAAATGTTATATAAAATTTAAAGTCAATCCATCGACTTTCTGAGTTTTGCAGACACAAATATATGTAAGCAGAATTTATGTATACAAAGTTAGTTAAATCACTTTTGTGATGTACATTGATCACTAAGTAACTGACATTGTATGGTAAGTTAACACTAAGTCTCATTATCTATGGTGTACATTCCCAATACAGCCGCGCAACTCCAATATGTTTATTTAGACGTTAAAAAATCACAAAAAAGCTTCAAAATAGTTTCTAAATATTCTAAAGTCCATACAACAACATATTATTTACGTTTGAGCGAACATAAAAAGGCTCGTAGTACAAAAATTACACAATTAATCCGGCTCCAATTCCTTTATTATCATAAGTTTAAAATGTTGCTGAATATTTGGGGGATGGGGCACAAAATAAACTCTTCTTCCGAATGAATGACTTTTGTAAAACGGGTATGGTCTAAATTAGGAGAATAGCGATTTTTTAAAAGATAAGTTTGCAAGGAGAGTAAGAAATTCTTTGCCCAGCTATTGCTAAAAAAAATTTGTAAAATTTTTCAGCACATAATATATAGACACAAAATTTTAATACAAATAGGAATAATTGTTATGTTCTAAATTAAAATGTAGAATTTTTATTTTAAGATGTTACTGTGCTTTAACAAGGTAATATTTATAATCTTAATCCTTATGTAACATCTTTTACACACAAAATGGTATGCAAATTAATGAATATGAATATGTCGGCGTATTTTGGAAGGTTGTAGTTTAGAAAGAAGATGTGAATGGCAGAAAATACAATGAGCCTTTTCTATAACATTTAACACCAGTTAAATTATAAGGATTCCGGTCATTGTAATGTTTATATTTATAAAGTAAAATTGGTGATCAATGCTTGTGGCTTCTGTGTATAAGAAGAGTATAAATAATAAGCTGGTAGTGGTAGCTGGTGGTGGTGGCATTTACATATTTTTTTTAAAGACTCTAAAAAATTGTCCACCGGCATCGGGAACAGGTTCCAAGCTTATAGTGGTCAGAGCTCCTAGGAAGAGTTTCTCTTAAAATATCTCCGCTTTTAACTTAGGCCAACATAGACAAGGGCACAAAACAATGCATCCCTGTTTCGCACGTGAGTTCATCGCATCGATCAAAATGATTTATTTGCATCCGATGAGGGTCAAACTTTGAGCTCTTATTACATTAATACTATTATTGAGAATGCTTTCCTGAAGATTGATCTCTTGGAGCAACGAGATAATAATAAATATAATGTGTTCTTTTTCGGAATGCGTCTTTATTTATTTTATTTACATTTACACTAGTCGATAAGCTACCTTATTGTCAGTGGTCGCACATCTATAAAACGTTTTTACAAAAAAGATAACCGCTTTCAAGAACTATAAATTGAAAAATAACCTTAGTTTTGGAAGTCGGTAGCTATACAAAACTACAAACAGAACCAAAGTCTTTTTTTGCTTTTAATTTTTTTAAGTTACGCGAACAAAATGTTTCAGGGTTCTTTCCGTGGTTTAGGTGGTTCATAATGATGAGTATAATGACCTTTTTCAGGTTACTGGTAAGCAAAGACGTTGGAAAATGTAGGTATATGCCAAAGTAAATGCGTTGCTGTCTTAGAAACGGTTAATATCATCTCTAGTTTATGTACTATAAAAAATATCCTATAATACACAACAATAGTGTAGCTCTCTGTCAGTAAATGTCAGAATTTTTTGAATCGGATCAGTACTTCCAGAGCTAACCTCTTACTCTTACAAACAAACCATTTTACCTCTTTATTATTTATTAGCGTCCGCGTGGCTTATTTCACACGCATTAAGTTACGTCTTTGTCTCGGTCTCCTGAGTTATAGCGTGATGTTACTCAAGAATAATGTAGCTATTTATTGGTGAAAAAATTATTAAAATCGGTCCAGCAGTTTCGGAACTTATTCGACAAACACAAACAAAATTAATTACTATCTTTATAGTAGGAGTATAAAAGTGTTCATCTACATCATTTTCTAGAGTAAAGAAAAAACATTAAAAAGAAAGGACAAAAGCGGCGATAAATGCAATCGTAACAAACGACGATGCACAATGCATTCAGCTTTTGTTAATTAGTCAGCATTCTTTTTTTACTGCTTGTGAGAGTAAACATTTATTATATGACTGTGTGCTGAACAAAACTGTCTGAAAATGAAGCGAAAAAACAATAAAAAAATAGAAAGATAAAATGATTGTGAAATAAGTTTATTTTTATTTGATTAAATATCAAATGTCTTCTTAACAAAGTCATTTTTTGGAAGTATTTTTTTTTATTTATTTCTCTTTATATTGGTTCTCATAAGGGAATGGTATGATTTCTAAATGTTTATTTTGAAATAATATTATTCGCTTGTAAGTAATTAGTGCTTATTTGTATTTTCTAATTAACACTTCTTTAGATTTTTTTTTAGTTCCTAGGTACTGTTAGGTAATAGTAATATTTCTTTTTGCTCTTAGTGAGACTTCAGCACGCTAACTTAAGTAGCTAAGTTTCACCACACTTGGCATTTCTCCTGTGTCGTGGGTGCGTTTACAAATATAAACTCACATACACAAATAGCTAGACCCGGATCAACAGACTATCTATAGTCCATACAAAAATTTTTTATCATTAATTATTTTATATATTTTGCGGGAATCAAACCAGCGACACGCAGCGCAGTAGCTAACAGCTCAGCCATTGCGCCAGCTGCGCCAATTGTGTCATCAAACATTGTTAAGTTCATGAAAAACTTAGCAAATTTTCTTTTAGAAGAAGTAAAACATTATCATTTTGGAAACAAAACAGACGGAACCGAAACACACGAATGGGGTACCTATTTAAAATAATCGCTTTCCGCCTATTCGTACACTCGCGTAACAATGGATGACACAAAGATTAATCCTAGCGAGATTCAGATTACATCATTGTGATACTATTGTACGCAACTGTACTAGGGGTACTGGTATAGGAACAATTGTTACTATTCGATCCGTGAAAGGTTTGGACATTGACAATGTTAGCATTGAATTTAATTGTGAAGATCGAGTTTTGTTTTGATCGAAATCATGATGTGAACTGGAATATAAATAAGTGACTAAAAAAAAAATAAAAGATAAGATCTTAAAATTATAGAACCGATTGACGTTGTAAATAACAAAGACGATTTTATTTAAATTTCGTTTGGTGAAGTACTTACTGCCGTCATATCTTTTTTTGCCATCAAACAGCATTGCTATAACAAACAGACTGTAGGTGTAATTACAGACAAATGATTATCTGCAGATGTTTAACTTACCACCGGTGTAGCCGCCGTACGTTGCATAACAACAAGCCGTGTCGACGGCGCGTTCGTGTTCGACACGCGCCTCAAAGAGATGTCAGCAAATTTTGAAGGGGCCACTCAGGTCCGATGCCTGCCGGGGCTGCGGGTTGTTCGTAAGAGATAATGTGCCACCGGAACGCAAAGGGCACAAGAAGGAACATGGGTGGGTCAAAAACATAAAAAACGCTCCAAGAACCAATTTATCAAAATACCTTTAACGATATTTTAAGACCACCAAAATCAATAAGCTCTACAACTATATCCGAAACAAATGCCATCAAATCTGCCAGTTCAATTTCAAAATGCCAAGCAATATCTGTCACAACATTTTACAAATCCAAATATTTGTGAAATACCGTTGCACGACCATCGCAAATACCGCAAACGAATCGCCGGCTGGTCCAGAGAAGGCTATTCGTTCACTGTGACGTAACGATAGAAATTGCCCATTCGGGGCATAATTTAATGCTGCAAACGTTTTGAGTTATTGAATGAATGATGCTAAGATATGGCTGCTAGTTGTGCTTCAAATGAATGAACTACAATTGAGGAGGGAGAAGCTTGTTGTAACTTAAGTTGGCTTTTGTTTTGCAATTGATTGTCTTAAACGGAAATAGTATATTAAGTTCTAAAGTAGGTACGTTGTTTTAGAACTCATATTACTGATAGGAGTGGAGGGTGGTCGTAGCCCAGCAATAAGGCAAGGTAAAAGTGATTTTACAGCTAATAAATAAATCAAAACCGACGAAATATTGAAAATACCAAAGCTTGAAGCAAACTTGAAGTGTCTGTTTGTAATTTCAAAATGACAATGACATGCTCATAAATGTTTACATGGTGCTTATACAAAAAACAAACAATTTTTTTTTATCTTTGCCTGTATGTAAGTCTGTCTGTTAGTTTCGGCTAATTTTGAAACGGTTGGACTGATTTTACTGGGCTTTCACTGGCACATAGCCGGCGTTATAATGAGTAGCTTAGATTTTATTTGGCAAAAATAATTAAAGATCCCAATGACAAAAATGAAGACCGTATATAACAGAAATTTAAGCGAGCATAAGCAAGTGCAACATAAAATAAAATACGATGTATTATTAATTTCAGAAGCCAATGTTACATAACAATATCAAAACAAGGAAAAAGATCACATTACTATAATCTGTCACATCGAAATCTTCAGAGGAATAAATAAACATTGAGATGCAATAAATAACACACGCACATGTTTCTTTACACGCCATAGTATTTATCATATAAAAATATTATAAGGAAAACATCAGAAGGTTGTAAGGATCAATGGGATATTACGATGGTTAGGATAATAGTACAGCTCTAGTAGTGATATTCTGTCAAAAACATCAGATTTATCAGGTGGGATGATCTCAAGCTTACTTTTTTGCTTTTTGTTCTGGGATGGGCAATCCTCATAGATATCCACTTGCCTGGGGGAGCGAAAAGGTCTGTTAGGCTCTTACTGACTAAAACCACCCCGGTGTTCTCTTCCCACCCCTTTTTATGTTTTTGAATGGCATACAAGCCTAGGGCCCACCTGATGTTAAGTGGTCATCGCCACTTATAGACATCTGCAATACTCTGGTATTGCAGATGTCTATAAGTGGTGATGGCCTTGCAAATGCGTTGCCATCCCAGAAACAAAATTGAAATGTCTCATGTGCCTGTAATCAAACCGGCACTTATACCCTTAAAACCGGAACACAGCAATGATGCTTCGCTGCAGCAATAGGTAAGGTGGTACTACTTTCTCGGACGAGCTCCTTCACAAAGAGGTCTACTACTACTTACGCTGCGGAGCCTGAGAACGTATGTAACGCCTTCTCAGGTCAAGAGGGAACTGGACGGCCCCGTAACTCGGTCTCGTGACCATATATATATATATATATTCTCCAGACCGATAGCCAAGAACGCAGGAAATATTATAGTGCACAAGTGTGTGCGCAAACACAGGTGCACTCCCTCTTCATTCACTCTCATAGTCCGATGGGACGGCAATCCGACACAACCGGGGTGAGATCAAGCGCAGGATCAACGGCTTTACGTGCTTTCCGGGGCACAGGGGTGTCACACCATCAACTTCCTAACTCCGGGCTGTTACTCAGAAATTCCTAATGAAAAAACCCAATAACACTTTTTGCCCGACCTGGGAAGCGAGCCCAGGACCTCGGGTCAGCAGTCGCTCCTGCGACTACAAGTGACTATTTCGCATGAGGTACTGGGTTCGATTGCCAGGTCGGTTTTTTTTCAGCAGGAAACTACAGTTTGGAAGTTGAAGGTGTGACACCCCCGGGGCTCTCTTCACTGCTATTAATATCTATATTATTAAGAGTTCATAATACTTAATATGTTCCACTCTAGTGATAACCAACCCCATCGCTCTATTTATTAGTGTATCGTCTGGTACGGCCTTGTATGGTCGCCCATTCGATATCCACTTGTTGAAGATTACATTTCCAGTTTGGAATTACAGACTGTGATGAGATATCCTAGAAATAGTATCCGGATACCAATTACGAGTACCGCTCCGAATTTTTAAAGCCCTTCTCTAAATTTAAATTGAACGAACGACTGCTGTGGCCCTACCCGGCAAAGGCTTATGTATAGATTTTGGTCTACGATTTGCAAATTGGAATTTAGTTTTAAGCAAAGATTCTATTCTCTATCCGACAAAATATTATCAATTCAAGGTTCTCTCGTTTCTACGTTACTTACCTTTATTAATATTAATATTATGAAACTGTATCGTTTGTTTTTTTTATTTCAACGCGCTAATATGATAAAGTATGACTCCGATTAAAAAAAAATCCATTAACGGTGTGTTTATTAAGGAAGATAGCGATAGGATAACGTCATGGTACGACTTAACTGACTTGACTGCCCCGTTGCTCTCATGGTCGCAAGCGCTAATGAGCGTGGGGGACCCCACGGTTCGATTCCCAGGTCGGGCAAAAAGTGTTATTGGGTTTTTCCATTAGAATTTGCTCAGTAGTAGCCAGGAGTTTAGAAGGTGGTGTTGTGGTGTCACAACACGACCTTCTACCGGGATTCCACCTTCTACTTCCACTACCGGGGGTGTCCCCGTGCCTCGGAAAACACGTAAAGCCGTAGGTTCCGGTGGTCATTCGTAGATCTTTGACAGTCGTTACGGATAGTCAGAAGCCAGGAAGTCTGACAAGCAGTCTAACCAAGAGGTATCGTGTTGCCCACTAACTGGGTTGTGGAGGTCAGATAGGCAGCTTCATGTAAAAACTGGTATTCATCTGCATCCGGTTGAACTGGAAGCCGACTCCAACATAGTTGGGAAAAGGCTAAGCAGATGATGATGATGGTGCGACTTAACTGGCCAAGGAAGCGAATTTGTAAATAAAGATGTAACACAGGTGAAACCGCAGAGTTTAGCTAGTCAGAAATGAACAAGATGTACTATAGATGCATGACAAATTGAATAATATTTTAACTCTTCGAAATATGGAAAATTATTTGCCATATCTTTCATCGACGTAGAAAAAAAGATCCAATACTGAAAATGTTGAGTACCCAAGGGTACTGGTCCTTCAGTACGAAATCCACTTAAAAAAAAAGCAACATTCAAGGCTACTTTCATCCGCAGACGAAGTGGACGCATCATCACCATAAATATGCGTTATCACCGCTGGCGGGTCGATGTGGCCCCACGGATATTTCGATTTATGGGAATTAGGGACACCGTTCTGTTCAGATTATTTATGTCGCACTCGCTCGACGCTGTATCTGCGTCAGTTTATTTGGACAGTTTTTCGGATGTATTATGTAACTGTGTATAGACGATGAGGTATGAGAGTGGTGTAGTGGTGAAATAAATTATATAATAAATAAAGATGGGCTCACTTAAAACAAATAT
Source organism: Caradrina kadenii (assembly GCA_947462355.1). NCBI lineage: Eukaryota > Metazoa > Arthropoda > Insecta > Lepidoptera > Noctuidae > Caradrina > Caradrina kadenii. The sequence continues at coordinate 11,447,107 of OX381684.1, read as the reverse complement.
TTATTGATATGTGATCAATAACACTGATCAGTACATATTTATCAATAAATTATTTATTTATATGACGACGGATAATCTGTACCAATAAAAGAAAAATGCTATTGTATGAACTGCTTCGGTAGCCTAGTGGTCCTCTCAAAGAGATGTCAGCAAAAGGAAGGGGCCACTGAGGGCCGATGCCTGCCGGGGCTGCGGGTTGTTCGTTAGAAATACCGCGCCCCCGGAACGCAAAGGAACATGTGTGGGTTTTAGTCAGTAAAAGTCTGACATCCCCTCCCGCCCCGCCTAGGGCGGGAGAAGTTATTTGGTGATTTCCCACCCACCAAAAAAAAAAAAAGCCTAGTAGTCCTAAGCGCAACTGCTACGCTAGAGGTCTTGAATTTGACTCCCAGGTCGAGCTAAAAGTGTTGGGTATTTCTATGAAATTCTCAGTAGCAGCTGGGAGTTAGGATGTGTGCCCGGTTAATGGCAATAGGCTCGCTCCCTATTACATGGGACCTGAAACATACCGGCGGACTGTGGGTGTACACTGGTACACCTCTGCCTAACTCTTCGGGGAATACAGGCGTGATGGTATCTGTTGTGATTCATCTCATCCAGTTAAATAATAAGTAACTACATCTATCTACTAGATAATGTAATTTATTTACTATTGTATGTAATATGAGCATGATTCACCCATAAGTTAACTTGTCATGAGAGATATGATTGATGTTTGACTAAACATTTCCGGCAACAGTAATCATGATGTACATAATATCTTCATTTCTGTTTTGTGTGTAGTAACGAATTAGTAATGTAATTCTACTGTGGATTTTGAGAATACAATATCCTATTGACTTTTGGAACCAGGCTTCGCAAGCTAATGATAGTTTACTTGGTAACTTGATTTAGTTCAGTATCAATAGTACTCAAGGTAAATACATAACATCACGCCTGTATTCCCGGAAGAGTTAGGCAGAGGTGTACCAATGTACACTCATAGTTCACCGGTACGTTGAAGTCCCATGTAATAGAGACTAAAAAGCACATTCCAGTCCGACTGACGGAACAATCACGTGCAGTGTCGGCGACCCAAAAAACCCAAAAAGGGACTCAAAATCCCAAAAATGAACTTGACGTCTGTGCTCACGACTCGTGGCGGTTTCTATACCTATAAATTATAACAATATCGTAAAGTAATCGTTTCTAGACTAATAAGAAACACCAAGAACAAAAAGATTCAGTACTTGATAAAGAGCTCGTTTGGTTTCTCAACAAAAATATTTAAAAAATCAACCATTTTACTCGTGTTGGCCTAGTTCCCAACTGCGTTCGTGAATTAACTGTTTTAAGGTAAATCCTACCTCAGCTCCGCCACACTAGTTTGTACAACTAAAATAAATATTTTAAATGTACCAAAGTGTAATTAAAAAACTAGTTCACTACATAGGTACTGAATTCACTTAATAATTAATGTTGATTTTAATTTAAAATTGTTCTAGCAATGCTCTGGGGAAAGGTGTAATGAAATAATGTACCATCACCATCACGCCTGTATTCCCGAAGAGTTAAGCATAGATGTACCAATGTACACCCACAGTTCGCCAGTATGTTTAGGTCCCATGTAATAGGGGGCAAGCCTATTTATTGCCTTTAACCGGGCACTAATCGTAACTCCGAGCGGTTACTGAGGATTCAATATATTTTTAATGTGACAATGTTTTAATATTTGATCAGACAATTTAAACGTCACATTTCACTTTCGATCCTTAACGTGTGCGCACCCTTGTACTGGCATAAAAATCAAATATCCTATTTTTTTATATCACAATGCACCTTTATTAAATATCCGAAATACCCACTATTAAGTGTGTATGGAACATTTATTAAACTTCACCAAAGCTTCATATTATATTACTTTAATCCAAACATAACAGACAATAAAAACTCCATGGGAGATTTTTTCTCATAATAATCTCTTTATCAAAAGAACCATAACACCGTGACGTTCTATTATACAAATATACAATCTATAATCGACCTTATACCTTAGCATTAAAGTATAAATTTAATAACAAAAGCGGTTCAACATTACCATAATTTCATAACTGGGGGGTGAACAGATTTCTAATAACATATTTTGATTTTTTTATTTCCCCTCTTTGAAAAGATATTTCGCATTAATGGGTGGGATAAGACCCGTCTGATTATGACCACGACTTTTGTTCGCTACCCTATTGTGATAGCGTGATGTTTGGGAGTGGTCGTTAATGTGGAGAAGTTTCCGATTACTATTGGGGTGTCCACTCTAATCTACTCGGCATAATATTATAAATGGAAAAGCAACTCTGTCTTTCTGTCTGTTTGTTATACTGCCGTCATAAGAAAAAAGGACATAATTACACGACAAACGAAGTAATCGATTTCCGACTGTAAGTTATTACTTTTTAAGGTCGGAAATCGGTTACTTTATGTTGTGGAATTATATCCTTTTTTCTTACGACGGCAGTATAGTAGTCGCCACGAGTCGTGAGCACAAATGTCAAGTTAATTCTTGGCTTTTTGGGTTCCTTTCGGGGTTTCTTGGGGCGCAGACGCTACACGCGATCGGTCCAACTGACGGATCAATAATTAACTTGTCTTCAAAAAACTTGAGGTGCTCACGACTTATGGCGACTACTATACCTCGTTACGGCAAATCCATTTAATTGACATAGATATTTTTGACATAGATCTATTTACACTTTCATCTGTACCTGTTTGTTTTTTCAAAAAATGAAAGTTATATAGGTAGCTTAGGATTGCATTTAGGACATAGGCCACCTTTCCTTAATCAGTAACTTTATCTGCATCCGCCACATAATCGACATTCAAGCGAACGAATTCGCGGGTAAAAGCTATTCTATAAACAAAGCTTGTATTTTGGGCTAATAGATTTGATCCCTAAGTTTAATCGAAGGTCAAGAGAAGCGGCCTGTTTAGCTAAACTACTCGTAATGAAGTAGAATTGTATTTGAGTCCAAAAATAGATTTCCGATACGATTTGTAATTAACAGGCTATTTTATACGTGGCTTGGAGTTATATCATTCAGTACAAAAGAGGTTTAACAAAAATTGTGATAGGTACTGTTTTGGACTTAATACGTACTTCTTTCTATATTATTTATTTATTTGAATATACATGTAAGTTACCTTTTTAAATATTACCATCATAACGCCTGTATTCCCCTAAGGGTTAGGCAGAGGTGTACCAATGCACACCCACAATTCGCCAGTATGATTAGTTCCCATGTAATAGGGGTCGAGCTTATTGCCATTAACCGGGCACAAATCCTAACTCCGAGCTGCTACTGAGAATTTCATAGAAAAACCCAATAATACTTTTTCTCGACCTGGGAATCGAACCCAAGAACTGTAGCGCAGCAGTCGCGCTTAGGACCTCTAGGCTAACTAGCCAGTTTTGGGTTCCGCGGGATAATTTAGGATTTAGCTTTAATTCTGAAGTCTGCGCAGACGAAGACGCAAGTAGAAGATCCTAACTAATAATAATAATATCTCGTTAGGTTATTGGCTTTATAAACTTAGAAGCCGGTACTTGACACAGCGCGTATTGTTGAAGATTCCTCTCTCAAAAGCCCTACCTCGGTAGCATATACCTTGTTTCCATACCGATGAGAACTACGGTCTAAATTGATCTTTATTCTTAATAGTTTTAAATGTTATTTTTTATAAACAATTAAAAATATTCATTGAATATAATATTATCAGTAGTTTTTTCGGCTTTTTACGTGCAGGCATAGTAGCCTCCATGAGGCACCTATGTAAGCCCTTTGCTAAACAGAGTGTGTTTTTACTAGGGGACCTTCCGGGGTGCGCCAGACTTACGTATATGAAACTTTAGAACTAACCATTACTCGTGGATACTTTGTAAATAATAATAACACAGAGTAGCCGCCACGAGTCGTGAGCCCTAATATCAAGTTAATTTTTTGTTTTTTGAGTTCCTTTCTAGGTCACTGACGCTGTACGCGAATGTTCCGGCCCAAGTCGGACCGATAATAATTTATTTGTTTATTTATTAGGGATAAAAAACAGTAGTAAAATAACATATTATAGACTATAAACTTAAAATAACATGACATACCATTACGCCTATATTCCCCGAAGGGTTAGGCAGAGGTGTAACAATGTACACCCACAGTTCGCCAGTATGTATAGGTCCCATGTAATAGGGGGCAAGCCTATTGCCACTAACCGGGCACAAAACCTAACTCCGAGCTGCTACTGAGAATCTCATAGAAAAACCCAAAAACACTTTTTGCTCGACTTGGGAATCGAACCCAAGACCTCTAGCGTAGCAGTCGCGCTTAAGACCACTAGACCAACGAGGCAGTTAAACTTAAAATAATAGCACTTATTGTACGACCAACACTATTATCCACTGATCACTAGCTTACAAATAGAGATTTATGCTACGTGCGTTAAATACATTAAATTAGAGTACCGACCCAAAAAGGACCTTTATGTTAGTGCTCACGACTCGTGGCGGCTACTCTGTGTAATTATTATTTACAAAGTATCTACGAGTAATGGTTAGTTCTAAAGTTTCATATACCTAAGTCTGGCGCACCCCGGAAGGTCCCGTAGTAAAAACACACTCTCTTTAGCAAAGGGCTTACATAGGTGCTTCATAAAACCAAAGTTCCCATGACATGATAATGAAAGAACGCTAGCCCCAACAAATAAGGTAAAATGAGGGGTAAGGATAAAAGGATTTCATAGGTAGAATCAAGTGGCTAAGTCATTGCTATCGAGGGTCATTATGTTACCCTTTGCCTTTGTTGATTTTTTAACACGACTAGCTTTTGCTCGCGTCTTCTTCCGTATAACTATCGGTTATCTGACGCAGAGGAAGTTGCAGAATAAATCGTACTCTATGCATTTTCCTGGGGTTTAAACTTACCCCGTACCAAAGAAAAATGGGCAACGCGGTCTTACCTACTCAACAGTAATATAATATACGTCGTTGAAATGGTTATTGTGTGTACTTCATTTTTAACCCCTCACGCATAAACGTCGGGGTGTTATAAGTTTGACGTGTCTGTGGCATCGTAGCTCCCAAACGCATGAACCGATTTTGATTTTGATCTAGAATTAGTCGGGAGTATTCTTAGCTATGTTTGATGGAAATCGGTTCAGCGGTTTCAAAATTATCAGATCTTTTGTTAGCGGTAAGGATTTCTATTCTTCTGTCGGGGGTTACTTAAAATTTTTATTTTTATGTTTTTTTCTTATACGGCCGGTGTAGGTGTAGGCAATGGGGTTCCAGACACATTTCCCAAAAACAAGTTAAAGCAAAATAATTACCCCGCATAGAACAATAATGCAATTCTTCATTAACTGTAGCCGCATAAGTGACTAGCGATCGCGTTGAACTGGTGGAGCCCACTCCGAAGAGGGTGGGGGAGTGAGAAGGAGGGGGGCGGGTACCCAACTTTCTTCGACGCGTGCGCTTTGTTGGAAAAAAAGCGACATGACTCTTTGAGTCCTGAGCATAATGGGCATAAAACCAACAGCATTGAAATATATTTCATATTAAATTCATACTTAATACTCCATTTTATATTAGGGTAACAAGCACCAAAGACGCGGGAGAAAGAGAACAGAGTTAAACTGTTTTAAGTAATGCAGTTTTTCAAAATTATTTAGCCACAAGCCATGTTTTAATACATAAGTTAAAGCTAATAAGAATGAAATAAAACGGGCTTTTATCAAGTTTACAATGCAATATGAGCTCTATATCATGTTTCGTTTTCATATTATGAAGAATCAGTTAATTAATTACTAATAGTTAGGTTAGGGTTAAGTTGTGTTTGGTCGGGTTAGGCACGATTTTATCCAAACATGTGAAATGGTTTACTCATGAAAGCGTAACAGACAAATAGGCAGAGTTATTTTCTCATTTATAATTTTAATTTGCTTCTGCCAGTAACTGCGTCCTTGTCAAATATATATTATATATATTAACCCACGGGAACCGTACAAGTAGTATCCTATATGTTATTCCACACTACAATCTATGTTAGTGCCCAATTTCATCTATCCATCCATCCATCCATTCATTCTTACAAACTTTCTCATTTATAATATTAGTAGGATAGTAGAATGTATGGATTTGGCATAGTAATAGAGTTTTCTAAGACAATTTCTGTATTTTTACTCTACGAGTATGACATTTTGGAGGTGGTCGCAACTGGACTCTGCTGTGGTGGCTTAAATGAAGGTTTTCAGCCACGGGATAAAAGTTATAAACTAAGCGATTATACGCTGAGGGCACCCTCTACGGGGTCCGGTCATCGGCTTAAGGCGTCGTTGGGGAGTACAGCAAGGGCCAGCCCGGATTAGATTTAAATATTTTTGCTATTTTACTGCATCATGAACAGTCTCGACAAGGTAAAACGAGAAGGGGAGGAAAGGAACTAAACTTTCACACAAGGCATGAACATGACAGGCATTTATATGGCCGCATTCCCCAAAGGTTTAGGCGGACATATTATATTACGCCAGTCAGTTTACTTTTAAGTGCCATTTAATTAGGGTTTCAGTCTATTATCATCAATAGGGCAAAAATTCAGGCTACTGAAAACTCTAATGTAGCTGTTGTTTGGTAATCTAATCCAGGACTTTAACCTCAGCAGTCGTGCTACCTTTTTTTTCCGGATGGTAAATCATTAAATGATTTCCCCCACCCTTAATATCAGACTTTTACTGACTCAAACCCACCCATGTTCCTTCTTGTGCCCTTTGCGTTCCGGGGGCGCGGTATCTCTTTCGAACAACCCACAGCCCCGGCAAGCATTGGCCGTGAGTGGCCTCTTCAAGTGCTGACGTCTCTTTGAGGACACGTGGAACACGAACGCGCTGATGTAATTAAGGGTTGAGTCTAATATCATCAATAGGGGAAAAATTCAGGCTACTGAAAACTTAGCTACATAAGTTTTCAGTAGCCTGAATTTTTAAGTAAGCCCCCTATTACATGGGACCTAAACATACCGGCGAACTGTGGGTGTAAATTGGTACACCTCTGCCTAACCCTTCAGGGAATACAGGCGTGATGGTATGTTACGTAGATAGCTACATTACCACCCGCACGGTACAAATATTTGAATGGCCTACAGATAGTTGTTTTGGGTCTGGCTGTTTGTGTATGTGAGTTTATAAGTTTGTAAACGCGCCCACGATACAAAAAAAAAAGCCTATGTTATACATAACATACCATCACGCCTGTATTCCACGAAGGGTTAGGCAGAGGTGTAACAATGTACACCCACAGTACGCCGGTATGTTTAGGTCCCATGTAATAGGGGGCGAGCCTATAGCCATTAACCGGGCACAAATCCTAACTCCGAGCTAACTGCTATATACAGCTATCTGTTGGTGAAAAATAGTTCAAATCGGTGCAGTAGTTTCTGACACAAACAAACAAAAAATATTTCCTCTTTATAGTACTAGTATAGAAATAATTATTACTAATACTTAAATTATTTAGAATTAACTATTACTTAAATAACGCAAGTGTTTTCAAAGCATCAAGGGCTATTACCATAGAATATCGAAGTAAATATAATACACAAAATATATATTGACTAAAGTTTTTATCATGCAAATTAAAAAAGACGTCCTTCAGACATCGTTCGCCTTAGAGAAACAAAACTTCGGAATACCGATCACACAGTAAACCAGTAATTGCAAATAGCTCCGCTTAACTATTCGGCAATGAAATTCTCTAGTAAAAAGCTTAAGAAAACAATAAAATTTCCGCAAACTATCTCTCAAGAACACAATGGGATTCCGACTTTTCAAGTGCCCAACAATAAGTTCTTTGCGTGCTGTTCAGTAATAAAAACTCTTGGAGTGCAAAGGACAATGCGTTTTACTACGGAACACTTTTGTAGTCTTTTTTTCTGTGACAGGTAACCGAGTTTCATTATGGAAGCCAGCATTGGGTTTGATTTGAAGCGGTTCCTAGAAATGTTGAATAGAATGAGATGAAAATTCTCTTGTAAAGATAACTGGTGAGGCATTTTTAATACTAGGAAATTCATGTATTGTTCTTTAAAAGTGAACAAAAAATGCTTTGTTTATATCAATGGTAATATTTAGATTATATCAGTTGGGTTTAAAACTATGAGCTATTTAAAAACGGAGACAATAAAATAGATGTTGTTACTATAAGAATTATAATTGAAACCGGAGAAAAAGTACCAATAATTAAAGCATAAATTACAATAATATTCTGTCTCATACGCGAATAAATAAACACGTGAGACACTTACATTATTCGACGCAGGCCAATTCACACAATAAATCTTAACACATACTTAGTATTACAATAAAAAAATTATCAACAACATTCAATGCTGTAGGTCCTCTTCAACAGAACCCCTGAACCAATAACACAGTTACATTATAAATAAACATTTTTAACAAAAAAAGCCCAAACAATAGATAAACAAGAATAAAAATGAAGCCAGGTAAAGCGCCAACAAAGGAGACGTACACTGCGCGCTAATACTCAACAACTATTAAGGGTTCATTGTTCCTACACACAATAAGAAGTGTAGTTGGAAGGATTCTCTTAAAACTGGCGTTAAGATCTTATTATAGAACATTTACTGAGACAAAAGGCCAGCCTCTTTACAGGGTATAATATACCTGTGTTGTTTATTGCAGTACTTGCGGAATTAAATGCGGCTCTTGTGAATAAAATTAATTAACCTGAGCGTCTTGATGAAGATGAGAGAAGAGAGAAAAGCGCGCATTGGATGATAATAATAATTGTACAATCAGGACAGATCTTGGAACAAATACAAGTAAATTAAATAATAATCATTTAGAAGAAGACGACAATACCTACTCAAATATTTGTAGAGATAATAAAAGAGATGCCTTTTAGATAAGACCAAAAGAACAATCCCCGTTATTAAAAATGTTCAAAATCTAGTCGCATTCCTATCTCTCTGTCAACCGACGTCAAAAACTTGTCAAAAAATTTGATTCATTTTATTAGAGGAATTTCTGACAGATTGAAACAGAGTAGAATGCGAACATTGTAAAAAACATTGTGGAATTGCACCTGATAGCAATAACAATGTTTGACTCGCCAAAAAAGCACAGCTAAATATTAACAATACAAAACCGAATAAATAACTAAATACGTAACTTGTACAAAAACAAAATAAAGAAGGGAATTTAAAATTAAAACAAGGATGAACACTGTCGTCAAAGTAGTCCTCCACATCGCTGTCATCTGGAAACGTGCCCAGACGCAGCATTACCATGTTGAAAGTCAAAGCTAATTCTTAGCGCCAAGAACGGCCCATCCCTGTCTCTCTTCTCCTTAATTATACCATTGTACGTTAACTTAAAGTCTAGTTCAGCATGCAGCCAGTCCGGTATTTTATACGTCGACACGTTATCTAATCGAGAACGTCCGAAACTTCATTTGCTGGTTTGCGGTTTCCTATTGAGATGTCATCGGCTACAAGAGCCATCAATTTCCTGACATCATACGTGGCTAGTAAATTGACATTTGCTATTTCTGTTGTATTTCCGTGGCGTTAAACGTTATTTGAATTCAAAGTCAAAGTTAAAGTCGAATCATTTGTCTTAATTTGATCATTAGAAAGCTCTTTCGACTGTCATATACAAGTATTGAATCTAGTTGCTTCAATGGTAGTTTTATATTAAGAGGAATGGGCAAGAAACTCCGTACTTTCTATTTGTAACTGAGTTAAAAAAGAAGGAGGTTCTCCATTCGTCGGAATCTTTTTTTTATGTATGATTCTCGATTCCTCGGTCAATTGTTGTGGACCGATTTTGAAAATTCTGTTTTTGATTGATAGAGTATAGGTACTACTCAATTGGTCACTTAGTTTATCAAAACGCAAAATCAAAAATTCTAAATAACCCCCGACATAAAAATAAAAATCCCTACCGCAGCTAACAAAAGACCTGATAACTTTGAAACCGCTGAACCGATTTCCATCAAACATAGCTAAGAACACTCCCGATATACCTTTCAAACAAAAAGAACTAAATTAAAATCGGTTCATGCGTTCGGGAGCAACGATTCCCACACACACACACAGATACGTCAAACTTCCAACAACAACACCACGTCGTTTTTGCGTCGGGGGTTAAAAATGGTTTTTAAATCAAAATAATGAAGTTAATGTTGAACTGTTGACTGTGTGGTACATTGACAGTAAGCAGTATCTTATACATATCTCTTTTCCCTAAAATAATCGTATTGTTGATTGTGTATATTTATTTGAAACCTACAGTTGTTCGGTTTAACTTATTATTATTTAAACCACCCACGAATCTTTCATTAGAATTATAGATTCTATCTAAATGTATTATTGAAATGCCACTCACCCACTCTGCACGTAATATTCAGGACTTTCACGCCTACAGAATTTGTCATAAAGGTTTCTTACTAGATGTAGGAGTTGGTCAACAAAACATTTTTTACTTGGGACTTCTGCGCCCACGACTTCGAACTTACTACTAAACTTTTGAATTAGGCCAGAGTTCTCAATTATCCGACAAAGTACAAAAATGGGATAAAATTTATCCTATGTGTTAAGCTGGATCAATAACTATATGTGTACTATTTAATTGCGTGATAGTAAAACAAACATACATCCATGGATTCTCACAAATAATCAAGCACCTCAACGGTATCAAATTCTATGTGACCAAAGTAACGATAAATGTGTATTCTAAAAATCGATTACAGCTACGGCGGCTAATCTTAATGCAGACTAGCCAAGTACGCAGGAGTTATTTTAGTGCACAAGTGTGTGCATAACGCAGGTGCACTCCCTCTTCCCTAACTGTCATAGTCTCCCATATTCAACTCAACCGTGAAGAGACCAGGCGCAAGACCAACGGCTTTACGTGCATTCCGAGGCACGGTGGAGTCATACCACCAACTTTCAAACTCCGGGCTGTTACTGAGAAATTCCTAATGGAAACCCAATAGCACATTTTGCCCGACCTGGAAATCGAACCCAGGACCCTAGGCTCAACAGTCATGCTTGCTACCACGAGACCGACGGGGCAGTTAAAGTCACGATATAATCAGCTAGTCACGACGAAACCAACAGAACTAAAGCATCTATTCTAAAACCTACAAAAGACGTTACAACTGTTCTTATTACACCTGAAAATGCTAGTGGACGTGACTTAGACATACACTTATACTAAGTACTAAAGTCCTACAAGAGAACAAATTCAACCTGTGCGTGACTACTTGACGCTCTGCTTGCTCCGAAACAGGAAATTTGGCGTAAGATTTCGGACATGACTAAGTAAAACCACTACGATGTTGAAAGAAAAGTCGGATTGAGAATTCTAAATAGTACCTATGTTTAGTACATAAAAAAGAAGATAATACTAACAACCTATTTATTGTGCCACTGCAGGGCGAAGGGCCTTCTCATTCAGAAAAGGCACAAGCATTAATCACCACGCTTGCTGTAAGGCGGATTGATGATTTCCGACCTTTTTGATTAATTAATAGTCTTTGCTTCCTCACCATATTTTCCCACACCGATGTCAGTAAGTTTTCTAAGCAATAGAAGAAAATATATTTGAAACTTTTTATATTTGTCTAGAAATAGTGTATCTAATTAAAATAAATTATTCAGAATTAGTTAATGACAAAATATCTCACGCATAACTTTGCACTCTGTGTTTAATTAAAAACAAAAAAAAATCTAGTATGAAATAGAAAATTTATTTTTAAACTCAAACTTCTTGTCTATCTGTAAAACGGATAGTTTTCTGGGTTGTAACTAACGAAGCGTAACTAGAAACTACGACCAGCTGCAACATTAAATAAATGCTTCCATACAGTAATATTAGATTACCGTTGGAGTTCTGCTTTATAATTCTGATAATTTAGAAGATAAGGACAATCAAATTTCGGCAAAATATCCATTGTTTAGATACACTTCCCCTTAATGTAGGCCTAATGTAGGGGTGTCATGTCAACATTGGAAAATGGATCGTGTAATAAAAATAATGTTTTCTTCTTCTAATAATTTTTTTGTTACATTTCAATCTTTGTTTGGATTTTTTAAGACATATTGCCTGTAATATCCCTTATTGAATCTTTACAACATAAGGAAGACAGTATACTTAAAAAATATTATTCAATTCCTATTAAGCTTGCTAGAATTCTTATGAATCAACCAACAAAATGCTTAAAATAAACACCATAAGCTGCATATATGACGTCACGAGCCAACCCTAAGGCGCCGTCATAAACGGATGAGTCACAAACGCCACCTGCCTTCAATAATGTTATTAAACAATCTATACGCCCGCCTGATAGCAAACATGGCATTATTTGATTAATTCTGTACTGGAAGGATATTGTATTGAATTTTTATTACGCTGTTTAGTCATATAGTAACGTTATTATAGAAAGTGGTTGTGTATAGTTTGGCTAATTTAATTGCTTGCTTGGTTTTAGTATTATCATTAAATCCCAAACTTCTAAGCTTGGCTGATGGAATGATGATAGCAGCTACGAGTCCGGTTAGTAGGTAGAAGGGTTAGCCTCTCATTCTAAATTGATCAGAAAACTAGCTGTCAAACTTTCTTTAAAAAAGAAAAAAATGACAGCTAGTTGACTGATGATGCTTATCAGGATATATTTTCCAGAACAACTGCAGTACTGAGAACTCCCTCGTTAGCTAAGTAGTCCTAAATGCGACTGCTACGCTAGAGGTCTTGGGTTCGCTTCCCAGGTCAAGCAAAGTATTATTGGGTTTTTCTATGAAATTTTCAGTAGCAGCTCAGAGTTAGGATTTATGCCCAGTTAATGACAATGGGCTCGTCCCCTATTAAATAGGGACCTAAACATATCTGCAAACTATGGGTGGTACACCTCTGCCTAACCCTTTGGGGAATACAGGCATGATGGTATATGATGATGGTATGTGACTGCAGCACTATTCTGTTAATATCTTACACGGTGTATTCAGGTGAAGTGAGCTTGTCGTTAGCTCAATCCCTACCTCCACGTGAAATGACAACTCACCTATAGCTCACTTTACTCAAATTCACAGATAGAGATTTTCTCTGAATAACACTGCCATTTCATTTTACTCAGCTTCTTTCACTTAGATCTATCTAACAGGTATCGGTATGATTACAGGGAAATACGCACCTGTCATTACACCGACGCGAACCGAAGAATAAGCCGATGTCCAAAAGTATTCCTCCCAGGTACAAAATCTTGCCGCAGCGCTCCGCGGGCCTCCCAGGGGACATCATTAGTGCCGGTAGTCGAAAGCATTACAGTCACTAATAAAGCTCACTAGTCATGTGGCCCCCAAGATATATTACCTACTATTTCCCCAGCAAACACTGAAACAAGTTTCTCAGCTAATTTGCCGGTCAGCAGGCCTTAAGCATATATGGACTGATTTGTTTACTTAGGATCCGAGATGAGCAAGTTAATTATTCCTGCCGTGTTTCTTTTTACGGGCAGTAAACAGATCTTTGCTAACATCTTGGTCAAGAGTGATTTATTTGATGGGGATTAAAGTCTTCGGTTTTTATTTACAATAAAATACAGCAACTATTTGGAAATATATATATTTAGGTACAGCTTAATAAGTAAATGTATCGTTTAACACATAAGCCTCTGTAATACACACGCGTACTTGATATTCAACAATCAAAAGCTTTTAACAATCCAAAAGTTCGAAAACTCGATAAAAATAGAAACCTTTCCAAATTTAGACAACGAAAAAATAATATGGCTAAATCTGCTTTCTAAGATTTCACAATATCTTTATTGGCAAAGGGTATTAAACATGTTATTTCGTCGTATTCAGAAAATCATAGAAAATCCTCTTATCTATCTGGAGTTCACCCTAAATTATTTACATTACCTTGGCTGTCCATTACAGCCCCTAAAAGCATCCACTCCCCTCTAGTTTCGGGATTCCACGCCCCGCGTCGTTCTGCCCAGTTGTCATCTCGTACTCGATAAGGGAAGCACGCGCGTTTGGTCCCCTGGTGACTTCAACTTTACGAATTCGTCACATCGTTTTTCGAACTTGATCCTTTTTTTATTCAAGTATTTATTCTGTGGGTTAGTGTGAAGTGGTTTGAACGTGTTGGGATTTTCAGAGGTGAGGATTTTATGTTTGCCATATTATGTAGGTTGATTTTCCGGTACACTGCTTTTAATGTTTATATTTAAATTTTCTTTTTCACTTAATTTAAGGTATTATCTATTTATTTACACCTACTCCTATTACATTCCTTAATAATATATTTATTCTTATCAAATATTTACATATCCGTTATTTGGTACAAGTTCATTATAATTTAGTCTTTGTCACAAAATGTAGTTGTAGTATTTATTTTAACAAGTCTTTTCCTTTTCTTAAAAATGGGTAAATGAGATGTTTTTTCAATTTAAACCTTTATTAATGCGTTAGTGTCTTGAGCAGAATTATCATTATGAAAACAATTCATTACTGTTTTAAATTTATCAGCATGACCACTTATATCTTCAATTCTTGTTCTTAGGCCAATAACGTTATCAGTTCCATAATAATAGGTCACATCTGTTATTACCTATATGATATCTGAACTGACTATATCGTCTATTTAATTATGTTGTCCCTAATAGTAGTCCTACATTTTGTTTCGTTAATTCCTTTTCGAATACATGTAACTTCAGTTTTAAGCAAAACCTGAGGCTTGTACGTATATAATATATATCCATGTATATAGGGCAATCCTATTGTTTGCCTGTCCGTTCATCCTGCATCGCAACCAGTCACGGAGTCTATTCTTAGTTCTGAAGCCACTACGGATGTGTCTACAACGCTTTGCCTGTCTGAGTGTCAATTGCAATATTACCTGCAATAAATCGAAATTCCTAGAATCTGTGATGGGTCTATCAGGATTGTTAAAAATTGTTTTGATTCATTGTTTTATTTTTGAAGAAATACAGAATAAATGAGTAGATAATATAGAAAGATTTTAAAACTAAGATGACTGAAAAGAAGATGATGATAGTAGCGAGATTTTCGTGAAATTTGTAAAAGGAATAACGGGTTCATTTAGGGAATAAAAGTGGATGATTAAGATACGCTTCCAAATAGGTACGTTTTACTTCATTTGCAATTCCAGCTTTATGAATAAATTTACCACAATTGAAAAAAACAACATTTTTTCCAATTTTAGATCATAAAATACAAATTTTAAAAAAATCTGGAAAATTAACTAATTTGTACGTATAATTATTACCTATTTAAGAAAATAAAGAGTTGTCCAAGATACGTTTTCCCTCTGTATCATAGATAGGTTTACAAACATATAAACTCACATACACAAACAACCAGACTAGGAACAACTAGCTAACAAAACTACCTCCAGCTTTGCCTATAATATTGATTCCATTTCAAAATGATGGAAGTAGCTGTTAACGAGTGCAGTCCATTGACACAGGACATGGAGATTATTCGTCAATCGATATTAATCCTGATTCATCATGGACAATCGTGTTTGATAAGCTGTAGAGTATTTTGAGTTGTATTCTGTTAGGTTGACGTTTCATTTTCAATTGTAGTTTTATTGTAGGTAAAGTTTTGCGTACTTGTCAAGGAGGAAACTACACTAGTGATTGTCAATTTGAATCATTATTACAATAAATACGATTTCTTGAACAAGCTATTTGGTATTTTTTTTTTGTTGTATGCCTAACTAGCTTATGCCCTCGGCTTCGTAAAAGTCGGTTATCAGTGGTGTTTATTTTGCGTTAAACCCTAATTCTTTTTTTCCAAAATAAAGTACTCTTAGTTACTTCATATAACACCAGCTAACTGCCAGTAAAACTTTCATCAAAATTGCTCCACCTATTTAGGTGATTAGCCGGAATACACAGACAAACATTTCAAAAATTTATTTTTTGTTCCCATCACGCCTGTATTCCCTAAAGGGTTAGGCAGAGATGTATCAATATACATCCACATTTCGCTGGTGTAAATAGGTCCCATGTAATAGGAGGCGAGCCTGTTGTAATTGACATTAACCGCCCGGTTAATGTCAATTAACCGAAATTCTTAGTAGCAGCTCGAAGTTAGGTTAGAAAAAAGACAAGACCTCTAGCGTAGCAGTTGCGCTTAGGACCACTAGCCATTTATATGCATTTAGTAAAAAAAACTGTTAATTTTAGATTACAGACAGATACTTAAATATTAATTTATTTATTAAATATTTATTTGTATAGATAACTTTTAAAGCTAGTGGCTAGTGGGTTTGGCATACTTATGAAAGTGAAATAAAATTATGAACTACACAATAGACTCTCAACATTGTTGGAAAGTTATTGCAAGTTAGCTCCCTGTATCCAACTTGCAACTACTTCTTCAACTGTACAATTATCTCGTAATCTTATTTTCTTGACATTTTCATTTCATGAAATTATTGCTCATACGCTTCAACTTTACTGATGACAAGGGCTTCCCGGTTTCTTGTCAGCACCGACTTAAAGAGAAGCAATTAAAATAACTAGTTTCCATCCGTGATTGCATCTGAATAAAATTCATAAATTATTTCATGAGAATATAAAAGCGGGTTAATTTTTTATACCATTTGATACCACAAGCTCACAGCCCATTTATGTTAAGTGGTCACCGCTACCTATAGACATCTGTAATAGCAGAGGCCTTGCAAATGCGTTGCCATCCCAGAGACAAAGTTGACTTGTCTCATGTCCCTGTAATGTTACAAAGTACTGTTTAAATGCTAAAACGTAACCAACACCTATCAATCCTCACAAACTCTTAGATTTATATTAATACAGTAGGAAGTAGGATATTTAGATTCTTTTTCTAGGTCATCGATCAATACATTTTCTGAGCGGTAAGCTGTGATAACGTAAGATGGATTTACTTTCGCATTAAATTATATTGCTACAGATAAATCACAGAATGATTAATAGAAGATTAATAAAATGTTACCTTCTTTTGTAAAGAAGCTCTCAAGGAGATTATTTACTTATTCAGTCTTCGCGAAAGATAATCTTCAAAGTCTTTTGGCATCGAAATGTATTACTTATATTATTGCTGTTTGTAATTTCTTGTAAATACATTTGCAAAGATTCACGAAGTTTCAGTATTGTGATAGTACTCCGACGGACCTAATTCAATATTAGGCGCACAAAAGCATAAGGCCTTAGAAAAAAAAATGTCAATTACTCCCATTCACTGGCTGAAATTGGTCTCATCGTGAATTTCTTTAGAAAAAAAAAATGTGAACACAGACTTTTTACGTGTAATATTCTGGCCTTTAATAAAAATGGCGGAAGAAATACGGCAGAGAGGTATTTTGAGAGATTTTTTTAAAGAATTTTCATTGTGAGTGGTCGTCCACAAAGACGGGAAAGCTCAACACCAATTAGTGTCACTCGTTTATTAGTTCGCGAGGCTTCGGGGAGGCGGTAAACCCTGACGTGTGGTCCGAGAGACGCGCGGCGGGTACACCATCCGTTTGTGCTTTTATTTGCGTTTTTGTTTGTATTGGTTAAGTAGATGTCTTGTTTATTAGTGTGTGTATTTATGTTCTGATTTAAAACTGGACTCCGTATCTTTTCTGCTATTTATTCCGGATGGGAAATCATAAAATGACTTCCCCCGCCCTGAACGGGGTGGCAGGCGGGAGTCAGACTTTTACTGACTAAATCGATTCCATGATCCTTCTTGTGCCCTTTGCATTCCGGGAGCGCGATATCTCTTACGGACAACCCGCAATCTTTTCTGCTTATCCTCGTCACGTCTGACGCCTCAACTGTTTTAAATATTTTCTTTTTTTTTGTTTTTATTTGTCTCTAAAGAGGTTGGTTTACAAAAAAAGTAAATTAGAAAAAACCCAAAGTAACAGCCAAAAAATCGAATAAAACGAAATTGGTAAATTAGATGAAAAATATATATTTCTAATCTGCTAAAGGTTATCGCTCTAAGCTTACGTTTTGTGAACCAGATTGGTTCTTGGAACATTTTGCAGACTAAACCTTGCGTAAATAGACGTAACGAGAGCGGTATCTAATGAGAGCCATATCTTTCGACGTTACAGCATTAGAATAGGCAGTTAAATCTGAATTAATTGTAGTATTTATGTCAGACTTGACAAAATCTCGTGATGGCTCAGCGGTTTAGACTCCCGCTTCTCATACCTTAAAGTTTAAATC
Organism: Caradrina kadenii; assembly: GCA_947462355.1. Classification (NCBI taxonomy): domain Eukaryota; kingdom Metazoa; phylum Arthropoda; class Insecta; order Lepidoptera; family Noctuidae; genus Caradrina; species Caradrina kadenii. Next base: position 11,428,836 of record OX381684.1, on the reverse strand, counting down.
CGGGCAAGTACCGATTTAAAGTTCCCATTCATGCCTACTACTATAAAATTCATATATTTAAGTCTAAAATCGCCAGTCCGCTTTCAGCAAGCGTGGTGATATTTGCGCGAAAAGACTCCTTACAACCAATTATTACAATTACGTCTTATAAACAAATATTTATTCCTTTTCATAATAGTAACTTTATGATTCAAAATACTGAACTAAAAATACTTCGTCACATACCTAAAAGCGAACAATTTGTCTTGACAAAAAACCAAACAAAGGCCAGTCCTAAAACACAGAAATATAAACCCAATTAATTATTTCCTTCCATTTCACAACATTTGTAGCTTAAAACATGTATTGTGTCTTCATTCCACCATTTGCCCCATCCTAGCTTTTAGAAATAAAACTGGCAAACAGCACATAAAACGAAGACTAGAAGCTTCAATCGAGTTCCGTCTACTCTGATGAAAGCTCTCACTTAAACTATAGGGTCATAAAAACACAATTCGAGATAACAACTCTAACAATGAAGGAATATAGACGAAAGTCCTTTGTTTTAATGCGGCTGTCAAATTTCCTTTACAGTGTTGAATTATTTCTCTATACGAGATACAATAGCTTGATGACGGATTGCCTGAGAACTGAGATATATTTCAAACTTTGTTCAGTGATGTACGAGCAATCACATTGTTTGTAACAGTCTACAATTTTAACAGATACAATACAATTTATGGCAAATCGAAATTGGAATTCTGAATTTGAAAGCATTTTTAATTGCTTTTAAATTAAATGTCAAACAGTTTTTAAATTAAGAACAAAAAGAAAAATAAAACCGTTATTTTGAAACTGCTACATTTATTAGTTTATATTGTGATTTACTTCAATCAAAGTAACGGTTTATGATACAATTCCAATTTTGCAATACGACGACTGTGTCTATATACAAATTTTAAATAATATTACGTTCAATCAAGCTTCAAAAGGTTTTGTAGACATTTAATACTTCATTATTAACTGGCAGGTACAAGTTGAAAATTACTGTTCTTAGAATAATAATCAAGCCGATCGGGCCAAAGTTTCAGGACCCACAGTCGCCTATTGATTTTTCAAAACTAAAATAATTCTTATGAAAGTTTACCATTATACAATGAATTGAACTCGCTAAGCAAAAGTTTATTGAAGTTGTTATAATTTTTCTATTGCTCGTTATGGAAACGTGTTGGTGTAGGCGTATTTAGTACATTTTAACATTATTTAATTTTAATAAATTCGAAACAAAGAGAGTGAAATCTGTTAGAAGTTTGCTTCTTCGCTTATTAACATTTAACAAGACGGTAAATTTAATGAAATAAAATGTACCTACGTATTGAGAAACAATACGTTTAAAGGCAATTAAGTAATTTTGGAAATTGTGCGATGTCTGACATTGATCGTGGGATCTAAAGAATGACTGATAGAAAATTAAAATCAAAAACATTTTACAAAACTTCATTTGATAGAAACATTTAATGAGGTTAATTATAAATTGTTCCATTCGACCTTTGATTCGAACATTGTAGGTTTGTGGTGGGCGTAATTATTGTAAGATTATACTAGGTGGGTAGGCTCAATTCCTATAGCACAAAACTAGCTTCTATCTTCGGCTTCGTCCGCGTGGTAATCATATACGTCATAAAACATAACCTTTGGCTCTTGGCGTTTAAGTAGGTTTCGATCAGTGAAGTGATATTACTAATTAAAGATTAAAGCATAACTTATTTTTTCCACATTTATACAAACTTCACCTCTTTATGATAATTATTTTCTTTCATCTCCTCAAATGTTCCGAAAAATTAAAAAGAATACAATAATTATAATTTATTGCTGTTACACGTAGATACATGAAATGGTTAAACTTAAAAAACAAACCTATCTCTGTGCCAAAGGGTCTAAAATACAAAAAAATAAAACGGACTTTTTTGTCCATATTTTTAAGTGAAAAATCTCTACTCCACACGTGCCATTTAAATAAAATTTAACCATTTTAAATGGTTCATAAACAAACATTAAGTACTTAAATCTAAAAGACTAGCCAAACCCTACGGTTTCACTTAAGTTACTTCAGTTACTAATCCACTCCCGTAGATCGTAGCGTGATGTGATAAAGTATGTAACCTTCCTCGATAAATAGGCTGTATAACGCAATAAGATTTTCTTAAATCAGGCCAGTAGTTCTAGAGATTAGCGCTTTTAAAGATACAACCTCATCACCTTTATAATATTATGCACTAGCTATATATATACATCGCGGTGTTACCCGCGTTCCGTTACGTCTTGGTTACTGCTCCGCACCGGTTGGCAGTAGCATGATGTTTTATACATATATACAGATATATGATGATGATCTATACCTTAATCCTCTTGAATTACTGTATCTATTAATAAAAACCGCATCAGGAGCGACTTTGTTTTATACTATGTACAAAGATAAGCATAAATTCCCAAACAACTGCCTCGTTAGCCTGGTCATCCTAAGCGCGACTGCTACGCTAGAGGTCTTGCGTTCGATTCCCAGGTCGAGCAAAGTGTTATTGGATTTTTCTATGAAATTCTCAATAGCAGCTCGGAGTTAGGAGTTGCACCCGGTTAATTGCAATAAGCTCGCCCCCTATTACATGGGACCTTATCATACCGGTGTACTGTGGGTGTTCATTGGTACACCAAAGGGTTAGGCAGACCTAATGTATGGATATAAATACCCAGTTTCTCTTTAATCGCCAAAGCTTTCATTGTCATAAGTATATCTACTCATCTATTTCAACTCTTAAATATTTAATTCACTTAATAAGACTTACCAAGTCATTCGTCAAAGTTAACTTTCTCCAAGTTGGTAGGATTCTTAGGTAGGAGCTAGTTCTTTGTGTAGAATTTAAAATTATTGTTGTACTTAGTTATTTTACTAAGATAATTTCCAACGTTTCATTACAATGGCTTCATGAATTTAAAATTTTAAAGCTTGATGAATTTTGTCCCTTTAAGAGCTCATTTATCGAAATGTCTCATGGTGGATTCAGCTATTAATTCAAACATTATTATGGTTATGTGTGAGAGTGTTTATGTAAACGCCTTTGGTTTTGGCCTTTGGTGATATATAGTGTTTCTCTCTGTGAAGCACGCGTCTACGCAAGAAAACGCTCCATGACCGGAGAATCTCGTGACGCATCACGCGACACCCAACGCATCGCATCTCCATTATCAATCACTAAATAATAGTGTGAAAGAAAGTATCTTCAAGAAAATTCTGGCCACAATAAAGTCACCGTTACACTGAATGAATATGATCGTATTGTTCGAATTTTCGAAATTTGAAGACATGATGCTCAGCTACCAAAAGCCAGCTAAAAGAATAGAATGAAACTGTCTTACAGGTGTCCTAATAGTGGGAACATAAAAATGTCCACTATGTTCCCAAGTAGGTATGATACCAAAGTTGTAAAGTAGCCGCCACGAGTCGTGAGCATAAATGTTAAGTTCATTCAAGGTGCAGGCTACACGCGATCGGCGACCCAAAAACCCAGAGAGGAACCCAAAAATGAATTTGACATGTGTGCTCACGATTCGAGGCGGTTACTGTGCTAACTATTATGATAAGACAACATTTTCATTGTAAATTCTATTTCAACAAATATTTTCACAATGGAACACCAAAATTGCCAAAATACTCCGTTATTACAACGTCAAAAGTTCAATATTTCAAAGTATTTTTACAAATGTAAATCTGGTACCTACGTGGAATTCAAAATGGCCGTATTTCAGAGGCAATAAAAATGCATTAGATTTTATTCCACCTGTTACAGTATAACATTTAGAGTCATCTATAAATAGCGATACAATGCTGCAAGCTAAGCTCGGATAGTTATTGCTGTACGTGGCTTTTAGCTGGATACAAGATTAAAGAAACATCATTGCTATCGTACTTATATCAGAATCTATCTGTACAATGTATAAAAACGAAAGGTCATTCATTCACTCACTGACTAAGCACGAAATGTTAAAAGCTACTTGACCTATGACGCTGGAATTTGGAAGGTAGATAGTTTGCAGGTAGGAGATGCCAGGTAAGAATTTTACAATAAGGCCGTACTAAGATAACACTAGGAATACAGTCATATATGTAGTACATATTTTTGAAATAAAGTAAAGCCGTTGGTTCTGCGCCTGATCTCTTTCCGGTTGTGTCGGATTGCCGTCCCATTGAACTATGAAAGTAAGGGAAGAGGGAGTTCACCTGTGTTTGCGTACACACTTGTGCACTATAATATCTCCTGCGTACTTAGCTAGTATGCATTAAGATTAGCCGCTGGAATCGGAATACATACAATATCGTAAGTAAATTCTTGAAATTCGAATGTTAATAACTTTAACAAAAAAAAAAACAATATAAATAGTTAAATATTCCGCAATTCCCCAATCAACTATTTATATAAAGCGAAAGAAGTAAAGAACCAACACTAGAGATAACTAAAAACATTATTCCTAAAACAGTTCGGTCTTGACGACCAAGCCGTTCCCATTCATAAGCCGGGCCTAGCCATAAATTTGCCTAAAGGCGGCTTCTATTATGCACCCATACGAACAGCCCCACTGTCGCTGACAGGAACTTACGAGACGGTTACCGCTCTTATACCGCACCTATTTATAAATACCGGCTTTATTTTTTTGGGTTTTCTTTGGAGAAAGGATTGTACTTCAAATGAAAATGATAATACTCAGTATTTTGCTGTCGTAGTGAGTCTCTTTGGTGATATTATTCATTCAAGTTACAGCGAGTATTGTTCTGTGAGAATGATCTTCCATTTTTTTTATTGAGGTTTTTCCAAGTCTCACTTGTATGCAAGTATTAGAGAGCTTGCTCTTTGTTTCTTTTGATTCAAATGATAAATTGGTCATGCTTTGTCCGTTCTTATCTTTGATTATACGAGACTGATTTTGATAAATGATCATCTTCGTTTTATCTCACCCAAGCATTATTGCCCACTTTTTTAAGTACCTAGCATCAAACTCTAGTTTACTCAAACTCAAAATTTTCGCTGTTTAATTGTCAATTAGTCGGTCAGTCAAAAAGGTGAAGCTTGTTGCTAGATACCTATGGAAAAAAATGGGCGAGAAACTTCATAATCACTTTTTTTTTTAATCAAAAATATTCAACAATTTCAACATGAATTACAAATTCATGTTGAATTTGTTGAATCTATAAGTGAAACGTAAAAACCAGGTCTACAATAAAAAAAAAACAGTTTAAAATAACCGAAGCAGCTAAGAGATTACCAGTATCAACTGACGCCCGTTCACGAACATGACGAACAAATCGACCCAAAGCATTCAACTCAAAAAAAATTGCATACCATCAACCTCTATGAACCTTTGCAACATAAATAACCATTGCGTATCCTAACGACTGTTGAACTGCTCATCTCCTAGTTGTTTTATATAACACTCGGTGATAAAAGATGCCATTCAGTAAACTATACAGCTACTTTGGGAGGTCAAGGTTCCGTCTGTATCTCGTTGATTACGTCATCGACTAAGTTATGGACTTCTTTATGGGAAAGGTTATAGCCTATCTTTACTGTTATGTAATGAGTACGGACGTGTAGTATTTTTCAAGTAACTCTTGAACTAGAGGCAATATTGTTTATGGACAGATGAAATGAGGCTTCTGGGATGGTTTCATTACTTTGGAGATTTTCTTTCGACACTGATTCTGTTTTGAGGACAGTGTCTGAATTTACTGAAAGATTTAGTTACACAGTTTCCTATAATAAAGTAGAATTATTTATCGTATTAAGGGGTCTTTATTGACACCACGCTATACGCAAAAGTTGTCTATTCATATTTTGGTTAAAAAGTAATTAATTAAATTCGATATTTTTTGCAGATAGGAAATGTTGTCTAGGCTTGTGATTGACTTAAAATCTTCTACTTGAAGTATTTGAGTTACACATCATTTTCAAATGTAGTTATTTGACAATAAACTGGCTAACCACTTATGATATTATTGACCATAACCAGTCTAGAAAATTGTATGAAGTAATCGTATAATAACTTATTGACCAAACCTTAGACTGCTTTTGTGTGGAACGTCCTGATGGCGCACTTATTTATCGCCCTTATTGTGTCAGAATTACGAATTCAAATATAATTATAAACCGTAACATTTATTCCGAAACGTGCTGGCTTCTAAGAAAATAATCCTCCCGTCCTCATTGCAATGATTGGTTCCAGCCTCCCCTACAAACCTATACAAACAAGAGACACTCGTCACAAAAAAAATACATCACAAAAGATACTTTTACAGTTCTCGTTACACAATTACTTTACAGAACCGCACTGTGTGCCTATTAATGGAATTGAATAAAACCCAAAGAATTCTACCCGCAGGTAAGATTTCTATGCCTATACAGGTGACAGGTAAACGTGCCTAGTGATAAATTTGAAGGATTTTGTTAGAAAAAAATCTCTAAGGGTTGTTTGTAAAAGGTACAGGTACAAATAAATGGACAGGTAGTTGAGTTGATAATATTTGTGCGAATGCACAGTGGGATTTATACAGATATTGTTGAGACGTTTTTCTTTTTAAAGTGATTGCTTGTTCTTTTTTTCTATAGTTATTTTTTCTGTTCTGTAACTGGAAGTGAAATATGCAAAAACCCATTAAAAGGATAGAAATAAACTATTTTTTTTTAATATTAGGGTTCCCGTGCTAAATATTCATTTGTATCAAAGGGAATGTCTTAGTCAATAATTTATCAAAACAAAATAGTACCTACCCACTTTAAATCTAATACTTGCGTCCATAAACTGTTTTCGTAAAACTAAATGGCCTAAAGATTAATAAACCCAATAAAGTCTAGTAAATTCCATTAAAACTTCAATTTCAAACACTTGAAGTATTTCCAAACTGTAAATTTCCATCGCATAAAATTAATATAAAATATTCTATCAATCTTTTTGAAAAACCTTAATTAGTATTACATTCTAATCCTTAAAAGATCCTATTATCAGGATACGTTTCGATTCCCTCGGCATCAGCTCAGAATTGGCGTAAAAGACAATGTTCTTAAAGGATTAGCGTTCTCTATAAGGTTAAGACGATTTCCATCTAAGTAGAAAAAGATAAGGCTTACCAGGTACTTTGTACTCGAGCATTTCGCGTACTCGGGGTATTTTCTCGATGTCAGTGTTTAAGTATTTTCGGGAATTGTCGTAATGTTAGTGAATCCTCTTAATTGAGTTTAGGTTCTGATTTATCTGCGTAAATGTTGTGTATTTTGAAGGGAACACTTCTTTAGCCGCGTTGAGTGATTTTTGGGTAAAACTTATGAGTTCGCCTTTCCAAAAGACCGTATGCTAATGTGACCGCGTGACCGACATGCAATACCGACTGTGTAGTATAATTATAATTTATAACATACAAAAAAAAACACATTTATTCTAAAATTTTAAGTTTTCATTTCTGTCAGCAGAGCCCATGATTGATTATTTTTAATTTCTAAATGTTGTTTTAATTATTACTGTTATTACATTATGAAAAGTAGGTGCTCACTGTAAAGTTTTTAAACAATTTTCAGGTTTATTTGACCTTGCATTGTAACTTCTGCTTATCAACAAAAATTGCCTAAAATTGAAACAACAATTTACAAGTAATGAATCGAACCTCAAACTTAATACGACAGTAGAATTATATTAGCCATTGGATGGGATATCAAAAAGCGTATACAAAATATTACAGCCAATAAAATCCTGAATGAATTAACCATTGACCATAAACAGGCTATAATATAATCGCCAATAATTTCACAGAAAGGGTGCCCTCGAAAGCCGACAAGACGTAATATTTTATCAAAACAAATTCCACGATAAAGGCTCACGACCAAACGATCGAGCGTTCGCCCTAATGGAACTACAGCTTAACATTAAGTAAGCACGTAGCTCCCTCGTATTATTTTAATGTCGCATTTTGCGAGCGTGACGAAGATCAAAGCAGTGATTTTACACACTTGTCTCACGAAATTATGTGAGAAATTTTCCAACAAATATTTTCTTTTACCATGTTTTCTGTTTCATTAGTTTTTATTAGTTTAGGGTTAATCTAATAATTTCGGCTAGATGCTTTTGGATTGAAATAAAACTAATTTTACGGATTGTTTCGCTTTTATTGTTAGGATTTCGTTTTTGTTTGCAGCCGTTTTGAGACTCTCAAGTCGTTTATGTTAATGAGACCGTGATTTTGTTTACGAGTAGCTTTCTATGATAATACTCTCTTTGCTGGGTCCTAAAGACTTCAGCTACATATTATAACGTCTACATCTACTTTAACACAAACCCTTTGGGTGGAGCAGGGTTTTTATTTTTTTTGGTGGGTGGGAAATCATCAATTAACTTCTCCCACCCTAGGCGGGACGGGAGGGAGTGTCAGACTTTTACTGACTAAAACCCACCCATGTTCCTTCTTGTGCCCTTTGCGTTCCGGGGGCGCGGTATCTCTTGCAAACAACCCGCAGCCCCGGCAGGCATCGGCCCTCAGTGGCCCCTTCCTTTTGCTGACATCTCTTTGAGGCGCGCGTGGAACACGAACGCGCCGTCGACACGGCGTGGAGCAGGGATGCTGAACCTTTATTGGTGAAAAATAATTGTTATCTTATAAATGCGAAAATTTAGATGGAAGTCTGTTACTTACTGAATCACAGCAGAACGGCTGAACGGATCTGGATGAAATGTGAGATAGAGATAGATTTTAGTCTGGAATTGTACATGAGCTACTTTTTTTCCTGTTTTGTTTTCCAGAGGGACAAATTAGGACTTTGCCTTAATTCTGAAATCTACAAACACGCAGTCGTGAACTATAGCTTGTATTTGGATATAACCTATGTCAAAGTCAAAGCATTTATTTCAATTAGACCATTTACAGGCACTTTTGAATTGTCAAGAAGTTACATTTAAAAGTTGAAGCTAGTTGCTCGTTCCAAAGCGTAGGTCTCTATGGAGAAGAACGAGCAAGAAACTCCATGGACACTCTTTTCTTTCAATTTGGTTTTTACAAAATCTAGATTACAATATTCTTGTTGCTTCTATGTGATGGATTGTTTCGTGAATTGTATTTTTTTATACTTCTCTATCGATATGAAGAATGTAATGGTAGTTGTTAACAAGTATTGAAATAAATAAATAAACATTACTGTTTAAGCCTAATGGAGAGCTTTAAATACTTTATTTGTAATAAAAAAATGTTTACCAATCTTAATGCTAACCGTCTTATACTTATTTAAATAAAATTAAAGGTAATTCTTCTTTCTGTTGTTGAAAATTACATTCGATCAAATACATAGATTTGTCAAATATTGGTGTGCCCGAATTATTTGTTACGTAGCACAGCTACGCATGCCATTGGTTCGCCAGCCCTGGCGTAAAGTAACTATTCATGAATGTACTCAAATATTTCATCAAAAGCCACATTGATATACCAGTCATGTTACTGAACTGAAGTGAACATAAAATTAATGTTCGTTCCACAGCTCAAACCTATTATTGTTCAATTTATAGTTTCAATGATTCATGAGCCGTTGATTCAAATGAAACACTTACAATATTAATTTATTGTCGTCAGTAACATGAGTTAATAGTCGGGATGGCCCGGTGGTTAAAGCTAGCAAGTCCACAAAAGCGGAGCGAGGCTATGGAGTGGAGAAACGGAAAAATGTTAACTAATAGAATTGCATAACTGGATCAGTAGGTCGTCTTAGGGGGCAGAGCGAAGATTTTATGCAATTCTATTGGTTAATGTTTCGCCGTTTCTTCGCACCGCAGCCTCGCTCCGCTTCTATAGGCAGGCACCCTAAGGCAGCCGTCTCTCATGCACGAGGCTGTGGGTCTGTGGGTTCGCAAGAAGGCACAAGCAAGTACCAATGTGACTTTTTCTATCCCATATGTACTTGCTAAGTTTATTTTGGACATCTCAGACATCGACGTTACTTAGTTCTCTATCTACCAATCAAAGAAAAAAATTGTAACAGTTTTAATAGAAATAGAAATAGGTAATTGAGTTATTAGAAATACAATTACCTATTTCTATTTCTGTATATTCGTTAAATGTCCTACACGATTGACATTGGTGAAACCCAGACAGACCTCATCAAACTCCGCCATTGTTTGCTAAGCCAAATTTAAATATCTTTTTGAACATTGCCATTACAACTTTTCCCAGTTTCACAAAACAAATATAAAACAATACTTAATTTTGAAAATTCAATACGTCCACCATATTGGATCTCAATCATGGTTACAGTCAAATACAACTCACTCAAAATTATTGTTCTATTAATAGCGTTATATTTTATGAATAATTAATTACAGTCGAAATAACTGACGCATCGGGCGTCAGATAATTTCCATTTGAATCAGGGCTTTCATCGAATGGTTACAGATTTAAGCTTCCATGTTTATACATTTTCTGGACGTTGCTATTATCATTATCAACGTGTAATGTTAGCCGATTTAATATGTGATTTATGTGTCAGCTACTTATATTATTCACGACTAAGTTCTGCCCATGACTTAAGAAGCCATCTGGAACATTAAAACGAAATAAATATTATTCAGAACGAGTAACACATATTCCTCCATCCATCCGCGAAAACTTTCGCATTTATTTTAAGTAGTAGGATAGGACTGCCCCGAGCACGAGGTCCTAGGTTCGATTCCCGGGTCAGGCAATAAGTGTTATTGGGTTTTGGAAATTGGTGACGTGACAACCCTGTGCCTCGGAAAGCACGTAAAGCCGTTGGTCAAGGCTGTCATTCGTAGATCTTTGATAGTCGTTACGGATAGTCAGAAGCTAGGAAGTCTGACAACCAGTCTAATCAAGAGGTTTCGTGTTACCCAGTAACTGGGTGGTGGAACTGAGATAGGCAGTCGCCCCATGTAAAACACTGGGATTCAGCTGCATCCGGTTGGTCTGGAAGCAGTCTTAGTAGTTGATAGGATAGAAGGATTAATAGTGAAAGAGATAACTTAACACGCATAGTGCGAAGATTTGTAAGATTTGTTTTTTTTTGCCCGTTCCTCGGACTAAATATGGCATGCAAAAAAAACCATCAAATAAACCTAAAAGTTTTCACGGGTTAAAAAGTTTGTTTTCACGGCTCGTGCCGGTTACTATACCAAAGCTAATAATTGCCAGGACACTTAGAAAATTGCTAATAATAAAGTGTGTTAACTTAGAAAAAAATGCTAACCCACGTAATAAGTTTAAAACAAAGATAAAGTACATATTAAACAAGATAATAATTTTTCAAAGTAAATAAACCTACCCTACTGATTCTATAAAATATTTTATGGTTAGTTAAGGCAATAAAGCGCGCTTGAATGGTTTTTCAGTAAACTAGTTTTCATAACTTCATGAACACAGTTTTGAAATATGAGTGTACGACTTGAATTTATAACTGGAATATTCCATTTCGAAGCTGATTATAAGAACACTATTTTTATCCAGACCCACGGCAGTGTGTCAGCCAAGTTTGGCGAACACTGCACACAACACCGATATTACTCAAAAACATTTTTTTTTTCAACAAAGGTATGGTATAAATTCCATAATTATTTAGAAAAGTTATAAATTGTTTTCTTATATAAATTAAAGAACGTACATTCCTACAAGTATGATTAAAGGAACTTTTCTAGTACTTAGCTCTCGTTACATCAAAACCCTTGCATCGGTGATATCGACTATCCTGAAGATTGTTGCTACCGAACTTTGCCCCGCATTTACACATACGTTTTTGTTTGAGTTCAATGTTATCGATAGTCTTTCTGGGGTAAAAATGAAAGAATACTTGATAAAGAAAAACAGTAATATTAGACGCCAACATCATTTAAAACCAAACTCAGATTTAAGTCTCCTTTGAAAACAATTTTACATTTTATATCATACCATTTTTATGATCACAGATTTTTATCAGTACCTGGGTTCTATTCCCAGGTCGGGCAAAAAGTGTTATTGGGTTTTTCCATTAGGATTCGCTCTGTAGCAGCCCGGAGTTTGGAAGTTGGTGGTGTGACACCCCAGTGTCTCGGAAAGCACGTAAAGCCGTTGGTCCCGGCTGTCATACGTAGATCTTTTACAGTCGTTACGGATAGTCAGAAGCCAGGTAGGCTGACAACCAGTCTTACCAAGAGGTATCGTGTTGCCTAGTAACTGGGTTGTGGAGGTCAGATAGGCAGTCGCTCCATGTAAAACACTGGTATTCAGCTGCATCCGGTTAGACTGGAAGCCGACTCCAACATAGTTGGGAAAAGGCTAAGTAGATGATGATGAGATTTTTATCAGTACAAAAAATTTACTTATATTCTTATTTTGAATTTCTCGTGATCACTATAAAAACATTTTAGAATTTGTTCTTTATTTGTATTTCATTTGTACAAATATATAGCCAATACATAAAAAAACAGTAAACAATATACCTATTTTCGATTCTGCCAAACAAAGTTTACCAAGACCGTTATTAGTTTTTAAGTACATTATTGTTTCTGTCCTATGTAAATATACTCCAATCATAAATCAAACAAACAAAAGAGCATTATTAAAAAAGAATAGACAGTTTTTGCTCACAAGAGAGAATAAATAAAGAGAAAAACAAGCAAACAAAAGCTCCAAAACGAAACGTTGGACTTCTAACAGTATCTTTTTACAACTTCACTCCAAATAGGTATTGCGGGCGCTATTCCGGCCAGAATTAAATTTAAAAAAAGTTCGATCGAATGCGGTTCGAGCGATCGCGCCGTGAAAAGTGTAATGATTTTTAAGAATTCGATTTCTTTTGAAAAGAGAGTAAAGGATTCTGTTTTTCCTTTGTTTTGAAATTCGAAGCACTTGTCATTTATTTTTTTAGATAGCCCGAATAAGATTATCGTTATAAGTGTGTTTTGGGAGCCATTGCTAGATATGCACAGGCCTTTCATTATTTGTGTCAACTTCACGCTCCATTTTTCCTTGTGGTAAAGGTGTTAGGTTCATCCAGGTTTCATACCAACATGATAATGATAGTAGCCATTAAAATCTAAATCAATCAATCAATAATAAATTATTATTGTTTCAATTATACTGCTACTTTAAAAAAAATAATTTGATTATTTTATTATGAATGTTTTTATGTACCTATGTAATTTGTTTTTAATTTTAATTCAGTGTTACCCATAATTTTTTTCTGCTATAGATTTGATTTAAATTTTCATTTGGTATTTCTGTGTCGTAATGGCAAACGGTAATTGAAGACAAACAACATTGTTATTCGAATATATATTTTGAGATCAAAGACTGTGAGTTTTACCATTTTTATGAATTTACGACTCATTTTTTTCTGTACCTAAATCGATAAAAATAACACAGTCAAAGACTACAAGTTTCGGCGCGCGTTTGGAAGAAAATAGATACCTAGTTACATTCTCTATTTCAAGTACCGCAGTAGATCAAACGGAACATCAAACAGGCATATCTATACATTCACATGTATAATACCCACTTATTATAAACGTATAATTTAATAAGACATAACATTGTAATCAAAATGAAGAAAACATTTTCAAGACCGAACTTCGCGAGCACTTACAAGACAAAGGCGTTCACTTCTGAAAGCAACTTTAAAAAGTAAAAAAGCAAACATGATTCGCGAATCTTCGCACGATATTAAACTTTTTACAATAACAAAAGACTTTAACTGCCGAACTTTAGCATCTCGATCTAACAATCCCTTTAATTAAAGCGTCGCGAACGCGTCAAGGGATGCTCTTAAAATTTCAATCCCTAATAACCATTTGGAAGAAACAAAAAAGTCTGCACACAACGCTTTTTGTCCCGCTCTCACTGATTACTAGCCTCATTCGCGTGAAAAAGAGAAAAGATTTTAATTAAACACGCTGATGAGCTAGTTTCGTGATGTGTAATTTTCTTTTGACGACAATGCTTTTGTGTTTCGTTAATTTATCTGGAGAAAATGGGTGTAATAAAAAATCGCTGTGGCATATTGGAGTTTTAATGAGTTACTTAAAATTCTAATATTAAAAAATAAAAAACTTTAGTTGTCTTTTTAACCACCAATAAGACTTTGGTGGTCATTTTTGGAATTTTAATTTTGTCTGACAACTTTATTGTTTTAGACCTTTGTTTACTTTTTACATTTGATCCTTTCATTTTCTTATTATTCTCATTTATTCATCACTATATACATATAAATTACATTTTTAAATATTGTTATAAAAGTAAAAACATTTAAAAATATAAAAAATAGTAGCCCACCGGCGTCGGGTACAGGGTCCAAGCCACCGGCGGTCAGGGCTCTTGAGAAAGGAATCTCTTAACAATACGCGCCGTGTCTAGAAGTACCGCTTTCTGAATCAAGCCCTTGATCCAGCTTCCTAACGTGAGCCTCCTTAGATGTTGATCGAGGCTCTTGGCAATTAAGCCATTGGCTGTAACAACAATCGGCACAATGATCGCTGAGTCCACATCCCACATGTCGACAACCTCGCAAGCCAAGTCAAGATACTTGATTTTCTTGTCATTCTCGGCCTTCACGAGGTTCACGTCAAGTGGGACTGCTATAAAACCCAATAACACTTTGCTCGACCTGGGAATCGAACCCAGGTCCCCATGCTCATTAGTCACGCTTGCGACCACGAGACCAACTGGGCAGTTCCACCTACTTGACTGGGTTTAATATTACTACGAAAGCTACCCTAACTAAACAAAATGATACAAAACGTTGTGCTAAGGGCACATGATACGTTACATTCCATTTTTCCCCTCGGCCATGCCATTGAAAGGCATATTATCAAAGTAATTACGTCAAAAAATGATACTAAAAACCTCAATTTAGGGTGAACGCAGCATAAATGATTCAAAGTCACGTGACATGTTCCGGTGCGTTCATTACACGCCTCCCCACAAATTAGGCTGAGTGCAGGCGATACATCCGATACCCACTCCAACAAGTCAATGGGCGAATGAATTACGATCAGTTTTGGTAATAAAGTAGGCAGCCAAACGCTGAGTCATTGTTTTAAAGCCGCGTGTTTAAGTGATTATGTAAATTTACAACAGTTGGCTGTGGTGCATGTATTTTATTTAGCCTGAAATATGAAGCAACTTTGTATTCGGGCAAAAATAAATGACACTTTCTAAAGTAAAAATAACTATTCTTTTACTTAGAAAATACAAATTTTAATACTACTACTAAATTTGTACTGTAAAAGAAGGTACAAAACGTTGATCAAAATGTACACAAAGCATCTGCCAAGTCAAATATTTTATTAAAACAATCAAAACAAAATGTGACTTTATTTCACTCGGATTTTACGCTTCAGCGGTTTCAAAGCAAGTCTTTAATTTATTTTTTGTTTGTTCCAGGTTAGTGAAAAGGCAAGGGGGACATGGAGACCGTCGTCCAATATTTACTCCTAGCTTTGGCTCTGACTTCAGTGCAAATATCCTACACTGAAAGCCGTCTAAATGAAAAACGCAGGGATAAAACTGAAAGGAGGTACCATGGGACACAAGTAAAAGATAACATATGCGAGATAACGAACAGAGAATCTAAAGTACATTGCTATTGCGAAAGCACTGACGTTAAAACTGCGACCAAAGCTGACTGTTGGGTTTTCAACGGAGGTATTGATGAAACAGATCCAATATGGACCACTTTCAACTCTCAACCCTATTTGGAAAAGCTAACATTCAACGTTCGATCCGACGGAGCACTTAAGTTCATTCCATTTCACGTGATCCATCGCATGAAGCGAATACAAAAACTGTTCATACACTACGCTACACTAAACAAAATTGAGAAGAGAACATTCTCAAACATAACCACACTGAAAGAAATAATTCTGATGAACAACAAAATAACCGAATTGGACTTCTCATCGTTCACGAATCTCCCGTCACTCGTAAACCTTACTATAAAAGAGAATAAAATAACAGAAGTTCAGAGGGACGTGTTCGTCGATTTGCCGAGTCTCAAATATCTGGATTTGTCTTTTAACAACATCAATCTGGCGCACGACGGTTGTTTTGAACATCTGACCGTACTAAACGATCTGATACTGGAGGCTAATTCAATTACGGTGCTGACTAGAGACACATTCAGGGGCTTAGCTAATCTGACAAGATTGGATCTGCGGTCCAACAAGTTGTCAATGTTGGGCGATTTAACTTTCACGGAGTTGTGGAATCTTAACGAGCTACTTTTGGATAATAATCAATTGAAATTTCTGTCTGAAAGATCCTTTGATGGTCTCGCTCTGTTACAGAAGTTATCTATGACAGGGAATAAATTGAAGTCTATTAATGAGGGGTTATTAGAAGGTGTGCGCGGTCTTGAATTATTAGATTTGAGGAACAATGAAATAGAACATTTTACTTACGAGACAATAAAGCCGATATTGGAAAATTTGAAAATGAAGAATGCTGTTCTTTATTTGAGCGGTGAGTTTGACTTTCATTTGTTTTGTTAGAAGCATAGTTATTACTATAAGCATATATGAAATGTATTTGGTTTAGTTTACGGGGTGTAAAAAGATATATCAATTCAGCTTTTTACCGCGTTTCTGGCGTATGAATATATTAGTATTGTTATATTATAGTTACTTAATATCTGTAATAAATACGCTATCTACACGCACCGCACATCAAACTTAGATACACTGAGCAAAAGTGATTGCGGGGGAACGCCTTTTCATTTCGGTGTTAACATTACTGTTTATGGTAGTGTACAGTGCACGCAAAACATTGCGCATGCAACAATACCCAGGACGAGGGAAAACTTTTTACCTTTCCACGTCTCCATTACTAATTTTCCCAGATATGGTACAATTCAACACCATATCGCGACAGTAGGGAATACCTACAAATGATTACTTTAGTACATTTTTACACCCATTATATTGTAGTATTATTAAAATAATTACTACCATTCAACCCATAACGCGTCCGTCCGAATAGTCCTTTCAAACAGACCCTTAAATATTTTCCGTGTATGTCATTTAACGTTCCCCACAGCAATTATGTATAATAACATCGAACACTACTATTTGGATTATAACGGGAAAATCATATTCAATTCTATCACTGTCAATGCTATTATTTAAGATAACGACATTATATTGCCATTATAATGATATTACGCATCCATTTTTGCTGGTAACATGTTATTTTCGAATAAATAGCACACAGCATGTAACTTTAGGGAAGTTAAATAAGTGTGTTTTGTGCAAACAATGGGGAATTCCCTGTTGTATTTAATCCCCTTACTATAGTACCCTTCACATTAAGGACAATTAATGAACGCAAAAGCTCCCTTTATCGACTCAAACGCAGCAATAAGTCGATTTTTGTACAATGGCGAAGTTTTTATTAAAAATAAACATGTTTAAGTTTAACATTTTGATTAAATTGGCACGTGGCTGTATGACTAAGCGTATACGGGGTGTAACAAGACACGACACATACCCGTTAAGTACACATATTGCATATTCCGCATCAAATGAAGCAACTTTGAGCGGCAAAAATCACTATTTAAGTTACTACGCTAATTATCGCACTGTTATAACCCTTATTACAAGGCAATACAGCCGCTATTTTGCACTCCACAGTTCTCATTTGGAAAACAGTTTTTTTTTAAGACTTACGGGGTCGTTCTCGTAACATGTTCGTGTAATAAGGGTAACAGGTAATAGTACAGGGGCCATAAAGGTATTTAAAGTTTAGTTAGAAAATTTCAAAACTTGTTTACCTTCAAAATTTCAATAACTAACAAGATCCCAGGTATGGTTCTAAGCTAGGGTTGCGGAATTTGTTCGAAAGAGTCACCACGGCCCTAGAACGCAAAGAGCATAAGGAGGAACACGGATAGGTTTTAGTCAATAAGAGTCTGGCACTACCTTCTGTTCCACCAATAGCGGAAGAAGTCATTTGATATTTTCCAATCCTTAGAAAAAGGTATGGTTCCAAAGAAAAAAAAAATGTAATGATAGGAAGAGGCTGTAATGTTCGGCTTCATTAAGTGTCTTGTACACCCTTTACGTGAGAACATTCTTTTTTTTTTTTTTTTTAAACGTTGCCCCACACTAGGAATTTCTCCTGTATCGTGGGTGCGTTTACAAACATATAAACTTACATACACAAACAGCCAGACCCGAAACAACTATCTGTAGGCCATACAAATATTTATTCCGTGTGGGAATCGAATCTGCGACACGCAGCGCAGCAGCCAATCGCTCAGCCACTGCGCCAACCGTGCCGTGGTGTTTTAATTGGTTTTAAATTATAACTTGAGCTGTAGAAATACGAACATAAAAACAAAAACAATATTGTATGGGTTATGTTATTTAGTTTAAATAAGGAGCACGGTAACGCATTAGAAATTCCCTGTACTTTTATTAATGTTTGTGATAAATAAATAAATAAATAAAACAAAAGTCATAATTCGGTCGTTGTGGCAATTTTTGGAGAAGACCAGGATAATATTCCAGGATTTAACGTACGATGAATGATGTTGATAAAGTTCATATGGAACAATATCAACTGTATATCATCAATAGATGTTATTTTAAGTCAGGGCTTCATTATTTTTACTAGTCCCTTCCCGACCTTTCCTCCGTCAGCGTCATAAAGATCGTGAACCTGCTAGAGCATAAAATTTCAATCCTATCATATTATGTGATTATAACTTTCAGTTTCAACGTATTTTCATCAGTAGATTTAGGTTTAAAAATTGATAGAAGGGTCTTGGAGTGTGTAGCAATCTATATAAATAATAAAGAGATAAAGTTTATCTTTGTGGTTCATGTTACTTACTGGTCAGAATACAAATAATATTTTCATGAGAGAAATCTGGATTATGGGTTATATTTTTGGCTATAATTGACTTCTACACGGTCGAAGCCACGTGTAGAACTTAGTATTTAATTAATTCATTCCCATTTGATATGTATTGCCTTACTGAGAACACTTAAATTACTTCCAACAATCCCATAGGTTGTTCTCTTAAAAAGAGTATAACTATAATTTACTTTTCTTTTTACAGGTAATAAATTAAGTTGCGACTGTCGTTTGTCTTGGATACAAGTTCTGAGGAATGAAACAAAGAGCGAACCTCTAAGAATAGCTTTAGATGGCGTCACATGTGTCATGGCTACTAGTGAAACAGTTGAAAGTACATCAAATGACGTGAATGCGGCCTTCGATGACGCTAAACCATCAAAATCAGAACAACTCTACGAGATTGAAGCGAACAGCGAGGTACTACAACAGGACGGCAATGATGAGGAACTATACGAAGATACAAACCAATACAAATTTGAACCGACCGTACAACCAGTAGTGGCCAATCACTTAAAAATAGTCAATATGACCATAGAAACTTTGCCTTGTCCTCGTGAGCATGTTCGAAGTGGAGAAGACTCTCTGATGCTCTCATCAAAAGATGAAAGCTACTGGCAACCAAATGCCAGCACACAAATTGTCCCAAAATTGCTTTTTGTATTGACGTTATTATCAATAAGTGTTTAATCATTAAATATTATTAAAATAACCTGTGTGATTTTATATGTGAGTATAGTATTGAAATCAAGGAAAAAGTTCAAGTAGCAGATAACAAACATTTTACAAAAAGATACCTCCTTGCTGATTCTAAAGTAGGTCGCGTAATGGTTATAGAACCGATTATCTTGCGTCCTTTTGGCAACGATCTCTCCTTTAATGGTCTAATCAGTGATCAGATTATCGCAGCGCATATTTTTCCCTTTGTAAAGTAGATCGAAATCAAAATACCAAACGTGTTTGGTATTCCGTTGAAAATTATTTTTTGAACTTTACCGTATATGTCAATACTAAGAGCTAATGATTTTATACTTCTGCTGTATGCTTGGTTTTTAGATTTTAAGAGAAAAGACTGGTTTAGATGTTTAATTAAATTATTTCTTAGTAAGTGTATTTTAAATCCAGTGTCATATATCATTCTATTCAGTGTTAAGGATTCTAAACTAGATCCATAATGTCAGTAGCATAATAGTTTCCAATGTGGTTTTGGATATCTTCCAACTTGTTGAAAAGGCATAAAAAGACTTGCAGATTTTGTAAATATCCAAAATAGATTACAATTGGATAGAAACAATTTTTCTTGACTATAAAAAGTAAATTTTGGAAGGACCCGAGTAAAGTTTTTGGTCATGTTAGAATATCAAACAAAGGTCATAATAAATTGAACCGAACAGCTTTTCAGAAATTATAGTAGATGTACTTACGTGACTAAAAGTTTAAGAGATCGGCGACTCGATCTTTTAAGCTTAAGGCTTTTAGATATAAACTTTGTATAAAACTTTGAAAGAGACGTATTCCAAAGGTAAATAATGGAAATAAATCATTTAAGTGCAAAGTTGCGAGTAAATACTTTTTATTGCTGTGTTAAAATTTTTAATATTGAAGATCTCTTATGTATAAATACAATTTAGTTTTAGTATTAAACAAAATAATATTAACGTAGATGGCAATGAACTGAAGGACTGCTGACACACATTTTGTATTTATAACCGAGACTACAGTTAATACCAGAAACATGAATGCTACCGGAAGTATTGATGATACTGGTGTAATAACGGTTGAAAGGTACAACTCTATAAGAATTTTCCATGTTACAAACACAAATCATGTACCCGAACATCTAGACATGGAAGGAACATCTATTTATACAGATTTATGTGCGATTGCGGAAATCGAACCTTCAAATGTTTGCATTTTAGATATGCATGTATCCGATTTTTTGTGAGTTAGGTCTGTTAACGAAATAAAATGTATTATAGTAATCGTAACTCTTGTAAATATTGGAAGTAAGAATTTGGATATTGTAACTAGATGATAAAATATTAATAAAAATTTTGAAATCATGAGTTTTGTAGCAAATTATTTATTACCCAAGTAATTTGAAACAGATAAACGAAGAAAGACGGACAGATAACTATTGGTATCATGGAAAATTATGATAAAGTGAGTTAAACTAGAAGACGGTTAGCAATACAGGCTGAATTTTTATTTACTGCGTAATTTTCAGGGAGTGACAGTACTCATGAATATTTGAACAAAAACGTCAGTGCAACACTATAAAATTGTATGGAACAGCTATTTTTTAAATATATTTCCATATTAAAAGTTGTTTTTATTTTCTTAACATAAGTCTGGAATCGCCAATCCACCTCGAGCAAGCGTGGCGATTAATGTTCGTGCCTTATTTGTATAACAAGAGGCCTTTGCCCTGCAGGGGGACAATAATAGGCTGGTATTATTATTAATTGCCTCGTTAGCCTAGTGGTCCTAAGCGCGACTGCTACTCTAGAGATCTTGGGTTCGACTTCCAGGTCAAGCAAAGTGTTATTGGGTTTTTCTATGAAATTCTCGGTAGCAGCTCCGAGTTAGGATTTGTGCCCATGATACATACCTACAGTCCGCTGGTATGATTTAGGTCCCAACCTAAAACATACCAGCGGACTGTAGGTGTAATTTGGTACACCACTTCCTAACCCTTCGGGGAATACAGTCGTGATGGTACTTATGTATGTATTATTATTAAAAGACTTTAGGACATAAAAGCCCATTAAATTAAAGAAAATTTACTATATCTGGAAATGATAATTTATTACAGTCGTCTGAAAAGCAAATATATCAAGCAATCTTTGTCATCTTACGCAACAGGTAATAGGTACTATATATTTGTTCTAAAATCTAGTTTGAATCTAATTTCACGTTTCAACGTCGGCATAGTCTGGAACAGTTATGATTGCGATGTGTATGCAAATCTGAATATTATTATTGAAGTCTGGGACTGTAATAATGTTGATCTTACTTTAGTTTATCTGCTTTCCAACTGCCTCGTTAGCCCAGTGGTCCTAAGTGCGACTGCTACGCTAGAGGTCTTGGGTTCGATTCCCAGGTCGAGCAAATAGTGCTATTGGGTTTTTCTGTGAAATTCTCAGTAGCAGCTCGGAGTTAGGATTTGTGCCCGGTTAATGGCAATAGGCTCGCCCCATATTACATGTGACCTAAACATACCGGCGAACTGTGGGTGTACATTGGTACTCCTCTGCCTTACCCTTCGGGGAATACAAGCGTGATGGTATATATGTTATCTGCTCTGTGAAGGTGATCATGTTTTCTATAGATATTCCTGCTGCAGTGCTGTACAGTACAATTATCCTAAATAAAGATGAAGTAAACTTGAGATCAGCTGAAATGTAATCGATTGCTAAATTAAATCAAGATTGGTACGTCAGTTCGAGTATTCCTACTATAATTAATCATAATCGGCCTAGCCTTTTCCCAACTATGTTGAGGTGGCTTCCAATCTAACCGGATGCAACTGAATACAAAGTCCAATAACAATTTGCCTGACCTAGGAATCGAACCCAGGACCTCAAGATCAGCAGTCGTGCTTGCATTCACGAGACCAACAATGCAGTTACGCAATAAAATAATTAATTTACATCATAATTTATAATTATCATCATCTTCTATCTTTAACTGATTGAACTCCATGTAATCTGCCCATTCAATAATAAAAGGAGTTTACCCTGCATTGCTTACCACGTGACCTATGGATAGCTTACAAAGCCCTGGGGAGCCCTAACACTTCTTGGTTTACAATGAAAGAGGTGGAACCCTTAGTACTTTGGGGATTTTCATTCGGGGAGCGACCCCTTGTCATGACTTTTTCTCATGTTGCTTATGGGTCATTGTCGTTACCACCTCTTTTACATAAGGTAGCTTCAAACTGTGCATACTGGCATATTAATCTTGAATGGTCTATTGGTACGTGCATAAACTTACTTTCCCATATACCTTTATCCCTTAGTCTAGCTCTAGCCCTGCTTGATATGAAGGGAAATGGAAAAATTATGTTTTATCTTCCTCCTCCGTTGTTCTTAGGTTAATGTGATTGCAATATTTAAAGCAGTTAAATTATTTCTCCGGGACTCGTCGCGCTTGGTTACTTTGGTGCTTTTCTAGCATTTGCTGTGGTTGGAATAATTAGTAATTATTTAACTAAAAATCTAGCTAAAACGCTAAAAAAATACATTTATCATGACAAAAAGAAATAATCTCACTTACTAGTAATAACATTATATGGCATACTAGCAGCCGATTCATCTGATGGTAAGCGGTTACTGCCTCCCAAAAATATTTGCAATATACAGGCACTAGTGTTACAATCCCACAGACAAAGGAGAAAATGAAATGTTCCTGTAATTATAATTGTCAGTCAACTGCCCCAATGGTCTCGTGGTGGGATGCACGACTGTTGAGCGTGTGGGTCCTGGGTTCGATTCCCAGGTCGGGTAAAAAGTGTTATTGGATTATTCCACTAGGAATTTCTCTGTAACAGACCGGAGTTTGGAAGTTGGTGGTGTGACACCTCCGTGCCTCTGAAAACACGTAAAGCCGTTGGTCCTACGCCTGATCTCTCCCCAGTTGTGTCGGATTGCCGTCCCATCGGACTATGAGATTTATGGAAGAGGGAGTGCACCTATGTTTGCGCACACACTTGCGCAATATAATATCTCCTGCATACTTTGCTAGTCTGAATAAAGATTAGCTACCGTGGGCGAAATTGGTTCTGGAGAATACAAATATTCTCAGTAGCACCCTTTTTTTTTTTTTTTGGTGGGTGGGAAATCATCAAGTGAGTGTCAGACTTTTACTGACTAAAACCCACCCATGTTCCTTCTTGTGCCCTTTGCGTTCCGGGGGCGCGGTATCTCTTGCGAACAACCCGCAGCCCCGGCAGGCATCGGCCCTCAGTGGCCCCTTCCTTTTACCCTACCATCATACTCACTTATTAATCTGGAACACAGCAACGTGACTTCTCAGGCGAGCTCATTCAAAAAAAGGTCTACAAGAACTACAATGTGGAGGCGTCCATTTAGTTGTACTTCAAACTCGATAGAGTACTAGTTTCAAGTAAATCAAAGATTATGTGACGTCACTACTCCAAACTTTGGTAACGCAATCCACATCCCACACACTATAAAGCAACTAATACTGAAATTTGGAAACAATAATCCGAACAAAGGGGACCGAACCAGTAACTACATAAGACTGATTCCGAAAGTTTGCTAATGACAGAGAAATTATAAGTGAGTTTTGTTACCTCTGGGAACTAACACCAAGTTTTGTACGTGTACTAATATTACAGATTCGATATAGATATTAGGAGAGTAATGTTGTGTAATGTATTATGTTGTATGTGCCTATGATACACTAAATCCACTTAATGTTAGGTTCTCTGGCTTAACAACGTCACGTGCGCGACCTAACTTAATTTTCTTGGAAGAGTAATCATGGTAATCCTTTAGTTCTCGATGTATCTAGAAGTGAGTTCTATTACATCTATACTAATATATACAGCTGAAGAGTTTGTTTGTTTGTTTGGTTGAACGCGCTAATCTTAGGAACTAGTGGTTTGAATTGAAAAAATATTTTTGTACTGGATACTTCAGTAATCGAGGAAGGCTATACATATATAGGCTATTTAACATCTCGCTAAGACGCTAGATGCGAAGCAGTAACCAAAGATGTAACCTAATGCGAGTGAAAAAACAACGCGGACGAAGTCGCGAGCAGAAGCTAGTTTGATATAAGCATAAGCCTGCGAACTCATTTGCAAGATTATCGGTTATTTTTTATGCGTGGAGCTTTTATTATTTTTCTAAAATAAAAGTAGTCTTAATCACTCATTACATCAATAGCAGTCCAGTCTTTTCAGAGATAAGCCAAAACAAATAGACAGGAAGACGGACAAAAATTTTAAAATACAATCTTATATATTTTTATTATATTATATTGTAAACATTCATATATTTTTAATACACACTTCATTTATATGTATGTGTACATGTAAATATTAAATTCAGGAAATACAACCTCTAGTCCATTCTGTAAAATGTATTATTAATCTGTGAATTTGCTCATCGTTATGTTTTGAATTACACAAATTGCATTACTTCTTATTCTGTAAAAAAAAATATTGGTGAATTTATATGAAGCGAGCTTGATATGAGTTGTGATGTAATGCATACAATAATGTCTATCAAGGTGTTACAATAGGCTTAAAGATAACGTACAATTATGGGTCCTGTGAGGGCACACAGCACAATTCTCCTCGAGTTCACTTCAACATAATTCACCGAGGGAGATATTACAGAATAACCATGTTGATGTAGTATTATTTATGTAATACGTCATAATTCATTCATTCGCTAAATCTAAATCCTGTATTTACCTAGTTTGGCTTCAGAGGTTTAATATTTTGAATACAGAAAGAACCACTTTTGTACTATTACATTGTGTAAATTACTGTGGGTACAGACATTTTTGGTGGATAAATTATTATTTATTATTATTCATTTTAAATAGGAGAATAAGTTTCACAAAAGGTTGGTTTATGTAGTATTACAGTATTACGAAAATAAAAGCAAATACTAACTGAATCATTAGTAAGATAAATAAAGTAACTCAGACACATTATTAGGCGCCAAAATTACAACATTTATCTTGTTGGTTATCTATGAATTATCTATGGTGCGACTTCGCTGTAAAGTAAGTATTTTTCAGTTTCTATGTATGTGCCCACCTTAGGTATTTTAGTGGGCTAAAACGACTTCTCTGGCGAGGACTTTTGCAGGGTAAATAATTTCAAAGTGTTGAATTGAAAACAAATGAATAAATCAATACAAGAAATACACAAACATTTGTAATAAAAGGTTCCCATTAACTTTTTATTGCAATAAATAATTTAAGTTTTGAATTATATAAATGACTTTTTGTATCTTTAAGTGGAAAAAGTCTGATGATCTTTTAAGATGATAGGTAATATGATAGGTGTGCCTAGGTGAGAGCGGCCTCATAAATATTGCTTTGCAAAATTTTCGGATTTACTAAAAGATTAGATTAGATTAGATTAGATTAGATTTACCTATATTTTCGAAGTATTTTTTTTAAACGTATCGACATCCAAGATCGGATCAGAAATCTAAATGTCACATTCTCAGTCTTAGAAATGTTGAAACCTGTGAATAATACTTCCAAATATTAATTCAAATTTTTTGTCAAAATTGTATTATTGATTAAGTATCGTTTTTGTTTAGTTAAATTACCCTTCAGTTCAGTGACTTCTCCGTGAAAACCGAAGTTGTTTCCCAGCAAAAGTTTTTGTTCAAAGTTACTTAGTTTGATTGCAAGCACGCATAGTTAACGTCCATGTGACGTGTCTATTTACACCCTGTACATGATCCTAAAGTAACACTACAGTAAATGCCTTCAAAATCCCTTCCGTAAGTAAAATAGTTAAACTCCATCACACCAACGGATGGACTCGTAACTTCTAAAAGAGCGACAGGAAATCGGATTTGTCAAAGTTTGAGTGAGCCAACTTGTTTAATTTGTCGAGAGCAAAGCCCGGGGTGAAGTGAAGTGTCCCCTTTCTCGACCTTGTGGTTTTAAGGCTGTTGAATTTATAGATAATATCCAATTTGAATTTGGGTACACTATTATCGAATTAGGACACGAAGAGGGAGGTAAATAGGTTTTAGTTTGTCTATTTTGTAGAAGTTTCCCTCGGTGAATTTAGGTGGATTGAGCGTGTGATGAGCTGCTGTCAATGTTAAGCATCAGGTATTATTGTCCCTTTGCAGGGTAAAGGCCTCTTCTCATACAGATGACGCCTCTTCTCATATAAAGAAGGCATTAGCATTGATCACCACGCTTACTCAAGGCGGATTGGCGGTTTTAGAATTGTAAGTCCAGGTTTCTTCGCTATGGTTTTGCTTACCGATGTCCATAATTAACTTAGAAAGTACATAAGAATTTAAAAAGTCACATTGGTACTTGCCTGGTACCAAAATAGCAACCTTATACTAAATATAAAATGTTATTTGAACTTAAACCGACGACTTGAAAAAGAATATAATAACAGTATATTTACAAAAACTCAATTATCAGTGTTTTCCTATTGAATTGGTTTATTTTGTATAAATAAAATATTACATAGGTTCGAGTGGGAGTTATGAAGGTTAATAAAAAGTTATTGCTTCGTGAGCCTTTGAAGCTGAATTAGTATAAAATAAAAAAAAAAACAAACAGATATTAAAAAAAAAAAAAAGGTGAAACGATAAAAAAGAACAGTGTAGAAAGAACTGCTTCGTTAGTCTAGTGGACCTAAGCACGACTGCTACGCTAGAGGTCTTGGGTTCGATTCTCAGGTCGAACAAAAAGAGTGTATTGGGTTTTTCTATGAAATTCTCAGTAGTAGCTCGGAGTTAGGATTTGTGCCCGGTAAATGGAAATAGGCTCGCCCCCTATTATATGGTACCTGAACATACCGGCGAACTGTGGGTGTACATGTGTAGAAAGAAATCGGGGCAAAAGTTGGGCAAACAAACCAAGTTGTTAGTATCATTGACTCCCAGTGTCGCAAATAAGATTTAAGTAATGTAATAATTATGTGTGAATTAAGACTTACATTATCATTATTAATTAAAACAAAAAAGTGAAATATTATTAATTACAAATTCTACGCAAAATACGCGCTAAGACGTGGAGTTGCGGACACCAGCCCGTTATACGAATACCAATAATTACAAATTCATTTTTAGGTGCTAACAAACTATAAAAGTAAATGAAAACCAATTGGCGCCTGTATGATTAGGCTGATTTTATTTCTGTTGTGTGTTTATCTACCACGACAAAATTTGTATAATTTTTTTTTTTATATCCACCAGTAATGTCCCGCCCTGTTGATTGCCCCGTTGGTCTCGTGGTCGCAAGCGTTGTTGCGTAACGTAAAGCAGCCTGGAGTTTGGAAGTTGGTGGTGTGACACCCCCGTGCTTCGGAAAGCACGTAAAGCCGTTGGTCCCGGCTGTCATACCGAGATCTTTTACAGTCGTTATGGATAGTCAGAAGCCTGGAAGTCTGACAACCAGTCTAACTAAGAGGTATCATGTTGCCTAATAACTGGGTTGTGGAGGTCAGATAGGTAGTCGCTCCATGTAAAACACTGGTACTCAGCTGCATCCGGTTAGACTGGAAGCCGACCTCAACGTAGTTGGGAAAAGGCTAAGCAGATGATAATGAATGTCAGATATTTGGATAATTATAAGGTATGAAAATCTCAAAACTAGAAGTGACATTTAGTAAATTGCACCCGTGCGAAGCAGGACGGATTTATAGTTTACGAAGACATTTCAATAACAATAATGAACAAAGATTAAAGAGCATTTAATTTGTGAACAAAAATCAAGTAAGCGTCATGTTTTTGGGTTCAGCTTGACAGTATTATGTTAATAGCAACGTAAAATCCCCAAGCTCATATAAACGTAATCCTAACAAAATTCCGGAAACATGGAACGGAAAAAAAGGCGCTGACAGTTCTGTTTTTTAATCAACAATGTTAAGTAAAAGTTACAAAAATGAAGGCGAAGCTTCGTACCCCACATATGGTGAAGTAATAAGTACCTACAAGTATTTTTCTTCATGTAGTATGACACCTTAAAGTCACTACTAACGGTTTTTGATAATTAAAAAAACGGGCCTAGTAAAGAAAAATGTTTTTACAAAAGATAAAAAGGCTGTAAAGGTTGCCCAAGTACGAGTCGGACTTGCACACAAAAAGTTCCGTATCACGTACAGACAGCGTCATCAATTGAATTCGAACCCTCTTTTCAAAAAAATGTTAATGCTAGAGGGGTTACCAATTGATGAAGTACAATAACGATGATGATGTACAATATTTAACACTACATACAAAAAATACTTATCTTGTATGAAGACTACAGTAATAAAAATCACACTGTGAAAATTTCACGTATTGCGGTTCAAAAGAAGTGAATAAATTATGTTGTACCTAGAACTGTTGTAAGACGCGAGGTGCGTGCACACCCTCTTTTCGCTATTCCATCTTGCCGCACCAATGCTGGAGTTCGCGCACCTGTCCGTCATATAGGAAATAATTATAACATATTTTTTTCGGATATAGATATATTATTATTATTATTTATTTATTTTTTATTATTTATTTATTTTTTTTAACTGCCCCGTTGGTCTCGTGGTTGCAAGCGCGACTGATGAGCGTGGGGTCCCGGGTTCGATTCCCAGGTCGGGCAAAAAGTGTTATTGAGTTTTTCCATTAGGATTTGCTCAGTAGCAGCCCGGAGTTTGGAAGTTGGTGGTATGACACCCCCGTGCCTCGGAAAGCACGTAAAGCCGTTAGTCCCGGCTGTCATTCTTAGATCTTTGCCAGTCGTTACGGATAGTCAGAAGCCAGCAAGTCTGACAACCACTCTAACCAAGAGGTATCGTGTTGCCTAATATTGTGGAGGTCAGATAGGCAGTCGCTTCATGTAAAACATTGGTACTCAGCTGCATCCGATTAGACTGGAAGCCGACCTCAACATAGTTGGGAAAAGGCTAAGTAGATGATGATGATATTTACATTATCGTGTAGAAAATTTCGAAATCTATACATATAATAAAATCGTAGCGAAGCCAAAACTGTACATTTAATATTTTTGAAAAAAAGTAATTGCTACGTGGTCGGGTAATGATTCTAATGCCGAAAATATGGTTTTTAGAATTTTTGTCTGTTTGTCTGTTTGTCTGTTTGTCTGTTTGTCTGTGCGTTTGAACACGCTAATCTCAGCCGTGGCTTAACCGGTTTGAATGCGGTTTTCACTAATATATTACGGTAAGCTCCACTTAAAACTTAGGCTATAAATTATCACGCTATTTGCTTTGGGGGATGAGCAATGTTGCATTATGTCCGAGTTCTTCTACAGATTCTCACGGGATTGAAAATAACGACACATAATGTAAGAATATTGTAGATAGCTGCGAAATTGAACTTCTAAAATAATTATCATCACGCTATACCTTCAAAGAGTAAAGCAGTCAATAATGACATACTAGAACGGCTATTTTAGAGTTATTTCTGAAGTAGTAAATGGTCTAATGGTTTGATGACCGCCTTGCAAATCGCTGATCGTGAGTTCGGTCCTCAGTAAGAGTTTTACTTTTTGTGATTTTTCAAACATTTTTTTTCGTACAGGTAGACTCCCAACAATAATAAAATAGAAGTATGCATAACTTCTGCCATAACATTGATTTACTTACTTATTTATTTAAATCTTTTAATATTAAAGCAGAAAATAATGTCTGTACATAGTCTATACTTATAATAAAACGTAGCGAAGTCAAAACTGTACATTTAATATATTTAAAAAAAAGTGATGCTACGGGGTCGGGAAGCGATTCTAAATTTTTGTCTGTTTGTCTGTTTGTTTGTCAGAGCATCACGCAAATACTGCCGGACAGATTCCGTTCCATTTTTGGATATTATTTTTTTATTATATTCATCATAGGCCAAAGTTGGCCGTAGGCTATAAATTATCGCGCTATCTACTTTGGGGGATGAACAATGATGATGCAGATTACGACGGGTTTCAAAAAAGATGAAACAAAATATAACAATACTTTAGATGGCTGAGGATTGAACTGCTGAAATAATTACTATCACGCTATACCTTTAAGAAGCTAAACAGTCAATCATGGCAAAACAGAACGGCAATTTCAAAGCTTTTCTATTGAATTAAATAGTCTAATGGTTCGATGACCGCCTTTCGAATCGCAGGGCTTGAGTTCGGTCCCGGTATAATGTTTTACTTTTTGTGATTTTTTAAATATTTCTTTTGAATACTAGAAGATTTCCAAACAAGAATAAAATAGAAGTAGTCATTCTTATACAGTAACGCTTAGCTTGCTTATTTTTTCTTCATTATTTTTGCAGAAAAGAATGTCTATAATACATAGTTACTAAAAATAGCAAATTGAAGTCAAAAGTTTTCATCGAAAAAATAGAAACTGATAGGTGTGCAAACGATAGTAGAGCGGAAAACATACGTATTGTTAAAGAATTTATGTCTATTTGACTCTTTAATTTTGACAAAATAGTCTTTAAATGTCGGGCCAACACATGACTGTATTATTGCGCGATTTAAATTCTTCTTTTCACATCAATGATACCCCTTTTTTTAAGGATCTTTAAATGACTTCTTTCGCTCTGGGCGGAACGAAAGGGAGTGTCAGACTCTTACGGACTAAAACACAAAGTGTTCCTCCTAATGCCCTTTGCGTACCAGCGCCGCAGTGACTCTTTTGAATTCCGCAACCTTGCTAGACACTGGCCCTGGCGGGCCCCATCTTACAGTACTGACATTTCTTTGAGGCGCACGTGGAACACTACGCACCACCGACCCGGGATCGATGATACCCCTAACAATAATTTACACCGGTTAAGAAAAGTAGATGGCTGCTTTTACTGATGCGTCAATTGCACTGAGTTTCAGACGGGTATATGATGCCCTCTTTTACCAAATTATGTTTGCAGCGGCCTATTTAAATGCGCAATCTATTCAATGCCTTCCAGATACATCACTGAAGTTCACTACCGGGAGCTAGGTAGTCTCACTAATTCAAGTAGTCATGAGGTGTTGGATATCTTCCTTCACACAATCTGCTTCTCTCTTTGGGTGGTGGGCTTTGTAATTAATAGTTAGGCTATTTCGCTATTTGTAATAAATAATGAGGTTAGGTAAGCATTATTGTTCTTGGACATGTTTTGGATTGTTATAAAATATACACAATACTGCAGATTAGTTACATATTACACATACCATCACGCCTGTAATTCCCGATGGGTTAGGCAGAGGTGTAACAATATACACCCACAGTTCGCCGGTATGTTTAGATCTCATGTAACAGGGGGCGAACCTATTGTCATTAACCGGGCACAAATCCTAACTCCGAGCTGCTACTGAGAATTTCATAGAAAAACCCAATAACACTTTGCTTGACCTGGGAATCGAACCCAAGACCTCTAGCGTAGCAGTCGCGCTTAGGACCACTAGGCTAACGAGGTAGTTCCTATGAAAGACAGTGGGAGATATTTAATCCTATGAAATAAAAAACATGACGTCATTAGCCACAAGGAGTTAAGTAGTCAATTATGACATGGTATGGGAATTGCTATATTTTTTTATTATTATTACGCTATTTACTTTGTTTAGAGAATAGCTTCGGTGTTTAATGAAAGCCATGTAAGATATTTTCTGTGAGTTCGATCCCAATTGATTGTTACTTTTTGTTATTATTTTAATTGGTACCTAATTCAATTGTTTTTATTTTCGATGGTATGATTTCAATATTATAATAAAATAGGTTTAAGCATAACCTTAACATAACTTTGAAAATTTGCATACGTCGACTGAAGAAGAATGAATAGAACAGAATTCGACAGATTGGCCCACAAATTCTAGCTACCCCTAAGAATATTTTTCATGAATAAAAAACAGCACCTCAGAAACTTAAAGAGTTACCAATTTATATCGATAGTAGGATCGCCGCACCACAAGGATTCTCTGACGCAGGTACTCTCTGGTCACAGTTGTTTCGGGAGCTAACTGTTTCGGTTTCGGCGCTAGGACACGCCTTGGTGTTATCACTGTAGGATCACAAAGGAGCGTACGGTGGAGGTATGCCCCTGCTTGGGCAGAACATCAGCGTGTCCTCATAAAGGCGATTGGCGGCGGCGACCTCTCGCATCCGGCCTTGGTTCATCCATAGTCCGGAGCGAGGGAGAATGAGAAGCAATCGCTTCCTTCTGCGAAGTAGTAATGCCAACGAAGGAGGAGGCGAAACGCATGAGGGAGAGGTCAACCTTTCACCCCGGCCGCCAGAACAGAAAGGGATGCCCCGGGTATCGAGAGTCGTAGAGCGATTCCAGACCACCGTCGGAGTGGGCTTGCGGTCGGCTACCGTTGTGTGGCTCGCCGTCCAACCAGAACCAGACCCAAGCCGACGACGTACTGTGTTTCACGCGCGCCTCAAAGAGATATTAGCACAGTTGCGGAATTTGTTCGAAAGACTCACCGCGGCCCTGGAACACAAAGGACATCGGAAGGAACTCGGATGGGTTTTAGCCAATAACAGTCTGACACTCCTTTCCACCAGAAAGGAAAAAAATCATTTGACGACATCTCATGCTTAAAAAAGGGACCTCCCAACTTCGACACTTCATACAAGTGTTGAACGATTTATGTGCAAACGTTTTTTGTCCAAAATTTTAACTTCTGTCCTGAGCCGCGCCACCAAAAAGTGTACTTATATTCAAATGGCAAAACAGAAATAGATTAGCAACAACAGAAACTGTACCAAAATCAATTTCACCCATAGAAAAATTCCGTGACAGTCGTTCTTCTGACGTCGAATGTCTTACAGACTTCACGCTTTCAGGATGCAAGTTGAATCAAGCATCAATCATGAATCATGCATCGCATTCGGAATTTCTTCTTATGGGTAGGTCCTATAAACAGAAGATGTTCTACATGCTTAAAAAAATTCTTTAAATGGAAATTTATTGTGTAGTTTACGGTTCCAAAGATAAGGGATAATTTGTGAGGTAAAACTTAGCTTAGTCTTTTAAGAAGTCTTATGATTACTGTTTTTTGTCCATACTTTCTCCCAAAAACTTTACATAAATTTGGTTCTAACAAGAAGCTCAAATTTTGTTGCCTGTTGCTCTGATTATAAGATTCATTTCTTCGGTCTTGATACTAGGCAGATCGCAGCTACAATGTGAGGTATAATGTTAAAGCAGTGCCTATTAAAGATGCTGTTAATGGTTTGAGAAAGAAAAGTAAGAAAATTTTGACACCACATCATAGTATTATCTAAAGGGATAGTAAAGCCACATATAGTCTCCTTACGCCAATTATGTTTTAGCCCCAGGTATGGCGTAAGCCTTTTACCAGCCGTGCACAAGCCAGACTTCAAGCGACTACAGATAAATTCTTTAAACCTACAGTCGTAACTATTAGCAGTCACCTTAGCAACCATTCGACCTGCTTGGAAGATTTTGATAACATAGTATTCAATACTTATTTAGTTAAGTAACACTTAGGTCGACGTGAGCGAAGCCGCGGGCAACAGCTAGTACTATAATATAATTCAAAAGTTGACTAACTAAAACGAATTTAAGCATAGTTTCTAGCTGTAAACTAAGCATAAAAATGTATTGTGAATTCACTCGGATGCCTTAATAGTTCTAATGTAAAAATTAATAGGTAACATGTGGATAACGTTGTGAGTTACGCATACAAAATTAACACTAGATACTAAGGATTTTTAATTAAGCGACTTGAGTAACTGTTTGTTTTCCCTAAGAAAATAAATAAAAGTAATGGGTTTGTAACAGACAAACGGACGGACGGACAGACAGGGCAGCTTTAGAAATAAGAGTTTCGTTTGGCACCCTTTGAGTTCGGAACAATAAAATATCCCTACGTAAATTTTTAAATTCTAGATTCTTACATTAGGAAACATTTAACTAGAGCAAAGGGATTTTAAAGGAATTCTCTAACGACTTACTGCTTTATAATCTACGACCTTGTCTGTGTCCGCGGACACAACCAAGACGTGGACGAATATATAAACATAACATACCATCACGCCTGTATTTCCCGAAGGGTTAGGCAGAGGTGTACCAGAGTACACCCACAGTTCGCCCCATGTAATAGGGGGTGAGCCTATTGCCATAAATCGGGCACAAATCCTAACGTTACTGAGAATTTCATAGAAAAACCCAATAACACTTTTTGCACAACCTGGGAATCGAACCCAAGACCTCTAGCGTAGCAGTCGCGCTTAGGACCACTGAGCTAATCAGGCAGTGAAAGTGGACGAAGTCACGGGAAAAAGCTAGTCAACCATATATTGCAATCTCCTTTTGAGATGACAATAATATTTTCCCAGCGAGCTGGTAACAGTTATCAATGAGGTGAGGAAAACAAGAAAACTCACTCCCAAAGTTATAAAAATTCGTCATACAATGGTAGTACCCCGCGCAGGCATGATTCACATCTTAGCGGATGTTAATGCCTCGCCGCATGATGGGTACCATTTACTGTTATTACACCTTCTTTCGCCGAACACCTCTATCACCTAAATAATGAGCACCTAAATAACTTATTTTGTCAAGTCCCCTCCTCATTTGAATATGTTACGTATGTTAAGTACTCTTTTGACGCGGATTGGAGGGGATGAATTCCATTTGCGAGTTAACGTTCAGCCAAACATGTTATTTATACGGCGGTGTTTATTTTTCATGATAAATCAGATTTTTTTCGTGTTTGGTTGGATAGGATTTTTTTCCTCTATTAGTCTTTTTTTCGTGAGAGCTTTGGTCTGTGTATTTTGCGTAAAATAGAGAATTTAGGTTAGTTAAAAAAGCATATTAAATTCAAGTGAAAATTCATCAAAGATTCAGTATCTATCTTAGGCAAGTACATTCAAAAATATTATTTCTAGAGTTAAAAAAAATATAGCTCCATTTTTTTGTAGGTACTATTATTTTATACTACCTAAAAAATCTACGTATTCGATCAAATCAACAGAAATTGTATAATCGGAGTAGCCAAAAATAATTCGAAACTTTTAAAAGCCACAGTCCCCAATAGTCATAATCACCATAATTCGTTATAAAGCTGCAATCAACGAATCTACATCATCAATTCAAACTAAAAGCATTCGCATTTTGACCAATTAAACGTCAATGATTTAATGGCACCGATCCAGAATTCAGTCCGATTAATATTGCATCGCACGTCGAACTGGACGGCTATTTTGAAGTCCTCAATCTACTACACAGTAAGGCTTTAGTTTGAATTGGTTTAAGTTATAGAATGCATGCTGAAAACGGCACTTCTATATTTGAACAGAAGGCACAAAGCAAACAAAACCGAGGAACTCAACACAATTTCTATGTTAAAAGTAGAAAAATATAATAGAATTGTTGTATTGTTTCATTTACAGATTTGAAAATTTAAAACGAGAACTAGGTTTAGGTATAACAATGAACACGACAGTAAAAAATAGTAATACTGGCAGCCTATTAATGTGCATACATACCATTCCGCCTGTATTCCCCGAAGGGTTAGGCAGAGGTGTACCAATGTACACCCACAGTTCGCCAGTATGTTTTTTTTTTGGTCCCATGTAATAGGGGGCGAGCCTATTGCCAATAACCGGGCACAAATCCTAACTCCGAGCTGCTATTGAGAATTTAAAGTGTTATTGGGTTTTTCATAGAAAAACCCAATAACACTTTTTGCTCGACCTGGGAATCGAACCCAAGACCTCTAGCGTAGCAGTCGCCCTTCGGACCACTAGGCCAACGAGGCAGTCTGAGCCTATTAATGTAATGTCATGTTATGTCCTACTGTTGAGTATGTAAAGGCTACTTTTCATATAGAGAAGGCATGAGTATCGGTCACCCCGCTTACAATTCCAGACTAAAATGAGGCCAGTGTTCTTCACAACATTTTCCTTCACCGATGTCAGTGATGTCCAAGGTAAACTTAGAAATCTCATATGAAATTGAAATAGTCACATTGGAATTTTCCCGAATGCGACTTCCCCATAACTTGCAACATGAAAGGCAGGTGTCTAAAAAACACTTAACTACACACATATTTTTATTATTTGTAAAAGCAATCAAGAAAATTTATTAGTTAAAAAATCAAAAGAAAATATACTTCTTCTTTTCCAATCGATGGTTATTAATAGTATTTTTTAGAGGACATACTTGGGCCACGTATGTGGCTACGTGTACACCGGAATTCAAAGTCATTATTAATGTCTTCTGAAGTAAATACTGACTCGACAGCTAAAGACTTGAACCACACCTACAGAATAATAAATGCACCAATAGAACACTGAGGAAAATTGTCAACAGCGATCCTCAATAATGTAAATTGCTATGCAATTAAAGTGCCGACCACTATTGAAGTAATTGCCTGCTATTAAAACCAGGGACCAGTAAATTGTATGGAATAAGACGATAAAGTCTCCTGTTTGATGGACTAACTGTTCAGAAATTCCAAGAAACTGAAATGTACGATGCTACAAACGTA
Source organism: Caradrina kadenii (assembly GCA_947462355.1). NCBI lineage: Eukaryota > Metazoa > Arthropoda > Insecta > Lepidoptera > Noctuidae > Caradrina > Caradrina kadenii. Next base: position 11,391,752 of record OX381684.1, on the reverse strand, counting down.
GTATTCCTAATTACTCATGAATATTTTATATGGGAACGGTTTTGTATGCGTATGATTGTGGGTGAGAGATACAATATTATTTTGTGGCACGATTAAGGTTGGCTTTTTTATTTACTTTCTAGATGTAGTCGCGGCTTCATTTCGTTACCCTTGGATTCAATTATGGCAAACGAGGCATGAATATAGGATTAATGCTGTGGAGATGCATTCCTTGCAAAGTAGGTGTGGTGTCCCTTTGAACTATATAGTGAGGAATGAAATTATACGAGAACGTTGCGGATTAAAAGAAGATGTAGTGACAAAGGTAGAAAAAAGGATGCTTAGATGGTTCGGTCATGATGAGAGGATGAGTGAAAGGCGACTAACAAAAGGGATTTATATAGCAGATGTGAGTGGCAACGCCGGGAGAGGACGCCCTAGAAAGACCAACCCAGACCTTATTGGTCAGGTTCTTCAGAAAGGTCGCGTGTGTAGTACTCGTAACCGGCGTGCTTGTATGAACAGATGTATAAACGTGGACGTATGTAAGGATCGTAGCAGGTGGCGTTCTGTAGTTTCTGCCTACCCCCATGGGAAAGAGGCGTGAGTTTATATAGATATGTATGTATGGATTCAATTATGAAATCTAAGCATATAGGTAAAGAAAATATGAAAAGATAATAATTACAATATCGTGCCACTGCTGTCGCAGGGTAAAGGACCCTTCTCAAACAGAAAAACGAGCATTGATCACCACGCTTGCTCAAGACGAATTGACAATTTCAAAAATATTGAATAGTATTTCATATCATTACAATCCTCTGAGTGATCTAATGGTCGCAAGCACGACTGCTGAAATTAGTAATAGCGAGCTTTTCCGGAATTTGTCTGTAGACGCTTCAAGACCGGATTTGTGGGCACCAGTCCATTTTTTTAACAAAAGCAAAAAATGAACAGCTGAAAATATTTATCCCGTTTAAGATAATTTAGGGCTTAAGATTTAATCTGAAGTCTAAACAGACGAAGCAGGTAATTAAATAAGTGATTATGATACAAAAAACACAACGGGATTGGTCGGTTGTTTCCGCACGAAAACTTTTTATAAACGGATTAAAAAGGAACCGTATGCCCAATCCTGATAAAACTAAGTTCAGAAAGTACAACAAGGTGTTATTTGCTAAGCGATAACTTAAACAATGTCAGTAAGAATTTGTTTAAAGGCTTAATTACGTTTACTAATGAAGATAAATAGTATTTGCTAAGACTTGAATGAAAGGGGATAGGGTTTTGTGAAATCGTATAGCTACTGCAGCAATTTCTAAGATTCCAGTTTGAAGATTTATTTGGGAAGTTAACCGGTTGTCTTTAATCTAGAGTATAACTAAATGATTTCTATTGTAACTTTAATAACTTTAACTGCCTCGGTAGCCTAGTGGTGCGAAGTGCGACTGCTACGCTAGAGGTCTTGGGTTCGATTCCCAGGTCGAGCAAAACGTGTTATTGGGTTTTTCTATGAAATTCTCAGTAGCAGCTCGGAGTTAGGATTTGTGCCCGGTTAATGACAATAGGCTCGACCCCTATTACATGGGACCTAAAACATACCGGCGAACTGTGGGTGTACATTGGTACACCTCTGCCAAACCTTTCGGGGAATACAGGCGTGATGGTATGTAACTTTAATAAAAGATTATAGACCAGAGATTTCAGAATTAGATTATAATGTTTTATTAATATACAGAACTTGTGTACTTTTTGAATAATATGTTTATTTGTGTATTTGACGATTCAATAATCGTTTCCTAAGAATAATAATTGTGAGAAAGTACTTACCTTGTAGAACAATAATAACTAAATTAAATTAATTTTTTAACTTCAACTTTTTTGCAATTTTATTGAAATTTTGTTTTTTTTACTCACCCAAAATTACAAACGCGAGTTTGTTTTTCAATTTTTCCTTTATTATCTAAAGTATAACCTGATGCCCTATAAGCTTCCTTTTTGTTTTTTATATTAACTGTACATACTCGTAGTTTGTAATCTAATTATTATTGAAGTAAGTTTTATGATTGAAATAAATAAATAGGTCTAATTGTAACGTTTATTATGCAAATAATAACTATACAAATCCTTTCCTAACAGTGATACACTGGAGAAATTCCGCTTTTATAAAAAGTTCAGCTAAATTCGTAAAACATTTTCTTCGACAAAATTACAACTAACAATAGCAAATAAATACCCAATGTCAATACCATGCAACTATAGCATGCTTCCCCCAAGCCATAAGCCCCATTGTGGTGTCCACAGCTCAATATTACGATAATAAATGGCCCACAAACAGAATTAAAAGCATTGTGAGAGGAATCGTATTACACTCGGCGTGTTATTAAAAGCTACAAATCAAGTACGTATAAATATATTACATGGAGGGCCGCTTGCTGACGTCAAAACTGTATTTTGGACACATTATTTGGAATTATAATTTTCGTGTGATGGGATAAAAAAGTGACGGAACTTTTTTGCTAGGGTACCGTAAGCAAAGGTTGCGAAACGGAATTCTACTTGTTTCCTTCTATCTTGTTTCTTTAAAAAAAACATGGCCCTACTCTTGAAATTTCTTCTGTAAAAAAATTCATGTAATCTTTTGTAGGTATAAGCATAATTAGTTACTTAAGAGATTATATAGTTATTTAAGATAAAAAATTTGTACACGGGAAATGGTAGAATATAAGAACTTAATGTAACGGTAACATCTATTGTACCATATTCTTACAAATAAATCTTTCTTTCTTTCTTTCTTTCTTTCTTTCTTTCTGAATCGTGGATACAAAGCCAAAAATCAAGTCAAAGTCAAATCATTTATTTCAATTAGACCTTTATATGGTACTTTTGAAGAAACACATAAACTCACATACACAAACAGCCAGACCCGGAACAACTATCTGTAGGCCATACAAATATTATTTCCGTGCGGGAGTCGAACCTACACCACGCAGCGCAGCAGCCAATCATTCAGCCACTGCGCCAACCGTGCCGACGAGATTAATAACACTCAAAGTCAAAGCATTTATTTCAATTAGACCATTTAGTTTTGAATTGTCAAGAAGTTATACAGAAAGTTGACGCTAGTTGCTCGTTCTAAAACGTACGTGGGTCTCTATGGAGAAGACCGAGTAAGAAACTCCAAGGACCCTCTTTTCAATTGACTCTTCTGTCTGTCCATCAGTCCGGCTGCCACAGGACTTTATCTTCTTAACCATAACACGTAAACACTTCTAATGTTCAGACATGCAATGGCCGCCAAAATAACAAATAATAAAAATTAAATAACATTACAAAATTATAGGAAGAATACAAGCAACGAGTATTTTTTTGTATGAGCTAGTAGTGTTAAATAACATAGTGGTACGGAACTCTTCATCTACGAGTTCGACTCGCACTTGGCCTTGTTCTTTTTATTTACACTGAGTTTCGGCGTCATGTCAGTGCGAACACAGTTAATATTTATGAACTGTGCCTATTTAGAATCACTAAACATGTTCGTTATAAAAATGACTTGGACTTTATTTGCGCTGCATTTTGAAGCTTTTTCGTCTATTAAATTCAGAGTTGGGTTAGGACTATCAGACATACAAATTCTATCTATAATCCGAGTTAGTTAATTCGCTGTATAATTTAACTTTAGGTTTTCAATGTACGTTCCATTTATGATTGCAAATTTTATTTAGTGTAGCTAAATATTCGTAGTCCATAATTGGAGCTGCCTCGTTAGCCTCGTTGTCCTAAGCGCAACTGCTACGCTAGAGGTCTTGGGTTCGATTCCCAGGTCGAGCTTAAAGTGTAATTGGGTTTTTCTATGAAATTCTCGGTAGCAGCTCGAAGTTAGAATTTGTGCCCGGTTAATGGTAATAGGCTCGCCCCATAACATGGGATCTAAACATACCGGCGAACTGTGGGTATACATTGTTACACCTCTGCCTAACCCTTCGGGGAATACAGGCGTGATGGTATGTTATAATTGGAATTGCAATACATAGAACAACGTTTTGAAAAACTTTATTAAAATTTCTGAATACCGATATTGAAAAGTTATTCATAGCCTGGAATACTAGATAGATTTGAAAAAAATCTGTGAAATCTATACCTATTTAAAGTCTCTATGAACTGCTCTACTCTATGAGCTGTGGGTGGTTTTCAGCAGAAAGTTAGTTCATTTATGACTAACTATAATAATAAATAATAATACCAGCCTATTTTTGTCCCAGTGCAGGGTAAAGGCCTCTTCTCACACAGATAAGGCAAAAGCATTGACCACCACGGTCAAGGCGGATTGGCTATTTCAGACTTAAGTATATATTGTAAGCCCAGTTTTCCACACAATGTTTTTGTTTTAACGATGTCAATAATGTCCAAGATACACTCAGAAAGTACATAATATGAAACTGAAAATGTTATTCGTAGCTCTTTGATAGCCGTTATGACTGGTTGTCAGAAGCCCAAAAATCTGACAACCAGTTTTACCAAGAGCTATCGTGTTACTCAGTTACAGGGTTGTGTACATTACTGGTATTCAGCTGCATTCAGTTACAACAGAAGCGAGGAGATCGACCCCAACTTAGTTAGGAAAACGCAAAGCGGATACCTACAATATACTCTGTTGAAGAGACATCGTTACGAAGACATTAACATTTTTCATTACTTAAAAAAAAATATCAGCTCCATATGGCTGTTATATTTTATATAAATCAGTAAAAGTGTTTAAATATCGATGAAAAATGTCTGTCCTAGACGCTTTTTTTTTTTTTTGGGCGGTGGTACATCATCAAATAACTTCTCCCGTCCTGGGCGGGGCGGGAGGGAGTGTCAGGCTTTTACTGACTAAAACCCACCTATGTTCCTTCTTGTGCCCTTTGCGTTCCGGGGGCGCGGTATCTCTTACGAACAACCCGCAGCCCCGGCAGGCATCGGCCCTCAGTAGCCCCTTCCTTTGCTGACATCTCTTTGAGGCGCACGTGGAACACGAACGCGCCGTCGACACGGCCTGTCGTTATGCAACGTAAGGACGGTGAGCTACCCATTGCTCACCGTCCACAGGCCCGTATCGACGGTGGCCGGGAGTCGTCTCGTGGTCCTAGACGCTGTGAACTGAATCTAGAGTAAAAACTATTAGCAATCACCTTAGCAACCATTAGACCTGCTTGGAAGATTATGTTGACACAGTATTCAATACTTAATTAGTTAATTAACACTTCGGTCGACGTGAGCGAAGCCGCGGGCAACAGCTAGTCTATAGTAAAAAATTCCTTTCACCAGTTATACGTACTAGTTACTTCAAGTGCACCTAAAACCAAAGCAATGGATCCCACAAACATCTCAACATTTACTAAACGGGATCATCTAAGCCTCTGCAGTGTTTCAACAAAGTTGGACATTAAGAAGCCAATAACAAAGTTTGTGGACCTTAATAAACAAGCCGAAGTACTAGAAACGCAATTAGTGCTCTCAGTGAAACAGATTACACAAGTTTTAGGTGGTGTTGTAAAAACTTTGAATGGAATTTGGATAAGTGATGATATTGGTTTAGCTTGCAATGATTATTGGAACTCTGCTGTGTTATTCCGTAAAATACTCGATGAATTTAAGTAAAGTGAGTAGTCTTGGTTGATGTTTGGGATTCGCGGCTCACTTAAATCTCACTTTACTTGAATTCAGCGAGGAAGATTTTGTTGAATAGACCGGATGAATTTGAGGGGTAACAAGTTCTATCAGGAGCTCTATCTCTATTGAGAAGTACCTATTTGTCCTGTGTTCCAGGACTTAAGATGTCATACCGGTGAAGGATAAATTATTAGTGAGGAAATTTGGACATATAATAAATAAAATTTTATGCTTTTTCTGATTTATTTTCAAATTAACACTGAAAATATTTTTTTACTTTTATTTACCACGAAATCAACTTTTTAAGCCAATCACTAATTTAAACATCACGTAGGTAATAAATGGGTTTACTGTTTGCTTTGCAACAAAAGGTTTTAACTTAAACGGGCCTTTAAGTAAAAGCTTAGTTAAAATTACTCCCAAGGGATTTAAGGCTATACCTAATTTTCGTTTGAACAGCGTACCCTAAACTCCGTGGCGCCATCTTTTATCTTGGACATGAATTAATGACGTTGAGGTACTTACCGTAGATCACTGTAAAACATTGACAATAATGTTTTTTGAATTTAGAAGACTGAATTGTATACTTTTTGAGTAAAGTGTTTCTTGTTAGGGACTACAGATAGTTTAAGCTTATCTAAACTAATATTTTAAGAGGTAAAATTGATTGTTTTTTTAAAAGGAAGAACCATTCAACCACCAGGAAGAATCAGGATTCATAAAATTAATATTACTACCTAATATTGAGGATTAGCTCCAAGTTCGGTATTCATTTGTTGTGTCGTTCACTTCCAACAGTGATTCCAATCTACATCAATTGAAAGAAACCGAATGATATAATATTATCACATACTATCACCCTGTATTCCCCGAAGGGTTAGGCAGAGGTGTTACAATGTACACCCACAGTTCGCCGGTATGTTTTTAGGTCCCATGTAATAGGGGGCGAGCCTATTGCCATTAACCGGGCACAAATCCTAACTCCCAGTTGCTAGTCAGAATTTCATAGAAAAACCCAATAACACTTTTTGCTCGACCTGGGAATCGAACCCAAGACCTCTAGCGTAGCCGTCGCACTTAGCACCACTAGGCTACTGAGGCAGTTAACTGATAGGCGCATCAATTAATAAAATAATACTAACCTCTACACGAATACTAATATACCAGATCAGATTCAAGGGTAACTGGAATATACTAACCACTTAGTATTAGCAAGACCCTTACTTACACCCGAATAGCAAAAAAGGAATTCCAGCAAAATAGCTCCATGAAACTCCTCATAGATACAATTACCACATCAATGATCACGCTTAATCTTGTGACTGAATTCACCAACTTAAATAATACACCTGTATTAAACCTTAACGTGAAACCTCAAAGACTAGATTCGCTTGTCTTTTGGCATAAGAAATTTGAAATTCTTTCCCCGTACGTTCTTTCATGTGATCTGTTGAACTAAAAACGTTTCCGCTACATAATGGGGGTAGGTAGGTGGGGTGATAAAGTGTGGATATCGTATGAAGTAAACGAGACAAGGACATATATTATTATTGTTAGAGGTCTTTTTAATAGTCAGGGTGGAAGGGATTTCGACAAGCGAGTTACCATGGCTACAGTATGTAATTTTCGTAGTTTTTAAAAAGGATAGCATGATAGTCCATTGTTTAAGACGATATCGACCAAGTACCAATTTAAATTCATACATACTTTCGAAGTTTAGCTTGGACATCATTGATACCTGTAAAATAAAACATTGGGGGGAAATTTGGACTTATAATTAATGAGTTACGAATCGCCAATACGTCTTGAGCAAACGTGGTGATTAATGCCACTGCCTTCTCTGTATAAAAAGAAGCATTTGCCCTGCAAAGGGATAAATTATAATCTAGTCTTATTATTCTAGTTATTCCACTAATGGGTATTATAAATCCTACTAACCTATCCTACCATCCAAAGTTTGTGAGGATGGATGGATGTTTGTTACTCTTTCAAGCTTTATCCCGGAAAAATTTACAGTTCCCGTGGGATAATATACTTAACAAATTTGGCGCGGACGAAATCGCGGGCTGAAGTTAGTAAATAAAAAATCTGTCATTCAAAAATATAATCTCAGTGATGGTAATAAAATTGCAACTTTCGGCTTCTTGTGTCTTTTTACACTTATTGTAATACATATTCAGTTTCATTAATTAAGTTCTACACTAATGAGGGTACAAATTAAACATTATAATTTGAAATTATACTCGTAGCCCGTTTATAAAAACTTAGTATAGTAGCCCCCACGAGTCGTGAGCACAAACGTCAAGTTAATTTTCGGGGTCTTGGGTCGTGATTAGTCCGTCAGCCTGAGGGATCGCGTGCACCGTCAGCGTCCTAAAAAATCCAGAAAGGATACCAAAAACTAACCTGACGTTTGTGGTCACTACTCGTCATAGCTACTATACTAAGTTTTAAAACCCTCTGTCTAGAAACAAATAAAATAATTATGAATGAAATGGGTACTGAAAATCTGAGGCCATAATAAGCAACAACACACTGCTCCTCAAAACACAAATCGCTAACACTGTTCAGAAAGCCGCAAAATTAACGTGGAACTATACTGGCTACGTTTGTCGCATGCCCAATGAGCTGTGGGCCAAAGTAACCACTATGTGGAGCCCTGACACGGCCAGAAGGCGTCGCGACAGACCAAACAAAAGATGGCGAGACGAGCTAGACAAAACGAATAACCAATGGTCCACATGAACCTATATATACACTCACGCCTGTATTCCCCGAAGGGTTAGGCAGAGGTGTAACAATGTACACCCACACTGAACTTGTTGAACAAGACTTAAGAAAAAAAAGTATCAAATATTATGTCTTCACAATCCTCCAGGTGAACTTATGTAGTTCATTTGATGGTTACAAGAGCCAGTACTGAAAATTGTGGTAGTGGGATTTTCCACAAGGAATTTGTGTGTAGAAGTAAGATCTGTATACGCCCACTTGTTATAGCTAGATGCTGCAGTCTAAGTTAAAATGCACTGTGAACATTCCTTCATCGATTTTTACAACACTAGCGCAGAATACTAACCGGCACTATATTCCTTGTTCACGTTCCATTCAGTACTAAAACTAAATAGAATTTCAACATTTCATTTCCTACCTCCATACCCGAACTAACTTGTATCGCACTCGATATTCAAATGCCACTAATATCGGAGTTGCCAGTAAAATATCAAATATATATTAAAATGTCAAAACGATATTTAGGCTGGTCACACGTTGTAAGACTACTGTCAATCGTGTCAACGATGAAAAAAAAGTTGATGATTGATCAAAATCGGAGTTGCCAGCTACAATTAAAATATTAAAATGTCAAAAAGATATTAAGGTTTCAACGTAACTACACGTAGAAAGACTAGTGTCAAAAAAAAAATGAAAAAAATAAGTTTGCTGATAATGTAATCTAGGCTGTCCCAACTTGAAATAAAACGATTAACGAATATTTTGAAAGCAAACTAAAAAAAACTTGATTTCTTAAAGTCTGTGGAGAAAGACAGCCGTCGGTTTAGGTTAGATAAGAAAATAGCAATTAGAAATTTTATCTTAGTGTTGATAAACTTCCCTCAAGTTGAAGAACGAACTATAATTTTGTTTAGTTCTCACAACAATCATCACACGTTAACATTTCTTCTATTTATCAAAGCAAAAGTAATGTATTTGTGTAATAATATTTAATTTTCATACGTTTAGGATAAACATTGAACTTTTATGGCTGGATAGCGATAACACATTTGACATATTAAATAATTGAGATTGTGTATTGACTCATTTTTACAGAATTAAGTTCAATTTTGATAGTCAATTAGCTTCAATTTTTAACTGTTACTTCTTGACAATTCAAAAGTGCCAGTAAATGGTCCAATTGAAATAAATGCTTTCACTTTGACTTTGAGTCTAGAAAAAAACTGTACCTACTTAATGTTGTATCAGCGTTTTATCACTGATAGAATTACTACGAGACATGAAATTAAAGTCCTAAAATGTATCATCATTTAATTTTGTTTCTGTACCTTGACTACACAAAAAAGTAAACATATTTTTGTAACTCCTTCATTTACAACACTTAACAATTCACGACACAAAAAGAGATGAAACTTATAAGTACGTATGCAATTTTAAACCGTAGAATTTTAATATAGCTTAATCGTGAGTGTGCAACCAGCCTACGTAGTGGAAGTACCTCCATAAACCCATGGACGGATATTGAAATTCTGCGTGCGCATGGACGACTCGAATCATGTGCAATACACTGTTGTTAAAATTTTCGTATTGCACCAAATATGAAATTGTTATTCATACCAATGTTTGTATTTCGATAAATACCAAAACAACCACGGTGAGTGGTTAATTTCTTTGTTTTAAAAAAAAATGTTAACGTTATAAAATGTGAAAACATTTCTATTATTTTGCATGGATTGTACTACTCGTATTTTATGCAGTCGTATTGGTAAAAAAAATTTGTTAGTTATTAAAATATTGTCTTTTTTGTGGGTACTCGTAGTATAGGGTCGTTATTTTAATGAATTTGTCAGTTGGCAACTGCCTCGGTAGCCTAGTGGTCCTAAGCGCGACTGCTACGCTAGAGGTCTTGGGTTCAATTCCCTGGTCGAGAAAAAGTGTTATTGGGTTTTTCTATGAAATTCTCAGTAGCAGGTCGGAGTTAGGATTTGTGCCCGGTTAATGGCAATAGGCTCGCCCCCTATTACATGGGACCTAAACATACCGGCGAACTATGGGTGTATATTGTTACACCTCTGCCCTTCGGGGAATACAGGCATGATGGTATGTTATGTTGTCAGTAATAGGAAAACTGATGTGCCTACATACTTTCAATGTAGGGGGATAAATATAAAAAGGCTTTTATTCTGCAAAGCAACTATAGTAACCACGTAACAGCTATTAAAAATATGACTGTAGCTACACATAACATAAAAATATAGAATCTGTTTTTTTTTTGGAACATTGACTTTTGATCAATCCACGTGTCTAGGTATCAGTCTGAAATATTGACACGGATTGATTAATTAAAGAATATTCCTGACAGCGCGTTTTGTACAAACGTAGTCCAATCATATTTTGGTAAATATGTAATTAAGCTCTGTACATAGGTCAGGCGCTTAAAATCTAGGCGGTTTAGTCTCTGCGGCTAGTCAGTTTCCTGTCTTTAAAATATTGAGTTACGTATTATTTTTAACCCCCGACGCAAAAACGACGGGGTGTTTTAAGTTTGACGTGTCTGTGTGTGTATGTATGTCTGAGGCATTGTAGCTCCCGAACGCATAAACCGATTTTGATTTTGTATTTGTTTGAAAGGTGAATTAGTCGGGAGTGTTCTTAGCTATGTTTGACGGAAATCGATTCAGCGGTTTCAAAGTTATCAGCTAACAGATAGTAGATAGTTATTAGAGATATTTATTATTCTGTCGGGAGTTACTTAAAATTTGTAATTTTGTGTTTTTGAATAAAGTTATTTAACAGAAAGTTAACTAACCACAAACCTGAATGTTACTACTCTGCAAAATAAATTTATTTCATCGCATTCCGGATCGATCATAAGTTTTCCATTGTCTACTTAAAATCACTCAACATTAGTAACCAATCTCTAAAAAAAAAATTATCTACTGATTATTCAGACTTGAGTACATTCCACATAATTGTGTTATATTTATAAACAATCCACTTATTGATTTCCGAGATTTAGAATTTGAAAGATGGGCTTAAGCTTCCATTTAAGATTCCTTATGCTACTTAGGAACATTAACGTTAGCACGTTGTACTTATAAGAGGTCTATTGGATTACTTGTCTTATTTAGTGGACATACCGCATCCCTTTTGACATAATCCCTAAGACGTAAGATGTCTTTTACAACACCCACGCGTAGGAGACCTATAGTTTCCAGAAACCACTCAGGACGGATAGAAAAGGTTGGGTCTGTATTTTATTTACACGACTAACATCTTTATTCAAATCATAAGTGTTGTTCTAGAAAATAAATCAAATTCTTTGCTTTTCACTGCTTCTAAGAGATTATGTTTTATCATGTAAATTCATCGTAAGGGTGTTACCACACCGATCGATCGATCGACATCGGTCGACGTTGATCGATTGGTGTGATAGCTTTAGTTGATCGACAGATACCGGGCGATAAACAATTGGTGGTCAAAACGGACAAATCGATCGGTGTGGTCGATTGGTGTAGTAGACATTATCGACAGACGTCGACTAATCCATTATAACATCGATCGACGATCGATCGATTGGCATGGTAACATCTTAAAAGGGCTACTGATTCTATTATTCAAGCTAAGGATGTCATCTACTGAGCCTTTTTTCCAACTATTATATGTTAGGGTCGGCTTCCAGTCTAACCGGATGCAGCTGAATACCAGTGTTTTACATGGATTTTACACGACTGCCTATCTGACCTCCACAACCCCGTTAGTGGGCAACATGATACCTCTTGGTTATACTGGTTGTCGGAGTTCCTGGTTTCTGACTATCCGTAACGACTGTCAAAGATCTGCGAATGACAGCCGGGACCAGCGCCTTTACGTGCTTACCGAGACACGGATGTGTCACACCACCAACTTCTAAACTCCTAGCTGCTACTGTGCAAACCCTAATGGAAAAACCCAATAACACTTTTTGCCCGACCTGGAAATCGAACCCGGGACCCCACGCTCATCAATAGCGCAGTTCAAGCTAAGGATAATACAAAAAAAAAAACAAAATACTACTTTCTAGAACAGAATTTCATATTTATTTCATTTGTTTTTCCTTGTTCGACACTTAAACAAAATTTTTCAGAAATATTTCCAACAGTTCATTATTGCGTTTTTTTTACCAAAAACTGTTGGAAAACGTGAAGTTTCTTTGTCTGAATGCAATCCCCGTAAAACGCGGACGTGTATGCACGCCGGGTGTGCGGTTTATATTCTCTGTGGGCGACTCACAACGCTACTTCATCGGGCACCTTTCATATTTTGAAGTACTAGGTAGGTACGGTTCCACTGGCGCGACTTGCAAAATTCTGCAACAATGTTAAAGAGTGTGTCTGATGGTAATAACAAAAGACGCAATTTTTTACCCGACTATGCCCGAAGGTTATGGTTTCTAAACTTGAACAATTAGGATCCACTAATACCGGCTTCTCAATAATGGATCCTGGCTGTGAAAGTATAAAGTCGTAGTAGTCATTTGTTTTTTTTTTTAGTCTTTGATTATCGTTCATTTTTTATGCAGTCGGGTGTATGAATTTGTAACTGACGGATATTCTTACCTCCCTCTTATATGTATAAAATAAGATAAGAATATACTATGTAAGAAAAAAATGAAAGATAATAAATTGTAGCTGTCAAATTAGGCGAAACAACTAGACGTGCTGGAAATACCCGCGAAATACAGGCAGGTAAATAAACGAAGAATTTTCCTGACCTTCAGTACTTACTATTCTATGAAAATCTCGTGAATTTCGTTGAAGTGAGCTAGAACTGAACTCTCAACCTATTGCTAGGGTTAGGTGAGGTGAGAGAGAATGTTTGAGAATTGAACTGTGATAATTATATGAATTCTTTTTTTTTTTAATATTGCGCCTTGTTATGAAATTCTCATGAATCATAGATACTTTCACAAACACATATACTCCGTACACATAGTCAGACTTGGAATAACTATCTGTAGGCTATACAAATATTGGTTCCGAGCAAAAATCGAACCCGCAACGCGAAGCGCAGCAGCCAATCCCTTAACCACTACACCAACAGTGTTGTCGAATGACTGCTTCTTGCTGTATCATGACGAAAGACACGACGCCATTGTTAAACTTCCGATGTCTGTCAAGTGGTAATTTTTTTTTTGTTGTTTTGCATCTGCAATACCAGAGGCCTTGCAAATACGTTGCCATCCTAGAGACAAAGTTGCCAGTATTTACACCGGCACCCATACCCCTTAAACCCGAACACAGCAACGTTGCTTTGCGGCAGAAATAGGTATGGTCTTCGTACTTACCTGGGCGAGTTCCTTAACAAAGAGCTCTACTACTACTATACGGTATACTGAACAAAGATCCTAGAGTAGCCAGATCTACGACAATTTAGTAAGTCTGAAGTTTTGAGGTTAGACAGAGGAATATGACGCTAAGAAGGTATGCGTACTTGCCAGTTTTTTGGAGGTAAAATATACAAAAGGTATCTTATCGTATGTACTTACACTTACATTCAAGTGTGACGGCTGGTTTTCTATAACCTCGAAGGATTAATTACTTTCTTTCTTTCTTTCTTTATTGTTAATTTACAGAGGTTACACCAACAAGATGATACGTTGTCCCACTTTTCACGACTTTAATCTGCATAATATGCGATTCTAATCATCGTCATCATTGAGTCCACACCTTAACCGTTGTCAACACGTCTGTCGCGGCGCGTAAATAATAAAGGCGGGAGAGCTTCCCGCGTCTCGAGACGTAAATATGTGTACACACGCTACTTTTTATTACGACTGTCGCTTGGTCCCACTCGCGTTTAGTGGTAAGTCTTCTTTAATGCTTGCGATCCGATTGATAGTTAAATACGATTTTTTTACTAAAGAGCCACTCTTTAATCTCACTGTCATTCTAAAGTTTGCCAAAATCATACTCAAACATGAGTTACTTAACTTTACTAAAACAAACCATAGATGAATAATTATTATGCTATAAAGACAAGTCGAGCGCAGTTATGTTGCAAAACGTTCGGTTGCAAATATGCTTTCAAACCGATTAGGGCATATTCGTAATCGATTTTCGATCAAAACCTATGGATTTTCTAGATTTCGTGAAATGGTTTTGAATATAAACATAAAACTGTGTCTATATAAGTACAATTTATAATGCAGTGGACAAACGTATGTACCTGTGACGTCATCAATACTTTTACCTTAACCTTCTGCCCTTGTCTCTTATTATACAGTGTGATTTAAGGTTTTTACTACCATTCATGACCTTGACTTCAAGACCTCTTCCTCTAGAAATAACGATTTTGTAAGTGCCAAAAATTAATGTCGCGCCGATTAGTCGCAATCGAATCGGACAATGTAAAAATCTCTTAATCCTTATGTTTAAAGTTGGACTGTAATTTCCAAGTGTTCTATTCATGACTGGAGTAATTGCCTGTCTTTATTTTAACTAGTTCGAGTACCAAGAATTCCAAGATGTACTCTGTTCCTGACACAGTCTCCAAAGTTTCTTTAGACTTTGATTTTTTTACTGCTTTTTGGTTAAGTTAGACGAAATTTACACACAAAAAAAACCTTTAAACTCACACACACACAGACCCCATTTTTATAGCATGTATAAATCTTTTATTCGTAGAATAAAATTGACGAAATTGACGAATTGATTAAAATTGACGTCTGACAGTTTAACTACCTCGGTAGGTTAGTGGTTCTAAGCGCGACTGCCACGCTAGAGGTCTTAGGTTCGATTCCCAGGTCGACCAAAGTGTTATTGTTTTTATGAAATTCTTAGTGAAGATTTGTGCCCGGTTAATAGCAATAGGCTTGCCCCCTATTACATGGGACCTAAACATACAGGCGAACTCTGGGTGTACACCTCTGCCTAACTCTTCGGGGAATACAGCCGTATGTAGTTTTATATGGAAAAAATATCAAAAATTCAAAATTTATCCGCAGGTTAAGAGATGTTTCGAAAGTTTGGTGTATGCTCCCAATACCGCTGTTGTCCGAATAGCCTGCACGAGGACGAAGGTGGGACGCCTTCAGGCTCGGTGGAGCGACGATCTTCACAGGATAGCTAGTAATAACTGGATGAGAGTTGCCGAGAATCGAGATAAGTAGCGTGCGATTTGAGAGGCCAGTGTCCAGCAGTGGCGTGTTGCAGGCTAATGATGAACGCTGGTCTATTCCAGCATTAGTTTGCTATTCATTGTTTGTGGTAACCACTTACCATAAAGTGAGCCATCTGTGTTTTCAACACAAAAAAAGGAAATTCCATTTACAACATAAACATGTGTACATGTTCTCGTAAAAGTAATTTGAATAATCCTTTTAACGATTTTTTTTTAACGAACCAGTAATATAGGTACCGTTGGAATTCTAAATTTGAATGCGACCTTTTCATTCGGCTAACAATACTCGCGCCATATTTAAAAATGAAACCGAGAAATAAAAATAGAACACATTCTTTAATTCCTATCTCAACTAAAGTACTAACGTATTAGAGGCAACCGCAGTAATGTACTAAGTGGTATATTAAATTGGATACTCGTACTCACACGATAAGCTCTCCGGTATATTTGAACTTCAGACTTCCTCGGAATTCCTCCTTGTTGCTCCTCCGTACTTGGCTTTACGATGAAAATAAAGGGCTTTTTATAGTAAAGATCGTTGGAAAAGAGTTCATCTAGAAGTAGTGCTACTATGGTCTGGTCTGATTGTAGTAAAATGCTAGAGAGGTTGAAAAAAATATGGGGTACTATCTCTTGCCCGCGATTTCATCCGCGTTAACATCAGTAGGAGTCACTTAATAAAGAGTAGCCCATTCCCTTTCTTTGGGTTCAAACTTACCCCGTGCCAAATTTCTTCAATATCGGTTCAGTGGTTTAATCGTGAAAGTGTAACAGACAGATAGAGAGGGTGTCTTTCGCATTTATAATATTAAGTATGGATGTTTGGGCACGCCTTAATAGAGGCGGTAAGTCCCCTCTTTGAGGAGTGGCTGGAGAGGCGTCACGGCGCCCTCACCTACCGCCTGACGCAGGTCCTCACCGGACACGGGTGTTTCGGGAGGTTCCTGCACCTTATCGGGCGGGAGGAAACGTCCGGGTGTCACCATTGTGTGGATCGCCCCGAGGACACGGTGAAGCACACCGTGGCGGTATGCCCCGCTTGGGCGGAGCATCGCCGAGTCCTCGTGGCGGCCATCGGCGGCGGCGAACTCTCGCGTCCGGCCCTGGTGCAAGCCATGGTCCGGAGCGAGAGGGAATGGGATGCAGTCGCCTCCTTCTGCGAGGCAGTAATGCTTGAGAAGAAGGCGGCGGGACGGTTGAGACAGCGGTTCTCCCGTCCCAGCCGCCGCGGTAGACGCTCCGGACGTCGGGAGCCGCGAGACGACTCCCGGCCACCGTAGATACGGGCCTGTGGACGGTGAGCAATGGGTAGCTCACCGTCCTTACGTTGCATAACGACAGGCCGTGTCGACCGTGCGTGTTCCACGCGCGCCTCAAAGAGATGTCAGCAAAAGGAAGGGGCCACTGAGGGCCGATGCCTGCCGGGGCTGCGGGACGCAAAGGGCACAAGAAGGAACATGGGTGGGTTTTAGTCAGTAAAAGTCTGACACTCCCTCCCGTCCCGCCCAGGGCGGGAGAAGTTATTTGATGATTTCCCACCCACAAAAAAAAAAAAAAAAAGTATGGATGTTGATAGTTTTTACATGTACACTTAAACTAGAAAAAGCATGCACTTTGGAAATTTTTGTGTTTACGACACCAAGAATAAGAAGTAATGGATTTTTTATATCAATAAAATTGGTCATTTTTCATAATTTTAACGGTAAATAATTTTAAATCAACAAAATAAACACAAGATCTATTTATGCTGGTTAGTAGCATTTAGCATATTGAATTAGTTTGAAGTAATTAATTTTATTATTGAAAGATAGTGAGTTGGATCGTTTTGGCAGAAGTCACCTTAATTATCAAAATTATAAATTCTATCTTGTGCTCGTTTTATGTGGAAATCAAGAGCCAGAATCGTGTGACCATTGCATTGCAATTTGGCCAAATATTTGTTAGGTACAATACAATGTTTGTCTGTTTGCAATGCTGGTTCGTGTATAATATTGTCAACTCCCAAACTACCTTATCGAAGGCTATCTCAAACAAATGGACGCGTGAAAATGTTTGTTCCATAGATTCGTTTATTTACACTTCATGCCTGAATTGCATGAACTTGTGTTTAGTATGTAAGCAGGCATATTAGGCTGCTATCCCACTGGCATTTTTGAGTCCCGTTGCCATCGCAAGTCTCTAGATGCAAGCGTTCGCACTGCAACTGCGCAACGTCACCGCGACGTTAACGTTGCGTTTTTCGGTAACAGGTACATTCTCGCCAACCCGCTCTATCCGGCAGCATGTTAAAATTGCGTTAACGTTGCGTAGTCGCAGCATTCCGTTGAGACGTTAGAGAAACGCCAACACTCATAAAACGCCATTAGGTAAGCGGTCTAGTCTTGATACTTGTGTCCACTTAACCTGTTTATGAACCAAAATTCCTGTGAACCCAAAATTCGGGTACGCGCGCTTTGATGATTTCTATGTGGATGGTGGTTATATTTTGTTGATTTTAGTTCACTATTAGTTTAATTACATCGGTTTTAGATATAGCGTAGGCGTTTGATACAGGCAGAGAATTAGTTTTAGTAAACGGTCAATTTTAGGGCTGCGTTCGTGTATTAGTTTAACTTCTCAGTACTTACGTATTTTATGTACCTATGTGTATGCTATTTCTACTCTATCTTAAATCTATCTATTTTTAAACGTTACCACACTAGAAGTTTCTCCTGTATCGTGCATAAACATCTGATTCAGAATGTAGGCCTTAAAATATTTTTCTCGTTCAAGAATCGAACCCACGATACACAGCGCATCAGCGAATCAATCACCCACTACGCCCTGTTACACTTATTCTACCTACAAAACTTCAATGAGTTTAAATATTTATTGAACAAAATATTACTTGTTTACGTTTAAATGGAGCGTGCGTGCTATCTAAAACATCGCCTTAAGTTCCAATTAAAAGGGGGCGCGTCTACTGCCATTCGCCGATTACAAGACCCGGGTCAACTTTTAAAAGAATCTAAATACCTAAGAATGTTAGCTAATTAGAAGAATAATCGGAACGTAAAAGTTTCAAAGATGGGCACAAGTAAACTCGTTAAAGATTAAGACACCGCTGTATAGCACCTGATAACTTTACTGTTCTGTGCAGCGTTTAGATTAGATTAGTTAGTGGCGCCAGTGCTTACCTGACGATTTTGTTAAAACAATAATTAGATTTAGTTTTAGCTGTCGTCGCGGCTTCTTGCACATGGACTTAAGTGTAAACTTAGGAAATAAGTATTGAATACTGTGTCACTACAAACCTCCAAGTGAACGTCAAAGTTTTAGTTTTTAGTGTGTTTTTCTATAAGGAGTTTTCATAATTTTTATTTATATAATACCTTTTTTTTATGTAGTAGCAGCTCGGAGTTAGGATTTGTGCCCGGTTAATGGCAATAGGCTCGCCCCTTATTACATGGGACCTAAATATACCGGCGAACTGTGGGTGTACATTGTTACACCTCTGCCTAACCCTTCGGGGAATACAGGCGTGATGGTATATAATACCTTGGCCCATATTCTTATGTTATTCTAGTCTTAAATAAATACCTATTGTTAATAGGTATAACATTTTTAAGTAAACTAAGATATGTTACGGCTGTGTTTAATACAATCAAATATTTTTTAATTATGGAACACCTGTCAAAACAGAGACTGTCAAATCTTATTTCGCCATAATAATGTGTGCATGTTTTGTATTTTATTCTCTCTTTTGAATGGTGTGATATCATAACGACAATTCTGCTGGTTACAATTCTTCCTGATATGATTCGACACGAAAGACGGGCTTTATCAAGTAGTCAATTTACAACAAAAGGGGTCACTCTGTATTAGACTTAATCAACCACATTAAGATTGACACATCACTCGCCGCATCTTTTATTTAACTAGCTTTGATCAGTGGTTTACGGGCACAGAGAAGACGTTATTATATCGCTGAATGAAGAAAAATCTCATTAATAATAACGAGAGGCGATTGGTTCAATTTAAATTGTAACGCGACGGGAGATATTTGTGATAGTCAAAAACTATTGCAGAAAATTCAGTTCTTTTTTCATGTTTTTAAACTAAAACAAAGGTCTCTTCGGTGGAATAAAGAACGATGCTGCACGCGATTGGTCTGTCAGTCGGCATAATCGCGTGCAGCGTCGGCGCCCAAAAATTAATTCAGTCCTCCAAAGATATCCAAAAATGAACTTAAAGTTTGTGCTCACGACTTGTGCCGGTTACTATACAATTCAGAGCAAACTTTGAGCTATGCTTTTGCATGCGGTGAAAATAACTTTACTCGCGTGAATTTTTACCTTTGTAAGAGTTCAAACGAGGCACAATTCAAATACAATGACTAGTGGGGTGCCAAGAAAGGGTTACGCAAATAAAATTTGTGTCGTCAGCAGTTTTTTATTACGTTTCTAATACGAATTTATAAAGTTCTCTATTTAAATTGTTTTTGTCTAAGTTAAATTAGCGCACCTTTTCATTGATAAATTATTTGTACAGGCCCATGCACAAAATGACTACCATAATTGTTTTCTTTTTAATCATGACAATGAGCGGCGAGTGACCTTAAGCTTAAAGAGAACGTATGGCTCGTAGAAGGCGAGTTACTGTAGCTACTGTCTAGCGTCATGAAACAAAGTGGAAGATGATCACACAAATCTATCTTAAATGAAGTCTAAAAGAGAATCAGCATTGTTTTTAATCTTTAGTGTTATAACATTGCAATATTTACTGCTGGCAAGTGCTTATAGCGTTCTTTAAGGAGGCGTTGGTGGAGGATAGTGATCAGTATACTTATATAATGAACTCTCAGAGTCACCAGATCTTTGTCATTTTAGAAAAGCTGTAATTTAAAGAATAGGTAGTGGACTATGTAGATAAGAAGGTATGCGTATTTGCTCGAATTGAATCTAACAGGGCCATTTTTCAAGCACAAAAGGTAAATTATTGGCAAAAAAATTCCATGGGCCATAAAGCTCGGGTAAAGGTCGTCAATTTAATGTGAATGTTATATCTTTATAAGCAAAACAAATGCAGGAGACTACTTTACACCCACGTTTGGGAATAACAAGATCCTTCATTAATTTATTCAAGCGTTAAAGAGTAGGAAAACACATTTGTGAACTCTAGTTCACAAATGTGTTTTTTTGTTGGTGTAGTATCTATACTACACCTACGGACCCACAGACACACGGTTGCCTTGTTTTAGCTACCTAATTAACAGTCTTATCCAAAACTAGGATCACAAAGAGAATGCCTCCACTACACATTAAACATAAATACTTGATGTGTAACACGGAGTAAAAACAAAGCCAAATAGTATTGTTACACGGGCAACTTTGAACCTATTATTTACCCGACAAAATGTTGCCGAGTATAGTTGCGTATTGTTTCTTATAACACATTGTTTTTTGTAGCTCGATCCAGTCTTTGCAACTGTCAAGCTCCATTTTTTTTCTTCTTATACCTAGCCTTTAAAAATGTAGGGTTTAAAGTTCCAACCAAAGTATCTGGCTGAAATTATTGCCCACCGAAAGTATCTCGCAATAATATATGTTCTATATAATCCTATTATAAAAGAACCAGCCGTCACACTTGATCGTAAGTGAGTAAGATAAAATACATTTTATACCTTTTGTAACTATTTCTGCTAACTGTTAGGAACGATCTCAATTTAATCTCAGTCTAAATGTTCAAAAATGCTCATTTTTAACTGTTACTGTCACTAAAATGAGATTGCTACTAGATTTTGATTTAATTAGAAAAAATTACCTCCTGATATCTTAAAAAGGGCTCAGCATTGACACTAAAGAGTACATATTCCTTCTTAATTACATATTCCTCTATAATTTCATGCTATAATGATGTAGTTTCGCAAATCTAGGACCTCAGCCCAATAGAACATGAAATTAAAATTACTAAGTGTTGGCAACTGCCTCGTTGGCCTAGTGGTCCTAAGCGCGACTGCTACGCTAGAGGTCTTGGGTTCGATTCCCAGGTCGAGCAAAAAGTGTTATTGGGTTTTTCTATGAAATTCTCAGTAGCAGCTCGGAGTTTGGATTTGTGCCCGGTTAATGGCAACAGGCTCGCCCCCAATTACATAGGACCTTAACATACCGGCGAACTGTGGGTGTACATTGTTACACCTCTGCCTAACCCTTCGGAGAATATAGGCGTGATGGTATGTTATGTTATGTGTGTTAAGTGTTGGCAACAATTTAGCAATTTTAAATTGCCCGTTTACCGATAACTGGATCTACAGCAACGAGCAAGTCCAAGGGCTTTCATAATTTATTAACAACGCTTTTAGCTTTGTAATTAATTAAACGTTTTAATTAATTATTCGTCACTTATCTGAAATGACTCGATACATTTTAATGGTGAAAATCAATTTGTCTTCTGTTTTTAACAGGACGTAGGTGTGTTTCGAGGAAATTAAACGATTCTGTTACGTAAGTATAGAGCTTCTATCCGCTTGGCCTTGAAGATAAATTTATGTGTTGCCTTCAAAATTGTAAGCAATTTTTATTTGCAACTTCTTTATTAGCCTGTAATGCTCTACTGCTAGGTAAAATAATAATAATAAAATCTATTTATTCAGTTAACTTTGATCCATACATGAGATAGAAAAAGAAAACTAGTACAAAATAGTAAGCAGGGACTTGGTCCGCTGCACTAACATCAATGTCAGGGGACAGTCATGGTAAAGGCCTCCCTCAATTTTTTTGCTGGTTTGTTTTTCGGCGCCTACTTTCGAACCAGATCTCCGTATTCGAATTTAGACCATCTCGTCATCTCACACTACCGATAAAACGCGTAGTTAATGGCTGTGTGATGTCAAAATTTTTCAGGCACTTTTCATTTGTCAAGGAGTTGATTAGTAAGTCAGAAAGTGAAAGCTAATTGCTCGTTCCAAAACCTATGTAGGTTTTCTGAATGTGTCTTTTACAATCCCTTATATGGCCATTGGACTACCCCGTTGGTCTCGTGGTCGGAAGCGCGACTGATGTCAGTCCTGGGTTCGATTCCCAGGTCAGGCAAAAAATGTTATTGAATTTTTCCATTACAAATTTCTCGGCAACAGTCCGGAATTTGGAAGTTTATGGTGTGACACCCCCGGGCCCCGCAAAGCACGTAAACCGGTTCAATCATGACCCATCGAACTATTAGAGGGAGTGTACCTGTGTTTGCGCACACTTTCGTGAACTCTAATATCTCCTGCGTACTTGGGTAGTCTGCATTAAAAATTACCGCCGTGGCCGGAATCAGTCTGGAGAATACACATATATATATATATGGCCATTTAAAACAAATACAAACTAATCACATTCTAGATAAGATTCCAATTACAATATAGAAAATAATATTCTAATTGAAACAACAGATAGTCGCTCGCTGATATCTGTGAGCAGTACATCATGCATGCAATTAGTCCTAATCTGAATCAGTTATGGATGGCCGACCATAATATATGAACACATTAGTTATTTTGCATTAGGTAAGGATTTATTACTGGTTTAGATTAGTTGTTGAATTGTCCTAATATTAGCATGAATAATATCTACTGACGGTCTTTCTCTGTTTCTCTCAATGGACTTAAAGTAAAGGAGTTTATCAATTATTATTACAAGGAATTAACTGCCTTGGTAGTGGTCTTAAGCGCGACTGCTACGCTAAAGGTCTTGGGTTCGATTCCCAGGTTGAGCAAAAAGTGTTATTGGATTTTTCTGTGGGATTCTCACTAGCACCTCGGAGTTAGGATTTGTGCCCGGTTAATGGCAATAGGCTCGCCTCCTATTACATGGGACATAGGGCGTTATCACACTAGCGATTTTCGAGCGAATTCAAAGCGAGTCGAGAGCGCAGCGGTTTCGCCGCGAATAGCGCCGCCGAAACCATTTTGTACAGTCGCATTGCGCAGCCCGCTCCGCCACACTCAGGCGGCGATAACGTAGCGCGCCCGTCGCGTGCTCGCTTTGCCTCGAAAAAACGCCAGTGTGATAGGGGCCTTAAACATACCCTCGAACTGTGACCCCTGGACACATAAGAATCATGAGGCCCATGTGTTTTTTACGTGTTTTGATGGTTGAAAAATTTAGTTTCTTTCAATGTGCAATTAAACCTAATTGAGTTACATAAAACCAATAAGAGAAACTTAATAATTATGTACCTACTAATAATTCATAAGCTTTGGGGCTAGAAAATTATTCTAAAATATTTGGTCTTTAAATCAGATACTAATAATGCCTAGAATAGCACGGACGCAAATAACGTTCTTTTTTCATTGCAGGACGGGGCTCAATGGAAAAGACGAGCTCGGTTTCATCCACGTTAAGTTACGTCTTTGTTTACTGCCGAGTACCATAGAATATGTTTTATTTTTCCTACACTATTACACGGACAAAGTCGAGGGATGATGCTAGAAGTGAAATTAATTAGCTACTTCCATTTCCAATTAATATTCATAGGCAATCTAATAGATGTCAGGTAGGTATCAATATGACCATTATAATATAGACGGACAAATCGACGGAGAGCCATAGTAACAGGGTCCCGTAGACAACTTTCGAGTACGGAACCCTAAAAAGGACTCATCTCCGGTAAAGTTAAATTTACCTGTATTCATAAGTAATTCATGTAAATGAAATTCGCAAGCGATCAAATTGAATCGGTGATTGTGGGCGCATCAAAAATTTATATTAAATATTCACTACATTGGTATCCATTATAAAAACATTAAGTTACAAATAATGGGTATATGAAGTTCATATTTAAAACACCATGTGTCGCATGAGCTGGTATATAATGTTGGTTTTAAGAATTCTGATATTAATTTTTATATCGCGTGCTACTTCTTTGGAGTTTTCTTTGACTAGAAATGCAAATAATTATGTAAGTAATCTAGACATTAAGAAGTGGGAGGGATTCATTTTCTTTTTAATTATTTTTTGTTATGTTTATTGCATCCTATTTATATGCTGCCAATGTTTCAACAAGATATAGGAATATATATATTTGACGAGAAATTGGGTAAGTTCATAAACAGAGCTTATATGCTTAGGAGCTTATATAAGCTCACATACAAACAACCAGACCCGGAAAAATTATTTGTAGATCTTACAAATATTTGTTGCATGCCAGAATCGAACATGCAAAGTCTATGAGGATTTTCCACCCCGGAAAAAATAATCGTCATTATTCTGTGTCGATTAATTATGTTCTTTATCTTCCACTTATCTATAGATACTCCAATCCCCACCTTTAATTTCAACTTAAATGTATGTTCAATCGTGATGAACCACTTTTCACCCTGGTGCCCTTCGTAATAGGGCTGATAAATGGTCAACCGCCATTGTCCTCGGTTGTACCTTTGCTTTGCCTGCTCCCGAGTGTCAGATGTTCTTTTTTTTTTTCTTTTTCATTCTGCATGTGTCTTCTAAATTGGCCACCTAAACCTGGTTCTTCATTTGATTTTTATTGCGTCTCTTTATTTTCCATTCATTAAAAATGTACACACAATCCCAGCGGCAATAAATGTTAAAATCTTGTAAAAAATCTAAACAAAATAGAGGCATTTTTCGATTGAGGCTGAAATTAGAATGCGAACTGTTTACTCCCTTTTTTTGTTTTTCATCCAGGGTCCCTACAACGCTAAATGGTACAACTACAAAGTATGCACTGGTCCTCGTTCGAAAAACGTTACAGTTTCGTCAACAACACTCTACACTGATCAATTTGGAGCTGTTGCTACTTACAACATGACATTTGTCATGCCTGCTAAAATTGATGTGGTATGAAAAACTTAATCTGATCTATCTTTTGGTACAGCTTAACTTTTAGCCAAATTATATAACTCCAAATAAGAATACGAAAAATGATTATTTTTTATTGTTAATTAATATTCTACTTTCATTTGAGAAAATATTACAATACACCTGCGTGGAGAGGCCCCGTATAAGATCAATATTTTCTATCGCGATTTCTGATAAAAAATCTAAACCCGCTATCGAGATTGTATATCAAAAGCGGCTTGTACACAGTCCATCTGGATCGCGATCAACGTTGTTTGATCACAGATCGCGATCTCGATTGACTGCGTGTGGGCTGTTTTACCCACATAAATCTTTTATTTTCTACAGTTTAAGGTTATCGTATGGAATGTAAAAGGAGATCAAAAGTCTATACTGTGGAATTACAAAGTGAACAAGCCATGTCAGCATTTCATGATCGCCGGGATCTTGCAGCGATATTACCATAATATGCACAACTGTGTGGTTCCTGCGGTTTGTAGACATGATTTTTCTGAAACAACGTAGAATTACTTTGATACTTTAGGACTCGTTTAACTAGCAGGTACTATAGTCACTTGTGACCGAGGTTTTATTGTAGGGATGTACGGGACTCTAACTTTTATACTTACTTATTACTTTTATCATCTTCACCATATCAGCCGAACGACATCCGCTGCTGAACATTACAATAACAACAAACAATACCAACGCATTATGGTCCCAGTGCACGACAAAGGCCTCTTCTCATACAGGAAAGACGCGAGCATTGATCACCAGGCTCAAGGTGGATTGGTGATTTTAGACTTACAGTTTGGTCCAGGTTTCCTCACGATATCTTCCTTAACTAATGAGAGAGATGTCCAAGATGAACTGAGAAAGTACATATGAAAAAAAAATAACTGCAGAACATAGGCCTCCTCTAAAGATAGCCACAATGACTGGTCATAATGACCACTTATTTATTCACGTTTTAATATTGATTGTCTTTGCAGGGTAACTATAATTACAAGGCTAACTACACAGATATGGCTTATCAATTCTTCGGGAATTCTTTCTTCTACGGCGATTATGCGTTCAAGATGAATGCAATGGCTAAAGAAGGCAACATTATGTGTATTCAGATCAATGGTTTATTTTCTAAGAAATGATTTTTTATTACAAAATGTGCACATTTATCATAGACACATTTCCTTGTGTCTTAATACACATTCTTACAATTTGTGTGATTTATTTGGAATATAATAATTATATTATTTACTTAAAAATCTTTTCATTTGGTCGTGTGGTGAAAAATTCCTACGTATCTTCTCTAATGTCAAAATTGTACTTTTTCTGTCCGCTCAAAATTATTTCATCAATCTTCCAACTTTGTAAGTTCTTAATTTATCATTCACTCCCTTTTAGTTCATATCGTCTTCCATTCAATCCATTCATCTTTTTTGGTCTCTTTTTCTTCATTCATCATTATTATTTTTTATTAATAATCCTCTAAGGGCCAATAATTGAATCATCAGATATCTACCTCGTAACGGCGGAATAAAATGGTGGTGAGAATGTTTTTGTATAGGCAATAGGTATGTCAAACTGTCATATTTATTCTTATTATTCTCTTTTTAATAGTCATACAAAATGCATCTGTCTATTGAAATATCAGCCCTTAGTCATATAAGTTCCATTCCTCCTCATTATGGCAACAAAACAAAAACTTTAATTGTTACTCTTTGTTGCCTCATGAATATATTTAAATTACTAGCTCCAGCCCACGACTTAATCTGCATAGACTTCAGAATTAAGCCGAAGTCGTAAATTTTCCCACGGGAACACGAGAAAGGGATAAATATTATGTGTTAAGTTAGATCAATGTCTAAGTGCGTGCCAAATATTATGTAATCCCGTTTAAGCGTGAAAGAGTAACTAATATTCATTCATTCATTCATAATCACAAACAATCGCGTTTAAAATTTAGTTGTAGGAATTAAATAAATTGGTCCGCTGCCAAACTGTACTGGCTGCTACCAGTCGGTGAATGGATTAACTAAGGCTGTCCGCCGACGTCAGACAGATGGTGACTGATTTATTTGTCGGAGAGAACGTAAAATATGAATTCTAATATACCAACGCACACGTCCTACAAAAAATCAGTCCCCGAAACTATGGATCTATTAAACGGTTCGATAACCGGTCCTACAAAAATTCGGACGTGGGCGGAGGAACATAAATGTTTATATATTTATTTATTTAAGGACAACCAACAAAGCGTACACCAAAATTACAAGTTAAAGTTCGCACATTATTTGTACATTTTATAATGTAGCCTTATTTAATGTTTCCAATCTAAAACTCCTTAATGTTTCCATTATACGTGGTGCAGTTTTGCATCCTCGTCACATTACAGAAGGTTGTCATGAAAGCCATTAATAATCAATCAATATTACGATACCTAGTCAAAAATTATTAAAAACTTGTTTTATTTCGTTGTTTACTTTGACAGTATTTCAGAATATACCTTTTCCAAAGAACAGAATCGCCCCGTTGAGTATGCGGTAGTTACTATATCAATATGTTCATGCGTGTTTATCAATTCTCTTGCCTAAACCCAGCGACAAGATGGCTTAAACTAATACGAAAACCACCTACCTACCTAACCTAATCTAGCCTATTTGTTTAATTTTGATTTATGTGGAGTCTCACCAGCGTAGTTACCTCCTTGAATTTGACGGGGATGCCAAATTGTACTTTGTATTGAACTATTGAAAATTTAAGGAACTCCAATTTTTTCTTACTTATTATTTTATATCATAATAAACTGCCCTGTTAGTCTCGTGGTCGCAAGCGCTACTGATGAGCACGAGGTCCTGGGTTCGATTCCCGGGTCAGGTAAAAAGTATTATTGTGGTTTTCCATTACGGATTTCTTAGTAGCAGCCCGGATTTAGGAAGTTGGTGGGGTGACACCCCGTGTCTCGGAAAACACGTAAAGCCGTTGGTCCCGGCTGTCATTCGTAGATCTTTGACAATCGTTACGGATAGTCAGAAGAGAGATGAGTTATCGTGTTGCCCAGTAACTGGGTTGTAAAGGTCAGATAGGCAGTCGCTCCATGTAAATGACTGATATTCAGTTGCATCCGGTTATACTGTAAACCAACTCCAACATAGTAGTAAAAAAAAAGGTTAAGTAGATGATGACGATGAATTCCATAATAAAAGTTACATTCCATCACGCCTGTATTCCCCGAATGGTTAGGCAGTGGTGTAACAATGTACACCCACAGTTCGCCGGTATGTTTAGGTCCCATGCAATAGGGCGCGAGCCTATTGCCATTAACCGGGCACAAATCCTGACTCCGAGCTGCTACTGAGAATTTCATAGAAAATCCCAATAACACTTTTTGCTCGACCTGGGAATCGAACCCAAGACCTGTAACATAGCAGTCGCGCATAATAAAAGTTGTTCGTATTATTTAGTAGGTACTTTTAGTCCCCTAAAAGATGCGTAGTCATAGTCAGCCTGTTTAGATGACTCGCGGATTTTATTTCTGATACCTGTAGCTGTTTTTCCATGAAATTGCCATACGATTTTGTGATCTATTATTATATTACATTAATATAGATTTCAATCAGAAACACATTAGGTTTCTCAGTACCGTCGTAATTAGGTAATTGCGTAATTCCACCGATTATATTGCGATCATTAATAGTCAATTCAGTATGCTCATTAAATTCGTATTTATTTTTAATTTCAGCTCATGTTACATTCGGAACAGTTACTATTTGTTCATTATTTTCGTATTATGTTTCACAGCAAACGCTTGCGTGATGTTCGTTTCGATATTCTTTGTATTGATGACGTCATCACATGTCTATTCCATACAACTTTTGACGTCGGGTCCAAAGAATTCAGATACATTCGTAAGTATGAAAAGAGTTTCTTTTTTTTTCTTTGACTTTAACGAACGTAAAACAAATGAAGGTCAATTATTATACTAATTGAAAATGTAGACACAATCTCATCTCAGCGACAATCAATGTCAAACAATTAATGTAAATTGTTATGTTTGACAGATTTATATTACATTGCGATCGTTCTTAGTAGCAGTGCCAATTATTTATTACCCAATTTTGTATTCTATTTCCGAATACTTCAGAAATGAGTATTTATGTTACCGGCAATCTATATAATTCTGGTATTCTATACAATCCCTATGCAATGTATGAAATACCTGGGGCGTCGTAATGTATACAATTACACACATTACCGGTTGCGCATTGGTCAATGTATAGAATACCTAGGCAAAGTTTTAATTAATAAATAATATTTCATACATTGCCTGCACGTTTTAGGTATTATATACAATTCCTAGGTATTGTATTGAATACCGGATTATACAGATTGCTGGTAACATATACATATAATACCCAGGGTCAATAACTTTACTGTAAGCCTTTTGTATTATCTTTTATACACATTATGTTATACAAATTAATTTATATGAATGAGGTTGTCAAACCAAAACAATTAATTACATGATATTTAATAAGATTTGTTTGCTAATTTTCAGGGCCCATACGCTATCGCTATCAAATACTTTGGAATGTGTCCGCATTCTGAGAATAATTTAGCCAACTTGAGTATAGCATTTGTATGTGAACAAGATATTTATAAAGGAACTATCAACCTTACGCTCACTCGACCTGTCCGGATTATCGAAGTTTGTATAATTTTATTACTATACTAGCTTCTGTTCCTGACTTTGTCGGCGTCAAAGTCAAGTATATTATAAAACATATCCTATGACACTGAATTATAGTGTAACTTTCTTTATAAACGTCTAGCTGCTGCCAATGACTTCGTTCGCGTAGTTTTTTCCACCAGCATTAAGTTAGATCTTTGGCTACTGCTCATCTCCCGTGTGTCATAGCGTGATGTTATATAGCTTAAAGCCTTCTTTGATAAATGATCTATCCAACACAAAAATAATGTTTCAATTCCAACCAGTAGTTCCTGAGATAAGCGCGTTCAACCAAATAAATAAACTCTTCAGCTTTATAATATTAGTATAAATGTAGTACCAAGACTTTCAGAGATTACCAAACAAACAAACACACAAATAAACATAAAAGCAAATAAACTTTGAAAGAGGAAAAGGAAAAAATCAAAGAAAAAAACAAAAAAAAAAAACGAAAGAGATAAAGGTCAAAAAAAAGAAAGGAAATGTTTGTTTACCTAACTGAACTTAATCTGTAAAAGCTATATAGTTTATACGGATTAAGTACTAGTTAAAAGGTCATGAATAGCTTAGAATATTACCTAGTATTTCGTACTAGCTATTTTACAGTCTAAATTCAAAGTCAAAGTATTTATTTCGATGAGACCATTAACATGCACTTTTCAATTGTTAAGAAAGATAAATAAGATTTGATCCATGCCAATTTTTTTTTGACAGATTGAGACTAAAATTAGATTGCTATAGTTCTAAAAGTTATTACAATTGCCCCTCTGGTGTAAAGATAAACCTTGTAATAAGTAACCTTGTAACCTTGTAAGATGGTTAGGCTGTATCTTTGAGCTCCGGATGTAATTTCCCAAGTAGA
The DNA here is from genome assembly GCA_947462355.1 of Caradrina kadenii. NCBI lineage: Eukaryota > Metazoa > Arthropoda > Insecta > Lepidoptera > Noctuidae > Caradrina > Caradrina kadenii. Next base: position 11,360,815 of record OX381684.1, on the reverse strand, counting down.
GACTAGAGAGGTGATTTAGAGTGTGGTAGTGTGGTATCCATGTATAGGTGCGGGCTGAATTTTAATTGATTGTCCATTTGGTACTTGCGAATACGATCAATTTTTACTACTGGATCAACCCAGAGGTATGAAGAAAAAAATACTGTTATATACATTTTCATCGTGGTAAAAAAATCAGCAGTTCTGTACAAAAATCCGAAATTTTTTGTACAGAACTGCCGATTTTTTTTTTATATTATTTCAGAGTTGGTTATTAAAAAGTGGTTCTTATTCATGAGTACGTTCATCTCTCGAGGGTTGATAAGCAAAATAAAATTTATGTATTTATTACAGATGAAAGTCGTCGTTCAAAGTGTTAAAAATAACCATAAATATCCATTATCGGACTTCAAGATTGAGAGGCCCTGTCTAAACCGCTTAGTCTCAGAGGTGCTCAAACCGCATGTTGATATTCGTACTTGTGTTCTCAGAAAGGTAAATATCTTAAGTACTCTTGTTTTCTTCGGGATAGGAAATCATCAGATGACTTTCCCCGCCCTGGGCGGGGCAGGAGGGGGTGTCAGACTTTTACTGACTAAAACCCACCCATGTTCCTTCTTGACCCTTTGCGTTCCGGAGGCGCGGTATCTCTTACGAACAACTCGCAGCCCCAGCAGTACAGCCCGCAGCCCCGGCAGGATCTTAAGTACTTACTGTGGTGTGTAGCAGCCGAAAAACCCAGAGAGGAACCCAAAAACCCAAAAATGAACTTTACGTTTGTGCTCACCACTACTATATCTACGGGCCTGTGGACGGTGAGCAATGGGTAGTTCACCGTCCTTACGTTGTATAACAACAGGCCGTGTCGACGGCACGTTCGTGTTCCACGCGCGCCTCAAAGAGATGTCAGCAAAAGGAAGGGGCCACTGAGGGCCGATGTTTGCCGGGGCTGCGGGTTGTTCGTAAGAGATACCGCGCCCCCGGAATGCAAAGGGCACAAGAAGGAACATGGGTGGGTTTTAGTCAGTAAAAGTCTGACACTCCCTCCCGCCCCGCTCAGGTTGGCAGAAGTTATTTGATGATTTCCCACCCCAAAAAAAAAAAAACCACTACTATATCTCTTAGAATAATTATTCATTTGTTCATTTATTTAACTTGGGTTTATCCGTTCACCCAACAGGTCGGGGATAAAATAAAATGGTGAATTAAAATCTGTTGTGCCAAAACTTACTATCAAGCAATAACAGTTCGATCGTTATTCAAAAATGGATGATATAAAAATAGAGCATGTTACTATCCAAAAATAATGACAGTAATTACTAATTGAGTCTATATTTTTTTAAGGATAAACATTTTTCGTCAGTTATAAAATAAAAAATCAGCCATTCCATACGTCTTAGCCGTGTTGCACTTAAACCACTGAGTTTTATTTCAATTTATTTATTATATTCTATTTATAATTTTGTTTGCAGGGTACCCACATCATCAACGTCAATTTTTCGGAAGCAGTCTACCTGTTTTTCGGCAACTCATTTTTTTACGGAGAATACATTGCTAAATTTACGCTTCTTTCGGCAAGAAACCAAGTCATACTTTGTGTTGTCGCTGATGAATACGTAATTAAACAGAAAAACGTAAGTCTTCATTAATGTTAGTAAAAGTTGTTTCATGCTGCTAAGACATTTAAAAAAAGTACAAAATATGACTTGACGCAGTATAAGGTAATTTTTTGCATAAAACTTGTGTGTGTGAGTGTACATTTTGCTTCAAGTTACTTATTAAAAGATTTTTTTTTTGTTATCTTATTTTTTATTCAATAAAATACCGGCTCCGCTTCCACCCAGCCAGAACTTATAAAATTCTTATTAGTTTAAAAACTATTCCAGACATTTTTTTATTGCTATCCTAAACACACACAACAAACAACAAACAAATCACGACCTGTGCCTGAATTTTTCATGCTTTTTTTTGTGGGGTGGGAAATCATCAAATAACTTCTCCCGCCCTGGGCGGGGCGGGAGGGAGTGTCAGACTTTTGCTGACTAAAACCCACCCATGTTCCTTCTTGTACCCTTTGCGTCCCGGGGGCGCGGTATCTCTTACGAACAACCCGCAACCCTGGCAGGCATCGGCCCTCAGTGGCCCCTTCCTTTGCTGACATCTCTTTGAGGCGCGCGTGGAACACGAACACGCCGTCGACCTTACCAATACCTTATTAACCCCCGACGCAAAAACGACGGGGTGTTATAAGTTTGTCGTGTCTGTGTGTGAGTGAGTCTGTCTGTGGCATCGTAGCTCCCGAACGCATGAACCGATTTTGATTTATTTTTTTTTGTTTGAAAGGTATATTAGTCGGGAGTGTTCTTAGCTGTGTTGTATGAAAATCGGTTCAACGATTTCAAAGTTCTCAAAGCTCTTTTGTTAGCTGCGGCAGGGATTTTTATTTTTCTACCTTAATTAAAATGTTTAATTTTGTGTTTTATTTTTGAATAAATTTTATAATTTATTTACACATTAAACATATTTCGAATAGGTAAACATTTCTCAGCCAACCTCTTAACATTTGAATTTAGAATAGTTGTCATCCTAATTTGGACCTAATTGACAGACCTCTACATTGTACGTAGTGTTTATTGAAAACACGATATAGTAGGTACTAAATTATTAATCATTTCACCAGAATATAATTGGGATGGAAATGTTCCTAAATAATTAGAAAATGTTCATTGAATTCAGAAGATGGTACAAAATGTGTAAGATATACTTAAATATTCAATGTTTGACTACTTGTACCTATCAGCATGAAATGTAGTGATGAATTGTGGGTTCAAATCCTGGCAAGTACCACTGTGAGTTTTTCATTGTGGGGCAGGTATACAGCCATTTACTCAGGAAGCTTGAAAACACCAAAAATTGATCCCTAATATCTTCAGTAAAATAATTAATGTAAATTATATCTATACTAATATTATGAAGCTGAAGAGTTTGTTTGTTTGTTTCATGAAGAAATAAATCAAAAAAAAATAAAAAAATATTTTTTGTGTTGAATAGTCCATTTATCGAGGAAGGCTATATGCTATATAACATCACGATATGACTAACGGGAGTAGAGCAGTAACCAAAGATATAACTTAATGCGGATGAAAAACACGACGCGAACGAAGTCGCTGGTAGAAGCTAGTGTCTGTATAAACTAGTTGCACTTGGAGGATTGTGATGAAATTAATTATTACTGATTTCCTTTAGTAAGTCGCAAACATCTCCTTGTACCTATTGGCCTAGTTATCTTCTGTCTCCTGCTTGTTTGGAGAGAAGTGGAAATTATATTGTTTCCTACTCCTCCGTTAATCTTTTCTAATTAATTTCTTTGCGGGATCCAAGACAGTTATATCGACTCGTCGAGCTTCATTGTTTCGGCGCTCTTCTGGCGGTCTCCACTGTTGAGTCTGAATTACAGAAGTTGCAGTGATTAGAAATAGTGTGGCGGGCTTGTCTCAAAAGAAAAAGTTAGTAAGTCCACTAAACGAAGCCGCGAGCACAACCAGTCTGTAATACTATAGCAGTTTCACAAATATCTCACCTAACTAATGCTCATTACTACTCGATTTCGGTCACAAAAGCAAGCTGATTGCGTCACGGATTAGTCTCAGGTACAGTAGAGAATTAATTTGAAACGTGCCAATGATTTACTACCCCTGGTTTGGACGTAATTTAGTTATGGATGATGTGGTCGTGTAGTTTATGGTTGTCAATTAGCATTTATAGGGTTAAATCTAGCCACTTCTGAGCTTAGTTGCTTATTCAAATATATTGAGAAATAAATTGAACGACTTTTATCACTTAATTAAAGTCCCGGCCATCCAGGACCCGACAACATGTAGGTGTATTATTGACCCACTACAAGGGCAAAGGTATCTTCTCATACAAAGAAGACACGTGTATTGATCACCACCCTTTCTTAAGGCGATACACTGATATTAAAAACTAGCTGTTGCCTGCGACTTTAGACGTTCGCGTTGTGGATATAAAACATCGCGAACTGCCCGCGACTTCGTCCATGCGGTTTATTTCACCTGCCTTACGTTATGTCTTTGGTAAGTGCTCCACTCTCGTTGGACGTAGCGTGATGTTATGTAGCCTATGACACTCACAAATAACGTGGCTTTCTTTGGGTAAATTAATTTTCAAAATCGGTTCAGTAGATCCAGAGATTACCCCCTACAACCTCACAAACTTTACCTCTTTACAATATTAGTGTAGATGTCCAAAATTAACTAAGATAGGGCATAATTGCAAAGCCACACTGGTATTTGACGCAACCTCATGCAAGAGAGGGACGAGTGACTTAGCCTCTTTTTTTTTATTTTGGGAGGTGGAAAATCATCAAAATAACTTCTCCCGCCCTGGGCGGGGCGGGAGGGAGTGTCAGACTTTTACTGACTAAAACCCACCCATGTTCCTTCTTGTGCCCTTTGCGTTCTGAGGGCGCGGTATCTCTTACGAACAACCCGCAGCCCCGGCAGACAACCCGCAGCCGCGGCAGGACCCGCAGCCCCGGCAGGACTTAACCTCTGGGCCATCATGATATCGAAAATTTCTATGGACGGGTTCACCCACACCAGCAAGGGAAAAATCTTCTGCAGTATCTGACCAAACCCGCGACCACGATCTTACCACCAAGTTGTCTGCTTCCAGTATGGTCGGGCGATTAAAATTAACTTTAAATGCGATTTTTTATAACATGCCAATACGCCTATATTCCCCGAAACACTAGGCGGAGGTGTACCAATGTACACCCACAGTTCGCCGGTATGTTTAGGTCCCATGTAATAGGGGGCGAGCCTATTTCCATTAACCGGGCACAAATCCTAACTCCGAGCTGCTACTGAGAATTTCATAGGAAAACCTAATAACACTTTTTGCTCGAACTGGGAATCGAACCCAAGACCTCTAGCCTAGCAGTCGCGCTTAGGACCACTAGGCTAACGAGGCAGTTATTTTTTATATCACAGCTATAAAAAGCAAGTCCTGCCTATATCAATAAAAAAATCCAAGATTCTTCATCAAAATTAGTCTGCTAGCTAAGTCTATTGAAACAAAAGACAACAGATTGGAATTTAACAAAAGGTAATTTAAAGAGCCTCCTTTTTTGTTTTAAGCACTACTTTGAAAGCCTAGTGTTCCTGCGCACGACTGTCACGTCTTGAGTTTGATTCCCAGGTCGAGCAAAGTGTTATTGGGTTTTTCAATGAAATTTACAGCAGCAGCTCGTACTTAGCATTTATGTCCGGTTATTGGCAAAAGGCTCGCCTTATTATATGGAACCTTAACATACCGGCGAACTGTGGGTATACATTGATACACTCCTGCCTAGCCCTTCGGGGAATACAGGCGTGATAGCATGTTATATGTTAATTTAAAGTTTTTTTTAAGAAATTCAAACTAGCCAAAGTAATTTGTAATAAATACCCTTACCCTCTGTACAATTACTAGGCAGGTAAGTAAGTGTACATTGTGAAAATGTAATTAAGCTAAAATGTAGCGTGGCTGAACACCAAAAGTTTGGTACCGCGTAACGCTAACCACGTGCCGTGGTACTTATGTAGAAGGGGCAAGTTGGGACATGACATGGGGACTAGAAGAGACAAGAACAAAACAATACTTTTGAAGGAATTCTCGAACCGGCAAAATACCATCAACGTAATTTCTGAACACCCCGGTTACTGAATCATAACTAATATTATTATTGCGCAAATGAGTATTCTTTTTTGTCTGTTTGTTACGCTTTTAAGCCTTAAGTACTCAACCGATCATCAGGAAATTCTACTTACACGTTGGGAGTACTTTTCATCTAGAAAAAAAGTACTGTTCCTTAGGGAGAGAAAAGTTTTAAAATTTAACATTACATGTAGCTAACAAACAAATATTACTTACACAATAATCCACAATTCCAAAAACAAAATCTTTGATTTGAGTTAAAAACATTTCCAGTAATTCTATGTCCAAAAACTCTTCGTAGCAATGTGCGACGAAAGCACTTTGCTTAAAACAAATTACAGGGGCCCGTATAAAGGGTTCATCTATTTTTATTGTACACCTTAAGATACAAGTGCCAGACCTTAGGCCGACGAGAATACGTAATGAGGGGTACTGATTGCAAGAATATAATAATAATGGCGGAATAGCCCTTCCAGCCGTGTATATAAGGAATATTACAACGAAGTTCGTTAAAATAGATTATTTCAGGAACGACGGATTTTTCAGACCTTTTTTTAGGTTCTCGACTTTTAGGGCCAAATATTGCGTAGGTCGGGGCCAGATTAGCGTAGCTCAGCATAAACGACGTTGTGAAAAGTGAGTTGCCTGTGTGATAGGAATATAAGAAATTCAATCAAAGAAAATTGTTTCTTGCACGAGGCACTTTGAGACTTTTCAGGCATGAAAATAATACTTAGATTTGGTTATAAGATAGTGGCGAATCGCTATTATCACTATCAAAAACAAGTCACAATGTTTAAATTATGAAAGATGAGTTAAAATGACATATTGAGTTTCATACAGTATTGCAGCCTGAGTTCTTGCGAAATGATAAAAAAAAAACGAACGAAAACTCAACTTACGACCCTTGTCTAAAGATTAAGCCTTTATGAACAATGGAAGTAATCAAAGCGAGCTCTTAAATCCAGCAGAGAAATCTGAATATAAACAAAGTAGGTAGGCAAAGAAATTCTTCAGGTATTAAGAACCAAATACTATATAGGTAAGTACCTAATACGATTCAAAAATGCTCGAATGATTCAATGTCTTCCAGCAAATACAGATAAAGTTTTCAAATCTGTTAAGTATGTTTCCGAAGGAATCCAGAAATAATATCTTGAGCTTAAGGCTTTGAAGTTGGCGGGAATCGAATAATGGTATAACGTAAAATGACTGAAGTTGAGATTGACAAATAAAAAGCGTCTGATGAAGAAAAATAAAGAAGTAATCCTATCATTTTCTCAGGTTTTATTGAATTTGGAAGTGGTGATTGGTTTTTTGGCCACGTGCTTGTATAACCAGATGTATGAGCATGGACGAGGCAAAAGGAGTATGTAAGGATCGTAGCAGTTGGCGTTCGGTGGTTTTTGCTTACCCCCATGCGAAAAAGGCGTGAGTTTATGTATGTATGTTAAACTCATATTCTACCAGATTGAAATAAAACAATACACCTTCTATTATACAGAGATCCTCATGAACTATTGTGTCCGTGGAGTTCCTGGCTCGTTCTTCTCCGTAGAAACCTACCTATGTTTTATAAAGTGCAACTACATAATATTTTTGACTTTCAAGATGACAAACTTCTTGACAATTCAAAAGTGCCTGTAAATGGTCTAATTGAAATAAATGCTTCGAATTTACGATATACATATTGCAAACAAGGTACTCTTCCCTCGTTCGTTACCACAAACTACATCAATTGATTTAAACATATAGGAAAATAAGCAAAAACAAAAGAATGAACACATAAAGTTACAATATCTTCGTTTTTTATGATAATAGAAATTCTTATTTCCAAATTCAAAGCACGTGTTTCTACACAAGCCTTTTCTCGCGATAAATCTAATATATGCGAAGAACAAAAATATGTTTAATAGGAACGCAACATGATATAAATTCGCGTGTTTCATAGCCCCAACGGTATCGCCGTATGGGGATTTTCTAATATTCGTATTGCTTTCCACAGATCTTGGAAATTTGTCTCATTCCATTACGGATGAGGACTTACCGTACCGGATATTTGTTTTCGAAAGAATTTGGTATTTTATATTAATTCCTTCAATTCTCATAAATCCATTTATGAGTTTGGTAATAGTATTTTATTTTTTACAATCAAATAAACATTTTGGTTTCCCATAATTTTAGCAATTTCTCTGTCCATTCGTAGAGCAATATTATACTCAGGTTAATGTCCGGAAGATAAACAAAAAAAAGTTTTTGTGGAATACGGCATTCGAAAATTGAGGATTTTCTAAAAACTATATAATTGTATATACTGTAAAGTAGGTAAACAGTAATGTATTTATAAGGATATTTAACAAAGGCCAAAATCACATAGATAATCTTCAAATCATTGCGATTTTTTTTTATTCGACTTGGGTATATACTTGACTCTAGTCTAGGTCAGAGGTGACATAGACAAAGTCGACGATGGAGTTAGCTTACCCAGAAAAAGCCTGTTCATTCTAACTTTGAAGATAAGAGTTGAATGCGTTCGGAAATACAGACGCAGGTAGAGCACTCCTTAGCAGTGCGCATTATACAAGACGATTTGAGTTTTATTTGGACCTTACTTGGAAACCTTTTGGTTATAGATATTTTGAAGAACAAAGTAATTAGTAGTACTAACATTTATTTTTAGTAAAACAAGTTTAAAATGTTCTAAGTATGTAAACTTCAAATCACTGACAACCCCAACTAGATTCACCAGAAAGCACATTTTTCTTATATTTTTCAAAAATAAGATTAAAATTTTTTAGTTTGATGTGCAGCATGCATAGTTACTGGCTACAATTTCTGAGGAAATTTTCAACATTTCGTGGTAATAATTTTCATCATCGCGTTGGCAATTTTACGAGCAACAAAGAGAACCTACATTCAAAAGACCACCAAATTCCGTGGTAATTAAAACTGTAATCCTGCAACAGCTATAAACGATGCCACACAAATGTCACGTTAGCGAACTTTGCAGGCATATCGTGGAAGTCTATTATGGGGACTGTTTAATATTATAATAATACTAGTCTATTTATGTTTCACTACAGGTCAAAAGTCTCTTCTCGTACTGAGAAGGCAGGAGTATTGATCACAACGCCTGTTCAAGCCGGATTGGCGATTTTAGATTTGTATTATTTGTAAATCTAGGTTGTCTCACGATGTTTTCCTTTACCGATGTCAGTGATATCCAAGATAAACTTAGAAAGTACAAATTAATTGAAAAAGTTACATTGGTATTTGCCGGATTCAAACTTATAATCTCATGTCTCATGTATAAAAGTTGGGTCTCAACCAATGAGCCATCACGACGTTGAACATACTTATGCAAAAATTTATATTATTCGCCATAAAACAGTACTGATACTTTTAATAAGTTTCCATCGTTTACTATCTTATCCACCAACCACAACACACATTTTCTACATGAACAAAATATCCGCAAACACCTCCACGAAACTTAATGGAGAAGAATAAACGTAAATCAAATTGTATCTAATATTTTCATACAGTAAATCCCTTAGGAAAAGGTTATCAAATAAGTTAAACCCAATAAGTTTCAGTTGAGATACTCCAGGGGGCGCACGGAGCGCAAACAAACAACTTCACACCTCACGAAATATATGTAAAAGTTTTTTTTGGTACATGCCAGTGTTAACTTTCTATTTTATGATCATGTTTAGAGAAAAACCAGATAAGGTAACTGTTGATAGTAGGACAAAATTTGTTGTGTTTATTGTAAGCGTAATATAATTAAATTTAACAAGAATATGCGTACAGGAATGTTTAAGTCACGAGCTCTAAATTTCATATCGAACTTACTACTGTTCGCGATTTCTTTGTTCACGTGAAAGATACCTAGTATCTACCTAGTACAGAACTTATTCTATAGCACTCAGCGATTTTTTTTTAGGGATGGGAAATCGTCAGATGACCTTCCTCGCCCTAGACGGGGCGGGAGGGAGTGTCAGGCTTTTACTGACTAAAACTCATTCATGTTCCTTCTTGTGCCCTTTGCGTTCCGGAGGCGCGGTATATCTCACGAATAACCCGCAGCCTCGGCAGCACTCAGAGGTGCCAGTAGCTTTCTATCAGAGTAAGAATTTTTGTAATTGTACCAGAAACTTAAGAGTTCCATAATATACTACCATGCTTGTATTCCCCGAAGGGTTAGGCAGAGGTGTACCAATTTACACTCACAGTTCGCCGGTATGTTTAGGTCCCATGTAATAGGGGCGAGGCTATTGCCATTAACCGGGCACAATTCCTAACTCGGAGCTGCTACTGAGAATTTCATACAAATACCCGGTAACATTTTGCTTGACCTGGGATTCAAACCTAAGACCTCTAGCGTAACTGTCGCGCTTAGGACCACTAGGCTAACGACCAGTACCAGTAGTTCCAGAAAGTGCTTCTTATAAACAGAAAACCCAACTAACTTTTCTTGCGACATGGAGACATCGACTGTCGCAACCTCGTGCTGGGCACGCCTTAATAGAGGCGGTAAGTCCCCTCTTTGAGGAGTGGCTGGAGAGGCGCCACGGCGCCCTCACCTACCGCCTGACGCAGGTCCTCACCGGACACGGGTGTTTCGGGAGGTTCCTCATCGGGCGGGAGGAAACGTCCGGGTGTCACCATTGTGTGGATTGCCCCGAGGACACGGTGGAGCACACCGTGGCGGTATGCCCCGCTTGGGCGGAGCATCGCCGAGTCCTCGTGGCGGCCATCGGCGGCGGCGAACTCTCGCGTCCGGCCCTGGTGCGAGCCATGGTTCGGAGCGAGAGGGAATGGGATGCAGTCGCCTCCTTCTGCGAGGCAGTAATGCTTGAGAAGGAGGCGGCGGGACGGTTGAGACAGCGGTTCTCCCGTCCCAGCCGCCGCGGTAGACGCTCCGGACGCCGGGAGCCGCGAGACGACTCCCGGCCACCGTAGATACTGGCCTGTGGACGGTGAGCAATGGGTAGCTCACCGTCCTTACGTTGCATAACGACAGGCCGTGTCGACGGCGCGTTCGTGTTCCACGCGCGCCTCAAAGAGATGTCAGCAAAAGGAAGGGGCCACTGAGGGCCGATGCCTGCCGGGGCTGCGGGTTGTTCGCAAGAGATACCGCGCCCCCGGAACGCAAAGGGCACAAGAAGGAACATGGGTGGGTTTTAGTCAGTAAAAGTCTGACACTCCCTCCCGCCCCGCCCAGGGCGGGAGAAGTTATTTGATGATTTCCCACCCACCAAAAAAAAAAAAAAAAAAACTAACTTTTCTTATCTTTATTATTTTAGTATATATCGGAAAACCGGTCAGTTTTACTCATAATTGTCAAATAAATAAATAATAATATTTATTTGCAAGCGCACCAAAACATGTCCAAACCGTTATAGCGTGGCATAGCACATTGCAGCGTAGCTTAGCACAACGTAGGGCTTAGGGCTTTGTAGCGCGATAAATCGAATCGGATTCGTGAACGCTGGACCTATAACGTGATCTAGAATCTTAATGGGGTTTTGAAGCTACACTAAAAAGCATTAAAATAACTTGTTAAAAATACACATAAGTAGACCTTCATAGTACTACTTACATTACCATGACACTTACATAATTTTTTATCTCTTTTCTGTACTTTTTTTGTACAAAAGTATGTTAAAAACAAGAAAATGTAATAATTATTTTGTCTCTCAAAAAAAAACAATATGCCTGTTATTTTTTCAAGTTAGAATCTACGAAGGCAGAGGCGACATGAACCAATTATTAAAATTATCACTTTGCAAAACCGAGACATTGGAAAACCCTTTATACTTAAGATTTGTCGGAGGGTTGTCACTCCGTAATAAAACTTATTAATTCAAAGTAACATCCAATCGGTTTTCACAAATAGATGTACCTACTTGTCGGGTCTTTGAAATATTTTATAACATCCATTAGCTTAGTTTTCGGTAGACAGGCCATTCTTAGGAGTTCCAAGAAACTTTACTAACTTATCTTAAAAGTTTGTTTATAACATCTCGGTTTGTAAAGGTTTGATGACAATTTTTCGCGATCTTTGGAAAATAAAATAAATATGTTGGGATTTCTTCCTCAGATTTTTCGAATACCTCGACCTGAAAACTCTTAAGTGAGAACACCTAAAACTTAGAAAACTCAGAAAATGAGATCGTCAATTCTTTTTTAATAAGTCTCTAAAGTTATTTTTTTTTTTTTGGTGGGTGGGAAATCATCAAATAACTTCTCCAGCCCTGGGCGGGGCGGGAGGGAGTGTCAGACTTTTACTGACTAAAATCCACCCATGTTCCTTCTTGTGCCCTTTGCGTTCCGGTATCTCTTGCGAACAACCCGCAGCCCTGGCAGGCATCGGCCCTAAGTGGCCCCTTCCATGTGCTGACATCTCTTTGAGGCGCGCGTGGAACACGAACGCGCCGTCGACACGGCCTGTCGTTATGCAACGTAAAGACGGTGAGCTACCCATTGCTCACCGCCCACAGGCCCGTAAGTCTCTAAAGTTATTGAGTTGAGAGTAGAATCAATCAAATATAATAAAACATTTAGACTGATTGTCATGTGTACCATGCACTATGGCATGCTCTATGTACCGTAAGTGCTCCCTTGCATTGCAAAACCCGCCTTGCTGTACTAAACTCGATTTCGAAAATTTTTAGGTTGCTTAGCTGATTCATTTTTTCAAATGTTTTGTTTTATTTAGTTCAAGACGTCATGCAAGAATAATCTGATTGAAAAAGGAAAACTAAACCCAGTAGAGTCAAATTCCTTCAAAGAATTGCGGGACCTGTCCGTATAAAGTTAGGTTTCCAGTTAATTTGTACTGGTTAGCGTTGTGGCGTTGACTTGAAACAGAGCCAAGTTACTAGTGAAACATTAAGTAATTGGATCGGTGACTTCTTAGCTTAATTGTGCTATCCTAAAACAAGGAGTACCTGCAGGGTAGAGATGTCTATTTCTGTGAATGTCGGTTTTCGCGGCCGCAGACTAAGTTATGAATGAAACCTAAGATGTTTCTTACAAATTCAAACACTTACCAGATCACTGACTATTGAAAAGGATTACATAGGTTTAAATTTTCTTGCACGGTATCCTAATTACATACGCCTGTATTCCCTGAAGGGTTAGGCAGAGGTGTAACAATATACACCCACAGTTCGCCGGTATGTTTAGGTCCCATGTAATAGGGGCCGGTAACCGGTCACAAATCCTAACTCCTAATCAATCTTAATAATCCTAATCATAACCAAATCCTAATTATTATATATTATTATTATTATTTATTATATCATATCCTAATTATTTGTCTAAATTAAAAGTAGCTTACCAGTTCTGCCGTTGCCTGAAATTTCAGTTAAAATCGGTGCAGCTACGGAACTTAGTCGGAACAAACAAATAGGCATAGAAACAGGTAGGCATTTAAAAAGTACTTTTGTCTGAACAACAATAGACACGAGTAGAATCCCAATATTGTCTAAAGATACTTTATATTTCAATTAGATAGGAGTACATCACGGTTGAAAAGGATTATTCCGGTCGGATCAACTGTGTTCAAACCTAAACATTGTTCAACAACTGAGATCGAATCCAGTTATTACGCTGAAGGTATAAGCAGATGGCGGAATGATGTTATTATTGATGGAAGAAGAAACATACTGGTTTTAAGTGGGTTTAGTTGATTCATTTAACAAACATTACCATTACTAACGGTAGTCGTTATCTGCCTACCGGTTCCTCGAACAAAAAAATAATGAAACAAATTGACAAGCGCGCGTAAACTGCTGTGATTGGTTGCTGTTGATTCAGTCAACCAATGGCAGCCGTTTACGCTCACCTATTTCTTCGTTCGAGAAACTGACTTTTAAAATTAAATGTTTTTAGCTGTTCTCGTGTTATGTAGTTGTAAATTAACGGCCATTTCTAGTAACTATAAATGTTTAAAATCTGTTCGCAATCTCATCTAAGCGACAATTAATATAAAACAAAATGTATGTAAATTATAGGCATTTTTGACAGATTGAGAGTGAGGTTAGATTGCGATAGATCCTTAAAGTTTGTAAAATTTACCGCCTGTTCTATCCTAAATAAAATGTAATATTGTAGATTATTTTTTTCTGCTAATAGAAATTTTTATTGTAGTTACTTAGAATTTTTACCTATACAAATAAAATTTAACTAAACAACTTTTAGAACTAGGTAAAATTAAAAACAAAATACCCACCGATGAAACCATATCCATCTTACCCGCTTCGCCCATTACGCGTAACAGCCTTATAAAGGTCTAAATAACGAAGTTTCTGAGAGGGTTGTAATTGAAAACGGCTGATAATAACAGACTTTTACTTCGAACATTTTCCCAATTGAATATTCCAATGAATACCTAACCAACGATTTCTTATTATAAGTAAGATTTTGATTTGCTTATTAATGTGTAATTTACTTATTTATTTACGTATAATTTGTTTATTTTTAATTTTGTATAAGCATAATTTGTTTGTTCGTAAAAGACACAAGGATAGATTAAAGACTGGCTGAAAAATGATATTTGTTATTTAAAACAAAATAGATAAGCAATTAAATAAACCAACAAACAATAATCAATGAAGAACGATCGCTAATAGAATTGGTGCAAATTCAAATGAGTAGGTACTTTCGAAACAAATTCAGAAACACTCGAATCATTATTCTAATTTGAAGCAGTTGCTGATTTAATTACTTTACATCTCTAAGGCAATAAACAAAAAACAAAGAAACAAGAAAATGTTCAGTGATTCAGATCACGTAATAAGCCTGTATTTAAATCAAGCACCATCGCGGGGCCCCAATTCAGTATTGGCTGAGGTAACGAGCCACTTAGTTTTACTAACTTGATGTACCTAACTTTTATTAGAATTCTTAGCAGGCCAATAAGCTCACACTTGACTTGCGATAAGGAAACAGAAAAAAGGGAAGAAAAAGTCGGTAGACTGATCAAGTGGAAAATTACTTGAAGGAAGTACGCTTATAAGGATTACACACTGTTACGGAGATCGACGAATCGAACAGTGTGACGGAAATGTGGGAGACTTTTTGACTAAATGAGTTATCTAAAGAAGCATGGCACTCACCCCACACCAGATTTATTGTTATCTGGCACCCAGCAGAGGCATGGAAGTACAGGGGCGGCTTGATTGGCTTAGCTCAGCTAAGTGGTGAAGAAAATATTTTTCTCCTTTATTTTAATATTTTTCACAAAAATCTCAATCATTTCTGCAGAAGCAAGGATTTGAATGAAACCCGGAGTTATTATTACTGTTTAAATGGCTAAAATAGTTACATAAGTATAATTTATTATCATATGGTACATAGATTGAGATTCGAGAGTCGCTTGACCTACGTAATTCTAGAATGATTATTGTTTTAAGAATAAGAAGAAGAAAATTTAACTGCGTCGTTAGCCTAGTAGTCTTAAGCGCGACTGCTACGCTAGAGGTCTTGGGTTCGATTCCCAGGTTGAGCAAAAAGTGTTATTGGGTTTTTCTATGAAAATCTCAGTAGCAGCGGTTAATGGCAATAGGCTCGCCCCCTATTACATGGGACCTTAACATACCGCCGAACTGTGGGTGTACACTGGTACACCTCTGCCTAACCCTTCGGGGATTACAGGCGTGGTATGTTAAGAAGAAAATGTCAACCACTCTAAAACGACGCGGCAAGACTAAAACAGAAAACATTTCCGAATAAATAGCTTGTATTTGGAGCTTGTTTGAATTTCAGAAACCTGACATAAATCACTCCAGTAACAAAAATATAGGTTTACAAAAAAAACAATACAAAACGGAATAATAACACGATTTCAATCGTTCAAACTATTTTATATTGAAAACAAAACAATTTTGGTTCGCGGCCAAATTGAATTACATATCAAACCGATGACAGCGATGCCGTTATGTTTTTATTTTGATCTGTTTTTAGACGTTGATTGATGGGTTTGGTTTGTACATTCTTTTATAATATTCAATATTTGAGATGATTTGCGGATTTTAATATTTTACATTTTTTTTATGAGCGCTATACGGCGTCTCCCTGCAGAGCATGGCTCACCTTTCATCACCGCATGCACCAAAAAGTGTATTATATTTTTTGTGCGTTACATTGTACCTCAAATAATGATTTTTCACACTAAAAATAAAAGTCGTTTACCAGCAATAATTTTCATTCATTGTTAGATACCGTCACGCCTGTATTCCCAAAGGGTTAGGCAGAAATGTACCAATGTTCACCCATAGTTCGCCAGTATGTTTAGGTCCCGTGTAATAAGGGCGACCTTTTTGCCATTAACTGGGCACAAATCCTAACTCTGAGCTGCTACTGAGAATTTTATAGAAAAATCTAATAACACTTTGCTCGAAATGGGAATCGGACCCAAGACCTCTAGCGTAGCAGTCACGCTTAGGACCACTGACTAAAGAGGCATCTAATGTTGCCAGTATGTGTTGCTATGTGTCTCTTACACTCCGTATAAACAACTTGAAAATTGTTTCAAAATAATATTATGAATACTTTAGAATAACAATTAAAATGGTTCCATAAATTATACCCAAACGGCCAAAAAACACGTTTTACATCTACCAATTATAATCATAATACCAGCCCAGGCAAATGCAGAGAAGGCATGAGCATTAATCACCACGCTTCCTCAAAGCGGATCTACCATTTAAATCTAATACCCAATAAAACATTTTATCATGTTCTGAGTTTATCTAAGGGGTCAGCTGTGTGTAGTACTACTTCGGGAATATCGTGACGATGTGAGTCGTTTTTTAGAGTTCCGTACCCAAAGGGTGCTAAACGGAACCCTAAGACTTCACTGTCTGACTGTCTTTCGTCCATCTGTCATAGAGCTGTATGTTTTGAACCGTAATAAGTAAACACTTAAAATGTTCTGTGTTTTTCTGTTCTTAAAAAAAATTGTTGTTCCACACTAGGAATGTCTTCTGTATCGTAGGTGCATTTACAAACATTTAAACTCACAAACACAAACTGCCAGACGTGGAACAAGTATCTGTAGGCCATGCGAATATTTGTTGCGTGCGTCAATCGAACTCGCGACAAACAGCGCAGCAGCCAATGGTTCAGCCAAACGTGTCGTCAAAGTGTGTATTTGTGTATATGTGTGTGTAGGCCTTTGTATTTTTTACACACACACATACCATCACGCCCGTATTCCCCGTAGGGTTAGGAGGTGTACCAACGTACACCCACAGTTCGCCGGTATGTTTAGGTCCCATGTAATAGGGGGCGAGCCTTAAGCCATTAACCGGGCACAAATCCTAACTCCGAGCTGCTACTGAGCAAATCCTAATGGAAAAACCCAATAACACTTTTTGCTCGACCTGGGAATTGAACCCAAGACCTCTAGCATAGCAGTCGCGCTTAGGACCACTAGGCTACCGAGGCAGTTATATTTTCATTAAATAATTATAGGTCAGTCTTTTCTCTGAACCTCTGAATACACAAATTTTTCAGGTTTGTAATATGTACCAATGCGCCAGACTATGAGACAAAATATGTGTGTTTTACGGTATGCTGTGTTCGGATAGGCTATCCTAACTATTATTAAAAAAAAAAAAACTATAAAATAGTGTACGTTGATACAGAACCTTTCGTGCGAAAGTCCGCCAGGCACTTGACTTTTTTTATTCATTCGATTATAACAAAATCTCAGTAACCGTGATACATGATTTACTTGTTGCGACCTATTATACAGACTTTCCTTCTAAATTCTTCTTCTTCTTAGAATACATACCATCACGCCTGTATTCCCCGAAGGGATAGGTAGAGGTGAACTAATGTACACCCACAGTTCGCCGGTATGCTTCGGTCCCATGTAATAAAAGTCAGCCTGTTGCCATTAACCGGGCACAAATCCTAACTCCGAGCTGCTACTGTGAATTTCACAGAAAAACCTAATAACACTTTTTGCCCGACCTGGGAATCGAACCAAAGACCTCTAGGGTAGCAGTCGCGCTTAGGACCATTGGGCTAACGAGACAGTTCGTATAGGCCATTGATTTAAAAAAATAAAGAAATAATTTGTCAACTGCGTAACTCGCGTAGGTATGTAATACATTTATTCCAAGATTTCCAATAAATAATAAATTATGTTATTGCTTTTTCTTGGAAATACTAATATTTTCTAAGATTCGAAATGTTATTATTTCTATTTTCTGTATATTTGAAAATATATCTGAAAATCGTAAGATTCATGATAAAAAAATTGAGTAGTTTATCTCTAAACATAGGTACCTAATCTTCTATTGTAAGTGACTTTTAATGGTTTGATTAAAATAAATGATTTGAATTTGACTTTGACTTTATAAAAGCGGAATGTCACTCACTGAAAAATTCCCCGCCCTGGGCGGGGCAGGAGGGGGTGTCAGACTTTTACTGACTAAAACCCACCCATGTTCCTTCTTGTACCCTTTGCGTTCCGGAGGCGCGGTATCTCTTACGAACAACTCGCAGCCCCAGCAGTACAGCCCGCAGCCCCGGCAGGATCTTAAGTACTTACTGTGGTGTGTAGCAGCCGAAAAACCCAGAGCGGAACCCAAAAACCCAAAAATGAACTTTACGTTTGTGCTCACCACTACTATATCTACGGGCCTGTGGACGGTGAGCAATGGGTAGTTCACCGTCCTTACGTTGTATAACGACAGGCCGTGTCGACGGCACGTTCGTGTTCCACGCGCGCCTCAAAGAGATGTCAGCAAAAGGAAGGGGCCACTGAGGGCCGATGTTTGCCGGGGCTGCGGGTTGTTCGTAAGAGATACCACGCCCCCGGAATGCAAAGGGCACAAGAAGGAACATGGGTGGGTTTTAGTCAGTAAAAGTCTGACACTCCCTCCCGCCCCGCCCAGGTCGGCAGAAGTTATTTGATGATTTCCCACCCACAAAAAAAAAAAAACCACTACTATATCTCTTAGAATAATTATTCATTTGTTCATTTATTTAACTTGCGTTTATCCGTTCACCTAACAGGTCGGGGATAAAATAAAATGGTGAATTAAAATCTGTTGTGCCAAAACTTACTATCAAGCAATAACAGTTCGATCGTTATTCAAAAATGGATGATATAAAAATAGAGCATGTTACTATCCAAAAATAATGACAGTAATTACTAATTGAGTCTATATTTTTTTAAGGATAAACATTTTTCGTCAGTTATGAAATAAAAAATCAGCCATTCCATACGTCTTAGCCGTGTTGCACTTAAACCACTGAGTTTTATTTCAATTTATTTATTATATTCTATTTATAATTTTGTTTGCAGGGTACCCACATCATCAACGTCAATTTTTCGGAAGCAGTCTACCTGTTTTTCGGCAACTCATTTTTTTACGGAGAATACATTGCTAAGTTTACGCTTCTTTCGGCAAGAAACCAAGTCATACTTTGTGTTGTCGCTGATGAATACGTAATTAAACAGAAAAACGTAAGTCTTCATTAATGTTAGTAAAAGTTGTTTCATGCTGCTAAGACATTTAAAAAAAGTACAAAATATGACTTGACGCAGTATAAGGTAATTTTTTGCATAAAACTTGTGTGTGTGAGTGTACATTTTGCTTCAAGTTACTTATTAAAAGATTTTTTTTTTGTTATCTTATTTTTTATTCAATAAAATACCGGCTCCGCTTCCACCCAGCCAGAACTTATAAAATTCTTATTAGTTTAAAAACTATTCCAGACATTTTTTTATTGCTATCCTAAACACACACAACAAACAACAAACAAATCACGACCTGTGCCTGAATTTTTCATGCTTTTTTTTTTGTGGGGTGGGAAATCATCAAATAACTTCTCCCGCCCTGGGCGGGGCGGGAGGGAGTGTCAGACTTTTGCTGACTAAAACCCACCCATGTTCCTTCTTGTACCCTTTGCGTCCCGGGGGCGCGGTATCTCTTACGAACAACCCGCAACCCTGGCAGGCATCGGCCCTCAGTGGCCCCTTCCTTTGCTGACATCTCTTTGAGGCGCGCGTGGAACACGAACACGCCGTCGACCTTACCAATACCTTATTAACCCCCGACGCAAAAACGACGGGGTGTTATAAGTTTGTCGTGTCTGTGCGTGAGTGAGTGTGTCTGTGGCATCGTAGCTCCCGAACGCATGAACCGATTTTGATTTATTTTTTTTTGTTTGAAAGGTATATTAGTCGGGAGTGTTCTTAGCTGTGTTGTATGAAAATCGGTTCAACGATTTCAAAGTTCTCAAAGCTCTTTTGTTAGCTGCGGCAGGGATTTTTATTTTTCTACCTTAATTAAAATGTTTAATTTTGTGTTTTATTTTTGAATAAATTTTATAATTTATTTACACATTAAACATATTTCGAATAGGTAAACATTTCTCAGCCAACCTCTTAACATTTGAATTTAGAATAGTTGTCATCCTAATTTGGACCTAATTGACAGACCTCTACATTGTACGTAGTGTTTATTGAAGACACGATATAGTAGGTACTAAATTATTAATCATTTCGCCAGAATATAATTGGGATGGAAATGTTCCTAAATAATTAGAAAATGTTCATTGAATTCAGAAGATGGTACAAAATGTGTAAGATATACTTAAATATTCAATGTTTGACTACTTGTACCTATCAGCATGAAATGTAGTGATGAATTGTGGGTTCAAATCCTGGCAAGTACCACTGTGAGTTTTTCATTGTGGGGCAGGTATACAGCCATTTACTCAGGAAGCTTGAAAACACCAAAAATTGATCCCTAATATCTTCAGTAAAATAATTAATGTAAATTATATCTATACTAATATTATGAAGCTGAAGAGTTTGTTTGTTTGTTTCATGAAGTCCTGGTTTAAATTGAAAAAATATTTTTTGTGTTGAATAGTCCATTTATCGAGGAAGGCTATATGCTATATAACATCACGATATGACTAACGGGAGTAGAGCAGTAACCAAAGATATAACTTAATGCGGATGAAAAACACGACGCGAACGAAGTCGCTGGTAGAAGCTAGTGTCTGTATAAACTAGTTGCACTTGGAGGATTGTGATGAAATTAATTATTACTGATTTCCTTTAGTAAGTCGCAAACATCTCCTTGTACCTATTGGCCTAGTTATCTTCTGTCTCCTGCTTGTTTGGAGAGAAGTGGAAATTATATTGTTTCCTACTCCTCCGTTAATCTTTTCTAATTAATTTCTTTGCGGGATCCAAAACAGTTATATCGACTCGTCGAGCTTCATTGTTTCGGCGCTCTTCTGGCGGTCTCCACTGTTGAGTCTGAATTACAGAAGTTGCAGTGATTAGAAATAGTGTGGCGGGCTTGTCTCAAAAGAAAAAGTTAGTAAGTCCACTAAACGAAGCCGCGAGCACAACCAGTCTGTAATACTATAGCAGTTTCACAAATATCTCACCTAACTAATGCTCATTACTACTCGATTTCGGTCACAAAAGCAAGCTGATTGCGTCACGGATTAGTCTCAGGTACAGTAGAGAATTAATTTGAAACGTGCCAATGATTTACTACCCCTGGTTTGGACGTAATTTAGTTATGGATGATGTGGTCGTGTAGTTTATGGTTGTCAATTAGCATTTATAGGGTTAAATCTAGCCACTTCTGAGCTTAGTTGCTTATTCAAATATATTGAGAAATAAATTGAACGACTTTTATCACTTAATTAAAGTCCCGGCCATCCAGGACCCGACAACATGTAGGTGTATTATTGACCCACTACAAGGGCAAAGGTATCTTCTCATACAAAGAAGACACGTGTATTGATCACCACCCTTTCTTAAGGCGATACACTGATATTAAAAACTAGCTGTTGCCTGCGACTTTAGACGTTCGCGTTGTGGATATAAAACATCGCGAACTGCCCGCGACTTCGTCCATGCGGTTTATTTCACCTACCTTACGTTATGTCTTTGGTAACTGCTCCACTCTCGTTGGACGTAGCGTGATGTTATGTAGCCTATGTCACTCACAAATAACGTGGCTTTCTTTGGGTAAATTAATTTTCAAAATCGGTTCAGTAGATCCAGAGATTACCCCCTACAACCTCACAAACTTTACCTCTTTACAATATTAGTGTAGATGTCCAAAATTAACTAAGATAGGGCATAATTGCAAAGCCACACTGGTATTTGACGCAACCTCATGCAAGAGAGGAACGAGTGACTTAGCCTCTTTTTTTTTATTTTGGGAGGTGGAAAATCATCAAAATAACTTCTCCCGCCCTGGGCGGGGCGGGAGGGAGTGTCAGACTTTTACTGACTAAAACCCACCCATGTTCCTTCTTGTGCCCTTTGCGTTCTGAGGGCGCGGTATCTCTTACGAACAACCCGCAGCCCCGGCGGACAACTCGCAGCCGCGGCAGGACCCGCAGCCCCGGCAGGACTTAACCTCTGGGCCATCATGATATCGAAAATTTCTATGGACGGGTTCACCCACACCAGCAAGGGAAAAATCTTCTGCAGTATCTGACCAAACCTGCGACCACGATCTTACCACCAAGTTGTCTGCTTCCAGTATGGTCGTGCGATTAAAATTAACTTTAAATGCGATTTTTTATAACATGCCAATACGCCTATATTCCCCGAAACACTAGGCGGAGGTGTACCAATGTACACCCACAGTTCGCCGGTATGTTTAGGTCCCATGTAATAGGGGGCGAGCCTATTTCCATTAACCGGGCACAAATCCTAACTCCGAGCTGCTACTGAGAATTTCATAGGAAAACCTAATAACACTTTTTGCTCGAACTGGGAATCGAACCCAAGACCTCTAGCCTAGCAGTCGCGCTTAGGACCACTAGGCTAACGAGGCAGTTATTTTTTATATCACAGCTATAAAAAGCAAGTCCTGCCTATATCAATAAAAAAATCCAAAATTCTTCATCAAAATTAGTCTGCTAGCTAAGTCTATTGAAACAAAAGACAACAGATTGGAATTTAACAAAAGGTAATTTAAAGAGCCTCCTTTTTTGTTTTAAGCACTACTTTGAAAGCCTAGTGTTCCTGCGCACGACTGTCACGTCTTGAGTTTGATTCCCAGGTCGAGCAAAGTGTTATTGGGTTTTTCAATGAAATTTACAGCAGCAGCTCGTACTTAGCATTTATGTCCGGTTATTGGCAAAAGGCTCGCCTTATTATATGGAACCTTAACATACCGGCGAACTGTGGGTATACATTGATACACTCCTGCCTAGCCCTTCGGGGAATACAGGCGTGATAGCATGTTATATGTTAATTTAAAGTTTTTTTTAAGAAATTCAAACTAGCCAAAGTAATTTGTAATAAATACCCTTACCCTCTGTACAATTACTAGGCAGGTAAGTAAGTGTACATTGTGAAAATGTAATTAAGCTAAAATGTAGCGTGGCTGAACACCAAAAGTTTGGTACCGCGTAACGCTAACCACGTGCCGTGGTACTTATGTAGAAGGGGCAAGTTGGGACATGACATGGGGACTAGAAGAGACAAGAACAAAACAATACTTTTGAAGGAATTCTCGAACCGGCAAAATACCATCAACGTAATTTCTGAACACCCCGGTTACTGAATCATAACTAATATTATTATTGCGCAAATGAGTATTCTTTTTTGTCTGTTTGTTACGCTTTTAAGCCTTAAGTACTCAACCGATCATCAGGAAATTCTACTTACACGTTGGGAGTACTTTTCATCTAGAAAAAAAGTACTGTTCCTTAGGGAGAGAAAAGTTTTAAAATTTAACATTACATGTAGCTAACAAACAAATATTACTTACACAATAATCTACAATTCCAAAAACAAAATCTTAGATTTGAGTTAAAAACATTTCCAGTAATTCTATGTCCAAAAACTCTTCGTAGCAATGTGCGACGAAAGCACTTTGCTTAAAACAAATTACAGGGGCCCGTATAAAGGGTTCATCTATTTTTATTGTACACCTTAAGATACAAGTGCCAGACCTTAGGCCGACGAGAATACGTAATGAGGGGTACTGATTGCAAGAATATAATAATAATGGCGGAATAGCCCTTCCAGCCGTGTATATAAGGAATATTACAACGAAGTTCGTTAAAATAGATTATTTCAGGAACGACGGATTTTTCAGACCTTTTTTTAGGTTCTCGACTTTTAGGGCCAAATATTGCGTAGGTCGGGGCCAGATTAGCGTAGCTCAGCATAAACGACGTTGTGAAAAGTGAGTTGCCTGTGTGATAGGAATATAAGAAATTCAATCAAAGAAAATTGTTTCTTGCACGAGGCACTTTGAGACTTTTCAGGCATGAAAATAATACTTAGATTTGGTTATAAGATAGTGGCGAATCGCTATTATCACTATCAAAAACAAGTTACAATGTTTAAATTATGAAAGATGAGTTAAAATGACATATTGAGCTTCATACAGTATTGCAGCCTGAGTTCTTGCGAAATGATAAAAAAAAACGAACGAAAACTCAACTTACGACCCTTGTCTAAAGATTAAGCCTTTATGAACAATGGAAGTAATCAAAGCGAGCTCTTAAATCCAGCAGAGAAATCTGAATATAAACAAAGTAGGTAGGCAAAGAAATTCTTCAGGTATTAAGAACCAAATACTATATAGGTAAGTACCTAATACGATTCAAAAATGCTCGAATGATTCAATGTCTTCCAGCAAATACAGATAAAGTTTTCAAATCTGTTAAGTATGTTTCCGAAGGAATCCAGAAATAATATCTTGAGCTTAAGGCTTTGAAGTTGGCGGGAATCGAATAATGGTATAACGTAAAATGACTGAAGTTGAGATTGACAAATAAAAAGCGTCTGATGAAGAAAAATAAAGAAGTAATCCTATCATTTTCTCAGGTTTTATTGAATTTGGAAGTGGTGATTGGTTTTTTGGCCACGTGCTTGTATAACCAGATGTATGAGCATGGACGAGGCAAAAGGAGTATGTAAGGATCGTAGCAGTTGGCGTTCGGTGGTTTTTGCTTACCCCCATGCGAAAAAGGCGTGAGTTTATGTATGTATGTTAAACTCATATTCTACCAGATTGAAATAAAACAATACACCTTCTATTATACAGAGATCCTCATGAACTATTGTGTCCGTGGAGTTCCTGGCTCGTTCTTCTCCGTAGAAACCTACCTATGTTTTATAAAGTGCAACTACATAATATTTTTGACTTTCAAGATGACAAACTTCTTGACAATTCAAAAGTGCCTGTAAATGGTCTAATTGAAATAAATGCTTCGAATTTACGATATACATATTGCAAACAAGGTACTCTTCCCTCGTTCGTTACCACAAACTACATCAATTGATTTAAACATATAGGAAAATAAGCAAAAACAAAAGAATGAACACATAAAGTTACAATATCTTGGTTTTTTATGATAATAGAAATTCTTATTTCCAAATTCAAAGCACGTGTTTCTACACAAGCCTTTTCTCGCGATAAATCTAATATATGCGAAGAACAAAAATATGTTTAATAGGAACGCAACATGATATAAATTCGCGTGTTTCATAGCCCCAACGGTATCGCCGTATGGGGATTTTCTAATATTCGTATTGCTTTCCACAGATCTTGGAAATTTGTCTCATTCCATTACGGATGAGGACTTACCGTACCGGATATTTGTTTTCGAAAGAATTTGGTATTTTATATTAATTCCTTCAATTCTCATAAATCCATTTATGAGTTTGGTAATAGTATTTTATTTTTTACAATCAAATAAACATTTTGGTTTCCCATAATTTTAGCAATTTCTCTGTCCATTCGTAGAGCAATATTATACTCAGGTTAATGTCCGGAAGATAAACAAAAAAAAGTTTTTGTGGAATACGGCATTCGAAAATTGAGGATTTTCTAAAAACTATATAATTGTATATACTGTAAAGTAGGTAAACAGTAATGTATAAGGATATTTAACAAAGGCCAAAATCACATAGATAATCTTCAAATCATTGCGATTTTTTTTATTCGACTTGGGTATATACTTGACTCTAGTCTAGGTCAGAGGTGACATAGACAAAGTCGACGATGGAGTTAGCTTACCCAGAAAAAGCCTGTTCATTCTAACTTTGAAGATAAGAGTTGAATGCGTTCGGAAATACAGACGCAGGTAGAGCACTCCTTAGCAGTGCGCATTATACAAGACGATTTAGTAGTTTTATTTGGACCTTACTTGGAAACCTTTTGGTTATAGATATTTTGAAGGACAAAGTAATTAGTAGTACTAACATTTATTTTTAGTAAAACAAGTTTAAAATGTTTTAAGTATGTAAACTTCAAATCACTTACAACCCCAACTAGATTCACCAGAAAGCACATTTTTCTTATATTTTTCAAAAATAAGATTAATATTATTTAGTTTGATGTGCAGCATGCATAGTTACTGGCTACAATTTCTGAGGAAATTTTCAACATTTCGTGGTAATAATTTTCATCATCGCGTTGGCAATTTTACGAGCAACAAAGAGAACCTACATTCAAAAGACCACCAAATTCCGTGGTAATTAAAACTGTAATCCTGCAACAGCTATAAACGATGCCACACAAATGTCACGTTAGCGAACTTTGCAGGCATAACGTGGAAGTCTATTATGGGGACTGTTTAATATTATAATAATACTAGTCTATTAATGTTTCACTACAGGTCAAAAGCCTCTTCTCGTACTGAGAAGGCAGGAGTATTGATCACAACGCCTGTTCAAGCCGGATTGGCGATTTTAGATTTGTATTATTTGTAAATCTAGGTTGTCTCACGATGTTTTCCTTTACCGATGTCAGTGATATCCAAGATAAACTTAGAAAGTACAAATTAATTGAAAAAGTTACATTGGTATTTGCCGGATTCAAACTTATAATCTCATGTCTCATGTATAAAAGTTGGGTCTCAACCAATGAGCCATCACGACGTTAAACATACTTATGCAAAAATTTATATTATTCGCCATAAAACAGTACCGATACTTTTAATAAGTTTCCATCGTTTACTATCTTATCCACCAACCACAACACACATTTTCTACATGAACAAAATATCCGCAAACACCTCCACGAAACTTAATGGAGAAGAATAAACGTAAATCAAATTGTATCTAATATTTTCATACAGTAAATCCCTTAGGAAAAGGTTATCAAATAAGTTAAACCCAATAAGTTTCAGTTGAGATACTCCAGGGGGCGCACGGAGCGCAAACAAACAACTTCACACCTCACGAAATATATGTAAAAGTTTTTTTTGGTACATGCCAGTGTTAACTTTCTATTTTATGATCATGTTTAGAGAAAAACCAGATAAGGTAACTGTTGATAGTAGGACAAAATTTGTTGTGTTTATTGTAAGCGTAATATAATTAAATTTAACAAGAATATGCGTACAGGAATGTTTAAGTCACGAGCTCTAAATTTCATATCGAACTTACTACTGTTCGCGATTTCTTTGTTCACGTGAAAGATACCTAGTATCTACCTAGTACAGAACTTATCCTATAGCACTCAGCGATTTTTTTTTAGGGATGGGAAATCGTCAGATGACCTTCCTCGCCCTAGACGGGGCGGGAGGGAGTGTCAGGCTTTTACTGACTAAAACTCATTCATGTTCCTTCTTGTGCCCTTTGCGTTCCGGGGGCGCGGTATATCTCACGAATAACCCGCAGCCTCGGCAGCACTCAGAAATGCCAGTAGCTTTCTATCAGAGTAAGAATTTTTGTAATTGTACCAGAAACTTAAGAGTTCCATAACATACTACCATGCTTGTATTCCCCGAAGGGTTAGGCAGAGGTGTACCAATTTACACTCACAGTTCGCCGGTATGTTTAGGTCCCATGTAATAGGGGCGAGGCTATTGCCATTAACCGGGCACAGTTCCTAACTCGGAGCTGCTACTGAGAATTTCATACAAATACCCGGTAACATTTTGCTTGACCTGGGATTTAAACCTAAGACCTCTAGCGTAACTGTCGCGCTTAGGACCACTAGGCTAACGACCAGTACCAGTAGTTCCAGAAAGTGCTTCTTATAAACAGAAAACCCAACTAACTTTTCTTATCTTTATTATTTTAGTATATATCGGAAAACCGGTCAGTTTTACTCATAATTGTCAAATAAATAAATAATAATATTTATTTGCAAGCATACCAAAACATGTCCAAACCGTTATAGCGTGGCATAGCACATTGCAGCGTAGCTTAGCACAACGTAGGGCTTAGGGCTTTGTAGCGCGATAAATCGAATCGGATTCGTGAACGCTGGACCTATAACGTGATCTAGAATCTTAATGGGGTTTTGAAGCTACACTAAAAAGCATTAAAATAACTTGTTAAAAATACACAGACGTGGACCTTCATAGTAATACTTACATTACCATGACACTTACATAATTTTTTATCTCTTTTTTGTACTTTTTTTGTACAAAAGTATGTTAAAAACAAGAAAATGTAATAATTAATTTGTCTCTCAAAAAAAAACAATATGCCTGTTATTTTTTCAAGTTAGAATCTACGAAGGCAGAGGCGACATGAACCAATTATTAAAATTATCACTTTGCAAAACCGAGACATTGGAAAACCCTTTATACTTAAGATTTGTCGGAGGGTTGTCACTCCGTAATAAAACTTATTAATTCAAAGTAACATCCAATCGGTTTTCACAAATAGATGTACCTACTTGTCGGGTCTTTGAAATATTTTATAACATCCATTAGCTTAGTTTTCGGTAGACAGGCCATTCTTAGGAGTTCCAAGAAACTTTACTAACTTATCTTAAAAGTTTGTTTATAACATCTCGGTTTGTAAAGGTTTGATGACAATTTTTCGCGATCTTTGGAAAATAAAATAAATATGTTGGGATTTCTTCCTCAGATTTTTCGAATACCTCGACCTGAAAACTCTTAAGTGAGAACACCTAAAACTTAGAAAACTCAGAAAATGAGATCGTCAATTCTTTTATAATAAGTCTCTAAAGTTATTTTTTTTTTTTTGGTGGGTGGGAAATCATCAAATAACTTCTCCCGCCCTCGGCGGGGCGGGAGGGAGTGTCAGACTTTTACTGACTAAAATCCACCCATGTTCCTTCTTGTGCCCTTTGCGTTCCGGTATCTCTTGCGAACAACCCGCAGCCCTGGCAGGCATCGGCCCTCAGTGGCCCCTTCCATGTGCTGACATCTCTTTGAGGCGCGCGTGGAACACGAACGCGCCGTCGACACGGCCTGTCGTTATGCAACGTAAAGACGGTGAGCTACCCATTGCTCACCGCCCACAGGCCCGTAAGTCTCTAAAGTTATTGAGTTGAGAGTAGAATCAATCAAATATAATAAAACATTTAGACTGATTGTCATGTGTACCATGCACTATGGCATGCTCTATGTACCGTAAGTGCTCCCTTGCATTGCAAAACCCGCCTTGCTGTACTAAACTCGATTTCGAAAATTTTTAGGTTGCTTAGCTGATTCATTTTTTCAAATGTTTTGTTTTATTTAGTTTAAGACGTCATGCAAGAATAATCTGATTGAAAAAGGAAAACTAAACCCAGTAGAGTCAAATTCCTTCAAAGAATTGCGGGACCTGTCCGTATAAAGTTAGGTTTCCAGTTAATTTGTACTGGTTAGCGTTGTGGCGTTGACTTGAAACAGAGCCAAGTTACTAGTGAAACATTAAGTAATTGGATCGTTGACTTCTTAGCTTAATTGTGCTATCCTAAAACAAGGAACACCTGCAGGGTAGAGATGTCTATTTCTGTGAATGTCGGTTTTCGCGGCCGCAGACTGAGTTATGAATGAAACCTAAGATGTTTCTTACAAATTCAAACACTTACCAGATCACTGACTATTGATAAGGATTACATAGGTTTAAATTTTCTTGCACGGTATCCTAATTACATTCGCCTGTATTCCCTGAAGGGTTAGGCAGAGGTGCTGCATGGCTGACCGTTCTCCACTGCCCCATACACGACATCAGGAAGGCGCGTAGAGTTGCATCAATCTTATACAACTCTAGCACCCTCATTAGCCATGTATGTAGTACAGAGTCATAGGCCTTCTTGTAGTCTATCCAACATGTCGACAGATCCTTTCGGGATCGGCGAACTTGTTGGCTAATAGCAATGTCAATTAGGAGCAGCTCCTTAGTACCACGGGACCCAATCCTACATCCATTCTGAGAGAGAGACATGATGGCATTATTGTCTATATGTTTGTTAATTTTTTCTCTCAAAATGGATGTAAGAACCTTATAGACCGTCGGAAGACATGTGATCGGTCTATAATTTTTAGGTTCCGCAGTACTACCCGATTTGTGGAGCAGGTGGGTTATTCCTGTCGTTAGGAACTGGGGTAGCGAACCAGATTCCAAGGCTGACTGGAATCGGGATGCCAAGCAAACGTGTGATCCTCTGAACCATTTTATCCAGAAGTTATGCAGCCCGTCCGGTCCAGGAGATTTCCAATTAGGCAATGGACGGACCGCACGAGCTACATCTTGGGGGCTAATGGTAATTGCCCCCATTTCTGGTATTGACTCGCACGCTCGCTCAATATCCCGAGTCCAATCACCTTCAGCGTGGCTGACAGGCACCGACCAGATGCTACGCCAGAACGAACACATGGCATCATCATCTGGCAGGCGCGTATCAGATACACCTTGATCCGGTCGCTCCCAAGCCCTATAAACCCACCTTTCATCACTTTGGAATCTGCGATTCTGGGTATATCGTTCCACTCGCCGCTTATACCTACGAATACGGTTTGCCCATGCATACACCTTCTGCTTCAGGAAATCGATGCGCTCTGTGACCTGGGACATATAGTCTCGAGGATTGATATCAGTCCCCGAGAATGCCCGTCTCACAAAGCGCATCACTCTTGGACGAGTATTGCCCTCCCTGAAGCAGATTAATTTGCCGATGAGCACTCTGGTCTCACTAATGCGCCGCTCAATCCTGCACTGCCAGACTGGTACAGCTGGTTTAGGTCGTGTAGCAATGTCATTAATAGGAAATTTCACATGAGCTACACGACATGCTGCAACAGCCGCACAGTACAGAATCGAGTGCGCATCAGCAAGGTCTTCACAGTCATCGAAATAATTCGATAACTGCGAATCCAGAGCACACACCAGCGCCTTATTTTTATTATGCATAGGCAAGCGAGGTAAGCGTGGTCTGTGCTCAAGCGGCATGAGTTTATACTCCCGAATCGCACCCTCCAAAGCACTCCTCAATTCTTCACTGCACTGGGTACTTACATGAGTAACCATGTCATTACTTTCTTCATCGACGTGGCTGGGTGTTGAGGTGGTCTGTGGTAGTGCCACATCCACAATCTGCGACGAAGGAGCAATGACATGGCTCCTTTGCATCTCGGTTCGAAGGCGATCAAGTACAGTGTCATCCAACATATGATTACGCAGGATGACCCGCACCTGATCCGACAGTCGTTGTGCCGAAACGTTGACAGCTGGCTCAAGCACCTGAAACAGAGAGAGCATCCGACCACGGTACGCAGTCAGGTTACTTCCCCCCTCTGTAGCCCCAAAGTATGAGCGCATGACATTTTCATTAATAGACTGTGTCCATCTCATGCGCTGCACACTTCCACCGGTAGCGGGGACCCTATCAGAAGCTAGTGGGCCTCGGGATCCCAAGCTCGTCGGTGGCCGGCGTCCTCCCCGTCGACGAGCAGGTGGTGGCGTCGATGGCGGAGAGAAATACTCGTCGCTCGAGCTCGACGCAACTGCCGCGACCGGAGTGGCAGCACTCACGGTGGGGCTGGGTTCCGGTGGCGGCGAGGCGGAGCTGAGCAACGAGTCCGGAGATGGTGGTTGTGCGATTTGTCTTTTTCTGGCCCGTGTCAACATTTTCATATAATTTTCACTAATCGGATTTTATGACAGCCTTGACAGCCGTCATTTTATATTTTTATTTTTCGTTTCTTCATTGCTGCTTAATTTATGAAAGTTTATTATGATTTTTATAATTATTTATTATATCTGCCGTTGCCTGAAATTTCAGTTAAAATCGGTGCAGCTACGGAACTTAGTCGGAACAAACAAATAGGCATAGAAACAGGTAGGCATTTAAAAATTACTTTTGTCTGAACAACAATAGACACGAGTAGAATCCCAATATTGTCTAAAGATACTTTATATTTCAATTAGATAGGAGTACATCACGGTTGAAAAGGATTATTCCGGTCGGATCAACTGTGTTCAAACCTAAACATTGTTCAACAACTGAGATCGAATCCAGTTATTACGCTGAAGGTATAAGCAGATGGCGGAATGATGTTATTATTGATGGAAGAAGAAACATACTGGTTTTAAGTGGGTTTAGTTGATTCATTTAACAAACATTACCATTACTAACGGTAGTCGTTATCTGCCTACCGGTTCCTCGAACAAAAAAATAATGAAACAAATTGACAAGCGCGCGTAAACTGCTGTGATTGGTTGCTGTTGATTCAGTCAACCAATGGCAGCCGTTTACGCTCACCTGACAAATTGTGATATTATTTCTTCGTTCGAGAAACTGACTTTTAAAATTAAATGTTTTTAGCTGTTCTCGTGTTATGTAGTTGTAAATTAACGGCCATTTCTAGTAACTATAAATGTTTAAAATCTGTTCGCAATCTCATCTAAGCGACAATTAATATAAAACAAAATGTATGTAAATTATAGGCATTTTTGACAGATTGAGAGTGAGGTTAGATTGCGATAGATCCTTAAAGTTTGTAAAATTTACCGCCTGTTCTATCCTAAATAAAATGTAATATTGTAGATTATTTTTTTCTGCTAATAGAAATTTTTATTGTAGTTACTTAGAATTTTTACATATACAAATAAAATTTAACTAAACAACTTTTAGAACTAGGTAAAATTAAAAACAAAATACCCACCGATGAAACCATATCCATCTTACCCGCTTCGCCCATTACGCGTAACAGCCTTATAAAGGTCTAAATAACGAAGTTTCTGAGAGGGTTGTAATTGAAAACGGCTGATAATAACAGACTTTTACTTCGAACATTTTCCCAATTGAATATTCCAATGAATACCTAACCAACGATTTCTTATTATAAGTAAGATTTTGATTTGCTTATTAATGTGTAATTTACTTATTTATTTACGTATAATTTGTTTATTTTTAATTTTGTATAAGCATAATTTGTTTTGTTCGTAAAAGACACAAGGATAGATTAAAGACTGGCTGAAAAATGATATTTGTTATTTAAAACAAAATAGATAAGCAATTAAATAAACCAACAAACAATAATCAATGAAGAACGATCGCTAATAGAATTGGTGCAAATTCAAATGAGTAGGTACTTTCGAAACAAATTCAGAAACACTCGAATCATTATTCTAATTTGAAGCAGTTGCTGATTTAATTACTTTACATCTCTAAGGCAATAAACAAAAAACAAAGAAACAAGAAAATGTTCAGTGATTCAGATCACGTAATAAGCCTGTATTTAAATCAAGCACCATCGCGGGGCCCCAATTCAGTATTGGCTGAGGTAACGAGCCACTTAGTTTTACTAACTTGATGTACCTAACTTTTATTAGAATTCTTAGCAGGCCAATAAGCTCACACTTGACTTGCGATAAGGAAACAGAAAAAAGGGAAGAAAAAGTCGGTAGACTGATCAAGTGGAAAATTACTTGAAGGAAGTACGCTTATAAGGATTACACACTGTTACGGAGATCGACGAATCGAACAGTGTGACGGAAATGTGGGAGACTTTTTGACTAAATGAGTTATCTAAAGAAGCATGGCACTCACCCCACACCAGATTTATTGTTATCTGGCACCCAGCAGAGGCATGGAAGTACAGGGGCGGCTTGATAGGCTTAGCTCAGCTAAGTGGTGAAGAAAATATTTTTCTCCTTTATTTTAATATTTTTCACAAAAATCTCAATCATTTCTGCAGAAGCAAGGATTTGAATGAAACCCGGAGTTATTATTACTGTTTAAATGGCTAAAATAGTTACATAAGTATAATTTATTATCATATGGTACATAGATTGAGATTCGAGAGTCGCTTGACCTACGTAATTCTAGAATGATTATTGTTTTAAGAATAAGAAGAAGAAAATTTAACTGCGTCGTTAGCCTAGTAGTCTTAAGCGCGACTGCTACGCTAGAGGTCTTGGGTTCGATTCCCAGGTTGAGCAAAAAGTGTTATTGGGTTTTTCTATGAAAATCTCAGTAGCAGCGGTTAATGGCAATAGGCTCGCCCCCTATTACATGGGACCTTAACATACCGCCGAACTGTGGGTGTACACTGGTACACCTCTGCCTAACCCTTCGGGGATTACAGGCGTGGTATGTTAAGAAGAAAATGTCAACCACTCTAAAAAGACGCGGCAAGACTAAAACAGAAAACATTTCCGAATAAATAGCTTGTATTTGGAGCTTGTTTGAATTTCAGAAACCTGACATAAATCACTCCAGTAACAAAAATATAGGTTTACAAAAAAAACAATACAAAACGGAATAATAACACGATTTCAATCGTTCAAACTATTTTATATTGAAAACAAAACAATTTTGGTTCGCGGCCAAATTGAATTACATATCAAACCGATGACAGCGATGCCGTTATGTTTTTATTTTGATCTGTTTTTAGACGTTGATTGATGGGTTTGGTTTGTACATTCTTTTATAATATTCAATATTTGAGATGATTTGCGGATTTTAATATTTTACATTTTTTTTATGAGCGCTATACGGCGTCTCTCTGCAGAGCATGGCTCACCTTTCATCACCGCATGCACCAAAAAGTGTATTATATTTTTTGTGCGTTACATTGTACCTCAAATAATGATTTTTCACTCTAAAAATAAAAGTCGTTTACCAGCAATAATTTTCATTCATTGTTAGATACCGTCACGCCTGTATTCCCAAAGGGTTAGGCAGAAATGTACCAATGTTCACCCATAGTTCGCCAGTATGTTTAGGTCCCGTGTAATAAGGGCGACCTTTTTGCCATTAACTGGGCACAAATCCTAACTCTGAGCTGCTACTGAGAATTTTATAGAAAAATCCAATAACACTTTGCTCGAAATGGGAATCGGACCCAAGACCTCTAGCGTAGCAGTCACGCTTAGGACCACTGACTAAAGAGGCATCTAATGTTGCCAGTGTGTTGCTATGTGTCTCTTACACTCCGTATAAACAACTTGAAAATTGTTTCAAAATAATATTATGAATACTTTAGAATAACAATTAAAATGGTTCCATAAATTATACCCAAACGGCCAAAAAACACGTTTTACATCTACCAATTATAATCATAATACCAGCCCAGGCAAATGCAGAGAAGGCATGAGCATTAATCACCACGCTTCCTCAAAGCGGATCTACCATTTAAATCTAATACCCAATAAAACATTTTATCATGTTCTGAGTTTATCTAAGGGGTCAGCTGTGTGTAGTACTACTTCGGGAATATCGTGACGATGTGAGTCGTTTTTTAGAGTTCCGTACCCAAAGGGTCTTCACTGTCTGACTGTCTTTCGTCCATCTGTCATAGAGCTGTATGTTTTGAACCGTAATAAGTAAACACTTAAAATGTTCTGTGTTTTTCTGTTCTTAAAAAAAATTGTTGTTCCACACTAGGAATGTCTTCTGTATCGTAGGTGCATTTACAAACATTTAAACTCACATACACAAACTGCCAGACGTGGAACAAGTATCTGTAGGCCATGCGAATATTTGTTGCGTGCGTCAATCGAACTCGCGACAAACAGCGCAGCAGCCAATGGTTCAGCCAAACGTGTCGTCAAAGTGTGTATTTGTGTATATGTGTGTGTAGGCCTTTGTATTTTTTACACACACACATACCATCACGCCCGTATTCCCCGTAGGGTTAGGAGGTGTACCAACGTACACCCACAGTTCGCCGGTATGTTTAGGTCCCATGTAATAGGGGGCGAGCCTTAAGCCATTAACCGGGCACAAATCCTAACTCCGAGCTGCTACTGAGCAAATCCTAATGGAAAAACCCAATAACACTTTTTGCTCGACCTGGGAATTGAACCCAAGACCTCTAGCATAGCAGTCGCGCTTAGGACCACTAGGCTACCGAGGCAGTTATATTTTCATTAAATAATTATAGGTCAGTCTTTTCTCTGAACCTCTGAATACACAAATTTTTCAGGTTTGTAATATGTACCAATGCGCCAGACTATGAGACAAAATATGTGTGTTTTACGGTATGCTGTGTTCGGATAGGCTATCCTAACTATTATTAAAAAAAAAAAAACTATAAAATAGTGTACGTTGATACAGAACCTTTCGTGCGAAAGTCCGCCAGGCACTTGACTTTTTTTATTCATTCGATTATAACAAAATCTCAGTAACCGTGATACATGATTTACTTGTTGCGACCTATTATACAGCCTGTTGCCATTAACCGGGCACAAATCCTAACTCCGAGCTGCTACTGTGAATTTCACAGAAAAACCTAATAACACTTTTTGCCCGACCTGGGAATCGAACCAAAGACCTCTAGGGTAGCAGTCGCGCTTAGGACCATTGGGCTAACGAGACAGTTCGTCTAGGTCATTGATTTAAAAAAATAAAGAAATAATTTGTCAACTGCGTATCTCGCGTAGGTATGTAATACATTTATTCCAAGATTTCCAATAAATAATAAATTATGTTATTGCTTTTTCTTGGAAATACTAATATTTTCTAAGATTCGAAATGTTATTATTTCTATTTTCTGTATATTTGAAAATATATCTGAAAATCGTAAGATTCATGATAAAAAAATTGAGTAGTTTATCTCTAAACATAGGTACCTAATCTTCTATTGTAAGTGACTTTTAATGGTTTGATTAAAATAAATGATTTGAATTTGACTTTGACTTTATAAAAGCGGAATGTCACTCACTGAAAAATACGAAATCTCGAAAACGAATTGACATATAAAGCTGAACTTTGGCAGGTAGGCAGTTTATAAATGTTGCGAAATTTGTTCGAAAGATTCACCGCGACCCTAGAATGCAAAAGGCATTAGGAGGAACACAGATGGCTTTTAGTCAGTAAGAGTCTGACACTCCCTTCCGCTCCACCCAGAGGGGAATAAGCCATTTGATGATTAACTTAAGAAAAAGTCTGTCTTAGACGTGCTAGATGCCGTGGGTAAAAGCTAGTTTCAGACATTCTTTGCTACTTTTTACATACCATCACGCCTGTATTCCCCGAAGGGTTAGGCAGAGGTGCACCAATGTACACCACAGTTCGCCGGTATGTTTAGGTCGCATGAAATAGGGGACGAGCCTATTGCCATTAACGAGGCACAAATCCTAACTCCGAGCTGCTACTAAGAATTTCATAGAAAACCCAATAACACTTTTTGCTTGACCTAGGAATCGAACCCAAGACCTCTAGCGTAACAGTCGCGCTTAGTACCTACCGAGCGAGGCTACCGAGGCAGTTCTAGTTCACTAGGCTACTTTTTACTAAATCTTTAAATTTATTACGTTTAATTTTGAGCCTGTATTTTAATTTTATGAAGACTTACAAAGTATTTGCAACTTCATTATTAAGAAGATTTCGTTGTAGTCTAAGGAAATAAGGCAAACCTAGACTCACAAAATTGAATATAAGTCTGTAATCGCCAATCCGCCTTGAGCAAGCGTGGTGATTAATGTTCGTGCTTTCTCTATATGAGAAGAGGCCTTTGCCCTGCAGTGGAACATTAACAGACCGGTATTAATATTTGTTGGATGAGAATTTAATCCGAAGCCATAAACTCTTTTGATAATAATATACTCTTTATAAGTAAAGACGGTCATGTCACCTTCTGTCAAACAAGTGTGGTAACTAGGGCTAGAAAACAGCCGATTATATTTTACGTGTTATACAAAAACCAATCTTTTATTCACATCTCAACAGGTTATGGGCCCAGGTGCGTTAAAAAAAAACGACCTTTATGTGCTACGGTGAATAAAAGTATGGGTAGGCAGCGATAAATATTTTTCAGTAAACGGAAAATAAATTGTGAAGAAGTTGAAGAAACTTACGTCATGGCTGCGACTATAAAAATTAATCCACTCACTGGGGAAAATTATGATACGTGGAAGATTCAGATGCGTGCGATTCTGAAGAAGAACGATTTGTGGGAATATGTATCCGGGATACTACCACGACCGCCGCGCTCCGATCCAAAATATTCAGAATGGATCAAAATGGATGGTAAAGCTGA
Source organism: Caradrina kadenii (assembly GCA_947462355.1). Lineage (NCBI taxonomy): Eukaryota > Metazoa > Arthropoda > Insecta > Lepidoptera > Noctuidae > Caradrina > Caradrina kadenii. The sequence continues at coordinate 11,322,904 of OX381684.1, read as the reverse complement.
ATCGGATATTTTATTTGCAATAAGTCCAAGCGAATTAAGTTCTTTGGACGGCTTAGAAAGCTCAAAAGCTATATGGGACAAGTTGTTGTCGATGTATCAGTCGAGTGGACCTGCGAGAAAAGCCTCGTTATTAAAGAAGCTTGTTTTAACACGTATGCAGGAAGAAGATGACCTGCGAAAGCATATCTCTGATTTCTTCGATACCGTAAAGAAATTGAAGGAAATCGGTTTGGAAGTCATAGACGAACTACTGGCCATTTTACTACTGTACAGTTTGCCGGACTCCTTTGGCATGTTCCGAACGGCAATAGAATCGCGAGACGAATTACCAACAACAGAAGTGTTGAAGGTGAAGATCCTCGAAGACCACGAAGGTCGCAAATCGCAAGTGGTGGACCAGGGAGCTATGATTGTCAGACGTGCCAAAACAAATGCAAATCAGACCAAGACAAATGACGATCAAGGCCCTAAAAAGACGATATATTGTTATCGTTGTGGTCGTCGTGGGCATTTTGCAAGAGAGTGCAGAGTGAAGAATATTAATAAAGGAAAACAAAGTCCACAAAACCTGGATCGATCAGATCGTCGATCAGATCGTAACCGTGATCATGTACAAACGTCGAAGGTGTTGATGTCGATGAGAACCACTGAAGAAGTGATGTTGAGCGCACAAGGAAATGATATATGGTGCATTGATAGTGGTTGCACGGGACATATGTGCAACGAGAAAAATATAATTCAAGAATTCAAGAAAATGGATTCTGAGCTGAACTTAGCTAATTATGGGAAAACCAATATTAGTGGTACCGGGAAGGTAAATATTTCAGTAGATACAGGCAGTGAAATTCGAAACATAAGCATTGAAAAGGTGTTCTATGTATCAGATCTGCGTACTAACCTCCTTTCAGTGGCGAAACTGACTGTTGATGGTTATGAAGTTAATTTTAGAAGGAAGGATGCTGTTGTCATAAAAGACAATAAAGTGCTTATGCGTGCCGATCGTATAGGAAATTTATACCATGTGCGTATGAATGAAAATGATGTTAATAATGTTGAAGTCAAGAAACCCATAGAAATATGGCATGAACGTCTGGGGCACTTGAACGAACGTGACTTAAAGGCCATGGCGAAAAGCGGGCTTGTTCACGGAATGAACCCAGGTTCGACATGTTCGACATGTCTCCACCATCCAGATGGTGGAGACATGTCGGAGTGCGCGATATGTAGTAGCGAGAAGCAGACCTGCAAACCATTTCCAAAGGGTAATGCAGATCGTACCAGCGAATTATTGGAAATAGTACATACGGATGTATGTGGCCCCATGAGACATGAATCATTTTCTGGTAAGAGATATTTCGTTACGTTCATAGACGATAAATCTCGATGGTGCGAAGTTTATTTTGTACGTAATAAGAATGACGTGCTAAATGTTTTCAAAGATTACAAAGCTGAGGTGGAAAACTTCACAGGGAAGAAGATTAAGTCTTTGCAATCAGATAACGGGCGAGAATACATTAACAAAGAATTTGAAAACTTTCTGAAGAAGAATGGTATTGTTCGAAGGTTGTCGGTTCCTTATACACCGCAACAGAACGGGATAGCGGAGAGGAAAAACAGGACGCTAACCGAAATGGCACGTTGCATGATGCGACAAGCTGGAAGCCCTCCTAAATTTTGGGCAGAAGCAGTTAACACTGCGAATTACATTCGGAATCGATGTCCGACTGTGGCTTTGAAGGGTGAGATACCTTTCACTGTATGGACAGGAAAGAAGCCTACTGTTTTATACATGCAAGTTTTTGGATCTAAGGTGTATTATAAAAACAAAGGCGCGAATAAAGTCAAAGGGAAGTTTGACTCAGTTTCTGAAGAAGGAATTTTCTTGGGCTATGACATGCAATCCAAAGCATATCGGATTCAAAATCCAAAGACAAGAAAAGTTGTTGTGACCCGCGATGTATATTTTATGAATGAGAAGGCATTCGGTCGTGAAGACTATAAAGATATACTTGATGAAGAAGAGAGTATTGATGAGGTGACAGTTCGGTTAAATATACCTGAAGTCAGTCATGAAGACAGAGAAGAATACAGAGCTCCTCCGAGTGATTCTTGTCATTCATCACTCGAAAGACTAGAAAGTGAACAAGAACCTGATGATGCAAATATTCAGAGAAAGAATTTAGTCCCATTAGTTAAAAGAGGACGGGGAAGACCAAAATTGATTAGAACAGGTTCGGTGGGAAGACCACGAAAAGTATATACGCCAGCCAAGGAAAGGGCTGACAGTGGAACTGACTCAGAGTATGAAGATAGTAATGAACAGTTGATAGCGGGAATAGCTACTGCTGACCCAATGACATGGAGTGAAGTTGAAAGAATGCTCACATGGCTTAGACATGTCGGCATGATCGTGAAGATGAGTGAAAGAAGCTTATGACTTCGAGGGGAGGTGTTGGATGAGAATTTAATCCGAAGCCATAAACTCTTTTGATAATAATATACTCTTTATAAGTAAAGACGGTCATGTCACCTTCTGTCAAACAAGTGTGGTAACTAGGGCTAGAAAACAGCCGATTATATTTTACGTGTTATACAAAAACCAATCTTTTATTCACATCTCAACAATATTATTTTATAGTCAAATAATTATTGAAGGTCATGTTTGTAACTAAAACTGTTCTTTAATTAAAATTCTACATACATGATACTTTTTATACGTTTTAATTAAGACCCTCATTAATCTGAAACCTGATGTACTGAACCCTAGCGATGACCTTGGTGTTCCTAAACCTTTGTCTAGGTATTAAGTGAGTTTGGGTATTGGTTTGGATTCCGTTTATTTATATTTACTGCCTCGGTAGCCTAGTGGTCCTAAGCACGACTGCTACGCTAGAAAAAAGTGTTATTGGGTTTTTCAATGAAATTCTGAGTATTAGCTCGGAGTTAGGATTTGTGCTCGGTTAATGGTAATAGGCTCGCCCCGTATTACATGGGACCTAAACAAATTTCCATTGTAACACCTCTGCCTAACCCTTCGGGGAATACAGGCGTGATGGTATGATGGTATTTATATTATACAAGGTCAAATTGCTATATGTAACAATATTAGACATGCATCACTATTTTATCACAATAATGTTTTTTGTATGTATTTCTATTTGTGTACTACATAATTTAATAAATAATTGTATCTGCTGTTCGTTTGTTTGTACTATATTATAATAAGATGTATCGAATACTAATATTGTAAAGATGAACAATTTTTTTGTTTGTTTTTTTTTATTGCGCTAATCACTGGAACTACTCGTCGGATTGAAAAAAACTTTTTTGTATATATCATAGCCAGATTCATAAGGAATAGTATAGGCTTTATAACGTCACGCTACGACCTAAAGAAGCAGAGCAGTAACCAAAGATCTAAGTTAATGCAGGTGAATAAAACAAGACACAAGACAGATATACGCTACTCTATGCAACTAAACCATCACGATCAATCACAAGCATTTTACCATAATAATTACCTACTTTCACAGCTAACAAATAACAATTTAGCGCAAGCACACGCCAACCAAAACTCGTGTAATCCTCTCAGCTATGCCAAACAGGTGCTAAGTAATTAAATTGTGAAGTAATCCGTTCCTTATAATTACATTTTGGATGGTGGTTAAGCGGTTGACTGTCGTTTATAACGCGACCTGACTAGGGAACGCAGTATGTCGGATGTGTGACCGCGGACTTGATCCAGATGGCAGACAACCGGTAATCTAAAATGGATGCTGTTTTGAAATAATGTTGATGTGTGACCATGATAGTTAGGTAAAGTAGCCGCCACGAGTCGTGAGCACAAATGTCAAGTTCATTTTTTTTTAGGTTTTTGGGTCGCCGCGGCTGCACACGATTGGTTGGACTGATGAACCGATCGCGTGCAGCGTCGGTGCCCCGGTGTTCTCTATTAATTCTATTAAAAAAACGACCAACACCTAGTCACAATCTCGTCTCAACTACAATTAATGCCAAAAAAAAAATTGGTAAATAAGAAACATTTAAATTAAACACGTCTTTGCTAACATCTTCATACACACTCTAAATATTTCAAAACAAAAAGTACGTTATGTGATCCAATTACAAAGTCGATTATCCTGTGGTTGCCTGTTCCGTGGTTGGCTGTCCATTAAAATGGACGGACGGACCCGGTCTAGAACACGTTGACTCTGACCGCTCGATCGTGCGAAACGTCGACGGTTGCTATTGTAGCCACATACTTACAAAGAGCACAAGGGTCAGGGGCTTGACGCAAATTGTGACTCTATGACTACCAGGATTAAAGATTACTTTTGAAAAAAAAAAAATATTTGAAAAATATTTAATATTTTAAAGGGGGTTTTTCTGTAAGGGGGTTTTGGTACCGCTTACGTGCATATTGGTCCAAAAAGCGAAGCTGCATCTCCTAATTTGGCCTGAGCGGGCATAGTGGACTACTGTGAGGCCTGTGTCAAAGCATTGGGAAGTATTTATATTGGAGTTAGATTGGCGGGTTGAGTTTAGTGGAATTTGTAATAAAAATTGGTTTTTCAATTATTTATTAACAGCTTCTGCCTGAAACTTCGTCGCCGTATTTAGAAGCAAGCCATAGTCCTAAATTAACATACGAGAATAGAATAGCGCGAGTAATGTTTGTTAAAGCTATATAAAAATTAGAGCTAATTCCGTTAAGTGTGAAAGAGTAACAAAGTTCTATTCATCCAGCCGTTTTCACAGATTTCCGCGTTTATTATAGAAATAGATTTAAAAAATAAAAATGTAACCTTTTCCTATTGTTAAGGCCTCTCAGAGTACATTACGTCAGAAAGCGTAAAACGCTGTTTTACTTTTGCTTTGAGTTATATCAACACATTTAAGAGTGAGTAGAGAGAGGGAGAGAGAGAGAGATAAAGTAAAGATTCTTGTAATATAATAATAATGAATAAACAAAGGAATTGTTTCGTGGTGAATCCACAGAAGCGAAAAGACAAAATGTTCGTGTAATCTATCCCATACCAAAGTTCACGGGGAAATTTATTGTCAGCTGATTTATTTGCTCTGATACCGCCCTGTATCCCGACACGGCCCAAGAAATGTTTAGGTATAAATTAATTTCCAAAATGTGGCCAATTGATTTTATGAAAAGATTTTCTTATTCATAATTTTTTATCTAAAAATATACGTAATTTATAAACGAACGAAAAATAAAAAAAGAATTACATATAAAATTAAAATAAAAATGACGTGTTGCAATAATGTGCTGTTGGTTTTTAACATGTAACACTTATGAATTCGTATTTACATTCATTTATTTGTATACCATAATTATTGTGTTTACAAGATGTTACATACATACCATCACGCCTATATTCCTCGAAAGGTTAGGCAGAGGTGTACCAATGTACACCCACAGTTTGCCGCTATGGTTAGGTCCCATGTAATAGGGGCCGAGCCCATTGCCATTTAGCTAACTCCGAGCTGCTACTGAGAATTTCATAGAAAAACCATATAACCCTTTTTGCTCAATCTGGGAATCGAACCCAAGACCTTTAACGTAGCAGTCGCGCTTAGGACCGCTAGGCTAACGAGGCAGTTCAAAAGAAACATATTTTTTCTTTTTCCGGTACTGATTGCACGCCGTTTATTACTTTTAATAATAAACGAAAAATTATTACGTATTTTACCAAGTCAGTGATCCGACCGAAGATGGCAAAGTTTCAAGAGCAAGTTATTACCAAGTTACTTAAGTACATTTAGTTGGATAAACTTGGTTTGTTACCCGTTCTTGCGAAAAACATAATTTATTCTGTAGTGAGGACTAGCAAAGAATATTAATAGGTAGCTCTCCAAAAAGCTTGTAAGGTACTTTCACACTTGGTCGAGATTGGAGGTTCAAACGGTTGAGCAATTTGGTACGAGTTTTCATTCTTCTATAATTTTAACGATATTTTTTTTGTGTGGGATTCTGGTCACGTCAGCTGTACGTACAGTGGCCGTTGGGATAAGGTATCTATGCTATAGATCCTTAAAGATGAACAATTTATGTGTGAGGCCAATTAAAATATTAAAAATTATGGATTTGAAAAGTCTCCCTGATAGTAGGATATTTGCGACAGGTAATTTCTTAGTGTAATATGGCATGTTTAAGTTATATTAGTAAGAAACTTTAGAATTTAGATACTTACACGGTATCGGCGGCGTCCATCTTGCTTATTAAAATGTATCTACACTAATATTATAAAGAGGATTTTTTTTTTTTTTTTTTTTGTTGGGTGGGAAATCATCAAATAACTTCTCCCGCCCTGGGCGGGGCGGGAGGGAGTGTCAGACTTTTACTGACTAAAACCCACCCATGTTCCTTCTTGTGCCCTTTGCGTTCCGGGGGCGCGGTATCTCTTGCGAACAACCCGCAGATTATAAAGAGGATAGATTTGTATTTTTGTGTGTGTGTGTATGTTTGTAATGAATAAACTCAAAAACTAAGGCGCCGATTTCAAAAAATCTTTCACCATTAGAAAGCTACATTCACCTTGAGTAACATAGGCTATATAACATCACGCTACGACACACGGGGACGGAACAGTAATGAAAGACGTGACACAGGTGATGAAATTAGCTACGCGGATGAAATCGCCGGCAGGTCGTCTAGTTTACCATAATTTGTGTTTCCTACAAAGAACTTAAAGTCAATGTCTCAGTTGATTTTTCCTATGTTTTGTCTTTTTATTAAAAACTTTAAGGTGAAACAATGTAATATTATCCGTGTGACTTTTTTTCTATACCTAGGTAAAGTCTTCATAATTCGAATTGATGATATAAGTAAATGGCTTTTTAATACATAAACAAATAAACATACCATCACGCCTGTATTCCCCGAAGGTCCGGTATGTTTAGGTCCCATTTAATAGGGGCGAGCATATTACTGACGGGTATTTTACAGTCGCACACTGCGATTTTCTGTATTATGTAAATTCTCCACTAGCATACTGCCCGGGAATTATTAAGTACGATGATAATGAGGGGAGCTAAATGGGGTGAAAAAAATACAAGATTTACGCAATATGCCTCCAGACACCCAGTACCGACCTTCTGTTCACCTTCTAGACGTTATTACAAGATATTTTTGTTCCTATAAGCGTCTAATTAAATTATACTTGTGCTATTTTGTCTGTCAATTAAATGGTGGTTTTGGTCCAAGATCCTAAAGTCACTAGACATACGTCATTTTACCGAGCCGTGAAATCTGCAGGTACCAACTGTAAAAAAATAGATTTTGTCACTCGTGTAGTGCGAAAGTTTGTGTAATGGACTAAGATCCCAGTATCGTCAAATCTACGTCATTTAAGCACGGCTGAAATTTTTAGAATTCATAGATGAATTTGTAGTTAAGTAGGTAGACTATTTTTCAGGTAAAAATTACTCACTTATGTTCAAGTAACATGTTTTTCAGAAAAAATTACAAGAAAATAATTAATATCTAACCTGGCCGTTATCACACGCTCTTAAAGCATTTATTATTATTATTGTGTGATATTAGAAGACTAACTGCCCCGTTGGTCTCATGGTCGCAAGCGCGACTGATAAGCGTGGGGTCCCGGGTGCGATTCCCCAGGTCGGGCAAAAAGTGTTATTGGGTATTTCCATTAGGATTTGCTCAGTAGCAGCCCGGAGTTTGGAAATTGGTGGTGTGACCCCCCCTGCCTGAGAAAGCACGTAAAGTTGATCCCGGCTGTCATTCGTAGATCTTTGAGAGTCGTTACGGATAGTCAGAAGCCAGGAAGTCTGACAACCAGTCAAACCAAGAGGTATCGTGTTGCCCAGTAACTGGGTTGTGGAGGTCAGATAGGCAGTCGCTCCATGTAAAACACTGGTATTCGGCTGCATCCGGTTGGACTGGAAGCCGACCCCAACACAGTTGGGAAAAGGCTAAGCAGATGATGAGTATTATAAAGTGAACTGTCAAGCAATTTGCCAAGCAATTTTGTATCTAGTGCCAGCTACCCTGCACATTATTTGCCTTGCAAACAATGTTTATTTCGCATTTGGTGTACAATAAAATTTTTGTCTCATTAGAAAAAGAGGTTTAGAGGCGGACAAAATCTTTGCCAAACGGAATTACATCTTGCACACAGTTTTGAACTATATTGGAGCGATTTAAAGTCATTATCAAATGATAAATAAAAATTACTTGAGCGTATTGCTGTCGCGTTCACGTTAAGGTATATATAAGTCGCCACAAGTCGGGAGCCGCGAGACGACTTCCGGCCACCGTAGACGCGAGCCTGTGGACGGTGAGCAATGGGTAGCTCACCGTCCTAACGTTGCGTAACGTTCGTGTTAAACGTGCACCTCAAAGAAATGTCAGCAATGTTAGAAGGGGCCACTCAGTAAGAGATACCGCGCCCCCGGAACGCAAAGGACACAACAAGGAACATAAATGGGTTTCAGTCAGTAAAAGTCTGACACTCCCTCCCGCCCCGTCCAGGGCAGGGGGAAGTCACGGAAACATCAGCTTTATATAAATATGAACAAAATGAAAGTGGAAGACGATATTATAAAACAAAGGTATACTTCCTAAAGTTTGTAATAAGTCTCGTAGTTTAATAGGTCCACGACTGAAGTTAAGAAAATATTCTTTATTTTCCATTTTTCCTTGCCGCTTGACAACGGTGCTCGTAATTTAAGCGGTGAACGTCCTTTAGTTATATTTCGAAACTGTTATTTATATTTTCTTTACTCACTTTATATAGTATTTGTTTATGTATTTTTCCTGTTACTTATCAACAGACTTATTTTATTTTTGGCTTTTAACGGATTTTTTAGTTTGTTTTTAAATGGCGCTAAACTATACATACATACATACCGTCAAGCCTGTATTCCCCGAAGGGTTAGGCAGTGGTGTACCGACGTACAGTCATAGTTAGCCTCATGTAATAGGGGGCGAGCCTATTGCCATTAACCAGGCACAAAACCACCTCCGAGCTGCTGCTGAAAATTTCATAGAAAAGCCTAATAACAGTTTTTGCTCGACCTGGGAATCGAAGCCAAGACCCAGTTGCGCTTTGGACCACTAGGCCTTAGTATCAGGGTGCTGACGAAGGCAACTTGCCGCCCACTACCTCATTGCGTCCCAACGGGTGATCGCCATAAGGGTCATCCGAGGATACCGCACGATCTCGGGGGAGGCGGCGAGCCTCCTTGCCGGATTGCCGCCGTGGGATCTGGAGGCACTGGTCCTCGCGCGCCTGTATGAGTGGCGCGTGGAGGTACTAGGCCGGGGGGAGAGTCCACCACCGCGGCAAATTGCCGCTCGGCGGGCCGACCTCCGGCTCAATCTCATGGCGACATGGAGACAGCGACTGTCGCAACCTCGTGCTGGGCACGCCTTAATAGAGGCGGTAAGTCCCCGCTTTGAGGAGTGGCTGGAGAGGCGCCACGGCGCCCTCACCTACCGCCCGACGCAGGTCCTCCCGGACACGGGTGTTTCGGGAGGTTCCTGCACCTCATCGGGCGGGAGGAAACGTCCGGGTGTCACCATTGTGTGGATCGCCCCGAGGACACGGTGGAGCACACCGTGGCGGTATGCCCCGCTTGGGCGGAGCATCGCCGAGTCCTCGTGGCGGCCATCGGTGGCGGCGAACTCTCGCGTCCGGCCCTGGTGCAAGCCATGGTCCGGAGCGAGAGGGAATGGGATGCAGTCGCCTCCTTCTGCGAGGCAGTAATGCTTGAGAAGGAGGCGGCGGGACGGTTGAGACAGCGGTTCTCGCGTCCCAGCCGCCGCGGTAGACGCTCCGGACGTCGGGAGCCGCGAGACGACTCCCGGCCACCGTAGATACTGGCCTGTGGACGTAGAGCAATGGGTAGCTCACCGTCCTTACGTTGCATAACGACAGGCCGTGTCGACGGCGCGTTCGTGTTCCACGCGAGCCTCAAAGAGATGTCAGCAAAAGGAAGGGGCCACTGAGGGCCGATGCCTGCCGGGGCTGCGGGTTGTTCGCAAGAGATGCCGCGCCCCCGGAACGCAAAGGGCACAAGAAGGAACATGGGTGGGTTTTAGTCAGTAAAAGTCTGACACTCCCTCCTGCCCCGCCCAGGGCGGGAGAAGTTATTTGATGATTTCCCACCCACCAAAAAAAAAAAAAAAAGGGTGCTGATGTTAAATATTCCATTCGAGCTGATTTTTGAATTGAAAATGCGTACCGACTATCATATAGCACTGTAGTGTAAATTCATACAAGTTCAATAGGTATTACCTATTGATATGCATTAAGCCCGTTTTACACAAAATATTAAAATGTGTGTTTGTGAAACGGATATTCCAAATTTAAAATCCATCGATTTTACGTTACGTAAGCGCACTAGTGTTAAACCATCGGGATGTACAGTTCCATCGAATTTAAAAAGCTAAATCTAAACGAAAATACCTACATTTATATTTTATACCTACATCTGAGTTTAATAAAGTTCTACTTGCTATGTATGACAAAGACTAAAGTACTACTTATCATACCTACCTCAATTGTTGGTCAGTAACAGGTATGTATTTATGACAATACATTTCAAATAGGCGAGTTTAAAAAAAAATATAGACGTAACATTTTGGCGCCAAAACCAATCTAAGGACACTTGTGTGTTGGCGAAATCCATCCAGCCGTTTAGAAGAGACGCGGGTACGTAGAAATTTACAAACATACATACTAGATACGCGGGGAAAGCATAACCACTCCTTAGCAGTCCGGTAAAAAACCTCGCTCACAATTTAGTTTAATTAGCTATACCGCTCACCTTTTAAACCTTTTACTAATTGATTTAAGACACAAAAGTATAACAGTTAAATTATTCTAAAAACCTATTTAGAATCCAAGGACTCCAAAACAATGTAAAGAGATTCGCCATTTTAAGTAACATTTCTCAGGCGGAATCGAGAGAGCCGATTGTTAAATGTACCGTACAAGACTTTAGTCGGTGTCATAATCGGAGCAGTCAGCTGTACTCTAAATAGATTCAAGTTATCGAAGTTTAATGTAGACATCATGAGGTTAGACGCTCATGAGGTACTGCCTCATGGAGAGAAACTCTTAAAAAAAAAATCTTTATTTCAGACAACTAAGTCCCATAAATCACAATACTTATATAAGCATAAAAACAATAGCTATAAACTCATACATATCTTACTGTATAAGAAACATTAAAAAGTCACAAAATGATTATTTTTTAGTAATCCCCGATAGAAAAAAGATCCTTACCGCTACTAACAAAAGAGCTGATAACTTTGAAACCGCTAAAGCGATTTCTATCAAACATAGCTAAGAACTCTCCCGACTAATTCACCTTTCCAACAAAAAAAACTAATACAAAATCGGTTCATGAGTTCGGGAGCTATGATGCCACAGACACACACACACACACAGACACGTCAAACTTATAACATCTCGTCCTTTTTGTGTCAGGGATTAAAAACGACTTCACACGAAGTGACGAGCTATCGAGCCCCACTTGGAACAAATATTTATGTTACCACAAATGGATAGTTGAGTTATACGATTGTTGTGTTATATGAGTTTATAATTATAATATTTGTACAAAAAAATAGGTCAACAAATATTCAGTCTGACTGCCTCGTTAGCCTAGTGGTCCTAAGCGCGACTGCTACACAAGAGGTCAGACATTCGATTCCCAGGTGGAGCAAAGTGTTATTGAGTTTTTCATGAAATTCTCAGTAGCAGCTCGGAGATTTTTGGATTAGTGCCAGGTTAATGGCAATAGGCTTGCCCCGTATTACATGGGACCTAAACATACGGCGAACTGTGGGTGTACTTTGGTACACCTCTACCTACCTCTTCGTGTAATACAGATGTGATGGTGTGTGTTGTTCCGTGTCTGGATGTTTGTGTAGGTGTGTGAGTATATATGTTTGTAAACCGGGTAGCTCATAGCTCTTCACCTGCTAAACAAATATTTCATCCGTAACATAATTGACTAAATCACCACCAAAGTAATCGTACACCTTGATATATCAATTGTTTGCGATAAATTACCCTTCGCTTAGAGTATGTTGCTGGGAAGCGCATTGTTATTGTCAATTGCCTTTGACACAATGTTCCGTCGGACCGTACTATAATCACTTGATGATAGACCAGCAAGTCGTTAATAGACTCAAGGTACACAATCTCGTAACTAGAATAGTCATAGTGTATTTTGCCTTGCGTGTCTTATTTGGTAAACAAAAACGTTATGAAATTTTTGCAGTTTTCGCTTCCATCAGATATAATATGTATATAGTTAAATATTGAACATTCTAAAATACACATAATTTTGAAGTCTTAAAAAAAATGTTGAATCACATTTTCTTTTTTATCCAATTATTTTATGTTACAATTTAATCTAATAAGACAATTTATAAGTAGCATTAGTTAAAAACTTTTTTTACAAAAAACACCTTTTTTTTCTTACAAAAACTAAAAACTGAAAAATAATTTTAGCTTTGGAAGTCAACGAGCTCAAGGTAGAAGTCATTTGATGACTTTCCATCTTGAACAAAAAAAACTTCCAAAGCTAAAGTTATTTTCGGTTTTAAGTTTTTGAAGGAGGTTGTCACCTTGTAAAAAAGTTTTTATTTTTTGCTTTTTAGTATCAATTTCCTGTCATCCAAATCCATGAAGGGACAGTTATACTACGTTAATTAACAAGACACCACTTAAGAGTCATAACAAAACAGAATAGGCTAATTCGTTCACTTGGATGACGTATATTTTTCAGTTTTTTTTTACCGAATTACTGAACCAATTTTGATAAAATTTATATACCTGTCAAACAAAAAAAGAATCATGAAAATCAAAATGAATTTATAATTGGCTGAGTTGTCGCGTAACACACATCCAAAAAAAAAAACATACAGAAAAATTGATAACATTCTTCTTTTTGAATTTGATTTAACATTGTATTTTACTGAACCGTTGCTTTTTACTTGAATCTTTTAAAATCTTGTCTTCCCCTCTTCATAGATGTCTTAACCACTAAATAAAAGCGCGCTTACCTCAATGGTACATAAATGTGTGCGAGTCATACTTTCCAAGTTAGAAAACTACCTAACATGAAGTTGAAGTTAGTGGACTTTAAATATCGATACGGAACTAATTCCTGGAGTGTTTCAGTAAGAACCATTTCTTGTTACCCCTAAGTAATATGAAAGGTGTTACTTAGTAGTTGTAATTTATTGGAAACTAGCTTTTGCCGGTGACGTCGTCTGTGTAATGGTCAGTAAACGTTAAAGTAGAAGAAGGCTCGGATTAAAAAGTTATCTATATACTTCAGATCCGAAGCTACCGTTATATTTGAAGAATTTGTACGAAAGAGTCAAAGGGCAATAGGAGGAACACGGACGGGTTTTAGTCAGTAAGAGTCTGACACTCCCTTCCTCTCCGCCCAGAGCGGAAGAACCCATAGATGATTTTCCATACCTAAAAAAAATATAGCTACCGTTCTGTAAATGTTATTACTCGCGGTTTAGTGGTTTCGACGTGTTAAGATTACAGATAGACAGAGCACTACTGCTGTTCATAATTACCTCGTTAGCTCTTTGTCTAAAACACGTCGAGCACATGATAAAACTATCAAACCAAAAGTTACATAAATAAAGATTATGAATACGGCACAGATAATAACGTGTATACGTAAACAGAATTCTTTGCTGTTGTTGTATAAACAAGAACAGAAAGCCCAGCACAAGCGCGCGGAGTAAACAAAATGTATGGGAAAAGTTTTTGGCGATTTCTGTAATTTCTAGTAGTTATACCTTAAATGGTGCCATTAAGTCTTTTGATCCCAACATGAAATAGGATCAATTGGTATAAAAAACGTATTTTAGCATTTTTGTCGCTGACTGTGCATTTTTTTCAAAATCTGTGAATGCAGTTCTTCTTCCTAGGAACGTTTTCCTGTAACAATAACGGTAAAGTAGTTGGACTTTGTTGAGTCATGGTATATTTAGAAAAAAAACCCTTTTAAGGATTTATCGAAACGGTTGATTCTCGCTTCATGTAACCTAAAAGCTGGGTTTTACTTTGGCCAGAGGTTAAGCACTGCCATCCAATGTGGCAATTCCGCCAATTTTTTGGGCACTTTTCCAGTTGAAGGCGATGCGGAGGAATTTTTTTGATGCCATGGAAGTCGGAATGGAAGCCGACCACAACACAGTTGGGAAAAGGCTAAGTAGATAATGATAGTTTTAATTTTTTTTTTTTATTATTAAGTCTGTGATTATTTAATAATAATAATGTGTTATTACACACATTTATTTATTTGCATAAAAATACAAACACACAAATTAATAAATGTAATTTATAATAATAGTATTATTTATTTACCTATTTGTACAAAAAACAATTTAAAATCTAACGTCTGGCTTCTAAACTAGGCAAAGGAAACTCTAATAAAAAGAAATTCAATATTCTAATCTAAAAAATAATCGTATTCCTAATTCGAAAATCGCCTCAAACCGAATACTTTTATGTCGGTGCAATCGTGTTAGGCCCACAGACTTGTACTCGACAAGTATCTTTTTTTTGGTAGTGTTGTTGACCCTGAACAAGTTATATCGCACATTGATGATAGCGACAGTCGGTCGGTGTCGCGCGTGAAGTTCACATAACACTCGTTAGAAAAGATTTCTTTAATATCCTTGATAAAGTTTTAATCAAGCAATAAAATACTCTTATCAATCACATAGTTCAGTTACCGTTATAATTATTTAAAACGAAATAAGAATAGTGTGTGTGTAATGTGATGTCAATGAAGACGTAGTCTGTGAGATATTTTGGAATTTGAATCTCGAATCGAAAACAAAACACAGTTTTTTTTGCGTGAACAGGTACGTACACAATAAACTATTTAAAAATAAGTTATCAGTTCTGTGTATTTTTATTTAAATATAGAATTAATTTATTTGTATTTACATTTACACTCTAAAGAATGTGTACTAAATTCCAGCGTTACCATGGCAACCAGAAACTTATCTAGAACCGCCAAAAGACTATTAACATGTAGAAGTATTTCGTCGACTTTTAAGAAACATAGCAGTCTTTGGACTTCTGATAATATAATAAAATCACCTCATAGGGATGTGGAGATACCAAACAGAACTGTTCCTGAGCACATATGGGAGAATTTGGAGCGGTGGGCAGATAAAACAGCACTTGTACGTATTTTCCTGACCTTACCTGTTTGATTTCAAAGAGCTATTTTGAACTTTATTTTGTAAATTGAATTTAGGTTCGAGTCTAATTTTTCAATTTTCTATTAAGAGCTTTACCATAGACGAAATTTAGTTCAAAATACAATAACTGGGTTAAAGGTTTAGGCTTGGACTCATTTTGTAATGATATGGTAGTTGTTTTCGATTTGGTTCGGTTAACCAGTAACTGGGTTTCTGGGTGGAGGTCAGATACAGTCGGTCAATGTAAAATACGGGTTTTAAGATGCAATTGTTTAGACTGGAAGCCGACCCCAAAATATAGATAAGAGAAGTCTAGATAATAATGAGTAATCCTGACTATCTTGCTGCTCTAGTGGTCTCAAGGGCAACTGATGCGTCAAGATTCCCTGGGTTCGATTCCGGGATCGGACCATTGGGTTTTTGTTTATTTAAAGTAATCTATTTATTTCTAGATAACTATAAATAAATATGTTTACTTATCTAAACTATTATTATAAAGGGCTTCAATTGTTTGATTGTTAATTGGCGGTAATCTCTGGGTACTTCAAGAGATTACCGATATATATGATTCATATATGATGAAAAAAATTTACTAATTGAAAGCTGTTGCCTACTCTATTGTTGAAAATTACCTTTTATAATTGTGTAGTAGTAGAGCTCTTTGTGAAGGAGCTCTTCCGGGGATGTGCTACCACTATAACTATTGCTGCTGCAAAACAGCGTTGCTGTATTCCAGTTTGAAGGGTATGATCGCCGTTGTACTTACAGGCACATGAGACATTTCAACTTTGCCTAAGGAAACAACGCATATGCAAGGCCTCTGGTATTTGCACATGTCAATAGGCAGCGGTGACCACTCAACATCAGGTGGGCCGTAGGCTTGTTAGCCATTTAAAAACAAAAAACGAATGAAAGAACCTAGTCCACAATAAAACAGGTTTTAATTTGCAGGTATGTGCACAAACAAATAGATCATACACTTATCACCAGTTGTACAAATACACGCGGAATTTCGCCGCAAAACTTCGAACACAGTTGAAAATTAGGGATGGAGATGTAGTTTGCATCATGATGCCCAATTGTCCTGAGTATGCGCCGGCAGCCTTAGGAGCATTGGAAGCCGGGGCAGAAGTCACTACGGTCAACCCTATATATACTCCATGTAAGTATTCTATCTCTTTGCTTTAATGGTCACGTTATTTTAATTTTGACGGCACGGTTGGCGCTTTCGCTGAGCGCACTAGCCAATGCTAGTGCGCTGCGTGTCGCGGGTTCAATTCCCGCGCTGAACCAATATTTGTTTGGCCTACAGATAGTTGATCCGGGTCTGGCTGTTTGCGTGTGTAAATTTATATGTCTGTAAACTCATCCACGATAAAAAAGAAATCCCCATATGCGGGGCAACGTTTATTTTAAAACTTGTTTTTTCAGTCCGTGATCTAAGACAGTATAATCGTGTAAATGTTGGGTTTCTGAGGTTGATTTTCAAGTTAAGTGAAGCTTCACGGACCGGGCTTTCCATTCCGTTCCTTTCCGGATAGCAACTCCGAATCTAGACTTAAGGCTAATTACATAATTTTACATTCATAATGTAAACCTTAGCTTAAAAAGCCCACATAGGCTTTTTAAGCTAAGGTTTGGTAGGGAGTAAGTTTGAACCGCAAAAAAGAACATTCTTTTTCGGGGTTCCAACTTACTCCCTACCAAATTTCACCAAAATCGGTTCAGTGGTTTAGTCATGAAATCTTAATAGAGCACACATCTTAACACTACGGAGACGAAGTTACTTTCGCATTTATAATATTATAGTATGGAAGTATGGATGATATAACAAAAGAAGAAAACTGTCATAATATTTACAATCTTAATAATTACAATTCTTATTATCACGTCTCGTGAACACTACGCATAATGTGACATCCAAGATAACATCTCTTCCTCACACAATGACAATTCATATCTTATCTGAATATTTTATTGCAGATGAAGTAGAGCGCCAAATACAGCAATCTAATCCCAAAATTCTGATAGGTGTAGAAGAAACCGTACCAGTACTGAAGGAAGCTTTGTTTTTGGCCAAGAAAGATCTGCCCATAATCACTGTTAAAGAAGATAGGATACCTCTTCCACCAAAAACAATTTCTTTTCAAGAATTTGCTTTAGCTGATAATGTTGACCACAGTGTTCTTAAAGAGGTAGCGAGGATGCCAAAGGATGTGGCGTTTCTTCCATATTCTAGCGGTACTACTGGACTTCCAAAAGGCGTGGAGTTAGTGCATCGGAATATTGTTGTGAACTGTCTGCAACAAGATGTTGATAGTGTCCGGCATTATGTTCAAACTACAAGTGAGTTTTACAACTTGTTATATCTACAATAATATTAGGTTACATTGATTGTTTGTTTGTTAGAGATAAAATTAGGATCTCTCTCTCTCTCTCTCTCTGTTTCACTGTCTTCTCACCATCATCATATCAGCCTATAGCCGTCCACTGCTGAACGTAGGCCTCTCCAAAAGTGCTCCAACCATCCCGGTCCTGGGCAGCCCGCATCCATCCGCTGCCCGCCATTCTCCTTTAATCGTGTCCACCGGTCCACCGTGCAGCAGGGCGTCCCACACTACGTTTGCCGAAATGTGGACTCTTCTATTTTTCATTGATCGAAAACAACACTACAGTCCAGTCCCATAGGAGATGGTTTATGGTATTCTTGATTTCCAAACCGAGAAAGTCGCTGGCGGAACCTAGTACAAAATATAAACCATTTAACAGTAACAGGTGGTATTAGGTTCACCTCCTGTCAAATTGTGGGTACATTAAGTGTACAAATAGCTTAGTCTTCGTTTTCGTGTAATCGCATGATAATTGATAAATAATATTATTAATCGAGCATATTTAGATAATATTATCGTAGATAACTGTACAGTGCACTAATAAGTTGATAATTAAAGTAAAAAGTCATACTAGGATGACATTTTTTATCAACTTTTATTGTTGTATTATCCTGTATTGTGGTATTTACTATTAACATCACACCTGAATTCCCCGTAGGGTTAAGCACAGTTGTACCAATGTACATCACATGTAATAGGGGGCGAACCTATTGCCATTAATCGGGCACAAATTCTAACTCCAAACTGCTACTGAGAATTTTATAAAAAACCCGAATAACACTTTTTGCTCGACCTGGGAATCGAACCCAAGACTTCTAGTGTAGCAGTCTAGGCTAACAAGGCAGTCAGTATTAACTTTTTCATTATACCTCAACTATATTAAGTCACTAGCTTCTGTTCGCGACTTTGTCCCTTCCTCTTTGGAAACTTAACATTATGACTCTCTTCCCACATTTTTTAAGTGTTTTCCTGCAAACAATGCTTTTCAAAGATATATTATTATCAAATGAAACTAGGTTCACATTCTTTCAGTTATACTTAGGATCAAGAGCCGTGGACACAGCAATATGAAATAGGACTTTCATTTCACACCTCCAAAAACAGAAATGAAACAAGTCAATCATAAACAACCACTTTTTTCTATCTCTAGGTTGATTCGTTATAATTTTCTTTCGTTATTATTACAGAGACCAATCAGGACATTACTTTGGCTGTGTTACCATTTTTCCACATTTATGGACAATCCGTAGTTATGTGGCATAAACTTTCAGTGGGATATAAGATAGTAACGGTGCCCAAGTTTCAGCCGAAGACATTCATTAAAACATTGGAAGATCATAAAATAAACCTGTTTTGTGCTGCACCTCCTTTAAGTAAGTGTTACCAAATAATTTTAATATCGTTCTATCGTCCGTGTGATTTGTCTTGTGAAGTCTTCTACCAATATACATTCATAACAATAAAAAGATGTCTAAGAATGTACAGTGTACACATAAAAATAATAGTAAATATTTTGACCGAATTTCATGGGAGCCGATCTCAATGAAAACAGTGCACTTCCTCATCACTCTCATTTATGAGGTGACGTTTCGACACGAACAAAGAGATATCAGGCGCAGGACCGACGGAACTTTACCGTTGGGGTCGGCTTCCAGTCCAACCGGATGCAGCTGAATTTCAGTGTTTTACATGGAGCGATTGCCTATCTGACCTCCACAACCCAGTAAGTGGGCAACACGATACCTCTTGGTAAGATTGGTTGTCAGACTTCCAGGCTTCTGACTCCAGGCTGCAACTGAGCAAACCCTAATGGAAAAACCCATTAGTACTTTTTGCCCGACCTGGGAATCGAACCCCCACGCTTATCAGTCGCATTTGCAATCTCGAGACCAACGGGGCAGTTTGACCAACTTAATCTATATAATCTTTGCAGTACTATTTCTTGGTTCACATTCTGGGATAAAAGAAGAACATCTGGCATCAATAAAAACGATCACTTCTGGGGCTGCACCGTTACCAACAAATGACGTCATCAAAGTACTAGGCAAAATAAAGGTAAGATATTTTGTTCTAACCACAAACTATATTCAACCTTAAACTCATAGAAACTTATGGGATATAATATTATACTCCAGCAATACTACTATTCTGAAAAATCTCCCTTGGTGATTTAAGTGCAGTGAATTTCAGGTAAGCTGTCATCCAACTAACTCACTATCACCTCAAGCTCTTGTCATGTAAATTCAAAGCTAGGGAGATTTTTACAGAATAGAACTGCAACAATTGCTTTATTATGGCGAAATTTTCTTGATTTTACTATAGCATCAATCAAATTTTCTGATTAAAGAATGATCACTTTCCAAAACATACATAATATATACATAAACTCACGCCTTTTTCCTATGGTGTTAGGCAGAAACAACAGAACACCACCTGCTACGATCCTTACATACTTCTTTCGCCTCGTCCACGTTCATACATCTGGTAATACAAGTACGCCGGTTACGAGTACTGAGCACCTGGCCCTTCAGAAGAACCTCACCAATAAGGTCAGGTTAGGCTTTTCTAGGGCTAACCCTCCGGCGTTGCCACGCACATCTGCTATATAAATCCCTTTTTTCAATCCCCTTTCACTCATCCCCTCAACATGACCGAACCATCTAAGCATACTCTTTTCAACCTTTGTCACTACATACTCTTTTACACCGCAACGTCCGACATTTGTGAAAAGAATATTAATAAAGGAGTAATGGCGTCTAAAAAAACATATAACATCTATGACTATTACAAACCAACTGACCTGTAAAATAAAACAACTTTGAACACTAAGTCTCCATTAATATAAATGGCTTAAACAAAATTTTCAAAAAACAAAACTGACGAAATCCTCGCGGAGCTATTCTTGCGAAGATAAATGAAGTAAACAAAAATAATTCAAAGTTGCTTTGCATAATAAAATTAGTCGAAACTTAGTAACATTAATATCCTTCAGTCCTATTTCTAGATTGAGTTTTATTTTCTCCTGAATGGCCTGTTTATTTTTTGTTGTAATTTTAAGGCAACTTATTACTTTTTATGGGTATCCAAATCATGTTTGAGAACCCTTCAATTTTTAAAATTATTCTGGTACTGGATTTTATTCGCGTCTTCGCCTTCTTAAATGTCGGTTACATAATGAGTAGCCTAAGTCTTAATGCACATTTTTTTAATCCTTGCTTTTTCCCCATACTAGGAATATCTCCAGTATCGTGGGTGCGTCTACAAACATAATTATAAACTCACATACGCAAACACCCAAAACAGCTATCTGTAAACCATACAAATAATTATTGTTCCGTACGGGAATTATACCCGCGACACCCAGAGCAGCAGTCAAACGCTCAGTCACTGCTCCAATCATGATGACATTTCCAAACTTCAGAATGATCGGTTTAGTGTTTTAGCCGTAATGAGGTAAAAAACAACAGACAGGCAAAGTTACTTTTGCATTGATAATATTAGTCTGGATAAATAAAGACACCTACTGATCATCACCCACATCAAAGTCAAGTACAATCGTCATCAAACGCTTTATAAAAATTTCTTTCGTTTCAGCACAATATGGACTTTTTACAACTCTACGGCTTAACAGAAGTATCACCACTTGTAACTGCAATGTTACCAGGTTCTAATGATTACACTAAATCTGGTTACGCTGTACCAAATACTGAATTGAAAATTGTTGACAAAGACTTACGGTCATTGGGACCTAACCAGGTTTGTATTATTATCTCTTTTTTGTTTGACCTTAATTGTCTCCCTTATCGGCAATGACCTCTAATTCTCATCCTGACCTCTAGCTGTTTCAAATCATCTGCCTAGATTTTTTCTAAACTATGGTGGGATCGGCTCTAAGTGTAACCGAATGCAGCTGCATACCAGTTTTTTATATGGATCGACTGCCTAACATTCACAACCTAGTTACTATGCATGTACCCATGGTAAGACTGGTTATCAGACCTACAGGCTTCTGACTACCCGTTACCACTGTCAAAGAACTACGACCGACAGCCGGGACCAACGAGCTTGCTACTTACATTCTTTCCGAGGTATGAGGGTGCCACACTACTACTTTTAAACTCCAGGGTGCTACTGAAAAATTTCCTAATGCTAAAACCTGATAACAATCAGCAGTCGTGCTTACGAGACCATGAGACCAACAGAGCAGTTCCAGCACAAAACGAAAATGACCTAAATCCTTCTACTTACAGATGGGTGAACTTTTAATTCGTGGTCCTCAAGTGATGAAAGGATATAGAAATAATCCAGAAGCCACAGAGGCAGCTATTTCTAAAGATGGCTGGTTTAGAACTGGTGATCTCGCAAGCATTGATGAAGATGGAATTGTCACGATATGCGACCGACTCAAAGAGCTGATTAAGGTAAAAAGTTACAATGGTACATAAAATATGGTAGATAGTACAGTCAAAGTGTGTGCCTACATACTTCAGGTATAAGTCTCATGTAGCTGATAATAAGTGATTTTACAACACACTCGCTCGTAAAGTGGTTGTTATTGCACCGCCTTTTTACATAAAAATGACCAGGAAAACGTCGTATGAAACGCGTAAGCATTTTATCATAATACTCTCGGCTACATTAGACCCTCGCTTTTTGCTCGGGCTGCAATTCAACCTCGACCGTAATGACAAACACACCTCACTAGTATCATAATGTATTATGACAATTTATTACACTGCGTTCCAAAAAATTGACAATGTTGACAAGCAAGAATATAATTTTCTAGCAAAAATTAAATACTATTATATTTATTTTCAGGTAAAGGGCTACCAAGTACCACCAGCTGAATTAGAAAACGTATTAAAAGAACATCCAGATATACTGGATGCAGCAGTACTCGGTGTTCCAGACGCAAGAGTGGGAGAAGTTCCTAAAGCCTTCATAGTTTTAAAACCTGGACGTGAACTAGATGCAAATGGCGTGACTTCATTTGTGTCAGAAAGAGTTGCGGAGTACAAGAGAATAAAACAAGTCATGTTTTTGGATGCATTACCGAAGAATCCGTCTGGAAAGATTTTAAAAAGAATTTTGAAAGAAAAGTATTGTTAATTTAATTTATTATTAAAAATTTTAAACAATTTTGGGGTCGACTATCAGTCGGACTAGATGCAATAGTATCTATAGTAATATTTAAAGAGGCCAATTGAATGTTTGTGTGTGAGGCAATCTCTGGAAGAACTGGTCTGAACTGGCTATGTTTTATGGTACGCGTTTTTTATAATGTACTAAAAGCCTATTTGACCTTCAAAACTCAGTTACTGGCTAATGCGATACCCCTTAGTAAAGGGCCTGCTTATAAATTTACGAAATAGAAATGAAAGCATTTTACTTACCACATTACTTTAAAACATTACATTAATTTACATGGAAGGGTAAAAGTAAAAAAACATTTCAGAAAAAATGGCGCCGATTGAGAAAAAAGCTTTCAGCTCAGTAAAATGTGCATTCTTTTAATTAAAACCTTTTTGTTTCATTAGCATAGAGGGAAAATCGCTCTTTGAGATCCATAGACAAAATACACACAAATTTTATATAAATCTTTATAAAAAGTTACTTAACACACGTATTTGTTCAGTACATCATGTTCCTGAACAAAAAAAGCTGTAGGTACATACACCGTTTACACGGTTATTATAGACATCAACCACAAAGTGTGGAGGGTCACGTACGTTCATAACAACTGAACTTTAGCTACTGGCACACCACTTTTGAATTTCGAACGAGAATGGCGAACGTGTTTTTTTTTTCTATTTGCATTATGGTTGTTGTTTGAGATGTATAAAAACGGATAATAAGAGCTCCAGAGAGTTCCCGTTTTATTGTCTATAGTTTTACCATAAAGAGGTAAGTTTGTTTGATTTTTTTTTTATCTCTAGAAGTTTCTGTTACGATTTAAAAAAAAATTAACTGTAAGAAACCTAATACTATTGCAGAGTGCTATAGGCTTCAGTGGCTAAGGGTAAATGGCCGTAAGAGGAAAGCCGAAGCCAGTAAATTGTGTAATTGTATAGAAGTAGACAAAAAGTTCAGGCATTTTTACAATGTGTTGAGTGGAAAGTGTATTTAAAATACCTGCAGTGGGACATATTATTTGGAGTGGATATTATTCATTGTGCCATTGTTCATTGAGGGCAAAGTAACTGTTGTTCTATACTTCCGAAGGGACGCTTGTAGAACAATTCCTACAGGCTTCAAGTCGTGGCAAGGACTTCATACAACTCAAAAGTTGTATGGAGTCGGTGCCACTGATAGGCTATATAGTATATTGAAGTGGACAAAGTCGCGGGCAAGCGCTAGTAACTAATGAGTTCCTGCTTAATTGGGACGTATAACGTATATTAAAGTTTGACCTACAGATAGTTGTTCCAGATCTGGATGTTTGTGTATGTGAGTTTATAAGTTTGTATACGCACCCACAACACAAGAGAAATTCCTAGTGTGGGGCAAAGTTTCAAAAATATTTATAACAAAAAAAAAAAACAATTTTTGAATTCTAGTACAAATGTGAGTCTTCCTGAATGTCGCCTTACTAACATGATTCCTAATGAAAACTGAATAGGTACCTACGTACATTACAATCAACATTGCTGTCGGCAAGCCGATATTAGTTTCCCACTTCACAAAGAGCTCTATCATTCCTCTTCTTGTCACCATGTTCCAAGAAAACAGTCCTAGAAACTAAGAAAACATTTTCAAACTTTTCATTAAACCCGACATTTCAACATTCAGTTCTAAAACTGCAAAGTAAAGTCCAATTTACAAAGACATAAACTCTCTCAGTTACTTTAGTTTGAACTCGTTAAAGCCACTTTTGAATCCCATAACTAGAACTGGGTACTCTGAACAACTGAATCTACCATCAGCCGTCAACTGGTGAAAATAAGCACATTACTAAATTGGCTCGACAAAGAGAAAACCATTTAAGTCCTGCTGTTTTCGTTCTGGTGTGTAAGGTTCCTCCTTACACACCGAACTGATTGTAAATACTCGTGCCAACAATGTTAAGATAACATAATTCAAATTAGCCATTTCTTAGTCCTGTGAGTTACTTTTAAATTATTATTTTTGCTTTACAGTGGATAAATAAAAAGTATTTCCAACATGTTCTGACGTTAAATGGTATCTACGTTTTATAGGTTTTACCCGCAAATTTGTCGAGGTCGAGGATTAAAATGAGGGTACATTTTAATCCTAGACCTCCTCCTCAAATCGTAAGCTCACTGCTGAGTGTCGTGATATTCCCGTCCACCAGATTCTCCGCTACAGAGCTGCTTCCACCTCCATCGATCGAAAGCATGGTTAAGAGCACTCCGTGATCGTCGTGTTTAGGATTTTTCCTATTTGGTCGGACCATTTAGAAGGGCTGCGTCCCCTAGGTCGTTTTCCTTCTAACTTCCCCGTGACAATAAGTTCCTCCAGATTGTCGAAGGGCTTTCACGCTATGTGGCCGAAATATTGCAGCACTTTCCTAAGACCAAATGTACCCTATATCCTTAAAAAGCTACCACTTTTTCAAACATTGCAGACAGATAGACGGAGTTACTTTTACATTTGAGTAAACTGCGTAAGTACAGTTCCAAGCAGCCGTTGTTATACGGCTGTTTGGAACTGTACTTACGCAGTCATAGAATGTTATGCAAGTTGGACCTGGAAACGTTTTACAAGATATTGTTAAAAACCGTTAATCTTTATTGCCAGACACTTTCTGTGAGCCATACCATCAGCTGGACTCTTTAAAGATCCGACCTTTGACCGTTTTTACCTTTTTCCTCTATGTTAAAGTGACGTAGATCCCTAAGACTGGTCTCAGACTTTAAGATGCTATGAAATGACTTCCTGGTGTTTCGTAACAAACAGGAATAAAAATCTAATTTTACGTTACGGTGTAAAGGAATCAAATGAGATCACCCTCCTAGCAGTTCTAGGTTAACCCGTCGCCATTTCTGAAAGTATAATGGGAATCTCGGATTAAACTAAAGTTTTAATTAGTTGCAATAGTGAATTGGAAAAGTCAGGACGTCCGTTTTCGGAAACACGCGGCCATATTGGAAAGTTAAACAGGCGGTTTGATACAGACAATAATTTCTTTTACCCCGAAACATTTCGTTTTATTATTTTCCTTTGTAAGTAGAACATTTAATTTTGTTTTTGTTCAGAAACTCTGTTTCGGTATTGTTTCCCTGACAAACAATAATTGAACAGAAAGTTAAAAAAAAAATACACGCGGTGTCTGTCCTCTAAGTATTAAGAGGGGTTTTTGGGATCTTCCGTGTTACAAGATTGACAGATCCTGGCTCAAAATGTGTGATCCAGCCATACGCATGGAGCCTTACACTAATGAGTCGTATAGCTCTCCCTCGCGGCAATTACCACTGGGGCATTATACAGACAGGACAGAATTTATGTAAGCGCCATTTTGAATTTAACAAAAAATACAACTGCCTTTTATTTTATGTGTGGTGATTTAAAAAAGAATTACTAATATATGTTTACTAACAAAGGTTTTATAGAATAACGAACTGCTTTATTGTATTTATTTAACAAACATTCCAACTTTCTATTTCGCATCAATCTATCGTAAACTAAAATCTCGTTCGAAAAACGTCATTCATCCATGGATAGTTTTAACGAGGTTCGAAAAACAAAAAAATAAGGCTCTCAAAACTTTTGCCCAACAATACACCGAGTTACAACAATACAGTTTGGCTCGCGAAAATTCAATACGAAGAGAAACAAATGAGTATACTTTTTAGATTGATTTATTGTGTGTTTTTTTCCAATAGGGCTTCACTTTTTTATGAACAGCTGATCCAGTTTTTTTGCAAGCTGTGAAGTTGGTGCGAATTTAATCAGAAGTAAAATATTGTTCCGCAGCGGTTGCTCTTGCTACAGTTTGATATTGTTTTTGATTAAGAGACGGCTACAGAAGGTTCCCTGAATTTCACAACCAATAATAATAATAATACTCTTTAGACCGATTTCAATGTAGAATCGCCAAGTACGCCGGAGATATTAAAAAGATTTCTCCTGTCGCCTGTGACATCTGTGACCACAGAATAACACGTCAACGTAGTAGCCGAGACTAGGAACAGCTTCAACCAGAAAGGAACATGCATCTATTTGAAACGTGAACTAGCATTTTGCTCTCACCTGTACATGTACTCGCCCCTGTCTTGTTACGACCAATAAGAGAGTCAGAAAACTGCCTTTTAAACATGGAACATGGCCCAGCACGCAAGGCCCTTAAAATAAAAAAAGATCATTTAAGATAAACATACCCAAAGGTAAGATGTCGAGTCCAATACACTGAACGGGCTCAATCATCTGTTTTTCCAATCGTTTATGTAAATGGTATAACCCATTCAACTTTATGTACGTTATCAGTGTCCAACTGTGGCCAATAAAGTTGGTAAATATGCAATTATTATAACTAGTTAGTGGAGAGATAATGGTAACGGGAAACGTTTCCAATAGTACCATCGGCGACTGTGTTCGTAAATATTTTTTAGTTCCGAAGATAGGCGTGGAGTTACCGTCTATGGGCCTATAGAAGTGATAGTTTTATGATCACATTGAGAGGAAAATTATGGGTTAATGGGAAAATATCCTTGTGGGGACATGCAGGTCATCCTATTGTTATATTATTTTTTAAACTTCTATTACTACTGACTACATAGCACTTCTTATCACACGAAAAAATGTAGTCTAACCACCATTAGAAGGTAAAAACGCGTAGAGTACCTAAACGATCGATTTTCAAATCGGTAATACCGTTTCGGGCAGCGATCATTAATCGTTGGTTTCGGGGGACATTTACCAACAGTAAGACACTACAGTTTAAAATTCTGCAAATAGTTATCTATTTAGGGTGAAGGTATTATTCGTCTTATAGAATAGGATCAAAATGCTGTAGAATATGCGTGTTTCCTATATGAAAATCCACTTCTTTTAGACTATAACTTTCTCGTAACCAAATGAAAAAATATTACAATCAAAAATTATATTATGAAATAAACTCCATTGATTGATCAATCAACATTCACAAAAGAAAACGTACTTATTATTATAATGATTTTCCCCTAACCGTCTATACAAAGATAACAATGAAGAACGCACACAAAAAATAATGATGTCAATTGCCAATTAAAAAGCGAACTCTTAAGGCATCCCCAACACACGAGCGATATTATCGCTCGAGCGGTATATATCTATCAGTAATACAATTTATATTTCTATTTACCCAGCAACATTATCGCTCCAGCAACTATAACATCAGTCGTATGTCGAGACTCCTTTATTGATGCGTAAGGTACTTCAGAACAAATTAAGTGTAAAAAGAATTTCCTCAAACCATCCCCTCTAACAATGTCGAAGAAGATTCGCCTAAAAAGCTAATTCGATGGAATAGATATATCGAATTTCGCTGAGACTGGTGCACTGGAGTGAGCGACAGTAATTGCTCGCTGCATCCCGACGCCATTACGTTGCTTCGACAGATTTTTAATGGCGCGAACACTGGGAACAAGATTTACGAGTTATTAACGAAGTCACTTTTTGTTTTTTGTTTTTCGATGGTAAAACGTTTAAACTTATAATTTTATCTAGTAGTCTAGATTGTTCGTTGTAATATAATTGGACTAGAATTATAGTTAATTTATGTCTGAAATTGCCAAACCACCTTGATCAAGTGTGGTGATCAATGGCAGTGAATAATGGAACAATAATAGACTGTATTCTTTTTTAATTTTTATATAAACCCCAATTATATGTAAGTATAATCTCTTAGTTATCCTATGTAGTAGAAAATTTATTTTAATTTCTACTCCATTTTATAAATAAGACATGTGGTGCTAAGCTGTAAAAAAATCTCTAGCTGAATGTATGTAGATGAAGTGAGCTTGAGGTGAACTGTTATCCTACATACATTATAGTGATAATCTATAAAAATCTATTTCAACGAATTTAAGTGAATTGACAGCTTAGTTCAACTTTTACAGAGGAAGAGTTTAACAGAATAGTAGGTAATGTTTTCTTTTTATCAGCAAGCAGTCCTATTTTGTAAAAATCTTCGTCTGCAAATTTCTCTTTGTTTGCTGTAATAACAAAATACCTGCAAACAAACAATTGTGTATTTGCTAGTTGTTACTTTTCCGAGAATACCTTTACAATTAGCTTTATTGTCTACTGGACGCCCGTCACGGCTTCGCACGGGTATTTAACAAAAAAATTACAGTTTATTTCTTAACATTGAGTTTCCTCACGGCTCCTGTACCCCAGTAACGTCTACATCACATAGTTAGCTGAGCGGAGTGAGCGGCGACCACGTGACTTTTTTGTAGTACTTACATTTTTGGACTCGTGATATCTTTCGAACTGTATGACTGAATTGAAAAATTCTAAAAGTTATGTATGGGTATTGAAGCAGTCTTGAATATTAAGTAATTTATTTAAATAAGGATTAACACCAAAGTACAAATAAAGGGCCTTATCTAGCGGCAGCATATCAATATTTTGTTTTTAATAAAAGAAAACTTATTTTGACATAATTATGCGACACTTTTTGTAGATAATGATGTGTTCTGCAAAGTCGTAGTACATTATTTTATTCTATCTATTAATAATTTTGACAGCGCGCGCGATGTAAGGAATTTTTTTGGTCATTGTTTTACATCTTGGGTTACATTATTCGAGTTTTAGTAAGGATCCCTAATTGTTTTGAAAATATAATAAAGCCTATGTCACTCGGAGATAGTGTAGCTTCCCAAAGGTGAAAGAACTTTTCAAATCGGTCTAGAAGTTTCGGAGCCTATTCAATGCAAACAAACAAACAAATAATCAAATCTTGCCTCTTCATTTATTATAAGTATAGATTATTATGTATTTTTTTCTTTTTAAGTTTCCGTACGCAAAGAGATTCTATACATAAAGTTTCGCTGTTTTTGTAGACGCATTTTCTCAGAGTATTATTATATATATTACATACATATATAA
Source organism: Caradrina kadenii (assembly GCA_947462355.1). Classification (NCBI taxonomy): domain Eukaryota; kingdom Metazoa; phylum Arthropoda; class Insecta; order Lepidoptera; family Noctuidae; genus Caradrina; species Caradrina kadenii. The sequence goes on along the minus strand of OX381684.1, from coordinate 11,293,228 downwards.
ACTCACGCCTTTTTCCCATGGGGGTAGGCAGAAACCACAAGACGGCACCTGCTAAGATCTTTACATGCTCCTTTGGCCTCGTCCACGTTAGTGCATCTGGTCATACAAGCCCGCCGGTTACGAGTACTGTTCTTTTGATTTTTCTGAAAAACCTCACCAGTAGGGTCAGGGTAGGTCCATCTATAACAGCATGCAAATAAAATAAAGTTAAAAATTAAAGAAAATTCTTTACAAGAAAAGATTTTTGTCTTTTTTGTATGGAACCCACGAAGGGTTTCATACAAAAAAGGGAAGGATTCCATATGAGTGCATCTCATAATTGGAGAATTTTATAGAAAAACCAATAACACTTTTTGCTCGACCTGGGAATCGAACCCAAGACCTCTAGCGTAGCAGTCGCGCTTAGGATTACTAGGCTATCGAGGCAGTTTTAACCAGAGACTCAATTTGTTCTAAATATTTTTGCTTTAAAAGCACACGATTCTTCAATTAAACCCCGACATTCTCAATTAGGCTTAGTTGAAATCCGTTCAGTACTTCAACATCCAAAGTTCGCGGGTTAGGACAGACACTATCTGTATCCGAAATCCTCCATTAGATCTTGCATTAAACAATTTTGGAGACGAAACAAATTGATGGCCATTTGTCAGAGAACTAACCACGATTATTTGGCTGTCAAGACGAACAGAAATGAATTATGACTATCGAAATTATGTTGCGGTCGATGAAAACTATTCGAATCGTACCATTTGTCATACCGAATGATTATTACATGGGAATATTTTTTTTATTAACGTTTTTATATTGGGCGACGTATCGTTGAATGGTTTTGATACTTCTTGCTGTCGAATCTTTCTATTTTTTATGGCACTTCAATGACAAAGTCACAAAAACATCTCTGCGTTTTGATACAAGTCTGAAATCATCAATACGCTGTTAGCAAGGTTGGTTATTAATGCTCTGCCTAACCCTTCGGGGAATATAGGCGTGATGGTATGTTTTATTTTGTAGATTTTGTGAAAACAATGAATGAAAAAAAAACCTCAGAAAAAAAAAATAACACAAAAGGTGTTCCAATTCTAGTAAAGTTCTAGTAGTTCCAGATTAAAGTTTTTACAACGTTGATTCTAGCCTTCTTTGTAGTCGAATCTAATAAATAACTCAGTAAAGAAATCTAAGAGTTCAGATGTCAGTTTAAGCTGTGTGTGAGCCTTGCGAGTGCTGTAGTTGAGCTAAGAGCCACTACACAGACAAAGAGCAGAAGTAAGGGATAAGAAGACTAGACCTAGATTATGGAAGTTTCTGTATTCTTTCTTTCTTTAACTGCCTCGGTAGCCTAGTGGTCCTAAGCGCGACTGCTACGCTAGAGGTCTTGGGTTCGATTCCCAAGTCGAGCAAAAAGTGTTATTGGGGTTTTCTATGAAATTCTCAGTAGCAGCTCGGAGTTATGATTTGAGCCCAGTTAATGGCAATAGGCTCGCCACCTATTACTTGGGACCTAAACATACCGGCGAACTGTGGGTGTACATTGATACACCTCTGCCTAACCCTTTGGAGAATACAGGCGTGATGGTATGTTAAACTTACATACACAAACAGCTAGACGCGGAACAACAATCTGTGGAGCATAGAAATAAACACATTTTGTGTTTAAAAAATTGATAGTAATCTGTCGACTGTCTCTCTGAAACGTCATTTGTTACAATAATTGGACAAAGCCCATGACGTATACATACAATCCTTCCGAATCAGGCATACCTATACAACTAAATAATAACTAATTATAGTTCTCTCTAGACATTTTGATTGTATTATAGCGCATTTCCGTTCCCATAAATAGTAAAATTTATTCGTATTCATGAGTACTGTTACCCACTAAAAGATGGTCAGTGAATTAAAAGTCTACCAGTATAATAATTGGCAACTGAAATAAACCTACCGCCATCTACCGGCTCTGCGTGAAAACTAAACAAAAGAAGTCACGAGCCAAATCTTTAAGCTCTGGCTGTATCTGATGCTTACAATCTGCAGTGAGGGCGGATGTACAGTCAACAAAACATTTAGGTAAGCAGACCAGAAAATGGTAAACATAATGATCAGGACAACAAAGAAATTTAAGCCATAACTTTTACGATACAAAGTGTGTTTTATAAAAAAACCGAAGATAATAAAATTTCATTCAGGTTGAAAATGCTATAATAATACCAGCCTTTAATTGTACCTACCGCTACTAATTGGACATTTCAGTATACTAGATATTTTTCTTCATCGAAAACAGAAATATCCAAGATCAGATCACAAAGTACATTTGAATAAAAAAATCACATTGATACTGCCTGGTATAGAACACGCACCCTTATGTACAAGAGACGGGCGCCATAACCACATAACAAACAAGATTGATGACATTCAATTTTAAGAACACATAACAACACAAAATGGAAAATATATAAATTGTAGCGTATTCATTATTTATTATGTAGGACACGTAGTAGAAGTCAGCTAAGGAAAACGGTGATCGTAAGCGATATAGACCGAGGAATTGTTTTCTACTGAGCTCAACCGTATCCATGAGTAGATAAAATCAAATAGCACAAACAGTGGTTATTATGGCGCACGTACCTAGTAAGTATGTATATGTATTGAGAAAATTGTGACAGTCATACCGAACAAAAACACTAAATTAAAAATTTTAAGTAACCCCCGACAGAAGAATAAAAATCCTTACCGCTGCTAATAAAAGAGCTGATAACTTTGAAACTGCTGAACCGATTTCTATGAAACATAACTAGGAACACTCCCGATTAATTAACCTTTCAAACATAAAAAACAAAATCAAAGTCTGTTCATGCGTCCGGGAGCTACGATGCCACAGACAAACACACGCGCACACACACACACAGACACATCAAACTTATAACACCCCGTTGTGTTTGCGTCGGGGGTTAAAAACAAAAATTAGGGTGTTTTATTGGTAAGTACTATAGAAACTCTGGTTGGTTAAGCCATATCAAACCTTATTGTGTTCAATTTAAGAGATAAACTCTATTCTGAATAACGAAAATTTGACAGTCCACCACGAGGACAGACAAGGTGGGTTTAGTAATTTAAAATATAACACGATTCAAATTACGAAAGAAAAAAAAGTGTTTCAAACAAGTATATTGTTTATCGCGATAATGTTACCAACAATCCAAAAGATACAGTATCTACCTCTTTAGTACGTAATGTTTTTTTTTTTACATTTTTAATTCTTTCTTGCATACATAGGCTTTTTAGCTAAGTTTAAAAAAAAAATGTTTTGTTTGTTTTAGTCGCGTACTGTTCCAACAAGATCTATGTACATTGACTCCAATTGTTTCAGTTAGAGTTATTTTTCTTTATTTCTCTCTAACGCTTGCAAAGTAAGGTTTATTAATATCGGTCCTAGACTATTTGACTACCATAGATACCTATGCTTATGCTCAAAATGTTTAAGCCGTGAGTCTATGTCTTTTTTTTAATATCTTTGAATGGTAAACAAGCAGTCCACCTGATGTTAAGTGGTCGCTGGCGTAGATGGGAAATCATCAAATGACTTCCCCCGCCCTGGGCGGGGCGGGAGGGAGTGTCAGCCTTATACTGACTAAAACCCATCCATGTTCTTTCTTGTGCCGTTTGCATTTTGGGGGCGCAGTATCTCTTACGAACAACGCGCAGGCCCGGGGAAATACCAGAAGTCTAAGGTTATCATACCTTACTTATTAGTCACTAGCTTCTGGTCGCGACTTCGTCCACGTAGTTTTATCACCCGCTTTAAGTTACGTCTTTGGTTGCTACGGCACACCTTTTAGTCGTAGCGTGATATAATATAGCCTTGATAAATGAACTATCCAACACAAAAAAAGAATCCAATTCAAACCAGTAGTTCTTGAGATTAACGCGTTCAACCAACCAAACAAACAAACTCTTCAGCTTTATAATATTAGTATAGATTTATAACCGGTAACGATTCAACAAATTAGAATTACTCAGAAATAGAACAGAATTGTCATAAAATCAACTGTCAAGCAATTTAATCGAAACTTATATGAAGGGGTGAAATATGATCCATTGAACACCCATCCAATAAAAAACCGCGGTAAACACACCTTCACCTCGGTTTAACATTAATTCACAAGTTTGTATTACCTGAAGCCCCCAAAAGATGTACTCAAAAGCATAAATGTACTGAACAAAAGTTCGTAAATGCAATAAATTACGCTTAATTGTCCGCCATTTTATGTGTCTTGTTTTAAGTGGTGTTCAATTCGTTCTGATTTATGGATTCGCATTGTACGAGTAGAAGAAAAGTGGTATTGGTTAATAAATTGTCTTATGAAAGTCCTTTATTTAGTTAGTCTTCAATAGCTTTTGGAATAATAAGGTTTAAGATACTTTATTTCACTTAAAAATAATATTATTTTTAACTACTATAAAATAAAAGACTGTGGTTCATAAGAAGGAGTCTCACCGAGTGACGTACTCTCCGACCTCTGTTCCGTACGGCGCGCTCTGGGCAATTGTCTCTTATTGATCGGCTTATCCTTTTACCACGGTGGCAAAAAGCTCCAATCGGCCTTCCTAAGAGTCATGCAGTCCACTGACAAAATGATATCTATACTAATATTACTAAACTAGCTGTTGCCCGCGGCTTCGCTCACGTCGACCTAAGTGTTACTTAACTAAATAAGTATTGAATACTATGTTATCAAAATCTTCCAAGCAGGTCAAATGGTTGCTAAGGTGACTGCTAATAGTTACGACTGTAGGTTTAAAGAATTTATCTGTAGTCGCTTGAAGTCTGGATTTGTGCTCGGCTGGTAATAGGCTTACGCCATACCTGGGGCTAAAACATAATTGGCGTAAGGAGAGTATATGTGGCTTTACTATCCCTTTAGATAATACTATGATGTGGTTTCAAAATTTACTTACTTTTCTTTCTCAAACCATTAAACAGCATCTTTAATAGGCACTGCTTTAACATTATACCTCACATTGTAGCTGCGATCTGTCTAGTATCAAGACCGAAGAAATTAATCTTATAATCAGAGCAACAGCCAACAAAATTTGAGCTTCGTGTTAGAACCAAATTAATGTAAAGTTTTTGGGAGAAAGTATGGACAAAAAACAGTAAGCATAAGACTTCTTAAAAGACTAAGCAAAGTTTTACCTCACAAATTATCCCTTATCTTTGGAACCGTAAACTACACAATAAATTTCCATTTAAAGAAATTTTTTAAGCATGTAGAACATCTTCTGTTTATAGTACCTACCCATAAGAAGAAATTTCGAATGCGATGCATAATTCATGATTGATGCTTGATTCAACTTGCATCCTGAAAGTGTGAAGTCTGTGAGACATTCAACGTCAGATGAACGACTGTCACGGAATTTTTCTATGGGTGAAATTGATTTTGGTACAGTTTCTGTTGTTGCTAATCTATTTCTGTTTTGCCATTTGAATATAAGTACACTTTTTGATGGCGTGGCTCAGGACAGACGTTAAAATTTTGGACAAAAAACGTTTGCACATAAATCGTTCAATACTTGTATGAAGTGTCGAAGTTGGGAGGTCCCTTTTTTAAGCATGAGATGTCGTCAAATGATTTTTTCCTTTCTGGTGGAAAGGAGTGTCAGACTGTTATTGGCTAAAACCCATCCGAGTTCCTTCCAATGTCCTTTGTGTTCCAGGGCCGCGGTGAGTCTTTCGAACAAATTCCGCAACTGTGCTGACATCTCTTTGAGGCGCGCGTGAAACACAGTACGTCGTCGACTTGGGTCTGATTCTGGTTGGACGGCGAGCCGCACAACGGTAGCCGACCGCAAGCCCACTCCGACGGTGGTCTGGAATCGCTCTACGACTCTCGACACCCGGGGCATCCCCTTCTGTTCTGGCGGCCGGGGTGAAAGGTTGACCTCTCACTCATGCGTTTCGCCTCCTCCTTCGTTGGCATTACTACTTCGCAGAAGGAAGCGATTGCTTCCCATTCTCCCTCGCTCCGGACTATGGATGAACCAAGGCCGGAAGCGAGAGGTCGCCGCCGCCAATCGCCTTTATGAGGACACGCTGATGTTCTGGCCAAGCAGGGGCATACCTCCACCATACGCTCCTTTGTGATCCTACAGTGATTACACCAAGGCGTGTTCTAGCGCCGAAACCGAAACAGTTAGCTCCCGAAACAACTGTGACCAGAGAGTACCTGCGTCAGAGAAACCTTGTGGTGCGGCGATCCTATCCCCATCGAAAATAAAAACAATTGAATTAGGTACCAATTAAAATAATGACAAAAAGTAACAATCAATTGGGATCGAACTCACAGAAAATATCTTACATGGCTTTCATTAAACACCGAAGCTATTCTCTAAACAAAGTAAATAGCGTAATAATAATAAGAAAATATAGCAATTCCCATACCATGTTCTAATTGACTGCTTAACTCCTTGTGGCTAATGACGTCATGTTTTTTATTTCATAGGATAAAATATCTCCCACTGTCTTTCATAGGAACTGCCTCGTTAGCCTAGTGGTCCTAAGCGCGACTGCTACGCTAGAGGTCTTGGGTTCGATTCCCAGGTCAAGCAAAGTGTTATTGGGTTTTTCTATGAAATTCTCAGTAGCAGCTCGGAGTTAGGATTTGTGCCCGGTTAATGACAATAGGTTCGCCCCCTGTTACATGAGATCTAAACATACCGGCGAACTGTGGGTGTACATTGTTACACCTCTGCCTAACCCATCGGGAAATACAGGCGTGATGGTATGTGTAATATGTACGTAATCTGCAGTATTGTGTATATTTTATAGCAATCCAAAACATGTCCAAGAACAATAATGCTTACCTAACCTCATTATTTATTACAAATAGCGAAATAGCCTAACTATTAATTACAAAGCCCACCACCCAAAGAGCAAAGCAGATTGTGTGAAGGAAGATATCCAGCACCTCATGACTACTTGAATTAGTGAGACTACCTACCTCCCGGTAGTGAACTTCAGTGATGTATCTGGAAGGCATTGAATAGATTGCGCATTTAAGTAGGCCGCTGCAAACATAATTTGGTATAAGAGGGCATCATATACCCGTCTGAAACTCAGTGCAATTGACGCATCAGTAAAAGCGGCCACCTACTTTTCTTAACCGGTGTAAATTATTGTTGTTGGTGCGTAGTGTTCCACGTGCGCCTCAAATAAATGTCAGTACTGTAAGATGGGGCCCGCCAAGGCCAGTGTCTAACAGGGTTGCGGAATTCAAAAGAGTCACCGCGGCGCTGGTACGCAAAGGGCATTAGGAGGAACACTTTGTGTTTTAGTCAGTATGAGTCTGACACTCTCTTCCGTTCCGCCTAGAGCGAAAGAAGTCATTTAAAGATTTCCCATCCTTAAAAAAAGGGGTATCATTGATGTGAAAAGAAGAATTTAAATCGCGCAATAATACAGTCATGTGTTGGCCCGACATTTAAAGACTATTTTGTCAAAATTAAAGAGTCAAATAGACATAAATTCTTTAACAATACGTATATTTTCCGCTCTGCTATCGTTTGCACACCTATCAGTTTCTATTTTTTCGATGAAAATTTTTGACTTCAATTTGCTGTTTTTTAGTAACTATGTATTATAGACATTCTTTTCTGCAAAAATAATGAAGAAAAAATAAGCAAGCTAAGCGTTACTGTATAAGAATGACTACTTCTATTTTATTATTGTTTGGAAATCTTCTAGGATTCAAAAGAAATATTTCAAAAATCACAAAAAGTAAATCATTACACCGAGACCGAACTCAAGCCCTGCGATTCGAAAGTCGGTCATCGAACCATTACACTATTTAATTCAATAGAAAAAGATTTGAAATTGCCGTTCTGTTTTGCCATGATTGACTGTTTAGCTTCTTAAAGGTATAGCGTGATGATAATTATTTCAGCAGTTCAATCCTCAGCCATCTAAAGTATTGTTATATTTTGTTTCGTCTTTTTTGAAACCCGTCGTAATCTGTATCATCATTGTTCATCCCCCAAAGTAGATAGCGCGATAATTTATAGCTTACGACCAACTTTGGCCTATGATGAATATATACAATACAAAAATTGAACGGAATCTGTCCGGCAGTATTTGCGTGATGCTCTAACAAACAAACAGACAAACAAACAAAAATTTAGAATCGCTTCCCGACCCCGTAGCAATCACTTTTTTTAAATATATTAAATGTACAGTTTTGACTTCGCTAAGATTTTATTATAAGTATAGACTATGTACAGACATTATTTTCTGCTTTAATATTAAAAGATGTAAAAAAATAAGTAAGCAAATCAATGTTATGGCAGAAGTTATGCATACGTTTATTTTATTATTGTTGGGAATCTACCTGTACGAAAAAAAATGTTTGAAAAAACACAAAAAGTAAAACTGTTGTTGAGGACCGAACTCACGATCAGCGATTTGCAAGGCGGTCATCAAACCATTAGACTATTTACTACTTCGGAAATAACTCTAAAATAGCCGTTCTAGTTTGCCATTATTGACTGCTTAACTCTTTGAAGGTATAGCGTGATGATAATTATTTTAGAAGTTCAATTCCGTAGCTATCTACAATATTCTTACATTATATGTCGTTGTTTTCAATCCCGTGAGAATCTGTAGAAGAACTCAGACATAATGCAACATTGCTCATCCCCCAAAGCAAATAGCGTGATAATTTATAGCCTAAGTTTTAAGTGGAGCTTACCGCAATACATTAGTGAAAACCGCATTCAAATCGGTTCAGCCACGGCTGAGATTAGCGTGTTCAAACGCACAGACAAACAGACAAACAGACAAACAGACAAACAGACAAAAATTCTAAAAACCATATTTTCGGCATTAGAATCATTACCCGACCTCGTAGCAATTACTTTTTTTCAAAAATATTAAATGTACAGTTTTGACTTCGCTACGATTTTATTATATGTATAGATAGATCGAAGCTACAATGTGAGGTATAATGTTAAAGCAGTACCTATTAAAGATCTCTAAAGGAATTGTAAAGCCCACCTTACGCTAAATATGTTTTAGCCCCAGGTATGGCGTAAGCCCATTACCAACCGTGCACGAAACCAGACTCCGGGCGTCTATAGACAAATTCCTAAAACCCACAGTCGTAACTATTAGCAGTCACCTTAGCAATCATTTGACCTGCTTAGAAGATTATGATGACATATTATTCAACACTTAATTAGTTAAGTAACACTTAGGTCGACGTGAGCGAAGCCGCGGGCAACAGCTAGTGTATACTAATATTATAAAGCGGAAGAGTTTTGTTTGGTTGAACGCGCTAATCTTTGGAAAAACTGGTTTGACTTGAAAATTTATTTTTGTGTTGGATAGTTGATGTATGGAGGAAAGCTTTAGGCTTCATAACATTACACACGGGGGAACAGTAGGTGAAAAAACCACGCGAACAATGTCACTGGCTGAAGCTAGTTATTTAATATTTATATTTGTCAGCGCAAATGCATAGAGTAGCAATTTTCTCTAGCAATTTTCATTTATTAATAGAAAACGAACTAAAACACATACAATATTAAGTTGAAAATTGGTTGTAAGATATAATTCCGCGCGGCATTCATTATTCGTCACGTAATTTTCAGCTCTTTCCCTGTTTGGTTTTAGTTCATTATTAATTAATCAATCTAACTGCTCGAACGTATTGCTGCTTTATTTGTACTTGGCAGTAGTTATAAAATTAAATTGTACTAAGATATTCTTACATTTTGCAGTAATTTAATTAGTAGGTAACAATCTTCATAAATGTGAAGATACACAATAATTAAAAAACAGTAATCATAGGGTACGGCTGTACGTAGTTATTTCGAGTAATTCTAAAGGATAGTTCTAACCAATAAATCATTTTAACGAAAGAGGAAATTACTATTCTCATCAATGATCAATGCTCGTACCCTTTCTGCATGAGAAGGTGCCTTTGGCCTACAGTAGGACAATAATAGGCCGATATCATTGTTTATTTTCTATAACCTATCAAACGTCAATTTTATTTCAAGGATAAAGACATAGTAGGCAAGGAATTGGCCAAATTCGCTCTTAATATCTTCCTTACCTATCTTCAATTCACCTTAATTTAAAAGTTTAGTCATAACAGCGTAGGTTAGAGATAATACGGGTTTGCATTTATTAATAACGGTAATAACTGCTATAATAATTATCAAACACTATTTCAGTTCTGTCCCCAAAATGCTTGTCTTGAAATTAATTTAAACGCTCGTCGACTATTTAGTTGATTAACGGAGAAGGACGGGCTCAAACGAAAAACCATTAATCAGACCCGCCTTTTTATGGATGCCAACTAAGCATTCTCTTTTGTAGTTGCCCTTATCTTCAATTACGTTATAATATTTTGTCAGAAATTATGTTGGTAAGGATTAGTTTTGGTTCTACCTTCTTATATCCAAGCGAATACTTGATGCTTTATTGAATTATATGTAGAAAATAGAATAGATTTATTTTTATGACGATTTTGTATTTAATAATTGATATTTTTATTTTATTTAACAATTGTTATTTTTATTTAACAATTGTTTTTTTGAAGCTCTTCAAAATTTGACTGAATATTCAAATTTTTTGAAGAAACTATATTGACATCCTCCCGACCGAATCTTGTTGGTCACGGCGCGGGCATAGCGGCAATCTGAATAGACATTAGCCATGATTTCCCACCCACCAAAAAAAAAAAAAAAAAAAAGCCAAGTACGCAAGGTATATTATTTTAGTGTGTGCACACAGGTGCACTCCCTCTTCCCTCATTTCCATATTCGGTTAGGGCTGCAATCCGACACTATGGTTAAAAGATTAGACGTCACACCACTAACTACGTAACTCCGGCCTGCTACTAAGAAATTTCTAATGGAAAAACTTAATAACACTGCCCGACCTGAGAATCAAACTCAGGTCTACACGGTCACGAGACCAATGCATGAAAGACACTTCATTGCCTGTCAATATAAACCGTTTGTGTGACTCTTAAACACTCAAATCATCATCATACCATCACGCCTGTACTCCCCGAAGGGTTAGGCAGAGGTGTAACAATGTACACCCACAGTTCGCCGGTATGTTTAGGTCCCATGTAATAGGAGGCGAACCTATTGCCATTAACCGGGCACAAATCCTAACTCCGAGCTGTTACTGAGAATTTCATAGAAAAACCCAATTACACTTTTTGCTCGACCTGGAAATCGAACTCAAGACCTCTAGCGTAGCAGTCGCGCTTAGGACCACTAGGCCAACGAGGCAGTTACACACTCAACACTCAAATATCGAACGTAAATCACTATTTTAGGGTCATCAATCGTTAGACCGTTCTGTGTTCACTTAGCAATCTATATTGAGGTAGATATCATTAGGATCCTGAACGACGTGGCAGGTGCATGTATGTATATTTGATGCCCAATTTGATAGCGCCGGCTCAAAGGTAGTGAGATTATCACACTTGCCTCTTTGGACTGAATTTAGATCAGCTGAAACCTGCTTTCGTATTTCGACCTATTATTGAAAGTTAGAGGTGTTAAACAAACTAGAGCTTTAAATTAAAAAAATGAAATTAAATACTATGTCTCTCTTGTTAGTTTTACTGTATCGTTTTTGAAACAGCTTGTCTTAGAATATTTTTTTACCTTTTATCACCGCTCTCAGTGATGTCCAAGAAAAACTCAGAAAGTATTATTTTAATTGAAAAAGTTACATTGCCATTTGCCCGGTATCGAATCCATGAACTCATGGATAAAAGGCGGGCGCCATACCTACTGGCCCATCACGACAGTTAAAGAAAAGAACAATGTTACTTTTTTTAAACATTGCCCTTAATTTGGAATTTATTCTGTAGGTACTTAAAGTCATACAAAAGTTCAATACTTTTGTATGACTTCAAGCGAGATTTCTAGTAATATATCAGTAATAACATAACATACCATCACACCTGTATTCCCCGAAGGGTTAGGCAGAGGTGTACCAACGTACACCCACAGTTCTCCGGTATGTTTTAGGTCCCATGTAATAGGGGGCGAGCCTATTGTCATTAACCGGGCTCAACTCCGAGCTGCTCCTGAGAATTTCATAGAAAAACCCAATAACACATTTTGCTCGACCTGGGAATCGAACCCAAGACCTCTAGCGTAGCAGTCGCGCTTAGGACCACTAGGCTAACATGGCAGTTAAGATATCATTAATTCGCTTGAATAAAATGTAGTGATTCTAAACAATAATTATCACAATTATTATCTCATTGAGATCCACTCGAGCGTCTATAATTTTAATTGGTTTTCGTCTGAATGCATGACATAAACTAATAATTATAATTATCATAAATGCACACGGTTACAAGCCTTGTAGGCGTGTAATTACATAACGCTAAAATAATTTTAGTTTTATCATTTATATTTACTTACCTTCACCTTTTATTTAGCCCCGCGGTGTCACCCGCGTCATTCAGTTACGTCTTTGGTTACTGCTCCGTTCCCGTTGGTCGTAGCGTGATAGTTTATACGTTTAAATCTTCCTCTAGAAACACTCTATCTATCGATAAAAACTCGTTATGATCCGTTGCGTAGTTTATAAGATCTATGCGTACAGAGGGCCAAACGGCGGAAAGTAATTTTGTCTTAAATTTTGTAAAGACGATTGGACGGTCTTGCAACTTATCTTAAAAAGTTCCAAGACCTACGTCATTTTAATCCCGGCTGAGTTTTGAGTATGAACAGAGGAATGTCCATATTTCTTGCTGTGTCTTATAATTATTATTATACTTAAGAGCATACGAAACTACCTTTTGTAATGGGCAACTAGATTGGATATTTTTAATTTTAACATGTAATTGACGTTCAAAAGTGCCTTTTAATGGTCTAATTGAAATAAATGATTTGACTTTGACTTTGACATATTGCTAATCTAGAGACATTAGCAAAAACTACTATTGCATAATGATAAAAGGTACGTAGTTCATACCGTTGCAAGTACTATGAACCACATGCTTAAGAAGTCTGCCGGGGCTGCGGGTTGTTCGCAAGAGATACCGCGCCCCCGGAACGCAAAGGGCACAAGAAGGAACATGGGTGGGTTTTAGTCAGTAAAAGTCTGACACTCCCTCCCGCCCCGCCCAGGGCGGGAGAAGTTATTTGATGATTTCCCACCCACCAAAAAAAAAAAAAAAAAAAAAAAAAAAATGCTTAAGAAGTAATTACTAATATCAAATACCATGAAAATTTTAATGAAATTGCATCATTATACACTACAAATATTGTATTACTGTACATAAAAAAATCAACCTAACCTTACCGTTGAACAAAAATTAATCAAATTGCGGACAAAAAAAAGTGCCCAGTCACCAAAATCGTTTGACAATGCGAGCCAAGCTGGCGCTAGACTAAAATCAAACCTCAAATCACACACACCCATTGTCCTCACGGTACAGAGGCGGGTACAAGTGAATTGTAAATTGTTCAGTGCACCCAACTGTATTTTCGCTCGCTAGCTTAAATCGCGCCGATTGAATAAGCAACTGATATCGAGAGATTTGGCATAGCAACGGTTCGAGCGCTTAGTGTAATGTTGCGTTTAGAAATGTTATTTACACTTCTTGTTGGCCTCAAGTGTAGATTGCTGTTGGGTATTCTGGGTAACGATGTCCGATGTGTTAAATGGTTTTAGTTCTAGATTTGAAAAGGTAGCTTGTTGTAGACTTACATTGCCTAGTTCCGTCATACATATTTGATCAAATAATTAGGTCAACTCAGAGAATAAAGAAAGTTTGATAACACAAATAAAATAGATCATTCTCCCTAAAACGTGATAAGTATAATGTTCAAATGGCAAAACCTTTGTTGTTCGTGAATCCGAACGTTTTTCAGTCATTTGTTTGCAAAACAATTGACAATAATAGACCCTGTTTATTTGAACGCCCCAAATCTTTTGTAAAAGATGATTGTGCCAATAATTTCCTTTAGATGGCAGCCATATTTTATTTTCATAAAAGCCGTTAAGTTTAAAATTAGGTTGGAATAATTTGAGGTAATACAGACCAACTAATTAGATGCACGCAAAATGGGTAACAGGTTTTATCCAAAGAAAAGTCAAGAGCAGTATGGGTTTTTGGACAAATGGCTGGGTTTCCAGTGTCCAGAGTCCGGGGAGGCGTGATCAGGAGGCTTGGACATTACTGGACCTATTGTCCTGTTTGAAATATCGTCCCTCGCAGTGACAGTGTGTTGGGAAAATTCCTGCTTTGTTAAACGTGATTGATATCGGGTAATTTTGGAAGTTTGGGGAAATATAATTGCGTAATAGAATTTGATTTCCATTGTTATTTGGACTATCAATGGGGAATCATCTATTTTCGTGTCATATTTCAAGTACATCTGAAAAAATAGACTGTACTTATTGCATGTAAGTCAGGTAACACATAACCCAATTCGAAGGTGTATTGCGTGCAAATAATAGTCAACCTAAATGATGTGAAAAGGAAATTCATACACGGTGGACATCGATGTGCAAAATTTTCACCATGGATTAACTACAAATTTTACGTCACTTAAAATAAGGCAACTGTTCATCAACCTTTAAGGTAGAAATGTATGGAACAGTACATTTTTTGATTTTTTTTTTTACATGGGGCGCTTCGACTGGTTTTCCTAGAGTCACGGACTGATACATTAGTGGTGGAGCGTCGAAGTTCCTTTCGCCCTGTACTTATACATAATTATAGTGTACCATAATTGCATTGTACTGTATATTACTTTTGCGTTACCAAGTTCTTATTACGTACTGGTAGGTACTTATTATTTGTACCTAAATTTATCAGATTTTCTCAACTTAAATTTAGAAAAAAGATAGATGAAGACAAAAGCTGGAAAAGACTTTATACACGAAATGCCTACCGAAAACTAGAGCGAATTATGATAATTAAGGATTCTTAACGGTCGACCTAAAATGAAATATGAATGAAAAATGGTCAATTTTCTTTTGTTAAATAAATAATGAAGATTGAAGTATGAACACGCGCCAAGTTAAAGAACAATTTGGAAACACAAATATTATTATTGAAACAAAAATGCCAAACAAAATCTTTCATTACTTAGAAGAGCCTATTAAAATTTAGTCGCAGCTGTGAATGTTAAGAAACCTGCAATATTAAAAGTCCAGATGATAAAATGTTATAATTTTATGAATCCTTGGAGGATATTATTTGCGATGTAGAATGATACAACCGCTGTTTGTATCCTGCTTTTTTTTTTCATAATTTGTTGGGGTCTTCTAGGATTTCTTATATGTATATGATGCTACTTGGTATACCCCGCGGTTTTACCCTCGATAAGTTACGTTCTTAGTTACTTCTCCGCTCCCGTAAGTCCACAAAATAACCTGTACTGTGACTCATAAATCTAGCCATCATAAGCAAAAATACATTTTCCAATCCGAATAGTAGTTCCAGAGAATATCGTGCTTAACCAAACAACTATATTTTTAGAGTTATTATTACATTAATATAGATTTGTGACTGGCAATGTGACTTTTCAATTTATTATGTACTTTCTAAGTTTATCTTGGACGTCACTGACATCGGTGAAGGAAAACATGGCGAGAAAACTGAACTTACAGTCAATATACCTAAGTCTAAAATCGCCAATCCACCTTGAGCAGGCGTTGTGATCAATATTCGTGCCTTCTTTATATGAAAACAGGGATTTGCGCTACAGTAGGACAATAAGCTGGTAGGTATTACTTATTAATTCACTTATGACCGGGGTTCTAGTTAGAATTATTGCAAAATTCAGTACCTCTTAGCGTACTCGAATATATTATACAGGACTACAAACACTGCATTGTGGCCCTTAGTTTCAGCATAATTCAATCTATTTTTTTTTTTTGGGGGGTGGTAAATCATGAAATAACTTTTCCCGCCCTGGGCGGGGCGGGAGGGAGTGTCAGACTTTTACTGACTAAACCCCACCCATGTTCCTTCTTGTGCCCTTTGCGTTCCGGGGACGCGGTATCTCTTACGAACAACCCGCAGTAATTCAATCTATTAATACATTATTTTAATTTACATTATAAGCAGTGTTACTCTGTAACAATCTCTGTTAGAGAATTTAGCTGAAGAGGTGAAAATTTAGGTGAGTTATCAATTCCTTGTTTCAGGAGGAATGACATCTGACCTCAAGATCGCTTCATCTAAGTTCACTGAGGGACATTTTACCAAAATAACACCTCCTTATTATAAGTCGTGCAATGCTATACTAAAACATGTGCTCAAATCAAAACAACATACAATTATTTCCTCAAACGGCAAAAACCGTATCATCAACGAGTGTTAAAGCTAGCTTAATACTCCTGACCGTTCGTAATAGTTTTTAAAGTACTACGAACATAAGCCCTACTTGTATCTAAACATCAGTGAAAGTGCCCTTAACTAGGGCAATATTCCGCCGACATCACCCTTTATGCCGGCAGCGTCCGGATATGAAACTTTTCATAACCACTTACGTCAGTATTAAGAAGACCCGGTTAATTATTTAAACATAATGTTTGACCCGTGAACGTAGTCCACGACTGTAGGGAACTTTAATTATCTCGATTCCAACCCTCGTTTTAACGATCCCCAAGTGCGTAATTGCTTACGTAAGGGTGGGCAATGCGAACGTAGAGTGACTGAAAAAGGCTAGTTTTCGGAATTAAGTGCAGAGTAAAGAAGGAACCGTGTTGGTACGTTTGTTTTATTAATGCCGGTGCTGCAGTGCGATTCTGTACAAATCTCTTGGTGAATTTAGATGAGCTTGAGGTGAGTTGTCGATCCCTAGAATCAGCTCAGTTTTACTTAAATTCACTGATTATTACAGGATCGACCGGTTTTTAATTGTATTGCTCTCATAGATATTAAGTACGGGGTCAGCATAGTACGTCTTTTTCTTTAATATTTCTATATTGATTCTTTCTTAGCCAGTAATTTTTCAAAACATCTACCCAGCTCCAATTTGGTAAGTATTTCTCCTTCCAGTCATATGTCTACCTCATTCCTTCACATCACATTAGTCGTCTGCTTTAATATTCGTCGTGCTACTGTCAATACAAAAAAAAAGATCGTCTTCTCTAAACTATCTAGTCAATTCACTACTCTGTGGTCGTTAGCCAATTCTACATGATTAATGTTAATGAATGTCTTAGTTTGTTGATCAACTTGTTTCGTAGGCAAACCTCTGACGTGAAATACATGAATGTTAAAGTTTTAAGTACAAATTCTAGCAAAATAAGTTGGAATTATTTCTTGTCATCTATATCTTTTTTTTTCGGAGTGCTCCTCATTGTTACTCCCTTCTGGGGTAAATCTAACCGACTAAAACCCCGCATTCCATTCTACCACCATGATTTGCGACTATAACTGGTGTTGGCTTAACACAGTCAGCGGGCCTCTTCACAATGTGCGGCGTGTCTTGCTGACCACACGCTCCCATAAAGGGGCACATATGGAATAATTGAGCGCCGCCATCACAATGTGATCTATACCTACTAATTGCCTGTTTTTTTTTAAATAAAAAGATTATAATTTTACCTAAGAGTATATTTTTGGTAGCGAATTCCTGCGTAAACGTAGGTACCTAGTCTGGTCATATTTTGATCAATAAGTATGCAAACTCGATGATATTTTGTTGATAGGAAGTAAAGGAATTAATATCTAAGCTCGTACTAATAGTCAATTTTTATTCAAAATTACTTAATTTCAGATTTCACACGTTAGCTCAAAATAGATATTTTTCGTTACGAGTCTTTGAATTACGTGCCCTTTAAATTGTATCTACAAAACTTCATCGAGAATAGATAATTTCTTATTGAGCAATATTCGACTAGATTACATTTTGCGTGGATGGCGCTGACATTATAATTCTCTTTACCATTATTTAGACATTATAATCATTGCAAAGCTATCCTTTGTCTCTACTACGGCAGATTGATGTATTCTGCTCAGTAATATTTCATTAATTCAACTGGAAATTAGCAATACCTAGAACATACTAATGCATTAATTTACTCATGTATATTGCTTTCGGGGAATATTACACATTGCACGTAGACGGAGATTATTAGGTCTATCTTAATAATAATTGGTATTAAGTAACTAAGCTATATATTGAACATTAATTAGATACTAAGCTGTTACTATAAGATTATAATATACTTTGTGTGTCTGTGAATCAGTCCCCAAATAAATTTGAGCACTGTAAAATTTCAAGCATAATTGGCTAGCCAGTAGGAAGTTCAGTTCAGCTCAGAAAGATTCCATCACTTTTGTCAATTTATCTGAAAAACTTTAAGTAGGTAAATAAATAAATATCTTCTAAAACTCTTTAGTTACGTTTTCCAACAGTGGTTCATAATTCAGTTGAAGAAAGAAGCAAGTGAGGTAGAGAACACGGCGTCGTCTAAATTATATTAGTCAATGTCACCTCGGATTAGCTTTTCTCTGCTAAAGTTTCGTCAGCTCATGTTGGGTTATAATTTATGAGTGAGAGCGGAGATAACTGCAACATTCAACTGGTTACTTACTTAAAAAATAAAGACATCCGATTAAATAAAGTAAAAGGTATTATTGAGAGCTTTTTTCTCTAGATCTTTTCCGAGTTTACGTTTTAATATAACAATATAATTATAATAATAAAAATATTAAAGTATATTTTTTTGGTTATCATACCAATTGTTACAGTTTTTATCGCAAAATAAAAAACTTTAACAACAAAAAAAATATTCCATTATAATTCTTAAACATTCTTATAACTTGGGACCCACGTTATATTTAGAAGATACCCTTACGTGTCGTTATTTTCACTAAGTTCTCGGAATACCTCAGTGAATAAGTAATACATGAATGATAGCGCATTATCAGACGCAAACTCACACCTAATACGTCACTCAATATTAATGACAAACTTCCACAGAAACCTTTGTCGTAATTGAAGATATCTCCAAGGCCTTTGATAGGGTTCGACACACTAGAGTAATTAGTAAGGTTCTTAATATGTGATGAATGCCCTGTCTGTGCAATTGGATATTCAACGTGCTAACCGAATAGCTATTAAGGATGGCTATAGGGTTTTAGTTAATCTATACAAAGCAATTCATGTGGGGTACCACAAGGCCGTGTTCTTTGCATATTTTTTTTTCTGTGAATTGATTAACTTAGGGAGCTATTTTGGCAGCGCTATTTTGTGAAAATCTCACTCTGTGAATTTTGATAAAGTGAACTCGAGGTGAGCTGTCAGTACAGCATCAGTTGGGATGACAACCTCGATCTCACTTTACCTTAATTTACCAGTAGAGATTATTAGAGAATCGTTTGGCAGATCGCATTCTGGAAACTGCCGTAGCTATCAATTTATAAGAGCTCTATTTACATCACTTAAACTAAAGTCTAGAAGCCATGGTTATTTAAAACAATGAGTTTTTCTAAATACGGGTAGCTACCACGTCTAGGTTGCATAACTTTCATACCCACATTAAAATAATACGAGAACAAAGGTACAACGACTTTTGTACCCACTTTCCGCCATAAACATATATACTTTGGCCTTCGTATTTGATAAAATAATGGTACATAATTCGCCACAACGAGGGTCCCCTTGTGTATTTCCAATGAAAACCTACAGTTTTCTCTACAGACGAGTAAAAAATAGAATAAACGAAATTCCGCTTTCCGCCCTAAGCAAATAACGTTTGTCGAAAACTTTTAAAATTTCCTATCAAATTCGGCGATGCTACGGTCTATAGAATTTTATAGGTTTTATTGTTCGATAGTTTTAAAATTTGTTATTCAGTTTGTAACGAAGCGTGAATTTATAAAACGTGTGTGATACGATATTGAAAGTAGCGTTTGTTAACGAGGAACTAGAGGATTTTTTATTATTTTTAGCACCACATTCATACTGCAAACTGAAAATTTTCAAGAGGTTTCAAGATAAAGACTGCCCCGTTGGTCTCATAGTCGCAAGCGCGACTGATGAGCATGGGGTCCTGGGTTCGATTCCCAGGTCGAGCAAAGTGTTATTGGGTTTTTCCATTAGAAATTTCTCAGTAGCAGCTCGGACTTAGGATTTGTGACCGGTTAATGGTAATTGGCTCGACCCGTATTACATGGGACCTAAAATATACCGGCGAACTGTGGGTATAATACACCTTTGCTCTGCATTGGGACAATAATAGGCTGAAACTATAATAATACCAGCCTTTAATTTGTTCCACTGCTGGACAGAGGCTTCCACGCTGGTGATAATTATGATTATCACGTACATTTATATGTACACTTTTGTACCCACAAAGTTTTAGTAAGTCCACAATTAAATCTTAAAAAAACTTTGTTTTAAAAATAAATGGCCGAAAATAGGACACTTCTAAACCCGCTTCACATTCTCGAAACTAACATTTAGTATCCGATACATCACTTTGCATAAAGCCGTGCCGTTACCTGACAAGTAAATTAAACTGTCGATCATGTTACATAAAACTCGGGCACAAAGCTGTTACAACCCAGCTTAGTTTCTATATAGTCATTTCTGCTTGTAAATCTAGGTTTCATATCGAATCAAAATTTGGCAAAACAACTTCTGTTCAAAGGCCACGACCGCACAAATTCCATCGATTTTTAAAACGCATATATTTTGGTTTGATGTAATTGTGCTTGTCATATAAAATAAAATCAAATTACTATAGGATAATGGTATTTCTCTAACGAGACTTAATTTAATACAAAATCGTGCAAATAGAAATAAAATATTTAGCATATTTCAGGAGTTAATAAAAAAAACCAATGATTATGGAAAGATAATAAATAAGTACCTACTAGAACGGGTGCACAAGAAATATATATTTTATTTATTTCTTTAAAAAAAAAACGCTCAATAAAAAAATATTTACTACAAAGTACAATGACACTTTAGTGCGCTTCGTCAACGAAGAGTTTCATTGAATTTGTGAAAAGTTTAAAAAAAAAAAAAACAAGATATTACTAGTAAAACGTAAATGAAATAGTTTTTTACTAAATCCTTTCTTTTGTCTCATTTAAGTACGTACTTAAAATACTTTTCAGAAAACATGTTTAAAAAAAAAAAAGTTTACTTTTATTTAGAAAAAGAGAAATTAATTTTGCAAATTAACAGAATACCTAATACCTAAGATGCTTATTTAGTTGTGTTTTAAAAAAAAAATTAGTTAGTAATACTTAACACAGCAAAAAAGTAATCATGTCCATTTCTACTTGAACCCTAGAAGGTCAATTCCAGTAATTAGAAACGTTCAAGGTCTAGTCGCAATCTCATCTCAGGGACAATCAATGTCAAAAATTTAATTATGAGGTATTTTTGACAGACTGAGATTTAGATTAGAAATCGAATGTTCTTAAAATACTAGAATTGCCTCTTTGTAAAAAAAAATCAGGAAATCCCAGTCCAACCAATACTAAGAGCACATTCAAACCATAAACGTCAACCCATAAAAGGTTTATTACGACGACCCATCGGTTGATCACGGAATCAGTAGCCTACACGAGATCCTTTGTAACATTAGCAGTTCTTTTCATTACAAAAGAAAGTTCCAATATGTTCGTATTTTGGATCCCCGATAAAATATACGAGCTGTTCTGTTTCCAAGGATTATTATTACGAAGACGCCAAGAATAAAAAAAGAATGTCAAAAAGGGATTTATTTGAAGCCCTTTTGGTGGCAAATGAGGTGGAATCTACGTCAGCATTATATCGTCTGGATTTAACGAAGGCGTCGAATTTAGATGGACGCCTGACGAAAGGAAATTCTGATAGGGACGGTACAGTCACAAGCATAAATACGTTACAACTAGCTTCTGTCCACGACTTCGTTTGTGTAGACTTCAGATTTAAGTAAGCGTCCTTAATAATCCTACGGGAACACAACAACTGGATATAAATTATCTATGCCGAATTATTGCGAATTCTGAGAATTTTTGTTCATGAAAGACATACACCAAAATTGTATGATTTCAAAAAAAAAAAATTGTAATCTGTGTTGTTGTATGTGCGTAATAACTTTTGGAGAAAATCGCCTTTGCATGTTCCTAAGTGAACACACACATGTTTACTTACTCTCACGACTGTACAAGAAGGAACTAGGTATGATCAAGTGTCTTATTGGCGATTTGTATTCGGTTTCTATCGTTTTACGTTCGAGCCTATTTTCAAATTGCTGGCTGAATAAATGATGACACACGACCATCATTTCCAGCTCGCTTATATCACCATACTATTGGTAACTACGTTATCTTTACTTCTTGCTTACGTTATTAGGGAATCATGTACTATAAAAGAAAGAAAGAAAAAATGTTTATTAACACACAATAATTAATAATGTATTGTTTTGTTAGGTGGTTACTTTCTCATGAGCCCTGCCCGCCGGTAGCTTGGACCCTATTCCCGGTACTGGTGGGCTACTTTTTATATTTGAAATGGTTTTTTTTATATAAATATTTTAAAATGTAATTAATATATATTGCAAATAAATAAATGAAAATAAAAAAAGGCCACAGCTGCGCCAAAGAGGCCCAGTATCACAACGTGGAATATGTCAATAAGCTGTTTTACGCTCCAAATTATACAAGTTGATTGGTAATTCAATATAACCCTTGAAAGGGAACAAATTAGAGCTAATTTGCAACAAATTTAACCACGAAAACTTGGGGTCAAAACTCGGTTGATGCTGAATTCGATCGGAGAATTCATTC
The DNA here is from genome assembly GCA_947462355.1 of Caradrina kadenii. Lineage (NCBI taxonomy): Eukaryota > Metazoa > Arthropoda > Insecta > Lepidoptera > Noctuidae > Caradrina > Caradrina kadenii. The sequence goes on along the minus strand of OX381684.1, from coordinate 11,270,438 downwards.
ATTCAAAAGCTATTAGACGTTTATAAGATTTGCGTCTAGACTTGAGTAGATGTTTTATACATAATTAGCAGTTTTTAAAACTAAAACTTAAAAGTGCTTTAACACAAAATCAACCAAATTTTCACCGGAAAAGCTTTCAAGGTCGTTTTTATTGAATTATCAATCATCCTGTATTGATATGAAGAAGAAGACATAAAGATACCTAAAATACAACAGTTATACAGAATGTATAATTGTATATTTATATTCTACTTCAATCTTTAGGAAGTAAAGTTTCCACGTTAAAAAAAAAACAAAATTAGAATAACGTTTTAGCGCTCCGGGCGCCCCATAGTGGTTGTCGGCTACCAAGAAGATATTAACTATCTCCATTCTAGGTGTCGGGCCAAAAAATACGAGATTTTGATGAAAATGCTCTCTTGTGTTATGGCATAATATGAAAAAATATCTGTCACAAAGAAATTTTGGTCTCCACATACTCCATAACAAAGTCGCTTTCTGCCGTCTGTCCCTCTGTACGCTTAGATCTTTCTCATAAATCTGGCTATCATTTACAAAAGCATACTTTTCAGATAAAGACACAAACAAAAAAAAACTCTTCAGCTTAATAATATTAGTATGAATTTAAATGTTATACTTCTCCTATACATTATTAGATTTTGGATAAATTTTTCATCCGGCCTCTGTCTAATAGTTACCCATTACTTGACGCCATTTATCGTATAGTTTAAATCCTTATATTTATTTAAACGCTAATTTCATAGCTCAACCTAGAAATTCATTAAAGCACCGAAGAATTTCTAGAAAACTCACAAGTTTCTGAAGTGGTAATTCCATTCTTAAGTGTCAAATAATAGGGTGCCTAATTATTTCAGCGAACATTTTGAAAACGATCTGTAATTCTCTAGTGAAAAATACATACGGAGGATGCGACTGAATGAGTATCAAAAGATATTAGGCTGCTTGTAATTGGTTGAGCTGTGAGTTCTTTGTAAACAAAGTTAAGAAAAAGTTGCACGATTTTTTTCTCATCACAAGGTTGCACAGCTTTCATTTATCATGAACTAGTGTTTGCGCACGGCTGTGTCCGTTTGAAAGTCAAAAACATGACCCATGTTATAATCTCTTTACCACCTTTGGTTGACTTGCTTTAGGAATTAAGTCCGGCTTTGTACTTTAAAAAAAATAGTACTTTTAAGTTCAAATATATAAATAAGGATCCCCTGAGTTCGGCCCTGTCGTAAAATTTATTGTTAACTGGCGTTTTCGTCCTATAAACTACAGTAGCCGCCACGAGTCGTGAGCACAAAGGTCAAGTTATTTTTTGGGTTTTTGGGTACCTTTCTGGGTTTTTTGGGGCACCGACGCTGCACGCGATCGGTCCGACTGCCGATCCAATCTCGTACAAAAAACCCAGAAAGGAAACCAAAAACCCGAAATTAACTTGACCTCTTTTTTTTTTTGGGGGGTGGGAAATCATCAAATAACTTCTGCCGCCCTGGGCGGGGCGGGAGGGAGTGTCAGACTTTTACTGATTAAAACCCACCCATGTTCCTTCTTGAGCCCTTTGCGTTCCGGGTGCACAGTATCTCTTACGAACACTGACATCTCTTTGAGGCGCGCGTGGAGCACGAACGCGCCGTCGACACGGCCTGTCGTTATGCAACGTAAGGATGGTGAGCTACCCATTGTTCACCGTCCACAGGCAACTTGACCTCTATGCTCACGACTCGTGGCGGCTACTATACCTACCAATCGCTTCACAGGTTAAGCAGTAAAGAGTGATCTTTCACTTTTAAATACAACCTATGTTTTAGTTTATCATACATCTGAAAAAAGATCGTTGTACTTATCATTATTAACAATTTTTATTATAGAGCCAACGCAAAATAATAGTTACACACATTGTATCAATAATCGTTCCACCTCTGCCTAACCCTTAGGGGAACACAGGCGTAATGGTATGTATGCAAAAAGATCGAATAAAAATTCAGTTGATTACTTCGTCGAGTTATTCGAACATAAATGACACGAAAAAGTTGTTAATTTTTTCACGATAGTAAAAGTTGTTCCAGCAATGTTCCAGGGTACTGCAACATGTTGTTCGGGACATGAAAACGTGTTCTGAAACAATGTTTTGCTACTTTGTTTCTCAATGAACACGAGGGTTTAGTTCAAGCAGACTCTGAACTTTGTACTACGTCATTTTTATTCTGTGCTAGACCTGATTGCTTTTGGAGTAAAATGTTTAGCATTATTACTTAACTGCAAATAGAAAAGTGCTGTATTTATTTATTGACTTGTACAATTGGTTTTCATACTTGTAAGAGAGTTTACAAAGTAAAATATTATAGAAAATAAATAAAAGTCGCTGTTTTATTGAGTTAGTTAATTACATCATTATTTATTGTTTCAATTTTATAAAAAGTAATTCTGTTTTGTTTTTCAATCACTAACACCTAACTTTTATCGAAATAACTATAAATTGTAATTTTGCTTGTCTTGCGCAAAAAATGTGTTCAAATGTAATAAAATCAGAATCATCAATCAGCATCAGTATTTTACTAGTTACTACTACTTAGTTATTACTAGTTTAGTTGTAACTAGTGTTATTATTACTCATGACAACCCTTCTAACGTACTCTAAAAATAAATAAACAGATCAACATACGAGATTCAAAGAAGCGAGATTTAACTAAATGAATGACAGTACAAGTTCATCACTCGTGTTATTACAGAAAACAACTGCGCATCGCGACAATTTCCAACAAAATTGCATTAAATTTTGAAAAAAGTACCTTTTCACAAATATCCTAGTTGAATTTGGCAGCTGCATAGAAATTGTTGGCAAAAATTCATTTTGTATCGCATCGCGCACACTACTGTAAGGTATGAAGTGTCACAGGTGTTTAGAAAAGATCACAATTGGAAATTTTCATAATCTCATTCTGTGGCTCCCTATTTTTATTTTCTTTGTTGGATTGTTCCGGCTTCCTCTTGCCTGTAAATCGTTTGAGAGTTTTGGTAAATCCAATTTAGATTTTGTATGATTGACTAAGAGATTGGCCAGAGAAGGCAATGCATAGGGATTATTGGAAGGCAATGGCGGAGACCTTTGCCCAGCAGTGGGACAATATGAATGAAAAAAAAAAATTGGTTGATCGTACTGATAATATCTGCAGCCATTTATAATGTGTTACATTTATAATTACGACTCAGAATAAAGCTTGCATTTTTATAATATTCTTCAAAATATCTTGACTATAATCAGAAATATTCAAATACATTTTTAATAAACAGTGTATAAGGAATTAAAAAAAAAAAAACCTATCTTTCAATTCATACAATACAATATAAAAATAGAAGCTAAAACGAAAGAAAACTTAGGAAACTGAACATTTCAATACGCATGACCTTATTAATGAATGTATTTATATAAAGTCTATTGTGAGAGTTAATATTACCTATTAAGACTTGCCCCTCTTGCTTGCTTTGTAATTGCGAGTGGCGTATCTGTAGAAACTCCACAGAATGGGCAACACAAGCCCGTAAGCACAGATAACCTAACATTCACATTTGCATGGCTTCATGTTGGATAAATATTTGATCCAATCCTATCTCTCGATGTTTGCTCACAGGCCATATCAAGCCTCAAATATCTTCATTCGTGGGCTTGCGTTTATACAAGTAAGTCAATGTTTGTTTAACTTAAGAGTAAGTTCAACTCCCTTTTTTAATGTATGTAGGATGATAAATAGGTTAGCTTCGCTCTCGTAACTTAAGTATCAAAAAAAGTAAGTATAAAAAATGTATTGAATACATATATAAAATAATTATTTTATATATGGCCGGTATTCCCCTAAGGGTTAGGCAGAGGTGTACCAATGTACACCCACATTTCGCCGGTATGATTAGGTCCCATGTAATTTTCAAGAGGTTTCAAGGTAAAGACTGCCCCGTTGGTCTCGTGATCGTAAGCGCGACTGATGAGCTTGGGGTCCTGGGTTCGATTCCCAGGTCAAGCAAAGTGTTATTGTGTTTTTCTAATAGAAATTTCTCAGTAGCTGCTAGGAGTTTGAATTTGTGCCCGGTTAATGGCAATAGGCTCGCCCCCTATTACATGGGACCTATACCTACCGGCGAACTGTGGGTGTATATTGGTACACCTCTGCCTAACCCTTCGAGGAATACAGGCGTAATGGTAATGGTATGTATAATAAAAAAAAAAAAAAAAAAAAAAATATGTGTATTAAATTTCAGCTAATTCCATTCAGCCGTGAAAGAGTAACAAATGCCCATTCACCCATCCATCCTCACAAACTTCCCCGCCTATAATAGTAATGGAGCAGGATATCTTCCCAATCGATATCTAATCGAATATTCATATCTTCATTGCTACATGCCCATAAATTACCTACCTAAGCAGCTATCAGAATGTGTTGCGTCGCGCGATGAATCTCCAATACTATTGTTGTTAACACCACCAAAGTCCGGCTTTCACACTAATGTGTTTATTTATAAACGATTTCCTTCCACCCTAAGTTGGAAATGTACTGAGAATATAGTTGGGGCGGCATCGCAGCCACTGTTCGTTTTTAGGGTTCCATAACTCAAAAGACGGTTAGCGATTGGTTGCTCTGCCGTGTGGAGCGGTTTCAGAGCCTGCATGGAACAAATACCTATTTGTATGGCCTATAGGTAGTAGTAGCAAGCACGACTGTTGAGCGTGGGGTCCTAGCCTCGATTACCAGGTAGGGCAAAAAGTGTTATTGAATTTTTGCATTACGTATTTCTCGGTAACAGCCCGGAGTTTTGACGTTGGTGGTGTGACACACCCGTGACTCAGAAAGCACGTAAAGCCGTTGGTCCTGCACATGCTCTCTTACCGGTTGTCTTGGATTGCCGTCCCATCGGACTATGTGGGTTAGGGAAGAGTGCACCTGTGTTTCCGCACACACTTGTGCACTATAAAATCTGCAGCGTACTTGGCTATTCTGCATTAAGATGAGCTGCCGTGGCCGTAATCGGTATAGAGAATACATACAGGTAGCGGTTCCGGATTGGACTGTGTTTGTATATGAGTTCCCTACCACGATCTTGGAGAAATGCCTAGTAGGAAGCAACGTTTTGTAGTCATATCATTCAAACTTATTCATCACAAACTCTTCACTTGTAAAACCTCATTTTCATTTTAGCTTTATTCTATTTTTACTTCGTCAAAGAGACAGTTGGTCGTTAATAGAACGCTGTCACTATACCTTCTTTCATATTTTTAGGGAAATCAATCTTTAGGTAAAATTATTTTTACCTAAAGATTTTAAAAAATAGAATACAATTAATGGAACTATCGGAACCTTTATTTATAAAAGCTAATTAAATGGCATACACTTAGTACTTTACGACTTAATCACAATAATTTTGATTACGTGATTGGAATAACACGTGTACGGCTTATTGTTGGTAAACGTGACACGGATTTAAAAAAAAAAAAATATGTCTTTTCTATTAATTGTATGAAAGACACTTAACGTCAATAGGCGTCATCTTCTATTGTATCTCGTTTAGTCTTCTTCAAAGTGTTAATGTATGGGTGCTAATATTATAAATTTAAAGATTTTGTTTCTTTGAACGCCAATCTCCAAAACTACTGGTCCCATTCTAGCTATCGGAACATGCTACGGTATGCTTGAGTGTACTTTAATATCAAAAATATAGAGATCATTAAGGCAAAGTCACGGGCAAAACATAGTAGGTATGTCATAAAAATTGTTTTGACCGATATAGTAAAAATGAATCAGAACTTTAATAATCTTTGCTTCCGTTTTTAAAATGTAAAATGGCGGAAAATGTGGGTGGGTCATTCAAAAAACCCCTATTGCCAAGCAACAACGCTGCAAATCTAATAAAGCACTTGTAATGACAATCGTAGATGATCATAGGATTCGGTGATAAATTGATCATAATCGTCGACATGGTTGAAGCAGGAGACTGAGCGATTGGCTGCTGCGCTGCGTGTCACGGGTTCGATTCCCGCACAAAACAAATATTCGTATGGCCTACAGATACTTGTACCGGGTCTGGCTGTTTGTGTCTATGTGAGTTTATGTGTTTCTTATTATGGGGAATTTTCTAAAAAAAGAACATCCATTTCGGGTGACAAGCGTGCTTGTTTTCTATACATACATACCATCACGTCCTTATTCCCCGAAGGGTTAGGCAGAGGTGTACCAATGTACACCCACAGTTCGCCAGTATGTTTTTTAGGCCCCATGTAATAGGGGGCGAGCCTATTGCCATTAACCGGGCACAAATCCTAACTCCGAGCTGCTACTGAGAAATTCCTAATGGAAAAACCCAATAACACTTTGTTCGACCTGGGAATCGAACACAGGAACCCATGCTTATCAGTCGCGCTTGCGACCACGAGACCAACGGGGCAGTTTTCTATTTAATATTATATTATAAAAAAATCAGTAGAAATTTCCGATTGTTGCGGCACCGTGCAAACAGTCACGTCCCGTATGTTTTCACTCTTTACGTATAATAGAGGATTTATGTGAGGGGATGATAATAAATCTATACATATAATAAAATCGTAGCGAAGTCATAACTGTACATTGAATATTTTTGATAAAAAAAAGCAATTATTAGAATGTATAAGAACGCTATTGATGCTAAAAATAGAGTTAGAATTTTTGTCTTCTTTAGAAATTATTGTTCACGGCACATTCTGCAAGAGATCGTGAGAGGCTTTGCCTAACTAGTGCCGATAACGATTTGCAAGTGAAGACGTGATTTTATCTTGTAGCCTGTCCAAGAGTAATTATTTTTTGACCATCTTCCATCTTCATACTTACAAAGACTACTAGAAAATGGTTTCAACACAGAGATTTAATTCTGACACCAGTTGCTCTGATTATAAGATGCATTTCAGATGTTTCTTTGGACCAAGATTGATTATTAGACTACAATGTGAGGTGCAATATGAATCCAGTATTAAATAAATATTTCAGTAAATTGAATGGGAGACCTTTGAAACAGCAAGTCTGATTTTTGACAGAATTTTCTTAAGGAGTAATGCGTGGATGTTCGGAAGTCTTGTATACATTCTCCTTTTGTCAGATGCAATTTAGTCTCAGGTAGGGTGCCAGCCAACTTATCAACCAGACATACATCCAGACACCGGGTACTTACAGGCAAACTCCTTAAGAAATATCCGAATATCACAACTTTCAGCATTTACGCTTGCAACCATTACACCAACATGGTTCACCAAGACGATTGTTAAATTATTAACAAAGTATTCGACAATTCTATTCTATTTATATTCAGGTCGTTGACGCGAGCGAACCCGCGCGCACATCTAGTAGTACTATAATGGGAAACGGCTAATGTTGCGTGAGGGTGCATTTTTGTAACATGCACTTGTATAATAAAGGAGGATTAGTAGTGTGGGATTCGTTTATATTCAAAATGGTCCTAGTACCTAAGTACTAGGACCATTTTGAATAAGGCCAAAATAGTTTAGAGTCGATATTTGTACTGAACATACGACTCATTAGCCGACTACGCGAAAAAGAGGGTTATGTTGTTGATTGTATATATATATTTCTTTCTTTGATACGCTCTGTAGTCTAAGCGGTGTAATTGATATTAGCTTACGAGGTGTCGCTAGATTCATCTTAATTGTTAGAGTGATATTAGGTTTATGAAAATAATAAAAATTAAAATGACCGAAGTTGGCGCTTTGTGAAAACACTTTTTTTTTTCTAAATTCTTTAAATTGTACATACCATCACGCCTGTATTCTCCGAAGGGTTAGGCCGAGGTGTATCAATGTACACCCAGAGTTCGCCGGTATGTTTAGGTCCCATGTAACAGGGGGCGAGCCTATTGCCATCAACCGGGCACAAATCGTAACTTCGTATCACCCATTGAGGTATATAAGTTTTTATAACTTAAATAAATACACGGTGGAATCCCTTCGACCCCTTAATGAACCGTCACCAACAACCGTAACAAAATCTTTTACTATGCATTCAGTACATGACCCTATGGATCTCGGCGGTGATCCCTTTCCACCGAAAGGTTAACATATTTCCAAATGTACGGAATAGCAAATTTTTTATAGTCCTAGAAATTCTTTGTGAAAGTTTTCTTTACAAGTACTTTCTACTCGTTGTTATGTACGAATCAGTTATCATATTTCTTATTAGCTTCTGCCCACGCCATCGCCCACATGGTTTTTTTTTTTCCTTAAATTCCATCACGATTTTAAAGACACGTGGCGCCGTCTGTTCTTATTGTTTGCCTCGGGAACAGTACTTTTTTCCGAAATAAAAGTTACTCTATGTCCGTTTCTGTATACCTGACAACGTAAATGCAAAATATCAGAATGATCGGTTCAGTGGTTTAGCCGTGAAAAGGTAACAAACAAACAAACAAACTTTTTTTTGTTTTTATAATGACTTAGGATTTATAAAGTTTACTCCGCGTGCTCAAGCTATTCATTTTCTGTCTCATTGATCATAAAAGACCAATTTCCGTAATTAATATCGTCGAAATTCTGATCGCAAACTTATCTATCAAAAAATGACGTATTTTTGACAAATTGAGACTGAATTTAAAAATAACACAGGAATTGCTTCTGTGGTGTTTACATGACGGCAATTGTTAGTATCATTATTAAAGCTTAGCAGGCCACTTGGTTTTCCTTCTGCTCATCCACTTAGTGCAAAGGATTTTTACAACGCAATACACTTACGGAACCAATTTGTAGAAATCAATGTCCAGACGTTTATGCCGTGTAGTCGATAGTACTTGATTTGTGAAAATTGGAGGTGGCATATCGATTTTCTTTTTAGCGAAGTTCGAAATTTAAAATATTGTTAACTTTTATTTTTTAAGTTTTTAAAGAAGATTGTATGTTTGGTTGTTGTTGTCCTGATTTTTCTTGATCCTCTTCAGTAATATCTATATATGCATTTTCATGTAATGCTTAGCCGTTATGTTTGTAAAACGTGGTAACCAAGTAAGGTTTGTATGTTTTTAGATTTAATTTGCAAGCAGGTTAATAGAATAATCAATGTATTTCTTATCGATTTCGATAACGCGCTACTTTGAAATTATTTCGTAGCATGTGCCCTAATATGATTCTGATGATTCGGGATGGTATCTCACAGGCCGTCCAGGAGATTGTCGGGTGTTTAACCGAAGCCACCAGACAGGGCTTAAAATTCATAAACTAAGCGATTTAGGGACGAACTTAAAACTATAGATTCAGCGGCGCGAGCCGGCTCGAGTACGGGTCTAAGAACCAGTATGACTCACCACACCGATTTATACACCGATTGTCGCAAATAAGAAGGCTTTCAGAGTTAAGGGGCTATCCGGACACAGGACAACGTTAAACATACAGATACATAACTAGAAGCCTAAAAAAAATGAGTGTATTGTCAAGGGTTCAGAGAAAAGCCCCTACCTACCTACCTACAAATACCTACCTATAAATATTACCTATAAATATTATCTATACATATAATAAAATCGTAGCGAAGTCAAAACTGTACATTTAATATTTTTGAAAAAAAGTAATTGCTACGAGGTCGGGTAATGATTCTAATGCCGAAAATATGGTTTTTAGAATTTTTGTCTGTTTGTCTGTTTGTCTGTTTGTCTGTTTGTCTGTGCGTTTGAACACGCTAATCTCAGCCGTGGCTGAACCGATTTGAATGCGGTTTTCACTAATGTATTGCGGTAAGCTCCACTTAAAACTTAGGCTATAAATTATCACGCTATTTGCTTTGGGGGATGAGCAATGTTGCATTATGTCTGAGTTCTTCTACAGATTCTCACGGGATTGAAAACAACGACATATAATGTAAGAATATTGTAGATAGCTACGGAATTGAACTTCTAAAATAATTATCATCACGCTATACCTTCAAAGAGTTAAGCAGTCAATAATGGCAAACTAGAACGGCTATTTTAGAGTTATTTCCGAAGTAGTAAATAGTCTAATGGTTTGATGACCGCCTTGCAAATCGCTGATCGTGAGTTCGGTCCTCAACAACAGTTTTACTTTTTGTGTTTTTTCAAACATTTTTTTTCGTACAGGTAGATTCCCAACAATAATAAAATAAACGTATGCATAACTTCTGCCATAACATTGATTTGCTTACTTATTTTTTTACATCTTTTAATATTAAAGCAGAAAATAATGTCTGTACATAGTCTATACTTATAATAAAATCTTAGCGAAGTCAAAACTGTACATTTAATATATTTAAAAAAAGTGATTGCTACGGGGTCGGGAAGCGATTCTAAATTTTTGTTTGTTTGTCTGTTTGTTTGTTAGAGCATCACGCAAATACTGCCGGACAGATTCCGTTCAATTTTTGTATTGTATATATTCATCATAGGCCAAAGTTGGTCGTAAGCTATAAATTATCGCGCTATCTACTTTGGGGGATGAACAATGATGATACAGATTACGACGGGTTTCAAAAAAGACGAAACAAAATATAACAATACTTTAGATGGCTGAGGATTGAACTGCTGAAATAATTATCATCACGCTATACCTTTAAGAAGCTAAACAGTCAATCATGGCAAAACAGAACGGCAATTTCAAATCTTTTTCTATTGAATTAAATAGTGTAATGGTTCGATGACCGACTTTCGAATCGCAGGGCTTGAGTTCGGTCTCGGTGTAATGATTTACTTTTTGTGATTTTTGAAATATTTCTTTTGAATCCTAGAAGATTTCCAAACAATAATAAAATAGAAGTAGTCATTCTTATACAGTAACGCTTAGCTTGCTTATTTTTTCTTCATTATTTTTGCAGAAAAGAATGTCTATAATACATAGTTACTAAAAAACAGCAAATTGAAGTCAAAAATTTTCATCGAAAAAATAGAAACTGATAGGTGTGCAAACGATAGCAGAGCGGAAAATATACGTATTGTTAAAGAATTTATGTCTATTTGACTCTTTAATTTTGACAAAATAGTCTTTAAATGTCGGGCCAACACATGACTGTATTATTGCGCGATTTAAATTCTTCTTTTCACATCAATGATACCCCTTTTTTTAAGGATGGGAAATCTTTAAATGACTTCTTTCGCTCTAGGCGGAACGGAAGAGAGTGTCAGACTCATACTGACTAAAACACAAAGTGTTCCTCCTAATGCCCTTTGCGTACCAGCGCCGCGGTGACTCTTTTGAATTCCGCAACCCTGTTAGACACTGGCCTTGGCGGGCCCCATCTTACAGTACTGACATTTATTTGAGGCGCACGTGGAACACTACGCACCAACAACAATAATTTACACCGGTTAAGAAAAGTAGGTGGCCGCTTTTACTGATGCGTCAATTGCACTGAGTTTCAGACGGGTATATGATGCCCTCTTATACCAAATTATGTTTGCAGCGGCCTACTTAAATGCGCAATCTATTCAATGCCTTCCAGATACATCACTGAAGTTCACTACCGGGAGGTAGGTAGTCTCACTAATTCAAGTAGTCATGAGGTGCTGGATATCTTCCTTCACACAATCTGCTTTGCTCTTTGGGTGGTGGGCTTTGTAATTAATAGTTAGGCTATTTCGCTATTTGTAATAAATAATGAGGTTAGGTAAGCATTATTGTTCTTGGACATGTTTTGGATTGCTATAAAATATACACAATACTGCAGATTACGTACATATTACACATACCATCACGCCTGTATTTCCCGATGGGTTAGGCAGAGGTGTAACAATGTACACCCACAGTTCGCCGGTATGTTTAGATCTCATGTAACAGGGGGCGAACCTATTGTCATTAACCGGGCACAAATCCTAACTCCGAGCTGCTACTGAGAATTTCATAGAAAAACCCAATAACACTTTGCTTGACCTGGGAATCGAACCCAAGACCTCTAGCGTAGCAGTCGCGCTTAGGACCACTAGGCTAACGAGGCAGTTCCTATGAAAGACAGTGGGAGATATTTTATCCTATGAAATAAAAAACATGACGTCATTAGCCACAAGGAGTTAAGCAGTCAATTAGAACATGGTATGGGAATTGCTATATTTTCTTATTATTATTACGCTATTTACTTTGTTTAGAGAATAGCTTCGGTGTTTAATGAAAGCCATGTAAGATATTTTCTGTGAGTTCGATCCCAATTGATTGTTACTTTTTGTCATTATTTTAATTGGTACCTAATTCAATTGTTTTTATTTTCGATGGGGATAGGATCGCCGCACCACAAGGTTTCTCTGACGCAGGTACTCTCTGGTCACAGTTGTTTCGGGAGCTAACTGTTTCGGTTTCGGCGCTAGAACACGCCTTGGTGTAATCACTGTAGGATCACAAAGGAGCGTATGGTGGAGGTATGCCCCTGCTTGGCCAGAACATCAGCGTGTCCTCATAAAGGCGATTGGCGGCGGCGACCTCTCGCTTCCGGCCTTGGTTCATCCATAGTCCGGAGCGAGGGAGAATGGGAAGCAATCGCTTCCTTCTGCGAAGTAGTAATGCCAACGAAGGAGGAGGCGAAACGCATGAGTGAGAGGTCAACCTTTCACCCCGGCCGCCAGAACAGAAGGGGATGCCCCGGGTGTCGAGAGTCGTAGAGCGATTCCAGACCACCGTCGGAGTGGGCTTGCGGTCGGCTACCGTTGTGCGGCTCGCCGTCCAACCAGAATCAGACCCAAGTCGACGACGTACTGTGTTTCACGCGCGCCTCAAAGAGATGTCAGCACAGTTGCGGAATTTGTTCGAAAGACTCACCGCGGCCCTGGAACACAAAGGACATTGGAAGGAACTCGGATGGGTTTTAGCCAATAACAGTCTGACACTCCTTTCCACCAGAAAGGAAAAAATCATTTGACGACATCTCATGCTTAAAAAAGGGACCTCCCAACTTCGACACTTCATACAAGTATTGAACGATTTATGTGCAAACGTTTTTTGTCCAAAATTTTAACGTCTGTCCTGAGCCACGCCATCAAAAAGTGTACTTATATTCAAATGGCAAAACAGAAATAGATTAGCAACAACAGAAACTGTACCAAAATCAATTTCACCCATAGAAAAATTCCGTGACAGTCGTTCATCTGACGTTGAATGTCTCACAGACTTCACACTTTCAGGATGCAAGTTGAATCAAGCATCAATCATGAATTATGCATCGCATTCGAAATTTCTTCTTATGGGTAGGTACTATAAACAGAAGATGTTCTACATGCTTAAAAAATTTCTTTAAATGGAAATTTATTGTGTAGTTTACGGTTCCAAAGATAAGGGATAATTTGTGAGGTAAAACTTTGCTTAGTCTTTTAAGAAGTCTTATGCTTACTGTTTTTTGTCCATACTTTCTCCCAAAAACTTTACATTAATTTGGTTCTAACACGAAGCTCAAATTTTGTTGGCTGTTGCTCTGATTATAAGATTAATTTCTTCGGTCTTGATACTAGACAGATCGCAGCTACAATGTGAGGTATAATGTTAAAGCAGTGCCTATTAAAGATGCTGTTTAATGGTTTGAGAAAGAAAAGTAAGTAAATTTTGAAACCACATCATAGTATTATCTAAAGGGATAGTAAAGCCACATATACTCTCCTTACGCCAATTATGTTTTAGCCCCAGGTATGGCGTAAGCCTATTACCAGCCGAGCACAAATCCAGACTTCAAGCGACTACAGATAAATTCTTTAAACCTACAGTCGTAACTATTAGCAGTCACCTTAGCAACCATTTGACCTGCTTGGAAGATTTTGATAACATAGTATTCAATACTTATTTAGTTAAGTAACACTTAGGTCGACGTGAGCGAAGCCGCGGGCAACAGCTAGTTAGTACCTATAAATATTTCGTAAAAATATTAGAGTATCATGTTAAAAAAATCGTAAAGAAGAGAATACATTTTTTCTTTTAGATCACAGAATTTTGAGCGTAAACTATGTATATCGTTTTGTGTAATGATATTATAGGGAATTTCATGAACTAAAGACATACCTAGAACTTATTCTGCTGAGCCGTGTATTTTTTTCACAATTTAAAGAAAACTTCAAAATTTCTGTTATTTAGGTGGTTATTCGATTCAACTTACATCAAACGTATCGCTATTTTGAACCCTATAAGTTGCCGCGATGCGTTATTGTAAATTATCTAAACATTTGCGTACTACAGGGCCTTAAAAGTATAGGTGTAGAAAAGTGCATAATACGATAGATATTTAAACCAACTGCTACTGAATATAATGACGAAAATAATTGTGTGTGTTAGTACCTACGTAAGAAGTTATGTAACATAACATATATACACACATAATTGAGTTGATTAATTTTAAATATAGACATATTTGTAGTCTTTTGTTACTTTGGCACAACTTTATTATTGTTTGTATGCTCTCGAGTAAAATGTAGCGAAATGAGTAAAATGTAGCGAAATGTATTGTAACACCCTATTGTACCTGAAACCTACATTTACAGATAAATTTCATTTGATTTGAAGAATAAAAGACAACACCCACATTACATGGGACCTAAACATACCGGCGAACTGTGGGTGTACATTGGTACACCTCTGCCTAACCCTTCGAAGAATACAGGCGTGATGGTATGGTAATAAAAGAATAATGAAACCATTAGCTTTATTTTTTCAAATGTCGCATCCACAGTTTCGTTGTTCCAACTAGTCCTTTCTTTTCCCAATAGTAATGTAACCTGGTGGAGGCGCCCATTTCTGTAGCATCTGTTCAATTTTCCCGCTTTACCAGATCTTGTTTCGGCACAGATAGAGAAGTGTTCAGCCTACGGATATTGACGCTATTCTCATTATGATAAAAGGTTCAATACGACATACCTTTGCCATTTGTAGATGCGTTACTTTGTGTTTTTGTTTACAGGCAAGCAGGTAAGTACTGAAAATAATATTTGGTGTGTGTCGTTTTAGGATTCCGTACCCAAAGGGTAAACCGGGACCCTATTACTAAGACTCAGCTGTCCGTCTGTAACTAGGCTGTATCTCATGAACCGTGACAGTTAGACTGTTGAAATTTTCACAGATGATGTATTTCTGCTTGCGCTATAATAATAAATACTAAAAAACAGAACTCCATACAATTACCGTGATTTTTTACTTCTTTTTATAGATAATAGTACGGAACCCTTCGTGCGCGAGTCCGACTCACACTTGGCCGGGTTTTTTATTCAATTTGTTTTATGGAAAAACTTTAAAGGCTCCGCACCCAAGTCGGTCATAACAAAACAGATACTTCATGATGGCACCGGCCTTCATAGCGTCGCATCGGTTCATTGCAAGCGGCATCCGTCCGCAGACCATGGCCCACCTTTTATCTTGTGCCGCATGCCCTGTCACCTGCACACGTGAGGACCTAATGACTGCGTCAGCGGATAGGGTTGCCGTAGCTGAATTCTAGGGCAAACAAAAAAAAAAAATATTTTAACTATTTTTTTTCATTTGCCATCGATACGCTAAGAAGAAAAAGATTAGGGACGTTTACCGCAAAGTCATATCGCATATCAGTCCCATCTACCCTAAATAAAAATTAATGTTAAAGTTTGTTACGCATTTATTTTGCCACTTAGGTACCTAACACGTTACTTGATATTGTTTTAGAACAGTAAGTACATAATAATGTAGTAAATTACTAACGCGAATATTGGAAGTCGAAAATTTAAGTAATGGCGGTGACATAAAGACACCAAGAATCCTTTTTTTTTAATAGCACGATACCCTAAATATCAATTTGGTGGGTACCAAATTGATTTTTAGGGTATCGTACTAATAAAAAAAAAAGGATTCTTGGTCTTCTGGATGGGTATTCAGGATAAGTCCAAGTTTTGGGGCAACCCCGATAACTTTAGTAGTTACTGAAGTAAATAGCTGTGTTGGAGGAAAAGACGGACAAACCCATACGCACCAGTGTTCCTCTTTTAACCGTTTTAGTACAGAACGCTAAAAACCAATTTACTGCTAATGGAGGACTCAGGGCTGTCCCAAAAAGATATATGAAAAATATATTGACGACCTTCGATTTCTAACCAATTATGTAGACTTTGAAAGAAAATAAATAACTCAACCCTTTAAATATAAAAGTCTTAAAGCGATACCTACTTCAGGCGGCATAAGCGGTAATATTTAACAGGACAAAAGCTTTCACAGGTTGATTATAGGTTTGTGTAAATTGGAAATTACGAGTTTGTGTAAAATGTGGCAAAATTATGTCGTTGCGTCATGCATACCATTACGCCTGTATTCCTCGAAGGGTTAGGCAGAGGTGCACCAATGTACACCCACCGTTCGCCGGTATGTTTAGGTCCCATGTAATAGGGAGTGAGCCGGGCACAAATCCTAACTCCGAGCTGCTATTGAGAATTTCGTAGAAAAACCCAATAACACTTTTCACTTTTTTTTAATTTTTTTTTCCTACAACAGTTAACAAAAAACAGAACAGTTATTCAAATAAATAAACAAACTCGGTATTTTCTACAAACTACGATGTAATTTATAAAACAACTTATCCTAACCTCCTACAAGTCCACCTGAAACATTCTTATTAAACGAGTATCTATTACATAAACTTTTTCTGTCTACCCAAGGCCCAGATTGTCTTGGACATTCTTCCAGCAATATGCACTTTGAAGTTTCTTCGCACCAGCCGCAGCTGAATCTTTTGTCCAAAGCTTGGCATTCCATACAGTCACTCGCCATCACGTCACACTTGTATACGACCATCATGATCATGTTGGAGTATGGTTCCGCACCACCCCACAGGAGTCTAACGTAACCCAAAGTGACACTTCGACTTATTCTTAGAGATGTCATATCACAGTACACAGTATGGTCACCAATCGATCCCTTTCGTCTCACAATCATTTGTTCTACATGAATTTCACACACGATACTCCGTTTATAAATTGTCAAATCGTCAACTTTCAAGTTCAGTTTAATAAACCTTCGTAAATTTGCTGGAACAAATATGGGATCACTGGATACTATTTCGGTACAATATCTCGATAAAGAGTTTCTGTGCCAAGTCTTATCCAGAAAAACTTTTTGAGGACAGTGTAGAATTGGGTAATGTGTGCATCCAATTTCGTGGCACCAGTCACACTGTGTTCCTGCCTTTTTACAATCCCAACAACTGCTGAAAGAAGTGCAGTAAGCCTGGACTGAGTCTTTGGTAATCAACTGTGCGTTGTATGTTTTCGTTACTTTAATGTATGTGAAAATAATCCAAACTATTTTCCTAAAGTTGAACATCGACCGTCTGTTCATTGCTGCTATTAGGTCAACGACACTCTTATACCTCTCCTGAAATTTAAACAATTATTTTTCACTATTTTTAATAGATCGTTAAAATAATCACCATTACAGTATGAACTCAAACAAAATACTTACAACTATTTTCAACTACTTATTAAGAACACTTCAGGCGAGTACCTCGTTTGGAAAACTGAACTTGACTAAATCTATTTACAGTGACATATCTATTTATAACTACGTATTTTATTTACGTAAATAATGTTTGCAAACGCAACTATTGTGAGATGGTGATGGAACATTATGTGTTTGATTACATTATTGAATGTAACAATGAAATGTATGCTGCATTGTTAGGAGGTGTCTATCAGCCTAAAAAGGCGTCCCGACACACGAGCGATATTTTCACCAGGGCGATAATGTTAGAGTAAATAGTAATGGAAATTGTTCGACGGTTAGATTTATGATGATAATACTGCTCACTGTGTAAAGATGCCTTAATTCAGTGCCAACTTGTTATTGTGTTTCTAGAAACAGTTATGATTAATTTAATACAGACTGTGATCTCACCCAACATTTAATGAAAACTAATTAGTGATGGCCCAGTAGTTAACGCACCCGCCTCTCATTTACGAGGCCTTGGTTTCGGAACCGGGCAAGGGCAAGTACCAATATGACATTTTCTATTTTATATGTACTTTCTAAGTTTATTTTGAATATTACTGACGTCTGACGACGTAAAAACTGTTATTGGGTTTTTCCATTAGGATTTGCTCAGTAGCAGCCCGGAGTTTGGAAGTTGGTGGTGTGACACACCCGTGGCTCGGAAAGCACGTAAAGCCGTTGGTTCCGGCTGTCCTTCGTAGATCTTTGACAGTCGTTACGGATAGTCAGAAGCCAGGAAGTCTGACAACTAGTCTAACCAAGAGGTATCGTGTTGCCCAGTAACTGGGTTGTGGAGGTCAGATAGGCAGTCGCTCCATGTAAAACACTGGTATTCAGCTGCATTCGGTTATACTGGAAGCCGACCCTAACATAGTTGCGAAAAGGCTAAGCCGATGATGATGTACTTTACCTTACACATAATCTGACACGAAATTAAGCGCTGAGATAGATTATAGTCTGGAATAGCACATAGCCTACTTGTATACTGTTTTGTGTTTCCGAGGGATAATTTAGGACTTTTTTTAAGTCTAAAGGTGCGGGTTAAAGCTAGTCTCTTATAGATGCTTTAAGTAAATCCTACTTCCTACTAATATTATAAATGCGGAAGTTTGTGAAGATGGACGAATATCTGTTACTCAATTACACTAGAACGGTTGAATTGATCTAGATGAAATTTAGCATAGAGATAGATTACAGCCTGGAATAGTAGATGGGCTTTAATTCCGGCAAACTGTACGGTTCCCGTGGGATAATATATTAGCTTTGACCCGAACGAAGTCGCGGGCAGCAACTGGTATATTATAAATGTTAAAGTTTGTGAGATGGATGGATGTTTGTTACTCAATTACTCCAGAACTGTTGTTCAGTATAATCTAAAGAAAGGTGTTTTGAATACTATGCCAATCATCGTAAACGTAATTGCTCAGACTTCTAACATTTTATGGATCTTTCTATAAGCAATCTGTCTGAGTAAGCCCGAAGCCGAATTTATGCCTGGTTTGCAATTTGACGAAAGGAGCTCATGTATGACTTCAATACGCTTATGCCTGACCCTACCAAAATGTGGTGTGATGTCAAAGTTTGATCTTATTATTTCTTAGTAGGTAAAAATGGTAGGAGGAAACATTGGAAAAAGAGCAGTCTCTTTTTCCCATTTTTCACTTTATATTGCCGTCATTTCTTTCCGTTTAATCATTAAAATAGAAGCAGCGTACTCACTTAAAAATATTATCTTAAACTTCTTCTTAAGAAATCCTGAAAAAAATTGATTCTGAACACCAACCTTCATGTAAAGAATACTTGACCATTTATCACTTGTCGTAATGTAGCTGTATACGTGGCAGTATTTTTGTTCCGAGATTGGCTTAGATCAATTCAGATAGCGATGAATTAAAAATTAATTAATTAATTGGGGTAATTCAAATTAACCCACGTAGACAGACCGTTGTTCTAGAAATAGTAGTAATAAGTAATTACATCAATTCACTGGTACAAAGTGTCAGAGTTGCACCCACGGTGATCACTGTCTCTGCGGCTAGCTTATCTACTCTTCAAGCTAACAGTAAAGAAATTTTAAAAGGAAAATCACTTTTTACTGTAGCATGCAATGCGACGCATTAAAAACATTGTGTTTATGAATGCATGCAACAGTATAGGAGTATTTAAAGTTTAGTTATAAAAGAACATATATATATATATATATTTTAGTTTAAAAAAATTATTATGTATTAAAAATTTTTAGTAACCGCCGACAGAAGAATAACGATCCCTACCGCAGCTAACAAAAGAGCTGATAACTTTGAAACCGCTGAACCGATTTCCATCAAACATAGCTAAGAACACTCCTGACTAATTCATCTTTCAAACAATAAAAACAAAATTAAAATCGGTTTATGCGTTCGGGAGCTACGATGCCACAGACAGACACACACTCAGACAGACAGACCCGTCATACTTGTAACACCCCGTCGTTTTTACGTCGGGGGTTAAGAGCTTGTATTCATAAAAAAGGCAAATATAAGTTGAAACTTTGACCTCCAATATCTCAGTAATCAGACGGTTCTCAGATAAAGTCTAGGACAAAAAAAATTATGACAATGATGGGGAGGACATGTATCTTTCGGCTTCGTTAAGTATATTTTTAAACCCCGACTTTAAAGGAGCATTATTGAAATTATATGCAGTAGTTTGAGTTAAAGGGAAGTTGGACAATACATAAAAAAGACAAGTACAGGAAACTTCTAAAAACTATATTTTTGGCATCAGTATTGTTTCTAGACCATATAATAATTACCATTATTCAAAATACGTATAATTATACACAGTAACAAAACACAGTAAAAAATTATATTGTAAGTATCATATTACATTGTCAATTGGTGGTCCCAGCACGTTTCACAATACACATGGCTTTCGAGTGGCGACTACGCACCAGAAGGTGCAGGGAGGGAAGGTCCCCTACGAGGTAGAGGTAACCGTGGTAAAGGTGGCAGAAAATTGCAGGATGCGGGCAGTGCAAAACTTGTCATTGTTGCTATCTTTATGGACGTCACTCGGGACTGGTGTAGGGGCTGATATGATGATAATGAATGTTAAAATTGTTCAATCATGTATAAATTTCTTACCATAATTTTGACAAGTCAACCTGTTTAGAGTCCGTTGCTTCTCACCGTCTGGACATTCATCTTTAAACGCACATTTTAGTTTCGGTTCACACCATCCGCAGCCAAAAGCGACTGGAATTTTACTACAAGATTCACAGTGTGATGCCATTCTTTCACAATTGTACACAATCAAAGGAATTTGATTGGAGTATGGATGAGCTCCGCCCCAAATAAGAGTAAAAAGCCCTCTCTCCATGTCACCATATCGTACAGCGTGTGATTCCAAGGCAACATAGTAACATCGCACGACATCATTGAGTATTACACCTTTTACATGAATCACTTTTCCTGCAACCTTGATCTGACATATAATTTCTTTTTCATTAATTGCTGGATCTGTTTTATGAAGTTTGACTTGTATCTCAGTTTTTATCCCCACTGGGATTGTTATAGGCCCTTCGTGTTCGGCGTGTGGACATGATAATATTTCCCCAGTTGCGTTCGATACTTCAGCTTTAGATTCCGCGTAGGGACACAACTTTTCAGGATTTTCTATGCATCCATAGTTATGACACCATCCACATGGAAACCATAAACTTTTCACACATTCTAAACAATTTTCAAAGGAACGGCAATAACTGCTTGGATCTCTAATTAGCGTTTTGTCATCGCTATCGCGGTTTATTGACTGCAGATAATTCCTGATTCTTGACCTTTCCTCGGATTTTAAAATGACTCTATCTTCAGCAAATGTTGCAGCGTGCTCCGTTTTTTTTACAGTCAACGCTTCCATGGCTTTCATTTTACTCATAATCAGTATTAAGGGTAGAGTTCCAATCAACATAGTGACCGTTCAAACCAAATAATATAGATCAATATACGATCGTCAAGAAAATTTCTCTTTATATAACGTCTTATTGTTTTCATCAGCGGTTGTTTAATAAAATAACATTCTAAGTCTAATGGATCGTGTGAAGACTTATTAATAATACCGCTATTATTGTCTTTCACTTTCTTTGAGTTGTATGTGTATTCAATGGGACAATTTTTATACAATTTCAAAACGTAAGTAAGAGAATACAATCTAGAAATGATCTAGCAGAGCTAGTAGTACTGCTCTCTCTGAGCAATGACTCCGAAAAGCTTTCCTTTTTAAGGGATGGTTAAAAAGGAAAGCTTAAGGAAGGAAAAAGGAAAGCAAATTGTATCTTACGTTAATACGTAAGATACAATAACTTTTTTTCAAAAATTTTAATGTACAGTTTTGACTTCGCTACGATTTTATTATAAGTATAGATAATAATATTTATTTAATACAACAACATAATATCAAAACTCTGCATTTATAAATCCAATAAACACAAATCCAATTATTATTATTTTTTGGATGAAGCCGATAAAAATAATAATTGGCTTTGTGATGGATTTAAAAAGCACTAAAAATAATTTATCCAAATGTCATCTATGTAATAATCTTAGGTTTAAATTTTAAATAATTTTTTTATTAACAATTCGTTATAATACTCACATTCAGTCAGGTTTCATGAGATATTTGTGTTCTATTAAGACCACTTTTATACAACCCAATAATAGTCGCCCTCACCTCCATACTAATATTTACCTGCATTTTGAGAATAATTATTACAATCCCACTATCTATTAAACCACACCTCACTAACCAACAACTACAACCAAACGACAATGTTAATTCCGATCAAGTTAAATATTTATAAAACTCATGTGTACCTCACAGAAATCTAATTTCTTTAATTAGTTTTGTATGATATACCCTTTTTAACTTTACGAAATGTGTGAATAAAGCGAATATTATATTTATATCCTATTTCTTCCGATTGAGTTAAAACAAAAAAAGACAAAAAGTCTAATGCGATTTGAACTCACGGCCATTGAAATTATGAACTACAATCACTTGTTGACGACACATGCGGATACATGCGGTCATTCTTGAAAATGGAAGGTCGGAAGTCAAACTAAACGTCAAGCTATTGCGTTGTGAGATTGCCTATGGACTTTTGGTCGCCACTGTACATACAAATGTTGTTAATGATGTTAATGCCACCAAATTTGGCAATAGCGATCAATTACAATATTTCTACTATTATTACTTTGAAATCAGAAATAGATTTCCTTTCCGCTGGGCCTGGGGTTTTTGTATAGGATTTGGCAGATCTCTTTTGCGGTATTAGAATGTTTACTAATGTGAACCTAGTAGTAATTATTTGTATTTCAAGAATAATAAATGTACGTGGCCGCTTTCGCAGGCAAAAGCTTAGTAAATAATAAAATAAAAACAAAATAACTCGGAAAATTTAATATCATTTGATGATTAACTAACTAACTAAATCTACGTCAGATTTAGTTGAGTTTATTCAGTGCCAGGTGTAGTAGTGTCAGTTGAAGCAGTTTCAGATGTAGTAGTGACAGGTATAGTAGTAGTATCAGATCCAGGTGAAGTACTGTCACTATTATCATTATTATTGTATTTACTTGTCTCGTTCAATTCTCCGTTGCCTTCAGTAGTTGTGTCAACTGGTGTAACGATGATTTGAGATTTCCCGACTAATTTTTTCGGAGATTGCTTCTTGACACAAGCAACGTATATATTGACGGATATAGGAAGTTTGTGGGTAGATTTGATGGTAACAGCTATAAATTTTTTTCCTATACCACCGCGAACAACTTTCGTGTATGGTCCTCGCCCTATTCCTAGGCGGTCCACCACTCTAAAGTAAGAAATCTGCGAAAAAAAGCAATATAAAACGGGCGTAAAAAGACAGAACAACTTTTTCAAGTCCCATTTTAATGCATCAGAAATGACATCAATAAGGATTTAATGGTATCAAAGTGAAAATAATAACACACCTCTAAATTCTATGCATATTTTTTTTAAAGTCCCATACAAAGTTGACACATAACTACGATTTTACCAAGCCATCATTGTTACAATTGTTTTTGATCTGGATCATACCTGGGAATCCTCTGGTTAGGGAGATATTTCATTAAATTCCAACATTTTTACTTTGTTTTTACTTTGTTAAAATGTTCTAAAAAACCTTAAATACACAGGGGTTGAAGGGGTCTTCAACCCCTTTACCCGAAACTATAATGTATTGATTATGATTGCGTTACTTTTATTCCGAGTACCTACCTACAGTTAAGTTCTTTATTCGAAACGGACAACTTAGTTTTTGAAATAAGAACTGCGGCTCATTTAAAACGTTAAAAATCTAGTCGCAATGTCCTTTCAGCGATAATCAATATAAAAAATATAAATAATTGGTAAATTAAAGACATTTTTGACAGAGATTAAATTACGATAGATCTTTAAAATTAATAGAATCGCCCCCCTAATTTTGCTGGATAGAAATTTGGCATTGAGAGACTGTAAGAAGGAAAGTTCGAATATTAAAAATTTAAGTTATGGTTAAACTTACTTGACATTTGAATAATCTTCCATATGATGCAGTTGCATAGCCAAAAGGGGGTGGTGCCTTATATATAATGTCCTGGGCGACTAAAACAGAATTTGGATGGTACATGTAACCCATGTAGAAGTCCCTGCACAATGCATATTGTGTAAAAAACACAACATTTACTAAAAACCAAAGTGCAAACATTGTACACTTTTTACATTAGGAATACAATTTTTCAATGTTTGGCGCTTAAAGAGCTGATGGTTTTAAAATTCAATACTGATGAGCGTGGAAACTCTATAATTACTCTATTATAATTTTTTTTATCATCTGTTAATTTCATGGTATTTAAGTATCAAAAAATATTAAGTTCGTAGTTAATTAATTTCCTATTACGTAGTGGCGTGAAGTGCCTACATACCAGTTTTATCTAATAAATTCTCCTGAATTATGGATACTTTAATTGTTATTGACAATTAAATTTCTTAAAATATTTTATGGCGCTCATAAATGGGCAGCATTTTCCAAGTACAAGCGTTTGCAAACCGACGACGCCGTTTGTATAATGACCAATTATGCAATATGCCTGCGACATAATGGAGTGAAAAAGACCAAGTTTTCCATAGATTCAGTACACTATTCTGCTAACTGCCTCATTGGTCTCGTGGTGGCAAGCGCGAATGGTGTGCGTGGCGTCCAGGTTACGATTCCCAGATCAAGCAAAAAAGGTCAAGCACCCCGCGTCTCGGAAAGCACGTAAAGCAGTTGGTCATGCGCCTGATCTTTCCCCGGTTGTGTCGGATTGCCATCCCATCGGACCATGAGAGTTAGGGAAGAGGTAATGCAGCTGTGTGTGCGCATACACTTGTGCACTAAATATCTCCTGCGTTCGTGGCTGTCTCCATTGAGATTGGTCGCCGAAATTCCCAAAATTTAAACTTTAACCCTTTTACGGTAATAATGGTTTATTTAAATTTTTAACTCATTTCTTTATTGACAAGCACCAGATATTTTACATGTATTATGCTCACTAATCTTAAAAACGTGGCAACTTTGCCTTACAATTTATATTCTTCCGTCACTTCAAAGTTTTTGTCGCCAGATATTTTCTGTACACATTAAATTTGAAGTAAGCTGTATTTTTGTGTAAGAGGCTTAGGGGATCTTACCATGCGTTTGTGCGTTATGAATACTGGGAAGTAACAAGAAAAGTGGATCACACAGGATTATACTAACACACTTGATATTCTTCGTATCAACTCACAAGATTATAATTTTTTCACGTTTTGAAGATATTATTTTTATTTCGTTCTCTTTCTTTTTAATATAAGCCTGAAAAAAATACCTAAATTCACCCGGATGTAACACCTAGGTGAATTGGATAAATAACAACAATTGACATATTTTTTATGAGCTGTCAAAACGCGATTCCCCCATACATTTTGTATGCGAATACTCAACTATGACGTCTTTTTTTTAAATCTCAATTTACTGATTTTAAAGCCAATAAAAATCAAATTTTACAGTTATTTAAAAATTTATCGGGTTTTAAGTTTTAAGTATTTATACTTTGAAATTGATCTCATAGAAATTTCACTAAAATCGGTTTAGTAGTTGGGGTTTAAGATCAAATAACTGAAAAAAAAATGTCGTAAAAGGAATCCAAATTGTTTATTTTGCTTTCTTGTGATTTTTCAGCAGTGTTTATCTTGTACATGCACGTAGTGTTACCGTTATATCATGAATTTGGATGATAGGAAGTAGGTTCTACAACGGGAAATAATATAAAACTTATCTAGAAAAAGTGAATCTTCAGAAACTATAATGTGAAAAATAACTTTATGTCTGGGAGTCAGTGGCAATACAAAACAACACAGAGCTAAAGCCTAACTTCCAAAACTAAAGTTATTTTTCAATTTCTATATTTTGGACTCCAATTTATTTTATTGCCGTTTCATAAATCCAACAAAATTTTATATTCCAAACGTAATTCTTTTTCGTAGATAATTTATAATACTTTTCGAGGGCGAATGATCCCTGCCAAATATCTCGTAAATCTGTCGACCAATAAATTTTTTGTTATACCTCCGTTCTAGGTACTTCACTGCACCTGTCACTGCTGTTGCTATCTCGCTTACTCACAGAATTAAAATGTCAAGCTATCTCTATTTATTATTACTAGCTTCTGCCCGCGACTTCGTCCGCTTCTTTGATATATTACCTCACAGGAACCGTAAATATTACCGGAATAAAAAGTATCCTATGTTTATTCTACACTACAATTTATCTCAGTGCCAAATTTCATCCAGATCCGTTCAGCCGTTTAAGCGTGAAAGAGTAACAAATATTTATCCATGCACCTTCACAAACTTTCGCATTTTATATATTAGAAGGAATTCGTAGTCTGATAGGAATCATTTCCCTTTATTAAAACTATATCTTTAACTTTATAGACTGTGAAGACTTTTAATTTCAAACTCTTTCAATTTAATTAAAAAATACACAGTTTATCAATATAATATTATTATTATGAGCGGTTCGATAAGGGGCTTGATTCAGAAAGCGATACTTATGGACACGGCGCGTATTGTTCGAAGATACCATTCCTAGGAGACCTGACCACCTAACGAATTTCGGAACTCTGTTTGATACGGAGGGAAGCTGTAAATGTTTTTTTCTTACTACTACGCTATCATTTTCTGATTAATTTACAGGAACCAAGACAATTGAATTGTTCCTTCGGAATTGTTCAAGCTTCATTGCTACGGTTCTTTTCAGGTGTTGATTTTGGCTATCAGTAGCTATGGTAGTTAGGAATAGTGTGGCGGGTATGTCCCAAGAAAAGCTATAATATAATAACTAAGAAGAAGTCCTTTAAATTAGTCGCCATGAGTCGTGAGCACAAATATCAAGTTAATTTTTGGGTTCCTTTCGGGCTTTCTTTTTGGGTTTTTGGGACACGGACGCTGCACGCCATCGGTCCAACTGACGGATCAATCGCGTGTAGCGTCGGCGGCCCAAAAAACCCAGGAAGAAACCAAAACCAAAAAAATAACTTGACATTTGTGCTCACGACTCGTGGCGACTACTATACTAGTTTAAAGCGATAGCGTAACAAAAGATGGCGCCCTGTCATTTACGACAGCCGTACTTGGCACCCTCATTTGACTTTTAGTAGGTACTTCAACGAAGACATAAGCTACAGGCTTACTGCTTTTTTTTTCTATCTTAATTTCCATACTAATATTATACTGAACACTGTATCTACATTATCTATCTATACTGATATAAAATTCAAAAGAAGTTTGTTTGTTTACGCGCATTGATTACTGGAACTACCAGTCGGACTGAAAAAAAAACAAAATTGAATATCATAAAGAAAAACTGACTGGTAGTTACAGAGATTTGCGCTTTTAAACAATCAAGCAAACTTTTCTCATTCCTTACATTAATATCTATAGATAAGTCCAGGTTTCCTTGCAATGTTTTCCTTCACCGATGTCAGTGATGTCTAAGATCAACTTAGAAAGTATATAATTACTAGTTACATACCCCGCGGTGTCACCCGCGTGCAGTTACGCCTTTGGTTACTGTTCCGCTCCCGTTGCTCGTAGCTTTATGTTCTATACGTATGAACCTTCCTTGGAGTTCTATAAATATTTCAAAACCAAAATTAGGCAAATCGGTTCAGCCGTTCTCGAGTTTTAGCGAGGCTAACGAACAGCAATTTATTTTTATAAATATAGGTAGATGAAATAGAAAATGTCACATTGGTACTTGCCCGTGCACGGTTGTGAATCAGTGCATGAGAGGCACGGGTCTTGACTCTTGACCACTAGGCCATCACTTAAACTGACCATTAACAATTAATTTAGAGAATTATCTATTTTATTTCATAGCAGGTTTACTAGTCGCTCCATGTAAAACACTGGTATTCAGCTGCATCCGGTTAGACTGGAAGCCAACCCCAACATAGTTGGGAAAAGGCTAAGCAGATGAGCAGGTGTACTTACAATTTACATTAAGAAGTTTCGGTATTAATTTATAAGCATACCCAGTATCTATGTCAACAAAAGTAATTGTTTGAAAGTCAGATATTACAAACTGGAGCTTACATAGAGTACGCACTCACCGCTGCGTAAATACTACACGTCCTTGTAAGTTAAACTGTCCAGCATATATAATATTTTATATAATATAGTTGTTTTATTTAATGTAATTGTTGTTATATATATTTTGTTTTTACCGCACATACCATTACGCCTGTATTTCCCGATAGGTTAGGCAGAGGTGTACCAATGTTAATATTACACCCACAATTCGCCGGTATGTTTAGGTCCCATGTAATAGGGGGCGAGCCTATTGCCATTAACCGGGCACAAATCCTAGCTCCGAGCTGCAACTGAGAATTTCATAGAAAAATCCAATAACACATTGTTCGACCTTGAACCCAAGACCTACAGCGTAGCAGTCGCGCTTAGGACCACTTGGCTAACGAGGTAGTTAATATTTTGTTTTTGTTTGTACATAACGTATTTACGCCTACTGATTATACAAAAGGGTAGGTAGCTGGGTGGATTATAAGTCTGGTGGATAATAATAGGCTGCCTTGCATTTTTTTTTTTTGTTCTGCAATGTGTCTAAAACTATCAATATGGTCCAGTGGTTCGGTTCTAGACAGGGCAAGTTCCAATGTGACTTTTTAAATTTATAATTTTGTATGCAGATAGTTTTTAAATTTATTTAAAACATCATTAAGAATGCAACGAGGTCATATTTTAAAGAATAGTAACAATGGTAAAATTATCTTTGACATATGACAGGCATAATAATTTGTCGACTTGAGAGGCCAAGCTGACAAAATATTTAGGGAAAAAAATATAATGATAAAATCAATTCGTATAAATCCGTCTTTAAATAAAAACGTTTTTAACAAAAAAATCTAATCTATAAAAATAATTTATATAAGAGAAAACTTCGAAGTCTAGGAAATCTTTTTTTATTGAATAGGGTATCCTATTCAATAAAAAAGATTTATCAAAATCGGACTACCCGGTACAAAATTAAGCATGGCTATACATTACAGTCAGTGAGTAAACAATCAATCATCCCCTGTTTTCCTTCCCTGAGGCTTAGAATTTATTATTCCCAATTTATATAGGAACATCTTCAGGGTATACTCTTTCCAATAAAAAAGAATTATCAAAATCGGACTACTCTGTAAAAAGCTAAGCGTGATCATACATAAAAAAAATACATACGCGTTGAATTAAAATTAAATGTTGTTACCTGTCTCCTGGCCACAACATTAAACAGATCATCAAAGGTTGGGGCCCGCTTCATAAGTGAACAATTACTATTTTATTAATTTCATAAGAAGCCGCCGCGCTCCCGCGCCTGTGTTGTGATACGAGCAAATTGTTCCTTAATATGCGCTGAAGTAGTTAATTGCTTAACATCTAAAGCCTCTCTTAAAACTTTGTATAACAATGTTTTCTTAATAAAAATCTTCTATGATATGAGCAATTTATTTCAATTGGATTCTTTTGGGTTTTCTTGTTAATTGTCATTCAATGTTTATGACCTTTTCACTTATGATGAAACTGAAGGCTGAGCAATTGGCTGCTGCGCTGCGTTTCGCGGGTTTGATTCTTACACATAACAAGTAGTTCCGGGTCTAGTTTCTACTGCGGAGTAACAAGAAAATTTGAAAAAATATTACTTACTAATTATATCCACTAACTAGACTGC
Organism: Caradrina kadenii; assembly: GCA_947462355.1. Taxonomy (NCBI): domain Eukaryota; kingdom Metazoa; phylum Arthropoda; class Insecta; order Lepidoptera; family Noctuidae; genus Caradrina; species Caradrina kadenii. The sequence continues at coordinate 11,240,709 of OX381684.1, read as the reverse complement.
CTCGTTAGCCTAGCGATCCTAAGCGCGACTGCTACGCTAGAGGTCGTGGGTTCGATTCCCAGATCGAGCAAAAAGTATAATTGGGTTTCTATGAAGTTCTCAGTAGCAGCTTGGAGTTTGGATTTGTGCCCGGTTAATGGCAATAGGCTCGCCCCCTATTAGATCGGACCTAAACACGCCGGCGAACTGTGGGTGTAGCGATGTACACCTCTGCCTAACCCTTCGGGGAAAACAGGCGTGATGGTATGTAATGTATATCCACTAAATTGTCTCGATAAGAAATCTATCCAATAGCTTGTTTATTGGATCTCACGTTGCTTGCCCGACCTGGAAATCATAACCAGGACTCAGTCAGGCTTGCTAGCAGGGTTCCTACCACCATCTGAAATAGCATTATTTTAATATTGCTTTGCCTTGCGCCCTGTTGAATTTTCAACAAGTGCCGAGAGTTGAAAATCCAACAACTGTTATCACAAAGTAATTTTAAGATGTACTGTGTTAAGATGGTGGTAGGCCACTTACTCGCCGTGTCGACGGCGCGTTCGTGTTCCACGCGCGCCTCAAAGAGATGTCAGCAATTATTGGAGAGGCCACTCGAGGCCGATGCCTGCCCGGGCTCCGGGTTGTTCGAAAGAGATACCGCGCCCTCGGAACGCAAAGGGCATAAGAAGGAACATGGGTGGGTTTTAATCAGTACAAGTCTGACACTCCCTTCCGCTCCGCCCAGGGCGGGGAAAGTCATTTGATGATTTCCCATCTTGAAAAAAAAATAAGGCCCCGTAGTCACCAACGGAACTTCATTGAATAATAGACATCTGTTATTCAATGAATTACCGTTCGTGAATAAACCAGTTTAAAGACATCTATACACAGGTAGGTATATTACTATATTTATAAATGTACAGTAGAGGCTTTAGTTACATGAGCCAAAGAAAACTCTTTTGAGGTTTACACTATGAGACGGATGCCACTTTAAAATATATTTAGAAGTAAGTCGGAGTCAGTTCGGTGGTGACGGGCTGTCAATAAGTCAACAATATAGAGTAAATACTAGAACACACAAACATAACATCACGCAAAGAAGTTTATACTACTTGCATAGTATAATTTCATGTCTTTTCCATCACGCCTGTATTGTCCAAAGGGTTAGGCAGAGGTTAGGGAGCGGGAATAAAAATATAATGTTTATACGTAAATAAACTAACGTTATCCCCTCGGGGAACACAGGCGTAATGATAGTATGTCAGATCACTGTACAGTACTTACATAGGTACTACTACATTTAGAATGCAAAGGGGTCATAATTTAAAGCATAGTAACAACGGCAAAATTATCTTTACCTTAAGAAAGGCACATAATTTGTTGGCTTGAGAGGCCGAGTTGCTAAACTAATTAGGGGCAGAATGCTTTTGTAGCAAGATATTATAAAAGCGGCCAAAAACAAAATTAACTTCAATCCTTTTTTAACCGACTGCAAAAAAGGAAGAGGTTCTCAATTTGGATTGTCATTTTGTCAAGTGATTTTTTTTTATGCAATATATGTAACCGCCTTCAAAACCTACAGATAATGCCACCGACTTCCAAAACTTTATGTAAAAAAAATATTTGTTTGTGTTCATAATCTTGAAATTCCTTAAGAGAATAGCAGTTGTTAGTTCGGGTCGTATTTCTGAAATACCGAACAAAATTCATTACTTTACATGTTTTTATTGCTTTTAGTATGCTCGTTAATTACTGGTTATGAATTTTGTTCAACCTACCTTCTGTACTGGTATTTTGGTACTTGTACCATCTTCTTATTGTCCCACTGTAAGACAAAGGCCTCTTCTCATATAGAGAAGTCATGAGCATTGAACACCACGCTTGCTCAAGGCGGATTGGTGATTAAAAGACTTATAGTAAAAAAAACCTAAATTCCTAAAAACAAAGTGATCAAGGCCATAAGTGATCGTCATATTAAAAAAACCAATCCTTAATCACTCAATAAAAAAATTATTTACATCCAAATATTCCAGTTAGTTAATTTTACATTACTATCAAGTGATTACAGTTCAAAATACATCCAAAATGTATGCTAACATAATGCAAAGGAATGAGACAACCCCTCCCCCCTCCACTACTTCCATCCTTCTCGTTTCAGCGCCTTCTCCTTCCAGTTTTGGAGGAATCTATCCAGATCGCCCTGCCATCTCCTTCTTGGCCTGTCGCGATCCCGACTCACTGCCACGGATCACCAACTTGGTGCTACTTTGGCTACTAATTCTAAATTAGTCAAGCTAAAATATCCTGTGCTGCTCATGTGACCTTGTCATTAATTATTTTATTAAGATAGTATTACTTAGTCAATGGCAACCTTTTGCTTTTCACACGGTCATAGATAAAATCTTACTTCTATTATAAATGCGAAAGTTGTGATGGATACTATCACATACCATCACGCCTATATTCCCCGAAGGATTAGGCAGAGGTGTAACAATGTACACTCACAGTTCGCCGGTATGTTTAGGTCCCATGTAATAGGGGTCGAGCCTATTGCCATTAACCGGGCACAGATCCTAACTCCGAGAATTTTATAGAAAAATCCAATAACACTTTTTGCTCGACTTGGAAATCGAACCCAAGACCTCTAGCGTAGCAGTCGCGCTTAGAACCACTAGGCTAACAAGGCAGTATGGATGGATGTTAGTTACTTAAAATTTGGCAAAGAGACAAATTTTAGTCTGAAACGGCACTTAAGCTACCTTTTTTCCCTGAAAAATGTCAATTCAACAAGATTTTACAAAACAAATGAAAAATGAGATTTAAAATTAGTCAAACTAAAATATCCAAAATCAATACAATTCGAAGAAAGGCAAATTTTTAACATGAATTGGTTCGTTTTTAACATAATTAAACCCAATTGAACTACTCAGCAAAACACTTAAATAATTCACACGTAATTAAATTTTCTTCAAGTCCTCGCTAGTAAGTCGTTGTTTGTTCTATAAATGATGCGGGGAGGGCGTAATGTGTAGAAACGGCCTGTTTCATTAAGACAATGGGTTTAAATTGCAGCGGTTAGATAGACGGACGGAAAACGTCTGTGATGTAAGATGTAGGTGACAGCGACGATTTTGATATCATTTGAAAACAATGGCTTTGTCGACTGGAGATACACTCTCATTTAGCCAAGGGCCAATTGGGTAGATGACGCTATTAAATAATTATTCCAAGACACGACTTCACAAAAAAGAAACAGTTTATTTCTGTCCTAAAAACCCGGTGAATTTTTAAATAACTATAAAATTTCAAAACAATAAATAGTTAATGAATTGAGATGACAAAAAGTGACGTCATACAAAATCTATAGGGGAATCGCGTTTTGGCAGCTCATAAAAAGTACGTCAATTGATTAGTGGTGTCATCTACCCAATTCTACTAACTTTTAAGAACGATCACTACCTTACTTCAGTCTCAATCTGCCTCTCTTTTTTTTATTGGTTGTCACTGCGATGCGATTGCGACTGGAAAAATTTAGTTCACAGATAGCAGTCTAGTCAGTTTAGGCTTTTGACTAAACAAACTAAATTAAAAACTTGTTAATTATCAGTACCTTTGCCTTTGTTTTGCCGCTGTTGGCCGTCTAGAACCAGCCGAAGCATTCTACAAAAATCTCCCTCGAAGAATTTAGGTGAAGTAAGCTTGAGGTGAGCTTTCATACCACCTGCAGAATTAGCACCTGCACGCTAAAGTATAGCTTCTTTTAAATCATCATCATCATCTTCCTACTCATATCCAATATTATTGGGGTAAGCGCAACACGTTTCCTTCTCCATGCCGTCCTATCAACCGTTATTGCTATTATTGACTCCCTTCTCTTTCATATCATTCTTCACACAGTCTATCCATCTTTTCTTTGACCTTCTTCCTCTACATCCACATTTATATTCGTATATAACTCGTATGGTCGCATGCGTTTTATCCCTCCTCTTCACATGTCCATACCTAGAAAACTATAAAGCTTATATAAATAGCTAATATACATATCTTCTATGAATATTTCTTCAAAATTATCTTTCATGTCATCACATGTATACGTCTAAAGCATAACGTCATCTCTCTTACGATTGATGGCTGTTTTATTTCCACATCAACGTAAGGACGATGACAGTACCCCCGCTGCCGCTTATAAACTAACCCATTTACCGTAGACAGACGAGCAAAACAGAGGCATAGTTAATTCCTGGCCAAGGAAATAACGTGCATTAGTCAACTGCAGCCAGAACTAACTGTAATGAACCCTCTCTCATATCTGTTCCTTAGTAATTATTTAGATTACATTTACTTACTGCGTCGTGTGTTCAAAGCTTTAAATAGGGGGTTTAAGGAAATGAGTGTAGTTTCAGTTTTAGTGTAGGTAGACCAGGTGTTTTAGTGTCTTTCGGGGGGTACTTTAGTAGTAGTCTTAGTGGCGGCTCTTTGTGAAGGAGCTCGTCCAGGAAATTACTACCACCATGCGTATTTCTGCCGCAAGCAGCGTTGCTGTATTCCAGTTTAAAGGGTATGGCTGCCAATATAATTACAGGCACAAGAGACATTTCAACTTTGTCTTTGGGATGGCAACACATTTGCAAGGCCTCTGCTATGGCAGATGTGGCAGCTTAACAGCAGGTGAGCCGTCGGCTTTGTTTGCCGTGTAATGACAAAAATAGAAACATTTTGGTATTACAAAGATTAAACATGAAGACGTTGACGTTATTGGGTGAGAGCACATTGCCAGCTTTATATTTGTTTTGACTCCCATTGAGAGCTCGTCTATTTTAATACTAGCTTCTGCCTGCAACTTCGTCTGCCTGGTAATCATGTAGTAATATAATCGTGTAGTATCAACAGACAAAATACAATTATACGCTATAATATTATATTTCCTGTTGCTTGGTCAGTCTCCGTTAAGATTGGCTGCTGAGACCAAAATTTAGTCGTGGGGATATTACTTACAATCACTAATATCACTATTTTACGACCATGACCATAGCCTCGACTGGCCCAAATTGGGTAATGCCATTATCTGAATGGCTGGCTTGAATAATCAATAGTCGCTTACAATCTTACCAATAGTCTAGCTATTTTATTAGTTCGGGTAAAACTTTCTGTTCAGATAAGTTGTTTAACTCTTCGAATTTTCTGGTGTACAATGTTCTAGTTGCCCTGTTAGTCTCGTGGCAGCGAGCACGACTGTTTAGCGTGGGGTCCTGGGTTCGATTCCCAGGTCCGGCAAAAAATGTTGTTGGACTATTAGAAATTTCTCAATTACAACTCGGAGTATTGAAGTACTGACTTCCTTACTTCGGGCTGTAATTGAGAAACGGGGTTGTTAGACCACCGAGTCTGACAACCCCGTGCCTCGGAAAGCACGTAAAGCCGTTGGTCCTGCGCCTGAGCTCGCCCTGGTTGTCGGATTGCCGTCCCATCGCTCTACGAGAGTTATGGAAGAGGGAGTGCACCTGTGTTTGCGCACATACAATTGTGCACCATAATATCTCCTGCGTACTTGGCTAGTTTAATAAAGATTAGCCGCCGTGGCGGGAATCAGTCTGAAGAATACATTTACATACAACTTTTGCCCCTGACTTCGACCACCTGCGAAGTCGCGGATTATAAAGCAGCGTATTTCCTTATCCAGATCCCTAGCTACATCTTTGTCCCATTTCATTAGGATCGGTTCAGTAGTTTCACTGCCATGAGATAACAAACACACAAACAAACAGACACTAAGATTTAGGTACCTAGTTTCGCATTTAAAATATTAGCTTGGATCTAACAATAATTATTTAAAAGATAAAAATAACGTGCACAATGTGCTCTTATCATGAGTACAATTAACGAGCATTATAACCCGATGACATTAAAGAATTAAATTGAAAATGAAAGCGCTTATAAAGATCATACTCTCTCGCTCTCTCGCAATACTGTTCAAGCGAAATGACATGATAAACTCCTTTGTTTGGCCGTCATTTTAATTAATTTCAAGTTGTAACACCTTTTACTGTAACTTTTTTGCTTAATTGCTTGTCTATACTGCCTCGGTAGCCTAGTACTGCCTCGGTAGCCTAGTGGTCCTAAGCGCGACTGCTATGCTAGAGGTCTTGGGTTCAGTTCCCAGGTCGAGCAAAAAGAGTTATTGGGTTTTTCCATTAGGATTTGCTCAGTAGCAGCTCGGAGTTAGGATTTGTGCCCGGTTAATGGCAATAGGCTCGCCCCCTATTACATGGGACCTAAACATACCGGCGAACTGTGGGTGTACATTGTTACACCTCTGCCTAACCCTGCGGGGAATACAGGCGTGATAATATGTTATGTTAATATGTTATGCTTGTCTATACTAGTACTAATAATATTATAAAGACGAAAGATTTTTTGTTTGTTTGTTTGTACCGAATTGGCTTCAAAACTACTGGACCGATTTTAAGCATTTTTTTATCAATAGATTCCTGAGTAACTTTTGCTATATAAACAGCACGCGGCGACACACGGGAGCGGAGCAGTCACCAAAGACGTAACTTAACGCGAGTGAAATAAGAAACGCAATATTAAAGAAATACACGTTTTAAAATACCATACAATATAATAAAAATATCTAAATTTAAAAACTTCATCATGAAAACTTTGATCCGATTTTTTTATTTACTTACTTTTATTTCCACGTAAGCCAGTATTTTATGGGAGAAAAAATACATTTTGTTACGTTGCGTTGCGCTGTGCAAATAAAGAGTTTGGTTTCGCTGTGGGCGATAAAAATATTGAATGGAAAATATTTTTTGTAATCATTGATATTGGTGTGATTTTAGCTTTTGGAAAGGCTTGTTTGTCGATTTATCATCCTAGATGATAAAAAAATAAATGGTAGGTAAGTAAATGGTGAGTAAATGGTGAGTAAATAAATGGTAGGTACTAGACCTACCATTTATTTACTCCACTTCGTTTATAAACAAACTAGTGATCCGTCTCTGGTTAGCACGAGTTTAATCCACTGATTTTTTTTAGAAAATTCTGATTTCTATACCACTATTATCACCTTGGTAGCCTTTTGCCTAACTATCAACATAGATAGGTAGATGACCCCTTAGGCAATCCCAACGGGTCGGTTTTTCAGTCCTAACTAATGCAGCTGAATGATGCATATCAGCCGCAGAACGTCCACCGCTAGACATAGGCCACCCCCATAGATTTCCTTATCGATAACCTATATCAGCTCTACAGCCCAGTAACTGGGTTACACGATACCTCTTGGTAGAGCTGTTTGACAGACTTTGACAGACCAGGTAGAGATCATGCGCAACACGAACGACTTTACGCCCTTTCCGAGACACGGTGGCGTCACACCACCAACTTCCCAACTCCAGGCTGTTACTGAGCAATTATTAATGTAAAAAAGCCTCAAAGTCAAAGCATTTATTTCAATTAGACCATTTACAGGCACTCTTGAATTGTCAAGAAGTTACATTTAAAAGTTGAAGCTAGTTGCTCGTTCCAAAGCATAGGTCTTTATGAAGAAGAACGAGCAAGAAACTCCATGGACACTCTTGTCTCTTCCAATTTGGTTTTTAACCTAATAAAACGTTATGCCCGACCTGGGAATCGAACCCAGGACTCCACGCTCGACAGTCGTGCTTGTCACCACGAGACCAACAGGGCAATTGAAACTTACTTACACCGAAACACCTACCTTTGAATGATGTGAATTCTTTAAATGGTGGTAATAACTAATTGACATTATATATTGAATAGATAGTCTAAAGACTAATAAAAAAAATTAAAAAAAAATAAGTAACCCTCGACAGTGGAATAAAGACCCCTGCCGCATCTAACAAAAGAGCTGATAACCTTGAAACAACCGATTTTAATAATACATATCTAAGAATCATCACTAGGAAACCTGCTATCAAATAAAAAAACCGCATTCAAATCGGTTTACCCATTTAAGAGCTACGGGGCACAGGCAGACCCACAGACACGTCAAACTTATAACACACCATCGTTTTTGCGTCTGGGGTTAAAACTGACAGGACACGCACATAAATCCTTACAGTTACTACATGTGACACTGACAGACATATTGATCAGTCAAAACACGTGCTAGAAAACGTTTACTTATCTCAATTTCAGTTTCGCCGTTGTATCTGGTACTCCACCAAAGGTTGGTAGCCTGTTGCTTACGATCATTCCCTCAATCATTTTTTACGACTGGAGTAGATAAAATCTTTATCCACTGACCTTTCTTTTATGGCAACGTCACGTTGGATATTATATGGGTCTATGGAGAGCATCAGTTATGAGGGAATGTACGAGAAATGGATTAAATGGAACGAGTGCTTGCCTATGTACCTACTACTAAAATAAAAATATAGGTAGGTATTAAGCATTCTAAGCTTTTCGGAAAAGTGAGGAAAATAAAATCGAATGCTGTTTTTTTTATTATCCTTGCAGGTCGGATTTAGGATTTGTGCCCGGTTAATGGCAATAGTCTTGCCCCCTTTTATATGGGACCTAAAATATACAGGCGATCTGTGGGTGTACATTGGTATACCTCTGCCTTCAAAATCAATTGTTCTGCATTAAAAATCATCTTTGCATTCTTAATCATTTTTTGCCGTTTGTAGAGAATATTAAACCTTATCATCATCTTCCTGCCCTCATCCCATGTTACTTGGGGTCGGCGCAACACGTTTTCTTCTTCCATGCTGTCCTGTCAACCGTCATCTATCGCATACTCCCTTCTCTTTCATATCATTCTTCACGCAATCCATCCATCTTTTCTTTGGCCTCCCTCTTCCCCTCCATCCATCCACATTCATATTCATAACTCTTTTGGTCACATGCGTCTCATCCCTCCTCTACACATGCCCATACCAAGACAAACGGTTCCCTTTCAACTTTTCTGTCACTGGCGCTACTTTCAGACTTCCTCTAAACTAAAGAAAATAGAGAATACTAAACCTCAAAGATGAAATTTCGAAAGTACGAAAAGCCAATTCGACATCTCCATTTACTTACTCATATTTTCGATTAAACTCTAAAGCCCAATTCTATAGTTAAAATATTCAAAATCTAGTCGCAATCTCATCTCAGCGAAAATATCAGAACAAAATAAAGGTGAAATCATCAATGTTGAATCTATGAATACAACAACACAATGGGTACAATGTGAAAAGAATGTAACAAGTCGTGCAATAACAGGTTGGATGTTATTGATTTAATCATTTTAGAAAAATCAATAATCGTATCGTCACGATGGTCCGCTAGTTAAGGCGCCCGCGTCTAATGCACGAGGCTGTGGGTTCGCCACCGAGCACGGGTTAGTACCAATGTGACTTTTTCTATTTCATATGTACTTTCTAAGTTTATCTTGGACATCACTCACATCGGTGACGAAAAACATCGCGAGGAAACCTGGACTTACACCAGGACCTCGTCATCATATCAGATGCAGGGCGTCCATTGCTGGATAAAGGCCTCCCCCATAAATTTCAAAAAGGACCGGTTGGAAGCGGACTTCCCCTTAGCCAATCCACCTCAAGCAAGCGTGGTGATCAATGACTTTTCTGTATGAGAGAGGCCATTGTACTGCATTGGGCCAGTAATAGGCTGGGGATTATTAATCAGCTAGATTATCTAATTAGTCGCTGGTCGCTCGCACTGCGCCCTCACACTTGAAAGTCGAACAAAAAGCGCGCACAAAGTCCTCTCGGTAGGTACACTCACGGGTGGCATTTAAACTGGGATGCTTAAACTTTTTCGCGTTCATTAAATCATTGTTATCTTGTATTTCTTTTTTTCGCTCCTCCTCTGGGCGCAGTTGTATTCTAGAACTAAGTATTTATAGATATTTTTTTAAGCCTTGCGCTCTTATTACCAAATGAGGTTTAGTTTAGGTTTCAACCATTGTTCCAGTTTTTGAATTTCGAACATTATTCTGACTTTTTTACTTAAATTTCGAACGGTCTCGGTAATTTAAACTTGAAGACTAATTTAAAATGTTCAAATTCTATTTTATTTTATTTTTTTCATTTAAAATACTAAATTAAAATCTATTTTATTACAAGTCGCGATCTCAACTCAGCTACAATCAAAAATAAAAAAATCTAACAGATTCAGACTAAGATCGCGTTCGTTGCTAAAAGTTAGTACAATTGTCCCGATGGTGTGACGGTGACCCTTGTTTTATTCATAACTAGCTTCTGCCCGGACTTCGGCCGCGTCAAATTTGATATTTATTATCCCACGGAACCATACATTTTTCCGGAATAAAAAACATCCTATGTGTTCCACACTACAATGTATCTCAGTGCCAAAGTTCATCCAGCTCCGATCAGTCATTAAAGCGTGAAAGAGTAACAAACATCCATCCATTCATCCTCACAAACTTTTGCATTTATAATATTAAGTAGGATTATACTGTCCCATAATGCCATCGACATAGTTTAAAGCATTGATCATTTTATAGTCTCTTATCGTTCTCCTAATTCCGTTGATAAGTACCTAAATATCAAACCTAATACGACAAATCGAGCAAAACGCACTAAACTACAAAACGGACAGCAATCTATCTCTGTCAACCGACCTCCTTTAAAAATGACAGGTTATTGTTGGGAACTGCCTCAGGCGATAGCAACACCGTCACTGGGAATCTTATCGTTAAACAGAGAAGTGGGCATCAAAATGTAGGTATTTCTACGTCATGTTTTGCGAATAGGACAATTTTCTTCTTACCTGTACAGTCACATGTAGACACTTGGCAAAATTTTAAAGCTGTTTTTTCGTGAATAGTTGCAATTTTAAGATAAGACCTATTTCAAAATAATTTTCATTTTAATGAATATTTATTGAAAAAAACTCTGAAAAATGTTGCTAAGTGTATACATGTTGTGCTCGTCACTGTACCTGTGATAGTCTGTAGGTACTTAGCAGTAACAGAGAACATTCGATTTGCAATTTTTTACGCCTGCATAGAACTTTGCATAGAACTCTATTTTCTTTTGGCTCGTTTTTTTTAACCAAAATTACTCTTTAAATTTTTTAAAAAGCCTTTTCATTTCCAGGTACGTTAATTATTACATTAGTGATATTAAATTCCGCTCAAACTGAATCTAAACTTATTTCAAACGAAAAGAGAATTCATTTATGTTTCTCATGAAACGAGTACTGTAGCGACATCTGCACCAGTCATTACGAACTATCTAGTTAACGTATAAGTAATATAGATGGCGCTGTGCTACTGAAACAAGTCGTGTGCAACAAAGTGTAATAATACCTGCTTACAAATTTACAGTGACTCTTTAGTCGTAATACGCCGAATGCTATAAAACAAATTGTTTATCTTATTGACGTTGTAAGAAGATACCTACCTACCATGTAATAATAATATACTTACCTAATATTAGTATTAACGTACGTAGATATTTTTTTTTGTTTTTAACAAACGTTGACAATACTAGGCCTTTCTCCTGGAATATGTTTATCAATATAATTACAAGTCCGGAGCAAGGGGGAATGGGAAGCAGTCGCCTCCTTCTGCGAAGCAGTTATGCTAGAGAAGAAGGCGGCGGGATGGCTGAAGCAGAGAGCTTCCCGTCCCAGCCGCGGTAGACGCTCCGGGCGCTGGGCTCCGCCACGGTGAACGCGAGCCCGTGGACAGTGAGCAATGGGTAGCTCATCGTCCGTACGTTGCATAATGAAAGGCCGTGTCGACGGCGCGTGCATGTTAAACGCGCACTCTAAGAGATGCCAGCAATTGGAGGGGCCACTCAGGGCCGAAGGTGCCGAGACTGCCGGTTGTTCAAAAAAAAGTACACGAACTACCAGGCCTGAAACTAATTTCACAAAATGTTTTGTTTCGTGCGGGAATCGAACCCGAGACACACGCCACAGCGCTAACAATACCATGAAATAGAAACCATGATAATCAGCCAATAAAATCACCACCAATCTACCTACGTCTTTAGTTAGAAAAAAAAAAACAAAAACATATCACTATACGAAAACAAAACACATCAATGACTTCCAAAATCTAATCTCAATTCACAGAGATCATTGGAGCGCACAAAAAAAACTGGAAACATGCATGCACTAAATTAATAACGTTCACAAACGAATTTTTCGTTTCTGAAATACCTCGAAATTGAAACCAGAGCTGCGTACGAGGGCAAAAAAAAAGAGAGAACCCTATCAATAGTTGAAACGTTCACCTTTTTGGCCACAACGCCACGTTTTGCAACAGAGGGAGTTCGATTGAAAAATAAATTGACGCGTTGTTTGAAATTCGGCGTTCGTCCAACGAAGCCCGTATCCAATTTGCACCATAACATTTTTGAGTGTGAGTTTTAACTTGAGATTTTATAAAGGATAATAATAATGGAATTTCTTGCTCATTCTTCTCTATACGAAGCTATGCTTTGGTAGTATATTCCAGTCGGGTCCAACCACAAGGTGGACAGACGACCTCAATAAGACGGCAGGAAGACACTGGATGTAGGCCGCTTACAACTGGTCCTTTTGAAAATCTATGGAGGAGACCGATGTCCAGCAGTGGACGTCCTACGGCTGATATGATGATTCCAGACGGGCGCCCGGATCATGCAACAAGCCAATACTGGGTCGACTCTGGTTGACTCTGGGTGGTAACAGGAGGAACTATGGAGTTTTACTCGGTAAAAGTTTGACATAACCCTCCGTTCTCCCTAGACAGAGGGTATCCGTGAAGATGTCCCCACGAAAAAAGGGGCAAGTATATTTTTAATGTTTTAAGGCAATTCTTTTTTTCTCCGCAGTCGCACTGGGTACTTATATAATAACCAACTTATGTGTAAATTAAAAAATATACATTAGGTATATTTTATACACACGCATTTATTTGTGTTTTGACAAAAACAACGTGAATCTTATCAGTACATGCCAAAGGTTGCAAGTTGCGATTGAAATATAAACGCTGTCACTACATATTTTCCTTAGTATAATTGTTACAATACCACGCGGTCTAACCGTCTAAAAATTCAACATGTGGAAGATAATAACTCTATCTACCTTTTTAATACTCGTTGAGGCAACAAACATACAAGATTTCTATGGAGAGTGGGTACCGGTGTCCGCTCATCCAGTTACCGAGATCCGCTACGCAAGATGCACTCAGATCTCGTTCCTAAAAACTCCAGAAGACGTGCCATGTTCCTGTGACGATGGGAGAAATACTACTCTAGTAATTTCAAATGAAAAAATCAGTGCTTCATCGGCATCAAGGAAGACCCGATTAATGCCAGTTCTAGTTGTTGAAACTCCAGCTGAAGTTGCATCTGCATTGAACATCAGCTGCAAATGTGGTGCCGACGAATTTACAACCCGTGCCGTTGCCAGACTAGTGAACAATAACTACTTTATTTTGTATCAAACTTTAAAAAGTTACATGCTACAGTATTACACTGCAAAGGATCAGAACTATGCTCAAGTTTTCGCGAAGACCATTCAGCCTTACATGAAACTGATCACCGACATTGAAGGTATTGAAGAATTGCGTGCAAGGGAACGGGATTTGTTATGTTGCAGCGAAACTTATGAAATGCAAAAAGTTATAGAGGCAAGACGTGGACAACCAATGGGAACTGAGAATGTTTCTTATTAAATCCACCTTCCTGTGAAGTATTTGTCACATTTAAGTGTTTTGTACCTAGATTTTTAATACATATTAAAAATAATTAAATGATCTTAAATTAATACATGGTTATTATTTACTGTTGTTTTTATTTTATTGAACGTTTCATAAAAAAAATACATTACAGACGTCATTCTAGAAACAAACAATGTCAATCGTCACGTCACTGAAAGTACACTCATACCGTAAAACGGGGTAACAACACACGGTGTGAATCAAAACGAATCTTTAAACGTGATTTTGGGTGTCCCTTTTAGCAACAATCTATAAATAATACTAATGTTAAAATACGTGGGACCTTATTCACCTCGTTTGACCGTTCTTCAAATCAGAATTTGACAGCAGAAATAGATATTGTCGTACCATAGAGTAGCAATCACTAACTTGTATCTATAGATGGACACTAACTACGAAACATGTCGTCATGGGACACAAAATGGCCGCCGAATAGCTTCGATGTACCGCAAAATAGCGTCGTCGACGCGAGTCTTGCGAAAATAGTTGCAAATAATCCGGTTTAAATCAAAATCTGTAATTTAGAAACGGTTTATTTGCAACTAATGCAAATATGAACTTTATTTCAATCGTCGTTTTTTTAGAGATGTGGAAGTAAATGGCATCTACATAGGTATATCTCTATGGAAGCAAGCCATCTGATTCAGTGACGTCGGCACTGTTAGTTAGCATAAAATGACAGATCCTGTCATTTTAATAGTAGTTTTGTTTAGTTCCAATTTGGAAACCGGCAACTTCATGTTTGCTGTGCTCTACTTCCTCGATATAATTTTGACTTTCACAACTTTAGTCAAAACTGAACGGTAAAGCAATAACAAACCGATATCTCGAATGAAAAATAATAAGAATTGTAGAAATAGGACTAGTGATTCCGGAGATTAGCGAGTCCAAACAAAAAAGAAACAGTCAAACTTGCCAGATTCATATAATTATTGTAGATTACATTAAAATTCCGGTATTCATTAGGATAAAAAATTACATCGAGAATCAATTAGCAAAAATACAGTAGTCAGTTCACATCATTTGAATGTTAACGATATACTTTATTGCTCTAGGTCAATGAAACCTTCACAGTCACGCACCGGATTGTCATCACTCTTCAGGTCCGCCATAATTTTCTATTGCACACATAACAGCTCCTTCCCTTTCTTTCAAGTCCTCAATGCTTGTCATAACGTCAAATAATTTCCTTTCCGACACAATTGTCTTGGAAAAAAGGTACGCGGCATTCCGTTCAGTGTCACTTCGAGAAGCTCCAGCTGACGGCGGGACATAGTGATACATTATGAAGTAGTTCTCATTCACCAACCTTGCAACGGCGTGATCGTTGACTTCTTCGGCTCCGCATTTGCAACCGATGCTCAAAGCTGGCATCACTTCTGCAGGAGTGTCGACAACCCTCATTGGCATCGAATATCGCTCCAATAAGTCTCCTTTTTCGGTCATCATAGAGACTTGAACTGAATTTGCTTTTCTACCGTCAGCGTACTTACATTGCACACCTACAGGGCTTTTGGTAAACGAGAAGCGTATACAAACTGCTTCGTTTGCAGAAGCTGGGTAAAGGGCGACCATCATCCAATCCCCGTAGACATTTTGTATACCTTTTGCTTGAACAACAGTTAGCAAAGCAGATAGGAATATAACTTGCCACATGTTTATATTCTTAATGAAATATCACTGATGTAAAGTAGCACATACACTGAAACATGACATCACTGTGTTTAAATTGGGAAGTAATAAACTTTGACCTCTACTGATAAAACATTGTTTCTCTGCACTTGCGACTGTGCGCCGTTCGCGTGGGAGAGCAGGATAACATGATCATGTCGAGACCATAAAACAAACGCCATGAACTGGTTGCTTCAAATAATGCTTACCTCAGCATATCCTACTTTAATACTAATATTATAGATCTAGCTTCTGCCAGTTACGTCTTTGGTTACTGCCGCGCTCCCGTGTATTGTTGCATGATGTTATATAGTCCATACTATTTCTCATGAATCTGGCTATCAAATATAGAAAAACAAATTATATATCTCTATGGTAGTTCTAGATTAGCGCGTTTAAAATAAAATAAAACAAAAGAACTCTTCAACAGAATCTTAGTATATAGTGAGTCTGAATGTTTGTTAATCAAACACGCCTTGGCTTAATAAGTTTAAATGAAATTTAGCATATGAATAGACCATAATTTGGATTAGAGCATAGAATACTTTCATTTCGGTAGTATGTCAATTCCACACGGGTGCAGCCGCTGACAAAAGCTAGTTTTTTATACAAGTCTGTGTCAATATAGGTATACTGAATATATTACATTATCACGCATTCAAATGATACTAGGTACCTGTATTATTACTGTTTTAATATATTAACACATTACAAAACTATATTGCCACTACTCTTGAATCCACCATAATTTGCTTTTTCACACATTACAGCTCCTCGTCTGTTCTTCAGATCTTCAATTTTTGACATAACTAGATTTAATTCTTCTCCAGACACGACTTCTCGACCAAAAAGTATTGCATCGTTCGGTTCTGTGTCACTGCGATTTGCTAGCTTGGACGGCGCGATATTGCCATATAAAATAAAGTAGTTATCGTTCACCAATCTTACAACAGCCCGGTCGCGAAAATATTTGTCATTACATTTGCAGCTGATGTTCAACGCCGGCATCACGTCCGCAGCCGTATCGACCACCATCATCGGTATTGTAACATTTCGTGCTAGTTCTCCAATTTCAGTCGTCATAGAGACTTTCACTGTAGTTGCGTTTCTTCCATCAGAATAAACACATCGCATATCATCTGTGGCTTTCTCGTACGTGAAGCGTATGCAAATTGGGATGTACGTAGAAGCTGGATAAAAAGCAACCTCGACCCAGTCCCCATAGAAATCGCGTATATTCGCTGCCTGAGCGACGATAAGGAGAGCAGACAGACTTATTAGTTTCCACATGATTATGTTCGTAAAATCAAGACACCACAGACGTTTGTTTTTGTACTGGACAAAATTTGAAGCGTCTGTGTTTTTATTCGGATCGGACTCGACTGACTGGTTGCAAAAACACCGTCGTTAACCTCTGGCATGCGACAGATACTACCTACATATCAATAATAAACATGTTGTGTATCTTTCTGTATAACGGCTTGTTCACATAGCTATCTACCATAACAGTAGTGGTAGTAGCCTGCGGGTTGTTCCTAAGATATACCGCGCCCCCGGAACGCAAAGGGCACAAGAAGGAACATGGGTGGGTTTTAGTAAGTAAAAGTCTGACACTAGGGAGAAGTTCTTTGATGATTTCCCACCCAGCCAAAAAAAAAAAAAACAAAATAAAAAAAAAGTGGTAGTAGTATAGAGCTCTATGTAAAGGAGCTCGTCGGAAAGTACTACTACCATACCTCAGCCACAAAACAGCGCTGCTGTGTTCCGCTTTTAAGGCGCCAGTGTTATTAAAGGCACATGGGACATTTCAACTTTGTCTCTGGGACGGCGGCGAATTTGCAAAGCCTCTGGTATTGCAGATGTCTATAGGCGGCGGTGATGACGTTAGGTGAGCCGTTAGGTTGATTGCCATTCAATAAAATGAAAAGAAATTACAGAGTGCGATATGATCGCCCGATGAACATTTACCCGCATGATCGTTTGACAGACGAACATTCGGGGAAGGTACGATTGTCCGAAGAACGAAAATATTACGCCGCAAATACTTGACACATACGGTTGATCCAGCATTCCAGGTCTGGTTACTCCTGCCAGGGTTTCGGAATTTCTTCGAAAGAGTCACAACGGCTCTGGAAAGCAAAGGGCATAGGAGGAACATGGATGGGTTTTAGTCAGTAAGAGTCTGACACTCCTTTCTGCTTCTTTGCCGTTCGTATCTGACACAATCACGATGAGGTGTACTGTTCGTTTAAATGTCATTAACGTGAACGCGCCTTTATCCTTGTGAAAAAAACACAATAAACCTGTCCAGGGCAGGGACCTAGATAAGAAATATACAGTATTTTATAAAACGATTGATAAATGAAGGAGTTCTGAGGTAACAAACTTTAGACAAACATCTGAATTGATAACCTCCTTCTTTTTTAAAGTCAGTTAAAATCCTGCAAAAGCTGATTAGGAAAATATTGAGCAGGTATCTCTACGCCTTTAGACCGCACATTCGACTGTTAATATTACATAACATAACATACCATCACGCCTGTATTCCTCAAAGGGTTAGGCAGAGGTGAACCAGTGTATACCCACAGTTCCGGGCACAAATCCTAACTCCAAGCTGCTATTGAGAATTTCATAGAAAAACCCAATAAGACTTTTTTCTCGCCCTGGGAATCGAACCCAAGACCTCTACTGTTAACATTTTAATGAATTATTGGTATCTTCTAATAGTACTACAAGTGTTTCGTACAAAATGACTGTTAAAATTGATCTGAAAGCTAAGTTTACAATAGTACCCAAAATTACCCACTACTTTATCTGAACTCATTACTTATACTTAATTTCAAAAACAATAATGTTATCGTAATTAATCCATTGACTTATACTTTATGGACTTGCTATATCTACTACCTACCTACTTGCACAATATTTACCCGAGACCTATCATTCGTAATTGTAGTGATGTAAGTATAATAAATACGTAATTTCTCTTTTTACAATAGGTAAAAAATCTTGTTTATTTACATAACAGGTAAAAAAGCACACATAAATAAAAATAACCTTATCGGTGGGGTTCTTCAGAAAGGTCGTGTGCGCAGTACTCGTAACCGGCGTGCTTGTATGAATAGATGTATGAACGTGGTCGAGGCGAAAGAAGTATGTAAGAATCGTAGCAGGTGGCGTTCTGTGGTTTCTGCCTACCCCCATGGGAAAAAGGCGTGATTTTATGTATGTATGTATGTATAAATAAAAATAACTTTCCAATAGCTTTGCTTTTTGATCCCGGAATCCCGAGATTGTTTTCTTCAAATCAATCTTTTCCTGGAAGTCGTATATGATACTTTCTTACCAAAAAAATACTTTTAGGTAATTATGCATCCGACTATCCGATCCCACTAGCTACTGCCTCGCAGAAGAATGCGACTGCTTCCCATTACCCCTCGCTCAGAACAAAGGATTGAACCAGGCCCGGTAGCAAGAGGTCACCGCCGCAGCTATCAAGCAATTAGATTGTCATCGCGTATCATAATCTGAGATAAATTAAACCCACCGCGGCCCATCATTCGAATGTTACCTAGATGTATATGAAAATATAAGATGTAAATATAAGATATATAAGATGTATATGAAGATGTAAATGTTTCACGTTAAACCAACGGCTGTGTACACCGACACAGCCTCACCCGCTTGTTTGCTGTCAGGGCTGAGCTGAGCCAATCATGGCAGAAAAATACTGCTAGGCGTATGCCTCGGGGAAACTAGCAGTATTGCTAGTTTATGATAAAAAGAGGAACCGTGAGGTTTTAGTGGGTAAGAGTAATATTATGTTCTGCTCAGACAGAGGGTATCTGTGGGGACATACAAACCAAAAAAAATGTAAAGACTGCTTAGCCTTTCAATTATCGCGAGACGACTCCCGGCCACCGTAGATACGGGCTTGTGGACGGTGAGCAATGGGTAGCTCACCGTCCTTACATTTCATAACGACAGGCCGCGTCGACGGCACGTTCGTGTTCCACGCGCGCCTCAAAGAGATGTCAGCATAGGCAAGGGGCCACTGAGGGCCGATGCCTGCCGGGGCTGCGGGTTGTTCCTAAGAGATACCGCGCCCCTGGAACGCAAAGGGCACAAGAAGGAACATGGGTGGGTTTCAGTCAGTAAAAGTCTGACACTCCCTCCCGCCCCGCCCAGGGCGGGAGAAGTTATTTGATGATTTCCCACCTCCCAAAAAAAAAAAGCCTTTCAATTATTAGTCTTATGCTTAAAATTTTTTTGGCCATACTTTCTTCTGAAAACATCTCATTTGGTTATAATGGAAAGTTATAAGAAATTCTATTGGCAGTTGCTTTACTAACAAGATGCATTTTTACGATCTTGATCCTAAACAGATGGACGCTACAATGTGAGTGTAACATTAAAACAGCGGCTAAACTACGGCTGCAGTGACTTGGCGCCAAATTATTGAAGTTGTGTTTCAACGGTTTGAGAATGAAGAAAAAGAATCTCACAGTCAAACATAGAACCTCTTTCTTTTTTTATTTTATTAACACAACGCCATAATTATCTTCGAAAGAGGTAATATATAATATTCATATCATACACTCTCCATACGCCAAATATGTTTTAGTCTCACAAAATCGAGCACAAATCCAGATTCCAGGAATCTTTAGACAAACTTATAGTAAAACCCAGTATGTAATCTTTAAGCAGTCACACTTGCAACCATTACACCAGCTTAGAGGATTATAACAATTCTTGTTTCCTTAAGTTACACTTAGGTGCTCGTGAGCGAAGCTGCGAGCACAACTAGTAGTATACAATTATTTTTAATACATTCTATCGAATTATTAGTTATTATTTCCCGATGAAAAGAATGTCTTTTAGCCATAAAACCCAAATGTAAGCTGAACCGTGAAGAAATTGATTCGTTCCACATTTATACATATCAATAGAATTGAAGTGTCTGTTTGTAATGTCGTGAACTGCCTCGTTTGCCTAGTGGTCCTATGCGCGACCGCTACACTAGAGGTCTTGGGTTCGATTCCCAGGTCGAACAAAAAGTGTTATTGGGTTTTTCTATGAAATTCTTAATAGCAGTTCGGAGTTAGGATTTGAGCCCGATTAATGGCAATAGGCTCGCCCCCTATTACATGGGACCTAAACATACCGGCGAACTGTGGGTGTACATTGTTACACCTCTGCCTAACTCTTCGGGGAATGCAGGCGTGATGGTGGTGTTTACTATCAACATGTGAATGTTTGGGATCCCTTCTTTTCGCATAATATTCTTTTTCCTAATATACTTTGGCCTTAAAAATGTTGGTATAATTTGTAGCAATTAATAGCAATAAAGGAAACAAATTTGAGTTATTTTAACGTATTTATTTTGAATTTTCATGCAAATTATTTATTATATATAACATTATGTACCTTAGGGCCGATTTTTCAATCGCCAGATAACTGTTATCTGAGGAATATGTTCAACGTTTTGACAGCTTTTGTATACAAACCGCCATAATTATTCCTCAAATAGAAATTAACTAATGATTGAAAAATCGGCCCTTAAGTATGTTTTTTTTTATTTTAGGTGTATATTTTTAGCAATTGCTTGTAAATATGCAAGTTTCGAAGTATATTCATCTTAATTTTTTAATCCCATTGTGTTTGTCCGTGTATTTTTTTTTTTGTATTGGTGGTGTTTCGACATCAAGTTTATCTATTTCAATTGTTTGGTGTTTTATTTCTTGAACAATCTTTTTTCCCAAAAAATAAAATCTAGGATGCTGTTTTCCCAAAACAACTTTGCAATGCTTTGCAAACATGGCACTATTGCCATGCTTCTGCATGATTTTGTGTTCTAGCATATTTTCCTTTTTTAGTTGATATGTGCCCCTTACATAATTCTTATCAAACCAGTTTGCTATAGTTTCTGTAACAATTAAATAATATTGTTGGTTAAAAATTCAATATGCTGTGCTACAAAAGTTAGCAACAGAACCGAATCGCTTCAAAACCGACTCCACGTAGTCTTGTCTGCCCTAACCCTAGAGTGTAATTTAAAATCACGTAGGCGCGTAGGGGTGAGGCGGCCCGCGGGCCAAAGAGCAGGCGGCTGCGAGCGAGAGGCCGCGGCTGAGGCTGGCCGGCCAGCAAGTCGAAGCTGCGGTGGTGAGCGAAAGCCGTCTGCGATGATTAGCACGCGTGGGGCCGCCGGAGGCCCGCAGCGCCGGAGCCGAGACAGAAACCATTGCCTCCTGCATGTTGCTAGCTCGCTTTAATGCTTCATGCTTGCTTGCATGACTGGTGTATGCTTGTTTACATTGCAGAATTTTATGCTTAATCATTATTATGATTAAAGAAATTATGCTTAATAAAATATACGTAAGCTGTTATGCGTAAATAATATTATGCGAAAATATAATTACGACAAACAAAAGTATGCCAAGGTATTTTAGGTCTTAAATTTTTAAGCAAATAGATAGGGAACCTGAATGTTTACACGGTACTTATACAAAAAAAAATTGTCTACCTCTGTCTGTTGGTTCCAACCAATCTCCGAAATCGCTGGATCAATTTTGACAAGAATTTCAATGGCATATAGCTAATGTTATACGAAGGCTTAGGCTACATTTATTTCAGAAAAATAATTATGCTTCTGCGCAAAAAATATAAAACATTTATGTGAACAAAGCCACGAGCATAAGCTAGTATGAAATACTGTTAAATATGCAACATGTTCATTATTGTTATATTGGTATTTATCAGTAGCATGCTAGAAGTTAACGACGGTACTTTTGTGACTAGTTGAGTCAATCGGAATATAAACACAGACGCTTCAAATATTTCCACGTACAAGAGGTGTCTAGTTTGTAGTTCATAATCATGTGGAAACTAATAAGTCTGTCTGCTTTCCTTATCGTTTCTCAGGCAGCGAATTTACACGATTTCTATGGGGACTGGATTCATGTTGCTACGTACCCGTACGATAACTTCGAGTTTCCTCGTTGCGTACGCTTCACGTTCGAGAGAAATAAAAATGTGCAATGTGTTTATGCTGATGGAAGAAACGCATCTCCATTTCAAGTCTATATGTCGACTTTGTATGGAGAACTGGAAGAAAATATTTCCGAGTTGCCAGTAATGGCAGTAGATACGGCTGCAGAAGTGATGCCCGCCTTGAACATCAGCTGCAGATGTGGCGACAGAGATGTTCGCTTCTGGACTGTTGCAAGATAGATAAACGACAACTATTTCATTTTGTATCAACGTAACGCGGAATCAGACCGCACTGCCACAGAACTTTTTGCTAGAAACGTCGTGTCTGCACAAGAATTAGAAAATGTTATGACAAATACTGAAGATCTGAAGAACAGACAAGGATTTATGTTGTGTAGTAAAGAAAATTATGGTGAATTTCTGTTTAGTTTTTGACGGAGTCTCTGCCCTGAACAGGTATTTTTGGTTAGGTGTGATTTTCCTCAACCAGTTCCGCCAGCAGCATTCAAATGAACAGTACCTTGCCATGACTGTGTGCGATACGCATGGCAAAAATAAAAATGCCAATAAACTATGTTTCTTTTCTTTATTTTGCCTAAAAATAATCCCGACCCCACAATTTCTTTTGTATTTTTGCGAACGTTATTTTGATCAAACGGTCATTCGGGCAATTGCAACCCAGTTTGATAATAGATGTATTTATGAACAAGCCGATAAACAGCTTACAATAATATATGTAACATATAAATCAAATTTACTAGCTGTTGCTCGCGGCATCGCTCACGTCGCGCGTCGTGTTATTGGTTAAGTAACACCCAAGTGTTACTTAACTGGCGCGTTCGTGTTCCACGCGCGCCTCAAAAAGATGTCAGCAAAAGGAAGGGGCCACTGAGGGCCGATGCCTGCCGGGGCTGCGGGTTGTTCGTAATAGATACCGCGCCCCCGGAACGCAAAGGGCACAAGAAGGAACATGGGTGGGTTTTAGTCAGTAAAAGTCTGACACTCCCTCCCGCCCCGCCCAGGGCGGGAGAAGTTATTTGAAGATTTCGCACACACCAAAAAAAAAAAAAAAAGTGTTACTTAACTAATTATTATTAAGTGTTGAATGCTATGTCATCATAATCTTCCAAGCAGGTCAAATGGTTGCTAAGGTGACTGCTAATAGTTACGACTGTGGGTTTTAGGAATTTGTCTATAGACGCCCGGAGACTGGATTTGTGCACGGTTGGTAATGGGCTTACGCCATACCTGGGATTAAAACATATTTAGCGCAAGAAGGGTAAAATTATATGGCTTTACTATCCTTTTAGAGATCATTAATAGGTACTGCTTTAACATTATACCTCACTTGTAGCTTCGATCTATCTAGTTTAAGATTGAAGAAATAAATAATCAGAGCATTTGCCAATAGAATTTGAGCTTCGCCTTAGAACCAAATTAATGTAATGTTTTTGGGAAAAAGTATGAGTAAAACATAGTAAGCATAAGACTAAACTAAGCTGGCTTTTTTAAGCATGGAAAGTCATCAAATGAGTTCTTTCGCTTTGGAGAGTCAGACTTTTACTGACTAACATCCATCCGTGTTCCTCTTAATGCCCTTTGCGTTCCAGGGCCGCGGTGACTCTTTCAAACAAATTCCGCAACCTTGCCAAGCACTGGCCCTAGCGGGCCCCGGCTACTGTGCTGACGTATCTTTGAGGCGCGCGTGGAACACAATGCGCCGTCGACCCGGGTCTGGCTCTGATCGGACGGCGAGCCACCCAACAATCATCACCCAGCAATCAAAAACATGTCCAAGAACAATAATGCTTACCTAACCTCATTATTTCACCATTGTGTGGATCGGCCCGAGGACACGGTGGAGCACACCGTGGCGGTATGCCCCGCTTGGGCGGAGCATCGCCGAGTCCTCTTGGCGGCCATCGGCGGCGGCGAACTCTCGCGTCCGGCCCTGGTGCGAGCCATGGTTCGGAGCGAGAGGGAATGGGATGCAGTCGCCTCCTTCTGCGAGGCAGTAATGCTTGAGAAGGAGGCGGCGGGACGGTTGAGACAGCGGTTCTCCCGTCCCAGCCGCCGCGGTAGACGCTCCGGACGTCGGGAGCCGCGAGACGACTCCCGGCCACCGTAGATACTGGCCTGTGGACGGTGAGCAATGGGTAGCTCACCGTCCTTACGTTGCATAACGACAGGCCGTGTCGACGGCGCGTTCGTGTTCCACGCGCGCCTCAAAGAGATGTCAGCAAAAGGAAGGGGCCACTGAGGGCCGATGCCTGCCGGGGCTGCGGGTTGTTCGCAAGAGATACCGCGCCCCCGGAACGCAAAGGGCACAAGAAGGAACATGGGTGGGTTTTAGTCAGTAAAAGTCTGACACTCCCTACCGCCCCGCCCAGGGCGGGAGAAGTTATTTGATGATTTCCCACCCACCATAAAAAAAAAAAAAACCTCATTATTTATTACAAATAGCGAAATAGCCTAACTATTAATTACAAAACCCACCATCCAAAGGCAGAATTAGATTGAGTGAAGGAAGACCTCCACCACCTCATGACTACTTAAAGCTGTGAGACTGCCTGCCTCCCGGTAGTGAAGTGTCTGTAAGGTACTGGATAGATTGCACACTTAGGTAGGCCGCTGCAAACATACACTGGCGAAATGGGGCATCATATACCCGCCTGACACCCAGTGCAATTGACGCAGCAGTAAATGCGGCCACCTACTTGTCTCAACTAGTGTAAATGATTATTAGGGGTATCATCGATCTCGGATCAGCGGTGCGTTCCACGCGCCTCAAAGAGATGTCAGTACTGTAAGATGAGGCTCGCTAGGGCCAGTGCCTGCCAGGGTTGCGGAATTCAAAAGAGTAACCGCGGCGCTGGAATGCATATGGCATTAGGAGACACGGATGGGTTTTAGGCAGTAAGATTCTAACAATCCTTTCCGCTCCACCCAGAGTGAAAGAAGTCATTTGAAGATTTATCATCGATGTGAAAAGAAGAGGAATTCAAATCGCGTAATAAGATACAGTCATGTATGGGCCCGACATTTAAAGACTATTTTATCAAAATTAAAGAGTCAAATAGACATAAATTCTTTAACAATACGTATATTTTCCGCTCTACTATCGTCTCCACACCTATCAGTTTATTTTTTTTCGATGAAAACTTTTGACTTCAATTTGCTGTTTTTTAGTAACTAGGTATTTATTATAGACATTATTTTCTGCAAAAATAATAAAGAGTTTGAAAAAATAAGCAAGCTAAACTGTATAAGAATGACTACTTCTATTTTATTACTGTTTGGAAATCTTGCAGCATTCAAAAGCAATATTGAAAAAATCACAAAAAGTAAAACATTCCACGGGGACCGAACTCAAGCTCTGCGATTCGAAAGGCGGTCATCGAACCATTAATCTATTCTCTTCGATAGACAACGCTTTGAAATAACCGTTCTAGTTTGCCATGATTGACTGCTTGACTCCTTGAAGGTATAGCGTGATGATATTTATTTCAACAGTTCAATCCCCAGCCATCTAAAGTATTGTTATATTATGTTTCGTCTTTTTATAAACCTGTCGTAATCTGTAGGAGAATAAAACATAATGCAACATTGCTCATCCCCCAAAGCAGATAGCGTGATAATTTATAGCCTACGGTAAACTTTGCCCTATTTGGAATATACATTCAAAAATTGAACCGAGTCTGTCCGGCAGTATTTGCGTGATGCTCTAACAAACAAACAGACAAATAGACCAATATATTAAAAATTATATTTTCGTCTTTAGAATCATTCCCCGACCGTGTAGCAATCTCTTTTTAGCAATAATATTAAATGTACAGATTTTATTATAAGTATAGATTACTAAACATTATTTTCACCACTCTTAATTCCACCCTCATTTTCTTTACGACACACCACAGTTCCTCGTCTTTTCTTCAGACCTTCAATATTTGACATAACATCTTTCAATGTATTTTCAGGCACGATCTGTCTTGCAAAGAGTACTCCATGGTCCGGTTCTGAGTCAGTACGAGTTGGTCGACGGACTGACGGGTCGATACGTGGATACAAAATTAAGTAGTCATCGTTCACCAATTTTGCAACAACCCACTCGCGGATCTCACTGCCGTCACATTTGCAGGTACTATTTAGTGCCGGCATCACTTCTTCAGCGGTATCGACTATCTTTAACACCATCCTAACATGTGACGCTATTCCTGAAGTCTCATTCGTCGAAGTCACTTGGATTACGTTTCCGTCTGTTCCATCAGCATAAACACATTGCACATTTTCTGGGCTTCTCTCGAAAGTGTAGGGAAGGCAAACTGCGTCGTGTGTAGTTTCAAAAAATAAAGCGACTACGTGCCAAGTCCCATAGAAATTGTTTATATCTGCTGCCTGAGCGATAGTTAGTAGAGCAGACAGACTAATCAGTTTCCACATGATTATAATAGTAAAGTATACACACCACAGACGTTTACTCTTGTACTGAAGAATAATTGAAGCATCTGGGTTTATAACCAGATTTGATTCGACTGCTGGAAAAAACACCGCTGACCTCTGGCATCTACTGATACCACTTTCATATCAATAATAAACATTTTGCATATCTTGTTGTATACTGTGTAACGGCTCATGTAAACATCTATTATAATAGTGGGTTTTGCCAAAATGATCGTTTGACGTTGGTCAAACGATCATTTTGGCAAAACCCACTATTGCCTCGTTGGCCTAGTGGTCCTAAACGCGACTGCTACGCTAGAGGTCTTGGGTTCGATTCCCAGGTGGAGTAAAAAAGTGTTATTGGGTTTTTCTATGAATTTCTCAGTAGCAGCTCGGAGTTTGGATTTGTGTCCGGTTAATGGCAATAGGCTCGCCCCCTATTACATGGTACCTTAAAAACATACCAGCGAACTGTGGATGTACATTGGTACACCTCTGCCTAACCCCCTGGGGAATACAGGCGTGATGGTATGTATGTATGTATGTATCGTTTGACCAAACAACGCTCGCAAAAAATACAAAAGTTTCTAGGGTTGGGATCTTTATTTTTGGAAAAATAATGGAAAGCAAAAAAATAGCTGTCTATTTTATTTTTGCCATGCGTATCGTACACCATCATAACAAGGTTCATTAGAATATATAGTTGGAACTGGTGGAGGAAAATCACACTTTACTAAAAATACCTGCCCGCGGCATTAGGTAAACAGATAATGAAAAATTATTTTTTTCAGAAAAGTAAATAAATAAAAAAATAAAGTAAAATAAAAATTGTTTATTGATACTAGATACATTCACAACTTTGAAGGCTAAAGCGGGTAACAATTGAAATGTATAATACAATACATGCTGATGTTGATTCCCAAACTAAGCTAGAGCTTGTATTTTGGGAAACAATGTTCAGTCGTAGTGATGACATACAATATACATTAATTGATGTTTGAGGACAAAGCTGAAATATTTGTCGCTACACGGTGCATATGGTTACAAAATAATTCTTCCTAATTATTATGCACTAGCTGTTGCCCCCGACTTCGTCCGCGTTTCCGTCGGTTTTCGTAAAAAAAGTAGCCTATGTCCTTCCGTATTTCATGTATAACTTTGGTGTTTCTATACCGATTTCTATGATTCTTTTTTATGGTATAGTTAATAATGTTAACTATTTGAATTAGGGATGACTGAGAGTGTTATAAACGTAAGAGTAGACAAATATAATCAGAAAGCTTCAAACTGCTAAGCTATCGATGTCAGCTAGCTAGCTAGAGATGTCAGTACTGTAAGATGGGGCTCGCTAGGGCCAGTGCCTGCCAGGGTTGCGGAATTCAAAAGAGTAACCGCGGCGCTGGAATGCAAATGGCATTAGGAGACACGGATGGGTTTTAGGCAGTAAGATTCTAACAATCCTTTCCGCTCCACCCAGAGTGAAAGAAGTCATTTGAAGATTTATCATCGATGTGAAAAGAAGAGGAATTCAAATCGCGTAATAAGATACAGTCATGTATGGGCCCGACATTTAAAGACTATTTTATCAAAATTAAAGAGTCAAATAGACATAAATTCTTTAACAATACGTATATTTTCCGCTCTACTATCGTCTCCACACCTATCAGTTTATTTTTTTTCGATGAAAACTTTTGACTTCAATTTGCTGTTTTTTAGTAACTAGGTATTTATTATAGACACTAGCTGTTGCCCGCGGCTTCGCTCACGTCGACCTAAGTGTTACTTAACTAAATAAGTATTGAATACTATGTTATCAAAATCTTCCAAGCAGGTCGAATGGTTGCTAAGGTGACTGCTAATAGTTACGACTGTAGGTTTAAAGAATTTATCTGTAGTCGCTTGAAGTCTGGCTTGTGCACGGCTGGTAAAAGGCTTACGCCATACCTGGGGCTAAAACATAATTGGCGTAAGGAGACTATATGTGGCTTTACTATCCCTTTAGATAATACTATGATGTGGTGTCAAAATTTTCTTACTTTTCTTTCTCAAACCATTAACAGCATCTTTAATAGGCACTGCTTTAACATTATACCTCACATTGTAGCTGCGATCTGCCTAGTATCAAGACCGAAGAAATGAATCTTATAATCAGAGCAACAGGCAACAAAATTTGAGCTTCTTGTTAGAACCAAATTTATGTAAAGTTTTTGGGAGAAAGTATGGACAAAAAACAGTAATCATAAGACTTCTTAAAAGACAAAGCTAAGTTTTACCTCACAAATTATCCCTTATCTTTGGAAACGTAAACTACACAATAAATTTCCATTTAAAGAATTTTTTTAAGCATGTAGAACATCTTCTGTTTATAGGACCTACCCATAAGAAGAAATTCCGAATGCGATGCATGATTCATGATTGATGCTTGATTCAACTTGCATCCTGAAAGCGTGAAGTCTGTAAGACATTCAACGTCAGAAGAACGACTGTCACGGAATTTTTCTATGGGTGAAATTGATTTTGGTACAGTTTCTGTTGTTGCTAATCTATTTCTGTTTTGCCATTTGAATATAAGTACACTTTTTGGTGGCGCGGCTCAGGACAGAAGTTAAAATTTTGGACAAAAAACGTTTGCACATAAATCGTTCAACACTTGTATGAAGTGTCGAAGTTGGGAGGTCCCTTTTTTAAGCATGAGATGTCGTCAAGTGATTTTTTTCCTTTCTGGTGGAAAGGAGTGTCAGACTGTTATTGGCTAAAACCCATCCGAGTTCCTTCCGATGTCCTTTGTGTTCCAGGGCCGCGGTGAGTCTTTCGAACAAATTCCGCAACTGTGCTAACATCTCTTTGAGGCGCGCGTGAAACACAGTACGTCGTCGGCTTGGGTCTGGTTCTGGTTGGACGGCGAGCCACACAACGGTAGCCGACCGCAAGCCCACTCCGACGGTGGTCTGGAATCGCTCTACGACTCTCGATACCCGGGGCATCCCCTTCTGTTCTGGCGGCCGGGGTGAAAGGTTGACCTCTCCCTCATGCGTTTCGCCTCCTCCTTCGTTGGCATTACTACTTCGCAGAAGGAAGCGATTGCTTCTCATTCTCCCTCGCTCCGGACTATGGATGAACCAAGGCCGGATGCGAGAGGTCGCCGCCGCCAATCGCCTTTATGAGGACACGGTGATGTTCTGCCCAAGCAGGGGCATACCTCCACCGTACGCTCCTTTGTGATCCTACAGTGATAACACCAAGGCGTGTCCTAGCGCCGAAACCGAAACAGTTAGCTCCCGAAACAACTGTGACCATAGAGTACCTGCGTCAGAGAATCCTTGTGGTGCGGCGATCCTACTATCGATATAAATTGGTAACTCTTTAAGTTTCTGAGGTGCTGTTTTTTATTCATGAAAAATATTCTTAGGGGTAGCTAGAATTTGTGGGCCAATCTGTCGAATTCTGTTCTATTCATTCTTCTTCAGTCGACGTATGCAAATTTTCAAAGTTATGTTAAGGTTATGCTTAAACCTATTTTATTATAATATTGAAATCATACCATCGAAAATAAAAACAATTGAATTAGGTACCAATTAAAACAATAACAAAAAGTAACAATCAATTGGGATCGAACTCACACAAAATATCTTACATGGCTTTCATTAAACACCGAAGCTATTCTCTAAACAAAGTAAATAGCGTAATAATAATAAAAAAATATAGCAATTCCCATACCATGTTATAATTGACTGCTTAACTCCTTGTGGCTAATGACGTCATGTTTTTTATTTCATAGGATAAAATATCTCCCACTGTCTTTCATAGGAACTACCTCGTTAACCTAGTGGTCCTAAGCGCGACTGCTACGCTAGAGGTCTTGGGTTCGATTCCCAGGTCAAGCAAAGTGTTATTGGGTTTTTCTATGAAATTCTCAGTAGCAGCTCGGAGTTAGGATTTGTGCCTGGTTAATGACAATAGGTTCGCCCCCTGTTACATGAGATCTAAACATACCGGCGAACTGTGGGTGTATATTGTTACACCTCTGCCTAACCCATCGGGAATTACAGGCGTGATGGTATGTGTAATATGTAATTAATCTGCAGTATTGTGTATATTTTATAGCAATCCAAAACATGTCCAAGAACAATAATGCTTACCTAACCTCATTATTTATTACAAATAGCGAAATAGCCTAACTATTAATTACAAAGCCCACCACCCAAAGAGAGAAGCAGATTGTGTGAAGGAAGATATCCAACACCTCATGACTACTTGAATTAGTGAGACTACCTAGCTCCCGGTAGTGAACTTCAGTGATGTATCTGGAAGGCATTGAATAGATTGCGCATTTAAATAGGCCGCTGCAAACATAATTTGGTAAAAGAGGGCATCATATACCCGTCTGAAACTCAGTGCAATTGACGCATCAGTAAAAGCGGCCATCTACTTTTCTTAACCGGTGTAAATTATTGTTAGGGGTATCATCGATCCCGGGTCGGTGGTGCGTAGTGTTCCACGTGCGCCTCAAAGAAATGTCAGTACTGTAAGATGGGGCCCGCCAGGGCCAGTGTCTAGCAAGGTTGCGGAATTCAAAAGAGTCACCGCGGCGCTGGTACGCAAAGGGCATTAGGAGGAACACTTTGTGTTTTAGTCCGTAAGAGTCTGACACTCCCTTTCGTTCCGCCCAGAGCGAAAGAAGTCATTTAAAGATCCTTAAAAAAAGGGGTATCATTGATGTGAAAAGAAGAATTTAAATCGCGCAATAATACAGTCATGTGTTGGCCCGACATTTAAAGACTATTTTGTCAAAATTAAAGAGTCAAAT
Source organism: Caradrina kadenii (assembly GCA_947462355.1). Taxonomy (NCBI): domain Eukaryota; kingdom Metazoa; phylum Arthropoda; class Insecta; order Lepidoptera; family Noctuidae; genus Caradrina; species Caradrina kadenii. The sequence continues at coordinate 11,209,102 of OX381684.1, read as the reverse complement.
AGACATCAATTCTTTAACAATACGTATGTTTTCCGCTCTACTATCGTTTGCACACCTATCAGTTTCTATTTTTTCGATGAAAACTTTTGACTTCAATTTGCTATTTTTAGTAACTATGTATTATAGACATTCTTTTCTGCAAAAATAATGAAGAAAAAATAAGCAAGCTAAGCGTTACTGTATAAGAATGACTACTTCTATTTTATTCTTGTTTGGAAATCTTCTAGTATTCAAAAGAAATATTTAAAAAATCACAAAAAGTAAAACATTATACCGGGACCGAACTCAAGCCCTGCGATTCGAAAGGCGGTCATCGAACCATTAGACTATTTAATTCAATAGAAAAGCTTTGAAATTGCCGTTCTGTTTTGCCATGATTGACTGTTTAGCTTCTTAAAGGTATAGCGTGATAGTAATTATTTCAGCAGTTCAATCCTCAGCCATCTAAAGTATTGTTATATTTTGTTTCATCTTTTTTGAAACCCGTCGTAATCTGCATCATCATTGTTCATCCCCCAAAGTAGATAGCGCGATAATTTATAGCCTACGGCCAACTTTGGCCTATGATGAATATAATAAAAAAATAATATCCAAAAATGGAACGGAATCTGTCCGGCAGTATTTGCGTGATGCTCTAACAAACAAACAGACAAAAATTTAGAATCGCTTCCCGACCCCGTAGCAATCACTTTTTTTTAAATATATTAAATGTACAGTTTTGACTTCGCTACGATTTTATTATAAGTATAGACTATGTACAGACATTATTTTCTGCTTTAATATTAAAAGATTTAAATAAATAAGTAAATCAATGTTATGGCAGAAGTTATGCATACTTCTATTTTATTATTGTTGGGAGTCTACCTGTACGAAAAAAAATGTTTAAAAAATCACAAAAAGTAAAACTCTTACTGAGGACCGAACTCACGATCAGCGATTTGCAAGGCGGTCATCAAACCATTAGACCATTTACTACTTCTGAAATAACTCTAAAATAGCCGTTCTAGTATGCCATTATTGACTGCTTTACTCTTTGAAGGTATAGCGTGATGATAATTATTTTAGAAGTTCAATTTCGCAGCTATCTACAATATTCTTACATTATATGTCGTTATTTTCAATCCCGTGAGAATCTGTAGAAGAACTCGGACATAATGCAACATTGCTCATCCCCCAAAGCAAATAGCGTGATAATTTATAGCCTAAGTTTTAAGTGGAGCTTACCGCAATATATTAGTGAAAACCGCATTCAAATCGGTTAAGCCACGGCTGAGATTAGCGTGTTCAAACGCACAGACAAACAGACAAACAGACAAACAGACAAACAGACAAACAGACAAACAGACAAAAATTCTAAAAACCATATTTTCGGCATTAGAATCATTACCCGACCACGTAGCAATTACTTTTTTTCAAAAATATTAAATGTACAGTTTTGGCTTCGCTACGATTTTATTATATGTATAGATTATTTTCTGCAAAAATAATAAAGAGTTTGAAAAAATAAGCAAGCTAAACTGTATAAGAATGACTACTTCTATTTTATTACTGTTTGGAAATCTTGCAGCATTCAAAAGCAATATTGAAAAAATCACAAAAAGTAAAACATTCCACGGGGACCGAACTCAAGCTCTGCGATTCGAAAGGCGGTCATCGAACCATTAATCTATTCTCTTCGATAGACAACGCTTTGAAATAACCGTTCTAGTTTGCCATGATTGACTGCTTGACTCCTTGAAGGTATAGCGTGATGATATTTATTTCAACAGTTCAATCCCCAGCCATCTAAAGTATTGTTATATTATGTTTCGTCTTTTTATAAACCTGTCGTAATCTGTAGGAGAATAAAACATAATGCAACATTGCTCATCCCCCAAAGCAGATAGCGTGATAATTTATAGCCTACGGTAAACTTTGCCCTATTTGGAATATACATTCAAAAATTGAACCGAGTCTGTCCGGCAGTATTTGCGTGATGCTCTAACAAACAAACAGACAAATAGACCAATATATTAAAAATTATATTTTCGTCTTTAGAATCATTCCCCGACCGTGTAGCAATCTCTTTTTAGCAATAATATTAAATGTACAGATTTTATTATAAGTATAGATTACTAAACATTATTTTCACCACTCTTAATTCCACCCTCATTTTCTTTACGACACACCACAGTTCCTCGTCTTTTCTTCAGACCTTCAATATTTGACATAACATCTTTCAATGTATTTTCAGGCACGATCTGTCTTGCAAAGAGTACTCCATGGTCCGGTTCTGAGTCAGTACGAGTTGGTCGACGGACTGACGGGTCGATACGTGGATACAAAATTAAGTAGTCATCGTTCACCAATTTTGCAACAACCCACTCGCGGATCTCACTGCCGTCACATTTGCAGGTACTATTTAGTGCCGGCATCACTTCTTCAGCGGTATCGACTATCTTTAACACCATCCTAACATGTGACGCTATTCCTGAAGTCTCATTCGTCGAAGTCACTTGGATTACGTTTCCGTCTGTTCCATCAGCATAAACACATTGCACATTTTCTGGGCTTCTCTCGAAAGTGTAGGGAAGGCAAACTGCGTCGTGTGTAGTTTCAAAAAATAAAGCGACTACGTGCCAAGTCCCATAGAAATTGTTTATATCTGCTGCCTGAGCGATAGTTAGTAGAGCAGACAGACTAATCAGTTTCCACATGATTATAATAGTAAAGTATACACACCACAGACGTTTACTCTTGTACTGAAGAATAATTGAAGCATCTGGGTTTATAACCAGATTTGATTCGACTGCTGGAAAAAACACCGCTGACCTCTGGCATCTACTGATACCACTTTCATATCAATAATAAACATTTTGCATATCTTGTTGTATACTGTGTAACGGCTCATGTAAACATCTATTATAATAGTGGGTTTTGCCAAAATGATCGTTTGACGTTGGTCAAACGATCATTTTGGCAAAACCCACTATTGCCTCGTTGGCCTAGTGGTCCTAAACGCGACTGCTACGCTAGAGGTCTTGGGTTCGATTCCCAGGTGGAGTAAAAAAGTGTTATTGGGTTTTTCTATGAATTTCTCAGTAGCAGCTCGGAGTTTGGATTTGTGTCCGGTTAATGGCAATAGGCTCGCCCCCTATTACATGGTACCTTAAAAACATACCAGCGAACTGTGGATGTACATTGGTACACCTCTGCCTAACCCCCTGGGGAATACAGGCGTGATGGTATGTATGTATGTATGTATCGTTTGACCAAACAACGCTCGCAAAAAATACAAAAGTTTCTAGGGTTGGGATCTTTATTTTTGGAAAAATAATGGAAAGCAAAAAAATAGCTGTCTATTTTATTTTTGCCATGCGTATCGTACACCATCATAACAAGGTTCATTAGAATATATAGTTGGAACTGGTGGAGGAAAATCACACTTTACTAAAAATACCTGCCCGCGGCATTAGGTAAACAGATAATGAAAAATTATTTTTTTCAGAAAAGTAAATAAATAAAAAAATAAAGTAAAATAAAAATTGTTTATTGATACTAGATACATTCACAACTTTGAAGGCTAAAGCGGGTAACAATTGAAATGTATAATACAATACATGCTGATGTTGATTCCCAAACTAAGCTAGAGCTTGTATTTTGGGAAACAATGTTCAGTCGTAGTGATGACATACAATATACATTAATTGATGTTTGAGGACAAAGCTGAAATATTTGTCGCTACACGGTGCATATGGTTACAAAATAATTCTTCCTAATTATTATGCACTAGCTGTTGCCCCCGACTTCGTCCGCGTTTCCGTCGGTTTTCGTAAAAAAAGTAGCCTATGTCCTTCCGTATTTCATGTATAACTTTGGTGTTTCTATACCGATTTCTATGATTCTTTTTTATGGTATAGTTAATAATGTTAACTATTTGAATTAGGGATGACTGAGAGTGTTATAAACGTAAGAGTAGACAAATATAATCAGAAAGCTTCAAACTGCTAAGCTATCGGGAGTTACACGTGATATTGTGAGTCAGCCATAAAAGATAGACATATGCTGTCGTGGGATATTTATTACATAATTTTAAGGAAAACATTTTCGTCATACATGATTTCTGTGTAGCTTTAACCATTAAGGTTGCACACGCGACGGAAGCTTAAAAATTGGAGTAACTTCTTCCGTTTTCCCAACATTTCCCTTCACTGCTCTGCTCCTATTGATTTTAGCGTGATGAAAAGTATACTATAACCAACTCAGGAGTATGAAAAATAATTGTACCAAGTTTCGTTAAAATTCGTCGAGTAGTTTTTGTTTCTATAACCGTTATACAGATAGACAGACAGACAAAAATTTTACTGATTGCATTTTTGGCATCAGTATCGATCCCTAATCACCCCCTAATAGTTATTTTGGAAATATATTTCATGTACATAATTGACCTCTCTACAGATTTATTATAAGTATAGATTACGGTAGGTGTCGCGTGTAAAGTGCGTGCATGTACCTATGTATGTATGTATTTATCAGTAATTATGGGTGAGTGTCCGAATGTATAGGTGAGTGTCCGTGTGTATGGGTGTGTGTCCCTGTGTTTGTAGTAAGTATATTGAAGTTAGATGAAACGGATAAATGTTCTGTCAATTTTTTTTCCGAACATACTTAATTTGTCACGCGCGGGCTTCAATATTTATTAGCTCATTACAAAACTTTATTTTAACGTCTTTTATATTAACCTTAATTTTCTTCATCACACACCACTTGTTTTCTGTGCCGACTTTCAATTTTTTCCATAACATCTTTCAATGTTTCTTCAGGCACGACTTGTCTTCCAAAAAGTATTCCATGGTCCGGTTCTGTGTCAGTACTAGGAAACACCGACGAGTAGATTCGTGTGTACAAAATAAAGTAGTCATTGTTCACAAATTTAACAATAGCCCACTCGCGAACCTCATGCTCCCCACATCTGCAGGTAGTATTTAACGCCGGCATCACGTCTGCCGCTGTATCGACTACATTTATCAGCATCGTAAAACGTGACACTACTTCTTCAGCCATAGTCTTCGTAGTGATTTGAACTATATTTGCATTTCTCCCATCAGCATAAACACATTGGTTATTATCTGAGCTTTTTTCGAACGTAAAAGGAAAGCAAACTGGGACCTGCCTTGATTTTGAAATCATAGCAACTTCGTGCCAGGTCCCATATAAATTGTTTATATCCGCTGCTTGAGCGATAGTTAGTAGAGCAGACAGACTTATTACTTTCCACATGATTATAGTTTTTAGTACAATATAGACACCGAAACGTTTAATCTTGTACTGAAGAATAATCGTAGCAACCAGGTTTATATTCAAATTTGATTCAAAAGCTTGCAAAAACACCGCTGTTAACCTCTGGCATGCTACTGATACTTACATATCAATTATAAACATGTTGCATATCTTGCTGTATGCTATGTTATAGCTATCTACACATAAACATCTACTATTATTTTTATTTTGTTTCGTTTATTTAAACCAGACATCAAGGCCCATAGAAAATACATATTACAATAAAATAAATAAAATCATCATCATCTTCTTAGCTTTTTCCCAACTATGTTGGGGTCGGCTTCCAGTCTAACCGGATGCAGCTGAGTACCAGTGTTTTACATGGAGCGACTGCCTATCTGACCTCCACAACCCAGTTACTAGGCAACACGACACCTCTTGGTTAGACTGGTTGTCAGCCGGGACCAACGGCTTTACGTGCTTTCCGAGGCACGGGGATGTCACACCACCAATTTCCAAACTCCGGGCTGCTACTGAGCAAATCCTAATGGAAAAACCCAATAAGACTTTTTGCCCGACCTGGGAATCGAACCCGGACCCCACCCTCGTCAGTCGCGCTTGCGACCACGAGACCATCGGGGCAGTTCAACAATAGAATAAATAAAATACTATACATAAACAATCTATCAAGTCAAAACTGTACATTTAATATTTTTGAAAAAAGTCATTGCCACGATGTCGGGGAATGATTCTAAAGCCGAAAATATAATTTTAAATATATTTGTCTATTTGTTTGTTAGCGCATCACGCGTGATGCGCTAACAAACAAATAGACAAATCTTTCACATAAGGCAAAGTTGACCGTAGGTTATAAATTATCACGTTATCTGCTTTGGGGGATGAGCAATGTTGCATTAAGTTTTATTCTCCTACAGATTAAGACGGGTTTATAAAAAGACGAAACAAAATATAACAATAATTTAGATAGCTGGGGATTGAACTGCTAAAACATTTATCATCACGCTATACCTTCAACGAGCCAAGCAGTCAATCAAGGGAAACTAGAACGGCTATTTTGCAACATTTTCTGTCGAAGTATTTAGTCTAATAGTTCGGTGGTTGCCTTCCAAATCGCCAGCTTGAGTTCAGTCCCCGTACACTGTATTGCTTTTTAATTTTTTTTTTTAAATGCTAGAAGATTTTTAAACAATAACAAAAAAGAAGTAGTCATTCTTCTACCATAAAGATTAGCTTGACGTTGCCCTTAACATAACTTAAAAAAATGCATACTTCGACTGAAGAAAAATCAACAGAACAGAATTTGACTGATTGATCTACAAATTGTAGCAACGCTAAGAATATTTTTCGTGAATGAAAAACAGCATCTCATACAACGTAAAGAGTTACTAAATTATATCGATACACGGATCGTCGTAACACCACGATGGTCTGACGCAGGTACTGATTGGACACGGTTGTTTCGGGAGATACCTGTTTCGAATTCGGCGTTAGGACACGCCCGGGTTTTATCACTATACGGTGAAGGTGTGCTTGGGCGAAACACGGTACTCATAGAGGCGATTGGCGGCGGCGACGTCTCGCGTCCGGCCCTGGTTCAATCCATAGTCCGGAGCGAGGAAGAATGGGAAGCAATGGAACGCATGAGTGAGAGGCTAATATTTCCTTCCCGGCCGCCGCAACAAAAGGGGACGCCCCGGATGTCGGGAGTCGCAAGGCAATTCCCGGCCACCCTAGGCGATGGCCTGCGGTTTGCAATCGTTGGATGGCTGACCTACCGATCAGGTCGCTAAGTGTAAGTTTTATCACTCACGTTCGATTACGAGCGCATTAGAATTTTATACGGGAATAAGTTATAGCGCCACCTGGTGGTCACTAGGAGAAACCTAATTTCTCATACAAAATTAAAACGCGCTCGCAATCGAACGTGAGTCGAAAAAACGTACACTTACCTAACCAGACCCGAGCGTTGTGTTGACAGTGCCTGCCAGGGTTGCGGAATTTGTTGTGAATGCAACGCGCATTAGGAGGAAAACGGATGGATTTTAGTCAGTAAGAGTCTGACACCCTCTTCTGCCAGAGCGAAAGAACTCATTTGATGACTTCCTATGCTTAAAAAAAGGATAGCCGCACCGTCAACTTCGACACTTCATACAAGTGTTGGACGATATATCTGCAAACGTTTTTTGTGCAACATTTTATCTTCTAGGCTGAGCTACGCTGGCAAAAAATGTAATTCTATTAAAATAGCTGGAAAAAAACTAGCAACTACAACAGATAGTTAACCAAGATCAATTTCACCCATATAAAAATTCCGTCAAAAAAGCAGTCATTCTTTATTATTAATGTTTCACAGACTTCAAGCTTTCAGGATGCATCGCATTCAGAATTTCTTCTAATAGGTAGATACTGTAAACAAAAGATATTCTAAATGTTAAAAAATTTACTCCTAAATAGAAATAAATTGTGTAGTTTACGGTTCCAAAGGTAAGGGGTATTTGAGAGGTGAAATTTTGAATTAGCCTTTTAATAAGTCATATGCTTACTGTTTATTGCCCATACTTTCTCCCAAAACATGACATTAATTTGGTTCTACACGAAGCTTAAATTCTGTGGGCAGTTGCTCTGATTACAAACCTGCATTTCTACGTTCTTGGACTAGATAGATCGAAGCTACAATGTGAGGTATAATGTTAAAGCAGTGCCTATTAAAGATGCTTCGCTTGCTTAAAAAAAAGATTATTTTTACACCATATCCTAGTATTTTCTAAAGGGTGGTAAATCCGTATTTATCCTTCTTACGTTAAATATGTTTTAGTCCCAAGTATGGCGTAAGCCCATTAACAACCGTCAAGCGTGCAAAAATCCAGACTCCGGGCGTCTACAGACAAATTCCTAAAATCCTGGTTCGTAACTATTAGTAATCATCTTAGCAACCATTTGACCTGCTTGAAAGATTATAATGGCATAGTATTCAATACTTAATTAGTTAAGTGACATTTAGGTCGCTGTGAGCGAAGCCGCGGGCAACAGCTAGTACTTATAATAAACTACTTTACACGTAATTTGACGACATGGTTGGCGCAGTGGTTAAGAGATTAGTTGCTGCGCTGCGTGACGCGGGTTTAATAACCGCACGGAACAAATATTTGTATGGCCTACAGGTAGTTGTTCTGGGTCTGGCTGTTTGTGTTTGTGAGTTTACTTATATGTTTGTAAACCCACCCACGATACCGGAGAAACTTCTTATGTGAAGCAACTTTTTTTAAATATTAGTAGTAATAAAAAAGTAATCGCGTGATGTCAGGTATCCGGCCTCGGAATCGCCTGAACACTACACCTCTTGGCCAAAGTTATCCTTCCTTCTTGAACGCCGACAGACTGATATTCAGTCGGCACCCTTACCACAAACGAACTTAAATGCACACACTGGCCAGACTCCTACCACTTGACCCTCAAAATGAACTTGGTCTCGATGCTGATATACTCTACAATATCTACGGACTTTGTAGAGCAATGCAAACGCGAGTAGTTAATTATAATACTGGATTGCGATTGCCTGAATGATCGTTTGAACAAACGATGTTCGTAAAAATACAAAAGTTTCCATGATTGGGAACGACTTTTTTTCTAGAAAAATTAAGGAAAGAAAAATAGTTCATTGCCTCTTTTATTTTTGTCATGTTATTTTAGTATATATTAGTTTGTCAAGCATTCAAATAACAATAGGTACCTATTATTACTATTTTAATATCTTAACACATTACAAAAGTCTCTTGCCACTAGTATAATTTTCTATACCACACATAGAAGCTCCTCGTCTGTTCTTCAGATCTTCAATATTTGACATAACATCTCCTAATTCTTGTGCAGACACGACGTTTCTAGCAAAAAGTATTGCAGCGTTCGGTTCTGTGGCCGTGCGACTTGATTCCACGATATGGTTATACAAAATGAAATAGTTGTCGTTTACCAATCTTGCAACAGCCCAGTCGCGAACATCTTTGTCGCCACATCTGCAGCTGATGTTCAAGGCGGGCATCACTTCTGCAGCCGTATCTACTGCCATTACTGGCAGCGCGGCAACACGTTTTATTAATTCTCCAGCCACGGTCGTCATGGAAACTGTTACTGTAGTTGCGTTATTTCCATCGGCATAGACACATTGCACATTATCTGTGCTTTTTTCGAACGAGAAGCGTATGCAAAAAGGAATGTTCCCAGAAGTAGGATAAATAGCGACCTCGATCCAGTCTCCATAGAAATCGCGTATATTCGCTGCCTGAGCGACGATAAGGAGAGCAGACAGAGTTATTAGTTTCCACATGATTATGTTAGTAAAATCTAGACACTACTGACGTTTACTCTTGTACTAGGTAATATTTAAAGCGTCTGTGTTTATAGTCAGATCTGACTCAACTAGTTACAAAAGTAACGTTGTTAACCTCTAACATGCTACTGATAAATACCAAGATAACGATAATAAACATTTTGATATTTAACAGTATTTCATATACGTGTATCCTTTTTTTTATATCATTCAAGCCGATTGTGTGTAGTCACCGCAAGTTACAACCGCAACTCCGGCAGAAATCCCTGGATCAACCCTATGTGTCCAGTATTTGTGGCATAATACTTTCGTTCTTCGGACAATCGTTCTTTCCCCGAATGTCCGTCAGTCAAACGTTCATACGGGTAAATGTTCTCCGGGCAATCATAGTGCACTCTGTAATTTCTTTATATTTTATTGAATGGCAAACAATCTAACGGGCCACCTTATGTCAAGTGGTCACCGCTGCCTATAGGCATCTGCAGGTGGCGCTATAACTTTTTCCATACAAAATTCAAACGCGCTCGCAATCGAACGTGAGTGAATAAACTCACACTTACCAAACTGTTGCTCTGCTTGTCTTTGGGGTCGTTTTTACGCACGAAACAACTTCAGCTTAGAATTCAGTCAAGTAGTTACTGGTTTAGTTATTTATGTAAGTGAGTTAACATATTTATAAATATACTAGAAAATACAGGAGTAATAAAAGAAGAAACACAAAATTAAACATTTTAAGTAACCCCCGACAGAAGAATAGAAATCCCTACCGCAGCTAACAGAAGAGCTGATAACTTTGAAAGTGCTGAATTGATTTCCATCAAACATAAGAACACTCCCGTCTAATTCACCTTTCAAACAAAAACACAAAATCAAAATCGGTTCATGCGTTTGGGGGCCACGATGCCACAGACAGACACACATACACAGACACGTCTAACTTATAACACCCCGTCGGTTTTGCGTCGGGGGTTAAAAAGAAATAGATTATTTTCTGTCTTCGTTATTAAGGTTTGTGTGACAATCATTATGAAGTACTGTTCATTTGAATGTCATAAATGTGAACGCACCTTATTTCTTGAGTAAGAAACACACCGTATTTGAAATACCTACTTGCCCAGAGCAGAGAACCCATAAACTTTCTAATACCCTGCAAGACCAGTTACGGAAAATGTAAAATGGTATCAAAACTTATATCTGAAATAGTTCAGAAAGCAAGTATCTTCTTAGAAGAACTTACAATTTATATTTTTTTATTGTATTGTAGGTAACGGTTAAAAACATTCTCAAATGTGTTTTTCCCCGAATTTTTTTTTTTCGTTTCTTCGTAGTCATTAACCCCCGACGCGCAAAAAGACGGGGTGTTGTAAGTTTGTGTTTGTATGTCTGTGTCTGTATGTGTTTGTGTGTGTGTGTGTCTGTGGCATCGTAGCTCCCGAACGGATGAACCTTTTTTGGTTTTGTTTTCTGTGTTTGAAAGGTGAATTAGTCAGGAGTGTTCTAGCTATGTTTTATGGAAATCGGTTCAGCGGTTTCAACGTTATCAGCTCTTTTATTTGCTACGGTAGGGATTTTTTTCTGTAGTTGGGAGTTACTTAAAGTTTTTAATTTTCTGGTTTTGTCTTAATCTAACTAACTTGTTTTGTACATTTTGTTTTAACTTATATATTTTACATAGTTAATTTTCGAAAGTTTCGAACTTCATTCGGGGACGCTGCAGGTAAAAACAAGTATCTTATACAAGTGGCATTGAGACACATTTATTTATTTAACTCATTACAAAACTTTATTGTCACTACTCTTAAATCCGCTATGATTTTCCTTGGTACACATCAAAGTTACTTGTCTGTTCTTCAGATCTTCAATACTTGTCGTAACCTCATTCAGTTTACCTGCAGACACGGCTTCTCTTGCAAATATTATAGCAACGTACTTTTCTACGTCTATGTTTTGATAAAGAATAAAGTAGTCGTCGTTCAAGTATCTTACAACGGCCCTGTCGCGAACATCCTTGTCACCACATCTGCAGCTGATGTTCAACGCCGGCGTCACTTCTGTAGCCGTATCGACTGCTATTATCGGCATCGAGACATTTTGCACTAATATTCCAGCCTCATTTGTTATAGAGAATTGAACTTTAGTTGCGTTTCTTCCATCAGCGTAAACACATTGCACATTATCTGAGCTTTCCTCGAACGAGAAGCGAATGCAAGCTGTGATGTACTTAGTAACTGGATAAATAGCGACCTCGATCCAGTCTCCATAGAAATCGCGTATATTCGCTGCCTGAGCGACGATAAGGAGAGCAGACAGACTTATTAGTTTCCACATGATTATGTTAGTAGAATCTAGACACCGCTGACGTTTACTCTTGTACTGGAGAATATTAGGAACGTCGTGTGTGTTTATATTCGGATCTGACCGGTTGGGTCAGATCCGAATACTGGTTGTAAAAATAGCTGTATTTTATATCCTTCATAACGGTATGTTTACATAAACATTTTCTATGACAGATTGCGTCGCAATTGCCCGAAAAATTGTTCAAATCAAAAATTGCTCAAAAAATGCTTGCCCGATTGAAGGACGTTCGCAAGGATGGTCCTTTGACCAAAGAACGTTGCTTCATTTCTCCTGTACCGTGGGTACGTTTACAAACATATAAACTCACATACTCACCCGGCTGGCTAGCTTCGCTTCGTGGCGGGTCTGGGGTTACCAAACAAAAAACGTTGAAGAGGTAGCAATGTATTTGTGTATGTGTGTTTATGTGTTTGTAAACCTAATAAAAACAGGAAATATTCTTCCAAAAAAGAGTGTTTTTGTTATTTTGGCCACTGTCTGATAAATGTCATTTACGTGGACGCGCCTTAGTCCATGAGGAAAAAATATACAAAACTAAAATACCTGTCAGGGCAGTGACCCCGTTGAGATTACAACAAAACCTGCAAGAGCAGATTAATAAAATGAAAACTTATTTTTTACAGAATAAGTAGTACGAATCTGTTAAGTTTATTTATTACTGTAAGTACAATATTAAACTCACGTAAATATAATAATAATACTTTCTTTTTCACATCCACTATGTTCGTTTGTTGTATGTTTATTTGTATAGATTATCATAATTAAATATTTACAGCCTTAAAATTAGATAACATAAAAAGAAACATTAATAATAACAAAAATAAAAACTAAAACTATATGGCATCAAAAAATTCCTCCGCGTCGCCGTCAACTGGAAATACTGGCAGCATTGCCACTTTGGATGGCAATCCTAATTTTCAGGCCAAGGTAAAGGTCAGCCTTTGGGTCACGACATGTGTCAACCAACCGTTTGAATACATCCTTAAAAAGGGTATAGGCACACGGACACCACGGCCCGAGGGCTTCCACCGTTGGGGTGGAAGGCTCTAAAATATAGTTACCAACAAGGGTATATACTTACGCCGTTTAAGGATTAGTTTGCATCTCATAATTATTTTAGATGCAATAATATTTCAATGAATTATAAGTATGTGTCCCAAAAATATACTTCTTTTTGTCAAAGATTTTGTATAAATAATACCAGCCTATTAATGTCGGACTGCAGAGCAAAGGCCTCTTCTCATACAGAGAAGGCACGAGCATTGATCACCACGCTTCCTCAAGGCGGATTGGCGATTTCAGACTTATATTAATTGCAAGTCGAGGTTTCCTTACGATGTTTTCCTTCACCGATGTCAGTGATGCCGAAGATAAATTTAGATTAAGAATTGTAAAAGTCATATTGGTGCTTTCCCGGTTTAGAACTTGCAACCTTATGCATGAGAGATGGACGCCTTACCCACTGGGCTATTACGACAGTTAAAATTTTGTAAACCATGCTTTTATTCTTACTTTTTAATACCACAGATACCATTACGCCTGTTCCCGCAAGGGTTAGGCAGAGGTGTACCAATGTACACACACAGTTCGCCGGTATATTTAGGTCCAATGTGATAGGGAGCCAGCCTATTGCCATTAACCGAGCACAAATCCTAACCCCGAGCTGCTACTGAGGATTTCATAGAAAATCCCAAAAGCACTTTTTGCTCGACCTGGGAATCGAACCCAAGACCTCTAGCGTAACAGTCGCGCTTAGGACCACTAGGCTAACGAGGCAGTACTTAATTTTTTATACATTTTGTTTTTACTACTTTATCTTTTCTAGAATAATGTGTGACATTAGTTCACTTGATAAGTACTAAATAAATCATACTTATCGCAAAACAACAGAAGAGCGGGTTCAAGACCCTCATGACAGGCGCCTTATTATAATGTGAACGTGACATAATTTCCAACCCTGTTACGAGAATCGAAGGTTATTTATTACCTATTATATATAAACTAGTTTTTTTACGCGATTTCGCTCCGTCAATGTTTGTAGGGGTCCTTATTATTAACCCCCAATGCAAAAACGACGGGGTGTTATAAGTTCGACGTGTCTGTGTCTGTGTATGTGTGTCTGTCTGTGGCATCGTGGCCCCCAAACGCATAAACCGATTTTGATTTTGTGTTTTTGTTTGAAAGGTGAATTAGTCGGGAGTGTTCTTATGTTTGATGGAAATCGATTCAGCGGTTTCAAAGTTATCAGCTCTTTTGTTAGCTGCGGTAGGGATTTTTATTTTTCCGTCGTTTTAATAATAACATATAGGCTGTGACACTCTATTAGCGAATCATTTTCGGAATCGGACCAGTAGTTCTGATGATTACTACACAAAATTAAAAAAAATTAAGTAACCCCGACAGAAGAATAAGATAACCACAGCTAACAAAAGACCTGATAACTTTGAAACCGCTGAACCGATTTACATCAAACAAACTAATTCGCCTTTCAAACAAAAAAAAAACTAAATCAAAATCAGTTCATGCATTCGGGAGCTTCGATGCCACAAACAGACACACACACAGACATGTCAAACAACTCGTCGTTTTTGCGTAGGGGGTTAAATAGTGATTTTTCCATAATAAGGTAACAAACAGGCATACAGAAAATCATTCAAGTTTATAATATTAGTGTTAGAATCCACATTAGGGTCTAGAGTCTAGCATCTATTTGATAACCTATTCGATACTAATTTCAATGCAATTTCCTTGACTTTATTTTTGAATGAAATTCCACCCGTAAGTTGGACCCGTGGACCTGTGGACGGTGAGGAATGGGTAGCTCACCGTCCTTCCGTTTAACACAACGACAGGCCGTGTCGACGGCGCGTTCGTGTTCCACGCGCGCCTCAAAGAGATGTCAGCAAAGGGAAGGGGCCACTGAGGGCCGATGCCTGCCGGGGCTGCGGGTTGTTCGTAAGAGATACCGCGCCCCCGGAACGCAAAGGGCACAAGAAGGAACATGGGTGGGTTTTAGTCAGTAAAAGTCTGACACTCCCTCCCGCCCCGCCCAGGGCGGGAGAAGTTATTTGATGTTTTCCCACCCACCAAAAAAAAAAAAAAGGTATGTGCCAAAGTCGTCTATAAAATTATTGTAATTTTTTTTGGAAGTTTCATCATAATGTTTTGATCATTATTCTGATTTTTTACGACAAAAAGGAAAAGGTTATCGCCTACACGTGTTTTTGTACGAGTAGGAATAGGTATCTCTTGTTCCTAATTTATATAATAAAATTAATAACAGAAAAAAAAATCGATCCCACTCCCAGGCCAAAGGTAAGAGACCTTTGGCCTGCCACGAGTATTTATCACCACGCTTGTGCAAGGCGGATTGGGAATACCAGACTTCTATTAGTTTTAAATCCAACTATCCTCATAATGTTATTCCTCCACCAACGTCAGTGACGATGTTAAAGGTAAATTAAGAAAACGCGTATTATTTATTATTATTTTAGTTTTTATTCAACCATTTCTCTTGGTATGGGCATGTGAAGAGGAGAGATGAGACGCTTGTGACTAAAAGAGTTATGAATATAAATGTGGAAGAGGGAGGCCAAAGAAAATATGGATAGATTCTGTGAAGAATGATATGAATGAGCAGGACGGTTGAAAGGATGGCATGAAAGAAGAAAACGTGTTGCGCCGACCCCAAGTAACATGGGATAAGAGCCAGGATGATGATGATATTATTTTTAATAAAAACCACTAGGAATTTCTCATGTATCGTAGAGAACACAGTTACAGCAGCAAAATTATGCAATTGCTATGCTTTATTTTAATTAAAAGTAATTACTTGACACAAAAGCATGAAGGATAGGAGAAGTGGAGGAAGACCTTTGCAGAGGTCTGGGACAGAACAGGCCACCAAACAAACTTGACTTTGTATTATATTTTTAAACAAAATATCAATTCATATTTATTATTAGCAGTATATTTTGTGTTCATACACATTACAGCTTTGGCCAACAATCTGGGTATGTTAACTCTTCAGAGCCGTCTTTTATTACATTAACTATTTCGCACCCTGGATCATCTATCTTCGGGTCACCTGGCATCTGAAAATTAATTAGAAAATAAATCATCAAGCCACTGCTGATACAGGGTTGTTTGTAAAACATAGACAACCTCTCAGGACTATGTTACTAACATCATAATCAACAACTTTTGTTCTATGACATTTAAAAAAAATTCATATTTTGGTTCATCAGATTTTCATACAAAAATAAAAACATTTAAATTGAACGCTCTAAATGTTACGAAGTCTATGCGAAGCAAACGAAAGCGATAGTAAAATAGCGAGGGGAGCGGGGTTAGGGCGGCGGGGGTGTTTGTACATGACCTATTTACAATTTTACGGAAATCCTTCAGTTGGTCATTCGCTTCGATGCGCTTGCGTTGCTTGATTCTGTAAAAAAATATCGAACAAAAGTTGTTGTTTATGATGATAGTAATACAGTCCTGCAAGGTTGTCATTGTTTTACAAATAACCCTGTATAGGCCTCTTCATTCTTCTACATCAAAGCGGGAGCTCATTTACTTTTTCCACCTGGGCTTCTGACTCGGGCTTAGTCCGCCCCGAGTTCCACACTATGAATTTTTCCTGTACCGTGATTGGTTTACAAGCATGTAAACTGGCGTACACCGACAACCTGACCCGGAACAGCTACCTGTAGGCCATACAAATATTTTTCTCCTAAATTTCGAAAACACGGTACCAAAAGTAACTTAATCAACCAAATATACGACAACAGGTTGGTAGGTACCAGTATTATTAACGTTCATATTCTATTTCGCCGTAAAAAGCCGTGATGACGTCACCGCAGTGATTCAGAATCGAAGTATTTTGCTAAAAGCTAATGATTGAGTATACAAAACTGAGTACATAAACTGTTTGTTTAATTAGAGACGGAAGAGGATTTCCTCGCACTGTGATTGATTGGATATGACGTGAACATGACTCAATTTAAATATCTATACATATAATAAAATCGTAGCGAAGCCAAAACTGTACATTTAATATTTTTGAAAAAAAGTGATTGCTACGAGGTCGGGTAATGATTCTAATGCCGAAAATATGGTTTTTAGAATTTTTGTCTGTTTGTCTGTTTGTCTGTTTGTCTGTGCGTTTGAACACGCTAATCTCAGCCGTGGCTTAACCGATTTGAATGCGGTTTTCACTAATGTATTGCGGTAAGCTCCACTTAAAACTTAGGCTATAAATTATCACGCTATTTGCTTTGGGGGATGAGCAATGTTGCATTATGTCCGAGTTCTTCTACAGATTCTCACGGGATTGAAAACAACGACATATAATGTAAGAATATTGTAGATAGCTGCGGAATTGAACTTCTAAAATAATTATCATCACGCTATACCTTCAAAGAGTTAAGCAGTCAATAATGGCAAACTAGAACGGCTATTTTAGAGTTATTTCCGAAGTAGTAAATAGTCTAATGGTTTGATGACCGCCTTGCAAATCGCTGAACGTGAGTTCGGTCCTCAATAACAGTTTTACTTTTTGTGTTTTTTCAAACATTTTTTTTCGTACAGGTAGATTCCCAACAATAATAAAATAAAAGTATGCATAACTTCTGCCATAACATTGATTTTCTTACTTATTTTTTTAAATCTTTTAATATTAAAGCAGAAAATAATGTCTGTACATAGTCTATTTATACTTATAATAAAATCGTAGCGAAGTCAAAACTGTACATTTAATATATTTAAAAAAAAAGTGATTGCTACGGGGTCGGGAAGCGATTCTAAATATTTGTCTGTTTGTCTGTTTGTTTGTTAGAGCATCACGCAAATACTGCCGGACAGATCCGTTCAATTTTTGTATTGTATACATTCATCATAGGCCAAAGTTGGTCGTGAGCTATAAATTATCGCGCTATCTACTTTGGGGGATGAACAATGATGATACAGATTACGACGGGTTTCAAAAAAGATGAAACAAAATATAACAATACTTTAGATGGCTGAGGATTGAACTGCTGAAATAATTATCATCACGCTATACCTTTAAGAAGCTAAACAGTCAATCATGGCAAAACAGAACGGCAATTTCAAATATTTTTCTATTGAATTAAATAGTCTAATGGTTCGTTGACCGCCTTTCGAATCGCAGGGCTTAAGTTCGGTCTCGGTATAATGATTTACATTTTGTGATTTTTTAAATATTTCTTTTGAATAGTAGAACATTTCCAAACAATAATAAAATAGAAGTAGTCATTCTTATACAGTAACGCTTAGCTTGCTTATTTTTTCTTTATTATTTTTGCAGAAAAGAATGTCTATAATACATAGTTACTAAAAAACAGCAAATTGAAGTCAAAAGTTTTCATCGAAAAAATAGAAACTGATAGGTGTGCAAACGATAGTAGAGCGGAAAATATACGTATTGTTAAAGAATTTATGTCTATTTGACTCTTTAATTTTAACAAAATAGTCTTTAAATGTCGGGCCAACACATGACTGTATTATTGCGCGATTTAAATTCTTCTTTTCACGTCAATGATACCCCTTTTTTTAAGGATGGGAAATCTTTAAATGACTTCTTTCGCTCTGGGCGGAACGGAAGGGAGTGTCGGACTCTTACTGACTAAAACACAAAGTGTTCCTCCTAATGCCCTTTGCGTACCAGCGCCGCGGTGACTCTTTTGAATTCCGCAACCCTGTTAGACACTGGCCCTGGCGGGCCCCATCTTACAGTACTGACATTTCTTTGAGGCGCACGTGGAACACTACGCACCACCGACCCGGGATCGATGATACCCCTAACAATAATTTACATCGGTTAAGAAAAGTAGGTGGCCGCTTTTACTGATGCGTCAATTGCACTGAGTTTCAGACGGGTATATGATGCCCTCTTTTACCAAATTATGTTTGCAGCGGCCTACTTAAATGCGCAATCTATTCAATGCCTTCCAGATACATCACTGAAGTTCACTACCAGGAGGTAGGTAGTCTCACTAATTCAAGTAGTCATGAGGTGCTGGATATCTTCCTTCACACAATCTGCTTTGCTCTTTGGGTGGTGGGCTTTGTAATTAATAGTTAGGCTATTTCGCTATTTGTAATAAATAATGAGGTTAGGTAAGCATTATTGTTCTTGGACATGTTTTGGATTGCTATAAAATATACACAATACTGCAGATTACGTACATATTACACATACCATCACGCCTGTATTTCCCGATGGGTTAGGCAGAGGTGTAACAATGTACACCCACAGTTCGCCGGTATGTTTAGATCTCATGTAACAGGGGGCGAACCTATTGTCATTAACCGGGCACAAATCCTAACTCCGAGCTGCTACTGAGAATTTCATAGAAAAACCCAATAACACTTTGCTTGACCTGGGAATCGAACCCAAGACCTCTAGCGTAGCAGTCGCGCTTAGGACCACTAGGCTAACGAGGCAGTTCCTATGAAAGACAGTGGGAGATATTTTATCCTATGAAATAAAAAACATGACGTCATTAGCCACAAGGAGTTAAGCAGTCAATTATAACATGGTATGGGAATTGCTATATTTTTTTATTATTATTACGCTATTTACTTTGTTTAGAGAATAGCTTCGGTGTTTAATGAAAGCCATGTAAGATATTTTGTGTGAGTTCGATCCCAATTGATTGTTACTTTTTGACATTATTTTAATTGGTACCTAATTCAATTGTTTTTATTTTCGATGGGGATAGGAGCGCCGCACCACAAGGATTCTCTGACGCAGGTACTCTCTGGTCACAGTTGTTTCGGGAGCTAACTGTTTCGGTTTCGGCGCTAGGACACGCCTTGGTGTTATCACTGTAGGATCACAAAGGACATTGGAAGGAACTCGGATGGGTTTTAGCCAATAACAGTCTGACACTCCTTTCCACCAGAAAGGAAAAAATCATTTGACGACATCTCATGCTTAAAAAAGGGACCTCCCAACTTCGACACTTCATACAAGTGTTGAACGATTTATGTGCAAACGTTTTTTGTCCAAAATTTTAACGTCTGTCCTGAGCCACGCCACCAAAAAGTGTACTTATATTCAAATGACAAAACAGAAATAGATTAGCAACAACAGAAACTGTACCAAAATCAATTTCACCCATAGAAAAATTCCGTGACAGTCGTTCTTCTGACGTTGAATGTCTCACAGACTTCACGCTTTCAGGATGCAAGTTGAATCAAGCATCAATCATGAATTATGCATCGCATTCGAAATTTCTTCTTATGGGTAGGTACTATAAACAGAAGATGTTCTACATGCTTAAGAAAATTCTATAAATGGAAATTTATTGTGTAGTTTACGGTTCCAAAGATAAGGGATAATTTGTGAGGTAAAACTTTGCTTAGTCTTTTAAGAAGTCTTATGCTTACTGTTTTTTGTCCATACTTTCTCCCAAAAACTTTACATTAATTTGGTTCTAACACGAAGCTCAAATTTTGTTGGCTGTTGCTCTGATTATAAGATTCATTTCTTCGGTCTTGATACTAGACAGATCGCAGCTACAATGTGAGGTATAATGTTAAAGCAGTGCCTATTAAAGATGCTGTTTAATGGTTTGAGAAAGAAAAGTAAGTAAATTTTGAAACCACATCATAGTATTATCTAAAGGGATAGTAAAGCCACATATACTCTCCTTACGCCAATTATGTTTTAGCCCCAGGTATGGCGTAAGCCTATTACCAGCCGAGCACAAATCCAGACTTCAAGCGACTACAGATAAATTCTTTAAACCTAAAGTCGTAACTATTAGCAGTCACCTTAGCAACCATTTGACCTGCTTGGAAGATTTTGATAACATAGTATTCAATACTTATTTAGTTAAGTAACACTTAGGTCGACGTGAGCGAAGCCGCGGGCAACAGCTAGTCATGTAATATTTTTATATATTTTCTTACATGCGAAAGTTTGGATATATTTGTTTTTAGGGATGGGAAATCATCAAATGACTTTCCCCCGCCCTGGGTGGAGCGAGAGGGAGTGTCAAATTTTTACTGACAAAAACCCATCCGTCTTACTTCTTGTGACCTTTGCATTCCGGAGAGGCGGTATCTCTTAAGAACAACCCGCAGCCTCGGCAGGCATCGGCCCTGAGTGGCCCCTTCAAAAATTGCTGACATCTCTTTGAGGCGCGCGTGGAACACGAACGCGCCATCGACACGGCCTGTCGTTATGCAACGTACGGACGGTGAGCTACCCATTGCTCACTATCCACAGGCCCGAAGTTTGGATATTTGTTGCTCAATCACATCAGAACGGCTGAATGGATCTGGATAAAATTTGTCACAGAAATTGATTATAGTCTGGAAAAGCACACTTAGAAAAACTCAATTATACTTTGACCTTGGAAACGGACCAAGGATTCCTTGCTTACAGCACCACAAAAAGAAGTTTTTTTTTAAGTATTTAGAAACACGTTTTATATAGGTAATTTTTTTAATAAATTAGCGATTTTAAATCCGTGCAACAAAAGATTTTCCTTAACAAAAAGACCTTGGGAGGTGTTTGTGGGACCTTGACATCTTCAAGTGGGCTTTTACAGATCGAAGTATAAAATACATACTTGATTTTTATTCGTCTGTCTGACATTTCTTTTTATAAACAACTAGCGAGCTGCCGGCTACTTCCTCTGCGTGGCTTATTTCACCTGCGTTAAGGTTCGTGTATCGATACTGCTCAGCTCCAAAAGGCCGTAGCGTGATGTTATATATGAAAAAATGATTATAATCGGTCCAGTAGTTTCGGAGCCTATTCGGTACAAACAAACAAACAAAAAATCGAAAAACATCTTTCCTCTTTAATTCTACTAATTCCTACTAACTAATATTATAAATGCGAAATTTTGTAAGGATAGATGTTTCTATATCACGCTATGACACAGGCGGGGCGGAGTAGAAAAAAAAGGCGTAACATAACGCGGATGATAAAAATCACGCGAACGAAGTCGTAGGTAGAAGCTAAATACTAAATAAATTAAACGAAAATTAATGAACAAACCCGGTAACAAAAAGTAAATTACAAAATAACTACTGGGTACTATTCTGCGCTATGTACTTATCGTGTCCCCATATGAGTACTCATTAGTTATAATGAGTGCTGTTGAATGAAATGACACAACAACAGTCGATGTATCAATTTTACATTTTTTATTCGACCATGGTTACGTAAAACGAAGGCTTTATTTACCGTAAAATTAAGTTGTTACGAAGTATAAAAAAAAAATTAAAAAAACTAACATTTACCCGCTTGAAATTTCTTATTTAATATCTCTATTTTTTTTATAATAAATCTTTTAATTTTTTTTTATTACATGGGCCCTTAACATACCGGTGAACTGCGGGTGTACACTGGTACACATCTGCCTAACCCTTCAGGGAATACAGGCGTGATGGTATGTTATGTGTGTTATTTTTTTATAATAAAATAATGCATTTAGCTCTAAGAGATCACGTGACTTCCTAATAAAGAAATAATTTTCATAACCAGACTAGCACTTTGGGAGATTAGCGCATTCAAACCAAAAACAAACAAATAGTTCTTCAGCTTTTTCACCATTATAAAAGATTAATTTTACCATAATGATCCTATAACAAATGGAAACTAGAACTATAATTTATAAATCAAAACGTTACAGAAACAGGAAAAGCCGGATAAAGTTCTATGACGTAGGTACCAACGTTACATACAAGTATTTATGTTCAAATTATATCGTGACGCATGTAATTTTTTAATAATTAGGCATCCTTTAGGTGGGTATGTTAATGTTTAAAATTTATAGCCTCCACGAGTAACTATGGTAGGTACTACTACTGACTGGTGCTTATTAGTAACAAAGACCCAGAAAAATATGGGGTTCATACTGATTTGATATCGAGTTACATTCAGTAGGTAGATACAGACAGTGTCTTTAACTGATAGCACTCTTTACTAACAAATTTCAATGCAAGAGGGGTTAAAAAAAAAAAAAAATTACAAACAAATTTAACAAATTTTTCAATTTTGCAAATTTTACAGACAGCATCAACTGTCTGTACATACTAATCATTTATATGTCTAGTGCAAACTGTTAGTTGGTCATTTATTTATAAATAAATAGGCGTATAAATAAGCGAAATTAACCCCCCCGACTGCCCCGTTGGTCTCGTGGTCGCAAGTGCGATGACGAGCGTGGGGTCCCGGGTTCGATTCCCAGGTCGGGCAAAAATTGTTATAGGGTTTTTCCATTAGGATTTGCTCAGTAGCAGCCCGGAGTTTGGAAGTTGGTGGTGTGACACCCCCGTGCCTCGGAAAGCACGTAAAGCCGTTGGTCCCAGCTGTCATTTGTAGATCTTTGACGGTCGTTACGGATAGTCAGAAGCCAGGAAGTCTGACAGCCAGTCTAATCAAGAGGTATCGTGTTGCCCAGTAACTGGGTTGTGGAGGTCAGATAGGCAGTCGATCCACGTAAAACACTAGTATTCAGCTGCATCCGGTTAGACTGGAAGCCGACCCCAACATAGTTGGGAAAAAGGCTAAGCAGTCTGCTTCAAAACCCCACTTGTCAACCTTAAACCTGCTTCTTGGCTTTCAAATTTAATACAATTAACACATTAAAAGATTAAACAGCCTAGTATTTGCATGATGTTTATATTTGAGTTCAGCAACTCCTGAACTGTGTACTCTTCTTAATGAATTTTGTGAACAAAGTTAAAATTCACTTGTTGCTGTATGTTAAAGGAATTAAGGAGTTTGTATGTTAAGGGAATGTTGAGAATGTGTGTTTTAATTAGATTAGTAAGACCTACATACTTTATACATTGCATCACTCACATCTAAATCACTTTTTAGGGTCCCGCACCCAAAGGGTAAAACGCGACCTTAGGATCCGCTGTCCGCCTGTCCGTCTGTCATCAGGCTCTTACTCATAAACCGTGATAGTAAATAGAAATTACTGATACCTACCTAAAAAAAACAACTTCATCCACACTAAACTTACGTACACACACCACTCCTGGAACATATATTTGTAAGGCCTACATGGAATTGTGTATCTGTAATTACCTTTATAATTATGAAATCAACTTACCGTGTTCTCCATATGAATGTTCCTCTAACTCATGGAACATTACCGCTTTAGCCAAATTAGCAATTAATGCAAAAATAAAAATAAAATGGCAACATCTTTATTTCAAAAATAATTAAAATATACAACTTGAAAATGGTTGAAGTAATATAATAAAAATCGAAAAAGAACCGTTTTTTATTTATTCCGTTTCTACTGCACTCAATTAAATATTTATAATTAAATTTTGTACTTTAATTTTAAATAACATGTTCTTAACTAATAAAACAAATTATTCTATCAATTTTTTGATAAAAGTTACACGAATAATTATCTAAAATAATTTTTAGTATACATAATCAGCACCTATGAATACTGTTTTCTTAAATTGAAGTAAAAATAAAAAACATAAAAAAAAGTTTTTCCCGCTGCACAGTGTCCGGCGTAGAACAAGCCAGGTGGACAAAAGTCATTATCAAATTCCCAGAAATTTGTACTTTCTACCTGTAAACAACACCCCTAAACCTCTGATTCCAAGAATTGTTTACGTCTAACATTCCATATGGGTAAGTCATCGTTTATCAAAGTAAGGTAATTAGGTAAGTGCAGTTAAATAAATACGTCTACACTGTAGAGCACGAGGATCCCTAATAGCATTTTACAATATTCTGCTAGACAATTACGGCATTAATAAAGAGTTTAAAAAGGTCTATTTTTAATCGTACTATTAACTGCTAGGCTTATAACAATCAGTCAAAAAAAGGAATAAAAGAAAATAAGAATTCTTTTGAAAATTGCCTCGTTTGCCTAGTGTAATTGCCTAGTAAGAGAGATACCTACCCAGAGAAAAAAAATTGATCAGCTAATCACTAACCACCTCGTTGAACTCAACTGCCTCGTTAACCTAGTGGTCCTAAGGGCGACTGCTACGTTAGAGGTCTTGGGATCGATTCCCAGGTCGAGCAAAAAGTGTTATTGGGTTTTTCGATGAAATTCTCAGTATTCACACGGGTTCTGATGGATCAGGCCGTATTTTATCAAATAATTCTTACATACGCCTGTATTCCCCAAAGGGTTAGGCAGAGGTGTATACCACTGTACACCCACAGTTCGCCGGTTTGTGATTAGCTGATCAGATTTTTTTCTCTGGCCAGGTACCTCACTTACACGTAAACTTGGGATGAACATTTTTAACTCGACTATGCTATGTGTCTACAGATAGGCAGTTCAAAAATATTGCCGGTATGTTGGTCACATACTCGCATTATGTTTTTGAGATTCAGGGATCCATTTGCGAAAATATTAAGCTCTAAAATGCATTTTTTGTAAGAGTTGTGTATTACTATCTGCTAGCTAAATAAGCCCTACATGTGTACTAGTGGTGGTAGCACAAAATGGCGGATTTTCAAAAATACAAAAAAGAAGTATTTTCTTTATTTGAAACGCCAAGAAATGGTACTTTGTACGGGATTTAAGCAATAACTACCTTCTTCCTACATTGAGTAGTGCAGTTTTAATTAGATTTCAACATAAAGTTACGATTATACATTTAATTTCCAATTTGCATGTTTTTAATCACTCGGCGATAGGCTGCATAATTTTAACAAGTTTTGTAATACATTCTCTTCAATATGAAGAGAATAAAGTGGGAGGAACATTAATGGCAAATAATTATATTACATTATTTCTTTTTTTTTTAATCATCTCTCAAAGAATCAACATTGCCATATAACGTGACAATGCTGCCAGCCTTTTGGGCACTTGTCACATTGACAGCGATGAGAATGAGTTTTTTAAAGCCTTTCTCTTTGATGATATTGTACGTTGTAATTTTAATATTATTTATAAGTTTGTACTAGCTGTTGCCCGCGGCTTCGCTCACGTCGACCTAAGTGTTACTTAACTAAATAAGTATTGAATACTATGTTATCAAAATCTTCCAAGCAGGTCAAATGGTTGCTAAGGTGACTGCTAATAGTTACGACTTTAGGTTTAAAGAATTTATCTGTAGTCGCTTGAAGTCTGGATTTGTGCTCGGCTGGTAATAGGCTTACGCCATACCTGGGGCTAAAACATAATTGGCGTAAGGAGAGTATATGTGGCTTTACTATCCCTTTAGATAATACTATGATGTGGTTTCAAAATTTACTTACTTTTCTTTCTCAAACCATTAAACAGCATCTTTAATAGGCACTGCTTTAACATTATACCTCACATTGTAGCTGCGATCTGTCTAGTATCAAGACCGAAGAAATGAATCTTATAATCAGAGCAACAGCCAACAAAATTTGAGCTTCGTGTTAGAACCAAATTAATGTAAAGTTTTTGGGAGAAAGTATGGACAAAAAACAGTAAGCATAAGACTTCTTAAAAGACTAAGCAAAGTTTTACCTCACAAATTATCCCTTATCTTTGGAACCGTAAACTACACAATAAATTTCCATTTATAGAATTTTCTTAAGCATGTAGAACATCTTCTGTTTATAGTACCTACCCATAAGAAGAAATTTCGAATGCGATGCATAATTCATGATTGATGCTTGATTCAACTTGCATCCTGAAAGCGTGAAGTCTGTGAGACATTCAACGTCAGAAGAACGACTGTCACGGAATTTTTCTATGGGTGAAATTGATTTTGGTACAGTTTCTGTTGTTGCTAATCTATTTCTGTTTTGTCATTTGAATATAAGTACACTTTTTGGTGGCGTGGCTCAGGACAGACGTTAAAATTTTGGACAAAAAACGTTTGCACATAAATCGTTCAACACTTGTATGAAGTGTCGAAGTTGGGAGGTCCCTTTTTTAAGCATGAGATGTCGTCAAATGATTTTTTCCTTTCTGGTGGAAAGGAGTGTCAGACTGTTATTGGCTAAAACCCATCCGAGTTCCTTCCAATGTCCTTTGTGATCCTACAGTGATAACACCAAGGCGTGTCCTAGCGCCGAAACCGAAACAGTTAGCTCCCGAAACAACTGTGACCAGAGAGTACCTGCGTCAGAGAATCCTTGTGGTGCGGCGCTCCTATCCCCATCGAAAATAAAAACAATTGAATTAGGTACCAATTAAAATAATGTCAAAAAGTAACAATCAATTGGGATCGAACTCACACAAAATATCTTACATGGCTTTCATTAAACACCGAAGCTATTCTCTAAACAAAGTAAATAGCGTAATAATAATAAAAAAATATAGCAATTCCCATACCATGTTATAATTGACTGCTTAACTCCTTGTGGCTAATGACGTCATGTTTTTTATTTCATAGGATAAAATATCTCCCACTGTCTTTCATAGGAACTGCCTCGTTAGCCTAGTGGTCCTAAGCGCGACTGCTACGCTAGAGGTCTTGGGTTCGATTCCCAGGTCAAGCAAAGTGTTATTGGGTTTTTCTATGAAATTCTCAGTAGCAGCTCGGAGTTAGGATTTGTGCCCGGTTAATGACAATAGGTTCGCCCCCTGTTACATGAGATCTAAACATACCGGCGAACTGTGGGTGTACATTGTTACACCTCTGCCTAACCCATCGGGAAATACAGGCGTGATGGTATGTGTAATATGTACGTAATCTGCAGTATTGTGTATATTTTATAGCAATCCAAAACATGTCCAAGAACAATAATGCTTACCTAACCTCATTATTTATTACAAATAGCGAAATAGCCTAACTATTAATTACAAAGCCCACCACCCAAAGAGCAAAGCAGATTGTGTGAAGGAAGATATCCAGCACCTCATGACTACTTGAATTAGTGAGACTACCTACCTCCTGGTAGTGAACTTCAGTGATGTATCTGGAAGGCATTGAATAGATTGCGCATTTAAGTAGGCCGCTGCAAACATAATTTGGTAAAAGAGGGCATCATATACCCGTCTGAAACTCAGTGCAATTGACGCATCAGTAAAAGCGGCCACCTACTTTTCTTAACCGATGTAAATTATTGTTAGGGGTATCATCGATCCCGGGTCGGTGGTGCGTAGTGTTCCACGTGCGCCTCAAAGAAATGTCAGTACTGTAAGATGGGGCCCGCCAGGGCCAGTGTCTAACAGGGTTGCGGAATTCAAAAGAGTCACCGCGGCGCTGGTACGCAAAGGGCATTAGGAGGAACACTTTGTGTTTTAGTCAGTAAGAGTCCGACACTCCCTTCCGTTCCGCCCAGAGCGAAAGAAGTCATTTAAAGATTTCCCATCCTTAAAAAAAGGGGTATCATTGACGTGAAAAGAAGAATTTAAATCGCGCAATAATACAGTCATGTGTTGGCCCGACATTTAAAGACTATTTTGTTAAAATTAAAGAGTCAAATAGACATAAATTCTTTAACAATACGTATATTTTCCGCTCTACTATCGTTTGCACACCTATCAGTTTCTATTTTTTCGATGAAAACTTTTGACTTCAATTTGCTGTTTTTTAGTAACTATGTATTATAGACATTCTTTTCTGCAAAAATAATAAAGAAAAAATAAGCAAGCTAAGCGTTACTGTATAAGAATGACTACTTCTATTTTATTATTGTTTGGAAATGTTCTACTATTCAAAAGAAATATTTAAAAAATCACAAAATGTAAATCATTATACCGAGACCGAACTTAAGCCCTGCGATTCGAAAGGCGGTCAACGAACCATTAGACTATTTAATTCAATAGAAAAATATTTGAAATTGCCGTTCTGTTTTGCCATGATTGACTGTTTAGCTTCTTAAAGGTATAGCGTGATGATAATTATTTCAGCAGTTCAATCCTCAGCCATCTAAAGTATTGTTATATTTTGTTTCATCTTTTTTGAAACCCGTCGTAATCTGTATCATCATTGTTCATCCCCCAAAGTAGATAGCGCGATAATTTATAGCTCACGACCAACTTTGGCCTATGATGAATGTATACAATACAAAAATTGAACGGATCTGTCCGGCAGTATTTGCGTGATGCTCTAACAAACAAACAGACAAATATTTAGAATCGCTTCCCGACCCCGTAGCAATCACTTTTTTTTAAATATATTAAATGTACAGTTTTGACTTCGCTACGATTTTATTATAAGTATAAATAGACTATGTACAGACATTATTTTCTGCTTTAATATTAAAAGATTTAAAAAAATAAGTAAGAAAATCAATGTTATGGCAGAAGTTATGCATACTTTTATTTTATTATTGTTGGGAATCTACCTGTACGAAAAAAAATGTTTGAAAAAACACAAAAAGTAAAACTGTTATTGAGGACCGAACTTACGTTCAGCGATTTGCAAGGCGGTCATCAAACCATTAGACTATTTACTACTTCGGAAATAACTCTAAAATAGCCGTTCTAGTTTGCCATTATTGACTGCTTAACTCTTTGAAGGTATAGCGTGATGATAATTATTTTAGAAGTTCAATTCCGCAGCTATCTACAATATTCTTACATTATATGTCGTTGTTTTCAATCCCGTGAGAATCTGTAGAAGAACTCGGACATAATGCAACATTGCTCATCCCCCAAAGCAAATAGCGTGATAATTTATAGCCTAAGTTTTAAGTGGAGCTTACCGCAATACATTAGTGAAAACCGCATTCAAATCGGTTAAGCCACGGCTGAGATTAGCGTGTTCAAACGCACAGACAAACAGACAAACAGACAAAAATTCTAAAAACCATATTTTCGGCATTAGAATCATTACCCGACCTCGTAGCAATCACTTTTTTTCAAAAATATTAAATGTACAGTTTTGGCTTCGCTACGATTTTATTATATGTATAGATTAAGTTTTAATTTCTAAAATAAATAGTTTTACACACAAATAAATAGGTATATTGACCAAAGATAAAATAAAATGCTCTGGTTTGACTTTTTGATTTTTAAGTGAATAAATGCAAAAGATAAATATAATCAGAAATATTTTTGTGATGTTGGACCTTTAGCTGTGGGATAGGGTTCAGAAGGCTAATTATCGTAACTAAAAAAATTTAAAATCTAGTCGCAATCTCTCATCGACTACTTGCAAGAAATGAAAAGGTATTTTAGGCAGATTGAGTCTGAGTCTTTAAAAATACGAGAATTACCCATTCGATCAATATAAAATAAAAAAATCTTTGTTTAATATTTTGAAAATTTATTTATTTAATTTGTACAAACTCTCAATTAACTAAGTACAAGTCGTTTTATACCTTTATATCTAATTTAGACCTTACTTTATTCATCCTTGGAATCCTATTTCGATGTACCATACGTACTCTCCCAAGCAATGTCGCTTTCATAACACTTAACCATAGGACAACATCTGGGGTAAGGCGCGTCAGCCTGTGCTTCTGTGATGTGACACTCCATTCTATTATCATCAAGAGACGTAACACCGCACCTAGAAACAAAACATGCTGTATGACCTGAATAATAAAGAATAACTTTGACTGCCTCGTTAGCGGTTCTAAGCGCGACAGCTACGCTTGAGGTCTTGGGTTCGATTCCTCGGTCGAGCAAAGTGATACTGGGTTTTTCTATGCAATTTTGTTTTTCTAAGCAGCTTTTATTTAGGATTTGTGCGTTATTTGACTTTATCCAAACAAAAAATTCTAAAGATTTACTAATACTTCAAAAGAAATAATAGGGACCTACTTACAATAACCATACGAAATTTGAATTGACTTCCTACTAATCCTAAATATCACAAATGCAAAAGTTTGTGAGGACGTATGGATGTAAGTTACTCTTTCACGCGTAAACTGCTAAGCGAATCTGGATGAAATCTGGCACTGAGATAGATTATAGTGTGAAATAACACATAGCATATTTATCCCGGAAAAAATTACGGATCCCCTGGGATGATATATCAAATTTGACGCGGACCAAGTCGCTGGCAGAAGCTAGTAGATTATAAATGCGAAAATTTGTCTCTGGCTGAAATTTGGCACAGAGATAGATTATAGTCCGAAATAGAAGCTAGGTACTTTTTATGCCGGTTCCCGTGGGATAATCAACTTTGCCACGAACGAAGTCGCGGGCACAAATACTACTTATAAATACTACAAAACTATAATACTTTCAATATTTATTATTTAAGAATACTTACGAAACGTAATCAATTTTTTTTATTGTACAATGAATCAAGTAACAATATCCCAAAGGATTGATGGAGTCGTTGAAGGGAAGCACATCGTTGACTTCCCTAATATAACATCCCGTTTTATTACCTGAAAATATTATTTACACTTGATGGGAAAATGTGATTGCCTCGTTAGCCTAGTGCTCATAAGCACGACTGCTATGCTAGGGGACTTGGGTTCGATTCCCAGGTCGAGCAGTGTCATTGAGTTTTTCTATGAAACTCCCGTAGCAGCGCATAGTTAGGATTTGTGCCCGGTTAATGGCAATGGTCTCGCCCCCTATTACATGGGACCTAAAAACATACCGGCGAACTGTGGGTGTACATTGATACACCTCTACCCAATACTTCGGGGAATACAGGCGTGATAGCATGTATGTGTGTATGAAAATATAAAACATTATGTCACTATGGCTCAGTAGTTACGCGATGTATGATCTGGGAGATTGCAAGTTCGATACTGAACAAGTACTATTGTGACTTTTAAATTAATATTACTTACCAAGTTTATCATCGATGTCCAAGATAAGCTTGGAAGTACTACTTGAGAAGGAGGAGGCGAGAGGAGATCCAATGGAGGTCCAGTACCAGTCGGGAGTGAGGATTATGCGTCAAGCGAACTCCTGACTTATGGTAACGGGAGGTACCGTGGGATTTTCGTCGATAAAAGTCCGACATAACTCTACGTTTACCCCAAACGAGCACTTTCCCACGAAAGAAAAGACCGTAGACGTCTTTAAGTTATTGTCCTACTCCAGGAAGTAAGTCAATAATTGGCAGGTATTATTCACCGTTCTTTAATGATTGACTGAGATGAATGGAGATCTGCGTCTGATGTGTATGATTGCCACCCCGGAAACTAAAAAATATATTCTAATAACTTAGAACTACCTGTCTGGCAAACCTTGTAAGTTTCTGTGAGGACTTAAAAATAAGAACTTAAGAAATTGAGTACGTACTTTTTATCTTATCTACAAAATCTAGCTAACCTATATTGTCCCATAGTATGGTAAAGGTCCCTATATCTCCTATCCATACGTTTCTGTTTTCTGCTAATATGCGACTAATAGGTAGGTACTTTCGGTAGGAGTCAAAACCGTCCCGAAGATAAAATCAGTGTAGCTACACGTACTAAAATTAAGTAATAAAATTAAAAATGTTAAGTAACGCCCGGCAGAAGAATAAATGTCTCTAGCGCAGCTAGCAAAAGAGCTGATAACCTTGAAACGGGTGAACCAATTTTGATAAATCATATCTAAAAACCATCGCTAAGAGATCTGCTTTCAAATGAAAAAACAAAACTGCATTCAAATCGGTTCACCCGTTTAAGAGCTACGGTGCCACAGACAGACACGCAGACACACAGACACGTCAAAATTATGACATTACTACTACTTTTTGAGTCGTGGGTTAAAAAAATGTATACTAACCAAATTCGGGGGGTATCTTCGGTAACTTATTGCTCCAAGTAATAGCTCTTGTACCAACTATTAGTACAAGAGCCAAAATATATAAAATCATGTTTTTTCTTTCACCCATATCAATATTAATTTTAAAAGTAATAAAAACAATACAAATATTATTTAAAACGAATGCAAACTTTACACGATTCTTAATGGATATTTGACATCTTGTAATTATTCAAAATCATATTCATTCGAACACACTCGGGACTTTCGCTGCGGTTACGCGATTTTTACTTTTAACGATGTATCGTTAAAGACTAAAGTAAATTGACGTATTTGCGACGTGTAAAATGGAGTTTCCCAGATTAATTTTGTAGTTAGCACTTCTTTTTCGTTATTTATTTTATTGACAGAGAGTACACATTTTTCCTTCACGTTGAAAACGTCTTATTTGTTTTGCCACAGCCGCGGTTAACACCCGAATTACGTCGAATACCTAGGATTATCTGTAATTAGATTGTTGTTTTCATGTTGTTTACAAGTAAGCAAGCCGTTTTTATGTAATTCGAAAACATTATGACATGATGTTTTAAATTAGTACATTCCGTTTAATCAATGGTACATGCGGAACCTTCACGCTTGTTATCGTTGGAGAAAGAGGCAGTGGTAAACAACAATATTTTGAGATTCATCCATGTTTTTACTAATTGCCACTCCTTGGTTTTGAAGGTACCTAATGAGGCATATATATTTAAATTTTTAATATAAACTTAATAGCTACTTAGAAGACGGATATTTACGGAATATATATACGGAAACTGACTGCAAATTCTACTAATCAAAAACGTTCAAAATGTAGTCGCGATCATCTCTGCGACAATCAATGTCAAAAAATGTTGGTAAATTAGAGGTATTTTTGACAAATTGAGACACACCATCACGCCTGTTTTTCCCCGAAGGCTTAGGCAGAGGTGTAACAATGTACACCCACAGTTCGCCGGTATATTTTAGGTCCCATGTAATAGGGGGCGAGCCTATTGCCACTAACCAGGCTTCCTAACTCCGAGCTGCTACTGAGAATTTCATAGAAAAACCCAATAACACTTTGCTCGACCTGGGAATCGAACCCAAGACCTCTAGCGTAGCAGTCGCGCTTAAGACCACTTGGCCAATGAGGCAGTTCAAACAAATAAATTGACAAATTGAGACCGGAGATTTAATTGGAGACTTAAAAGTTCGCGGAATTCCCCCCCAATCCATGTGGGTGTACAATCAACCAAGCTATTTGGTATGTTAGCACCTACATTGAAACTAGTTTCAAACAATGTAATAAGTGTATTGAACGGTCAATACTTTTATATTATTATCACTCTCTTAAGTAAACTCAAAAAATTTGTACAGTACTCTGAAATAATATTAGTACTACATTATATTTTTGCCATACCATCACGCCTGTATTCCCCGAAAGGTTAGGCAGAGGTCTACCTATGTACACCCACAGTTCGCCGGTATGTTTAGGTCTCACGTAATAGGGGGCGAGTCTATTGCTAGTAACTGGGCACAAATTCTAACTCCGAGCTGCTACTGAGAATTTCATAGAAAAACCCAATAACACTTTTTGCTCGAACTGGGAGTCAAACCCAAGACCTCTAGCGTAGCAGTCGCGCTTGGGACCACTAGGTTAACGAGGCAACTAGGTTTAACTGTACTAAACTTCTCTGCCCAACTCTTCAAGGTATACTATACGTGATGTTCACGATATACGTAGTAGGAAATAGGGAAGGTTTTCATGACCATATTGGTCACGAACTCGGAGATGTGTGATAAGAATCAAATGTTTTGCATTAGAAATGCAAATCCAAATATTAATAGAAGTTTATCTCAAAAACCAATCTACATAAACTTTGATTTATGGCAGTTTCTATTCAGATGTTGATCTTGTTTTACTTAAACTATCAATATAAATAAAAATTAATGTTTGTATGCTTGTCCTCTTTGAGTTTCTCAACAATCAGGTTGCGGTTAAATTTTTTTTTAGGGCGACGGGTCCTGTCCCTGAAAAAATAAAAAAAAACACAGGGGCGAAGCCCCATGCAGCAGCTAGTTGTAAATAATAGTCGATTAATAAATTGTTTTGTGTTGTTCAACTGAAGTTGAAATCAATCGAGCGCACTTTAATGAAGAACTAAATAAAACACTCGAAATAAAATTAAATAAAGTAATTTCTAATTCAATAAAAATAAATTAAACAATTTGGTGGCAAGATAGCTTCTAGAGTTTGCACCCAAACTCTTTGAAAAAGGAACTCTATCTATTTGTCATAAATGACTCTAGACATTGTGCTGTTAAAATCATGGCATTACTAAAACACACGACTGGTCGAAGATTCTTTCTTTCTTTTTCGCGAAAATCCTTTTATTATTTTTTCTTTACTGTCTACATCTGTACAGTAATAGAAAAATCTGATTTTCAATTTTGTTTTCGTCCATTCACTTCTTGTAGTCTACAGATATATTATCATTTCACATGACTTTCTTTAGTCAGAATCCGCTTTCTTTATTCAAAACACGTTACAATTACAAGTCTCAACAACGCCAGGATTTTAACAAGATTATTTTAACTTAAAACTATTTTTTAAACAGTTAAATTAGAAGAGTTGGTTGTCGAGATCACACTTGATGTCTGGACAGCAGGCTGGGTAAGGCTTGCTCAGGTCCACGTCAGTTTTGTAGCATTTTGGATCATCGGTATATACGACACCACATCTAGAAAAAAAAGAAATAAATTAAGTATATTTTAATCTACCAAAAATGGCTTCATAACATACCATCACGCCTGTATTCCCCGAAGGGTTAGGCAGAAGTGTAACAATGTACACCCACAATTCGCCAGTATTTTTAGGTCCCATGTAATAGGGGCTTCATCTTTCTTTTCATTATTTTTTTTATAAAACCTTGCTCCACACTAGGAATGTCTCCTATATCGTGGGTGCGATTACAAATATAAAACTCACATACACAAACAGCCCGGAACAACTATCTGTAGGTTATACAAATATTTGTTCCGTGCGGGAATTGAACCCGCGACACGCAGCGCAGCAGCCAATCGATTAGCCACTGCGCCAACCGTGTCTTTAAACTAACTTTTCTATGTAAATTTCACTAACAGATAACTACTAATGGCCAAGGTTGTCAAACTGGACCTTATCACTGAGACTGCGTTCGTCTGTCTGTCACCAGGCCCTTTGGATCTTTTGAACCCAAATATATGTTTTGGGCAAAGACGTCATTCATCCGATCCACTTCATCCCGTTTTCCAGGATTAATACACAGGAGTCCAGCCCATCTCCTACTGCTTTTGGTTCCAGCAGTGTTCATTATAGGAAACTGCCGTCACTAATAGTTTACACAGTATGGTGACGAAGTTCAACAAAAAATAATAGACTATTAGCTTCTGCCCCTAACTTCATCCGCGTGATATTTTTCTCCCGCGTTAAGTTACATATTAGGTCACTGCTCCGCTCCCATGAGTCGTAGCGTAATATAATATAGCCTATACTAATCTTCATGAATCTAGGTATCATATACAAAAAGAATATTTCGAATCGGACTAGGAGTTCTAGAGATAAGAGCGTTTAAACAAAAAAGAAGTTTTCGGCTTCATTGTATTAGAATGGAATGCGTCGGTAGCCTAATGTTCCTAAGCGCGACTGCTACGCTAGAGGTCTTGGGTTCGATTCCTAATTCGAGCAAAAAGTGTTATTTGGTTTTTCTATGATATTCTCAGTAGCAGCTCGGAGTTAGGATTTGTGCTCGGTTAATTTATCTATTATATGGGACCTAAACATACCGGCGAACAGTGGGTGAACATTTTTACACCTCTGCCTAACCCTTTGGGGAATACAGGCGTGATAGTATGTATATATTAGAATGGATTAAAAAATTGTACTTACGAGGCATAATCGATCATGTTAGTTCCGCAGCCTATCCTGACGCAGTTTCCCAAAGGCGTGGCGGTACTGCCGAAGGGAATCACGTCATTTAATTCTTCAATGTAACAGCCTTCCTTATGAGCTGAAAATAAAGATTCATATCATTAGAGAAATGCCTCGTTAGCCTAGTGGTCCTAAGCGCGATTGCTACGCTAGAAGGTCGAGCAAAAAGTGTTATTGGGTTTTCTATGAAATTCTCAGTAGCAGCTCGGAGTTAGGATTTGTGCCCGGTTAATGGCAATTAGCTCGCCCCCCATTACATGGGACTCCAACATACCAGCGAACTGTGGGTATACATTGGTACACCTCTGCCTAACCCTTCGGGGAATACCGGCGTGGTGGTATGTATGTATGTATCATTAGCGAAATATGTTAATTAAGCTCTAGACGTCAGTGCGAATAAATAAGAAATTTAAATTCGCTAATTTTAAATGTGGAATCGATGGAAAGTTCGATTATTTATGACTAGCCTCTTCCCGCGACTTCGCTCGTGTAGTTTATTTCACTCGTTAAGTTACATCGGTTGCTGCTTCATTAAGATATGCCATAGCGTGATGTTATATTGCTTTTACTATTTCCAATTTTTTCCGATTTTTTCCAATGCGACTGTTAATTTTATAGATTATTGCGTTTAAACAAGCACACATACAAGCAAGGAAGATATCTTAAGCTTTGTTTTCTTAGTATAAAAGTAACTACACTGTGTGCCTAATCCAAGGTTTTTATAAACAAAATAATATTTTTAATGTGTCCGGGATCCGTATTCGTCTTTCTTTTGGATCATTTTGACTGAATAACAAAGATGTAACCTTTTATTAATTAGTCGATTAAAAGGAAACCAGTCTTTTTATAAGGTTGTTATGATATCGTATGAGAAAACATAAATTAAATTCAGATTTAAGGAAAAAAAAACAGTAAAATAATATTTGCGTCACCACCAATATTCTGGTTTCGATACGAATTTAAATTATCATGTCATACACGATATATCAAGTTGACAAGAACGAATGTTTTGCTTCATCCCGTGTTATTTCTAGACCCTACTAATAATAGATTAATTAATATAGCTATCACTGCCTCATGTTTATATTCAAAGGTAGTAAGTATTATTAAGATTTCTTTATTTTTCTAATTTATTACACTGTTATCTCTGATTTAAGTATTTTTCTAAAACTGTAAGCAAATTTTTCGAAAAATGATAAATTGTTATAAAATTAACAAAAAACACACAATTAAAAAATGTAAGTAACCCCCGACAGAAATATAGAAATCCCTACCGCAGCTACCAAAAGAGCTGATAAATTTGAAACCGCTGAACAGATTTCCATCAAACATAGAAAAACACTCCCGACTAATTCACCTTTCAAACAAAAAAAACTAAATCAAAATCGGTTCATGCGTTCGGGAGCTACGATGCCATTGACACATCACACTTATAACATCCCGGCGTTTTTGCGTCGGGGGTTACAAATACGATATTAATTTAATTTAATTTAAAAACAAAACTTGTAAAAAAGGTGTAGAGAAAATAACAAAACTAAAACTCACCTAATTCTTTTGGTTTCTGGGGAAGTCTGCTTATCCACGTTGCGGCACTCGCGGTACCAACAATCAGGGCAAGTACAAAAATTTTTGACACCATGATGTGTGATAAAGTCCAGGCTAATGAGATAAAATTACTAGAAACGACCGAAATTCGCTCTGCAACTGAGATTTATTTAGATTTCTACAAATAAACGATGTTTTAATATTCTACATTTGATTCACGTTTGGTTCATCTAGTATCGCACCGCTATTTAAGTGTAGCTTCAAGCTATCCGAGAATTCGAATGACCACCCGCCGGCCGTGATCTTGTTTTTGTTACAAAACAACCGCTCACACACTTGCGATTTTATAGTTTATTGCGATTATTTACATATTATTATTTATATTTTTAAGATTTTCTTAAGAAATAAAATTAATTGATAAAAACATAGGTTTATCTAATTGGGATTGCGAGATAAACACTATTTTTTTTATTTTGTTGCCTGTTATATCTTTTGTTTCTAATTATTACATACTAACTTCTGCCCGCGAAATCGTCTGCGTAGAAGCCAAGTACCTATACCATGAAATAATACATGAAGGCATTAAGTAATAAATGTAGTCAGACTTCCAGAGACAATCGATTCCTAACAAAAAAATAAAAAGCAAACAAAATTTAGCTCTTTAAAATATTATATTAGTGTCAAATATAAATAAACATCCTTATCTGTTAATTATTTAAAAAATATAAATCCAAAGCAAAGGAATATCATCATCTGCTTAGCCTTTTCCCAACTATGTTGAGGTCGGTTTCCAGTCTAAACGGACCAGCTGAATACCAATGTTTTACATGGAGCGACTGCCTGTCTGACCTCCACAACCCAGTTACTAGGCAACATGATACCTCTTGGTTAGACTGGTTGTCAGACATCCTGGCTTCTGAGTATCCGTAACGACTGTCAAAGATCTACGAATGACAGCCGAGACCAACGGCTTTTACGTGCTTTCCGAGGCACAGATGTGTTACAACCTTCCAAACGCCGGGGTGCCACTTAGCAAATCCTAATGTAAAAACCCAAAAACACTTTTTGCCCGACCTGGGAATCGAACCCGGGACCCCACATTCACCACATTTCATAATCTTTTTTTAAACGTTATAGAAATGTTTGAACTTTATGCAAAAAAAAATGAACAAAGGCGGAATTAATACCTGAGGCATTCTCTACCAGTCAACTAAAGGAGGTGAAGAGGTAATATGGCACGTGCAAATTACTTATTGTACGATTATAGGTTAAACAACAAAATTTGAGATTCAATTAAAATAACTAAATGCTAAGAAAAAATGTAATATTATCTACTCTAATATTATAAAGCTGAAGAGTTTGTTTGTTTGGTTGGTTGAACGCGATAATCTCAGGAACTACTGGTTTGAATTAAAAATATCTCTTTGTGTTGGATAGTTCATTTATCGAGGAAGGCTTTAGTCTATATAACATCATGCTACGACTAATAAGTGCGGAGCAGTAACCAAAACGTAACTTAATGCGGGTGATAAAACTACGCGGACAAAGTCGCGAGCAGAAGCTAGTGTATAAATAAATTGAAATGTACAAAACCAAAACGTGTCAATATTCAATTGTCAAGTTGACATAAACAATAATTCAATTACTTCACATATTTCTAGGGTTCAAAGACATTTACAAAAATGCGCCGAAACATCATTATTTCTTTAGTCGTAGAGTGTGTGAGCAGCCTAACGAAGGTCGCAGGCAGCGTCGGAATGTGTACTTGGGATTTACATGTGATTCATCATTTTGAATGTAAACAAACTTTTTTATTTCCATTAAAATGTTATCTTAGATCCGTGTAGTGTTTTTAAGAAAAGAAGGAGCTGTCTTCATGTTGGTATTTTTTTTTTCAGTTTTGCGAATACGTAATTCTTTTGTTTTTATGTTTTTATTGACCATGTATTACTACATTCTTGCTTCTTAAAGTGGAGGTCACTGTTTCCAGCCTTACAGTGACATAATATTTCGCGAAAGCGTAGGTATATTGTACATGAAAGTCGAAAGGTAGATTGGAATTTTGTGCGGTAATTTCCACTAATTTAAGCTTAATAGCTTAGCTTGATAAGCTAGTATAAGCTCGTGACTTCGTTTTATCATGGGTTTATTTTTCGAAAAAACCCCAATTTATTGTGTTGTGTTAAAAAAAATTAATCCTTATGATATCTGCCTAAAGACCAGTCAAAATCGGTATACATGTTTCGAAGAGTAGCCGAAAGAAACAGACAGACATAAAAAACCCAGAAATGAACCCAATAACTGAAAAATTAACTTGACGTTTGTGCTCACGACTCGTGGCGGCTACTTTATTTAGTAAAAAGGTTTTATTTTGTCATTACAAACAGACATTTAAATTCTGTTTAAATGTATAGATGTGACACGAATCAGTCTCTCAGTTACCTTCGGTTTTATGGCTAAAATACATTCTTTTCATTAGGAAAATTTAACTAAACATGGTAAACTCATATTATTTTAATTGAATGTGTTAATAATTATATTATATTTGTCTTTATTATTGTAGCTAAAATTGTTTTCATAGTTAAGATAAGGATAATTAGCATAAGGATCTTTTTAAACTTAACATCTGTAACTAGTACCAACTTTCTGTGCAAATAAAAAACTATTATTTTCAAATTGTTTAAGTCATAAATACCAAACTATACCTAAACAAACCTCGATCACGATACAAGGAATTTCTCATACATTTTGGAGTTTTTATAAAATACACTAGCGAAAACTTTTACGTATTTTTTTATGGCGGCATGGAAGAGTAATGGCTAAAGATTCAGAACGTAGGTGATCCTACACCATACAGCGTTAGCATTTTTGTCAGTTATTAAAAAAAAAAAACTGTTTCATACATTTTTCACGTGGTCACGTCAGTATTGTATGGAACGCATGTATTTGTTTTTTAAATACTGCTTACTGAAAATTTTATCGCCTAATTTCTAGAATCATTGTATTGAATCCATGGTAAAAGTCTCTTCGTCCTGGTATTATTATTCCTCAGTAATGCAAAGGCTTGTTCTCATACCGATAAGTATAGTTTTTCATGGAGTTTCTTGCCCGTTTTTTGGAGTTTCTTGCCCGTTCTTCTCCATACGAAACTACCTTTTGGAATAGACGACTAGATTCAATATTTTCAATTCTTTTTTTACCTTTTAATTGACGTTTATAATTTATAATAATTTTACTTTTTTTTGACCTTATTTCTATGTTCAAAATATTAGGTTTTATTTAACGAGATCAAAAGTTCATCAATATATTTAAAAATAAACTGCATGCTGTTTTTAAGTGATACCTAGATAATGGAAATTAAAACAAGTTTTTTAAGTTCAAGATATCAAAAAAGTCACCTTGATACTTGACATTTTTTACTTGAATCTAGTCTTAGCCATGAAGAAATAAAAACATAATTAATATTCTCACGACTTTTTTGTATGAGAGTAAGTAGAAACTTCTGACCGTATCCTATGATTTTCACATTCTGTCTGCTCTAATTTAAATAATTTACTTGACTACGACTATACTTTTCACATTTTCATTTAGCTTCATCCACATTCATAGATGAATGAATGATTTCCACGCCTATCTCACTATTTGTTTGTTAAAATATTAATATAAAATTAAAATTATATTTTTTTTACTCCTCTGCTGTTACTGTAACTGCCTCGGTAGCCTAGTGGTCCTAAGCGCGACTGCTACGCTAGAGGTCTTGGGTTCGATTCCCAGGTCGAGCAAAAAGTATTATTGGGTTTTTCTATGAAATTCTCAGTAGCAGCTCGGAGTTAGGATTTGTGCCCGGTTAATGGCAATAGGCTCGCCCCCTATTACATGGGACCTAAATATACCGGCGAACTGTGGGTGTACAATGTTACACCTCTGCCTAACCCTTCGGGGAATACAGGCGTGATGGTATATATATATTTTTTTTTTTCCTCTGCTGTTCTTTTCTGAATAATTTTGTAGCAGAATCCAAGACAGTTGAATCGTTTCTTCTGTACTCGTCGAGCTTTACTGCCTCTGCGCTTTTCTCGTGGTCGCCAATGTTGATTCTGGCTTTCAGGAGTTGCAGTGTTTGGGAATATTGTGTCGGGTTTATCCCAAAACAAAACTTTTATCTGTATAGATACACTTGCAAGCAAAGTCAGTTAGTAACAAGTATATTACATTGATATTTTAAATTACCTAACTGAGGTTATGAGATATCAAAAATAATAGTCAATCAGCAATGTTGTAGTAAGACATAATATTTAATTATTAAAAAAAAATTAACACTATTGTGACAATAATTATGTTCAAGTACAGTGGCACAAAGAGATGGGTATACAGGTAGTCATCTCCCAACTTGTTTTAACCAATATTATGTGTGTAGTAGTCAAACCCTTTACATTAATATAATAAGTTTATTATCAATCATTTATGGTTAGTTTTACCAAAACGAACGAACCCAAATTAAAATTTCTATCATTTTTAGAAGTAATTGCAATTATTTTGATGTCCAACCCCGATTGATTATAAAATAATTTTAAGCATAAGTTTGAAATGTAAATTTAACTTTTATTGCTGGATTGTAACGTAACATATTTTGCATATCGAATGAGACATAATTAATTTCTCAAATACATTTTAAAATTATTACGTATTCAATTGAAATGAATATTGGCAGTGACATTGTACTGGATTAGTAAATATTTCTGCATGTCAACCAAATTGAGTCAACCATTGAGATAACAAACATTGTTTATGTTTTGAAACATTGAGATAACTTGTAAACAAGTAATTGTACTAATATCTATGAAGTTATCATAATTAGGTCATGGAGTTATTATTAGCATACAAGATAAATCTTATTTAGAGGTACATCATACTCATATATGTATAACTTGAATTTAAATATTTAAAGAACAAGACAGTTATTTTGTCATCAAATTTTAATATTTTATATATTTAAAATTTAGCTTTTACAGACCTATACAACATGATGATAATTGTATCTAACAGCTGATTTTTGTAATAACAAAGTTGGTGTAACGTCAAAGGCAAAGTCAAAGTAAAAGGAAATTTTGAACGTCATGCGTAAGAAAAAAATGTTGCAAGCTGCCTACCTGAAAGCTTACCAATGAACTAAAAGTCAGCTAATACACTTTAAAAAATAATTTCTATACAAACAAACATACAATTCTTTTTCTCAGTGACATTCCAGATAAAAAGGAATATATCGGAGATATCAGCCTTAATCCGATTCAAAATTATGTACATGTCATTGATTAAGTATATACTTTTATGTATACAATCACAAATTGTTGTATGGAAGGCTACTCAGACACGCATAAACGGAGGCCAAGAGGTCAACAGGCGCCGAAGCAATATGTTGAACTTGATTTTATGATAACTGGGAATATACGCGTACTCAATCTTGCTTTAGAGACAAATACAAAATGTTTACCGCATTCCTTGCTTACTTTTCAAAGTGATTAGGGTCGCTATGTATGCGAATGTCGTGATGGCTCATACCTCTTATGCACAACGCTTTGGGTTCGCAACCAGGCTACTAATGCGACTTATTTCTATTTCATTACTCTCTCTTCTTCTCTCTCCCTCTATATTAACCTTTTTTTCTTTTTTCGAGATAAACCTATAAAATACATACATATCTTCTGAACATCTGTGAAGGATACCTTGATTTGAATGAATATAAGTCTGAAATCACCGATCCGCCTTTGCTTTGGACAATTATTGACAGCATTTACGAACATAGGGTTGTCTAGGTCAGTTTAATACAACCTTTTATATAACGTGGTATTGAAAATGTTAAACAGAATGTGAATAATAACAGTAGGCCAAGCAAGCATGCTAACGTAAAATTCGATTGGAATCAATTTTAAAATTGGAAATAGTACTCTGTTTCAGCACTATGTTTTAATTTTATAGGAAAAGCACAATAAAGTATCACCAATTAAGTAGAACGAAGCGTTCAAACTAAATATATATAATGTGCGAAACGGGTATTGTCAATTAATACGCCAGTCCATCTAGCCACAGTTACCAACAGCGCGACT
Organism: Caradrina kadenii; assembly: GCA_947462355.1. Lineage (NCBI taxonomy): Eukaryota > Metazoa > Arthropoda > Insecta > Lepidoptera > Noctuidae > Caradrina > Caradrina kadenii. Next base: position 11,164,933 of record OX381684.1, on the reverse strand, counting down.
TCCATAAATAGATTGACTAAATTTATAGAGCGAAAATTCAATGGCTAAAGCCTTCTCCATCTTTCTGAAGTGAAAGCAAGTCTTCACCATCCAATCTTCTCTTTTTTATTTCGTCAATAGGCTAAACCGTTTTTTATCTATTTTTAATGGGACAAGCCCGCCACACTATTCCCATCCATTGCAACGCCTGAAAGCCAGAATCAACAGTGGAGACCGCCAGAACAGCGACAAGGCAATGAAGCTCGACGAGTCCCGGAGAAACGATACAACTGTCTTGGATCCCGCAAACAAATTAATCAGAAAAGATTAGTGGAGGAGTAAGACAAAATATAATTTCCACTTCCCTCCAAACAAGCAGGAGACTAAAGACAATTTTTTATCTTACCTTTAATGTCTCAAAACTGGACAAAGGTCTCCCCCAAGTCCTTCAAAATGTTATTTTTTTGCGGCACCTCGAACCAGCCTTCCCGTTGTGAGTCTAGGCCATCTCGCCACCTCTTCCTAAGCCGGCCTCGGCGACGCAGATCATCCTCAGGGGACCATTGCGTGGAGAATTTTGCCAAGCGGTCGCTGTATATACAGCTGACCTGAGCCGCCCAATCCCACTTGAGTCTGACAGCCTTTTTAACCTCGTCCATCATTCCGGTTTTATTTATTAAATTTAAAAACATCAATTTAAAAAACGGAGATCCCCAATCTATGTGGATACTACTATACTAGTTCTTCCTAGAGGGCCCACCTAGTAACTAGTTATGACGACATTTCATCTTTATTACACCAGACAATAAAATATCAACTCCGCATTCTGACTACCAAAGTAATGAACATACAATTCTTGATAAAAATTCTCGTCAATAAATCACCGATAGAGCCAAAACTGACGAAGCGAGTTTTTTTTTTATCTAATGATCGTATCATAAATAATATTGATGTCTTCAAACAAGGTTTTGATAACTGGGATGCCTGTTCCATCTGATTTATTGCTTGAGTGTTGAGACATTCTTTTGGAACTAGTTTCCATGGAAAACGACCTTGCATAAGGTGACACGGTCATGCAACTAGCCGCTTTTTAAATTAATGGAAAACTATTACTTGGCCTATTAATTATTACTAGATACGTAAGTATAAATTATCTTCTTTTTATTGGGTTTTTTTCTCCGAAAGTTTATCATAGTTTTTGCCATAGTTTTGTACGAAGGCGGATGTATCTTTATTGTGCGTATATGATGCATGTGCATCATATAATTATCTTCTATGTGTGGGAAGCTCGGGAGCGCTTAGTTAGTCGAAAACTTAAAGCTACTGTGCCTTACTCGTTCTCCTCGATTAATCGATCTATTGGTGTAGCAGAAACTATCGATCGACAGACGATCGATTCGTATGATAACACCCCCTTCTTTTTTAGTGGCTTCTCAAATTTTACAATAATACTACTACGGGGTAATACTATGGATCCACTTGGATGATTGAACTGATATTATAATACTGCCAAAGGGGCGAATAGGAACATGCGGGATGTTTTTTAAAGTTATTTTCAGATTCACCCCGTGTGATCCTATTCACCCTGTTTTGCGGTATTTATTTCCATTACACATATGACTCACGTAAGTGGAGCCACGGGCACAGTTAGTTTCAAAATAGTAAACGAATCAAAATAAAAAGCATCAAAATGATTTCATTTTTGAAATGATTGTAATGTTTTTTAATATAATGACTACTAATAGATACCATTTATTAACGTCGTCTGCTACCGTATCTAAAAAACTAATTAAATTATTTTATTTTAAGCTAGAACATAGTGGCGACACCTAGTAGGTACCTATTATATTTATTTAACAATAATTTATTATTTTCTATTTTAAAAACAAAATAATATGTGACATTTATTATTAGAGTCACTGTCAGTTCATAGCTTGATAACGTATAGATACGAATCTCACGCTGGTTCATGACTTAATAATTGTCAATCAAAATGTTAATAAGTATAATATTATATTTTTATAGAAGACAGAGCCATACTATTCTTTATGAATCATTTTAAATGTGTAAATTGGTATGAATTATTTAAGAACCACTTTTTTGTAGGATTATTGTTTTCTTAGGCTGCATATAGCAAGATATATTAAATATATTAATAATGCTGTTCCATGTAGAAAAATCTTTTTATATTATCCTAGGTATAATTTTAAGATTTGACCGTCCCAGCCTAATTAAATGTTCTTAATGTTCTTTCTTGTTAATGGTTCTTCATAATAGCAACATAATTTGTCACAGTAATGTGACAATAATTCTGAAGTGGTCATTCCTTTTACATGATTATTAAATAAAATCTTTCTCATTGCTAAAAATTCCAAACATTATTTTTTCACTAGAGGATTACCTACTATGTAAATCAATACTAATAACATCTTTGTATCACGTGAGTAGGTATCATACATCAAGGAAAAATCGAGTAAATATTTTATCGATATTTATATAAAAAAAAACCAAAATAAAATCAGTCGAGGTTGGCGCCAGTCACACAATGCGAAGTAAAAGTATTAGAAATAAAGAAGAAGTAATAAATGTATCTTGTAATAAAATTTATTTTATAATAATCGTATGCTAATTGTGTTTTGAACCGGAATACTGTGTTGTTTTGATGGCTATTCAACTACCTACTGAATATATTATTGGTCATAAATCGTCTGTTGTATAGTTCCAGATATAATAAGGTACGAAATGGTGGCGCCTGCATATCAATAGATTTATGTAAATTACTTTGAACTCGCGAAATGATAGTCGTTTACTTAACATTCCTTTTTAAAAATAGATCGACTTGTCGCTTTTTTTTTTGAGCACGCGCTGGCAATCGGCGTTCGTGTTAAAATAATACTTATTATGGTCCAACTGCAGAGCAAAGCCTCGTCTCATACAGGGAAGGCACAAGCATTTAATCACATAACTTGTTCAAGATGCATTGGCAGTTTTAGACTTACTACATAAATTGTAAGTCTTAAGGTTTCCTCACGATGTTTTCCTTCACTGATGTCAATAATATACAAGATAAACTAAGAAAGTACATATTAGGATGTCACATAGGTATTTGTTCGCAACCTCATGCAACAAATATTGTGTCACCTTAACCACTGGGCTATCATGACGTTGCTTTTATAGGCACTAATAGCAACATTAACTACCCCGTTGCTAAAAATTAGAAAGACTTAAAAATCTTAAATTCACACAGCCAGAATTGCTAAGACTAGAAGGTCAAAAATATTACAAAATAATTCCATATAAAAGTAAGCAGTAATCTTCTTAAGGGTTAATTGGAGAATCAAGGTAATAAATGTTCGTCATTTTTGCCGATGAGATTTTCCACGATCTCAAAGATATACTGCCTCGGTAGCCTAGTGGTCCTAAGCGCAACTGCTACGATAGAGGTCTTGGGTTCGATTCCCAGGTCGAGAAAAAAGTGTTATTGGGTTTTTCTATTCAGAATTTCTCAGTAGCAGCCTGGAGTTTAAAAGATGGTGGTGTAACACCCCTGTGGTTCGGAAAGCACGTAAAGCTGTTGTACCTGCGAATGATCTCTCCCTGGTTGTGTCAGATTGCCGTCTCATGAGTCTATGAGAGTGATGAAAGAGGGAGTGCATCTGTGTTTACGCACAAACTTGTGCACTATAATATTTCTTGCGTACTTCGCTGGTCTACATTGAGATTACCATGACCGACATCAGTTGGAGAATATTAACGACACGGTTGGCGCAGTGGCTGAGCGATTGGCTGCTGCGCTGCGTGTCGCGGTTCGATTCCCGCACGGAACAAATATTTGTATGGCCTACAGATAGTTGTTTCGGGTCTGGCTGTTTGTGTATGTGAGTTTATATGTTTGTAAACGCACCCACGATACAGGAGAATATCCTAGTGTGGGGCAAAGTTTAAAAAAAAAAAAAAAAAAACATAAGAACTACAAAAGAATTTTGATCTCTTCACCTCTCGATTACGTAGTTACTAGGAATTTATACAAAACTATAGTTCTGTGTTTTATTTTAGTTCCGGGGTCGCATAACCTCGTGGATGTCTATAGTCATGCCAAGACTACACATTTAAGTTAATTACGTCAATTTATCGAGCATGCACGTGAAGCCTTATTATAAATCGTGAAAATTGAAAATTCACGCGCATTTCATGTTCACTCATTTTCTCGTATAGTGTGCAAGTGAAAGGGCACGACAAATTTCTTTGTATGGCCGCCATTTTAAATTCGTGCCGTTAACAGCGCGAGTTATTGTTTCTGACGAACGTGACCAATAAAATCTTCCAATTTGGCCGCTTTAGATAAAATTGGCTATAAATATGATAATGATTATTATGGTAACATGTCATGAATTTTAATGTGCAATACTTAGTTATTTAAGTTCGAATACTAATTATAATTGGTATCTCTCATAATGCTTTTTTTTATATTCACGCGAAATTTATACATTTAAATGTAGCTAGTTTAAGAGAATATTTTGTGGTTTATCCATCTACATTTCCGTTCAGTAGTAATAAAATATTAATAAAAATACTACGGTTGGCGTCAGATTGGCGGTGTAGTGACGCTTATCGCCGAAACCTTCGATAATTAAATACTGTCACAGACATAACGATAACAATTCCTACTAGTAGGTAAAGCATAACCGCAGATCTGAAGGCCAATTCTTCTCATTAAAAACGTGTAAAGTCTGGTCGCAATCTCATTTCAGTAAACGACACGCCGTGTCGACGGCGCTTTGGTGTTCCACTGGCGCCTCAAAGACATGTCAGCAATTTTTGAAAGGGCTACTTAGGGCCGATGCCTGCCGGAGCTTGTTTGTAAGAAATACCTCGCCCCCGGCACGCAAAAGGTACAAGAAGGAACATGGATGGGTTTAGTCAGTAAAAGTCTGACACTGCCTCCCGCCCCGCCCAGGGCGGGGAAATCATTTGAAGATTGTGAACCCTAAAAAAATTAAGTAAATTGTAGGCATTTTTGAGAGATTGAGACCGAGAATAGAATGCAATTGTTCTTCAAAATGAGTAGAATTGCTCTTTAGTTCATTTTGAAATCTTTGACGTGACGGCCCAATACAAATACGAAAAGATTAGCCAAATGATATTATGTGCAAGCTTTTCCAAATTAAAGTAGAGTATCCCCTAACCTATCTAACTACCAGAATCCAGTTACTGGGTAACCTAATTGCCCTTGGTAAGACTGGTTGCCTAACTTTTGAGCTTCTGACTTCCTATAGCGACAGTCAAAAATCTACGAATAGCAACAGGCACCAACCGGGAGCGGAGACATAGAGTAGAGAAGTCTAATTTTAAAATTGTATTTTCTTTGGTTGGGTTGTGACTTCATTATTGTTATGAAGAACCATACATTCTTAGGGCAAATTCAATTACACTTGGTCGTTACCCCGTATTCGGATGCTCATAAGACTTTACGCGAATTTGAGCACCCGGTTCAGTAATTAAACTGGTCAACGTACTGGAATAAGGGCTAACAGCTGTAAGAAGTTTGAATCAGATCGATTACATGCGCCCGCATCTGGAAACAATGAATCCGGATGAGATTGCCCGAAGACGGACGCACTAGCTTTCATGCGTTTACTTTTGGCCGTTTGCCCGAATTCCATAAGCAATCGAATTCAGGTGAACGACCTAATGTAATTGCGCCATTATGGTTATATATATGCGGGTGTTACACAATATGTAGCACCCGCATCTAGATAGAATGCCTGACTCTGTCCTAGAATGCAAAAATGCTAAGCGTAGGTGAACTAGGCATCTGCACTAATGGCATATCATGGTTATGTAGGTACAGTACTTAGATACGGAATTTTAGCATGGGGTAATTATCAACACAAACATATCAATAACTTTGTGTTGCGAAAGAAATGTATTAGAACAATATGTGGTGCTGGGCCATTCGATAGGTAAGTCAAAGTCAAAACATTTATTTCAATTAGACCATTTACAGGCACTTTTGAATTGTCAAGAAGTTACACATACAAAAAGTTGAAGCTAGTTGCTCGTTCCAAAACGTAGGTCTCTATGGAGAAGAACGAGCAAGAAACTCCATGGACACTCTTTTCAAATTGGTTTTTACAAAATCTTGGTTACAATATTCTTGTTGCTTCTAAACAATATGTAAGTACATCTAAACCTCTCTATAGTACATTAAGAAACATAACTTCGTTATACATTTTTTATATTGCTACTTTTGTTAGGAAACATTCTGATTTATTTACAAAAGCAAACAAGAATAAAAGATTTTTTTCAAGGAATCCTACTAAACTGAAAACACCGGCAACATACACATCATTATATTAAAAAAATACTGTGGATACACAACAATCCAAATTTCTCATATTATACCAAAATCTATTCGTGAATTGAGTTTATACGTTTTAGAAAAGAAATGTACTTAAGAAATGAGTTATTGAAAAATGTTTCTACAGTATTTCTGAAAATGTTTTGTATTGTACCTAATTATTATTTAAAACTAATGTACTTAACTATGAATCAATAATGAATAATTAGCGCTACTGCTACGCTAGAGTTGACTGGTTCGATTCCCAGGTCGAGCAAAAAGTGTTATTGGGTTTTTCTATGAAATTCTCAGTAGCAGCTCGGAGTTAGGATTTGTGCCCGGTTGATGGCAATAGGCTCGCCCCCTATTACATGGGACTTAAACATACAGGCGAACTGTGGGTGTACATTGGTACATCTCTGCCTAACCCTTCGGGGAATACAGGCGTGATGGTATGTGAATTTGAGCGTTTATCAAAAATGAATTTAAAAATAACAATCTGAATTTTACAATAATGAACTTTTGTTCTAATACATTTTTGTATTGTGTAATTTTGCATAGGTACCAATTTTAGGGTGAGACATGCCGAACTTGTGCAATATACCTAGTATTTAAAACATCCTGTAACCATGTTTCTGGCAAAATAAATTATTCTATTCTAAGGCTGTAAATAAAGTCAACAGTTTGCTTTCAGGACAGTTCCACATTCATAATTTTATTTACAACATAAAAAAAAAACTACATTAACAACCACATGTCCACCCCCAAAAAAAAAAAAAAAGCAACAACCACATTTATTTACAAAATTCTTCTTTTAACGCTTTTCTAAGTATTTTCCCCGACGGATTCTTCGGTATGTCATTCAAGAAGGTGATTTGGTTTATTTTCTTGTATGGCGCTACTCTTTCGCTGACAAACTCGCTGATTTCTTTATCAGTAGCTTTGGCTCCTGGTTTTAAGACTACGAACCCTCTCGGCCGTTCCCCTGTGGCAGAATCAGGTACTCCAATAACAGCAGCATCTAATATTGCTGGGTGTTCTTTTAGAACATTCTCTAATTCTGCTGGAGGGACCTGGTATCCTTTGACCTGGAAGAAAGAAGATAGTTTTAATTCATTTATTTAGAAATTTCTTCTACATTAACCTCTTGTATTCCTCGAAGGGAGGTAAAAGGTATACAGGGTAGATTAAGTAATTAATTGCAGGGCACCTTTAACCATTGTAGCTACTAGTGATGTTCCGGATAACTGTATCCGTATCCGCGGATATCCGCGGGAGAAAAAACATCCGTATCCGTTACATTTTTGACAGATCATTTATCTTATTAATTTTTAATACATAGATTCAATTCTATATATAGGTGAATAGGCAGCAATAAAATTTCTATTCAATTTCAATCAAATTATTATTCATTTCTAAAAATCAACTATTTGGCATCTTTATATTGCAAACATTTATCGTAGTGAATTAACATACCAATAGTACGTAACTTAAAGGAATTTAATCAACTATGTGTTATATATTTCAACACTTACTATTAGTATAAGAAGTTATAATTATAAAATATGAATTCAAATATCTTTATAATGTGACGTCAACTATCTTTTCAAGGTCACGCGCACTGACACCGATTTAGTACGAAAGTTACGATCCGTATCCGTACCCGCGGATTTTGACACCATTGATCCGTATGTGTATCTGCGGATCTACATTTTTAATGATCATCACTAGTAACTCACAAGAAATCGCTCTTTTAGACGATCAACGTTTTAAAAGTTCTAACTTGTTAAATAACTGCTAAATAAGCTGAACATACACACATTTTGAAAATAAATTACAGTCGACTAGAAAAAGTTCATTCCCACGCTTTATCTTATTGATGCTAATAGATAAAGTTTTGTATAAGAATTAAAATACTCATCTGACGTATTTCGATGTCATACACCTACGTGTACTTAATAGTACACATTCATACTCCTGACTTCTACTGAGCAAATATTAATGGAAAAACCCAATAAATTTTTAGCCAACAGCTACCTGTGAACCATAATCATATTATGTGACAAATAAGTTACTATTCTATTTATAATATCATGTCATAGATCCAAAATAACTTTAATGAGCTTGTTGAATTGATTTTTAGTCGTCAAAATTAATTTAATATTTTACGTAACAAACACCTGGCTAACGGCTATATTATAAAAATCATAAATACATATAAATATGAATGTTTAGCAGGAAAGTGATTTAGTAATGAGCTTTGCCAGCGCCTGCCAAAATGCCAATAGTTGAAGTAGTCAGTACATATAGTCTACTTATAAATAGTATATTAATTCTCACAGGCGCTTTTAAACTATACATGTCCACGGTAAAGTCAAACTAGACTAACTATAATGAGCCTTTTCGGAATGGTATCTCTCAGGTAGGTCAACTTAGGAGACTGTCGGCGCTTACCCGTACTTTCCTGCGGTGTCTTGAAAATAAGGCCTTCAGCCAGGGCTTGCTTTGGCCCAAACTTATAAACAAAGTGACTACACGCTAAGGTATCCTGTGAGGTACGGATCTCGGCTTAGGGCGCCGCTGAAGGTGGGCAACAAGGCGGCCGGGTGAATTGGATTTCAATTATTTAGGGACAAATGTAAAGCTATAGGCTCAACGGCAGGGGCTGGCTCGAGTAAGGATTGGGACAAAGGGTGCAAATGGATTGTACGACAGATCTTATCCTTTCAACCCTATTCCTCCATGCTCAGCTCAGCATACGCAATGCCTTCACGAATCAACAATGTACGAAGCAGTAATTAAAGATTTAGATGAAATTTACCTTGATTAGTTCCTTGAGCCTATCAGATATTGTAATTAGACCAGTTTCGTCGATCTTCGCCAGGTCTCCAGTTCTTAGCCAATCTCCGTCAACAAACACTTCGCTATTGGCCTGGGGGTTCTTCAAGTATCCTTTCATTACGTTTGGACCTTTTACCAGCAGCTCTCCAACCTGAAACATGACACCATAGTATGGTTATTTTAAGAAAAACTAAAAAGTTGACGCTGTAATGTTATACTAATCAAAGAGAAGCATGTCATAAATTAATAAATATCTTTTTTTCTTTGTTCTGACGTGGAAAATCCTCATTGATGTCCACGGTCGTAGGAAGAGGGGTCTTTTTGCTTTTAGAAGAAAATAAGCTTGTTTAAAGAAGTTATGTCTTGGAATTACCTCTCCAGGTCCTAAATTGTTCGTGTTTCCATCCACAATCCTCGCCATTAAGTTGGGCAGAGTATATCCGACGTTCTCATACGTTTTCTGGCCAAGAGGAGTCACGCTGACCAGAGGAGATGCCTCTGTTAAACCGTAACCTTGGCAGAACTGAATATCTCGCTGAAAATTGTTAAGAGAAAGTATTAAGCAACGTGGTTTTTGATTAGGATTATTGGGTTTTATTTAAAGTTTGATTTTAAAGAGCGTCGTCTGTGTCTAGCAAATTGAAAGAAGAGTTACAAGGGCGTTTTTTTTTAAGGGTATTCACATTCATAATGAAATAAGTCGCATTCAAATAATGGTAATGTCTATTATTAGTTTAATTGAATAGATAATGTTATGCCTATTGTGTTTAAATATAATTTGGGGCATGCGCCAGCGCAAATTTCAACGAAACTGTTAAATGTAAAATAAACATAACATACCATCACGCCTATATTCCCCGAGGGGTTAGGCAGAGGTGTACCAATGTACACCCACAGTTCGCCGGTATGTTTTAGGTCCCATGTAATAGGGGGCGAGCCTATTGCCATTAACCGGGCACAAATCCAAACTCCGAACTGCTACTGAGAAATTCCTAATGGAAAAACCCAATAACACTTTGCTCGACCTGGGAATCGAACCCAGGACCCCATGCTCATCAGTCGCGCTTGCGACCACGAGACCAACGGGGCAGTTGCAAAATAAAATTATTGTTTAAAATACCTGTGCCTTTTCAAAAAGCCTATGGATATCAGCAGAAGGCAACGGTGCGGCTCCGCACGTCACCAAATTGACGGATTCCAAATGCTTCGCAGTCACTTGTGGATACGATCCCAGGAACATAACTGGAATGAAATCAAATGATCTAAATTATTCTCTTTATCCGTCATCATGAATTTCAAGTCTAGTAGTCGAAGTCACACAAGACTAACCAACGTGGCAGTGCCAATAAATAAGGTGGGGTTCTGGGTTTGACCCCTTTGTCGTGTAAAACGATGATAATTTACATAGCTCTAAATACAAGTCTATCAAGCTTCGATTGATTGGACGAATCGCAGATCCCATTTTTTTTTATCATCGATTACTATTTGAAGGTTTGATAAGGAAGAGAAGTAAGGTAACATAATAATTACCCATAGGTGGTGCCAAATACAACAACTGCAGCCTGTGTACCAGTAACGCGTTCAGGAACGTCTCTGGCTGGAACTTCGGCAGGGTCACCAGCCTCAAGCCAACAGACATCTTGTGCAGCAAGCAGATACTAAGCCCGTAGGAATGAAACAGGGGAAGTACAACCAATGTACTGTCTTGATTTGATTCTGGAAGCGTCATTTATAATTTATTAGTTAGAGTATATTTTTTTAACAACGTTTGGATGGCAGCCGTTGTGACCCGATGGCCACCCAGCCGGTCGTACCTTCTACATGTCATAGGTTATAGACAACGAGCAGGTTTGCTATTAACTTTGTACTTAGGATAATTCATCGTATATCTTTGTGACCGTTGGAAAATCTCATCGGCAAAAATTACGAACATATCTATGTATTACTTTGATTCTCCATTTAACCCTTTAGATGATTACTGCTTACTTTCCTTTAATATGGAAAACTTTTAATTTTTTTGTGACCAATTTTGGCTATATAATTTAAGATTTTTAAGTCTTTCTAATTTTATCTTTGATATTTACTGATTGCGATCCACTTTGAATAAGTGTAGTGAACAACGCTTATGCCTTTTCTACATGAAATGAGATATTTGCCATGCAGTGGAACAATTAAATAGCAAGCTGATACGTTTTTTTGCCTAGCCTACACTGTCCTATAGTTTGGCAAAGGCCTACCCCAAGTTCTGCTAAGTATTTATTTGTATGTAATTTGTAAAACTTACTAGTAGTATATTCATATTGTCTAAATTCAGTATTCTGTTGTTCACAATTTGAAACAAAGTTTCCATTTGTCAATTGTACTCCTTTAGGAAGTCCTGTAGTACCACTAGAATACGGTAAAAACGCCACATCGTCATAATTCCTCCTTACTTCATTCAGCACACTTAAATCTACATGGTTGTCTTCCACCAACTCTTTGTATGAAATGGTTCCTTCTGGTAAACTTTGAGTCATATTCAGTGATATTATTGGAAAGTCCTTCTTAGCTAGTCTTAATGCTTCCTTTGCTGTTGGTACTAGGTCTTCATTTGTAATAATCAATGTTGTATCTGATAGCTGGATTTGTCTTTCTATTTCATCTGAAATTTAAATTTGAGGAATGGTATATACTACTATGTATGTAGTTTTGAGATACAAACACACAGAAAACTTAGCTGTATGTATTTCTTTACACGGGTATCTTGTTAAAATCTAACATTCTTTTATATCTGCTTCCTCAGCTACACACCGATCATTTCCATCGTCTCCCCCATCATCCTTTCCCTTTACTCAATCTCTTTCTCTCTCACTCATACCTTAACGTTCCATTTCACACACCATTCATATGCTCCGTTTTACTTTTATCCTACATGTATGATAATAAAGAGCTTCTTTGATCGAGTTATTCTTCTGCTAATTAGACAGTAAACGCGTTACATTGGCATTAAAGTTTCATTCATTTATAATACCTCTTAATGTAATTAAAATAATCTACTGATGAAACATGGATTTGGTCATTTTGGTTTACATAATCATACCTATCAAGTAAGGTACTTACATAGTCAGGTATATTAATTGCAATACTTTGTAAACATTACGTCATCGTCTTCACGGTCGATAAAATTTCTTTACCATCATAAAACTTTGACTGCTACTTTGAATACCGCCCTTATTACTTTGAAATAAAGGCGTGTATCTTACTTGTCAATATCCAACTGATCAACGCGCAATTTTTAAGGTAATTATATAGTGGTGTTTCTATGTGCTTCTTACTACCTATATATTTACAGCTTTTGCATCTAACAGCACCCCAAAATCTCTACCTGCTGCTCGCTTATTCACAAATGCAACGACACAAAAATGAACTCACATGCAGTATAAATAGGATTCATAGTCGTCACTACGCCACCGGCAGCGAGAATGCCAAAGGTGATAATGGGGTACTCGGGAGCATTCGGTAACAAAACGGCGATAGTGTCACCATCTTTAATTTTGAACTTTCGTCGTAAATTCGCAGCAAAAATTCTTGATTTCTTGTATACTTGCTCGTACGTGTAACTTCTATTTGTATGGCCACAGATCTAGAAAGAGAGAAATGAATGAATGATAATAATGGAATTTGAAATTATAGTGCAACTATATCTCGCGGGCGAATCGAGTTTAGTTACGTGTTTTGTTACTGCTGCGCTACCGGGAGTGATGCGTGATAGCGTGATGTCATAAAGCCTATAAGTACTATTCCTCATGAGTCTAACATATACCTAAAAATGTTTTAGTCCAATCCGACTGGTACTTCCAAAGATCAAAGACCGTAGGAGCAGATATTCCTAAGAATATACACCACGAATAGACAATTGCTAGGCTATGATGGATGTTATTAACTCTTTAATATCACAAAGTCCTTGCTCGTAATTATGTTTAAAAGTATTTTTTATTTAGACATTCAAGTTTTGTTCTTTTTTTTCTGGTTATATTATTTGTCACCCTTCTTCCTACGCAATAATTCTCATGTAGGTAATATTTTCATCATATCCATTAATTTGTGTTTCTTTTGGTTCAAGGCTTTATTTTATTCTCTACCACAACATACTTCTGGAAGTCAGGAAGTCTTACAACCAGTCTAACCAAGAGGTATCGTGTTGCCTAGTAACTGGGTTGTGGAGGTCAGATAGGCAGTCGCTCCATGTAAAACATTGGTACTCAGCTGCATCCGGTTAGACTGGAAGCCGACCCCAACATAGTTGGGAAAAGGCTAAGTAGATGATGATGACCACAACATACTGTCCACTCATTGTAGTGATAGAGAGAGATTCTTGCAAGGGATAGAGGTACTTGCCAAATAGCGGCAGCCTAGTCCTATAGACTGATTATAGTACAGAATAACAAACGTACCTATTAGATTAGATATTAGTTTTTTTTTCGCAGTACCCGCCCCACGCCGCTGACACACTGAATTTATTACTGCGCAGCGACTCGCCTCGTGTTCATCCGCCATAAGGTTTGTATCGGTCCTTCTTTGGCTTTATTTACCTTCGTGCAAAGAGTTAGCCATACATGAGCGCTTGGCTCACTTGGCCTTATTGACCACATATGTTTATGTCTTAACCATATTTAAAAGTTTATACTTTTCATCAATCAAACCATTAAATTACATGCATTCACTGCCCTTTGACGTTTTGCATACTAAACAGTGATAGATCATTACCTTGAGAATAAAACATTCAATAATAGGCCTGTTATCACTCGTATCGATATCAGTTATAGGTACATAAACAAAACTCATTTTTAGTTGATTGACCTTTGATCAAGCCACAGACTACTAATCAGACGGGAAAATATCAGTAGACTTTTATCGATAAAATATTAAACAAATTGAAGTGTAAAACAATTGCAGTGTCAACTAATGTCAGTTGCAGTTCTGTTTTACCCAAGCAAACCGACTTTTACTGACAAGATTTTAAAAATCTTGGCTCGATTACTTTAAGAAATACTCCTAACCATGATTGTGACACTTGATATTTTCTCAAAAACTGATATTGTATTTTATATAGTAAATTATTTTTATTAAAGTATGGAATATTTTAATTATTACTACTCTCGAACAGTAATTTGCACCTGCCATGTTATCTCTTCGCCACTTTTGGTTGACTGGTAGAGAATGCGTAAAGCATTAAGTCTGCCTTTGTACTTTTTGTTGCATTAAGTTTCAATAACTAAAAACTTACCACGGCAGTTTTGCTAGCCCATCTGTCCAAATTCCTGAATACGTATTGGTCCACGGTCAACTTTGGAATCTCGATATCCTTGCAAGGAGAGGTCACCAACCTCTCATTGGTCCACACATTTTTATCTCTAACACACACACTCAAACTGGAATGCCTAAATCGAGGCTTAAAACGGAATATTATTGTAGACATTTTGTTTTGTGTATAATATTGTGTGATAGGTGTGAACAAACTCAACGTCAGGCGCGTTCTAGCAACAAAGATTTATAAAGAAATATATTTACATGGACAATCAACAGTGCGATAACAGAAGTGTTACATAATTTTATTGTTTTATAAAACCGGCCAAGTGTGACTCGGACTCGCATACGATGGGTACCACCTTATGATATTTAACACAAAAAAAAATATGACACATAAATAAAAATTTTAATAAATATATTTTATTTTTATAATTTATCTTTAGAGCGACAATAGAATACTAAGTAATACACAGTCCGTAAAAAAAATGCGATTGTCAACTTCTTACAGTTCTTGAGATACAGACAGACGGATGGATAGCGGAGGCTTAGTAATAGGGTTCCGTTAGCACCATACGGGTACGGAACTCTAAAAAGCTCGTTTATTCAACGCAAATTTAAGTTCAAGGACAGTTCGGTGATGTGTTAATGGCATCATTGTTCCATTGTGAGAAAGATTATGCTGTATGTATATTTCAGTCCACCTCGCACTAAAAAGTAATGGTATAGTAGTCGCCACGAGTCGTGTGCACAAATGTCAAGTAAATTTCTTTCTGGGTTTTTTTTTTGGGCCCCCACGCTAAGCACGCGATCTTTCGCAACGTTTGTGCTCACTACTCGTGGCGGCTACTAAGTACACTCGCCACCACGCTGTCGGCGAGCGCTAGTGGCGCGGTTGCGTGATGTTATATAGCCTATATTATAACACATAAATCTGACCGGGGCTTCTAGAGGTAACCTCATTTGAACAAACAAACAAAATAACCCTCCAACTATTTTTTTGCCTTTTCTGTCCCACTCCTGGGCAAAGGTCTCCCAGCACTCCTTCCATCTTTTTCCTTTCAGTTTTGGAGGAATCTATCTAGTTCGTCCCGCCATCTTACCAATTTTATTATATTGGTGTAAGAAATATTAGTAATTACTCATTTCTACATTTTGCACTGTACAGTCTTTCCAGAGTTTGCCACAGATAAATACAGATACAACACTCCCATACAAAAGCGAAAATTCGAAAGCTGTAATAGCCTACAATATTTTAGTAATAATCCCAAGCGTCAGCTGCAAGCAGAAACATACCCTCTGTAGCAAATAGAGAGTTGAAAACGCTTTACCCCCCGCGCAACCTTCGTATGGCTGTGTCATCGAGCGAACGCGCAAGGGTTGTACAAAATGAAAAAATCAATAAAATACTAGAAATAATTAAACGGTTATTTATATTAATTATTTGTTTCAGCATTTAATGTGTTTGAATTTTAAAATAATAAATGGCTTTATTGTCTTGCTTTTCTATAAGCGTAATAAGCTAAGATAGAAGGTATTTATAATTAAGGCTCCCCTCTATATTTTTCTCTAATTCTCTGTTATTAAACTTAATAGATGTTTTAAAAATATTCTGAATCTGGTAAATATTTTTTTTATAAATATACATATAGAAAACAACACACATGCCATCACGCCTGTATTCCCTGAAGAGTTAGGCAGAGGTGTACCAATGAACACCCACAGTTCGCAGGTCCCGTGTAATAGGTTGCGAGCCTATTGCCATTAACCGGGCACAAATCTTAACTCCGAGCTACTACTAAGAATTTCATAGACAAACGCAATAACACTTTTTGCTCGACCAGGGAATTGAACCCAAGTCCTCTAGCGTAGCAGTCGCGCTTAGGATCACTAGGCTAACGATTCAGTTATATAAGAAAGAAATAAAAGGAAATCAATCAATAAATTTTATTGTACTTCCCAACCGATTAAATATAACATTATCAAAAACTAGAATGCTTTTAACATTTTTTGTGCATAAACTTAATTATTAAAGATTGATTCACCAGTCCCCTGCACAATAATATCAAAATTTCTAGAATACAAAATACTTGCCGTGCAACCTCCCAGGTGACCGTGAGCGCCCTTCTGTAAACTGTACTCTCGGGGGTGCGCTGGCCGGTAGGCATATAATTTGCTAGGTACCTTGACCGAATGGGGGAGCCTTGCCTGCTTGGAAATTACAATGATGACTAATGACGACTACAACTATCAAGCAGCTGTTAAAATTGTTTTTTTTTTGTGAATTCTTTACCTTTTATTAAGATTAGTGAACTAAATACACTTATTCAGCTTTTGTTCATAAAAAAACACCAGGCTAGTATAAAATGCCGCGTCTGAACGGTAGACAAATGCTGACAAATGCTACATATGTATATTTAGTGCTTGTATGAACAGATGTATGAACGTGGACGAGGCGAAAGAAGTATGTAAGGTTTCTGGTTTCTGTCTACCCCCATGGGAAAAAGGCGTGAGTTTATGTTTGTATATAAGTGTAGTTAGTCCCCTATAATAATAGTTAACTAGAATAGTTGAAAGCTAACCTAAAGCCAAGCGGTAACTGCAAGCAGAAATATACCTTCGGTCTCATTCTGAGTGTAGAAGATGCTATGCCCACCGCACGGCCTCTGTTCGCTCGATAACGCAGCTATACGCGTTATCGAACGAACGCAGCTGTATAAAATGATAAAATAAAATAAATAAATAAGACATACATTACAAAACTTAATTTTTAGTTTAGTCGGCAATGACATTTAGCTAGATTAGATGAAATTAGTACTAGATAGTGGGAATACATTTATTTACATCCAGTTTTGATTTGGGTGAGGCGACGCGACGGCGATCGTAGATTTACGAAAAAAAAGTTGCTTTATGGGTTTTCACATCGCATTTGGGCTTCATATACTAAGTTTGTTATATCAACTTTCATATTTAGTTGTTCTGATTTCGGCAACTTCTTTACTGCTATAGCTAAACTCTGAAATAACAAATCAATCTCATCTTTTTTCTTCTCCATTTTTTCCTTCAACGACTTTAACACCTCATCCTGATGTTTCTGTATGGTAGACATACCTGGTGTGCGAACACTATTATTATTTTTATCGTCTACTTCTGTTAAGTGCGTTCTTTTTATAATTGTCTGTGGCGACTCTTCGTGATAGTCAATTATCCGTTTCTCTGGCATGAGATCTCCAGTTAAATAGTCTTCATCTTGTGTTTCATGGCAATCATCAGCTTCATCGTCATTTTTCGTATTTGGACCCCTTCCATTAACACCCATGAATGGTAACAAAAATTTCATTTCATTTTCATACTTCCACTTCTTAAAATTTTTCGTTGTCTGTCTCCTTTTTAACGCACTCAAATATGAATTTCGTAAATCATACCATTTCAATTTGCATTCTAGATCTGAAGAAGATTATTTAATTAGAAGTTTCATACAATATTGAAATCCCACTAGAAGTTGCTTAAAATTACAACATTTTTACAGCTGCATTGTCGGTTATTTAGACAATAGTTTGTAAAGCAGTAACATACCATCACGCCTGTATTCCCCGAAGGATTAGGCAGAGGTGTACCAATGTACACCCACAGTTCGCCGGTTTGTTTAGGCCCCATATTATGGGGGGCGAGCCTATTGCCATCAAACGGGCACAAATCCTAACTCCGAGCTGCTACTGAGAATTTTATAGAAAAATCCAATAACACTTTTTGCTCGACCTGGGAATCGAACCCAATAGACCTCTAGCGTAACAGTCGCGCTAAGGACCACTAGGCTAACGAGGCAGTTGAAAGCAAAGCAGTAAAAAACTCGTACTCATTTTAAACAATTCACCAACCGCTACACTGGTTGCGTATTGTATTCAATCCAAGTCTGAAAAATAAGAGTCCGAAATATCTATTGTACTATTTGTTTAACGGGTTAAATGCCCACACCCAACCGAGGTCCGTCCGTTCGAATTTAAAACATTTGTGACGTTCACTGACTGTTGACATTTTGAATTGTCATTTATTTCTTACTTTTCGGATTCGGTTTGCAAACAGTGCGCAAGCAGTGTGGTTCAGTCGTATCCAAACCATATTACGGATATGCAGGTCACAGTAGACAATATTAGCAATTACTACCAGTATTTCAACTAGGAACAAATTATCGAATCGATACACTAACCACTTAATCGGTCTACTAATAAAGAGAAGAATGGCTAAAGATTTATGATTGAAACCATATCTCTAAATAGTATAAAGCAAAATAGCTGTTTTCATTTGTCGGTTTGTCCGCTTACTTTTTTTAAACTACTTTCGAGTTTTTTTTCCGAAAGGTTTATGATCATGTATAATACATGCATACTACTGTAGGAAAAAGGAAATAATTAAGAATTAATAAAGCGTATATGCTCAGATCGATTGTAAGTGCAATCTATTCATCTACTAAAAAATGGCGCCTAACTTCTAGAACATGTAGAATACAAAAAATCTAGTTAACTTACTGTGGGGCAACCCTAACGTTTCGATCGATTTACCGATGCGATTTTCCAAAAAACCTAGTTGAAGTACTGGATCATTTTTTAACTGCCCATAGCAACATAAACTGCTTTTATTACAATGTTTGACAAAAAAATAAACATTTTTAAAGGATGGACTAGACTCTAACTAGACTAGATGCAATGATGAATGGACTCACATGGTATTTTTAATTTCGACGATACTTTTAGCCACGCATCTCGCTTGGCGACAAAATTTCTGTACTCCCCATAATTGGTATCATATAAACATTTGTGTGCACGAACGTTTTCTATTAGCTCTAATAGTTCTACCGCCATTTTTAATGTCAGCCATACGTCAACGACCGTCGTGTCTGGCGGCTGCCGCCTTACTGCTGCGCGTCACACGGTGCGCGGTCGTACCGACGAGTCTGAGCGACGTGTCGCACAGTGGTTTGAAATTGACGCCTCATGAACACCGAAATCAAAGTTTTGATAGGTGAGAAATAAAATGGAAATGGCTTATTTCAGTATTCTTTATAATATTTGGTAATATGGCTCCGCTACTATAACAGACAGCGAAATCTTTTTATTTCAGTTCAGCAACGATTTTCAACAGAATTTATACTGGATTTTAGGAGCACATTGAATTCAAATCCAGTGTTGATTGGAAGTGAGGTGGCCGCGAAGGCGCATTGAAGAAAAAGCCATATTCAAATAGCTAACTTTATTGGTTTTCACATCGCATTTGGGCTTCATATACTATTTTTGTTATAGCAACTTTGACATTTATTTGTTCTGATTTCGGCAACTTCTTTACTGCTTGTCCTAAACTCTGAAATAACAAATCAATCTCATCTTTTTTCTTCTCCATTTTTTCTTTCAACAGCTTTAACACCTCATCCTGATAGTCGACTTTCTGTTTGATATACGTCTCTGGTGTGCGGACACTATTATCCTCATTTTCTTCTACTTTTATATAGTGCCTTACTTCTTGAATTGTCGGTGCGAACTTTTCGTGATAGTCAATTTTTCGTTTCTTATTTATCTCTACCGTAGGATTTTTTTTTGAACAATCGTCATCTTGTGTTTCAGAGCCATCATCACCTTCATCATTTTCCGTATTTGAAACTGAAATCTTTGGCCTTAAGCTTAGTGACATGAAGGGTAACAAAAAACTCATTTCGTCTTCATATTTCCACTTGGTACAAGTTTTCGCTGCCTTTCTCCTAGTTAGCGCATGCAAAAATGCATTACGTAAATGATTCCACTTTGATTTGCATTCTGGAACTGAAGAAGATTATTTTATTAAACAATCTACGTTTCTATTTATGTGTTCCTTAAATACCCTGAAGAAGATAAAAAAATCCGTATTTCCTAAATATGTTAAAATTTGTTATAAAAGTAATTCAATAACAGGTCGGCTTTTTTTTTAAACATCGTTGATTGGCAAGCAACCTGGCGGCCCACCTGATATTAAGTGGTCAGCTCTGCCTATAGACATCTGCAATACCAGAGCTTTTGCAAATGCGTTGCCATCCCAGAGACAAAGTTGAAATGTCACATGTGCCTGTAATTCCACCGGCACCGTATACCCCTCCCAGCTTCCAGCTTCGCCTCACAATCGACAATATTTGCAAATACAAGCAGTATTTAAAGTAGGAACAAATTATCGAATCCGCCGAAATTTAAAATAATTATTGTTGTTTGTTTGTACTTCGACTTGTTAGCTTTCAGATTTTTTTTTTATTGGTTTTGTGTTTTACCAAAACATTTAATCTGACAAAATTAAGCGTTAATTAAGTCCGCCTTTGTACTTTTTGCAGCATAAAGTTTAAATAAATAAATAAAATGAAGAAAAAATAATATAAATCACTAGAACGATTAATAATAACAACAAAATAGTAACTACTTTTCTAAAAACAATATCAAAGATTTGTGTTTGAAATACGTTTGAAAGTTTAGTAATAATAAAACATGTAGCACCCTTTCTCAATTCCGATAAAAAGTCAGAAGTCAAAAGCGCGGTAGGATACAAACTAGTATATTTCTATATTAGCAATAAAAACTATTATAAAATTTTCATTATTACCAAAATTCTGATTAACTAGTAGTTTCACAACCCTAACGCTCCGATCGATAGAGCGAAGCGTCGGATTTAACAAAAAAAAAGACTGAACTGGATCATTTATATTGAATGCTGTGCACGGGGACAGCATAAGGGGCTCAACCGCACAAAGTATCATACACTGCTTATAGTTAAAACGTTTGACAAAAAAAAAACAACAATGGAATTCACTCACGTGACATTTTTAACTTCGACGATATATCTCGCCACGCAGTTCGCTTCGCGTGAAATTCTTTGTACTCCTTTACTGTGTTATCGTATAAACATTTGTGTGCACGAACGAGTTCTATTAGCTCCGACTCTTCCACCGCCATTTTGAATGCTACGCTCAACATCATCGACCTTCGTGTTTGGCGGGCGACGCCTGACTGGTGCGAGCTGCGCGGCGCGCGGACTTACTGACGAGTCCGAGCATCGTGCACTAGCGACCGATACGTCCGCTACTTACTATACATAATCCATATAGTGTGTCGAGCCAGATGTATGTCGGGTTTTATGCGCCCGAGGTCACGTCCGCCATATTATAATACAATACATTTGTCCGCGACTTAGAAGTATAATTTAAGTTAAAATTAATGCAATTTCCACAAATATAAATTAATTATTATGTGTATTTTATTCCATTTATTTATTTTTATATGCATATAATTTACATTTTTAAATATTAATATAAAAATATAAAAATAGTAGCCCACCGGTTTCGGGAACAAGGTCCAAGCTACCGGTGGTCACGGCTCATGAGAAAGAAATCTCTCAACAATACGCGCCGTGTCTAGGGGTACCGCTTTCGGAATGTTCAATTTGATACACAATAACTGCCTCTTTAGCCTAATGGTCATAAGCGCGACTGCTACACTAGAGGTCCTGGATTTGATTCCCAGGTCGAGCAAAGTGTTATTGGGTTTTGCCCGGTTAATGGCAATAGGCTCGCCCCCTATTACATGGGACCTAAAAATATATCTGCGAACTGTGGGTGTACATCGGTATACCTCTGCCTAACCCTTCGGTGAATACAAGCGTGATGGTATGTTATATTATGTTATGTGTTGTGTTCATTATTTATTCATGTGTTTTTTTTTTAATGTTGAATTTTGATGTTATGGCAGAAGGAGACAAATACCTAAATAGAAAATCCCTGATTTATTTAAATTCTATGTAATAAAAAAATACAAAGGTGTGAAGTGTAAGTTGTTTGTAAAATAATTTGCACCTGTCTTGTTATCTCCTCACCACCTTTATTTGACTGGTAGGAAATGCTTTTTTTTTTTTTTTGGTGGGTGGGAAATTATCAAATAACTTCTCCCGCCCTGGGCGGGGCGGGAGGGAGTGTCAGACTTTTACTGACTAAAACCCACCCATGTTCCTTCTTGTGCCCTTTGCGTTCCGGGGGCGCGGTATCTCTTGCGAACAACCCGCAGCCCCGGCAGGCATCGGCCCTCAGTGGCCCCTTCCTTTTGCTGACATCTCTTTGAGGCGCGCGTGGAACACGAACGCGCCGTCGACACGGCGGTAGGAAATGCTTGAGGCATTAAATTCGCGTTTGACTTTCTTGTTGCTTAAAATTGAAAGAAATTAAAAGATCAATATTTCCCTCTTGAATAACATTCGTTATTATCCGGTTGTAAGGCTACAAGTAACAATTATTTACCCTTTTCTTTATATCTCTTTTGTTTTACCTGAGGCGTTGTACTTATGTACTAATGAAGCGCCGCCGGCGAGCGGTTGTAATTAAAAGTTTTGTAATGAACTAATGACAAAAAATTTAACGCCAAAAATAAAATAAATCGGTCATTGTTTTTAACTAAACCAAGTCTGTAATGATGTGTTTTTATCTACATTGTACCAATTAAAAATAAAACTATTTAATGTTTGTTCATACTACACACTTACATAATTACATATTTACATATATACCCACCTAGCTATGCTTAACGAGATTTGTCTTGAAATATGATAAGGATAGTTTCAGCTCGTGTAATTATTATTATTCTTCTTTGCTTTATACGTATGCATGTAGGCTTAGTATAGACGCGCTAACATTAACTTATTCGGCTCAAGCCAATTTTCGAAGTTGAATTTTATACAACACTAGCGACCTGCCCGCGACTAGTTACGGCCGTCGTTACTGCTCCGCTCCCGTGTGTCGTAGCGTGATGTTATATAGCCTAAGTTACTCAGGTATAATGTAGCTATCTATTTGTGAAGAAATGGTTAAAATCGGTCCGGTAGTTTCTTTCTAATTTTTATAATAAAACAAAGCCTATTGCACTCAGGGATAACTTAGCTTTCCGACCAGTAGTTCTGAAGATTCAGGACAAACAAACAAACTCTTCAGCTTTATAATATTAGTATAGATACACAAATAATATAAGTCATTAATATTAATAAATCCTTCAAAGTAAAATAAAAAATTATAAGCGAAACGGGTACGTATTCCCAATAGAATCAATAAATTTTACGTTACGTTTAGAATTACTCCACGCACTTGTGACAAACTCTATATTTCTGATAACTTTACGAATAATACCTAATACCGGTATACTTTTGCGATAACTTACTTTATAAACTCAGGAATAGAAAAGAAGGAAAAATAGTTGTAAATAAAACAACACTAGTTTTATAAAAAATATTTTATATTCTCTTAACAATAACAAAGTAGAACACCAAATTATACGTCGTCGAAAAAATATTATTCTTTTAAATAGTTTTCTTTTTTCAAATATTGTAATACCATACAGTCTGCAGTCACCTACGTGTCTAATACCAATGTGTACATAATGAAATACATGTTTATTTAAACCTACCAATTACGTATTTATATATATATTTTTAATTATAAAGCTTTAAAAAAGTTTTCTGATGAAATATTATTTCGTTAAAATAATACCATTCTATTACGGTTGTTTTTACTCCTATCAAAAAACATAAAGCCTTTCCATATTTTCTAGGCACACAACATTCTTCGCCGGTAGAAACAATTAACGCATAACAATTTTTAACCAATACTTTTCATAATCCACCATTTTCGATTTTTAAGAAAATATTTTCATCTTATCTAAAAATATAATTTCTTATCTTAAAAACTACCTACTAATCTTCCAATAAACAACTTGACTTAAATGACATTGCCGGACACATAAATCGAGCCATTCAATTAAAAAAAAATACTTTTTAAAAGGACACTAAAATTACCTTTCGGTATGTCGCCTTCAAAATAGCATAAAAACTTATTTTAAGACTCAGAATTATTTAGATGTCTTAAGGCCAAGTTTTCAGTAGTCCGATAACTTATATTTGAGGAAAAAATATGGTTATTTGACGGCTTTTGTTAAGAAATATATGCCACACTGTCATGTTTATCCTTAAAGTAGAAGTTATCAGACTATTTAAAAATCAGTCCATAGACCTATTACTATTAGTGACTCGATTTATTAGGCCAGTAGTGTACATACCCAGCTACAAATACTAACATAAACTCCTAGCAGTACTGATCCTTCAAAACCCTCCTTAGAATCTTCCCAGCTGCACTCTTAGGAACACTATTAATGAAAGTAATATCGTCTACATGTTTGTAAGCTGCTACTTTCTCATTAACAAACTCGCTAAGTTGTCTCTCAGTACATTTGTGACCTTCCTTAAGTACTATGAAGGCTCTAGGTGTTTCTCCTTTGGTCTGATGAGGGACCCCAATGACGGCTGCGTCGTTAACTGAAGGATGTTCGCGTAACAGTGATTCTAGTTCTGCTGGAGGTACTTGGAAGCCTTTAACCTTAAAGAAAAAAAAACATTGATTAGTTGACAGGTCATCCGTTTTAGGATACTGCACCCAACATAGTAGGGGGCGAGCTTATTACCATTAACCGGGCACAAATCCTAACTCCGAGCTGCTACTGAGAAATTCATAGAAAAACCCAATAATACTTTTTGCTCGACCTAGAAAACGAACCCAAGACCTCTAGCGTAGCAGTCGCGCTTAGGACCACTGGGCTAACGAGGTAGTTCCTTTTTTGAAGTCTATTATAATAAAAATTTAAAAACAGCAATATTTTTGTTAAATTAAATTATTTTTATTAAATTCTGTATTTTTTTATTCATAAAACAGTTGACTTGCATTTTTAATTTATGCCTGCTCTATAATATCAATGAAAACGTTTAGAAGGCGGTTCTTTCAATCAAGATTTACCTTAATAAGTTCCTTAAGTCTATCAGCTATAGTAATGATTCCATCTTCATCAGCTACAGCCAGGTCACCTGTTCTGAACCATCCATCTGCTGTAAAGGACTCGTTGTTGGCTTGAGGGTTGTCCCTATAGCCTCGCATCACTTGGGGACCTCGAATGAGGATTTCACCTTTCTGGAAGATAAATAATAATTAACAAAATTAAAAATTTTAAGTAACCCCCGACAGAAGAATAAAAATCCCTACCGCAGCTAACAAAAAAACTGATAACCTTGAAACGGCTCAACTGATTTTGATAAAACATATTTAAGAATCATCGCTAGGAATCCTGCTTTCAAATAAAAGAAAAACCACATTCAAATCCGTTCACCCGTTTAAATGATACGGTGCCTCAGACAAACTTATAACACGCCTCTTTTTGAGGCGGAGTTAAAAAGGCGTATCACGTATCTCTACAGTATGGCTGACGTGTGATAGTGATCTAGTCTGAACTTATCCGTTTGGCTGCGCAATGGATCTTTTAGGAACAAAATTGCCTACTGCGCAGCTAATCGGCTAATTTCAAGATGGCCAAAAAAGTTGGCCGTACTGTACTGCCCTTAAGCTAAGCAACTTTGAAGAAAAAAATTGCAGGGCATTTTATTTTTTGTGCAAAAACATTGTGCTTACGAGTGCTCATAGATCATGGGGGTATACACAGTTTAGTTATAACATTTGAAACTGGTTTTCATAAAAATACTTTTAAAAAGTCGAAACTTTAGCCTTCAGTGATATCCAGAAGGATAGGTTTTTGCATGTACCGGCTGGTTTTCGTTTTGACATTATTCAAAAACTTACATAGCAAGAATATTGATTACAGTATTATCGGTACGATGTCTGCATTTAAATCATTTGCATGTTCTATGAATTTGCCTTTACTTCACAGAAGATTATAGTAAGCAATAACAGTAGGTACTAACATTGTTATTAATTATTTTTAAATCTTAGCCTCTTTAGTAAACTCACAAGCTAATAAATAAAAAATAAGTACTAATGTCAATGAAAACATTAACTCCTACACATCATTAGACGCTTTGCGAAAGAGACATATAATATTATGTCTTCAAGATGACGTCATATATTTAGTTATTTTTGATACATCATTGCTCTACATTAAGAACTTCTCCTTTATTATATGTGCATTTATAAAAGTATATACTGACATACAGAAACAACCAAACCCGGGAATCAATAGGTTTTTAATTTGTTCCGTGCGGGACTCTAACCCACGCGCGACTCACAGCGAAACAGCCAATCGCTCAGACACTGACTGCGCCAACCGTATCCCCAAATATGAGACATAGAGATTCTCGAGAATATATAACGTGAAAACTTATATAAAAAAATATAATGCGTTACTAAACCTCATTAGGCCCCAAGTTCTTCAGATCCTGGTCCACGATCCTGAGTTCTGTATTCGCTACTGGAGGACCTGTTGCTTCGTAACGATTCAACCCTTTCGGACTGATGGTGACTGTCGGGGACGTCTCTGTCAGACCGTACCCTTGTCTGAAGTCGATGTCGCGCTGGAAAAGGAGAAACAGCTTGAACAACACGATTTTTAAAATCCTGGATCGATAGCTATTGTTACATCCTACCTGACCTGGATGAAATTTGGCTCAGAGATAGATTATAGTGTGGAATAGCAAGAGTCGTGAGCACAAACGTCAAGTAAATTTTTGGGATTTTTTGGGTGCCGCTTCGGCAACGTTTGTGCTCACGACTCGTGGCGGCAATTACAACATAGGCTACTTTTTATCTCGGATATCAACTTTGACGCTGACGAAGTCGCGGACAGACGCTTGTCTAGGTATAAGTGCGAAAGTTTTCGAGAATAAGTGGATGGATGGATATATGTTTTCTACACTTTTGCAGATATTTCGGGTTTCTTCGAAGGGGTATTAGGAAAAAGGCAATGCCCGCGGCCTCCATGCAAAAACGCACCTTATGCACCAACTATATCATAATAATCTTTCTGACCGCAGTGGTTTAGCTTGTGTTTTGTCCTGAGACAACGGTAGATAGGCAGTCAGCCAGTCGGAACGAAGCTGCTTTATGAATATGCATGGAACAACTTTTAGCTACCAGTTTTTTTGTAAACAAACGAGAAATATGACACGAAACGTCATGTCTATATGAAGGAGTAAGCAGAAGTGAAAGAAACACCATAATTTCATCCGATATGTTTGGTCCTATGGGTCAGTGATTCGCCAGATTGAACTTAGGCCCTGTATCTTAAAAACCGTAATAGGTGGACAGTTAAAATTTTCAAATGCATTTCATTTTTGTTTCGTGAGGAATTCCTCATAGACTATCGCATTTAATCGGTTATTTGTTGCAATCGGTTGTTTGTGCATGGAGTATTTATTTATTTAAATTTTATGCAAGAAAAAGTACCAAGGCGGACTTAATGCCTTAGGCATTATCTACCAGTCAACCATAGGAGGTGAAGAGATAACATGTCAGGTGCAAATTATAAAATCAATGTAATACAAAATTACCTAAAAAAAGAAAGAATTTAATGCAATTATATTAAAAAAATAAAAAAATTGCACAAAAGTAAAAAATAGCTTAAAATAAAAAATATAAAACAATTTCTTTCTTAATATTGTATGTATAACCAGTCTTCTTCTTTAGAATACTCCTTACCTTACGACGCATGAATCGTTCAGCATCGCTGGCTGCTAATGGAGCTGCACCGTTGCAAATGGTTCTAATCGGCTCGAAGGTTTTCTCCGTGGCTGCTGGGTGAGAGCTCATCATAAGAACTGGAATCGATGACAGGTCAAATGTTATTAATCAAAATAATTATAGATATTATCGGAGATATTATCGTAGTTAGAATTTGTGCCCAGTTAATGGCACATGGGACCTAAACGTACCGGCGAACTGTTGGTGTACATTAGTACACCTCTGCCTAACCCTTCGGGGAATACAGGCGTGATGGTATGTTATGTGTAATTACAGATATTATTATAAAGCTAAAGAGTTTGTTTATCTAAACTAGCTTTTCTTCGGAACTACTACTACTGGTCCAAATCTTAAAAATCTTCCATTTTACATTCTGTCGAATTAGCTAAATCAACTTGCATCATAACAATGATATCAGAATGATTTTTAACACTTGTTCGCGAATTTCAGCAAATACTGACAGACTAGAATCTTTCAAGCTTGTGACTTTGGAAAAAATGCCGTATTAGTAGTCATTAACAAAAAAACATGTCTCTTGTCATGAGACTTTATTTACATGAATGTATTTTCCAGCCCGATTCCGGCCACGGCGGCTAATCTTAATGCAGACTAGCCAAGTACGCAGGAGATATTATGCTGCACAAGTGTGTGCGCAAACACAGGTGCACTCCCTATTCCCTCACTCTCATAGTCCGATGGGACGGCAATCCGACACAACCGGGAAGAGATCAAGCGCAGGATCAACGTCTTTACGTGCTTTCCGAGGCACTCTTTGGACTTTTAACAAAAAACGAACCATGCCATTTTGTAACACGCTGCAGAATTATATAGATAGTGTATTTAATTACATCCATAACCACGCACTATTACCAAGTCAGCTTTTTAATTTTAAAGAAACTTCTTAAAGTGTAAACAGAAGTATTTTCTCTCACTGTTTATAAACTGGCCGGCAGTGCTTAAACCTACGAATCGTATAAGGGCAAGTTTATAGTACAAGTTTTTAAATGCAGACGTTCGAGTCTTGAACGACCTTGCGCAAAAGTAACCGCGAATTGCTCGAAGTAAACAAATAAAGTACGTATGTGTGCGTGACTTGCGTATGATCATTTATAGCTATTAATATTCATGCACTCACACATTCACGGGTAGGTAGGTACCTTACCTCATACACGTGTAGATACATAAATACAAAAAACTACGAGTTTGTTACCGTAAATATATGTAAGTATGATGATTATATTATTCAGTTTCCATCACAACAATTTTTTGTAGCAAATATTTAGATTAATGTTTATTTTATATTTTAGAGGTATCCCCAAACACTAACGATATTATCACCGGTGATATAACTCTATGCATTTTGACCGTCATATAACATACCATCACGCCTGCGTTCCCCGAAGGGTTAGGCAGAGATGCGCCTATGTACACCCACAGTACGCCGGTATGTTTTTAGGTCCCATGTAATAGGGGGTGAGCCTATTGCCATTAACCGGGCACAAATCCTAACTCCGAGCTGCTTCTAAGAATTTCATAGAAAAACCCAATAACACTTTTTGCTCGACCTGGGAATTAAACCCAAGATCTCTAGCGTAGCCGTCGCGTTTAGGACGAGTAGGCTAACGAGGCAGTTCCTATGAAGACAATGGGAGATATTTTATCCTATGAAATAAAAATCAGGACGGAATGGCTATTTTTTTTTGTGACGCTATTCACCTTATTTAGTTAATAGCTTCGGTGTTTAATGAAATGTGACGTCATCATCGTCCTGGAGCATAATTATGTTTTTATCAGCTTCTATTGTTTAATCAACACTTTCAAAGCCAAAGCTTACGAAACAAATACTAATACCGTATAGGTTTAGGCAGCCTGCCGGGGCTGCGGGTTGTTCGTAAGAGATACCGCGCCCCCGGAACGCAAAGGGCACAAGTAGGAACATGGGTGGGTTTTAGTCAGTAAAAGTCTGACACTAAGGGCGGGAGAAGTTATTTGATGATTTCCCACCCCCCAAAAAAAAAATAGGTTTAGGCAAGCGTTTTAGAATCAGCATTGCCATACAACGTGGCAACGCTGCCAGCCTTTTGGGCACTTGTCCCATTGACAGCGATTTTTTTTTTTTTTTTGGTGGGTGGGAAATCATCAAATAACTTCTCCCGCCCTGGGCGGGGCGGGAGGGAGTGAGTTTTTTGATGCCCTATAAGCTTCCTTTTTTGCATTTTATTATTATTTAAGTAAGTTTTATACTTGTTGTATTAATTACATAAATCAATAACGGCAAGCGTTTTATAAATAATCTTTTAATCATAGCAACAGCATTGTACATAATCTCCCAATCATACAATATACTACATGATCCTACAATCTTTATTTTACTGCGGTATCTTTGATATGTTATGTCACATCACAGTTGAATAAATTTTATGAGCTCTTATCTGTGGCATATCATATCACTCAATGTTTTTTAAAGCCTGTAAGAGGTGATCGCGATAAAGAAAATAATAAAAATATTCTCCAGATAGATTACAGTGTAAAGTGTGTGCGCAAAAACAGGTGCATTCTCTCTTCTCTAACTCTCATAGTCCCATGGGACAGCAATTCGACACAACCGGAAAGAAATCAGGCGTGCTACCAACGGCTTTCTAAGACACGGGGGTGTCACACCATGAATTTCCAAAGTCCGGGCAAATTCGTAATGGAAAAGCCCAACACTTTTTGCCTGACTTGGCAATCAAAACAAGGACTCCACTATCAACAGCCGTGCTTGCGACCACGAGACCAATAGGGTAGTTAATAAAGAAAATAATACTCACTCAAAGGTGGGGCTACCATCAGGATATTAGTTCTCTGCTTCTCAATGGTCTTCAGGAATGTCTCCGATTGGAACTTCGCTAACGCCACCACCTTAGCCCCCATGGACATTTTATGGAACAGGATGACTGTTGCCGCGTAGATGTGGTAGAATGGTAACACGCCCATCACAGAGTCTTGATGAGTAGCTGGAAAACGCAGAATTGAATTTTATGAAATCTAAGTAAAGATAAATTTATGAAGGACACAGAGTAAGAATTGAGGCTTTGATAATGAGAGATCTTAACAAAGCCATTTCAGTGGGAGAAGTAGTTATTCCATATAACAAAATATACTATTTCATAATATATTATCTACTCTTTTAATCTAATTAAATTCATAGTCTCATACAAAACTGAGAAAAGGGGGCGGATGCGGTAGAGGGCATCAAAAAACTCATCGGCATAGCTGTCAATAGGATCAGAGCTCAAAAGGCTGACAGCATTGCCACGTTGTATAGCAATACTGAGTGTTTGGTAAGCCCTCTGGTCATATGTATTAATTAAATTCATCAACTCACGTGTTGTTTCCTGGTGCATAGCAATAATTGGATCATTAATCTGTTCACAGTTGGCTATAATATTTCTATGCGATAGCTCTACACCTTTCGGTAATCCCGTAGTACCACTTGAATATGGTAAAAAGCAAATATCATTTGGATTTCTCCTGACTTGTTTCAAAACGGACTTATCAGTGTGTATGTCTTCACTAAGTTCGTTGAATAAAGCTGTTCCTTCAGGTACTGGATCTCCATTTGTTTTTACTACGACTATTGGAATGTTTAATTTGGCAATCTTCAATGCTTCTTTTATCGTTGGGACAATCTCTGGTAATGTTACTATCATCTTTGCATCAGACATTTTCAATTGGCGCTGTACTTCGTCTGAAAGTAACATAAATTAAAGATTGTTTAGCAACAATTCCAGCCCATAATGATCTAACATACTATCATACCACCACGCCTGTGTTTCCCGAAGGGTTAGACAGAGGTGTAACAATGTACATCCACAGTTCGCCGGTATATTTAGGTCCCATGTAATAGGGGGCGAGCCTATTGCCATTAACCGGGCACAACTCCGAGCTGCTACTGAGAATTGCATAGAAAAACCCAATAACACTTTTTGCTCGGCCTGGGAATCGAACCCAAGACCTCTAGCGTAGCAGTCGCGCTTAGGACCACTAGGCCAACGATGCAGTTGATCTGAGATAAGTCCATAATGATCTAGTGAAATATAAAAGCCTATTCCCTCTTGTCAATGAATAGATTTTGTTTTCAATATTCCCTTCATATTAGACACCGCACGTAATACTTACAGACGTGTTGTTAAACAGACTTATGTAACAGTTATCACGTAAACCATTTTACTTATCATGTCTATAAAAAAGACGAAGAATTGAACCGTGGGAAAGCAATCAAACATTGTGTATTTTTATATTTAGTATCGTCTAGAAACCAGACATAGACGTCAAATCAACATCAACTTAGAATCCAAACTGATTCTTAAAACTAGGTCTAAGATCAATTCACAGGGCTTATACCTCTAGGTCAATTGCGATGTCTCTCATCCAGCTGCTTTCAGATATACTAGGCATATTATCGTCTCTTCTTTCACCTAACCTGTCTCTATACAGAATCATGTTTTAACCAAAAGAATACTTACGGGCAGTATAAATAGGATTAATACTAGTAATCAATCCTCCAGCTCCCAATATACCCAGAGCTATCACTGGATAGTCCGGGATATTAGGCAGCATTATTGCGACAGTGTCTCCATCGCGAATCTTGAACTTAGTTCGAAGGTTTGCCGCAAATCTATTGCATAGCTTAAAAGCCTGCTCGTAGGTGTACCCTCTGCCTGTTACAGCACATACCTGGAATATCAGATTGTTCAAGTTAATGTAAAGTTTCTAGAATAGTATTTGTTTAGATGGTGTGCTTGAGAGGAATTCATGAAAAATCAATCTATTCTTTTTACTAAGTCATTGTGTGTAGAAGGGAGGTATTTGGCTTGCAGTGTATCCTTGAGTATCCAGAGCATCCTTGTTCCTATAAAAACTAGAATCAAATAAGAATGTTGGGATTTTTCCATATTTTACAGTAATAATATCTACATTTTAATTGATAACAGTTTAAAATCGCCATTCCGTCTTGAACAAGCGTGTTGAATTGATGATTGTCAATTCTTGTGGCTTCTATGTATGAGAAGAGCCCTTTTTCCTATAAAAAAAAAAATATACCATCACGCCTGTATTCCCCGAAGGGTTAGGCAGAGGTGTAACAATGTACACCCACAGTTCGCCGATATGTTTAGGTCCCATGCAATACGGGGCGAGTCTATTGCCATTAACCGGGCACAAATCCTAACTCCGAGCTGCTACTGAGAATTTCATAGAAAAACCCAATAACACTTTTTGCTCGACCTGGGAATCGAACCCAAGACCTCTAGCGTAGCAGTTGCGCTTAGGACCACTAGGCTACCGAGGCAGTTGGCTTTTCCTATAGTAGTGCAATAATATGCTGTAATATTTTTAATTTCTACCTATATACATTGGTGTGTCACGCTAACAAAACAAAAATTTTCGACAGTCAAAATAATATTGATAAGAAAATCAACCAGTTCAAGTATTATGGCCCTCCATGTCTTCTGATATGAATGTTACAAGATCTTTGATAAGGTAGTTTAAATATTACATAAAAAAACAAATGTCAATAAAGGCTTCAAGGATTACTTTTATGAAGTGGAAAAGTATCAGTTTTTAGGGATCTGTAACTCAAAAGGAAAAATCCGAACCCTTATAAGATCAATTTGTTGTCCGTCCGGCTGCCTGTCTGTCAAGACTCTTTATTTCGGGAATGCGTGGAGGTATCAAGTCGAAATTTAAACCGTATACTTAGGTCTACGGTCCCATGAGGTTGTGAAAAATCAAACTTCTAAGTTTACGTAAATAAAAATATAAATAAAAATATACAAAAATACCTTTTCCCTCTTTGTCTCCGAAGGCGAAGAAACGAAAAATTTAAAATAATGATAATTACCTAATATCTATGTATATTTTAGTAGATTAATAAATATACTATTTACTTATTTAACTTACTATTTATTTATTTTAATAAACTATTTATTTAATTCTGTAATTTATATTGATCCTACGTACGGAACCCTCTGTGGGCGAGTCCGACTCACACTTGTCCGGTTTTTTTATTGTTATCCTGACAACAATCGTCATGCGATCTGTTATCGTGTCACTGTGTTGATTATGATATTATTCCAACAAAATCATTGTTGTTTGTTACTTTATGTTTATTCCTAAGTTTATCTTCGACATCACTGACATTGGTGAAAGAAAACATAACATAACATACCACCCCGAAGGGTAAGGCAGAGGCGTGCCTATGTACACCCTCAGTTTGCCGGTATGTTTAGGTCCCATGTAATAGGGCGCGGGCCCATTAACCGGGCACAAATCCTAACTCCAAGCCGCTATTGAGAACTTCATTGAAAAACCCAATACTTAACATTTTGCTCGACCTGGGAATCGAACCCAAGACCTCTAGCATAGCAGTCGCGGTGAGGACCACTAGGCTAATGAGGCAAAACATCGTGAGGAAATCTGGACATATTATCTATATACATCTGGACTTTAATTAATATAAGTTTGAAATCATCAATCCGCCTTAACCATGTGTGGCCAGCCCATTATTTTCCCACTGTAGGGCAAAGGTCTCTCCTCATGCAAAGCAGATACAAATATTAATCACCACTCCTGCTCAAAGCAAATTGGCGGTTACAGACTTATATTAGTTGCTTTTGTTCATAGATGTCAGTGATTTCCAAGATAAACTGACAAAGTACATAATTATGAATTCAAACATACATTTTTTGTCCCATAGTCTGACGTATTGCTACATATTACAAACCTAAAAACAATGTTGTGTATTGTCAAGGCTTCAAAGAAAGGACTTACTTATAAATATTTCATGAAAGTATAATAGTATCATGGTAAAAAAAATTGTAAAGGAGAGCCTACATTTTTTTTTTATCGCATAAGTAGATCTCAGAATTTTGAGCGTAAACTATATCATTTTATGTAGTGACATTATACCGAATTTCATGAACTAAAGGCATACCCATAAATAATTATTCCACTGAGCCGTGTATTATTTCACAATTTAAAGAAAACGTAAGATTTACTGTTATGTTTGTGGTTATCCGATTCAACTAACATCAAAGGTATCGCTATTTTGGACCTCATTAGGTGCCGCGATACGTTATTGTCAATTACCTAAACTTACGACAGAGCCTTAACAACTAGGCCAACACGACAAGTAATAAGATTATGAAATAAAGAAAAAAATACTTACAGACGCAGTCCTCTCCGGCCATTTATCAAGATTCTGCCACACATAATCGTACAACGTAAAATTCGGTATTTCAACATCCTTGAA
This sequence comes from Caradrina kadenii, assembly GCA_947462355.1. Lineage (NCBI taxonomy): Eukaryota > Metazoa > Arthropoda > Insecta > Lepidoptera > Noctuidae > Caradrina > Caradrina kadenii. The sequence continues at coordinate 11,129,635 of OX381684.1, read as the reverse complement.
CGGCGATTTGATCACTCTATCCTGTGTCCATACACTGTGTTTTCTAATCACTACACTTGCATATTTTGAACTCTGTTTCACTGTGTCTAAAGTTCTTTTTGCCGTGAACAAATTTTTGGCTACCATTGTCTTGCTCTGGATTGCACTCATCGATGACTGGAAATTTTCTTATGATATAATATTGTAAATCGTGATAGTAGCTGATATGAGTATTTTATAATTATTATTGATAGCGATTTAATATCAGGTGAGTAAATAAATAAAGGAAAAAGAGTTTTATTTGGGTATCGATAAAGTGGATGTTTACTTGCCCCTGGGTTGCTAATTGAGAAATAATTATCCAGGTAATTCTTAATCATAAAATAAAATTACAAGACATTTCTTGTAATTTTATTTTATGATTAAGAATTAGAACCGAACGCTCGATACGCAGTGAAGTATTCTGAGCAATTGAATACTTCACTGCGTATCGAGCGTTCGGTTCTCGCACTAGACAAACGTTTATATTGCCTACAGGAAATCGTTACGGATCTGGTTGTTCATACATGTAAGTTTTATAATCACGTTTGTAAATGCGCCCGAAATTCAGCACATTTTCCTAGTGCGAGGCAAATTCGTCCACGAACATACACTTTATTTGTTAAAAACAACGAAAGGAAGTCACTTATTACAGTACTCGTATGTCGTAATCGTGACCAATTGCTGGCAGCTAATTAGAAACTTGGTATTGAAGTTCATTGCTTTTTGTAAGTACTGTTTTGCTAAGCAGTTGATGAGCTGTGGAAATTCTTCAAAAACTTGAAAAATGAAGCACAGAATAGTAAAAGACGGAAGGAGAGGAGGGAAGACTTTGCCCAGGAATGGGACAGAAAAAGCTAATAAAAACAAAAGAGAAATCCTAAAAATAAATTCTAGTGGACAGGCAACATAGTCTCTGGCAGCTTTTACCATTGTAATAATTTAATACATAATATTGAATTATGAGATAAACTCTCTTCTAAACTTAACTTAACTTCTAAACTCTGTGTGTAAATTAATTAACATGAATTTGAATTAACAAAAAAAAATCATACAGTCGAATTAAGAACGTCCTCCTTTATTTTGAAGTCGGTTAAATAGAACGATATCAACTTGACAGTTAGTCAGTATTGAGTTACTGAGGCTGACGGGCAGTTTTTTATTTAATAAATATAACAGGAATTAATACTATACCCAGTCTGTGTACGTTATATGTAGCCCATAATGTAACCACAATCAGTATGCAATAATTATGACACAATATGCTATTATGACGTCAGCGTGCTATGAGAAACTGAGGAAAATAATACTATAAGAAACATCTTGTTTTTTTAGTCGGTTAAAAAGAAAATGATAATTTTAAATAGGTACTTACCTACTATTTACCGCAATGTTAATGGCATTTTAATGAACCGATAGTGTTCTGATAAATATCAAGCCAATGATATCAAGGTGTAGATAGCAGTAATGATACAAACTATTACCATTACCATTAATGCAATAGTCAATATTCTGTTTTATCTAATGTATGAAAAATAACAGATTTTGGAGAACGATATTTAAATCTGAAGTATTGCTCAACTGTGTATCAAACAAGTTTAGAACCTGTATTGTAGGACCAACTCTGAATTTTTTTTTTTTTTTTGGTGGGTGGGAAATCATCAAATAACTTCTCCCGCCCTGGGCGGGGCGGGAGGGAGTGTCAGACTTTTACTGACTAAAACCCACCCATGTTCCTTCTTGTGCCCTTTGCGTTCCGGGCAAAAAAAAAAATTTGGCTCGGATCATGTTTGAGAACATCTATGTAGGGAACTGCAAAGTATTATTTTTAACCGACTTTAAAAAGAAGGAGGTTGTCAATTCGTCTGTATGTTTTTTTTTCTTCAAATTTCATAGTGAGTCCCATAGGTAGTAAAAGTTGTTCGTATTTATGAGTAAAATACCAATAATTCCAAGACACAACTTCATTCAAAATACACTTTATTTTAGCACTGAAAACCCAAATAATTTTCAATTAGAATTCAAGTTGCTTTGAAATCAATAAATAGTTAATCAATTCAGTTGACAAATAAGTGACGTCACAGTTTATTATTGTCATACAAAATCTATGGGGGATCGCGTTTCGAAACTCATGAAAAGATCGTCAATTGATTGGTGATGTCAAGTAGGTACCCAATTCTTGTACCTACCTATATCTGTATCGTACCAAATCTTACAAAGAAACGAAAGACTGTTTATCACACAGTTGTATACCTACCCTAAAACCGTTATCTGTTACTAACGAACCTCACTTCATTGAAGTAAAACCAAATAAATAAAAGATTTTTTTTAATAGAGATAAACAGTCTCTGCATTATGTAAACTGCAGACAATATGAAGGTTATTTATACAAAGATAGTAATTATTCAGATGTTTATTAAAAAACTTATTGTATGTTAATGCAGCGCATATCGCGCTTTTGACATCAGTATAGTTTTATGGAATTGTACAACTTATTGTAATACATTATTTTATAAAAGAGTATGTATGGAGTTTCTTGCCCGTTCTTCTCCATACGAAACTACCTTTTGGAATGGGCAACTAGATTCAATATTTTTTATTTTAACATGTAATTGACGTTCAAAAGTGCCTTTTAATGGTCTAATTGAAATAAATGATTTGACTTTATCTACAATTACTGCAACTTGCTTGGCTTCAAATTACTACCTACTTTACCTTAGTATCGTCGGGGTGTAAAGAAACACTTTAAATAGCTGGGTAACTAACATAATGACCGTCAAACTCATCTCACGTCATTATTTGAATACAATAATTTTCGGTCAATCTTACTTACATTGACCAAAAATAATTGTATCGATATATTGTCGTGTACGGGATATAAAAAGAGTATTTACATAGCTGTTAACTATGCACAGCGTCCAGTATACAAAGTAAGATTGAGTAAAAAAATTTGCTGGAACATGACTATATTCTAGGTGTGCTAAATCACTGTTTATATTCTGGCTATTACTGGTAACAAGTAAATGGTTATGAGTGTAATAGGACAGGGTTCGTAAGGATATAGCTAAGTCATGAACTTCCCAAGTCGAGCAAAGTTTTATTGGGTTTCTCTACGAAATTCTCAGTAGCAGCACGGAGTTAGGATTCGTGCCCGGTAATAGGGTTGCCACCTTTTTTTAGGGGAAATAAAGTATTTTTTCATTGTTATAGAACAAAAATAAAGTACACAATATAAAAAAGAGTACTTATTTATTTATTTTCATGGTTTTGCAGTTCCTAGGGATTGATTGCTTATTCGAATACTACTATGATTAATTGACATTGATAATAACATTTGAATTTTACTCGACACTAGGTTTGACATTTCATGTATCTGCGCTAGAAAACGCTCAACATTAAACGCCATTTGTGGCTGTAGATACCAGTTTATTTAGTCTCAAAGTTACTCATTTATAATGAGCCTGTAACAATCAGTTTTACGTAAATTGAGTATTTTAGCGTACTTTACTGGTGTCGTACATTATAAACTACGCCTACATGAAAAAAAAGGACAATACTCTATTTCAGAGTACGGGTGGTAATCTTACCGGTAATGGCAATAGACTCGCCCCCTATTACATGGGACCTAAAATCAAACCGGAAAACTGTGGGTGTACACTGGTACACCTCTGCCTAACCCTTCGGGAAATTAAGCAATTGCATCAAGACTGCGTTTTATGAATATCTGATGAACATGACCCGTTCATTCTATAAATAGTCGTGGCCGCGTCATGGCTGTCCAAAGGGTGAACGTACACGTGTTTAATTGAAGACAGTAAACAATTATAGCTGCTTTTGTTAATTATTTTGATGAAGTTGAAGGTCGGGCGCTTAAGAAGTTCTAATTAGTTCATTCAGGAGTATTTGGACTTTGACATAGATAAAGAAATGTTGGGTTTATCTGGTGAGGGAATATCTTTGTTTTATGTGTAAACGTTTTCTCCGGACCGATTCCAGCCACTGCGGCTACTCTTAATACAGACGAGCCAAGTACGCAGGAGATATTATAGTGTACAAGTGTGTGTGTGATGTGACGGCAATCCGACACAACCGGAGAGATCAGGCGCTAGACCAACAGCTTTATGTGCTTGCTGAGGCCTGCGGGTATCACACCACCAACTACCAAACTCCGGGCTGTTACTGAGAAATTCCTAAACACTTTTTGCCCGACCTTGGAATTCAACCCATGACCCCATGCTCAACAGTCGTGCTTGCCACCACCAGACCAACGGGGCAGTCTGTTTGACTTCTGACTTATTTGTTGTTCTGACTTTTTTATTGATTATAAAAACACACATCACATAGACGTAACTATGCTTACTGTCAATCAAACTAAGTAAAAATTATAGTTGGTAAAGGACTTTTATTTTTGACTGTTTACGGTAGTACGCATGCAGAACATTGTGTTTACGAGTGTAAAGTTTGTATCGAACATTTCAACGATATTGTCGTAAAAATAGGTAAAAAGAACTTTGGCCTTCACTGTCTCCGTAATCTGTTTACGGTCCTCAAGTACAGTTATGAACAAAAAATATCACAACAAACAACAACAAAAGAATTTTTAACTTTCGGCTACATTTTGAGTTTTTTATTACACCTTTTATTTTAAACTGACTTTGAAGTCTGTACACTGTAAAATTGTAAGCTAGTTGTGTAATTCACCATTAATAAATAAGATAACATAATATCTAAGTCAAACAATACAGTAACTGCACTGAACATTCAACAACAAAGAGGTTTCAAGTAAATCGTACAACAAAGTGAACGGTTCGTTATCATAATTTAAAAATACATTTTATATAAATAAACACGTATTTTAAACAAAGGAACGTCCAAAGTGAGGCGACTCACAGATTTATTGAGGGATTTTGAAATGAGAACATTTTTATTAGGTCGGGTGCACAGTACTCTTTACAGGCGTGCTTGTATGACCAGATGTATGAACGTGGACGAAGTAATAGGAATAAGGAAAAAGGCGTGAGTTTATGTCTATGTATGTAATATTTTTATTACGGAACCTCCTATATGATATCCACAAATAGTGATACTTTCTATACCCGGTATTCCAGTTTGAAGGTTATGGGTGCCGGTGGAATTACAGGCACATGAAACATTTCAACTTTGTCTCTGGGATGGCAACGCATTTGCAAGGCCTCTGGTATTGCAGATGGCTCCTTTCAAGACGGTTGAACTAAATGGTGCTGATGCGCGCGTCATTTTAGTGAACAGACGCTCTCAGGTCGTGGTCATCTTTTAACTTCTTTTACTTTTAACTTAACAACTGGCTTACGTCTTTATTACTATTATTTTTTTATTGTTTTGTTTTCACCTTCATTGTTTTTAACATATAGAAGCAACAAGGATATTGTAACCAAGATTTTGTAAAAACCGAATTGAAAGAAAAGACTATCCATGGAGTTTCTTGCTCGTTCTTCTCCATAGAGAGCAACGCTTTGGAACGAGCAAATTCAACCGCGTTTGAACGACAATTCAAAAGTGCCTGTAAATGGTCCAATTGAAATAAATGCTTTGATTTTAAATTTGTTGTCTATAGGTAACGGTGACCACTTAACATCAGGTGGGCCGGCGCTCGTTTGCTATCCGATGACATGCACCAACAAACTCGTTTCCCGTCCATAATATTATTAACTCAACGTTATTTAGTTTGATGGGCAGTATGCGTGGGTAAGAGCCTCCTACCACGTCCGACGTTCTGTTGGACCGATTATTATCGGACCGTTCAATAAATCCATAGTTTCAAGAACCGACTTTTGTAGAACGTGTGCGTGTGTAGGTACCTAAATTAGAATTCATAATATAAGTATCACTCTCATCGAAAAAAATATCAGTCGGCTGTCTGATGTGTGCGTTCAGCGTTATCTGACCGTTCAATAAATCCATAGTTTCGAGGACCGACTATTTGTAGGTCAAGTGCGTTGGTACATTAGAATTTATAAATATGTTCCATTCTCACCGACAAAAAAATCGGTCACCGATTGTCTGATGTGAACAGACAGCCTTACGAGTCTGGGAGGTGTCTTTTAACTCCCACTATAACAAAGTAGGTATGTAAGTATTATGTGTATTATATATAATATGACACAGTATCCTCAAATAACCATAATATTTTAAACCTTTGTTATCTAGTCGCAATATTAATAAAACTCTCATACATCAACAATTCATGATGGTATAACCACAATTAAATACAGTTACATTATTAGTAAGAACGTTTAATATTTTAATTATCGAAGGTCGTAAAAGAGAGTTTTCTCGAATCAATCAGTTCATTATCTCATAACAGGTCAATGAATCCAACGATTTGTGGTAAGTGGGCAAAATTCTTTGTGTTTCAATCAATTGTCTAAATCAACATTTTTTCCAGATTAACCGTTTATTGAACAGTTCGATTATTCGATATTTGAGTTATAGGATTTTTTGTTAAAAGAAATGGTCATTGGCGTTCTCAAAGAAGATTCCAATGAAAATTTCTCAATATGATTACCTACATAATTAAGTATTTTATCATTTTGTGAGCTTTTTTTTGTATTTTTCTAGGTGCAGCAGTGGCTCCTGCGCTCCGTCTCTGTCACGGGATCGATTCCCGAAAAAACAAATATTTGTATTCTCTACAGGTACTCATTCCGGGTCATGTTCTTGCATAGATTTTTCAGTGCTGAAGAATCTATGCAACCTATCTGTGTTTTTCTGTACTGAATCTATGGTAAAAGTTTTTTTCCTTTCCACCCTGTGTGTTTACACACGATACAAAAGAAGTGCCTTATGTCAACGGGGCAAACAAACAAACAGTCATGTCAATATCTACTGGTTCAGATGTCTACAGGCCATATTAAGTAAGTAGGTGCGACCACGTATAGATTGTTCCAAACATATTATATTAATCCATGGTCTATGTGTGTCGTAAAAAAAATTACGATACTCACACTGCGCGCGCGCTACTTTCGCTCCTTACTGAGATATAATAAATTGGTCTAGCTTCTAGTCTAAGTTTCAATAAAAACAAAATGTTTCTGCAGTGTTATTCTGTAAAAATCTGCTTCGATGAATTTGATTAATGAACTTTAGGTAAGCTGTAAATCTCTAAAAGCCTACCTCACCTGTTACAGTTCAGATTCGACCCCAAAATAGCATCTTGGGGTATTACATGACAGGCGAATGCTCATCAGTCAGTAAGGCAGTATTGTTACTGTCCCGTTAGTCTCTAAAAGTTTCGAGCAAAAAAGTTTTTTCCATTAGGAATTTGTCAGTGGCAGCCCGGAGTTTGGAAGTTGGTGGTGTGACACTCCCGTGTCTCGGAAAGCACGTAAAGCCGTTGGCTCTGCGCCTGATCTCTCCCCGGTTGTGTCGGAGTGCCGTCCCATCGGACTATGAGAGTTAGAGAAGAGAGAGTGCACCAGTGTTTGACACACCAGTGTTTCAAAGTCAAAATATTTATTTCAATTAGACCATTTACAGACACTTTTGAATTGTCAAGAAGTTATCGTTTAAAGTTGAAGCAAGTGCATTAGGAATAATATTATTATCTCCTGCGTACTTAGCTAGTATGCATTAAGATTAAGCCGCCGCGCCGTGACCGGACTCGGTCTGGACAATACATTGTAACGTAATGCTCGAATTGGGTAGTAGACACAATTAATAAAAGTGACGTCACAGTTTATTATTCTTATACAAAATCTATGGGGGAATCGCGTTTAGACAGCTCATAAAAACTATGCCAATTGGTTCGTGGTGTCTATGACTACCCAATTCGGATATTGGACTGTAACATTACAAGCAAATGTTCCCAGTGAGGAATGGCCTTAACATCAGCAAAGCTATTCTGTAAACAAATTGTTTCCAGAATAGGTAAATTTTCGTAAATGAAGCGTGCTTGAGGTACTGATTAGATAATAGTTGCTACCTTGAGGTGAGCAGCGGTCTTCCCACTTTATATTGGGAAATGATTTTATAACCCTCGACTCAAAAACAGGGGTGTTATAAGTTTGACGTGTCTGTCTGTGGAACTATAGCTCTAAAACGGGTGAACCGATTTGAATGCGGGTTTTTTTATTTGAAAGCAGGTTACCTAGCAATGGTTCTTAGATATGTTTTATCAAAATGGGTTCAGCCGTTTCAAGGTAATCAGTTCTTTTGTGAGCTGCGGTAGGGATCTTTATTCTTTTGTCGGGAGATACTTAAAATTGTTTATTTTATTACTTGTCACAGAATAAGCCTGCTGATTTATAATTAAGTGGGTACTAGTTAGCAACAAGCATGTAGTCATAGTATTACAGTACCAATCTTTGAAAAATTTTAACGATTTTTTTTCCAATCACAGCCAAAAAGAAGTATGAGTAGGTATGAGTGTTGTTGTTTTACAAAAATAATTGAACTTATGTGACATTCTAGTATATAAAATATCTACTTATAGTTGCACCTCGCTTAGGGGATTTTAAACGACTCTTCGTTATTATATCTACGCATACTAAAATAATTATTGTATTATTGGGAAACAACTTTTTTTTGTTCATGGTAGCACACAATGTAACGAACGCAAAACATTGCCATGTGCATACGGGTGCTATGATTGCCTTTAATATTTTTATAACCATGGTTTCCAGGTATAGTCTAGAACAAAAATACGAAATAACTTTTGCCTTTGCTAAGAGTCTTTTTACCCCCCTTTTAATAGGCGTAGCGTAATAATATAGGTTATGTAGGTCTAAATATATTTTTTGGGTATCTAGCTAGTTAGGTAGCAGACTCTACACCAACCTAAAATTAGTATTTAAGTAGGTCAAAAACAATGAAAATGCAATCCTAGTACGTTGACCTTTATGTGGAAATGTTTGTTGTGTTACCGCTCGCGAGTTACAGCCGCTGTATGTAGTAATAGTTACTATGGTAGGAAGCATTCAAAAAAGATGTTTAGACTTAATGGATAATTATTCATCACGCGAGAAAATTAAATATTTTATATATAACTTACATTTTTTACGAGAAAAGCAAATGAAAGTCGAAATAATCAAATGCGCAGCGGTCTTGTTGCTAACATAATACTTTTTATAAAGACGCCTTAACAATTTTCCATAATTTACCTACTGGGAAAATTACTATGCTGATTAACGCGTCAAAGTTCAAAACATTGCACCGAGGAAGTGATAACATAAACTTATCTGTACGTCATTTAATTAGCAATAGCATTAGAGAGATAAAATCGTATGTTTTGATAAATAGTTACTAGGTAACTACGTCTAGCGGTCAAAAGTTTAAACAAAAATATTTCCAATACCCGGCGCTCGTTCAAAGTTTTACTAACACCCATATCAACTACAAAATATACAGTTACTTACACAATTAATATCTACTTCAAAACATAAATAATCACTGTTTAAAAAGTCACAAAAGCACGCACGAGTAATTAAAAATTGTAAATAAAGATTTTAATTCGAGGTGAAGAAATGCCAAGACGGGCGTTCGCGGCGATGTCGCGTTGTGTACTAACGAGTGTAGGAGCAGGGAGTGTTCTGGTAATGTACTAAATATTAAATAAATAGAAGTTAACTTCTAAATGACGCGAGTTTAGTATCAAGTAATTAATCAGGCACAGTTAGTTATCAATAGCAGTCTAATAGCTTGTCTACATAGTATATTTATTTGCTGTGTATACAGGCACAGTGTAAATACTTTTGTTAGTCTAAAAATAGTTGGATTTTAGGTGGGTGTGACTGTATTTGTGTAACATAAATAAAACTTGTTGATGTCGGTACTGTGAGCCGCATCAGTACTGTAGTAACACTTGTTTATGAAAACTTACTATTTTGTATCCAAAATGGCCGCCAATTGTACACGTTTTGATGGGTTTCGTACGAATGTGAACCTTATTTCAATGAGATAAGTAGGCACAAAAGGGACGTTTAGAAGCAGGGCCGTCTTAACCTATTGTGTAGGCCCTGGGCATACAGGGGCCTGTTTATGAAAGGGATCTCCAAACTTCATTGCATAATGTCAACACGATAAATCTACCTTATTGTACTGTTCCACCAATCTAATTATTATACCAAAAAAGATGGAGATAGTTTTACTTAAAATCTATTTAGTTACTCATTGCTTCTTTGAGTTGCGAAATGTAGAAATGGAAAATTCATTTTCCGTACAGTCAAACGGGGTGAATAGGGACGTAGGGGTGAATCGGGACGAAATTTTAAAAGGGATTTGTTACTTTGAAATAATATAGTTTGTTACCAGCAAGGACGTTAAAATCTTAAATTGTAATTTAGTTAAAACAGAAGAGATCTCTTTGGTAACAAACTATATTATTTCAAAGTAAAAATCCCTTTTAAAATTTCGTCCCGATTCACCCCTGCGTCCCTATTCACCCCATTTGACGGTACTTGACGTATTGAGTGTCCATTTGTATTTTAACCAATATTATTTGAGTTTTTGGATACCTACGTGACTGTATCTACGTACCTAATACTTAAATGATATATTCACACTTTATAACCCCTCAGATTATAAAACATCAGAAATGTATCCATATTCAACCGGGTAAGTCTTACGAGACAACTTTTAGTGATATTATATATTTAACAGCAAACATAACAGGTCATTAAAACTCCACCCACTAATTTCATAACCGGTTAACTTCCATAAAAACTTCTGTCTCCATAATAACACAACGTACTGTTTTGAAATTTGAAAACATTACTATTCTCCGGAACCTACAGAAAACGCTAGAGTTATTTACCCTATTATCCTATAGGACCTCTATGTTGTCATGTGAAATTTCAAGGACAGAAATTACACTCAAATAAACAATTTAACTCACACTGATTCCTAAAGAAGGACACATCAATACACTGTGTCGTTAGTTGGAACACGGTGCATCGGTTGTGTGCCTTGATAGGTATACGCGTGACGTTGGTCGCATACGAATAGAACTTGCGTGAAGTCTGTCATGTAATCACTTATGTGCCATGGAGTAAGTAGAAATGGAGTGTTTAAATAATTGCAGTGTGATTTTCCTTTGTTTTGTGTAATTTTTAAGGACTAGGTACTTGAAGTGGGATTACATTTTCTCTATTAGATACCTTTTTCTGACCATACATTGCCTTCCAGTCTAACCGGATGAAGCATATGTACGGTCAACAAAAGAGTTAAGTAATCCAGATCGTCTAATATAGTTGAAGTTTTATTTGAAACCGGGGTCGATTTTAAATGAAATTTAATGTAATTAATATACTGTTCATTTTCTATTAATACAAATAAATTTCATTCAAAAACATCTATCGATTTTTAAAAAACTTTGAAATTATTAGGCGACTCTGATTACTTATTTCTTTTGCTGACTGCATTCGCATTCTTGACGTTAAATATTCCGTGGTGTTTACAATTTTATTTTTTGTTGAGGCACATTACGACATTTCATTACATAATGGTTCCCATGATAAAACAGTAAAAAAGATACCAGCAATAGTACACTTGTTGGCAACTCATCTTTGAAATCAGCTGATATTTAAGTACTTAGGTCGACGAAGTACTGAAAATAACCATAAACATAAGTATAAAGTTCAGTATTATCTTTAATCCAGCGAAATTTAATTAATTTACAAAAAAAAATCAGCGTATAAATTCGGCATTTTGTCAATATTACTTTAGCGTCAAATAAACTTATTATTTTACACTAAACTTGTAATAATTATTTTGATTTTGCCTGTGTTTAGCGACATCTAGTTCAATTACGCAGAAACTTTTAAAGTGATTACTATCGAAACGCCTAGATGGCGCTACTAACCCTGTAGATAATTATTTTTATGTTGACAAAATAGTACTATCAGTTTCACCGGAATGTTCATGAACTTTTATCGCACTGGCCAATTCACTCCAATTTAGGTTTATCTATGACGTAGATATATGTTCATAGGTCATCGTGAAAATCGCCTTTTAAAAAGGTACCTAATTATTGTATTTAATGTAAACAAAGATTGAACCTCCGGTTAGTTAACGTAAAATTCAGAGTTAAGATCACCACTCCTGAAAATGCAAGTAATTTGTCATTCAATTTATGGCTTTAAATTTTGTGCAATAAAGCACATTTTATAATGACAACTAAAAAAGCGGACGAATCGCCGGCGATGCACTCGCAGCTAATTGTTGGATTTTACGAGGCAGTTCCGGCCGCCATTTGCCGTGTAGGGGAAGTGATGTAATGATCTTAGATCCCAAGGTTACCTCACGCTGCAGTAACATAAACCTTTCAATGTTAAGATAAAGTACTTAACGATCACAAGTTGTCGAATTATTTGTCCAGGTGCCTTAGGATAAGTGAGGACTTTTGCAGAAAAGCTTTAATCAGAGTACCTAATCGTCGTGCTAAATGGTGAACGATTGGAGCGGCACCCTGTCCAGCCAATAATCATATTTGGGCGTAGTACTGCCATAACTTTTAAATTCTAGGAAGGCTTGAAATAAACAGCAGATTTTATTTTAAAAAAATTTATTCCTTATCAGCTAGAATATAAAAACGATTATCTTAAATGTACTTTGCACCTACCCACATTATCAATAGATAATTAACTTTTCTTAAAATAAGGCACTCTTCAATATGTTTCGTTTCATTGAAAGAAAAAACAGTATTTTTTAAATGCAATCTTAGCAGCACGCAATTAAGCTGTTTTTAGTTTGTAGAGATCAATATTTTAAACAATATACGGTTTTAAAAGAAAGAAAGAAAAGAAAGAATAATTTATTCATATCAAATATTAAAACATTCGTTATTCGAGGTTTATTTAATAACTTTCAAAGTATCTATTTTATTTTAATCTCGAGTGCTCATTGATTATTTTTTTAGCTGTTTTATGAACTTAATATGAACCTACAAATATACATACATAGATATAGTTTTAAATATCTTACAAAAGATCCAAAATAATTCTTATTTTTTGTCAATTCCACTAACGGCGGTTTCTCGAAGAAAAAATTAATGTAAAAATTGTCAAGCGCACTTAAACTGCTGTGATTGGTGGTTAATAATCCAGTCAGCCAATCATAGCAGGTATACGCTTAGTTTTTTTTTTCAAAAAACCGCAGTTTAAAATGTCAACTGCGATTTTCATTTATAACATTGTCATTATATTTATTATCTTGTGATTTATGTCTAGTATCATTATATTCAAAAGACAAGTATTTACAACCAGAAGCTGTCCAAAAATCATGTCTTACTGCAAAAGTCTGGTAAACAGACCCGTTGATATTATTTTAGCTAACAAACAAACATTGGACCCCCGCAAGCGAGGAGTGAATTAGCACAAAGAGAATAATGTATTTTCAATAAGCATGACAGATTTCTGAACCGCTTCAACTTAACATGAAAAGGCTTTATTAAAATTACTCAACAATTTTTTAATATCCGTAACGTCCCATTTACTAAACAGACAACAGTAAGGCACAGAAACTAATAACTTATCCAACAAAGTAGGATTTGAACTATAGCGTAGTGTAGTGGTATTCTGTAAAGATGTCCGTCGCTGAATTTAAGTGAAGTGAGCATGAGGTGAGCTGTCTTCAAGCGGAATGACAAGTCATCTCTAGCTCGCATCACGTAAATTCATCGAAGAAGATTTTTACAGAATACACCAGCAGTATTGGTTATAAATTCGCCAAGACATGCCAAAGTGATTTTTTCCTAAGAAGAAATCCCTTAAGATTTGATATTTCTCTTTCTCCCTGAATTTATACAGAAGAACCATGTTATTGGTCCCCCTAAAAACGTTGCTAATAGCAATTAGTTTAAGAAGTCCGACATTCAAATCTTTCGCCGTAGCAAATTTAGGTAATAGTTCAAAATCCTCACAAAAAGTAGTCAAGTTATCAAACCTATTCACTACTACGCATACATCTTCTTTAGCTCCTTCCTCAAGATCTTACCGGACGCCGTTTTAGGAATATCATCAACAAACATGACCTCTTCAATCTTCTTGTACACTGCTACTTTACTCGCGACAAAGTCTTGGATTTCTTCTTCAGTAATCTTTAAGCCATTCTTTCTGATGATAAATGCTTTGGGCGCTTCGCCGTAGAACTCGTGAGGGACACCGATGACGGCTGCGTCTTGTACTGCGGGGTGAGACCTTAAAAGGCTCTCTAGTTCAGCTGGGGCAACTTGCATGCCCTTGACCTGGAGATGAAGGATAGGAAGTTAGACTCTTGACTAGACTAGACCTTGGCTAGTTTGTTAAAATTTGTAAATTTCATAGATGGTCAGATACTGTCAATAACCAAAGTTGAATTACATTGCTACATTTACATATCATTTAAAATTATATTTATCGGTATAATATAAATAATAAACTGCGAAGACACAATATTAACACATTCAATGGGGAGTTGAATGAAGGAAACGGTCAGATAAACTCACAATAACATTTCAATTACAGAAAATAAAAGTATTATATACTGAAGCGTCCATCTAAGACAATTTATAAGTATAAAACGCTAATCATCTTTTACCTTAATAAGTTCCTTAATCCTATCGGTAATAAATAGTCCGACACCAGGCTGGAAGTAGCCCATGTCACCAGTCTTGAAGAATCCATCCTTGGTCATAGTTTCTTCGGTAGCTTTCGGGTTTTTGTGATATCCTTTCATGACAGTCGGACTCCTGATGTACATTTCCCCAGACTAGAGAACAAAAATAACAAATTAGTTAATGTTGGAAATATTAAAATGCTACATGAAATAATTATTATTTATGCCTTTTTTAGAATTTTATGCTTGGCTGTGGGTTCGCGTGACGTTTCTATGAAAAATGTGCGTTTTACGGTGTTCTGTGATCGGATAGCCCCTTAACGTGCCCGCCGCTCATGAATAAGGTTGTGGGTTCAATATCGGATAAGTACCAATGTGACTTTTTGAATTCTTATGTATTATGACATCACAGACATCGGTGAAGTGAAAAATCGTGAGGAAACATTGACTTAAAAAGAATATAAGTCTGAAATCGCCGATCCACCTTGAACATGAGTAATGATCAGTACAATCAAGAGGTTATTACTCGGCAGTGGGACAATAATATCCTGGTTTTATTGTTTTTGCGCCAGGAGAAACTACAAAACACAGTATGCCATACGCAACACTTACTTGTCCAACAGGCACAGTTTCGCCAGTAATTGGATCAGCAAACTTCAACTGCACACTAGCCATAGGAACTCCACAAGCATTGAAGTTCACGTTCTGTGTGCCTTTGAAGGTAGATGTACCCAATGACGTGGTCTCCGTCATACCGAAGCCTTGGTTAAACTCGATGGCATGCTGGAATAGAAAAAGATACAACTTAGCAGAGACAAGTTGCAATTTAATCTTTTGATGGTCTTTGTGGTAAAGAAGATACTATTTTTAACGTATCATCAGCCTTGATTCTAGAATACCTTCTTAATCTAAAACAGAAATATAAAAAAAAAGGAAAGAAAGACCCAATAACCCTTTGCTTGCTTTGTAAATGGAACCCAGGATTCCTAGCTAAGCAATCGCACTTGCGACCATAAGACTAACGGGGCACTTGGCAAAAAAATACGTTTATTATAAACACCAGTTGCCTGCATTTCCTCATATGAGCCTGCAATCGTGATTAAAATTGTCACCAAGGTCGACCTACGACCTCTCAAGGTTGGGGTCATTACCACCAGGTCACCAGTGCTCAACCACATGTTACGTTTTTATAATATGGTCTTTAGGCCAAGGACAAACCTATTGCCCTAACTCATTATAGCAAGCAGTAGGCACGTCTCCATATTTAAAGTTGATGGATCTTGATTTAAATAACTAGGACAAGAACATATTTGATATTGGTAACGTTGTTTCCTCTAACAAGCAATTAAGTACGAGTCCAAAGGTTGTTAACGTTTCATAGTTCAGTTTTTAAATGTTTATAGGCGTCCAAAGAACAGTTACTCTGTCGTTCAATTGTAAGGGTACTTAATAAAAATAATTGAATTGAAAATTATTAAAGATATAACATTTATGACTAATTATGACCTATTTGTCTTTACTAAAGGTTCCGGCTTAGGTACTAGGAGTTATCTGGTATCTACCAAAGTACTTAGTGTCCGCGAAGACACAAGTGTCAATACGGATACTACAGTAGAGTCCACTGGTGAAGGCATTCATAAAGACTGATAAGCGATATCGATAACAATAATAGGATTATGAAGCGAAAGATAAATTCATTTATAAAACAATGCATCGAGGAAAGGACAACAAGGAAGAACAAGAGAAATACAGTTCAATAAACACATAAGTGACAAGTAAATAAGCACACACATAACACAGTCAGAAATAAGACAAGTATAATGGTACAAAAAGCTTCTTATGCCTGTCCTGGTTTGTTCTTGGATTCTTCTTTATCGGCCTTATCATTATTTACCCAATCCATCCCAATTGATCCCTCTTCATGTATATTTAAATTCAGAACTCCGTTACTCATGATGCAAATAATCAGTATCATCTTTTAGCCGAAAAACTTCTCCACATACCAATCGACAGATGACCGGTTCCAGTGACCATCAACCTCTACCAGATACAAAAGATGGAAAAACAAGATAGTTAAGTTCTCTGTTAAACTTACTTTACTCTTCTGTAAGATAGCTTCAACATCTGATGCAGCTAAAGGCGCAGCGCCGCAGACAATGTGTCTAACGTGACGGTAGTGAGCTTCGTTTACGTCAGGGTGCTTGCCTAGGAGAATCGCTGCAATACAATTGAATACATGAAATGACTAGCCCTTGACGACTTCATCCGCTTGAATGTCGATTATCACGGACACAAGTAAAAAAGATAAAAAAATAAAAAAATATCATAAAAAGATGACTTTTTTTGGGCTTTAAGCTTACCTACTCCGTAATAAAATTCATCAAAATTGGTCCACCAGCGGTTTTGCTGTGAAAGTGTAACAAACAGACCGATAGGTACGATAAAATGCAAAAATACTTTTAAAATAAAGTATAAGTTTAATTAAGAAGAGACAGGAAGATAAAGATAAATTTATTTGCAAGTATGGGTACAATACAGGTGATGCAGATATATTTTAATGGTTCTGCCAGATTTTGCCATGGCATGCATGCAAATTTTAATTATAAGTAAACCTACACAGAAATTTATTAAAATTTTAAAAATAAAAAATAAACTAAATTAAAAAATTACAGATAAGTACATAAGCCTTTCAATGTAATATAATAATATTATCAATCCTAATTAAAATACTCTATAAGGCCATTATGAGTAAAAAACATAATTACTATTATGAAAGATAAATCTAACTTACCAACAGGGGGTACGATGTAAAGCAAAGTAGTCTTTTCTGTCTTCAAGATGTCCAAATACATACTGGCTGAGAATTTTGCCATTGTGACCAATTTGCAGCCTTTAGACAAGTGTCCAATGAGTCCGATGACAAGACCGTATATGTGGAAGAAGGGTAGGAATGCAGGGAGAATATCTTGAAAGTTTTCTGAAAATAATATTATAATAGTCATGACTTAATTTTATTTCATTGAATTGAAGTATCTTGATTAAGCTCGCGAAGGTGTCGACATGTGGGATGGGAGTCCAGTTGTCATTGCGCAGAGAATCGTGATTGCACTGTAGGCAGGAGCCTCAACCAGCACCGAAGAAAGTTCTCGTTGGGCGGTTGGATCTTTAGGAGATTTCTTGCTCAGAAGCCCTGACCACCGGTAGTTTAGACCCTGTTCCCGATGTTGGTGGGTTACTTATTTTTTAAGCAAATACCTATTTCAAAATGCAATTTACCAAAATCGTTGCCTGTAGCCAAAACAGAGGTAGAAGAGAGAGGAATCGTCTGTCGTTGTAGGTACTACAGAGAACAACAACTTTTATCAGTAAACATCATATACATTTGACCATTGTTTAAATTAAAGTGAATTTTTTTTCTATCCATTTATATATATCATCAACAATCAACAAAAAACTAATAATTATAAAAATATTTCTTACGTACTTATTTTCATGAATAAACAGTGAGACTTTGAATCAGCACTTAAAAGGTTATTAACATCTGCTTAATAACATGTATTGGAATTCTTATTTTGAAAATTTCACTTACCATTCGCAAGGTTCGGGAAACAGTTCTCTTTTTGATGCATAATTTCCATTCCAGCTAATAGATTGTCAAAAGTAATCTCAACTCCTTTAGGCAGACCAGTTGTTCCACTTGAAAATGGTATGCAAGCCACATCCTCTCCTTTTCTTACTATTTTATCCAGTAGACCATAATCAGCTTCACCCGATTCTGCTACTTCTGTATATCTGGTTACACCATTAGGTACTGGTTTGCTAGGATTATCAACTAGGATTATTTTGGCATTGATGTTTGCTGCTTTTAGAGATTTTGAGACGGTGTCGTAGCATTCTGGCAATGTTATAAAGACCTTTGGTTCGGTGATGGTTGCTTGGTGAGTGAGTTCAACTGTAAATAAAAGATACATGAAAATAAGTACTACAGTTGAATAAAATCAGCAGTGCAATGTGATCGTTTTAGTACATTGATTAAACTATTACTTTCATTTAAATAGCGCGTTAGTCTAGTGGTTGCTAGCGTGACTGCTGAGCGTCCTGGGACCTGGGTTTGATTATCAGGTCGGACAAAAAGTGTTATTAGGTGTTTCCCATTACGAATTTCTCTGTAGTAGACCGGAGTATAGAAGTTGGTGGTTTGACAACCCCGTGCCTCGGAAAGCACATAAGCCTAAATCACCTGATCTATCACCGGTCGTGTCGGATTGCCGTCCCACCGTACTATGGGAGTGAGAGAATAGGGATACACCTATGCTTGGGCACACACTTGTGCATTATGTCTTTTGAGAACTTGACTAATCTTCATTGAGATTTACTACTGTGGTCGAAATTCGGTCTAATTTTAATCCCCTGTAATAAAGTGTTTATTAATAAAATTAAAGCATTCATTAATGAAATTAAAGGAAAATAAGTGTGACCATTTTATCGCTATCCGGCTAAACCTCTATTTCTTAAAAAAGTCAAGATTACAAACATTATCAGAAAATGCATGACCAACATTTAATAAGCCATAAATATTGTTTATCTAAATCCAAGTAAAGGCCTATTTATACGTTAACCATTTTGAATGTCCGTGCTACACCTTGTTGAAATATAATATTGTCGCCATTTGGAACCACCTCAATTTTATTTTTTAACATTTTCTTTAGCCGTTATATTGCTTGTTTCTATTCACAAAATTATTTACTTATAGGAGAAAATCGAAAATTATGATTAGCTTCTACTTTTTTCGACCATCACTTTTATCTCCAAATAATAGTTAATGTACCTCCTTGACTTATATTCTAAAGAAAAGTTTGCAAAGTCAAAGTCAAAGCATTCATACACGACTCTCTCTTCCTCAATCACTTGAGGAACTTGACTCTCTCTCTTTCTATCTTCACTATCTTATATCTCTCCCTCAACTTCCGTTCGCCCGATCACACACATTTCCGTAACGCTCTTGTCACGCATTCACCAGTTTACTCCCCAAATCAAGCGTCGTCAAGTTTTACTTCAAAAACAATAAAAAATACAAGTACTGCATTAACAAACACCACTATTGTTTTACAATAAGCTAATGACATGATAAAGGTTTAAAACTTATCAGTTCCTATTGTTAGAGTTGTAAAGTTATTATCAGCGCCGCTGGTGATATTCGTGGGTGAATTTATTGTAATGTGCAATAAATGCCTACATGATAAAGAAAATATTATCTAATATCAAGGGCACGGCGCCAGCACATGATCCTTATCAGTTGCTCTTTGCTCTCTACTTTTTTTGTTTTTCTTTTCTTCGATATCACAATGACATGTGTTAGATACTGAATTGCCTCGTTGGCCTAGTGGTCCTAAGCGCGACTGCTACGCTAGAGGTCTTGGGTTCGATTCCCAGGTCGAGCAAAGAGTGTTATTGGGTTTTTCTATGAAATTCTCAGTAGCAGCTCGGAGTTAGGATTTGTGCCCGGTTAATGGCAATAGGCTCGCCTCTTATTACATGGGACCTAAATATACCGGCGAACTGTGGGTGTACATTGTGGGCGTTCAAAAAAAATATACCATCACGCCTGTATTCCCCGAAGGGTTAGGCAGAGGTCTGCCTAACCCTTACCTTCCCTTGGGGAATACAGGCGTGATGGTATATTTTTTTTTAAAATGTTTTAGATAAAAAAAATTACAAACTAAAATTTTACACGGTCGAGCTCATTATGTTTCGTATTGGATTATTGAATTTCTTTCTCACCCTAGAAGATTGCTTTAACATGCATAATACAGGCTCTATAGGCCTAGCACGAACTCGAAAATGTTAGAGTATTCGATTGATCTGATTAAATTTTCGAATCAAAAATACGACTATCCCATAGTATTTTTTTTTAATTGTATACGACGAGCGTAATTAGTGTCATCTTTAATTAGTATCATCATAATTATCATCATCTCTTAATATAAATAGTTCTTAAAGTAAATTAACAGTATTCATGTGCAAATAGGTTCTGTTATTTAAAAATTTATCCAATATACATAAGTTTATTCCGAGCTATCGTGCTAATGTCCTTCTGATCTATCTTCAATGTATCACAGTTTTAAGGCTAAAATAAACACGATCGAGACACATTGCGACAAATTTCCTTACGCTACCCGTAGTGTAAGGAAATTTGTCGCAATAAAATAATATAATAAAAAAAAAATTAAATAAAATCAGAAAGAAAATGAAACAGAAATAAGCGCGTAATTCATCGCAAGGAAGTCCTTTGACTTTATTTTTTTTTTTTATTACTTTATTTAATTTTTTGTTGCTGTATGTAATGGATATAAATGTTTAAGGGTAAACCCTCCATTTTGGTACCCAAGATACAGGCTTGTTGTGCTAGTATGGGGCAAATGTTAAAGCCTAACTAAGTTACTTTATACTGTGAATACTTCTGTGAATGTGTTTAGGCCCTTAGAGTACCATGATCAAAGTCCTCGTTTCTTTTTTGAGTTAACATAAAATACTGAAATCTAAGAATGCAACATTTAACATCAAAATGGTCTCTTATCAAACTACCTATTTTGCAATGTAAATATTTGACGAGTAGATAAAGTTAGTTATGTCAATGACTTTTCCTGTTTATAACGACCAACTTTGAAGATTATTATTGTACCTATGTACTCAAATGTTCATGTTTTTGATATAGCACAAAATAAGATAATGTAACAACTGCCTCGTTAGCCTAGTGGTCCTAAGCGCGACTGCTAACGCTAGAGGTCTTGGGTTCGATTCCCAGGTCGAGCAAAAAGTGTTATTGGGTTTTTCTATGAAATTCTTAGTAGCAGCTCGGAATTAGAATTTGTGCCCGGTTAATGGCAATAGGCCCGCCCCCTATTACATGGGACCTTAACGTACCGGCGAACTGTGGGTGTACCAGTGTACACCCACACTACTGGTACTAGGTACACTGGTACTGGTGATGATATGTGTGTAAAATAATGTTCTCGTCTTTAATATTGAAGAAATAATCTTTGTATTGAATAATCTTTGTATATTGAAGAAATAATCTTGGTACCTCAATGTTTAGGAAAATCTTGTGACAAAGTATTTTGATATATAACAGTGGGTGCAGGCAATCCTTGATGTAACGTCTTCTCTCAATATTATCAACTAGCTTCTGCCCGCTAAAAACTATTATACCAAGGGAACACATTATCGGGATAAAAAGTAACATATATGTTAATCCAGGTGGTTGGTCTATCTTTGTGTCAATTTTCATCCAAATCTGTTCAACGGTTTACGTGTGATTGAGTAACAAACAGCTTCACAAACTTTAACATTCATAATATTCGTAGGATGTATACTGATTCGACATACACGTAAATTAGGGTAAATTATTATACCTACAAATTCTCTTTCTTAAACTTTTTTACAACTAAAATTGACAAACCACACTGTCGTTATCGGAATGACTTGTAAAATTTTAACTGATTACATTGTTTTTATGTTGTAGATAAAAAGTATGTATGATTTTATTCAGTTTTACAGGTTTTACTTGAAATTCTTTTGTTGAAAAAATTGGAGTATTTAAAAAAAAAGACAGGTGATGAATCTACTTAGTTTAATACATTTTTGTAGCAATTTCAGAAATCAAAATTTCTTATCAAACTTGTTTAATTTGACTGAAATAACAATACATAGGAGGCGAGTCTATTGCCATTAACCGGGCACAAATCCTAACGACGAGCTGCTACTGAGAATTTCATAGAAAAACCCAATAACACCTTTTTATATGTATTATAATTTTGTTTATTTTTTATATACGTACTTACTATTTATAAATAACCTTGAAATTAAATTGACGTCTAGGAAAAACATTGCATCGTCGTAATAATCGCACGATCAAACAATGCAGAGTTTTTGTACTAATTGTATAACAATCTTCATAATAATCTTAATGTATCATTATGAAAATGAACATATTACCTACCTGAATTTTTATTTTAAACCTAAGTGCCATCTCCATCTAATTTTTCCTTGATATTTTCTTGTTAAATATAATAAGGGAACTTGAAACGAAAAAGTTTACCTCACACCTCGATAGATGGCGTTGGGATCGAATTAGATCGCGCTATGGTTTCGTTACAACGGTTTGGTTACCCCCGCCGAGAAACACTGAGTAAGTTAACTTTGCGCAGAGGCAATATCGTAACCAATGAGGTTAATCCGAGGTGCGATTATTGCTAGTTGAAAACTTTACCAATACCCCGCCGTGTGGACGTGAAATACCGTCCGCGTTGGCAATTTTTGAATGGCTTTAATAAGCCTAAAAAATACCCATATTCTCTTAAAATATTATCTCGAATCTGTGAGAAGTAAGTAACGAAGGCGAATGGAAAAAATGTACATCGTGGACTCGTGTGGTGTTCGTAAAGTTTTCAACATACTCTGAGCGTTAAATGTTCATGTTACAATTTAATTTTATAAAATTATGGTAACACAGAGAAAACACGCGGAGTATAACATACCGTAAATATGATGCTGATTGACCTTGTTATACAAAATTAAACCAAAATTCTCTATGATATTAAGTCGTATTTCCAATTCAAAAACCGTCTCGAAACAAATACTTTCGTATCAGTGTACTTGTGCTAGGCGTATAAGTACATTGAAAAATGTAATAATAATCTTCACACGATCGATTTAAATTTAATAATTTCATATAATGCTACTGCCACAGTGTACATAATAAAACTGCGTTTGCAGCTCAACAATGTCATAAAAAACGTCCCCTTATCAAACCAATAACAAACAAGCAAAAGTAAACTTACACTCTTTATAAATAGGGTTGACAGTCGTCAGCACACATCCCGCTTGCAGGGCCCCGAATGCCACGACCGGAAACTCGGGGCAATTCGGCATCATGACTGCCACGACATCTCCTGGCTTTAAACCAAACTTCTTGAGTAGAGAAGTTGCGAAGGCTGACGTGTTTTTTTCTAACTGCGCATACGTGTATGTCTTCTTGGTTTCTGCACTTTCCTGGAAAATATAAAAAAATAATTAGACTTGCTAATATATCTAATTTTAAAATTGCATCACCAAGCGGTCTCACATCAAACTACATTCAACGTCTTAAAAGTCGTACTTTTTTTGCAAAAATGCCTTCTAATATTTTCTTTTCAAGTTCCAATTCATAATTATTAAGGGTACTATTTGGTTTTAGTTGAAACATTGTGACATAAAGTACTTATTATCAATCATAATTTTTATTATGATAAAGTAGCAATATAACGAGGAACTAATTAGCTTCATCTTCCTAACTAATTGACCGACTCCTTGACAAGTCAAATATACCTCTAATTGAAATAAATGCTTTGACTTTGACTTTGAAAAAATAGCTGTACGATATACTATGTAACGACCAATAGGCTTGCTGAGATCAAAGTCCTATGTCAGATTATGATAAGCCATACACTCAGGTACTTACTTAAATTATCGTCTTGGCTCAGCTGTTATCACGATAAACGCGATATCTAAGTCTTCGCATGGGGTTTGTGAAGAAAGACAAGCACAATACGATGAAATGGGGAAGTTGGTAATTATGAATGAGAACCAAGTTTCGTTCTGCAATGTTGTCTTGCCATGTAAAGATACACTAAACTAATGCCGTCAGTCGTGTGACGTCCACCGACCTGGACTGGACATAGGCGTCCCCATATATTTTCAAAAGGACCGGTTGGAAGCGGCTTGCATCCAGCAACTAATACAATAATACCATCAAAGGGCGCAGCGTGGGATAACTCCACGATTTGGACCGACGACCTGGTAAAGGTCGGGGGAAATCGCTGGATGTGGGCAGCACGAAACCGGTCATGTTAAAAGGCCTATGTACAGCAGTAGACATCGTCCGGTTGATATGACAATAATGATTAATAGATGACGTCGTCTGGATAGACTTCAGAATGAAGACAAAATTTCAATTTATCCGTAGGATAATCCTAGTATTTTCAAAGATCAATATCTAAATGTCTGCCAATTTTTAGCTAATTCCGATCAGCTGTTTCAGCGTCAGAAACATCCATCCATTTTTACAAACTTTCACTAAATAATAGGATAGGAAGTAGGTATGCACCATGTAAAGAACAACAGCCGCATTATGTCATGAACAATGTGAAATAAGCGATACATCATCAGTTGAATAACAACAGACTGCGCCGACGCAAATGATTGCATCTACACACATTGAACCGGCAACCAATAAAATCTTCAAGTTCAATCATGATATTATTATTTTGTATTTTTCTTTGAGGCATTATGTTTTCGTGCAAAACTGGTCCAGCCTATTCTGTAATCAGTGTTGCACTAGTTTTTATTTTTCATTGCATGGCAAACAAGCCGACTGCCGCGGCCGCTGCAATAGCAGTACTTGCAAATGCGTTGCCATCATCATGCAAAGTTAAAATGTCTCATGTGCCTGTAATTACACTAGCACCCATACCCTTTAAACCGGAACACAGCAACGCTGCTTTGCGGGCGAACTAGGTATGGTGGT
Organism: Caradrina kadenii; assembly: GCA_947462355.1. NCBI lineage: Eukaryota > Metazoa > Arthropoda > Insecta > Lepidoptera > Noctuidae > Caradrina > Caradrina kadenii. The sequence continues at coordinate 11,104,485 of OX381684.1, read as the reverse complement.
AGTACTTCTTCGGATGAGCTCATTCATAAATAGCTCTACTACTACTAAATGTATTTGAGTTTGGCGGTTTTATAAGGATCATGCCTTTGCATTTTAAATGGACCTGTCTTGAATGACCATTTAAAACATAAGATTCGTAGTACAAATATATGAGGGTTGATGTATTGTGTTTTAGCTTGAGTGAATTCGCAAAACTTACATTACATAATTTAATAATTATGTTATTTAGATGTAGGTTAAGATTTAGAATATTATGTAACTTCTTAAGATGTAGATTAAAGTTTAATATGTAAGGCTACATTGTCGCATTTGATCGCTGATCTATTACGGTAGTTGTAGGTAAGACATACCATCACGCCTGTATTCCCAGAAGGGTTAGGCCGAGGTGTAACAATGTACACCCACAGTTCGCCAGTATGTTTAGGTCCCATGTAATAGGGGGCGAGCCTATTGCTATTGTAGGTAATATTGCATAAATAAATGATAAAATTATTAATTCTACAATGAAATCTCACAAGTGATAGCGTGTTAGTTTGCAACTAATCATCTGGAGTGTGTAACATAGATTAACAGAGCACTTGATAGCGGAAATTCTATTAATTAGCTACACAGATGATTCAGTTACTTTGGTCACGGTGCTAAGAACTGCTCGGAATTATCCATCTGCCGTGATAATGCGGACACACGAGCGGTATTATCGCTAAAGCGATATATTATATTTACCTATAGAACCATTCCTATTTCATTTTTCCTGCGACATTCCCGCCCCGGTGATCATATCGCTCGTGTGTGAAGACATCTTTAAGCTGCACTTGCTACAGTTTGCGGATAGCTGACCTTTGACAGTGAAGTGTGGCTTTAAGAGCACTGCACGGTCTCTTGCACAAACTTTTAGGTGCAAAATTTTAGAAATTAGCTAATGTATCTTACGCACAGACAGTGTCATCAACTGGTTACCCTCTTTTCAAACGAATTTTAATGCAAGAGAGGTAACCAATTGATGACGCTGTCTGTACCTATACGTATTGAAATAGGCTTTCCTCCTACTACATGGGACCTAAACTTACCGGCGAACTGTGGGTGTATATTGGAACATCTCTGCCTAACCCTTCGGGGAATACAGGTTTGATGGTATGTATGTGTGTGCTTTACGCATCTTATACAAGATTCTGAGATTGAGGGCCGTTCGATAATTAATTGTTTTATAACCCATATTTCAAATATTTTATAAACGAACCTTATAATGAAGAAACGAAAACAATATTAGTACAGCTGACCCCGACACTCCCGACCAAAGTCTACGCACACAATTGAGAATGTCAACATGATCAATAATGACCATTGACTGCTCCAATTTACATAGCAAAAATACCAACATAAAAAGTACTGTGTACATACAATCAATTATTGTGACAATAGTTATGGTCTATTGACTAAGGCACCGACTCCTAAAGTGGGTTCTGCGGTACCTACGTAGGTTCCGCAGAATACCCTGAAAGACTCAGCAAGATACCGCGAATACAGTAAAACAGTTTCATACTTAAGTCGATGTACGTAAAGACTAGAAAAATATTTCTAAAGTTATACAAGTTTCACTCCTGTTCACTAACAGGACAGTACAATACAACACATGTACTGTGTACAACAATACTGGACAGTATTGATACAAAATATAACAAGAAATAACTTTTTTTCTGATTCTAATAAGATTTTTAAATTATCGATTAAAGGCCGGAAATTATTTATTTACGGCCAATTAATCGAAACATTTAGTTTTACATAATCATGAAAATATTTAAAACGTGTGTTTTTGTGTATTTATTTATTGAATGAACAAAGCGTACTAGATGACCTTCATAATGATTACAATCGTAGTTAATAACAATATTAATTATAAATTACTTAACCTGCTTTGGTAAGTAATTGAGACGTCTCACATTTATGACAAATGGTTATTTTTAACCCCCGACGCAAAAACGACGGGGTGTTATAAGTTTGACGTGTCTGTGTGTGTGTGTCTGTCTGCGGCATCGTAGCTCCCGAACGCACGAACGGATTTTGATTTTGTTTTTCGTGTTTGGAAGTTTAATTAGTCGAGAGTGGTCTTAGCTTTACTTGATGGAAATCGGTTCAGCGATTCCAAAGTTATCATCTCTTTTATTGGCTGCGGTAGTGATTTATATTACTTAAAAGTTTAATTTTTTTATATTATCTAACTATACAACAGGGGTCACCAATTAGCTTCTCTCGGGGTCCGTTTTAACAAAGGAAAGAACCCTTGCGGTCTGCACATTTTATTGAAAAAAATATTCATTATGCAAATGTAATTACGGAAATAACAAAGATATTTTTTCATATATCAATGAGAACCCTTTGAAGAACTCTCCTTTCTGTTAAATTACCTACTAGGTACATAGTACAGACAAGTTACTGTGTTCTCGCGGTCCGCACAAAATGGGCGGTCCGGATTTGGCGACCCCTGATAAACAATATTTATAAATAAGAAAATTTGGATGGATGGATGTTTGTTACTCAATCACACCAGAATGGCTTTACGGATTTAGATGAAATTAAGCACAGAGATAGATTATAGTCTGGAATATCACAAAGGCTACTTTTTATCCCGGAAAAATTTACTGTATCCGGAACAAATATTTTCACCCGAAAGACGTCGCGGGCAACAGCTAGTCAAAACTCACTAGCCGCTGATATCATAATGTTTGTAAACGCATCCACGATACAGGAGAAATTCCTAGTGTGGATGACCGTTTAAAATAAAAACTTAATTGAACACGTTAAATAATTAATTGCTTCTTGCCCCTTCTGCTCTCACCTTTTGGAAGAGGCAAGTAGAATCAATTATTTTTGCTGCTACATGACGTTGAAATATTCAATGAATCCTTTGACGTTCATCATCTACTTAGCCTTTTCTCAACTATGTTGGGGTCGGCTTCCAGTCTAACTGGTTGCAGCTGAGTACCAGTGTTTTATATGGAGCGACTGCCATCTGACCTCCACAACCCAGCTACTGTGCAACACGATACCTCTTGGTTAGACTGGTTGTCAGACTTCCTGGCTTCTAACTATCCGTAACGACTATCAGAGATCTACGAATGACAGCCGGGACCAACGGCTTTACGTGCTTTCCGAGACACGGGTGTGTCACACCACCAACTTCCAAACTCCGGGCTGCTACTGAGCAAATCCTAATGGAAAAACCCAATAACACTTTTTGCTCGACCTGGGAATCGAACCTGGGACCCCACGCTCATCAGACGCGCTTGCGACCACGAGACCAACAGGGCAGTGAATTAATGAATCCTTTGACATTGACTTTGTCAAATGTTTTTTAGTCTTCATTGCAAAAATGGCAAGGACACACAAATTGCAATGTTTATTTCTCACTTATTATGTTTTACAGCTTGTAAATGGGATAATAATTGTAATCAGTACTAAAACCTCGCGTGTTTTTGTCATAAATCTTGTTGACCTTAGCTCAGATACAACTATGGGCATAAAGTGTAACTAGTTCTCTAAATATGGTTATTTAACGCAATCTTTCCAATGAAAATGGTGGTTTTTAAAAATAGAAATGCGGCATCGTTGGCCAAATTTGTTTTTTAATTTCGTTGTTTAGTTGCAAAATTTGTTTTCGGATAATCAAATTAGGAACGTTCCAATTTCAAAACCAATGTATTTTTTCATCAGAGGCTCCTTAACTGGAATATTTGGAGGTTAAAGTTTGGTTGGTTCATTAGCTGGCCAGACGGATGTAGCCATCTTTACAACAGAGAGACACTATGAAATCTACTTTGGAAGTTTGCTAGGTTCCCCACCATAGGTAGGTACATTGTTTTGTACCTTGAACGCCTCTCCAAACACGAGTGTAAATTTGAAATCAAAGTCAAATCATTTATTCCAATTAAACCTTTATAAGGAACTTTTGAACGTCATATAAGTATACAAGAAGAAAAGAAATTGAATCTAGTTGCCTCTTCCAAAAGATAGTTTCATTTAGAGAAGAAGGTGCAAGAAACTCCTAAGATAATCTTTTACAATCAATATTTGTATACAAAATCACATAATATCTCATTCTCAGTAGCAGCTCGGAGTTTGGATTTGTGCCCGGTTAATGGCAATAGGCTCGCCCCCTATTACATGGGACCTAAACATACCGGCGAACTGTGGGTGTACATTAGAACACCTTTGCCTAACCCTTCGGGAAATATAGGCGTGATGTTATGGTGGATGTATTGGTATGTCAATAGAAGGTCTCAACCGCAGTGTACCGGTTCTTTGATAGAGATATCTTTGTATCGGCACCGTATCTATTTATGTTTGTAACCTTGTAAGTACCGACTTACAATATAATTGTTATTTTGTTACCTATATCTTTTCAACAAGTACACAACCTAATCTAGAGGACATTTTCCAAAAACACGCCAAATAAAGTGGCTCATACCTACTTATAAAAATAACGCCATAAAATGATAACATACTATAGTTTGAGTGCATTATAGGTATTATCTGTGAATAAAATGTATGGAACGCAAAGGGCAAGGGAAGGAACATGGATGGGTTTTAGTCAGTAAAAGTCTGACACTCCCTGCCGCTCCGCCCAGGGCGGGAGAAGTTATTTGATAATTTCCCATCCGAAAAAAAACTGATATTTTCTCTCAGCGATGTCAGTGATGTCCAAGACCTTGCTACTTGCCCGTGCCCGGTTGCGAATCCACAGGCTCCAGCATGAGGAGCGGGCTGAACCACTGGGTCATCACACACGACCATCTAAATAATATTATATTATACTAGTATCATTTGGAGGATTGTGATAACTTAGTATTCAATCCCTATTACGTTGTATCTTGGAGATTACATTTAAGTCCATGTAAGCGAAGCCACGGGGACAGCAAATACACATAACATACCATCACGCCTGTATTCCCCGAAGGGTAAGGCAGAGGTGTACTAATGTACACCCACAGTTCGCCGGTATGTTTTGGTCCCATGTAATAGGGGGCGAGCCTATTGCCATAAACCGGGCACAAATCCTAACTCCGAGCTGCTACTGAGAATTTCATAGAAAAACCCAGTAACACTTCTTGCTCGACCTGGGAATTGAACCCAAGACCTCTAGAGTAGCAGTCGTGCTAAGGGACCACTAGGCTACCGAGGCAGGTAGTATCATAGTCGTTAGACAGCAAGTATCATATTACATAACGTTATGTTTACATAAGGACTAAGAGTCAGTTCACACCGAGACGATGCGACGCGACGCGACGCGACACTGCGCGCAAATCGACTCAAACTCACTCAAACTACACGAAAAGATTCCCATTTCATTGTGAGAATTCATACCAAAACACCTTACAGAGCTGAATTCTCACAATGAAATGTGTATCTTTTAGTGTAGTAAATAAAGTTATATTTCTATTTAGTCTCGGTGTGAACTGACCCTTAGTTTGAGTTAATTCACAAGTCACAATATTACCATGGTCATTGCATATAATTGTTGCCGTGGCCTTGTCAACTAGTTTTAGATACTTCCTAAATATAATACCTCGTTTCTACCTTAATCTATACTTACTGATTTATAAAACTGAAGAGTTTGTTTGTATGTTTGTTCTCAAGAACTATTGGTCCAATTCGAAAAATATTTATGCATTATACAAAGTAAAAATAAACATGAAAATGATCATTTTTTACTATAATACGAACCGTAAAATCACAAAAAAAAAAATCAACTGCTCCATACATTTATGTTCGCATAACTCGACAACATGTATGGAACAGCTGATTTTGCTTTGCAATTTTAAGTTTAATTTCATAGTGAAAGTGGTTTATTTTCATAAGCACTACACTCCCTTAAAGTACGTCTCTTGTTCAGACTAACACCTTGTATGGCTCGTTTATCGAGGAAGGTTACTGGCTGTATAATATTACGCTACCACAGACAGGAGCGGAACAGTAATCAAAGAAGAACGTGAAACGGGCAATTGATAGTAAAGAAGTGAAAGTCGATTACCTAACAGGATATACTGATAACGATATATACATAATAATGCTTATTTATGTAATGTATTATCAATATCAGGACAAAGGCTGGTATTTATAATAATACCCGCATATTGGTTTTTTAATCCCCGACGCAAAAACTACGGGGTGTTATAAGTTTGACGTGTCTGTGTGTTGTGTGTGTCTGTCTGTGGCATTGTAGCTCACAAACGCATTAACAGATTTAGATTTTGTTTGTTTTTTGTTTGATAGTTGAATTAGTCGGGAGTGTTCTTAGCTATGTTTTATAAAAATCCGTTCAGCGGTTTCAAAGTTATCAGCTCTTTTGTTAGCTGGGGTAGGGATTTTTATTCTTCTGACGGGGGTTACTTAAAAATTTTAATTTTGTTTTTGTTTAGGGCAAATGACACCTTTTGCACAAAGCTAAGAAAGAAGAATTGACCACCATTGCATTGCATGTTGTCAATTTTAACAGTGCTATTCTGCAGAAATCTACCTCAGTCAATTTAGGTGAAGTAATCTGGCTAACTCTAAATCCTTAGCTTTGGTGAAAGAATAGCTCACCTCAAGGAATTTCACCAAAGGAGATTTGTACAGAATAGAACAGGCTGACCATCTGCCACTTCGAGCTCACTTCATCATTTCAACATTATTCTAGCCGGTAGCGTGGTTTGTCATCACAACTGCTTTGTAAACAGTGGCGAAAAATCGTAAAACAACGGTTTGAAAAATCTAAAAAAATGTTTGGTGGATTCACCAGCTTTAAACCAGTGTATTAGATGAAAAGTGAGGAGTGTAGGTAGAGCCACTCCACTCTCACACGCAGACACAGTCGGGGGCAGAAGTTAGTTGTAACATAATTATGTGGTGTTGTGCAACCTTTTTTTTTACCGATGGGAAATCATCCAATGACTTCTCCCGCCCTTAATGTCAGACTTTAACTGCCTAAAACCCATCCATGTTCCTTCCTGTGCCCTTTGCGTTCCGGGGTTCTTTGTCTCTTTCGAACAACCCACAGCCCCGGCAGGCATGGCCCTCAGTGGATGTTATGCAAACTTGTGGTTGCTTTCTGAAAAACCTATAAGCACATGATACGTCACACCTTGGTTCAAAATGTCTATCATTACCGTCATACGTCAATGTCAACCGTGAATAGATATTAAATGCACTGTAATTTGAGTTGGTAACAACTATGTACTTATGACACAACTGTAGACGTTTCATACATTATCTCAGTTTAAGTCCAAGATCCCAGCGTTGCCACACTTACGTCTTTCTAATCTACAACTAGCTTTTGCCTGCGACTTTGTCCGCGTGATTGTTTTTACCTCTTTGGTTACTGCTCCGCTGCCCTGAGTCATAGCGTGATGTTATTAATATAGCATATAAAAAGAATGTTGCCAATCCGACTGGTAGGTAGTTCTAGAGATTAACACGTTTAAACAAACACACAAATTATAATAACTAAAAATCTCTTCAGCTTCATTATGTGTAGAAACAGATGACGTTAGTCTGGTAGTTGAAGTTTCAAGCTTAGATTCGATTCCCAGGTCGAGCTAAGTATTATTAGGTTTTTTGTATGAAATTCTCAGTAGCAGCTCGGAATTAGGATTTGTGCCTGGTTAATGGCAATTCGTTCGCCCTCTATTACACCGGACCTAAACATACTGGCGAACTGTAGGTGTACATTGGTACACCTCTGCCTAACCCTTCGGGGAATACGGGCGTTGTGGTATGTATGTTTGTATGCGTTAATGCCAAGCTCGATTTTATTTGGGGGTATTTTAGTCATTTTTTTTTTCACATTTCAGAGTTGGTCCCATTGTAAAAGTTGTTCGTATTTATGAGTATTTTCACCCCAAATAAGATGCATAGTGAACTGATGAAGAAAAATCGACGTAGTAAATATCTCCAGAATAACCTAGCTTTTTTTTAGCCTAAACATTACAAGTTACAAGAAATTACTCACATATATATCTGAAGTAACATTAAATATCTCAAGACAGTAATGAAATATTGAGCGTACTGCTTTCAGTTCATTGAACCGTTTGCACTAATACACTTTCAATTAGTAGATGTTGAGCGGTAATGAAGAGTAAAGTTCGTGATTTAGTTGTGGAAGTTTAAATGTCAGGTCTGTATTTTTGTTGGAGGTAAGCAGTGTGGGTGAGACTATTGTCAAATTCAAATGTTTTTTAACTGACTGCTTTAAGATCTGATTTTTTTTGCTCCACACTAGGAAATTTTCCCGTATCGTGTCCGTTTACAGACATATAAACTCACATACACAAACAGCCTGACTCGGAATAATTACGAGTATCTGTAAGCCATACAAATATTTGTTCCGTCCGGTAATCGAACCCACGACACACAGCGCATAAGCCAATCGCAAAGCCTTGTCGTCATGTTTTATTTAAGGCTCTATTGCTGGTTTTGCTTACGGACAGGAGAAGCAGAGTAATCAGTCTGTATTGATAAGACATACATACATACATACATAAACTCGCGCCTTTTTCCCATGGGGGTAGGCAGAAACCACAGAACGCCACCTGCTACAATCTTTACAAACTTCTTTCGCCTTGTTAACGTTCATACATCTGTTCATACAAGCACGCCGGTTACGAGTACTGCGCACCCGAACTTTCTGAAGAACCTCACCAATAAGGTCAGGGAAGATCTTTTCAAGGCGTCCTCTCCCGGCGTTGCCACTCACATCTGCCATATAAATCCCTTTTCACTCATCTTCGATAAATACTCGTTTCAACCTTTGTCACTACATCCTCTTTTAATCCGCAACGTTCTGGTATAATCTCATTCCTCACTCTATCGTTCAAAGTTACACCACCCATACTTTGCAAGGAACATGCACTGATCGTTGATAAGACAATGAACATTCAAGTTGGTCATAATAACGGAGCACTGGAGCAGGTGCTATTATAATTATTTTAAAATTTATTGTTAACAGTACAGAACTGCCTCATTGGCCTAGTGGTCCTAAGCGCGACTGCTACGCTAGAGGTCTTGGGTTCGATTCCCAGGTCGAGCAAAAAGTGTTATTGGGTTTTTCTATGACATTTTCAGTAACAGCTCGGAGTTAGGATTTGTGCCCGGTTAATGGCAATAGGCTCGCCCCCTATTACATGGGACCTAAACATACCGGCGAACTGTGGGTGTACATTGTTACACCTCTGCCTAACCCTTCGGGGAATATAGGCGTGATGGTATGATGGTAGTACAGAACTTATTTTAGTTTAGAGTTCGGTGTTAGGTTAGAATTAGGTAGTTAAATGAGACATGGATTTGAAAACATCGCTTAATTACTGTTGTAAGAAGTTTAGACCGAAAGTATTTATTTATCGTCTGAATAGTGATGCGCTTAGCGGTATAATCATGAACTAAGAATTTTGGAAGACGATAAAAAAAAAAGATTGTATCGACTAACAAAATTATAAATAATAATATACCTTCACAATATAAATAAATAATTATTAGGTATTTACATAATTTTTTACCCCAGGTCTGTGCTTACCTAAAACATAATCTAAACTTACGGTGACCTTGACTTGTTTGTTTACTAAAAACATTTTATATTTTTTATTTTTACATAAAAAAATAATGCGCTAAAGTAGTTTTTGGTAGCGTCATAAGTCGACAACCTTAATAAATGTCGTTAACGCTTCGGAATGCTTAGGTACGTACGTACTTAACAGAATAACTAATTAATCATGCAATGTTTTCTAGGTAAATAGTAGTTTTTTTTTTCTAGTTTTTCGTGACCTAGCCAAGCGACAGGTCGACTCTTCACGTGACCAAAGGGCTGGCCTTTTCTTGGGCCAAAGAATCAGCATTGTCATACAACGTGGCAATGCTGCCAGCCTGTTGGGCACTTGTCCCATTGACAGCGATGCGGATGAGTTTTTTGATGCCTATGAGTTTCCTTTTTTGTATTTTATAATATATTAACTGTACATACTCGTAGTTTGTAATCTTATTATTAATTAAGTAAATTTTATGTTTGAGAAAATTAAATAGACAACGTACGGTAAATAGTTAAATCCTACTAAAGGATAGTATCTACTTATCATAATCATAATATTATAAATATGAAAGCTTGTGGGATGGATGGATGGATTGATTGATGTTTGTAATTCTTTTACGGTTAAACGGTTGAACGGGTCTGGATGAAGTTTGGCAAGAAGATAGATTGTAGTGTGGAATAAATATACACGTAGAATACTTTTTATACCGGAAAAATTTACGGTTCCGGTGGTATAATAATATCAAATTTGACGCGGACAAAGTCGCGGGCAGAAGTACATGCTATTGTAGAAATGGCTCGAATTAATATAACTTGTTGAAAAATGTTTTTCTTTATCGAAGTTGATCTTGTAATAAAACACAAAATTAAAAGTTTTAAGTAACCCCTGACAGAAGAAAAAGAACACTACCGTAACTAACAAAAGAGCTGATAACTTTGAAACCGCTGAACCGATTTCAATCAAACAAAGCTAAGAACACTCCCGACTATTACCCTTTTAAACCCAAAAACAAAATCACAATCAGTTCATGCGTTCGGGAGCTACGGTGCCACAGACAGACACACACACAAACACAGACACGTCAAACTTATAACACTCCGTCGTTTTTGCGTCGGGGGTTAAAAACCGGATCCAACGGTGTTAAAAATAATAGTTCTACTTGAACAGCGATGATAAGAAGGAAAAAAATAAGTACACGAGTACCTAGAAGTAGGTATTACTGCAATGCGAGATAACACGTTACAGATAGATAAATGAAAGGCTAAACACTTTCAAGAGATACACAACATATCTGAATGTCCGTCATAATAAATACGGACCTTGGAGAATACCTAATAGGTAGGTAATTAATTTAATTAATAACTAATTAAAATGCTTGTAAGAAACATCCGTGACTGAATTACTGAAACGCTGAAGATAGAAAAACATGGCAGCCAGTCTAACTAAGGTGTATCGTGTTGCCCAATTACTGGGTTGTGGAGGTCAGACAGGCAGTCGCTCCACGTAAAACATTGGTATTCAGCTGCATCCGGTTAGACTGGAAGCCGACTCCAACATAGTTGGGAAAAGGCTAAGTAGATGATGATGATTTTTATTATTTTAATGTTTTAGTTTAGTGGAGCTCTTTTTTAAGGAGTTCGTTCAGGAAAGTACTACCACCATACCTATTTCTGCCGCAAAGCAACGTTGTTGTGTTCCGGTTTGTAAGGCTTCTAGTATTGCAGATGTCTTTAAGCAGAGGTGACCGCTTAACATCAGGTGGGTCGTCAGGGCCTTTTTTTTTTTGGGTGGTGGGAAATCATCAAATAACTTCTCCCGCCCTGAATGGGGCGGGAGGGAGTGTCAGACTTTTACTGACTAAAACCCACCCATGTTCCTTCTTGTGCCCTTTGCGTTCCGGGGGCGCGGTATCTCTTACGAACTACCCGCAGCCCCGGCATAATAAAAGCCTTAATCTACACAATTTTCCTTTACCTAGAACCGGACCTAACAGCTACTTCATTAATAAAAGTAAATAAGAAGAATAATAATAATTGTATAGTAGCCGGCACGAGTCGTGAGCACAAAAATATAAAGTTTATTTTTGGGTTTTTGTATTCCTTTCTGCGTGTTTTGTATCGCCGACAATGCACACCGCTGGCCCGTCAGTCGGGCCGATCGCTTGCAGCATTGGCACCCCAAAAAACCGAGAATCGAACCCAAAATAAACTTGACAATTGTGCTCACGACTCGTGGCGGCTACTATACCTAATTACGGACTTGTAGTCACATGAGTCGTCGGTATGTGGGTAAATTATATCCATTCTGGAAAATGAAATTTTCCAACATATTCTTAGAGCTATAAGGAACTTCTATGAAGTGACGAATCGAGGTCAAGAGATAATCATTTAAAAATGTTACCTACTTACTAATATAATTGTACCAGACTAGAAATGTGCCAATACAGGATAAAGGATTCATCTCATTCAGAGAAGGCACAAGCAATAATCACCACACTTTCTCAAGGCAGATTGGCAATCTCAGACAGTTCAAGTTCCTCATTAATAACATCTATAAAATACTAGGTGATACATACCATCATCACGCTTGTATTCCCGTAGGGTTAGGCAGAGGTGTACCAATGTACACCCACAGTTCGCCGGTATGTATAGGTCCCATGTAATAGGGGGCGAGCCTATTGCCATTAACCGGGCACAAATCCTAACTCCGAGCGGCTACTGAGAATTTCATAGAAAAACCCAATAACACTTTTTGCCCGACCTGGGAATCGAACCCAAGACTTCTAGCGTAGCAGTCGCGCTTAGGACCACTAGGCTAACGAGGCAGTTACTTTACTAGGTGATATTATTCTGAAACAATCTCTGAAAACTTTAAAAATAAGAATACTTTTCAGTTTTCGTTGCAGTATCCCTATAATTTTTCAAAATATTTGTATTTATGTAGGTTTTTAATTTGAATTAACGATTAAAGTATTGGGAACTTAATGTAAACGTCAATCGGACAACAAGTCAATGACGGTTAAATAATAAAACAATCATGCGTAACGTACCTACCAAACTAGTTCAAATTCCAAAGCGGAGCAATTTGTTTAACCCAATTGGTAAGTAATTGGTGAGTAAGATGTTTTGGTCCTCAATACAACGTATACATATAGATACATACTACTTACTTAAAAAAAAAATTAAAATTATTCGCTGAGTAATTTTCTAAAAGTCTAATTTCGAATTTCCGTACCTGTTTCATTTTCTATAATGTACTTAAACAATTGTAATTTTAACAAGCTATTACAGCAGGATTATTGCAAGATTATGTTTGATAAAAATTCAATTACAGTTTTAAAATAATCGACTATAAAACTTTTTATACTCCGTAGAAAATTGTAGAGTACATCACTAACATTATGATTACAGAAAAAAAAAATGCTTGTTATTTTTGTTTTCTGTTTAAATTTGTTTTGGTATTGTACCCAATTTTTTTAATGTCCAAGGAAACTGGATTATTATGCGTACTAACTATAAATAAAAAAATAAAAAACAAATAATTACTCACGAGTGCAACATGATTCTTGTATCCCGCCGAGTCAGCCCACAAGCGGTCAATAAACCTAGTTTTTGGCACAATAATATCAGGAACAGTTGATTTAATTATAAAATCATCATTTCTGAACACTACACTAGTAGACAATTTCCTTTGCCATTTTAAGTTTTTAATTTCTCGCACGAGAAGTTTTCGCGCCATATTTTGCATGTTCGCGCGCGAATTTGCCGGCGGCGAATGAACGACTGCTGTCGCGACTCACTCACGACTGATTGAGAAGCGTAGAAAACGTTCCTTTACCAAAAGAATACTTTGAACTTGATAATTTTGTTAATTAGCACTCAATGCAATGTTCGGTTGGACGAACGGCCTAGAGCAATGGCTGCTAATGATTTATTCACAAATTGCGAGATGCTTTTTATGTAGTTTGTTTACAAATGGAACAAATGAATGAAGTAGGTGTCTATTTGCACGGTAATTTTAAATATTTTATTAGTAGGTACCTAATTAACAAATATTTTATTCAAAATATTTATTGTTCAAATAGTTATTTAAATACATTTTCATTTTAACTTTTCCCTATTAGTCATTACTACCTTATTCATGTAGGTTAAGGTCTAACTAGGTATTCGCATTCAGTGGTTAGGTACCAACCTACTTTTAGTAAAAAATACTACGAATAATAAATAGGTACTCATACCAAATAGGTAGGTGCCTTTCGGGGATTTTTGGGGCGCCGACGCTGCACGCGATTAGTACGTCAGTCGGACCGATCGCGTGCAGCGTCGGTAGCCCAAAAAACCTCGAAAAAAGCCCATAAACCCAAAAAATAACTTGACATAATTTGTGCTCACGACTCGTGGCGACTACAATACAAGTTACAAAGTACAAAGGTCTTGGGTCAAGACATAAAGTAGATACAAATATTTACTGCGGCCGACATTCAGTCTGACCGATTGGATATCTTATCAGTGGACTTTACCTCCGGCTATAGCAAACAGCCTTCCAAGAAAATGCATTATTTAAAGTTTAAAGCCAATTATAAATAATTAGCGAACTGCCCGCGACTTCGTCCGTGTGGCTTATATCACCCGCGTTAAGTGACGTCTTTGGTTACTGCTCCGCTCCCGTGGGTCGTAGCGTGATGTTATTTAGCCTATGTTAGTCAGGAATAATGTAGCTATCTATTGGTGAAAGAATTTTTCAAATCGGTCTAATAGTTTCGGAGCCTATTCAATGCAAACAAACAATCAAATCTTTCCTCTTTATAATATAAGTATAAATGACTTCAGTAGGTAAGTATTACATAAGTATGTAGTTATGTCGTCATCTGCTTAGCCTTTTCCCAACTATGTTGGGGTCGGCTTCCAGTCTAACCGGATGCAGCTGAATACCAGTGTTTTATATAGAGCGACTGCCTATCTGACCTCCACTACCCAGTTACTGGGCAACACGATACGTATTGGTTAGACTTGTTATCACACTTTCTGGCTTCTGACTCTCCGTAACGACGGTCAAATATCTACGAATGACAGCCGGGATCAACGGCTTTCCGTGCTTTCCGAGACACGGGGGTGTCACACCACCAACTTCCAAACTCCGGGCTGCTACTGAGCAAATCCTAATGGATAAACCGTGTGGAGCATCCACACTTACGGTTATGAATCTACCATAACCTAAAAAATCTCGGATACCGGCTTTTAGAAATCCGTTCAAAAACGCGTTGATTACCACATTTTGGATAGCCATAAACCATTAACAATCAATTTAACGAGAATTTGATGCATTTTAAAGTGAGAGCTACTTGCGTGCGCGCTGTGACAGCCATTTTGAATGAAACTGGTTTCGTTGCACTAAAGACTCTCTAAAGGCATTGCCCTTAGAAAGAGTCATAAGTGTTATGAAGAGCGCAAGTGCACTGTACAATCTATACTAATATTGTAAAGCTGAAGAGTTTGTTTGTGTGGTTGAACTCGCTAATATTAGGAACTATTGGTTTGAATTGAAAAAATATGTTTGTGTTCAATAGTTCATTTATCGAGGAAGGCTATAGGCTATATAACATCACGCTGCGGCCAATAAGTGCGGAGCAATAACCAAAATGGTGAAAATACTTTGCACACGAAGTCGCAAGCGGAAGCTAGTTACCGATAAAACTACTTTTATATTTAAAAATCTACTGTACTAACAGCGTGCTGCACACAAAAATAGTCTAGTAATGTCTTGGTCGACCAATAATCACAGTGGTTCGATTACAATTGGTAGATAGGTACTTAGATAGGACAAGAGCACGGCTGAAGGGTACGTATTGGGTCCTATAGGTGCAAAGGTATTTTATTGCGGTATCAGTGGCTTTTTTAAGGTCCTCAAAAGTGCAGGTGTACGGACACTGGGCACTGTGATAAATAGGCCATCGTCAGGTCAGGAGCACCGCACATTCTGTGCTATAAAGCATATACATGAACACTAAAATAAGAGCATATATCTATGACACACCCACCAAATTGAGTGTGCTACACTAGTGCCGTTACTAAAATAAGATCAGATTTAAAATAGTTCGCGAAAGCGCAAAGTTCAGTGAACGCTGATAGGTACATAATTACAAGGCCGTGAGTTACTATATGTACATAGGAATTCTACCCGGAAGGCTTATACCACCAACTTACAATAAGGCAAGGACAACAATAGTGTGAGCTGCTGATTTTCAGTAGAGTTTATTCTAAATGATGGTTCGGTCATGTTGATAGGATGTGTGAAAGCCGACTAACAATTTCCATGGCAGATGTGAGTGGCAACGCACGGAGGGGACGCCCTAGAAAGACCTACACTGCCCATATTGGTGACGTTCTTCAGAAAGGTCCGGTTCGCAGTAACCGGTACTTGTGTGTGTATGAACATGGACGTGGCAAAAGGAGTATGTAAGGATCGTAGCAGGTGGCGTTCTGTGGTTTCTGCCTATCCCCATGGGAAAACGGCGTGAGTTTATGTGTGTCGAAGTCAAAGCATTTATTTCAATTAAATAAATAAATAATTAATGGTTATTTACAGGCACTTTTGAATTGTCAAGAAGTTACCCATACAAAAAGTTGAAGCTAGTCGTTCCAAAACGTAGGTATCTATGGAGAAGAACGAGCAAGAAACTCCATGGGCACTCTTTTCAAATTGGTTTTTACAAAATCTTTGTTACAGTATTATTGTTGCTTTTATATGTGAAAACAATGAACGTGAATAATAATAAAAAAAAAACAAAAGAAATAACTACGTAATGATAATAATAATGTAAGCCATGGTTGTCAAGAGATGACCAATCCCAACTGAAAGCGCCCGTTCACGAACATGACGCGTGGATAGCTCAACCATCATGAAGGGAACCAACTGATTCAATACATCCATGATTTGAGTGAGCTTCAATCCGACACATAATAACTGAATGTATAATTTAATATTCATTCCAGGGTTTAAAAATCTAAAGTGTCAAACGACTTTCGTTACTTACCATTCCTGAAGACCAAATCTAGTAACAAGCTTATCCCAGTGTCAAAAATGTCAGAAACTTATCAACAATGTAGGTAAATCAGAGGTATTTTTGACAGATAGATACTGAGATTAGAATGTGAACGTTCTTACAAATACAGGAATTGCCTTTGGAATTGTTCTATTATGAATGTGCCCAACGGCATGATGTTTCCTTATTGGCACCCAACGTTGAGCATAAACAATTAAATTTGTAACGTAAGATGAGAGATGATTTTAACCAATAAAAATCTGAATTCGTCCTCGTTGAAAAAAACAAACAGCTGGATTTACCTGAGCTATAAAATGACGTAGTCTTGCGAGTAGATACAAGGTCGTATATGAGGGCCGTCCACCGTGCAGTGGGTGTGTCTAGTTAACCACATTTTATATACAGAAATTAAAGACCCACACACATGCCGGTGGCATGGGCCGCCGGGTTTAAACTACGCGGGCATGCCGCCGGCATTAATGGGCCCAGCGGCCATATCAGCGGATAATTTGTGCGGCTTGTTCGCCGGGTTGCATAGCTACCGGGCATACCAGGCGGAAGTGACTCCTGCATGATACAAGGTGATTTTTTACTGGTTGATAATGTTTGAAATGCAAAGTAAACATTTCGAAGGTTTATTGCCTAAATTACCAAAACTGACCTAGCATGCATTATATAACACTAGAGGTCGTATTTTGTATCGTGCATCTGATTATTTTTATTACATGTATGTAGGATTTTATTAGTTTCATAAATTTTGTTGTTAAGTGTTTCCGAACGGAATGGTAAGATGATTGAATGAATGGAGCGTTGAGTGAAAGCAGAGAAAAAGAGTGAGAGAAGGAAGAAGGGATCAGACGAAGAGACACGATTAAAGGTAGAAAGTTGTGAAAAAAAGTATTAAAAAAGAAGAAGTATTTTAAAACAAAGAAGTATCTTTCATTTTGAACCCTGTCCTACAAAATAGGTCGAGCAAAAAGTGATATTGTTCTGTGAAATTTTCAGTAGCAGCTCGGAGTTAGGATTTGTGCCCGGTTAACAGCAATAGGCTCGCCCCCTATTACATGGGACCTAAACATGCCGGCAAACTGTGGTTGTACCAATATACACTTCTCCCTAACCCTTCGGGGAATACAGGCGTGGTGGTATAATATGTTACACTACCTTCTGCCAGCAATTTCGTTCGCGTGGTTTTTTTCACCCGCGCTAAAATAACGTCTTTGAATACTGCTCCTCTCCCGTGTGTCGTATCGTTACGTTATAAAGCCTAAAACCTTCCTCGATAAACTAGCACAAAAAGATTTTTTTAATTCAAAACATTACTTAGTTCCTGAGATTAGCACGTTTAACCAAGCAAACAAACTCATCAGCTTTATAATTTTAGTATAGTATAGATAAGTATCAAGGTACTTACATACTAATTTTGGAAGCCATTATTCTGGTTCACTAAATTATCAACAACCAATCACAGCAGCTTACGCGTTCTTAACAATTTATCACATTATTTTTTTGTATGAAAAACCGTGGGGACGGAATGCCAAATATGACGTGTTTTTTCCATGGATTGTCTAAATTAGCATGTACTTGTATTGGTACGTAATTCACAAGCAATACGACCATTTATCCTTCTATCTAAATCTATCTCATCATCTCATCTTATCTATCTATCTATCTTCTATCTTCCCTCTATTCTCTTCTTTCTTCTCTTCTTCTATGGTGTTTTATTAGTAAAACACCACAAGCTTAGTCGATAATTACTTCGGTATAGAAGTCGCCACGAGTCGTGAGCACAAGTAAATTTTTCGGTTTTTGGTTTCCTTTACAGGTTTTTTTGGGCGCCGACGGCAACGCTGCACGCAATCGGTCCAACAGACGGACCAATCGTGTGCATCGTCGGCGGCCCAAAATACCCAGAAAGGAACCTGAAAACCCAAAAATTTACTTGACATCTGTGCTCACGACTCGTGGCGACTGCTATAGGTAAGTAAGTAGATAAAAGTGACCACCTATTGGGCCCAAGTAGTCCAACGAAAAAAGAATATATATATATTTTTTTTTTTAAAACTTTGGCCCACACTAGGAACTTCTGTATCGTGGGTGCGTTTACAAACATATAAACTCACATACACAAACAGCCAGCCCCGAAACAACTATCTGTAGGCCATACAAATCATTGTTCCGTGCGGGAATCGAACCCGCGACACGCAGCGCAGCAGCCGATCGCTCAGCCACCGCGCCAACGGTGCCGTCTAGAATATATAAAAAGTATTCATTCAAACCATCAACTCGAAAATAAGAAGTACATAAGTAGGTAGTCAGGCACAGTAGCCGTCATGAGTCGTGAGCACATACGTCAAGATTATTTATTGGGATATGGGTTCGTTTCTGCGTTTTTTGGGGCGCCGATGCTGCACGCGATCGGTTAAACGGCCGGTCCAGTCGCGTGCAGCGTTGGAGGCCCAAAAAATACAGAAGGGGATCCTAATACCCAATAGTAAATTTGACGATTGTCCAAGATCTACCTCTGATAAAAAAGTTTGAGTTGTCTATTGTAGCGTTGCCTTCTGCAGTCTATTCTGTAAATTCCGCTCTTCACCAAGAGAGATTTACTACAGAATACATCGGTTGATATAGGAGCCACCAGACTCGTGAACACAAACGTCAAGTAAAATTATGGGTTTTTGGGTTGGAATTGGTCCCTCAGTCGGACCGATCGCGTGCAGCGTCGGCGCCCTAAAAGAAAGCCATAAAGGAGCCCAAAAATTAACTTGACGTTTGTGGACACGGCTCGTGGCGGCTACTGGGATTGACAACAAACTCACTTCATTTTTATACAGAATAGAGCTGCTGGTGTATTTTCACTCTACTACATAGGTAGGTACGCTAGGTACTAGGAAATGCGCAAGTAGGTGGAAGGTGCTGAAAATGTAAAATTGAACGAATAATGTTTATGTCACGAACAAGGAATTTTGTTTACACGCCTGAAACGTCTGTTATTTACAACGCAATGTAATTGTAGTAATTGAACTCAATCAGCGTGCACGAAGAAGAAAAACAATCAATAAGTAGTTATTGACGTTTGTTCTGACAGTTGAGGTAGCTATACACTTAAGAGGTTCGGCGCATTCGGTTCGGCTTTTTCAGTACAGCGTTATCCAAGGTTGTATTGAAAAAGTCGAACCGATTACTGAATCGGTTCGGCTTTAGCTTTATATACTGATATAGCGACCCTTAATGCGCACGAAACGCAAACCCGGTAAGGGCATTAAAGTTTTTATCGCATCAAATAGCTTCTTTTGTTTTTGTAGGTATCAATAGGTACGTACAAATTAATGAGGGCTACAGATAATTAAATAAGTTTATTTTATTAAAAAAAAAAACAATAGCGTATAGATACAAACAACATTCGATTTTGATAAAATGTTTAAAAATAGAATGTATGGAATTCTTATAGAAAATGCATAAGATAAGTATATTACGTATAAATTTTTTAATTTGGTCTTTATGGCACACCACAGAAGTTTTACAATGGACAGTGCGAAAAAAGAGCGGTTTTGACTAATACGCTTAAGAGTGTGTTTAATCTTCACGTCAGTAATTAAGACATCCCTTTTTATTCCAGTCTTTGGAAACCAACCTTAAGTCCGGTCTCACAACTTCAACCAATCGGCTTGCGTTATTTCATATCTCACCGTTTAGCTTCCACAGAAGACAGTAGTTTATGTGACATCTCCTCTCCGCTTTGGTTGAGTCCGGCCCTTAAGGGACTAAATACACCTATTTAGCTCTATTCGGCTTTTGTCTGTAGAAAACGCCAGTATTGTATCGCATCCGTTCAGATGCGGAAGGCTGAATGCACGCGTACGCGTCTCATCTGCCTAGCCTTTTCCCAACTATGTTGGGGTCGGGTTCCAGTCTAACCGGATGCAGCTGAATACTAGTGTTTTACATGGAGCGACTGCCTATCTGACCTCCACATCCCAGTTACTGGGCAACACGATACTTCTTGGTTAGACTGGTTGTCAGACTTCCTGGCTTCTGACTATCCGTAACGACTGTCAAAGATCTACAAATGACAGCCGGGACCAACGGCTTTACTTGCGTTTCGAGACACGGGGGTGTCATACCACCAACTTCCAAACTCCGAGATGCTACTGAGCAAATACTAATGGAAAAGCCCAATAACACTTTTTGCCCGACCTGGGACCCCATGATCAACAGTCGCGGTGCGACCACGAGACCAGCGGGGCATGCGTACGCGTCTCTATACTAGAATAGTACTCTTATTTTCTGTGGACAAGTTGAATGGAGCTGTATAAGTGTATTTAGTCCCTAATGTGGTGTCCTACTGCCCGTGTGTTCTTGTAGACACACCTAACCATTAAAATTTCCATTTAAGTAGTAAACAGTATTATTTTCATATAGATTAATAACAATTTGTTTAAGGACCGTTTGCATGGCAAACAACAATAATGCCCTTTCATGAAAATTGCATTTTATGCTTTTCCAATTTTTACAAGTATAATTATTAACTAATACACTCACGCCTGTATTCCCCGAAGGGTTAGGCAGAGGTGTAACAATGTACACCCACAGTTCGCCGGTATATTTAGGTCCCATGTAATAAGGGGCGAGCCTATTGCCATTAACCGGGCACAAATCCTAACTCCGAGCTGCTACTGAGAATTTCATAGAAAAACCCAATAACACTTTTTGCTCGACCTGGGAATCGAACCCAAGACCTCTAGCGTAGCAGTCGCGCTTAGGACCACTAGGCTACCGAGGCAGTTATTAACTATTTTATAATTAGGTACATATTTCATTTATACTGTATTTACATAATATTGAATTGATTCTGACATGGTACCTTTTTATTAAGAAAAATAACAAATACATAAGTAATTTATTTAACGAGTACATTACAGACTAGTTGATATATTGCAAGCTGCTATATTGAGAAAATGCTATCTTACTTACTAAATATCTATCAATACGTATGCAACTATCTTCCATTAAACCGTGAGTTCACGATTCCGTGATTAATATTGACAACAGTCACAGAGTATAAATTTACTAAATTCTAGTTAAAAAAAATGCAAATATGTTCTAAACTTGTGATAATATTCGCCATGTAAACATATACATATACCTAGGTATTATTTTTGGGAAAGAAAACTCCAAGTTACCGCGAGAGTGTATCGAGCAAGTGTTTGTCAATCTTATACAATGAAAATCGACCAATAAGCGACAAGTCGAGCGAAATTAAAGTAACACACGTGATGGCACTTATAAAGGCTCTTAATTATAATGTGTCCTACTTCTATTGCTTCGTTATTATCACAGCAGTGTGTAACTTCAAAGCCGTCCTAATTCATAATGTACTAAAAACAGATATCGCACCAATGTGGTAGAGCCTTTATTTTAAAGCCGGGTCCGCAGCGCCATGTCATCGTATTTTGCTAACACCAAACATGTTAACTATTCGTCTTGGCAAACATGCAAGCAATACAGTCTGGCTACACCTCCAATAAACATGACCTTGGATAAAGCATCACGTTAATAACCTGACCTGTTAGGAGCACAACATGGCGTTGCGCGCTGACTTTATACGTGGTCCACAGTGCCATGTTATAGCCCAGCTTTAGTGGTGGATTTCTATCAGATATTATAGGAATTTAAGTAAGCC
This sequence comes from Caradrina kadenii, assembly GCA_947462355.1. Classification (NCBI taxonomy): domain Eukaryota; kingdom Metazoa; phylum Arthropoda; class Insecta; order Lepidoptera; family Noctuidae; genus Caradrina; species Caradrina kadenii. The sequence goes on along the minus strand of OX381684.1, from coordinate 11,082,203 downwards.
GAACCCGGCGGCACTGCAATGCCGGGCCGACCCGTGACGGGAGTGGAGCGAGCCCCGAACATCCCGTCAGCTTACAAAAATCAGTTTAATATACTGGTCCCTCAGTGAGGGAACTTTCAGATATTAAGCTGAAAAGAACAGATACTACACTTTGATCTTAGCCAAAAGGCCGAGAAGCGATACGGAACAAAGTTGCACCGGGGAGGTCGTTCAGTCGCAGATAATCTTAATACCGCGATTTAGGATTCCGCGTCATAAGAACAACGCCATCTATCGCAGCTCTGGGGAACTATACATCAACAGTAAGATTGCGATAACAGGGTAACGATATCGGTAGCATTCATATAATTTGTTGGTCATTTGTTATTTAGTACCTTTGTTGAGTATGCTATTAAAATCACGTGCCAGCGATATTAAAAATAGATCTTAAACCTTACAACTTGTAATATCTAGGCTCAATTTCACTTAACTCTGTTAGTCAGTCATTACAAAAGGATTATTATATTTTTAACTGACGTAAAGTTCGTCACAAAAAATTGACTTTAGAACCGAGTGAAGGTTGTCTTTGTAATAAGAATTTCTTCATCAAACTTAAAGTTTTTAAGATCCAAGGTTGTACAAAAGTAATAACAAGTCGGCAAGGGATTTTGCGAGTCTAAGGTACAAAGTTTTCTGAAAACGTTCGTACAGAGTTTGGTAAAATTGTGTCTAACAGTTTCGTACAAAGTTTAAATGCAAAAGAATCAAAATACGTACTTGCATCGCGTTTCAACCACTCAAAAAAGTTCCATACAATAAATGCTAACAGTACAATTCTTTCAACGTCTTTCTCAGAATCTTGCCTGCAGGGTTCTTAGGGATCTCCGGTACAAACTGAACTTCCCTAATCTTTTTAAAGACGGTAACTTTAGTATTAACGTGTTCTAAAATCTCTTCTTCGTTCACTGTTTGGCCGGGTTGTGTTACTATGAATGCTTTGGGCACTTCTCCTGAGATGGGGTCGGGGATTCCTAGGACAGCGCAGTCCAAGACTTTCGGGTGTGTTCGTAATACCATTTCTAATTCTGCTGGAGGTACTTGGAAGCCTTTGACCTGTGAATGAGATGTTTTATATTAAGGTGATCCCTTGGCTGATGCAGTTTTTTTTGATAAATGGAGCGCTGTATAGGGCTGCCGAGACTGATTGAGAGTATTGACAAGTTTTAGTAAAATTACCTAAGATTAATTATATAAATAAATTCTATTTACCTTAATAAGTTCCTTAAGCCTATCGGTAAGGTAAAGGTATTTCTTCTCATCGTATCGCCCAATATCTCCGGTCTTGTACCAGCCGTCAACCGTCAACACCTCTTTCGTCGCTTCCTCATTTTCATAGTATTTGGTCATAATGTTAGGACCACGGAACCAGATTTCGCCTTCCTGAAACCATTAAATGATTTCAGTAAGTAATAAATCATACATTTTTCTATATGTTTTTCATGAAAGGGTAGAGTGAGATGCTAACACAAGATTAAATTAAAATTATTTCATACAAAACTATGGACCCGTGTTAAAAACTAACTCTGAGTTAATAATATAACCAAGGCCCTAGGCTGCCTATCCACAGCGACGCTGCGGAGCGGAGAAACGGAGAATTATTAACCATTAGGATTGCATAACTGGGTCAGTGGTCGTCTTAGGGGGGCGGAGCGAAGATTTTATGCAATCCTATCGGTTAATATTACTCTGTTTCTCCGCTCCGCTTCTATGGACAGGCAGCTTTAGGTAGTCAGCCATGAAGCGGGCACAAATTTGAAGAACAGTACTTGACTTTAGGTCGTGAGTTTAAACACGGTACACACACATATTCGGAATATTATCACATTCACATGTTCCAGAACCAAAAATTCACAGCTACACGGTCAAAACGTATGAAACAGCAGATTTTCCTGAACCGACGAAAAAATTCATATCTTTTTTTTTAAGGGACAAGCCCGCCACACTTTTCCCAACCACTGCAACTCCTGAAAGTCAGAATCAACCGTGGAGAACACCAGAAAAGCGCCGAAGCAATGAAGCTCGACGAGTTCTGGAGAAACGATGCAACTGTCTTGGATCACGAAACGAAATTAATCAGAAAATATTAGCTATGTAAGAAAAACCCAAATTCATATCTAGGGGATCTACAATTATTAGACGAGGCCTGATAGGGCTAGTGCCCTATCAGGCCTCGTCTGGTAATTCTAAAAATCTACTCTTTCGAACAAATTCCACAACCCTGGCAGGCATCACCGCAGCCCTAGAACGCTAAGGGCATTTGGAGAAACACGGATGGGTTTTAGTCAGTAAGAGTCTGACACTCCCATCCGCTCTGCCCAGAGCAGGAAAAGTCATTTGATGATTTCCCATCCTTAAAAAAGAAAGTCTAGAATTATGTACTGAAGCTATGGTAAAAGTTTGCATTACGATGTCTCTTCCACTTTTTTTGACACTTGCCTGGCCCGGTCCTAAAGCTTCTTGAGTATTCAAATCAGCAATCTTCACTTCGCTGCTAGCCAACACGTGGCCCACAGCCGCGTAGTTGGTGTCGTTCTTCTTGCCCACTGAAATAGCTCCATTGGTCTCCGTTAAACCGTAGCCTTGGCGGAATGAAATGTTTTTCTGGAAAAGAAGATATTGATTCTTTGTTTAGTTGGAATATAACAAGTAATTTTTTGTTGTTCTTTTTTTTTAAGTAACCCCCAACAGTAGAATAACTGCCGGGGCTGCGGGTTATTCGCAAGAGATACCGCGCCCCCGGAACGCAAAGGGCACAAGAAGGAACATGGGTGGGTTTTAGTCAGTAAAAGTCTGACACTCTCACCCGCCCCGCCCAGGGCGGGAGAAGTTATTTGATAATTTCCCACCCCAAAAAAAAAAAAACAAAAAAAAGAACCGTCATGCTATCGCTGACTCCCTTCTCTTTCATATCATTCTTCACGCAATCCATCCATCTTTTCTTTGGCCTCCCTCTTCCCCTCCATCCGACCACATTCTTTCTTCATTTTTGTTACTTCTGAACAAAGTACAAAACTAAACTGAGTTCGTTTTTATGCGTTAAAGTCAAATCATTTATATCAAAAAGTGCCTTTTCATTAAAAGGCACTTTTGAACATCGCGTACTATATGATGGTATCACGTCATCACGCCTGTATTCCCCGAAGGGTTAGGCAGAGATGTACCAATGTACACCCACAGTTCGCCGGTATGTTTAGGTCCCATGTAACAGGGGGCGAGCGTATTACCATTAACCGGGCCCAAATCCTAACGCCGAGCTGCTACTGAGAATTTCATAGAAAAACCCAATAACACTTTTTGCTCGACCTGGGAATCGAACCCAACACCTCTAGCGTAGCAGTCGCGCTTAGGACCACTGGGGTAACGAGGGAGGCTTTTGAACATCATAATACAAAAATTCGTAACGTCATATTCATTGCGTATAATATTCTGTGGAAGGGAAAGTGCACGGTAAAACAGCTGTTCCATTCAAAACTGCAATAACACAAGGTCAAATTGACACCTAAGTACTTTTACACTGAGGAACACAGATTTGCAGTAAATAACATTATTTATTACACTAAATGGAAAGTAAGTAGGTCATATTCACAGATAAAGTTGTCGGCGTCTAAAATTACTTCGGTAACGTCACTAGTGTACAATAATATTATTTATACACGATCTCTTTATAACAACTTTTTAGGGAAATACATGATTTAGATTTTATTTGAAATACGGCTTGTACAGAGCCAATAACTTGTCGTTCAAATTAGAGGTCTAAATCACGTCCTCATCAGTATATCAGAGCGAACGCCGTCCACTGCTGGGCATAGGCCTCCACTCAAGAAAGCCACAATGACCAGTTTTGCGGTAACTCGCGTATAGTAACCGTCACAAGTGAACAGGCTCGCCCCCTAATACATAGGACCTAAAACATACCGGCGAACTGTGGGTGTAGACTGGTACACCTCTGCCTAACCCTTCGGGGAATACAGGCGTGATGGTATGTTACGTAGCCGTCTCGAGTCGTGATCACAAACTTCAAGTTCATTGTTGGGTTTTTGGGTTCATTACAGGGTTTTTTGGGGCGCCGACGCTGCATGCGATCGGTCTAACTGACGGACCAATCGCGTGCAGCGTCGGCGACCCAAAATACCCAAAATAGATACTTGACGTTTGTGCTCACGTCTCGCGACGGCCACTATATTTTAAAGTATTTACTATAATGACAAGATAGAAAAGGTGACAGCTCGCGGGCGCGGTGCCTGAAGCGAACGTTTCTTGACGCCGATGCAGTGTTGGAGAGGTGCTGTTATAATGAGTAATGACTATTGTTCCAGTTGCATTACCCACTAGAAGTGTTTTCTAGTTTGTATATTAATTATACAAGCATGCCTTAATAGTTGAACGACCTACATGAGTGACGTACACAACTATGTCGAACAATGCTAATTATGTATCTAGACTAAACGCAGTGATTCATATATATTTATGTTCACGATTTTATCTGTTAGCATCGTAAATAGAGTTTACACATTGACGTCTAGTCTAGATGTGTCTAAAGCGAACTATATGCTACTGTGTTGACTTTTATATGCTAATGAATAGTAAGGTTTTTACTATTTACGTTAACTTTTCCATTCTAGAACTATTCAACTTTTAGAAGTATGTGAATAAGGCTCGGGTGCGCCAGACAGGGTTCTTTTTTAACTCGTAATTAGTTGCTAACACGAGCCCATTATGTATGAAATGTTGTAATTTAACCTCGTGTTAGCAACTCTGAAGTTAGGTTTTTGGTCTAAGTAGACCTAAGTGTGATTGAAATTAGAGGTTAGTGAGTTTCAATACATATATGCTAATAATTGGTAATAATCCTAAGAAACTAGGCTTCGGTCGATCGATAATATTAATCCATAGATTTAGTCAACAGGGTGGTGGATGATAGACGGATTACAATCACCGATCGACTACCAGTTACGTTTTGAAACGATCAATATTGATTGGTCGTTGTCAATTGATTGCAATCTAGTTGCTCTTTACAAGGGCTAGCTCACACCGAAACGCAATGCGACCCAACAACAATGCTTGAAAAGGGCAGTTGTTTCGTGCTGCGCAACGCAATGCCGCGAAACCAAGCAAAGACGCGACATCGCGCCATAGGGCATATTCGTGTCCTCTCACTGAAATATGTATCTTTTCATACAGTAAATAAGATTCTAAATTGTATCGCTATCTTAAAAAAGTGCGTCTCGTCACCCCGCGTCCAGTCACAGTATGAGCAGACCCAAAGTCCTTCTCAATTATCTTATCTATTAAAGAGACTTACATTTTTAGCAACAACAGCTTCAGCATCTGCTTTCGAGATGGGCGCGGCGCCGCTAATTATGCTGTAGACTGTCGCCACGTGCTTGGGAGCCACTGCTGGATGCTTGCCCAGGAACACCACTGTAAAATGTATGTAATTTAGTAAGAAGGGAATATATTTACATGTTCAATAACTCTCGAATACGACACCACTCGCGAATGATTCGTGTTGAGCTAGCAACCAAAGTCAAACTATAACAAAAAAAAACACGTGTGTGACCAAACGACTGAGGTAAAATTTCTTCAAATTCAAATTCAAATTCATTTATTTGCGAGAATGTAGGTTTACATTGTATGATCTTAAAACTATAATGGCAATTTACGCAATATACGAAACGTAACTCTCTCTTTCTATCTTCACTAACTTATATCTCCCTCTCAATTTCCGTTCGCCCGATGACACTCATTTCCGTAACGCTCTTTTGTCCCGCATTCACCAGCTTTCTCGCCAAGTCAAGCGTGTGTAAAGAAATTTTACTTCGATAATCCCACTTTAGCAGTTAATTGGCGATTGTGAAGTGTATAGTTAGCTCAAGCCTGATTCAATGGAGACGAGTTAACAGTAGGAACCTTTTTATAATTATGAGAAATCATTAAACGGCTTCTTCCGCTCTGGGTGGAGCAGAAGGAAGTGTCAGACTCTTACTGATAAAAAATCCACCAGTGTTCCTCCTAATGCCCTTTGTGTTCTAGGGCCGCGGTGCCTCTTTCAAACTAATTCCGCGACTCTGGCCCTGGCAAGTACAGTAGCTACCTAACGCTAAATTATTTTTTAAACTTGTTTTCAAGTCATGAGTCACCTTCATAATAGCTATTATTGCCTTTTAATTGACTGTTATTAAGATCGTCAAAGGCATTAAGTACCTACATCATAACTGTTATGGTTGTGAACATTAAACTTGTTTTTTTCTGTATTGTGTTTGTCTTTGTTTAAAAATAAACGAATTATTATTATTATTACCTGGATGCTATAGTAATCGCCACGAGTTGTGAGCACAAATGCCTAGTTAATTTTCGGGATTTCGGGTCCCTTTCTGGGTATTTTAGGCCGCCGACGCTGTACACGATTGGTCAGTCGGTCGAACCCGAAAATCGAAAGGAACCCGATAACCGAAAAATTACGTGGCGAGTAATATACGTTGTATCACGGGCTCTTATTCCCGAACGGATCAAATATTCTTATGACCTAAAGCCGGGCACCGCCTTGCACCGGCGCACAGAAGAAATTCCTAGTGCGGGGCAACGGTGCTTTAAACGAAAAGAGTATTCTGCTATTTCGTAAGTACAGAAAGATAGAAAATAATTTATAAGTTTGGCTTACCCATAGGTGGCACCAAGAACAGAACTTCAGCCTTATGTTGAACGAGGGTCTGAAGAAATAGTTCAGGCTTGAAATATGGCATAGTAACCAGTTTGCAGCCCAGCGCTAATTGGTTCATCATGAGGGCATTGAACCCGAATATGTGGAAGAATGGCAGGATTGCTGGTAACACCGCTTGATTAGTAGCTGAAAGAAAAAAACACTCAATTTTCGAATAGCTTGAGCTTTCGTAGTAAGCCAATAGTAAAAGCGTAGGGTACAAAGTATTATCAAGTTTTCATCTATAATTTTTTTAGTAGCAACCCGTAGCCTAGAAAAGATCCTTGACTCCTGACCTCCCATTTACTGGCAAAATGAGGATGTTACTAATATAGGAACACCTCTCCCCCTCTTGGGGCAAAACAGTAGAAGTTTCATGATTTTATTGTATACTGACATCGGTCAAGGAAAACGTCATGGGGTATGGACTTACAGTAAATAATAATAAGTCTGAATTCGCAAATCCTTTTTGAGCAGGCGCAGTGAATAATGTGTGCACGTGCTTTCTCTGTATGAGAAGAGGCCTTTGTCCTGTAGTAGGACAATACTTGGCGGGTGTTCTTTTATTATTTGAAAACTTACCTGTAGTTTCTTTAATAGCGACGATCTCAGTGTCAGCAATCTGTTGGTTCATTGCAACCACACTTTCGTGGGTCAACACCACTCCTTTCGGGAAGCCCGTAGTTCCACTCGAAAATGGCAATATGGCCAAGTCCTTAGGACCTCTTTTTACTGACTTCAAACAATTAGTATCGAGGCTGAAGTCTTGAGCGAACTCCGCAAACTTGATGGTACCTTCAGGAAGACCCTCATGGTCTGTTAAAATTATTGGTATATCGAACTTAAGGTCGGCTAAGGCTTTTTGCACGTTGGCGTAAGAAATTTTAGATGTAATTATAGCTTTACATCTGACCGTTTGTATTTGGCGTTTAAGTTCATCTGAAAAAGAAAAAGACTGGTACAGTTTCCAGCAAATGACTTCAGTACGTGCAAAAAATATGTTTCGGTATCATTTGAAAAACGTATGGAGTGCAAGAGTGTGTTTTTATTTAAGACATTTCAACTTTGTCTCTGGGATGGCAACGCATTTGCAAGGCCTCAGGTATTGCATATATCCTTAAGCAGAGGTGACCACTTAACATCAGGTGTGCCGTCTGCTTGTTTGCCATCCTACAAGGGTTTAAAAAAATTAAGAAATTAAAAATTCTAACAAGGACCTGCGCAGTCGGTTTCATAATTGTTACAAGACGTTTGACGGCTATTATAATTTTACTAATACCCATATCATATATACTTATAGGTACAAAACCGGTGAGTCAAACACATAATGGCCATCATTTGTGACTTAATATCATATTTTTAGATATATACCTAGCATAAATAAACATGTTGTGTATCCTTAGACTTTGCACTCAGTTCATTGCAAGCCACGACAAGTAAGTAAGTAGTACAAAGCTCTTATGCTATTTAAAATTGGTGTCGATTCAATCAATTCTCGATCGCTCAAACCCTCGTTAATTAGAGAGTATATTCCTATAGTATATTCCTTGCCCAAGGCAATTGCCAATTTTAGTAGCTACCGATGTGGTTTTTTTTAAACATACCATCACGCCTGTATTCCCCGAAAGGTTAGGCAGAGATGTACCAATGTACACTTTTTCTCGACCTGGGAATCGAACCCAAGACCTCTAGTATAGTAGTCGCGCTTAAGACCACTAGGCTAACGAGGCAGTTTTTTTTAGTATGCAAGCAAATAAAGCTTTATTATTATAATTACGAATACGGTTTAACCAAGTATGTAGAAAATCTTGAAAGCTGATGAAGGAGTCCAATTCAAGATCGTCCGTGATAGAAAGATTAAAAAAAAAATGAGTTTTTTTTATGTTATTAGATGGCGATCAAGCAGACAGTTCACCTGATTGTAAGTGGTCACCGCCGTCTATATGGACATCTACTTTACCAGAAGCATCGAAACCGCCGTTTGCCATTCCAGAGTAAAAACTGAATGTTTCATGTACTTATAATTAGACTTCACATATTACGTATGGACATAGATGTAGATAGACGACTGATCGCACTGATGATGCACTGCGCGTCGCGGGTTCTATATTCACACGGAATAAATATTTTATTATCATTGTAAGTATGGCCTACAGATAGTTGTTCCGGGTCTGGCTGTTTGTGTATATGAGTTTACATGTTTATAAAAGCACCCACGATTTAGGAGAAATTCTTAGCGAGTAGCAACGTTTTTTAATGGAGGAACAAGAAGAAGAATTACTTCATAACTAACCTGCAGTGTAAACAGGATTCATCATACTAGCAATGCATCCAGCCTGTAGTACGCCCAGAATCGTGACAGGATATTCTGGTAAATTTGGCAGGATTATGGCAACTTTGTCATCGTTCTGCAACTTGAGTTTTGTCCGCAAAGAGGCAGCGAACGCTATGGACATCTTATGCGTCTGCGCATAGGTATACCCGCGGCCTGTTACTGCGCATACCTGAAACAAATGAATTAATTATTAGGAAATAATGGTATCAGGTGAAATTACTGTAATAGGTAAGGAGTCTTTGTGGAATTTTCGGTATTTAAAGTGGAGGCCTGAAACCTAAATAACAATTAAGAATTTGACCAGAATTTCCCTACATGAAATAGGATCAATTGGTGTATATTTTTTTTTGTATTTTAATTTTTTAAAGTGACTGTAAATTTTTTCCAAAATCTATGAATGCAGTTCAGAATATTTCAAAAAGTTTAAGTTTAGAGGCGCGTACCGCGAGAGGATGTTCATGGCGGCGTGAGAGAAGAGTTCCATGAAGGATACAATGATATAAAAAAATGCAGATAAACAGAATAAAGGTTTACATAATATTTATTTTAGCGATAAATGGTTAATAAATGGTTTATCATGCTGATGAAGACTTTACACAGTTTTATCAACACCTTGATTAAGTAAATAAATATACAGTACACTGAATGATTAGACAGATTTTAGTAATTAACAAAGCAGGCACCATTAGATTCATGAATATTACGTGATTACTATCTAGAATTAATAAAGTTATTAGGCATGACATGACCAGCACTAAAATAAGAAGATAATTAAATACAGGGTGTACAAACACACATCACATATAGTAGCCGCCACAAGTCGTGAGCACAACGTCAAGTTAATTTTTGGGTTTTATGGCCCCTTTTTGGGTGTTCTGGGGCGCTGACGCTGCACGCGATTGGTCTGACTGACGGACCATACCCGTTAACTACGCAAACTGACTATCAAACTAAGGAACTTTGAGCAAAATTATTGCTGGAAACGATTTTTATATTTGGAAGCTACCTATTTGGAGTATGTTTATCATTTACTAGCTTCTGCCAGCCACTTAAATAACGTCTTTGGTTAGTGCTCCACTCTCGTGTGTTGTAGCGTGATGTTATATGTGTGGCTTTCTATTGGTAAAAGAACCTTCAAAATCGGTTTTCCTCACAAACTTTGCCTCTTTATAATATTAGCAGATATTGAAGTATAGATTTAATTTTTTTATTCGAGACGGATTTGTTTTGACTCTAGTCTAGGTCAAAGGTGACAAAGACAAAGTCGACGATGGAGTGAGATTACCCAGAAGAAGCCTGTTCAAACTTTAAAGAGGTTGAATGTTTGAGAAGGGACTTTAAAAGAACATAACATACCATCACGCCTGTATTCCCCGAAGGGTTAGACAGAGGTGTAACAATGCACACCCACAGTTCGCCGGTACGTGTAGGTCCCATGTAATAGGGGGCGAGCCTATTGCCATTAACCGGGCACAAATCCTAACTCCGAGCTGCTACTTAGAATTTTATAGAAAAACCCAATAAGACTTTTTGCTCGACCTGGGAATTAAACCCAAGACCTCTAGCGTAGCAGTCGCGCTTAGGACTACTAGGCCAACAAGGCAGTTCACTTAGGCACTTTAAAAGAAGTTTACATTTAAATGATATTAATATTGAAATTGACCGAAAATTAACATGTCATTATGTTATGATTAAGTATGCTAAGCTACTATTATACATTGTAAGAACTTTTGTAACCTGCAATTAAATTGATTTGATTTGAATGCGTTCAGAAATAAATATAATCATATTTTTGTTGTCGCTAACATTAAGGAAAAAGCGGTCTACATTATGAAGCCGACAGTAATAGAAATTAACGTTTTACTCACAACAAGTTCACGAACAACTACTAACTAACTGCCTCGGTAGCCTAGTGGTCCTAAGCGCGACTGCTACGCTAGAGGTCTTGGGTTCGATTCCCAGGTCGAGCAAAAAGTGTTATTGGGTTTTTCTATGAAATTCTCAGTAGCAGCTCGGAGTTAGGATTTGTGCCCGGTTAATGGCAATAGGCTCGCCCCCTATTACATGGGACCTAAACATACCGGCGAACTGTGGGTGTACATTGGTACACCTCTGCCTAACCCTTCGGGGAATACAGGCGTAATGGTATGTTATGTTAAGTTCACGAACAAGTTTTATTCCAGGGCGAGCAAAGCGTTATTGGGTTTTTCTATGAAATTATCAGTTGCAGCTCGGAGTTAGGATATGTGCCTTAATGGCATTAGGCTCGCCCCCTATTACATGGGACCTAAACATACTGGCGAACTGTGGGTGTACATTGGTACACCTCTGCCTAACCCCTCGGGGAATACAGGCGTGATGGTTGTTATGTTGTTAAGTTTTACTCACGTTATGAACTGAGTATTAATTCACTACGTATGTATCTACCTACTGTTTACCAAAGTTGACTTGTTTATCTCTTTCAAATTGAAGCGAGATACTTCCATTCATCGTGTAAATGACCCATTATCTTGATCACGAATATACCGACCTACCTAAGTACCTACTATCAGTATCGTTGTAAAAATAAGTTGATAAACTTAGAGATCTAGTATACTTAGAAACTTAACTGCCTCAGTAGCCTAGTGGTCCTAAGCGCGACTGCTACCCTAGAGGTCTTGGGTTCGATTCCCAGGTTGAGCAGAAAGTATTATTGGGTTTTTCTATAAAATTCTCAGTGGCAGCTCGGAGTAAGGATTTGTGCCCAGTTAATGGCAATAGGCTCGCCCCCTATTACGAGAGTCCTAAACATAACGGCGAACGGTGTGTGTACATTGGTACAGTACCTCTGTCTAACCCTTCGGGGAATATAGGCGTGATGGTATGTTATGTTAGAAAGTATAGTGCCATTCTGTAGTACAAGATAACAAGTTGATAATAGATACATTATCTACCTATTCTTATATAACTTAGGTATTTATTATTATGTATATAGTACAAAAAACACGCTGCCCTTTGAGTCTTTGAGCTATGTTTTTTTTTAAATATTTACTTTAGCTTTGTTTTTTTTTCTATTGTTAAATAGAACTCGGTGTTATTGTTTAAATTGCATGTTTGTTCTGACTTTTTCTGATATCGCCGAGATAAAATCTTCAGACGAGGCATTTCTTCCTGTGGGGTACGTTGGACCTTGGCTTAAAGTGTCGCTATGGTTGGTGGGGGTTTAAATACAAATGTAGTATTTTTGATACTTTTTCGCGATTTCTAGATAAAAATAGTTTCTTCTTGTGAGTACCACACAGTACAACCCACTAAAATACGTCATTGATCAAATCTAACACTCTGTATCTAATTGGAATGTTACCACATTAGATTGTTCATACTATAATCCAATGCGGTAATATTTATCTACCTGTAGGTACCTACTCTACGGTTCCAAAGTACAACGATAAAATGATTATTATTCAACAGTTTATTTATTTTCAATGCCTTATTGATTTAACCAAATCCAGTTAATTAGATTAACATTTTTCAATATGTATTTCGTATTTTGAGTGGAGATTTAAAATGGATAATTTTATTGAAGAAAACACTAACCAGAACCTCCAGATTTATCTTTGTAAAAATATTACCAAGAAAATATTTTTTAACTGTAATGGATGCAAATGTTGTGCAGGCTCTTCCAAAGGTAGTACATGATCATTTGATAACTAAACTCACCGTTGCAGTTTTATCAGGCCACCTGTCCAAATTCTGCCAAACAAAGTCATTTGCTGTGTAGCCAGTAACTGGGAGATCTTTAAACACAGAAGTCAGAATATTTTTTTCTGGAGCATTGGAGCTCTTTTGCCTGACCACTGTAGATATGAGTCCATTCTTCTGCGTGTTTAAAACTTTTAGCACTTTTCTTCTCACTGCACTGGCCATTTTTGAACTTTGGAAGAAACTGAAAAATAAAAGGAAAAATATTTTTATGAGTACTGGTTATAAAGTACAGTCAAGATAAACAGTAGTTACGTAAATAAATAACTCACTGATAATATTTAGGATGATTATTTTTTTCGATATTTAAAAGTAAAAATAAAGGTAGCATATGACATTTAACAAAAATTCAATTCTATTTTTGGCCCGCAAACAACTATTAATTTATTCAATACATCCTAATATTTAGGTATTGGTCTTCGGAACTTGATATTCTTGAATAAATAAACTCGTTCGAATCTTTCTAATGAATATTGTAACATATATTTTCTAAAATGATTGCTTATTCTACCAAACAAAAGTAGTGTAATAAATATAAAATTCATATAAAACAAAGTATTGTTTGGGCATAAAACTTTAGACAGATTTTATGTCTTAACATGTAAATTGTGTAAGAAGTAATAAAAATATTTACTAGTTTTGACATACCGTATAACAGGACTACTCCTTATGAGCCGCTGCAGGCAACTGCTGAAGTAAACTGCACCAATAACTGATATAATAAAAATTATTCACACAACACATCCGTAGTTCTATTGTTAAATTTGATAATAGCAAACTTAGTTTACGCTAAATCTTTGTGCCCTTGGACTTTGAAACAACGCGCAAGGAACGACTAGAGACCAATCGGGCTTTCACTTTGTTTTCGCATAAGAATAACTCAAACAAATTGGAAGCAGGTAAACATTAAAAAAAATTAGCGCTAGTGTGTATGTAAGTTGTACAAGTGGGAAAGAGAGGTCGTATTAGTTCATACTCTTTCCACTGACCTACTTAAATGAACATTGGAATGCGATAACAGCTGGTCACCGTTTCATTTTACGCATGCTTCTCATAATAATGTACCGTGTCGGCTATAAGTTATGCTGTATGAATGAATATCTTTATTTCAAGATAATCTCTTCTTGAGAAAATATTTTAAACTATCATTTAAGTATTTAAATGAGTGTTAATAATACAATTTCGCATCTTACAAGCGTCAGACAAGTGCGGAACGGGGGCGAGCCGAATGTGGGTGGGTGAAGTTATTTGTAGCTTCCGTCCTCGGAATAACGAGCAAAGAAACACTGAATGTATGTACTCATGAAGATAATACACACTGGGTTTGAATGTACACAAAGTAATCAGAGTAATTACATCAGAGAGACACGAGTGCGCGAAGTAAACGTAATATAAATTCGATCAATGTATGTATTAAAATTGGAAATACCTGTTCCGCACATAATGTTTATTCAGTCTGAATGTTTTACTTATATCAATGGCTGCTACTAATGGTGCGTGTCGTATAAATTAAACCAAAATGCTATTAAATAGTCGTATTTTCAATTTAGTAATAGAATTTAAACCAATACTTTTATGTCAGCGTTGTCATGGACTACAAAAAACAAAATAATGAGTATTGAATTATTTTATTTGTTTTTTGTTAGGAATAAATACAGGGTGTCAAAATAATAAATACATAAATACAATCTAGATTATTTAATATCAGAGAATTACAGTGATATAAACTTAATTCAGACCTTACTGTAGACGGCTAAGGATAACAGCAGTCAAATAATAAAGAACGCATAAAATTATACAAAATAGTAAAATTTACTTACCTAGGAAAAGTACAACACACATAATAATTATTATTCGTTTATAAATAGTTCTGGAGGTTAAATATAGAACGAAACAAGTATTACCAAAGCAAATCATTTCCCTAAATAAGTAATTGAAGTCATTTATCAACTATAACAAAGTATTTTGCTTACAACGTTGTGATGCAAAAGAATATTACAAAAGAAATTTCGGCAATTTAGTAAAAACTAAAACCTTGAAATTTTTCTCTGGGCATAAAAGTAATAAATGCTATTTAAATCTTATGTTAAGAAAGCTTCATCTTGAACATATTATTCTGGTATTGCGATTCATACTTTAGCCCCGCTAAAGAGAAGTCTCTACATAAGGGTAGCTATACACTTTAGCGTGTATTCCGTTCGGTATTCTCAATACAATCATGGATAACGTTGAAAATGCTGAACCGAATGCGCCAATGCTTATGTGTATAGCGACCCTAACCAACATCGAAAATATACGGAAGAACAGAATGATCAAAACAATTACGAAAATTAAACTATATCTCAATGACACAAGGGATGTTTTAGAATGGATACAGACCACAGCAACTGTCAGTTGGACAATAGTTTCATAATTTTAATTCAGAATTTTCTGATTTGTTGTGGTATAATTTTGAATCGTCTTGACATTGGTCCGAAGTGGAGACCACTCATTACATGAACATAATAAATCACTTTAAAAACGACAGTAAAACATTTCTAGTTTTTCAGAACTAACCAATAATTTATTTAAGCTTTTTATCCAACAAAATAGAAAACATTGGAGTGCTAAGAAGTTCTCAAGAAATAATCAATACTCGACACCATAGAACTAAATATATATTACATTTTGGAAGGATATCTTTAGTAGACTGAACACAATTTGTACCATTATCGGACTAGTACTAACTCAATTATTTGGCAATCAAGGATAAATCTAAAAAAAAATTGTTGCAGATTACATATCCAAAGACGCATTCATCAGAAGGCCAAACCTACCATAATAAACTTTCAACATCTAGTCGCAATATCATCTCAGCAACAATCAATGAGAAATTTGGGATACACTGAGATTAGATTTCGATCGTTGTTAAAAGTTAGTACGATTGCCCCTCTGCTATTAACTACATAATATTAGGTGGTTACTAGGTGATCTGGACTTG
Source organism: Caradrina kadenii (assembly GCA_947462355.1). NCBI lineage: Eukaryota > Metazoa > Arthropoda > Insecta > Lepidoptera > Noctuidae > Caradrina > Caradrina kadenii. Next base: position 11,066,408 of record OX381684.1, on the reverse strand, counting down.
CAGTCCCCCGATACAGATTCTCACAATAACGCTTACAATATCGCGTATTTTCGAGTGTAACGTAATCGATAGGGTTAGTTTATCGAACAGTTCTGAATACGGTTTTTATTCGACAGGTCTTAGAACTTAGAAAGAACAGTTGATGTCAATACACAGTATGGTAAAAATCGGTTAATATGGAATTAAAGAGTAAATTTAGATGCAGTACACATAAATAACATAATATTGTAATTATTTAAGCCAACAAGCCCTTTTTACAAAATGCTTGAAGGACCTACAGATTATAAAACCGTGTGATAGCTCGAGCCGTAATCATAAGTTTTATAAATAGTGAATATAATTATATACAAGGTCAAGTTAAATTATTTAGTGAAACTTTACAGGTTATTAGGTTCTATAGAAATAAGAATACCGGCACATTATTGCCTTAGTGCAGAGCAATTTTCTTCTCATGCAGATAAGGTACGAGGATTGATGGCTACAATTGCTCGAGGTGGATTGGCGATTTCGGACTTATATTTATTACAGATTCTCTCACCATGTTTTTTTTAGAACCTCATGAACGAGAAGCTGGAGTCTTAACCATTGCGCCGTCAGGAATATCAAATTAAAACGATTTATTATTACATCAAGCTGGGCCTGTCTGTAAAGTTTCGCCAGTAAATAATTTGACCTTGTATAGAAAACTAAATAAATGTGGAAATATATATACTAATGAAAAAATGTATATTACCGTAGATATACCATAGTGAAATTAAGACTTTAATAAAAGAGTTCTATAAAGCTCAAAATACTACTACCTTGGTTTTATTCAGCTTACAACAGTGCTTGAATGTGTGCTGTGTGTACATGTCCTAATAAAAACCAGCTTTATAAATATAGCTGTTCAAGCGATATTGATTAGTGCTTTGTCGTGCTAAAATAGCATATCTACAGTAATTTGTATGAAGATAACAATCATTCGACACTTCGACAGTCTTTATGTTATAAATACATTCAATACATTTCTAGCCGAATTAGTTTACATTTTACCGATTTCAAACTATTGATGAATACCTTTTTCTAAATTGATTGACAAACGGCACGAGACGCGCAGCCTGCAATGAATATCTCATGGGAGCTACGGTAATACTACTGCATATTACACCTTATGGACACACACCAACCTTATACATAGGTCATGTAAAAAAAGGAACAGATGTTAGTTATCAGTGGTCGTTATAACCAAACTTAAAATAATGAAGCGATGCCTGTGTTGTTGTATGCTCCTAAAAGTAATGTTCACAGAGCGTTACATTGCGCGCTACCATAAACTGATTTTTAACAAAAAAAATATAAAAGTTGTTTCTCAGCAATAATTCTTTTACTGTAGTATCTGCTTATCCCCGTAAGAAAAAACCGTGAGTTTATGTTATGCAGACTATACGCAAAATCATGAAACATTTCATCATGTTTTGTCGTAGACGATTTGAAAGAATGCTATCTCTCATACACCCTTGACCGCGTCTGACAGTTCTGATGGAAATAGGCATTTCGCCAACTATGTCACATGTCCAAACTATATGAGCCAAAATATTCAAGAGATGTCCCGTACATTGCTCTATATTAAGTTCGTTACCTTTTTGTTGAGAAACATAAAAACTTCCGTGTGTAATTTAAAACGAAACAATATACGATTATTTGTCCGTCTGTCAGTGTGTTAAGCAGCTCACATAACATTGAGCAAAAATAACTTAACTTTACTTTAACTTTTACTGCATAACATACCATCACGCCTGTATTCCCGAAGGGCTAAGCAGACGTGTGCTAATGTACACCCATAGTTCGACGGTATGTTTAGTTACATGTAATAGGGGGCGAGCCTAATGCCATAAACTGACCATTCCCCGAACTGCTACTGAGAATTTCATAAAAAAACCCATTAACACTTTTTACTCGATCTGGGCATCGAACCCAACCTTTTAGGGTAGCAGTCGCGCTTAGGAACACTAGGCTAATAAGGCAGATTACTGTTGATATAAAAATCACCTGTTGATGATAACGCGCAAATCGAAATACAACGCTCGTAAAATATTGTGCTTAAAGGTTCATAAAACTGTATATGGTGTCGTGAAGATATTTAAAGTTTAATTAGAACATCTAAAACTTGTAATCATAGAAAAAACTTGACCTTTAATATGTACCTAGTCTACAATATCGCAATAATCGGAAGAACACAACTGATATTGTAACGAAGAATCGATATTGAATGCAACAAATCAGATTACTGTTCCATAATGCGATGGTATGTTAAAGCCGATTTATTTTTAGAAAGAAGACCTATACATATGCACTTAAATATAAATCGTGCAAACATTAAATATGGTTAATATGAAACAATGTCGCTTTTCGTGTCCGTCTGTTTGTTTACTCAGGTCTTCGGAACTGCACAATGCATCCATTGTGTAATATATAATACTTTAATATTTAGCTTGGAAATAGAACAGAAATCTTGATATTTTAAAATCTCTACATTTAATTTTGTAGACCGCACTAGTTCAAAGTGTGGGCGGATCGCTTATCTAATATTATAAAAAGGTAAAGTTTGTGAGGTTGTATGGGTTAATTTCTGGGTCTACTGAACTGATTTTCAAAAATTCTTTTACCCAAAAAAACCCACGTTATTTGTGAGTGTCATATACAACATCACGCTACGACACATCGGAGCGGAGCAGTAACTAGTAGTTTATAATAATTCATCAAAAGTCTGAAATCAGTTAACTTCGTTAAACAATTTCCATAACGACCATTAAATCTACAGAATTATTTGTTTAACGTAATATATCAAACTTTAATAAAAGTCTGATGTATTAATATACGTAGAAATAAGTTGAAAAGTACTTGGTGTGATTGTTTCTTAGTAGGTAACATACGATGTGAATAAGGCGGGGCGTAGTAATTATTACCAAAAATTTTGTCATTTTTAGGTAAATTATATTCGTGTTTGGTTTCTTATTCGGCTCCACTGGAAAAGAAAAAAAAAACATCATTAATTTGGACTCAAATACCAGTCGCCAAGCCTACCTCACTTTAACATGACTGAATTTTTTAGTTACAGAAAAAAGGAATAAAGAAAAGTATAAACTTGCTTGTTTCAATACCTGCCCATTTTTCACGTACCCAAAAAGTACCCAAAGGCCATTTGGGAGATTGGAGTTTTGCGTTTTTTGGGAAATTCGTTTGCTATCATGAGTACCTACAATCATATGTGTAAGTACTTCTACGCTAGTCACTAATTACCAGTCACTCTCACTCACCCAATATAGTTATTGTAAGTATATTATGAATATTGTGAGTGAACCATACAAAGTCTAGAGACTTATGTGGTACAGAAATGACAAGTTGTTATCTGCCTACTGTGTTTGATAAATAAATATAATACTATAATAACATCATCGATACATACCAAAACTTACTGGAGATTCCCGATATCTTCCTCAAACAATCTTTTCCCACCTTTCAACATCTTTTCCTCATCATTTCCGTACTTTTTTGTATACTCCTCTAATCTTCTGAGCCATTGAGCCCAGTGTTCCCTTAGTTTATCAGGGGAAAGACGGAAGGCATCCGCTTTGGACCCGTCTGTGTATGCTATGACAAGTAACGCATCTCTCACGTTGAAATGCTTGTAGTTTGAATCGTGACACACTGCGCCGAAGTACGCGGCCAGTTGGACAGGATTGTCGTAAGTATTCGCTATAGACTTGCGAGGTTTGTCCGATTTCTTCCATTCGATTAGTGTTGGTTTGTCCCTGGAAATTACAATTGTGTTATGTTGAAATATGGTCGATTATTGTGTAATATGATTGTATAATATTTGATCTTATCCGATACGGTTTGTATCTACAATTTTCCTTTAAATGTTTCATAAGAATTTCTATGAACTATTTACAATTTTCATAAAGCAGGATTATGATATGAAAACACTTTATTACAAACATATTATTCTGTTGATGAATATTCTAATGACAGATTTTAATAACAATAATATGTAATTGAAACTAATTACGACATTATTACTCCAAATTGTTTTTTGTATCTATTTAACTTATTATACTTGAAATTAAGACTTATTTTCCATTGCTATGTTAATTTGTAGAAAAAATCTTTTTATTATTCTATGGTATCCATAAACGATAGTACTTTTGTATGCCTTTCGGCAGGACATAGCAGTTTTTACACAACATCTTATTGTACCCTGCGTTCATATAATGAATAAATGAATTTGAATTTTAATGTATGAAAAGCAGATTTCGAAATACGTTTAGTAAGTATAGATGAATGGACGTCGAAATATCTTTTTATCACTTCGTTGCATTGGAATCCGGAGAGTTTGGCACGATCGTCTATTACATTGTATGTAATATATACGAATGTGCTTATATAAATCGAGATAACCTTGAATGTTTTCCTTGACACCAACAATGTATTATTCCAAATCGAGAATGTCAGTGACTCTTTTATCTTTAAGGTATTTCGTAGGCGATAATGATTAGGGTGATTATATAAATGACGTTTTACATGATATCTTTTATCGTTAATCTATTTTATACCTGTAAAAACCGGTCTTATTTTAGAGTATTAAGGCGGGTCTTAATAGTAATGTAAACGTCATTCGAATTTTCTGATGAAGTAAATTCCGATTTAAACTTATGAAAATTCTGAAGTGATTACATAACTTTTAAGAAGCCCTTAATTTACGAGTAGGGAATTAAATCTGAGGTAAATTCTAATACCAGATGCAGAATTAAGAGGAGATTCCAATCGTAGTGAGATCTTAATCCTAAAATTATACGACGTATTCTTATAACACCAGACCACTTATTACTAACACTACTACGACTTTTAGAGAAACCCAAAAGACATTAATTCATTCAACAATCTAAAATTTTATCGCAGCTAGTTTGGCTAGTATATTTAAATAGATCTATCGACGTAAGTGTTCCTTTAGTTAGATGGTAAGCGACATCGCGGCAAACCCAGGCGAAGATAGCGGGTTGAAGTGGAATCCTTCGATAAAGATTGAACCTAAATAGCCCTAATTAGATAGAAATGGAGAGTAGGAAGGCCTTTGCCGTAGGGAAAAAATCAGGCTAATAATCAGGTTAATAATATTATTCACTGCCTCCGATAGCTACGATCCCCTACATAAAAGTCTCTACGGGATTGTTTGTACTTTCCCTGTTAATCAGTGACGCAGTTGTTCGACCTTGCGCATGGCCTAGCCCGAGGGCTTCTCCAACTAGATTGTATGCTCCGTTAACCACAGCCGGTCGCAAACCAACACACCTACGCGACTGCGCAATGTGTCTGGGAGCCCGAGATAAGTGTATGCAAATAACCTGTGGTTTAGGTGCACCGTTCGCTAATCGAATATGAATAGTTAGAATGTTTTGCAGTCATGCACGTCGAATAAACGATGTCACAGAGACGATTTTAAAACAATTGACGACACGGTTTTTGCATTGGCTAAGATTGGCTGATGCACTGCCTGTCGCGGGTTGGGATCCCGCACGGTACAAATATTTGAGTGACTTAGAGATATTTGTTCCGGGTTTATGTATTTATTTGGAATGACACAATAGAAGTTTTATTGTTAAGCCAATTGAATCAGCTTGCCTAACGAACGAGGGAGTGTGTTAGTTTATATGTTTGTAAACGCACCTACGATACAGGAGAAATTCCACGTGTAATGTTTTAAAAAAGAAAAACAACTCGACCTTGAGACATCTGGACCGCTACAACTCGATCCCGTGGCAATACGTTAAACACCATCAATCAATTGACGTACTTTATATGAGCTGTCCAAACACGGTTACCCGAAAGATTTTGAACGGCAATAATAAACTATGACGTCACTTAATTGGTAACTCAATGGACTAAGTATTTACAGATTTTAAAGAAAATAAAAATCTAATTTTCTATTAATCGTGTTTGAAAGCTAAACAATGTGTTTTTTTAGAGTTGTGTGTTGGAATTATTGGTAAATACCCAATTCAATCAAGGGACAACTCGAACCCGAAAACACAACACCGACAAGCCGAGAGGCCTTCAGGCCACTCTCAGGGACAGGGGCGCATTGAAAGCATAGCAATATTGTAAATAATTTTTTTTTTTTTTTTCAACGATTGTTATTGTTTTATTGGAGGTGGAGTTTCTCCGGTTTATAAATGCACGTCTCTTTAAAACACACTGCATATAAAATGACCTCATCATATACTTATTTACTAACCTTAGATGTGTCGGTAAATATTCGCTAACTATGTGTTTTAGGCAAAAATGTTCCTCAATGCTATCGAATAATATCAGTATTATTCGATAGCATTGAGGAACATTTTTTCAGACACGAGGTATAATCAAGGGAATTCTAAACTAATATATATAAAGCTGAAGAGTTTGTTTATTTGGTTGAACGCGCTAATCTCAGAAACTACTGGTTTGAATTTAAAAAATCTTTTTGTGTTGGATAGTCCATTTATATGGGAAGGCTATATAACATTACGCTACGACCAATAGGTGCGGAGCAGTAACCAAAGACGTAACTTAATGCGAGTGACAAAACTACGCGGTCGAAGTCGCGAGCAGAAGCTAGTACCTATATAAGGACGTTTTAGTCTATAGCAAGATGACTAGTTAATTATCTAGCCTAAATTCTGGGAAATCAAAGAAATATACACTAATATTACACACGTGTAAATAATTCTGTATGTTTGTAACACCATCAAGGTAAAACCACTGAACCGATCATAATAATATTTGACATTGCAATATCTTGGGATTTAATCCACGACTTTGTTTGCGTACGTGGTAACCGACATTTATGAGGACGAAAAAGCAGGATAAAGCTAGTTAGGTATTAAGTTATTAGATACTAGCTATTACCTGCGCCTTTATCTGCGTAAATGTCGGTTATCGTGTGTTAAAAAACCGGCCAAGTGCGAGTCGGACTCGCGTACGAAGGGTTGCTTATCATCTATAAAAATGTCAAAAAAAATACTCTAGTTGTATGGGAGCCCCACTTAAATATTGATTTAATTTTAATTTTATTATTAAAGTAAAAATACAATCGAGTATTTTGTGAATATTTCAAGTGCCTACCTGTTGCCATTATTGATATCACGCAAAAAAGGGCAAAATAAATCACGTTTGTTCTATGGAAGCCCCCCTTAAATATCTATTTTTTTTTTGTATTTTTTGTTATTGCGGCAAAAGAAATTAAAATTAATTTCAACTGTCCAGCTATCGCAGTTCTTGAGATACAGCCTGGTGACAGACAGACGGACGAATAGACAGCGAAGTCTTAGTAATAGGGTCCCGTTTTTGCCCTTTGGGTACCGAACCCTAAAAAGTAGCCTGTGACTTTTCTTGAGGTTCAAGCTTAGTCAGTGCCAAATATCAATAAATAATTCAGTAGTTTAGCCATGAAAGCGTAACAAGCAAATAAACTCACTTTCGCACTTATAATATAAGTATTGATTACACTCTAAATGAATTGGGATTAAGGCAGGATAATGATGATAACGGTATAAAGTAATTTACTCACTCGTAATCGGCAATGGCATCAAATATCCCCCTGTACTTCAACACAGGGTGTACAACATTCGATTCTATCGCTTTCGGCGCTGATATACTCTTCAGGACATCAGCAACTGATACCCAAACTCCTTCAACTTCCTTCTCTATGCGAAGCTGCGTTTGTGGCTGAGTGAAGTAGTTCTTTAGCGTGGTGTGGAATTTTGTACCAACTGCCATTTGTGCTGTGGATGATAGAAGAAAAGATTATGTATTTCGCTGCTACTTTTCACATTATTTTCAGTTGCGGACCAAGGGAAGCCGGGCCCCTGATCCGAGGGGCCCCAAATCTCGATAAGTTCTCTTAATGAAATCGTATGCCCGTTATTGTATAGCAGTTCTGACCCACCGTGGGGCGTTAACGTAATTTTTCATTCCAAAACCCCAAATCGAAGACTTAGTGAAAAAAGCAATACATTGAAATATTCATATTTTTTTAGGACTTTTGTTTTTTTCACCCCTGGCCTCCGACAGGGTTAGTCCGCCCCTAGTTATTGTGGTGAACATTTATACGAATTGATTAGTAGAAAAAATAAGGCATAAAAGCATGTATCGTATTTAAATTTTAGATTGCATTGACTGCACACGATTGGTCAATCAGTCAGACCGACCGCGTGCAGCGTCGGCGCCCCAAAAAACCCAGAAAGGAATCTAAAAATTAACTCGATGTTTGTGCTCACGACTCGTGGCGGCTATTATACTTTGTTAATTTTATTGCCCTAACCTGTTCTAATTCCCCATAGTAGGTACTGTGACTTGGCCGTATGCTAGTATCAATTATCAAAATAATTAATTGCCCTAAAAATAAAATACAAAACCATGTGATAAAACTTTAAGGCGCCAGAGACTCTCGCCAAATAGACATGCGTAGGTACAATCAACCACTCGCACATGCTGACAGCTTGACATTGGCAGTACCTTTATTTAGTAGCAGTAAAAACGATTGATAAAATTCACATAGGTTCAATTCTCACTGCCTCGGAACGGCATCCTCGGTGCGCGCGATTCGTAGGATTTTGATGAATTCGATTCTTCGTAATTCGTGAGAATTTGTCGGCAGATGAGTGATTAGTTTTGTACATTTGTACGTTAAACAATTTACTTAAAATTAATTATGCAATGTGCATAAAATTCTAAGCCGGCGAATTTCGCGGCAGTGTGAATCGAGTCTTAGTCCAAGTGTGACTGACATGCGGAGTATAGATTGAGTACACAACACATGTCCTGTCTTGGCACTAATTAAGGGCAGTTCAGACCAACGGCTCGTGTAGTTATTTTTATTTGACACGTTTATAATAACGTAGAAGGGATAGGATGCATGTGTGCAGTTATTTATTGTTAGTCTTTTTTATAAATTCACTTTCGAAGTTAATGTAGAAGGGCGAGACAGTAGGTATATGTACCGTCCATTCTGTAAGTGTATACCAGGTAACCGGGCTCCCGGATCACGGTGGTAGGATGAACCATGGGGTTTAATAGGTAAGGGTTCGGACATTATATAGCCCATCCTTTTTTCCCACACGGATTCAAGAGGACGCCCCACCGAATCAGAGGTGTAGTTTTTGGCTTGTTTGCACAAACAACATATTTGTGCATGTGTGCAGTTGTGTACTTACTGCTATTTATAAATTCACTTTCGAAGTCAGCGTAGTAAGAGCGAGTATGGTGTAGTCTTTTGTTTGTACAAACTATTTCTGCGCATGCAAAACTACTGCGTTTAACTGGGCCTTTATCCAAAATCGTGCAGTTATTGGAGCTTATTATGCTAGGTTTCCGATTGCCTAATCAAATCTCTGTCAATATTATGCCAGTTTAAATAAATACTGGACGGAGGTAATCCAGTCAACAATCACTGGTACGACAACAAATTTGACAGAAGATATTCTGATAGATTTTACTTACAGAATTCAGAAAGACAGTAATCCAATTTTAATTGCAGACTGTAAGTGAATGTAGCAGTAACTGAATCAACTATCACAATTAAGTTTGTAAAGAAAACAAAACATTAATGATTAACAATGAGTCTTCATGCATTCTTGCACTGTTTGTTTTTAAAAAGGAATAATATAATGAATTCGATATTTAAAAAAAAATACGATTACCCAAAATATAAGCTTAACATTACAATGGTTAAGTTTATTTTGACACATTATAATGTTAAATTTATCAACTACACTTGAAAAACATGTTCCTCCATGCCAAAAGTACGTTGGTACGCATAATATTGAGAGATTCACTATATTACTAGCTTCTGCCTGCGACTTCTTTCGCGTCGAATATAATATACATTTTTCTGGGGTCAAAAGTATCCTATGTATTATTCCACACTACAATGTTTAAGCGTAAAATAGTAACATACATCCATGCATCCTCACAAAATTTCACATTTATAATATTAGTTGGATTTTAAAACCATATACTTCTTACAGGTTTTCCTGTAATCAGAACTTTGCTCAGTTTTTTTTTTTAATTTGAAATGGTAAGTGTGTATTTTTAAATAGTGAAATCGATATTTTGACCAACAGTCACCTTGATCGTCAGCCTTTACTAAAAGACCATTAACAATTGAAAGTCAAATAGCCTTCAATAAGGTCAATTGTGATACTAAAAAGGTAGTAGGTTATTTTTAAATTATACAAATTCATTTATTGACTTTTTATAAACAATTATTATTATTATTTATTATAAGAAACAAAAGATATGTCGTGATGGCCCAGTTGTTAAGGCACCACCACCCACCTCTCATGCTTGAGGTTACAGGTATTCTAATGTGTCAAAATCTAAGTTTATCTTAAACATCACTGACAGCGGTAAAGGGAAATATCTTGAGGAAACCAGTACTTAAATAAGTCCAAATTGCCAATATGGCAATATTCTTGAGAAGCATGGTGTCAATGTACCTTTTTTCTATGAGAAAACTTTGTCCTGCAGTGGGATAATAACAGGCTGGTAGTATCCGTGTTATTACTACAATAAATATGAACATTACAGACCTAGAATTGAAATAAATGCACAGCACAACAAATACAATGTACTTGAGAGACTGGTATCTTCACTAGACATAAAAGATCACCAGAGTCTCACCCCACAACAATAGATTATGTACTATATGTATAATTGCAAAGCATAATACATTTTTAATACATCCTATGTAATAAGGCCAAGCCTAACCGATCACAAGTCCAGACATAGGGATAGAACTGAGAATATTGTAACAGAAAATATTACTGGACTAGACTCCACTCCAGTTGGGTGAAAAAAACCTAAGGACACCTTGCAAACTCTGGAGATTTCGATAGGACACCCTAGGACACTGACCGAATATAATTGCAATGTCCATTTAAATACATTTTCTAGTATTCATATATTTTAACCATGTATTCATACAATATCTCACTAAACATTATATTTGGGAAGCAATTATTAAAGACATACAGTGACAAAATAATATAGCAATTAAATATGCATGAGCCAAGTACAAAGTTTATATTTAAACAAATGTGTTGTTATGTTATCAATTGTTAAACTTTAGTTTGATTTGTTTTGTTGCCGTGGAAGATACTCTATTAATTGTTCTTTTATTACCTGAGTAATATTGGTTATTTTTATCTTAGTTAATATTATCTTGTTTTAATATTATCACAAATGAGACGAGGAGCTGGCTTTCTAGAGAAGTTTGTAAGATTGCTGCACTAACAGACTAGAACTGCAGCCTTGCGTAACATACAATGCTATGTCATTGCCTTTTATTACAAAAATTTAAAAATCATTTATTCTTCTTTGCATTGTTGAGCGGACAAACCTTTCAAACATGAAATCTCAAATAATGATCCATCACTTTAATAATTTTCGTACCCTTCATGCTTTATGTTTTGAAGCCAGCATTAATGAGTTTTATTTATTTCAGAACTGGTCATGAATAATGTATTATTATCTCTTTTCAAATGATGTATTAGGAATCATGTACAGTCATGTCTATTACAACCATATGGTGTGCATTCCTTGAAGATGAATTTATACTAATATTTAATAGTATAGTGTGGTGACCTAAGTATTACACAGAACAGGTTCTATTAATGGTAGCCACTTACTAAAACTTCCACTTTAAATCTTAAGAAGAATAAAAAAGAATGTTGGCCTTGAAGTACATAATTTACTTATTTGCTGACCATGTACATTGATTCAGTGTACAACAAAAATGAGATGTTTACAATGTGAAATCTAAAAATATATTATTGTTTGTTTAGCCCATCATAGTTTTAAGAGTTGTTGAGCAGGATATCGTTGACATGGACAAAGTTACATAATATTTAGGACTATTACATAGAATTAGATGCCCAATATATGAACTATGATATTCTTCATTCAAATAAAACTATAGACATAGTTTAGTTCGGAATAGACCATCACTTTAAAAAAAGAATGCTTTTAAATATGAGTACCTATGTAAGCAATGAGGTTACATACCTTCATAGAATTTATTGAACTCTTCCAATCCCATTTCCGCAATCCTCTCTTGTTTCCATTTCTCTAATGCAGATCTAGACTCATCAGTCATTGTTTTGTTCAAGATCAGTGTCACAGAAGGATACTGCTGAGCAAATTCAATTTTATGCTGCTTAATCTGAAGGATTTTGTCTTCACTAGCATAACCTGGCTGAGCAGCAGAGCTACGGGCTGCATTACATGATGTAGTTGTAGCTACAGTTCTCACACTATTGTTCAAGACAGCACTAACCATATTCGCACAGTGCCTCGTATTCTGCCACATTTTGTATTTTAACACGTTCACAGTAAGCACAGGATTATACTTAACATAGCCAGTCAACGTCTGACTGCCTCTATAATCATTTCTCTCTGTACTTTCGAAGAATTTCAATGTATTTTCGTTTGAAGCGGTCGCACCGTTGTTTTGATGTGATGTTCTATTCTTAGCTGTAACACACAGATAAAAGGCGGCGTTAGGCGTGCGCGTTTGTATCTCGCGGCGCCAAAACTGAAATGTCATATGATGTTAATTGGCAAGGCATGCTACGCGGACGCTATTATGATACGTAGTTTATACATACGCATAAACTGAGATCGAAAGTCAATACGCAGTGTAAACACCACTAATCACTATTCAATCGATCGACACAATGGGATCACATTTAGAATAGTGAGACTACAGGTTTTCTCATACAACTGCTAGTCATTTTGATAGAAAGTAATAAATCCGCTCACTCGCAAGGTTGCGGACTCGCAGACTTCTTACAAACAAATCAATCAAACTCACCCGCTTTCTGTGCACGCTGTTTCTTCTGTTTGTTTGTCTCGAGCAACGGCCCAAACAGTTCCTTATTCTCCTTGTTATATAGTTTGATTTTTTCTGCCGAATTCAAGATAGAAGCGGGTCGAACCACTTTATTCCTGATAAATTGTTTAGTTTTTCTCTCAAAGGAGAGCCTTTGACCAATTGTGCAAACAGGTCGGAACATCTTTGAAATAAGAACAGTTCTGACTTCTGATAAATTAATTATTTGTGTATATACTGCTCAATTTAAACAATATTTCGTCAGAATTCCCGAATGACGAAATAGTAGAACCCCTTTTTCAATAAAACATTTTTTTGTCAATTTCTTTCTGTCGCAGTTGTCATTGTCAAACAAATTTAAATCTGTTCCGTCAAAGTTGTCAAACTCGAAACTCAATCGTTCAACGCTCCAATGGCGAATGGGTATTTGAAAATAGAGAAGTACTAAATGTTGCCGTATTCCATAAATTTGTAGACCTTTAATCATTATTTTGAAGAAAAAATCTATTAAACCAAATAACTGCTGTAATAAATAATATTTTTTTTAATTGATTTAAAACAAAAATGAATTTTTGCACGATACAAACTGTTAAATAAAGACTTCGTTCAATGTATCCTTCAAAGATGTCGCTATAAAATTTTTTCAAAAATGTATAACTACACCACAAGATGTCGCTATTGGCGCGTATTATGTGACAAAATTGAAAAATATAACTTCCTTGCAGCATCACCTAGGAAGAATCTTTCTCTTGAATTTCACTGGATTATATTGAAATATGAATGAAACTGTTTACACGGATAAATACAAAAGCTGCTTTGTAGGTTCAATTTACGCTACAAAGTGTGACTTCTGAATTCGGGGGCCTTAAACGATTAAATTGGCGGGAAAATGAATATCGCGGCAATGTTTGTAGCGGCATTTGAAAAAAGCCGGCTAGACGCTGCTTGTGTGTGGTCGGGTCTCCTCTTGTAAGATCGCAAGTTGAGTATTGTTGAACAGGTGGTCTGGACTCTGAACTAATTGCTATTAAAAATAACACAATTTGTTTTGTGTGCCCTTAATTTATTTTTAAATAATGACAAAAACTTTTTAACTGAAAAGTGGATTGATGTGAGAAATAAAGAAGTGCGAAAGAAGTCCGAAGGATTTTACTTTGATATTGTAAGTATCTTTGCCTTCTTTTATTCTACTGGTTTACGGGAAATTTGATAAATATATATTGATGTAGGTATCTATAGATTTTTACACGTGAGTAGATTCTGAGGGAGATTCTTCGACTTAATGGTACCTATATACTAGAAAAATCAAAAATCTTTTGTCATTTAAAAGATTTTTGATTTTTCTAGTGTCAACTAAAATGTTAGACAAACTTTCGGCTGAATATTTAGGTAGATATTAGTTGATAGGAAAATATTATTATAAGTTTTCAATAAATTAAATCGGGATAAATTTAGATTTTTTGGTAGATACTTAGATTTATTTTAAGAAATGTTTATGCCGTTCTTTTTAAGAATGATTTTAGGGGTCTATTTTTATTACAAAAGTAATCAATGACTAATTCTTAGAGTTATTAAAAATGAATTTGTATTCATTAAGCTAATAAGATCTAATGAGATATTATAATTTTTATTATAGTTCTGGATATACTTATAGAAAATAGGAAGGTTACCACAAACCAAGGTTTGATGACCTCAAACGTAATCTTACAAAATTAAATTCCTACTGAAATATTGTTCCCATTTCATCTGGAGGTATACAAAGCTTGAAAGTATCGTGAAAAGCCTTTAAAAGTATACCTATAAGTTTGATAAAGTCAATGGTCATAGGGACTTTCTAAAATATTATTACGTACGGAGATACGACAGAATAAAGTATTAGGTACATTAGTCGCCACGAGTCGTGAGCATAAATTTTAATGTCAAGTGAATCCGACTGATGGACCAATCGCGTGCCCAAAATATCCAGTAAGGAACCCGAAATCCCGAAAATTATCTTGCCATTTGTGCTTACGACTCGTGGCGACTACTATAGATACATTTATTTTTTTTTAGAACCTACAGGTGACAGCTTGACAGCCTGCTGTAAATCTGTAACCTACTCAGTTAGTGTTACGGACTCTTTGGTTCTTGTTTTAAAAATAGTTCCATTTAAGTTTGAATTTTGGTATTAGTTTCTTTCGTATTGTCAGTTTTATCCACGCCACGAGACAACGATGTCATATTTTTCTTTTGCTCATTAAATTATGTTCATTTCTTTTTCAAAGCTTCATTTAATTTACACTTTATACAGTCAAGACATACAGACTATACTCCGTGCAGACGTTGTTACAAATGTAGGTTCTGAATATGGTAAGCTGAAGATGAATATGAAATTACAACTCCAAACACACCTTTGAGGCCTAACTTTTTGCGATGAAAACATGGCTTTCCAGGTATTAAATTTACATTTCTAAAGTTCCTCGTAGTTTCAATTCCAACATCAGTGACACAAAAATGGCCTTGGAATATTACATACGTTAAATATTGTTGAATGAAAATGTAAATTGTGTCCGAGTTATCTCGCTTGTGGCAGTGTACACACTGTCTGAGTTTGAAGGATTTGTTTGAAGCGCCACTATGTCTGACAAGTCCAAAAGCGCAACAAATTAAATTACTCATCGATGTTATTATTAAAGCCAAACAAAATACTTTAAGAGAGTATGAAAACTGACACCTTTTTATAATAATAAATCAAGTTGGAAAGATAAACATAACCTTATTATTATTTTATTTATTTATTTTTTAATTAATAGGTAAAAAGAAAAATAAATTTCAGTCCAGAGTGCTAAATAGCACTAGCATTTTTTACTTTACAGTGTCTATTCAGAGGCACCCACATTTTCCCTAGTTCTTGATTTCAGGTCTTAAATGACAAGCCAGAAGATAAAACGTAATTAATTCATCTATTCAACAAGATTTAAAGCCTCTAAGTACCCATTTAGGCAGTTTACGAGACACTTGTGTGATGAAAGAGATCTTTAAACTTGATTAAGTAAAGTACAAGTACACAGTTCATTCATTCATTCATTTAACTAAAGAAAGGGTGTTAGCTCAGCGATAAGATAGTGAAAGAAATTAATTTCAAAATGGAACCATTCAGTGCATCGCGGGAGCAAAATTTTAATTAAAAAATGTCCGCTACGATGCGAAAGGAGATTTATTTTAACAATTTTTTTATTGCCACACTTAATCGCATTTCAAGTTAAACTAATTTCTTTTTTATTTCTTAGGGTTTTTATTTTTTAAATACTATAATGGAGACCACGACGATTATGGTAACGAATTAAGTACTCAGTAGGTAGCCAGCAAACAACTTGAATATGACCGAAAGACGATAAATATTATGGTGTCATTTTAAGAAATGTCCGTTCTTCAAAATTATTCCCTATTATTGGTATTTAGCCATCTCAAGTCTACACTACAACACACGGGGCGCGATGTCATACAAGTCAAAGGGGGAACTGCAGTGACGCCATGATTGTTCAAGATGTTTGGTATTATACAATAGTACATTTCTGTCTTATTATTTTTAATAGAAGCGACCCCAGAAAATACTTAAAACATATTTTGTTACGAACTATCTTAAATGCTGTCACCATCGCCTAATAGAGTTACGAGGGATAAAACCTTTTTCAGACATCCCTATAAAAGCTTGTAGGTCAGGGATGGCGAACCTTTGGCGAACGTGCCCCTTTTTATGAAAAAATAATAACGATGTGCCATCAAACAATTTGAAGAAAACTGAAATCAGTCCTATTAACTTTAAAGTACCATTTATTTGCAATTAGAAATTTCGACAGCAATCGTATTACTATTTTATGTTTATTTAAATAAAACACAAGGTTAGCGTAATTTCTGCTGTTGCTAATTAGATTAGGTACTTATATCAAATACACAGATTTAATAATTACTTATTGGCTGTCACATCATTGTATGTCACGGGTTGGCCATCCCTGTAGTACCTACTCGTATGTAGATTCAGTTTTATGGTTACTCCGACTTACACGTCAATGTATCTAAAGGGATGATAAAAGTGAGACTCTTAAAAGTCTTGGATGTAAAACTATTGGTCTGAACAGCAAAGAGCAAAGCTATCTTTTGTAATTAGCCATGACCATGTAGCGTAAGTACTGCAGCAACCCCAAGACGTGGGATTACTACATAACTGTAACCGGATTATCAACCTATTTTGACTGAAACACTTAATTTAAATCAATTATATTTATACTCTATTTTATTTTATATCTAGTTGAATGTTAGTCGTAGTGACGGTCAGTCACATTCTACTTATTTTAAACTAGTATAATAGTCCAACTGACGGACTAATCGCGTGCAGCGTCGGAGCCCCAAAAAACCCCGAAAGAAACCCAAAAACTCAAACATTTATTCGACATTTGTGCTCACGCCTTGTGGCGATTACTATACCTACCTATCTATATCATAGGCATGAATAGATACATTAAATGAGGTTGTATCTAACTCAGTCAGCCTGTGCCTCTACAGTACACACAAGTACGTCTACCAAATCCCTTCTATTAAAGCTCCGGAACTTATCGGAACTGAACCCGAAATTGTCGCCACGTGAATTCGCATGTTAATGCGGTATCTATGGCATTAGCATACACGTTCTACATGCAACACTGCATTCCGGAAAACTGAACGGTACGTAAAATTCTGGACTAGATTCAGAATTCCATCAACAGACAGATTCCTGACAAAAACGAGTGAAAAACATCAGTTGTTCGTTATTCTGGACAGCTATGAATGCTTCGAAAAGTTCAGGGACGGATACGGACCACCTTCTTTTTTGGAAAATTCGGAATTGGTATCGTCAGACGGAAATGGCATGATGTCCTAGTTATACGCCAAGTTAAATAAGATACAAAATGACCATCTGAATACTGTAACTATTATAATAAACTTGAAATGTTTTTTGTTTGTTTAATCGCTCTGGTACTACTAGTCGGATTAGATTATTTTGTGTATGAAAGCCGAATTCGAGGTTATTTATATTAATTAGGGTATATAAATCTAATGGCAAACGGAAAAATATTCAACACAATTTATTAATTGGGGCATTGGGGTAAGTTATTTCGCAAATGAATGCTTCATTCATATGCTCATTTCCCTTAATGGATTGGAAGATGGAATAGCCAAAATAGGTTTATTGCCAACTTTTCAACTTCAATGGTCAGTTGTCAGGCAAAGAAGTAATTAGGTTAAGCTCTCACTGTCTTCCTTGATAGCCACTGATAGACAAGTAATTACCCCAAACAAATGTCTATTTTATTTGGAACTAAATCATTGTCGTTATTAGATAGGTAGGTCAACTTTTCTCAGGAAATATTTTCTGTTGCTGGCACCCATTGTTTAAAATAACTTATTAACATCATTTGGAATCTTCTTTAATTGGATTAACAAGATAAGTTGTTGAAGCTATCTATGTATATTCGTGAAGTTTCATTTCTGCGTCAATTTATGTGTCACCGTTCATATAATTACAATACAAATATTATGTTTAATGTATCTTTTTCATTAATTAAATTATATTTCTGTTACGGTATCTGGTGTCCGCCTCTCATGTCTGAAGTTGTGTAGGTACATTTTTAAGTAAATTATGAACATCGGTGAAGAAACACATCGTGAGAAAACCTGGATTTATAAATAAAATAAGTTTCAAATCGCCAACCCGCCTTATGCAAGTATAGTGGTGCCTTTTCTAGAAAAGAGGCAAATGCCTTTATTATTATCCTTTTCATTTGTTTACTCTATATTTGCTTCAATTATCATATTGTGTATATTATTGTTAGATTTTTTCATGGTTTCTATTTATTGTTCGCCTTTGATCTGTATTGTGTCAATGATAGGCTGATATGAGGTAGATCAATACGGCGTACAATACACAACATCCTATCTATCTATTCACAATAGTAAACCATGCATATAGCCTAAGTATACCGCTAGAACAAACGATCTAGGAGGGCATTGGCATAATCCCCCCATTGATTGGATTGTTGACCACAGTATAATGTTATTAGTATCCGAGGCAGATGCCGTTGCCCATGTTGATATTATCTCACTCGTCTCTTAGGACTAGGTACTAACAATATTAGTCTAAGCTAATTCACCTAAAGGACTTAGTGCTGAATACAAAATGTGAACGTCGCTATCGGATGCGCCGGTAAACACAATAGGTAGTTAATAAATTGCACAATATTGTGTAGGTATGTACAGACGAACTGGCTATTTGGTATGCAGACAAAAATATTCATCTTTCTGCAACACTTTTACCAATTTTAATTTTGTATGCGTAATTATTATTTTCCACAAAAATATTTAAGCTTAAATAATAATTACGGGCTTTATCAAATGACATATGGTCATGGTAGTCTGAGAGGTTTTAAAGTGATGTAAAATAATTAACTACTCTGGACACTAACAACATTGATTTAAAGTAGTTGCAAGTTAGGCTGCCTCCAGCCTGTATACCAAATAGCGTGTTCGACTGTACTATCGGGGAAACGTGCAACGGAATCAAAACATACCTTTTGTTCAAACAAAGAAGGCATTTTCAAAAGCTATTGTGCAATCAAGCTTACAGAAATAAAACTTACAAACTATTGTTTTGGGAGCCCCTATTAGTTAGTTAATCATGATTTATACTTACCTATGCAAGGTTTCTTGTGTCCTTAATGTTTGTAAACTGTATAAACAAGCAGGTTTTATAAGCATTGATTTGAAACACAACTTTTGAACGGATATTCCTTGACCTTTGTGGTATTAACTATCCGCCACAAAGATCATTCGCTTGTCTGTCATAACTGACCACTTTTATTGATAACGTATGTTATTTTCGGGAAACTGTAATTATACAGAGTATATGAAAGAGCTGCATTTTTTCGCTATTGCAGGTGTATGTGTTTCCGTAGTAAAAGTTGTTCTTAAAGATAAGTAGAATGATCCCTTTCCAAGTTCGTGGTAAATAAAAAATTAGGGCCTACATAAATCTATACTAATATTATAAAGCTGAAGAGTTTGTTTGTTTGAACGCACTAATCTCAGGAACTACTGGTTCTAATTGAAAAATTATTGTGTAAAATAGTCAATTTATCGACGAAGGCTATAGGCTATGTAATATCAGGCTACAACCAATAGGTGCGGAGCAGCAACCAAAAACGTAACTTAATGCGGAAGAAAAAAACCATGCGAGCGAAGTCGCTGGCAGAAGCTATGTTTATATACCACAAAACAAACTGTTGCGCTTTATAATATTTATAACTTATAGATTATATTATCAGACTATGTGCTAGGTTATTGTAAGTAGGTATTTTATATTGGTGCACACAATGACTGTCTCAATTATCAAACTTACACCATTTTGAAGATATCGCTAATACTACTCGGTCTTAAGAAATGTTAGGAGCAGTTTAATTTCTCAAGTTAGATTACATAGGTCAACATGTGCGGTGTGGTTCGCGTGGCATCTACGCCAAATAACTCTCGCAAATAGTTAGGTACGTACAAGAAACAGTGATATATACCTACTATGTATGGAAACAGATTATTCTGCAAGAATTTTAGGATTTGTAAGTGTAAAGTATTTAGACAATTTGAGAAATGAAATGAAAATGTTATAATAACACAACGCCTGTAAAAAAGGCGAGTACGGATTAAGGATTACGGATATTCTTTAGCATCCACCATCTGTGCGCAGGGTCCCATTAATTCCCGGCGGCTTTCAGAAACACCATGTGTTTTGTAAAAACTTCTTGCGGTAAAGACGAAAAAGATACAGTGAATCTATTTACATACTTACAAATTTAACGCGCATGATATACACTTGTTCTTATTTCTTGGTCCTTTGATACCATGAACTCTTAACTTTCTTTTTCTTTTTTTTCTCCCTGAAAATGGGTAAAAGAACTTTTATACACAAATAGAATTGTCTTTCACATGGTAATAGTGGGTTCTAGTACGCGATTCCTGTAACATTTCCTTCACGTCTTTTCTTGCGTCTTCAAAGAAAGAAACTGGGAAATAAGATGACAAAAGTAACAATGCAGAAAACACGGTAATGTTAAGGTTTCCTATATTTCCACCAGTCGTAGATATTTTCTATATGGGGAAATAAAAAGGTACACAAGTATCAGTCTATACTGTTAATGTAGCCCGTAGGGGATTGTTAGCTTGTGGATAATTGTATGAAGTACACGCACCTTATGTATGTTAGGTAATTCTTGTAGTTTCTTTTTTACTTCGCGGCTTGTTTGAATTAAGTTACTCATTGATTAATGTCGCCTCTTTTACAAGCTTTTACTTAACTTGCTATCTATGCCTGTATGTTCAACCGATTGAGCTAAAATTCTGTATACACGTTTAGTTTGGATGACAATGTATGGTTAACTGTGTAACGTCATTCTAAATCCAACATGGCGGAACATCCAAGATGGCGGACTAGTAATTTTTAATACACTACTAAAATATGGGTATCCAATGAAAGGGCTTGCTGAGAATAAATCGAATTAAAAGCTTGTTTTAAAAACAGTTTTTTTATTTATTTAAAATATACTTATTTTTAAGACTTGATTGCCATTCTGAATCAGTTCTAAAATCAAACAAGAGCACTTTTAACCTCAGGTGGCTCCCTTATTTTTCGTTACTCTGGAGTTTGGTGTTCATCAAACGTGCACGCAGCGTAGCTATTGCGTAAATGCTTGGTACTTTCGATACAATCTCTTCTACGTGACGCATACAAGTGCTTTGTCGACTACGTGGCTTTAACATAAACGCGCTCAGTTAAAGACACTCTTAGGTCATAACGAATATGATTTGGTATAGTTCTTCTGAACCTGTCTATTTATTGATAGTGAATACTTGAACTACTTATGTGTTGAATAGCTCGTCTCCCACGCGGCACTCCACCTAGTAGACGGTTCAAGTGCCTCAAGTGATTGTTCGGGCACCTTGCCTACAATCCATTTAATGAACTGTATGTTGTGTATGGTTATTTCTGAATTGTAACAAAGGTGCACTACTGTCCTGGCTTAGAGCATTACGGCGCCGATGATAATAGCTGATATTCTGGAGTACACAGATAATATTAATGTAAAAGGTAGTCACATTATAATATTGTAAATTACCCATAAATGAATAAAAACAAGAAACACTAAAAACCCATATTTACTTAGAGTTTGGTTTAATATGCAAGGGACAATTGCTATAATCTCCTTAAACCAACTTACAAAAGCCTTTTTCTGGTACAAAGGACTACATTCGGTCTATGCCACTTTTTACGACACCCAGAAAAATATTTTCCTTACCGTAATGGGAGCCCAGAAATGCAGTAGAAAAGTTATTACAAACTCTAGTTTCGCATAAAAATAAGTGGTGAATTTTTCCTTAAATTGAAAGTTTTCACGAGTGAGGTTGTTTGCAAGAGCTAGCGACATAAAATGAGATGATATGAACGAAATTCTCTCTAAACTTTAATTTCCGTCGCATGTCTTAGCTCTGAAACTGCAATGTCTTATTTTCTAGCGTAGGTCACATTTATTTTAGTAATGAGCGACATCTTGAAAGAGCTTTTACTCTATCATATGAGACAGGGAATTGTTAAAAACTTTGTAGTAATAACAACTTATAACAATGTGGTTTAATATTTTAATGACGTTAATAAAAATTATGGCGCTTTTAGTACCAAATAGAGCCTGAAATTATCTCCTAATATACAGTTCTCACAAAAAAGTTGTCAATAACTACCATTAAAAATATTTTATGAAAATTTGTGATAAGGTAGAGAATGTCACGCAATACCTACTAAAAATATAACTGCTCATTACCAAGTTATAACAACTGTTTATTTCATTCAAATAACAGTATACAGCTAGGGAACTCTAGAAAGTGCAGAGTTCCGCTGAACACTGAAACCAAGCTACTGCAAAACATCGCACAAAGAACCGTTCCATTGGAATAGTGTTAGATATACATACAAATTGTTATGCAGAACATGGAACGCAATCATTTTATTACCTTAGTTATTCTGTTTAAAATTCCTCTTGTCGAATAGTTCCGGAATATCGAAAGCTCGTAAATTTCCCCTGGAAAGGAATTCTGCAAACTAAGACTATCTATCTTTTTGATTGTGCTGAGTTCGGGCATAGACGGATGGTAAGCTAAAGACTTTGAATTAATTGCAAAGTCATTAATAGCCAAGTTTAAAGGTAATTGTGGCTCTAATTTATAGTCTATTTGGATATCATCCTCATCTTAGCCAATAACAGTTTACGACTGGATGGAGGCCGCTCCCAAATTAGGGCATAATGGAGTATTTTGAATTTGATATGCGTCTCATGAATTCTTATACAAATACATAAATGATTTAACTGGTAATTCATATTGAACAATAGACGGCACGTCCTCGGCTCATTTTAATTTCACGCAAGTCATAAAACCAGATTGGAGTAAAGTGCTTTGTGTAGTGCACTTTATCAACTTTGGAATTGCCATAATTATGATAAATGGGGCCTTAAGTTGTGCTTCAGCATAATTTAAAACTTTTCTTTATTGTATTTTAGGTTAGGTGTACGAAGTTTTTTTTTTTATTGTAGCCTTGTAATTTTACTAGCAGTGTTTTATGTGATGTAAATAATCCTTATTGTTTGAAAGACGGGCTTCATTCAATTTATCCCGGTCAGTACCGAGTTATCGACAGCCGCTGCAGTTATATGCATAATTTAACCTGCGACCACATGGACTGACCTACATGCATCGCCCTAGTTTGTCTTACAACTCGGAATTCCGAGCCTTCCTTTCGTCAGTATATTTTTACTGAAAGTAGACGCTTCAGTAAATACAGGAAGTGCTTTCACTGAGCGGCGTTTAAGTATTTTTTTAAATGAAAGACTTGCACAGAAACATTTTTTTCGCGCTTGCTTGCATTTCAAAGAATTTTAGGGACCGATTTATAGACGCTATTTAGTGCAGCTTAGCACTGTATTTGTGTTCTAGATTTATTCAAGTTTCAACTAAAACAAAGTTTCAAAAAAGGTGAAGTGCTGGTCGTTCGTTCTCTTCAAAAATTCTGGTCCTTCGGTACGCAAAAGACTGCTTTTTTGTAAGGCTACGTTATAACCCGCCCTTATTAACCCAGGCTTCCCTAACAAGAATGTAATGAAGCTTGACATCGCGTGCTCAAGCGCATCAGACACAATCTCTTCTTTTACATGCCGCTGATTGCAACAATTGATTTGCTTGTTCTGATTCTGTTCAACTTAACGGTTATATGCGTGTAACTTGGTACTCGTTTAATAAGAGTTCAGATGTTTCCTTATTATCTTAGTGCGTGAATGTCGAAAGGTCTTGCAAGGGTTTATTTGAGGGTGTACAAGCTCTAAGTTTATAGGACGTTATATCACTATACAAATGATGATACTTCCAACAAAAATTGATGCGTAGCGGTTATTTCAGTACCTACAGATTTACAGCACATTAACATTCCAATATTCACAGACAATTTGCCGCTACAAAAAATTGTGCTATACGTTTTCTTTGGCGATTCCGGTCCAAAGTGCTAGGAATTACGACAATTTTCAATATGGTCGACATTTAAAGCCACTACCTTAGTAATGTAATACTTAGTGTATTCTATCATCATGATAATAAAAATCAAATCTTTAAAACGTTACTCATAATAATCCGTTTATTTCTGCCGATTAGTTTTGGCTTACCAATGAACAATGAAGGTCCATTGTCCTCATCGTTGTCAGACTGATTAGTAATCCAAATTCATTGTCCGGAGCAGACATAAGGGCTTCATCCGTTATGTATCTTCACGTTAAAAAAATTCATTTCAAATATTTGCTCGAAGTTTCTAAAATTTAAATTGTCCCAAGTCAATCCCTATTCATCACTAAAAGTCTGAACATTCCTTTTACAGAAATAATGATGATTATTTTAACGCATCGTGTCCTATATAAAACTTGACTGTATGACTCATGTCGCATGCGCATATGAGCTCTGTGCATGCCGTTTATTTGTTTGAAAAAAAAAAGTTAGTTCACGATAACACGCTTGTAAAGCGGTAAGTCTGTTTACAGTAGCTACCGACAATGTCTCTTTTGTATTCAGATAACGAAATCAAGTTCTGGCAAGTGACAGATAAAATTAATTAATAATTTGTTGGTACTTAGAATTTTGT
The DNA here is from genome assembly GCA_947462355.1 of Caradrina kadenii. Classification (NCBI taxonomy): domain Eukaryota; kingdom Metazoa; phylum Arthropoda; class Insecta; order Lepidoptera; family Noctuidae; genus Caradrina; species Caradrina kadenii. Next base: position 11,041,269 of record OX381684.1, on the reverse strand, counting down.
TTACATTTTAGGAGAATAAAAGACGTGCGGATCATGTTAATGGCTTTACAAATGCGTATTATAGTTGTGTACAAGTTTTGCTCCTAAGTCTTCTTTATTAGGTAGATTGGCGACAAGAAACTTTCTTTTGCCAATTATATGTGTAGTTATTTTTTCTTTTAAGTTTTAACCAATTAATTTAATAGTGATATAGACAAGCGACTGGTCGACTCTTCACGTGACCAAAGGGCTGGCCTTTTCTTGGGTCAAAGAATCAGCATTGCGATACAACGTGGCAATACTGCTAGCCTTTCGGGCACTTGTCCCATTGACAGCAATGTGGATGAGTTTTTTGATGCTCTATAAGCTTTCTTTTTTTGCATTTTAAATTAACTGTACATACTCGTAGTTTGTAATCTTATTATTATTTAAGTAAGTTTTATGTTTAAAGTGAATAAAAACCCCTACTTAAGTATTTCATTAATTTAATTGTAATATACGAATACGAAATGACAAAGGTCATACATGCCGCCATTACAATGTTGAGCTAGAAAAAAAAAGTTTGGAACATAATGGAACCAACTGTCAACCAGACCATAAAAACATCTAAAACAAACAAAATCTGTTGAAAGCACGACAATAGCATGTGCCCTATATTATGGGTTATATAATACACGAAACAGCAGTGCTCCACCCGCGGCCATAGTTTCTGTAAACAAAATTCACAAAACATAAATAAATATTAACGCAATGGTTAGACAACACGTGAAAACGGTTCAACGGGTTAACTATCAGATAATAAATATCCGTAACGTGCAGTTACCGAGAAACTGTGAACATAATCTAGTTAAAATTAAACGTTACGCAACGTGGGCTGTTACTTACAAGTATAAAGGGAACTTGTGAAGTTGTAAACAGTGTTTGGATTCAAGGGTGTTTGGTTTTGAACAAAGTGAAGAGAGTACCTACATTATAAAACGTGCTTATGAAAATTAACAGGAAAGCTTGCATGATGAAAAAACTGTTGAGTTCACTGACTACATAAATAGTTAATTAAACATAGTACCTACTTACGTGGCCCAATACAATAGCGTAATTACATAGTACTACAAAATTATATCAAGAATTCCAATAGGGCCCGGCAAATTAGCATAACGCACCTCATTAACACAACCACGTTCAAATTATCACATTGTTACCATTAATAAACGACTACTTAACATTGCTAACCGAAGCTAATTGTGCGGCTGCAGAGAAAAGTTGTAGACTGAAAACAAAAAGGGAGTAGGTCAAGCAGCGGCGTGGGTCAACGATGCTCAGATTCTAACTGGTGGAGTAGGTACCTAACAATTGTTACTGAAACGAAAAGTTACTTTACAGAGACCCTTTCACCTGATTGTACCCAAAATATTTGATCTAGTTGTGGAAGGACCAACTATGCTTTGAGCTAATTTAGAGTTAAATTTTCTCAAATCACAAAGAGACAATTTAGGTACTTGAATACATGAAAATGAAATGATACTTGACATTTCTACAAGTCCTTACTTACACACACACTACACTTTAATTTAAGAAAGAGTGTCATGTAGTACATGACAATTTCAACAATAAGTAATTCGCCTTTATCTTTGGAACGGCAACGCATCAGCAAAGTCTTTGGTGTTACAAATGTCTACTAATAGGCGGCAGTGTCCACTTAAACTCAGGTGGGCCATCAGTATTTTGTCATAAAAAAGCTATTTATTTAAAATCCCACTTTACCTACAATCATCTATTTTTTTTTTAATCGCTTTTACATTTTATAATTCTAGGTGAGCTAAAAAAACATACTCTCGCAATAAATTGGTACAGTAATGGATGCTGATGAGAGTATCTAAAAAAATTAGGTTATATTATTATCATGAATTTTATAAGAGTGCTTTGTTAATACAAAAGCAGCTCTTACATTCTAGGAAACGATTCCAGTGAGCTACTTCATTAATAACACTGAGAAACAAACGCTTGATCATATAGCGCTTAGAAACAATTCTGGGACACACAAAATTAATAGCTCCGTCGTCGCTTATAGAGTAGAAAATACAAAATAAAGCAAAGAGTTTTTTAAAACTAACGAAAAACAGTCTACGGTTGAACTTTACGCTTGGTACAAAGAAATGCAAAAGTTCAAAGGATTATTGTTATGAATATTCTAATGCTTACTCTTAATCACTATACTATAGATTTATTTCGTAATGCAAATCGAAGTACAACTAGATGAATGGAAACTGCAGTCGTTATTTGCAATTCATCAACAAGTTTATTACACGTTGGTGTTTATTTGTTAATACCTATTCTCCTTCTGTTCAATTTTATTCTCATGCATGTCAGAACAGTTTACTGCAATTCCAGAAAATGTTGGTGTATTTACTAAAGCCATGTGCGATCTTAATTTGTACAAACCATGTATATACGAATGTGTGTTAATATTCAGTATGTTTTAAAAGCTAAACTACTGAACTTAAACAGGTGCAGTTGAGTAGCAGCTAAGTAATAAGAAAAAGTTATGACGTGTAAATTAAGTGCGATGATTCTACATCAGTGTGACCCTTTGAGACCTCATTAACAAGACCCCAAAGACTCCTTAGAACTTATTAATACAGTTTTCTTTTACGCCTCTTAATCCTGTCGCCGCAATATCTCCCAACTTGTACCAATCTAGGAAACTTCTCTTTACGACCTCCATCCCGGTGACCTGTTTTACTAAACACCCATAAAGCCCTGCAGGGTATACTGGCCTGGATTACGTCATTGTCGTTTTACGACTGTTTTGTTTGAGTTATAGCGTTCGGCTTTTTTGGCCACTTTGCGGACATAATCACTCAGTGAATTTAGTTTGGTATCCCTCGTAAAATCGACGGCTGGGCCATCAAACTGTAAACTTTAAGCTCTTGACTCCAGTAATTAACTTTCTATTTTTACCTTGACGATTTTCTGAATGTTTGGTCTATTCTTAGTCAGAAACTTGTAATTTGCATATGATATTTGCAGGTAAAAACGTTACTTAGCACGTGTATTGGGTAGAAATTATCACTGGCACTGTTGTACAACAGTTAAACTACAAGTGCATGATAGAGATGGTAAAAATACTCAAGTGAAAGTGTGTGCTAAATAAGATTTTATTTTCCTGCACATTAGATTCAAATTTGAGCAATTCAAAAAGTATCTTTATCCATAGCTGAGAAACATTGTCATCTGTCAACGGAACAAACAGGTTTTATTCTTAAGAATTATCGTAAAGTTATATTTAACGTGTACTATAAAGTGTCTATCTCGCGGCGTCTGCACTTCAGTTAGCGTATGCTAAAATTTGGGGCGTAAAAGTGAGAATATTTTGAGGGAATATAAGCTACCTAATTTTGCGAAAGACTTTATGCGACACTAAAATAATTTTAGTATAGTTGAAGCTATCTTTTCTACATGCACACTGGAATTACATGTTCAGGGAAGAGCGCTATTGTATTTCATGAGTACTGCTTTAAATAAACCATCAGGGAATACTGCCATGCAAAGCTGTTGCTTGGCTTACATATTGCTCGATCAAGCTTTTGGCTTGACGTGACCCTATTTGCTTAGCTAGACCATTAAACATTGTCACAGCGAGATTTCCAACAACATGATCTTCATTAATTTTTAGCAAATGGCAATATGGCGTACCAAAAACCGTTAATTTTATTTTTTCATATTACGTCAGATTACTCTGTTGTTTTATGCTTAAGATGTAAAAATGTTTAGGCCCATAAAGTTATAATGAACGATTTTACTGCAGAACGCTCCATTCTAAACGAAAAATTTAAAAAAATATGTAGGTGTTAGAGCTTTAAGCAAAACACTCAGCTTTTATATTTCATGGTCTTGTCATTGCTTACTGACAGAGTGACACCTATTATTGTGATTTATATTTTTACGATTGCGTATTTGCGTTACATCACTACTTGAACGTTTACTCTTCACGCCCTTCTTATTTTGATTTAAGGCTGCTGTTAAAAAAACAGCAATTTATGTGCTTGTTGATGCTTTAAGTAAGTGCCTCCAATCAGTTAATTTGAAAAATTTGAGTAGGTACTTCAAGATACCTAAACACGTCTCTGTAGGGATATACCTCAACAGCTTTGACCTTAGCAGTAAGCTGTTTCTTGCACTTTCATGATTGTTTTGCCAGTTAACAAATATTAATGTGTACTTTATCATCTATTTCAACGTTATTATAATAATAATGAAAAAACAATACCAGCCTATTATTATTGTTCTACCGTAGGGCCAAGGCCAAGGCCTCTTCTTATACTAAGAAGGCACGAGCATATCATTACGATTGGTCACGGTGGACTGGCGATTTCAGACTAGGTTCCCTCACAATTGTTTACCTAAACCATGTCAGTGATGGTCAAGATATACTCAGAAAGTACCCACAAATGAAATAGAAAATGTCACATTAGTACTTGCCCGTGCCCGGTGATGAACCCACAACCACGTGAATCAGAGGCCAACGACTAGGCTATCGCGACATCGTTATTATTATCTTTTGTTATTCCCGTCGTCTTGGTGAATGACGTTTTGACGTCACAGTCAATTATGCAGAAGATTTTTGTCGATCGCCTGCTAAAGCCGTTATACAGCGTGGGAACGAAGGCTGTTAGCAATAGCTCCTAATATATAGTTGCTAAAAGGGTGGGCCTGTTTGCATTTGGCTATTATAAGTATAGATTGATTAATGAACAGGTGGGCCGATGAAAAATGGTTAGCAGATAAAACGATCTTGTAAGGAAATGGTGTAGGAACGGCCAGTAATATGGTAATAAATTATGATAAAAAATAGTAGAAAGGAAAAATATTGGAGCATAGATTATTTTGATTAAGATATTGCTTGAGAAGTAGATGTTGATAAAGGATCGGAAAGTATAAGCAGATGCTAAATTACGATTTACTTTAACCCATATCATCCCAGTGTTCCATTTTTGAAAAACACTAATTTAAGAATGCGTTCAAAAATTATAATAAAAAAATTAAAAACTAACCGTTTCAAAAATGGAACACTGGGATGATATGGGTTAAATAAAATCTTCACGAATCTACTAAAGGTACTCGAGTACTTTCTTAGATACTAAAAATAGTATTACAAAAGCAGAGACAAAAAGAAGACATGTCCATATAAAAACTATAATTAATAACGGCAAACACAAGAAGAAACACATCTCGTTTTACTTACTGGACACTATTCTTTTCTGAAACACTTACACCGAACTACCCACATTAACCTAAGGACCTTAAGGCTGTATAGCCAAGCGTATACGCCAGTAAGTACGAGACTTTCCTACATACACCTAATTAACGCCCTCATCTTCCTTCGAAGACTATTTACCGCAGACCATACCCTTCACAACTGTCCCTCTGTCCTTTTACTAAACCAATTGTATAAATGTGTTTAATTGACGCGTGGCACTATTAAGTAATGCGTTATAGCAATTGTTTATGTCATTTTTATTGTCAGTTAAATTAAAGGCTATATCTATTATGATTCACGTAGGCGATTAACATTCTCCTTGGTACAATATGGATATTAAGGTCATTGCTAGTTGATACAGTTATTACCGTCAATTCTGAGTATAATTTTTCATTAATTTATCATCATCGTCAGGGTAAGGTACTCTACTACTGGATATAGGTCCCTCGAATCAGTTGGCATTTACTTCGATCCTCGGCAATTTGCATCCAGCTACTACCAGCTACTACTTCACGAGAATCTTTCCTTTAGTTTTTTTTTTTTCTTTTTGGTGGGTGGGAAATCATCAAATAACTTCTCCCGCCCTGGGCGGGGCGGGAGGGAGTGTCGGACTTTTGCTGACTAAAACCCACCCATGTTCCTTCTTGTGCCCTTTGCGTTCCGGGGGCGCGGTATCTCTTGCGAACAATCCGCAGCCCCGGGAAGCATCGGCCCTCAGTGGCCCTTTCCTTTTGCTAACATCTCTTTGAGGCGCGCGTGGAACACGAACGCGCCGTCGACACGGCAATCTTTCTTTTAGTTGGCCTAAGGGTTTACACTCACTAACACGTCATGCCTAACTTGTCATCTTTTTATTTCACGTGAAACTTATCATCAATATGTCAAAAGGCTGTTACAATGTTTCTCTCTTCTGAACAAGTTTGAAGAGCTGTCAATTTCAGCTTTTAGGTATGTGACATAAGAAAGGACTTGGAACTGACGTCCTATTCTGTGAAGAAAAAGTGACAGTGGACAGTCAACTTAGCTCATCTCAGCTCAGCTCAGCTCAAAAAGGTGCTAACAGTTTGCCGTGTACATATAATGAGAAATTATATTGTAAACGTGAAAGGAAAATGAAGAAGACATTCTTGTTTGACACAACTAATTAGACTTATTACTCTTTGTACTGAAAACTTGCTACCAACTTGCTGGAGCTGTAGAAGTCTCATCTAGAATACAGAGGAAAACAGTGTCGAAGTAATTTGATACTATACTTCAGAATCTAATTACGACTAATGGATAAAGAACATTATTTCTTAACGTCCATTGTTATGAGAGCGTAAAAATATTACTTTCTGAATATCTCTTGGATTGTCTACTATTGTTGTCTAAAGAAAGATGAAGCAGAATATAAGAATATTTGCTCACGCCTAAATTCATAAAGAAATATTGTGTAAAGCCAGAGTGCGTAATGAAATCTTCAAAAAAGGTTTTGAATCAAGATTCTGTTGTTTGAATAACTCTATTTGCTTATCAGACTTCATTTCCTGCTTTGTTAAGTTTTCTTCACTGAATATCATATTGTGTTTCAATTTTACTACATCAGTAATCAAAGAATATACACATACAACCTTATTTTTTGTTTGAAGGAACCTGAAAAGGGATCAATGTACTCATCTTAATGAATAACTTTCACAGTGAGACCAACACACAAAACGCGAAAACAAAATCAGCTGTTCCATACGCTTATATTCGTACGTAATTCGACGGAATGTATGAACCACTTTTTTACATATAAACAAAAAAGCTTATACCGAATCAGACGTTGAAAGCATGCTCATTGCACTATTACATCTTGGCATAACAGGTTTCATTTCCTATAAATCTTTCTTAGTATACAACCCTCGGTTCTTGAAGTTGTATCTATCCAATTACATTCAGATATTCCTATTTCTCTTTAAGAATACTCGTAGTAAGTTACCTGTTAATTTCCTCCAAAAATATGTAACTTACTTTACCATTAGTAAGTAGAGGTAGAGTTGGTTTGTAGAGTTGTTAGAGAGGTAATCTCTGAAAGTACTGAACCGTTTACAAAAATTCTATCACTGATAAAAATTTTGTTTATTGACGAGTGCCTTAGTGTATATTATATGGCATGCTTACACGCGGACAAAGACGCTGGCAGAAGTTAGTAAAAATTATCCATCATAAATCACAAGACAATTACTGACCATGCAAATTTATTCTCCCAATTTAATCCTAAAGTAAATGAACAATGCGTTGTGATATCAATTTGGCCTATTAAACAAGTATGTGCGTTGTTACACCATTTAACAAGATAAATGGGTCGCCAGACGAAATCTTTCGGATCATAGGGTATCGTGATACTTTAAAAGTACGCATAGGACGTTGTTACCATGGACCGGAATTAGGTGAGATGTTTTGGGTCAATGAACTGAGAGTTTGTTGTTAATAAGATCATTATGTTAATAAAGGGTGCATTGTTTAATATGTACTTAGTAGTATTAGTAGAGGTCTTTGTGAAGGAGTTTGTCCGGGGAACTACTACAACTATACCTATGTCTGCCGCAAAGCAGCGTCTTTGTGTTCCGTTTCGAAGGGTTTGGGTGCCTGTAAAATTACGGGCACGTGAGACATTTTAACTTTATCTCTGGGATGGCAGCGCATTTGCAACGCCCCTGGTATTGCAGATGTATATAGGCAGCGGTGACCAGTTGATATCAGGTGGGCCAAAGGCAATTTGCCATTCATGTTTAAAAAAAAAAAAATAGGAGAGGCAATATCTGCTTATGAAACTAATCGTCATAATAGTCTTCTTACAGAATCACTGATAAGTAGTAACTACAAAGTATGACGTCATCGCTTTTAAAGAGTCCCTTTATTTCGTTCATTTTGCTGTTCCTCTGCACTTAGCTGACGTAAGAACTTCGCGTAAAGTTTAATGGCTACTTTTAATAGAGTAGTTCGCTATAAGTTGAGAGTACAGCTACCTGAATGGTGATGGAATCATAACTTGACCTGCACAGGTGTTACCTATTCAACTCTAGTGCTAAGTTTTAATGTATATCTCTCTGCTAGATTAATGTACGAACTTTATATCTGTCTTTGAGTGTGGGTGAGGGATATCAAATGTGTTCTTAGTAGTAAAAAACCTTGAGTTTGTACCTCGTACAGTAGCGTCCAGCATTAATGGTCCCCTCTTCATCTTTTCTGCTTTCTAAGTATAGTCTGGTAAAAGAGGACGTACTGTATCTAAATAAAATAGATATAAGAAGGCATGGGAACTGCCAAAAAAAAAATTGGAATAACTCTCGCTATTCTGGCATATATGTCACATTAGGATGTAGGTGACTCGAACCCATAAGTTTTGCCCCAACTAAGAATCACTCAACGCGGCTGAAGAGTTGTTCCTGCAAAAATTGTGAGAAATGCCAACGTTGTACCATCACTATTTTACCAAAACTTCTATAGTCGGTTTAAAATATTAATACCCTACAATAACTTTGTACTTTATCATAATGAGAACTTGTAGTCTTACAAATCAAACAACCAACTCAAATACAAGGCGATTACAATATAGACTGTGTTCATTTACTAAGTAATACTTTAGCACAAATGTATGATTACTAATTTAATGCTTACCTACATACAACATTTACACGCGTTAGAAACCGTAGACAAGAAAACATAAAGAAGAGTTCTATAAAGATCGTCAAGCGTGCTAAATAGACTAATACCCGTTTTCACTTACACTAGGCAACACCTAAATGTTGCTTAAAAATAAGCAGGCTTTTGAATTTTCAACTCTCTGTGCTGAATCGAGTATTGAATTTTCATAAGTGAGGTTTTATGTGGGTGTCGCATAGAGTTAAAATTCTGAAAGGAACTTCCACAATATTAATCGTTTAGCTAAGTAACGCTTAGATTGCCTAAAGACATGCTGAACATGCAATTCGGTCATAGTATCCATTTGATGCATTGTTATTTAGGGATTTACTAAATAACCAACAGAATAACTTACTGAAATTAAAAGGGACGTACAAATGGTGTAATACAGAGAAATAAGCATTTCTGTACCTACCTAATTACTTGGTAGTGATAATTTCAATGCTTCCCAATAACCCCCGAAGTTGCGATACACGGTACAATATTGCGCAAGTTAACACTTGTAGAAGTCAGCGTGACGACGTTGTACGCACAAATCTCTCCGATACTTACGTTAATTCATCTCACATACGATAATGAATGATTGTGTACAAATGTTCAAATCTCACGTAGACACGTTAATGCATTATTGTGAAGTGTGTGGCTACATTTAGCTTGTACTTTGTCTTAACATTATTCCTGTCACTGTCATACAACTGTCAAACTACCAGTGCAAGATAGAGAGGGGAATTAAGACAACGTGCTAAGTAACGTTTAAATTTCGACCTTAGTGTGTGGCCACCAACCCGATTGAAAATGGCTTTGAGACTTTAAGGCCATTTATTAGTAGACTAGCTATATACCCCGCGGTGTCACCCGGGTCACTGTTCCGCTCTCGTTAGTTGTAGCGTGATGTTCTATACATATAAATCTTCAACTTGAATCTCTCTAACTCTTGATAAAAACGCATGATCCGCGCAAATCCGTTGAGTAATGTAAAATATCTAAGCGTACAGAGGGACAGACGGCTGGAAGTGACTTCGTTTTATATTTACTATACTACAGTATATCCTGGTTCAGTTACGTCTTTGGTTACTGCACTGGTCCCGTTAGTCGTAGCGTGAAAATATAAACGTATAAACATTCCTTTTGAATCACTATATCTATTGGTAGAGATCATAATTACACTTACATACTATAATAGCACTCCTTCTATACTCATTTCCCTTAGAGGTACCTACTCACTGCTAACAACAATCTATTTAGATGTTGACACGGTAAATATTTCTTCCAACAAAGATTACGTCGAGCGCAACGATGTTATTATTACGAGGAGTTACACGCTCATGCTGTACTACTGAAGTTGACACCAAATGTGGTTTATGTAGGTGTGTATGTACCCTATCTTGCTATTTACTTGGTTGTGGTAAGATATGACACATAGTTTCATTGTTCAAAGTTGATATAGGCATAAACCTCAGGTCTATGCTTATATCAAATAGTAGGTTTACCATTAGCCTATTTTTTCATAAGAAAATTTAATTTCCATTTGGAATGGTTGATCTTTTTTAATTATTGACAAAATCAAAGTACATTTAGTAAAAAAAAATCAAAACTCATTGGCAAAATTAATTTACTGTGCTTATCACCTTAATATAAAATGGAGCATATAGGTACTATAAAATTTCATAATTATGAAAAATATTTCAATGTTGTTGGTTTTACGCCCATTTTGTCAGAGACTCTGACGAAAGAAAAACGAACAATTATTGACCGATATGTAGATTACTCTATTCCAACATTATCCAAGCTAAACCTTAGCAAATACTTACTCTGTTAATGAAATTTCCATTAAAAAAATGCATGTAGGTACCAATTTACGAGTAAGGTGATCAATAATCACGACCAGCAATTGTCAAATTATTTGTCGGCTTATTGAATTGGTAACCTTTTAACAAAAAAAGATGTCATAGTAGATTTTTGAAATCCCAAGCTTATCTATATATTATCTTCCTCTTCCGAAAGATTTTACAGATTTAGGCAGCTTTACGCATTTTCCTGTTCTTGTGCTTATCGTATCCATACTTCCCATCTTCCTTATGCCGTCAAACGAGCTCCTAATTAGTCGTTATTTGTGTGTATCTTTGAGATAAAGAGAGCTCTCGGCTCTCTAGTATTGAAATACGTGACATTTCAACACTGGCCAGGATTATGTCTGTACGTCTGCAGTGCTTCTAATAAGTAGAACAAAAAATCTCATTAAATACATAATTCCTGGTTTTCTATGCCCTGTTTATTTCCTTTTGCATTTACCATCTTTCCTAATTAGAAGTGAGGATTTTGGCTTAAGTACGTAAGCGGAAAAGAAGCTTTGAGACTCCATTTGTAACGAAAAAGCAATTCCTATGCAGAAGGACCAACAAGAAACACAATTAATAGTTGTGTCTCATACTGATTAAATCAGCACCCCATTAACTATTGACCTTCATTGACACTAGAATCTAGTGTGGGAACAAAAAGATTGACTTTGGTATTTCTTGGACCAAATATTTTTTCCAGTATCCAACTCTTAGGCACCTATTTGTGCACCATCACATTGCTAATATGAAAAGTAAATTGGATACCAAAAATGTTGCTTCGTAACTTTGTATCAGCCATTTATGATATCGAAGACTAATTACTTATCGAATAAATAGAAGATGCCAGTGGCCTTTTGCTACATTTGCACAAAGAACCGGGGCCGTACGTGTTCCAAATATATTCTGGGACCACACAGAATATTAAACCATCCCACATTATCTTATCAACATGTCAGCATCTTTACTTACACATTAACGATGATGTCTAACAGGCGTTAATAGCCCTTTGTGACACTTGCCAAAGGAATGGATGTGTGAGACAGAAAATCTGGGACCTTTCATTAGATCCATAATATTCGTCAGGTCATAATCTGGTCTAGCTGGTAAATGAGATATCGTAACACTAACTTTTACCATACATTCAGTACATAATTTTAGATATGCTAGGGTTGAAATTTTTCTTCGGTTTAAAAATACATTCAACGTTGGCTTAGAAAAATGTGCTAAATCTATGGTAATAGTTTCTGGGCGATATAGAACTATAACCTTAAATCCATGGTTAAAAAGACAAGTGCGTAAAACATCTATTAATCATTGTCCGGTAAACTGATTGTTTTGTGGTTGTCTAATATACACAAATTGTTTTAGGGTCAGTACGGTTACAGCTCTCATAGGGTTCAAATTCCCGTACTACGCCCATGGGAGCCACAAAAGATCGGCCATATATGCTCCGACGATCCTGACTTTGTAACCCCTGAGTGTTATTTTGTGCGTGAGTTTAATAACCGTTGTTTGTTTTATGGTTTCTTGAAGATATGGAGGTATGTATCGAGTTAGAGAGGGCTTTCACGTCATGATAATAATATGTGCCTATATTATGTAACAATCTCTTGATATAGATGCTCGTATTACCTATCTAGTTCAATTCAGACATGAGAATTTGTGAGACAAATTCAATAATCTTCAAATGTTCAATCGTATCTACCGTTAGATGTTACTCTATTTATTTGAAAGAACTTGTTCCTGAAATTTAACCGGGTTTCAGATCATTGTCCGACAAAATGTGGAGCAATTTATCATCTAATGCACTTATATGAGTCATTTGTAACTTCAAAAAATGTTTGTACAACCTCTATAGAGTTCATCGCTGTAAGAAAAACGTGTGAATGTGAATTCGTCAGTTTGTGTACTGTTAGCGTAGGTGCAAGCTTTTATTATAGACGTTTGATGAATCACTCGATCTGCCCTGAATTTATATTTGTTGGCTTCGAATTGTTTTCTGCTAAAAACTAAGAATAAGAGATGACCCAGTTTATTTATAGCAGAATAAAATCGTAAACGCGTTTAATGAATTTATTGTTAAGAATTTACGTCAAAATAGTTTTTATTGTTTATGTTGTAAACATTGTAGCAAGAATTAGTTGCCAAGTAGGAGAGCCTCTTCCCACGAGTGTCGTAAAAGGCGAGTTTTTTGTGTCAGGAGAAATATCAGCTTGGTCTTATGTGCTCATGTCATTGCTATCATATTAATTGATTAATACTTTATACTACACTACACACTATACTTTATACTGGTTTTTATCACTATGGTAATACACGTTGACAGTTGTGTGCTAAACGGCAGCAGCTAAGTTTTTAGAGAAATTAAATCTATTATTTACATACACACATACAGTCACGCCTTTTTCCCATGGGGGAAACCACAGAACGCCACCTGCTATGATCCTTACATACTTCTTTCGCCTCGTCCACGTTCAAGCACGCCGGTTAGAAGTACTGCGCACCTGACCTTTCTGTTTTTCTATTTTTTACATTACCTAATGGACATACCATGTTTAGCATTGGCTATTCGCTATTATAGCAGTTAAAATATTCGTAAATAAATAAAAAAATTGAGATTTCTTTCTCAGTGTTTTAATATGATTATGTCCTCTACCACAGATCTAATAAAATTATCTATGTCCAACATATAGGTACCTACGCCTCATGCACCGTGCACTATGAATATTCCCGATAATGTGAACATTTCGGTCAGAGCATCGCTCGGGGCACGCCGATATCGAGTTACGGCAATGTGGGACAGCTGTACCTGCGATTTATTTTTCACTTCCCATCCCAAATTGATCTGGCGTTATTTCCTTTCCAATGACTTTTGCATTAAACTCTGCACCGTCAATCGAATTGGAGGACGGATTGTTTTTGTAAATGTTTTTCAGTAAAGTTTGTTTGAACTATTTTTGAATATTTGGTAGACAAAACATACCGTAGGTAATGTTGTGGGAATATAAAGATTTATCTCGAACATTAAAATCAATCGATCATCTTGACAACGTTATTCTAACCGTAGCTTGTCTGCGGGTTGTTCGCAAGAGATACCGCGCCCCCGGAACGCAAAGGGCACAAGACGGAACATGGGTGGGTTTTAGTCAGTAAAAGTCTGACACTCCCTCCCGCCCCGCCCAGGGCGGGAGAAGTTATTTGATGATTTCCCACCCACCAAAAAAAACCGTAGCTTGTGACGTTGCATACTTGGCTGCATGGTTGGTTGCGGACCGAGATCTTATTATAGAAAGTGGCTGTATGTTCTGTTGCCTTTCACGACGCCCACAGCTACGAAGACTTATTCCGTACAAGGATCCAAAAGATGAAATATAAAAATTCTTATTCTAGAACAAATTCTCGGGACGGATGTGAAGTTCCGTTTCCCTTTGCTTTTTGACCCGCTTGGCCGTCTATTTTCCTTCTGCACTCCATAAAGCGCATTTTCAGCCTTTTAAATCTCTTGCAAAAATATTTTTCCGAGGTTAACGACCCGTGAAAACGGTTTAATGGGTGCACGGCTATTCAGTATGATGAACGATCACCGTCTGTTTGCAATAGTGTATCGTTAAAAATGCATCAGAAATGTTTTATAGGGAAAATGTAAATATGGAACTTATTGAATACTGTTAAGGACCTATTGCTTTATAGTCGTTACACTTTACTGGCAATTAGGAAGATGAAATCATTCATAAGTCCAGTTCAAAACCAGCGTCAGGCCGAAGTGGCCTGGAATTATTGCTAAACTGGGCCTGTTTGGCGTAGCAATGGGGCACACATTTATAATACTTGTTTTTATTTTATTTCTTTTGTTATTTTTAATAAGCTGTTTTTTAAAGCCTCAAGTTGTGACAATAAATGTTGTTTATTTATTATTTCTTTCTTTCTTTAGGTATCAACGTCTCTAAACGATCTTTATTAATTTACGAGGTACACATCGCATAGCCATTAACTAAGCATAATGCCCATGAAACTTAATAACATTGAGCCAAAATTATGGCTTATAAGCAACTTTTATTCCTGTTGTGAAAAATTCCCGCGCTGATCATTGTACTTAGGGGTATATGGAACAGTACAGGCGTCCTTAAGGTATTTTATATACATTTCTAGCATTTCAAACTGATTTTCGTTTACAAAATGGGACAAAAATGTAGAACTTCGACTTTCAAAATCTATGTAACCAGATCCAAACCAGAACCAAAGATCGCACTGATGAAAAGAAATATGTAATTTTCCGCATATCTAAGTTCTTTTTTTGCACCTATTAAGGAGGTACCTACGTCCACAGTAAACTAGGCAAATAAAAATCCTTTGCAACCATCTCGCTGACTGGATAATTCTCTTTGTTACAGCATCCCGTACTAAAATAAGAAAAAAAAAAACATTTGAAACTTCTGTCCAGCCTGTGGCAATTTGTAACAAAGAAACTACTTTTGCTCGATTTTGGGATCGTTCAGGACCTTCTGAACCGAATTTATCGACCAATATGTAGTTGAACCGATAGCAAATAAGTACGTTTGATTCTGGTCTTAATTTGTAGTGGAACGGACAGTGAATATCCGATAGATTCGTCTCAGTGACTTATGTAGCAGTTAAAACAATAGATACGTGTGTTTGGTTGCATAAGCTGAAATATTGGCGGTAATATTGGCCTATTATTGTGGCAGTGCAGGACAAAGGCCGCATTTCTTACAGAGAAGGCATGAGCACTGATCACCACGATTGCTCAAGGGACTATTTATTATATTCCAAGCTTCCTCATGCTGACAGTGATATCCAATAATTATAATAATTACAGTTTATTGTATTTTTAAAGCTTTGATGACTAACGATACCAGAACAAAACGACACGGTTGGTGTAGTGGCCGAGCGATCGACTGCTTTGCTGCGTGTCGCGGGTTCGATTCCCGCACGGAACAAACGTTTATATATTTGTAAACGCACCCACGACACAGGAGAAATTCCTTGTGTGGGGTAAAGTTTTTTATTAAAAAGAAAAATAAAAAACAAGTCCCTAGTTAAAGTTAAATTCTGTTCTTTTTATGATTTCGTTTATGTAATTTTTTTGTTATAGAATTCTACAAGGTGTCAGTTTAAACAAGCGACGTACTTTAAGAAAGTGTAGTGCTTATAAAAATAAACCACTTTCATTTTGAAATCAAACTTAATCTTGCGAAAAATCAGCTGTTCCTTACATGTCGTCGTGTTACGCGAACAATATACGGAGCATTTTTTTTTCCCGACTTTACGGTTCATTTTATAGTAAAAGTTGTTAATTTTCATGAATAATGCAGTCCCTTAGAGCAAGTCAGTCGTTTAACCTAACACCCTGTATATGTAGCTACAGATGAAATTTTAAAATTTTTCTCGAATGAAATTTTGCTATCAGCTGCAAGCTGCGTCATGCTGTGTATAATTGAATTTTTGGTGCCACGTTTTTTAACCTATATCCTTTTACGTAAATTAAAAACCTGGTCCAGCTTTTCGCGAAAATACACGATGTTGTCTGTAAAAAGTCAATATAAATTATTAATACAATTCGTCAGAACAAGTCTTTTGGTCCGAGATCCCAATGTCACCAAACCAACCACATATTAATAAGGTACCTTAACTTTCATACTTGACTAGCAACAGCCTGTGGTTTCACTCATGTTCTCCTCTCGTGGATTGTAGCGTGATGTTAAACAGCCTATGCTAGTTAATATAACCTTCCTCGATAAACGCATTATGAATAGTGTAAAAAAGGTTTATATGGAACAAACAAACAATAACTGAAAAATACCCAGCATTAAAACCGACAGCAAGTAAGTACAGCCGCCAACAAAAGTAGATTGACATTTCAGATTTTTAAATCCTTATTATTGAGCACAATTTCGAAGGAAATACGAAATGGATCTAAAATTAAGATACAATTAACTCATGGGTATTCTCTAAAATTCTGAATAGCAGTGAATTGTTATTTCGTGTCTATATAAATGATATGTAAAAGTAACATTGTTAATCGACTTTTGTTGCTGATCGTACCTACACATACCTTTTTAACTACATTACTCTATATATTCTCAAAATTTCAGCCATGCTAAAATGACGTAGGTCTAGCAGCGACTAAGATCTTGGGCTATGTTATTTCGGTACATCACTACTTATGGAAACTTGTCATCAATACTGTTTCAATAACTCATTACGTAATATGCCATATAAAGAAAGCCATTATTTCACAATAAAATCTTTAAATACTATTTGGCAGTTTCGTAACAAACAACGGAGGTCATTTTCAAAAGTCCAGCGAAAGTCGTTTCACTTGATAATTTAGGTAGGTAGATAGTTTTTATTCACATATTTTACAAAATGGCTGACGAGACGTCTAGCCGTTTAAAAGCTCGAAATAAGCGATGAATATTTTTGGTTATACAATCTTTGGATATTACTACGGCTTATAACTTAATGTTTTAACGGTTTTACGTTTCGTATCATCTACATTAGAATAAAGATTATTCTTTATGCTTATTTTTTACAAAATCCTGGTTACATTATTATAACCAGGATTTTGTAAAACCTGACTTTGGACTGCCTCGTTGGCCGAGTGGTCCTAAGCACGATTGCTACGCTAAAGGTCTTGGGTTCAGTACCAACGTCAAGCAAAAAGTGCTATTGGGTTTTTTATGAAATTCTCAGTAGCAGCTCGGAGTTAGGATTTGTGCCGGGCAATGGCAATAGGCCCGCCCCCTATTACATTGAACCAAAACATACCGGCGAACTGTTGGTGTACTTACACTGATACACCTCTGCCTAACCCTTCGGGCAATACAGGCGTGATGGTATGTTTGTAAAAACTCGTTTGAGCTTTCGTTTAGCTTTTTGACTCATTCTTCACCGTAAAGACCTGCCTACGTAGCTTCAATTTTCTGACTAATTACCCGAATACTTGAAAATGATTTAAAAGCCTGTAATTGGTTCACTTAACTTTGAGTTTCTTTGCTTAGAAATACTTGACTTAAGAACAAAGCAATAAGAACCTACCCTTACGTAGGTAAGTATTTTTTTCTTCATTTGTTCCAACATTAACTTTCACAGTACGTTTCTAGCATGTGGCATAACTGTCCAGCCAGCTATGCCCTACGTCAGCTAAAAGCGACGTTCGCGCCAAATTGCTTCCAAATCGATTTCTTTGCTTTAGTGTGCTTGAAACGCTTCGAGTCTTCGTAACGCAAACACTTGTGCTAAATGTATCCTGAACATCTGACAATGATTGCTTTCATTTCTAACTAGCGACTTCCTGGTTTGCTGGAAAACTATGTCTACAACATTACTTTCAATTCGTTATACATCTTTCGGAGGGAGAAAGTAATAATAAATTGTTAGTACGGAAACTACTATGAAATATGAAAAAAGAATAATCAGCTGTTCTATACATTTTGATCATGATTTTTATTGGGAACAGCTTTTTATTACCTAATTCTTTGTTTACCAGAAAAAAACATCGTATATTTTTGTGCGATTTCCTAGTTCATCACATAGTAAAAGTTGGTCATAATGTTAGTACAATGACATTTTTTCAGGTTTACGCTAAACAGAGAAAAAAAATTATCAACATACCATCACGCCGGTATTCCCCGAAGGGTTAGGCAGAGGTGCAACAATGTACACCCACAGTTCGCCGGTATGTTTAGGTCCTATGTAAAGGCAAGCCTATTGCCA
Source organism: Caradrina kadenii (assembly GCA_947462355.1). Classification (NCBI taxonomy): domain Eukaryota; kingdom Metazoa; phylum Arthropoda; class Insecta; order Lepidoptera; family Noctuidae; genus Caradrina; species Caradrina kadenii. The sequence goes on along the minus strand of OX381684.1, from coordinate 11,022,792 downwards.
TTAACCGGGCGCAAATCCTAACTCCAAGCTGCTACTGCGAATTTCATAGAACAAACCCAATAACACCTTTTGCTCGACCTGGGAACCGAACCCAAGACCACTAGCGTAGCAGTCGTGCTAACAACCACTAAGCTAGGAGAGAAAATTGTACAAGTATAATGTAATAGGTAGATACATAAGAAGTAGACTGAAATTAAAATATCTTGTTTTCGCATTAAAAGTATTAAAACAAGATTATAAATATCGCAACCATTATTCCGGAAGTCGAAAGAAACCGTAAAATAATTAAAAATTCTTTCTACGTTCATTTTAGGCGTTTCAGTGACGCACCGACTCCAACGCCGCGATTTTAATTAAAATCATTCGGTGAGTTACGGAAATGCGAGACGAAGATGGAATATTGAATTACTTTAAAGTTGGAGTGAGAAACTAAATGCTGAAAGTTTCCCTTATAATCAAAGTTACCTTTACACAACAAGGAAGTTTTATTTATAATGAATTTCCACCTAAAAAGTAAAATTCTTGGTTGAAACAGTACCTACTTACCATTTCTACATAGTATAAAACAAAGTCGCTTTTCGCCGTCTGTCCGTCTGTACGCTTAGATCTTTAAAATTAAGCAACGGATTTTGACGCGGTTTTTATCAAAAGAGTGATTCAAGAGTAAGGTTAAAAATGTTATTGGGTTTTTCTACGAAATTCTCAGTAGCAGCTTCTGAGTTAGGATTTGGGCCCGGTTAATGGATATATTACCTCGGACCTAAAACATACCGGCGGACTGTTGGTATACATTAATACACCTCTACCTAACCCTTCGGGAAATACAGGCGTGGTATGTGTTTATGTGTGTATTAAAATCTATACTATCTATACTAATATTATACAGCTGAAGAGTTTGTTTGTTTGTTTTGTTGGTTGAACGCGCTAATCTCAGGAACTACTGGTTGGAATTGAAAAAATATTTTTGTGTTGGACTGTTCATTTATCGAGGAAGGCTATAGGCTCTATAACATCACGTTACGACACACGGGAGAGACACAATAAGCAAAGACCTAACTTAATGCGGGTGGAAAAAACCACGCGAACGAAGTTACTGGCAGCAGCTAACTGCTGCCAGTAACTTCGTTCGCGTGGTTTTTTAGAGGAATTTGTTAGATAACTAATTCTCTAACAAATTCCAATAGGCATTCTTTATCGCACTACCACTGGCGTATGGTAAACAAAATGTAAAGAACAGGTCTGTACTCTTTGGGGGATAAAAGCACGCGATGATATACAAGATAGTCTTAAATTCACTATTACTATGCCGTTGTGAAGAATTTGCAAACTCAAAATTTCCCTAGCGTACTTTATTCAACCCTGGCCTACGAGAATTTTCATCTTAAACTTAAGATATTACGCCTTAACACCTTCTAGGGATGATTACCCAAGTTTACTAGAAGTGAGTATATATTGTGACGTCAGAGTACCCTCCAAAAATCCCTTAAGTAGTATTCTTTCCCCGAGCAAGAAAATAGATTGTTTCAAGATAAATGAGATTCTAAACCATTTATAAATGACTTGATACGTTATGTGTTTCTATTTCGAACATGGCAGTTGTATAGGCGTCGTTTTCACAAACAACACTACTAAAAGTTATAATTCTGGAACTACTGAACCTAGTTTCGTGTGCTTGATGGAGGGACGAGGAAATAATTTTAGCCGATGTAAGGTTAAGATAAATAAATAGTCACGTTATGGTGTAATAGTTGTATCAACTCGGAAGGGTTTTTTTTTCCCGATGGGAAATCATCAAATGACTTACCCCGCCCTGGGCGGGGCGGGAGGGAGTATCGGACTTTTACAAACTAAAACCCATCCATGTTCCTTCTTGTGCCCTTTGCGTTTCGGGGGCACGGTATCTCTTATGAACAACCCGCAGCCCCGGCAGACATCGGCCCTGTGTGGCCCCTTCGAAAATTGCTGACATCTCTTTGAGGCGCGCGTGAAACACGAACGCGCCGTCGACACGGTCTGTCATTATGCAACGTACGGACGGCAAACTTCCCCATTGCTCACCGTAAACAGGCCAGCGTCTACAGTGGCCGGGAGTCGTCTCGCGACTTCCGACGCCCGGAGCGTCTCCCGCGGCGGCTGGGGCGGGAGACTCTCTGCCTCAACCGTCCCGCCGCCTCCTTCTCTAGCATAACTACTTCGCAGAAGGAGGCGACTGCCTCCCATTCCCCCTTACTCCGGACCACGTGTTATAATATACGTCGATTTGACTATACAAAGAATATGGTTTTTAATAACCCCTGACGCAAAAACGGCGGGGTGTTATAAGGTTGACGTTTTAAAACCGTAGTCTTTCGTTTGCCGGTAGGTCACATGACTACGAAACTTCATCAAAATTAAGTTATTTGTTCCATGTTCCATTCGCAACACACGCCCTCACTATTCTCGTACAAATTAAAAGTGGGAAAGTGGAGATACAAACATTCAGCGTGAACTGAAACTTAATTAAGCAAATATGCAAACCTCGCGAGACAAATTAAAGCCTGTTTTATTTTTGTTTTGAAATGGAAAAATAAGGTAACATTTTGTTTATGAACCCTAAAGGGTAATAAGAGGAAAAAAAAAACTAAAACTGAAGCTGCAAAACCACATTTTTCAGTACCTAAGGACTCATCTTTCCATTGTAATAAAGGCGAATATATAATGGGTCATTATAAGTACTCTCCTCTCGCAGTACTTTGAAGCTGTGCTGGACAGTTATGGCACATTAGATCCTCTTCACCTCTAACGTACCAACTTTATATTCGGTACCTACATAAAGTTGGAAACCCAAATTAGCTCCCCAAGTTTTTTGGTACCATACTGAATCAAATACTTGTAATATTTGATCCAGTTCCTTCCCATAAAATATGGATAGTAAGTAGATAGACAAAAACCCCCTTTTTTTAAGGATGGGAAATTATCAGAGGCTTTATTGTATTTGAATACCATTGTGTACATTGGCTTTTTTGACAGAACTGACCGTCGATTATTTCCCATTTTTCACACTAATTATATTGATTATAGATCTAACTAGTTAATTTAAAATTTATTATAAGTATACATTTTGGATGGCCATTGAACTGTTATTACCGGATGAGGATAATACATTTAGCATATTGAATTCATTACCATCATTTCAGCTGAACGACGTCCACTGTTGGACATAAACATTTCCTATACATCTCCACAATGACCGGTCCTGCGCTACCCGAATTAGTGAATTAAAGTTATCAACGATATTCATTTATTTATTAAGAGATACAGGTTGGCTCATATTGGTTAGAAATTATCATTATCTTTTTCTTAAAAATTCATGTAAAAAAGTCACTAGTTTTCATCATCAGCAATCCACTGCTAAGCAACACTCAAAGAAATACTCCACTCAGCAATCTTTTGTCAAATCATTGACAAACGTATACATACGTAGCGTGTCAATTTGCTAAACAATTAGTATATTTCGTCAACTGTAAATTATAATTATTTGTAACACTCGCAACCCTAGCAACAGGCGGCTAGAATATCAAGGATGTGTTAAGCAATAAATATTGATCATAACGTATCCCATAGTTAATCTCGGGTGACGTATAATTAATCATACGAGGTCCAGTTGCCTTCTTGAGACGACAAATTAATGGGTCCTGATATATTTACTGGTATATTCATCTCAGATGCGATCTTGTGAGAATATGTTAATAATATTTTCCTTAGTTGTGAATGTGTAACATTACTAACAAGCAATAACAGTTTAATGTACATACTAAAGTTATATAGATTTCAAATTAATCAGTGTTAAATAGCAACGAATTAATAGATTTTTTTCGAATAACCTCCGACAAAAGAATAAAAATCCCTACCGCAGCTAACAAAAGAGCTAATAACTTTGAAACCGCTGAACCGATTTCTATCAAACATAGCTAAGAACACTCCCTACTAAAACACCTTTCAAACAAAAAAAAACAAAGTTAAAATCGGTTCTGGCGTTCAGGAGCTAAGATGCCACAGACAGACACATACAGACACGTCAAACTCAAAACCCCTACCTTTTTGCATCGGGTGTTAAAAATGAAAGAAATTGTGACGTATGTTGGTTCATTTCAGCAAAATTAAACCCAATTGTTGAAAAATTAATCAAAACTGTTCTGTTCCCATGTAGGTTGCAACTTAAACTTTTTTTCATTTAATTTTATCAACAAGCAACAGTGCAGTTGCACGCCACGCATTTAATTTTATATTCTTTATTTATTTATTGACACACCAACGACTTATTCACTAAATCATTACATTAAATATATTCTATTTTAACAGCTTTGCGGTGAATTCGGCACTTATAGGTATGTACAGCACTTGTATAATCAATAATGAAAAATTAAAATGGAAACATATGGTAATGACAAGATTAAAATTTACAAAGTTTACATTGAATTTAAAATGTCAAGTATTTAGTTATTAGTTTCTTTCGATAATATTGAGCTCCCAATGTATTAACTAATGAATAGCCATGACCTTATGATAAAAACATATACACGCAATAAATTATTTTATGAAAATAAGAGAAACGTTGAAACCATTTTACAATAACATGTCTCGTTTTTATGTTTAAAGAAAATTCAGGAAAAAAGAATACAATCTAGATTGGGCAGATGCTACACAAACACGTAATAACCAATTTTGCTCCTGAATTATTGCGTCCGCAATAAAACATTACGTATTGTTATTTTATTCAAGCCTTAGAAAAGTTTATTGAACACCCCAATTTGTTTTAATGCCTTCATTGTTTTTATAGCAAAAAACAAACTTGTAACAACCATTACTTCAATAAAATATATGTTAGAAATTGGAAATAAACATTTGATGTAAAGGTAACCTATGAAAGGTATTTCTAGAAAAGGTGGCAGCAAAATGGCGGCCCAACTAGTTCACTTTTAGGGGTACGTACAAACGGTGAAATAAACACCTAACCTTAACCCTATAGTTCCAAAAACAACACCGCTTATTGGTCGAGTTTAAAATTCTGAAAATATAATTGTTACCCATTTATAAAAAATATGTCCGTCTAGATATTTCATCTCACTAGTCAAGCAAAACTCATAAGAAATCGCGAAAAAGAACATGACAAAAATATAAATAACTTCTGTTCCGATTTAGGCTTGAATATCACACTCATGCTCTTACTAACAGAACCCTTACTGAACGAGACCCAGTCGCACTTCACCGGTTTTTGTACATTTTTTTGTCAGAGTCAAGAATCCTTGTAAAATATGTGAGCAAGTAGGGACGGTGCAATTTCAGTTTTTCTTTCACGAACGAAGTCACAATAACAATGTTACTTTGTTCCAAGATTTGTTTCGTTATATATTCTTCTTAGTACTAGTTTTAATAAAACCAGTTTTGTTACCTGATATTTCTTGTTGAGAGTATACCTTGAAAATAGTACGTCTAGCCATTCTTCAACAAGTTATCCAATACCTTGGAGTTGTATAAAAATACAAAAGTTTTTATATTAAATTCGTGGACATGCTCTCCGGGGAAGCGCAGAAAGCCACCTTATTGTATTGAAGAGCCACCTGCGCGATGTCAACGGGAGTTGCCAGACCACAGTTTCAAAGGCGGGAAAACATCATCTTTATTTAGACGGAAATGTTGAGGAAACTTTTCAGTATTGTAAAGGAACAGATTTATAAGTTCTTTGAATAGTTTCAAATACAAAATAGGCAGACGAAAGGTATTACCCAAAAATAGAATTTCAATACGAAACAATAACATAGAACGAGCTGCGAGAGTGAACAAGGAAATTTAAATGTCATTTAAATAATAAAGTAGCACTTAGATCGTTAACATTCAAAGCTTATCTTAGAAAAAACTCCCTTATCACAATAATGGACTGAAAACTGTATACAAAAGACAGTGGTATAAGATCTCAGAGTCGCCAAATTTACGTCATTTCAGCGACGCTGAAAGTTTGTGGAATATTGGTCGTTAAGATGGGATGCGTACTTTCTAGCTTCAATGCTAGGCCCTTTTGCAAGTATTAGGTTTAAAAGATACCTGAAAAAGCAGGTTCAGTATTGGAACTATCGTTACGTTATCGTACGTTTTAGGTACATACATATTCCATCAAAATTAAAATGACATAGGTTTGGCGACTCTGGGATCTCAGTCTACAAGGCCGTATAAAACTTTAAGAATAAAGGGCATTTCATCAAAGTCTTCTTGGTTTTTTTGGACAACTTATTTTGCATAATTTACAAAATATGAAAGAGTTTTCCTTGGGCCTTGTTTAGGCCGCAATGGACCAGTAGCGCCTTTTCAGTAAATTCTGGCGCAAGCAGCAGATTATTTATTCAGATATTCAATTTTTTTGACTCGCTGGGGACAAAGACAAACAGAGAGGACTCTTGATTTATTTATATTCATTGCAGAATCAAAAGAACAAAGCTTCTCCAGTGAGACAGCTTTTCGGGTTATGTTTGATATTATTTATAGGTACCTTCTAAGAAGTTATATTTTTTTTGACCCGGATTTTAAGTAGGTAGGATACATATTTTCCGATTAATCTTTATAGTTCAGATGTTGGGTAACAATTTCACTACTTATGTAGGTAGTCGTGAATATGTGAGCAAAGATACAGCTAATCCATCAGCCAAAGTTAGAAATGCACCAGTACAGATCGGACAATATCTATACTAATATTATAAAAAGGAAAGATTTTTTTGTTTCTTTGTAACGAAACGGCTCCGAAACTACTGGACCGATGTTAACCATTTTTTCACAAATACATAGCTACATTATTCCTGAGTAACATAGGCTATATACCCTCACGCTACAGCCCACGGGAGCAGAGCAGTAACGAATGTCGTAACTTAATAAGGTTGAAATAAGCCACTCGGACGAAGTCGCCAGCAGGTCGCTAGTGTTTAATATCTAGGCTTTATCCTACATAGCCGGTGGGGTTTGGTAGAGCGCCTGGACTCCCACGTTCTGAAGGTATTTAGAACAGACTGCTGCCCAATCTGCCTCAGGAAGGAAGACCCCGCCAATACATGTATGTTGTGTGATCCTCAATAGACGTCAGGAAAGACTTAGGCACAGTGATCACGTACTGCCATGCAGAAAGAAGCTTAGAGCAGACCCCTTTACTCTTCATCCATTCATCCTTTCTCTTCATTGATCTAGTGATTGCACAATGCACAGGGGGTTTCGAGTTGATCTTTTAAAAGGACATGGCTCTCCTCTATGCTTGGTGTGGTACAAAACCAAGATTCCTCGGTTTTATTTCCGAAAACTGGGCATCGTTTGAGCGATTTCCTAAATAAACAAAAATAAAGCTAATAAAGTTACTGGTAGTTTCAAATAAGACAACCATTCTTTTTTTTTTTTTTTTTCAAACATTACAACAAATCTATAGATTTTTGACCATATATTATTAGGGTTCTTTGTTCTTCATTGTTAAATTGATACCTGTCTACGTTCTTGTTTCATCATCTCTAAATAGACACTATTCACCACATCGGTATATAAAAAAAATGGAGCGGAATATGTGTGAAACTATCTGCCAAGCAATTTAATGCGAACTTGTCTGAAGCCAGTGAAACAATATATTCCTTCCAAAGTACGTTACTACCTAAAATAAAACAAAGGGTAATTTGATTCTTGATACTAAAGTTGTTTATAGGTTGATAGTTCCGAATTCAAATACTTGTATCGTTTTGTGTTAGCTCATTTAACTTTTTTATAAAGTCTAATAAAACATACAACATACTTCGCATATAAAACCTTTTTTATCTACAAAATTATAAAAAAAATAGGCAGTTTTTATTTTAATCCTAAGTTTACCCACCCGCTCGATAGATGGCGATGATCGATTTAAATGCGAGCTATGGTTTCGTTCACAGCCCGCATGTAATACAAGCCAGCTTTAGTTCTCTGTTGAAGAACCAAGAAAGAACATGTCGAACCGCAACCGAAACATTTTGAAATTTTTGATAGGTTCATTACATACCTAATGAATCTAAAATTTCCATAATAGTAGTTTATGCACCAGACATATAATAGTGGTTTTTAAAACACGAGTGTGGATGTAAATAATAATAATAATAGTATCACGCGAGTATTTTAATACCTAATTATATTCTGTTGTATACACTATTTTATCTTCACTCATTGCGCATGACTGCGCAGGTCATGCATCCATAGACAATGACACTATTTTTCAATGAGCCCATCATACGCGCCAATGATTTAAAAAATAAAAGTATGCTATAAAAATTAAAAAGTTATTTTATGCTGCAGTTGTTTGAAAATCGAAGGAGAATGCTGAACTATAATGGTTTTTTTTTTAGTACAAATCCTAGAACATAAAGTACGTGTTTATAGACTATGTTTTGAATTCATAATTAGAACATTACATTGTGAGTGTAGGTAAAACTGTTTTATAGCCTATATCATGTCCCGTCAGTACTCTAATAGAGGGATACAGTTGTTAGTGTTACGAACATATTAGGTATAATAAGTATTTCAGATCCTGTACTACAATGAAATAGTTCTTATATCGAAGTTGCAATCATTATTTCAACAGAAAATCACTTTCGAATTTTGTATACATGTTCATGCTCGCGACTGTACTATGTTCTAAAAAGTTAAACAAACATATTTCACCAGGTAGGCACCCCTTACCTACAAAGGATAGGGAAACTTGAAATAAGGTGGGCCGTACACGTACTCCCAAAAAAGTTGGCCCACCGGATTTGAATAAATCTCTTTAAAAAGGGATCTCAAACTTGAACATGTGGGTTTTTTATTTACACTTTGTAATTGCTCCGTGTGCTTTGTTTGAAGACAAATAGTCTCTGTAGGTGTGATGTACTTTACCGTGTTTGTCAAAGGGTTTTTTTTTATATTATTGGATAGCAAACAAGCCGACGGCCTACCTGATGTTAAGTGATCAGCGCTGCCTATGGACATCTACAGTACTGGTATAGGCCTCGCAAATGTGTGTTGCAATCTTAGAGACAAAGTTAAAATGACTCATGTGCCAGTAATTACAACGACACCCATACCCAGCAACGCTGCTTGGCGAGAGAAATAGGGATGGTGGTAGTACTTCCCCGAATTAGCTCGTTCACATAGAGCTCTACTACTGCTAAAAGACTGGTTAACAAGTAGTGTAGTACTGTTAAGACCCTGCATTATTTAGGTACTCTTCACGTTCTACTACTTCTGAAAATGGATAGGTACGTACACAATTAATTCGGGTTGTCACTTAATATGCTTTGGGAAAATCCCCATGGATATAACTTTAACTTAAAATATTGAAACTTATGGCCGCTTCCAAAATAACCTTCATTCACGTGGACGAACTCTCGGGTATAAGCTAATTTAAAATGTAACTGATTTAAATAGGTAATTATTTTGTTTTTTTCCTTATCATTGCTGTACTTATATATGTCGTAATTAATTGAATAACATTTAATTAAAATCCAGAAATAAATGTTTATGTTATCGTTTTACCTCAGATTAGGTTTGTAATTTTTTCTTTCTAAAATTAAAACAATTATGAATATTACAATTCTCTCTCACCATATTAATTTTAAATCTATACATATAATAAAATCGTAGCGAAGTGAAAACTGTACATTTAATATTTTTGAAAAAAAGTAATTGCTACGAGGTCGGGTAATGATTCTAATGCCGAAAATATGGTTTTTAGAATTTTTGTCTGTTTGTCTGTTTGTCTGTTTGTCTGTGCGTTTGAACACGCTAATCTCAGCCGTGGCTGAACCGATTTGAATGCGGTTTTCACTAATGTATTGCGGTAAGCTCCACTTAAAACTTAGGCTATAAATTATCACGCTATTTGCTTTGGGGGATGAGCAATGTTGCATTATGTCTGAGTTCTTCTACAGATCCTCACGGGATTGAAAACAACGACATATAATGTAAGAATATTGTAGATAGCTGCGGAATTGAACTTCTAAAATAATTATCATCACGCTATACCTTCAAAGAGTTAAGCAGTCAATAATGGCAAACTAGAACGGCTATTTTAGAGTTATTTCCGAAGTAGTAAATAGTCTAATGGTTTGATGACCGCCTTGCAAATCGCTGATCGTGAGTTCGGTCCTCAATAACAGTTTTACTTTTTGTGTTTTTTCAAACATTTTTTTTCGTACATTTAGATTCCCAACAATAATAAAATAAAAGTATGCATAACTTCTGCCATAACATTGATTTGCTTACTTATTTTTTTAAATCTTTTAATATTGAAGCAGAATATAATGTCTGTACATAGTCTATACTTATAATAAAATCGTAGCGAAGTCAAAACTGTACATTTAATATATTTAAAAAAAAGTGATTGCTACGGGGTCGGAAAGCGATTCTAAATTTTTGTCTGTTTGTTTGTTAGAGCATCACGCAAATACTGCCGGACAGATTCCGTTCAATTTTTGTATTGTATATATTCATCATAGGCCAAAGTTGGTCGTAAGCTATAAATTATCGCGCTATCTACTTTGGGGGATGAACAATGATGATACAGATTACGACGGGTTTCAAAAAAGATGAAACAAAATATAACAATACTTTAGATGGCTGAGGATTGAACTGCTGAAATAATTATCATCACGCTATACCTTTAAGAAGCTAAACAGTCCATCATGGCAAAACAGAACGGCAATTTCAAATCTTTTTCTATTGAATTAAATAGTCTAATGAATCGATGACCGCCTTTCGAATCGCAGGGCTTGAGTTCGGTCTCGGTATAATGATTTACTTTTTGTGATTTTTTAAATATTTCTTTTGAATACTAGAAGATTTCCAAACAATAATAAAATAGAAGTAGTCATTCTTATACAGTAACGCTTAGCTTGCTTATTTTTTCTTTATTATTTTTGCAGAAAAGAATGTCTATAATACATAGTTACTAAAAAACAGCAAATTGAAGTCAAAAGTTTTCATCGAAAAAATAGAAACTGATAGGTGTGCAAACGATAGCAGAGCGGAAAATATACGTATTGTTAAAGAATTTATGTCTATTTGACTCTTTAATTTTGACAAAATAGTCTTTAAATGTCGGGCCAACACATGACTGTATTATTGCGCGATTTAAATTCTTCTTTTCACATCAATGATACCCCTTTTTTAAGGATTAGAAATCTTTAAATGACTTCTTTCGGATTGGGCGGAACGGAAGGGAGTGTCAGACTCTTACTGACTAAAACACAAAGTGTTCCTCCTAATGCCCTTTGCGTACCAGCGCCGCGGTGACTCTTTTGAATTCCGCAACCCTGTTAGACACTGGCAATGGCGGGCCCCATCTTACAGTACTGACATTTCTTTGGGGCGCACGTGGAACACTACGCACCACCGACCCGGGATCGATGATACCCCTAACAATAATTTACACCGGTTAAGAAAAGTAGATGGCCGCTTTTACTGATGCGTCAATTGCACTGAGTTTCAGACGGGTATATGATGCCCTCTTTTACCAAATTATGTTTGCAGCGGCCTACTTAAATGCGCAATCTGTTCAATGCCTTCCAGATACATCACTGAAGTTCACTACCGGGAGGTAGGTAGTCTCACTAATTCAAGTAGTCATGAGGTGCTGGATATCTTCCTTCACACAATCTGCTTTGCTCTTTGGGTGGTGGGCTTTGTAATTAATAGTTAGGCTATTTCGCTATTTGTAATAAATAATGAGGTTAGGTAAGCATTATTGTTCTTGGACATGTTTTGGATTGCTATAAAATATACACAATACTGCAGATTACGTACATATTACACATACCATCACGCCTGTATTTCCCGATGGGTTAGGCAGAGGTGTAACAATGTACACCCACAGTTCGCCGGTATGTTTAGATCTCATGTAACAAGGGGCGAACCTATTGTCATTAACCGGGCACAAATCCTAACTCTGAGCTGCTACTGAGAATTTCATAGAAAAACCCAATAACACTTTGCTTGACCTGGGAATCGAACCCAAGACCTCTAGCGTAGCAGTCGCGCTTAGGACCACTAGGCTAACGAGGCAGTTCCTATGAAAGACAGTGGGAGATATTTTATCCTATGAAATAAAAAACATGACGTCATTAGCCACAAGGAGTTAAGCAGTCAATTATAACATGGTATGGGAATTGCTATATTTTTTTATTATTATTACGCTATTTACTTTGTTTAGAGAATAGCTTCGGTGTTTAATGAAAGCCATGTAAGATATTTTGTGTGAGTTCGATCCCAATTGATTGTTACTTTTTGTCATTATTTTAATTGGTACCTAATTCAATTGTTTTTATTTTCGATGGGGATAGGATCGCCGCACCACAAGGATTCTCTGACGCAGGTACTCTCTGGTCACAGTTGTTTCGGGAGCTAACTGTTTCGGTTTCGGCGCTAGGACACGCCTTGGTGTTATCACTGTAGGATCACAAAGGAGCGTACGGTGTAGGTATGCCCCTGCTTGGGCAGAACATCAGCGTGTCCTCATAAAGGCGATTGGCGGCGGCGACCTCTCGCGTCCGGCCTTGGTTCATCCATAGTCCGGAGCGAGGGAGAATGGGAAGCAATCGCTTCCTTCTGCAAAGTAGTAATGCCAACGAAGGAGGAGGCGAAACGCATGAGGGAGAGGTCAACCTTTCACCCCGGCCGCCAGAACAGAAGGGGATGCCCCGGGTGTCGAGAGTCGTAGAGCGATTCCAGACCACAGTCGGAGTGGGCTTGCGGTCGGCTACCGTTGTGTGGCTCGCCGTCTAACTAGAACCAGACCCAAGTCGACGACGTACTGTGTTTCACGCGCGCCTCAAAGAGATGTTAGCACAGTTGCGGAATTTGTTCGAAAGACTCACCGCGGCCCTGGAACACAAAGGACATTGGAAGGAACTCGGATGGGTTTTAGCCAATAACCGTCTGACACTCCTTTCCACCAGAAAGGAAAAAATCATTTGACGACATCTCATGCTTAAAAAAGGGACCTCCCAACTTCGACACTTCATACAAGTGTTGAACGATTTATGTGCAAACGTTTTTCGTCCAAAATTTTAACTTCTGTCCTGAGCCACACCACCAAAAAGTGTACTTATATTCAAATGGCAGAACAGAAATAGATTAGCAACAACAGAAACTGTACCAAAATCAATTTCACCCATAGAAAAATTCCGTGACAGTCGTTCTTCTGACGTTGAATGTCTCACAGACTTCACGCTTTCAGGATGCAAGTTGAATGAAGCATCAATCATGAATTATGCATCGCATTCGGAATTTCTTCTCATAAGAAGAAATTCCCCAGAGAGTACCCATAGGTAGGTACTATAAACAGAAGATGTTCTACATGCTTAAAATTTTTCTTTAAATGGAAATTGATTGTGTAGTTTACGGTTCCAAAGATAAGGGATAATTTGTGAGGTAAAACTTTGCTTAGTCTTTTAAGAAGTCTTATGCTTACTGTTTTTTGTCCATACTTTCTCCCAAAAACGTTACATTAATTTGGTTCTAACACGAAGCTCAAATTTTGTTGGCTGTTGCTCTGATTATAAGATTAATTTCTTCGGTCTTGATACTAGACAGATCGCAGCTACAATGTGAGGTATAATGTTAAAGCAGTGCCTATTAAAGATGCTGTTTAATGGTTTGAGAAAGAAAAGTAAGTAAATTTTGAAACCACATCATAGTATTATCTAAAGGGATAGTAAAGCCACATATACTCTCCTTACGCCAATTATGTTTTAGCCCCAGGTATGGCGTAAGCCTATTACCAGCCGAGCACAAATCCAGACTTCAAGCGACTACAGATAAATTCTTTAAACCTACAGTCGTAACTATTAGCAGTCACCTTAGCAACCATTTGACCTGCTTGGAAGATTTTGATAACATAGTATTCAATACTTATTTAGTTAAGTAACACTTAGGTCGACGTGAGCGAAGCCGCGGGCAACAGCTAGTTATGACATAAATAGTATTTTTCTACATAAACGCATAGTTTAACCACACACCACGAATGATGTCACTCCGCGATATCGCTGACAAATACTTAGAAAATAAATATAAGGCATAATAGTTTCTAAAAACGGAGTATTGATATTCCGACGGAACTTAAACAATAAACAAAGTAGAAAAATAAGAACATTGTCATGACTTGTGAGTAGTTGTGAGTCACCACCAAGGACATAGGACACATTTGATAATGAAGTCATTTGTGTAGGCAAACCTGTACGAACTTTTAAACAGACGTATTCTAAAAGCTAGATTTAAACACAACTCATGTGTAAAGATACATTGCTTTCCGGTGATTTGGTTTGTAAGGCCCGCTTGCACCAGCCAGGGTTATCCTTTAACGTCAAGTTAATTAGTAGTGGCTAGTATTAGGCCATTATGTATGACATTTTGTAAATTGTAATACCTCGTGATAGCTAACTGTGCGTAAGTTGTTTTTTAGGTTCGAATGAAAATAATAAACCCATTAAGCCCATAATCCCCAAAACAAAGAAATAGTAAAAGTCTGAAATCACCAATCCGCCTTGAGCAAGCGTGGTGATCAATGCTCGTGTTTTGTCTGTATGAGAAGAAGCGTTTGCCCTGCGACGAGTCAATAATAGGCCCCACTTATAAAGGATTAGCAGTTTTCATAGAAATCCCAATACACGGCACACATTAAATTATTATCGCTCGTTTACTTAGAAATATTATGAAATTGACCTAAAAATCATGCAGCTACGTGTCATTTTCCATGTACCTTATATTATTACAGTAATATTCATTAAAGTTCTTGAGTAGTCCTCAATTTTACTCACAAATGTGCTGCTGAATTAAATTTTATATGCCGTTCTTGGAATACGTCGGCGAACTTCTTAGTGGATGATCTCAACGTTTAATATTTTGTAAATTATATTCTTGGTAGCGGTTGGTGCGGTCGCGTCGCTGTTTTGGATAGCTAGACAGTATGGCACCGATCACCAAAACGGGTCGTGGCTGGCTGGATCGGTGTCGCACTCAATTGCCCATTCATTTTTATTCAATGATCAATACAGAGCTATAAAACTTTGCATTTGGGTTGTTGGGAGTTGTCATAATAATGCATGAAGATAATAAATTATGTATGTGCCATGAATCTGACGAGGTTGGCGCGGTGTCCGAGTGTTTGGCTGCTGCGTTGCGTGTTGCGGGTTCGATTTCGACACGGAACAAACATTTAAATGGCCTACAGGTAGTTGTTTCAGGTCTGGTTTTTCGATAATATTTGTAAACGAATCCACGATACATGAGAAATCTATACATATAATAAAATCGTAGCGAAGTGAAAACTGTACATTTAATATTTTTGAAAAAAAGTAATTGCTACGAGGTCGGGTAATGATTCTAATGCCGAAAATATGGTTTTTAGAATTTTTGTCTGTTTGTCTGTTTGTCTGTTTGTCTGTGCGTTTGAACACGCTAATCTCAGCCGTGGCTGAACCGATTTGAATGCGGTTTTCACTAATGTATTGCGGTAAGCTCCACTTAAAACTTAGGCTATAAATTATCACGCTATTTGCTTTGGGGGATGAGCAATGTTGCATTATGTCTGAGTTCTTCTACAGATCCTCACGGGATTGAAAACAACGACATATAATGTAAGAATATTGTAGATAGCTGCGGAATTGAACTTCTAAAATAATTATCATCACGCTATACCTTCAAAGAGTTAAGCAGTCAATAATGGCAAACTAGAACGGCTATTTTAGAGTTATTTCCGAAGTAGTAAATAGTCTAATGGTTTGATGACCGCCTTGCAAATCGCTGATCGTGAGTTCGGTCCTCAATAACAGTTTTACTTTTTGTGTTTTTTCAAACATTTTTTTTCGTACATTTAGATTCCCAACAATAATAAAATAAAAGTATGCATAACTTCTGCCATAACATTGATTTGCTTACTTATTTTTTTAAATCTTTTAATATTGAAGCAGAATATAATGTCTGTACATAGTCTATACTTATAATAAAATCGTAGCGAAGTCAAAACTGTACATTTAATATATTTAAAAAAAAGTGATTGCTACGGGGTCGGAAAGCGATTCTAAATTTTTGTCTGTTTGTTTGTTAGAGCATCACGCAAATACTGCCGGACAGATTCCGTTCAATTTTTGTATTGTATATATTCATCATAGGCCAAAGTTGGTCGTAAGCTATAAATTATCGCGCTATCTACTTTGGGGGATGAACAATGATGATACAGATTACGACGGGTTTCAAAAAAGATGAAACAAAATATAACAATACTTTAGATGGCTGAGGATTGAACTGCTGAAATAATTATCATCACGCTATACCTTTAAGAAGCTAAACAGTCCATCATGGCAAAACAGAACGGCAATTTCAAATCTTTTTCTATTGAATTAAATAGTCTAATGAATCGATGACCGCCTTTCGAATCGCAGGGCTTGAGTTCGGTCTCGGTATAATGATTTACTTTTTGTGATTTTTTAAATATTTCTTTTGAATACTAGAAGATTTCCAAACAATAATAAAATAGAAGTAGTCATTCTTATACAGTAACGCTTAGCTTGCTTATTTTTTCTTTATTATTTTTGCAGAAAAGAATGTCTATAATACATAGTTACTAAAAAACAGCAAATTGAAGTCAAAAGTTTTCATACCTAATAAATTTTACTTAGATAGATTTTAATAATCATTTAATGGGTGACCGATTTTAAGTAAATATATGAGTTATCAATATCATGACTATGCTTTTGAATTTATTACCGACTTAAAATAGAGGTGCTATTTTAGGTTCATTCTTTGACATGTTTTCAGTAAACACATTTTTACTGAGTGTTTTTATAAATCACATATATAAGCCAATGTTGTCTGAATCACAGATTGGTCTTTTAAAACTGACCTCATTTAAAAGCTCACACATAAAAATATGAAATACTACCACCGAGGCCGCTGCAAGTTGGATTGTATAAATCTTAGAGATTACGTATGAGATTTTTATAGCGCCATTATTTAGGTACTAGAGCTTTGTGCACTGGGATTTCAAAGGCGAATAAATAAACGGGCGCGGGCGTAATACCGTTTCGTGTGTTTCTCTACCAGTCTAATGTTTATGAGGCGTCATTGCCTATAGAAACCTATACTGCTAACGAGTGTCTAAATAAATATTGGTCAAGGTTTCTCCGAGTAGGTAGTATTACGTATTGTTCGTGCCGAGTTCTCAGATTCCCACACAATGTGGGTGTTAATGAAAAGCAATCTAATACGATGTTCTTAGAATCCTGTGAGTCGTAATAAATTGACAAGGGAATTAGGTTACCTATGATTTTTGCTGAACACGCTGGCAATTACGACTATAGATAAAGACAATTAAGGCTCATATTCTATTGTTTACTAGATCTGCTGAAATCGTATCAAGCTAAATTTTTGGCTAGACAGCTCATTTCATCTAAATTCATCGAGGGAGATTTTTGTAGAAAAGTCTGTGGAACTTGGGTTCTTGATACGATTTTACTAGATGTGGAGAATAGTGCTAATGGATGACGAAATAACTTTTCATTTATTTATTAGTATATTTATATGTAAAAAGATAAATAAATAATAATCATTTCTGTTTTCACTAATCTTTGCATAGCATAATACATCTTTAATAATATGTATTATAAAGAGGATATTTCTTTCTTTGTACCGTATGACCTCCGAAACACCTGGACCGATTTTAACCATTTTCTCACCAATAGACAGCTACATTATTATTGAGTATCATAAGCAGACGGAGTATTATACAAGGTGTTAGTATAAACAAGGGACTTACTTAAGGGAATGTAGTGCTTATGAAAATAAATCACTTTCACTATGAAATCAAAATTAAAATTGCGAAATAAAATCAGCTGTTCCTTACATGTGGTCGAGTTATGCGAACGTAAATGTATGGAACAGTTGATTTTTTTTTAACAATTTTACGTTTCCTACTGTATTAAAAGTTGTTCATTTCCATGAGCACTGCACTCCCTTCATGTAAGTCCCTCGTTTACCATAACATCCTGTATAACATCACGCTATGACCTAAATTTCAATGAAATTCTTAAAACCGAAAAAAACGCTCGCTTTTTAGTCTATTCCTAATATTACTGGCCAAGGTTAATGTAAACAAATTTATTATAGAGGATATCAGTTGCGAGGGTGTGACACGACACCATTGTCTTTTTAACTGTTATGGCATGTTCAGTAAGCCATATATTATCTGATCGCCATGTGTGGTGACCGATTTATTTTATTTTTAATAGAAACCCATTAATTGTTTGAGACATAAACAGATTAATCAGTTCTTCGTATTTGTTTTTTGTTGAAATACTTACTATTATGTTACCAGCTTCTACTCGGGAATTCGTTTGCGTGGTAATCAAGTACATTATAAAACAAAGTAGGTATAGCCTATGAAAATCACCGTAGCTTTCTATCAATGCAATGTTTTATTTAATAGAACCAGTACTGCTAGATATTATCTCTTACAAACAAAAAAAACATTTTACCTCCTTGTAAATTTAGTTTATGCGTATCCCATTAATATTATGAATACGAAAGTTTGTAAGGATGGATGGATGGATGATTGTAATCTTTTACGCTTAAACGGCTGAACGCTTGGAAACATGTACGGTTTCCGTGGAATAATAATTATCACCTTTGACGCGGACAAAGTCGCAGGTAGGAGCTAGTACTGTCTACTAAACATATACAATCTATAAGCGCTCTATAATTAATATTCATACCCTGATATTGTCATAATCACACACATTGCAGTTACATTCCTAATAAAATTGTTTCAATGTTTTATAATTACGTCCCTACTCATTCGATGCAAATAATTGCAAATAATAGTCAACCATTTGTACTTACAATTATTATATTCTGATATGTTCTATGTAATAAATGATTCAGTAATCATTGTTGCTAATAAATAAAAAAACAATAAAGCTTTTAAGTGCTCCTTTCAGTCCTAGCTTCAATGATAGTAGAACCGCACTAGCAATAAATGTTCGCATTTAAAATAAATTAATGACACAATACAGATAGGATACATAAGGTCTATGAACGGCAAATTGTTTATTAGGAACAAATTAATAGAAAAGCGATTCTGTTTGTAGCTATAAAAAGTCCGCTACAGTTTGAGAGGGAGATTTTTCTTTTACTTGGAAGCTTTTATTTCAAAGCTATTTAACATCATCATATCAGCTGTAGGACGTCCACTGCTGGACATAGGCCTCCCCCATAGATTTCCAAAAGGACAGGTAGAAAGCAGCTTGCATTCAGCAATTACTTATTATTAATTATCTAGTCTTTTGATCCGGCGAACTGTGGGTGTATATTGTTACACATCTGCCTATCCCTTCGGGGAATACAGGCGTGATGGTATATTTTGTGTTTTGATCCGCCATATCGAAGAAGCGAAAGAAAGAGAAGAAGCGAAAGTTCGGCTCTTTTAGCGAAGTGTGTTTCATTTTTTTTTACATAAAGATATTAGATCTAAAGCTACTGCTATTTTTTTTCTATTTTATCCTTTTTACTTAACAATAATAATGGCTTCACGCGTGGTCTTCCTCGTGGCGCTTTTTGACATCAGAAAATGCTTAGGACACGCGTGAATGATATTAGCGATGAAAAGCAAAGTGGTTTACGCAAGGGATAGCCTATATTTGGAATTAGCAGAACTTGGGATGTGTTGTGATCAAAATGGTGGATATCTTGTATATCGTATTTTCCCAGTAATTGGGTTGTAGAGGTCAGATGTCAGCTGTAATGTTGGGAAAGGATGACCGCTTCTGGTTCGTCTGGAATTATAGCCAAATATAGTAAAGAAAAATGTAATTTTCTTTTTACTTTTTGACACGGGTTATGGTGGATGTCATTAGTGTACCTCCTATCTCCTGTGATTTGGGTTAGTTTAGACACATTAATGTGAAGAAGAAAATTTGTAGGAAATAAAAACGATATACCCTACCTAGGTAGTTTTGAGATCAATTTTGGATCTACATTCTTTCGAATCGTCTTACGATAAATATGATAGGTTGTAATTTTGGTAAACGACTCCCACCTGCTTAGAAACTTGACTTGACAGCTATTTTACTGAATCAAAGACTTTGATCAGGCTTTTATGGATTGACCAATCAAGTCATTGGAGATTAAATTAAATGATAATGTTGCTGGTACAAGTGAGATTTCTGCACATCATTTAGTATTGTGATGGCATTAAAGTTTCGCAAAGATAAATTAATGGGTTGTTTGTGAATGAGCGGTTTGACGCTATTCCGACAGTGAGTCAAGCGCTCATTGCATATCGAATTAATTATTTATTGTACTCATAACGGTGATGCATTATGTCATTGAGTGACTAATCTGGATTAAGGCTTAGACACAGTGGGGGCAAAGAGTAATCACTTTAAAAAAACACTTGTGATTTTGGTACAATATTTAAGTTGTGAATAATATGGCAATGTAATTATGTAAATATTACATAGCTATTTATATAATTATGTTGCTTAGAATTTACTGGTAGTTTATAGATAATATTTTTAGGGTTCCGTCGTTCTGACAGGGAACCCTTATAGTTTCGTCATGTCTGTCTGTCTGGCCGAGGTTTTGCTAAGAGACCGTTAGTATTAGATAGCTGTAATTTTGTAGGAGTGCGTATATCAATTACGCCAAAAAAGTGGTAAAACAAAATTTTTGATTTTTTTTTAGGGTAGCCCCCCACATGTTAATTGGGGATGAATATTTTTTTTGTCGTCTACCCCATCGTGTGGGGTATCGTTGAATAGGTCTTTTAAAATGATTCGGGGGTTGCAAAGATAATTTTTCGATTTAATGCTCCATTTACGAAATATTAAACTTTAAATTGCAAACTTTTGTTCCAATAGGGCGTTGTCCAACCGTTTAGATAAATAGTGCCTAAATATAAAGATTCATGGTTTTCTCTTCAACAATGACGGACTCCCATACAAACTGTCATCCCCTATTTCTATCCCTTCAAGCCCTTTTTTCGCGACAAAAGGTAGCTTTAGCCCTTCTCCAAAGCCTATCTCTGTACAAAATTTCATGAATATGGGCTCAGCAGTTTATGCGCGAAATCCTGACGGACAGACAGAGTAACTTTCTCCCCCCCTAAAAGCTAAACTGCTGGCTTGGAAAATCTGGAAAAATTCACGGTGATAGTGCATTTTATGAACTTTGAAGGATAATTATAGCGGTTTAGATGACTTCAAAAGATTAGCAGTAATAGTCGTTAAACTTAGGTGTTTCATAATTTAGTACCAAATACAAAATCCTTAGCAATAATCCTTTAAAGTGACTTAGATGAAGTTGTTGCTTGTTTATAACGGATAAAGACTTGCATTGTTATAGATAATGTTACGGAACCCTTTGTGTGCGAGTCCCACTCGCACTTAGCCGGTTTTTTTTTTAATATAATTAGGACCAACCCAAAAATAAGAAAACTTTTTTATGAAGGCGACATTTTGATATAAAAAGTAATGTTAACGTAAAGAATAGGTCCACTGAGGGCCGATGCCTGCCGGGGCTGCGGGTTGTTCGCAAGAGATACCGCGCCCCCGGAACGCAAAGGGCACAAGAAGGAACATGGGTGGGTTTTAGTCAGTAAAAGTCTGACACTCCCTCCCGCCCCGCCCAGGGCGGGAGAAGTTATTTGATGATTTTCCACCCACCAAAAAAAAATTAAAAAAAAAAACAAAAAAAAATAAAAGTAAAGGATAGGTACTAAAAAGTATAATAGGTACTAATGACATTATCTTCTTCTAATTTTAGCAAACATTTCAAAGTACATTGTGTGTGCTCCTCACCTAACCTGATGCATAACAAATGCATCAACACTTTGGTACGGAACCCATTACTATGCAACACACAGGTTCGGCGTCATCAATCGGGCCAAATAAGCGCAGTGCCTTTTGATATGCTAATATTGTTCCAAAATTACTCAAGGACAGGTTATGGAGGACTTCACAGACAAAATATTATAGATTGTTGATTTTAAAAGAGTCTATGGATTTTCTTGCACGCTCTTCTCTATAGGAACTATTGTTTGGAATAATTTTGTTTAGGAAATTTAAAATGGATGATTTCAATTTGATAGAATATTTAATGTACTGTTTATTCATTTAAATAACTACTTATACGTAATTTACATAAAAAAAATTATATCTCACGTGGTATCGGGAACAGGGTCCAAGATATACACGAGCGACTGAGCGCCTAGCTGACCCTCACAACCCGCTAACATGATAATGCGATACCCTTCGGTAAGACTGGTTGTCAGACTTTTAAGCTTCGACTGTCAAAGATCTAGGAATGACAGCTGGGGCCAACGGCTTTATACTTGCGATGCTTTCCGTCCGAGACACGCAGGCATTTTGATAATTAGATTTTTTGAATGAATGAAACGTGTAGCAATAAAATTGGGTGCAATTATTTACCCAAATAAAGTATCCAATCACAATAATTCGGTATGTACCTACATAGGCAGATCAAAGACATTCTTATTTTTATGAAAGTACCAAATAACAGGCTTCTTGGAACAGTTATTATTAGATTTCTGTCAAACTGTATGGTATCCGATCAACTACATCAAAACATAACTTTTCTGCTAAGAATGGGAATTGTCACTGCCATCCCAGTCATTGTAACTGTCTCGGTAGCCTAGTGGTGCTAGGTGCGACTGCTACGCTAGAGGTCTTGGGTTCGATTCCCAGGTCGAGCAAAAAGTGTTATTGGATTTTTCTATGAAATTCTCAGTAGCAGCTCGGAGTTAGGATTTATGCCCGGTTATTCGCAATAGGCTCGCCCCCTATTACATGGGACCTAAAACATACCGGCGAACTGTGGGTGTACATTGGTACACCTCTGCCTAACCCTCCGGGGAACACAGGCGTAATGGTATGTTATGAATGGGAATTGTAGGTACCCGTAGCCATGACGACAGTGAGTAAGTTTATACAGATACGGTGCCCGCGACTTCGTCCGCGTGGCTTATTTCATCCGCCTTATGCTACGTCTTTGGTTACTGCTCCGCCCTCGTAGGTTGTAGCGTGATGTTATATGGCCTATGACAGTCACAAATAACGTGGTTTTCTATGGGTAAAATAATTTTCAAAATCAGTTCAGTAAATCTAGACATTACCCCCTACAACCTTACAAACTCACATGCTTTACCTCTTTATAATTATAGAATGCATACCTAATGTCTGTTCATAAGTACCTTCGCTCATAATTCCTGAACTACTTTTGTTTTATTTTGTATTTTCAGTTACTTTTATCAAAACTATGTAGGTACTAGTTTTATCAAATTTTGATACCGAAATGAACAATATTAGTCGGTAAACGCTCATAATATGGTGTTGACATAAAATACACAACAAAGGAAACAATATACGACTGACCCAACCCACCATCAAGGTTTCCCATCAATCAGGCTTAATAACCCGCCTTTTGATATTCTAATATTGTTTCTAGGACCACTCAACCAAGGGATGGGAGAGACGTGAGATTAGATTAGCTCTGATACCATGAGAGTAGTACTTTATAAGTACACTTATAAGAATACTTTGTACTCTTATAAAAGTATTTAAACTTTTATATAAATTGTTATAAGGGCGTCTATTTATACTACCACTAGCTGTGCATACGGCTACACTTGTGTAGACCTAGTGTATCGGATATAAGAATTGAATACTATGTCATCACAATCCTGCAAATGGACTTACTTGGTGTAAGTCTTAAAGCAATCCGTGGTACATTGTGGAAGTAACATACCATCACGCCTGTATTCCCCGAAGGGTTAGGCAGAGGTGTAACAATGGTCACCAACAGTTCGCCGGTATGTTTAGGTCCTATGTAATAGGGGGCGAGCCTATTGCCATTAACCGGGCACAAATCCTAACTCCGAGCTGCTACTGAGAATTTCATAGAGAAACCCAATAACACTTCATCTATGATGATTCATTTCGTTACGGGATCCAAGACAGTTGTATCGTTTCTCCGAGACTTCTTGAGCTCTATTGCCTCGCCGCTCTTCTGGCGATCTCCACTATTGATTCTGGCTTTCAGGAATTACAGTGGACCCATCCACTGTAACTCTTGAATGCCAGGATTAACAGTGTGGCGCGCCTGTCTCATAAAAAAAAAAAACTTAACCATAAAGTATACCAAAATCTAAACTTAATATAATAAAGCTGAAGTGTTTTTTGTTTGTTTAAGCACGTTAATCTCAAACTAGCGATACGGACTTACCAGTCGATTTGGAATAGATATCATCATCATACCATCACGCCGGTATTCTCCGAAGGGTAAGGCAGAGGTGTAACAATGTACACTCACAGTTCGTCGATATGTTTAGGTCCCATGTACTAGGGGGCGAGCATATTGCCATTAACCGGGCACACATCCTAACTCCGAGCTGCTACTAAAAATTTCATAGAAAAAACCCAATAACACTTTTTGCTCGACCTGGAAATCGAACCATAGACCTGTAGCGTAGCAGTCGTGCTTAGAACCACTAGGCTAATGAGGCAGTAAATAGATAAATAAAGAAGAGAGAGGAATAAAAAACATGTTTGTATATAATAGCTAGATTTGTGAGGAATACTGTAGGCTAGGACCACGCTACGACTCACGAGAGCGGAGCAGTAACGCTAGTAAAGGTCGGAGGTTTGAGAAAACTTAGGAAAAAGAGAGGCAGGACAAATAACCACCATAACAATTTCCAAAAGGATAATGCCTTTAATACACCTGTGTCCACACGTGTAGGTGAGTTAAAGTTATAATTATACAACTTCCTTTCACCAGATATATTTTAGGCCCAGATAGGGCGTTAGGCGATTAACACACGGTGAAGCGGATTTCTTAGCGGTGCCCCGCGGTGATGGATAAAACGCGGTTTTAACCAGTTTTATCACAGACACCGGCAAGAATGGACGCTGAAGTGGTGGCAGAAATCTGGCTTTTTTGGCGTAGAAAGAAAAGAATAAGAATATTTTGGGTTCATCCATTTTTACAAAGCAGAACTCTAAATGGGACTTATAAGTATATGACTTATAATACTCAGATAGCAAAGCGACTTTCAATCTCTGAAATAAACTTTTCGACATCGAAATCCATTTTTAAATTGCAACACGTCCTGCGCACACGGTGATCCGCGCGGTTATGCGGCGCCCCGTGTGTGAGGCGCCGCCCATCCGCACGGACGGCAGCGCGGAGGGGCGGTGGCGGTGAGAGCACCGCTCGACCGCGCGGTCATGCGGTGTACATGTGTTAGGCATCTACGGATTTATTAGAGGCCAATGCGACATGAGATCCGCTTCACCGCCTATCGCGGCGGCGCGCGGTGCCGTGTGTTAATCGCCTTAGCCAATTACCAAACGGGCACAAATCCGGTCTTGGATCGTCTATAACATCTATCCTCATGGAAAAATCCACTATCACAATGATCAGTACCTTGACTATTAAAAGATTATTATACCATGAAATCGGTAGGTAGTATTTCATACTTATTTCCTTAGGCCGTAGCGTAGGCTTAGGGTCCGCAGCGAGAGGGAATGGGATGCAGTCGCCTCCTTCTGCGAGGCAGTAATGCTTGAGAAGGAGGCGGCGGGACGGTTGAGACAGCGGTTCTCCCGTCCCAGCCGCCGCGGTAGACGCTCCGGACGTCGGGAGCCGCGAGACGACTCCCGGCCACCGTAGATACTGGCCTGTGGACGGTGAGCAATGGGTAGCTCACCGTCCTTACGTTGCATAACGACAGGCCGTGTCGACGGCGCGTTCGTGTTCCACGCGCGCCTCAAAGAGATGTCAGCAAAAGGAAGGGGCCACTGAGGGCCGATGCCTGCCGGGGCTGCGGGTTGTTCGCAAGAGATACCGCGCCCCCGGAACGCAAAGGGCACAAGAAGGAACATGGGTGGGTTTTAGTCAGTAAAAGTCTGACACTCCCTCCCGCCCCGCCCAGGGCGGGAGAAGTTATTTGATGATTTCCCACCCACCAAAAAAAAAAAAAAAGGCCGACGAGAGCGAAGCCGCGAGTGCAGGTAGTAGATAATAAATAGGGAAGATTACTACCAAATTAGTTCTACGTAAATAGCACAAAGTCTTTTACATTTATTTAGCCGTAAACAAATGCTTTGTTGAAAACTTCACGAGGTGTCGCTAAGTATTCCGACTTGTCGCTGATTAGTCGATTTTCATTAAAGATGACTTTGACAAGTGACAAACACTCAGCGGTCTCTTTTTTTTTTTTTTTTTTTTTTTTTTTGGTGGGTGGGAAATCATCAAATAACTTCTCCCGCCCTGGGCGGGGCGGGAGGGAGTGTCAGACTTTTACTGACTAAAACCCACCCATGTTCCTTCTTGTGCCCTTTGCGTTCCGGGGGCGCGGTATCTCTTGCGAACAACCCGCAACTCAGCGGTCTCTTGCGGCAAAGCTTTCAGATTTCATTCCCATTATAATTTAAAACAAAAAAAAAAAAAAAAAAAAAAAATATCAGGCAAGCAAGGTACAAAAGTGAGGAGGTTTCTATACTTAGTAATCAGTAGACAAAGCCGACAAATAATTATGGAAACTAAGATAACATTTTTTTATTACAAAAATATAATAATAACACCAAGCTATTATTGCATGGGCCTGTGGACGGTGAGCAATCGGTAGCTCACCGTCCTTACGTTGCATAACGACAGGCCGTGTCGACGGCGCGTTCGTGTTCCACGCGCGCCTCAAAGAGATGTCAGCAAAGGGAAGGGGCCACTGAGGGCCGATGCCTGTCGGGGCTGCGGGTTGTTCGTAAGAGATACCGCGCCCCCGGAACGCAAAGGGCACAAGAAGGAACATGGGTGGGTTTTAGTCAGTAAAAGTCTGACACTCCCTCCCGCCCCGCCCAGGGCGGGAGAAGTTATTTGATAATTTCCCACCCCCCCCCCCAAAAAAAAAAGCTATTATTGTCCCACTGCAGGGCAAATGCCTCTTCTCATACAGAGAAGGCATGAGCATTGATCACCATGCACAAGGCGGATTGGCGATTTAAAACTTATATTTCGTCCAGTTTTTCTCACAATGTTTTCCTTCACCGATGTCAGTGATGTCCAAGATAACCTTAGAAAGTACACATGAAATAGAGAAAGTCTCATTGGTACTTGCTCGTGCCCGGTTGAGAACTCATACCCTGGTGCAAGACAGGTGGATGTGTTAACCACTGGGCCATTACGACATTTTCTTATTCGTTCTGTTCAAATTATTCGAGAAAATTACAAAAACGTTACCTTCACATAAACCTTCGGTAATGTAATACAAACAAGATTTTGTGAGGCGTTGCGTCTGGTCGTATACACAGGCCATCTCGTTACACATGTCTGTATAATCGGTTTGTATACTCTACACGTATTTCAATATTCGAGGTCACAAGGGATAAAACAATAAATAATGTTAAAACTGTAAGATATTTTATTCGTATTATCGACAATTCTTTGTTATTGCATTAGCCTACTCTAGTAGGTTAGTTAGTAGGTTAATGCAATAGCACAAACGGAGTACCTATGAGTTACGAGAAAAGTGTGAAAAGATACTAAATGAAATCGAAAGTACTTGTTCCTCCCATCATTGAGATCTTTTCTGTTCTGGGTCATACCTGGGAATCTTCTGGTCACGGAGATATTGAAGGACCAATATTCAACAAAACGAAAACTAGTTTTGACATAAACATACCATCACGCCTGTATCCCTGAAGGGTTAGGCAGAGGTGTACCAATATACACCCACAGTTCTCCGGTACGTTTAGGTCCAATGTAATAGGGGGCGAGCCTATTGCCATTAACCGGGTACAATTCCTGACTCCGAGCTGCTACTGACAATTTCATAAAACGTCGCTTCCCAGCAATTAATATTTTTGGTCATAGAACTTACGTGGTTTGATGGCCAATGTGCGTAGTTAATGGTTATGTGTCTTTTTACATCCCGTATGAATATAAATGATTAATTATGATTAGTTGAAGGCTATAAAAATTAATGGACAGATTTCGTGAAATGTCATTGCTAGGTAAGGAATGAATGGGTGTTGAAAAGTTGGTAGAAGAAAAAAACAACTGTTGTTGGGACCCCAAACGAAAAGTAGTGTTCCAATTTCGAAGCAAGAGTAGTTGCTTAGTATAGTGACAATATATGCTGTCAATACTGAACAATCCGTGCGAGTTTATGTCGTTTAAAATGTTTAGTTCTCCAAAATGTATTTGCCTAAGCATTTTTATTTTGCAACTTCAATTGAAATAAATGTAAGTCATAAAAAAAAAAAAAAATATACACTCACGCCTGTATTCCCCGAAGGGTTAGGCAGAGGTGTAACAATGTACACCCACAGTTCGCCGGTATATTTAGGTCCCATGTAATAAGGGGCAATGTAATAATGTTTGTAAAAGGTGCATTAGCAATACTCATAATTATTTATTCTCATAGGCCAGTTTTTTCTTTTTAAAGAGTCTTCACAGATCCAATTTCTTCGCCTTCTTTTGGGATAGTTTTAATTACTTGTGACAAGAGAATCTCAAGGTAGATATCTTTTACAAACCGTCTTGGGATAACTATTTCATTCATATTTATTGACTACCTCGTCAATAAATTTGAATGTAATAGTTAGCTTGAAATCTATGTCATAATTTTTTTTCTCTTATTAGAAATCGGTTTTAGAAGCATCTGTGTACTTTGTTGCTGAATTAGAACTTGGAGTTTATTAAGTTGCCATTCTCTATCAATGGCAGTCTGTTTCCCCTTAGCCAAATCTCTCTTATCAATTCTACAATTCAATGTGTTTCAATACATATCTTAAAGTCAGTGCAAATGTGTACAAAATCTAGGTTAACCTTAAACACCAATAAAGACAACACCACCAACAAATGTATTCAACAAAATATCTATGAATAGACACGTACAAATGAGCGCTAAGCAATGTTTGCGTTTGTTAATTATACCATCATCAGCTGTTCAAAGATTTGGGGTTTTCCAATTACTACTGGTTATACAAACGGTTCGTTATTCCATATAGGAGCAGATAAGATGAAGATTTACGCGCTAAGATTTAAACGAGATGTTCTAGTTTATTTCTGTTAAACCTTTACAAATGCAACTTGATTTCGAAAGTCCATCTAACTGGATTCACCGTCGGTGTCTATCAGTTCATTGGTATGAGATTCCAAAGCAATTTTCTGTGCGAAATTGCTACTGCAATTGGATTTTTGATATGAGCCGGCTTTAGGTTGATTGATGGCAACATAGAGAGTTTAACGAACAAAATTTTAATATGTCGTTCTATCTTCAATACTTAAGTCAAAAATACCTATGGCTAGGTAGACACCAATCAACACCTTATATTATGGGGTTATGTCAATTTCCATCGTACTTCTCTGCACTCCATTGAATTATTACTTTATGTAAAGTGGTTGCCAAAAGATCTTCCCAACCATCTGAAAAATCAACTTCTCAATCAACATCTTCCACAATTGGCCACTTGCACCAACTTGAAAAAAATGTAGACAAATTAGATATATTTTTGACAGGGATTAGAATGAGATTGTTTTTAAACTTACAAGAAATGCCTTACGTTCAAATTTAACAGCTGGTTTTTCATTAAAGTTTTGGAGGATATTATTTAAAACCATTATTCGTTATTGCCCGACATTTTCCGTGGGCCATAACTTCAGCCAGATGCTTTAAAGTTGCGATCTTTCCAACTGTGGGATCAAGAACCACTATGTATATGATCCACGCAGAATTCATCAACCATAATTTGACAGCTAAAGATCCCAACATGGCAATGGTCATTCTTAATTTGAATGCAAAGTAAACGATGATGCAACTTGTAAGGAGGTAAAGCAAACAATCGTAGGCGCGCTTCTATGAACTGTAATATGAATACGCATGGAAATATTTACGATGACGTCACATTTAACTGACAGTTACAACAATGACTGATCAAAAGCAATGTAGATTCCTTTTAAGTTATGGTGTTGAAAGCCGGAAGAGTAATAAAAATACTTTCTTTAACGATAAACGGATATGCTTGCAAGATAATAAAAGGGTATGTACTATGATTATACAGTACATTTTGAACTGCATTTAAAATATTTAATTTCTAGACGTATGGCATAAGTTTTCGTTACACGAGATCCTAAGGTGGAATTAAAAGAAAGCATGGGGGAAGCATGACACGAAAGGAAGGAGTTCTATTCCCAGCAGTGGGTATAATAAGTCTAAGATCAAAGTTTCACATTTATGTTCTCCCAACCGAATTTTCGTCATGGTGGAAATCTTCATAGCGACTAAACAAGTAGGTACCCAGGAGA
This sequence comes from Caradrina kadenii, assembly GCA_947462355.1. Classification (NCBI taxonomy): domain Eukaryota; kingdom Metazoa; phylum Arthropoda; class Insecta; order Lepidoptera; family Noctuidae; genus Caradrina; species Caradrina kadenii. The sequence goes on along the minus strand of OX381684.1, from coordinate 10,992,408 downwards.
CATAAAAGTTCATAAGTGAGAGTGCAAAAGTAAGTGCACTTTCTCATCACTCACTTTCAAAGCTCGATAGAATCGCAATCCGACACGATATCAAACACAGAACCAACGGTTTTACTTTCCAAGACACGGGGTTGTCTTACCACCAACTTCCAAAACTCCGGACTTCTACTGAGAAATTCTTAATGGAAATCCCAAATAACATGAAGGTCTATGCCAATACTCCGCTTATGACTATGGGACAAATATGTGCAACGGAGCAGTCTAAATGAATTCCCATAGTAAACATGAAACTGGTCGTAACTGAGGCCTTTCAGTAAGATGTTGTTTATAATTAAGAATATCACAACAACACCGACAGAGTTGATACAAAACTAAGAGAAAGTGGTCAATATGCATTATTAAATGTAAACAACATTGTTTCAGATGACTATTTTCACAATAAGACAAACATGGAATATAGATACAAAGCAATACAAAAGACATTCCATTAATAGAATGTGTCTAAACATTTAAACGAATGGCTTAGATCTATTGGAAAGTCAGCCATTGTTCAATTTATTGTTTACCATTTTGGTCAAGTTTAATGTATCTATGTAATGCTACGTATTGTAAAAAGGATAGCGATTTTATTGTGTATCTTAAGACTAGCTTTTACTAACGACTTTACGTGATGTTTTTATAGATCAGATCCCTAATTTTATTAGTGGAAACTCCGCTGTTACATTACCCACAATAGGTTTCCGTTTTCGACAGGGCATTTTACACTATACTAGTGCAGTAATGGTAAATTAAAAAGCATATACATGTAATTTGCTGCATTATGCTCTACTTTACGAGCAAAGGTGTTGAAAAAAGGAAACACCATCATGTGACAAAGTAGGGCCAGTACTACACAATGACCAATCTCTCTTGTTGTCCGCCCTAAAACAAATGTATACAAAATTATTCCGCTAACAGAGTCCCTGACAATATTTTGTATCCCTGTCGTCATTTCGTCCTTCAATTTCCTCTCATTGGCTCTCATGTATTTTTTCTCAACATTCAGCTATCATTCTTTTCCAAGTAAAATGTTTGTTTGGGCGCAAAATAGTATCTATTCTACTTTATTTAGCCAAACACCCGGAAAGTTTCCTAGACTATGTATTAATAGGAACACGATAGGACGTCTCACTGTTAACCTATTAAGGAAAAACAGTACAATCTTTAATTACAGAGATGGGCTTGACAAGATAGCGGTAAACGAGAGCTTTCTTTCGGACGAGATAATCCAATACCTACTATGTAATAACAAGCAGGGTATTAGATAGATAAAGGGCACGTTTTTGTTTCGTAACTTTATGATAGGCATTTTAAGGTATTTTTAAAAATGTTTACCACTTACACTTACCCAATGTTTACACTTACCCAGTAACGGACTGCCTCGTTAGCCTACTGGTCCTAAGCGCGACTGCTACGCTAGAGGTCTTGGGTTCGATTCCCAGGTCGAGCAAAAAATGTTATTGAGTTTTTCTATGAAATTCTCAGTAGCAGCTCGGAGTTAGGATTTGTGCCCGGTTAATGGCAATAGGCTCGCCCCCTATTACATGGCACCTTAACATACCGGCAAACTGTGGGTGTACACTGGTACACCTCTGTCTAACCCTTCGGGGAATACAGGCGTGATGGTATGTGATGTTACCCAGTAACTGGGTTGTAAGTGGTAAAAATTTTAGCACGATATCCCTTGAAAACACTGGATGTCAGACTTTCTGGCTTCTGACTAGAATATGATAGAGATCTAGGAATGACAACCGGGATCAACGGCTTTACGTTGGAGGCACGGGGAATAAAGAGCAGAGTGTGTCGTAAATAAAGACACTTCTTTTTCGGGTTTTTACGTTGAGCACCATACATGAAAATATACATACTAAAATAGCTATACTCAACTACATGCATTTGCTATACTATGATAGAAAATGCACACCGGGTCACATAAATATGATTAAAGAAAAAACGACTTTATTTCCAGCTGTTAATTTCCATTCAAAACCACCATTTTCAATTTTAAAACACTTATAATTGGCTGAACTATAAATACTATTTCACGGCGAGATTCTATTTCAACTGTGTACTATTTGATATCTATTTGAGCTTCGGTAAACATAGATCAATCAACAAGAGCAATCACGTTCAGTTCAGACTAAGCTCTACGATGTACGGAGCAAGAATTTCAATATAATGCGACTTTAGCAGTCCTGGTACAAGTTCTGTAATGAAATTACTGTAACAAATAGATATATAGAATAGATAGTTACACCGTTCGACATTATTGTAAATGTCACCTTACTTTACATTCAGAAAAGGGTTCCATTATCGTTGCATCAGATTCTTATTTCCATCGTTTGATATACAGGGTTGACAATCTGACAAATTTATTTGATAGTTTTTCAACTTTATTACAAATACATAAGGTTCATGTTCAAATGGGGATATTTGACAGTTTGGTTTAGGTTGATTTGCGGGCGCCTGTACCCTAGCGCCTCACGTGGACACGTGCTATTTCATTTGTTTTTATAATGAAAACTTCATTGGGTAGATGACACTACGAAACAATAAAATTGTGCGAAACAATAAATAAGTGGCCCACGTTGGGCGCCACTTATAGCCGGGGAACGGGTGTAGTGAAACGCTGGTGCTATGAGGTAGTGGTTTATTCTCCAATTACACAGGTCACAAACTTAGAAATACTTCACAAGGATTAACTCGCGCGTCAAACATTCGCGGGTAGCTCGGACTCTCTAGAACTCCTGCGGGCGCCCTCTTACGGGCGGCCGGGTAACCACTTTGGGTTGCCAGTAAATATTAATAGTCTGCCGCACGCTATACAAGACATAACTTCACAAAAAGAGCAGTTTATTTTAACCCCGAAAATCCAATAAATTTTTAAATAATTATAAAAATAGTATTTCTGTTGCTTTGAAATCAATAAATAGTTGTGAATTGAGATGTCAAAAAGTGACGTCATCATTATGTATTGTTGTACAAAATCTATGGGGGAATCACGTTTTGACAGCTCATAAAAAGTACCCAATCATAATTAAACAATAATTGCGTGAACTCACTGTTTTGTTTTTTATTTTTATAAATTTTGTTCCACCCTGGAAATTTCTTCTGTATCGTGAGTGCGCTTACAAATACATGAATACACAAACAGCCCGACCCGGAGCAAATACCTGTAGGTCATAATGTGTGGTTAGTCTGAAAATCGAACCCACGACACACAGTGCAACAGTCAATTGCTCAGCTCTAGCCAACATTATCGTATTGTGAGTATATATTGTCATTTTTTGCGTGACAATAATGAACAGTGAAATCACCTAAACGATTTAAAAAATTGGTGTTTACTTATCTGTAGTGTCTAATGGTGTTGTCTCGCTCACTCATAATACCTATGTCTCTTTCTAAATCTCGAAGTGCCATGTTTATGTTCGAAAAATCCATTGGACTCACAAGTCATTAGCAGTTTCGACTTACAATGTTCTGACTCCGCACAATGTTAATACGGAACTTCTAATAAGAATACACCAGAGACACCCAATTACATTAGCCACTCGAATTGGGAACTGAACCCTAAGGGAAGAAACGAGAAATTTGTTCAGATGCCGATTTTATAGAGGAAGTCGTAAGTGCCAAATAAAAAGTACTGCAGCATTATTTGTTAGCTATTAAATAAGAGACGTTGACTGTCGAAGGTCAGTGCTGGCAATATTTCTGTAGATACAGAAATAATGAGAAGAAAATCGTTCTCGAAAATCGAAATCGCTGATTGTTTAATTGTTATTTGCTCTATTTTTTGTTGGTTCTTTTCCATAAAACTTACTGTTTGGAACAAGCGTCTAGCTTCAACTTTCTGACTGACTTCTTGACAATTTAAAAGTGCTTGTAAATGGTTTATTTGAAATAAATTATTTGATTATCCACTGCCAAAAAAAGGCTTTAATTTTATAATAATACAATCATAAATATTGATTTAGGGCCGACATTAATTAAAACACGTTTCTTATATGACGACCGCTTTTAAGTTTTTATGTTTATATATGATTATTTATATATCATACAACCACATACCATCGAGCCTGTATTCCCCGAAGGGTTAGGCAGAGTTGTATCAATTTACATCCATAGTTCGCCGGTATATTTAGATCTCATGTAATAAGGGGCGAGCCTATTACCATTAACCGGGGATTCTTTATATTTTTTGTTGATAAAACGGCCATAGTAGTACATATTAGTTTTCTTTATTACCGTTCAAAGATACAGCTCCGCGTCAGACTGACGGACAGACTGACCGCGGAGTCTTAGTAACAGGGTCTCTTTAGGGTCCCTTTGGGTAACCTAAAGCCAGTGTTACATAAATACATACCATCACGCTTGTATTCGCCAAACGGTTATGCAGAGGTGTAACCAATATACACCCACAGTTCGCCGGTATGTTTTTAAGTCCCACGGGGGCGAGCCTATTGCCATTGACCGAGCACAAATCCTAAGTCCCAGCTGTTAATGAGAATTTTATAGAAAAACCCAATATAGCTTTGCTCGAGCTGGGAATTGAACCCAAGACCTCTAGAATAGCATTGTCGTTCGTAACAAAACGGACGACTTAATACCGACTTGATGTTAATAGGTGTAAAATTCTTTAACAACCGCACTAATAAAGCTTAGTTTATGGCACACTATTCGAATGATCTCATACTAGCGACAGATTTAGATATCAGCTGTTCTCTTGATGAATTCATTGACTTTACGAGCCCGACCACAATTGATAAACAAACCTAGCCGCTTCAAAGTTTTCGTGAGAAAATAGAAGCTGTGTGATACAACTTTAAAAATAGAGCCATTGCAGTAAACATTAGATGACTAAGAAAAGCGGGTAGTAATTTATTTATAGAAAACTAGCTTTTGCCTGCGACTTTGTCCGGGTTAATGTTGAGACGGTCAAACGAAGTCAGTAAATAAAAAATAGTCTATGTCTTTTTTTGGAGTTCAAACTTAAGCCGTAGCAAATTTCAACAAAATCAGTTCATTGGTTCAGTCAGACAGACAGTTACTTTAGCATTTATACATACATAAACTCACGCTTTTTTCCAATGGGGGTAGGCAGAAACCACAGAAGGCCACCTGTTATGATCCTTACATACTCCTTTCGCCTCGTCCACGTTCATACATCTGGTCATACAAGCACGCTGGTTACGAGTACTGCGAACGTCACTAATATTAGCATTTAGAATATTAAGTAAAAACCAATCATATTGTACTGTAGGTATCCGTTGAATATATCATATTGTTATACATATACATTTTGTAAAACATAAATAAGCAATGCAAGTACCAACGACAGTATGACTCAATGATCGAATGCATCGGAATATTATGATGTCATGGTGCTCAAAATTAGAAACAGTTCGGATTTGTTCGTGAGCTACTGGCCCATATTGTCACGAACACAACATTATTCCGACAGTTTATGACACAACATAACATACGCCACACAACACCCGCAGAATAAATATAACTTACTGCCAGATTTCTTTTCTGTAACAGGCTGTATTTTTAGGCTATGACACCTTAAGTTTAGGGGAGGGTGTGATTTATTTTCAATGTGTGTTGGTTTTTCTATTTCCTTTTTTCTTATAAACGTGCTTGTCTTCGATAGGAATAGCGGAAACGTTTTTCACTTTCTCTCTCTAGTTTGCTAAATACTTGATATATTATTGGCAATGATAGTGCCCACCTTTAAATCAGGATGTTTTATTTGGCAAAGATTTCAGAATCGGAAAATTAGTTAGTTACAGATGATGCCATCGCCGGTAATAATCTAAATATATATAACTCAAAGGTACGCACAGCCCAAACCACTGGACGGATCGGGCTGAAATTTGGCATGCAGGTAGATGTTATGACGTAGGCATCAGCTAAGAAAGAATTTTAATCAATTCTACCCCAAAGGGGATAAAATAGGGGATGAAAGTTTGTATGAAATTTTGTCAATTTTAAACCGATCGGGCTGAGACTTTGCATGCATAAAGCTACTATGACGTAGGCATCCCCTAAGAAAGGATTTTGATAAATTCCACCCCTAATGGGATGAACAGATAGCTGATGTTATAAGAAGTAACTTAAGCTTACTGTAATTGAAAAAAAGAGGGGTATGCGAAAACAAAATTAATACCAATAAAATAGTGAACGCGAACAAAGTCGCGGGCATCAGGTAGTATATTCAAACTTGACCGAGATCCAAACGTTTTGAAGTCAAAGTCAAAGTTTTCAATATAATAAAACCATTTACAGGCACTTTTGGAATGTCAAGGAGTCGGTCAGTCAGTCAGGAAGTTGAAGCTAGATGCTCGCACCAAAACACTGGAATAGTAGCCGCCACAAGTCGTGAGCACAAATGTCAAGTAACCTTTTGAATTTTTGGATTCCTATCTGGGTATTTTGGACCGCCGACGCTGCATGCGGTTGGTCCGTCAGTCAGACACATCGCGTGCAGCGTCAGCGACCCAAAAAACCCAGAAAGCAATCCAAAACCTAACTTGACATATGTGCTCACGACTCGTGGCGACTACTATACGTATAAGTCTTAGATGTTTAAAAGTCATAACTTGTAAGCGACTAATAGTTTTTGGTAAAATTATTTATAAAAATAAGCCGTCACTCTTAAAAGTTAGTGAGTAAGGTACATTTTGTAAATGAAACCTAATTTTTAGTTACCTTGAAGTCAATAAACAATTAGTTCCTAACCTATTGTTTTATCAAATCAATATGACGATTGATTGTTTGATATATTCGTATTATTTTTTCAATTATCAAACAACATCGAAGGCTCTGAAGTCAAAGCCAAAGTATTTATTTTAATTAGACCATTTACAGGCACTTTCAAATTGTCAAGAAGCAAGATAGAAAGTTGAAGCTCGTTCGAAAACGTAGGTCCCTATGGAGAACAACGAGAAATAAACTCCACGAACACTCTTTTTAATTTGATTTTTACAAAATCCTGGTAACAATATTCTTGTTACTTGTATTCTCTTCTGACACTGCGTGGTTATAATATTTCAAAGTGCTGGTTGGCTGGGGCGGTGGTTGCACCACCAACCATAACTTTACTGAAACCGTGTTTCTGAAACGTTAAAGAATTTAATGTTGTTACTTTTCTCACAGCAGTTAACACAATTGAAAAAATAATTATTTTACTTTTTCACCTTAGGGGCCTCTGCGAGTTGGCTTCGGCCGCTCGTACGCTTTCTAAAGGCCCAAGACCCCAGCGTCTCGAGATATATAGAAATATAAAACTTTGACTTGAACAATTTTCTAGTTAAATATCATAAACTTTTGTATTTCTATTTGAATTATTTTTTCACAGCTTTGAGAGTTTACTCTTGAATTCAGTTTGTACACCTGAAACTAACAGGATGTTAAAAAAGTCAACGATGCCACGATAAACGAAAAACAAACAAATAATATAATTCAAAACTTTAAGTAACCCCCGATAGAAGGATACATGTCCCTACCGTGGCGAACAAAAGAGCTAATAAGCTTGAAACGGCAAAACCGATTTTGATAAAACATATCTGAAAACCATTGCTAGGAAACCTGCTTTCAAATAGAAAAACCGCATCTGAATCGGTTCACCCGTTTAAGGGCTACAGTGCCACAGATAGACACACAGACACGTCAAACTTAGAACACCCCTTTTTTGAGTCGAGGGCATCAATCACTAATAAAGGTCGAGGGTTATTAATAATGAAAAAGGAATTAATTAATATCGATTCGTAAAGAACAAGTTTGTAAAAGTTCACGAACTTTCCTATTCCTAAAATAGACAAACGATCCCATTTACATTCCTCACTCTTAAATTATTTATTCTCCTCTGTCAGTCTAAAATTATGAACTGATACCAGTGCCCATAACAGAGATAAAAAAGGGAGTTGAATGTTTCTATTGACTATTATGTCTATTATTATCTCTAGGGGTCAACGGTCTCGTAATAAGCTACTATTATTACGATAAGCTAATTCTTAAAACTGTCAATAACGCATTATTGTTTTATTTATCTCGTTTGTTGTAATTAAAATATTATTGAAATTATTTTGTAATGAGCTGGTTATCAACTTTTAAAAGTTGTTTCTTTCTTTCTTTCTGGTATGGTATGATGATGATGATGATGATGTTGTGATCCGACCGTTTTCGGCCAAGGCGATTGCTTCAACTCCTCTGTATATGGTATATTAGGTGTATGAATACGTACTGACTTACTAGTATTCAGAATGCTAAAGTAAATAATGTCGTAAACTATATTTCTTTATAATTAAGTACCTGTAAGAATTGATGGCTACCTTTTAGAAGGGGCAGCTAGAGTAAATTCTATTTTTCTTTAGTAATGGTCTATTTAAAAAAAAAATATTTGACTAAGATTTTGTTTTGTACTAGAAAACTTTCTTTCTTTCTTCTTTTTTTTTTTTTTTTAAAACGTTGCCCCACACTAGGAGTTTCTCCTGTATCGTGGGTGCGTTTTACAAACATATAAACTCACATACACAAACAGCCAGACACGGAACAACTATCTGTAGGTCATACAAATATTTGTTTCGTGCGGGAATCGAAAGTTTTAATCAGGAAATTGGTCCAAAAATATAATAGACTAAGTCGCTAGACCTATATAACTTTAGCAAGGCTGAAATTTTGAGGATATATCCTTTATCTAAAAATATATCGTAAAGAAGGCGTACTAAAAAACTTGAATGCTGGGCTACTTTTCAGGTATCAGGTTTAAATGGTACCTTTTTGAAATACATTTTATTAAAAGGGGTAGTTTTGATATTATGTTTACAGGATATTGTTTAATAAAAATCATTACTCGTTAGTGTCAGACACTTTCCGTGGGCCGTAACCTCAGCCAGACGCTATAAAATTTAGACCTTTACAACCTGGGATCTTGGAGACCATAATATTTAGAGTATCGAAATTTATTACGTAAGAGAGTTTGAACAAAATAGAAGAAGATCATTCTCTTTAAAAAAAGAAACCGGACCAGTGTGAGACGGACTCGCCCACCGAGGGTTCCATACGTAAGATCATTAAAATATACAGAATTAAATAAATAGTTTATTAAAATAAGTAAAAGTAAATTAAATTTAAAAAAATTGTTTCACAGACTTCGGGGACAGGTATTTTTTTATATTTTTCGTTATAAATAAGAAATTATGCGTCGGAAAAAATTAATAAAATATATTTTGCAATGTGCACATCAAGCCCTTTTAAATGATACCCCATTTATACTAGTTAGTACCTTCAATTTGAAATATTGATCCCTATAAAAAAATATAGACCCCTATTTTTTTAGATTTGATTTAAAATGTATAGTTTTGAGACTTTTTTTTCTACTTGTGGTCTATAACGATGCTACTTGTCAAATTTCATAATTCTAGGTCAACTAGAACTACCCTCTAGATTTTGATTTCCTTGAGAGTGTCGAAATATGCGTTTTTTGCTGAATAAACAGCTGTATTTTTGTTTACATAAACTTATAAGTTTGATTTTTTCACAACTTCATGAGACCGTCGACCGAAGTGTACGGTTTAAATTTCAACTTGATACTTGCACGCATTCCCGAAATAAAAGGCCTTGACAGACAGACAGACGAACGGACAACAAAGTGATCTTATAAGGTTCCTTTTTTTCCTTTTTAGGTACGGAACTCTAGAAACGTTAAAAGTTTGTATGTAAACAAATCTAGGCGTATTTTTTGTCGTTGGCACAATGGCTGCAACAATTTTGCTAAAAGCTCTAATAAAAGTTACTACGTATGGTGTAAAAACTCATCATTTTTGCCTCATTTCATCATGAATCCTTATTAAATTCTCGTGCTCACTAATGGGGCTAACATGCTTTAAAATCTAGATGTTAACGTGTTTTTAAAAAAAGCGTCTGTGTGTAATTAACACTGAAATGGAATAAAGAACATGGCTGTAAATAACTGTGTCATGTTGAGTTAAAAAAAAGCCGACCAAATTATGTTAAACTCGCACCTAAAGGGTTCTGGTACTACCGTGCAATATTCATCTGATCCCCCCTTTTTTTGGCGAGGCCTTATTTTAATTTTAGTTATTTTTAACGTAACCTGTGGAAATTTCAAATATCTATCTATCAACATATTACGGTTCAAGAGTTACAGCTCTGAGTTCTCCGTTTGAAACTTTTGGGTACAGAACTCTAAAAAGTTCAACTTTGATGAGAGTCAAAGTCAAAGTCAAATCATTTGTTCTAATGAAATCATTAAGCACCTTACCTTTACCCTAGCTTTGAGCATCACTTACAAGAAAAAGGGATTGTATCCAGTTGTATTCCTTCTAATTGGACGTTTTGTATGGATAAGAACATGATTCAGAATACTCAAAAAATAAGATTTAACAATAGCTTGTCTCTTTAAATTAGTATTAAATAATTATATGGACGTGAAGACGATATACCAAAACTAAAACACAGGTAAAAAGTACAAAAAAAAAAATAATGTCAACTTTAGTAAATTAATTGTGTACAAAGGTACAGTGTCTTTACATTCGCGTTTATCAGTCATTCTATGTCACTTTCCCTTTAGACATCTATTATCTGAAAAATATAATTTTTAATCAGACTTCAGTCCCTGCAAGTGGTGATACGAACCATCTCCAAAGGTCCCGCAGTAAAACGACAAAATGTGTCATAAAAGTGTATTTTGTGTTAGCATCGATGAAGGTTTTATTTTTCGTGTAGTTTCTTCACCAAAAACCATTCTATGATTTCCCGTGGGCATATTTTACGTTCAGGTATTTTTGTGTATGTAATGGGTTATGGTACATGTCACATGCAGGTAGGTATTATTTACGAAACTTACTTCAGAGATGAACGATGTTAATTTATTACAGTAGATAGTACACCCAAGGCATGACTTTTTTTTAAGGATGGGAAAACATCATTTGACTTCGTTCGTTCTGGGTGGAACGAAAGGGAGAGTCAGACTCTTACTGACCTAGCCTAGTGGTCCTAAGCGCGACTGCTACGCTAGAGGTCTTGGGTTCGATTCCAAGGTCGAGCAAAAAGTGTTATTCGGTTTTTCTATAAAATTCTCAGTAGCAGCTCGGAGTTAGGATTTGTGACCGGTTAATGGCAATAGGCTCGCCCCCTATTACATGGGACCTTAACATACCGGCGAACTGTAAGTGTGCACTGGTACACCTTTGCCTTACCTTACAGGCGTGATGGTATATAAGTTTATTTTAGTCATAACTGTCATTGGTTGCCGTGTCGACGTCGCGTTCGTGTTCCACGCGCGCCTCAAAGAGATGTCAGCATAGGGAAGGGGCCACTGAGGGCCGATGCCTGCCGGGGCTGCGGGTTGTTCGTAAGAGATACCGCGCCCCCGGAACGCAAAGGGCACAAGAAGGAACATGGGTGGGTTTAGTCAGTAAAAGTCTGACACTCCCTCCCACCCCGCCCAGGTCGGGAGAAGTTATTTGATGATTCCCCCCCCCCCCCCCCCCAAAAAAAACTGTCATTGGTGGACTGTGTAATTAATATAAATCCGCATTGAATAAGCGTGGTGATTAATATTTGTGCCTTCTGTGTTTGAGAAGAGGCTTTTGGCCTCCAGTGGGACAATAATAGGCTAGAATTATTATTATTTAAGTGGTATGAGAAGTTACAGGATTACTTTTGTTATTTTGTTTTTGTGACTTCTACTTGTTGGTATTTCTTTTCACAATCGTATATTCATTTAAACAGAAACTTGTAAAAGAGTTTCCTAACAAAAATACCAGCGGCTACCTACTTTTTATCCCAAATAGATAGGAATATCTCCGGGGATATTTTCAAGGAAATATTATTTTACTTTGTTCCTTATTTCAAATCTCGAGGGTTCAATAATTTTCCTTAAAGTTGCAATCTTGTACATTAGTAACTGTTTTGTGGTTGGAATGAAAAATTTAAATTATTATTGTAGTCCACAGAAATACTTCTATCCTTTCTCTTGTTCAACTTTCACTTACATAGTTTTGGCACATCCAGACCATATTTGTCTTATCTAGAAGTATATTAGTCGCCATGAGTCGTGAGCACAAATGTCAAGTTAATTTTTAGGTTTTTGAGTTCCAACAACATAACAACATACCATCACGCCTGTATTTCCCGAAGGGTTAGGCAGAGGTGTAACAATGTACACCCACAGTTCGCCGGTATGTTTAGGTCCCATGTAAAAGGTGGCGAGCCTATTGCCATTAACCGGGCACAGATCCTAACTCCGAGCTGCTACTGCGAATTTCATAGAAAAACCCAATAACACTTTTTGCTCGCCCTGGGAATCGAACCCACGACCTCTAGCGTAGCAGTCGCGCTTAGGACCACTAGGCTACCGAGGCAGATTTTGAGTTCCTTCCTGGGTTTTTTGGGTTTGGAACCCAAAAACCCAAAAACTAACTTGACATTTGTGCTCACGACTCGCGGCGACTACTATGCGATTTCTTTATGGTAAACATTTAGGTGTAATGACTGGTGAAACCCTAAAATATTGGTATCGTACCGTACAGTTCTGGATATCATAGCAGTAGTTCCATTTAAAATATTGATTTGGCCGCAGACTGAAAACCGACCGCCACATGCCGGGGGGGCGGGGAAATTGATTACATGTTGAGTTACTGTTAGTACTGTGCTTTTAACATTGAATATTGGTAGGCAAAGGCAATGTAGCATTGAAACCAATATTGGCAATGTTGGTCCCAATGTTGAAAGAGGAGGCCCAATGTTTTTTACTACAGTTTTTGAAATTTACGAGAGGGCGTCGTATTGTGATATCGCCCGCGTGAATTTTCTAACAGATTTACTTCTTATTCATAATAATATACCTATATCTTTTATAGCAATCAGGGATTTTTTTTTTCGGAGTTGGGAAATCATCAAATAACTTCTCCCGCCCTGGGCGCGGCGGGAGGGAGTGTCAGACTTTTACTGACTAAAATCCACCCATGTTCCTTCTTGTGCCCTTTGCGTTCCGGGGGCGCGGTATCTCTTACGAACAACCCGCAGCCCCGGAGCAATCAGGGATAACGTAGCTTCTACTGACCGTAAGAATTTTCAGAATCGGAACAGTCGTTTTGGAGATTATCGCATTCAAACGAAACAACACACAGATTTATAACATTAAGTATAGATTATAAAGTTTCAATAGCAATGATCGACGCTTCATTATAGTACCTATGTAATGTATGCAGGCTCATCAAATTATTTACTTAGCAAATTCTTACCTGGTACCAAACATATTTCTGAAGTCGATGGTGCCTAACGCAATACTGTCGCCTCTTTAATTTTTATATCGAAAACTATTGCCATTCAAATACTGGGTCCCTAGTTGCCACGGTAATTTTTGTAGATACTTAAAACTTTTACACGTTAATTTTGGGTACGCAATTGGGAATTGACAATCTTGCACACTTTATAAGATTATTTTCATACACCGCTTTTTTGAGGTAGAAAATCGGTCGAGTGTTCGACATTTTGTAATAGTTTTGGTGCCAATAATCTGAAATTACACTGTTGACTGTTCTTCTCTACCACACATACCATCACGCCTGTATTCCCCGAAGGGTTAGGCAGAGGTGTACCAATGTACACCCACAGTTCGCCGTCATGGCCTATTGCCATTAACCGGGCACAAATCCTAACTCCGAGCTGCTACTGTGAATTTCATAGAAAAACCCAGAAAGACTTTTTGCTCGAACTGGGAATCGAACCCAAGACCTCTAGCGTAGCAGTCCCGCTTTGGACCACTAGGCTAACGAGGCAGTCAAGTCAGTGTTCTTCTCTAATATTTGGATAATCTGGGCCCCGCCAGGTTATCCAAACTTAAGCGATGCTAATAACTATTATAATCTAGTCTCAGTCTAAATCATTCATAAAAATGCGTCTAATTGTCCTACATTGATTGTCGCTGGGATGAGATTACGACTAGATTTTGAACCTTTTAAATTGATAGAATTAGCCTTTTGATTAACTGCTGGGAAGAAATCAACTGCTACGGTGTAAATTGCAGAATTTCTCTAGAAAGTCAAAGCTGAATAACTCTCTACATGCTCCTGTATTTCTGAACACATTTAACCGTAATCTATTCAAAGTTGGAGTGAACAGGCTTCTTCTGGAAAAGCTCACTCCATCTTCGACTTTGTCTCTGTCACCTCTGACTTATACTAGAGTCAAGAGAAAACCAAACAGAAGTACAAAAAATTGTCCCATTTCTGGGCAATGACTGACTTGACCTCCACGTGGAGGAAGTCTTGGCCAGAAGCTAGTTTTCAATATACTCGATACTAGATATAGAAAATATGTAATCTAGTTTTCAACACAGTCTCGTCGGTTTCGAAATGTTTCGTCATCGCAACATTCGGAGTGCCGAGATAAATCACAAACCTCCAGAGGTTTTGCACATTGAAAACAGATGTTTTCCGTTATTTCTGCTATATTGTTCGATGTTCAAATACTTTTGAAAATAGAAACATGTTTATTTGGATTGGTATTTCTTTGGAATAATTAGATTCGATTACACGTTTACTTTTTTATGTTAAGTTATGTGCGATTATTGGTATAATTATAAATTGTTGCCTTTTTCATGCAATTGTACCTTTTGTCGGTGATCTTGTTAACATGGAAGTAAAATATACCATAAGACATATATTATAAAACCTGACGATAGTGTAGCTTTCTATTAGTGAAAGCTTTTTTGTTTTCGATCAGTACTTACTACCACAGATTAGGTAGGTCATCATCATCATCTGGATAGCTATTTCTCAACTATGTCGGGGTCGGCATCTTCTCTAACACGATGCAGCTGAATACCGTGTTTTACATGGAGCGACTGCCTACTTATCTGACCTCCATAACCCAATTACCAGTCAACACGATACCTTTTAGTAAGACTGGTTGTCAGACTTCCTGGCTTCTGACTTACGCATAGTCACGTCTATCAAAGATGACAGCAGAATGACAGCCGGAACCAACGGCTTAACGTACTTTCCAGGACACGGGGGTGTCACACCACCTACTTCCAAACTCTGGGCTAGTATTGAGAAATCCTTATGAAAAAACCCACTAACACTCTTGCCCGATCTGGGAATCTAACCCAGGATCCCACGCTTATCAGTGACGCTTGCGACTACGAGACAGGGCAGTTAGTTTATGCAGGTACCTTTTACAATAAAAAAAAATACTAAAATAAACCAAAGCATGATAAGTTAGGAGGTAATCCTTGCTAGTCAATGACAGGGCAAGGCTGACATTGCTTACGTCATAATTACTCCTAAATGAAACTTGACTTGTCCTAGACAGGCGACTAGGCTGGTAGGTGTAGGCGGCCAATAACGTCGTTCGAATTTTAATCAATTTTATGTAAATACGTGCATCGTACAGCTATGTAGGTACTTTATCGAATCCTATTATCCTAATAATATTATAAATGCGGAAGTTGTAAGGATGGATGGATAGATGTTTGTTACTCTTTCACGCAACCAGCAGTAGCATCAACTATTTCCAGAAAACAAAGAAAGATTCCAGGTATTTTGGGGTGCCATGAAGCATTAAAGTAACCACCAAATTAATGTACTGTATAATAGTCATTATATTTACCATATTAAGTGCTATTCTCTCATGAAAAGTTTGTGCATATGCGTAAGAAAAATTAAAAAAAAAAGACCAAGTGTGAGTCGGACTCACGCACGAAGGGTTCCATAGCAAAAATCGGTAAAAAACTATGGGAGCCCCCTTCGCTATTCGGTTTTTTAGTATTTGTTATTTTAGCAGCAACAGAAATAATATTAATCTCTGAAAACCTCAACTGTCTAACTATCACAGTTCATGAGACTTAGGACAGACAGACGGAAGGACAACGAAGTCTTAGTAATAGGACCCCTTTTTCCCTTTGGGTACGGAACCATATAAAAATAAAGTTACATAAAGGTATATTATATCTAAGTGCCTGCTCTGCAAAACACAAAAAGCGAGCATCTGTATAACCCTACCATACTACTAATGTGTACGTATGTATTTCCGCTATATTCAAATCTGTACTTTATAAACACTTGTGCTTAAGCTGTACTATTGAACGGCAATAACTCAATTTGCACAATAAAAAACATTAATCAGCCTGATTAAAAATGTGTCAATTAAGGCTTAAATGGCTCGGTATAAATTACGATATCATGACATTCTGTAAAATGATAGCAGGATCAGGAATTTTAAACTATTTTGAAACCTGAGTTTTAAAAGCACTCGAAAATCTCATTACAAGTATATTTATGAACGATAGAAATATTTTGAATACCAGTAGGCCAGTGCATTGACGTAAAAGCATCCGCTTTGAGTTGATTTATGAATTATGAAAAACACAAAAAAATGTGCGGTCGGAGAACTCCTGTGAGGAACGAAGTTCTTGACAACCGTGTATAACAGAAAGAGACAGAGAGAAAGAGAGGGAAGGTCGTCTGGTCACATAACGCTTTTTCTTTAGGGCCTGTGCACACCACGATTTTTAAACGCGCCGTTCGCGCGTTGTGGGAACGCGCGTCGACAGCGCGTTTTTATTTACCACATTGTAGTTTGTTTTTGTCAGACTCGCGAGCGTATCGCGTCTGTATCGCTACAATGGCGCGTCAACGTCCTGATACGTGATGATTTCTGTCAGTTCACTCCTACAGCAAGCCGCGTTAAGGAACTTCGTTTTATAATAAAACGATTAATTTTATACAAGCAGTTAGTATTTACTTAGCACGTATTGTTATATGAACAAAGAAACGCAAAGCTAGGTAGAACTTGTGGAGTGTTGGCAGCGAAGAGGTGGTCTCGTTGATGTTAACGGGCTCTTTCCAATACGACCCCAACTGATTAGGTTTAATTACTTACAAAATATTGCGCCTTATCGGTTTAAAAAGTATCGACACACAACGACCGGTGTCATCGACAGTTTCCAATTCAAAATTCGAATATACATTTCATTTTCCCAACGCATTCGTACAAGGAACTCTGTTATATTTTACAAATAAGTTCTGTCGAAGCACTCTATTCTGATCGCTTCATAACTTGATAGTAACACTAACAGCTGAATTGCCTTCATCGATCACTCGACACCGAGAATATGAATTCACAAGAATTTTACGAGCTCTGAAGCCGGAGTAGTAAAGAAAACGTTCGCTAGAGGAACGATAAATATGAAGTATTGTGCACTAATGGAAAATTGAAATTGTAGGTACCTAATATTGCCAACCTGCAGACTTGCGTTGTTTAAGTTTTGCGAACTACATTAAAATTAGAAATTAGAAAAATAGCAATGCTATCGTTATTTCAATGTTAGCGTATAACGATAAATATAACGCAAAGGAAAATATCATCTAAAGTGCAGTAATCTTGACAATATATACGCAACAAGACCTGAAGGTCTTGGACACCATACACATTGTAAGGAGGTTCCTTACTCTCGATCCCTAACCAACGTTAGCTTCAGTTTTACCCCCTCACCGCGTGTGGAGAACTATTTAAGAAAATGCATTCTTGATTTCATAAAAAAGAAAGGAATGTGATACTTTATTAAAAATATAGCAGTTAAATTAACAGCCAATATTAAACACTGAAGCTTTGTAATAGGGTTCATGATTGAATTATCCCATTGAATCTCAAAGTCCATTTTCACCAGAACGTTAGTTCTGTAACTTTAACACCGAGTGCCTTGTCTATCCCTCTCTGGTATTTGAAAGCACTTGATAGTTTGCCGTGCCACTTCATTTTACGATCGTGCACTAAGAAATGCATTGTACTAAGTGATTCGGTTCATTACAGTACCTATCAGATACGATATAAGTATGTATGTGTACTTTTTAGTTCAATGTTCCAATAAATTGAAAGATGTTTTCTAAATAGTAATACTAGCCTATTATTGTCGCTAAAGACCACTCTCATATTGATTCGGCGATTTCAAGCTTAAATCTATACTAATATTATAACCTGAAGAGTTTGTTTGTTTGTTTGGTCGAACGTGCTAACCTCAGGAACTACTGGTTTGAATTAAAAAAATATTTTTGTGTTGAACAGTTTATTTATCAAGGAAAACTTTAGGCTTTATAACATCACTCTATGGCATACGGGAGAGGAGCAGTAACCTAAGACGTAACTTAACGCGGGTGAAAAAACCCACGCGAATGAACTCGCTGGTAGAAGCTAGTTAATTTATAAGTGTAAGATTCCTCAATATGTTTTTCTCCATCGATGTCAGTGATGACCAAGATGCACTTAAAAACTTGCTCGCAATCAAACCCGCCACCTCATTCATTAAAAGCGTCGTATTAACTACAGGGCCATCACGATTACCTATCTCTAATACAAAATCATGATTTCAAAATATTGATGATATGAATATGAATAATCTCAGCCAGTTTCTGCCCTATCACCTATACCCTTTTAGGGATTAAAATCCTGCAGACCTACCAACTTAAACCCATTTCACCACAATTTAATTTATGTGAATTTCGTTTTAGCTCTTACGCAAGCTTATTTGGACCTAGGTAAATCATTTTGAAAAGGCTTAGGTCGTTCATTTTCCAAAGAAACACCTGCTCTAATTTCGTCTGTTTTACCGACAAATCCGCTTACACTATGGAAATTAAGAATTTAATTCCTATACTGTATTTTATACGTAAAACACAGTATGGGAACAAACAACACGAGCGGTTGGGGCGGGGGGTCCAACTGCCCCGTTGGTCTCGTGCTCGCAAGCGCGACAGATGAGCGTGGGGACCCGGGTTCGATTCCCAGGTCGGGCAAAAAGTGTTGTTGGGTTTTACCATTAGGATTTGCTCAGTAGCAGACCGTAGTTTGAAAGTTGGTGTTGTGACATCCCCGTGTCTCGCAAAGCACGTAAAGTGGTTGGTCCCGACTGTCTTTCGTGAATCTTTGACAGTCGTTACGGATAGTCAGAAGGCTGGAAGTCTGACAACCAGTCTAACCAAGGGGTATCGTGTTGCCCAGAAACTGGGTTGTGGAGGTCAGATAGGCAGTCGCTCTATGTAAAACATTGCATTCCGGTTAGACTGGAAGCCGACCCCAACATAGTTGGGAAAAGGCTAAGCAGATGATGACTGTATTTTATACGTTGAAATTCGGCACTATAAAAAAACTAGCAAACATTATAAGACACATCTATTCTATATTTAACTTTGAAATATGTACTAAGTGATATTTATGAATAGCGGAAAAACAAAAAAAACCCCACTATTCCATTCTTTTTTATCCATTCGTCTATCACAAAATCTTTTGAACCGTAATATAATAGATATAGGCTTGAAATTTACTCAGAAAGTTTATTAAAACATTAAAGAGGTCTTTATATTGTTCGCTGGCAAGGAATCCATCCTTCATGTGCGAAGCCCAATTGCTAGTCTTTTTTTTTCTTTTACATTGCCGCTATACCTTACAGTATAACAATACAAAATAATATTTGTATACAACGGCAGTCAAATCCGCGAAACAAGTAAAGAAGATGACTATTTACCGTACCTACTTACTGCATGCAGTCAAATTACTCATATTGTTTGTTTATTATTCAGTGCCCCCTCACAACCAATACAAGCAATGGATTGTTTTAGTGACATTGTCATTTTACTGTTTCTAATACACATAATATTTACACTAACAAGTCAACATCTATTGTCATTGAAACATTTAATTTCATACGTCTGGTTTAGTTAACACTCGACTGGTGCGCGATAAAGACATGTTTATCAAATTAATGCAACAAACTGTGATTTACGTTTTTACTTAATTTCAAACTGTATTCTTGCCAAGTTTTTGTGGCAAGAACTGTACGTGAGAATTGTGTTATTTGTTTGAATTTAGAAAGCTTTCTATAGTTTCTAAAGGTAAGAAATGTGTCGTATTAAATGGATTTTCTTGCGGAATTATTGTGTGTGTAATTATTTTGAGTTTATTGATTTCTAATATGTGCGAGACGTTTTGTGAAATTTATTACCTATTTTGAGGTTTTAAATATATAAAGATCTCTAACGCTAATTTATTTTGGAGGTATGAGAAACAGGGTGTAAAGTCTCTCATCCCCCATAGAAAAGGGAGGATCCTCCGACCAGACGGGTGTTGTGTCTGGTGGGCTACTGCCCGACGGTTGTTGTCGGGATTCTTGTATATGTGCTAATTGTAGCGTCGAACTTTAATATCGCGATCTAGGCAACGTTAGTTTGCATGCTGAGCGATAGATGTCGCTACATCACTCCCCTCCGAGACCGGAGGTCGATAGTCGGAGCACGATGAGTCGTCCATACATCTTGTGATGCGTGCCGGGCCAGTAGAGGGTTCCAGTGAGTCGGAACCGGATGCCGCAAAGTTCACGGTGAGTCGGAACTGTCTGCGGATGAGGCTGAGGGTGATGACCAGGAATGCGCGTCCGCTGCATGCTGGTGGTCAGGAAACCCGTTGAAGCCATGGGTGCTGGCTGGCGGTGTGACTCGGTGCTCGAGAGCTTGAGGAAGTGATGGCGATGACGTCTGCACGAAGTAGCACGAAGGCTGCACTGTTGTTCATGCTCGGGGTCACCAATTTGGAGGTATGAGAAACAGGGTGTAAAGTCTCTCATCCCCCATAGAAAAGGGAGGATCCTCCGACCAGACGGGTGTTGTGTCTGGTGGGCTACTGCCCGACGGTTGTTGTCGGGATTCTTGTATATGTGCTAATTGTAGCGTCGAACTTTAATATCGCGATCTAGGCAACGTTAGTTTGCATGCTGAGCGATAGAGGTCGCTACATATAATAAAAATAAACGTGTAATTTTAAAGAAAATACATCATCTATTGGTATTTTAATCTTAATATTGACATCTCCATTCAGCGTATTCGGACGAACTGCTCTGAAAGTCAAAAGTAAAAAAAAAATCGCAATATCATCTCAGCGACAATCAATGTAGGTAGATTAAATATATTTTTGACAGATTGAGACAGATTAAAATGCAATCGTTCCTTAAAGTTTATAGACCTCTGTTCTGATAATACATAGGTAGGTAGTAATAGATAGGTAGGTATGAAATTGGCCCCGGAGAAGGAATTCTGTTCAACCCTAACTCTCACCACTCCCAATACTCAACCACTCTTAAGTCTACAGTCACGACTTAAATTCTAATTTGTAATAGTTTTTACGTACACATACATACATACAAACTTACATACTATAATAGTTTTTATGCAAGGTACATTGCATTCACTTGTAATTCTGTATACAAATATTGGTTCTAAAAGACTATGTATGGAGTTTCTTGCCCATTCATTTCTATTAGAAATTTCCTTTGTATGGGGCGACTAGATTCAATTTTATATTTTTCTTGTATATGTTGTTCAGAAGTGTATTTGAATGGCCTAATTGACTTTGACACTAAGGCGGTTCTCCCACTGGTGATGCGTCCCGCCACGGCACGTAGAGCGCAATGCGGTGGGCGAGTGAAGTGTGCTAGGCGTGTTTTCTATATTCTTTTGTTAAAATCTGCAGCCCCGCGCTACACGACGGCGCGTGGTGCAGTGTGATCGTAACCTAAGTCCAGCACATTTGTTATGAACCGGAGCGTATGCGATAAAAATGGACAACATAAATGATAAACTTGACAGAGCTGTCAAACAAAATGAGTGCTAATCTTATTATCTTACTTCCTGCTTATATTATAAATGCGAAAGTTTGTCGATGGATAGATGAATGGATGGATGTTTGTTACTCTTTCACGCTTAAACAGCTGAACGGATCATCTAGATCCGTTCATCTGTTTCGTCTGTTTCGACTACTTCAAATTTGATATAATGTTATCCACATGTTCATACATGTGGATAATATTATATCAAATTTGACGAAGTCGCGGGCCGAAGCTAGTTCAAACATATTCATTAGTGAAGCAAATCAGCGATCGATATTGCAAATTGTATCGTCCAATGAAATTCAAATATGTGGACGTCCTCATCGTATTTCTAACAAGCTGTTGCCCGCGACTTCTTTCGCGTGGCATATTTCACCCGCGTTAAGTTACGTCTTTGGTTACCGCTCCGTTCCCGTGTATTGTAGCGTGATGTTATATAGCCTATGTTACTCAGGAATGATGTAGGTATCTATTGGTGAAATGATAAAATCGGTCCAGTAGTTTCATTACAAACAAATAAACAAAAAAATCTTTCCTCTTTATATTAGTAAGTACAGACTAGAAGGCTTGATTGGAAATTAGTTCCTGCATTGTGGTATAGTCGGTAAGAAATTATTTGGGTCTGGCTGTTTGTGTTTGTGAGTTTTATGTTTGTAAGCACACCCACGATACAGCACAGCACCGTACGTACGTTGCATAACGATAGGCCGTGTCGACGGCATGTTCAGAAGATGTCAGCAATTTTTGACGGGGCCACTCAGGGCCGATACCTGGCAGGGCTGCGGGTTGTTCGAAAGAGATACCAAATAGAGTTCCAAAGGACACAAGAAGGAACTTGGGTGGGTTTTAGGCAGTAAAAGTGACACTAAGGGAGGGGGAAGTAATTTGATGATTTCCCATCCGGAACAAAAATGAAAGAAATAACCCACGATACAGGAGATACGAGTATATAGCCGCACACTATATATCTCCTGTAAATAGTTGCATTGCCTTACAACAAAATCCAGACTTTTTTGGAGTTATTTTCTGTAGCCCCAAAGTACAGTAGGTTTTAGAAAAATTGTAAAGTTATTTCACTTTATTTATTTCGTAATATTAATTGACTACCTTCTGCCCACGACTTCGTCCGTATGATTTTTTTTCACTCCCGTTAAGTTATGTATTCCTTTTACTGCTCCACTCCCGTGGGTCATTACACATAACATACCATCACGCCTGTATTCTCCGAAAGGTTAGGCAGAGGTGTAACAATGTACACCCACAGTTCGCCAGTATGTTTAGGTCCCATGTAATAGGGGGCGAGCTTATTGCCATTAACCGGGCACAAATCCTAACTCTGAGCTGCTATTGAGAATTTCATGGAAAAACCCAATAATATTTTGCTCGACCTGAGTATAGAACCCTAGACCTCTAGCGTAGCAGTCGCGCTTAGGACCACTTGGCTACCGAGGCGGTTCAGTTCAGCTTCATTATATTAGTATAGATATCAAAATTACGATGCACACTCAAAAACATTCCCCAATAGAATCGGACATTAATTAATGACATATACTTGCGAGAACACTTAAGTACACATCATGAATTAATAAGTCTCGAATTGGATTGACGTGATTCGATTGTCTGTCAGGCTACACCAAATTGACAAGCAAATCTAATTAAGGCCATAACAGACGTTGCTATAACGAAGATGTATACATAAACGTGCACGTAAGTGTACAATGAAAAGGAGGAACCATGTGCAAGTGTAAAGCTGCTTTTATTATAATATCATAAGGATGTCGACTTGAGTATTTCAGAACTATTTGGAGTAACGAACAAAGTTTGTGAAGTGAAATTTCATTTTGTTATGTGTGGTAGCGTTTTATCTGAATAATATGCATATTTAATGTAAAAATAATTGTTCATTTTGTTTTTAAACACAATGTTTTCGGCCTATTTTCGTAAATGAACTGACTGAATCCTATGGTGGCAAACTTTACGATTAGTCGGCAGGACGAGGCAATAGTCCTTTGGGCAAGTCTTCAATTGGGTGAAGAGACTGCCTTTTTTGACTTAAATGACTGCTAGACTACTTTTGTAAGGAGTAACCTGTTAATAAAGTCCCCTTAATATTATTATGCAAGTTGAGTTTAGAAGAGATTCGATGCATCCACTTCACGCCAGTACCCACTAAAACTGTAGACAGGGACTGTATAGTACTGTGAAGGTTTTACACCGCAACAACCTGGCTGAAAAGTTCTATCCAAAACACTCAGTCGAATTCCTATTTCGAATTTGAATGTAGAAAAAGAAACTATTAGGTTTTTTTTTATTTAAGGGGCACTTGTTTGGCCATACTGCAGTCATGCACCTAAAATTTGAAGTTTAATAAACACGTCTGCTTTCAATAAATTTAATTATCCGGTATCTCATAGTATACATAGATTTGATCAAATTTAACCAACTGGGATTCAAACTTAAGACCCAACGTATGAGTTATTGCAGTATTTGTTTGTTATGTTATGAATCCCTAAATTAGTTTTTTTATTGTTTCACAAATCCTTAACGGGCTATATCGTAAATTATTTTACGTATACAGTAATATCTACCCACGCCTAAAGACGGTAACTTTATTGATAGCGGATCTATAAAACAATGTTTACTCTAATCGATATTTTTGATCTGTCGTTAATCAGACGATTCCTAAGGATGATGAACTGTGTACACTTTTCAGATTCTATATAGATTTTAATACAACGTGTGTCATATTAAATGTACACACTGAGAGAAGTTTGCTCAGAATTGGCTTCTTAAGTTATTTTGAAAGTACAATGTAATTTTGTGTTCTACAATCATTTAAAACTACGTAAATCATAGTCACCTCTTCGTTGAACCATGGAATCAAACGAAAGTAAAACTTAAGTCAAGTTAATAAGGTTTTTAAAATGCAGTTGTAAATAAAATGTATTGATAAACATAAAAAGAACAATGATTTCCACCTTTGTATCTCGCCCATGCCTATACTATCAACAAAAATTAGAATAATTTTTAAATAAAACATTTATAAATAAGCAATAGTTAAGTGCATAAAAATAAAATTTCAGTGCTCGTATTATGAACTGCCTCGTTAGCCTAGTGGTCCTAAGCGCAATTGCTACGCTAGAGCTCTTGGGTTCGATTCCCAGGTCGAGAAAAAAGTGTTATTGGGTTTTTCTATAAAATTCTCAATAGCAGCTCGGAGTAAGGATTTGTGCCCGGTTATGGCAATAGGCTCGCCCCCTATTACATGGGACCTAAACATACCGGCGAACTGTGGGTGTACATTATTACACCTCTGCCTATTCTACAGGGAATACAGGCGTGATGGTGATAGTATGTGGAGTATCATGATCATAAATTAATTTTCTAATTGGGGTGTTCGAGGGTTTGCGTTTTTCAAGTTATGCTGTGTACGTGGTACTAATATTATATTGAGGTAAAGTTTGCTGAACTCGTTCTGCCACGGAAAAACAATCATTATTTCGACGTGTATAATATGTGTATTTCTTTCTATCTACATAAATCCAAAGCTTTAGCTGTAATTAAGTAAGTATATGTATTAACGTCAACCCTTTGCTCGCTCTGTCTAAAGTTTATGATCCGATGCGCAGAGCGCAGTTACCTAGTACAGTTTGAAAACATACGTAGGACCAAATTGTATAAAGATTGGTGTTTGCATATACAAACGAACCTACTAGTACGGACAGGGCCGGACTAAGGTTATCGTGGGCCCAGTCTTAATAATAAGAATTGTTGTCTCGTTAGCCTAGTGGTCCTAAGCGCGACTGCTACACTAAAGGTCTTGGGTTCGATTCCCAGCTCAAGCAAAAAATTTTTTTAGGTTTTTCTATGAAATTCTCAGTAGCAGCTCGGAGTTCCGATTTATGCCCGGTTAATGGCAATAGGCTCGCTCCTTATTATTACATGGGACCTGAACATATTTCGCGAACTGTAGGTGTACATTGGAACACCTCTGTCTTACCCTTCGGGGAGTACAGGCGTGATGTTATGTTATGTTTTAAATAACCAAACAAGGTCCAAGTCGTGGCCCTATTTTTAAAACGACATTTAAGTTCAATTTAGATAAGCAAATTGGGACGTAGGTGTACCAAATATGTACTCAATGCTACTAATCCGATGTGGGTGTAAAATGACTACAAACTTGCGAAGTAGAGATAGTTGTCATTTCGCACGTGGCATGTAAGTTAGCTCGCCGGTAAAGTGTGGGTGACCAATTCACTGTCTACATAACTGACAACACGGTTAGTGCACTGGCTTAGCGATTGGTTGCTGTGCAGCGTGTCGCGGGTTCGAATTCCGCACGGACCAAATATTTGTATGACCAATCGTTGACAGTCGACAGATCGTTTTTCCAGGGGCTGGCTGGTTATGTTTATGAGTTTAATCTTTGTAAACGCCACGATTCAGGAGAAATTGACGTCTCTTCTGTCAAGGAAAGCTTGATAGTGTAACTCATTTTTAAGACATTAACATTACATATTGTATGGTAAAAAATACACAAGAGGCCGGCAAAATAAAAAAAAAGCACTAAGGACGGTGCGATATTTCAATAAAAAAAATAAATATATAATTGTCAAACGTGATTATTTTTTCATACTCTCATCATCCCGTGTGTTTCTTCCCTAACCTACTTAACCCTCCAAACGCGTCAGTTCCATTTATTATCATATCTAAGCACACAGGGGTCTATTAAATTCTCACCATCAATCACTGTTCCGTTTCACTTCTGCTAACTGTTCCGTCAAAGTAGCTGTAGATTTGTGTTTGAGTAACCTTATTTCTTTTATAGGGTTCCTTACCTGAAAAGGAAAATAACAGAACCCTTATAGGATCACTTCGTTGTCCGTCTATCTGTGTATCAAGGCCCTTTATCTCGAGAACGAGTGGAGATATTGAGTTGAAATTAAAACCATATACTAAAGGCTACTACTGCCCCTTGAAGCTGTGAAAAAAATCAAACTTCTAAGTTTACGAAAAAAAAGATACCAGTCGTTTATGCCGCAACGAATGTATACTTCGACACTCGCAAGACAATCAAAATTTATAGGGTACTTTCCGTTGACCTAGAACTATGAAATTTGTCAACTATTATCGTCTTATACTACAAGACACACAAACATACAGACATTTGTAATTAAATCATATAAAATATAGCCTGAGAAAAGGTCGTAAAAAACGACGAGCCACGCAACTATTTATAATATGTACCTAAAAATTTGTAAGGACCCCTTGGTCGGCAAGTTCGTCTCGCACTTGACCGGTTTTTTTCAAGTGTTCTGTGATGAATCAGTATGAAGTTCTATTCATAATTCGTTATGGATGTAACATCGGTAAATAAGCTTTGATATTGGTAACTAGTCTAGATGTAAAAAATAATACTTCACTTATTCAGTTTAAGGAGTCCTTTTTTATAGACTGCATATGTAGTTAGTTTTGAAGTTAAATACTGATTTTATATTACTTCCATTTTTATGTATAATTATCAATAATTAAGCAAGAAGAGAAATTTTCAAGCACCTTCTCCTCTTTCCATTAAATATATAGCTGAGAACACTCCCGACTAATATACCATTCAAACAAAAAAAAAATCCAAATCGGTCCATGCATTCGGGAGGTACAATGCCACAGACAGACACACACACACTCACATACACACACAGACACGTCAAACTTAACACCCCGTCGTTTTTGCGCCTGAGGTTAAAAAAAACATTTACATAGAAAATAAATATTTACAAAAGAAACTTTTCAAAGAGTAAATCACTGGAATACCTACTTACACAAGGAGGGTGAATATAACGTAATTACCCTCACGGCAGTTTTAGACGGCGTTAGTCACGAGCACAGGTGGCATTAACGACCTAATTTTGTGTTAATCTCAAAAATATTATTACTCTAGTTCTGGGGTAACAGATGTCGTTGGACTGTTTCGTTTATACTTTAGTGTTTTAGGGTTAATAGTATATGTGTGTAAGAACAAACGCTTTGTATTTCGTCTTTTTTTCCTATTTCCTACGTACTGGGCTTAAAAATATATATAGGTAAAGGTAAAGGCCAGAGTTTAACATAGAGCGACTGCCTATCTGACTTCTACAACCTAGTTACTGGGCAACATGAAACCACTTGATAAGACTGGTTGTCAGATTATCCGGAACGACTATCAAAGGTCTCTGAATTACAGCCGCAACCTACGGCTGTACGTGCTTTCAGAGGCACGGGGGTGCCACACCACCAACTTTCAAACTCCGCGCTACTACTGAGAAATTCCTAATGGAAAAGCCCAATAACACATTTTGGTCGACCTGGAAATCGAACCCAGGACCCCACACTCATCAGAGGTGCTTGCAACTTTTGTAGTTACTTGAGCATGGTCATCTCAGCGCGATACAATCACTGTGGCAATATTGACATTCATACCACAACAACCATCTGTATCTACACCAAATTCGTTTAACGTGCCATCACGCCTGTATTCCCCGAAGGGTTAGGCAGAGGTGTACCAATGTATACCCACAGTTAGCTGGTACGTTTCGGTTCCATGTAATAGGGGGCGAGTCTATAGCCATTAACCGGACACAGATCCTAACTCCGAGCAGCTACTTAGAATTTCATAGAAAAGCCCAATAACAGTTTTTGCAGTTTTTGCTCGACCTGTAAATCGAACCCAAGACCTCTAGCGTTGTAGTTGGGCTTAAGGCCACTAGGTTAATGAGGCAGTTAAGTAAATTCGTTTAACAGAACATAAAAACCAAACGGAAGTTGAACTGGTGTGGTATTGATAGAAAATACTACCAATATTATATTGACAGGTATTCCTCATAACCCAGGTGTGGATACCCATAGTAATAAGATAAGATGCCCGACAGGAATACGTATTATTCGTAATGAGGTGTCACTAGTCGCTCCTGTCAAAGAGTAGGTAATGTAATTGTATTTATAGGTGCAAAGCATGTGCAAATAACTGTCGGTAGACGGTGCCGTTTGTATCATCCAAACTAATATTGTGAATACGAATGTAAGTCTGTCTGTTTGTTGGTTATATTAGTATATTGTTGTCCAGCCCTGGTGCAAGCCATGGTCCGGAGCGAGGAGGAACGGGAAGCAGTCTCCTCCTTCTGTGAGGCAGTTATGCCTGTGTGCCTGTCAGGCAGAGAGTCTCACGTCCTAACCGCGGCGGTAGATGTTCCGGGCGTCGGGAGCCGCGAGACATCTCCCGGCCACCGTAGACGCGGGCCTGTGCTACCCATTACTCACCATCCGTACGTTGCATAACGATATGTCGTGACGACGGCTCGTTCGTGTTCCACGCGCGCTTCAAAGAGATGTCAGCAAATATTGGGCCACTCAGGGCCGATGCCTACCGAGGC
Organism: Caradrina kadenii; assembly: GCA_947462355.1. Classification (NCBI taxonomy): domain Eukaryota; kingdom Metazoa; phylum Arthropoda; class Insecta; order Lepidoptera; family Noctuidae; genus Caradrina; species Caradrina kadenii. The sequence goes on along the minus strand of OX381684.1, from coordinate 10,963,278 downwards.
TGCGGGTTGTTCGTAAGAGATACCGTGCCCCTGGAACGCAAAGGGCACAATAAGGAACATGGATGGGTTTTAGTCAGCAAAAGTCTGACACTCCCTCACGAATGGGAAATGTCACGGGAATGTCACGTGATAATTGGGCAACACTAAAAAAAAAAATATAGCAAAACCACTAACGCACCGTAATTAAATTTGTCAAAAAGTAGATAGGATTTGGATAAGGACATAGGCAAATTTCTTTATTTCCGACCTCGTTCACAATTTTTGTGTGTTTTTGCTTTCTATAAATTATGTCTTTAAGGTATTAATGTTATTATACTAGCTTCTGCCCGCGACTTCGTCCGCGTCAAATTTGATATAATATCCTACGGGAACCGCACATTTTTACGGGATAAAAAGTATCCTATGTGTTGTTCCACACTACAATCTATCTCAGTGCCATATTTCATTTAGATCCCTACAGCCATACATCCTCACAAACAGAAATATTTTAGTCATTTGTTTCACACGTCCTATGCAGCAACAGAAAGCAATATTAAATTATAAAAATATAAATATACCATCACGCCTGTATTCCCCGAAGGGTTAGGCAGAGGTGTAACAATGTACACCCACAGTTCGCCGGTATATTTTAGGTCCCATGTAATAGGGGGCGAGCCTATTGCCATTAACCGGGCACAAATCCTAACTCCGAGCTGCTACTGAGAATTTCATAGAAAAACCCAATAACACTTTTTGCTCGACCTGGGAATCGAACCCAAGACCTCTAGCGTAGCAGTCGCGCTTAGGACCACTAGGCCAACGAGGCAATATTAAATTATTTATTTATAATAAACCATTTGCAGGCGCAATGGTCAAGGAGTCAGTTTTAGCATGTTAATAATATGTAGGTGAATAAAGCTCACAAAAATTATAAAAATAGTTCCCCCTTTTCATCTGGGTGATAAAATTCCGAAATGAACAAAGTAAGTACACCAAATTTATGTCGATTCTACCGACCAGATGATATCACCCGGATTAATTGTTTCCTATATTGCTATAATGCTTGTTGGCTCGCTGTCCGATCAGAACCAGGCCCGGGTCGGCGGCCCGTTGTGTTCCGCGCGCGCCTTAAAGAGATGTCAGCATAATAGACAGGACTCGCTAGAGCCAGTGCCTGCCAGGGTTGAGGAACTGGAACGGAAAGGGCATTCGGAGGAACACGGACGGGTTTTAGTCAGTAACAGTATGACACTCTCTTCCAGCAGAACGGAAGAATTTATTTGACAGCATCTCATGCTTAAAGAAAATGCTTAAATTAAAAGGCAATAACAGTGATTATGAAGGTGACTCATGACTAACAAGTTTAAAAAATAATTTAGCGTTTGTTTAAAAGAGTCACCGCGGCCCTAGAACGCGAAGGGCATTAGGAGGAACACTGATGGGGTTTAATCAGTAAGAATCTGACACTCCGCCTTTCGCTCCGCCCAGAGCGGAAGAAGTTATTTGATGACTTCCCACCGTTAAAAATAAAGACTAACAATAAAAGGATACCTTTCGAATATTAATACAATGTTGAGGAAATTGTTTACTTCAACATAAAAAAGTAAGGATCAGCAGCCTTTTCAATTTGTATAAAATAACTCGTCATATAGGCGCTTTCCATAGCTGGCACCTGGTGCAAAAGTTACGAAGTTAACTAAATCCCATTTGAGAAATAGCCGTCGATCTTTGCCGGAGTGTCGGGGGCTTCACTTAAGCTCAGTGCCAATAACGCTTTTTCTAAATCACTTGGATGAATGTTCTACATTTTATCTCGAGTTTCGGGATGTTCAGTAATAATATTTTTTTTCTGTAGGCCTGCCATTCGCTCTCATAAAAGTATTCAAATAGAGTCGATTTTCGAGTGCGAAATACAACCATTGATATGAATAAATCCTTCAAACTTAATAAATAATATAAGAGTAATTAGTATTTCCGATTAAAAACTGATCGAATTTACATTTTTTTACCGCGCGCTCGTGCTCTGTCTGTGAGGGAGATGGTTTGCTCGAAAACCCATTAGCAAATAAAAACATTATTATAAATAATATAGGTACTAACGTTTTGAACCTACCGTTACTTTCTTTTGATTTCGAACCTTACTTTTATCATGATAAAATGATCGCAATAGGCTCGCCCTCTATTACATGGGACCTAAACAAGCGAACTGTGGGTGTACATTCGTATGTACACCTCTGCCTAACCCTTCGGGGAATACAGGCGTGATGGTATGTGATATGTGAAAAGGATCGCATTATAGTTGTAAATAGATGGATAATTTCCGTAATTTAAAAACGCTCTTGATTGTGGTAGCAATCTCAACTCAGCACCAACCAATGTCAAAAATGGAAGTATTTTTGTTAAATTGAGACTGAGATTAGAATGTATATGTACCTGAAGTTTGTAGGTTTACAAATTTTCCCCTTAAATTGAAAGGCATGTAAAATAGGACCCAGCACACATTTTGTACAATTTCGAATTTAATTTTTTTATATACGAGAATTATTGCCATCCAGCTTTTCAAATATTCCTAGTTAATGAATTAGTTGGGTCTTGTATGTATTCAAAGGAAGAATAAATATAACTTTTTTTTTATTGAATCTATATACTGTAACATTTTATGTATGACAGCAGTGCGACATCATTTTAACGTTATCTGCTCCAATATCCTGAAAACAGAAACTTAATATTTACAACGAGACCCGCCTGGAATCATAAATACTCGAATGATGGAAATCTCCTTGGGATTGGCTCATTATTTTTCGAGATTAATGTACAAATAAAAAACGGGCGTGTTATGTCAGTTGTTTACCTCTAAAGCCAACATTTTTTTTACCATAATTTTTAAAGTAAAGCCAAAAAGTCGTTGGTCAAAAGGTCTGACTGCTAAAATTGCCCAGGACCCCCTGATCTTGGATGAATTCCCAAATTAGACAAAAATTAGGCCCCTAATATTTTTGCAAACTAACATAACATATCATCACGCCCGTATTCTCCGAAGGTTTAGGCAGAGGTGTACCAATGTACACTCACAGTTCACCGGTGTGTTTTCGGTCCCACTTTTTGCAAATTAATTCTGTAACAAACTAAACTACTTTACTTAAATACAACTTTTTCATTTTCAGGTGCGGAATATCAAAAGATAAACATGGCGTTATGGAGAATTCTAACATTGGCGTTCGCCGCATCAATCTTCGCTGAAGCAAAATTGTACCATTATCAAAGACGTGAAGCTATGACAAACTTATGCGATCCCATATATAACAACACTAATCCCGTACAGTGTTACTGTATTGAGACTCAAACCACGGATAAAATGAAAACCGCAAGTTGCCACCTAGTAAAGAAAGATGTCCACAAGGAGGACAAAATTTGGAATAGTTTCGAATTATTGAAAGGCATGAACAAATTAACTGTGTCCAACACCAGAGGTATCGCAATTCCATACATCCCCACAAATGCTCTTAAATGCATGGAAAGATTATTGAAAATCGACATCAAGTACGGCAATATTGACAAAATTGACGCTTACGCATTCGCCAATTTGAGCCTTGTTGAAGAAATAACGCTAAGTGATAATCAAATCAAAGTATTAGAAAATCATGCCTTCGCCCATCATAGAGACTTATCAATTATTGGCTTAGACTCCAACCATATAACTGAGATTAACAGAAACGTATTTGTTGAACTGCCATCTTTGGAAAAACTGTTTTTGACAAACAATAAAATAACGACTATTCATGATAAGGCATTTTTGCATTTGATAAATTTAAAAGAACTGGAAATGGATAGGAATCATTTATTTAGTTTGAACAGCGAAACTTTCTCGGGGCTGAGAAATCTTCAAAAACTAGACCTTAGCAGTAACAACCTTGAAGTGATCGGAGATAACACATTTCTTCCATTAACTCATTTAAAGACCCTGAATTTAGAGGAGAATAAAATTCAGATGCTGGATGAGAAAGCGTTCAATGGTTTAGGACAACTAAATGCTTTGAATTTAGCACACAACAAGCTGATAAATATCGAAAATGTAAAAATCTTTGACGGTTTGGAATCTCTCGCTATGTTAAGTTTGAAAAGCAATCAGCTTACTGAACTGAAGCCACAAGTCATGTCACCAATACTGAAGAATTTCTACGGCAACTCTACCAGCTTAGATGTGGAAGGTGAGATATTTTTACATCACCTTGTTTTATATCGTGTGTTTTCTACATTTATTTTAATTTTATCTCGAAAAATCCCAATAATTCTAGTTCTTTTTTTGAACAGTTGACATAATTCTCTAACACTTCGGTTCACTAAAATGGCAATTTACTAAGGCGTCATCTACAACTCTTGATCAGTGACTTCTGTGGAGGTCGTAAACCTGCCATACTATTGTAACTGATGTTGTCTAGACGGTTTAGAGATATACGTTATTAACCCATTTGCGCAGATAACATGACTGTCGCTTGAAGAATTAGACGCAGAGACCTATTTCACATTTATGATCACACTTTTGAAATAAAGGATATGCTCAGCCCTTCACCATTGTATGATTGCACCATTGTATTGCATGGTTTAAAATTGAAATATAGCAAAAGATAATAATGAACATAACATTGCATAATATAAAAATATTACTTTTAAATTTTCAGATAACAACTTTCCTTGCGACTGCCGCCTGGACTGGTTCATATCACTGATGAACAAGACGCAGAACAATTATTTAAAGCGCTCTATAGAAAACTTGAAATGTTATCCTGACCCCTACCTGAGAGAACAGTGGGCGAGGACCGAAGATAATGAAAAGAACTCTGGTCAAGTGTTCGTGGAAGACGAAGAGTCTCAAGTACAAAACACTGACTACGAATATTACGACGAAACACAACTCAATGGAAAACTCTTTTACATAGATATAAGGGATTTGGCCAACTGTACTAATACTACCCATCGTGTACCAAATGTTGAAACCAAAACCAATATAGCTGTAGAATCAACCACCAAGCTAACAACCAAAGGGATTACTAGTCGAGGTACTATAATGATGTCCACACTTACCACAAAATATTACATGTCAACACCCAAAGGTATAGTAGGCGAATCTACAAAACCCAAAGAAGGTAACACTGAAAAATCAAACGAGGCTAATGAAACTAATAATAAAGACTCATTTACAACTCTCCGTCTTGCTACTGTTTCTGCTAAACCGATTGAACATAATTTTGACCAAGACATGGCGTCCGATGAAGCAAGACCTGAGAAAATCAAAGAACATTCTCACAGGAGCATTAACGAGGAAACAAAAGCTACTCCTTCGATGAACCACAATAGCGCGTCTAGTAATGTAATTTGTGTAGCAATGGTATCCATGATAATTATTATGCTTCAGACTGTACTTTTATTAAATCACTAATAATAATATTCTAGCTCTTTAGTTTATAATGTTAAACACTCTCTCACAGTCATTAAAATAAATAATTTTAAGTTAAAATGTGTTTTAATTGCCAAGAAACTAGTGACTGACACGTAAATGTTGATACGATAGTTGTACGACTATTATTCCAAAAGTAATTACTATTTTTTATTTTTGCTAAAATCAACCAACACACTGCCAAATTTCTCAAATTTTCAAAGTCATTTTCAAGATTTTAGATATTTAACGCTGATTTCAAATTTATTCTAAGCTTTTCGAAATTGATCTGCTACTGCGGAATGTAACACATTTGGTAAACCTTTTGTAATATTTTTTAACAGCCTCGGTAGCCTAGTGATCCTAAGCGCGACCGCTACGCTATAGGTCTTGGGTTCGATTCTCAGGTCGAGCCAAAAGTGTTTATTGGATTTTTCTATGAAATTCTCAGTAGCAGCTCGGAGTTAGGATTTGTGCCCGGTTATTGGCAATAGGCTAGCCCGCTATTACATGGGACCTAAACATATCGGCGAACTGTGGGTGTACATTAGTACACCTCTGCCTAACCCTTCGGGGAATACAAGCGTAATGGTTTGAAATATTTTGATCTCATCATCATCATATCAGCCGAACAACGTCCACTGCTGGGCAAAGGCCTAAAGTTTGGCATAATCAATGAAATTATTGAGAAATTGTGAGTTGGCACATTTTGACAGAGTAAACCTCTAACAGTTATATAAGAATTGATTATGATAAATCTCTACGCCTGGTAGGTAGGGAATAGGGATTGATGATCTCAATTAATGATTAATATCACGTCATATTGAACCACTGTAACTGTTCTATAGAACAGCTTATGGCTAGGTTCAAGTATAAAATATTTTTTTACGAATACTTACTTAATTTTCAAGGGGTACCATGTTACCCAGCTACTGTAGGCAGTCCATCCATGTAAAACCAATGGTATCCAGCTGTATCTAGTTAGAATGGAAGTCGACCCTAACAAACTTGGCAACAGGCCGGGCAGATGATGACCTGGTCGGGCATAACCTTGGTTTTATAGTAACTATATAATAATGTAACTGTAGTGGCCCGGACTCTAGAGGGCAAAAAGCCAGAGCTTCATAGGTTTAGGCATCAACTCTGTATGTCCCTTCAGAGTTTATGAGTGTTATATCCTAAATACAAACTTTCAATAAACATATGAAAACAAGAGATTGTACTAATTTATTGATTTACTACTTAAATCCGAAATCAAATATATAAAGAATATGAATATTATTATTTACAATCTATAGAAAAAGTACAGGGGTAATGCTGATTCTTTGGCTCAAGACGGGCTTATTCCGGAAATAATAAAATTATGGACAATGATTAAACGTAAAGGAACGTTCATTTTATATTCAGTTTGTTTGTAGGTATGGCTGCGCCATCTGTTATACCATTATTGCACTACAATTTTATTAAGTGCCCCGGTTTTTCCTTTTGTTTTAGCTTTGGTTAAGAGATGGCGCTTATCGCAGTTTTATATATAGTATTTCTAATAGTATGCTGAAGTGAATATAGATGGCGTAACATCCACAATCATGTAAGAATTCAATTACATTGTTAGAGCTTATTTCTTCTTTGAGTAGTCTTCAGAGTCCTTATAACGTAGTAGATAAGTGTTTTTTTGCTTTACAAGTGTTGATGATGTACTTAACAGTATTTTATTTTTTCACTGCAGAGCGCATTGAGACACGGTTTAAAACAGTCAGCAGCAAAATTCAATATTCCTGTACGTGGTGGAAGAAGACACATGACCTAGCCGTTAATTAAACTAATACATTGAGCAAAAAATTTTGCTGGGAAAAGACTTATTTTTGATATAAATAAGTTGACTGCTACGCTGCGTGTCGCGGGTTCTATTCTATTTGTGGCCTCAGGTCCGGAATGTAGGGGTATTTCATCCTTGTTTAGTGTTTGTGAATGTAATTTTTAAATGTTGGTAAACACACTCAGATCTCAGATCATATCCTAATAATAATATCATTTAATTGGCAACCCACTGCGATGATCCCAATTTCCCCCAGAGTAAAGCATGTTTTGGTCGTACCAATATTTATTATACTGCCACACTATATTTTAGTGGGTATCACGCAAGCCTACATCACAGGCGGGAAATTGAAAACCATCGAATCATATTAGGGATTTGGGTGAATATCGTAAAAATATATAAGCAAAAGTTCTCGAACTAAACCTACAGAATAAAATATTCTGAATAATATGTTATATGAATTGAATTTATTTGATTAAATATTGGCTATTTTGTCTGCGTCAGTGTTGGGTCTTTATACATTTGCGACTGAGCATTAAACTACTAACTTACTAGCTAAATACTCGCGGTTTCGCTCGTGAACGTCGGTTATCATGGGGTTTTGTTCTTTTTTATGTGCGGAACTCTAATAATGTTTCTAAAATAAAAGTAGTCCTAGTGCCTCCTTATAATTTCAGCCAGTGAAAGTCCCGTCAAAATCGGTGCAGACGTTTAAGAGATTAACAGGAAAAACAGTAAGACAGACCGACAGATAGACTGACACATAAAAAAATAAAATAATATTTAAAGCTGATATTTTGACAGACAGTCACTTAAATTATTTTTTATTTTTTTATTATCTTTATCAAATTTTGGGGCTTTTGGTCACAATAAAACCTTACCAGCCTTATCGTAACCTAATAAAAGTAAAGCTCTAAACCTTAGACACTACCAGGACTGTAACACCTTACTCACTATTTGATAAATAAAGGTAGCTGCGTTATAGAGAGGGTCCGATAAAGTACTTTGAATAAAACTAACATCTATCAGATACATTTCAAAAGTAAGTATTCATTAGCGTCTCTCTACTAGCTCGGGTCCTGACGCATTCCACCAACAAGTGGTGGATATCTTTATCTCATTCGATTTTTAAACGTGGAATTCGAAAAATGTTTTGTTGAACCGAAATTATTTTCTGTTTAGCCTTTTCTCAACAACCTATGTTTTTTTTTTTTTTTTTTTTTTTTGGTGTGTGGGAAATCATCAAATAACTTCTCCCGCCCTGGGCGGGGCGGGAGGGAGTGTCAGACTTTTACTGACTAAAACCCACCCATGTTCCTTCTTGTGCCCTTTGCGTTCCGGGGGCGCGGTATCTCTTGCGAACAACCCGCAGCCCCGGCAGGCATCGGCCCTCAGTGGCCCCTTCCTTTTGCTGACATCTCTTTGAGGCGCGCGTGGAACACGAACGCGCCGTCGACACGGCCTGTCGTTATGCAACGTAAGGACGGTGAGCTACCCATTGCTCACCGTCCACAGGCCCGTATCTACGGTGGCCGGGAGTCGTCTCGCGGCTCCCGACGTCCGGAGCGTCTACCGCGGCGGCTGGGACGGGAGAACCGCTGTCTCAACCGTCCCGCCGCCTCCTTCTCAAGCATTACTGCCTCGCAGAAGGAGGCGACTGCATCCCATTCCCTCTCGCTCCGGACCATGGCTTGCACCAGGGCCGGACGCGAGAGTTCGCCGCCGCCGATGGCCGCCACGAGGACTCGGCGATGCTCCGCCCAAGCGGGGCACACCGCCACGGTGTGCTCCACCGTGTCCTCGGGGCGATCCACACAATGGTGACACCCGGACGTTTCCTCCCGCCCGATGAGGTGCAGGAACCTCCCGAAACACCCGTGTCCGGTGAGGACCTGCGTTAGGCGGTAGGTGAGGGCGCCGTGGCGCCTCTCCAGCCACTCCTCAAAGAGGGGACTTACCGCCTCTATTAAGGCGTGCCCAGCACGAGGTTGCGACAGTCGCTGTCTCCATGTCGCCATGAGATCGAGCCGGAGGTCGGCCCGCCGAGCGGCAATTTGCCGCGGTGGCGGACTCTCCCCCCGGCCTAGTACCTCCACGCGCCACTCGTACAGGCGCGCGAGGACCAGCGCCTCCAGATCCCACGGCGGCAATCCGGCAAGGAGGCTCGCCGCCTCCCCCGAGATCGTGCGGTAACAATCTATGTTAAGGTCGGCTTTCAGTTTACCCAGGTGCACCTGATTACCATTGGTTTACATGGAGCCACTACCTATCTGATTTCCACAACCCAGTTTCTGGGTCGACTTCCCTTGGTTGTGAGAATTTCGGACATATGAACACACGTTTAACGCCTGTCAAAGATCTACAAATAGCAGCCGGAATTAACTGTTTGCCGGGCTTTCCGAGATATGGGGATGTCACAGCACCAACTTCAAAACTCTGGGTTGCTATTAAATAAAATCCCAATGGAAAGACCCAGTAACGCTTTGCTCGTAGTCGCTTGTAAGCACAAGATTAACAGGGCAGTAAAACTGAAGAAAAATTTGGTTAATATGAAAAAACAAAGAAAAAACATACAAAATTTATTATAAAAAAATTAAATGAAAAGAAAAAATAAGCACCTGACAACAAAGAAACAAATTGAAAATGGCGGCACTAATCGTGTCCTCTCACTTACTCGCTATACTGTGCGAATCAATTGGCATGATAAGTCTTCTTACTTTGAATGGCCGTCATTTTTTCTGTAATCGCGAAGGTTGGACAATGCTTCCTTGTAAATAGTGCTATTGCTACTCCATCACTTCTCTTTCTTTCTGTTTAATTAGCAACTTCTATCTCACAAATAGACGGAAGCCTGTTGCCACAGTCTGTTCCGTCAGTGGATAGATAGTCATTCGTATGTCGTACAGTCCCGCACTCATAATCGTTACCATCATAATGTCTTTGGTACAAGTCACTGAACTTTTGACCTGTAAAAAAAATATTGTGTAGGGAAAACAAGAAGAAAAAGAAACGAAAGAAACACTTGCCCTTGTTTATTTGGTACATAATAATACCAGCCTATTATTGTAGTATTGTCCCACTGCAGGGCATTGACCTCTTCTCATACAGAGAAGGCACGAACATTGATCACAACGCTTGCGCAAGACAGATTAACGATTTCTAACTTATATTAATTCTAAGTCCAGGAATCTTAATGATATTTTTCATGATGTCCAAGATAAACTAAGTACATAATAACTGTCAAAAATCACATTGGTACATGCCCGGTATCAAATCCGCAGCTTCATGCATGAGAGACGGGCGCTTAACAGCTGGGCCATCACGACAATTGATTTAAATATATAATATAAATATTGGAATAGAACAATTACTACTTTTTTTTTTGAGGATGAGAAATCATCAATTGACTTCTTCCACACTGGGTGGGGCAGAAGGGAGTGTCAGACTCTTAATGACTAAAACCCACGTGTTCCTCTTAATGCCCTTTGCGTTCCAGTGCCGCGGTAACTCTTTCGAACAAATTCCGCAACACTGGCAGGCACTGGCCCTAGCGGGCCCCGTCTACAGTGCTGACAGCTCTTTGAGGCGCGCATGGAACGCAACGCGCCGTCAACCCGGGCCTGGTTCTGATCGGACAGCGAGCCACCCAATGCTCACCGTGCTCAGGACTACGGTGGCAGGGAATCGCCCATACATTAGTACATACATACATAAACTCACGCCTTTTGCCCATGGGGGTAGGCAGAAACTACAGAACGCCACTTGCTACGACCCTTACATACTCCTTTCGCCTCGTCCATGTTCATACATCTGGATGGTTTAAGTAAGTTATATACTAGTGATCATATTCTGGATGGTAAATGTAAGTTTTTCACTTATACTCACAACACGACCGAACCATCCAAGCATACTCTTTTTAACCTTTGTCATTGCGTCCTCTTTTAATCCGCAACGTTCTCGTGTAACCTTATTCCTCACTCTATCGTTTAAAGTTACACCACAAATGCTTCGCAAATAACACATCTCTACAGCATTAATCCTACTTTCATGCCTCGTTTGAAATACCCAACAACAATTATCTGTTAGTACAATTAGTACTAAGATATAAAAATTAGAAAAACGGAAGAATACCTTTTACTGAGTAATAATCATTGCGAGAAAAGAGTTTTCTAATTCCGACAAAATATGATTCTTCTCTGTCAATCATATCTATAATTTCTTGCGCCTGACCTCTGTTTTCTAAAACTGCCAGAATCCCTCCCTCCATGAAGCAAGTCTTCATAGCGTTCTGCCAATTTTGTAGCTTTTTATTTACTTTGTAACATTTTCTTGATGTTTTCACGTATTTATAGCCTGAAAAAAAGGAAGTTATATGTTTTGTTAAACATGTCGAAATGTCAAAATCGAAATTTTTGCTTTTGAAAAACTAAAATTACAAATCGGAACAGTGATCGTCTGCAAAGGACTCAAGAAAAAAACGCTACATGTTTTGTTGTTCGCATTCATATTTTTCGTTATCCTAAAATGAGATAATCTCCTGTTATTAAAATTTTGATTCAATCTCGATTAGATGATTAATTGATTCTACCGGTCACTGATACGTTCGAACCAGATCTTTCAGAGCTTATAAACTAAGAACTAACCAGCCACGAGTTTTCTTAGCCTATAAAAAGAACGTCAAAGAAAAAGCATGAATCACACGACTTACCACGGTCAACAGTCGGACACGACTCGTCATCAACTTTCTTGCACACAAACGGTAGCGGGGTATCGATTGGTTTAAAACATCTGCTCACACTGAACAATCCGGTATCTATGTTCATAGTTATGCAGTTTTCGAGTGGTAGCTGTGAGTTGTCCTCTTCGGGCAGAGGATATGGCGTTGACTGTCCTAAACAACTCAGAAAGTTATAATTTAAACATTTTTAAACTTAGTTACACAATTTTTGTGTGACTTTACGAAAAAAGCTGAATTTAATAGTGTGTGCGACGGACTGACGACAGAAAATGAGTGACCACTCATACATTAAGAATTTAGCTTTTATGTGAAAATTGCCACGCCGTGATATGCAAAATTATTGTATGAAATAGTAGCTTGAATGGGTTGGAAACACAAACTACGTTGAAATTGCAACATATACATATTGCTCCAATGTAAGCCACGCTTTTTTGTCCTGCGACACTGGCTGGCTGTAACTACCTTTCATCGAGAGGGTCGTAAAGTTTGTTAACCTATTATATGAAAAAGTATACAAAAGGAGTGAATAAGTGATGTAATTATTAAGTAGGTCATTTAATTTAATTACGAATATTTAAAAGAAAAAAAAATATTTCAGACACTTACCATCAACAGTCATAAACTCTCCTAACTGAAAATCGTCGTGGAATCCAACAAAGATGTCTGTCACATTAGGTTCTTCAGTCATTTTATGTGTCAAGTTCTTCACTAAAGCCCACTCTCCATGTAATTTTGGGTAGAACAGAGTGGCTCCTTCGTCATCACAGGTAAGAAAAGCCGCATTCCAGGACAGTCCAGTTGTGTCCCAGTGAATTTTGTAAAAGGCGTCGAACGCCTCAATGTACGTATAGTCCTTTCTATAGAACTGTACATGGCGAGAGTATGTCGCAGGCAAAGATATACCTGAAGAGATAAAATTGCGTTTAGTATTAATTAAACTGTGTATTGTGATACCAAGTGCGAATACGGCGCTCCTGACCAGATAATGGCCTACTTACTACAGTGCCCAAAGTGTCCCACGCTTGCACTTTAGAGGACATTACGAAAGCTATAGACGCCACGATGAACGTGGCCACCTACTGGGCCTACAAATATAGGATTATCATTGACCCGTAAATAAGCAGATCTAGGTATACGAGATACGTTTTTTGAATGGCGTAATTCACATTCAACTGAAACTGACAGCACATTTGACGTCACTGTGTGGCACAAACTTTGTGTCAAAAAAGGAATACGGTGTATTACGTGATTAAGGGTCGATTTTTCAATCGCCAGATAACTTTTATCTTAGGAATATGTTTGACATTTTGACAGCTTTTCTATAGAAAATATGTCAAACCGCCATATTTATTCCTCAGATAGAAGTTAACTAATGATTGAAAAATCGGCCCTTAAAAAACAAGACACACAACACAAGCTAAGTAAGGAAGGATATAAGATAAATGTATGTAGGTATATACGTAGATATGTTTCATGCATATTATAAGTTGTAGTAAATACTTATTAGTAAGGATAATTTTAGTTATTTTGTACTTTTGTGCAATTTTTTGGATATTTTTTGATATAATTGCATTGAATTCTTTATTTTTTTTAAGAATCAAGTTTTGTTTTACATTGATTTTATAATTTGTACCTGCCATGTTATCTCTTCACCTCTTTTGGTTGACTGGTAGAGAATGCCTAAGGCATGTTTTTTTTTCTAGGTATGGAAAATCATCAAATGACTTTCCTCGCCCTGGGCGCGGCGGGAAGGAGTGTCAGACTTTTACTGACTAAATCCCATCCATGTTCCTTCTTGTGCTCTTTGCGTTCCGGGGGCGTGGTATCTTTTACGACCAACCCGCAGCCCCGGCAGGCATGGGTCGTGAGTGGCCCCTTCCATAATTGCTGACATCTCTTTGAGGCGCGCGTGGATCATGAAAGCGTTGTCAACACGGCCTTTCGTTATGCAGCGTACAGACGGTGAGCTACCCATTGCTCACCGTCCACAGGCCCACATGCCTAAGGCATTAAGTCCGCCTTTGTATTTTATATTGCATAAAGTTTAAATAAATGACAAGCTAATATTGTATTGTAGTAGCAGTTGAAGCTGTCATGTCTGTTCTTGTATTTTTAACCAACGAATAAAACGGAAGAGGCTCTCAAGTCGAGGCGTATAATTTTTTTTGCATGATCACGCATAACTTTTAGAAGATAGTCCGATTTGGATAATTCTTTTTTATTGGAAAGGGTATACCCCGAAGTTGGTCCCGTATAAATTTTGAATTCCAACCCTCAGGGTAGGAAAACAGGGGATAATTGATTGTTCACTCACTGATTGTAATGTATAACCAATAACAAACAAACAGAACCAAAGCCGACTACCGAAGTTAAAGTTATTTTTCACTTTAAAGTTTTGAAGGCGGTTATATTTTTTGTGAAAAAGTTTTAATAACATCCTCAATACTACTCTATTCTCTCTTGACTATTTTTATTATATAATTCTATTTTTACTAATTTAATGTGGCCGCTGCTAATGGTAAAACATAGTGATGAACATAATTATAACTCCGTACAAACTCATTTTAAAAATAAAACATTGGCTTTGACTAAGAAGACAATAGGATTGCAAATTTAAAAGTTAATAGGTATTGGAAATCAGTAGAATATCTGATATTATAATTTATTCATAACATCAAAACGATCAAACATACAAATATATGAAAGAAACTCTAAAACTTTAGTTAAATAAAAAAAACAAGTTTTAGTGAAATTACTTAAATTGGGCCTTAATACTATTGTTTTAAGAGACTAAAATTAAAAAGAAAGTACTCACCTAATAGGAATACGGCGAAAATAATGCTCTTCATTATTGTACAAGATGACACACTTGACTAAATGAGCTTAATCAGCAAACATTATATTTATACTTACACGCAAATATCATTCTTGTTTATGGACGGGTAAGAACCCGCATAAAGCATAGACAGACACTTTCGTTATACAGGTTGATCTAAAACATGCTTTGTTTAACCCAGCACGATTAAATAGTTACCTTCTTAGTTTTGCTTTCGGGGGATCTAGGCCGACGTAGATTAGCCAAAACATTACGTGGATGAAGGTTGCTTCCAATCAGTCTTTTTGAAAATCTATGGAGAAAGCCTATGTCCAGCAGTGGACATCCTACGGCTGATATAATGATAATTAAATAGTGGAATTGACCTTCAAGTTTCGCCTGTAATATAGAGGTATACTATATAAAAAGCTACTAGAATTCCCCCCTAAAAACGCACCCCCCCCCATCCAGTACAGATTGTGGTGAAATAGGTCTGTTTTTATAGGTAATAATGCAATAATTGTCCTCATTTTTTAATCCTATTACTATCATATAAACGCGTAGGTGTATAAGGGTAGATGGATGTATGTTTGTTCCCCATTTGCGCTTAAACGGCTGAATGATTTTAGCTAAACACAGATATAGATATTTATTTTGCCTAACACATAAAATATTGTTTATCCTGTTTTTGTGGTTTCATGAAGTCTTGGCGTTTAAATATATACGGGTTTTCTGACGTACGGGGGTAGCACACCAACAAGTTTCAAAATCTGGGCTTTTACTAAGAAATTTCCTAATGAAAAAACACAATAACATGTTGCCCGACCTGAGATGAGAGCTCAGGGTCCCACGTTTAACAGTCGTACTTGCGTCCATAAGTTCGATGGGGCAGTCAAACCGAAATTAAAATAGGTAAAAAGAAAAAGATAATAAAAGAAAATACAGACTTTACTGAACAAAAAATATTTAATCAAAAATAAAATTGTTGACAATAAAAATACCAAAATTAAAATGGCGGCATTTATCACGTCCTCTCACTTACTCGCTATACTGAGAGAATGAAATGACATGATAAGTTACTTACTTTGTTTGACCGTCATGTTTTTATTAATCGTTTTCATTATCGATTTTCAGCAATTCAGTGTTTCTGCTAATCCAGTATTTGTCTCTCTTTCTGTTTAAATGGCAAGTTCCATTTCACAAATAAATGGTAACTCACTATCACAATTTGCTGTTTCAGTGTAAAGAAACATATTATCTGCATTCTTTACAGTTCCACAGTCAAAATTATTATTATTATATAGTCTTTGGTACAAGTCACTGAACTTTTGACCTGTGAAAAGAAATAATAGTGTTGGAACGACAAACAAAAGTACACTTGCTTCTGTTTATTTGACACATAACAATATCAGCCTATTATTGTCCCAGTGCAGGGCAGAGGCCTCTTCTCATACAGAAAAGGCACGAGCATTGATCACCACGCTTGCTCAAGGCGTATTGGCATTATAAGTTCAGGTTTCCTACGGATGTTTTTCTTCACTGATGTCAGTGATGTCAAAGATAAACTTAGAAAGTGCATATGAATTAAAAAGTCATGTATCAATGTGATTTTTTTGGGCAGGTACCAGGTTGCCCGGTATCAAACCCGCAGTCTCATGCAATTCACTGGGCTATCACGGCAAGATGAAAAATATTAGAAAAAAAAACAGCAAAATAATATTATTACCTTTTACTGAGTAATAATCATTGCGCGAAAAGATCTTTTTGATTCCTACAAAATATGATTCTCCTTGGACAAGCATATCTCTGATTTCTTGCGCCTGAGCACCGTTTTCTACAACTGCCAGAATCCCTCCCTCCATGAAGCAAGTCTTCATAGCGTTCTGCCAATTTTGTAGCTTTTTATTTAGTTTGTAACATTTTCTTGATGTTTTCACGTATTTATAGCCTGAAAAAAAGGAATGTATATGTTTTGTTAAACATGTCAAAATCGAAAGCTTAGTTTTTGAATGACAAATCGAATCAGTAACAGACTGCGAATTACTCATGAGAATGACGCTACATGTTTTATCGCCTAAATTCACATTTATCGTTCTCCTAAAATGAGACAATCTCCCCTTATTTGTCTGTTTGTTATGAATAGTCTGAACGCATATTGAAAATTAATAAATATTTTGATTTAATCTAGATTAGATGATTAGATGATTAATTGATTCTACCGGACACTGATACGTTCTAACCGGATCTATCAGAGCTTATAAACTAAGAACTAACCAGCCACGAGTTTTCTTAGCCTTTAAAAAGAACGTCAAAGAAAAAGCACGAATCACACGACTTACCACGGTCAACAGTCGGACACGACTCGTCATCAACTTTCTTGCACACAAACGGTAGCGGGGTATCGATTGGTCTAAAACATCTGCTCACACTGAACAATCCGGTATCTATGTTCATAGTTATGCAGTTTTCGAGTGGTAGCAGTGAGTTGTCCTCTTCGGGCAGAGGATATGGCGTTGACTGTCCTGAAAAACGCAGAAAGTTAAAATTTAAACATATTTAAACAATTTTTGTGTGATTTTATGAAAATGGCTGAAGTTAATTGTGAAGAGCAATTGCTAGTGCTCATTTTTCCGTACAAACGTATGCCCAATTTTTCAGATAACCGGATTTTTATAGAAGTTATGACCAACCAAATATCAATAAAAACGCCAATTCAAAATGGCGTCAAATAAACGTGTGGTATAGTAGTCGCCACGAGCCGTGAGTACAAATGTCAAGTTAATTTTTGGGTTTTTGGCTTCCTTTCTGGAGTTCTTGGGCCGCCGACGCTGCACGCGATGGATCCGTCAGTTGGACCGATCAAGCCGTGCAGCGTGCGCACCCCAAGACACCCCAAAATGAACCCAAAAATTTACTTGACATTTGTGCTCACGACTCGTGGCGACTACTATAAACAAATCTGACGGCGTAAAACAGAGAAACATTTATGTAATAGGTTATGATTTGGACGAGAAATATCGGGATTACAAATCATCGATTTTGACGATTTTTGTCGACTTTTTGTCGAAATCGTTCTGGCTTTAATTCTTTGGTTACTGTTCCGCACCTATTGGCCGTAGCGTGATGTTATATAGCCTCTAACCTTCCTCGATAAATTGACTATTCAACACAAAAATATTTTTTCAAACAAACAAACAAACAAACAAACTCATGTTGTCACTCACTCATTTTTCGAGTTGGAATTCCTCTTATGAGTGTGGGACGGACCGACGACAGAAAGTTTCCGACCAATTTAATAGTTTAGCTTCTATGTGATATTTGCAGCTCCGTGTTATTATGCAAAATTATTGTATGAAATAGCAGCTAGAAAAATAAGTTAGGGTAAGGCAACAATAAAACATTATATTGCTCCAATGTAAGCAACGCTTCGACAATCTTTGTCCTGTGACTCTGGCTGGCTGTAACTACCTTTCACTGTGAGGGTCGTAAAGTTTGTTAACCAATTACATGCAAAAGTATACAATAATAATGAATTTAAGTGACGTAATTATTCAATAGGTAATAGTGTGGAATTGTAAATACTTAAAAGCCGGAAAGAAAGAAAAATATTTATTTAAGACACTTACCATCAACAGTCATAAACTCTCCTAACTGAAAATCGTCGTGGAATCCAACAAAGATGTCTGTCACATTTGGTTCTTCAGTCATTTTACCTGTCAAGTTCTTTACCAAAGCCCACTCTCCTTGTAATTTTGGGTAGAACAGAGTAGCTCCTTCGTCATCACAGGCAAGAAAAGCCGCATTCCAAGTTAGTCCACTCAAGTCCCAGTGAACTTTGTAAAAGGCGTCGAACGCCTCAATGTATGTATAGTCTTTTCTGTAGAACTGTACATGGCGAGAGTATGTCGCAGGCAAAGATATACCTGAAGATATAAAATTGCATTCAGAATCAACGAACTGAATTAACGATAACTACTATCGTTTGAGTCACGTTTTTTGCGTCTTGGAAACCAACGAAGGTATCTGTCACATTTAGTTAAATCAAAATAAAATTTCAGTGAAAGAAAAACACAAAATAAAAAGGAATTATTTATTAACCCCCGACAGAAGAATTGAAATCCCTATCACAATAAACAAAAGAGCTAATAATTTTGAAACCGCTGAACCAATTTCCATCAAACATAGCTGAGAACACTCCCGATTAATTTACCTTTTAAATAAAAAAAAAAACTAAATCAAAATCGGTTCATGCGTTCGGGAGCTACGATGCCACAGACAGATACACACAGACACGTCAAACTTATAACACCCCGTCGTTTATACTATATTATATACGTTTATATTATGCTATTGTTGTAAGGGAATTAAATTAAAGGAAGTACACACCTAATAAAAATACGGCAAAAATAATGCTCTTCATTATTGTGCAAGATGACTTCACTTGACTAAATGAACTTAATCAGCAAACATTATATTTATACGTAAATTCCTTATTTATGGACGGATAAAAACTCGCATAAATCGCACACAAACACTTGTTATACAGGTTGATCTGATACATTCTTTACTTTACCATCATCATCTACTTAGCCTTTTCCCAACTATGTTGGGGTCGGCTTCCAGTCTAACCGGGTACAGCTGAGTACCAATGTTTTACATGGAGCGACTGCCTATCTGACTTCCACAACCCAGTTACTAGGCAACACGATACCTCTTGGTTAGACTGGTTGTCAGACTTCCTGGTTTCTGACTATCCGTAACGACTGTCAAAGATATACGAATGACAGCCGGGACCAACGGCTTTACGTGCTTTCCGAGGCACGGGGGTGTCACACCACCAACTTCCAAACTCCTAGCTGCTACTGAGCAAATCCTAATGGATAAAACCCAATAACACTTTTTGCCCGACCTAGGAATCGAACCCGGGACCCCACGCTCATCAGTCGCGCTTGCAACCACGAGACCAACGGTGCAGTTCAGAGAGAGACATCAGAGAGAGACATTCTTTACTTTACCCGAGACTGTTAAATACCTGTCTGATAAATGACTGTCTGAGCTTCTTTGTTTTGTTATCAGGGGACCTAGGCCGCGACACAGTTAAACAAAAATAGATTTCGACCACATACATTATAAATGTTTTTAATATGTACAATTTATCTTCAGGTTTCATCAGTAACATTGAATATAACGTTTTAAAATTTCAAATCTCTTTTGCGGATCACCTCTAACTAATATCAAACATACTGTATATAATCTTTTTTTTTATCAACGGATGTCGAAAGTTCATGTATGCAAAGATAGTGCATAATATAAACTTTGTTTATTATAACAATATGCTACTGTGAACTATAATTATTATGTAAGTATGTACACAATATGATTATTGAAGCTGCTCTGAGCCTGCAGATATTCTTTTATTTTAAAATTACGTGTAATATTATGATATTTACATAATAATTATGCCTCGTTGGTCTCGTGGTCGCGTGGTTGATTCTCTGGTCGGGCAAAAAGTGTTATTGGGTTTTTCCATTAGGATTTGCTCAGTAGCAGCCCGGAGTTTGGAAGTTTGTGGTGTGACACCCCCGTGCTTCGGAAAGCACGCCAAGTCGTTGGTCCCGACTGTTATTCGTAGATCTTTGGCAGTCGTTACGGATAGTTAGAATCCAGGAAGTCTGACAACCACTATAACCAAGAGCTATCGTGTTGCCCAGTAACTGGGTTGTGGAGGTCAGATATGCAATCGCTCCATGTAAAACACTGGTATTCCGCTGCATCCGGTTAGACTGGAAGCCGACCCCAACATAGTTGGGAAAAGGGTAAGTAGATGATTACATAATAGTTATGACCATTGGATATCGTCAGATAAGGCTTTCAAATATAAGTAGAAACAGTGACCACTCTGAAGGCACAGTTTGTGAAGATGTTGACATGAATACTTTTATCCAATTTCTGTCTTCCCATTAGATAATTTTGGACATTCTCTTAATTATGAAGTCCGCGTAGACGAAGTCGCGTGCGGTAGCTATATCTTGCATGCTATGACTGCCTCGTTAGCCTAGTGGTCCTAAGCGCGACTGCTACGCTAGAGGTCTTGGGTTTTATTCCCAGGTCGAGCAAAGTAATATTGGGTTTTTCTATGAAATTCTCAGTAGAAGTTCGGAGTTAGGACTTGTGGCAATGGCAATATGCTCGACCTCTATTACATGGGACCTAAACATAACGGCGAACTTTGGGTGTACATTGCTGGTATGTAAGAATTAATGTTTTACATAAATAAAAGTTTTGCCCATCATAGGAATTTATCCTGTATCATAGGTGCGTTTCCAAACATATAAACTTTCATACACAAACAAACCGACCCGAAACATTTGCTTTTAGGCCATACAAATATTTCATCAGTGTGGGAATAGTACTACAAACATGTTAGTGAAAATTAAAAAATAAAACTAAATGAGGGGCAGGAACGCGGCTAAAGCTAGTTTATTTAATTAAAAATAGATTGTTATGAAACGAACAAGATTACTTGAGTTGGCAAAACGGATACCTACTTAGCAGTCATACGTAGGTATCGCATATAATTGCTTAATAAGTTTGTTTTTAGAGATACTAGCTTATGCCTACGACTTCGTCCGCGTCAAATTTGATATATTATCCCACGGGAACCGTACACTTTTCCGGAACAAAAAATATTCTATGTGTTATTCCACACTACAATCCATCTCAGTGTCAAATTTCATCTAGATTCGTTAAACCATTTAAGCGTGAAAGAGTAACAAACATCCATTTATCCATCCATAATCACACAGGCGCCTCCTTCTGCGAAGCAGTTATGCTAGAGAGGGAGGCGGCGGGACGGTTGAGGCAGAGAGTCTCCCGTCCGAGCCGCCGCGGTAGACGCTCCGGACGTCGGGAGCCGCGAGAGGACTCCCGGCCACTCCCGGTGAGCAATCGGGAGCTCACCGTCCGTACGTACAACAGGCAGAAGGCCACAACGACAGACCGTGTCGACGTCGCCTTCGTGTTCCACGCGCGCCTCAATGAGCTGCGGGTTTTTCGTAAGAGATACCGTGTCCCCAGGACGCGAAGGGCACAAGAAAAAACATGGGTGGGTGGTTTAGTCAGTGAAAGTCTGGCACTCCCTCCTGCCCCGCCCAGGGCGAGGGAAGTCATTTAATGATTTTGCATCTGTAAAAAAAAACCATTATCACAAACTTTCGCAAGACAATGTCACATTCGGCCACTTATCTATTATTATGTATTAATTTACCTTATAGATCATTTACGCGCTTACTAGCATCTGCCTGCGACTTCGCGTGGTTTTTTTCAACAGCGTTATGTTACGTCTCTGATCACTGCTCCACTCCCGTGTGTCGTATCATGATGTTATAAAGCCTAAAGCCTTCCTTGATAAATGAACTATGCTATACAAACCTATTCTTTTAATTTAAACTAGCAGTTCCTGAGATTAACGCGTTCAACCAAACAAACAAAGTCTTCAGGTTTATAATATTAGTACAGACTAGAGTCTGCTCGTGACTTCGTCCGCGTAGTTTTCTCACTCGCATTAGGTTACGTCTTTGGTTACTGCTCCGCACCTATTGATCGTAGCGTGATGTTATCCAACACAAAAAGATTTTTCCAATTCAAACCAGTAGTTCTTAAGATTAGCGCGTTCAACCAAACAAACAAACTCTTCAGCTTTATAATATTAGTATAAATTAATTTAATTTTGACAACTTAAAGTTTATAAAAGCTTTTACTAAAGCATTTTACTTGGACATTGTACTTTGTAACCCAATTTCTACCCCCTTTTTTTTTTTTTTTGGTTGATGGGTATCATCAAATAACTTCTCCCGAATTTCTACACCATAGTTGGCAATATATGCAGATACATTTGCTTGTAATTGAAATATCCGGTATGCATGACTAGTCGGTGTGTAAAAACATGTTTTTGACAAACTAATCATCTTTTTAACCGACTTAAAAAAAGGAGGAGGTTCTCAATTCCAGTGTTTCTTTTTGTATGTATGTTACGCGATAACTTTGCCAATTATGAATCGATTTTGATCATTATTTTTTGTTTGATAGGTCATACTTCAGAGGTGGATTCAGAAGACAGTTGTGTTTTATCAAAAGTTTTTTTTAAATTTTAAAATGCTTTTTTTTTGTCTTTTTTGTAAAAACATTTTCTTTACTGCCTCGGTGGCTTAGTGGTCCTAAGAGCGACTGCTACGCTAGAGGTCTTGGGTTTGATTCCCAGGTTGAGCCAAAAGTGTTATTGGGTTTTTCTATGAAATTCTCAGTAGCAGCTCGGAGTTAG
Organism: Caradrina kadenii; assembly: GCA_947462355.1. NCBI lineage: Eukaryota > Metazoa > Arthropoda > Insecta > Lepidoptera > Noctuidae > Caradrina > Caradrina kadenii. The sequence continues at coordinate 10,940,176 of OX381684.1, read as the reverse complement.
AATTTGTGCCCGGTTAATGGCAATAGGCTCGCCCCTATTACATGGGACCTAAACATACCGGCGAACAGTGGGTGTACATTGTTACACCTCTGCCTAACCCGTCGGGGAATACAGGCGTGATGATGATGGTAGATTTTTTTTATTAATGTGTGTTTGAATTCCCTGACGATGGCGAGTGATGTGTTGATAAAAAGTGGCCGGGGAAGTATTTTGTTGGTATCGTCACGAGACATTATGAACGCTTGAAAAAACCGAAAGCCGCAGTAAGGACATGCATGAGAAATAACGAGAATATTTAACTCTCCTTATAAAAACGGAGATAAATAAATTGCTTTTATGACGTCATTAACTTCCATTTACTGTCGTTTACTTTAAAAGCGTTTAATGGTCTCTTGAAAAATATAAAGCGTATCATGAGAAACATTGTAATTAAGACATCCTAATAGTGAACCAGCTTCTGCACGCGACTTTGTTCGCGTAGTGTTTTTTAACCCCCGACGCAAAAATGACGGCGTGTTATAAGTTTTACGTGTCTGTGTGTGTGTCTGTCTGTGGCATCGTAGCTCCTGAACGCATGAATTTGATTTAGTTTTTTAGTTTGAAAGGTGAGTTAGTCGGTAGTGTTCTTAGCTATGTTTTATGGGAATCGGTTCAGCGGTTTCATAGTTATCAGCGTTTTTATTAGCTGCGGTAGGGATTTTTAGTGTTCTGTCGGGGGTTACTTAAAAATTTTCACCCGCATATTGCGTCTTTGAGAACTGCTCCGCTCCTGTGGGTTATGGCATAACGTATATAGGCTATATACTATTAAAGATTTTTTATTTTTTCATTTCAACTGCCCCGTTCGTCTCGTGGGTTCCTAGGTTTGATTCCCTGGTCAGGCAAAAAAAAAATATCGGGTTTTTCTATTACGAATTTCTTAGTAACAGCCCAGCGTTTGAAAGTTGGTCCTGGGAAACGCCCGCATCTCGGAAGCCCGTAAAGCTGTTGGTCCCACGCCTGATCTCTCCCCGGTTGTATCGGATTGCCGTCTCATCGGATTATGAGAGTTAGGGAAGAGGGAGTGCACCTGTGTTTGCGCACACACTTGTGCACTATAAGATCTCCTACGTACTTGGCTAGTCTCCATTAAGATAGTCTTAATGGACACTAGCCGCCGTTGCCGAAATCGGTCTGAAGAAAACGTTACATAGAATTTATCCAATCCGACTGGTAATTCCAGTAATTCGCGTGTAAACAAACCAACAAAATATCTCTTCGGTTTTGTAATTTATATTAGTATAGATAACAATAGTTTATAGGTACGTAATCCTATCCCAAGTACAGTCGACTACAACAGAGCTATACGATTTGCAAGTCGGAACAGTGAGGGGTAGCTTTGAATATTTTGCGATTGGCGATTTGACTTTAAAATAGGATGCAACCGCTTATCAAGAGCAGCTCTGTACGTTGTTTACTAGAGTGGTTACTAATAGCCTATTTGTTTTGTTGGTTTCTGTACCTATGCCTATAGGTAATGGGGATTTTTTTGTCTGTGCGTTAATTTTGGCTATATAAACTCACCTAAACGTAATTTTTTAACTTAAGTTAGCTTAATAATAAACAAGTAATAAAATTAACAATTAAGTAACCTCCAACAGGAGAATAAAAATCCCTACAGCCGCTAACAAAAGAGCAGATAACCTTAAAACCGCTGAACCGATTTTGATAAAACACAAAATTAAAAATTTTATGTAACCCCCGACATAAGAAAAAAATCACTACCGTAGCTAACAAAAGAGCCGATAACTTTGAAACCGCTAAACCGATTTCAACCAAACAAAGCTAAGAACACTCCCGAAAAATCGGTTCATGCGTCGGGAGCTACGATGCCACAGACAGACACTCACACACATACACACACACAGACACGTCAAACTTATAACACCCCGTCGTTTTTGCGTCGGGGGTTAATACATATCTGAGAATCGTCGCTAGGAAACCTGCTTTCAAATAAAAAAACTGCATCCAAATCGGTTCATCCGTTTACGAGCTATGGTGCCACAAATAGACACACCGTCACGTCAAATTGATTACAGCGCTCTTTTTGAGTCGGCGGGATCGGGGGTAAAATTACTGTTTACGAAAGATATTTATTTTGAGTTTATGTGCACTCGCTGCCGCCAGCGAGCGACATTGGCGAGGTAAGTAAGTACTAACTGTGCGCTCGGTCAGTAGTGCTAACAAACTGACGGCCCACCTGATATTAAGTGGACACCGCTACCTATTGACATCTGCAATACCAGAGGCCTTACAAATGCGTTGCCAGACGAAAGACAAAGTTGAAATGCCTCATGTGCCTGTAATTACACCGGCACCCATACCCTCCAAACCGAAACACAGCAACGCTACTTTGCTGCGTAAATAGGTGGTAGTACAAAAATAAAGATCTACGAAGGCCTTTTGAAACATTCTCATCATCACACAAAATTGTATACTACCTAGGTACCTATGTCCTTCTCAGCGAAACCCTCAGACGTTTTATTTCACTCAATTATCCGATCTACAGACTAGTTACTATCTTTGAACGTAAACTTTAATGTAATTTGAAACTTAATCAAATGCTAGAACCCGTCCCTTTAATCTTCATGCGACTTTTGAAGTGATTAGGTAAGGAGATTTTCAAATAAATAATCTTAAAAGTTTATCTTTTTTTTATTATAAAATAAATGTCACCTGGGTCAAGACTCTAATGTAGAAGGCGGTCGTCTTGGATCGTGCAGGCTTCTCCTTCAACTTAGGTCTGACCTCCTCAAGGAGTGCGGTACACTGTCTTTATCTTAAAAAAGAACCGGACTATTTTTCTTTTTTAAAAACATGTTTAAAAAAAGACAAAAAATTATAATGGTTGTTTACAAAATTGGATAGTGTTTATTGTTAGCAGATAAATGCCAAAACCAGTGTCGTGTAGACGTAAATGCTGAAGCTCACCTCACCTCACCACGTAAGGTCGGCGCTAACTAATGTCGCGGCTTGGCAGGGCATGGCAACCGATTTTATTTTTGATCAAGTTCTTTTTAATATTATTTCAATGAGTTTAAATTTCATATTACTTAATTTTTGTACAATCGTACCGTGTGCCAGTTTCTTCGTGCAATTGCAATTCACACAACATTTTAAAACGTACCTATAAAAAAATATATTGTGATTCATTAGTAAATTTTGTGTTTTTCTTGTATTTTATAAAAAACAATTTAGTATATTGATATTTCGATGGAATAAAAATATGCGATGCGTTGAGGGCTCGATCAAACAAACATTCGATATTTTGAATACTCGATGTATTGAGTGTACGATATATTTAATGTTCGATTTATTATTAACCATTCGATATTATGAACGTTCGAGAATTTTGACATTCGATTTATAGTGGTCGATCAATTGATATTCGATTATTTGGCATTCGATTTGGCGTAGTACACCTACTAGTATAGGGGCGAGCCTATTGCCATTAACCGGGCACAAATGCTTACTCCTATCCATTACTGAGAAAAAAAGCCAATGGCCCCATACAAATTATATTCATAGTCAAAAAACGAATTGGATAAGACTACTACTCGTAAGAACGAAGCAAAAGATCTTGAAAATAAACTCCGCTACGACTTCATTGTTACAGTATTCTTCAAGCTTAATATTTTTTTTTAGGACAATCCCGCCACACTATTTCCATCCACTGTAACTCCTGAAAGCCAGAATCAATAGTGGAGACCACCAGAAGAGCGCCAAGACATTGAAGATCGACGAGTCCTAGAGAAACGATGCAATTGTCTTTCATCCCGCAATGAAATTAATCAAAAAAGATTAGCGGAAGACTAAAAAAAACCAAGCTTTAAATAACAACTTGAGGTTATATGACATGATTAGCTACCAAAATTATATAAACACACTTTCCCCAGTCCGAACCTTAACCCTGCCGTGCCCCGTAGTATTTGCAACCCAAAGTAGCCACGAGGGCCAGACGTGCCTCGAATACTTTGCGGATTAAGAATTTGACTTTAAAATTAAGGAGATAAAGCCAGTTTCTCTTTACCTCTTAAGCTAACCATTGATTTTCAATAACTAAATCCTCTGAATGTTATTTTTGTAAATGGACAAACGGTCTTCTCTCTCTTGTTAGGTATAAGAAGCGCCGTAGGCGAGTTCTTTTTTTGAGATGTAAGTACCTTTTTACAGAAAGTATATGTACAATCCGCTTAAAGAAGAAAAAGAAAAGATAAAATAGGAAGATGGTAGTGAAATATTATGAAAAACAATACAACTTTTTCTTTGCAAAATATGTCGAAAATGTTGTAGCAAATATAGCTACAACATTTTCATAAAAAATAAAGGAACGTCCATTCTGAATATTCTCGCTTATTGTCATGAACACTTGTAGATTTTCTCAAATTATATTGTTATTACAGTTAATTTCATTTACAAGCGATTTCATCATGTAAATATCGTGATAGCCCAGTGGTTAAAGCGCTGACCTCTCATGCATGTGGTTGCGGGTTCGATATGCAGCAAACACCACTGTGGCTTTTTTTGATTCATATGTACTTCCTAAGTTTATCTTAAAATCCCTGACAACGGTGAAGGAAAACATCGTGAGGACCCTAGACTTATAATTATTGTCAGGCTGGAATCGCCAATCCGTCTTGAGCAAGCGTGGTGATAATGCTCGTGCCTTCTCTGTATGAGACGAAGCGTTTGCCCTGCACAGGACAATAAATAGGCTGGTATAGTTACCGCCACGAGTCATGAGCAGGTAGGTTTTTTGAGGCGCCGACACTACACGCGATCGGTACAAAAGACGGACCAATCCCTCGCAGCGTCGGCACACCAAGAAACCCAGAAAGGAAATTAAAAACCCAAATATTAACTTGACGTTTGTGCTCAGGACTCATGGCGACTAATATATTCTTATTTTTAAGTTATGACAGAGCCTACTATCTACTAACTTTACACACACGTATACTCTTACCTATTTCATAACACGTTACACGTTTAACAAGCCATAAAATTAATTCTTTCACACTGTATAGTAATTACGTGTGTTACGTGTCAATAAAGTTAAATAAAAACATTTTCATACAACAGAACATACCATCACACCTGTATTCCTCGAAGGGTTAGGTAGAGGTGTAACAATGTACACCCACAGTTCGCCGGTATGTTTAGGTCCCATGTAATAGGGGGCGAGCCTATTGCCATTAACCGGGCACAAATCCTAACTCCGAGCTGCTACAGAGAATTTCATAGAAAAACTCAATAACACTTTTTGCTCGACCTGGGAATCGAACCCAACACCTCTAGCGTAGAAGTCGCGCTTAGGACTACTAGGCCAACGAGGCAGTTAATATTTTCATCTTTTTGTTTTTTTTTGCCTTGCGTTGCTTTTACAAATATACAAAACACAAAATACACAAAAAACCAGACCGAAAAAAAAAACAAAATATATCTCTTAACAGGCCGTATAAAAAACAGTGGATCCATTACCAATCAATGCCTCAAGAGTGAAAGAACAAAGAGTGGGATCAATTTAACGTAATTGCATCACTTTTCACTGCTCCACCCATTAACCTTAAGCCAGAGCTTCATAGGTTTAGGCATCAACTCTGTATGTCCCTTCAGAGTTTATGAGTGTTATATCCTAAATACAAACTTTCAATAAACATATGAAAACAAGAGATTGTACTAATTTATTGATTTACTACTTAAATCCGAAATCAAATATATAAAGAATATGAATATTATTATTTACAATCTATAGAAAAAGTACAGGGGTAATGCTGATTCTTTGGCTCAAGACGGGCTTATTCCGGAAATAATAAAATTATGGACAATGATTAAACGTAAAGGAACGTTCATTTTATATTCAGTTTGTTTGTAGGTATGGCTGCGCCATCTGTTATACCATTATTGCACTACAATTTTATTAAGTGCCCCGGTTTTTCCTTTTGTTTTAGCTTTGGTTAAGAGATGGCGCTTATCGCAGTTTTATATATAGTATTTCTAATAGTATGCTGAAGTGAATATAGATGGCGTAACATCCACAATCATGTAAGAATTCAATTACATTGTTAGAGCTTATTTCTTCTTTGAGTAGTCTTCAGAGTCCTTATAACGTAGTAGATAAGTGTTTTTTTGCTTTACAAGTGTTGATGATGTACTTAACAGTATTTTATTTTTTCACTGCAGAGCGCATTGAGACACGGTTTAAAACAGTCAGCAGCAAAATTCAATATTCCTGTACGTGGTGGAAGAAGACACATGACCTAGCCGTTAATTAAACTAATACATTGAGCAAAAAATTTTGCTGGGAAAAGACTTATTTTTGATATAAATAAGTTGACTGCTACGCTGCGTGTCGCGGGTTCTATTCTATTTGTGGCCTCAGGTCCGGAATGTAGGGGTATTTCATCCTTGTTTAGTGTTTGTGAATGTAATTTTTAAATGTTGGTAAACACACTCAGATCTCAGATCATATCCTAATAATAATATCATTTAATTGGCAACCCACTGCGATGATCCCAATTTCCCCCAGAGTAAAGCATGTTTTGGTCGTACCAATATTTATTATACTGCCACACTATATTTTAGTGGGTATCACGCAAGCCTACATCACAGGCGGGAAATTGAAAACCATCGAATCATATTAGGGATTTGGGTGAATATCGTAAAAATATATAAGCAAAAGTTCTCGAACTAAACCTACAGAATAAAATATTCTGAATAATATGTTATATGAATTGAATTTATTTGATTAAATATTGGCTATTTTGTCTGCGTCAGTGTTGGGTCTTTATACATTTGCGACTGAGCATTAAACTACTAACTTACTAGCTAAATACTCGCGGTTTCGCTCGTGAACGTCGGTTATCATGGGGTTTTGTTCTTTTTTATGTGCGGAACTCTAATAATGTTTCTAAAATAAAAGTAGTCCTAGTGCCTCCTTATAATTTCAGCCAGTGAAAGTCCCGTCAAAATCGGTGCAGACGTTTAAGAGATTAACAGGAAAAACAGTAAGACAGACCGACAGATAGACTGACACATAAAAAAATAAAATAATATTTAAAGCTGATATTTTGACAGACAGTCACTTAAATTATTTTTTATTTTTTTATTATCTTTATCAAATTTTGGGGCTTTTGGTCACAATAAAACCTTACCAGCCTTATCGTAACCTAATAAAAGTAAAGCTCTAAACCTTAGACACTACCAGGACTGTAACACCTTACTCACTATTTGATAAATAAAGGTAGCTGCGTTATAGAGAGGGTCCGATAAAGTACTTTGAATAAAACTAACATCTATCAGATACATTTCAAAAGTAAGTATTCATTAGCGTCTCTCTACTAGCTCGGGTCCTGACGCATTCCACCAACAAGTGGTGGATATCTTTATCTCATTCGATTTTTAAACGTGAAATTCGAAAAATGTTTTGTTGAACCGAAATTATTTTCTGTTTAGCCTTTTCTCAACAACCTATGTTTTTTTTTTTTTTTTTTTTTTGGTGTGTGGGAAATCATCAAATAACTTCTCCCGCCCTGGGCGGGGCGGGAGGGAGTGTCAGACTTTTACTGACTAAAACCCACCCATGTTCCTTCTTGTGCCCTTTGCGTTCCGGGGGCGCGGTATCTCTTGCGAACAACCCGCAGCCCCGGCAGGCATCGGCCCTCAGTGGCCCCTTCCTTTTGCTGACATCTCTTTGAGGCGCGCGTGGAACACGAACGCGCCGTCGACACGGCCTGTCGTTATGCAACGTAAGGACGGTGAGCTACCCATTGCTCACCGTCCACAGGCCCGTATCTACGGTGGCCGGGAGTCGTCTCGCGGCTCCCGACGTCCGGAGCGTCTACCGCGGCGGCTGGGACGGGAGAACCGCTGTCTCAACCGTCCCGCCGCCTCCTTCTCAAGCATTACTGCCTCGCAGAAGGAGGCGACTGCATCCCATTCCCTCTCGCTCCGGACCATGGCTTGCACCAGGGCCGGACGCGAGAGTTCGCCGCCGCCGATGGCCGCCACGAGGACTCGGCGATGCTCCGCCCAAGCGGGGCACACCGCCACGGTGTGCTCCACCGTGTCCTCGGGGCGATCCACACAATGGTGACACCCGGACGTTTCCTCCCGCCCGATGAGGTGCAGGAACCTCCCGAAACACCCGTGTCCGGTGAGGACCTGCGTTAGGCGGTAGGTGAGGGCGCCGTGGCGCCTCTCCAGCCACTCCTCAAAGAGGGGACTTACCGCCTCTATTAAGGCGTGCCCAGCACGAGGTTGCGACAGTCGCTGTCTCCATGTCGCCATGAGATCGAGCCGGAGGTCGGCCCGCCGAGCGGCAATTTGCCGCGGTGGCGGACTCTCCCCCCGGCCTAGTACCTCCACGCGCCACTCGTACAGGCGCGCGAGGACCAGCGCCTCCAGATCCCACGGCGGCAATCCGGCAAGGAGGCTCGCCGCCTCCCCCGAGATCGTGCGGTAACAATCTATGTTAAGGTCGGCTTTCAGTTTACCCAGGTGCACCTGATTACCATTGGTTTACATGGAGCCACTACCTATCTGATTTCCACAACCCAGTTTCTGGGTCGACTTCCCTTGGTTGTGAGAATTTCGGACATATGAACACACGTTTAACGCCTGTCAAAGATCTACAAATAGCAGCCGGAATTAACTGTTTGCCGGGCTTTCCGAGATATGGGGATGTCACAGCACCAACTTCAAAACTCTGGGTTGCTATTAAATAAAATCCCAATGGAAAGACCCAGTAACGCTTTGCTCGTAGTCGCTTGTAAGCACAAGATTAACAGGGCAGTAAAACTGAAGAAAAATTTGGTTAATATGAAAAAACAAAGAAAAAACATACAAAATTTATTATAAAAAAATTAAATGAAAAGAAAAAATAAGCACCTGACAACAAAGAAACAAATTGAAAATGGCGGCACTAATCGTGTCCTCTCACTTACTCGCTATACTGTGCGAATCAATTGGCATGATAAGTCTTCTTACTTTGAATGGCCGTCATTTTTTCTGTAATCGCGAAGGTTGGACAATGCTTCCTTGTAAATAGTGCTATTGCTACTCCATCACTTCTCTTTCTTTCTGTTTAATTAGCAACTTCTATCTCACAAATAGACGGAAGCCTGTTGCCACAGTCTGTTCCGTCAGTGGATAGATAGTCATTCGTATGTCGTACAGTCCCGCACTCATAATCGTTACCATCATAATGTCTTTGGTACAAGTCACTGAACTTTTGACCTGTAAAAAAAATATTGTGTAGGGAAAACAAGAAGAAAAAGAAACGAAAGAAACACTTGCCCTTGTTTATTTGGTACATAATAATACCAGCCTATTATTGTAGTATTGTCCCACTGCAGGGCATTGACCTCTTCTCATACAGAGAAGGCACGAACATTGATCACAACGCTTGCGCAAGACAGATTAACGATTTCTAACTTATATTAATTCTAAGTCCAGGAATCTTAATGATATTTTTCATGATGTCCAAGATAAACTAAGTACATAATAACTGTCAAAAATCACATTGGTACATGCCCGGTATCAAATCCGCAGCTTCATGCATGAGAGACGGGCGCTTAACAGCTGGGCCATCACGACAATTGATTTAAATATATAATATAAATATTGGAATAGAACAATTACTACTTTTTTTTTTGAGGATGAGAAATCATCAATTGACTTCTTCCACACTGGGTGGGGCAGAAGGGAGTGTCAGACTCTTAATGACTAAAACCCACGTGTTCCTCTTAATGCCCTTTGCGTTCCAGTGCCGCGGTAACTCTTTCGAACAAATTCCGCAACACTGGCAGGCACTGGCCCTAGCGGGCCCCGTCTACAGTGCTGACAGCTCTTTGAGGCGCGCATGGAACGCAACGCGCCGTCAACCCGGGCCTGGTTCTGATCGGACAGCGAGCCACCCAATGCTCACCGTGCTCAGGACTACGGTGGCAGGGAATCGCCCATACATTAGTACATACATACATAAACTCACGCCTTTTGCCCATGGGGGTAGGCAGAAACTACAGAACGCCACTTGCTACGACCCTTACATACTCCTTTCGCCTCGTCCATGTTCATACATCTGGATGGTTTAAGTAAGTTATATACTAGTGATCATATTCTGGATGGTAAATGTAAGTTTTTCACTTATACTCACAACACGACCGAACCATCCAAGCATACTCTTTTTAACCTTTGTCATTGCGTCCTCTTTTAATCCGCAACGTTCTCGTGTAACCTTATTCCTCACTCTATCGTTTAAAGTTACACCACAAATGCTTCGCAAATAACACATCTCTACAGCATTAATCCTACTTTCATGCCTCGTTTGAAATACCCAACAACAATTATCTGTTAGTACAATTAGTACTAAGATATAAAAATTAGAAAAACGGAAGAATACCTTTTACTGAGTAATAATCATTGCGAGAAAAGAGTTTTCTAATTCCGACAAAATATGATTCTTCTCTGTCAATCATATCTATAATTTCTTGCGCCTGACCTCTGTTTTCTAAAACTGCCAGAATCCCTCCCTCCATGAAGCAAGTCTTCATAGCGTTCTGCCAATTTTGTAGCTTTTTATTTACTTTGTAACATTTTCTTGATGTTTTCACGTATTTATAGCCTGAAAAAAAGGAAGTTATATGTTTTGTTAAACATGTCGAAATGTCAAAATCGAAATTTTTGCTTTTGAAAAACTAAAATTACAAATCGGAACAGTGATCGTCTGCAAAGGACTCAAGAAAAAAACGCTACATGTTTTGTTGTTCGCATTCATATTTTTCGTTATCCTAAAATGAGATAATCTCCTGTTATTAAAATTTTGATTCAATCTCGATTAGATGATTAATTGATTCTACCGGTCACTGATACGTTCGAACCAGATCTTTCAGAGCTTATAAACTAAGAACTAACCAGCCACGAGTTTTCTTAGCCTATAAAAAGAACGTCAAAGAAAAAGCATGAATCACACGACTTACCACGGTCAACAGTCGGACACGACTCGTCATCAACTTTCTTGCACACAAACGGTAGCGGGGTATCGATTGGTTTAAAACATCTGCTCACACTGAACAATCCGGTATCTATGTTCATAGTTATGCAGTTTTCGAGTGGTAGCTGTGAGTTGTCCTCTTCGGGCAGAGGATATGGCGTTGACTGTCCTAAACAACTCAGAAAGTTATAATTTAAACATTTTTAAACTTAGTTACACAATTTTTGTGTGACTTTACGAAAAAAGCTGAATTTAATAGTGTGTGCGACGGACTGACGACAGAAAATGAGTGACCACTCATACATTAAGAATTTAGCTTTTATGTGAAAATTGCCACGCCGTGATATGCAAAATTATTGTATGAAATAGTAGCTTGAATGGGTTGGAAACACAAACTACGTTGAAATTGCAACATATACATATTGCTCCAATGTAAGCCACGCTTTTTTGTCCTGCGACACTGGCTGGCTGTAACTACCTTTCATCGAGAGGGTCGTAAAGTTTGTTAACCTATTATATGAAAAAGTATACAAAAGGAGTGAATAAGTGATGTAATTATTAAGTAGGTCATTTAATTTAATTACGAATATTTAAAAGAAAAAAAAATATTTCAGACACTTACCATCAACAGTCATAAACTCTCCTAACTGAAAATCGTCGTGGAATCCAACAAAGATGTCTGTCACATTAGGTTCTTCAGTCATTTTATGTGTCAAGTTCTTCACTAAAGCCCACTCTCCATGTAATTTTGGGTAGAACAGAGTGGCTCCTTCGTCATCACAGGTAAGAAAAGCCGCATTCCAGGACAGTCCAGTTGTGTCCCAGTGAATTTTGTAAAAGGCGTCGAACGCCTCAATGTACGTATAGTCCTTTCTATAGAACTGTACATGGCGAGAGTATGTCGCAGGCAAAGATATACCTGAAGAGATAAAATTGCGTTTAGTATTAATTAAACTGTGTATTGTGATACCAAGTGCGAATACGGCGCTCCTGACCAGATAATGGCCTACTTACTACAGTGCCCAAAGTGTCCCACGCTTGCACTTTAGAGGACATTACGAAAGCTATAGACGCCACGATGAACGTGGCCACCTACTGGGCCTACAAATATAGGATTATCATTGACCCGTAAATAAGCAGATCTAGGTATACGAGATACGTTTTTTGAATGGCGTAATTCACATTCAACTGAAACTGACAGCACATTTGACGTCACTGTGTGGCACAAACTTTGTGTCAAAAAAGGAATACGGTGTATTACGTGATTAAGGGTCGATTTTTCAATCGCCAGATAACTTTTATCTTAGGAATATGTTTGACATTTTGACAGCTTTTCTATAGAAAATATGTCAAACCGCCATATTTATTCCTCAGATAGAAGTTAACTAATGATTGAAAAATCGGCCCTTAAAAAACAAGACACACAACACAAGCTAAGTAAGGAAGGATATAAGATAAATGTATGTAGGTATATACGTAGATATGTTTCATGCATATTATAAGTTGTAGTAAATACTTATTAGTAAGGATAATTTTAGTTATTTTGTACTTTTGTGCAATTTTTTGGATATTTTTTGATATAATTGCATTGAATTCTTTATTTTTTTTAAGAATCAAGTTTTGTTTTACATTGATTTTATAATTTGTACCTGCCATGTTATCTCTTCACCTCTTTTGGTTGACTGGTAGAGAATGCCTAAGGCATGTTTTTTTTTCTAGGTATGGAAAATCATCAAATGACTTTCCTCGCCCTGGGCGCGGCGGGAAGGAGTGTCAGACTTTTACTGACTAAATCCCATCCATGTTCCTTCTTGTGCTCTTTGCGTTCCGGGGGCGTGGTATCTTTTACGACCAACCCGCAGCCCCGGCAGGCATGGGTCGTGAGTGGCCCCTTCCATAATTGCTGACATCTCTTTGAGGCGCGCGTGGATCATGAAAGCGTTGTCAACACGGCCTTTCGTTATGCAGCGTACAGACGGTGAGCTACCCATTGCTCACCGTCCACAGGCCCACATGCCTAAGGCATTAAGTCCGCCTTTGTATTTTATATTGCATAAAGTTTAAATAAATGACAAGCTAATATTGTATTGTAGTAGCAGTTGAAGCTGTCATGTCTGTTCTTGTATTTTTAACCAACGAATAAAACGGAAGAGGCTCTCAAGTCGAGGCGTATAATTTTTTTTGCATGATCACGCATAACTTTTAGAAGATAGTCCGATTTGGATAATTCTTTTTTATTGGAAAGGGTATACCCCGAAGTTGGTCCCGTATAAATTTTGAATTCCAACCCTCAGGGTAGGAAAACAGGGGATAATTGATTGTTCACTCACTGATTGTAATGTATAACCAATAACAAACAAACAGAACCAAAGCCGACTACCGAAGTTAAAGTTATTTTTCACTTTAAAGTTTTGAAGGCGGTTATATTTTTTGTGAAAAAGTTTTAATAACATCCTCAATACTACTCTATTCTCTCTTGACTATTTTTATTATATAATTCTATTTTTACTAATTTAATGTGGCCGCTGCTAATGGTAAAACATAGTGATGAACATAATTATAACTCCGTACAAACTCATTTTAAAAATAAAACATTGGCTTTGACTAAGAAGACAATAGGATTGCAAATTTAAAAGTTAATAGGTATTGGAAATCAGTAGAATATCTGATATTATAATTTATTCATAACATCAAAACGATCAAACATACAAATATATGAAAGAAACTCTAAAACTTTAGTTAAATAAAAAAAACAAGTTTTAGTGAAATTACTTAAATTGGGCCTTAATACTATTGTTTTAAGAGACTAAAATTAAAAAGAAAGTACTCACCTAATAGGAATACGGCGAAAATAATGCTCTTCATTATTGTACAAGATGACACACTTGACTAAATGAGCTTAATCAGCAAACATTATATTTATACTTACACGCAAATATCATTCTTGTTTATGGACGGGTAAGAACCCGCATAAAGCATAGACAGACACTTTCGTTATACAGGTTGATCTAAAACATGCTTTGTTTAACCCAGCACGATTAAATAGTTACCTTCTTAGTTTTGCTTTCGGGGGATCTAGGCCGACGTAGATTAGCCAAAACATTACGTGGATGAAGGTTGCTTCCAATCAGTCTTTTTGAAAATCTATGGAGAAAGCCTATGTCCAGCAGTGGACATCCTACGGCTGATATAATGATAATTAAATAGTGGAATTGACCTTCAAGTTTCGCCTGTAATATAGAGGTATACTATATAAAAAGCTACTAGAATTCCCCCCTAAAAACGCACCCCCCCCCATCCAGTACAGATTGTGGTGAAATAGGTCTGTTTTTATAGGTAATAATGCAATAATTGTCCTCATTTTTTAATCCTATTACTATCATATAAACGCGTAGGTGTATAAGGGTAGATGGATGTATGTTTGTTCCCCATTTGCGCTTAAACGGCTGAATGATTTTAGCTAAACACAGATATAGATATTTATTTTGCCTAACACATAAAATATTGTTTATCCTGTTTTTGTGGTTTCATGAAGTCTTGGCGTTTAAATATATACGGGTTTTCTGACGTACGGGGGTAGCACACCAACAAGTTTCAAAATCTGGGCTTTTACTAAGAAATTTCCTAATGAAAAAACACAATAACATGTTGCCCGACCTGAGATGAGAGCTCAGGGTCCCACGTTTAACAGTCGTACTTGCGTCCATAAGTTCGATGGGGCAGTCAAACCGAAATTAAAATAGGTAAAAAGAAAAAGATAATAAAAGAAAATACAGACTTTACTGAACAAAAAATATTTAATCAAAAATAAAATTGTTGACAATAAAAATACCAAAATTAAAATGGCGGCATTTATCACGTCCTCTCACTTACTCGCTATACTGAGAGAATGAAATGACATGATAAGTTACTTACTTTGTTTGACCGTCATGTTTTTATTAATCGTTTTCATTATCGATTTTCAGCAATTCAGTGTTTCTGCTAATCCAGTATTTGTCTCTCTTTCTGTTTAAATGGCAAGTTCCATTTCACAAATAAATGGTAACTCACTATCACAATTTGCTGTTTCAGTGTAAAGAAACATATTATCTGCATTCTTTACAGTTCCACAGTCAAAATTATTATTATTATATAGTCTTTGGTACAAGTCACTGAACTTTTGACCTGTGAAAAGAAATAATAGTGTTGGAACGACAAACAAAAGTACACTTGCTTCTGTTTATTTGACACATAACAATATCAGCCTATTATTGTCCCAGTGCAGGGCAGAGGCCTCTTCTCATACAGAAAAGGCACGAGCATTGATCACCACGCTTGCTCAAGGCGTATTGGCATTATAAGTTCAGGTTTCCTACGGATGTTTTTCTTCACTGATGTCAGTGATGTCAAAGATAAACTTAGAAAGTGCATATGAATTAAAAAGTCATGTATCAATGTGATTTTTTTGGGCAGGTACCAGGTTGCCCGGTATCAAACCCGCAGTCTCATGCAATTCACTGGGCTATCACGGCAAGATGAAAAATATTAGAAAAAAAAACAGCAAAATAATATTATTACCTTTTACTGAGTAATAATCATTGCGCGAAAAGATCTTTTTGATTCCTACAAAATATGATTCTCCTTGGACAAGCATATCTCTGATTTCTTGCGCCTGAGCACCGTTTTCTACAACTGCCAGAATCCCTCCCTCCATGAAGCAAGTCTTCATAGCGTTCTGCCAATTTTGTAGCTTTTTATTTAGTTTGTAACATTTTCTTGATGTTTTCACGTATTTATAGCCTGAAAAAAAGGAATGTATATGTTTTGTTAAACATGTCAAAATCGAAAGCTTAGTTTTTGAATGACAAATCGAATCAGTAACAGACTGCGAATTACTCATGAGAATGACGCTACATGTTTTATCGCCTAAATTCACATTTATCGTTCTCCTAAAATGAGACAATCTCCCCTTATTTGTCTGTTTGTTATGAATAGTCTGAACGCATATTGAAAATTAATAAATATTTTGATTTAATCTAGATTAGATGATTAGATGATTAATTGATTCTACCGGACACTGATACGTTCTAACCGGATCTATCAGAGCTTATAAACTAAGAACTAACCAGCCACGAGTTTTCTTAGCCTTTAAAAAGAACGTCAAAGAAAAAGCACGAATCACACGACTTACCACGGTCAACAGTCGGACACGACTCGTCATCAACTTTCTTGCACACAAACGGTAGCGGGGTATCGATTGGTCTAAAACATCTGCTCACACTGAACAATCCGGTATCTATGTTCATAGTTATGCAGTTTTCGAGTGGTAGCAGTGAGTTGTCCTCTTCGGGCAGAGGATATGGCGTTGACTGTCCTGAAAAACGCAGAAAGTTAAAATTTAAACATATTTAAACAATTTTTGTGTGATTTTATGAAAATGGCTGAAGTTAATTGTGAAGAGCAATTGCTAGTGCTCATTTTTCCGTACAAACGTATGCCCAATTTTTCAGATAACCGGATTTTTATAGAAGTTATGACCAACCAAATATCAATAAAAACGCCAATTCAAAATGGCGTCAAATAAACGTGTGGTATAGTAGTCGCCACGAGCCGTGAGTACAAATGTCAAGTTAATTTTTGGGTTTTTGGCTTCCTTTCTGGAGTTCTTGGGCCGCCGACGCTGCACGCGATGGATCCGTCAGTTGGACCGATCAAGCCGTGCAGCGTGCGCACCCCAAGACACCCCAAAATGAACCCAAAAATTTACTTGACATTTGTGCTCACGACTCGTGGCGACTACTATAAACAAATCTGACGGCGTAAAACAGAGAAACATTTATGTAATAGGTTATGATTTGGACGAGAAATATCGGGATTACAAATCATCGATTTTGACGATTTTTGTCGACTTTTTGTCGAAATCGTTCTGGCTTTAATTCTTTGGTTACTGTTCCGCACCTATTGGCCGTAGCGTGATGTTATATAGCCTCTAACCTTCCTCGATAAATTGACTATTCAACACAAAAATATTTTTTCAAACAAACAAACAAACAAACAAACTCATGTTGTCACTCACTCATTTTTCGAGTTGGAATTCCTCTTATGAGTGTGGGACGGACCGACGACAGAAAGTTTCCGACCAATTTAATAGTTTAGCTTCTATGTGATATTTGCAGCTCCGTGTTATTATGCAAAATTATTGTATGAAATAGCAGCTAGAAAAATAAGTTAGGGTAAGGCAACAATAAAACATTATATTGCTCCAATGTAAGCAACGCTTCGACAATCTTTGTCCTGTGACTCTGGCTGGCTGTAACTACCTTTCACTGTGAGGGTCGTAAAGTTTGTTAACCAATTACATGCAAAAGTATACAATAATAATGAATTTAAGTGACGTAATTATTCAATAGGTAATAGTGTGGAATTGTAAATACTTAAAAGCCGGAAAGAAAGAAAAATATTTATTTAAGACACTTACCATCAACAGTCATAAACTCTCCTAACTGAAAATCGTCGTGGAATCCAACAAAGATGTCTGTCACATTTGGTTCTTCAGTCATTTTACCTGTCAAGTTCTTTACCAAAGCCCACTCTCCTTGTAATTTTGGGTAGAACAGAGTAGCTCCTTCGTCATCACAGGCAAGAAAAGCCGCATTCCAAGTTAGTCCACTCAAGTCCCAGTGAACTTTGTAAAAGGCGTCGAACGCCTCAATGTATGTATAGTCTTTTCTGTAGAACTGTACATGGCGAGAGTATGTCGCAGGCAAAGATATACCTGAAGATATAAAATTGCATTCAGAATCAACGAACTGAATTAACGATAACTACTATCGTTTGAGTCACGTTTTTTGCGTCTTGGAAACCAACGAAGGTATCTGTCACATTTAGTTAAATCAAAATAAAATTTCAGTGAAAGAAAAACACAAAATAAAAAGGAATTATTTATTAACCCCCGACAGAAGAATTGAAATCCCTATCACAATAAACAAAAGAGCTAATAATTTTGAAACCGCTGAACCAATTTCCATCAAACATAGCTGAGAACACTCCCGATTAATTTACCTTTTAAATAAAAAAAAAAACTAAATCAAAATCGGTTCATGCGTTCGGGAGCTACGATGCCACAGACAGATACACACAGACACGTCAAACTTATAACACCCCGTCGTTTATACTATATTATATACGTTTATATTATGCTATTGTTGTAAGGGAATTAAATTAAAGGAAGTACACACCTAATAAAAATACGGCAAAAATAATGCTCTTCATTATTGTGCAAGATGACTTCACTTGACTAAATGAACTTAATCAGCAAACATTATATTTATACGTAAATTCCTTATTTATGGACGGATAAAAACTCGCATAAATCGCACACAAACACTTGTTATACAGGTTGATCTGATACATTCTTTACTTTACCATCATCATCTACTTAGCCTTTTCCCAACTATGTTGGGGTCGGCTTCCAGTCTAACCGGGTACAGCTGAGTACCAATGTTTTACATGGAGCGACTGCCTATCTGACTTCCACAACCCAGTTACTAGGCAACACGATACCTCTTGGTTAGACTGGTTGTCAGACTTCCTGGTTTCTGACTATCCGTAACGACTGTCAAAGATATACGAATGACAGCCGGGACCAACGGCTTTACGTGCTTTCCGAGGCACGGGGGTGTCACACCACCAACTTCCAAACTCCTAGCTGCTACTGAGCAAATCCTAATGGATAAAACCCAATAACACTTTTTGCCCGACCTAGGAATCGAACCCGGGACCCCACGCTCATCAGTCGCGCTTGCAACCACGAGACCAACGGTGCAGTTCAGAGAGAGACATCAGAGAGAGACATTCTTTACTTTACCCGAGACTGTTAAATACCTGTCTGATAAATGACTGTCTGAGCTTCTTTGTTTTGTTATCAGGGGACCTAGGCCGCGACACAGTTAAACAAAAATAGATTTCGACCACATACATTATAAATGTTTTTAATATGTACAATTTATCTTCAGGTTTCATCAGTAACATTGAATATAACGTTTTAAAATTTCAAATCTCTTTTGCGGATCACCTCTAACTAATATCAAACATACTGTATATAATCTTTTTTTTTATCAACGGATGTCGAAAGTTCATGTATGCAAAGATAGTGCATAATATAAACTTTGTTTATTATAACAATATGCTACTGTGAACTATAATTATTATGTAAGTATGTACACAATATGATTATTGAAGCTGCTCTGAGCCTGCAGATATTCTTTTATTTTAAAATTACGTGTAATATTATGATATTTACATAATAATTATGCCTCGTTGGTCTCGTGGTCGCGTGGTTGATTCTCTGGTCGGGCAAAAAGTGTTATTGGGTTTTTCCATTAGGATTTGCTCAGTAGCAGCCCGGAGTTTGGAAGTTTGTGGTGTGACACCCCCGTGCTTCGGAAAGCACGCCAAGTCGTTGGTCCCGACTGTTATTCGTAGATCTTTGGCAGTCGTTACGGATAGTTAGAATCCAGGAAGTCTGACAACCACTATAACCAAGAGCTATCGTGTTGCCCAGTAACTGGGTTGTGGAGGTCAGATATGCAATCGCTCCATGTAAAACACTGGTATTCCGCTGCATCCGGTTAGACTGGAAGCCGACCCCAACATAGTTGGGAAAAGGGTAAGTAGATGATTACATAATAGTTATGACCATTGGATATCGTCAGATAAGGCTTTCAAATATAAGTAGAAACAGTGACCACTCTGAAGGCACAGTTTGTGAAGATGTTGACATGAATACTTTTATCCAATTTCTGTCTTCCCATTAGATAATTTTGGACATTCTCTTAATTATGAAGTCCGCGTAGACGAAGTCGCGTGCGGTAGCTATATCTTGCATGCTATGACTGCCTCGTTAGCCTAGTGGTCCTAAGCGCGACTGCTACGCTAGAGGTCTTGGGTTTTATTCCCAGGTCGAGCAAAGTAATATTGGGTTTTTCTATGAAATTCTCAGTAGAAGTTCGGAGTTAGGACTTGTGGCAATGGCAATATGCTCGACCTCTATTACATGGGACCTAAACATAACGGCGAACTTTGGGTGTACATTGCTGGTATGTAAGAATTAATGTTTTACATAAATAAAAGTTTTGCCCATCATAGGAATTTATCCTGTATCATAGGTGCGTTTCCAAACATATAAACTTTCATACACAAACAAACCGACCCGAAACATTTGCTTTTAGGCCATACAAATATTTCATCAGTGTGGGAATAGTACTACAAACATGTTAGTGAAAATTAAAAAATAAAACTAAATGAGGGGCAGGAACGCGGCTAAAGCTAGTTTATTTAATTAAAAATAGATTGTTATGAAACGAACAAGATTACTTGAGTTGGCAAAACGGATACCTACTTAGCAGTCATACGTAGGTATCGCATATAATTGCTTAATAAGTTTGTTTTTAGAGATACTAGCTTATGCCTACGACTTCGTCCGCGTCAAATTTGATATATTATCCCACGGGAACCGTACACTTTTCCGGAACAAAAAATATTCTATGTGTTATTCCACACTACAATCCATCTCAGTGTCAAATTTCATCTAGATTCGTTAAACCATTTAAGCGTGAAAGAGTAACAAACATCCATTTATCCATCCATAATCACACAGGCGCCTCCTTCTGCGAAGCAGTTATGCTAGAGAGGGAGGCGGCGGGACGGTTGAGGCAGAGAGTCTCCCGTCCGAGCCGCCGCGGTAGACGCTCCGGACGTCGGGAGCCGCGAGAGGACTCCCGGCCACTCCCGGTGAGCAATCGGGAGCTCACCGTCCGTACGTACAACAGGCAGAAGGCCACAACGACAGACCGTGTCGACGTCGCCTTCGTGTTCCACGCGCGCCTCAATGAGCTGCGGGTTTTTCGTAAGAGATACCGTGTCCCCAGGACGCGAAGGGCACAAGAAAAAACATGGGTGGGTGGTTTAGTCAGTGAAAGTCTGGCACTCCCTCCTGCCCCGCCCAGGGCGAGGGAAGTCATTTAATGATTTTGCATCTGTAAAAAAAAACCATTATCACAAACTTTCGCAAGACAATGTCACATTCGGCCACTTATCTATTATTATGTATTAATTTACCTTATAGATCATTTACGCGCTTACTAGCATCTGCCTGCGACTTCGCGTGGTTTTTTTCAACAGCGTTATGTTACGTCTCTGATCACTGCTCCACTCCCGTGTGTCGTATCATGATGTTATAAAGCCTAAAGCCTTCCTTGATAAATGAACTATGCTATACAAACCTATTCTTTTAATTTAAACTAGCAGTTCCTGAGATTAACGCGTTCAACCAAACAAACAAAGTCTTCAGGTTTATAATATTAGTACAGACTAGAGTCTGCTCGTGACTTCGTCCGCGTAGTTTTCTCACTCGCATTAGGTTACGTCTTTGGTTACTGCTCCGCACCTATTGATCGTAGCGTGATGTTATCCAACACAAAAAGATTTTTCCAATTCAAACCAGTAGTTCTTAAGATTAGCGCGTTCAACCAAACAAACAAACTCTTCAGCTTTATAATATTAGTATAAATTAATTTAATTTTGACAACTTAAAGTTTATAAAAGCTTTTACTAAAGCATTTTACTTGGACATTGTACTTTGTAACCCAATTTCTACCCCCTTTTTTTTTTTTTTTGGTTGATGGGTATCATCAAATAACTTCTCCCGAATTTCTACACCATAGTTGGCAATATATGCAGATACATTTGCTTGTAATTGAAATATCCGGTATGCATGACTAGTCGGTGTGTAAAAACATGTTTTTGACAAACTAATCATCTTTTTAACCGACTTAAAAAAAGGAGGAGGTTCTCAATTCCAGTGTTTCTTTTTGTATGTATGTTACGCGATAACTTTGCCAATTATGAATCGATTTTGATCATTATTTTTTGTTTGATAGGTCATACTTCAGAGGTGGATTCAGAAGACAGTTGTGTTTTATCAAAAGTTTTTTTTAAATTTTAAAATGCTTTTTTTTTGTCTTTTTTGTAAAAACATTTTCTTTACTGCCTCGGTGGCTTAGTGGTCCTAAGAGCGACTGCTACGCTAGAGGTCTTGGGTTTGATTCCCAGGTTGAGCCAAAAGTGTTATTGGGTTTTTCTATGAAATTCTCAGTAGCAGCTCGGAGTTAGAATTTGTGCCCGGTTAATGGCAATAGGCTCGCCCCTATTACATGGGACCTAAACATACCGGCGAACAGTGGGTGTACATTGTTACACCTCTGCCTAACCCGTCGGGGAATACAGGCGTGATGATGATGGTAGATTTTTTTTATTAATGTGTGTTTGAATTCCCTGACGATGGCGAGTGATGTGTTGATAAAAAGTGGCCGGGGAAGTATTTTGTTGGTATCGTCACGAGACATTATGAACGCTTGAAAAAACCGAAAGCCGCAGTAAGGACATGCATGAGAAATAACGAGAATATTTAACTCTCCTTATAAAAACGGAGATAAATAAATTGCTTTTATGACGTCATTAACTTCCATTTACTGTCGTTTACTTTAAAAGCGTTTAATGGTCTCTTGAAAAATATAAAGCGTATCATGAGAAACATTGTAATTAAGACATCCTAATAGTGAACCAGCTTCTGCACGCGACTTTGTTCGCGTAGTGTTTTTTAACCCCCGACGCAAAAATGACGGCGTGTTATAAGTTTTACGTGTCTGTGTGTGTGTCTGTCTGTGGCATCGTAGCTCCTGAACGCATGAATTTGATTTAGTTTTTTAGTTTGAAAGGTGAGTTAGTCGGTAGTGTTCTTAGCTATGTTTTATGGGAATCGGTTCAGCGGTTTCATAGTTATCAGCGTTTTTATTAGCTGCGGTAGGGATTTTTAGTGTTCTGTCGGGGGTTACTTAAAAATTTTCACCCGCATATTGCGTCTTTGAGAACTGCTCCGCTCCTGTGGGTTATGGCATAACGTATATAGGCTATATACTATTAAAGATTTTTTATTTTTTCATTTCAACTGCCCCGTTCGTCTCGTGGGTTCCTAGGTTTGATTCCCTGGTCAGGCAAAAAAAAAATATCGGGTTTTTCTATTACGAATTTCTTAGTAACAGCCCAGCGTTTGAAAGTTGGTCCTGGGAAACGCCCGCATCTCGGAAGCCCGTAAAGCTGTTGGTCCCACGCCTGATCTCTCCCCGGTTGTATCGGATTGCCGTCTCATCGGATTATGAGAGTTAGGGAAGAGGGAGTGCACCTGTGTTTGCGCACACACTTGTGCACTATAAGATCTCCTACGTACTTGGCTAGTCTCCATTAAGATAGTCTTAATGGACACTAGCCGCCGTTGCCGAAATCGGTCTGAAGAAAACGTTACATAGAATTTATCCAATCCGACTGGTAATTCCAGTAATTCGCGTGTAAACAAACCAACAAAATATCTCTTCGGTTTTGTAATTTATATTAGTATAGATAACAATAGTTTATAGGTACGTAATCCTATCCCAAGTACAGTCGACTACAACAGAGCTATACGATTTGCAAGTCGGAACAGTGAGGGGTAGCTTTGAATATTTTGCGATTGGCGATTTGACTTTAAAATAGGATGCAACCGCTTATCAAGAGCAGCTCTGTACGTTGTTTACTAGAGTGGTTACTAATAGCCTATTTGTTTTGTTGGTTTCTGTACCTATGCCTATAGGTAATGGGGATTTTTTTGTCTGTGCGTTAATTTTGGCTATATAAACTCACCTAAACGTAATTTTTTAACTTAAGTTAGCTTAATAATAAACAAGTAATAAAATTAACAATTAAGTAACCTCCAACAGGAGAATAAAAATCCCTACAGCCGCTAACAAAAGAGCAGATAACCTTAAAACCGCTGAACCGATTTTGATAAAACACAAAATTAAAAATTTTATGTAACCCCCGACATAAGAAAAAAATCACTACCGTAGCTAACAAAAGAGCCGATAACTTTGAAACCGCTAAACCGATTTCAACCAAACAAAGCTAAGAACACTCCCGAAAAATCGGTTCATGCGTCGGGAGCTACGATGCCACAGACAGACACTCACACACATACACACACACAGACACGTCAAACTTATAACACCCCGTCGTTTTTGCGTCGGGGGTTAATACATATCTGAGAATCGTCGCTAGGAAACCTGCTTTCAAATAAAAAAACTGCATCCAAATCGGTTCATCCGTTTACGAGCTATGGTGCCACAAATAGACACACCGTCACGTCAAATTGATTACAGCGCTCTTTTTGAGTCGGCGGGATCGGGGGTAAAATTACTGTTTACGAAAGATATTTATTTTGAGTTTATGTGCACTCGCTGCCGCCAGCGAGCGACATTGGCGAGGTAAGTAAGTACTAACTGTGCGCTCGGTCAGTAGTGCTAACAAACTGACGGCCCACCTGATATTAAGTGGACACCGCTACCTATTGACATCTGCAATACCAGAGGCCTTACAAATGCGTTGCCAGACGAAAGACAAAGTTGAAATGCCTCATGTGCCTGTAATTACACCGGCACCCATACCCTCCAAACCGAAACACAGCAACGCTACTTTGCTGCGTAAATAGGTGGTAGTACAAAAATAAAGATCTACGAAGGCCTTTTGAAACATTCTCATCATCACACAAAATTGTATACTACCTAGGTACCTATGTCCTTCTCAGCGAAACCCTCAGACGTTTTATTTCACTCAATTATCCGATCTACAGACTAGTTACTATCTTTGAACGTAAACTTTAATGTAATTTGAAACTTAATCAAATGCTAGAACCCGTCCCTTTAATCTTCATGCGACTTTTGAAGTGATTAGGTAAGGAGATTTTCAAATAAATAATCTTAAAAGTTTATCTTTTTTTTATTATAAAATAAATGTCACCTGGGTCAAGACTCTAATGTAGAAGGCGGTCGTCTTGGATCGTGCAGGCTTCTCCTTCAACTTAGGTCTGACCTCCTCAAGGAGTGCGGTACACTGTCTTTATCTTAAAAAAGAACCGGACTATTTTTCTTTTTTAAAAACATGTTTAAAAAAAGACAAAAAATTATAATGGTTGTTTACAAAATTGGATAGTGTTTATTGTTAGCAGATAAATGCCAAAACCAGTGTCGTGTAGACGTAAATGCTGAAGCTCACCTCACCTCACCACGTAAGGTCGGCGCTAACTAATGTCGCGGCTTGGCAGGGCATGGCAACCGATTTTATTTTTGATCAAGTTCTTTTTAATATTATTTCAATGAGTTTAAATTTCATATTACTTAATTTTTGTACAATCGTACCGTGTGCCAGTTTCTTCGTGCAATTGCAATTCACACAACATTTTAAAACGTACCTATAAAAAAATATATTGTGATTCATTAGTAAATTTTGTGTTTTTCTTGTATTTTATAAAAAACAATTTAGTATATTGATATTTCGATGGAATAAAAATATGCGATGCGTTGAGGGCTCGATCAAACAAACATTCGATATTTTGAATACTCGATGTATTGAGTGTACGATATATTTAATGTTCGATTTATTATTAACCATTCGATATTATGAACGTTCGAGAATTTTGACATTCGATTTATAGTGGTCGATCAATTGATATTCGATTATTTGGCATTCGATTTGGCGTAGTACACCTACTAGTATAGGGGCGAGCCTATTGCCATTAACCGGGCACAAATGCTTACTCCTATCCATTACTGAGAAAAAAAGCCAATGGCCCCATACAAATTATATTCATAGTCAAAAAACGAATTGGATAAGACTACTACTCGTAAGAACGAAGCAAAAGATCTTGAAAATAAACTCCGCTACGACTTCATTGTTACAGTATTCTTCAAGCTTAATATTTTTTTTTAGGACAATCCCGCCACACTATTTCCATCCACTGTAACTCCTGAAAGCCAGAATCAATAGTGGAGACCACCAGAAGAGCGCCAAGACATTGAAGATCGAAGAGTCCTAGAGAAACGATGCAATTGTCTTTCATCCCGCAATGAAATTAATCAAAAAAGATTAGCGGAAGACTAAAAAAAACCAAGCTTTAAATAACAACTTGAGGTTATATGACATGATTAGCTACCAAAATTATATAAACACACTTTCCCCAGTCCGAACCTTAACCCTGCCGTGCCCCGTAGTATTTGCAACCCAAAGTAGCCACGAGGGCCAGACGTGCCTCGAATACTTTGCGGATTAAGAATTTGACTTTAAAATTAAGGAGATAAAGCCAGTTTCTCTTTACCTCTTAAGCTAACCATTGATTTTCAATAACTAAATCCTCTGAATGTTATTTTTGTAAATGGACAAACGGTCTTCTCTCTCTTGTTAGATATAAGAAGCGCCGTAGGCGAGTTCTTTTTTTGAGATGTAAGTACCTTTTTACAGAAAGTATATGTACAATCCGCTTAAAGAAGAAAAAGAAAAGATAAAATAGGAAGATGGTAGTGAAATATTATGAAAAACAATACAACTTTTTCTTTGCAAAATATGTCGAAAATGTTGTAGCAAATATAGCTACAACATTTTCATAAAAAATAAAGGAACGTCCATTCTGAATATTCTCGCTTATTGTCATGAACACTTGTAGATTTTCTCAAATTATATTGTTATTACAGTTAATTTCATTTACAAGCGATTTCATCATGTAAATATCGTGATAGCCCAGTGGTTAAAGCGCTGACCTCTCATGCATGTGGTTGCGGGTTCGATATGCAGCAAACACCACTGTGGCTTTTTTTGATTCATATGTACTTCCTAAGTTTATCTTAAAATCCCTGACAACGGTGAAGGAAAACATCGTGAGGACCCTAGACTTATAATTATTGTCAGGCTGGAATCGCCAATCCGTCTTGAGCAAGCGTGGTGATAATGCTCGTGCCTTCTCTGTATGAGACGAAGCGTTTGCCCTGCACAGGACAATAAATAGGCTGGTATAGTTACCGCCACGAGTCATGAGCAGGTAGGTTTTTTGAGGCGCCGACACTACACGCGATCGGTACAAAAGACGGACCAATCCCTCGCAGCGTCGGCACACCAAGAAACCCAGAAAGGAAATTAAAAACCCAAATATTAACTTGACGTTTGTGCTCAGGACTCATGGCGACTAATATATTCTTATTTTTAAGTTATGACAGAGCCTACTATCTACTAACTTTACACACACGTATACTCTTACCTATTTCATAACACGTTACACGTTTAACAAGCCATAAAATTAATTCTTTCACACTGTATAGTAATTACGTGTGTTACGTGTCAATAAAGTTAAATAAAAACATTTTCATACAACAGAACATACCATCACACCTGTATTCCTCGAAGGGTTAGGTAGAGGTGTAACAATGTACACCCACAGTTCGCCGGTATGTTTAGGTCCCATGTAATAGGGGGCGAGCCTATTGCCATTAACCGGGCACAAATCCTAACTCCGAGCTGCTACAGAGAATTTCATAGAAAAACTCAATAACACTTTTTGCTCGACCTGGGAATCGAACCCAACACCTCTAGCGTAGAAGTCGCGCTTAGGACTACTAGGCCAACGAGGCAGTTAATATTTTCATCTTTTTGTTTTTTTTTGCCTTGCGTTGCTTTTACAAATATACAAAACACAAAATACACAAAAAACCAGACCGAAAAAAAAAACAAAATATATCTCTTAACAGGCCGTATAAAAAACAGTGGATCCATTACCAATCAATGCCTCAAGAGTGAAAGAACAAAGAGTGGGATCAATTTAACGTAATTGCATCACTTTTCACTGCTCCACCCATTAACCTAACCTTTTTTAATCGAGTTTTTTCCGCCTCAGTCCGGATATTGCTAGACGAGTAACGGACCACTTATTCGAATCTATTGAATGAGCCTCCTGGACACTAACTACTACTTTTCGAGTTTCTAACCCGTTTAACGGGTTTTAATAGATTGGGCCAACGATATATGGAAGCAATTTATTTAGCCTTTTTCTTCAGTGGTGGTTAGTGCTCATAGCGAGTGCTTCTCGATTGGTTTTTTAACAATTAATTGTATCGCTTGACTTTGCCGAAGATTTCTGCGCTGTTTTACGATAGCAATTTATTTTTGTGTTGGCGAATACTGCCAAACAAAAAGTAGAGGAGACACTTTTATAAAAAAAAATGTGAGCCGTTACGAGACACCTAACAGATGTGGAACATGGAAATTATTTTGTACAAGTAATATGCATAAAAGAACAGATTACGACAGGAACTAAATATGGCCTAATGTAAAAACAAATATTACTAAATATTATTAAATAACTAGAAAATGGTGACTGTTTATTAATAAACATTTATTTTCATTGAATACAACATACATATTTTTTTTTTTTAAACTCACGCCTTTTTCCCATGGGAGTAGGCAGAAACCACCGAACGCCACCTACTACGATCCTTACGTACTTCTTTCGCCTCGTCCACGTTTATACAACTGTTCATACAAGCACGCCGGTTACGAGTACTGCGCACCCGACCTTTCTGAAGAACCTCACAAATAAGGTCAGGGTAGGTCTTTCTAGGGCGTACTGTCCCGGCGTTGCCACTCACATCTGCCATATGAATCCCTTTTGTTACTCGCCTTTCACTCATCCTCTCAACATGACCGAACAATATAAAAATCTAAATTTATTACAAAATGGGACAACTTAATTTTACCATCACATAGCGTAGCAATGCGTCGCCACGCCAGCAATATTTCTTACGTGCGGCTATAGATGGTTCACATTAAAAAAAAACTATTTAATTTCCAAAGAGATTTTTCGAGGTAAAAAATAGTAAGGTATTTTTTATAAACCTTTTTTAAGTAAACAAATACCTAATGACCTTTAAAGACAGAGTAGGTCACCAAATTCTAATTAAACAGAATCGCGACGTTATTTGGATCGTCTAAAAGCCTCGGCTGGTTCTTTCAGTGTCCGTAGGGCATGTAAGAATATTCCTTACCTTTGAATTCAGAATTATCCAAAAGATAAGGATAGGATTTTTTTTTTATAAGTACTACTAAGTCGCGTGAAAAGAGATGAATGTCAGGGTTGTGTATATAGCTAGGTCTATTGTGCTATCTCTACATAGCATGGAACAAAGTCGCTTCCCGCCGTCTATACACTTAGATCTTTTAAAGTACGCAACGAATTTATATACGGTTTCTTCATTACTTTTTTGGTTTCGTTATTGACTGCCTCGTTAGCCTAGTATTCTTAAGCACGACTGCTACGCTAGAGGTCTTGGGTTCGATTCCCAGGTCGAGCAAAAAGTGTTATTGGGTTTTTCTATGAATGTTTGGATTTTTGCCCGGTTAATGGCAATAGGCTCTCCCCTTATTACATGGGACCTAAATATACCAGCGAGCTGTGGGTGTACATTGGTACACCTCTGCCTAACCCTTCAAGGCATATGCCCAAGAACATAACATACCATCACGCCTATATAGGCGTATATTCTTTATTACTCTTTCGAACAAATTCCGCAACCTTGGAAGGTAGGTGGCTACCTACCTTATTGTACAAATATTTTGCTTATCACAATTACGTATAGAAATAGCGTAATAAGTTAAAGATTATACAAAATGACAAGCTGTTACTCACCGGATCAGAATCTAAATGAAACGAGGTGTCATCTAAATAAAACAGAAGTGAAAGCATCCAGTCGTGTATCTTTGTTTAGTTACAGTTTGAATAAGATCAGCATTCAAACAACGCATGCTTTTGTTTTTAACATACCATCACGCCTGTATTCCCCGAAGGGTTAGGCAGAGTTGTGCAAGTGTACACCCACAGTTCGCCGGTAAGTTTAGGTTCCATGTAATCGGAGGTGAGCCTATTGCCATTAGCCGGGTACAAATCCTAACTCCGAGCTACTACTGAGAATTTCACAGAAAAACCAATAACACTTTGCTCGACCTGGGAATCGAACCCAAGGCCAGGGGAAACCATGATCAGTGTGAAAAGGCAAATCACATAGCCGTTAACTACGCATACCTACTCTATATAAAAAAAACATCTTCCTTGAGCGAACATTCATGATGGAAAACACATTGTATTGACTTTTTGAACGTCAATGTCTTCATAGCCAGATGTGATCTAGAACAAAACAAAAATTCCGCAATGATGGTAAAAACATGACGTACCTAACCTTCACGCCCGTAATATAGGAAAAGGATTTTGGATATTATTGTTTTTTTAGTCAATTGCTCATCGTGTATCGAACCAAGAAGAATTTTTTCTACAAAAACAAAAGCCTAGTGGTCCTAAGCGCGACTGCTTGGCAAGAGGTCTTGGGGTCGATTCCCAGGTCGAGCAAAAAGTGTAATTGGGTTTTTCTATTAAATTCTCAGTAGCAGATCGGAGTTAGGATTTGTGCCCGGCTAATGGCAATAGGCTCGCTTCCTATTACATGGGACCTAAACATACCGGCGAATTGTGGGTGTACACTGGTACACCTTTGCCTAACCCTTCGGGGAATACAGGCGTGATGGTATGTGATGTTCTTTATTACTCTTTCGAACAAATTCCGCAACCTTGGAAGGTAGGTGGTATAATAGTATTTACATTCGCTCTTAGCATAAGCAAAAGACAACATACCATCACGCCTGTATTCCCCGAAGGGTTAGGCAGAGGTGTAACAATGTACACCATAGAATAAAAGTCAGTCACAATAGAAAGGTTGTTTTATTAATACTCTAGAACCACGTTGCTTACCAGATCATATCCTATTCCTGTGGGTTCCTTTGCCCTGCGGCATCCCGAGGCGTGACAGGTCACGTATACCGAGGGTTCTGAGCCCACGGTATCTGATCAATCCCTTACACTGACTTAAAACTCTTTGGGCGCCTTGGGACAAGAGGTCGTGTGTGGTTTTTAATGTGCCAGACGCTTTTTGAAAAAGATAATGTTATTTCGAATTGGCAGTAATTGCGATTAGGATTTATTTGTTATAAGATATTGAACACAAATATACGTTGTATGTTGTATAATATACTAGATTCAATATTTTTAATTTAACATGTAATTGACGTTCAAAAGTGCCTCTTAATGGTCTAATTGAAATAAATGATTTGACTTTGACTTTGACTTTGTTGGACATTTAATTATGATTAAATGCAACTTTTTAGGGTTACGCACCAAATGGGTTCAAAAGGACTCCTATTGCTCTAGTTACCTATTGGTCTGTCTGTCTCTCTGTCGCAGGGCTGTATCTTGTGAATCGTAATATATAAACATTTGACATTTTCACAGAGCGTGTGTATGGCCGCTAAAACAACAAATAAGAATAAATTAAAGTTACAAATTTATACATGTAAACATGGATTTTTTTTCAGCGTATTTTGCTTGACATTAATATTGTAATATGTTACAGAAACCTCTTCATGTGAGAGTAGAAATATGAATACTTTTGCCTGTATACTGCCTCGTTAGCCTAGTGGTCCTAAGCGCGACTGCTAGGCTAGAGGTCAAGGGTTCGATTCCCAGGTCGAGCAGTGTTATTGAATTTTTCTATTAAATTCTCAGAAGCAGCTCGGAGTTAGGATCTGTGCCCGGTTAATGACAATACGTTTGCCCACTATTACATGTGACCTAAAAATACTGGCGAACTGTGGGTGTACATTGGTACTCCTCTGCCTAACCCTTCGGGGAATAAGGACGTGATGGTCTATATGTCACGGCCTGTATACTATAATTAATATATTTATTAATAACTAGATAGATGTAACGTTGACGCATCTAATTTCTTTAAATCGTCTAGTTGGTAATATGGTAATCAGTTCGAAAATGACTCTTATGACAAGGTTTATAAAACATAAATCTCAACATTTTCTTTTACTTTGGAAGTTCGTCACAATAACCTACCTTATGTCTATCTACCTTACGTATGACAATGCAGTAGCGGCCATACATCATTCGCGGCCCTATTTAATAATCAGTTGGCATCCGGAACATAAATCATAGGACAACGTCAATGTTACTAATTAATTCAGACCACGTAGGACCGCGATATCTTCAGTACTAGGACACCTGGTTTACCTATCTTTACAGCTTCACATTTTACAAGTCAATATTGAGGTATACAGAAGAAGTGGGCGTTTTTATGATTTTAAAATGGAATTTTGAGATGGAAGTATGTAAAAAAAAAAAGTTATTGACATTAAAAAAATACCAGCCTGTTTGAATAATATTTATAATTATTGTCCCATTACAGGGGATAGTAGGGGAGTAGTGAAGCTCCTTGTGTAGGAGCGCACCAGTGGTAGTATTACCACGTATACCTATTTCTTCCGCAAAGAAGCGTTGATGCGTTCGGTATGGGTGCCGGTGTAATTGCAGGCACATGAGATATTTCAACTTTGTCTATGGGATGGCAACGCATTTGCAAAGCCTCGGGCATTGCAGATGTCTATAGACAGCAGTGACCACTTAAAATCAGGTAAGTCGTCGGCTTGTTTGGCAATCCAATGACATACAATGGGCAAAGGCCTCTTCGCAAACTGATAGGGCGGGCACTACCGCGTGTAATTCGGTTTGATGATTTCAGACTTATATTTATTACAAGTCCAGGTTTACTCGCGATTTTTTCATAACTCGGAAACACCGCTGTTTTGCTATTTCATCGTAAAACCTATATCTATACAATAAAATAAATATCATTTAAACTTGATGAAAGCGAATAGCGTAATCTTATAAGATTACGCTATTCGCTTTCATCAAGTTAAAAACCAATCAGAAGGTAATTACCTCGGTAGCCTAGTGGTCTTAAGCGCGACTGCTACACTAGAGGTCTTGGGTTCGATTCCCAGGTCGAGCAAAAAGTGTTATTGGGTTTTTCTATAAAATTCTCAGTAGCAGTTCGGAGTTAGGATTTGTTCCCGATTAATGGCAATAGGCTCGCCCCCTATAACGTGGGATGTAAACATACCGGAAAACTGTGGGTGTACATTGATACACCTCTGCCTAACCCCCACGTAATGAATGATACAATCAGAAGGTTTTGATTAGCGTAATAATGATAACATAAATATTTCTATTCAAATGTGTTCTGGATCCTATTTAAACACTATATCAACAAGGTAGTCAACATTATTTAAGTAGTATAAAACCATTCCAAAAATTATCCTTAACAGAGATTAATTAAGCCAAAAAAGGGGACCCTTTTATTAGATTCCAAGTTTTTTTATTAGGATCTCTTCATTTATTCAAATAAAGAGTCGCTTAACCCTTAAATATTATCGTCCTGCGGAATTCAAAAATATTTTTATTCGTTTTAAAGCACGCAATTCAATGCCCGTAAAACTTTAAAGACTGGCACAATATACCGTTGGCACTTCATAAAGGCCAGCAGTGTCATGCGGCAAAATATTTCATATCTACTGTTAAGGGTGAGCGCTCCTTACGACGTCGTAAAATAGTATATTGGGTTCTAATAAAATGTTTAAAGTTGATTTTAAGTGGCCAGGATTATAATTTAATATTGATGACTGGTAAATAAAGAATTCAAGAAGGGTATCTACTGTATTTTATTTTTTCGACATTAATTATCGTAACCTTATTGGTTAGTAGCTAATGGAAAATGTAACAAAATAGAATCAGTACAAAGTACATTTTCCAATACCTTAATCATTCTACCGTTAATCAAAATAGTTTTACTCATGTAAGATTTAATGATAAATAGATTCGTGATAAAAGCTATTTGGGTCTACCTTCAGATTTTTTGATCCATCTTCGCATCATTCAGGTAGTTAGGTAGCTATGATACGCTATGAATGATGTTCTTCCCCATATTTAAGAATCAAAATGAGCTTAGTTCTGCTAAAACGAGCCAACCCACTACACTTCAAACTAAAATTAATCCGCGTAGTATATATCAAAAGTCGTCAAATCCTATCTTATGATAACTGTTTTTTTTTTATTCTAAGAGAAATGAAGTAAAAAGATCAGTATGAATATACAAAATACGTCGTATTCGTGTAATTAAAAGGCCTATTATTACTCTCCCATTATTAATGAGCTTGATCGCTGGATTCAGCGGCTGTGCTCAATTCGATCCCTGATTAATTCCGTTCTTAATTCAGTATTCTGATAAACTGCATGTAGCTTAACTTTTTATTTTTATCTGACCGACCCATCCTGTTTAAGGGCCTTCGCCTACGTTCAACTTTTTGTAAGACCAATTATCGGACCGTTCAATAGATCCATAGTTTCGTGGAACCGATTGTTTGTAGGACATGTGGTATATTAGAATTCATATGTTCCATTCTCTCCGACATAAAAATCGGTTACCGATTGTCTGACGTGTGCGGACAGCCTCAACCGAGCTTAAGATGCTCTTTACTTAATAAAAAAATAATCCAAAGATATGAGAGTCGAACTCTCACATGAAAGGTTACGTACATTAGTAACCTAGAAACGAAGAAAAAAAAAAGTTTCTTATATGAAGATCCACTTTAATTTTTATCTTTATTATATTTTGAGGTTATAGTGGCCATATTCCCTATACGAAAATTCCAAGTGTTTGCATATTTTCATTGAAAATCCCCCCTTTTTTTAAGGATGGAAAATCATTAAATGACTTCTTCCGCTCGGGATGGAGCGGAAGGGAGTGTCAGACTCTTACTGACGAAAACCCAACCGTGTTGCTCATAATGCCCTTTGCGTTCCAGTGCTGCGGTAACTCTTTAGAACAAATTCCAAAATAAAAGATACTCTCCTGTGACAGACGGATGGGCGCAACATTAAATAAGGTTTCGTATGGGCCCTTTAGGTATGGAACCCTAACTAGCTTATTCTTGCAACTTCGCCCGCGTAGCTAGGATATTTTTAACCAGAGGAACATACCAACTACCTAAATTAAAAGTTTTACTTAGTAAATTATTCCCAGTCTTTTTATTTGCTAAATTATAATGTGAGTTACCAACAATCAAATTTAACATGAATTGTAACAAAGAAATATTTTTAAATTGTCCAATTTTCTCTAAAATAATTAAGGCGAATTTTGCCTCAGTTTTTAGTGTTTAAGTTGTAAACCACAAAACTTATCCACAAAGACAAAGTTGCAACCAAATACGGCGAGAAATATACTCGTACAGCGTAAAGAACTTTTGTTTCGGAAACAAACCGTTGCCATAGGGACTAATTTTAAATGATTCCACACGAGGACTGAAGGGAGTTTGGGCACAATATCGTAAAATTCAATTCACTAACTTCCCACCGCGCTCACCCAAGGGGAATCTACGAAACAAAACATTGGACAGTTAGTAGCGAATATAGAAGGATCAATTGAATAAGTTGTTTATCGTAATAATTTATTGTATTTGTTTGCTTTGTTATAGATTTATGTGGTCTTGTGTTCATTTTAGAAGGTTACTTTATTATTACCTTTGCAATTCAGAACCTAAGTTTTAATTTTAGATCCTGTACCTGCCACACTGTATGTAATATTATGCTGCCTATCCGTAAATTAGACAAATAAAAAAACAGTTGTAGTGTTTCACATATAGATGGCGTTGTACGAAATTATACATAGCAAATTCGAGTATCGTAATAAAGAAATAAACTTATGTAAGTACCTACAGTAAAGTATCAGTACATTATTAATACTTCGAACGTTTCATAAGCTTTTGAACTTTGCCAATAAAATAAGTCAGGTGCGTTTATAAAAATATGCGCCGTAAAGTATGTAACTTCGCCTTAACGGGCACCAACGACGTTGGATAAGGTCGATTCACATATCACGCATTCTTGTTTAAGGCTAGAGTATTTCATAATATATTTTTATAAGTGTTAAAATAGAAATATGAAAATTTTAATCTGTCATGAAGCATGGAATCACAGAAGATGGAAATGGTAGAGAAAGACTTTTACCAAAAAGTGAGACAAAAACCGGCCAAGTGCGAGTCGACTAGCGCACGTAGGGTTTTGTACCATTATCTATAAAAACGGCAAAAAATAAACGTTTGGTTGTATGGGAGCCCCCTTAAATATTTATTTTAATCTATTTTTTAGTATTTGTTGTTATATATGCGGCAAAAGAAATGCATCGTCTGTGAAAATTTCAACTGTCTAACTATCACGGTTCATAACATACAGCCTGCTGACAGACGGACGGACGGACAGCGGAGTTTTAGTAAGAGGGTCCCGTTTTACCCTTGGAGTACGGAACCCTAAAAAACGCCACATCTATACATATAATAAAATCGTAGCGAAGCCAAAACTGTACATTTAATATTTTTGAAAAAAAGTAATTGCTACGTGGTCGGGTAATGATTCTAATGCCGAAAATATGGTTTTTAGAATTTTTGTCTGTTTGTCTGTTTGTCTGTTTGTCTGTTTGTCTGTTTGTCTGTTTGTCTGTTTGTCTGTTTGTCTGTTTGTCTGTGCGTTTGAACACGCTAATCTCAGCCGTGGCTTAACCGATTTGAATGCGGTTTTCACTAATATATTGTGGTAAGCTCCACTTAAAACTTAGGCTATAAATTATCACGCTATTTGCTTTGGGGGATGAGCAATGTTGCATTATGTCCGAGTTCTTCTACAGATTCTCACGGGATTGAAAATAACGACATATAATGTAAGAATATTGTAGATAGCTGCGAAATTGAACTTCTAAAATAATTATCATCACGCTATACCTTCAAAGAGTAAAGCAGTCAATAATGGCATACTAGAACAGCTATTTTAGAGTTATTTCTGAAGTAGTAAATGGTCTAATGGTTTGATGACCGCCTTGCAAATCGCTGATCGTGAGTTCGGTCCTCAGTAAGAGTTTTACTTTTTGTGATTTTTCAAACATTTTTTTTCGTACAGGTAGACTCCCAACACTAATAAAATAAAAGTATGCATAACTTCT
The DNA here is from genome assembly GCA_947462355.1 of Caradrina kadenii. Classification (NCBI taxonomy): domain Eukaryota; kingdom Metazoa; phylum Arthropoda; class Insecta; order Lepidoptera; family Noctuidae; genus Caradrina; species Caradrina kadenii. The sequence goes on along the minus strand of OX381684.1, from coordinate 10,903,321 downwards.
GCCATAACATTGATTTACTTACTTATTTATTTAAATCTTTTAATATTAAAGCAGAAAATAATTTCTGTACATAGTCTATACTTATAATAAAATCGTAGCGAAGTCAAAACTGTACATTTAATATATTTAAAAAAAAGTGATTGCTACGGGGTCGGGAAGCGATTCAAAATTTTTGTCAGTTTGTCTGTTTGTTTGTTAGAGCATCACGCAAATACTGCCGGACAGATTCCGTTCCATTTTTGGATATTATTTTTTTATTATATTCATCATAGGCCAAAGTTGGCCGTAGGCTATAAATTATCGCGCTATCTACTTTGGGGGATGAACAATGATGATGCAGATTACGACGGGTTTCAAAAAAGATGAAACAAAATATAACAATACTTTAGATGGCTGAGGATTGAACTGCTGAAATAATTACTATCACGCTATACCTTTAAGAAGCTAAACAGTCAATCATGGCAAAACAGAACGGCAATTTCAAAGCTTTTCTATTGAATTAAATAGTCTAATGGTTCGATGACCGCCTTTCGAATCGCAGGGCTTGAGTTCGGTCCCGGTATAATATTTTACTTTTTGTGATTTTTTAAATATTTCTTTTGAGTACTAGAAGATTTCCAAACAAGAATAAAATAGAAGTAGTCATTCTTATACAGTAACGCTTAGCTTGCTTATTTTTTCTTCATTATTTTTGCAGAAAAAAATGTCTATAATACATAGTTACTAAAAATAGCAAATTGAAGTCAAAAGTTTTCATCGAAAAAATAGAAACTGATCGGTGTGCAAACGATAGTAGAGCGGAAAACATACGTATTGTTAAAGAATTTATGTCTATTTGACTCTTTAATTTTGACAAAATAGTCTTTAAATGTCGGGCCAACACATGACTGTATTATTGCGCGATTTAAATTCTTCTTTTCACATCAATGATACCCCTTTTTTAAGGATCTTTAAATGACTTCTTTCGCTCTGGGCGGAACGGAAGGGAGTGTCAGACTCTTACGGACTAAAACACAAAGTGTTCCTCCTAATGCCCTTTGCGTACCAGCGCCGCGGTGACTCTTTTGAATTCCGCAACCTTGCTAGACACTGGCCCTGGCGGGCCCCATCTTACAGTACTGACATTTCTTTGAGGCGCACGTGGAACACTACGCACCACCGACCCGGGATCGATGATACCCCTAACAATAATTTACACCGGTTAAGAAAAGTAGATGGCCGCTTTTACTGATGCGTCAATTGCACTGAGTTTCAGACGGGTATATGATGCCCTCTTTTACCAAATTATGTTTGCAGCGGCCTATTTAAATGCGCAATCTATTCAATGCCTTCCAGATACATCACTGAAGTTCACTACCGGGAGCTAGGTAGTCTCACTAATTCAAGTAGTCATGAGGTGCTTCCTTCACACAATCTGCTTCTCTCTTTGGGTGGTGGGCTTTGTAACTAATAGTTAGGCTATTTCGCTATTTGTAATAAATAATGAGGTTAGGTAAGCATTATTGTTCTTGGACATGTTTTGGATTGCTATAAAATATACACAATACTGCAGATTAGTTACATATTACACATACCATCACGCCTGTATTTCCCGATGGGTTAGGCAGAGGTGTAACAATATACACCCACAGTTCGCCGGTATGTTTAGGTCCCATGTGATAGGAGGAGCGAGTCTTTTGCCATAAACCGGGCACAAATCCTAACTCCGAGCTGCTACTGAGAATTTCATAGAAAAACCCAATAACACTTTGCTTGACCTGGGAATCGAACCCAAGACCTCTAGCGTAGCAGTCGCGCTTAGGACCACTAGGCTAACGAGGTAGTTCCTATGAAAGACAGTGGGAGATATTTTATCCTATGAAATAAAAAACATGACGTCATTAGCCACAAGGAGTTAAACAGTCATTATAACATGGTATGGGAATTGCTATATTTTTTTATTATTATTACGCTATTTACTTTGTTTAGAGAATAGCTTCGGTGTTTAATGAAAGCCATGTAAGATATTTTGTGTGAGTTCGATCCCAATTGATTGTTACTTTTTGTCATTTTAATTGGTACCTAATTCAATTGTTTTTATTTTCGATGGTATGATTTCAATATTATAATAAAATAGGTTTAAGCATAACCTTAACATAACTTTGAAAATTTGCATACGTCGACTGAAGAAGAATGAATAGAACAGAATTCGACAGATAGGCCCACAAATTCTAGCTACCCCTAAGAATATTTTTCATGAATAAAAAACAGCAGCTCAGAAACTTAAAGAGTTACCAATTTATATCGATAGTAGGATCGCCGCACCACAAGGATTCTCTGACGCAGGTACTCTCTGGTCACAGTTGTTTCGGGAGCTAACTGTTTCGGTTTCGGCGCTAGGACACGCCTTGGTGTTATCACTGTAGGATCACAAAGGAGCGTACGGTGGAGGTATGCCCCTGCTTGGGCAGAACATCAGCGTGTCCTCATAAAGGCGATTGGCGGCGGCGACCTCTCGCATCCGGCCTTGGTTCATCCATAGTCCGGAGCGAGGGAGAATGAGAAGCAATCGCTTCCTTCTGCGAAGTAGTACTGACAACGAAGGAGGAGGCGAAACGCATGAGGGAGAGGTCAACCTTTCACCCCGGCCGCCAGAACAGAAGGGGATGCCCCGGGTGTCGAGAGTCGTAGAGCGATTCCAGACCACCGTCGGAGTGGGCTTGCGGTCGGCTACCGTTGTGTGGCTCGCCGTCCAACCAGAACTAGACCCAAGCCGACGACGTACTGTGTTTCACGCGCGCCTCAAAGAGATGTTAGCACAGTTGCGGAATTAGTTCGAAAGACTCACCGCGGCCCTGGAACACAAAGGACATCGGAAGGAACTCGGATGGGTTTTAGCCAATAACAGTCTAACACTCCTTTCCACCAGAAAGGAAAAAATCATTTGACGACATCTCATGCTTAAAAAAGGGACCTCCCAACTTCGACACTTCATACAAGTGTTGAACGATTTATGTGCAAACGTTTTTTGTCCAAAATTTTAACTTCTGTCCTGAGCCGCGCCACCAAAAAGTGTACTTATATTCAAATGGCAAAACAGAAATAGACTAGCAACAACAGAAACTGTACCAAAATCAATTTCACCCATAGAAAAATTCCGTGACAGTCGTTCTTCTGACGTTGAATGTCTTACAGACTTCACGCTTTCAGGATGCAAGTTGAATCAAGCATCAATCATGAATCATGCATCGCATTCGGAATTTCTTCTTATGGGTAGGTCCTATAAACAGAAGATGTTCTACATGCTTAAAAAAAATCTTTAAATGGAAATTTATTGTGTAGTTTACGGTTCCAAAGATAAGGAATAATTTGTGAGGTATAACTTAGCTTAGTCTTTTAAGAAGTCTTATGATTACTGTTTTTTGTCCATACTTTCTCCCAAAAACTTTACATAAATTTGGTTCTAACAACACACACACATACCATCACGCCTGTATTCCCCACAGGGTTAGGCAGAGGTGTAACAATGTACACCCACAGTTCGCCGGTATATTTAGGTCCCATGTAATAGGGGGCGAGCCTATTGCCATTAACCGGGCACAAATCCTAACTCCGAGCTGCTACTGAGCAAATCCTAATGGAAAAACCCAATAATACTTTTTGCTCGACCTGGGAATTGAACCCAAGACCTCTAGCATAGCAGTCGCGCTTAGGACCACTAGGCTACCGAGGCAGTTCTAACAAGAAGCTCAAATTTTGTTGGCTGTTGCTCTGATTATAAGATTCATTTCTTCGGTCTTGATACTAGGCTGATCGCAGCTACAATGTGAGGTATAATGTTAAAGCAGTGCCTATTAAAGATGCTGTTAATGGTTTGAGAAAGAAAAGTAAGAAAATTTTGACACCACATCATAGTATTATCTAAAGGGATAGTAAAGCCACATATAGTCTCCTTACGCCAATTATGTTTTAGCCCCAGGTATGGCGTAAGCCTTTTACCAGCCGTGCACAAGCCAGACTTCAAGCGACTACAGATAAATTCTTTAAACCTACAGTCGTAACTATTAGCAGTCACCTTAGCAACCATTCGACCTGCTTGGAAGATTTTGATAACATAGTATTCAATACTTATTTAGTTAAGTAACACTTAGGCCGACGTGAGCGAAGCCGCGGGCAACAGCTAGTAAAAAATATATCCGTGTTAAATGACGATACGGTGACATGGTCCGTGTGACGACACGGTTGGCGCAGTGGCCGAGCGATCGACTGCTGTGCTGCGTGTCGCGGGTTCGATTCCCGCACGGAACAAATATTTGTATGACCTACAGATAGTTGTTCCGTGTCTGGCTGTTTGTGTATGTGATTTTATATGTTTGTAAATGCACCCACGATACAGGAGAAATTCCTAGTGTAGGGCAACGTTTTTTTTTTTAAACAAATAAAAAAATACGTTCTCCTTAGTATGTTTGGGTTTTTGATATTCAACTACAGTGGTTACTGTGTCCTTTCCCAGTTTTTAAACAAAATTTAATTTGTAGCATCACGTACAGATGTTGTCGTAAAAGGATTTTAAACCGCGCTTAATTAACTCGGTAAACTGTGAACCTGCTGTTGTTTTTCTAGAATGCTTCAAAATGAACGTACCCGTATTGTACGAGTGTGTCAAACGTTTAGACGGTCTGAGTGTTATAACATTAGCTACCTAAGTTTTCATTGTTATTTACACAAGTATTTTAGTATTATGCTCACGTATTTCGGTTGAAACCTAGATTGGAGTAACGTCATCATCATCATCATCATGTCAGCCGGATGAGGTTCACTACTGGACACAGGCCTCCCCTACATTAGACATAGCCGTAATGACCTATCCTGCGCTGCCAGCGATTTTCCTTTACTAGGTCGTATGTCCACCTTGTTGGGGCCTTCTAACACCGATTTCAGGTTAATTTGTAACAATGAAAGTACAATGAACTAAAACAAAATTATATCAAAAAATTCCTCCGTCAACTGAAATGTGTTCATAAAAAACAAAAAAAAAATATAAAAAACTATATATGTACTTAACCATCAATCAATCAATCAATCATTTATTATTTGTAAAATATAGGTAACAAAAAAAAATAAAGATCTTATAGATAAATGCAGTGCGCTATGTTTTGTCTATGGTAACACATACAAATATGTGTAGTTTAAAATTTAAAAAAAGAAACGTCAAAGAATTGGTACATGAAATTAGAAAATGTCGAAGTTACTACTAATTAATCGTTCAAGAACTCAAAAATAATAATACTTTCAAAAATTTGTCAACACTTATTACAACTAAAACTCAGTGTCGCAAAATTAATATCACTGTTTGTCTTTTTTGTATTTATTTTTTTAAACTAGGTGCATAAATAAATTCAAAGTTCTATGAACCAATTTAATGTTGATTTACGCTTACAATTTCAGCACTAATTTAGCTTTTCGTATCAAGGTGATCTTATTAATTGTTTTACGTTACAAATAAATAAAATAAATTGGTCTCCCCGGACCGATGTAAATCGACTCTTATCCCGAACGGTGGATAATTTGGTTCAAGCCGAAACACGTCAAGTATGGGCCGATAGTAAAATTTACGCAACCTTTTACGGGTAAAAGAGGTTTTAATATTTTTACGCGGGTTATTTATCGGTTTCGTGGAGAGTTTTAGTTTTAATATGATGCTGTTTTATTTATTAAAGGATTGATTTCGCAGTGAAAGGGTTATGGGATGGCAAGTCGAATCGATTTATAAGATTGGGTTATTTATGTTATTTTCCAAAGATGCCGAAAGAAACTAAAAAAAAGTACTTTTCGAGGAAAACAATAATAAGGTTTTTATGATAACAAATGCCGCCACGTGTCTTTCGATTCATGATTCAATTTTAAATATTACCGGCAATTACGTGGACGACGTCTCAGGTATAAGCTTATTAGAAGATAATAATAATTACAAAACCGAATCAAAATTATGCCCATATGTTACTTTTGTGTAGGTACTTACTGACACGCCACCGTTCTGTAAAACAAAAGATTTAAAAAAAATACAGATTGGTTGGAGGGTGTAAAGCAAGCCTTATCAACGACAGACGATTTATAAATCTGCCAACACAGCTATCAATCGAACTTCGAAAAATAAAAATTCAAATCGTAGTAAAATTCTTATTTATGTTCGGCTACAATTCAAATGTTACGACTTTCTTGAAGTCTGAGTTGCCAGTTCGATTTGCTTCCGGGTATTAAGGAGTTGGTTTATGGCTGTGCCCAAGCGTTCGACCAATAGCAATGAACCTTTACTGGTTGGTATAAATACCGAATTAGATTTATCTCTGAGTTTTAAGATAACGTTGAGTTATTTTTATTCCAAGTTACTTCTTTTGTTTATCGAACATTCTTTTTTTAAATTTCGGTCTAACTGAGGATGCCAACCATTGGATAGAACCATTTTACTAAGCCTACGCTATCCACAGGGCTGTATTTTTTATCGTAACTCGTTTTTTATAGATGCCAATTTAAATTAATCACTAAATTCACATTTACTTAGTGATTTAAACTGGGTATCTACTGGCCATAATGACACCATTATGGCATTATGGTATTATATTATTAGTCGCTGAAAAAAAATGTATATTACTAAAATAAATAATAATATTATTTATTTATTTATTAAAACTTTTTGCACGTAATGTAAATAATACACTGTACAAAGGCGGACTTAATGCCTTTGGCATTTTCTACCAGTCAACCTTAGGGTGATGCAGAGACAAAACATAGTAGATGCAAGGAACAGAAAGTTTCCAGGAATAAAATATAATAAATACATATATACATACATACAAACAATATATACAGAGTAGAGAAAGCCAAAAAATACATAGGTGGAGAAATATAAGAAACTAATTGTGAGACGAGTCTGCCAACTTCATAAGCAAGTGTTTACGAGCTTTTACTTTGAATATGAAACGACTGGTGGCCATCCTGATATTCTGAGGAAGCGCATTCCAAAGGAAAACCGCCTGGACAAGAAAAGAAGATTTAAGAAAACCAGAGCGGTGAGAAGGACATCGTAGAAGACGATTATTGGATTATTAGTAACCTTCCCAATTATTGCCTAGTGCAGGCGTGGTTTGACGATTTTAGAATTATGAATATTAATTTTAAGTCTAGGTTTCCTCACGATGTCTTCCATCAAGTCAGTGATGTCCAAGACAAACATAGAATATACATATTATAAATTGTAAAAGTTTAATGGTACTTGCCCGCTATCGGACTCGCGACATGCCAAAGAGATGAGCGCTTTAACCACTGGGCCATCACGATTTTACTACAAACATAAATCATTTCAGGAAGCAAAACATATCAGTCTATTAAACTATGCGATTCTATCCCCACTTTGCAGGCTTTTATATCTAGCCTGTGTCTGAGTCTAGATATTTGTCTTAGCCCCAGAGGAGTAATTAACTCCGGGTATAGATAACATTACTGCAGGCTAAGGATATAGAAACGGAGAAATGCTCCCATTTTGTTCTGGAATGTTTCGAGCAGTTTTACTCGTTTATTAGATTTTTTTTTTTTCATAGATGCTGTAATCTAGTTTCCCTTGATACTTGATGTTATTTTAATTTATATTTATTTGACTATAAAATAAATATTAAAACTGTTTTGTATTTCAAAATCATACAGCTGCCGTGTCGACGGCGCGTTCGTGTTCCACGCGCGCCTCAAAGAGATGTCAGCAAAAGGAAGGGGCCACTGAGGGCCGATGCCTGCCGGGGCTGCGGGTTGTTCGCAAGAGATACCGCGCCCCCGGAACGCAAAGGGCACAAGAAGGAACATGGGTGGGTTTTAGTCAGTAAAAGTCTGACACTCCCTCCCGCCTCCTGATATTAAGTGATCAACGCTGCCTATTATATAGACATTTGCAATGCCAGAGGCCTATCAATTGCGTTGCCATCCCAGAGACAAAGTAGAAATGTCTCATGTGCCTGCAATTACACCGGACCCATATCCTTCAAACCGGAACACAGCAACACTGCTTTACCTCAGAAATTGGTATAGTAGTAGTACTGCCCTGGACGAGCTCCTTCATAAAAACCTCTACTACTACTACTAAGATATAATATTATTTTACGAGTGTGCAGATCTTAAAATGGTTAGTTTTTCCAAAAATAAAATCAATACAAATCAAATCAAATAATCTTCATTTAATTCAATATCGAGTATCATCAGCGTTGTCTACATTACCGTTTTTTATTGAGAAAAAATATATATCTTTTTATAAATTGCTATAAACTCGAAGCGACGGAATAGTGACGAAATAACGATAGTCTAGCGTTTACTGCGTATAAACTTTATGTTGCTTCTTCGGATATTTATATGGAGAGGACCATAAAACGAATAGTGGGAATCATCGGTTCAACGGTAGTCAGTCGAATAGTATTCGATAAATTTATTTTTATTTTATTTTTTTACTGTTGGTGTACATTGGTACACTTCTGCCTAACCCTACGGGGAGTACAGGCGTATGGTATGTGAATTTATTATTTTGTACCCAATAACACTTTTTGCTCGACCTGGAAATCGAACCTAAGACCAGACGCGCTTAAGACAGTGGTCTTAAGCGCGACTGCTACGCTGTTCGTTAGCCTGGTGAGGCTAACGAGACAGGCTATTATACCCACTACACGCATCCACTGCGCCAAAGGTGTCGCCATTTGTTAATTCTTTAATATCTGATGTAAACTACAATACTTCAGTGTTGAACAGAAATTAAAAAAAAAATTAAAGAACACAGAAAAATAAAAATCCCTACCGCAGCTAACAAAAGAGCTGATAACTTTGAAACCGCTGCACCGATTTCCATCAAACATAGCTAAGACCCCTTCCGACTGATTTACCTTTCATACAAAAAAAAACTAAATCATAATCGGTTCATGCGTTCGGGAGCTACGATGCCACAGACACACACACACAGAAACGTCAAACTTATAACACTCCGTCGTTTTTGCGTCGGGGGTTAAAAAAGGTTGAGTTTCATTGTATTTTTGTTCATGTTTAAAGATGGCAATGTTGTGGCAACTAGGTGTTACTAAAATGACGTAGGTTTGGTGACTTGCGGATCTCAGTTTGTTAATTTTGTGGTAGCAGTAGCTTGCTATCTGCTACCATTTAAATATCATGGAAAGACATGGGCAACTAGATTCAATATTTTAAATTTTAACATGTAATTGACGTTCAAAAGTGCCTTTTAATGGTCTAATTGAAATAAATGATGTGACTTTGACTTTGACATGGCTCTTTTGACAATATGTACACTCATAGAAATACGACATAAACATTTTAATTCACTCCTTGAAATAATTTACTCTTTATGGAAAAAAGAGCTTACTTCTAACTCCTGTTTGTTTTTCTTATTCATAGTAATGGACCATGGCTTGCCGTCGTTTTTATTTTTCTCTGTAAACATCAAAGGTTTATTTTATAATTTAAAAAACGTGGAAAATCTGATTAAGATTTAAATCTAAAGACTTTGGTCTTCGAAATGCTTTGAATGTTCTTACTTATGTCTAAACGATTTTAAATTTATGTTAACGGGTCAAGTAATTTGTTTTATTTAGTGATTTGAAATGTTCAATGATAAATATAACGTTACGACACGTTAATAGTAAAAAAAAATTAAAATAAACATTTTTTTTGAAGTTTCTCGTAGACCGTAGTTTTGTTACGACGTAGCTACAAACTGCTACGACAGCGTAGCAAGTAACATAGGTATGAAAAATGACAGTGATAATTATTTCTTGAATAACCCAGATTACTGTAAAATACCTATTTACTAAGTACATCTTTAGCAGTAAGCAAAGCAAAGTGGTTTAAGCGCGACTGCTACGCTAGAGGTCTTGGGTTCGATTCCCGGGGTCGAGCAAAAAGTGTTACTGGGTTTTTCTATGAAATTCTCAGTAGCAGCTCGGAGTTAGGATTTGTACTCGGTTAATGGCAATAGGCTCGCCCCCTATTACTTGGGACCTTAACATATCGGCGAACTGTGGAAATACACTGGTACACCTCTGCCTCACCCTTCGGGGAATACAGGCGTGATGGTATGTTATGTTATCTTTAGCAGTACCAAGGTAAGGTATACGATGGCCAATTTACAGGCACAATTTCCCACCGTGAAATAAAAAAACTTTTCATTTATTAATTCTGTCGTCTGTCATACATTTAAAGAGTAATCTTTGCCCTTTTTTCGCGTATTTTTGTTAAATGATTCACAAATAACAAGGTTTGTGAAGTGCTAAATACCTGTACCCACTCGGCACTTTTTAATTGGAGAGGGTCAAATAATTATTCATGGACACGCCTGCACCCTGTTGGGCTTGAGAGCTTTCGCAAAGAATATTTTTAAATGTTAAATATTTTTTCGTGAACCTTTTTCTATGCTTGCCTACCTACCTACCAGAGAAATGTTTAGTAAGTAAAACAGTTTTTAACTCCTGACGCAAAACGACGGGGTGTTATAAGTTTAACGTGTCTGTATGTGTATTTGTGTGTGTCTGTCTGTGGCATCGTAGCTCCCGAACGCATGAACCAATTTTGATTTAGTTGTTTTTGTTTGAAAGGTATATTAGTCGGGAGTGTTCTGGATGGATGGATGGGTTTTTGTTACTCGTTCACGCTTAAACCACTGAATAAAATCGGCTGAAATTTTGCATACATAATTATAGCTTAACTCATCGGATAACTCGTTTTTGTGTTCCCGTAGGATAGTTTAGGACATTGGCTTAGTTCCGAAGTCTACGCAAACGAAGCCGCGCGCAGAGCTGGTCATAGACAAATATAAAACAATAACTATTGTGCTGTAGTTATTGTAAACATTTGTAATGAAACTAATTTTGTTAACACAAGCGATTGCTATTGACAGGCAAATATAAATATTTTGATTTTGTGGTGTTTTCAAATAATATGTTTACATCTATATTTTGTGCGTGGGTGCAAACGTGAATTAACCACAAAGTTTTTTTTTAAACTATGATTACTAGAAACCATGGAGATCCATCAGAGCTATTTTTATTTATTTTTTTCCGGATGGGAAATCATCAAATGACTTCCCCCGCCCTGTGCGGGGCGGGAGGCAGTGTCAGTATTTTACTGACTAAGACCTACCCATGTTCCTTCTTGTGCCCTTTGCGTTCCGGGGGCGCGGTATCTCTTTCGAACAACCCGCAGCCCCGGCAGGCACCGGCCCTGAGTCAGTGGCCCCTCCAATTACTGACATCTCTTTGAAGCAATTGGAACACGAACGCTCCGTCGACACGGTCTGTCGTTTTGCAATGTATGGACGGTGAGCTACCTATTGCTCACCGTCCTCTGGTCCGCGTCTATGGAGTCGGGTAGTCGTCTCGCGATCCATCAGAGCCAAGTGTTACAGCGGAGCGACTGCAGAGCGTAAAAGGACTTAAAAAACTTCGTTTTTTTTAAACGCAGTCCCACCAGAGCTAAGTTACCTTGTGACTATTGGTATGGTTGATAAATTATCATACACATCCATCGCTACCAAGCTTGGCTCAACACTGGTGAAAACCATTATCCGTGCCGACACGACTAAAGAAAAACTAGAGCTGAAATCTTTATTTGCAAAAGAACATCAATCTCCAACTAAAAACAGACAACGAAATTCAAAATAAACTTCAAACTTCACCAAAAAGCGTAGTTACGTTCTAAAATAAAGCCTAAACTAAGTAAAAGTTTGCAATGCGCGATTCTTCGAAGTGGAGCATCAATTGAGAAGTTTTCCGAATTGTAGCATTAACGGAGGAGGCGCGATAGCACTGGATGGTATAGTTTTAAAAGCTGGTTTGAGCACTAAAGTAGTCACTTGAGTAGTACTAAAGTAGTTACGTTTTTGTCAAGTCTTGAAATAACAGTAGGCGAGAATGTTCTACACATTACTGTTTTTCTGAAGGTTGGTCTAAGTCTTGACAAAGATGAAACATGGTTGTACAGTAAGTCTATTTTTGCATGGAAAATAGTGAAGACATTGTGACTTTGCTTCACTCTTTAACCAGGTGGATACGAAATGGTGCTAGTTTGTGACAAAATTAAAAGTCTCTTGAAATGTAATTATACGCCCTTGGGCTATACAGACACTCGACCCCTCCCCCCGGTTTATACCAACATAACATACCATCACGCCTGTATTTGCCGAAGGGTTAGGCAGAGGTGTACCAGTGTATACCCACAGTTCGCCGGTATGTTAAGGTCCCATGTAATAGGCACAAATCCTAACTCCGAGCTGCTACGGAGAATTTCATAGAAAAACCCAGTAACACTCTTTGCTCGACCTGGGAATCGAACCCAAGACCTCTAGCGTAGCAGTCGCGCTTAGGACCACTAGGCTAACACGGCAGTTTATGCCAAATGAAACTATAACACAAGCCTTTGCTTCTTTTGTTATATTATTAGAATTACGTCTAATATCCATGACACTATCATAGTTTAACAACTTTGTTCAGTCTCCCAACTTTAGCGTTGTACGATAAGCAGTAACCTCTAAGGTATGTTTTTAAACATCGTAGAACAACTGTTAATAGGGTACAAATACGGACCCCAATTACTGAGTCCCCGCAGTCTGTCGTCCGTCTTATTAAACCTTTTATTCAAATGTCATCAAACCATTGGATTAATTACAAAGTGGTATACTGCATTTGCTTTAATTGAAAATCTCGATGGTAACCAAAACTACATGATAGTGACCATTATATTAATTACTGTTGGACAAAAACCTGTTTATTTGCGAACCACAAAACTCATTTTGTATTATCGCTGGGGGTAAACGAAGTAATTACGTTGATAATGGTAAGTTTACATTCAATTTGTGTTATTTTGATGCTTCACATTACGAGTACCTAATTAATATTTTTATTTATTGTATTCAATACTATATACTCTATAATTGCCGTAGGTACCAATAATTTTCTACACTTACAATACATTATTTATAACTACCTCGTTGGCCAAGTGGTCCTAAGCGCGACTGCTATGCAAGAGGTCTTCGGTTCGATTCCCAGGTCGAGCAAAAAGTGTTATTCGGTTTTTCTATAAAATTCTCAGCAGCAGCTCGGACTTTGGATTTGTGCCCGGTTAATGGCAACAGCCTCGCCTCCTATTACATGGGACCTAAACATACCGGCGAACTGTGGGTGTACATTGTTACACCTCTGCCTAACCCTTCGGGGAACACAGGCGTGGTGGTATATTTATAAAAAAATCTTGAGCTTTGAATTTCGAATATCATTAATAAAGTTCTTTTTCACTTCGTAATTATGTATAGCTCAGATTAAATAATTCAACAATGTCAAAGTTACTTAGGTTTTAATATTGAGACTGCAAATTCGAATAAACTTACATATTTAATAGACCACAAATGTATTATCTGTGGTCGGCGCCATTTTATCTTGAAACCACAGCAGCGAATAAAATGTGTGACGAACCTCTGAGAGGGTTGTAAGCAATGACACTCGCCACAGACATTCTGAATAACCCCAATATTAATTAATAAGACGTTTATTTGGTTTCACAATAATTTATGAACACTTTGTTGTAATATTTAATCTCTCATTTAGTTTGTTTCCAATGAGAATTAGAGGACTGAAGGGGATTACAATCAAATATCTAAAAGTAATTTCTGAAATAAAGATGGCGTTTTACGATATATTTCTGATGATAATTATATGGAATATAATTAAGAATACTAACAGTGGTGTACCAGAACCAGTGTCCTCATGACATGGCATGGGATTTATCTTTTTGCGCGGACCCCTAATTTATTTTTCTAAAATAGAAAGTCAAAACATTTATTTCAATTAGACCATTTATAGGCACTTTTGAATTGTCAAGAAGTTACTCATACAAAAAGTTGAAGCTCGTTCCAAAACGTAGGTCTCTATGGAGAAGAACGAGCAAGAAACTCCATGGACACTCTTTTCAAATTGGTTTTTACAAAATCTTGGTTACAATATTCTTGTTGCTTCTACATGTGAAAACAATGAAGTTGAATATAAAACAATAAAAAAATAATGATAATAATAGTACTAGAGATGTAAGCCATGGCAGTTAAGGGATAACCAATCCCAACTGACAGCGCCCGTTCACGAACCCGACGCAAGGATCAGCACCACTTAGCTCTACCATCATGAAGGGAACCAAATGATCCAACCCACGCGCCACCATCAGCGAGACATTTAAGTGAGCATGGCTAAGCCCTCAACCACCATGCTCGTTGTGTCCAACACATAAAAATAAAATAAATAAATGGCTCCATGGTACTCACATTTACAAAATTGAAATAAATGATGATAGATCATATAAAACTAAGGTTTTAAGTGAACCTATTTGACAGATGACCTGTAGTATGTAAGAAAATAGAAATAATAATAACGGTTACGTTATTAAGGTCAATGAGAATACAAATAAAAAGGTAGCAAGAAACATCCCCCCGTATTAATATACATTATGTAAGTATTAATTTGTGAACCCGAGTGACTATGCAGCCTAAGTTACTCTTTATAACATCAGCTATTTCCCTGTGAAAAATAAGTTACATTTTATATTACCGTAATACTGAGTGGCCTCTTCTAAAATTGCTGACATCTCTTAGAGACGCGTGTGGAACACGAACGTGCCGTCGACACGGCCTGTCATTATGCAACGTACGGACGGTGGGCTACCCATTGCTTACCGTCCACAGGCCCGCGTCTACTTTGGCCGGGAGTCGTCTCGCGGCTCCCGACACCCGGAGCGTCTACCGTGGCGGCTGGGACGGGAGACTCTGCCTCAACCGTCTCGCCGCCTCCTTCTCTAGCATTACTGCCTCGCAGAAGGAGGCGACTGCTTCCCATTCCCCCCTGCTCCGGACCATGGTAGTAAGTTGTAAACGATTTTTTTCGCATGGCTACTGTACTCTATGCAATTTTTAGGCGTCCAGTGTGTAAATGCACTTATTGTAAATGATGCATAAACATTTAGGTATTTAGAATTATAGTACGAAATAAATAAAACGCAATTAATAATTGTATTTCTCTATGAATAACTAAACTAAGTTAATCGTTAAATACAATACAAATTAATCAACTATAATGAATTCAATTCACATAAATACCTACTCTAAATTAATTCTGTCACTATAATTAATCGGAATAATTCAAGCAACAATAATAAATTATGATAGCAAGCGATTAGTTAGGTTTAGGATGTTCTTAGTGTGGCAGTAAAATTACTTTATGAGTGTTGATTATAATATTACATACATACACATACATACCATCACGCCTGTATTCCCCAAGGGTTAGGCAGAGTTGTACCAAGGTACAGCTACATTTCGCCGGTATGTGTAGGTCCCTTGTAATAGGGGGCGAGCCTATTGCCAGTAACCAGGCACAAATCTTAACTCCGAGCTGGTACTGAGAATTTCATAGAAAAACCCAATAACACTTTTTGCTCGACCTGGGAATCGAACCCAAGACCTCGAGCTTAACAGTCGCGCTTAGAACCACTAGGCTACCGAGGCCGTCCATTATAATATTAATTTATGTTTATTGTTTGTTTGGATCAGTGCTTAAGGCATTCCGCTTCTGATGCATGTCGATGTGGGTTTACAACCAGACACGGGCTTGTACAGTCAGCGTCATCAACTGGTTACCCCTTTTTCGAACGAATTTTAAGGCAAGAGGGAGTAACCAATTGATGACGCTGTCTGTACCAATGTGACGTTCTCTTTTTCATATATTATAGGGTGACTATAAATTTTAGAGCTAGATACTTAAAAGACATGGTTGTACATACTTATGATAACAAATAGGTGTGTTTTCCTAAGACATTTTTTATTTTTACAATGCGCTTGTCCTCAGTCACATTCGCACCTTCCGCCTCGTATAGTAAGCGCCACGAGTCGTGAGCACAAACGTCAAGTTAATTTGTAGATTTTTGCATTCATTTCTGGGTTTCTTGGGGCGCCGACGCTGCACGCGGACGGTCCGACTGACGGACCAATAACGTGCAGCGTCGGTAATCCAAAATACCCCGGAAAGGAACCCAAAAATTAACTTGACGTTTGTGCTCACGTCTCGTGGCGGCTGCTACACATCCCGTACGGTTAATAGTTAGAAGAAAAAACATATTACATATTAAAAGTTCAATAGTCTAGTTTGTAAAAAGGGATAAGTCACTAAATTAAATTACAGTTGATTGTGTGTTATTTTTGTAACTGAATATTCTGTTAAAGTAAATGGAGTCACGCGCTTAGTAAATTAAAAAAAAAAAAACATTTTTTCGGCAACGTTGTTTGTTATCATTTGTCTATGTATTTGTCTCTAATTAATAGTCACTACATACTTTCTACATTTATCTTTTACGTCTCTGGTATCGGTGAGGAAAATATTGTTCAGTTCCGATACTTAAGACTCTTCTATCTACCTTTGTAGTTTTAGTCTTTCCTTTACCACTATATCTGTAACTTGGCACTTAATGAGATCTGTTTCGTGTTCTACAAGCCCTGAAACATTAACCGATATACTTGAGGTACACACAAAGTATTATAAAGTAAAGTAACACCTGTAATAAGTTGGCCTCATCCTAGCTTTGTTCCCGGCACCCACTCAAAAACTCCTAAGGATCGCGCAAACGCGTTGGGGTGACAATGTTATCGAATTATTAGGGAATTCTACTTAACCAGGTAAGTTATGGGGCAATGATTGGATATCTAACACGTTACAGAATATAATACTTTATTAATCGGACTATTACAATTAACTGCCTCGGTAGCCTAGTGGTCCTAAGCGCGAATGCTACGCTAGAGGTTTTGGGTTCGATTCCCAGGTCGAGCAAAAAGTGTTATTGGGTTTTTCTATGAAATTCTCAGTAGCAGCTCGGAGTTAGGATTTATGCCCGGTAAATGGCAATAGGCTCGCCCCCTATTACATGGGATCTAAATATACCAGCGGACTGTGGGTGTACATTGTTACACCTCTGCCTAACCCTTCGGGTGTATAATAATAGTAAAATATCGTGTCGTTGACGCCCATCTCTTACATGCAGAGCGATGAAGCGAGTAAACGCGGCCAAATCAAACCTTTCCGCTATCATATTAAGTTTGCTTTTGCCGCTCAACGGATTTCTTACACATAAAGCATAGAAGTTTCGTATACAAGTACGCCTGTGTATAAATTTCTATGCTTTATGCAAACATGCCTGATGCACTACAGTAACTGGGGAGCTGCAACAGAGCCCCGAAAATGTTATTGTATTGTACTCTGAGGGAATTGTAGGAAATTTGCGTAATTATTCCGACGATATTTTGGTAAATCGACGCGCTTTTAACGTTGGTACAGCACCAAGTACATATTTTACAAATATACCTACAGTATCACGTTGTCCTCTAAAGCTTCTGTAGCCCGCAGCCATACCGCTACCAGATATTTTTAGCGAAATACAGCTACTACTTCATCGTTTGCGTTTCACAACACACCGTAGGAAATGAGCTATCGTTTCGTAGAAAATGTTTCGAAATACTCAATATTTTATTTAATGAATTTGGTCGATGATATATTTTGCTATGAAATCATGTACACTCAAATTTTAGGTAATCTTCAAAAACGTTGAGAACGACGCTTTTGACAGACACGTAAGTTAGATAATAGGTAGGTAATTAAGCACGTTATGAAATAATAACGTGATGTGAAAAGTGTGTACTATAGCCACTCTTTTGTTATCCATTACAATTTTAAATGAAAAAAGAGCATTGCGTGCATTTTCAATAATTAAGAAATCCTTGCCAGCAAAAAAAAAATCCGACAAATAAACACTTACTCATGGAGGCCCTACATGGTGCTCTAATCTTTTCTCAGGAGTGTCGAATGAAAACTTTTCAATCGGATTTAACTCCGTTTCTTATCTAATCGCAAAGTTTGTCAAAATTTGAAGCGGCTCGAAGTTGATCGAGTCTTTGGCAATGCTTTGCAGATCGACAAGATATTGTTCTTTATTATATTTTACCTGTATTTGTTTTTCGAAGTGTTTGTTTACTTATTTTGAGTTTATTCGGCTTATTTCCTTCATGCATGATTGTAAGGTTTTTGTTTATAATCTTGGCACTTGTAAACTTGGCTTGGCTTGGTGCCTCCGAGTGTTTGTTCAGGCAGAAGCGTAATTTTAATTTCGTAGGTATATTTATGATGACAAACAAATTTTGAATTACGGTTACAAATGAAATCAGAATCTTAATGGGTGCTTTGTACAGGATTTTGTAATATCAACCTTAGATGCATAATTTTCAAGGCAAACACAACATTTTGTGTTTGCCTTGAAAGCATAATGTCGCAAATATCCCCTTAATCATTATTAAGGGGATACTTGCGACATTATGCTTTATACAAAAGTATTCTAGTCATTCTAATCATTTCGGTCAATAAGAAATTAAACTCGATAAAATTTTGTGATCAGTCAGTTTTCCCTTTTCAACTAAAATGATTAATGTGAATGATTTAAAAATCATTAATAATAACAAGAAAATAATAATACCAGCCTATTACTGTCCCAGTGCAGGGCAAAGAATGAGAAATTGTTCAGAATAAGAAATTCAGAATACAGAAAAAGAACGAGCATTGATCACCACGCTTGCTCAAGGCGGAATGGCGATTTTAGACTTATATTTATTACAAGTCCAAGTTTCCTCACGATGTTTTTTTTCTTCGATGTCAATGATGTTCAAGATAAACTTGGAAACTCCATTATGGATTTAAAAAAACACTATAGTACTTGCCCAGATTTGAGCACAAAAAAAGAAGACATGTGAAACTATTAAAGAATTATGAAAATTTCACACAAAATAAAGTTCATCATCTTCCCACTAACGTCAATTTGCAAAAAAAAGTACTCAAACAGCCCATTGTGAGTCGGCACAATATTTTTAAAAAAGACTGTTAAATTATGTTAGCTCAAAAGGTAAGGGCTCTGTAAAGCCTGGGTGCCGAAGTACCTATTCAAATTTTATAGAAACCTGGTGGGCTTTGTGCGTTAGATGAAAAACTAATCTCTTTTGAGTTCTGATGGAATCTTATTTAATTCACAAACTTATGTAGTAACTTTGTCGTTTTTTTGTGAACTTAAATTAGTTTTAGTAAAGGTGGTCATTTTTTAGTTTAGATAAGATTTTGCTGTTACTTATGTATTTATTTCGTGACTTTAATTGAGTTACAGCGTCTTGTGTCATAAATACAAATGAAAATTATAATTAAATAACATTTAAAATATTCAAATAAACATTTATGATGCCTAACATCTGTGAGGCACCTTATATGTTTAATTTTAGTAATTAAATTAGATTTATTTCTTCATTTATTTATTTAGGTTGGCCAACCGCTTCTTATATAATAACTCACAATCAGACTCGAACTTATACATCATTTATAAGAACAAAGAAGTACATCAAATGATCAGTTGGCGCTTTCACAAAATAATGATTTCAAAAAGTCGTGCATTATAAAATTCTTACAACGAAGAACGATACAAAAACTAAACTACCTCTTAACAATAACCCTTTCACCGCTAACCAGGTCACTGGTATAAAAATAAATCTATTAACCCCATAATAAACAAACAAAAACGCAGCGTATTTATATCCCACGTAACAATGTAACAATAGGTAACATTAGCGGTGCTCATGAAAAGACGCCGCGATGTGTAACGCCTGTCGATACACAGTGTATAGGAATATAGTAAAATTTTCAACATAAATATTCGTCAATTCACTGACGTCGGCTTCTGCCTTTGTGAAGGTTCACAGTAGGAACTTTGATTCCGTACAAATTATAAGCGGTGGAGTTTACACCTGTAATGAACCCAACACGACGTACCATTTAGCATAAGATTGATAATCTTGACTGTGACAAAAAATTATTAGCAAACCAATTGTGTAGTTTTAATATTCCTAGAAGTTTTTAAATATTTCATTATGAAGTAGATAAATTTGTAACATATTTAGGGCCTTTAAAGCATAAGAAAAGAAAAATTAAAATTGAATAAAACACTCATTAAGTACTCACTTTATCTTTACCTTTAAATCGGTCAAGATATCAAAATAGCTTGCAGCGGTTTGGTCGAACCTTATAAATCGCTTCAGCTTGTCCCTTGTCCCGTGCCGTACGCCGAGCCTCCCGCCTCCCCACCCCGCGACATTTCCCCTACAATGCCCTCCTCGCTTGAGGAAATATTTTATCTTTCTTCATAAAGGAAGCCAACAATGGTGGAGTGATGTATTTAGGAAATAAATGTCAAGCCATCACTCAGTGTTCGCTCTAAAGTAGATTTTCGGACTGTTCTTAACAGTAATACAAAATATTAACATCCCTTAAATCATAAATGGAGTACTGACTTCTAACCTGAACACTGTGGGGAACGTTTGTTATTCCTTACGTATTTTTTAAGATGGAATGTTGTCAGAAGGTTAAGGCATGATTCCACTCTGTTAGTCAAGTTGGAATATTTACTCTTGTTTTTTAAAGAGAGTTCGTCGGTTCGCTATAAAAATAGCGGCTTTTAGTTTTACGGTTGGGAAAGACTCAGGGCGAGCGCGCAACGCTACTTTTTATCGCAGAAAAGTGACATAATTATGAATGTATATCTCTAACGAATCGAATGTCGTGATCTCTCTTGCCCAGTGGCCTCTCAAGTACGAAGTTATGGGGTCGTAACCGAGCAAGGGCAGGCACTTATGTGACTTTGTCCAGATCATATACAAGATGTTAGTTGAAACAAGGGACATACTTAAAGGGAGTGTAGTGCCTATGAAAATAAACCACTTTCACTATGAAATAAAACTTAAAATTGAGAAAAAGCATCAGCTGTTCCTAACATGTTGTCGAGGTATGCGAACATAAATGTATGAAGCAGTTGATTCTGTTCATTTTCATGAATACTGCACTCACTTAAAGCAAGTCACTCGATTACCTTAACACCCTTTATATGTAAGTATTTTCTAAGTTAATCTTGGACATCACAAACATCGGTGAAGGAAAACATCGTGAAGAATTTTTTTGTTGTATTTGGCTGTAATCTGCATCTGTATTGAGCTAGCTTGGTGATACTCGTAGCTTTAGGCTTTAGTTGGAACAAAAATAGGCTGATAACGAAAATGTATTAAACATTTTATAATCGTGTTGTAAAACATTGCATCGCATTGCGTGCTTACTCTTGCCTATTGAACAACTGCGTACTTTAAGTCTGTCATGTTAACAAGGTGTCACAACAGATTGACTGTTTCAGCTGCACTCTGAACGAATTCACACGAAACGAATTTCATAACATTTCGTCATGATAAGCATTCATATCTACCCTATTGTATTAGGTACACCCTTTTTTTTTTTTTTTTTTGGTTGGTGGGAAATCATCAAATAACTTCTCCCGCCCTGGGCGGGGCGGGAGGGAGTGTCAGACTTTTACTGACTAAAACCCACCCATGTTCCTTCTTGTGCCCTTTGCGTTCCGGGGGCGCGGTATCTCTTGCGAACAACCCGCAGAGGTACACCCTTGCAATAATAGTTGTGTATGGTTTAAACTAAATAAAGTTATTTTTAGAGTAATTATGTTACGTTATCCTATGTTTTATTGGTGTAATAAATTGTGTTCTTTTTAATTTTCATATGTCTTGTTGTATGTTTTTGTATGTCCAATTTTTGTTATTGCACGTAAATCGTTTGATACGTTTTTGTTCTTAACTGTCGCATGAGGGTAAATCCTGTAGTGATAGAATAAGCTGTTATAAATAAAAGTCTCCCCAAAGACAGATGGCCGTTGGAGCAGACGAGTTATTGAATGAAGACCGTGAATCGTTCAGCCGTAGCGTGAGACACCCTTCACCTAGATGGAATGCAACCTTTTAAAGGTCGCTAGGACAGAAGCTCGGGTAAATTGGGCGTTATGTTGTTATTTGTCCAACGCTGTATCTGTGATAGGCTGTATTTGTCATGTTGTTCCTATTCTATTGTCCATACACATACCATCACGCCTGTATTCCTCGAAGGATTAGGCAGGGGTGTACCAATGTACACCCACAGTTCGCCGATATGTTTAGGTCCCATGTAATAGGGGGCGAGCCTATTGCCATTAACCGGGCACAAATCCAAACTCCGAGCTGCTACTGAGAATTTCATAGAAAAACCCAATAACACTTTTGCTCGACCTGGGAATCGAACCCAAGACCTGTAGCGTAGCAGTCGCGCTTAAGACCACTAGGCTAACGAGGCAGTTCTATTGTCAATTTTATATAATATTAGGACAATATTTCAAGTAGCCACTAGATTGAATTATTTTTCTTGTTTAAAGATGCCTCCTATTGGTCGAATAAATGATTTGAGTTTTGACTTCGGTTAATGGCCACATACTCAAGTATCGGGTTCAATACAAAGTTTTAAGTAGCTGGTAGCCATCGTAAAATTCTAATAAAATAAGAGAAACAACATCTTATAACTATTTAATCAGTGTAAACGAGGATTTTTGGAGAGTTTTATAGAAGCTGTACATAATAAATAGTATAGTATTCTTTAATTGTTACAAAAAGCATAGAATGAGAACTGCAGAACTGCCTCGGTAGCCTAGTGGTCCTAAGCGCGACTGCTACGCTAGAGGTCTTGGGTTCGATTCCCAGGTCGAGCAAAAAGTGTTATTGGGTTTTTCTATGAAATTCACAGTAGCAGCTCGGAGTTAGGATTTGTGCCCGGTTAATGGCAATAGGCTCGCCCCCTATTACATGGGACCTAAATATACCGGCGAACTGTGGGTGTACATTGTTACACCTCTGCCTAACCCTTCGGGGACTACAGGCGTGATGGTATATTTTTTTATTTTTTTTTAAAAAGCATAAACAAAAAAGAAAAATTACAAATTAATTATGTACATATGAAAAAATAATTAATAATGCAAATTATTAAGGTTAACTATGTCTAAATGTTCAATAGTAATAGTTTTTCATTGTAAACTGTCAAATGTATAGTCAGAGTTCAGTAATGAATTATTCAGACTACTAAATGCCAAATCAATAAACATTTATGTACCTAATTGTACCCTGCGGTCTCACCCGTGTTACGATACGAATTTGATTTACTGCTCGTGTGTCGATGAAATTTTATAGATAGGTCAAAGATCCTGTCCATATTTAATAGACTTCAATTACATAATACTACTTAACATTTTAATATTCCTAATAATATTTACAGCCTTAAAATTAGAAATCCATAATAAAAACAAAAAGAAACTAAAACTAAATGGCATCAAAAAATTCCTCCGCATCATCGTCAACCGGAAAAGTGCCCAAAAGACTGGCGGCATTGCCACGTTGGATGGCAATGCTTAACCTCTGGCCAAGATAAAAGCCAGCCTTTGGGTCGCGGGAAGTGTCTACCAACCATAAAATTACTTAAAAAAATAATCAATAATTAATTATTACTTTAATATTACTCGTTACTTTTTAATTAATTTAAAATATGTATAGACTATTTTTCTAAAAGATTGCACTGTCGCAGAAATCTTCTTAATTTCTTTGATTACAATTAATTATTGTAGCAAAAATTTATGTAATCATACTAATTAAATTAATACTTACCTATGAATTAAATAAAATTTGTACAAATAAAAATTATCCTGGGACAATGCTGGTATAAAGGTGGGTTAAGCTAGGTAGGTGAGAATATTGTAATATTAAAAGCATCTCTAAGTAGTCCAGGTGTTGCCAACGTAAATTAGCTAGAAACAAGATGGCTGCAAGACGTAATGTGTCAGTTTGTATGCTGCTCCTTAGTGTACTCGACATTTTCGTCTTAGTGTAGACGGACACGTACACGAAGGGTTCCTTATCATAATAAAATATTTAACAATTTTTGTAATATTTTTTGTAATCAAAACAAGATTTTTGTTCAACGTTCAAAGTCTAGTAACAATCTGATCTCAGCGACAATCAATTACTTGAAATTAGAGGCATTTTTGACACATTCAGAATTGCCCCCCTGGTATTGGTGGTAATGGTAGCGCCATTATCATATTTTTTAAATACAGTGTCCTTAAAATATCGTGAATCGCAGTAAATAATTTGATTGTTTTGAGAGTTTAAATATACCTACCAAAATAAAATGTCGCATTTTCAAATTTCTCATTAATTTTATTATTTATTTATTTCCGGGATACGGAGGACTTACAGCTAAATAAACCAGAATAAAAATAATATGTATAATTGATTGACTAATTATGTTAACGGATGCTGATGATTTTGAAAATCGACATTATTTCATTACCAACACACCTAAAACAATAATGTTGCCAACAAATTCTTGCATCACAGTTCAAATGCTGCAACTCGACGAATATTAATAATTTATGACTTAACTTGGAGCGTTCGTGCTTGCTTACTTTTCTCATTATCATATTTAACGTTGTCATGTAGCTTTCCACAGGCCTCCAGCAAAGACTTTATTATTTCAGCATTTTGTCATGATGTATGGATGTACAGAAGTTCAATTACTTTTAAGATAATAGCGTAGGATTCGTTTTTCGAATTTTGAAAATAACCTTGGGAGAAGAAATTTTGACGTTGTTTACAGAGTTTAGGTACGTGCTCTGGTTGTATTTAAATTTAGAACCCACTAGATTCTGCCTGGCATCTCAAGTATTTTATAAAATTGTGCCCATGGCACTTGGCGATAATATAGTTTTATCAGTAAAATATTTTTTATATTCGGACAAGCACTGTCAGAGTTTACGTCTTACAAACAAACAAACTTTACCTCTTTGTAATTGATATCAGTATGGATAATTTTAAAGTTAACAGGGCTTTTCCTAGAGTTGTAAACTTCGCTTGTGTCTACTGGCCTAGCACTGTTCGGATTTCTGTTTGATATGGAACACACATACCATCACGCCTGTATTCCCCGAAGGGTTAGGCAGAAGTGTAACAATGCCCACCCACAGTTCGCCGGTATGTTTAGGTCCCATGTAATAGGGGGCGAGCCTATTGCCATTAACCTAGCACAAATCCTAACTCCGAGCTGCTACTGAGAATTTCATACAAAAACCCAATAACACTTTTTGCTCGACCTGGGAATGGAACCCAAGACCTCTAGCGTAGCAGTCGCACTTAGGACCACTAGGCCAACGAGGCAGTTGACAGTTGGCAGTTGTTGTTTGATGTGGAAGTAAGTGGGAAAATGTTCTTCTTTATTTCTCCGCTATTCTTCTCTGATTAATTTCGTGACGGAATAATACAATACAGTAAAATCGGTTTTCCGGGACTTGTCGAGCTTTATAATATTGCTCGCAGGAGTTGCAGTGGTTGGATATAATGTGGCGAATTGTCTCAAAAACGTGCAATTCAACCACTACACTTGTAGTGGTTCCATTGTACATTACATATTTTTCTTTGTTATGAAACCGTACGTGGTGTAAAATTTCATGCAACTGGACTCCGCTTTCAAACTCGCAGAGTCGACGAAGTGGAATTTCTGTAAAAAAATAGACAGTACGGAATATTTTTTCAGTTTTATGCTGTGTTTTTTTTATACTTCGATGTCAAAGATGTCACAATAAATCTTCGGGTATTAAGGTTGACGAGTCTTTTGGGTTTTTATTCGAGATTAAAAATGTGGCATCGGAACGCTTGGATATGTTTTTATCATTTATAAGGATATCGATTTATAAAAAGACTTAATAAACAGGGTCAACGAGCGACTTATTTTAAGAAAGTGCAGAACTCATGAAAATAACTAACTTTTACTACAGTACGAAACGTAAAACCGATAAAAAAATCTACTAGACTACTCCATACATTTAAGTTCGCATAACTCGACAAAATGTAAGAAATAGCCGATTTTTTTTCGAAATTTTTTGTTTTATTTCTTAGCGAAAGTGGTTTATTTTCATAAGCACTACGTTCCCTTAAATAAAGTCCCTTGTTTAAACGAACACCTTATATAACAAAAACATAACAACCATCCAAGATTATATGTATGCACCTGTAAATACAATGTTTAAGGCGCTCCACCCATTGCACCGCGCCCCGTCGCGTAGCGCGGGATGTCAGATTTTACCATTGTATGTATAGAAAACACGCCTAGGCCCACACACTGCAAATGCGTCTATGCACGGGATTTTTGTATCACGCAAGGCGCCCCGCGCCTGGACGCTTTGCCAGTGGGTGAACCGCCTAACGTGCGTGCTATCAAATGAGTGATTTTTCACACCAAGAAAGTAAGATCGTTCTCTTGCCATAATGCTTGTTCAAAGTTATTTAGTTTGGTGGGTACTAAGACCAGTTAACGGCCATGTGATGTATCTTGTAACACCCTGTAGATGTCAAAGTCAAAATCAAAGCATTTATTTCACTTAAACCATTTACAGGCACTTTTGAACTGTCAAGAAGTTACAGTTAAAAGTTGGAGCTAGTTGTTCATTCCAAAACGTAGGTCTCTATGGAGAAGAACGAGCAAGAACTCCACGGACACTCTTTGTCTTCAATTTTGTTTTTACAAAATCTTATTTACAATATTCTTGTTGCTTCTATAAGTAAAAACAATGAAGGTGAAAAAAAAAAATATATAAAGATGTGAGCCATGGCAGATAAGAGATGACCAATCCTAACTGACAGCGCCTGGTCACGATCATGACGCGTGCATCAGCACCATTCAGCTCAACCATCTTGAAGGGAACTGAACGATTCAACGCAAGCGCCACCATCAGCGAGACATTTAAGTGAACATGTCATCATAACAGTCTATTATTGTCCCACTGCAGGATAAAGGCGTCTTCTCAACCAAAAGAAAAGGCACGAGCATTGATCACCACGCTTGCTTATGGCGGATTAGTCAAGGCGGATTTAGTAGTATATTTCATTCAAGACAGAAAACCGTTTTAAATAGTGAAAAGGTCATCTAACTTTTCGCATGATAGCCTTTATTTCGTAGGCGTCATTTGAAGCCGACAGGTATATTTAGGTCCCCACGACTTTTCGAATCCCAAAGTGACCTTTGGAACATTTATAATTTCAATAACGTAGGTACCTATTAGAGCATGCGTTACGTATCACTAGCTTTTACCTGCGACTTCGTATACATGAATGTCGGTTTTCAGTTGAAGTCGCGAATTGAAAATTATGTATTTTATATTTTTACGATTGGTTCAGTATTTTTTGGAAATTATTTTGTATCTTACCTATAATTAATATAAAGTTCAGGTTTCATCTTCTCACGAAGTAGGTACTTATCTTTACTAATTTTATAAAGCTGAAGAGTTTGTTTGTTTGGTTGGTTGACCGCGCTAATCTCTGAAACTGCTGGTTCGAATTAAATTTTTTTGTGCTAGATAGTCCATTTATTGAGGAAGGCTATAAACTATATAACATCACGCTCCGATACACGGGAGAGGAGCAGTAACTAAAGACGTAACTTAAAGCGGGTGAAAAATACCTCGCGAACGAAGTCGCTAGCACAAGCTATTATAAAATAATTATAAGTATTCTTATCTACCTGGTGATTTTAGGGAAGCTTATGTTTACCAGAGCTTTATTTTAACCGATTTTAAAACAGGAGGAGATTCTCATTTCAACCAGTGCGTATGATTTTTTTTTTCTTTTTCCAAAATTAGGTAGTATAAACAATGTCTGTAAAACCGGTTCCGGTTGGAACTCAACACAGGAGATTTTTTTTTAAACTTGAGCTGATGATGATGTTAATCCTAAACAGAAGGGGCTATTATTATGTTTATACCAATGTTGGCATTCTAATCTGTCAAAATTGCGCTTTTCAAAAATGTGGATAACATTTTGGATAAGTAATTGTCGATGAGGAGACTCGTGACTGAACGATTTAAAAAATGGAAATTGGCCTTCAGAGCAAAATAGCATTAACAGGTTTGATTAGGTGACCCTTCACCTAAAAAAAAGCACAGATTATTATTTTTGGTTGCTCTTTCGAATTTTAAATGCCAGCAAACGATTGACCTATAAGTTTACACACCGATACCCTTCCGTGCCTCAGAGAGCACGTTAAGCCTCCGCGTCCCGGCTGTCATGAACGAACACGTAGACAATTGTCAAAGCAGTTGTGTTACGAACTCTTTGGTTCTAGATATTATTTTTATTTTGACGTTCGAAGTTTGTTTTTTTGTTTGTGTTTAGTAATCATTGTCATTTTTTTTTTTCATGTAATATTTTTATTTAATCGGTACGCTTCTCCACATCTGACCGACTCTTTATAGGACCGATTCAATAAATCCATAGCTTCGTGGGAAAAAGTCGGCTGACTTTTTGTGGGACGTGTGCATTGTTATATTAAATTTTTTAATATGTACCATCCTGGCCGACAAAATCATCGGTCACCGATTGTCTGATGTGGCGGGCAGCATTACATTTTCTTTTTACGGTTGGCGCAGTGGCTGAGCGATTGGCTTGCTACACTGCGTGTCGCTGGTTCCACTCCCACACAAAACAAATATATTTGTATGTCTTATTATATAGGTGTTCCGGGTTTGGCTGTAAGTATAAGTATTTTTTTATGTCTGTAAATAAACCTACGATACAGAAGTAATTACTAGTGTGGGAAAAAGTTAAAAAAAAAATCGGCCTTACTTCATTTTCAACCACAACATACCTGAACCTTTAATTAATATGAGTCTGACAAATAATATAAGATAAAATCGCCAATCCGCCTTGGTCAAGCGTATCGATCAATGCTCGTACCTTCTTTGTTTGACAAGAGGCCTTTGCCCTGCAGTGGGTCAATAATAGACTGGTGTTATTATTACACTGCCCACTCGTAGAAGGCCTACTGTCGGCCACATGCCAGCCTGATATTATAATTGTACTGGTTTGACAAATTTAAATCCATGAACGACACTAAAGGACTGACCTTTTTGGTCTAGACGCAGACCTTTAAAGGTTACCATATTTTCTGGACAAAGAGCGAAGTATGTAAGGTCTTTTAACCATCGATGTTTTTCTCATATCATGCAGAACAGCTCTAACATCTAAAGAAAGCTGACCTATGTGATTAAAAACGTGGGCGGTACACGTGGACATATAGCAGTAGGAGTAGGTACTGTGTTTATTTACGGAAAGTTAACCTCGCCATCTTGTTCTAAAGTGTAGCCGAGAGCTATAGATATACTATATAGAAGCTTCTGTAACCGACTTGAATAAAGAAGGAGGTTAGCAATTGGTTTGTTACCTCAGAATTCCGTCATTTATCAACAGATTTGTTTTTTTTTTATATAAAAGGATATACTTTCAGCTGCCCCGTTGGTCTCGTGGTCGTAAGCGCGACTGATGAGCATGGGGTCCTGGGTTCGATTCCCTGGTCGAGCAAAAAGTATTATTGGGTTTTTCCATTTGGAATTTCTCAGTAGCAGCTCGGAGTTAGGATTTGTGCCCGGTTAATGGCAATAGGCTCGCCCCCTATTACATGGGACCTAAACATACCGGCGAACTGTAGGTGTAAATTGGTACACCTCTGCCTAACCCTTCGGGGAATACAGGCGTGATGGTATGTTGGTACTTTCAGCTGGGTCCCGTAGAAATTTTATCAATTTAAATAACAGAAGAAAACATGTCATCCAAGTAAACGAAATTGCTTTTTTGCTTTCTTTAGAATTTTCAGTGGTATTTATCTCGTTAACTAACGTAGTGTTACCATTTTTTTGAGAACTTTCTTAATCGGTTGATAATACTCCACAGTATTGAGGTAACAAACAGAAAATAAAATACCACCGAATTGACAACCTCCTCTTTTTATGAAGACGGTTAAAAACAAAAATGACGCCATTATCAATGTGGATATGTGTGTACATTCAAGAACGTAGGACATACCTCGCTTAATGCTCTTCTGGACACCAGAACGGACTCTGATGTGTTTGATATTAAAGGTCACCTTGTCAGAACGCTTGAAGTACTGCGAGAAGAACGCATAATAGGTATACAAGTGTAAACTTTTACCTACCATGTTTCTGTTTTGCGGGTTATTCGTAAGCTGCGGGTTGTTCGTAAGCTGCGGGTTGTTCGTAAGCTGCGGGTTGTTCGTAATCTGCGGGTTGTTCGTAAGAGATACCGCGCCCCCGGAACGCAAAGGGCACAAGAAGGAACATGGGTGGGTTTTAGTCAGTAAAAGTCTGACACTCCCTCCCGTTCCTCCCAGGGCGGGAGAAGTTATTTGATGATTTCCCACCTCCAAAAAAAAAAAAAACATGTTTCTGTTTTCGTCCAAGCTCATGGTTTTTCTATAGCAATGTTTTCTTATAGTAATTTTCCTCTCTTGGTAATAAATTATAACACATAACATACCATCACGCCTGTATTCCCCGAAGGGTTAGGCAGAGGTGTAACAATGTACACCCACAGTTCGCCGGTATGTTTAGGTCCCATGCAATGGGAGGCAAGCCTATTGCCATTAACCGGGCACAAATCCTATCTCCGAGCTGCTAATGAGAATTTCATAGAAAAACCCAATAACACTTTTTGCTCGACCTGGGAATCGAACCCAAGATCTCAAGCTTAGCAGTTGCGCTTAGGACCACTAGGCTACCGAGGCAGTTAATAAATTATATTATGTGAATATATAGCAATCGATTGATGATTTAGAAATTGATTTACTATCATTTGTTTATCCGTTGTAAAAAATACAAATAAATTTAAATTAGTTAGCTGGTTTTAAATATTTTAGAGTGTCATCTGTTGATAACGTAGTGGGTAGCATAATTGTTTTATATTTCATACTTAAGATAATTTGTTTAATTTTTATTGTGCTACTGTTTGTTTTTCCTTAAATCAATAAATAAATAAAAGAAATTAATAAACGTGCCTAATAAAAATGTCCCCGCATAAAATAAAAAAACAAACCCCATATAAAACGCGTTCACATTTTTTATCACCGCAAAACTCATTTACTTCATTAAGCTGCCAGTTATTTATAATTTGCAGTTAAGCGTAGCCTTGTTCTGGACAGATAAACAATTTAATGACAAAAGGTCTCTAATTGTCCAATTTAGATACGGAACCACGGTTGGCTTTTGTGCTCGCCTTCAAAAAGGTGATGATTGTGGCTTTAGAATTTGCGATACATTTTAAAGCTTTGGTCTCTCTTCAAAATGGTGGAGATGCCTTTTGTATTACAAGTACTACTTGTGCGTCTTAATTTTTTCAACCTATTTCTTGGTAGTACGAAAGTCATTCTACCTATTTTTGTACCACACGTACACGTACGCCTGTATTCCCCGAAGGTTTAGTCAGAGGTGTACCAATGTACACCCACAGTTCGCCGGTATGTTTAAGTCTCATGTAATAGGGGGCGAGCTAATTACAAAATTTAAAAAATCTATGCAAATTTTGATAGATTAAGATTGAGATAAGATTAAGATCGTTCGTAAAAGCTAGAATTGCCCCCCTGGTCTTTGCAACAAAAGGACTACGATGTGTATCATTATTACTTCTTGGCTGCCATAAAAGGAGGGTAACATTTTAGACTAAATTGATCTGGCTTTTGGGTACGAAGATAAAATGTATTCTGAAGAAGCGCCTATGGTACTTTTAAAAACTATATAAGCTTTCTCACGAGCCATTGGCGCAGCAGTACAATACACCTAATAAGGTAGTAAAAAAACACTCAACTACCCAATTACCAGTAAGCCATATTCCAGTATTTTAAGCCGCATAAACACGTTTAACATTCATCCCTCCGAAAATTGAAACGACTTTGAAGATGCACGTAAGGAGGAAGGTAACCTTTGTTGGCTACTGAAGCCGTCCGGTTAGTTTCATATGACGGCGCAAATATCCATTTATTTCAATAGGGTTAAGGCGAGTGGGTATGTAATCCTTTCCGTTAGGTCGAATGAATACGGGAAGCGTCGGGGCCGCTGTAACGGGCCTTCATATTTCGTGCCTTCGCAATTCATGCCTTAGACAAGGATTGCATGATTATACAGGTTCGTTTGTGGCCTTCTATTTAGAAAATAAGTACGGTTTTCTGTGTTGTGTTTCTGTTAAGTATCGTAAATAAATATCTTATCATAGTTTTTGGACAGAAATCCCTGAGTCGAAAGAGCTATGTCATTTTATCATGGCTGAATTTTTTGGGAATTGATTGAAGAATAAGATAGTTTCAAACCTTAGAGTGTCTGAAATGACATGCCGCATAGGTACATAAGCGTATGAATAAATACACGCTTGGCGCTTAAACCATATTCTGTGAAATAATAAATATTGTTAATATACTGATAAATAAAAATGTAACTATTTACATAATGAACCAAAAATAAACTGCCTCAATACCCTAGTGGTACTAAGCGCGATTATTACGCTAGAGGTCTTGGGTTCGATTTCCAGGTCGAGCAAATGTTATTGGGTTTTCTATGAAATTCTCAGTATCAGCTCGGAGTTAGGATTTGTGCCCGGTTAATGGCAATAGGTTCGCCCCCTATTACATGGGACCTAAAACATACCGGCGAACTGTGGATATACATTGGCACACCTCTGCCTAACCCTTCGGGGAATACAGGCGTGATAGTATGTAAGTATGTATTTACATAAAACTAACAAACCAGAAAAGTATACAAATTATAAAGAGAGGCCATATCTATCTAAAAACAGTTTATTTTTAATAATTACTTATTTAAATAGAAAAACTAATGTTCATATTTATTAAGTAGTAAATATAATTATAATACCAATATAACGTTAATATACGACGTTTTTCATATTTTTACTTAAATTAAAAAGTGTGGTGAAAAACCTAATAGCACTTAGCTTAACTTGGAAGTCGAACCTAGGAGTTACCGCTTAGCAGTCGCGCTTACGACCACGAGACAAACAGAACAGTCAACATTTGCACTGGAGCGGTACTTAGCATTCACACATAACCTTTTTTGCTACAAATTTATAAAAAGACGATACTACTTATGAAATAACATTGAGAAAGCCACTGTCTGCGTTTTTACATAGACTTAAAAATAAAAAGCATGTATACAAATTCTTGAATAACACACATTTATTTAGAGACAAGATTTTTCGTAAAAATCCTCTTAGAGCACCCACGGAAAGTATCAAGACGTTTGTAAAGAAAGGTCGATTCATTCATTACTAAATATGATTTCAATGAATACTCAAATCTATTTAACTTACTGTTATTCTCAATTGAATTTCGAACGTAAATGTCACTGTCAAGTTCAAGAAACTTCTTAACGTGGAAGACAATGGCTCTAAAAATAAATGTAATTATTTCGTTGATTGAGTACCTGCTTGAACTTTCAAATATCAAGACTTTGTATAATATTTTATGTTTGACTAATAAATAGAATAATTATTATATTCCACAAATTTCTGTCATGGCGGTTAATTCAATGCAGACTCGAAAAGTAAGCAGAAGATATTAGAGTGAGCTATTATGTGCGCAAACACCGGTGTACTCCCTCTTCCCTCGCTCGTACAGTCTGGACGGCAAAATATGTGACCGGAGAGAGATGAGGCAAACGACTAATGGCTATATGGCTATCTTTTATTAACCCATATCATCCCAGTGTTCCATTTTTGAAACGGTTACTTTTTTATTTTTTTATTATAATTTTTGAACGCATTTTTAAATTAGTGTTTCTCAAAAATGGAACACTGGGATGATATGGGTTAACTGACGAAAAAAAACGGAAGAGGTTATCATTCGACGTTTATATATTTATAAATATATATATTAGATTTCCAGATGAGCTCAAAGTCTTACGGAGTTTTCTTAGGATTTTTTCGGGAGCATCCTGGACTCCAGAAATGTGTACTATTAGCCGGGACTGAACCATAGCTAGATAAATGTTAGTGAACATACGTGTCAAACACTTCTGCTAATCCCTTGGCATTAAACATGCGCGATATCATGTTATACCATTTTCAAAGGTTGTGTAATAATAATACAAATTACTGTCAAAAGAGCTACAGTTGACAATAATCACATTATTGATAGCAACATTTCGCTGATTCCCGGCCATGCGTTATGGTTGGTAAATAGCTGGCAACTTGATAAGCTGATGAGCTGTTAAACATAGTCAGCGTCATAAGGGTATACACCAGTAATAAATCATTATAAACCTGAATACACAGGTAAGGACAAGTGGTTATCGTGGACATCTCTGAAATCGGTGAAGGAAAACATCGTGAGGAAACCTGATTTTACAAAAAAATAGCTTTTGCTCGCGAGTTCGGCCGTGTAAATATCGGTTTTCGCGAACCCATACAACATCGCGGAATAAATAGTAGCCGTTGTCCTTTCTTGGGTTTCAAGCTTAACTCGTGCCAAATTTAATTTCATTGTCATCTCATATCTGCCATAGCTTACATCTTTATTAGTATATTTTTTTATTGTTTTATATTCACCTTCATTGTTTTCACATGTAGTTCTTATTTCGTCTAATTTCTTGCTCGTTCTTCTCCATAGAGACCTACGTTTTGGAACGAGCAACTAGCTTCAACCTTAAACTGTAATCTCTTAATAATTTAAAAGTGTCTGTAAATGGTCTAATTGACCCATCAATTAGGACCCACTAAGTTAATAATAATTGCAAACCGTGGTGCTTGGCAATCTGGGCTTCTTCCAGTTGTAAACATCCCCTTGTGCCTATTGGCCTAATTCTGTTCTGTCTCCTGCTTGTTTGGAGGGAAGTGGAAACTATATTTTTTCCTACTCCTCCGCTTATCTTTTCTGATTAATTTCGTTGCGGGATCCAAGACAGTTATATCGTTTCTCCGGGACTCGTCGATCTTCATTGTCTCGGCGCTCTTCAGGCGGTCTCCACTGTTGATTCTGGCTTACAGAAGTTGCAGTGATTGGGAATAGAGTGGCGGGCTTGTCCCAACTAAAAAAAAAAAAATGGTCTAATTGAATTAAATGCTTTGACTTTGGCAACATAATCAGTTTCGTCATGAAAAGGTAATAGACAGACAGACAGAGTTACTTTCGCATTTGTTAAAATAAAGTAGGTATGGATGAGCCTTAAATCAACAATCCGTCTTGGGCCAGCGTTGTGATAAATGCTCGTATCATCTCTTTATGAGAAAATGCCTTTTTGACATTGTGGGACGATGAAAGGCCTGTATTATATTTTAAAATATGCAAACATATTCTCGTTGGTCTAGTGGTCATAAGTATAACAGTGTAAGATAAGATCCTGGGGTTCGATTACAGGGTTGTCACAGTTCCTTTAAAGTCTTTGCTATCAGCATAATTGTTGATTGCTTGATAGCAACAACAAAGCCAGTCAAGTCGCTTGTCAAAAGCTTTGACAACAGATTAAATTCCTTTTGTATTACGGTAACGGCTAGCCGCTAGCCACAAACTGAAACAATCATCTATTTATTCTCTGAAGTACGTAACGAAGTTCTTAAAACACAAATAGACGAAACTCAGCCTCAAGCCCTGAACAAAAAGTCTTTCTAAACACAAAAACACACTTAAAATTTTACAATTTGCATAAAATATATAAAGCTAAGCTTTTCCGTAACAAATTAGGGTTGGCTATAACCGGTGCCTTATTTAAAGTTGTGCCCGCAACTGTCTGTGTACCTATCCGCGTTACGTTTTGCTTGTCAAGTTGCGGTTTCTATTAAAAAAGCAAAAATTACATTGTTCGCTGCAGGCGCTCGCAGGGCTGTCAACCTTCCACAGAAGGAAAAGGCTTTCATTTCAAACTTTTGTGGTGGCACCCGTGTCCTTTGTGTTGACGATGCGAAATTTTATACTTCATTCAAAGCTTGCGGTATTTTTACCGTCCGCATATTCTCCTTTTACTGTATATGAATAACTGCCAACCTTATTTTGGAGTGTGTTAGTAGCTGACAACTTGGTATAGCGTATAGCTCGCTACGTAATATTACTGGGGAAGCTAAAGGATGTATTTTGTTGGGACGTTTTTGAAATTTCTTGAGTAAAATGCGGTCACATTTTATGAAGTAGCAGATTTTGTCAATTAGTGTTTTCATCTTTTGTAACGTAAAATGAAAATGGTTTTATGTCATTAAAATAATGCCTGTAGTCTTTATAATCGGACTCCGGTTCTCATTAAAACTGAAACTTATTAACATCGTACCATAGCGCTTACGTAGTTAGATACAGACCTCATTATAAAATTAAAAAGGAAAACACTTAAACATTTCTTTGACTTCTTGAGTTCAAGCAAAGTGACAAATAAAAATAAAAGACGTTTTCCCTTCCACTAAGCACCTACATTTCGTAACAAAAGTTCAACAAGTAATTAAATGCTTCCAGATGACTTCTGAAACACAACATTCACGGTACAAAATCAAATAAATTCACCTTATTAATTTCAATAATGAGAAAACCACTACGATAATGATGTTTTGAAAATCCGTTCAAATTCATATTTCGTAAAGGACCCACTACATTATTGTTTCCTAAAACAAAGGAAATTGCCGACCGCTCCGGCTTTGATCACTCGATGAATAAAACCCTTTGTCGATGTTTCACTAATAAAGTTTACCTAAATATGAATTTCGGAATGAAATATTAATATTAAATGTTTTTGTTTAAGGGTTGGACTGGCTAATTAGCTGGTATAGTTTGTGTAGAAGTTGGTTTTGGAAACGGCGTGTTAAATTGCCAAGCGCGATAACTGGCGTAGTGTGAACATAGTTTGCGTAAATATGGACTAGAAGTGATATTTTTAAAGCCACAGTATGTACTGTAAACAAGAGAATATTTACGTACAATCGACGAAGCTATGTGATATACAGACAGATAACTTGAAACTTACTTAAATGAATGGACTACGCAGCAGTAGTCAATTCTTTTACATCACTCTCTTAGGTATGTAAGCCAATATTAGATGTTGGTGTACTTTCTTGAAATTACACCACCCGGTCTCGTAGTCGCAAGCGCGACTGATGAACACGGGGTCTTGGGTTCGATTCCCGAGTCGGGCAAATAGAGTTATTGGGTTTTTGCATTACGAATTTCTCAGTAACAGCCCGATGTTTGGAAGTTGGTGGCGTGACACCCCCGTCTCTCGGAAAGCATGTAAAACCGTTGGTCCCGGCTGTCATTCGTAGATCTTTGACAGTCGTTACGGATAGTCAGAAGCCAGAAAGTCTGACAATCAGTCTTACCAAGAGGTATCGTGTTGCCCAGTAATTGGGTTGTGGAGGTCAGATAGGCAGTCGCTCCATGTAAAACACTGATATTCAGCTGCATCCGGTTAGACTGGAGGCCAACCCCAACATAGGTGGGAAAAGGCTAAGTAGATGTTGGTATACTTTTTTAAAAATACACTGTAAAAGGAAGGTAAATATTTTTTCCCGTATATCACACATCCGGTTCGATTGTACTAATATTTCTATTCCTAATTTTTATTTTCTCAAAATAGTTTAATTGACAACAGCATCACAAAGGAAATAGGATAACATTTTTTTGGCTTAAGAATAATAAGTTGACGACTATTGTATGTTTGCAAGACAGATTTATCCACACACAAGTAAGTCAAGGTTTGTTTTTCTAAAGATGAGAATTACCTACGTACCTATGCTTTTTTAAATTCACATTACACAAGTGAGATCTCTACTCAACTCTCAACCGTTTTTAATTTACGCACTCACTCATATTTTAATGTCACGTCCAGTCATGATTTATAACGTGTAATATATTTTTAGAGCCCGCAGCGTTTTTTAATTGTACCCAATTAACTTTATTCCAGCACTCGGCTCAGGAACCCAATTACAACACTTCGTCAAAATAAAATTAAGAAGAAAAATAATAACAATAAAAGATTTTACACGGAACGCCTTGGACAATTTATAAGATCAAAATGTAATGACATCTTTTATCTTAATTACTTTCCTTTCGGCCTCTTTTCGAATTGGCAAAGACTTATTGTTTTCCTCTTTTTCTTTTTTCCTGATTTTATACAAGGATTTGACAATACGGAGTATTAAGGCGGCCTGTTGCCACCTGAAATTGCGTTACCTTTCTTTACAGTTATTGGGGTTTATAGAAGGTGTTCTGCCTTATGATTATTTTAGATAAAGGTTGTGTTTTTTACTTTTATTAGAAAAATATTATGGCAAAGTCGATGTTATGTAAATATAAAAAATACGTATAAGAGTTTCTACGACCTACATGGTTTTCCCCTAAAGGCGCGAGTGAACGCCAAGGACAGTTAAGGAAAAAGAAAATTAACTTTTTTAAGGAATGGAAATGGAATAAAACTCGGAAGAAGGTGTGTCAACAATGTATTTTGTTTGAATTTGAAAGATTAACTCCAAAATTGAATTACTTATACAATTTGGGAATAATTAAATGCATTTTGATATTATATTTTGCTCATTGATTGGTGGTTTTATAACAACAAAAAGTTTCATATTTTATTCTTTGATAAAGCGTTGTTTAGACTGACAGAGTGTCGGTAGAGTCGACAGTTTGACTTAATTGTAGAACTGATCTGACATATGTCGGTTAGTACATTTATGTCAGTTTAATGTGGTTGTTGGTCTTTACAATTATGTCAGTTTATTGTGGTTGTTGGTCTGCTGGTGGTGAGCACGACTGTTAAGCGTGAGGTCCTGGGTTCGATTCCCAGGTAGGGCAAAAAATTGTTATTGGATTTTTCCATTAGGATTTGCTCAGTAGCAGCCCGGAGTTTGGAAGTTGGTGGTGTGACACCCCCGTGTCTCGGAAAGCACGTAAAGCCGTTGGTCTTGCGCTTGATCTCTCTCCGGTTGTGTCGGATTGTCGTCCCTGCGGACTATGAGAGTTAGAGAAGAGAGAGTGCACCTGTGTCTGCGCACACACTTGTGCACTATAATATCTCCTGCGTACTTGGCGAGTTTGAATAAAGATTAGCTGCCGTGGCCGGAGTCGGTCTGGAGAATACATATACTAACATCATTGTGGGTTCTCATTTATCAAAATACAACAAGTAGTTGAGGAGATAATTATGTGGAAACTAATTCTAAGCATTTATTTCAATAAAATTATTTACTAATATTTTAAGAGTCAGTCAGAAAGATATTGTAAAGCTAGTTTCTCCAATATCTACATACATACCCTGCACAAATCATAATAATCTTTTTGGCTTTCCCATAGACAAACAGAAATAGGTACGAGTAGTAGTTCTATCTCTACCCGACTTACGTCACAAAATATCTACAACGACACACAAATCTTAGGGAAAACAATGAATTATAATATTCATTTAAGTTATATTTAGGAACGGCCATGAATTGATTCTAATAAAACAATAACGGCCGGTCAGCCCTGTTCGCATTACGTTCTCATTCTTGGGGCAACCCTGACCCCACTGGAAGTGAGTTATGATACCGTATTAAGCATAGAAGGAATTGGTAATGTGGATAATTTAAATAAAAATGTAGGTGGATGGTTTGAATATGGTTACATTTTTATTAGAGAAAACAATATTAAAAATATACCTACTTAAAGGAACATACCGGCAAACTGTGGGTGCACGTTGGTACATCTCTGCCTAACCCTTCGGGGAATACAGGCGTGATGGTATGTTATGTGCTTAACGAAACTTAGAATTGTGTCTATAAATATTTATTAAAAAACAAATATCACCCAATTACTGTCCCGCTGCAGGGCAAAGGCCTCTTCTTATACAGAGAAGGCACGAGCACTGATCAAGGCCCAAGGCGGATAGGCGATTTCAGACTTACAGTAATTATAGGTCCAGTTTTCCTCACGCTGTTTTCCTTCACCGATAATAGTGAGGTCCAACATAAACTTAGAAAGAACATATTAAGTATTGAAAAAGTTACATTGGTACTTGCTCAATATCGAGCCCACAACCTCATGCCAAGAGGATATGGTATAAATTATCGTGAACCAACCTATACTAATATTGTAAAGCTGAAGAGTTTGTCTGTTTGGTTGAACGCACTTATCTCAGAAACGAGTGAATTGAATTTAAAATATATTTTCGTATTGAATAGTCACTTTACTGAGGGTAGCTATAAGCTATATAACATAACACTACTAATAGGTGCGGAGCAGAAACAAAAGACGTAACTTAATGCGGGTGATAAAACTACGATGACGAGGTCACGAGCAGAAGCTAAATAACTAAGCTAGTTATTCAGTTAGAAACTGCCCCTTTTCAACACCGACACCAATTATTTCTGACAAAAACACACGAAGATCACAATAGCTTGCCAGCACAGCGGGCTGAGAAAAAACACAATGCGACTGCGCCTAAAAAAAGTCTCGGTCAAAGGCCGGGCTTTTTGTACGCCAGTATAGGCCAGTGGTCAGCGGAGCATTGGAACGGTGCCGGGATAATTGCGACACTGTCCTTTAGCTCCCAGACTGTACCAATTAACCCAGACACTAACACAAGAACATCAGAAAACAGTGTGTCAGAAGAATTTCATAAAATTGTTTGCAAACGAGTACGTATTTTTGCCGTAAGGAATTTTGTATTCAAGTTCATATTTTTGGTGGAAGTCTCATTTGGGGTGTTTAGTATTGTTGTGAATTATGTGATAACAGCTTTTACCCGTGGCTTTGTCCGCGTGAATGTAGGATATCGTGAAAGAAAACGTAGCCTATGTCCTTTCTTGGGGTTTAAACTTACCGCGCGCCAAATTGGTTCAGTGGTTTAGTCGTAAAAGCGTAACAGATAGATAGACGGAGTTACTTTCGCATTTATAATAAAAATATTAGTATGGATTTAGATAAAGCCGAGGTAAGTAGATAAAGGATTTACTGCGGAATTTATTTGCAAACATTAATTTATGCTGAGGTTACAAAAAATTACTATCAACAGTAGCGTAATTTAGTAACTAAAATATCAATAACTTTCATTTTAACTAGTAATGCTCTTTCCATTATTTACGTGGTCGAACAGAAGAACTTTTTATAAAATCAAACAGAGAAGCGGTCAAAGGAAACACAATATGTTTTTCCTTATTTTTTCCAACACTTTCTAATTACGTAAAAAGCAAGTAGTTGAATAAATAACTAATTAATAAGCAAACATTTGATAAATCAAATTACGGTTTCTGACTCCATTTCCATAATCGTAGTTTCCAGACGCTCTAATTGGGTGTCCAATTTCATCGAAGAAAAACCTGTACATTTTAAGTTTAATAAAGTCTAGACATCTGTAAACTTTACCTGTTTTTACGTTAACCACAGACGAAATCAATGGAGACAGGATAAGCTGTGAGCGTAGCGCTAGTAAAAGTAATGTTTTGTCGATTTTTATAAATCTGAAAATAGCAATTTCACGCGTAACTTGTATTTAGTTTATTTTAGAGTACCTTACACGAATAAAAGTAACGATCCTTCAATTTTCATTTATTTATAACGTCCAGTTACACGTAAAAAGAAATATTTTGTTAGAAGGCTTTATTAAATGGGTGCTTGTCATAAAATTTAACCAACATTTTGGAAGCTTTACCAGAGTCGTATTTCTAATTCAACTCTTGATAAAAACAAAGACTTTAGTCATTTACACCTTAATTGCAGTTATTTTAATAATATAAAAAAGTAAAGTAAATAAGTTAATAACTATCGTTATTTGGCTGCTTTATCTCAAATTCTATAATTGAAAAATACTGAAGATCAATTATACTAACTAAAAACGTTCAAAATCTAGTCCCAATCTCATCTCAGTAACAATCAATGTCAAAAAATGTAGGTACACTACAAGCATCTTTGACAGATTGAGACAAAGATTCATTAACGATCGTTCCTTAGAGTTATTAGAGTTGCCCCTCTAATCAGACTAGTTTAACAGTCTTATCCACGTTTATCACACAAAACCCATTCTCCAAAACCATTAGATTTTGATTGAAGTGTTTCAAAGGATCTCAGAACCTAACAATAATGACGCCCAGAATAAATTATTGGCTACAACTTAATCGTAATTTCAAAAGCAATCTGTTATCCAAATCGTATATTACAAGAGAAGGGTAAGATTTGGACAGATCTCAAGAGCCTTCGGGGAAATCAAGTGATCCAAGCTGCGGCCGCCGGTTCATCGGGCAACCCGTCTAATGCGATCCATTGTTAGGTATTACAGCGGTGTTTCACGTAATAGCGTAATTTAAGTTGGTATGTACAGAGGAGCCCAAAACGCTTGTAAAGTTAAAGCTAAAGATGTATTTGTTTTGGAAAAAGTAAGTATACAGCGTGTTACAGAAAGGGTATATCCATACAAACGGGGTGAAGAGTGTATCCAGTACTGAATCTCCATACAAAATTTCAGCTCAAAAGCAATAACTTTGAAAATACATAATATTTTTTTATGTTGGCAGATTATTAAGTTTCAATCATAACAAATGTGTTAGGAGAAACAAATCTTTTACGGAGTTGTTTTTTTGTGCGTAGTTTATTGACACGGATCAGCTGACTTGGTGTAGTGATGAATTCAATTGGAAACATTTGATTTTTTATTTAAATTTTATAATTTTGTGAGTATAGATATTTAAATTTTTTTATGTATATACCCTTTCTGTTACACGCTGTATAAGGTTCAAAATAGCGATACGTTTGATGTTATTTAAATCGGATAATCACAAAAATAACAGTAATATAAAAGTTTTCATTAAATTTTGAAAAAAATACATGGCTCTGTGGAATAATGTCATTACATAACTTGTATAGTTTACGCTCAAAATTCTGAGATGCATGCGACGAAAATAATTTTTATGCTTTTTACCTTGATATTCTTACACTTTCATGAAGTATTATTAATAAGTCTTTTCTTTGAACCCTTGAAAATACACTCAATTTTTTTCAGGCTTGTAATATGTACCAATAGTATGCGACAAAAAAATTGTGTTTTACGGTGTCCTGTGTTCGGATAGGTAGGGTTAAGGTATAGCGTACAAAATATTGCTTTTCACATATTATCATAAAACAATCTTTTATATAGGTACCTACTTTAAGGTTACCTAAAGTAGGTACATAAAATATTTCTTTTACTAGTTAAAAAAATGTCTAAACATTTAAAAGTTCATAATCTAAAAATCAAAAGAAATGTCGCGTATATTTTTTTCTTAGGTACTTATTTATTTTTAGCCATTCCAAATTTTGATAAGCTGTGTAATAAGGAAAGTATTAAGTTTTAATTTGAACAGTTGTTGTAAGAATTCAGTTGGAAAGTGCTGTAGTAAAAAAAATAAAAAGGCGTATTATTTGTCCCAGTCCAGGGCAAAAGCCTATTCTCATACAGAGAAGCCACGTGCATTGATCTTCACGCTTGATCAAGCAGATTGTCAATTATAGTGTTATATTAATCATAAGATTTTTTTGTTTGTAACGAATAGGCTCCGAAACTACTGGACCGATTTAAACCATTTTTTCATCAATAGATAGCTAGATTATTCTTGAGTAACATAAGCTATATAACATCGCGTTACTATACACGGGAGCGGAGCAGTAACCAAAGACGTAACTTACAAGGCTGAAAAAGCCACGCGGACGAAGTCGCGGGTAGTTCACTAGTTAATTATAAGACTAGATTTCCTAACGATGTTCTCTTGACCGATGTCATTGATATCCAAGATAAGCTAATAAAGTACATATGAATAGAAGAAGTTATATTGTCTTAACGTCCCCGATAGCTTTAAAATAGCCACGTAATAATA
Organism: Caradrina kadenii; assembly: GCA_947462355.1. Lineage (NCBI taxonomy): Eukaryota > Metazoa > Arthropoda > Insecta > Lepidoptera > Noctuidae > Caradrina > Caradrina kadenii. The sequence continues at coordinate 10,859,646 of OX381684.1, read as the reverse complement.
ATTCAATCCAACCCGCCCCTTTGCTGCCCTCCCCCGCCATGCATGAAACACGGACCAGTTAACAATTGGGCACTACATTGCTACTAGTAGTTGCTTTTATAGTTTTAGTTACTATGTAAGCAAACGCACGACGAGGTTCAAGACATTATTCAGAATTCAGTAATCAATCCACTTAAAATTCTAGTTAGTTAACCCAAGTCTTAAAATGAATGCTCTTAGCATACTAATTGGCGCAATCGCGTTGAATTTTAGCTGGTAAACTTTTAAGGCTAACCTATTAAAAATTCTTTGAGAATTTAGTTATGAAGTTATTGATACTTACTGCTGATAGGACACTTTATGATAATTTATAAAAAAAAGTTATATAAAATCGTAATAGTTAAAAGTTAAAATACTTCTAAAAAGTCATCTAATAATAAATGGTTTTATATAAAAACTAAAATTGACTAATATAAAAATTTAAAAAGTTTTCATCTCAAGTTCCATTAAGCCTTGTAGGTTAAAAAACATTTTAAGCCTAATTAAAATGGTTTTCATTTTAATATGAATGCAATATACACTTAATACCTCGTCTGTACACAACATGATACTATCCAAAATTATCTAATGTGTAATGACAGTGTCCAATCTGATGAGGGTCGAGTCCGGGGCCAATCTGAAAGGAATTCCAGTTAATATGCCCGTTATTCCGAAACACCGTACCCTTGTACTGAATAAACCACCTATTTGGTATGCAAAGAGAGTAACTTACTGCCTACATTTCATCGCCGGCTTTACTTTACTTTACACATTAGCAATCCTTACTTTGCCGTCAATGGATATGATATTAATATATGCAAGGTATGGTCGTGCAGTGAAGTGGTAGTAATAAGCGATTAAATCTACAGCCAGTCTAATGTTATGCACGCATGAATGGTTACAGAAATTTGCAATATTTGTAATGGAAACTTTGATATAATTAAGTTTGTGTTTTTATTTAATGAAGCATGTGGGTTGCAACTTGAATTGTAAATTCGAAATTCGTTAACATTATTGGGTAAGACTAGTTTATACATACATTACGGTAAATTTTCACAGAGCTGTGGATTTTGTGACTAATATTTAATTCTCATCAGAAGGCAATTCTACAATATTTTTGAAACAATCGTAAGAGAAACTTTTTGATAGAGTGAGACAGAATTCGATCTGTCTCACTCTGTCAAAACGTCTCTTATTACATCGTCAATAACTATCGTTAAGTATTTGGCCGCTTATTAAATCCCCGAAGAAAAATATAATTACAAAACATTTTTAAATACAATCCAACGTTCCACCAGATACTTATTTTTCTAGAGGGTCATGATGAAAACCCCAACACACGCGTCAAACACAACTGGATTCTCGTTGCAAAATGAGAAAATCATTTCATTTTTAATTACAACCAACCTGTATGTCATCAAGTTAATAAGAGTTCCGACGTTGTTAACAAACACACAAACAAAGGTGCTATTAAACAAAAGTACGCCAGTTCCCCACAAAAGGATGTCACAGGCATCCCACTCCAGATACAAAGCCACTTTTACATACGAATTAATCTTTATAACAAACACTCAAAGATCATTTTCCTTTAGCACGCCTATTACAACTGCATGGTTACGACCAACACTTGGGAAAACAATAAAAATCTCTCGCGGATCACTTTTTCCTCAAATATCCAATTTATTTATGTGTTTTATGAGTGTCGAAATGTGAATTGAAGAGTCTTGAATTCGATTCCTGGAGGCAACAGAGTAGTTTATTATAATAAAACATGGCGCGAATGTTTTTACGATAACTTTTTATGATACATAAAAACTGAATATCTATAATAGTGAGCTATTTGGTATAAACTACTATGGTTCGGTATCGGTTATGATTTCGGGTCTGTATCGGGCACGCTTCGCTTCGGAACGACCCGAAGAGTGCTCCAATTAGGATACATTTTGTGGACTTATTTTGCTTTCTATATAATTGGAATTTCTCCTAAAAAATTCACAGGTTGTGTTAAAAATAAGTGACTTTATCCAGTAAATGTTCAAATAAGGAAGCAATTCACGTATTTTTGAGAACGATCGCATTCTCATCTTAGTCCCAAAAAGTCATAATTTGTTAAACATTGGAATTCGCCTTTCATTCAGTTCCTAGTGCCAATTTTATATTTTATTGGTCAACGTTTGGTTATCGGTACAGCTGATCTCTAAAAAAAAATGAGTCTTAAAAATGGTCAAATTAAATAAAAAATACATGTTATCTCAAGAACACCGTGACTTTTATAATTCCTTGTAATTTTGATTGTTCAATTTCAAATTTCGAAAGCGGCATCAAATTAAGTAATCAAGAATTACCTTAAACACAACTGGAATAGATTGTGAATTTATTACGAACGTAAATAAATCGACTTTCTCAGTGTTAACTTGGGTAAAAATGGGATAATTTGATGAAATTTTAACTGAAACTTATAGTGATTGGCCTTCGAAAAATAAAATTAATAATATCTAAAACTTAAATTAAAACTCACCGAGTCTCATTATCTGCTACGAAAGCGTAGCCTCGTAGCTGCGTAGAGACTGGCTACGAAGTAGCAAAAAATATTTTTGTCTTATCATTACTACTACCATAATTGTTACCAAGGACTGCCCTAAGTTATCATTGCCTACATGTAATAGATAGTATGTAATATCACAAACACGATCTATGTGATGTGTGAACGTAGGTGTGTCTGAAAGTTAAACAATGTGACACAGAGGACAAAGCAAGTGGAGTGGTGGGCCCTCCAGTTTCGAGACCGCCCTTTGTTCTATGACCCTGCCAGTGATGTTTCTTTTGTAAGTGGTGTACGTTACAAGCGGTAAGAGGAGGGTGGTATATTTATTTTGCATTACAGAGTATTAATTTTGTAATGACATGTTAGCGAATGGACTGTGACGGTATTTTGGTCAGGTGGGTGTCCTATTTATATAGGAAGTATCTCTGTTCTCAGTAGCTGTCCAAACTTTACAAGTTGGCACTACAAACTAAAAAATCATTATTGCTGTTTTTTTTCTGTTGCTGGACTATGCCTGAGAAACTTCTGAATATGAAGATATTGAAGGTCAAAATTTCAAGTCCATACCATCACGCCTGTATTCCCCGAAGGGTTAGGCAGAGGTGTAATAATGTACACCCACAGTTCGCCGGTATGTTTAGGTCCCATGTAATAGGGGGCGAGCCTATTAACATTAACCGGGCACAAATCCAAACTCCGAGCTGCTACTGAGAATTTCATAGAAAAACCCAATAACACTTTTTGCTCGACCTGGGAATCGAACCCAAGACCTCTAGCGTAGCAGTCGCGCCTAGGACCACTAGGCTACCGAGGCAGTTAATTCAATTAAGTAATTTCAATAATAATGTATGTATGTATGTAGTAATTTCAAGTCCCTTCAGGAAAATAACTTTTACATATTCTAAGGAAACTTTAAATAGCCTTACGATCGCTATACTATTAGATACATTGCGCGCTTCCATTAACAGTGATTTATTACACCTAAAAAAAATAGAAAGCAAATTCTCAGTAGCAGCTCGGAGTTAGAATTTGTGCCCGGTTAATGTCAATAGGCTCGCCTCCTGTTACATGGGACCTAAACATACCGGCGAAATGTGGGTGTACACATCTGCCTAACCCTTCGGAGAATACAGTTGTGATGGTATGTGGTAAAAAAATTGACACTCAACAATAACTTTCTTTAGTTTTATGGACAGTAAATGTAGTTAAAGACTATATATAATATATCTTCTTTTTTCTTAGTTCATGCTCAATCTATAGTACCTACTATACATTTGCATGTTCTAAAAAAAAATAGTATTAAAAATTGCTTTCTCCTACAAATTGCACCACTTTGCTCCCCGTCAGACAGGAAGCAGTGTCTCTTTAAAACAACCACACAAGATCGCTTTTGTGTATCGCTGACATGCCCCGCAGACATCGCGCGAATATTCTTTAATTTTACCCTCAAACCTCGTTATTCAATCAAATGTAAATTCCATTGTCTCCGTGTAATTGAACATTTTCAACCATGTTTTGAAGTAATTCGATATTTAAAAAATTAATACCTATGCTATGGTAGTCCGAAGGTCGTAAGTTCATTATCTGATGAAGACAAATATTTGAATGGCTCAGTAAAGTTTGTTAGGCGTCTGGACTTGCTTGTCTTTGCAATTTTTTTAATCAATCAACTAACAGATTTCTCGTTAATGGAAAGGTTATTTGTTATACTTGGAGAAAACAAAAAGTATTTGCTACATTTTTCTAGAAGGTCCTGTTGATTCTGAAGGTCAGAAGGATTTTATTAGAAATCAATAATCCGCTGCTTCATATTATGTTTGAAAAGTTCATCTGCTCGATATCGTAAAAGCCGCAATGAACATTTTTTTTAATAATGAAAATCATTGACAATATTGTCTATTTAAACGTAATAACTATGGTAATCGCGTTAGCTCAGAGGTTACGGCACCCGGCTCTCAAACATAAGGTTGTAGGTGTTGTTGTAAATATTGCATTGATTTTAAAAGAGTGTTCATGGGGTTTCTTGTTCCTTCTTCTCCATAGATGGAGAAAAGACCCTACTGTTTGGAATGAGCAAATAGCTTCAACATTCTAACTGACTTACTCCTCGATAATTCGAAAGATAAAAGCAGTAGTAAATGGTTTAATTAAAATAATTTTTGTGATTTGAATAGGAAATAAAATAACTAACCCAATATACACCATTTGAATGTTTAATATTTACAGCCATACAATACTGTATCTGCCCCATTAATCTCGTGGTGGCGAGCACGACTGATGAGTGTGGGGTCCTTGGGTTCGATTCCCAGGTCGGACATAAAGTGTTATTGGGTTTTTACATTAGGAATTTCTCAGTAACAGCCCGGAGTTTGGAGGTTGGTGGACCCCCGTGCCTCGGAAAGCACGTAAAGCCGTTGGTCCTGAGCCTGATTTCTCCCCGGTAGTATCGGATTGCCAGTCCCATCGGACTATGAGAGTTATGGAAGAGGGAGTGCACCTGTGTTTGCGCACACATTTGTGCACGAAGATATCTCCTGCGTACTTGGCTAGTCTGCATTAAGATTAGCCGCAGTCTTGAATACAATATACTGAATTGCACTACTTTAAATATACTACACTATTATGTCTCTGAGGCTAGACAAGGCTATATCTAGTAACTCTAATACACAGTATGTTTGCATGATGTTCTTTCGAATTAGCACTGTACTGATTAACTAATTGTTAAAAGCAAACCTCTGTGCGGCATTTCTATGCTAATGCATCGCGATATACAAACAGACAGATGACTTTACTCCGGTAATTGTGTTAAGGCGACGACTACGTACGTTTCGTGCCTTCATTTGTTTTATTTTTCCTTCTTTTTATACCCTGACGCAAAAACGACGGGGTGTTATAAGTTTGACGTGTCTGTGTGTGTGTCTGTCTGTGGCATCGTAGCTCCGGAACGCATGAACCAATTTTGATTTTGTTTCTGTATTTGAAAGGTTAATTAGTCGGGAGTGTTCTTAGATTTGTTTGATTGAAATCGGTTCAGCGATTTCAAAGTTATCAGCTCTTTTGTTAGCTACGGTAGTGATTTTTTTCTTCTGTCGGGGGTTACTTAAAATTTTTATTATTGTGTTTTTTTTCCTCTGTACTCTTTAGGTTTTAAGGGGGGGCGGGGGGAGGGGAGGATGTGCTGCTGCTAGACATTTGCAACACAGGAGCAGTGCGGTTGTCGGTTGCCTTTTTTCATACAATTGACACTTCAAGAGCGCCGTGCGATACTTGCACTGCGCACGTACGACGGCAGGACGACAAACGTCACGATTCTTTTAAAAGCGAATTGGAATTTGTCGAGTGATTTGATTGTCTCTTGCTATGATTGTCAACTATTTTATTAATTTATTTTACATTAACATTAGGCAGCCATTAGCCTATTATATTAATAACAGACAAGTATTTAACGACATTCATAGGCTCATCTTACCACACTCCAATCATACTGACAAGATCGTCTTCTATTCATTCACGAACACGTCACAAACAGGCTTGGCGTTCAGGAGAGCGCTAAGCAGAGATAGAACACGTGGGATAAGAAACGGCACGGGTGACAGTGCGTCTCACAAAGACGGTAAACAATGTATGCCTCCTATTACGGTAGCATTTAACCGAGCCAAACAATTAGGCGAGCATTATCACATGTAGACCATCACGCCTATATTCCACGAAGGGTTAAGTAGTAATGTATCAATGTACACCCACACTTCGCCGGTATGTTTAGGTCCCATGTAATAGAGGATGAGCCTATTGCCATTAACAGGGTGCTAATCCTAACTCCGAGCTGCTACTGAGAATTTCATAGAAAAACCCAATTACACTTTTTGCTCGACCTGGGACTCGAAACCTAGCGTAGCAGTCGAGATTCTTGTATTATTATTTTTTAATGATGGGAAATCATCAAATTACTTCTTCTCGGGGTGGAGCGGAAGGGAGTGACAGACTCTTATTGGCTAAAACCCGTCCGTGCTCCTCCTAATACCCTTTGCGTTCCAGGGCCGCGGTGACTCTTTCCGCAACCCTGGCAGATTAGCACCGTAGCATCGAAATCTGCTCTAACGTGAGATGTGGCTTATGTATCGTGGAGCACAGCGGGTGTCGCTTATCACAACGATTTGTTTCCACGCCGTCACATTAACAATAAGATAAGGATCATTGGGTAAGGGCAAGGCGCAAAAATATTGCTGTATTGTGACGTAACTTGCGAGTCCAACATTGTACTGTGAGAAATTTGAGATCTCACATGTCTTGGTTTTTCAATAATAAACTATTAATCTAAGGTTCACACATACATGCCATCACGCCTGTACTCCCCGAAGGGTTGAACAGAGGTGTACCAATGTACACTCACAGTTCGCCGGTATGTTTAGGTCCCATGTAATAGGGGGCGAGACCATTGCCATTAAGTGGGCACAAATCCTAACTCCGAGCTGCTACTGAGAATTTCGTAGAAAAATCCAATAACACTTTTTGCTCGACCTAGGGAATCGAATCCAAAACCTCTAGCGTAGCAGTCGCGCTTAGAACCACTAGGCCAATGAGGCAGTTAATCAAATAATAATCTAAGTTTCATTATCCTCATATCAGCCGTAGGACGTCCACTGCTGGACATAAGCCTCCCCCATAGATTTCCAAAAGGACCAGTTGCACATGGCTAAATCAAACAGAACCTCTTAATAATTCTTCTGACCGAATTTCGATCACGAGGTCATCAGTCAATTACGCAAATGACAGTGCACAAGTGCGTACGGAGACAGAGGTGCACTCCCGCTTCCTTCAGATCAGATCTGACTAAGGGCGATACATACTTACTTTTCGACCACGGAGGCATAACATCACTAAATTCCAATCTCCGGGTTGATTCTGAGAAATTCATAATGGAAAAACCGAATAATATTTTGCCCGACCTGGAAATTGAATTCAGAATATCGCTCAGAGACCAACAGGACAGCAGCCAGAATCTATACTGTTCCTACAGCTTTCAAAGGTAAATATTTGATTAAGAGGAATTGGTCTGCTTTTAGTGAGAAACATATTACAACAAAGTTAGTGCATGCAAATGAAATATCCACTAAATTGTGATATCCGGAAACCTACATTAATAAATTATTTGAATTTAGACCATATTTAGAAATGAGTTCGTGATTTGTACAAGGTTTTACCATTAGTGGAATCGGGCTAGTCGTAATGAGAGTTCATAATTATTTATAGTCTATTTTCATTAATGATGACTCTGCACCATTAAATGTATTTAATTTTTCACTGTAGTTACAATGTTGAGGTTAAAAAAACCTGCCATGTGAGATTTGGACTCGCACACAAAGGGTTCTGTACAACCACGGCTTTGATATTGAGATTAAGATCGAGCAAGAAACGCCGAAAACACACTGCTTGCTCTCTTTCTTTTCATTTTTAATTGTGTTTTATTTTCATTATTTCTTGTTGCAGCGCTCGTAATAATACGGTTCAAAAGATACAGCCCTGTGACAGACTTATGGACAGACAGACAGCCGTGTCGTCTTAGTAATAGGATCCCATTTGGCACCCTTTAGGTATGTAATCCTAAAATGGCATTATTTTACCTACCTGCTTGCTTTTTCCCTTAATTGTCTGCGTGAATGTCGGTTATCGTGAATGCAGACTGCTCGACGGATTGGTTTTGTTATATGTTAACGTTGATATTAGTGTGAGTTAATAAAAAAAAAATATCAAGAACAGGACCAATAATAACATGTGGTATTTATCATTTGATGATTTTGAATTTGCATCATTAAGTAAAGACCAATTTTCAATCCCTCAAGTAGCAGTATACTTACAACTTATTCTTTAATTAATGTTACATCAGCTAAAATGTAATTTAAAATAGCCATTCTATTTTCATAGCACATCGGCACCGAGTGTACTTTTAAACGTAGGTACAGGCCGGCGCAAAACGCTTTCCCCACTCACCATTTTCTCACATAATTAATTTTTACTTCACAAGACTACATCTGCTAAATTAAAATAAACTCACCTTCATATTACGGTATGCTTGCGTATTTTTTTTGTTTCTGAAAGTACCTATTTTATTTTTTTTGACCGTGCTGTGCACCCTTAAAATTGGACACGAATGTAGTTTGAACGCTGGAAGTGACTAAATATTTAAACATAACATAACATACGCCTGTATTCCCCGAAGGGTTAGGCAGAGGTGTAACAATATACACCCACAGTTCGCTGGTATATTTAGGTCCCATGTAATAGGGGGCGAGCCTATTGCTATTAATCGGGCACAAATCCTAACTCCGAGCTGCTACTGAGAATTTCATAGAAAAACCCTATAACAATTTTTGCTCGGCCTAAATATTAAAAAAAAAAAATTGAATTCTAAAAAAATCATGTGTCAAAATTTTCTCCTTTCTTTTTGTATAAATTTAACACACTTTGTAATTTAATTATAATTTGTAAGTTTTGTGAACGGCATATTAAACGGTAAAGCTCTGCCATGGTTCAACCCTAATTGCAAGCACTAAGATACCTACTTAGCATAGATAATGGAGTTTGATGTTTGTGTTCTAATAAGCTTTTACATGAGTATGTTAAACATTAACCTACAGGGCACATAAGGGAACATAACACAATGTGCAGCTAAGCTCAACGTTGTCTACTCTAAGCTTTATAATTTGGTGAGGCAGTTGCAGAATTAGGGATTCGAGTGGATCGAATATTCTTTATATACAAACAAACACACGAACAAACAAACAACCTACCACGCAGACACCTACGTAGTTATAAATAAATCACAGAATCACAAATACTCCTAAGAAAAGTGTAATTTCATATTTTACCAAAGATTTTATATCGATATCTGTGTCTGTGTATTTCAACACATTGCCAGTTTTGCCAAGCCACTTCCAGCACAGACACACCATTGTCCGCATCTAATTCTTTGTGTACAGAGTGTCGGAAATTAAATTAGAATAAACATAATTAAACAGTTGGCCCCATTCGCTTCGACTTTCAAAATTACCGTATTTAGGGGATTAAATGCCGCCCCCAATGTTAATAATACAGGATTTTGGGCCCAAAAAGTATATTGTGCTTTTCGTATACCATGGGTAATTTCACTAATTATTTCATTAGCATAGAATTAATTCTTGGTTGGAGTTCCTCGTATGCTTTGAAAGGCTCTCAATCTGTGTTTGTGACATTATGTAACCGAATCAAGCATAAAAGAGATTTTATTTAAGGTTCCGTAGCTCAAATAGAAAAAACGGAACCTCAATTCTTTTTTTTAAGTATCCAAGTAAACAAAGCGCCCAGCTATTAACCATTACGGCCCAACAAATCCCTAATGGGACACCGAAGCATCGTAACCCTTTTTGGATACTTGAAAAATTTCAAAGTTTAATTAAAAAAATGCCAATTTATAAGCAAACCCGCAATATGGGCCTTAGAACTTTGTTTGTAACTTACTAAAACGGTCCAAAAATATTCAAAGTAGGTACCCTATATCTACTTCTTTTGTTCTCGTTTGAAGATAATATTTGGACCTCTTATAATAAAAAAAATATAAAAGAATATTTCACCCAATAACACAAACGGACGCTGACAAAGAAAATCTTTTGAGTCAAAATTCACGTCGAATATTGCTAAACAAAGCGAAAAATTATTTTTCCAAATGTCGTAATCTTTATGAGTGTATTGCTGTAGCTTTATACATCACTTTGTTGGTTCGTGTAACCGAAGTTTCAGTTGTTAGTGGCTCAGCAATGTTTAACCGGCGACGCGGTTTGAACAAGTGAGCTTTGCGCATGTATAGAACATAGTGCAACAGATAATTTTCCCGAGAGCGACAAATTCAGTGTAGTTTGTGCCGCCGTGGGGGAGCTACGCGCCTCGATTGAGCTTCATGTGAAGTTTCCTTCGCCTATCGGTGTTACGAAATTTGAAAATCGAACGCTTTTGTTTTTTAAGTGGCAGTTTTGTTCATGGACGAATGTTTTTGGGTTGTTATTGAGGTGAGTCGACTTTATGTATTGTTTTTTTAATTTCTTTGTAGAATTTACTGTTTTATTTGTATGTAGGTAGGCGCTAAAGTTTGGAACCGATGGTTGACTGGACTGGTTTTTTTCTAAATCCTTTATAATAAATAATTTGATTGCGATAATAAAATTTCCTCCTTGAGTATTATAACGTGTCATCATTATACTTACTTAAACGTGGAAGGAATTATTACGTAAGATATTTTGAAACACGAAAATATTTTTTTCTCAATCAGGCACCTAAAGGTACGTAGGCCCTTTAAAAAAAATCATTTTATTTTTACTTACATTTTAATTGGCTCATACGTGGCCTCGAAAAAAATTAAAATAAAGGAAATATCCTAAAAAAATCCTATTAACGGTAACAAATTAAACCTGAAAACCTAAAACACTCGATTCAACCTGAAAACGGAATCAGTAATCCGCAGCTTAAGCCCCGAGACACATTAAGAGCCCTAGATTTATTATATAAGTAATTCCACGGGGTCGTTTGGGCCGCCGCTTGATCTTAGCTTAGAGACGGTAAAGGGGGCGAGAAATACACAGTGTGCTACACACCTATTGTGTAAGATCATTTTGTATTTACGTACTATTATTGGCTGTGTACGCATGGAATTTGAGGGGCAATTTACTAAATTTAAGGAACGTTCGTAATCTGAAAAGGATACCTCTAATTTATCTACATTTTATGACATTGATTGTCGCCGAGATGAGATTTGATTTTGAACGTCTTTTTTGGTAGAATTTACCTTCAGGATTTATATGTAGTATATATGGGTACTCGCTTTGGTATAGAAGATGGATGGATAGATTGTTTGGAACATGATATTTCAAGGAATACAGTAAACAGTGATATATAACCGCTGATAGAGATGTATAGAAGGATAAAAATGCTGTGACGAGCCCAATTTAATTGTTATAAAAGAAGGATGCCTTTAAATTTAACCCAGTAACTGCCCTGATGGGCATTTTTCTAATAAAGGCCTCGTCAGACTAGCAAAAGCAAAAAGCACTTGCCGCCATTGGCCCTGCGCTTGAACTCTCCGTGGCCTGGTCGTATCGAATTTCCGCTCCGTCGCACTATGAGTATAAGGGAAAAGGCAGAGAGAGTGTTTGTGTACACACTAGTGCAATATAGTATCTCTTGCATACTTGGTTAGTCTCCATTGAGATAATTATAAGATGGTTTCTAAAGGTTTTGCTAATTTTCGAAGATCCCTTTGTATTAACACTCAAGAGCTTAATAATCTACAGTAGTAAGATATGGTCACGACTTATAGTGTGTGTGTGTGTGTGAAATACAACTGAAGAAAATATCTGCTTTTAATATTTATTTCTAAATTGAGATAAAGTTTGAATTGCGAGGTTTGGTGCTCCCATTTTTATTTTTATTTAACACGGCGAACGAAATGTTAATAGCGACATGAGGACTACATTTTGGATTTTCTTGAAATAGCTTTTGTTTTTCCTACCTGTAATTAGTAACTACCTCGTTAGCCTAGTGCTACGCTAGAGGTCTTGGGTTCGATTCCCAGGTCAAGGCAAAGTGTTATTGGGTATTCGTATAAAATTCTCAGTAGCAGCTCGGAGTTTGTATTTGTGCCCGGTTAATGGCAATAGGCTCGCCCCTATTACATGGGACCTAAACACGGCGAACTGTGGGTGTACATTGGTATACCTCTGCCTAACCCTTCGGGGAATACAGGTGTGTGATGGTGTATTTGCGTATGTAAGACTAACTAGGCTAACGAGGCAGTTACGAAAAGACATCAGGCAATAAACAACGAGTACTTTCATTAACTCCAATGAACAGTTGTTACAAGAACGTGGGTACAGGATGCAGTTCATCAATTTGTTTTAGTTCCATCACCACCTACGTTGGTCACATAATCTAGATGAGGTGACATTCCTTAGGATCACTCATCGGGGTCAAAATTCAATCTTAATTTGTTTAAATATTGTTATTTTTTAACAGTCGCATTTTACACTGCCAACTGAAGGTCAATCTTGTAATTAAAAACGATTAAATTGCAGTCGCAATCTCATCTTACCGACAGTCACTGTCAAATTCTTGGCCAAAAAGTATGTAAAATTGAGGCATTTTTGACAGAATGAGACTAAGATTGAAATGCGAAAGTTCCTTAAAGTTACTAAAATTGCCATCCTGTGAACGTTACCGGCCAACAGCCAATGATTGTTCGATATTCTGCCAAAACGAGCTATCCCACTATTTCTCTATAAACAATTTACTCACGCCAAACTAATTCAATATTTTTAACGTCATATTACTATCTAGCAATAACAGTTCAATACACTTTGGCAGAATTAACCGCAACTAATTCTTGCTAAATTGATCAAGACCAAATAATTGACTGTTATACCTAAGAGCCTTCTGGTCACGGAGATACTGAAAGTAAAAATTCCAACATAAAATTCGTTTTCAAAGTACCTACTATTTAAAGTATGATTATATCGCCAATCCACTCTGAGCAAGCGTGGCGATCAATGCTCATGCCTTCTCTGTATGAGAAGAAGCCTTTGCCCGGCAGTGGGACAATAATAGGCTGGTACATATTATTTTATTTTTATTTCAAACCATTTGTCTAGTAGGGCTGTAGGTTTGTTTTTAACCCATATCATCCCAGTGTTCCATTTTTGAAACGGTTACTTTTTTATTATAATTTTTGAACGCATTTTTAAATTAGTGTTTTTCAAAAATGGAACACTGGGATGATATTTTTTTTTTTTTTTTTTGGTGGGTGGGAAATCATCAAATAACTTCTCCCGCCCTGGGCGGGGCGGGAGGGAGTGTCAGACTTTTACTGACTAAAACCCACCCATGTTCCTTCTTGTGCCCTTTGCGTTCCGGGGGCGCGGTATCTCTTGCGAACAACCCGCAGCCCCGGCAGGCATCGGCCCTCAGTGGCCCCTTCCTTTTGCTGACATCTCTTTGAGGCGCGCGTGGAACACGAACGCGCCGTCGACACGGCCTGTCGTTATGCAACGTAAGGACGGTGAGCTACCCATTGCTCACCGTCCACAGGCCAGTATCTACGGTGGCCGGGAGTCGTCTCGCGGCTCCCGACGCCCGGAGCGTCTACCGCGGCGGCTGGGACGGGAGAACCGCTGTCTCAACCGTCCCGCCGCCTCCTTCTCAAGCATTACTGCCTCGCAGAAGGAGGCGACTGCATCCCATTCCCTCTCGCTCCGAACCATGGCTCGCACCAGGGCCGGACGCGAGAGTTCGCCGCCGCCGATGGCCGCCACGAGGACTCGGCGATGCTCCGCCCAAGCGGGGCATACCGCCACGGTATGCTCCACCGTGTCCTCGGGGCGATCCACACAATGGTGACACCCGGACGTTTCCTCCCGCCCGATGAGGTGCAGGAACCTCCCGAAACACCCGTGTCCGGTGAGGACCTGCGTCAGGCGGTAGGTGAGGGCGCCGTGGCGCCTCTCCAGCCACTCCTCAAAGAGGGGACTTACCGCCTCTATTAAGGCGTGCCCAACTGGGATGATATGGGTTAAACATTTGAATTGGATAATATATCTTCACTGCGTACTGTAATTTGTTGTTTACGCGCGTTTAGAAATTACAGCTTGCTCAAATAAATCACTTTCTCTCTCATTAATATTGTCCCGGAACATACTGTTAAAGTCCATACATAAACTCCTTTTTCCCATGGGGGTAGGCAGGAACCACAGAACGCCACCTGCTACTATCCTTACATACTCCTTTCGCCTTGTCCAAGTTCATACATCTGGTCATACAAGCACGCCGGTCAGGAGTACTGCTTACCCGACCTTTCTAAAGAACCTCACCAATAAGGTCTGTGTTGGTCGGTGTAGGTGGGCCTAACATTCAAATACTGAAATTACGGGAAATACAGGCGTGATGGTATGTATCACATAAAATTGTGGACCGCCCACTGTGGTTATCTCTAAGGAAGGCATATGTCCAGCAGTCTCATTCGGCAGATATGATAATGTTGGTGATAACACAAAATTAAGCTCTGTTATCTCATGTTTTGGATGCTACACAAGAATCCATATCCACACAAGCATATTTGAGGTTTACGTTGGTATCTGTTATGTAGGTCGTTCAAATATTTGTTTAGATTCAGTTTCCTTCCTACTATGAGCACGGTAGTTGGAGGTTTCCTTTTCATTTTAGATCGTAATATCGTTTTCAATAACGCGTCTATACGTACGGGTTGTAAGAAACACAACTATTATACGTTACTGCTATGCAGACGGTGCATTGAACTAAGTAACATTGAGCAAAAATAATTTGTTTATTGTGGGATCACTTTCATTTTCGACGTGAAATAAATGAAAAAATATTGTTTATTGTGTGATTACTTTTATTTTTGTGGTGAAATAAATGAAAAATTATTGTTTATTGTGGGATTACTTTTATTTATGACGTGAAATGAATGAAAAATTATTGTTTATGTAAGGTTACATACGCAAAACATTTTGCTTTTGAGTGCATGCAACAGTACAAGGGCGTGGCATTTAAAGTTTAGTTCAAACATTTAATACGTGTTATCGAGAAAAAACATGCATAAAAAATGGATATTTGATCTTCAATATCTCCGTAACTAGAAGTTTCTCAGGAATCGTCTTGTCGCAATAATGGAAAGAATATATAATTTTCGGGTTCGTTAAGTGTCTTTTTACACCTTTCATAACACAAACTACAGCCAATTCTAACTGCCTCGTTAGCCTAGTGCTCCTAAGCGCGACTGCTACGCTAGAGGTCTTGGGTTCGATTCCCAGGTCGAGCAAAAAGTGTTATTGGGTTTTTCTATGAAATTCTCAGTAGCAGCTCGGAGTTAGGATTTGTGCCCGGTTAATGGCAATAGGCTCGCCCCTTATTACATGGGACCTAAACATACCGGCGAACTGTGGGTGTACATTGTTACACCTCTGCCTAACCCTTCGGGGAATACAGGCGTGATAGTATATATATATAGCCAAACCATAAAATCTTCTATACTTATTAATATTAAATGCGAAAGCAACTATGTCTGTCTGCCTGTTTGTTACGCATTCACGACAAAACTACTGAACCGATTTTGATAAAATTTTGTACGGGGTAAGTGTAAACCCTAAAAAAGGACATAGGCTACATTTTATTCCGCGACATGGTCTGCATTCCGCGATAACCGACATTTACACGGACGAAATCGCAAGCAATACACTATAAATCATACGACGATTAACTCCGAAAGAGACCATTTACTGGTTTACTTCAGAAAAAGGTCCAAAGCGTATCATACACCTCGTAGGACCCCCATTTGTTCACTTGACTGAATCCCAGTACTATCTTGACCCTAACTTAATGAAGATGAACTAGACCAGGGATGGTAAACCTATTCACTACAGCATACAATTTTAATAATATTGTTTACGCATGTCTAACAAAATTAAGACATAATGAAAGTACATATAATTTACTTTCAAAAAACTTATATTCTTCCTGACTATTGATTTTTACAAGACATGTAAATGCGAGTTACAAATAGAGATACCTTATTGGATTAATACAGTGGAGTTTCAATGTACCTTATTAAAAGTTAAAGTAAATATATATTTAGGACGGTAACCCCCAAAAATTAAGTGGATAATTGAATCTTGAGGATCGGAGATGCTTTGGCATAATTATTATTGCATTTTGATTGTGTAAGCGGTATTATTAAACTTTATTGTGTGAACTGTAGATCTGATGTAGCTAGATTTAAAATAAAAGGTAATGGAAAAGGTTCACACGATTCCATACTAATAAAATATCAATGCTGTGTCCTGCTTTCTTGTATTCTGAATCCAAGCAGTTTCTACGGGACCCCATAATTAAGGCTTCGTTCTTCCATCTCTAACAAATTTATATATTTTGAACCGTAATAGAGTGTTGTACAGTGTGTCAAAATGATCGCAATATCAACAACATAACATTACATACCATTACGTCTGTATTCCTCGAAGAGTTAGGCAGAGGTGTACCAATGTACACCCACAGCTCGTCGGTATGTTTGGGTTCCATGTTATTTTAATAAGAGGCGAGCCTATTGCTCTTAACCGAGCACAAATCCTAACTCCGAGCTGATACTGAAAATTAAAAAAAGAACCCTAATATCACTTTGCTTGACCTGGGTATCCAACCCAAAACCTTAACCCGAAGTTTTCCTATCCTACGCGAAAGTTATTTATTTGTATGTAGTGTTAAATATTGTACTGTGATAAGGAAACCGTGTGCAAATCCGACTACTATGTTAAGTCGTGTGACACTCGCACATACGCACCATAGGTTTGCCACCCCTGAATTAAACGGTACAATAAGGTAATGTTTCAGAAGAAAGCAGGTATCTAAATTTAGGGCACGTTCGTTCTCATAACTTTCCTAAATAGGTACGGATGTTGTAAATTCCTACTATCACTCAACTGTTATTAAGTTCAAGTAGTTCTTCAGATAGTTGGTAAGTTTGATTTTAGGTAATTTAATTACTAGGCCATTTATATTCATCTTGGAGAATTATTTAATTAATAGCGTTTTCATAAAGCCATGAACTATAGGCACTTTGACTGAAAACTATTTTTGAACGATAAAGACGTACTTTGTTCGACGGTGGGAGAATTGGTGTTTGTTAAAATGGTGACCTTGTCAAATGGCTTTGCAGACTAAGGGTTAAATGTCTGATTAGACAAAATCAGTTGCCGAGCGTTAGTCTTGCAATAATTCGATAATAGCTAGACCAATTTGAATATTTGTTTTGTTCACCCTAATACTGGCAGGTTTAGGAAAAAAATTTAGAAAAGCCCAAAAGAACTGTCAAAAAAATAGAAATTGCCACTTCGAATGTCATGAAGTTCATAGGGTGTGGGTGGAGTCTAAGCTGTCAGCTTAGACTCAAAAAAAAATATCATGATCATCGTATTTATTATCGTATCTGTCAGCCGAACGACGTCCACTGCTGGACATAGGCCTCGTCGTATTTATCAATCGAATAATAATTATCTAACGGTTAAAACTTGGATAGCATATAAATACCAGCAAGAAAAATGTATCACCATCTACTTAGCTTTTCCTAACTATGTTGGCGTCGGCTTCCAGTCTAAACGGATGCAGCTGTGTACCAGTGTTTTACATGGAGCGACTGCCTATCTGACCTCCACAACCCAGATACTGGGCAACACGATACCTGTTGGCTAAACTGGTTGTTACACTTCCTGGCTGGCAAGAAAAATGTATGCATAATAATAATAACAGGACTGCAAAAAATAATATCGTAAAATAAATAACTGTGTTTGAGACTAAATCTATTCATAACCGCTCATTCTCCTTTGTTAAATTTTATGTCAATTTATAAAATCCTTGTTGACGCTGAAATTGTGTATCAAGCTACAGAAACTGTCAATTATTTCGCCTTCCATAAATTGAAGATTATTTCAATGTTGCCCTTATTACCGTTTGACAGTTTTTCGATTTTAACTGTCAGATTACAGTAACTGAAAAAATATTTTATCTTAAATTTTTAACCAAATACTAGCTTTTGCCTATGAATTCGTACTCGTGACGTATTATTACGGATCTCTAATTTTATTTAAAAAAAAATGGCTACATTTTTGCCTACAATTTTTATGGCCTATGTAGCACTTAGAAATAACGTAGCTTTCTATTAGCGAAGAAGTTTTCAGAAACACACCAGCTGTTCCAGAGATTAGCGCGTTCAAACAAATAAACCCTCCAGCTTCATAATATTAGTTTAGCATGGTTCAAGAACGAAGTACGGTAGATTAACCTACCACGTAGTTTTGTTTCACATACCATCACGCCTGTATTCCTCGAAGGGTAAGGCAGAGGTGTACCAATATACACCATATTTCACCGCTATGTTTAAGTACCATGTAACGGGGGGGGGGGACTGCCCCGTTGATCTCATGGTCGCAAGCGTGACTGATGAGCGTGGAGTCCCGGGTTCGATTTCCAGGTCAGGCCAAAAGTGTTATTGAGTTTTTCAATTAGGATTTACTCAGTAGCAGCCCGGAGTTTGGAAGTTGGTGGTGTGACACCCCCGTAACTCAGGAAGCAGGAAAATCCGTTGGTCCCGGCTAAAGGAAAAGGCTAAGTAGATGATTTATTAGGGCCTATTGCCATTAAGCGGGCTCAAATCCTAACTCCGACCAGCTACTGAGAATTTCATAGAAAAACCCAATAACACTTTTTGAACACCTGGGTTGTTTGGTTTGGGTAGAAAATATTACCTAATAATAGTCTCTCTTTACTTTCATAGGTACATACAATTTCCATTAAAATATATAACCAATTCATCAATGGACAACAGCGTTCGCTTTGTGTTAAACCTATTCATAAAATATATTAGGTAGGTAACTAACTCCTAATGAACGGGGCTTTAAAATATCAAAGTCAATGTAGACACGCCTAAACTCCTATTAAATACCTTTGCGCACTTAAAAGGGGCTGATGCCTAAATATTTATTTACCTGTTTGTTTAAAGTAATATCTATATCATGTATTTACTTTATACACACTGTATTTCTGTATTTACGAGAGGGGTGTTAATGAATTGTTGATTCATTTGTTTTTGATCTCTGGCTTATAATCTATGACAGTGTGTGGAGGGAAGAGTTATGGTCGACTCTATCCATGTATGGTGTGGACGGGCGCTTGATACGAGCACTGAAGTCTTTATATAAAGATTCCAGTGCTTGTGTTAGGATAAATGGGGCATACACTGACTGGTTTTATATCTCAAGAGGTGTAAGACAGGGCTGTGTAGCGTCTCCTTGGCTGTTCAACCTATATATGGATAGTTGTTTGATGGATTTGAGAGAAAGTGAGAGTGGATTAAGAATGAATGAGTTGCCTGTCAAATGCCTCTTATACGCAGATGACCAAGTTTTTCTTGCATCGTCGGCGGAGCAGTTGCAAGACATGGTAACATTAATGAATGCAGCGTTTAAAAGAAAAGGGATGAACATAAATGTAAGCAAGACGAAAGTAATGGTTTTTGAAAGAGAAGAGGATGTATCGGTGTGTGATGTGAAAATAAATGATGTGAGTGTGGAGCAAACGAACGAGTTTGTATACTTGGGCAGTATGTTTACAAGAGATGGAAAGATTGATGCTGATGTGGAAAGGAGAGTAAATGCGGGAAATAAAGTGAATGGTGCTATACATGCGGTTGTGACCAATCAGTAGATGTCCAAAGAGGCTCGACTGGCTGTGCACAATGGTGTGTTGGTGCCTACACTTATGTATGGAAGTGAATGTTGGGTGTGGCAAACGAGGCATGAAAGTAGGATAAATGCTGTGGAGATGCGTTCCTTGCGAAGTATGTGTGGTGTAACTTTGAACGATTGAGTGAGGAATGAAACGATACGAGAATGTTGCGGATTAAAAGAGGATGTAGTAACAAAAATAGAAAAGAGTATGCTTAGATGGTTCGGTCATGTTGAAAGGATGAGTGAAAGGCGACTAACGAAAGGGATTTATATGGCAGATGTGAGTGGCAACGCCGGGAGAGGACGCCCTAGAAAGACCTACCCTGACCTTATTGGTGGGGTTCTTCAGAAAGCTTGTATGAACAGATGTATGAACGTGGTCGAGGCGAAAGAAGTATGTAAGGATCGTAGCAGGTGGCGTTCTGTGGTTTCTGCCTACCCCCATGGGAAAAAGGCGTGAGTTTATGTATGTATGTATGTTATAAAGCTGAAAAGTTTGTTTGTTTCTCATCTCAGGAACTAATGGTTTAATAAAAAAAATTGTGATGGATGGTTCAGTAATCATGGAAGGCTTTAGGCTTTATAACATCACGCTACGACACACGGGAGAGGAGCAGTAACCAAAGACGTAACTTAACGCAGGTGAAAAAAAACACGTGAACGAAGCCGCTGGCAGAAGCTAGTTAGTGAATAAATTGGTTTGCACGATATTTAACACCACATGCAAAAAACACGTATCTATGACTCTTTCCTAAAGCAGAAATAGAAATACACGCTTTGTGAACATTTCGACATTCTACCTATTACGGTAGAAAGGTCCACGTTTAGACAAACGTAGTGTGGGATGCCCTGCTGCATGGTGGTCCGACGATTTAAATGAGGTGGCGGGCAGCGGATGGATGCGGGCTGCCCAGGACCGGGATGGATGGCGGTCTTTGGGCGAGGCGTGCGTACAGCAGTGGATGGCT
Organism: Caradrina kadenii; assembly: GCA_947462355.1. Classification (NCBI taxonomy): domain Eukaryota; kingdom Metazoa; phylum Arthropoda; class Insecta; order Lepidoptera; family Noctuidae; genus Caradrina; species Caradrina kadenii. The sequence continues at coordinate 10,838,806 of OX381684.1, read as the reverse complement.
ATAGGCTGATATGATGATGACCTATCACGATTCATGAGATACGGCCTGCTGACAGATGAACTGACGAACAGACAGACGAAGAGCAGAGTCTTGAAGGGCGAACAGTGGAGTATTAGTAATAAGATCCTGTTGGTACGTCCATAAGTATGGAACCGTAAAAAAGTAACAAGCAAACAAAGTCGTAAATATAGCTAGTATTAAAAATAATGTAGGTAATATTAAAGGCCATAGGCACGCTTTGAAAACATTTTGGACTAAATAAATCTGTCAAAATACTTTGTTTATTACACATTGTGCTCGTATTATTGCCTTTCAGAATTTTAATTCAAAAGACATTAGGGTATACCTACTCCCTACAGTCCGGAAATTTAATTTCCTTTATGGTAACCAACATTTAGATATACATATCAATGTACTCAGTACATATTCATCCAATGGAATGCTTTCGCCAAATACATAAATAATTCGGTCAAATATATCTTCGAATTTCAAACAAACAATTTGGTCGAACGATTTTAAATGGAGGGGTAAATAATAACCGCTGGCTACATGAATTTTACTTAATTCAATTAAACTTTCACACTTCACTGCGTTGTTCGTGGTCTATAAAGACAGTTATTCCGTTGTTTAGTTACTATAAAAACCAATAACTAAAACTATTTGGTACTAAAAAATGATGTGCAATCAAGTGCCAGTTTATAAAATATAGTTACCGTTACAACATTTTTCGAACATATTAATATTTTTTGTTATTGAAATAATTTGCAATTTTTATCGATAGCTTTTATTTTTTTTGTTTATGTTAGTTTAGTATTTATGTCACTTTATTCCTGTATCGCTTAAGCAACATTATCAATATGTACCAATGTATTTTTACAAGTACATACGAGTAGCTACCACAAATAGGGAAAAAAACTAGAAACAATATTTACCACAAATTCACAAACCGATTCTTGATTTCAAAATGTATTGAATTAATAAAGAACGCCGCTATTACTTGTATTTATAGTATGATCATTTCATCTCTTTCATCACCATAGCAAAGAGAGAGACAAGTATATTTTTACGAGAACCACCGCAAACCTAAGTAAGTGGGCTCATATAAATAATTCTGTACAATTTGCCTCACGACCGCCCCTTAGTCCAAATCATTAACTCTAAAGGGTCTCGAATCTTAGACGCATTCAGAACCACTGATTTGAATATTCCTTGTTATTCATTAAAGTCTTTGGTTGAACAAGAGTTTTGCTATGCAGCAACCATTAAGGGCGAGTGAATTTGAAGGCTACTTATAATTCATTGAATAAACAACGTTTTCAGAAACAACTCTGTAGCGTTATAGGTTTTAATTTGTTATTATTAACGTTACTTAGGTCTTGTAGACTGAGATTTTATAGTCGTCAGACTTAGGTCTGAAATTTTCTAGGGTGAAATTTTGAATAGACAGGAGTGTGTAATTAATAAGTTAGCCATGATAAAATGATGTAGGTCTGGAATATCTGGGTTTAAGGATCACTAGATATACTACATACTGAATCCCCACGTTTAATAGATTATTAAAATAAAAAATTACAGCCTTAAAATTAGATAAAAAAACCTTAATAATAACAAAAAAGAAACTTAAACTAAATGGCATCAAAAAATTCTTCCGAATCACCGTCAACCGAAAAGGTGCCCAAAAGACTGGCGGCATTGCCACGTTGGATGGCAATGCTTAACCGCTGGCCAAGGTAAATAATATAGTAATCACTAGATATACGATTATTTAATTTCTTTTTTACTGAAAATCTTAATTTCGGAGATTCTATTTTCATTTTCGTTACTGAATGCACGGCAATTCAGTTATATCTCATAGATTTTTTTCATTGATTCTACTATATTCTTACTATTGAATAATAATATTAATATATAGAAAAATTGTGACGATGGATGGACAGATTTTGCTACTTTTTCACGCTTAAACGGCTGAACGAAATTAACTGAAATTTGGCACGCATATTGGTATTGGATCTAACATAACACGTGGAATAATTTGTCTGTTCCCGTCGGATAATTTTAGACTTTAGCTTTATTCTGAAGTGTACACAAACAAAGTCGCGGGGAAAAGCTTGTATTTTAAGTAATTTTTTGCGAAGCGTGACTATAAAAATAATGACGAAACACTACCTACTAATTAGTATAGTTGGTATCATATATTAATATATGTTTTTTTATTGTACCTACCCCATGATTTAAGTCACAATTTTTTTAATTTACGGCTAGAGTTTGAATGTTATGACCACGTTCTGGGCATTAAAGTAGATACATATACAATACAAACAACATTTACTTTGCGACCGACACTTATATAAAATTCTTTACGGCGAACAAAGCGTAGGTACAAAATATTTCAGATGATCACAATAAGTAGGTTCTTAGAACTAGAATTTATTAAATATAAAACAAATCTGTTACTAATTTTGATTGTCCTGTAATACATTTTTGTAGAGAACAACTGTTTTTTTTTTACTGAATTGGTTCCATAATAAAACTTTTTCAAACTCACAAGTACTTTCACCCCCCCGAACAATTTCTAGTGAATTAAAAATCAGCCTTATACTTAACTGTGTAAGTACTTATCTATTAGAACGTAACCCAAGTTAGCCGAACGTAAATCTGGAGTATCCTAAGCATAAAATTTGTTGTATCCTTAGTCATTAATCTTGTACGCAATTGTGTCTAATTCCTGGAGCTTCCGTTAATGTAATAAATCAACTAAGTAAGTGTGACTGGTGTTGTGGGTAGCCTTCGTTTTCGGTTTCGTCATTTCATTAACACTGGTTTATATTTAGATTTTCGTGTAATTCGTGTTTGTGAGTTTGTGTGCTGATTTTTTCGGTAATCTGTTAACTTGTTTTTATACGTGGGTGTTATGAAAGATGACAAAATTATTTTGATAACACTATAGACGGTGGGTGGCAAATTACGGTGACAAATGGTTATTAATCTTATATTATATATAAAAGCGAAAAGTCAGTAACGTACTTTTGAAATCTCGATAACAAATTACAACTAATTTATCCCTCTTTAGAGAGTACTTTAAATTATTAATGTCACTATTTAGGTATACATACCATCACGCCTGTATTCCCCGAAGGGTTAGGCAGAGGTGTACCAATGTACACCTACAGTTCGCCGGTATGTTTAGGTCCCATGTAACATGGGGCGAGCCTATTGCCATTAACCGGGCACAAATCCTAACTCCGAGCTGCTACTAAGAATTTAACATAAAAACCCAATAATGCTTTTGCTTGACCTGAACGAACCCAAGACCTCTAGCGTAACAGTCGCGCTTAGGACCAGGCTAACGGGGCAGTTTACTATATAGGTTACAATTTTATTTTACAGCCAAATTTTTGTTTCCAGCAAAAGCAGAAAGAGGATTACAGCAATAACAATAGCTAAAGCTATAATTATATAAATTCGTTTATTCACATTCACGCACTAGTACCTCTTCACAAAAATACCCTTTCGCAAATTCGCATTCGTCGAATATTCTGAATGAGTAACATCACTATTACATACACAAATAGTCGTGCGCTCTGGCGGACTACAAAAGGATTTGTCGAAACAATTGTTTAAACTTTGTATTATGTTTTCGGCGTAAACATGTCGCATCGTGCGTAAAGGTCCAAATCCTTATATAATAGTTATGTATGGTACTAAATTAAACGGGCTTTTCAAAACTATTGTACCCAGTTTATATAATTACACAAGCTATGTACCTACTCCGAGGTGTTACTCGTGTACACGTCCTTGGTTACTACTTACTCCCGTTGGTAGTAGCGATGTTCTATACGCATAAATTTGAACCACTTAATTTATCGATGAAAACCGCATTAGAATCCGTTGCATAGTTTAAAAGAGTTAAGCGTACAGAGAGACAGACTGCTGCGGAAAGTGACTTTGTAATGCAAAGATTAAGCATTGTGAGACTTAGCACTAACGATAATGTATTGATGTAGCTTTAAGATGAACTATCACTCTTTCAGAATGGCGCCATTCTGTAGCTAATGGCATCGTTCAGTGCTCGGATCATTTAACTAAAATCTTCTGAAGAAATATGTGTAGAGGTGTACCTATGTCGAAAGTGCTTGACTTTCATTATATTTTCTTTATATTATTTCTCAGAAAATCATTTTCAAGTCAATTTCACAAAATTTTATGTGGGCACAGTTAATTGGACAAGAGTACTTGAAACCATACGAGGGCTTATAAGTTAATGAATTTATTCAGAGAAAAATTATGCAAAAAGCTGAAAAAATCTCTAAACAAATTACTTCTTAGTAAAGAGATTTCTTTTAATGAATTATTACGTTTCTTCTACAAAAAGGTCATAAGCCATATAGCCTCATTTTCATGTTTATATTTAGATCATTTGTGGGTGTAACTGCCTCATTAGTCTAGTGGTCCTAATCGCGACTGTCACGCTAGAAGTCTTTCGTTCAATTCCCAGGTCGAGCAGTGTTATTGGGTTTTTCTGTGAAATTCTCAGTAGCAACTCGGAGTTAGGATTTGTGCCCGGTTAATGGCAACAGGCTGGCCCCTATTACATGACACTAAAAACATACCAGCGAACTGTAGGTGTACATTAGTTACACCTCTGCCTAACCCCTCGGGGAATACAGGCGTGAGGGTAGAATATAACTTTGGACAAACAATGTGAATTTACAAAGGAGCGCAAACAGTTTACATGTACCTTGATCCTGTACTAAGGCAGCATAAAATCCAGAGACACAACACAGCACATACATTTTCTATCCTGTCACTTACTAAGCTCATGACGTCACCGCTACCTAATCTAACCTGACCTCAAGCAAGCTGTATAACTAGCAATAAAAAGTAGTAAAAGCCCATCGTGGTTACTTCAAGGGCCTTTTATTGAAGTTCATAAAGTAATTGTAGTAGCTCAGCGAGTTTGTAAGTAGATTGGATTGTTTTAACTACCTCTTCTAACGTCTGCATAGTTAGTGGTTTTAGTTACATTTACGCTTTTAATTTATGAGAAAGGTGGCTATTGATTGGACAGAAAGGAGTTATATGTAGAGGGTTTTGACAGTATGGCTAGCACAGTTAAATTGGATAGAAGACAAACAAACAATTGACATACTTCTTATAAGCTGTCAATCCACGATTTCCCCATAGATTTTGTTTGACAATACTAAACTATCATGACACTTTTCTGCCAACTCAGTAGACTGATTATATTTTCTTGCTTTCAAACCAACAAATTGTCTAATTTTATACTTTTTTAAAACCAAAATAAACCAAAAGGAACGAATTTAAAAAAAAATTGTGCCTTAGAGGTATTGATTAATGAAGCCTCCTACCCAATAACAATAAGTAATTGATAAATACTAATGTAATTGTAAACGAAACATCTTCAGTTTAATATTATACAATACTAGCTTATGCCCGCGATTTAATCTGCGTCAAATTGAATATATTATCCCATTGGAACCGTACATTTTTCCGGGAGAAGAAGTATCCTTGTATTATTTCACACTACAATCTATCTCAGTGCCAAATTAAAATCCAGATCCATTCAGCCGTTTAAGCCGGAAAGAGTAAAAAACATCCATCCATCTTTCCTCACAAACTAGTAGGAGTAAGATTTGTGGTAAGACCATAAAAATCTATTTCATTCTAAGGCAAAATTATAAGCGATGGCTTAGAGCAGCTTAGAAACTAAGACCGCTGTTGAAGATGAAAGCTACTTAAAGAAAAGAAACAATAATTCTTATTTCCCCTTCTCGAAGTAAATAAACCTACTTATGACCATTAAGGCGTGCACTCAACACTCAAGAAGTCGTATCATATCACTCAGTCACTAGGTCGAGTAAAAGATTAACTGAAAGGATTTATGAGGCAAATGTAAGTGGAAGCCGGACAGGGCACCCAAGAGGCACGTTAACTGTTAATGATGTCCTTCAAACAATTTAGTGCGTAGTTCCTACTCACGGATGATGAGAATGAAGAGGTATTTTGTGAGTAAGTTTACCTTTGCAGTTGACTGTGGAAGTACTTGCCAACTATGTGTCAATTGAATAGGTTTAAAACATTTGAATAGCGATACGAATTATTCCGATCTAACACCCTACTTTGTCCCCTTAGTACACATCGTAAAAAAATGTACTATCCCCCTGCAACTAATAGGGGACAGACAGGACTAAATGAAATTCGAACTAGGGTTGTTGCTAACAGGAGGACAGATAAAAACCTTTTCCTATCTGTCCCCCTGAGGGGACAAAACAGGGTATAATTTAGTAGATCGGAATAATTGCCTGCTGCACTGTGTGTTGCGGGTTTATACACGAAACAAATATTTGTATGGCTTGCAGATACTTGTTCCGGGTTAACTGTTTGTGTATGTGAGTTAATATGTTTGGAAATGCAACTACGATACAAGAGAAACTCTTAGTGTGGAGCAAAGATAAAAAAAAATAGGTATACCTACACTATTTTATAATGCTAGCCAAATTTAAACAAATTAAAGACAAGTTAGTTCGCCGGTATGTTTTAAGTCCCATGTAATAGGGGGTTAGTCTAAATTGAGCATTTCATACAAAAACCCATTAACACTGCTCGACCCGGGAATCGAACCAAAGACCTGGAGCGTAGAAGTCGCGTTTGGGACCACTAGGCTAACGTGGCAGTTACGCTTTTAAATAAAAGGGTTATACCACTATGCATGATAAAAATTGGATCCGGAAAATAAACAATACGTCAAAACATAGAGCTACAAACAGTACCTAACAATATCGGTGCTTTTTTGAATTCGTTTTCTGTATTTGTACACCGAATGTACGGTGCCTACTGGGAGCTTTATTTTATACCGTATTGTATGGTACATTTTGTAGGCTGTCATGCAAATATCTATGTCAGTCGTTACGGCCAGACAATACCCTGAAAGCCTGTTAGGTTTTTTCTAGGTATTTACCGGAAAAAAAGCTCTAAAATTCAACTAGTGAATTTTCGCTGGTTGAATTTTTGAAGATAGATATCTAGGTATAAATTTGAGCGTATTTTTTTAAATTAGATCTAAAACTTATATTCAACTTTTTCTTACAAAATTGGCTTTTTCTATGAAATTCTCAGTAACAGCTCGGAGTTCGGATTTGTGCCCGGTTAATGGCAATAGGCTCGCCACCTATTACATGGGACCTAAACATACCGGCGAACTGTGGGTGTACATTGTTACACCTCTGCCTAACCCTTCGGGGAATATAGGCGTGATGGTGATGGTATGTATAAATATATAAGTTTTGTTTATGACACACCTTAAAGAGTGACGTAAATGAATTGTCTGCTCAGCACACTCACCACATTGTTTAAAAGTAATTGCAAGTAAGCTGCCTGTATACCAAATAGATTTGTTGACTGTACATCTCGTATTCAACTGCATCTGATAAGTTATTTGTAATTTTTGGTATCCATTTTGTAGGATTTCATGGAAATATCTATGTCAGTCGTTACGGCCAGACATACTGCCGTATATTGGTACTATTGAGAAGACGATGAAGCATTATTGGGCCCTACTTAGCAATGAGTGGAACAAAACTTCTGATAATGTCGAAAATGATATTCATTTGGATTAGGTTCAGTAGAAGTAGGTATATTTAGATCTTCTTGACCATCAGTATGTTTATAGTATTGTGTGATGAGCGTGTGAATGTTGTGTTTTAAAATCGCGTTGTTTTGTGTTAAAGTTTCTACGGCTACTAATATACCTACTACTAAAGGAACTCGTTTCGTAGAATCTCAAAGCGTTTTCTTAAATATGTCATGATTTATGTTTATGATTGCTTAGCATTATCATCTGCACAGTTTGTGATAAAGCACTTTTTTATCCATGGTGTGATAGATATCCAGGAATTGTTAATGAAATGAGAGCACGACATATATTGAATACGATTCCAGGATGCCTGACTTTTTAGGTCTTTAAAATTCCTGTACTCACTAGCTTCAATACCGGGCCCCTATTCAGACATCAGGTTTAAAAGGTATCTTATTCATTTTTGTTCAAGTGAGACAGCTGATTTTTGGTCCGTTTTACAGGATATTGTAAAAAAAAAACAATTCCTATTCGTTATTGTCCGAGACTTCCAATGGGAAGCCAGAGGATTTTGAACCTTTAAAGCATACGCCTAAATTGATGGCCCACGGAAAGTCTCTGACAGTAATATATGTAGGTTTATGTTAAAATTTACAAATTTCGTAATATAATAAACAAATGCGCAAATAAATACCCCAAAAATTCCCAAATAAACAATCAACACATTTTGTACGTAATTGTAAATAATATACCATTAAAACAATAAACATTTCCGAGCAAAACATCGACAAATAAACGACAAACAATACGTCAACATCAAAACATAATTAGCGAAGCGCAACTTTGCTAAATTATGGACATTAGCTATCAAAATGCTGAGCAATGCCCGAAAGCGGAGCGTGCCAAAGGGCCTTTACCTACCACCACGCAATATGTAAAGTAGACCCCACAGTGGACATTAAATATTTACCATACACTGTGAGAGTCTTAAGAATTTACACATGTCACACGAACTTAAGTTTTTACTGAAAATACACAGCTATGTAGTTACTTTGCGTTGTAAGAAGTGTGATCTGTGGCTTGTAAAAACGTTTTGGAGTAGTGAGGAGATTAAGAGGACGGGATTATTTGGGCGGAGTGGATAAACCGTTGTCTTTGACCGTAGTAGTAGCTGAATAAAATTATACCTTTTTTAACCCCCGACGCAAAAACGACGGGGTGTTTTAAGTTTGACGTGTCTGTCTGTGGCATCGTAGCTCCCAAACGCATGAACCATTTTGATTTTGTTTTTTTCTTTTTGAAGGTGAATTAGTCGGGAGTATTCTTAGCTATCTTGGATGGAAATCGGTTCAGCGGTTTCAAAGTTATCAGCTCTTTTGTCTGCTGCGGTAGGGATTTTTATTTTTCTGTCGAGGGATACTTAAAATTTTTAATTTTGTATTTTTTTTCATTTTTCGTTCAATGACAAACAATTCAACGGCTCACCGGATATTAAGTGGTCACCTCTGCCTATAAATATCTGCATTAGCAGAGGCCTTGCCATTGCGTTCGTGAGATACGATGCCACAAACGTCCGTCGTTTTTGCGTCGCGGGTTCAAAAGAAAAAACTTAGTGACAAAAAAAAAAAATTAAATGAAAATATCTAAGTTAGGCACATTGAGACTGGGATAAGATTGCAATAAATTATTCCTACAAGTTAATAAGATTGCTCCCCAGATTTTGTGATAAAAAAAATACAGTGCCTGTCTATTATAATTGTTTTATATTATATTTAAAAAGCTATCTTCTAACAAATAGTTCAGTTAAATTATACCTCTAATTACACGTTTAATGGGAAACAAGCAATATAACATGTACAAATGAATATTTAAGCGTACGTTGTATTAGTTTGCGATGAAATCATTTGATAACAGATATTTGTGCGACACCATAGTCTACGAGTAATTTAAATCCAATTAGTAGCCGATATATTAAATAATTCAATATATGCCTGTATATTGTAGACTGAATCAATAAAGATAAATATATAGAAACATTAAATGTAGGTCGAAAACACGCAGGCATGCGTAGTTACTAAGAGTACTAACTACGCATCATTTCCTTTTAAAACATTTGGCTAAGTAATTGCTTCAGCCAGTACCTACTTCCAGATAAAAGGTGAATTTAAGAAAGGAATTTTTTATCTACATTCCATATGCAAATTTAAATAAAAAACATAACAAAGAAAAATGCCTCAATTTTAGTTATTACGGGTCAGTTATGAAATGTATTTCTTTTTACAATAATATTTAAATCCATATATAAATAAAAAATAACAAAATCTATATCCAATAATGACATTACAATGTATGTAGAATTAAAAAAAAAAATAGCTCAATCAATATAAAATATTAAATACCAACAAATGGTCAGAAAATGGTTTGCAAATTTTGAAGCGACAACTTACATAAATACGAACAGTGCCAGTTAAATAAATGGTTGTAAAAAAGAGGTCATAGACATCGTTGTCAATGGGCCAAGTCCCAAGAGGCTGGCAGCATTGCCACGTTGTATGGCAATGCTTATTCTTTGGCTCAGCCTTTTGGTCACGTAAAGACTTATTAAAATACTAGCTGTTGCCCGCGGCTTCGCTCACGTCGGCCTAAGTGTTACTTAACTAAATAAGTATTGAATACTATGTTATCAAAATCTTCCAAGCAGGTCGAATGGTTGCTAAGGTGACTGCTAATAGTTACGACTGTAGGTTTAAAGAATTTATCTGTAGTCGCTTGAAGTCTGGCTTGTGCACGGCTGGTAAAAGGCTTACGCCATACCTGGGGCTAAAACATAATTGGCGTAAGGAGACTATATGTGGCTTTACTATCCCTTTAGATAATACTATGATGTGGTGTCAAAATTTTCTTACTTTTCTTTCTCAAACCATTAACAGCATCTTTAATAGGCACTGCTTTAACATTATACCTCACATTGTAGCTGCGATCTGCCTAGTATCAAGACCGAAGAAATGAATCTTATAATCAGAGCAACAGGCAACAAAATTTGACCTTCTTGTTAGAACCAAATTTATGTAAAGTTTTTGGGAGAAAGTATGGACAAAAAACAGTAATCATAAGACTTCTTAAAAGACTAAGCTAAGTTATACCTCACAAATTATCCCTTATCTTTGGAACCGTAAACTACACAATAAATTTCCATTTAAAGAATTTTTTTAAGCATGTAGAACATCTTCTGTTTATAGGACCTACCCATAAGAAGAAATTCCGAATGCGATGCATGATTCATGATTGATGCTTGATTCAACTTGCATCCTGAAAGCGTGAAGTCTGTAAGACATTCAACGTCAGAAGAACGACTGTCACGGAATTTTTCTATGGGTGAAATTGATTTTGGTACAGTTTCTGTTGTTGCTAATCTATTTCTGTTTTGCCATTTGAATATAAGTACACTTTTTGGTGGCGCGGCTCAGGACAGAAGTTAAAATTTTGGACAAAAAACGTTTGCACATAAATCGTTCAACACTTGTATGAAGTGTCGAAGTTGGGAGGTCCCTTTTTTAAGCATGAGATGTCGTCAAATGATTTTTTCCTTTCTGGTGGAAAGGAGTGTCAGACTGTTATTGGCTAAAACCCATCCGAGTTCCTTCTGATGTCCTTTGTGTTCCAGGGCCGCGGTGAGTCTTTCGAACAAATTCCGCAACTGTGCTAACATCTCTTTGAGGCGCGCGTGAAACACAGTACGTCGTCGGCTTGGGTCTGGTTCTGGTTGGACGGCGAGCCACACAACGGTAGCCGACCGCAAGCCCACTCCGACGGTGGTCTGGAATCGCTCTACGACTCGCGACACCCGGGGCATCCCCTTCTGTTCTGGCGGCCGGGGTGAAAGGTTGACCTCTCCCTCATGCGTTTCGCCTCCTCCTTCGTTGGCAGTACTACTTCGCAGAAGGAAGCGATTGCTTCTCATTCTCCCTCGCTCCGTACTATGGATGAACCAAGGCCGGATGCGAGAGGTCGCCGCCGCCAATCGCCTTTATGAGGACACGCTGATGTTCTGCCCAAGCAGGGGCATACCTCCACCGTACGCTCCTTTATGATAATACAGTGATAACACCAAGGCGTGTCCTAGCGCCGAAACCGAAACATAACTGTTTCGGTTTCGGCGCTAGGACACGCCTTGGCTAACGCTCCCGAAACAACTGTGACCAGAGAGTACCTGCGTCAGAGAATCCTTGTGGTGCGGCGATCCTACTATCGATATAAATTGGTAACTCTTTAAGTTTCTGAGCTGCTGTTTTTTATTCATGAAAAATATTCTTAGGGGTAGCTAGAATTTGTGGGCCTATCTGTCGAATTCTGTTCTATTCATTCTTCTTCAGTCTACGTATGCAAATTTTCAAAGTTATGTTAAGGTTATGCTTAAACCTATTTTATTATAATATTGAAATCATACCATCGAAAATAAAAACAATTGAATTAGGTACCAATTAAAATAATGACAAAAAGTAACAATCAATTGGGATCGAACTCACAAAAAAAATATCTTACATGGCTTTCATTAAACACCGAAGCTATTCTCTAAACAAAGTAAATAGCGTAATAATAATAAAAAAATATAGCAATTCCCATACCATGTTATAATGACTGCTTAACTCCTTGTGGCTAATGACGTCATGTTTTTTATTTCATAGGATAAAATATCTCCCACTGTCTTTCATAGGAACTACCTCGTTAGCCTAGTGGTCCTAAGCGCGACTGCTACGCTAGAGGTCTTGGGTTCGATTCCCAGGTCAAGCAAAGTGTTATTGGGTTTTTCTATGAAATTCTCAGTAGCAGCTCGGAGTTAGGATTTGTGCCCGGTTTATGGCAAAAGGCTCGCTCCTCCTATCACATGGGACCTAAACATACCGGCGAACTGTGGGTGTATATTGTTACACCTCTGCCTAACCCATCGGGAAATACAGGCGTGATGGTATGTGTAATATGTAACTAATCTGCAGTATTGTGTATATTTTATAGCAATCCAAAACATGTCCAAGAACAATAATGCTTACCTAACCTCATTATTTATTACAAATAGCGAAATAGCCTAACTATTAGTTACAAAGCCCACCACCCAAAGAGAGAAGCAGATTGTGTGAAGGAAGCACCTCATGACTACTTGAATTAGTGAGACTACCTAGCTCCCGGTAGTGAACTTCAGTGATGTATCTGGAAGGCATTGAATAGATTGCGCATTTAAATAGGCCGCTGCAAACATAATTTGGTAAAAGAGGGCATCATATACCCGTCTGAAACTCAGTGCAATTGACGCATCAGTAAAAGCGGCCATCTACTTTTCTTAACCGGTGTAAATTATTGTTAGGGGTATCATCGATCCCGGGTCGGTGGTGCGTAGTGTTCCACGTGCGCCTCAAAGAAATGTCAGTACTGTAAGATGGGGCCCGCCAGGGCCAGTGTCTAGCAAGGTTGCGGAATTCAAAAGAGTCACCGCGGCGCTGGTACGCAAAGGGCATTAGGAGGAACACTTTGTGTTTTAGTCCGTAAGAGTCTGACACTCCCTTCCGTTCCGCCCAGAGCGAAAGAAGTCATTTAAAGATTTCCCATCCTTAAAAAAGGGGTATCATTGATGTGAAAAGAAGAATTTAAATCGCGCAATAATACAGTCATGTGTTGGCCCGACATTTAAAGACTATTTTGTCAAAATCAAAGAGTCAAATAGACATAAATTCTTTAACAATACGTATGTTTTCCGCTCTACTATCGTTTGCACACCGATCAGTTTCTATTTTTTCGATGAAAACTTTTGACTTCAATTTGCTATTTTTAGTAACTATGTATTATAGACATTCTTTTCTGCAAAAATAATGAAGAAAAAATAAGCAAGCTAAGCGTTACTGTATAAGAATGACTACTTCTATTTTATTCTTGTTTGGAAATCTTCTAGTATTCAAAAGAAATATTTAAAAAATCACAAAAAGTAAAATATTATACCGGGACCGAACTCAAGCCCTGCGATTCGAAAGGCGGTCATCGAACCATTAGACTATTTAATTCAATAGAAAAGCTTTGAAATTGCCGTTCTGTTTTGCCATGATTGACTGTTTAGCTTCTTAAAGGTATAGCGTGATAGTAATTATTTCAGCAGTTCAATCCTCAGCCATCTAAAGTATTGTTATATTTTGTTTCATCTTTTTTGAAACCCGTCGTAATCTGCATCATCATTGTTCATCCCCCAAAGTAGATAGCGCGATAATTTATAGCCTACGGCCAACTTTGGCCTATGATGAATATAATAAAAAAATAATATCCAAAAATGGAACGGAATCTGTCCGGCAGTATTTGCGTGATGCTCTAACAAACAAACAGACAAACAGACAAAAATTTAGAATCGCTTCCCGACCCCGTAGCAATCACTTTTTTTTAAATATATTAAATGTACAGTTTTGACTTCGCTACGATTTTATTATAAGTATAGACTATGTACAGACATTATTATCTGCTTTAATATTAAAAGATTTAAATAAATAAGTAAGTAAATCAATATTATGGCAGAAGTTATCCATACTTTTATTTTATTATTGTTGGGAGTCTACCTGTACGAAAAAAAATGTTTGAAAAATCACAAAAAGTAAAACTCTTACTGAGGACCGAACTCACGATCAGCGATTTGCAAGGCGGTCATCAAACCATTAGACCATTTACTACTTCAGATATAACTCTAAAATAGCCGTTCTAGTATGCCATTATTGACTGCTTTACTCTTTGAAGGTATAGCGTGATGATAATTATTTTAGAAGTTCAATTTCGCAGCTATCTACAATATTCTTACATTATATGTCGTTATTTTCAATCCCGTGAGAATCTGTAGAAGAACTCGGACATAATGCAACATTGCTCATCCCCCAAAGCAAATAGCGTGATAATTTATAGCCTAAGTTTTAAGTGGAGCTTACCGCAATACATTAGTGAAAACCGCATTCAAATCGGTTAAGCCACGGCTGAGATTAGCGTGTTCAAACGCACAGACAAACAGACAAACAGACAAACAGACAAACAGACAAACAGACAAACAGACAAAAATTCTAAAAACCATATTTTCGGCATTAGAATCATTACCCGACCACGTAGCAATTACTTTTTTTCAAAAATATTAAATGTACAGTTTTGGCTTCGCTACGATTTTATTATATGTATAGATTGATCGTATTTAAAAAAATACTAAAATATTAATCGATGTAACCGACTAAGCCCAAGTTTAATAATTCAGCAAAATTTACAAACGAGTCGTGACTGCGTGGTATTTTATCTTAAACAATGCTGTGTTAGAAAAAAAAGGTTATGCGGCCTGTCATTAACTTTATTATTTATTTATCCATGGCGCATTCATAATTAACCTAAAAAATACGGCTCCGGCCAGCTGCGTGTAAAGTCACGTAGAATATCGTCAACAGCTGTCAAGAATAGAGTTTATAATAAACGGAGTATGGCTAAGGGTCGCCATCCCTTATTTTAATTAAGTTCTCAAGTAATGTAATATAATTAAAGTCGTAAACAAACAAGTATAGTTAACGAACAATATATGAGTAGTTTGGCTATGAATATAAGGAGCCTGGGTTCCCTTGATCCCTTAAGCAGCATTTTCATTTAATTTCAGCAGGCGAGGGTTGACGGAATTCTGATTTTTTCACGTCAAACCTTTTTTGTTCTTTACTTTTCATCAATCTAAATAAATGTTAGGCAGCCAGGGCGATATGGTTTATCAAGCTGTTCCGCGATAATGTTAATAACTAGCGAACCGCCCCGGCTTTACTTGGGTGCAATTTTTCATTTTATTTTTGACAAATAAAAAGGAAGTTCTGAACACAACAAAAATAAAAATTTTACGTAACCTCCGGTAGAAGAAAATATCACTACTGTAGCTTACAAAAGAGCTGATAACTTTGGAACCGCTGAACCGATTTCTATCAAACAAATACTCCTGACTTATTAACCTTTGAAACACAAAAAACAAAATCAAAATCGGTTCATGCGTTCGAGAGCTACGATGACACAAACAGACACACACATACACACACACACACACACACATACACACACAGGCACGTCAAACTTATACTTACAACGTCGTTTTTGCGTCGGGGATTAAAAATAGAATTATCCAAATCGGTTCAGCCGTTCTTGAGTTTTGCGCTTAGCTAAGCAACAAATTTACCCATTCGTTTTTATTTATATGTATAAAAGAAGATAGATAGATAAATACATTATAATACCAGCCTATTATTATCCCACTGCGGAACAAAGACGTTTACCCATACAGATAAGGCACGTTCGGCTCGGTCGCAATGGCCCAGTGGTTAACCTGTCATGGACGAGGCTGACCGATGTGGCTATTACTATTTCATACGTACTTTCTAAGTTTTTCCTTGGACATCTCTGACATCGGTGGAGGAAAACATCACGAGGAAATCTGGAAAAAAAGTCTCTGGTCTCTGTATCTGGAGTAAAAGTCTAAAATTACTAATCCGCCCCGAGCAAGCGTGGTGATCAATGCTCATGCCTTTTCTATAAAAAATAATCGCCTTTTTAATGTAGCATTATTATGTATTTTGTGACAATAAGGTCGCCTAATGTTTTCAGCCCACATCAAGTCGGCACGGAGTGAATATTTTGTAATTATTATTTAACTCAGTCTCGTCCAAACACTAACAAATGAGATTACGTTTTTAGTACTGAAACGAAACTAGTGGGCGACGCTGATATAAAACTTTTGAATAGTATTTAGAATTAGTTTAATGTAAATAAGTTTTTAATTACAGAAAACTGAGTAATCAAAGTTTTACAGGTGCGTAACTATTTAAAAAAAGGAATTGTGTCTACAGAAGTGGAACGTCAAATTCAAACCATTTATTTCAATTAGGCCATTTACAGGCACTTTTGAATTGTCAAGAAGTTACCCATACATAAAGTTGAAGCTAGTTGCTCGTTCCAAAACGTAGGTCTCAATGGAGAAGAACGAGCAAGAAATTCCATGGTCTCTCTTTTTAAATTGGTTTTTACAAAATCTTGGTTACAATATTATTGTTGCTTCTTTAAGTGAACACAATGAAAGTGACAAATTACCGTCCAAGATTTTTTTAAATGTTAATACGCAAGCGTGGTTATCAAAGCTTATTATTTTCTTCTCTTAATGACAAAAGGTATGAGAAGACCCCTTTTCCCTAAACTGGGTCAGTGACAGGCCGGCATTATTATTATTATTGAGTTAGGTACTCGTACTTCTAACATAATATTATGTAGCGATTGATTAAGTTATGTGTGCGTGCAGCCCTGTACATGAAGGCTTGTCAATGTCCAATTTTACTTCGTGTGACATACGTCTTCCTTCTACACAGACATACAAAACACCGTGTCTGTAAAAACTCACACACATTTGGAGACTTTTCCTAACAACGAATATTTTTCTATCAAAAATATTTTCTGAGATTCGAAGGTATCTATTCTAGTTATTTTTAAAAACCAACGTTCGTAATTTAAATGAACAAGCATCTTTTAGAATTATAGTAGGTTTAGAGGGAAAGGTTTTAGTAGCCATAAACAAAAGACTGGCAACCCGACAAAGTATTCGGTATTTAAAATCGAATTGCACCTTTGCGCTGTAATGCATTGGCCAAAACTTTGTTCACATTGTATCTTGCGTACTACTGCAAAATATTTATTTAGTAGATACTTCTTAAAAGAACAAATCCAATTTAGTATGGTTCTAAATAATTCTACTTCTGGATCAAACAAAAAAATTTCTTGACCAGCTGAACACAAGCGAATATGAATTGCTAAAATCGGCTCTCCTTACCAATTTTCTCCTTTTTCCCAATGGGAATACAGTCTTCTCAATATTTTTTTTATCGTTTCAAATGTGTACTCCTACGATCGCAAGTATTTTGGACAGCTTTAGAAACCCGGATCACACTATCGGGGAAGCAAATCAGAAAAAAAAGGGCTCGGTCGAAATAATGGAAAAAATCCTCTTGGTAACGCGTGAAAAATCCTCCAATGTTTTGACGGGCCGAGTTTATTAAAAAGTAAAGCGACGTATCGCCTTTATTGGAAGAATTATAGTCCCAACTGAAATATATCTGTTCAGAGTGGATAAATAATAAATTGCACTAGATATGATTGCTAGCAGATCTATCTAACCTAAATCAAAATTCTGGCCACGGTGGGAATTGATTCCCTGTTTCCCTCTGGATATTTCAAGATGGCAAAGATTCATTTGAGAAATTGTGTTAATATTTCCGTGATTTCCATTTTAATCATTTTTTAAAGAATCTGTTGTTTCTAGCTTTTTTTACTGACGTTATTGTTTCTTAAAATGTTATTTAGGTACGATTATTTTATCACTAAACCCAACCAACAAAACCCAATCTCAAAAATCCTTTATTTTGAACACGAATATCTTAATAAATAGAATAACTCGAAACAAAATCTCTCTTAAAAAATAAACTTATCTCAAAAAATACCCTTGAAGGCAAAGATTATCCCTCTAAACCTAGTTATCCTTGAGATAAGCCCAGAAATCCTGAGAGTTAGTAAATAAACAGCGTGATAACTTATATAGGGGATAAGGTGCTAATAATGTCGGCGAGAGGGCTCACCGTGACGTCATCAGCCTTTATCTCGGGGGATAGCTAGTCGGATGTCGACTAGCTACACGTTGCAGAAATGTTGGCTGGGGGATGGCGGGCGGACGGCAGCGGATTGAGACTGGAAATACTGGAATGGTTGATAGATTAATACTGAATCTAAAGATAATAGAGGATTTGAGGAGGTTAAATTCAGTCAGTTTGTTCATTTCCCTGGTTAGGTAGTGTTATTAGATTCTTTTTATTAGAGTTATCATCCCGAAGTTTGAAAAATGGTGGTACGACACCCCTGTGCCTTAGAAAGCGTGAAAAGTCAGTTATCCTGCGCCTGATCTCTCCCCGTTCGAGTGTCTTGTTGGGCTATGAAAATAAGAAAAGACGATGTGCATTTCTGTTTCAGCATACATTTGTGCACTACACCATTTTTATTGTGCACTAGGCAAGTCTACATTATCATTAGCCGCAGTGACCGATTTCCAATTTTTATCAGAGTCCTTGGTTGACTCGATTATGCTGAAACTTCTACTGCATGCTATCCAGTACGAAGCAAGACAACCAACAAATTTTTAATAACCAATCAAACTTTCAAGTGCTATCTATACGCTAGTTAATTGATCCAACTTTTGAGCCAATATTTGAGCAAACTTCGTCGTCTACGTTCACAACTTGCACCGCAGTCCGTCATGTCTGTTCTCAGTGCGGGTCGTTTATTCATTATTCACTTCGTCGACGTTCCGTTAAACACGTTACTCGTTTGGGATGCTACCGTTTGGATGGTACCCCTAAATAGGTTACACTGTAGGGTTAATATGCTCACTCTTCTATTTACCACCAATTGTCTACCCATGTTTAAGATCGGTGGCTATGACGTTATGTATCAACTGTTAGTTGATGAACATTGTCGGCTTTCTCGTCTTGGGGATTGTAGTTCCAAGAAATTTGCGTTGGACAGACAGCGCAAAATTCTTGGTTTTTTTCGTAAAGTAAGTATAAATTGGATTAAAATCATGTATTAAATAAAAGTTTCGACCAACACCTAGAGAGACTGGCCAACGGCTGGGTCAAGACTCAGATACAGAAGGAGACTCCTCATTTTGGATCCCAAACCACCATTAGCTTGGGTTTTACCACCACATTGCGGTAAGAGCACTTTTTTAATACATATTTATAAAAGAATATTATATGACTTTTAATGTATTTTTTATTTTTATTATGTAAAAACATATGTTAAATAAAGAATACCAGAGTAAGAATACAAGCCTATTATTATCCCACTGCTAGACAAAGGCTCCCTCTTATATTGAGAAGGCATGAGCATTAATCACCACGCTTGCTCAAAATAGATGGGTGATTTCACATATCACGCCTGTATTGTAGGTTAGGCAGAGGTGTACCAATGTACGGCAACAGTTCGCTGGTATGTTTAGGTCCCATGTGATAGGGGGCGAGCCTATTGTCATTAACCGGGCACAAATCCTAACTCCGAGCTGTTACTGAGAATTTCATAGCATAACACAATAACACTTCTTCGACCTGGGAATCGAACCCAAGAACTCTAGCGTAGTAGTCGCGCAGCCAGTGATTTCATACTTATATTTATTACTCCAGGTTTTCTAAGAATGTTTTCTTTCTTCTTTAAGTGTATTTCGTAAAGTTATAGTACAAAGAAAGATTAGAGACTTCTGCAATTCACTCCATGAAGTGGAAGCACGTTCGGTGTCACGGTAGGAACTTATTGCATCCTGACGTCGATGTCATTGAGAAAAATGGCCACATCTGGCCAAGATATTGCGGAAGCAAGTGACACCAGCTCCTGCATGCAAATGAGGAACAGTTTATTTAGTACATTTTTAACCGAGTTTAAACTGTCAGGTTTTTTTGGAAACACCTACGTTTTTAGAACTCCGAAGCCAATAAGTCCGCCTTTGTACTTATTATACAAATTCTGCTACACTAGAGGTCTTGGGTTCGATTCCCAGGTCGAGCAAAAAGTGTTATTGGGTTTTTCTATGAAATTCTCAGTAGCAGCTCGGAGTTAGGATTTGTGCCCGGATAATGGCAAAAGGCTCGCCTCCTATTACATGGAACTTAAAACATACCGGCGAACTGTGGGTGTACATAGTTACACCTCTGCCTAACCCTTCGGGGAATACAGGCGTGATGGTATGTTTGTACTTATTGTTGTATAAAGTTAAAATAAATAAGGAACCCTCGCCATGTCCGTCTGTCTCTACAAAGTTTCGTTCCAACATTTTGAACTTGTCATCGTAAAAAAACGTAAGAAACAGTTGTAACTTTGACTTTTAATGTCTACGTAATTAATTTAATTAATTTTGATATACCCAGTGTTACGCAATGAAAACAAGAAACTCTCAAGCTAAAATAAACACATCAAGGCGTTCAAGCTATAGAGCCTTCCAATGAAATACATACATACCAGTGTGCTGTGTGTCTGGTGCAGTCACCAGAAGAGTAATGAATATAAATGTGGATAAAGAGTAAGAACGAGGCCAAAAAAAGATGGATAGATTGTGTGAAGAATGATATGAACGAGAAGGGAGTCTGTTATAGCATAACAGTTGACAGGACTGTATAGGAGAAGAAGACGTGTTGCGCCGACCTCAAGTAACATGGGATAATGGCAGGAAGATGATGATGACACTGCACCAGAAGGTCATCATCATCTGCTTAGCCTTTTCCCACCTATGTTGGGGTCGGCTTCCAGTCTAACCGGATGCAACTGAATACCAGTGCGTTGCATGGAGCGACTGCGTATCTGACCTCCACAACCCAGCTACAGGGCAACATGATACCTCTTGGTTAGACTGGTTGTCAGTCTTCCTGGCTTCTGACTATCCGTAACGACTGTCAAATATCTACGAATGACAGCTAGGACCAACGGCTTTACGTGTTTCCCGAGGCACAGGGGTGTCACACCACCAACTTCCAAACTCCGGTCTGCTACTGAGTAAATCCTAATGGGAAAACCCAATAATACTTTTGCCCCACCTGGAAATCGAACCCGGGACCCCACGCTCATCAGTCGCGCATGCGACCACGAGACCAACGGGGCAGCGGGGCACCAGAAAAAGAATGATCCCAGAACAAATAAAATCACTTGCCACGATGGAAAGAACAACGTAATTATAATTTCCAGCTTCGTTCACTCCCTTTTTTAACGAAGTTAAAAGGAAAACTATCACAGCTAAATAGACTGTACAAGTCTACGACTAATAGTCGACCAATAAAAAAAAAATTTCTTGGAAAAGTAGGTAAGCAACTATGAAAAGGACTTGGTCGTTTTCATTTTTATTTTTGAAATTTTACGTTTTAGCCTTATTACCAAGGAAGGTGAAAAATGTTTTATTAGTGCGAGCTATTTAACTAGCTTACCAATACAACATTTTCTCGGTAGCCTAGTGGTCCTAAGCGCGACTGCTACGGTAGAGGTCTTGGGTTCGATTCCCAGGTTGAGCAAAAAGTGTTATTGGTTTTTCTATGAAATTCTCAGTATCAGCTCGGAGTTAGGATTTGTGCCCGGTTAATGGCAATAGGCTCGCCCCCTATTACATGGAACCTAAACATACCGGCGAACTTTGGGTGTATATTGTTACACCTCTGCCTAACCCTTCGGGGAATACAGGCGTAATGGTATGATGGTATGTTTTCTTAATTATAATATGTAAAACTCCATTTAAAAATATGCAAAATTAAATGTAATTTAACTTAATTTAATTTAAGTCCGTTTCATTCATTTATAGAGTTAATTAACATACCGTTAATTCGCTTTGCCGTCCGTCTACAGTATTTTACTGGAGCGAGAGAGCAGCTACATCGGCAATTCAGTGTGAATCGAGCCTAATTGAAATACAATAAGTCGCTGCTACGGACGGATTCAAGCAACCTAGCTAGACATTGTCGTAAATATCACAAAGCTCTACGGAACCCACAAGGGAACTGCCCTGAAAACACGGAAAGAAACGTGAAGTACAAGTGACATTTAAAGGTAATACAGGTTAATAAAATACGATAGCCTGTCTGTCTGCGTTCGTGTAGACTTACCTTTATGTATTGCTCAGTAAATGGTTCTAGATTCTACGACAATTCAAAGTGTTGTATCCCTATGGAATAGGGGCCGCTAAATAAAGATGTGTGCCCTACTTCACGTAATTAATTGATTCTGTTTGAATATACCACCTAGTAATTATAATACCTACCGCTTTTGTCGCCCTACAAAGCCTCGTATTCATTTATGTACTCGTAGGTACTTAAATATCAATACTATTCAAAAGTTTCATTTATTATTTTGACAAAATTATCGACATTTCTATCTCTAAATATTGACGTAAGAAGCAGAAAACTCCGCTCACACTCAATATTATTTTCTTTTATAATAAAAATAAAAAGCAAAACAATCCATTACTTCAAAATACGGTATGATGGATCGTTCTCTTTGTAACCTCAAAGTTCAGATAGTTGCCCTCGGACCAAGTAATGGCCTCAGAGGAAATTTCATTCCAATTTTTGCGAACATTTCCTATTCCTACACAATTTAATAACCAATGAGGGCAGAGTTCGGGGATGACGTCACAATACATGGCCTTAACTAACAAGGTTTTGGTTGAAAGCAAAGACAAGCGCGGCACCCCCCAGCGAAATAACTTATCGATAACTCGCTCTGTGAGCGGGCGTAATATCGATACATTATCGATGAAACAGGCTCGCGTACTTGGAAATCAGTTCCATACTCTCAGTTTCAAGTATGGATTTGAAATTCGGGTTGTAAATAGTTAATTTTAACGCACATTGTGTTTCGATAAAGTTTATTGCTTTCCAACAGTCTTTGAACGTAGTTACGTAAGTAATCATCTTTTAAATTAAGGCTAGCTCGTTAACTGGTTCGAATATCTAGCCGTAGCGAACCTCCAATCGATAGTTACATCATCGATAAACCAGACTACACCGCACATCGGAGACAATTTCGAGTAGATTGGCAAATCGGTCACGTTCACGATATAACAGCTTTTAATGCATGACAAGGAGTAATGAAGCGTTGAGGCAATCTCTAGCTCGTACAGCATCTTCTATTGATCATTATCCCCTTTACAAGATGGATTTACTCGAACGAAGTATGCTAATGCTGTGATAAATAATCGCTTGCTTAGAATTGGAAAACGCTTTAAGTACTTTGAGCCTCTAAGACGGTTTCGATAAATCGAGTTCGATTAATCGGATGGAAAATCGAATAAACAAACTCGAGTGATAATTATGTCGGTTAGAGGATCTGTAATTAATGTTCAGACTTAAAGTAGGTTTTGCTTAAGGATTGGGTTTTATTATATTTTAATCTTAAATCAGATTTTGGACGAGCTTACGTCTACCCGAGGATTTAGTAAAAAGCTTTTGATTAAATTCTTTCTAAACATATTTTTTTATTGCAAAAAGAAATTACAAAAGCACTTTCTAAATTGAAAATATCATGCACTTACTTTTAACATTTACAAAAAAAAACTTATATTAACGATGTTTATTCAACAAACATAACACAGGGCTTAATACGATTTCATTTTCTGATTTATTCTGTCCCTGTGTGAGTCTCGTTGATATTGAATAAGTTGCTTGACATAAATTCTTGTTGAACGCTTCGGCAAAAAAATATAAATAACAAAAAATACGACGCGAGACCTCTGCGAAGTTCCCACAGCACTCACCTATATGAAATATATGAAAAAAGTTTGTGATATTGAGCAAAAATTTATAGCGCGCGCCTTAAAAACTCTCCAAAGTGATAAATTGAGAAAATATTGCTTTTCATATACAAATAAGCGAGGGGAACCTAGCTTGGGTTCACTTAACGAGGTCCTTGTTTTTATACGTAAAGCTATGGGTACCTACTTAATATAAAAAATGTTTTATCTTTCATGTATGAAGGTTGAGCATCACTGTGAAGATTAGCAGCGGTATAAAAACATTACAACTGAATACTTACAACTGAGGGTCCTGATAAAGAATACTACATAATAAAAAAATGAAAAAGAAGAGAAAGAATATGTGGAATTCTTTCATCTACTGACTAAACACGAAATCTCGAAAACTTCTTGACCTATGAAGCTGTTGGTAGTTTATAGGTAGGACACGTCAGCTAAGAACGGGTTTTACGACAGGACCGAATTAAGAGGATCTTTGACTTCCATTCGAATAAGGACACGGGCAAATAGTAGTATTGTAAAGGATGTAAAAAGACTGATAACGTAGCCGATAGTTACTTATTCTTCCTACATACCATCACGCTTGTATTCTCCAAAGGATTAGCCAGAGATGTACCAATATACACCCACAGTTCGCCGGTATGTTTAAGTTCCATGTAATAGGGGGCGAGTCTATTGCCATTAACCGGGCACAAATCCAATAACATTTTGCTCGATCTAGGAATCGAATCCAAGACTCCAGCGTAACAATCGCGCTTAGTACTACTAACCTACCGAGGCAGATGTAAAGAACTGAACTTTGTTTAAAAAATTCTGTATTAGAAAACAGACCCACTTAAACTACATTTTTATTCCTCCATTTATTTTCACAATTTCAGCCATGTTAAAATCATGTATGTCTGGCGACTTTGTAATCTTTAACCATGAGGAGTACCTCATGGTCAAAGATTACAAAGTCGTTATCAAGTATGATAGCGCATGGTCGATCAATGAAAAGACGGTAGATTTTCCCAAAACCATAATTAGTACCTATTGGTACAAGTTGTAACAGTAACAGTCGTGTGTCCTACTAAAATATACAGCAATTAGGACTAGACTAACTAAGTAACACATTAGGAATTCTAATCGATACTAACAGGAGCTAACAATGGTAGAAATTGTTTCTTTATAGCTATTACATAGATAACATTTTGAAGTGGTAAGAATTAAATTTTATGTTTGAAATTATTTTTATATTACGACTTACAATAATATATTTTATGAAATACAATGGAACCGATTAAATATAGCAAAGTCATGATAGCCCAGTGGTTAAGATGCCCGCTTTTTATGCTTGTGGTTGCGGGTTCAATACCGGATTAGTATCAATATAACTTCTTAAATTCATACGTACTTTTTAAGTTTATCTTGGACATCTCTGACATTGATGAAGAAAAATATCGTGAGGAAACCTGGACTTAATGAATATAAGAATCCGCCAATATGCCTTGAGGTGAACAATGCTAGTGCCTTTTCTGTGGCTTATGCCCTGTAGTGGGATAATAATAGGCTGGTTTTATTATTATATTTTAGAAATAGCAAAAAATCAGTAAAGGTCCATTGACACTTGTCGTGACGGCCCAGTGGTTCAGGCAGCCGCCACTCAAGATCGAGCTTGTGGGTACACAACCGGGCAAATGCAATCACTATAAGTTATTTATTTTAAACATACTTTCAAAGTTTCTTTTGGACATCATTGACAAATAATAAAGGTGTACATTGGTAATTCTAATCGATACTAACAGGGACAAACAATGCTAGTAATCGTTAATTAATAGCTATCATATCGGATGAATGTCTGAAATTATCTTTTATTACGGCTTGTTATAATAGTGTACAATATTTTGAAATATAGATAGAACCAATTAGAAATAGCAGTAGGTCGAAACCAACCAAGTACAAGTTAAGAGACACCGAGAATCGCGCACTAATAATGTTACATCACCAAAATATTTCCCAAATAATAACATATATATAAAACATCACCTGGCTACCCATTACGATTAAAAAGATATGGGCCTATGGCAGACAGACAGATGAAGCGCTTGTGTTTAGTAATGAGTCCCTTTGGGGACGCAACCCAAAAAAAAAGCATTACCTAATTTGTTTTATTGGGTTATCATTCTACTTGGGTAGACATTTCATTTTTGTATGAAATGGCTTTCTTACATTAAAGACTGAGATAAAGGCAACGGCAACGCTGCGTTAACGCGACGTTTTTTAGATGCAATCACATGAGACGTTACGAGGCCTGTCTACACAGGGCATAAGCTCAGTGCAGTCTGTGCGCAGATATTTCATAAGTAGTAACTTCCACAACTCCATAGATTATACTCCACTCATTCAATTACGTCATCGTTCGATAAATCTTACCTGTCGGCTTCTATAAATAATATGTGAGCAAAATAAAATAAGGTATCTTATAGGAACGATGAGATAAGGCTAGCTTCAAATGGTCACGGTATTGCATAACATAAAATCTTTTTTATATCGAGATCACTTTCATCATTATTATTAAAAGTAAAGATATGCTAAAGAGCTATATCTTTATCTATGATTGCATGATGTGACCCAGTAGCTACCAAACACACATAAAACCAGCCGACGTTCTCCTCTATCTATCTTCAAAATTTCAGTAACGCTAAATTAACGTAGGTGTGGTTACTTCGGGATTTTGTACCATGTCTCTCTCTTTCTCTCTAGTGATCTCAAGACAAACTTGAAAGTACATACGAACTAGAAGAATTAATGCTCGTGCCCGGTTGCAAACCCACGGTATGCAGCTTGAGATGCGGGCAGCTTAACTACTGGGCCACCACGATAAGTAAATACAACAAAACTTATATAACAGTACACGTGAGACAAAAAACGCCTCACGTCACAACAGTCTGCACATACCCTAATAAACAAAAACAGCTGCCTTATATCAGCTTGTGTTTCGTAACGTGCATAAGTTCGCCTCGTCGCTTCGTCGGAGCTCGGCGGGGAGACTAAGGGATTACGTCGGAGAGACGGCTAGCATCCGGCTATTAACTAATAACATTATACGCGGTCACCACACTGCCTGTCAGGCGTGGCGAATATAGCAGAATTTTCCCTATATGAACCGCCATCTTGGATCTCCACAACTAATGTCATCAAGCTGTTTTTGTAATGAATTTACAGTGTCCCTTGTTTATTTATGGTAATGGCAGTCTGTCGATATTGAACAGTTGAATTTATTGTCAAAATATTTTACCATCTGTCCTACTATCCTATCCTATTAATAATCCTAGTAATATTATAAATGTTTGTTACTCTTTCACGCGGAAACGGCTGAACGTATCTGGATGAAATTTGGCACTGATATAGATTGTAGTATGGAATAACACATATGATATTTTTTATCCTGATAAAAATTACATTTCCCGTGGAATAATTAATTAAATTTGACACGGACGAAGTCGCAGGCAGAAGCTAGTTTTACCATAACACCAGTTCGTTAATATAAGTTTGATATTGATAATCTGCCTTGAGCAAGCATGGTGATCAATTCTCATGCCTTCTCTGTAGGAGAAGAGGCCTTAGCAGGAGGACAGTCATAAGTTGGTGCTATTATTATTTTCATTGAATAAACAGGCTAACTTTCAATTCACCGCACATCTTTCAGGGATGAAAGTACTTATGAATACAAAAAACTTTTAACATGAGACCAAGTTTAAGATATGAAAAAAATTATTAACAGAATATTTTATTTTCATTAGCATCAAAAATATTTAGAAGGTCTACCAAAGGTGAAATTAAATTCCATTAAGATAGTCCAAAGTACAGCCACTAGCAATATCGTAATAGTATGTTTTAATTATACAAATCTCAAAAGCGATTTTCTCCTAAAGTATTAATTATATATATCAGAAAACTTATTACCAGTCAATTTATTTACATAAATTAAATATTAATTTCATTTCAAATAAACTGATTTCAATTGAACGCTTGTTACGTTAAGTGTATTTATTACTTGTAAATAACGCCACGAAATATTTTTATCGTCATATAGGACTTGGGGCACCCCGACTCGGACAGGTTAGGTTCGGAGCGAGTGAACTTAGACCCCGCTATCTTCTTCGTGGTCATTTTTTCCTAAACCATTGAGCCCCTCTTCGCGGGGTTCCGCCTACGCCCATTATTAAAAATTCGCAATTAATCACACTTGCCGTAACATAAAACGCTCCGCTTTTCAATTAATACAGATGCCTCTTGTACTTCAATTGTTGCTAAAATTACAGTATTTTGAGTTAACTATTTTGATGTGCAATCAGAATTTTTGATCAGGAAAGGGATTTAAATGTTTTTTTATTTTTATTTGCTGTTAAATACCATCCTTAATTAAACAGTTGCTGTGTAACAAATGAAGTGTTTTCGAAATATATACTATTATAAAACAGGGTTTTACTCCCAATCGTTATTTCACGAGAAAATCACGTTTAAATGTCATGTAATTGTAACATATGCTCATGACTGTACCAATAAATTTCGTAACCAACCAAGCATAGAAAAAACCTTTTTTCGATCGATTTGTTTCATCTGGGCTACGCAACATTTAGAGTGAAAACTTAGATGGTCGGAAAGTTTCTCCGCAGCGACACAGGTTCGGATACTATTAATAAGCTTTAGCTGGTCAATGGCCGTGCGGGCCTTAAATAAATTAAGGTCATATCGTTGGTTTGAAACTCATTCATCTCTCATGGGACGTGACTGGTTCCGTATTATCGTGTATTAGTTTGCCGAGTCAGAGAAGGTGACTTGCTGAACCCGTCTACGCGTGGTGAACCAGTCACCTACCTACTTTTAACTTTTATGGTGAATAGGCAAAAAAAGAATTCGAGCTTTAATTTTTTTTATATTACGTTAATTTTCTAAATGGTATTAATACGATGGCAGTTACAAATCTTTTGTCAATGGCTGTGATGTGATTAAATAAAGCAGTAGACGTCGGTGGCCTTGTAGTCGCAAGCTGTACTGCCGTACATAAGGTGTTGTGTTCGATACCCAGGTCAGTCAGTGTTGTTTATTTTTTCCCTAACGAAAATAAGGGTTATGCTTTTAGTTTTCAACGTAAGTTTATATTTACATATTTAACTACCCTAACACCGAAACTACTTATTTGATTGAATGAATGAGATGTCAAGTAATTTGTTAAAATTGCCTGAGTAGGTAATATAGGCTTCATTCAAAAAGTGCACAGATTTTTTTTGCTATCGTATCAAGTAGTTTATCAGATGAATGGGGAAAACAAAAAAGCAGTCCGGAGCTTTGATTCTTGCCATGTTCATGGCAATGTTCGCCCCATGGGGCCTGAAGATAAGTGATAAAATGTGGGTGTATTAAGGTACATCCTTACTAAACCCTATGAAGATAAAAGGCGTGATGTTGTTATGTAAAGTCCACCGGGACTTAGGGCCCTACCATTACACGCCACGGAGGTCCATCCTGAGCCATTCTCATCCATTCACTACCACTTATCTCACTGAAACTAAAATCGTTGTTCCACTTAGCCTAAGAGTAAATTAATGCTACCTCATTTTTTTAAACTAATATTATAAAAAGATAGTCTGTTTTTTGTATGTTTGTAAGAAGTTAACTCTGAAAGTACTGATCCGTTTACTAAAATTCTTGCAGTAATAGAAAGTGCCATAAGCTTTGTTTTATGGTATAGTTGATGTATGATGATGGATGATAAAATTTTAATGTTTACACGAAACAACACAAAAAATATTTTTTTTTTGTCTGTATGTCTGTCTATTTGTTTCGGCTAATTTCCGAAACGGTTGGACCAATTTTGAGAGGACTGTCACTTGAAGATAGCTGGTGTTATAGTAAGTAATTTAGGATACTTTACAAAAACTGCGCAAAAACATTTACGCGTACGAAGTCGCGTGCATAAGCTAGTTAATTAAATATAATATTCTCGTGTTTTGCGTGGAAACTGAAGCACCTAAATGTTAGATCCTTTTGGTCCGTTCCTCTGAAAACCTCGTTTCTACTGTAATCTAGATTGGCTTGAAACCTACATTTTGAACATTAAGCCTGACTTTAAAATACTTTTGTTCAAATGGGGTTTTACTAACTGCAATTTGTAAAATACGTTCCTACGTACTCTTCTGTGCTTGATTATTTTTCAAAGAAGTAATACATAATCTACCGCATTCGTTTTATGAATAAGGTCTACCGCCTCTGTAGCCTAGTGGTCCATAGCGCGACTGCTTAGCTAGAGGTCTTTGGTTCGATTCCCAAGTCGAGCAATTAGTGTTGTTGGGTTTGTCTATGAAATTCTTAGTAGCAGCTCGGAGTTAGGATTTGTGCCCGGTTAATGGCAATAGGCTCGCCCCCTATTACATGGGACCTAAAACATACCGGCGAACTGTGGGTGTCCATTGGTATACCTCTGCCTAACCCTCCGGGGAATACAGGCGTGATGGTTGTGGTGTTATGCTATAAGGTAAACGCTAGATTTTAAATATTAACTAAATAAAAATATTAAAAATAAAAATGCGCTTCACAGTAGATTGGAAATCCCGGGCAACTGGAGATCCCACGTCATTGATCTCTATAGTACAAATAAGGGTAGGTATATACTGCAATTAAAGAAATAGGTACATTAGTCGCCACAAGTCGTAAGCGGAAATATCACGTTAATTTTTGGGATTTTAAGCTACTTTAGGTCGCGTGCAGCGTCGGTGGCCCAAAAAACCCAGAAAGGAACGCCAAAACCCAAAAAACAACTTGACATTAATTGTGCTCAGGACTCATGGCGACTGCCTGTCGTTATGCAACGTAAGGACGGTGAGCTACCCATTGCTCACCGTCCACAGGCCCGTATCTACGGTGGCCGGGAGTCGTCTCGCGAGCTGTCAAGGGTCTGCTGGATGTTTTGAATCGCAGAACGATTTATGATAATCGTCCCTCGGACATAGAATATTTTAAATGTCCTACACTTAGTCGATCCAGCTCGGATTAAGTGTATATCTAAGTATAAATAAAAAAAAACGCATAATGTCAGGCAACGCTTAAAGGGCTATCCGAACACAGGACACAGTAAAACACATATTTTTTGCCGCATAGCCTGGCGTATTGTTACATATTACAAACCTGAAAAAAATAGAGTGTTTTGTCAAGGGTTCAAAGAAAAGACTTACCTGTAAATATTTCATAAAAGTATAACAGTATCATGGTAAAAAAATCGTAAAGGAGAGCATAAAAAGATTTTTTCGTCGCATTGATCTCAGAATTTTGAGCTTAAACTATAAAACTTTATGGTATGACATTATAGGGAATTTTATGACCTAAAGACATACTTATGAATTATTCCACCGAGCCGTGTACTTTTTTCACAATTTAAATAAATAATAATAATAATTCATTTAATTTCAAGTAACAAAGACTCATTTACATTAATTAAAATCGATAGTCACAGAATTACATAAATAAATAAAATAAATAAGTATTAATAATATTCTATTGATATTCTGTTGATTGCTCTGCTGCACATCACCGCTGCAAGCGACACACAGTGTCTAGACTGATGCTAAGCGCGTCACGTGTCGCTCACAACAGCGATTCACAACAGAACAATCAAATCTATCAGCAAACGAAGCCAGCATGCTATTAGCGCTCCCCCGCACCCGCCTCACCAAATCAAATTTAAAGAAATCTTCAAAATTACTGTTATTTTTATGGTTATCTGATTCAACTAACAACCAAATAATCGCTATTTTGAACCTTATTTGTTGCCGCGGTGCGTTTTTGTGAATTACCTAAACATTTGCTTACGACAGGGCCTTAAAAAAACCTTTTTACAAGAAATCGTCCTTTTACAACCCTTTCTCTAGTTGACCTAGTCTAGTTCTGAAACTTGCGTAAGATAACAAAAGACTTGTTTTCCGAAGATATAAATCGTTAGATGTGATCACGTTCTGTATCGTTTGTTTTATCAATTTTATTCGAAAAAGAATATGTGAGCTCACTGCTCTTTATAATGTCACTTTATGCGTCATGTAAGAACGGTAAAGGCATATCTAGAATTCTAAATCTATGTTGATTTATCTTTAACCTAAACGCCAGATTGTAGCAAAAGCTCTATAAATAGCAAAAGAAAAAAAATATAAAAATAATTCAACCTTCCACATCGACCTCCGCTTTTTCCATCAATCAATTAGTTTCCACCCGGTTCCGTAAGTACCTATCAAAAACAAGTACATAGTTGTTCATATCAATAGTAGATATTATTAGGTATAAGTTCGGGTGGTCGGTTTTTCGTTTCGGGTTCCGTACCAAGGGGTGCCAAATGGAACCCTTTTACTAAAACTTCGCTGTTTATCTGCCCGTCTGTCATAGGGCTGTATTTTTAAAACTAGACACTTTAAGACAATGTGTTACTATGGACGCTATAACAACAAATAATAAAATTAAAATATCCACACTTTATTTTACTTATAGATACAAGAAATGCGTTTGGTATTATGTGGGTAGTGTTAAATATTGTCCGGGGGTACCTACAGAACCCTTCGTGTAGTTTGACGCGCACTTGCCTAATTTTTCGTGAACGCTAAAGCTAAAAATGTCACGTAACTTCTTAAAATAATTCCAAATACGACATTTTCCAAGTATTTTATGTTAAGTTGCCATATTATTTACGTGAAACCAAGGTAGGTTGATACGGGTTGCCTCGGTTGCTCAAAGCGACAGGTTGACGTTCGCCACGTTCGGCAACCACTCGGGAGCGATTACGTGTCTCCCAACATAACCGTTTATTTTATAAACACTTTATTCTTTATCTTTTGGGAATCAGCCTTTTGGGCGGTATGGGTTAATATTAACGATAATTACATGGCTGTAATTATGCTTAACTGTTACCGTTATTGTCTGGGGGCCGTGGCCGAAATGTCGATAGACACCGTTTTTAGCGCCAAGGAAACCATTTTTGTATGGTTATATAATAATAATTATTATTAATGAAACTTAGAGAAGTATAGAATATGTTCCACTTTTTTCGTACATGCCACTAACGCCCGCTTGCGCCAAACAGGGTTATCTTATTAATTCGTTGCTAACACGGGCCTATTATGTAATAATACCGCTTTACTAGTACCTGCCCCGCTGGTCTCGTGGTCGCAAGCGTGACTGATGAGCGTGGGGTCTCGAGTTCGATTCCCAGGTTGGGCAAAAAGTCTTATTAGGTTTTTCCATTAGGATTTGCTCAGTAGCAACCCGGAGATTGGAAGTTGGTGGTGTGACACCCCCGTGCCTTGGAAAGCACGTAAAGCCGTTGGTCCCGGCTGTCATTTGTAGATCTTTTACTGTCGTTACGGCTAGTCAGAAGCCAGGAAGTCTGACAACCAATCTAACCAAAAGGTATCGTGTTGCCCAATAACTGGGTTGTGGAGGTCAGATAGGCAGTCGCTCCATGTAAAACACTAGTATTCAGCTGCATCCGGTGAGACTGGAAACCAACCCCACCACATTTGGGAAAGGGCTAAGCAGATGTAGCAGATGTACCGACTTATTATTATTCCATTGCAGGGTAAAGACCTCTTCTCCCGCAGAAAAGGTTCGGTTCGATATCAGGATTCTAATTTATCATAGACTTGACATTGGTGAAGGAATCCTGGACTTATAATTAGTCTAAGTCTGAAATCGCCAATCCGGCTTAAGCAAGTGTGATCTGCCCGTGCCTCCCCTGAATGAAAGGGGACCTTTGCAACAGCAGGACAGTGATAAGCTGGTATAATGTCAAGTAGCAAATGGAAATTGGAAACTAACCTCCATATTGTTTTTTTTTTTTTTTTTGGTGGGTGGGAAATCATCAAATAACTTCTCCCGCCCTGGGCGCCCTGGTGAGCTACCCATTGCTCACCGTCCACAGGCCAGTATCTACGGTGGCCGGGAGTCGTCTCGCGGCTCCCGACGTCCGGAGCGTCTACCGCGGCGGCTGGGACGGGAGAACCGCTGTCTCAACCGTCCCGCCGCCTCCTTCTCAAGCATTACTGCCTCGCAGAAGGAGGCGACTGCATCCCATTCCCTCTCGCTCCGGACCATGGCTTGCACCAGGGCCGGACGCGAGAGTTCGCCGCCGCCGATGGCCGCCACGGGGACTCGGCGATGCTCCGCCCAAGCGGGGCATACCGCCACGGTATGCTCCACCGTGTCCTCGGGGCGATCCACACAATGGTGACACCCGGACGTTTCCTCCCGCCCGATGAGGTGCAGGAACCTCCCGAAACACCCGTGTCCGGTGAGGACCTGCGTCAGGCGGTAGGTGAGGGCGCCGTGGCGCCTCTCCAGCCACTCCTCAAAGAGGGGACTTACCGCCTCTATTAAGGCGTGCCCAAACCTCCATATTGTTGGGAAAAGGTTGGGCAGATGATGACGATATGTTTTTTTTTTAACATCATTGGATGGCCATCTAGTCGACGGCCCCCCTGGTGTTAAGTGGTTACCTCTGCCTATAGACATCTGCAATACCAGAGGCCTTGCAAATGCGTTGCCATCCAAGTCACAAAGTTGAAATGTCTCATGTGCCTGTAATTTCACCGGCACCAATACCCTTCAAACCGGAATACAGCAACGCTGCTTTGCGGCCGAAATAGGTAAGGTGGTAGTACTACCCCGGACAAGCTTCGTCACAAAGAGCTCTACTACTACGAGCTATTCTGATGTAGAAGAAAAACCACAAACAGTATGAAAATTATTAATGACGAGCTAAAAAGATTATCTCGCACCCACTAATAGTGTTAATCTAGGAAGGATTTCATGAATATTATGTGTGCAAAGTTGCGGCGAAACTGTGAGGTGTACGTGTAATGTAATAATGCCAGTAA
Organism: Caradrina kadenii; assembly: GCA_947462355.1. Taxonomy (NCBI): domain Eukaryota; kingdom Metazoa; phylum Arthropoda; class Insecta; order Lepidoptera; family Noctuidae; genus Caradrina; species Caradrina kadenii. The sequence continues at coordinate 10,803,972 of OX381684.1, read as the reverse complement.
ACTTATTAGGATCGTGTCAGCTAACATCCACGTTGTTTTGTTGGAAAACACTTATTTTTGAAGTTATTAAACTTATCTATTTTCCCAAGTGAGTTTGGGGTTAGGAATAAAATATTTTATATTAATATATATATATATATATACCATCACGCCTGTATTCCCCGAAGGGTTAGGCAGAGGTGTAACAATGTACACCCACAGTTCGCCGGTATATTTATGTCCCATGTAATAAGGGGCGAGCCTATTGCCATTAACCGGGCACAAATCCTAACTCCGAGCTGCTACTGAGAATTTCATAGAAAAACCCAATAACACTTTTTACTCGACCTGGGAATCGAACCCAAGACCTCTAGCGTAGTAGTCGCGCTTAGGACCATTAGGCTATCGATTTTATATTAATATATTATTGTTTTTAGTATAATTCATACTTCTTTACTTTATTATTATAAAACATAACAGACCATCACGCCTGTATTCCCCAAAGGGTTAAGCAGAGGTGTAACAATGTACACCCACAGTTGCCGTTATGTTTAGGTCCCATGTAATATTTAAGTATATATTTATTATTACATGTGTAGACATAAATTTTGTTTGTTTATTTTGCGTTTATTACTTTGAAACAAATTAACTGCCCCGGTGGTCTCGTAGTCACAAGCGTAACTGATAAGCGTGGGGTCTCGGGTTCGATTCCCAGGTCGGGTAAAAAGTGTTATTGGGTTTTTTCATTAGGATTTACTCAGAAGCCGCCCGGAGTTTGGAAATTGGTGGTGTGACACCCCCGTGTCTCGGAAAGCACGTAAAGCCGTTGGTCGCGGCTGTCATTCGTAGATCTTTGATAGTCGTTACGGATAATCAGAAGCCAGAAAGTCTGACAACCAGTCTAACCAAGATATAACAAAAATAAAAGATAAAATATTTTTCTAGTTACTGTAATCTGACAGATAAAATCGACAAAATTGTCAAACGGTAAAAGGCTAATATTGAAATAATCTCCAATTTATGGGAGGCGAAATAATTGACAGTTTCTGTAGCTTGCTAAACAATTTCAGCGTCCTTGTGGACGCAAATTTAAAATTTTACAGAGGAGAATGAGCGGTTTTGTATAGATTTAGTCTCAAATCCATTTATTTATTTTACAATATTATTTTTTGCAGTCCTGTTATTATTATTATGCATACATTTTTCTTGCCAGGCAGGAAGTGTAACAACCAGTTTAGCCAAGAGGTATCGTGTTGCCCAGTAATTGGGTTGTGGAGGTCAGATAGGCAGTCGCTCCATGTAAAACACTGGTATTTAGCTGCATCCAGGTTGAACTAGAAGCCAGCCCCAACACAGTTAGGAAAAGGCTAAGTAGATGATGATTAGTTTGAAACAAATAAAATTCTGTAAGTTCGATTACAAAAATTCTATCACCAATAGAAAGTCATTGGTTTTATATTCAGACAAAGTAGCGGGTAAAAGCCATATTTTAAACTTACATACATACCATCACGCATGTATTCCTCTAAGGGTTAGGCAGAGGTGAACCAATCTATACCCACAGTTCGCCAGTATGTTTTTCAAATTCCATGTAATAGGAGCGAGCATAGGCTCGCTAGGAGATAGGATTTGTGCCTGGTTAATGGCATTAGTGCCATTAACCAGGCACAAATCCTATCTCCGAGCTGCTTCTGAGAAATTCCTAATGGAAAAACCCAATAACACTTTGCCCGACCTGGGAATCGAACTCAGGACCCATGCTTATCAGTCGCGCTTGCGACCACGAGACCAACAATTCATCATAATCGTAATCCTTTTTAATTTACGCCCACTGCTGGGTATACGCCGCCTCTAAAGATCGTCACAATGACTAGTCCTACGCTGCTCGTATCTATTTCCAACGACCTTCACCAGGTCATCGGTCAACCTCGCGCGGGGACTACAAATTATAAGCGCGGAAGTTCGTGAAGATGGATGGATAGACGTTTGTTTCTCTTTCACGCTAAAAAAGCGAAAAGGAATTTGCTTAAATTTGCCACACTCAGCGATTTAGCTTTACACAGGAGTTTTATCCTGACTTTGTGTTTCCGTGGGATAATTTAAGACGTTTTTGTTTTTTTTTTTCGAGAGTTTTATTTTTAAGTGTGCACAGGACGCAGGCTGTTGTTAGTCTAAAAATTGTTCGCTTTTTGCGCCACACGTCTGCGCCAGACAGGCATAGTTTAACTAAAGTGTGTGTCTGACACTGGATCTGAACTGGACCTAAAATTGTGAGAGGAATTTACACTAACAATCGTTCTTTCAATACGGGGTGTAAAAAACACATCACATAAAGGCGTGATAGTGTGTGGTAGTTGTTGTTGTATTCGCCACGAGTCGTGAGCACAAACGTCAAGTAAATTTTTGGGTATTTGGGTTCATTTCTGGGTTTTTTGTGTCGCCGACGCTGTACGCGATTAGTCCGTCAGTCGAACCGACAGTGTGCAGCGTCCCAAAACCCAAAAATTAACTTGACTTTGGTGGTCACGACTCGTGGCGAATACAACAACAACAATAACAACATACTATCACGCCCATATTCCCCGAAGGGTAAGGCAGAGGTGTACCAATGTACACCCACAGTTTGCCGGTATGTTTTAGGTCCCATGTAATAGGCGGCGAGCCTATTGCCGTTAACCGGGCACAAATCATAACTCCGAGCTGCTACTGAGAATTTCATAGAAAAACCCAATAACACTTTTGGTCGCCCTGGGAATCGAAACCAAGACTTCTAGCGTAGCAGTGGTAGCAGTAGCAACGACCTTAGTCTGTACCAAATTTCATGAAAATCGGTCCAATAGTTTAAGATGTAGTTATATTATTTAATTGTTTTTCGTAAAAATAGCCTGTTAACTGCCTCGGTAGCCTAGTGGTCCTAAGCGCGACTGCTACGGCAGAGGTTTGACCCAGGTCGAGCAAAGTATTATTGGATTTTTCTATGAAATTCTCAGTAGCAGCTCGGAGTTAGGATTTGTGGCCGGTTAATGGCAATAGGCTCGCCCCCTATTACATGGGACCTAAACATACCTTAAAATAAACGCAATGATGAAAAGAAGATGTAATTTTCGGAGGATTTTTATGGGTTTGCTCTTAACTCCACTCTAGGTCAGAGATAACAAAGACAAAGTCGACGATGGAGTGAGCTTACCCAGAAGAAGCTTGTTCACTCTAACTTTAAAGAGATTAGGGTTGAATGCGTTCGGAAATACAGACACAGGTAGGAAATTCCGGGCCTGCGGACGGCGAGCTTTGAGCAGTTCGCCATCCGATCATAACCAAGCCCGGGTCGACAAAGAGATGTCAGCATAATAGACGGGGCCCACTAGGGACAGAGCTGCGGAATTTGCTTGAAAGAGTCACCGCGGCCCAGAAACGTAAAAGGTATTAACAGTATCTCGGATGGGTTAAGTATGGTTAGTTAGTAAGAGTCTGACACTCCCTACAGCTACATCCAAAGCAGAATGAGTCACTTGATGATATTCCATCCTTAACAAAAAAAAAAGGTAGAGAGTTCCACCAGTTATACTAACAAAATATAATAACACACAGTTTTATTTTCATCCCAGAACACTAGATGCAAGCAGGCTTCCTATTACTCTCACACAGAAATTAACATAGAATGAGTATGTAGTGCAGTTGCTAATTTGCGAGCGTGTTGATTAGATACTGCGCTCATTCCGTTCACTCTGCAGTATTACAAGACTGAAGCTACAAGCTGTGCGGTGCGGATCAAATTACCTAGACAAATAAAGGGTTTATTTATGGAAGGGTTGGATAATAACAAAACATACCAGTTTTCAATTAGGTAGTTAAACATACATACCGTCACGCCTGTATTCCCCGAAGGGTTAGGCAGAGGTGTAACAATATACACCCACAGTGTACAGGTATGTTTAGGTCCCATGTAATTGGGGGCGAGCTTATTGCCATTAACCGGGCATAAATCCTAACTCCGAGCAGCTATTGAGAATGTTATAGAAAAACCCAATAACACTTTTGGTCGACCTAGGAATCGAAACCAAGACTTCTAGCGTAGCAGTGGTAGCAGTAGCAACGAGCTTAGTCTGTACCAAATTTCATGAAAATCGTTACAATAGTTAGGCGTTTTTTTTTTGGGGGGGTGGGAAATCATCAAATAAGTTCTCCCGTCCTAGGCGGGGCGGTAGGGAGTGTCAGACTTTTACTGACTAAAACCCACCCATGTTCCTTCTTGTGCCCTTTGCGTTCCGGGGGCGCGGTATCTCTTACGAACAACCCGCAGCCCCGGCAGGCATCGGCCCTCAGTGGCCCCTTCCCTTTGCTGACATCTCTTTGAGGCGCGCGTGGAACACGAACGCGCCGTCGACACGGCATATTTGCCCTTATAAGCATCTTTTAGAAAATTAACTCGGTGATGTCATACATAAATCAATGGGGTTTACAAAACACCGCACGTTTTCATTACGACTTTTTTTTTTAATGTGGCTTTGCACTCTTTGTGCTTTCAGCCAATGACGCTTTTAGACTCAGTAATTTCTGTTAAAAGTACAAAAACTTAGGAAAGTAAATTATATAATTTTATTATGATGGAACTTTGGATAGCTTCCTATCCATTCAAATCTATTCTAATAAGTAAGTTAAAAATTCGCAATAAATGTCAGATTTATTAATCAGGATACTGTGGGCCTAGCACTCAGCTGATATTTCATCACAGTTAAGAATAAAATTTCGACATTTCAATTAATTTCTTGGCATTACTAAAATATCATCATCATCTGCTTAGCCTTTTCCCAACTGTGTTGGGGTCGGCTTCCAGTTCAACCGAATGCAGTTGAATATCAGTGTTTGATATGGAGCGACTGCCTATCTGACCTCCACAACCCAGTTACTGGGCAACACGATATTCAGTATCAGCATACCAGTCTAACCACACCTCTTGGTTAGACTGGTTGTCAGACTTCCTGGCTTTTGACTATCCGTAACAACTATCAAAGATCTACGAATGACAGCCGGAACCAACGGCTTTACGCGCTTTCCGAGGCACGGGGGTGTCACACCACCAACTTCCAAACTCCGGGTTGCTACTGAGTAAATCCTAATGGAAAAATGCAATAACACTTTTTGCCCAATCTGGGAATTTAACCCGGGACCCCACGCTTATCTGTCGCTCTTGCGACCACGAGACCAACGGGACAGGGCGAGGCATGACTAAAATATGTATACCAATAAATCTTGCACGCCATATAGACAAAATGCCTAACGATTCAAGAATATTCTGTAATATCGCAATGAAATACCAACACTATATGCAAGTAACAGTGTTCTATTATATTCGATTGTAATTTCAAATTAAAAATACGCAGATCCATCAAGCACATTAGTATCATCTATTGGCATGAATAAGGCTGTCTGTACACAGAAACGGAGCGAGGCTGCGGAGCGAAGAAACGGAGAACCATTAACCAATAGAATTGCATAAAATCTTCGCTCCGCCCCTCTAAGACTACCCACTAAAAATAATAATAATATAATAAATTGTTTATTTATCCAAATAATACACACAGATAAGGTTCAAAATAAGGTGGCAGAAATACAATAAGCATTACAATATAGTTTTGTGGACCGTAAATTTAAGTTTACAAAAAATCCATGCATACAAAATATTAATGAACCCTGTCTCTTAAACTAGGAGACCACTGACCCAGTTATGCAATCCTGTTGGTTAACATTTCTCCGTTTCTCCGCTCCGCAGCCGCGCTCCGCTTCTGTGGTCATGCAACCTAAGATCTTCAAACTAATGAATATTATGTACGAAATAGGTATTGTGAATTTAAAGGACGATCGAATGTATACTAGTACTTTTACTCGACGCGCTCGCACAAGTTCCTATAATTGCACTTTTAACATTCTTGACGTCGCTCAGTAGATTCTATCTATGCGTCCAAGTATGCGTCACACAATCAACGATCGACCTTTTGAATCGGAACTTCTTGCTAAAGTTCCGTCTACTAAGCGTATCGGAATGTATTAGATTTCTCGAGAAGTTCACAACGACTGCAGTTGGAAGACAAGACACTCACTGTTTTAATAATGAGGATTCTTTAAAGTTCTTGTCACGGATTATGTGGTGAGCGCTCAACCGTTACGATAAGATTAGAATTTTGTGAAAATATAAGATACTAACTTCTGCCCGCGACTTCGTCCGCCTCCGCGGGCAACAGCTAGTTTGATATATTATCCCACGGGAAAGTTACATTTTTCCGGGATAAAAAGTACCTATCTAATGCGTTATTCCACACTACTATCTACATCAGTGCCGATTCGTTTAGCCGTTTAAGCGTGAAAGAGTAACAAATATCCATCCATCCATCCAGCTATCCATACTCGCAAACTTTCGCATTTATAATATTAAATATTAAGTAGGATTAGTTAAAAAGATTGTACATGTTCCCATTATGTTTGATGACGTTTAAATAATTACAATAATAATACGTCATAAAGATGATATTTTGCTATGGATATAAATTGTCAGCAACATAATTCATATTGGGCGGTGATATCATAGTAACAGATTACATTACCTTACCTGTCTAAATTGTGAAAGCCTAGTCATACACAGAATAAAAATTTACTATAACAAATACAATACACACAAAATAAAATTAAAACCCAATGAAGTACAACGGAATAGTATTATTAAATATAACATAAATAAAGCCTGAAAACTAAATAAATATTGTGTGAAACAAGTATTTACAATTCAAAAATCGATCGTATTTACTTAACATTTACGCCGCGCGGCCGTGCTAGGCCCCAGCTGTGTTGCTTTCTACATTTGTTCGCCCACTCCAGCGAGAAACCACAAACAAAATCCTTGTGTGTAAATCGAAACGTCAACTTTTTGTAAGGTCTACAACAAAAAGTTGCAAATCAAACCTATTATTCTAACGACTGAATTTCGGTCACAGTGTCTATGGAGATTAGCCAGTACGCAAATGTTATAAAGCACAAGCGTGTGTTGAAACGTAATGCACTTCCTCTTCCCTCAATTGCGTAGTGCGATGGGACGGCAGTGCTACACAAGTAAGATCAGGCGTATGACCGCAATAATTTCTGAGGTACGGCAGTGTCGCACCACAACTTCCAAACGTTATTTCTCTTCTGTATAGGAACGTTGCCTTACTCTAGGAATTTCTTCTGAATCCTTGGTGCGTTTACAAACATATAAACTCACAGCCAGACCCGGAGCAACTATCTGTAGGTCGTATAAATATTTGTTCCATGCGGGAATCGAACCAGCAACATGCAGCGCAGCAGCCAATCGCTCAGCCACTGCGCCAACCGTGCTGTGTTTTCAAGGAGGTCTTTCAGGGTCCTACTAAGAACCACAATAACACTTTACCTGACCTGAGAATCAAACCCAGGGCCCTCTACTATGCAGTATTTTTTTGGTTACAAGACCAGATTCAGCAAAAAGCAGAAAAACACACAGTACCAATCAAGCGAATCCGAGCGAAACTCGAATTCATGGCTTGAGGGCCGCATCAGAGGATCGTATAACGTTTCCAACTAAACAATAACCGCTGGATACAAGTCGTTACACCACGTCATGGAACAAAGGACCTATATTATTCCGATGTACAAACGTAGAATAGAAAATACTAATTACAGAGCACTTCATATTTTCACTGGAATACGAATATTTGTAGAAGACATGGAAATTTACCTACTAACATATTTGGTTGGCATTGTTCCGGTAACAGTATACCAATGCTAATGATGTACACAACTGCATAAGTATGTGAATCTACTTTCGTTTAACTGCCTCGTTGGCCTTATGGTCCTAAGTGCGACTGCTACGCTGGAGGTTTTAGGTTCGATTCCCAGGTCGAGGTAAAAGTGTTATTGGGTTTTTATGAATTTCACAGTAGCAGCTCGGAGTTAGGATTTGTGCCCGGTTAATGGCAATAGGCTCGCCCCCTATTACATGGGACCTAAACTCACCGGCGAACTGTGGGTGTACATTGGTACACCTCTGCCTAGCCCTTCGGGGAATACAGGCGTGATGGTATGGTTACTTTCCTTTTTTTTTATTTAACTTAGTTTTTTTGTTTCTGTTACTAACAAAACGAGTCCTGGTTACTTGAAATAACTTATTATTATTATTATAAGGTCTGATTTTCATTTTCAGTCTGATTTATGTCTGATTTTCAGATGCCATCGAATTGAATAAATCAGTTATTTGATTAACCAAAAACAAACTGTAAAAGACTGCACTTTTATATATATTTTTCCTTATTCCCTAGAGTATTGTTTTCTTTTTACTCCAGACTAATAAATTATTTTATTCATATAGTGACACAAAGATCTATGCTAGTCTTTACAAATTTCTACACCCATATCAACTATACATACACTGGTACACGGCCAGCTCCAATTTCGTCCCACAATTTCGAATACACCTTGTATCACAAAGCCTGTCAAGCACAAGTTTCTAGGTGAATGATTTGAAACTGAAACACGATGAAGTTATGAGGGAAATTGGAGCAGGGTCTTCATCAATACCTCTGAATATACGTATTGTTTAATGCCTACATTCCGCGCTAAGAATGTTTGACGAAATATATTCGTCCACGTCAGATTCTGAAGAACAATTAAAATTAATAAAAGCCTCTTATCTCTAATCAACTTTTGTCTTAATCCTTAATTAAGCTTGTTTGGTACCTTAAAAAAGTCTCATTAATTTAATCTTTATTCTGGAAGAGATTTTACTCTTGTTCTTTTTATTTAATTTAATCTAGAATAAGGACTGGCTAAAAAAGTTCTTTTGACTAGGATTGTTCCAGATACGTCCAAAAACGAGTAGATTTAAATTTTCAAGTAGATTTCCCAATGTGGCCGTCTACTGGGCGTAAACATAATGGTATAGAATCATTGTCGGAACGAAATAAAGAAGAAAATAAAAGTGACAAAATGTGAGCTCGATACTAGCAAAAGAACATAGTACACAGCATATCCATTATATAAACATTTTCATATAACGTTGTTGGTGCTTTCAAAGCGAACCAATTTACGATAAAAATAATACTTATAATTTATTTAGTTTCAAAATCAACCTAACGAAACAATTCAAGCCTTGTTTTCACATAAGTGGCGTATTTCCCGAGGTATATCGACCGACCTCATTAGTAGCTCAAATTCGAAACTAATACAACTTTATGGTACCTACCTACCTATCACATTATATACTAAGAGTGTTACAAAATCCACGCTCCAGTTGGTACGCTTTGCGTTCGTATTAATATGTGCAAGTTGGCAACATTACCTGCTATACTTAACTACTTCTAGGAGACATTGCCAACCTATATTATGAAGTTAGCTTCATACGTTATTGACTTTATTAATTACTAGCTTTATCCGCGACTTTGTCTGAAGTCAAGTACTTAGCTTTAGTGCAGGTTTCAACGAGTGAAAGAATTTTTGTAATCAGACTAATACTTCAAGAGATCACTTCATGCAAACAAAGAAACAATTTGACATGGTAATAATATCACTAGTTTCTTCACGCGATTTCGTTCGCATAGAAGTTAAGAAACCATAGAAAATAGCATCTATCAGTGAAAAAATTTTTGTAATCGGACCAAGTACTTTCCGAGATTATCTCGTACAAACATAAAATACACAAAATAACTAGCGACAGCATGACGGTTGACAGGACAGCGTGGAAGAAGAAAACGTGTTGCGCCGACCCCAAGTAACATGGGATAAGGGCAGGAAGATGATGATGATGAAACATAAACAAACAATTTTCCTTCCTTATAATATTAGTACCTATAAATTAAGGAATTTTCTGACCTTTATGTAACCTTCGGACCTTATAAGTATTGTTTGTTTTTGAGATGGACCCTGGAAGCGGTATTTTCCTCTTCAGGTGCAAAACCCTAAAACAAAGTTATTTTTTAAATTATAAAATTACTTTTAGTCTGTCTGTCTCAAACGGAATTTTATCAAGCTACATACAACGTAATATTTTAATTCTGACACAACGTTAGATCTTGATAACTCGTCCAAAATTAATATTGCCAGCCAAACATAAACCACATACAATAATATAATACATATTTAATAAATATAAGCATAGTAATAGAAGGTTATTCATGACTTTCAAATTCTGTTTGTTCCTAAATTTAAGGCTCTGTCGTAAGCAAATGTTTAGGTAATTGACAGTCACACATCGCGGCAACAAATGAGGTTCAAAATAGCGATACGTTTGATGTTACTGGAATCAGATAACCGCAAAAATAACCACTTTTTTTTTGGGGTTTTCTTTAAATTGTGAAAAAAGTACACGACTCAGTGGAATAATTTATATGTATGTCTTTAGTTCATAAAATTCCCTATAATGTCATTACATAAAATTATATAGTTTACACTCAAAATTCTGAGATCTATGCGACGAAAAAATTTTTTATGCTCTCCTTTACGATTTCTTTACGATGATATTATTATATTTTTATGAAATGTTTATGGGTAGGTCTTTAAGCCCTAGACAACACACTTAATTTTATTCAGGCTCGTAATATGTACCAATACGCTAGACTATGCGAAAAAAAATGTGTGATTTGCGATATCCTGTGTTCGGATAGTCCCTTAAGCCGTTTAAGGAAGTTGTCCTTAAACAGGGCTTCTTCCCTCCTACCCATGTGCTGTGCCGACCAGGGTCTATAATAATTTCAATTACGAAGTTACCACCTAAGAATACATGACATGTATTGAAAGAATTTTTTTTATTTGTCATATCTTAAGATTTCAGTTTTTACTTTTTTGAACTGCCTCGTTGGCCTTATGGTCCTAAGTGCGACTGCTACGCTGGAGGATTTGGGTTCGATTCCCAGGTCGAGGTAAAAGTGTTATTGGGTTTTTATGAATTTCACAGTAGCAGCTCGGAGTTAGGATTTGTGCCCGGTTAATGGCAATAGGCTCGCCCCCTATTACATGGGACCTAAACTCACCGGCGAACTGTGGGTGTACATTGGTACACCTCTGCCTAACCCTCTGGGGAATACAGGCATGGTGGTATGTTAAGATTTCAGTGTCCCTTACTGCCTGTACGTATCACTCTTGTTTTATAATTTATCAGAATGTTTTATTTTCATCAATTTCAAAGACGATAAAGTTCATGGGGCGCTGAGAGTGAAACACTGTCCTCAAATAATTCTTCGTGATCCTACATCAATCTTTTTTCATCCCTACGTTTCTTGGCCGGCAGCCAAGATTCGCTAAAGGAACTGTTCGTGCGATTATTGACAAGCACAGAATCCTTTCATCCATGATATTATGGTGAGCGTTCCCGATTTTACTGAGATCGACTGAAGACTTTCAAATTGATCTTAGTTCTGCCAAAATGAGCCAAGCCACAATCTCTTAGTAAATAATTATGGCAAACTAATTCAACATGCTAAATGCATTGTTACTATCCAGCAATAAGAGTTCAAAGGACTTCCAAAAATATGCTTAAAATAGAATTAAAATTAATAATCAATACAATAATTTCAGAAAACACGAGAAATTTTGGCTTGGGTTAGTTCTGTCCGGAGGAGTTTAACAAAATAAATTATAGTAAGCTCTGTCGACGAAACATACTTAGAACCTCATTAGGTTAATAACGTTTAAAATGGCGTGTCACTAACGTAATACAAAATTAAGGCTAACCTCTAATTACAAGTTACAAAGTTTAATGTCACAAAGTTCAAAATTGATCAACATTTTGACGAAGGTGATACCTATCAGGAACTGGCAGCTATATTGGAGACTCCAGTTTATTGGGTAACTAAAATTAGGTCTTACGTCATATTCAGGTTCTCACGAGAATTATGTGCGATCACATCAAGTCGTAAAATGACATCTCTAATGAACGCTCAAAAGGGAGTGTGCCAGACCCACATCAGTTCTGATAAGTAATGGTAGCTGTACCGCTGTTAAAGCCGCACAAGAAGATGGTACTAGTTGCATAGTCGCCTTTTACGACTAACACGTACAGCCAACGACAAAAGACGCAGAGCATATTAACGTCTGTCATGTCATGTGATACAAATCGCTCACCGATATTTGTTGACTTATCGCCGCATTATATATCGTAGAGTATTTAGTGTGACCAAGACTTGTAAAACTTTGTACACGTTCAACAGCTTTTATTACTGGCTGTATCTATGCGGAAAATATTACCCCAACATTTATTCGCTGAAAACCGCACACGAGAAACACAAAACAAAACACAGTTGCGCTGCGGTGTTGACAAAAAGATATGGTCACTGCAAATTCATGCGTTCCTATAAATTAATTACCCCGAAGCAAACGCAGTAGTAACAACATAAATCACAAAGACAACACACAAGAACGGAGAAAATGGCGCCCAATATTAGGTACTGTCATATGAATGATAAGAAGTTATAAATGTGTATGAAAGAAAACAAGTAAAACCCGCTGTTTGGTTTCAGATATTTTATATTTATCACGACATTAGATAAACAGAAGCAAAGATTATCCCTTATAACTTTTTATTTGACTTGTTTGCGGGATGAAACAAAGATAATGGAAAAAGTAGGCGTCCTTTATTAGGGTACCAACACCATCTTGGTCTGGTCATTTATTTTCATTCGCAAAACTGAGCTCTAGATATTTGGCGAACAGTATAATGCAAAGCGAGCTCGATGTATAAATAAAAATTTAACTCTCAATACAAGATGTCGGTACCGACGTCATACACAACTTTAGCAATTTCGTTCAAAATTCCATCTGAAATTTCCAACGCGATATGACATATTTTTGCAGAGTTTGTGCAAAGTTGTGCAAAAATATGTCATCCCATCTAGTACGATTATCCAAGTTCCCTTGTTAGTATTCAGTGCGTGTTTCATTCGGAATCAACTTTTAAAGTATTCTTAGCAGAGTCTAAAACCCCGGTCACACAAATCCGATTTTAACGAAACACAAAAATAGACGATAAAAACTTTCATCCGCGTTAAAAATGCATTTTTAAACCCGGGGAGCACTACTTTTAATCCGCTTGCGAAACTTTAACCAAAAGCAACTTTATAGTTTTAAAATCCTAAAAGCCGAAGGCTGACAAAACTCGCAGAGACATCCGCGAATACTCGGTATTATAACATTATCAGTAGCCTTCGCTTTTAATTAGGTTAAAACTGTTAATGGAAACATTTTTTTTGCCGTGCCTGGCAGTGTGTGAAACCAAATATTTAGGGTTATTTATGAGGGTCATATATCAAAGGGTGACCTGGCTCTTCGTGGGATGCTTATATTGTTATATGAAAAAGAATATTTTGCGTTTATCTGCGGCACGGCTCCTGTACGTGTAATTACACTGTATCGCAATATATCCTATTTAGGGGCCCCGGACGACAGTATTGATATAGAATCGATATAATACGAGTCGTGTTTATTACCTTCAATTTTATTTGTTCGGAACATGTTTTTATTCTGTGCGACGAACAAACAATGTGGATTGTCTCGGTTTATATTCACAGTGTGTTGCTCTTCTGTGTACTTATTATCTTTAATACCTTTTATCTTAAGTACGTTATACACGAAATTTTATGATTATATTTTATTCCCTGTTATGTCCTTTTCGTTATACTTGTCCGTAAATTAATTTTTCCATGCTGCATAACATGAAAGGTGTGTAAATCTTGGTCTACTACTATTATAATTTTCGCCCATTTCCTCAGGCTTTCAAGATTTATGTGAAAAGATTTCTGAAAGTATTTTTTTCTAACATTTTCTAGCGGTATGGAAGTAAATTAAGCTACTACAAAATTAGTTATAGACTATCATTTCTTATCGGAACCTATTAAACTAAAGCAGTTAAGAAAGCTTTTAGAACACTATTATTAACTTCATATTATCCTATCTTAGCAATATATAACACAGAATGGCTCTTCCAATAATGTCTGAATAATTTTCTATGCAAAACTTTTATCGCAATCGAAGTGGAAACTTGTGAATTAGATGGCAAATGTTTTCGAAATAAAACGTGATCTGAATTACTTTTTTCATTGTTCCAGATATCTTTACTACGAGAATGGAGCAAATCACCAAATACTTGATCATCATCGCATCAATAATGACTATCAAGTTCACAGTGACGGGAAGCACGAATGAAGAGACGCAACCAAAAATGGAAAGACTTTATTATTCACCTGTTTTTATAAACGTTTGTGACATCGTCGACCGCCGGTCTAAAGTGCACTGTTATTGTGATAGTAACAAACCTAAAATAGCCACCAGAGCAGATTGTTGGGTATTTAGTGGAGGAATAACAGAAGAAGACCTCATTTGGCCCAGTTTTTCATCGCAATCGGAAATTGAACATCTAATGTTCAACGTTCGATCAGACGACGCTCTGACATTTATTCCAGCAAAAGCTATAGTAAGATTAGACAAACTTAAACATATCTCTATACAATTTGGAACGATCAAAAGAATCCCGCCGTACGCATTCACGAATTCTTCAACAGTCAGACAAATCATCCTGAAATCGAACAAGATCACCACATTAGAGAAGCACTCTTTCTCACAAATGATGCTGCTATCAAACTTGAGCTTGGACGAAAATCAAATATCAGAATTAAAGAGAGACGTGTTTTTTGGATTACCCAACCTTCATGTTTTACATTTATCGAATAACAATCTAAGTTTGATACACGAAGGTTGTTTTAAACACTTGAATAATTTAATAGAACTTAATTTGGACTACAATTACATATCAGTATTGACTAGGGAAATGTTGGAGGGACTTGAAAATCTTTCTCGATTATATTTGAGAAATAATAAACTGACGATGGTTGGAAATTTGGCTTTTAGTGAACTATGGGGGTTGAAAGAGCTGATGTTAGATAACAACGCGATAGAATACATATCAGAACGAGCGTTCGGCGGGCTCACACAGCTAAGAAAATTGACGTTGTCCGGTAACAAGCTGACAACATTCTACGAAGATATATTGGAGGACATAAGAAGCCTAGTCGTATTAGATTTGAGGTACAATATGTTGGAAGTGATATCGTACGAAACTGTCCGGCCAGTGGTGGAGAATGACAAATCTGCTTCAACTGCAGTTTATTTGGAAGGTGAGTTAGAACTTTCGTTATTTATGACCCTAATACCGACTATTAAACCGAATATACGAGCGGCTGCGTCACGAATGACTTTCCATTCGTGAACACCCGGTGCGTATAGGGTTTTGAATATTTTATTCTCTGAATACCTTCTAATGCAAAATCCGATTACTTTGGTACCTCTTTGTTTTTGCTCAAATCTCCTTGTGAATAAGAAAGTATAGAAGTAGGGTTTTGAATATTATACATTTATGTATAAGATGTGGTCTCTATGACGTCAAATAATACAAACATCCTGTGAGTGGGACCTATCACGTGCGGGTAACATTTGTATTGTCACGTTGAAACAATACACCGTATGTCAAAATATTGTGTTAATATTTTATATGAATATTTTTTGTCTTTATCATTAGTCACATCACTGTGCCGTGACATTAAATCAATCGTATGTTCAACACAAAAAAGAAAAATACAAAAACGATCATAATAACAGTCATGAACCCATTACCCAACATTATCTATACTCGTACCAAATAAATGCTTGAAAATAATAATTGAAAGCTTTTGAGCGATGGCTTGATAGCTGTAATGTCAGTAGTTTAGACAATTCCAAGGAATTCTATTAATAATACCAACGCTCACAGAATAACAAAGCTATTTGAAAACAAAGAAAATTTGGGCGAGACAAAAAAACAAAAACGTATTTTTGAATTTTATTTTCAATTAAGGCGTTTTTTGCTGCCGAACTTCTGCGACTCAGGCGTGTCGTGTGGGCGTGGTCCTACCACGGATGTTTTTTTTATAGACTTGACGTGCAACGTTTGTCGTCCTGCCATTGTACGTGTGCGGTATCGGTTACGCACTTCGCTCTTAACACGTCAACTGTTTCAAAAGAAAAAAACAGTCTGCGTGCATAATGACACTATTACCACTCCAGGCACCAAACGCTTAAATTAAAAAAAAAAAACAATATATTAGCAACATTTTTTTGCTGCACTAGGATCTCCTGTATCTTCTACACAAACAGCCAATGAAGAATCATTGCACCTATAAGTTTGTCTGTCGCAAACGGAATAAACTTAATCCTGGTTAACGGTTAAAAGATAGTTTTCGGCATTTTTAAATCCCGACGCAAAAACAACGAGGTGTTATAAGTTTCACGTGTCTGTCTGTGTGCGTCTGCGTGTTTGTGTGTCTGTGGTATCGTAGCTCCCGAACGCATAAACCGATTTTGATTTTGTTTTTTTTTTTTGTTTGAAAGTCGAATTAGTCGGGAGTGTTCTTAGCTTAGCTAGTTTTTTTTTTGTTTGATGAAAATCAGTTTAGCGGTTTCAAAGTTATCAGCTCTTTCGTTAGCTGCGGTAGGGATTTTTATTCTTCTGTCCCCTTACTTGAATTTTTTTTATAAGTTAAATCGTTGTGTCCGCTTTCCTTTGATTTAGATTAATTGATTACGTCGTTTACATTTATCAGTGTAAGATAAACTTTAGTTTCCTGATTCTATGATTCTTTTTATCCGCAGTTTTCGTAAAAGAAAACTCTCTTTTCTGTGAGTAAATTCAACAGTATTTGTACTTAGGCACAAAAATAAGACGTTGAAATATATATTCAGTCATTTGCGTGAGTGTTTCTTGTGAATATTGTAAAAGCTTGCTGTAATATGTAAGATAGAGCAGAATAAAGAAAATAAAGAATCTAGATTTCCCGTTTCGAATAAATTCGGAATGGCCAAATAAAACAGAACAGTTTGGAATGTTTGTTGAAAGGTAACAATTAGAAAAAAAAAAACTAATTATTATAAGTAATCATGTGTAGTAATCCCAGAGGAGTAATCCTAGTGGCATTAGTAATGTTTGCATTCTAAACTCAGTCTGAATCTGACAAAAAAGCCTTTATTTTTCCCTACATATTTTACATTGATTGTCGCTGAAATTAATTTGCAACAAAATATTGGACGTTTTTATATTAAGAGAATTGACCTTCAAAATAGTACAACTTTTTATTTCAATGGCAGAACTAGAAATAAACATGAAACGGAATTGAGAAATCAATTTCTAAGCCATCCGGTAATGATGATTGACATTACAATCGACCGTTGAAATGATAAAGGCTCCAAATATAAAGTAATACCTTTGTTCCGCCATCAATATTTTTATATCTATTTAGTGTAGGTACGTGTGCCCGCGGTAACTTATAACTACCAATTCAATTTCGTAAGGGTCGGCCTGATCTGCGTGGTCATCGGAAACGTGTGAGCTCCGGAGGGTAAGTCTGCGCCGCAAACGATTTGAATCGATTATTGATTCAATTCTGTATTTTGTCGGAAATATAAATAGAAGGCATCTTGGAGCGTCGCATGAAATTTAAATAATCAAACAATAGCGTTAGCAGAAATCGCCTACATTTATTTTCGTTGTTTCCTTCAGACAGTTCTTATTGGACCTAAAACTAAAGTGTAGCCGTAAGAGAGAATACAGGTGTTAAAGTCGTACGTGTTTTCGCCAAGTACTTGTAGGCCTCAGTAAATTAAGACCTCGCATTTACACGTGAGATGTTGGGACCTTTTTCTAAGTTAAGAAAAAAGATTACATTCCGCAAACTTACATTTCTTTAAGTGCTCTGAAAAAGTGTTACAGGTCAAAACAATCCACTATGACACATAACTGAATTGTACTGAAATAGCATCACAAACGGAATCAATAAGAGTAACAACGTGTGCACAGCACTCGAAGCGTCAGCGACGCCAAATATATAGGCGGGTGACACTTGCAAACGACACTTATATCTCAATCGCATTTTGATACACAATTTCGGCTCCGAAAGATACACAGATCCTTTTATTTCTTGCGTTTCATAGACATCGCGTACGTAAATCACCTTTCCACCGTTGGCAGGATTGCACCTATATTTTGCCGAGCGACCCGATAAATTTGGCCCGTCCCACCATCGGGAAATAGCTTTTTATTCGCAAACCCGTTTGTTTATTACGTGTTTTGTGTGTTGTATCGGATACAGGTCGCTTATTTTATTATTCACGAGTGGGTTTTGTGACTTATTTGTTTATTTTTTTATATTACTTTTCTCGTTCCGCTAGCGAGTTTTATATTCTTCTTACTGTGAATAATAAGTTGCGAATGCTACATTAAAATTTTTGGGACTTACGCCGTCGTAAAGAGGGAAAAGTTTTCGTGAATGTTGTCTTTCTTTTGTAATAATACGAGTTTATATTCGATGCGAAAATTTCTTAATTTATTTTACTTGTAGGGTTTTAATAATAAGAAAAAAATGTTACGCGTTCAGAAATCTTGAAAGTCATTTTCTTTTTTAAAAACTCACTAGCTTTTGCTTGCGATTCCGTCTGCGTAAATCGTTTATTCAGGACGCAAATTAAGTCGCGGGATAAATAGTAGCCTATGTTCTTTCTTAGGGTTCAAACTTACGCCGTACCAAAGTTTTTCTAAATCGATTCAATAGTTTATTTGTGAAAGCGTAACAGACAGACAGAAAGACAGACAGAGCAGTATGAATTGTGTTTTCAACTAAAAATAGAAAAAAATATTTGCTTAGTTTTGGTGGACCACTGATAAAAGGGTTAGGAGAATATTTTTATTACTTAATTCAATTAAGATTTTAACGGTTGACCTAACGGTAAATTTAATTCAATTAACTGCATCAAAGAAACTTTTAATTCTAATAACTCACCTTCAAGACAATTTTGAAAATTCCCTTCCGAGAAACCGTTCCTCGGTCGAGTTTCATTTTCTCAATTAAATTTTGAGAATTAGCGGAACGGAACTTGGGTATTTCTCAACTAACTGTAGAATAGGGGGCTATCCCGTTTTCCAGGGGTTGGTTAAGCTAAACGGCTGTCCGCAGGATTATTGTGGAGGCAAACTCAAAGAACAATATCGAAAACTGTTTTTCATTTCAAGTAATCTGGGCTTTCAACATTCGTTCTGGATCATCGATGTAGATTTAACTTAGTTTCGGTACGCCGATGTTCGTAAAGTTTGGGGTGTCACAAAGTTCTTTTCGGAAGAAAAAAAACTCTTATAAATTGGGATTAGAATAATGTGCTTTTGAAAAGGCGACATCCTTTGTTACTGTTTGTTTAAGCAACTTACATATGCCCATTTAGTCCACAAATGTTCAGTTACCTGAACTTAAACTTACCTAACAGAAACCTAAACTTATAATATAACTCTGAAATCGCCAATCCGCCTTTACAAAGCGTCTTAATCATTCGCATCTTCTCTGTATGAGAAGAGGCCTTTGCTCTATAGTAGAAGAGTAATAAGCTAACATTATTATTTTCCTCTATTTCATCGTCGTTTTAAAGCCTTTGACATTTACAACCAACAACCCATCAGACCGTAAATATTTGGTATAGGTAAATCATACTACATAAGCTTAAACTAAACAAACTTCCCTTATGTAATTATTAGCGGATGTAATATTCCGGTATCGTGACGTTGGAGATGAAAATGGGGGACGAGAGGCACTCTAGGTACTTCCAGCCCCCCATTAAGATTCATCTCGGCTTGACGGAAACTATACGGATAGTGATACAGGCACGTCACTTTGATAAACTAATTTGGGCTGATTGTGCACGTAGCTTTATGTAATGGGTTCGTCTTAAGGCAGTTACACATTGTATCGTATGCCAAAATTAGTCTACTACGTAGTTCAGACGTTTCAGTCTTGTGACCTGCCGGGGCTGCGGGTTGTTCGTAAGAGATACCGCGCCCCCGGAACGCAAAGGGCACAAGAAGGAACATGGACGGGTTTTAGCCCTATGCACTTAACAATACTACGCTAGAATTCTTGGTGTTTTAGCTAAAGTGTTATTGGGATTTCCTATGAAATTCTTAGTAGCAGTTCGGAGTTAGGATTTGTGCCCGGTTAATGGTTTTAGTTCGTTCACTTACTTTACCAATCGACTTGGTAGCGCCTATTTGTCCAGAATACCCCTCCAGCGGGGCGTGCCTTCCCGATCGCCATTTTTCTTCCGCCAGCTATCTGGTGGAGGCAGGGCGCTGCGTCGGCTACTCTGATAAATCCTCTACGGAATGCAAATAAAATAGATCACTGACACAAATAAAATTATTTTCTGAATAAAAGGTTCGAATAATTATTCTTTGTTTGTCTTTCTATGTGTACCAACAACGGTGAGTTTTTGAGCGTTTTTTTGTGAATGTATTGTATTTCTGGGTACAGGAAAGGTGTTAATTGGAAATTATGGAGCTTGAAGTTACCGGGGACATTATAAATTAGAAACTTTTTCGTTTTTTGTCGGGCTTCGTTTGTTTTTGTGGGTTTCATGTGCCGTAAATCACGTTGTAGCGTAGGTACGTAGTTTTATCGTTAAATACAAAACACTTTTACTCCCCAACAGAAGGTACCTATGTTTACTAAACACTCAACGTGATTTTTATTAAAAAAATTGCTAAATATTTACGTGACACAGTTGAAATTGCAATGTTACGGTACCGTATTTTTATTTTTCATACCAATACATCTCCCTGACATAATTGCCTAACCGAACGGACAAATAAAATATTGGTTACACGCATAAATTCCAATTTTGAAATTTCGACAGAAAATCTATCCACAACTACTAAAAAAAGCTCAATTTACAACATATGCGACATGAAAAACGACTGTCAGCATTTTTAATTTTTGATACCGCCATGAAAAATATCCACAGAGTTTTTTTTTCTATGCTGTCATTGACGATAGCCTATTAATGAGAAGCATTTTAATTTGCTCGCAACTCTGTTTGCTTGAAATGTTCATTTTTGTTACATTTGATACCAATATTGGCATACAGTGTAGGTAAGAGGTTTGTTATTTGTATATAAATATTTCTACCTATTACCAACACTCTATTCATAATAGCATTATAGCTAAAGGCTAAGCAGATGATGATGCTTTATCATTATAAAGCTGCATCTGCTTAGCCTTTTCCCAACTATGTTGGGGTCGGCTTCCAGTCTAACCGGATGCAGCTGAATACCAGTGTTTTATATGGAGCGACTGCCTATGTGACCTCCACAATCCAGTTAACAACACGATACCTCTTGGTTAGACTGGTTGTCAGACTTCCCGGCTTCTGACTATCCGTAACGACTGTCAAGGATCTATGAATGACAGCCGGGACCAACGGCTTTACGTGCTTTCCGAGAGACAGGGGTGTCACACCACCAACTTCCAAACTTCAGGCTTCTAGCGAGCAAATCCTAATGGAAAAACCCAATTACACTTTTTGCCCGACCTGGGAATCGAACCCGGCACCCCACGCTCATCAGCCACGCTTGCGACCACGAGACCAACGGGGTAGATTATAGCATTGAAAGTAACGACATTTGGGTGATATTTTTTTGAAAAGGACTAATACCCTCCACTGCTTCATATTTATCGAGAAAAAACAGAGCTTATTATACGCTAACATTGAAATAACAATGGCGTTGTACCGTTATTTTTTAAATGTTATACTGAATGCAGTTTAGGTACTCATAATTTTGTGTGCATTTTTGTTTTTTGTGAAACCGTATTCTTGTATTTTCAAAATTACTCATGCCTCTAGATACTGAATGAGTCGTAGGACGTCTACTGCTGGACATAAGCCTCTACTGCTATGCCATTGGATACGCTTGCACACAGTCACTACACTGTAAACAGTGGACAGTTCCTCCTATTCCCCTGATTAATTATTTTTGTTTATTTTATTTTTTACTGTAGTTCATTGTTGCAGTGTGTTTATTATGTGTATATGTTGTGTGTGCTTGTGGGCAAATGTCTGAAATAGAGATTATTATAATCATAGATTTCCAGAAAGACCGGTTGGAAACGGCCTGCATCTAGCGTATAAAAATAATGACAAATTGCCCAATGCCAGTAAAAAACACACTCAATCATTTCTCTCTCTCTTTCTTGATAAAATACCAAATATTTTGACGAAAGTTATGCTAAAACATGTTAGTTGTAAGGATACAGATAGTACATAGTTATCACATAAATAAGCTAATCTTTTCACTACCAATTGGTTGTCCAATTCTTGTTTTAAAGAATCAGCATTGCCATATTGCAACGTGGCAATGCTGTCATACCTCGAGGCACTCGTCCCATTGACAGCGAGGTGGATGAATTTACTGACGCCTTACCATCTCCCTTACCATCTCTTCCCCCTTCTTTTTATTTTGTAAATTCATAAATATTTTTATAATTGCTTTTATCTGCATACATGTAGATTACATTTATAAATATTAGTAAAAAAATTAAAATATAAAAGATACTATCCAACCGGTATCCGGAACCGAGAATTATTATTAATATTTTTAGACCGTGTCATCTTCTAAGTTATGTACATAGTAAATTACTTTGTTTAGCTCCAGTCGTGTCCTTAATTTCGGCAAGGGTAGGTAGGTATGTGTCCTATCGTCTCTCGGCAGTTTGCTAAATACGGGTTTAAATCCGATTTGGGTAGAGAGCGTAGTACCCACGTAACGACATTTATCTCCACGTAGGTTCCATATATAGGTCCTAAAGCTTTGTATAACGGACAAAAAAAGACGTAGGGTTGTGATACCTGGTCACATCACAAAGCTACTTATGTTTTGTTGGTAGGGCTCACACATCAATAGGCAAAACTAGTGCGGTTTTATGCTAACATTACACTAAGTAGATACATTGGTATACATAAATCTTAAGAGTCATCATAGAAATAATAAGACTAGCTTATTATTGTCCCACTGCAGGATTTTTTTTTTGGGATGAGAAATCATCAAATGACTTCCCCCGACCTGGGCGGTACAGGAGTGAGTGTCAACTTTTACTAATTATAAGTCATCCATATTCCTTCTTGTACCGTTTGCGTTCCGGGGGCGCGATATCTCTAGCGAACAACCCGCAGCCCCAGCAGGCATCGGCCATGAGTGGCCCCTTCAAAAAATTGCTGACATCTCGTTGAGGCGCGTGTGGAACAAGAACGCACCGTCGATACGGCCTATTGTTATGCAACGTACGGACGGTGAGCTACCCATTGCTCACCGTCCACAGGCTCGCGTCTACGGTGGCTGGGTGTTGTTTCGCGGCTCTCGACGCCTGGAGCGTCTACCGCGGCGGCTGGGATGGGAGACTCTCTGCCTCAACCGTCCGCCTCTCCTCATAAGAAGATAAGCGCTTTAATGATCACGTGACCACGTTGACTGACTTATAATTATACACAACTCCAGGTTTCTTTACGATGTTTTCCTTCACTTTTGTTAATTATGTCCAAGATAAACTTATAAATTGATAAATTAATATTGGTGATTGCCGGGTATTGAACACGCAAACTTATGCATGGGAGGGAGTCATCTAAACCATTGGGCTGTAGGCCCTTGTTATTGTATAAAAAACACAAAACTATAAAATTTAAGTAACCCCCGACAGAAGAATAAAAATCTCTACCGCAGCTAACAAAACAGCTGATAACTTTGAAACCGCTTAACCGATTCCCATCAAACATAGGTAAGAACACTCCCGACTAATTCACCTTCCAAACAAAAAAATAAAATCAAAATCATGCGTTCGGGAGCTACGATGCCACAGACACAGACACACACACAGACACGTCAAACTTATAACACCCCGTCGTTTCTGCGTAGGGAGTTTAAAATAATATTGTTTCAATACTCCGGAATATTAATCTGACAGTAAAGTACGTTTTCAATTGAAAACACTGTATTTAAGTTACCATTGAAAAAATAACCAAACCATAAAGCGCGTTCGTTGTATCCTAAAAGAAACTTATTAAAAACAAGTTTCCATTAAAATAAAACAAACAACCTAAGCTCAAAATAAATTTCCGAGATATAATCCATTCATTGGCTAAAACAAACAGCACGCAATTATATCTACATCCAGAGCAAAATATTTGAATTACCTCCGCTGTTACCACGGCTGAAATTAACAATTACAAAATAGCCTTTCCCGAGCCAAAAGGTAAATTAAAGAATATAACATAACCATAAGCAATTAACATGAAAATTGTTATTATACCTCAACAAACTGTTTTCATAATCCATTAAAAATTACTTCTATAATAATATTCTTTGGAATAAAGAGGCTCATCTGATGTTTCTAGAACATTATAGCTAGGATATTATGTTACAAATTGGCTACAACTCCGTCCACACTGCTCTAGATTACTGAAATAAAATTTAAGCACTACAAAACTGCGTCGTAAAGGTTTACGTGGCTAGCAACCAAGCCCTTGAAATTGGGCCGTGTTCTCGCTAGGCGTGAATGGGGTGGCTAAATGCCTAGCACGGTGGTAGGCTACCGGTATTAAGTGGCGCAGCAGGACAAGTACGGGCTCGATGAGCAATTTTACATCACTAGAATCTTATGGCCGGTACTTAACGAAATTAGGCCACTTTCTCACACCTTTACATAAAACGACACGGTAGGCGAAGTGGTTAAGCGATAGGCTGCAGCGCTGCGTTTTACAGGTTCGATATCCGCACGAAACAAATATTTGTACCGCCTGTAGCTGTAGATAGATGTTTTGAATCTGGCTGTTTGTTTATGTTTGGAGAAATTCTTAGTGCAAAGCAACTTTTTACAGAAAAAAAATAGAGAGCAAACTAACCGTTAACTGTTAATAAAACTTAAAAAATATAGCAGATATAGGTTTGGTAAAGAGAGTATTTTTGGCTTAGCAACCAAAAAGGTAAAATTTCGACATTTTTGACTACCATTTCAAACTACGCAACGGATTTTGATGCGGTTTTTTTTAATAGATAGAGTGATTGCAGAGGAAGGTTTATACGTATAATAACATCAGCATTGCACCCGTGCGACGCCGGGGCGGGTCGCTAGTTGACATATAATTTTCAAGCGTAAATAATATTTTCTTGCCATCTGTACACAGCGTTGAACTAAAGTAGTTTAAATTGTTGTATATCAATCTTTGTAGTTTAAACCTTATGTACTTAGTAATAAAAGTCACTTGTCGTGACTTGCACCGGCTATAGCCGGCGGCTGCCTCGTGAGTTAACTTGATTGTTACAAACTCGTGTAGCATCGTGTGGAACAATGCAACGTATTATGTAACACGGACTTTTGTAATCAATTGAGGTACTGTCGGTGAAAGAGTTAAGTAACCAACTCACGCCATTTTGATATTAATGTTTACGCTTTTTTTGTGGTATCAATTTATAGGATCACATTTACAAACAAATGTGTACCTAAGTGTACAGACGCTTAGACGTTGGTTAATATTTACTAGCAATGCGTGGCTATTTCTTGAGAAAGAATATTAAACCTAATATCTACGAGCATATGATTGTGTTTGACTGTCAAAATAAAAAAAGCGAAACTTAAATTGTCACTTAGAATTATTTTATTCTTGAATACTAATAAGTTACTTATAAGTTTACTCGTATTAGTTAACTAGTGTTAACTACTTGGTGAACTCACGTTATTACCTACGTGAGTAATTAGTTACCATTCTCACACATAGGGTTGCTAGGCGTCTGCGTAAAGCCAGACATTGTCAGGATTTTGCATTTCACAATTAGTCGGTTTTCGGCTTGTCCGGACTTTCTTTGGCTTGTTATATTTAATTCATTAGAAGCTAAGTTAATTTCATGACAAAGTATTAAAAAAATACAATTAAGGTTTAATTTTAAAATTCCGACATAAAAACAATTTTACCCAAAAGTCTGGCTTGTGGATCGGCTTCTAGGATTTAGGATCTGGCAACCCTACTCACACAATATTCGCTCATTGCCTTCGTAGTGCAATTTTTGAAATCCAATTTTCAGCACTAACACCTAACTTATTTGCTATGTGTACTTCATCATAACATTTTCTCGACCTATTGCCACGGTTTCCTTCACTGAAAGGAACTGGGTCCCTCCATTTTCTACGCACGATGTAGTCAACTTCCGTACGACCTTTACCACCATTACATTTAGAAACTAGATTTATATACGGTTTTGTCAATTTACTCGGAAGGTTGAACCGTGCACCCAATGTTACATCTTAAACCACGTCGAGAGATGGGTTGCCTTTTGTTAGAAAACAGTATTAATTAATTAATTAATTAAAACCCTTCTTTTATAAAATCATTTGATACGGAAATTTAAATAATGTTTGCTATAAAATTAGACCCTTTTTACTTCATATAGGTTAAATTCTTATTAGGTAATGAAAGCGAAAATGATTAGATATTTCATAAGTTTGCACAGATAATGTTAATAGACTATTCAAACTCATTTGTTGAACGGACAAGTACCTAAAGCGTAGTACGGTTATAGGTATCTGGAGAAAGATCAAATTCGAGAAGTAGATAATTTTCATTACCTACGATTTTTTTTAGTTTTTTTTTGGTTGGTGGGAAATCATCAAATAGCTTCTCCCGCCCTGGGCGGGGCGGGAGGGAGTGTCAGACTTTTACTGACCAAAACCCACCCATGTTTCTTCTTGTGCCCTTTGCGTTCCGGGGGCGCGGTATCTCTTACGAACAACCCGCAGTCATTACCTACGATGAAATCAAAATGTTGGTAAAAACAAATGACACGAGTCGAGCAATTCGGCACGAATAAAATGACAGGTATTCGATATTCAAATTGCACCCTATAGCCTTTAGGTTTACTTTTCTACGGCAACTATAAGCATTTAGTATCACCTACCTATTGATATGAATAAAGCAAATAAATATGTGCGAAACGGGTATGTTATATCCAATTAAAAAATCGATCGAATTTATGCTCGTGCTAGAATCTTTTAAATTCTAGTCACTGTGATGGTGTTGCAAGTAAAAGCTGTTTATCTCGAGTTTGTGAAAACAAACACTTCATATTGCAGTATATTTGTTACGAAAATAGCAGTAGTGTATTTCCAAATGTTCGATACAGACAAAGTCACTAAATTACTATAATTATAGCTAGGGGAAATTTTGACGTCATGCATTAGGACATAATAGTACCTCTCTATAACTAATACCTCTTAGCCATTATTAGACCCCGCCTTTCAATAAATCTATAACGTTTTATGAGGCATTTTAATGTATTTTAAACATGCCATACATTATACACCAATCCCCTAAATGTATACAGTACTCGCAATCTTCAAGCATATTTGCCAATTACCGTTAACCCATCCTTTCAATATAGACTGAGCCCACGACCATTTTCATCGAATTTAAAAACAAATAAGCTCTTTATATTCAAAACGACGTACAAAATCATATGAGAAAATAAACGTATTCGTAAAGCAAACACGATAACAGCCTCTCTCCTTACAGGTAACCCACTCAGCTGTAATTGCCGCCTCTCATGGATCTACGCGTTACGCAACGAGACGCGAGACAACACGCTGAGGAACGCCCTCGAAAAAGTATCGTGTGTCACCGACCTAACCGCCGACAGACACTTGAACGACCAGGAAGATAACGAAAACGTCAATGATAATGCTTTACCCGACGACACTTATGACTATTACGATAAAAACGAGGACTATGCCGAAAGAAAATTCACAAAAAAGGCGACCAAACTTACGGATATTCCCTTAGAAACACTGCCTTGTCCCAAAGAGCTGATGCAAACTGAAGAATACGGACACCCAGTACAAAATGAAATCAGACTCAAAGCTTTCTCGAATGTTGATAAAATATCTCCGTGTTTAATTCTAGTTTTATTCATGCTGTTGTGTTAATTTTAAGTACGAGACAAAGATATTTGTGATATTAGACGTTAATTAGTGTATTTCTCGTGTACAGATTTATATTTGTTGTTCTGGTGTAGCTGTTGTAGTTGCTATGTTATATTTTTGTGGCGTGAGGTGGATGCCCCAATTCTTGGACGAAGTTATAATGTTGTTTTAATTAATTTATGCTTTTATTGTGCGTTACGATGTGACATAAGTGAATACTTTCGGTCCATTAGCCTTATTACTTTTGCTCGTAAAAAGCAACGATGGATTTTCCATTTAGGTATCATTGCCTGAAAAGCCTGATGAAATTATAAAATTACTTATATTTCGTGAACCTAAGTTACATTTAAGACTCTTGCAATAACTTTGAGTATTCTGTTTATCTAAAAGCTCTTGGATTTCGTTTTGGTTTAATCAAGAAAATCGATTAAAAATGTTTGTAACTCAATGATATTATTATTCATGTCCAAAATTTTCACCTTGAATTTGAACTTGAATTGAAGGACGTATTCATTATACCTTCCTTCACCTCGAAGTGTGTTAATAATTACCAGTCATTAATTAGGACCGCCACCACACGCCTCTATACATAATTTAAATTTAAAAATTAAATGTTCTTTTTTGTTGTTAAAAGTGTCACGTTTCATAGAGTGTACATGAAAAAAAAATCATCTCGTTAAAGGAGACTCCCAAGGGATTAACCCGATGTGTGATTCGGGCAACATTCCGAATGCGCGCTCCGTAAGCCGGGACGCTTAAAATTATCTAGCTTTCGGGAATTTTAGCAAGGGTTACTCTGCTACGTACCTACATATTTTTAGAGCGAAAACGGGAATTTGCTCTCAATTTAAGCTGAATTGATGTAAATAGTTAGTCTAATTGTTGGTTGAGTTCCAGAAATGCTGGGATTGCGTTCAACTATAAATGCTGCAGTGTTTTGTTTCAGATTCAACAATCATTTTGAATATTCGACATTTGAATATTCATTTCAAATGTTTAGTTAGTGAAAAATGCACACGTGCATACTTTTCATGCTCTAAATTTTGTTTAACGTGTCGATGTTGCAACATTTATCATTGAGGGGGTTAAGTCTGCCTATAGTGCGTGTTTCTGTGAAATTACTTGCATAGCAGGTGTACTGGTTTTAAGTCAAGCAATATACTAATAACAATATCTCACCGCGTGTCATCATTGTATGTATCAAGGCACACTGTCGCTGAATACAGCGCTGAAGCGTTAATTTGAGCATATGCCATAGAATTTAGTTTTGGCTTTTAAATCTTTCGTTTCTTAGTGAACGATAAACTAACAGATGATAAGCACACTAAATGCTTATAGCTATAGAGTAGAATCTCGTTTGCACACATTCAATTAGTCTAACAACCGAGACCTGCGGTTCAATAAGCTCTCCACGGCAGTGAGTATTCTCTATGAGTAAAAAGCGGTTGGCTTTCCACAGATTGATTAGAAATTACCCATTGACTACTGGACGACCGCAGATTAATTAATCTTTGATTATTATTTAGCCACAAAGCTCTAAGCGCATAAACATGACGTGGTAGGTGTTGAACATAACCATTCAACTGAAAACCATTTCCGCTAAAACGAACCAACCCACGCCAAACTTTTTTGTTAGATAATAAACGCTGATTAATTTTAATTCTATCCTAAACCTAAGTATGGGATGTACGTTATTGCAGAGTAGCAATTAAAGACATTCGGAAAATTGAATTAGTTTTATGTAATTCATTGAATTATTGAGACATGTAGGTTGGCTCATTTTGACAAAACTAAGCTTTATTGTAGGTGATATAAAAAAATATCACGCCTCAACTTTACAAAGGGTTAGGCATAGATGTTGTACAGAAGTCCAATTATATATAACCCATATTTTTGGCAGCTATTGAGAATTTCCTTGTTTCATTCTGTGTTTCACCCGGGGATTGAACCCTGACAGCAGTTGCGTTTGAGAGCTAGACCAATCTATACTAATATTTTCAAGAGATAAAGAGAGAGATAAAGTTTGTTTGCTGTTTTATTATTTTGATTGTAACTGCCTCGTTGGCCCAGTGGTCCTATGCGAGATTGCTACGCTAGGGGTCCTGGGTTCGATTCCCAGGCCGAGCACAAAGTGTTATTGGGTTTTTCTATGAAATTCTCAGTAGCAGCTCGGAGTTAGGATTTTGCCCCCTATTACATTGGGACCTAAACAGACCGGCGAACTGCGGGTGTACATTGTTAGACCTCTGCTTAACCCGTCGGGGAATACAGGCGTGATAGTATGTGCGTTGATTGTAAGAGGTTATCTATGGATGTACTGGTCCGATTACAAAAATTCATTCACTGATAATAAGCTACACTAATTGCCGAGTGGCATAGGTTATGTTTCAAGCTATACTTAGTTTTCACGTGTACTGGAACATCTTTAAATGGCAAACAAAGCGATGATCCCACTCGATGTTAAGTGTTTACCTCTGCCTATAGACATCTGCAATAACAGAGACTTGCAAATGCTGTGTCATTCCAGAGACAAAGTTGAAATATCTCATGTGCCTGTAATCATTAATTCACCGGCACACAAACCCTTCAAACCGGAGCACAGCGAAGCTGCTTTGCGGCAGAAATAGCTATGGTGGTAGTACTTCCCCGGACGAGCTCCTTGACAAAAAGGTCTACTACCACTATTAACTGCCTTTAAAAAGATGTACCCCAACAATAGCCTGCCATAGGTACCATTAATGGTTCATAATCATAGTCCATTATGAATGCAAGTAATATTAACAGTGTCACGTTTAATTGCTACGTATCATGAATACATAATTTAATATCGATTTCATATCAATTTGACTACCGAGTATTTATTTGTGATGTTCTAATTTTTATTCAGGTTAATTTTATTACGCTACAAAATAGTCGTTTATAAAAAAAAAAACAATACCGTTCCATACTTAAACATTTCGGCCTTGTAGGTTTTACACTTTTACAGGGTTGCGGAGTTTCTTCAAAAGAGTTACCGCGACCTTGGAACGCAAAGGGCATTAGGAGGAACACGGATGGGTTCTAGTCAGTAAGAGTCTGACACTTCCTTCCGCTCCACCCTATGCGGAAAAAGTCATCTGATGGACAGCTGGTTTTCTTTATATAACAAAGTTTAATCAGATACGAATCGCTTTTACGTAAATAAAGATGCAACACCCGAACAGTAGGGCGCGTATACGAAATTTCAAGATGATCGGTTGAGTGGTTTAGGCATAAAAAGGTACCAAACAAACTTATTGTTACATTTATAATATTAGTTCTAGTGGTCGCCACGAGTCGTGAGCACAAACGTCAAGTTAATTTTAGGTCCGACAGACGGACCCACCGCGTGCAGCGTCGGCACCCAAAAAACCCAGAAAAGAACCTAAAATCCCGAAATTTAACATAACATGAAGTTTGTGCTCACGACTCGTGGCGGCCTCTATATACAATTATATCTTTTGCTAACAGCTTTAGTAACGGCCTGTTACTTCACTTTATGAATATTAAATCTAGCATCTATCTCAAGCATAAATATCAAAGAGTTTGTATACGGCTCATTCAGCCAGAGCCTCTACAGTATTAAGAATTTCCTTCCCTCTCAGTACAACATAACACAAAATTATAATTAGACGACTCGTACAAAAGCAAGTCTAATTTAAGTTTGATCCCGCGTAACGATACTAGCATCTTTATCAAGATTATAGCCCATTTTATCCTTTAATTATACATGAGTTTAACGCTACCAAGCCAAACAAAATGGCTGCGCAATTTTATTAAATATTTTGTAAGTAACGTGAACTGAATTTTTATTGTACCCGCTGAGGTCGCCTCATAACTACCCAGTTTAACTCTTTTATAAAAAATGTAACGCGAGTGTGTCTTCTTTTTCTTTTATATTCTTAAGTGGTACAATTTAATCTGTGTATTTGTTGTCCTACTGCCTCTTTTTTGTGTTATTTATTAAACAATGGAGGGCGTATTCTTGAAACATACTCTTTACAATACGAGTTCTAACTTTAGTTTCAAGAGAATTTTTTGTATTTTAAACGTTATTTCGACTGTAGTAAAGTCAAGTATACAAAAAAAAAACTATAAAATAGATCTGAATTTGAATTTCTTCTGTAATGAGACGGAAAGAGTCACAATTATTTATTGCAGAATATTACGGAATAACATATTATTTTCGTGAATGTTAGTGCGCCAATTAGTAGTTTGCAATATTCACATGTACCTAATAAACTGCATTTCTAGATCCAACTAAATTTCTGCGAGAAATTTCAGAGTGCCAACAGTTACTTGCAGGTTTAAACTGCAAGAGTATTTATGCTTGCACGAATTATGATTGGACAGTCAGACTTATAGAATCGAATTCAGAATTTGAATTTGAATTCAGAATCTGTCTTGACCGCCGCATTAGCCTAGTATTCCTAAGTGCGACTGCTACGCTAGAGGTCTTGGGTTCGATTTCCAGGTCGAGCAAAGTGTTATTGGGTTTTTCTATGAAATTCTCAGTAGCAGTCTCGGAGTTAGAATTTGTGCCCGCTTAATGGCAATAGAGTGGCCCGTTATTACATGGGACCGGCGAACTGTGGGTGTACATTGCTACACCTCTGCCTAACCCTTCGGGGAATACAGGCGTGATGGTATAATGGTATGTTTTTATCATGTCTATAACATAGCAAAAATAAGAAATAAGTACCTGTACTCAATTTTCACAACGCACATGACCCTGTATTTAATTAATTCAAATTATGAAGAGAACCTTCCGAATTGTTACGTATAAAATAAGCTTAATTTGTACAAACATCAGAATTTATTGCATTGTTGTTAGAACAAAGTTAAACATTTCAGTTGACCTGTATTTGTCACGTTAATATAAAATGTTTAAGATCAAAATTCATAGATTTTCATCGTTGAAATATTAAAATTAATTGTACAAAATGTATTCCTGTTAAAGATATCGTGTATATTGTAATTATTAGGTTGTGTATAGTCTTCAATTCTGTTGTAATAAATATTTCTACCCGTGCTGTGTGAGTTTTATTTACAACAACACCTATAGTACCCCATACAGCAGTTATTGCAGCTACAAAAGCAAAGAAAAACAGGTTCTCTGTGTCGGCAATAAGTGTTCAGTGTGCAAAGTCAAGTTGAATAAACACAAAATTAAAAATTGTAAGTAACCCCCGGCAGAAGAGTAAAAATTCCTGCCGCAGCTAACAAAAGAGCTCTTAACTTTGAAACCGCTGAACCGATTTCCATGAAACATAAATAAGAACACTCCCGACTAATTCATCTTTCAAACAAAAACAAACTAAATCAAAATCGGTTTATGCTTTCTGGAGCTACGATGCCACAGACAGACAAACACACACAGACACGTCAAACAATAACACTCCGTCATTTTTGCGTCGGGGGTTAAAAAATACATAAAAATCATTTTACAATTTCCTATAATTTGCAATATTCAGCTCAGGTTTTGAACACATAAGTAAATAAAGATTTGTCATGTACGTCTCTATCCCCCGATGTATCGAAAAAAAAAAGAACAAATGATCAAGCGCGCGTAAGCTACTGTGATTAATGATTGATAATTCAGGAAACCAATCACAGGAGTTTACGCAAATCACATTCTTTTTTCAAAAAACTGGAGTATGGTTTATATTTTTGACAAATTAAAACGTACATAAAACCAAAATCTCACAAATTTTATCACTCTTATCACACAAAGTAGGTACATAGGAAATAATCTCTACAAGTAAAAATATTTATATTTTTCCAGATATTATTCTTATATATTTTTTTGGTATTGTATATGTATTTGTATATATAGCATTGGCACAATCCTACTGTTAAACCAGCACAACTCAACTAAAATAAATCATACTTGTATTTTTGTAAATACAATTTAGGTGGTAAGTATGTAATATAAAATTTGAAAGCTTTCATAACCAGTATAATAAAGGAGACATCCAAAAAAGTTAGTATCTCGGTAAGTCATCTGTTATCAGTTTGGAAAAACTAAAACAAATATTTTAATGGAATTATTTTAAGTATCTCCATCACGCCTGTATTCCCCGAAGGGTTAGGCAGAGGTGTAGCAATGTACACCTACAGTTCGCCTCTATGTTTAGGGTCCCATGTACGGAGTGAGCCTATTGCCATTAACCGGGCACGAATCGTAACTCCGAGCTGCCAGTGAGAATTTCATAGAAAAACCCAATAACAATTTTTACTCGACATGGGAATCGAACTCAAGATCTCTAGCGTAGCAGTCGCGCTTAGGACCACTAGGCTTACGAGGCAGTTCAAAAATAACAAGTAAGATATAAAGTATAATAAAGTGTAGTATATTAAGTATCTGTAATAAAAAATTAATGGCAATAGGCTCGCCCCCTATTATATGGGACCTAAACATACCGGCGAACTGTGGGTGTACATTGTTACACCTCTGCATAACCCTTCGGGGAATACAGGCGTGATGGTATGTTATGTAATAAAAAATAAAACATTTTATTTCAGGTATTAAAGTTTACATTTATTTTTTAGGTAAGTATCCAAACTAAATAAAATTATAAGCAATGCATAAACAAATTGTTTTGTTTATTCGACCATAATAATAAACAATCACACAAATTCACATGACATTTGACAACAGAATAAAATAGAATTATCTTTTAAAATCCAGGGCTTACATCACCATTAAAATAACAGAGGTAAGTAGAACGTAGAACATTTTTAATGTTTTTATTGTCGCTTTTACTTAACATAATAAAATATGTATAGACGTCTAGACACTTAAAGTGGTGAATATAAATCCCTCCTATACACAACTGTTGTGGTAAATTAGTATTATAAGCAGATTTATTTTAATTAAAGCTGTTGCACTCACAGCTGTTATTCAGAAAAAACTAGCCAAGTCCGAGTCGAACTCACCGATCACACCATATTTAACATTACCTGCCGTAAAATAAGGTTGAAAATTATAGGGAATCCTTTAATTTTTAACTTTTATTATTTGCTGTTAAACTCATTGATAAAATGTCGTGATCGCGCATTGGTTAAGGCATCCGCCTCTCATGTATGAAGTTGCGGGTTTGAAACGGGAAAGTACCAATGTGTCTTTTTTAATTCAAATTTACATTTTAAGTTTATCATAGACGTAATTGACGTCGGTGTGGAAAAACATCGTGAGGAAACCTGGACTTGTGTGTAATTTATAGAAGTCTGAAATCACCAATCCGCCTTGAGCGAGTGTGGTGATTAATGCTCGTGCCTTCTCTATATGAGGAGAGGCCTTTGCCCCACAGTGGGACAGTAATAGGCTAGCCTGGTTTTGGCGACAATAGAAATACGACAATGTGAATGTTTCAACTATCTACCTATCATACTGTTCGTGTGATACAGCCCGCTGACAGACAGAAAGACGGACGCCGGAAGCTTAGTATTTGGATCCCGTTCACACCCTTTGGATACGGGACTCTAAAAATACAATAGCGTCAAATTTACTGAGTACACTTTCACTTTTTCCGTACCAGTACTTAAAGTCACAAAGTACGATTATTTATTTGCCGCATGCCTTATATAAAAAAAGCCAGAGTTGTTATCAAAACGGGCGGCCCACTAAAGATTATACTCGTAGGATAGGAGCAAAAAAGATTCCAAACTTTATTTTAATGACTTCGGTCAAAAAACACATTGGGTCTTCAAATAGAAGTTGAAAATTCGAATGTTTTTTGAAAGAGAAGCCATATATTCTAATTAAAAATAAATGTCGTAGATGTCTAGGGTCGTTCTAGTTATTTAGAGTACGACTATTAAAGTGGAAAATGAGAATATTTCATTACTGTGAGTAGTTAGGAGATACTGCTTTTGAAATGAAAAGCCATCGTGAAATGTAGTTACCAGCTTTAGTTTATTAATTTTCTTAAAAAATGATCTGAATACCTACTACTAGTCTAGCATTATTTACTCGAACTAGACTTTGTATGCTATAGATTTAGACTTCATCATCATCTGCTTAGCCTTTTCCTAACTATGTTGGGGTCAGCTTTCAGCCTAACTGGATGCAGCTGAATACCAGTGTTTTACATGGAGCGACTGCCTATCTGACCTCCACAACCCAGTTACTGGGCAACACGATACCTCTTGGTTAGACTGGTTGTCAAATTTCCTGGCTTTTGAATATCCGTAACGACTGTCAAAGATCTACGAATGACAGCCGGGACCAACGGCTTTACGTGCTTTCCGAGGCTCGGATTCAGAATGATTACTAAAAAAACTAATATATTTGTACACCAATTTCATTGGTATAACATATAGCACGACTAAAATGTTTACATAAGACCTTCATTGTAATACTGTGTTTACAAATAAAGATTGATAGATTGATTGGTTTGTCCCTATGTAAAATGATCATGGAGTTTCATTACTTTCCGCGCCATGTTTTTGAATTCGTTTTTTTTTTATTAGTTGACACTTTTGATTATGACATGCAATCATAAAATTCTAATATTTTTTTGTTCCCGGGATGATCTCATTTTGTTCGTAATATTATATCACCCGCTTACAATGACCGTTACTAAATTTATTTTTATTTATCAGCTTAAAAACAATAACGGGTTCTGTACCAACGTACAATGTGAATACCAATATTTTAATTATGAACAATTTTCTCAGTATTACTTTGAGGTGGATCTTTAAACACCTAAGTATTTCAGCCGTGTCAACACAACAATGTCCTAGTTATTTAACAATTTTCTCTTGGTTATAAAGGAGCAAAGCGTTAGTTACAAGGCTCTGAAGCAAAAACTAAATTATTTCCATTGCCTTTTCTTTAATTTATCTTTCACAAATGTATGTGTTTTCTATTAGTTGTGCTTCTGGTACAAAAGGAATTCTTGATTCGTCTCTGAAGATTGGGGATGAAATGGCTGCTCTTTGTCTTTGAATTTAATATGTTTTTACCGCTATCTTGTTGGAAAATGGAAAACGATCGTTTATTTGTAAGTAGAATCAGTATGTTTACTATTAAGGACCTTTGTCACTAAGACATTCTATTTTTTTATATGGAAAGTAATGCTTATGTGTCCAGAGCGAATCGGAGTGCAAAAAAAGGAAATTTAACATCAGTTTGTTGTAGATTTATAACGTGGAAGATTTGTTAATTTCCCCACTACAAAAAAAAAACAATTTTATTGTTTCTTTCATCTAAAGGCAACTAAGCGATTTTAACCAAGAAAAAAAACCAGAAAAAAACTTAATTTGATTTTAGAATTCATTCCAGTTCAAAAAATATATTAAAAATCTAGCATAAGTGAAAATTCGAAAATTTGAAATAGGAAGACAATAAAATCATCGTCAATGCAATATCTACCCTCAAATATTTTGACATTGGGCGACAGAGCACATCGCGCGTCAGTTGTTCATTATTACGAAGTCGTGTGCGCGGTCAATTGCGGTCGGTCGGTTTTGTGTGTAGTTTTCGGTTATCCGTTGGTTATTGCGCCCACACTGATTTTTCATGCAAAGTTGTGATATTTGTCATCGATAATAGCGTCCTCACGTCGTTTAAAGCTATATTTACATGTGTTCTGCCATCTTGTCTGTACTGATATAATAAAGCTGACGAGTTTTTTATTTGAACACGATGATCTCAGAAACCACTAGACCGATTTCAAAAAAAAAATTTGCTTTATATAGTTCGTTTATCGAGGAAGGTACATGATATCACGCTATGACTCAAGAGAGTGGAGTAGTAATCAAAGACATAAATGAATGTTGATAAAACCGCAAGGAATTGTTAGTGGTAAATATTGAAGAACGAAAAACATGTGACCAGGTTCCTGAAGGATGATGCTGTCTTGGTAAGTACAGTAGCTTAGTTCTCTAATAATATGTTTAACAGGATTATAATCTCCAGGCCGCCGATTCCGATTTCAACTGAAAACAATGCAGGATACCATTTACGTACTACATACTTAGAAATAAAAAATAAGTACTGCATGTATGACAGATCATCACTTGAGATAGGTACGACCGATTTGGCTGTTTTTTTTTTTTGTTCATATTTGTCAGGACAAGGTTTGTATTGAAGAAAAGCCGAAAATGTTGCTTTTTTTATAAATAGCTTATAAAATGTAATGTCACGTTCAGTTTGACAGTTATTGCACCCGTGCAAAGCCGGGCCAGGTTGCTATCGTAGAATTTATGTAATTTCCCAAAGCTTCGTGTTTTTTTTTAAACAATTAATTCTATTTTCGAATCAAACGTTAACAGAAGGAGCATTCACTACAAATTCTTTAACTCACATTCCAGTCAGCCAGGCATTATTCTAATCAAGTTAGGCATTTGTTTTCAATTAAAACTTGTAGTTCATTCCTCTTCCAATAGACTGGAAATCAGGCTGCTACCGTTATCATTGCGAGCTGGCGGCAAAATAACTTCGGCAGTCTTAAGCTTAGTTTACATTAGTGGAGTGCTCGAATGTCGCTCTGAGCAAGTGCACCTAGGCAAAATGCTTAGTATTTTTGGTTTTTTATAGTTACTGAAGGGAGTGATTGCATTTCAAAATGTTATACATAAATACAATTTACATGTAAACAATATGTACTAATAATATAAAGAGGCAAAATTTGTTTGTTTTTATGTTCGTAGGAAATAATCTCAAAGTCCTGGTCCGATTATAAAAATACTTTCACTCATGGAAAGCTACATTATTGCTAAGTGTCATAGGATATATTTTATGGGATACGTGACTTCGACGTGTACGAAGCCGCGAGCAGAAGTTAGTTAATTATAGAGGGAAAAGTCGCTCTTATACAAAGCCCTAACTTTCCCTCATTAGTAATTATAACAATTGTTATAGTCACTATTATGGGACCATATTTATTTCTGTCGTTTATAAATATAATTAAAATAACAATATTTATTTATTTACAACACAACTAACATTACAGGTCACCCCAAATCGGTAGCGTGGTCTTACACAATATTTTACAGAATATAATAATCTTATAGATTATTTATAAAATTAATATTAACCACACAGCTCATGCAAAGTAATATTGTACCTAAGTACTCTCCTACCAGTACTAGTACACATACTGGTCCAACGTAAACGCGGCTTAACACGACTTTGTTCCACAGACTATCTCGAGTGAGAAGATAAAAAATTATTAGCTTTGAAACTCGGAAACAAAGTCGTAAACTTTGAGAAAGTTCGAAAAATTTCATCTTTTTATCTTAACCTTGGTCTCTTTATCCTGACCGAGATGATGGATGCCACTGATTTATTGAACAAATGTATTATCTAACAAGGAAGACGAACATTCTTGGCAGCTGGACTCCCTTGTATTAAGAAAAAAAAACTAGAAACCCAGTAATATTATTCAAAACTAGACTTTAGAAGAACAGTATCATGTTATTAATAAAATTGGTAGCCGATGGTACGGGTAAGCAAACGCCTGAAAGTCTGAACCATTGCTACCAAGGGGTATCGTGTTACCCAATAACTGAAAGGTCCGGTAGGCAGCCGTTTTATGTTAAACACTGGTATTGAGCTGATTAGATTGGAAGCCGACCCCAACATAGTCGGGAAAAGGCTAGGCAAATGAAGACAAACTATCAAACCTAGAAGAAATACCGGTAAACTACAAAAAATTAAATCGAACCAAATAAAAAAAACTGCCTCGTTGGCCTAGTGGTCCTAAGCGCGACTGCTACGCTAGAGGTCTTTTGTTCGATTCCCAGGTCGAGCAAAAACTGATTTCGGGTTTTTCTATGAAATTCTCAGTAGCAGCTCGGAGTTGAGATTTGTGTCTGGTTAATAGCAATAGGCTCGCCCCCTATTAAATGCGACCTAAACATACCGGCGAACTGTGGGTGTACACTGGTACACCTCTGCCTAACCCTACGGGGAATACAAGCATAATGGTATGTATGTATAAAAAGAAAACAATAAATTACAAATTGTTGTTAAAGTATGTTTTTGTTTGTTTCACCCAAGATAAAGGCTAAATTCCTTGGGTGGGGGAATGTTTTTCTTTTTTAATTAGAACAGGATTTTTTAAACCAAACTAGTATAAAATAAATCTCATCTTAAAAAGGCAATCGTATATCACGAGCAAAATCGCTTTGTATACATATTTCTAAAATATTTGTTTGTGACTGTACTCTTCCAGATAGCAGCGTCACTTCAGTTTAGGCTAACTATCTCTAAGGTCATCTTAAGTCCAAACCCCGACCTGATTCGTACTGAATAGAGATAAATCTGTACCCTTTCTTGACCAGCCAACAGTGTCTAGATTGCAGTAAGGTATTCAATATCAAAGTTCAAGTTTAGTTTAAGTGGGACACGAGTTAAATTTACCTTATTGGTGAGGTTCTTCAGAAAGATCGCGTCTGCAGTACGGCGTGCTAGTATGATTAGTTGATTTGTGCGAGACAAAAGGATTATATAAGGATCGTTCGAACAGGTAACGTTCGGTGGTTTCAACCTACGCCCATGAGGAAAAGGTATGAGTTTATGTATGTATGTATGAGTTGAATTCATAGTCAAAGTCAAATAATTTATTTCAATTAGTACATTAAAAGGCACTTTTGAACGTCATGTCAGTACAAGGAAAAATAATATAGTCTCTCTCAAACTATTGTTACATGTATACAAATATTGGAACTATAGATGACCACTTCTAATATTTATAGAAGGTGAACTCTGAATACGTTGTATGGATAGACAGTAAATAGCCCTGCTGAAATAGTTGGAAGTTCAGTTATTATTTATAAATTTCCGAAACTAAACAGCTGTGATGCGAATGGATGTCTGTTAAGGTCAACATTGTATCAACTTTACACTAATTAAAATTAAGTTGCCTCGGTAGCCTAGTGGTCCTAAGCGCGACTGCTACGCTAGAGGTCTTGGGTTCGATTCCCAGGTCGAGCAAAGTGTTATTGGATTTTTCTATAAAATTCTCAGTAGCAGCTCGGAGTTAGGATTTGTGCCCGGTTAATGGCAATAGGCTCGCCCCTTATTACATGGGACCTAAATATACCGGCGAACTGTGGGTGTACATATGTTACACCTCTGCCTAACCCTTCGGGGAATATGGGCGTGATGGTATATATATATATATGTATGTATATATGTATATATGTATATATATATATATATAATTTATTTTTATTTGTTAATCTGAAGGTAAAGGTGATATGTCTTCCGTAAAAAATCCATGAAACTATATGGAAACAAAAACCAAAAATAAATACGAAATAAAAAAAATAAACCATTTTAAAATTCAGAAGAAGAGATTCAGTTTTTCAGTGTCATTCACTAAAACTGCACAAAAGTGTACAGTAGCCGAACAACATACGTGTGTCCAATAGACGACGAGGATCGGCTGCCAGACAGGGACGGACCAATCGCGTGCGGCGTCGACCCCCGCTGCGTCTTTCATTCCGCCAAAGAAACATAAATTAACTTTTGCGCAGGTGAATTTTGTGCTCACGACTCGTGGCGAATACTG
This sequence comes from Caradrina kadenii, assembly GCA_947462355.1. NCBI lineage: Eukaryota > Metazoa > Arthropoda > Insecta > Lepidoptera > Noctuidae > Caradrina > Caradrina kadenii. The sequence goes on along the minus strand of OX381684.1, from coordinate 10,762,595 downwards.
TACCTATCTATGTGCGTGGAAAACCATTTTTTTTCTGACAGGAGTCATTCAGTTCATTTGCACAGTGACAACCCATCTACCAAAATTACGCCACCAAAATTCCGCTTACTTATTAGCATTTTCTGTTAGTAATAAAACAAAATTTGCAAGCATAAGAGCAACTAACTTTACGTCAAATATTTTCACAAGATGGCAATAAAAAGACGGAACATTTATACACACCATTTATTTGAAAAATTAAAAATTTTAAGAACCCCCAACAGAAGAAAAAAATCACTACCGTATCTAACAAAAGAGCCTTTCAAAAGAAACTTTGAAACCGCTGAACTTATTTCCATCAAACAAAGCTAAGAACACTCCCGACTAATTAACCTTTCAAACACAAAAAACAAAATCAAAATCAGTTCATGCGTTCGGGAGCTACGATGCCACAGACAGACACACACAACACGCACACACAGACACGTCAAACTTATAACACCCCGTCATTTTTGCGTCAGGGGTTAAAAAAGAACAGAAGTGCCAACAGTTAAAGAAATAAAACAAACATCAGACATTTATTTTACGGAATATCAACTCCCATTTTAATGCAGCTTTCAAAAACTTTAAATCACAGGTATAAAAGTAAAATAAAAGCAAGTTTTAAAACTAAAACTTGTCCTGCAGCACCACATATAAATGTGAACAAAATGAGATCTCAGATGGCGTCGTTAACTTTCTTTCACAGTTCAGCAATAACTCCTGCTGTTTTAGAGCTGTTCAGGTGCAATAAAAGTGTTTGTAAATAGTGATTCAATATCGGTAATTTGTTCCTTCACCCATTATCATCATAGCAGTAGAACGATGTCCACTGCTGGCCATAAACCTCCCCTTAAGATAAATTTGTTCCTTATGTATCAATCAATAGATTTCATTTACGCATACTTCTATATTTTTTATCGAATCAATACTCCATTTAGTTTAACGATAGAAAAATAACGTTAGTAAGCTATCGTTATTTCAATGTTAGCATATAATAATAATAATAATTCATTTATTTATTCAAGTGACAAAGACTCATATACACACAATTCAATAAATAACACAAGTAATCAAAATTTTATTGACAGCCGACGACTGTAGGTGACGTGCAAGTCACTGCAGCGTCTTACATAAGGACAGTCGAGTCTGTCGGCTATCATCACCATCATGCTGTTGGAGCTACCGCGTACCCTGCGCACCAGAGAGGCGCACCGCTTACGCATCGTTGCATAAAAGCAGTCAACGCTAGCAGTGGCGAACATGCCCGAGGCACTACAGTGTCGCGGCAGCCCCATCAGCGCTCTGAATGCGTTGTTATATTGGACGCGGAGGGCTTCGTATGCTTTTTGGGTGTGATTCACCCACAGGCTGCACGTGTACAGCGAGGTACAATAAGCAGTGAAAAGGGTCTGCTTGACCTCCCTGGAACAGCGCGCAAACCTGCGAGCTATCATGTTACCTCTCACAGCCAAAGCCCTCCGCTCCCTCTCGATATCAGCATCGTCTCTGAGACTAGCTGTCACCAAATGCCCCAAGTATTTAAAATGGTCCACTTTGACCAAGGGGACCCCATACAGTTTGATGGGAGGTACTGCTATAAGGCATTTGGAGCCTGCCTCAAAACCATGACCTGACTTTTCATCACATTATATTTAAGACCGTGTTCTTCAGCATATGTCTCACAGATCCGCAATAATGTCCTCAAGCCACAAACTGATTACCGCACGATCTCGGGGGAGGCGGCGAGCCTCCTTGCCGGATTGCCGCCGTGGGATCTGGAGGCGCTGGTCCTCGCGCGCCTGTACGAGTGGCGCGTGGAGGTACTAGGCCGGGGGGAGAGTCCGCCACCGCGGCAAATTGCCGCTCGGCGGGCCGACCTCCGGCTCGATCTCATGGCGACATGGAGACAGCGACTGTCGCAACCTCGTGCTGGGCACGCCTTAATAGAGGCGGTAAGTCCCCTCTTTGAGGAGTGGCTGGAGAGGCGCCACGGCGCCCTCACCTACCGCCTGACGCAGGTCCTCACCGGACACGGGTGTTTCGGGAGGTTCCTGCACCTCATCGGGCGGGAGGAAACGTCCGGGTGTCACCATTGTGTGGATTGCCCCGAGGACACGGTGGAGCACACCGTGGCGGTATGCCCCGCTTGGGCGGAGCATCGCCGAGTCCTCGTGGCGGCCATCGGCGGCGGCGAACTCTCGCGTCCGGCCCTGGTGCGAGCCATGGTTCGGAGCGAGAGGGAATGGGATGCAGTCGCCTCCTTCTGCGAGGCAGTAATGCTTGAGAAGGAGGCGGCGGGACGGTTGAGACAGCGGTTCTCCCGTCCCAGCCGCCGCGGTAGACGCTCCGGGCGTCGGGAGCCGCGAGACGACTCCCGGCCACCGTAGATACTGGCCTGTGGACGGTGAGCAATGGGTAGCTCACCGTCCTTACGTTGCATAACGACAGGCCGTGTCGACGGCGCGTTCGTGTTCCACGCGCGCCTCAAAGAGATGTCAGCAAAAGGAAGGGGCCACTGAGGGCCGATGCCTGCCGGGGCTGCGGGTTGTTCGCAAGAGATACCGCGCCCCCGGAACGCAAAGGGCACAAGAAGGAACATGGGTGGGTTTTAGTCAGTAAAAGTCTGACACTCCCTCCCGCCCCGCCCAGGGCGGGAGAAGTTATTTGATGATTTCCCACCCACCAAAAAAAAAAAAAAAAAAAAAAAAAAGCCACAAACTGATGCGCTCAGCAGCACCATGTATATAATAAGCTCCGTTATTTCGCGACAAATGTAAATGCAATGCAATGTAGACTATTAGCCATTTACAAAGAAAAGTATTATTCGTTTTACCGTTATTTTTGTAATGCTATAATAAATAGAGTATAATACTTACCTAGGTAACGTAAATTAGACCTTATTTATACGTGCTTTAGTCTATATTGTACCTCAACATTATTTTATTTCTATATTATCTGCTATTCCCCAACGTAAAAGCATTAAGTAATAAGTACGAGCACAACAACGCATTACCTACACGTAATACCATATTTTTCACATCACAATCATAAAAGTAACAAAAAAATGAACACAAACACAAATGATAACCACACGTTTCCGCCGTAAAAGGAATATTTAACTTCCAAAAATACACCTGAAGGCTGTACTTACGCAGTACGTAGACCACGTTTTATTCACAACGTGTCGCAATGACAATTTCAATTTACCGAAAAACATAGTTGTTCATAGATTTACAACGAAATATACAGTCCCCATTTGATAGTTTCACAGAATATTACAAAGAGGAAACACGAAATAAATAAGCTTTCAAAGGAATGAAAGGCCCATACATCTCGCAATACCGACACGGAAATATTAAAAAATATCTTTTCAATCGAACTCGCTATTTGCAGGTGTAAGGAAATTGGACCGCGGGATAACGTAATGGCTGTATTTCCTCGACCTTTCATTTATTTCAGTTGAAAAACCCGCCACAGCTGGAGCATATTTGGCCCGCCGAAATTATCTGTAAGGATTCTAACTAAAGCCACATGGCAATAATCCCAACGAGATCCTGATTAGAAATCCGCCTAGCCAGGGACGACCCTTATTTGAATTGTCATTCGTACCTACAAATTCTTATCTGATCATACTTGATATAATTCGGATGGGTTTATTCATTTTCAATTCAATGAAAACGTCAGCCTATTTTGTGATTGCGAATTCCGTATTTCGAGTAGGTCGCCGTATCTACAGATATTTATAAAGGGCCATTGCGAATTGATAATTTACTTCACTGTATCAAATCAGCAATTTTGTGAAAGCAACGTAAGTGCTGCAGAAAATTTCCCAAGTGGAGTGGAATTCTTGCCAGATGAGCTTATTTGAGTTTCACAATATACGTTATGGCAAATATTTAAGTTGGTATAGATCCCTGAAGGCGGCACATCGTATGCACGCGATATTCCATTATATTCTAGTTTCGCAAAGTGTTACATAAAGCCGTTAAAGCTATGCCGTGCAGTCTAATAAACAAAGTTAGATTAGAGCTGTTACTAATGTCCGATAAAAAAGTCGAGATCGCCGAGGTACCCAAATTGCCGAATATGCTGCCAAGCTGGAACGGTTCCAGAATCAAGTTTGAACTTCAGCATTAATCTGACACTGTAAATTGGTGGGATTATAGTTTAATACAAAATTATATGGGTACACAGGTGCTTTACATAATGAGTACATAGTGAGCAGAAGGGGTTATTATAAAATATAATGCGCGGAAATGAGGATTACAAAGTTTGTAGTTATGCGCGAACAGAAAGTTGTATGAGGATGTAAAGGTCTTGTCAAATATAGCTAATTGCTTTCGAGATTAAGTTAAAGTAGCTAATGAAAGAGTTTTCTACGCAGAACCTATTTCTAGTTCGGTGAGTTATGATTGGATGGATAATGTTAGGGTATTTTCTTGTTTTATTCGGCTCCGTTGTAGTAATACAATAGCCTACGAAGCGTGTGTGAACATGCCACTTCAATTATTGTGGAATTACCTAGAAGTAATTTGATTTGTTTGTTTTTTTTTTAACACAGAAACCAATATATATTCCTTTCTACCATGTACCTGATGGTAGAAAGAAATATATACTGTTATCTGTTCTATAAATAGAAGCCGACCTACTTATCTCTTGTTATTATTATCTTCACGATTTTTCTACAACTTATAAAGTGCACCAGTTTTCAGGACTGACCCAGTAACTACTTTTTTTCTATTTTTTTTTATGACGTTCAAAAGTGTCTCTAAATGATCAAATTGTACTAAATAAAATTACCTTGACTTTGATTTAGGCATTTGTATCTACGATCGTGTTACCCGCGCTACTACATTGTTCGAATCTTTTATGGCATAGATAACCAGATAAAACCGCCGTCATTTCCTCTATTTCCCTACTTCCCGTCGCGCATAATATAATTTGCCGACATTCCTGTCATGCCTCGGGAAGGGTTGGAAAAAGTGTCAATTGAATAATGTTACAAAAGACATAACTTGAGTGAGTTTTCAATGACTATGCATAAATAAATCGATCGTTGGTCTACTGATAGCACGAGGTCTTGGGTTCGTTATCCAAATCGAGCAAGTGCTATTTATTTATTAAAATTTTATATAACATAAATAAGTACAAAGGCAGAAACAGGTATTCCCTATCAGTCATCCATATACTATAATGTATTACGATATTTTGGTATAGGAATTTGATAAACACGGTAAACAGTAGAGTTTTTGGTCATAACATACCATCACGCCTTTATTCCCCGAAGGGATAGGCAGAGGTGTACACCCACAGTTCGCCGGTATGTTAAGGTCCCATGTAATAGGGGGCGAGCCTATTGCCATTAACCGGGCACAAATTCTATCTCAAAGCTGCTATTGAGAATTTCAAAGAAAAACCCAATAACACTGTGCTCGACCTGGGAATCGAACCCAAGACCTCTAGCGTAGCAGTCGCGCTTAAGCTATAGAGGCAGTCGAGTCAGAGTTTTTGGTCACTGGTCGATAAATTATGCTATGTCAGACTTATTCAAATACATAACACGCTAAAGAGTCTAACCACAGGAAAAAACCGTCTGGCTTTATCCTCAGTGATTGCAAATACAATTTCCGACGAGAAATCGATATACCTTTGAGCTCAAAGGTTGTAAGGGACAGGTACGCTAATGCCGCTTACGCCCTTTGAGACCCTAAATGGATGTCCTACAGATATTTGTTCCAAATCCGAATGTTTATACATGCCCATGTAAATATTGAATGTAGGCACCGACGACATGAACAAATAGGGTTGGGAAAGCGACGGATAAAGAAGACGGGGAAAGATATCTTTTTATAATAATAATACCAGCCTTTTATTTTTTAACTGCTGGGCAAAAACCTCTTTTCATATAGAGAAGACACGAGCATTAATAACCACGCTTGCTCACGGCAGTTTGGGGATTTCAGACTTATATTAATTATTTCTGCCTCAGTAGCCTAGTGGTCCTAAGCGCGACTGCTACGCTAGAGGTTCGATTCCCAAGTCGAGCAGTGTTATTGGGTTTTTCTATGAAAATCTACGACGTTTAATTCAAACGTTTAATTCGGGCACGATTTTCAGACCCTGTTTTATGTTGACGTGTCGACAGGTCACACACATTTATCGTATATTGTTAATAATTGCTCTTTATAGTTCCTATTCATTGTTACCTCTTTCATTGTATTATTTGTGTTTTAGAATATTTTAATGTTTTATTTTTTTTTTAATTTTACTCATTAATTGTTTACTATTTAACCCGTGTTTTAATTTCAAATGTTTAATTTAATATTGTTCAATTTAACTTTGATTTAAATTTTAATGTGTTTAACTATAACTGAAGGAGAACAAATCTTCAAAGAACTTTGTATAATAATGCATGTAATGTGTATCCTTTGTTGGAGTTCCTTTCTGAATAAAATAAAATAAAGTAGCTCGGAGTTAGGATTTGTGCCCGGATAATGGCCATGGGCTCGCCCCCTATTACATGGGACCTAAACATACTGGCGCACTGTGATTATACATTGGTACACCTTGGCCTAACCCTTCGTGGGTATACAGGCGTGATAGTATGTGTGTATGTATAAATTATAAACCAAGTTTTCCTTACGATGTATTTTTCACCGATGTCGGTGATGTCCAAGATAAACTTAAAAAGTACTTACCCGGTGTAAAACCCGCGACCTCAAGCATAAGGGGTAGACGCCTTAACCACTAGTCCATCACAGCGTAAAAATATATTTTACCCGCGCAAAAAAATGAACCGTTTATTACGATTACCGTCAAAAGAAACAAGTACTATCAAAAACTGTAACAAAGTTAGTATCTCGTCTCCATAAAAAACACTTTTCAGCTGACTTGTCACAGCCGACCATTATCTTTACTTCCCTCAATTTTCCGGGGCTCAATTTATCTTTTAACCACTCAAAATCCAACTGGCATTCAGCCAGAGTTCAGCGAGATTTGAGCGATAACGCTAGCAAGATTCTGCATTTACATAAAAAAGCTGTTGATGCGGTAGTTACTGGTGCATTTCGTAGCAACGATGTTGATATTTTGAAGTTAGGTAATTGCAATAGTTGCATTCTTAAAGTATCGCCGCGTACCTAGTGTAATTTTGCGGACTTTACACAAGTAAAAATATGAAATAGCTAGCGAACTGCCCGCGACTTCGTCCGAGTGACTTATTTCACCTGCGTTTAGTGACGTCTTTGGTTACTGCTCCGCCCCTGTGGGTCATAGCGGGATGTTAGATCCTTAGATCCTTTGTTACTCAAGAATAATGTAGCTATCTATTGGTAAAAAAATTGTTAAAATCGGTTTAGGAGTTTCGGAGCTTATTCATTACAAACAAACAAAAAAAATCTACTAATAATACCTGACTCTTATTGACCCACTGAAAGGCAAAAGCCTCTTCTTATACAGATTGGCGATTTCAGATTTATATTACTTATTTTTAGTCCAGGGTTCCTCACGATGTTTTCCTTCACCCATGTTAGTGATGTCCAAGATAATCTTGGAAAGTACATTATGAATTTAAAATTTCGCATTGGTTCTTGCCCGGTTTCGAACCCCATACACAAGAAACAGGTTCTACTGGACCACTGATATTAATCCTATTTTATCCAAAACGAGCAAACGAAACATTAATCTTTGTGATGAGTTACGCAAGTATATAATTATATAATTATTTGTCATTTGTCATACTTGTAGTTTAGTAAAAGCTAATGAACAGACTGGGGTAGATAAAATGTAAGATAAATACCAAACATTTCTTGACATTAAAGAACTCTTACAAGAATTAATATCTCTTTCACTCGATCTTTCATTCGGTAAAAGATAAATAAATTCAAAGAGTCTGGAGTCTTCACTATTGTCGTTGTCTATTTAGATCGTACCTACTTCATTGAAGTAAAAGATAAAGATTTCTTAGATGTTCAGCTGATTTTTCGTAAAATTACGCTACTCACTTAAAGTTTTTGCGTAATTATAATTAGTTTTATTAAGCGTTTATATTATTTTAATTTTTAACCAACTTCAAGAAGAAGGAGGTTGTCAATTCGTCTGTATGTTGGTTTGGTTTTGTATGAGTGTTACGCGATAACTCCACCAATTATAAATCGATTTTGATGGATTCTTTTTTTGTTTGACAGGTCATACTTCTTTGATAGGCCATATATATTTTATCGAAACTAGTTTAATAGTTACGTAAAAAAAATTAAATATCTGAAAAAAATATGTCATTCAAGTAAACGAATTTGCATAGTCTGCTTTCTTGTGACTTTTAAGTGGCGTCTTGTTAATTTACGTAGTATTACTGTTCCTTCGTGGATTTGGATGACAGGAAATTAATACTAGAATGCAAAAAATAAAAACTGTTTTACAAAAAAGTCTAACTCCTTCAAAAACTAAAAAATGAAAAATAACTTTAGCTTTGGAAGTCAACGAGCTTCAGGGAGAAGTCATTTGATGATTTCCCATCCGGAACAAGAACAAAAAAGCTTTAGAAGTCGGTGGCAATACAAAACAACAAACAGAACCGAAGCTGCCGACTTCCAAAGCTTTTTTTTTATTTTGAAGGAGCTTTTTTTTTAAGTTTTGTTTTTTGCGTTGAGTTTGACTGGGGGCCTCCGATATGGCCCGAGGGCGTTGTAAAAGGCGGCGCGGCGAGAAGTTCGTGTGGGTGGGTAGAGCAATAATCGATTTGTTAGCATAATTTTTATTATAACCTGATGCTATCGCCTCCCCAAACAAGTACACAGAGACATACACCCAATTGCCGTATAGACGTGTTTTTGAACTAAATTGTATAATTTATTGGAGCTACAGTAAATATGTGTACCTATATAAAAATGACAAAAGTAATTTTTCATACATACCATCACGCCTGTATTCCCCGAAGGGTTAGGCAGAGGTGTACTAATGTACACACACAGTTCGCCCGTATGTTTTGGTCCCATGTAATAGGGGGCGAGCCTATTGCGATTGGCCGGGCACAAATCCTAACTCCGAGCTGGCTACTGAGTATTTCACAGAAAAACCCAATAACACTTTTTGCTCGACCTGGGAATCGAACCCAAGACCTCTAGCGTAGCAGTCGCGCTAAGGACTACTAGGCTAATGAGGCAGTGAGTATTTTAACATATATACTGGTATACAAGGTCTAGATACAATTACATAAAACATCAGTAATATTCTACTCCCGTCGCGTTTCACAATCCTGAAGGTTGACAAAGACTAAATACCTACAGGAGTTTTTTAATGAAGGGGCACTTCTTTAACGCCATTAGGGACCCATCAATTTCTCATTCAAAGTCCTCGCTCCCCCTTATTCAAACTTCTGCTTGACACACTGACAACGCACCAACAAGCTTCTATCTTTTTCTGCCCACATCAAAATTACAAAACATACCATCACGCCTGTATTACCCGAAGAGTTAGGCAGAGGTGTAAAAAAGTATACCCACAGTTCGCCGGTATGTTTAAGTCCCATGTAATAGGGGGCGAGCCTATTGCCATTAACCGGGCACAAATCCTTGTTCTGAGCTACTACTGAGAATTTCATAGAAAAACCCAATAACACTTTTTGCTCGACTTGGGAATCGAACCCAAGACGTCTAACGTAGCAGTCGCACTTGGGAACAGTAGGCTACCGAGGCTGTCCTATTAAGCAAAAGCCTCGGAAATGGGTTACCAATGTTTTTTAAAAGTCTTTTAACATAATTTCCTGGGGCGCATTCCAAAGAGGTGGAAGTTAATTTATTTACTCCATCAAATTCAATTTCGTTGTTAGATAAACAGATGGTTACTGAACTGTATTTTGTAGCTCCGCAGTTTACACAAACTTGTTATTAATACAACTATTTAAATGTCTGATTATATTTTCAGGGTATATTTCGACTCTACAATAAATAATATTAAATTGTAAATGTACGTGGGTTTCAGTTTATGGCTTAGAATGATGATTAGAAACCTACTTAATGTGGGTTTGAAATATAAACATTTACAAGGTTATTAATATTGAAACTGTCTCGGTAGCCTATTGGTCTTAAGCGCAACTGCTACGCTAGAGGTCTTGTGTCCGATTCCCAGGTCGAGCAAAAAGTGTTATTAGGTTTTTCTATGAAATTTTCAGTAGCCCCTTAGCCCTTTTTTTAGTCTCGCCCCTTATTACATGGGACCTAAATATCCCGGCGAACTGTGGGTGTACATTGTTACACCTCTGCCTAACCCTTTGGGGAATACAGGCGTGAGTGTATTTTCAGTAGCAGCTCGGAGTTAGGATTTGTGCCCGGTTAATGGCAATAGGCTCGTCCCCTATTATATAATACCCCACAGTTCGCTTGTATGTTTAAGTCCCATGTGGGACGTAAACATACAAGCGAACTGTGGGTGTAAATTGGTACACCTCTGCCTAACCCTTCGGGGAATACAGGCGTGATGGTATGTATGAAATATTGAAAGACCGTCTATTTGCTTTTGAGTTACTTTCACAAACAAACAATTTTATTTCTTTACAATATTAGTATAACTAACCGAACGAATGAGATTGACTCAATTTAACAGAGAAGCTTTTTGTGGTATAGGCTTATTTCTACATACGATGAATGAAAACATGAAAAATAGACTTCAAGACGTCAAGTACGTTCTCCACTAATAATTTGGAAAGCAAGTTTTTAAAATACAAAATTAAAAATGTTAAGTAATCCCCGACAGCAGAAAATATCACTACCGTAGCTAACAAAAGTGCTGATAACTTTAAAACCGGTAAACCGATTTCCATCAAACAACGCTAAAAAAACTCCCGAGTAATTAACCTTTCAAACACAAAAAACAAAATTTAAATCGGTTTATGCGTTCAGGAGATGCCACAGACAGACACACACACACAGACACGTCAAACTTATAACACTCCGAAAATAGGGGGTTAAAAATAGAAGTTCCCTTAATACGGACATACGAACACTATGAAAACTTACTCTTCGTATACATAACCTTCTTTTTTGAAGTCGGTTACATCTTAGCGTGTCACTAACTTCGCATAGGTATAAAGAAAAAATCTGGTTGACAAACTTGGTTTTTTTTTTCCATCGTCGGGTTCACTGCCGTTACCATGGTTACAAAAATATTCATTCCAAAGTCCACCATCTCTTTTTCGTGATTTAATTTGTGGAAATATGAAAAATGCTATTCCAATTTTAAATAAAAGCAGTAGGCGAGTGAATAAAAATTAGGTTGACTTGGGACCCGCAACGAATTTAATGAGAAAAAATATTACGAATGAATTTTTTTTTTGTTTCTCGCAAATTCCTGTTAATGTAGGATTTGTGTAAGTTTATTTGATTCCCATAGTAACCTTTATACCTTATTCTTTGGCAGTGCTATAAAGGTCTTTGCTATACGTGTGTTCGATAAGTGCATATCCTCGGTAAAGACACTCGAGACAGCTCCATAAGTCTATTTTATTGTCCTACTATTTTCTTCATTTACTTAGCCTTTTCCCAACGATGTTGGGGTTGGCTTCCAGTCTAACCGAATGCAGCTGAATACCAGTGTTTTACATGGAGCGACTGCCTATCTGACCTCCATAACCCAGTTACTGGGCAACACGATACCTCTTGATTAGACTGGTTGTTAGACTTCCTGGCTTCTGACTATCCGTAACGACTGTCGTAGATCTACGAATGACAGCCGGGGCCAACAGCTATACGTGCTTTCCGAGACACGGGGGTATCCCACCACCAACTTCCAAACTCCGGACTGCTACTGAGCTAATCCCAATGGAAAAACCCAATAACACTTTTTGTCCGACCTGGGAATCGAACCCGGGGCCCCACGCTCATCAGTGGCGCATGCGACCACAAGATCAACGGGGCAGTCCCATTGGCTTTTCTCGCTTAAACGATTAAAAGAATCGGGATGAAATTTGGCACTGAGAGAGAAGTGTGGAACAACACGTAGGTTACTGTTTAAATCGGAAAAAATTACAGTTTCCGTGGGATAATATATCAACTTTGAGGTCGACGATGTTGCGAGCGGTCGCTAGTACATGTTAATTAAATTACAAAGTATGTACAATTCATAAATAAGAAGCAAGCTAAGTTATTACATACAAATTAAATAAAATAGCAGAAAAAACTAGTATCATTCAGTTCCCCATTTCGCGACAGTAGCGAGAAATGAACGAGGAAAGTGTTTTATTTCCACGATGTACAAAAGACAACCTGTTACGTCTAGGTGCATTACTCTTAGCCACCGTAATTACTTTTCAGCCCTTATTGCTTTCAGTTATAGAAATGTTTCCTTACATTTAAAATAAAGTAGTGGTATGGTTTGTAAAACATTACATGGCTATTACGCACTAGAGAGTTGGTATAAAATCGAGACTTTTTAAAATATGGGTTTTATTCACAAATTAGGTACTAATATAAGGAAAAGGTAAAGTTTGTGAACCGATTTTGAAAATTATTTTACCACATAGAAAGCCACGGTATTTGTGAGTGTCATAGGCTATATAATATCACGCTACGACACACTGGAGCCGAACAGTAATCAAAGGCGTATCTTAACGCGGGTGTAATAAGTCATGCGGACGAAGTCGCAGGCAGAAGCTAGTATATATATAAACGGAAGAGGGAGGCCAAAGAAAAGATGGATAGATTCGGTGAGGAATGATATGTAAGAGAAGGGAGTTATGATATCATGACGGTTGACTGGGCGGAATGGAATAAGAAAATGTGTTGCACCAACCCCAAGTAACATGGGATAAGGGCAGGAAGATTATGATAAGTATTGTATTTCAGTAAGTAATAAAGCTCTTTGTAAAGGAGATCGTGGGAGGTCGTTCTACCACCATACCTACTTCTGCCGTAAAGCAGCCTTGCTGTGTTCCGGTTTGAAGGACATTTTATTTTAAAAAATAATAAGGGTTCAAAAAAAAAAAAAAACAGATATTAGCTAATCTTATACTAAAACAAAAGAGATAACGTAGGTAATAGAGTCATGAAAATGAGGTCTCATTTGCAGGAGGTCAAGGAAAGCTGTTGCCAAGAATAATTATTCCAGACAGTTCGGCCGGCGGAGCCAAGTTAGTTTCAATTTTCTGAGATGAAAGTAGTTTATGTATGTCACTCTTCAAGCCAGTATGCCTGCATGTATTTCCATAAAAAGACAGTTAAAAATATACGGGGTGTAAAAACAAACCACATACCCATTAAATACGTGTAGCGTTCTATGGTTTCTGCCTACCCTCATGGGAAAAAGGCGTGAATTTATGTATGTATGTATCTGTATGTAGGAACTGCCCCGTTGGTCTCGTGGTGGCGAGCATGACTGATGAGCGTGGGTTCCTAGGTTCGATTCGGTGGTTCGGTCGGTCGAAAAGTGTTATTGGATTTGGAGCCCAGAGTTTGGAAGCTGGTGGTGTGATACCCCCGTACCTCGGAAAACATGTATAGCCGTTGGTCTTGCGCTTGATATCTCCCCGGCTGTGTCGGATTGACGTCCCATCGGACTATGAGAGTGAGGGAAAAGGTAGTGCACCTGTGTTTGCGCACACGCTTGTGCACTATAATATATCCTGCGTACTTGGCTAGTCTGAATAAAGATGAGCCGCACTGGCCGGAATCGGTCTGGAGAATAAATATATACTGCTGTATTATAATTATTGTTTACGATAGTGAGCGGTAAGAGGTACACGCCAAACAATTTGCTTACCGCATCCAACAGTACACAGGTCGTGGAAGTATTAAAACTTTAATAAGTACACGTACAACTAGTTTTTTGTACTTATATTATATAGGGGTAAAGTTTTTTCTTACTCCTCCACTAATCTTTTCTGATCAATTTCGTTGCGGGATCCAAGACAGTTGTATCGTTTCTCCGGGACTCGTCGAGCTTCATTGCCTCGCCGCTCTTCTGGCGGTTTTCACAGTTGGTTCTAGCTTTCAAGAGTTGAAGTGGTTGGAAATAGTGTGGCGGGCTTGTCTCATTAAAGAAAGGGGTAAAGTTTGCCTGTTTGTATGAAGTAATCTTTGGAAGTCAGGGTCCGTTAGCAAAAAATCTTTCACTGAGAGTAAGCTACATTGCTTAGCTATTGCTGAGTGTAATAGAATATGTTTATAGTATATTTGACGTCCACACTGACGAAATCGTAGACACAAACTAGTCTTAAATAAAATATTTTTAAAAAGGAAAGGAATGTTGACATTTAATATCTCACTAACCAGAAGATAACCAATATGGTCCAACCAAAATAGTAAAAACATAACAGCAATGATGGGTAGAACATATATCTATCCGTTTTGTTAAGTGTCGTTCTACTTCCATTATCATTATCATATCAGCTGTATGTCCACTGCTGGGCATAGGCATCCTCCATAGATTCCCAAAAGGACCGGTTGGAAGCGGCCTGCATCCAGCGACTTCCTGCGATTATAATCAGGTTGTTTGTCCAACTTATGGACGAACGTCCTAGGCTACGCTTGCCGGTGCGTGGTTTCCATTCCAAAACTTTGGGGCCCCATCGGCCATTAGCGTGTCATGTGCCCTGCACACTACCACTTCAACTTGCTAAGTCGCTAGGCTATGAATTTTCATATAGGTACATAATGTAAGACTAAGTGTATGTAAGTGTGTGTGTGACTAAGAGTGCCTCGGTAGCCTAGTGGTCCTAAGCGCGACTGCTACGCTAGAGGTCTTGGGTGCGATTCCCAGGTCGAGCAAAAAGTGTAATTGGGTTTTTCTATGAAATTCTCAGTAGCAGCTCGGAGTTGGGATATGTGCCCGATTAATGGCAATAGGCTCGCCCCCTATTACATGGCACCTAAACATACCGGCGGTCTGTGGGTGTACACTGATACACCTCTGCCTAACCCTTCGGGGAATACAGGCGTGATGGTATGTTGTGTTAAGTGTATCTACTGACTTGTTTATTTCGTGCGCTTCTACGTATTTCTGGAAGAAACTAATGTCAACTGAAAAATATTCTAAAACTACTTACGCAAGCGTAGTTGCAAAAGCAGATTGTGTTATTGTATGAAAGAGTTCGTTTGGAATTCTCGACCTTTGTCGTAACGTAACCACTTGAAGAAACAAAACTGAAAATCACTGTTACTTAAACAGCTCCTTCCTCCTTAGAGAAATAAAAGAGAAATGTTCAACTGAAAATTCTTAGTATTTTATTTCTAAGAACTTACTTATTATTCAGGCCATTGTTTTACCTGCGGACTCCGCTTTGCTTAATCAATAAATTAGTCAATGAACTACTTATTTCTTCGCGTAGATTTACCTGTAGTGAGTGCAATAAATGAATTCTATAAACTGTAGAAATTGTAGATATTTAAATTTCTTCTACCCTCATTAGGATAATTACCTATGTAGCTTTATCATATTGATAATAAATGATTGTTTAGAATAAAAGGTTTACTTTGTACGCCATAGTCTATTGAAAACATAGGAAATTTTAAACCTACCTTTACACCTTACACTATAAACTTGTGAATACTTCTTCTTCTTCTTCTTAGCGTACCGATGGCAAATAAGAGAATATAAATAAAGAAATAAAATGTAAACTGCCCCGTTGGTCTCGTGGTCGCAAGCGCGTCTGATGAGCGTGGGGTCCCGGGTTCGATTCCCAGGTCGGGCAAAAAGTCTTATTGGGTTTTTCCATTAGGATTTGCTCAGTAGCAGCCCGGAGTTTGGAAGTTGGTGGTGTGACACCCCCGTGCCTCAGAAAGCACGTAAAGCCGTCGGTCCCGGCTGTCATAAATAGATCTTTGGTAGTCGTCACGGATAGTCAGAAGCCCGGAAGTCTGACAACCAGTCTAACCAAGAGGTATCGTATTGCCCAGTAACTGGATTGTGGCGGTCAGATAGATAGTCGCTTCGTTTTAAACACTGGTATTCAGTTACAACCGGTAAGAATGGAAGCCGACCCGACATAGTTGGGGAAAGGCTAAGCAGATGATGATGAAATAAATAAATAAAATGTGTATGGCAAATTTAAGGCCCTCCTCAGGGCCAAATAGTCCACTAACAAAACCAGGTTTGCGTGTAGTCTCGATCAACATCGCAAGGTTCTCCCAAGATAAAGCAGAAATTCTTTCTGAATTATCCTGCAAGATGCACTGTGACATTCTATGTGTTCAAGAGACCCATCGGGACTGCACTCAGAGCAGGCCTCACATATTTGGATTGTCACTTGTCGCCGAGATCTGTCTGTCATCCGAAGCATCGTAACGCAGTGTTTGCTGCTCCCGGCGTAAGTGTAATCTCTACAAAATGCTCTAATGATAACAATATATTTATGTATACTTAGGCTTTACCAAAAAAAAAAAAAATTCCAGTACTCACTCAAAGTACGTATATAACTTTTTTCTATGAACATTTTCATCGAATCCATTAAATATAATTATAAGATTTAATATTTGTGAAATATTTTCTCATGAACATCTCGATATTACAGCAGACATTTACAAAATGAAGTTGAAATATATATTTTATTTAATTAATTATATTTAAAATGAAATACATTTTTTTACAATTTTTTTTTCAACAATTATTTATTGCGAATCTGTAGTGCTATTTGTTAAAAATCTCTCTTAGTGAGTTTAATTCATGTGAGCTTGATGTGAGCTGACAATTTCTATCATTGGGTGATACAGCACAGCTCATCTCAAGCACACTTCACCTACATCCACCGAGCGAGACTACAGAATACACTGGTCGTTCACTGGTTATTATAATTCACGTCGCGTATTGAGCCCTTTGGGTACAACACGTTTCTTCTATCTACACCAACTTTCTCGACTGGGTTTGTTTATCTAATCCGCGGTTTTTATTATACCTGAATTAAAATCAGTAGGGCACTCTGCTAACTTTTAGGAACGATCTTATTTCAGTCTCAATCTGTAATTTAATGTAATTTTTTGACATTTATTGTCGCTGAAATCGGATTGCGACTAGATTTTAAATATTATTAAGTAGTTGAAATTACTGGCCGGTTGTTGGCATTCGTAAAATGTACAAAATAACAAAAATAAAACAAGCACGTTTTTACCCTATTTTAGTTTACAAAATAGCGATAGGCATGTTTTATTTCAAACAAGGTATTTGCATCTAAATACAAATCGGCACAATAAAACAATATCTATTGGTAGTATCGGCCATGTTTCCCGAATAACAGCTGCGGAAACTCTCGCGCAAAATGTAAAAACAATTAAAACATCAGTGTGTGATTCTATTTAGGTTTTTAATTACCAAAAATATTCCAGTTCTTTATGTATGGTAATTACATCATAAATAAAGAAATAGAATGTTAAAATATATAGATTTCATCATGATTGTGCCTACAAGTGCCTGCAAAAGTCAAAAAGTGAAAAACTACAAACAAAATGTCTGAATAACTGAAAAAAAAAAACTCAACTTTTTATATTGACTTGGCAACACCAACCAAAAGCCGCCGAAAGACATCAAAAACCGCAAATGTTTTACCGAATCTCCAATGATAAATTGATAAAAATAAACAGGCTTACGTTACACACAACCAGCCTTTGAAGCATTCATATAATGTAATGATATTTCTTATACACATAAATGGCTTAAAGTGTACCTACAAAACAAAAGTAGAAAATATAAAAATAATACAAAAACACATATGACGGAGAAAAGCCTGTATTTTTCTATTGGATAAGCCGTGTCTGCCGTTCCTGAGCTTTCTAGAATACGTTTCTAAAGGCAGATACACAATTTCGAAACAACGCAAACAATATCTGGAAAATATGCATTGTATTTCGTCATCTAAGTCAATTAAACAACTACTGTTGCACATTCTGTTATTGTAACATCAAGTATCAATCAAAACCTTCCTATTGATAATGTTATTTCAACGACCTTTGTTGGAGACAAAACAGCACCGTGAGCCACTGCGACCGGAGGGCGACAGCGGCGAGCGGGGAGCGGGGGACGAGGCGCCGTGCGCCGCCGCGCCGCCGCCACACGAGCATTCATACATACGACACGGACCAGAGGCACGCGCGTTCTTAGTATCTATATACCTACCTATATATTTACAGTCCGCTATTTTATTACGAACACCTCTGAGAATCACCAACATATGGTAATAAAAAAATAAGTAAACACTAACTTAATAATATAATTCTTTAAGTCGATTTCGGTCACGGCGGTGAAACTCAATGTAGACTAGCCTAGTACGCAGACTAGATACGAGTGGTATTATAGTGCACAAGTGTGTGCGCAAACACAGTTGCAATCCCTATTCCCTCTCATAGTCCGCTAGGACGGCATTCCGATACAACCGAGGAGACATCAGGAGCAGGACCAACAGCTTTACGTGTTTTCCGAGCCACGATTTTCTCACCACCCACTTAAAAATTGCGGGCTGCTACTGAAAAATTCCTAATAGAAAAACCCCATAACACTTTTTTCCCGACTTGGAAATCGAACCCAGAACTTCACGCTCAACTGCGTCAGGCTTGCGACCAGGAGAACAACGGGGCAGTCAACGTCAGTAGACTAGTCATATATACTACCAATCGCACCAATTTAAACCGCACCATAGTTCACACATCACACCAATGTGATGCACTATTAATAGGAATTTAGTTAGTCAACCCACCATTGCCATATCGCAATCTACTGCTAGACAACCTGGCACTTACTGCTACTGATAATTTAATCGTAAGAATTGATTATCCACCACCCACAATCCGCATCTAGTACCCAGGCCGTAGGTCCAATTAGCTAGAACGTAGTACGAAACGACAATTACTTCTCTTCTCTAAGGCCCATCACATCGATGCGCTAACTATAACCAAAACCACATCTAAACGGTTGCGTTTAACATTCGTGTATACCACCAGCCTTAGTAAAACATGTAACTATTTGCCAAACAATACTTTTAGACTGATGTGTACTATTACGTTTACGTGGATGACTTCGTTTACTTTCATGTGAACCTAGTACTCTTGTAGCAAATTAAGATGTTACACGATATGTTACAAATGTTTTTTACAATGCAGGAACATACATCTAACACACTCATCATCATCATCTGCTTAGCCTTTTCCCAACAATGTTGGGGTCGGCTTCCAGTTTAACCAGATGCAGCTGAATATCAGTGTTTTACATAGAGCGACTGCCTATCTAACCTCCACAACCCAGTTACTGGGCAACACGATACCTCTTGGTAAGACTGGTTGTCAGACTTTCTACTACTACCCTAACGACTGTCAAAGATCTACGAATGACAGCCGGGACCAACGGCTTTACGTGCTTTCCGGGGCACGGGGGTGTCACACCTCCAACTTCCAAACTCCGGGCTGCTACTGAGAAACTCGTAATGTAAAAACCTAATAACACTTCTTGCCCGACCGGGGAAACAAACCCAGGACCTCGTGCTCATCAGTCGCGCTTACGGCCACGAGACCAACGGGGCAGTCATATATATAACATACTATAGTATATATATCTTTATCCATAATAATGTTAAAATGCAAAAGTAAGTCTGTTAGTATTACGCTTTCACGCTAAACCATTTTGATGAAATCTGAAAGAACATAGACTAGTTTTCAACAAGGGCCATTAGAAAAAGAAATACGTACATAAACTCACGCCTTTTTCGCATAGGGGTGAGCAGAAACCACAAAAGGCCATGTCCTACGCTACGATCCTTACATACTCCTTTCCGTTATATTGTTTACGTAAATATAAATAATGCACATACAAAATAAATATAAAGTTAAAAAGTAAAAAATAGTGTTATAAAGTGAGTAGCTGAGTTGCCACTAAGAAATTCTGGAAAAGTCTAAAAACACTGTTGGACATAGAAATCGAACCTCACGTTCAAATCGTTTTGATCAACAAGCCATTATAATTATGAACAAATTTTCAAAGTTATTATTGTAAGAAAATCTGTCCCGTTCTAAATATAATAAACTTGAAGTTGTAAAATTTAATCACGTTGATGCTTAAAGTAATTAGAGGAGGAACGAAAGCTGAAAATAACATGACATTTCCATTTGAAGGTTTTTTCCTTCCGTAATCATTTAGCTCCCTGATTCCAAAATTTTTGGAAGCAAACTGAATCGATAACAAATTACACACAATCATACTATCACGCCTGTATTCCCCGAAGGGTTAGCCAGAGGTGTACTAATGTACACCCAAAGTGTTTAGTATGTTTAGGTCCCATATAATAGGGCCCGAGCCTATTACCATTAACAGGGCACACAGTCCCAAGTCAGAGCTGCTCCTAAGGATTTCATAGAAAACCCAATAACACTTAGCTTGATCTGTTTATCGGTTCATGCGTTCGGGAGCTACGATGCCACAGGCAGACACACACACACATACAGACACGTCAAACTTATATCACCCCGTCGTTTTTGCGTCGGGGGTTAATTATTAGGGCCCAGCATTTAGACAATTGCAGCCATTAAATCACCTGTTAGGGCACGCAGGGCACGATGTGAGATGGACCATCGTAAGTGCTGTACCGCACAAACAGCTCAAGTCGTTTCCATTACTGAATCCCCACCTAAACATATTGTCTTTCCTCCGACCGACTTGAGTTCAGAGTCTATTTAAAGATTTCTAGATTGACCATGGCAAGTGACATGAACGTCGGTGAAGGAAAATATCGTGAGGAAACCTGGACTTATAATATAAATCTAAAATCGTTAACCCTCCTTGAGCTAACGTGGTGTTCAATGCTCGTGACTTCTCTGTATGAGAAGAGGCCTTTACCCTGTAGTGGGACAGTAATAAGCTGGTATTATTTAAACCATGAAAATGATGTCACTCTTGTTTTACAAACATGTATTTACTGAACCGATGGTAGCAGTTATCTTTACGATGAGATAAAGATGATATAACGATATCAATGGGCATTATACTTGTGAAAGTTTCACAAGAAGTAATTGATAAACTTTTGATGTATTCTGAAAATAATGTCTAAATTTACCTTTAAAATACGGTGTTCTTTCTATTTACATCAATCAAAAATATTTTAATGCCTAACTCGTTAGCCTAGTGGTCTTAAGCGCGACTGCTACGCTAGAGGTCTTGGGTTCGAATCCCTGTTCGAGCAACGTGTTATTGGGTTTTTCTATGAAATTCTCAGTAGCCGCTCGGCGTTAGGATTTGTGCCCGGTTAATGGCAATAGGCTCGCTCCCATTGCATGGGACTTAAAAACATACCGGCGAACTGTGGGTGAACTTTGGTTACACCTCTGCCTAACCCCTCGGAAAATACAGGCGTTACCATCACGCCTGTATTTTATGTTTTTTGATGGTAAAGTTTCTTTTGTTTTCATATTTTCAAAATGATGACGGCAAAATCAGTTCTTCTAGTGTTTTATTGTTATGTTCATAATAACATTGTTCCAAAACTGGCAGCTTACACTAGTCAGCGTCCAATACCCTTAAACATACTAACAACAATCTCATAAAATATTAGTGTTGATACTTTAAGTGTAACTAAAACCACACAAAACAAAATAAAAGCCTCTAATTTAATGTAACTTCTGAACAAACCAGGTAAAGCTCCTGACATTGAACTTTCAACAACATTCGCCATACTTACGGACACCCTAACACATTTATAATAGACCTACAACACTGCTAAGCAAATTTAAACTTAACTGTACAAAAGATAAAGTTGAAAATAGCTTAATGACTTTTTAGTTTTATGACAAATTATTTGGACGGACTTATCTATGATCACATGCCGAAGTCCAGTTTTGAAGGTTGCAAGTTTTGACAACGTCGTTGAAAATCCTTTCCTGTAACAGATTTTACCCTGACTTATCTATGAAGGTATACATCGGCGTGTGCTTAAACTTAGGTACCCAAGTACTTATAGGATATTAATTTTGGTGAAACGAACCCTAGTTTGGAACGAACTAATAGATTGATCAAATTTACGTTATTAGGCTCACTTAGGTGTTATTCAGTGTGTTTACCGCTAATTGTGTTTCGTGGTTAATGGGGTAACTGGGTGCACCACAAATCACGAAACACATTTAGCAGTGAAAGTATTTAAAATATCATTCTCTCTCTGTCAACCTCCAACTATTTGACAAGGATGCAGTAATGTTCTAGATACGTTTAATGCTAAATGTATTCAGTAATTTATATTGCAAGTAAGCTTAAGAGCATAATATAATATTTATCTCATCGCTTACTGAAATAAGCCCCACAAAATTATGAACAAAGTGACGTGTGCGTCACTTTGTTTATAAGGTTACTCCGGAAAATATTTTTTACAAAGATATAAGCTCTTCCAAAATCTTTTAATCTTTTATAACAATACAAAATAAGGTAGATATAATCTTGTCAGAACCATTACGGCTCACAAACAAGGAAAAGATTTAGGTAGGTACCAATTAAACACAAGAAACCAAAAGTTATCAATGTGGCTCAGAAGGCAAGTTCCGTACTTACTTGTGAACGACTGAACACGCACTTAAGTAAGCATAATTGTTTGAAAACCGGCGAGTCGTGCTTCTGACGTACAAGATTGATAGAACATTTGTAGAGATATAAAGTTACTGAATGTGTCCCGGTCAAAGATGTTATTGGACACGAATTTGACCGGTGTAATTATAAGCAAATGAGTTTTTATTTGGGACTTTGTTCCTGTGATGGCAACGCATCTGCGGGTAGCGAATGAATGCGGGCTGCCTAATACCGGTATGGTTGGCGCTCTTTCAGATACCTACGTTCAGCAATGGACGGCTATAGGTTGATATAAACGTATTTGCAAGGCCTCTGGTATTGGAAATGTTTATAGATAGCGGTGAACACTTGCATCAGGTGGACCATCGACCTGTACCCGGTCCTCCCTACTTACTGTATAGTCCCATAATAAGTGATGTAAAATTTAGCCGTACTTATTGCTGCTGCCGTGCATATGCCACCGGTTTCGTATGATAAAAAAGGAAGAAATTATTTCAATCCTTAAACGACCTCTAGTTTGGCCTAATCTTTAAAAAACGCTAGGTTTGCCGGTACAGATTTCGCTTAGCTTGTGAAAAGGATAGACGCTGTTAATTTTTATTAGTAGAAGGATTCATTGCTTTCGCAATTTTGGGTTGGACGATGAAATACCAAAAATGCTTTATGGACTTTACAAGGGACCGTAATATAACTTTTGTATTTGAATATGAATACAAAAAAAATAAAAGTCGAAGTTGCCTACCTACTTGTAATTCTAGAATTACTTTCCACGAATTTAATAGAAAGGTCCCAAAGTTTCCAAACATTATTCACGAAAATATTATTTTTACAAGAGACTTAGGCGTTATTGAAGGAAACTTTTTGTATTTAGCCCTCAAGCTCAGCACTACAAACAAAGATATAAAGCGCGTTATCCAACTCTCTTCGAGCGCACTCCATCAAACTTGGCTCTTCCATTTTACCCAAATTCTTTTATGCCCGAATTTACCGAGCCTAGTAAATTAATCTTCGTACAGATTGGGACAATGGGGGACTTAGCAACATAATACAGAATTCCCGTTGGCAAAATTTTGCGCCTACAAAAGATTTGTTCTAAATAAATGAAGCCTTCGGTTTAGGGATTTCTTTATAGCTTCTACGAGTTAAATTTGATTTTTGGAAACAATGATAGCGGAGCACCGTTTCACCTGCATTGTACCTTTTGTAACGCCGACCCCCTCGACTGGTACCTTAATTATGTCCGTATAAATCGACAGGGCCGAAAACAGTCGTAAAATTCGTTCACAAAGGGAAATGAGTAAAATTGTACGGACGAAAATATCCGTTAGCCTTTCATTTGGAGTAACTTATTCACTTGTTGTAATTTTATGGAAGAAACGGAGCTATTCTTGGAAGTTTTATGCTTTCATTTCTCAGTCAATCATCTCTGTCTATTGTAGTTCACGTTCCGCCATATTTTATTCTGTTCTTTTTTTAAAACAATGCTGTACCAACGTTCGAGTGACTTGCAAGCAGCTTGACAATATAATAGTTCAATAAATATGAAACTAAATCAAACATCACATTTTTTTTCGAAGGTTCAATTGAGGAAAATATAAGGCACGTGTACAATAGTTTTCTATACGTCGTAAAGAAAACTTAAAAAAAATCAACTGTTCTACATATTTTTACCGTGTCAGTGTTGCACTTTTGTATGGAACATCAGATTTTTCTTATAGCTGATGAAATATTTCGTTTTTGTGGGTCAGAATCATATTATACATACTAAATCCATGGTAGAAGTTTTTATTACGATACGAGAGTACGAGAGGCGTGGAAAGCACCACGCCGTATTTTTCTTTCAAGATCTTTTTAAAAATAGTTTGAAAAAAAAAAGTTTTTTTTAAACTATTTTCAAAAATTCAGTTGCCAATTATTCAATGCATAATAGCCAAATTCAATTTAGTTTCTAATTGAATGTGTGTTATATCTACAACTCCGAGACTCCGAGTGATACACACTAGAGAGTTTATAATAGCTAAACTCTCTTGTCTATGAAACGTAATTGAAGCATTCATAAGTCAAACCTCTTATTCATAAATTAATTTAGACCAAGACCTAAGGTTGGCTTTTGTTTTCGATATTACATACTGGTGCCATTGTTACAGAATACCAATATCTTGTGCCTATAACTGTGCCTCAGGGGAGGTCTTTATACAAAGTGATTACCTTCGCAATCTTGATTTAAATTCAATTTAACATAACATAGCATCACGCCTGTATTCCCCGAAGAGTTAGGCAAAGGCGTACCAATATAAACCCACAGTTCGCCGGTAGGTTAAGGTCCCATGTAATAGGGGGCGAGCCTATTGCCATTAACCGGGCACAAATCCTACCGCCGAGCTGCTAGTGAGAATTCCATAGAGAAACTCAATAACTCTTTTTGCTCGAGCTGGGAATAGAACCCAACACCTCTAACGTAGTAATCGCACTTAGGGATGCACCCGCTAGGCTAACACTCGCCAACATTCTGCTTATTGATGTACGCGACAGTACAGGGGTCGTCGTGGGGGCTTTAAAAGTAAAATTACTAAAAACTTGTTTTTATAAAACGTCGTAAAAAGTTTGAACTTTACCTTCATTATTTATCTCCGTAATCAGAATATGCCCAGGTATCGTCCAGCACCGTAACTTTCGACTTTGTTTAATATATTTTTACAACCTTTATGTAAAGGTACATTATATTTTTAAGTAGGCCCCGCGGTGTCAACCGCATTTAGTTACTATTTACTGTTTCGCGCCCGCTGATCATGATGTTCTTTACGTATAAATCTTTCACTTAAATTGATTTTAACATAACATACCATCACGCCTGTTTTCTCCGAAGGGTTAGGCAAAGGTGTAACAATGTACACCCACAGTCCGCCGGTATGTTGAGGTCCCATGTAACAGGGGGCGAGCCTATTGCTATTAACCGAGCACAAATCCTAACTCCGAGCTGCTACTGAGAATATCATAGAAAAGCCCAATAACATTTTTTTCTCGACCTGGGAATCGAAACAAAGACCTCTAGCGTAGCAGTCGTGCTTGGGACCACTACGCTACCGAGGCAGTAATTGATTGATTTCAATTGATTTTAGTAAGACCCAACTAAAAAACCGATAACGAATCAAATACCCATTGAACGGAAAGAACGAAACAAATGCACATCACTCAAGTTTGAAACATTCGCTGGAGCTCTGAAAGAAAATGGACACTTGCGTTAAAAGCAAAACTAATGGTCTAGTTATTAAGTCAGCTCACAAAGTAGCACTTACGTTACGTGTCAATGACCAAAACTAGAGTAACGACAAAATGTAGACACGGACGAGGTCAACTAAGTTGGTATAGTCAGCGAAAGAAGTCGACCAATATTGTTACCTTTACATAATATGTTAATACACATGAAATAACATGTAACACTGTTTTTCAGAATGTTTAGTTTATATCCATAATATTGTGGTCAATAATTAGGATTACTTATAAAACACAAAATTAAAAATTTTATGTAACCCTCGTCAGAAGAGAAAAATAGCTACCGTAGCTAACAAAAGAGCTCATAACTTTGAAACTACTGAACCGATTTCCATAAAAAATAGGTCAAAGTCAAAGTCAAAGCATTTATTTCAATTAGACCATTTACAGACACTTTTGAATTGTCAAGAAGTTACATTTAAAAGTTGAAGCTAGTTGCTCGTTCCATAGCGTAGGTCTCTATGGAGAAGAACGAGCAAGAAACTCCATGGACACTCTTTTCTTTCAATTTGTTTTTTACAAAATCTTGGTTACAATATTCTTGTTACTTCTAGGTAAGAATACTCCCGACTAATTAACCTTTCAAACAGAAAAAACAAAATCAAAATCGGTTCATGCGTTTGGGAACTACGATGCCACAGACTGACACACACACACAGACACGTCAAACTAGCACCCCGTCGTTTTTGCGTCGGGGGTTAAAAATCCGAGGTGATATACCACTTTTGTTGCTGATCGTACGTCAAGGTCTACTATTTGTTGTATGTAAAATGTAGGTAGTCATTAAAAACCTGACATATAGAATCTTCCTACAATTTTTTCAACGCGACAGTTTGTCAGGATGGATAAATGGATAAACGTTTATTACCCTTTCGCGCTTTAAAAGCTGAATAAAATTAGCTAGGCATACATAATAGATCCCAGATATTATAGATCTATCATAACACGCACATACCATCACGCCTGTACTCCCCAAAGGGTAAGGCAAAGTTGTTCTAATGTACACCCACTGTTCGCCGGTATGTTAAGGTCCCATGTAATAGGGGGCGAGCATATTGCCATTAACCGGGCACAGATCATAACTCCAAGCTGCTACTAAGAATTTAATAGAAAAACACAATAACACTTTGCTCGACCTGGGAATCGAACCCAAGACATCTAGCGTAGCAGTCACGCTAAGGACCACTAGGCTACCGAGACTGTTCACAACACGTAGAATAATTTTTATCCCGTATTTGTGTTCTTGTAGAATAATTTAGGACTTCAGCTTAATTCTGACGTCTACGCACAAAAAGTTGGAGGAGAGAAGAATCTAGCTTTTAAATAAAATCTTCCATACAATGCACGTATTGAAATTAATTGTAATCATTCATAGTTTCGTTCAGATGCGTGACACCATGGCCTTTTAAATTCACGTGTGTCATCGGATTAACCCGGACCGACCCGATGGAGTTTCTTGCCCATTCTTCGCCATACAAAACTACCTTTAGGAATGGGCAAGTAGATTCAATTTTAATAATTTTTTCTTTTGTATTTGACGTTAAAAACTACCTTTTAATGGTCTTATTGAAATAAATGATTTGACTTTTATTCGTTCTGAAACAGTTATCGGTAGGTACCAACATATCCTCTAATTAATCATGCGCTGACCAAGCTACATGGTCGCAAATGCACAATGAACCATTTCTCTCCATTCTCAGAACAAACTTTTCACTATATTCATCTATTTTATCGAGCAAATAAATCACTCAGACTACTGCGCAGTCCTCGAGACCAACATTCAATTAAGTAATTACTTAATCGAAATCAAACAATTGCGAACAAATTACGGACTATACAGAAACATTCCCACTCCCTTGGGACACATAAAGTGACAAACAGAACTAACCGATCATTCCATATAAGCGAAGCCACAGGTAAACAATTGTGGGTACCTACAGCCACAAAGGTTACCAATAAAAGCCTGAAAACGCAAATTCCGAGCCGTTTGATCGCAATCATTACGTCTGACGTATCAAACAGAAAGATCCAGGACATAAGCTTCCAACAAAAAAATGAAACTTGCAAGCAGGCCATAAAAATCGTCAATTTTACGGATTTCCGAATTTCGATGTGCGATTCACCGTGAACAGTGAATGCTTGGGCGAGCGAGAACTTACAACAATAGACTTTTCTCGCGCGTAAATCTACCTTTTAGTTGGCAACCCTATTGGTGACGACGTTACAAATTGTCGTGATTTTCTATTTTGTGGTTTGTCTGCTGCTAACCCTAATTTTACTTGGCCTTTTAGAGCCTTTGTGATGTTTCAAGAAGCAGCATATTTATGGCACGTATGATATTCACCCTCGTTCAGCCGGTAGTATACCGAAATTGCTGTCGTTTGTGATAATACTCGTAATTTAAAACGACAACAACCCTTAGGGTTGGCTCCTGATCGAAGGGTCGTGGGCTTGAATGGGAATCTATTACGTCATTACCCACAGACAACTTATCGGACCATGTCTTTCTGATGACTCGTGAAAATTACAAGATGGCGTATCGCGTGTAAACGACGACCGGACATAATAACTACAATGTATTGTGTTAGAGGAACAGTGCCTTAATCACCACTTTCCTTAACGGATTGGTGATTGCAGTGTATTTGCATATTAATGAATGTCATTACTACATGCTATGGTAGAAAACATCAAGTGTTCTTAAGTGGTATTCGATAGCTGCGCGAATAACCTAAATTTCACGACAATGGGTTCTTCGATTAGTACTTAATCACGTTCATTGTCCATAGTTCGACTACTAGCTTTTAGCTTCTCTTTAGGTGTGCCAGCCCTGCCTGTGGCCTTCGACGCAACGGATCTCGACCTTTCTTCTCATTCAGGTTCGACCAACGATAGAAACACTCTTGTCGTCAACACTCCTACTTACAGTAACTAGGTTCTATAGCATATTATAGCTACACAACATACCATCACGCCTGTATTCTCCGAAGTGTTAGGCAGAGGTGAACCAATGTACACCCACGGGGCGGGCCTATTGCTATTACCCGGGCACAAATCCAAACTCCGAGCTGCTACTGAGAATTTCATAGAAAAACCCAATAACACTTTTAGCTCAACCTGGAAATCGAGCACAAGACCTTAAGCGTAGCAGTCGCGCTTAGGTCCACTAGGCTAACGAGGCAGTATATTATAACTAATAAGGTATATTGCCAGTTAATTAATTATTTTTATTTTAGTATTATGTAAATGTTATGGCAATTAAACCAAACGAGCTAAGTAGGCGTAGTCGCAGTAATGATAAACATCTTACAAAGAATACGGTTGGCCGCATAACGAGTGTAGAATGTTTGCCTAAATAATCAAGACTGTATAATCTCGTTCAGGATCTGACGTGAAATTACTAGGTCAAAAACAGACCTAGTTACAACATTATTTAAAGTAGGGTTTCCTTCAATCAATACATTGTTTATTACAATCTTAGATTTCGTCTGATATTATTACCTTGTCACCGTCTTTTTTGTAGTACTCAAAGAAAATATTGGATCCCAATGTTGCCGGACTATATTATTTTAGCAAGCCTGGACTTTGAGAATAGGTACATAGTGGAGTACGCAGTTATGAAGGTATGCGTAGCAAGTTTGAAAGGGTTTGTTTTTTTTTGGTATCAGGTTTTTATTTATATTTTCCTGCTTAGCCTTTTTCCTATCTATGTTGGGGTCGGCTTCCAGTCTAACCGGATGCAGCTGAATTCCAGTGTTTTACAAGAAGCGACTGCCTATTTGACCTCCACAACCCAGTGACTGGGAAACACAATACCTCTTGGTTAGACTGGTTGTCAGACTTCCCGGCTTCTGACTATCCGTAACGACTGTCAAACATCTACGAATGACAGCCGGAACCAACGGCTTTACGTGCTTTCCGAGGCACGGGGATGTCACACCACCAACTTCCAAACTCCGGGCTGCTACTGGGCAAATCCTAATGGAAAAACCCAATAACACTCTTTGCCCGACCTGGAAATCGAACCCGGGACTCCACGCTCATCAGTCGCGCTTTGCGACCACGAGACCAACGGGACAGTTTACCATAAAGATCAGTATCAGGTACAAAAGCGAATACTCTAGCTTCGTTCAAGTGTACAAGTGTGTGTGTGCTGGTTTTACATAAATAACTGGGTTTTACTAGGTATTGTATCTTAAATAGCGCGAAAGACCCCGACTTACATGGATGTCTGTAGTTAGAAACGATTTATATAACAGACAACTTTGGAGAAGAATGATTAGGAGAGCCAACTCCAAAATGAATATGAGGTAAGGCCAGAAGAAGATTATTTGTATCATCTATTTTCAAAGTTAGTTTTCTTGAGAACAGTAATTACGTAGTCACAGATGTAACAAACTCAAAAGGGTAGTCAACTTAAAAAAATCTATGTAAATAAATAGAAATGAATGGCAAAATGTGTTCCTGAGCGCAATTCTCGAGAACAGCTGGACCGATTTGGCTGTTCTTTTTTTGTGTTTGATAAATTCCCGGCCAAGGTTCATTTGAAAGAAAATGTTTTAAAGATCCACCAAAATCGAAAGATATTTGCTCAGGTGCGAAGCCATTGCAGCTCGCTAATTAAAAACACAAAATTAAAAATTTTAAGTAATCCCCGACAGAAGAATAAAAATCCCTACCGCAGTCAACAAAAGATCTGATAACTTTGAAACCGCTGAAATAGCTAAGAACACTCCCGACTAATTCACTTTCCAAACAAAAAAAAAACAAAATGAAAATCGGTTCATGCGTTCGGGAGCTACGATGCCACAGACAGACACACACACAGACACGTGAAACTTATAACACATTTTAAGAAATAAATAAACACATTTTAAGAAATATAAGGTACAAACATTTGAAATAATTTCAAGAGTTTCATTCGTTCCATTTGTGACCGATACCTTTCTGTCTATCTAATGACATGTTTCTTTGTCCGCAGTATCCAATTTATCTTTTACGAAAGATCCAAGAGAATTTCAAATCTTTGATATCGTAATCAACCTTTAAAGGTTCCTTTGGGAGGAAATAAGAAATAATAGTTAATTAAGTGTAAGTAATTTAATATGAAAAATCAAGAAATTTTTAAAATGATATTGTTTTTACTTGTGTACAATGGTTTATGTTTTAATATTGAATCCCTAATTTGAACATGTCTAAATGATGGCGGATTAGTAAATACTGTTTACTACTATCAGCTGACATGATGATGCTTCTACTAATCTATATAAAAGACTATGTATGACGTTCAGTTGAACGATTTCAATTTCATTTTGAATCCTGCTTAATTTAATATCCCTGAGACGAACCTACGTTTTAACCTTACAAAAAGTACCTACTCAAAGGAATTGACAATTGTGGACGAAATTAAGTATTATAACGTCACAGTTAAGAATCAGTATAGTAGTCGCCACGATCATCCGACTGATGGATCAATCAAGTGCAGCGTCGGCGGCCCATACAACCCCGAAGGGACCCCAAAAACCTAAGAATTAACTTGACATTTGTGCGCACGACTCATGACGACTACTATAATATCTTGGTACCATGCGTCGCTCACATCGGTCACATCTTAGCCATAGCTTGAACAATGTCAAAACTAAAAAATCTCAAACTCATATATGCGGTAAGCTTACTTACCATACCAAAACTTCATTCAACTACATACATACATAAACTCACGCCTTTTCCCGTGGGGGTAGGTAGAAACCACAGAACGCCACCTGCTACGATTCTTACATACTCCTTTTGCCTCGCCAACATTCACACATCTGGTCATACAAGCCCGCCGGTTATGAGTACTGCGCACCTGACCTTTCTGAAGAACCTCACCAATGAGGTCAGGGTACGGTTTTTTAGGGCGTCGGCGTTGCCACTCACATCTGCCATATAAATCCCTTAAGTCCATATAAATCATTCAACCATATCTCCTTTTTCGAAACCAGGAAGAAAACCAAAGATTCATTTAATTATTCACTTACTAATTAGGCAAGTACATTCATGTGTCTCTAGTAACAAGATTAGCCATGGTGGCTGCATTATTAATTTTCTTGTTAGACACCCTGTTTAATGTTAACAAGTTTCTAGGTACCTAGTTACCTATATGTTTACTAGCAGGGTCAAGGACGAGGGTTCAGGTTTCCTTATTTAAACGCTTGTTCGCACGAGTGATTTTTAACTCAGTTGTTTTACGCGCACTGGATTTGCTACTCTCGACATTGAGCGGCTGGGTTGAAAATACAGTGACCAATAAAAATACTTTCTATTAAGCGTCTAGGCCAAATGGTATCTTATGCAAATTTTCAAGTCCAAAATCTTGAACGTTCTCGATGAAACCCATTTTTTATTAAACATGATACGTATACGCAAGATGCATAAACCTAAAGAGTCAGTTGAGAAGTTATTTGAAAAAGAGCTTTAAAACTAATGTAATAAAGTTTACTAAAAAAACTTTAAAATTTCAATATAATTTTAAAGCAAATAAATTATATTTTCTATTCTGTCTTAAACCCTCTTAAAACTCTTTTTCAAGAATGTTATCGATCAACTCTTTAGACTTATATTTCTTGCGTATACTCTTAAGCATCAAGTTCAATTAACATCGGTTCATTAATTTCTAAGGCTTTGAACTTTAAGTCCTTAAAAATCGCCTGTGCGAACAAGCGGTAATAAATCTCTTTTAGGCTAGGTACAGTCGAACCAACTATTTGGTATCAACACGTTCCATATAATTTGTTATACTCGTAGTGTTCATAATAAGAACGTCTAATGACTATGAACGCTTACAATAAAATATATGGAACGTTCCACTTTCGCGGCTTTGTAACTGCGCCATTGTTGGAATTATGATCTTGGCCTTTAAGGAAACGGAGGTATTTGTGTATGGTATCGTATACGGGGTGCCCCGTTGGTCTCGTGGTCGCAAGCGCGACTGATGAGCGTGGGGTCCCGGGTTCGATTTCCAGGTCGGGCAAAAAGTGTTATTGGGTTTTTTCCATTAGGATTTGCTCAGTAGCAGCCCGGAGATTGGAAATTGGTGGTGTGACAACCCTGTGCCTCGGAAAGCACGTAAAGCCGTTGGTCCCGGCTGTCATTCGTATATCTTTGACAGTCGTTACGGATAGTCAGAAGCCAGGAAGTCTGACAACAAATCTAACCAAGAGGTATCGTGTTGCCTAGTAACCTGGTTGTGCAGGTCAGATAGGCAGTCGCTCCATGTAAAACATTGGTACTCAGCTGCACCCGGTTAGACTGCAAGCCGACCCCAACAAAGTT
This sequence comes from Caradrina kadenii, assembly GCA_947462355.1. Taxonomy (NCBI): domain Eukaryota; kingdom Metazoa; phylum Arthropoda; class Insecta; order Lepidoptera; family Noctuidae; genus Caradrina; species Caradrina kadenii. Next base: position 10,729,478 of record OX381684.1, on the reverse strand, counting down.
CGGAAAAGGCTAAGTAGATGATGATGATCGTTGTAAACGGGGTGTAAAGAGACACGTCACGTACCCGTTGGTATGTGGCCCCCGTAACTACGCATAATTGCCATTCAATTAAGCAACATTGTAAAACAATTATTGCTGGGAAACGACTAATTACTGTTGATGTTGAGTGCATTCGAGAGAACAGAGATAAAGGTAGTATTGAAAGTATAGTAAGAACATTTTAAACTTGTTTTGGGAAAAAATGTTATAGTAGTCGCCATGAGTCGTGAGCACAAATGTCAAGTTATTTTTTGAGATTTTGGGTTCCTTTCGTCGGTTTGGGTTCTTTTGTCGGACCGATCATGTGCAGTGTCGGCGCCCCAAAAAATCCCGAAAGGAAACGAAAAGTCCAAAAAAATAACTTGACATTTGTGCTCACGACTCGTGGCGTCTACTATACCTACATATACCTGTAAAATAAAGCCTTAAATATCTGCTTATGGAGGGTCTCTTGTGTGATCCAGAACAAAAACATGTCGCAACGATGAGAAAAACAGGAAACTTCAGCTTTGCTGTCTTTTTACACCTTTTATGTTTAACGAGCTTTAAAATACTTACATAGAAATAAAAATTTCATATGCTGTACTTTCATAACAAACAAGCATTTCTTCGGACACAATCGGACTCCAAGTGACCTATTTTTATCAAGACAATTTACCGATAAATATAGTTACAACATTTTCAACAAAACATTTTAGAAAATTCCTTCAACCAGCCCTAACACCGTCGAATTTCCCCGTAGAATTTCCAGAATCAATTTGGTATTTTATTTCTCTCTAGTGGGGGATCTAATCAATACACATTATGCTCTAAACGGGTTCCCCCGTTAAGTTTCCCCTGGATAGAGGTAAACACGTCTTATTTATAATAGAAACGTGATAAGTGGAGGTACGATTCCATTCTTCGTCCAATTTATAGGCCTTATATTGCCTTTAGTTGGTCGGTGTTCGGAAATTCAAGGATTATTTTATTTTGGTGCTTAGTTTCTTCGGAAATGTGTATTTGTGTTACGTTTTGTGTGGAGATACTAACAATCCACGTTAATTTAGTTTATAACTCATATAATACGTTAAACTGACCTATTCGTTTTTTAAATACCCTTGTCCCACGCCAGGAATTTCTCTCGTGTTGTGGGAACGTTTACAAACATAACATACACAAATAACCAGATCCAAAACAAGTACTTGTAGTCATGTCGGCAATATTAGTTAGTCATCCAAATATTCCCACTAATATCAAGATCTAATGCGAATGTTTGTGAGGATGAATGGATGGATGAATGGATGGATGGTTTATAACTCTTTCACGCTTAAATGGCTGAACGGATTTGGATTAATTTTGGCAGTGAGCTAGATTGTACTTGGAGATAACACATAGAATATTTATTATCCCGGAAAAATGTGCGGTTCTCGTGGGATATTATATCAAATTTGACGCGGACGAAGACGCGCGCAGAAGATAGTGAGTTTGTATATGTATGTGTGTTAAATGTATGTTTAAAAAAACACTGTGTTTCCGTGGTTTGAAACACGCTGAATAATTTTAAATTGGTATTTAACTACCGCTTTCTATAAACAATACTCTGTCGATGAACCTTTGCATGCAGCCAATTGGTGGCCGAATTTGCTACCTCAGTTTGTAAACTCAGGCTGTTGATTGGTTACTGGGATCGATCTAAAGATACATCTAGAGATACATTGTATGTATATTTATTCTTATATCTATTTGTCTATACGAAACTACCTTTTTGGAAGGGGTAACTAGATTCAATTATTGTTTCTAATGTATGTTCAAAAGAGCCTTTTCATGGTCTAATTGAAGTAAATGATTTGAGTTCGACTTTGACTTACGGCCTCGGTAGCCTAGTGGTCCTAAGAGCGACTGCTACGATAGCGTAGCAGTCCAAGACCTCTAGAGGTCTTGGGTTCTATTCCCAGGTCGAGCAAAAAGTGTTATTGGGTTTCTCTATGAAATTCTCAGTAGCAGCTCGGAGTTAGCATTTGTGCCCGGTTAATGGCAATAGGCTCGCCCCCTATTACATGGGACCTAAACAATAAACATACCGGCGAACTGTAGGTGTACCTTGTTACACCTCTGCCTAACCCTTGGGGGAATACAGGCGTGATGTATGTTATGTTTGACTTACGGTAGGATATAGTAATTGTATATTTTAGCTGTATTAAAATTTGGCCAACTAAACCCGTCAACGGGTAGGATCAGTTGTCCAATTTTCGGTTTTCTTCCTTGTTTATACAAAACAGCTGCATAATGTATATTCACCGCTGCAATTCCAGGTTGTAACTAGTTTTTATTTACGCTGCCAGCTTGCAGCCGACATCAAGAGAAGAAACAAAGTAGAGCGGGAACTTTATTTTGTTGCTAGTATTTACATAAGAACAAAATAGCAGATGAAAAGGAAACAAAATAGTAGGTATGTATGTGGGAATGGCTAATCGTGAATAAACCTTTTTATTCATTGATGACATGACATGTAATCTTTTTAAGAAAAATAATGACGTTTAAAAGAGGTAGAGAAAAATATGACGTAAGACGGAAGACAAGAATATTTTTCGGTGTAAAATAAAATAAAGATAAACCGCTATTTTTTCGATGGTTCATTCCCACAACTTTTGGGGGCTCGTCCGGGATAGGGATATGAATTAAATTTCGAATATAGTGGACGGTAGAAGACTTTAACAAAGACGAAGATTTAAAGACGTAAAGATAGGTAATTCAACAAAGATGGCACCGAAGAAGAATACCCAAGAAGAAGACTATCAAGATGTTAATGTGCAGATTTCATTCAGCGATTTGGAAAAGTCGATGAATATTTTTACCGGAGATGATACTTATCCTATAAATGAGTTCATAGAAGAATTTGAAGACGTTTCTGACTTAATGAAGTGGACTGATATCGAAAAACTTGTCTACACCAAGCGACTTCTAGGAGGTACTGCTAAGTTGTTTTTGCGATCAATCGGAAGAGTGAAGGACTACTCGAACCTTAAGAGGGCACTCATAGAAGAATTTGGTCCAAAACTTAATAGTGCAATTATTCACAAGAGACTGGTTGCACGTAAAATGAAGAATGATGAGACGTACCAACAGTATTTCCTAACAATGAAAGAAATCGCTTTACACGGAAAGGTTGAAGACACAGCATTGATTGAATACGTGATTGATGGAATAAGAGACGCTCAATCAAACAAAGCTATTTTATATGGTGCTTCAGACATTAAGGAATTTCGCAAGAAGTTGGAGATATACAGCCAATTCAAAAAAGATTTACGACCAACTCCTTCAACGTCCGGCTATCAAGGAAACCGAAAACCCGCAAATTTTGAGACGAAAAGATGCTATAACTGTGGCGACCTAGACCATCAATCTTCTGCATGCTCAAAAGGCATAAAATGTTTCAGATGTAATGAATTCGGACATAAAGGACCTGATTGTCCTAATAAACCGAAAAAGACCCTAAATATTCTAAAAGAACAGAAGGATCAAGTACCATTTAAGACGGTAAAGATAGGAGAAAATAAAATGTTAGCTTTGATAGATACAGGAAGTGACGCTAACTTAATAACTAAGGCTGAGTTTGAAAAGATAAAAGAAAATGTTAAGACATATAAAGACTCAAGAATATGTTTAACTGGTATAGCAGAAACAGGAGTAATTACAGACGGATCGTTCACGGCTGAAGTCCAGATTGATGATGAATACTCTGATATTACATTCCATATTGTTAAAGATAACGACATTCCAGTCAATTTAATTATTGGAAATCCGATACTGAAAGATTTTCAAGTGAAATTCACTAAAGATGGTATTTTTATGGAACGCATTATGCATTTGACGTTGCTAGTAGAAAACAAAGATGAAGAATATGACGTAGAAGACTCAAGTTACACGACGGAAGTTAAGAAGTTGATAAAAGACTACAACCCTGTTAAAGAGATAAAAAGAAGTAATGTTGAATTAAGGATTATACTTACCGACGAGGATCCAATATATCAAAGTCCAAGACGTTTATCACCACTGGAGACAGAAATCGTGCGTAAACAGATAAACGACTGGTTAGATAAAGGAATCATTAAACCAAGCAAATCAGATTTTGCATGTTCAACGGTTTTAGCACATAAAAAAGATGGAACTTTCAGACTCTGTATGGACTACAGACGTATTAATAAAAAAGTAATAAGAGAAAGATTCCCATTACCCCTGATAGACGATCAAATTGATAAGCTGAGAGAAGCCAAAATTTTCACATCGCTTGATTTGAAAAATGGATTTTTGCACGTAAATGTTCATAAAGACAGCCAAAAGTATACTGCCTTCGTAACTCCCCAAGGCCAGTATGAGTTTATGAAGATGCCGTTCGGGCTGTGTACTGCGCCCTCAGTTTTTCAGCGATTTATAAATGACATATTTCAAGATTATATAACTGATGGAACTGTATTAGCGTATCTTGATGACCTAATAATTCCTAGTAAGACTGAAGAAGAAGCGTTGGATAAGATAGAAAAAGTCCTGAAAAGAGCCGAAGAATTCGGTCTGCAATTTAATTGGAAAAAATGTCATTTCATGAAAAAAGAGATACAATATCTAGGCTACATAATTAAAGATAACGAGGTTCGACCGTCTAAAGAAAAGATAAAAGCTGTGGTTAATTTTAAGAAGCCTAACAATATAAAAGCTGTTCAGTCATTTCTCGGACTGACTGGTTACTTTAGAAAGTTCATCAGAAACTACTCGTTGATTACTAAGCCGTTGACAGATTTGTTGAAAAAGAATGCCGTTTTTAATTTTGACGAAAGATGCGAAAGAGCTTTTATGATGTTAAAAGAAATACTTACTAGTAAACCTGTTCTCCGTATTTTCAATCTTAATTTAGAAACTGAAGTTCACACTGATGCCAGCGCTGACGGATACGGCGCTGTGTTGCTGCAAAGAAGCCCTAAAGACGATCAATTACATCCAGTTTACTATATGAGCAAAAAAACTACATCATCCGAAAGAAAATATCATAGTTATTATCTAGAGATTTTAGCTATTGTTGAAGCAATTAAAAAATTCCGAGTTTATTTACAAGGAATACACTTTAAGATTGTAACCGACTGTTCAGCCTTGACTATGACACTACAAAAGAAAGACTTACCTCCGCGCGTTGCACGATGGGCCTTGCTTTTAGAAGAGTACGATTATCAAATTGAACACCGACCTGGAACTAGAATGAGGCACGCCGACGCTTTAAGCCGCTATCCTACTTGTTTAGTACTTACCGAGACTACTGCAAGACTGAAAAGGTCACAAGATGAAGACGAACACATTCACCTACTGAAAACAATATTACAAAAAGAACCTTACCAGAACTACCTATTACAGAATGACATACTTTACAAAATAGAGAATGGCAATAAATTATTTGTTGTACCTAAGAAAATGCAGAATGAAATAATTAGGAAAAACCACGAAAGAGGACATTTCGGTATCACGAAGACGCAAGAACTTATAAATAGAGAATATTATATTGAGAATTTACAGGCGAAGGTTAAGAAAGTAATTGATAATTGCGTTGAGTGCATACTTGTGTCACATAAAAGAGGAAAGAAGGAGGGATTGCTTAACCCGATTGATAAAGGAGATGTGCCGTTATCAACCTACCACATTGATCATGTAGGACCCCTGACTTCTACTAACAAGAATTATAAGTACATTCTCACGGTGGTCGACGCTTTTACGAAATTTACCTGGATCTACCCTGTCAAGACTTTGACGACGGAAGAAACATTAAATAAATTGAGCCTGCAACAACAAGTTTTTGGTTCACCAGAACGGATAATTACTGATAGAAATGCCGCTTTTACGTCGAACGATTTCAAAGAATATTGTCAGAATGAGAATATCAATCACTACTTGATTACGACTGGACAACCTCGAGGAAACGGGCAAGTAGAGCGAATCCATCAGATCATAATAGGCGTTTTAAGTAAACTTAGCTCGGATGATCCTACTAAATGGTATCGCAGAGTTCCTAGTGTACAACGGTGTTTGAACGGTACTTATCAAAGAAGTATTGGTATGACACCTTTCGAGTTAATGTTTGGAGTAAAGATAAGAGACAAAGATGATGAAGTCCTGAAAATTATTGAAGAAGAAAATGTACAAAGAATAAACGAGAAAAGACAAGAATTCAGAGATAAAGCTAGAGAATCTATAAAGAAAATACAAGAAGAGAATATTAGAAGTTACAACAGAAAAAGGAAGGTAGCAACATCTTATAAAGTCGGTGACTTAGTAGCTATCCAGAAAACACAATTTTCTCAAGGAAGGAAATTATACCCTAACTTTCTGGGGCCGTACGAAGTTATTGAAAAGAAGCGTAAAGATACGCAGTAAGGAAAATTGGAAATACAGAAGGCCCAATTAATACGACTAGTTCTGCTGATCTGATGAAACCCTGGATTGCTACAGGAGACGAAGATATTTCATCTGGGACAGATGAATAGTCAGGACGGCCGTGTGGGAATGGCTAATCGTGAATAAACCTTTTTATTCATTGATGACATGACATGTAATCTTTTTAAGAAAAATAATGACGTTTAAAAGAGGTAGAGAAAAATATGACGTAAGACGGAAGACAAGAATATTTTTCGGTGTAAAATAAAATAAAGATAAACCGCTATTTTTTCGATGGTTCATTCCCACATGTATATAGTACGAAGAAACTTATTCATGCCAAGTATAAAAATTAAACAGGTCAGGTGTAATTTTTTTTTTTGAAAAACGAAGACTAGATACTGTGAAATACATATTCAAAGATTAGATTAGACTCTGATTGAGGCCTTGTTCGAGAGGATATTACCGACTTGTCATATTTTTGGCAAAACTCGATGAAATTTTGTAAATGATAAAATCACTAAGCCTTCGTCAGCGTAAATTTTATTACGGAACCCAATTTTTTATGATAAAATATTTCCCTATAGCATTCGGGAAAATGACGTGGCTCGATATTAGTGAAAACAGTTTTAGAATCGGATCATCTGTTCCGGAGATTAGTTCAAACAAACAAAGTCATAAGCTTCATAATAGTAGTTTATATAGATGACTTACTATAAATGTTACTGCGTCGAAAATACTGTTGCTACTACTGTACTGTGTATGTGTTACTGTTTAAATGTTACTGTGAACTGCATCGTTTAAGCGCAACTGCTACGCTAGAGGTCTTGGGTTCGATTCCCAGGTCGAGCAAAAAATGTTATTGGGTTTTTCTAAGAAATTCTCAGTAGCAGCTCGGAGTTTGGATTTGTGCCCGGTTAATGGCAATAGGCTGGCCCCCTATTACATGGAACCTAAACGTACCGGCGAACTATGGGTGTACATTGGTACACCTCTGCCTAACCCTTCGGGAAATTCAGGCGTGATGGTATGTTATGTGCGTGTAAATATTTACTAATATAAGTAGCAGCAGACACAGGTAGAACATCAAACTCCCTGCCAACATACCTCTGTCCGTTTCGACATTCGAAACTTGAAATAGTTATCTTTCAAAACATTGAACGTCTCGGAACATTTACGTTCGATTTTCTAAATATTTTCAATGTCACGAACATACACACAAGTCAAGGTCATTATCAAGTCGAAGCGAACTATGATTATAATAATAATGACAAAATAATATTCCTAATATCAATACAAACTTTTACATAAACAAAGACATTATTGACACCTACTTCTGACTTACAAAATACTAGATATACCCCGCGGTTTCAGCCGCTTTAAGTTACGCCTTTGGTTATTGCTTCGCTCTCGTCTATTGTAGCGTGATGTTCTTTAGCCTATAGCAGGGATCGCCAAATGGCGGATCGCGGTCCGTGTCCGGACCACCGACCCATTTTATGCAGACCGCGAGAACACAGCAGTTTGCACTACAGAATACGTAATTTAATAAAAAGAGAAGTCCTTCAAAGGGTTCTCATAGATATGTAAAAAAATACCTTTGTTATTTCCCTAATTACATTTGTTTCATAAATATTTTTTTCTATAAAATGGACCCCAAGCAAAGCTAATTGGCGACCCCTGGCCTATCTTCATGAATCTGGCTATTAGATACAAAAAGGATTTCCCAATGCGACTGGTAGTTTCAGAGACTACTGCATTTAAACAAACAAACAAAAACACTTTTCAGCTTTATTATATTAAATATAGATTTAATAAATTACTGTTTCAGGTACTGTACTTACTTTAATAATATACTAAAGTTAACTTAATACTTACTTACTTATCCCAACGACCAGTATAAACTGACCTTAAGCATGACACGTAATGTCGTGAAATTGATCTAATTAAATTAAGCTGCGAAAAGGTAATAATTTTAAATTTTATTTTATTTTTCTTAAAACATAAACCAAAGCACGGAGTAAGCTGGGAAATTTAAAATTGGACATAATAAAGAAAGAAATTAATTATGCTCTAACTAAAAGCCAAACATGACTACCTACCTAATTTGACTTCCTATGCAAATCCTCACCTGATCCGACAATTTTACACGGAAAGTATTTTTTTTTTGAGATTTGTATAAGACTTGTCATAGCCGGTGTTTTGAATTTAAATACAAGACAGAGCTACACTACTCAGTCATCACAAAAAAAATTGGGGAAGTAGTTTACTAGCGCCATCTATCGACATTTCTATAGTGTTGTTCGCAATTTTCGAGTCAAATTTATCAAATTGGTCTACAATTACTCGTAAACTTGTAAAGGCTTCTTAAGTGTGATAGTTTTCCTTTCAACTTGGTTATATATTGGAACTACTGCCGTGACATTTGAATTCGTAACTACAACCGTTTAGTTGGTAGAGGGGGGGACACTTGACTCCAACAAAAATTGGTACTTTAAAGTTTGATAAGTCACGAATGGTTTACTTAATCAAAAAACAGTCTTCCAAACCCTTAATGTTTTTGTAAGACCTATCCTACGATATCCCACACTATGAGAAGGGAGAAAAAAAAAATATCATCCCCACTTTACATGTAGGGGAGGTACCTTAAATAATCGTTGTTTACAAAATTTTATTTTACCACTTTTTCGGCGTCATTTCCGTTTATACTCATGCCAAATTCTAACTTTCTAGTACCAATAGTTTTTGAGCTAAACCTCAGACAGACAGACAGACGGACATGGCGAAACTATAAAGGGGGTCTCTTGTTGACTACGAAACCCTAAAAAGTTAACACTAATAATTCATTTACCGCTTCTTATTTTAAAAAATACACCTTTTAATCCTATCTCTGCTCGGCTGAGTAAAAGCATGAAAGACTTCTTGGTACTTCAGAATACTTTTCCAGTAACGTCGATCCGAGTAAAAAAAGATATAACAGCGGCTTATCTTTCTCAACGTCGTAAAGAAGAAAAGGGTTGTTTTACTATAAGATATACAACCGAGTGATAAGAATGTTCTTGTCAATAGGTTTATCAATTCTTGCAAATCCGCGTTTTATGGCGTTTATTTTGTGAGCCTTATGAATGTTTAGCTGAGTGTACATAGGCAATAATGTAGGTCAATTTGTTGTTAAAACAGTGAATGATAATAACACCAGCCTATTATTGTCCCGCTGCAGGGCAAAGGCCTTTTTTAAACCCCGACGCAAAAACGACGGGGTGTTATAAGTTTTACGTGTCTGTGTGTGTGTGTCTGTCTGTGGCATCGCAGCTCCCGAACGCATTAACCGATTTTGATTTTGTTTGTTGTGTTCTTAGCTTTGTTTGATGAAAATTGGTTCAGCGTTATCAGCTCTTTTGTTAGCCACGGTAATGATTTCTTTTTTCTGTCGGGGGTTACTGAAAATTTTTAATTTTGTGTTTTTTTAAAACTGTAAAGACACGAGCATTTATTCATCACGCTTGCTTTAAATGGATTAGTAACTTTAGACTTATATTACTTATAAGCCTAGATTTCCCCACGATGTCCGAGATATCTATACTAATATAATAAAGAGCTTTTTGTTTGTTTGTTATTAATGGGCTCCAAAACTAATGGACCGATTCTAACTATTTTTTCACCATTAGATAGCTACATTAGTCCTGGGTAACATAGGGTATATAACACCAGGCTACAACACACGGAAGCAGAGTAGTAACCAAAGACGCAACTAACGCGAGTGAAATAAGCCACGCGGACGAAGTAGCAGTTCATTAGTCCATGATAAACTTAGAAAGTAAATAATTATAAATTTGAAGAGGCACATTGGTGCTCGATATTACACCTACAAGCTCATGCATGAGAGGAGGGCGCTAAGATGAACCACCTACAGAAATAATTTTCGTCTTATTACGATTGACATGAACAATCCGGCTTTCCCGGCATAAAATATTCTACTCCATAATGACTATTCGACTTACGCCATCTCAAAAATACGTTAAGTCCGTCCCAGCTAAGTGATGTTGGTCGTTAAGGCATAGGCCAGATAACTGAAGAAAATAAAGTGGGGTATTAAGGCGAAGACCTCTGTTGGCTGCCAATTATCATAACATGATATTGCCACGTTTTTTGTGAACTGACCTTGGCTTTAAATCTCAGGGAAGAGAAGAGAAATTTGTATTTCTTTGAGAAGGTGAAGAGGCTTTTCTTTTTTATATTTCGCTTATTTTTGTCTCGCTTTTATTTTAAGGCTGTTGGCAATTTGGGTGGCGCATTCCTCGCGGAAAATCTTGCCATTTAAACTTTTTAATAATGCTCCGTTTTAGAAAGAGGATTCCGTAAATAGAGTCCAGCATGAGGGCGAGGAGTGAACGTAACGTAAATTTTATTTTGTTTGTATTTTCACCCATTTCGCACTTAAATTAGGGTGGTTCTAATTTTATCAGTCAAATCAAATTAAATAAAATGCTAACAGATAGTCCTAATTCAAATTTAAAAATCGAATCTAATTTTTTACTAACGTAAAAGAATCTCTCATGGATGGCATCCTGGACGTAAGGGGTACTTATGACCACTTACGTGCCGCGAGTACTGGCAAGTAAGTTAGTAAGGATAGTGTCATACATAATCCTAGTCAGAACATATTTTATTTCAAAACTAGCTTCCGCCGGCGACTTCGTCCGCGTAGTTTTTTTGCCCGCATTAGGTTATGTCTTTGGTTACTGCTTCACACTTAAAAACCTAAAACCTTCCTGGATAAATGAACTATGCAACACAATTATTATTTTTTTTCAGTTCAAACCATTAGTTCCTGAGATTAGCGCGTTCAACCAAACAAACAAACAAACTCTTCAGCTTTATAACATTAGTACCTATAGATATCACCATGATTACTCTCATAAATAAAAACAGCCAGTGTCATATTCGTGTATACCTCTACCTATGCTTAGCTGTCATCCTGCTAAATTCGAATTTCAAACAGCAAACATTACCCGCAATCGTTTAATACGGTCCGAAAAATTCTTCGAAATCAGATACTATCGAAAATGCAGTAAATACATTCCCTATTTTCATACAAACGTAATCGACCAAAGCAAACGGTTACTATAACCAAACTGCCAGCAGCACGACGCTTTTAGCAATCCAGTCGCAAACAGTCTTGCTTTCTAAACGTAAAGAGCATAGGAACAAGTGTATAATTAACCGGAATCCGGTAACCAGTCGCATGAAATTCACGTCGCCACAACTTCTTTAGTACGTTTTACACGTCCTCGTAAAAGATGACAAGTTGAGCGTGGTTTGTTTTACATTAAAATAACAACTGATCTAACACAAACTATGTTTAGGTTTATTTGATTTTATCACAGATAAGTTAAAGTATTTGTATTATATTATTATTATAATGATATTATCATAGAAAAACCCAATAACACTTTTTGCTCAACCTGGGAATCGAACCCAAGACCTCTAGCGTAGCAGTCGCGCTTAAGACCACTAGGCTAACGAGGCAGTTCAGTAGCAGCTCGGAGTTAGGATTTGTGCCCGGTTAATGGCAATAGGCTCGCCCCCTATTACATGGGACCTGAACATACCGGCGAACTATGGGTGTACATTGTTACACCTCCGCCTAACCCTTCGGGGAATACAGGCGTGATGGTATGATGGTATGTAATGATATTATTATTATAATCATATTATGAATACATTAAGACGAAAAAGCACGTTTATTTGTTATCAACCATCTTCAAAACGAAGGAGGTTACCAATTCGTCTGTATGTTTTTTTTTGTATATATATGTGTGTTACGCGATGACTCCGCCAATTATGAATAGATTTTGATAATCCTTTTTTGTTTGATAGGTCATACCTCAAAGGAGGTATGTAATTTGAGTGGCTATATAAATTTTATGGAAATTGGTTTAAGAGTTTGGTGAAAAAAATCAAATAACTGAAAAAAATATGTCATCTAAGCAAAAGATTAAGCGTATGTTGCTGTCGTGTGACTTTTATGTGGTATCTTGTTAATTTACGTAGTATACTGTTAACTAACTGTTCCTTCATGGATTTGGATGACAGGAAATTGATACCAAAAACCGAAAAATATAAACTTTTTGACAAAAAACACAACCTCCGTCTCATGAAGGAGGTTATTTTTTGTAAAAAGAAAAATGTAATGAAGACCTTTTATCAACTGACTGTAATTAAAAAAAAGTCATCGTTGTTGGTTTTGGATTTTAAATCTTAATATAGATAATCGTACTACGTACTACTGAATGAATGTGACCGTAGCTCTTTAGCACTTTATAGGCTGAAAGAAATTAGCAAGACAAACATTATAATATTTTGATTAAGATCAATAAAAAATCGGGAACATCAGGATAAAAATGGTCCAATGTTTTAAGAAGCATAGGACCATTTTTATCCCGATTTTGTACTCCCGTGAAAAAATTAAGGGCTCTAGCATAATTTAGAAAACTACACAAACAAAGTGGTCAACCGAAGCTATTGTTTTACCAAAACAAAGAAACGAAACAAAAATATATCTCCAAATGTATTTGTGATCTTCCTACAACGAAACTAAACAAAGAGTCTAATAAATTCTACCCTTAACATTTATAAATATTTTCACATATCTTACGTTATCCACGCTCCGACTCAAAGAAACCGGTTCGCTTCCACGCTTACAACTCATGTAAATATAACCGTCAGAGGATTTACATACGAACGTGGATTCTAGCAAAAATCTCAAAACTTTTTAACCTTAGCAAAATCAACATCTTAGCAAAACTCCACCGTAGCTGCTGACACGTCTGTCATAACTGTCTCCAAACGTCAAATTCCAGTTTGCAAAGTTTTACAAATACATCCGGAAAAACACACTTATCTATTTTAGACTTTACTCCTTTAGAATAAAGCTTGAAAGCTGCCTAATTAGCTTCGGTAAGCGCATTAGCAAGTTTGGCGCGGATTATGTTAACTAGGTTAGCCAGAAAATGTATGTCAAAGAGATTTTGTATCGCACATTCGCCTCTTCTGACATGAACTTTCAACGGTAAATAAATGTGAGGAATAATTTGGATATATTTCTGTTGTTTCAATTCTTTCGTGTACGTATTTGTCTTGTGTATTTTTTGTACAACTTCTTGTAATAATTTTTTTTAAAGAGTATGTATGGAGTTTCTTGCCCGTTCTTCTCCATATAAAACTACTTTTTGGAATGGGCAACTAGATTCAATATTTTTAATTTTAACATGTAATTGGCGTTCAAAAGTGCCTTTTAATGGTCTAATTGAAATAAATGATTTGACTTTGACCATATCTCTTGAGAGAAAATCTCACGAGAAAAACGTAACTTACGGGTCAAGAAGTACAACTAATTTGGATTTTTTTTTTAATATTTCTAAACAAATAAATATAAATGAAGGAAATAAATGCCTTTTTATTATGAAAAGTTATATAAATCTTTGTGTTGGTTGTTTGGTTGAATTTGAATATTTTATTTATGGGCCCGTACCAATAGTTGAAATCGGGATTGTTTTACTAAGCCTAAGACTTCTGCCTGACCAGTCATAGAGCTTATGTATCTGTTTTTTTATTTTTTATAATCTCAATTTATTTACGGGGTTTTTTCTGAACATGTATCTTTTTAACCAGTATAGGTATCCAATCAACATGTTAAGAGAATAAGAACTTAGAATAAAAATATTCATAGCCTTAAATAAATTATGTACCTACCTAGTTCTTGTGGTACGGAATCCTTAGTGGACGAGTCCGACTCTCACTTGAGCCATTTTTTGTGTTAGTTAGGCATCCGGAACCTAAGCCCAGTACTAAGTGATGTCATAAAACATATAGAGAAATGCCAGAGAATAAAATATGGACTTATTTCTGGTCGAAAGGTCCCTTTCATTTGCAATACATTTCCAAGTTATAAATAGATATTAACCTACGAATTGGGAAGTATATATCATAATAACATATACTGTTAGTTATTCAAGGAACTTTGGTTATGCCCGACCGCGGTCTAAATAGTAGTACATTAGTACGTCTTGGCCTTTCAAGCAATGTGTGAGCGTTAATTATAATTCTGTACAACACATAAAGGACCAAGATGTGTGCTTTATATATAAACATACTTAATGTAATGTATGTAATTCGGTTTTCGGGATGTTAAAGCTCACGCTCTTCACGGGGAAGTCTGAATATTTGCTAAACTCGATCCTATTGGCATATTTATTTATTTATTAAAACTTTATGCAACAACTGTGGGTGTACACTAGTACACCTCAGCCCAACCCTCTAGGGAATATAGGCATGGTATGTTATGTTATGTTTATACAACAAAAAAGAAGTATAGAGGTGGACTTAAGCATTTTCTACCAGTCAACTAAAGATGTTGAAGAGATAACTTTATGCTTCAGTTTTTTATTTTATATTGTAAGTGTTTTTTTCTTCTTTATAATATTAGGTATGGGCAAAAATATGGACAGATTAAGGGCTCCAAAAACAAATGGCTACCATGATATCCCCTACCACCTACTTGGCCAACCGACTGTTGACCAAATATGGTGATAAAGTCACATCAATGGCAATTAATGTTGTGCTGTGTTGCCCGTTTATTCTTCATTATAAGCATCATCATGTTTTGAGCCTAATGACGTCCACGTCTAAATATAAACCCCTCTTGATATATGAAAACGAGGTAAAAATTGTCTTATGTTTATGTAAAAAAATGTGTGTGATTTCAGCTAATTCGATTCAGCCGTTTAAGTGTAAAACAGTAACAAACATTCATCCCACCTTACAAACTTTCGAGCTTTTGAAATAAGAGAACATTTTTCATAATTGAGGTAATCGCCCTAAAAGCAATACAAATAATATTGGTAATAATAATTAATCTTCTCATGATATTGTAGGCATACAAAGCGGCAACTGGTAAACTGGTACCTTGCACAGGCTTACTGCGTTCGTTACAAAAATGGAACACAGTTTGTGCGATATCACAATTTTTGTAGGAATATCCGGCTTTTGGTCGCCGGAAAATACTTTCGTGAAAGCTGCGTTTTGTGGTTGATCTGATAGTGAGGTTTTTTTCACTGTTACGTGTTAAAACTGGAACAGTCATGCCTGTTATTCTCTTTGGTGGCGGTTGTTGAATCACGCATGATTTTTTGGAACTTTCCGATTTCGATTTTCAAACCGAGTGTTTTGAAATCGGTGTTTTTTTTTTTTTTTTTTTATTCAGTCAGTATAGTTTGAACTCGATTATTGTCATTAATTTTTTATTATCTTAACTACATTTTGATAAGTAGGCCCGTTCGAAATCGAAACAAAGCAAGCGAGTCCGAAATGTACACTTATAGCTTCGGAGTAATACGAAACCTGTGTTCACAAGCATTTCAAAGCGGTTTCGAGTCGATGTTAAGACAAAGGAGTAAAGCCATAATTAAAATAATAAACATGAATGAAACAAAAGCTCTAATATTCTTGAATGATTGATGGTCACCCTACTAGGGTATGATATTATGTTAGCTTTGAGGAATTTATGTGACAAGCGTAGTAACGGGTGGTGTTACGAATTAATTACCGCGTTCAAGGGCTGCGGTTAATTAAACAGGTAATGGTACCCGTGATGTTGGTTTACCGCCAAATTATGTGTGTTAATTACGTATTAAATAGGGGTTATATCGAAAAAATTTCAAGGAAAATTCTTGAGAAAATATTCAACGAAATTCTACGTCATAATTTGCCGTAATTTTGCTATGAAATTGTATATTATTTATGAAACAATGGGCGCTTGTGTTTACCGTTCTATGGAAATTATATTTCAACAGAAGAGAGGGAAATAATACGATGCAAACTTACCAGTACCTATGCGGATTCTATCTATTTATATGAAATTGTAATTTATCACACTATAGGTATCCGTACAATGTAGCACAGACCTGTACCACAGACCAAAGCCTTTCATCTTGCGCTGCTTGCCTTGTCAGCTGAACACGTGACGATCTAATATTCTCCAAACTGATTTCGGTCCAATCTCAATGGAGACTAACCAAGTGCGCAAGAGACGTACGTGCACGAGTGTTTGCGCAAACACAAATGCACGTGAATAGCCTTGGAGTATCTGAACACTGGGCCAAACGAAAAATGTTACAATACTTTAACAAAATATTTACCATCGATACGCTAAGAAGAACACGGTTAGACTGAGGTGTACCAATTTACACCCACAGTTCGCCAGTATCTTTAGGTCTCATGTAATAGGGGGTCTAACTCCGAGTTGCTACTGAGAATTTCATAGAAAAACCCAATAACACTTTGTGCTCGACCTGGGAATCGAACCCAAGGCCTCTAGCGTAGCGCTAAGAAAAATTGCCAGTAATAATATATAGAATGCCTGGCTATTATAATAATGATCATTGTTTATTTTAGACTTACCTCCCATAGAATAACCAATAACAATATTGAACTCACAAAACTTAGATAATTTTTTATTCAGTAATTTGTAACACAAAACTTATAAATAATAATTAAATTACAAGCTATGTACAATTTATTTAAAAAAAGATAATTAGAGATACAAATTACAATACTAATAAAATGTATAAAAAGAAAAACTATTAACTCATAATAAAACACTAACGCCCCCTCCCATTACGCCCGCAAGTAGCTAAAACAAATGCATCCCGATAATTCAACTGTAGCAACAAGTTCATTGTTACTTACACCCACAATTATGTATATTCGTCAGTGTATCATTCTGGCATTGACTTAATTACTACATAATATCATTTTGCAAGTCAATACCTAAGCTGACCTCTAACTGCCTGGTTAGCCTAGTGGTGCTAAGCGCGACTGCTATGCTAGAGGTCTTGGGTTCGATTCCCAGGTCGAGCAAAAAAAGTTATTGGGTTTTTCTATAAAATTCTCAGTACCAGCTCGGAGTTAGAATTTGTGACCGGCAAAGAGCAATAGGCTCGCCCCCTATTACATGGGACCTTAAGATACCGGCGAACTGTGGGTGTACATTGGTAGTCCTCTGCGTAACCTTTCGGGGAACACAAGCATAATGGTATGTCATACCTAAGCTAAATATAGCCAAGTCACATAGTCTGCCAAGTTGTAAGTGATACAGGTAAGTTCACGTAACTCGTGGGTGACCAAACTGTCATTGCTTGTTTCCTGCTCGCACGTGCAGGCTAACTTAACTTAGACTTAGTGCTGTAGTGTTCTGAGAGATACGTTGTGGACGTGTTGCTGGAGATATGTAATAGGTATTATCTAGCAATACAGGGTAGAAGAAACATAGTAACGAAAACTTTTACACAGTCTAAACATTGTTCGTAAATTATTAAAAAAGCCGGCCAAGTGCGATTCGAACTCACGCACTAAGGGTTATGTACGATTATCTATAAAAACGACAAAAAAAACAAGTTTGTTGTATAGGAGCCCTCTTAAATATTTGTTTTAATTTATTTTTAATATTTATTGTTAAGCGGCAACAGAAAAATCTACATCATCTGTGAAGATTTCAATTATCTAACTATCACGGTTCATGAGATACAGCCTGGTGAGCGACGGACGGACGGATAGCGGGGTGTTAGTAATAGGGTCCCATTTTACCTTTTGGGTACGGAACCCTAAAAAGTATCAGCTGTTCTATACACTTTGAGTAGTTTAGAGTTTTAGTAGTAGTGGAGCTCTTTGTGAAGGAGCTTGTCCGGGAAAGTATTACAACCATACCTATTTCTGTCGCAAAGTAACGTTGCTGTGTTCCAACTTGAAGGGTGTTGAAACCGGTGTAATTACAGGCACATGAGAGATTATTTTCAAGTTTATCTCTGGAATGACAACACATTTACAAAGCCTCTCATTGCAGATGTCTATTGGCAGCGATGACCTCTTAACATGAGGTGAGCCGTGGGCTTGTTTTCCTAATAATGACAAAAAAATATAGACCCCGTTTAACTTTTGTACGGAACACAAAATATAACACACTTTTGTATTTTTTATTTAAAACATCATTGCATGGGCGTTGGCATGTACCAAATAAATGGCAAAAGTTTATGTCATGACATCTCTTCTACCTTGTAGTATTATCGGATTACACGTGTTCATAGATTATAGATTCTAAAATTACAAAGTTCTCGTAGATTTCATAATATTACTTTATCAACAAAATCACCAATACATTTGTATAAATCCTTGACCCCTATTAACTGTGTTCACTTAGCAATCACATATTACATCGGAAATATAATAATCTATACTAATATTTCAATTATTTCAATTTGTATACGTCAGGATCCATTTTAGACTTTAACCGCATGGTATAGAGCCCATATTAGTTTGGGTAAAACCCCTCGTAATCACCGTTCGAAGCCTATTTCATTATGAGAGAACTAACTAGATTTTACCTCAATAATTACTCTCTATTATTGCTAATAGCTCTTTAGAAAGGTCAGGATTTTAAACCTGTGTAGTGTTGGATCTATAGTAACTTAGAGCTTAAATATTAATACGGTACAAAAAAAAATTACGAATTAAAGTTCGTTATTTATAGATTTTTTCAGAAATCTTTTTTTAAATCATTGCATGGCAAACAAGCCGATGGCCCACCTGATTTTAAGTGTTCACCGCTACCTAAAGACATGGCCTTGCAGATGCGTTGCACACCCAGAGACCAAGTTGAAATCTCTCATGTGCCTGTAATTACACCGGCACCCATCAAACCCTTTCAAACCGGAACACAGCAATGCGGCATAAACAGTTACGGTGGCAGTACTTCTCCGGACGAGCTCCTTCATAAAGAGCTCTGCTACTGCGGAAAATAAGTAGCAATAGAAAATCATATCACTGCCTCGGTAGCTTCGTGGCCTTAAGCGCGACTGCTTCGCTAGAGGTCTTGGGTTCAATTCCCAGGTCGAGCAAAAAGTGTTATTTGGTTTTTCTATGAAATTCTCAGTAGCAGCTCGGAGTTAGGATTTGTGCCCGGTTAATGGCATTAGGCTCGTCCCCTATTACATGGGACCTAAACATACCGGCGAACTGTGAGTGTACATTGGTACACCTCTGTCTAACCCTTCGGGGAATACAGTCGTGATGGTATGTTATATTATGAAAATATCACTCGACGCCAAATAAGTGCTTTAACTAGAGCGACGACAAAGGTGATAATAGATGTACGGGGTAATGATGCTGTTTCGTGATGATGGTTAAAATTCGAAGTTACCTTCCAAAAGTATAAAATAGTAAGGTACCACTGACCGACGCACCTATACGGTTTCGTTTACTTGCCATATTTCACGATTTAAAATACTCATGAATACAAACAACTTTTACTTTAAAACCAACCCTGAAATATGAAAAAATAATCAGCTATCTTATAAAAGAAGGGCAGTAAATTAAATGTCACCGGTATAAATAAACATGGCTATTCAGGGTGCAATTAAAAACAACCCCCACGAATGCGACACTCGGATGTACAGTCAAGAGCATAAATGTGTTACAGTTACGCAAAATTCAGAAGTGATTTTTTTTTTCAGAAAATACTAATGCAACTTTGAGAAAAGGCCTAATACATGATGGTTACATAGTTGAGGAGAAAATCGTTCTGATTGTACATTCAGCACCCAAGCAACCAGCCCTGTCATCATCACAAAACATCAGGATAAAAAATTCACAGTAAAAATATTCATTCTGTAATAAAAAAAGTGCCGTGATATTATTGAAATTCCTCGTAACAGAACACCTTGGTAAGGAGAATTTCTTCAATGTAGCCAGCGTAATTCATTTCTTAGGTTTTTTGGAAAATGGCGGCGCCGTTCAACATTCTATTTATCATCATAACCGCCGCGTAATGGGTAATAGTCGCCGCTAATTATAACAGGACCGTTTCGACACGGCAAAGCTGGAATCGCCTCGAAAAATCCAATCACTAACAACACGCCGCACGCCAGCCGTCACCTTTTTATCTTATCATTCTAAAATATATTTTAACGAACACGATTTAAAGTCCTAACTTGTATGATAAATTATTTGTTGCGTTGGAGCCGTAATGATAGACAGCCTTTAATCAGGTGTAACATGTGATTTTCAAAACACTTAATATAAATATATTTATTGCCATCCATCACGCCTGTATTCCCCGAAGGGTTAGGCAGAGGTGTAACAAAGTACACCCACAGTTCGCCGGTGTATTTAGGTCCCATGTAATAAGGGGCGAGCCATTGGCAATTAACCGGGCACAAATCCTAACTCCGAGCCGCTACTGAGAATTTCATAGAAAAACCCAATAACACTTTTTGCTCGACCTGGGAATCGAACTCAAGACCTCTAGCGTAGCAGTCGCGCTTAGGACTACTAGGCTACCGAGGCAGTTATTTTAAGTTTATTTAAAACGGCAAGACATTAATGCATTTCTAATTTCGTGGTCTACCTTGACAGATTCCCTAAAAGACCTACCTATAAACCTACCTCTTAATAACAATAAGTCCTCATACAAAAACCCGGCACGCCCCCCTCTTTATACAGGGGTAGATTAATATTGGATTTAATGAAAACCTTTAGAGGAACATAAATCACGGGGCCATTGATGGCCGGGGCTTATTAGTCGGGATAAAGACTGTCACGGTTTGGAGGCTTCCAGCGTAAACATTCCACTTATAGTCAGATTTATTGAATGTTTCGACCTACCGACTTGTACTATTAGTTAAAAGGAATAATTTATATAGTGAGTGGTGGTTCTATTGTTAGGGTAAACGAGAGACTTTCTTTACAGGAGTACAGTACTCATGAAAATGAACAACTTTTACTATAGTACGAACCGTAAAATTAAAAAAAAAAAACAATTGCTCCAAACATTTGCGTTCGCATCACTCGACAAAATGTAAGGAACAGCTGATTTTTTTTCGCAATTTTAAATTTAATTTCATAGTGAAAGTGGTTTATTTTCATAAGCACTAGACTGCCTTAAAGTATGTCCCTTGTTTAAACCAACACCTTGTATACTGTTGCTGTGTAAATAGGCTAGGAATTATTTAAGTCTACATAGATAAATTTGAGAACCGAATCGGAAGACTTGGAGTCCAATTTGTCACAATGTCAACGATAACAACCATCCTAAAATGACATAGGTCTGGGATCTTCGAACGAGGACTAGACAATTTGAGACGCTAGACATTTCGGTAACTAGACCTTTTGGTACTAGAAGTTTTAGACCACTAAACATTGTTAAACTAGACGTACTCGTAATAGAACACTAGACTCTTTAGTTTTCTAGACATTCTAAAAGTGGAAATTATGTTTTTCTTACTCCTCCGCTAATCTTTTCTGATTAATTTAATTGCGAGATCCAAGACAGTTGTATTGTTTCTCCGGGACTCGTCGACCTTCATTGCCTCGGCGATCTTCTGTTGGTCTCCACTGTTGATTCTGGCTTTTAGGAGTTACAATGGTTGGGAATAGTGTGGTGAGCGTGTCCCAAATTTAAAGACATTTTAAAAACTAGGCATCGAAACCTGATCGAAAAAAAAACACATTCCTTATTTGTTTCTCAAACTCAAAACAACTATTGTATATTTAGACACAGAACTTAACTCATAAACAATACATTTGCCCTTTGTATGCCCGCGAAAAACAAATAAAGAAAAATATTATA
Source organism: Caradrina kadenii (assembly GCA_947462355.1). Classification (NCBI taxonomy): domain Eukaryota; kingdom Metazoa; phylum Arthropoda; class Insecta; order Lepidoptera; family Noctuidae; genus Caradrina; species Caradrina kadenii. The sequence continues at coordinate 10,707,361 of OX381684.1, read as the reverse complement.
TTTTCAGGCGCGCGTTATTGATCATGTTATATGAGACTGTTATTGAAAATGCCTCGCAAATATGTACCGATATTTATGACAAGTTATCACGCATTCACGCCTAATGTATTCTCTTGCTCGTATGGGCACGATTCTTTTGAGAGTAACTCATACCGTGAAAAATAAATAGCCAGTCACCTTTATAGCAACTGGGATGACTGCTTAAGGTATATTTAATGGCGACTGGTTCGCTGACCTTATGGTCATTCGCATTATCAGCTTGAGGGTCTTGGGCTCGATTCCCAGTTCGGGCAAAGTGTTATTGAATTTTCCATTACGAATTTCTCAGTAGCTTCCCAGAGTTTTGAAGCTGACGGCAGGCCCCCATGCTTCGGAAAGCACGTAAAAATCGTTGTTTTTATGTGTCGTTCTTAGATTTTTGACAATCGTTACGGGTAGTCAGAAGCCCGAAAATCTAAACCGTCTAATCAAGAGGCATCGTATTACCCAATAACTGGGTAGTCATGGCAGTCACTCCTTATAAAATACTTGTATGCAGATACATGCGGTTAGACTAGAAGCCGACGTCAACATAGTTGGGAAAAGGTTAGACAGATGATAAAGTGTGCTTGAGGTGAGTTGTCGATCCCTAGCCTCAGGTGGGATGATAGCTAACCATAAGCTTCCTTACCCCAAATTTTAACAGAATACACCGGTTTTCACTCGCTGTATAGAGTAGGCCTTCTTTTCTGTCTATTTATTTTGTGTTCTCTATGTATTTCTTGTAGAACTTATATTTGCATGTATTTCATACAACATACAAGTAACATACATTATGTCACAAACTAACCTACGTTACTATCGTCTATATGAATCTATTCCTGTATAAAATTCAACGGAATATCACAACTATGTCCATAGTTCTGATGTAACCGGTTAAAGTATGCCGGGTTCATTTCAAAATTCCTGCGCTATATCATCGATGGAACGTCTGGAGTTGAGTAGTTTTTACGTGATTCGACTAGCGATGGTGCGCGAACCAAATGCAGCGCTTTTAGACATCGTTAGCTAATCATCTACTTCATGTACTGTAGAGGTTTTGGCTGGTTAAGGCTTTCCCGCGATCAATTTTTAGTCGGCCGTGTGCGTTGGTGTATTGAAATTCATATGTTCCATTCTCGCCGACAAAAAAAAACTGTCAAAAATCGGCTATAAAATCGGTCGTGGTTTAACTAAAGTTCATTTTTAAACCTCACTTTTTTTCTTACTTCTGCGCACGACGACATTCGCAGTTTTGGTTATCGCGAAAGCCCTGGAAAAGAAAGTGGCTTATCTCCTTTCTTGGGGTTCAATCTTACCCTCTACCAAATTTCATCAAACTCAGTTCAGTGGTTTAGTCGTGAAGCGTAACAGACAAACAGAGTTACTCTAGCTTATATTGGTATAGACTTGAATAATAAAATAAACACTGATTGAAAATTGAAGTATTAAGAAAGACTTGACAGCCAGCCTCAATGGCTGTCAGGCATTATGTGTAAGTAAAAGACTAGCTTACTTACACCCGCGACTTCGTCCACACAGAAGTCAAAGATCACCTTAATACGGCTTGGTCGCGAAATTCTTTTTAGCAGTTGAGTCCTATTTATTAACTATTTGCCAAATTACAGCTTCATAGATCGAGTAGTCTTTGAGATTTCTTACTTGGTCAGTGAATTAATGAGTGCCTTTTCGTGTTTAACCGACTTCAAAATGGACGAGGCTCTCAATTCGACTGTATGTAATTTTTTATATATTGTAAGGACAGATAATTATTTATACCCGTTATTAGGTATACTCATAATACCAACCAACTTCCTAAAAAAATAATTATGTTACTTTTACCATATACAATGTACAGATGCTAACACCTATCCCTAACTAAAATTTTCCCAGTTGGACATGAACCTTATGCTTTTGTAATAAAGTTGAAAACTATCACATTAATTTGACGGAATGTGGTAGCCTATATTCTGGCATATAAAGCTTTCTCATTCATTCGATAGTTTTGAAAAGTTTTCTAAGTAACCTTGCTTACCAAACTTGTAAATAGTTATGTAAACATAATCGTTATTACTACTCATAGCTCCGAGCAATATCAACTAACATTTCGAATTGCTTCCAAATCAACTCTCCGAAACGTAATATCTTGTACAAACTTTATTAATGTTAGTTTTAATAATAATAGTCTTTTACGTTATTACAACTCTTAAATATAGTTTTTCTTAGTTAGCTTTTGTCTTGTTTTCTGTACATTATTTCCTTTGGATATGTCTTGTTCTTTCAAAGTTAATTTTAGACATCATTGAAATGAATTACCGCAAAGAATTAGAACTATTACTACTCAAAGCGCATGATAACGTTTAAGGGTCCACCAGGCAAAAGAAAGAGAGGGAGTCCTCACGCTGCATGGGACGAAGAGATAAAGAAAATAGCCGAAATGCCCAACCGAAAATCCCAAAATTAATGGAAACCGTAACATTCTGAGAGGTCTGTCTTACTTTGGAGGAGGCCTTTACCCGCATATGGCTTCTTGCAGAAACAAAAAGACAAACAAATTACAACAACATACCATCAGGCCTGTTTTCCCAGAAGGGTTAGGCGGAGGTGTACCAGTGTACCTACAGTTCGCCGGTATGTTAAGGTCCCATGTAATAGGGGGCGAGCCTATTGTCATTAACCGGGCACAAATCCAAACTCCGAGCTGTTACTGAGAATTACATAGAAAAACTCAATAACACTTTTTGCTCGACCCGGGAATCGAACCCAAGACCTCTAGCGCAGCAGTTTCACGCGCGCCTCAAAGAGATGTCAGCAAATGGAAGGGGTCAATGAGGGCCGATGCCTGCCGGGGCTGCGGGTTGTTCGTAAGAGATACCGCGTCCCCGGAACGCAAAGGGCACAAGAAGGAACATGGGTGGGTTTTAGTCAGTAAAAGTCTGACACTCCCTCTCGCACCGCCCAGTATGGGAGAAGTTATTTGATGATTTCACACCTCACAAAAAAAAAAAAATACAGTGGCGCTTAGGACCACTAGGCTAACGAGGCAGTTAAAACAAATTATTAAATTCTTTTTCTAAATATATCATGATTATATTATTTTTAAATTTTATTGTAACCACGATCTGTATAGATATAAAAAAGGTAATTATTTATCTTTTTATTCACTACTCAAAGACTTGATACTCACTGCGAGGCCCAGTATATTGTGACCCGTCTCTCCGTAGCTTAACAGTGGACATGGCAGCTGTACGACACTGGCTGTTTCTCACTACGTATTCAATATGCATGTGATTCACTTCATTACCGATTCTATTGATGCTATCTCATCATCTGCCTAGCCTCTTCCTAACGATATAGGGATCGGCTTCCAGTCTAACCGCATGCAGCTGAATACCAGTATTTTACGTGTAACGGCTACATTTCTCACCAGTTAGCGTATAAATGATAGTCTTTTGTAATAATGATTGACAGACTTTCAGGTTTCTGACAACCAGCAACGACTGTCAAAAGGACCAACAGCTTTTTCAAGAACGGGGGCACCACGCAACCAACTTCCATACTTCAGGCTACTGCTGAGAAATTCCTGATAGAAAAATCTAATAACATTAGTTCGACCTGGAAATTGAATTGACTAGGACCAGCAGTCGTGCATGCGACATAAAAACCAACAGGACAAATTATTTATTTAATAACTTGACATGGAGCGATGTGAAGCAAGATAAATGGCCGACAACCACGACATAAGAGAGTAGGTAATACATACACATACAGATATACCATCACGCCTGTATTCCCCGAATAGTAAGGCAGAGGTGTACCAATGCACACCCACAGTTCACCTGTATCTTTAGATCCCATGTAATATTCCCATGTAGTAAGCCTATTGCCAATAACAAGGCACAAATCTAGACTCCGAGCTGCTACTGAGAATTTCATAAAAAAACCCAATAACACCTTGTTCGACCTGGGAATAGAACCCAAGACGTCTACCGTAGCAGTCGCGCTTAGGACCACTAGACTAACACAAAATACAATATATCTACTCCAAAATGTACATAAAACACACACAAATGTTCTTAATATCAATTTAATTGAACAGGCAAGTTTACCAATCGAAGTTCTCAACGGTTACAATACTCGTTACCCATATACGTTTGTCTTTAGTCATTTGTTTAACCCACATACAGAAGTTACGGTTGATCTCGTATTTAATTAACCCGAAACTTAAGCCGTCTATAACTTGCACAAGAGTTCCTTGTATGCCATTCTTTTATAAAAAACTGTTGATTGGCGATAATGATTAGTAAATATGCCACGGCATGCAAGCTACTTGTAAACTTCACAATCTCATATCAGAAAAAATCAATGTAGGTAAACCAGAGGCATTTTTGAAAGATTGCAATCATGGACTGCCTCGATAGCCTAGTGGTCCTAAGCGCGACTGCTACGCTAGAGGTCTTGGGTTCGATTCCCAGGTTGAGCAAAAAGTGTTATTGGGTATTTCTATGAAATTCTCAGTAGCAGATCGGATTTAGAATTTGTGCCCGGTTATTGGCAATAGGCTCGCCCCCTATTACATGGGACCTAAACATACAGGCGAATTGTGGGTATATATTATTACACCTCTACCTATCCCTTCGGGGAATACAGGCGTGATGGTACGATGGTATGCAATCATTCCTAAAAATTAGTACAAACAGTAGAACAAACACAAACAAAGTCAATACATCGGTTAAGAAAACACGTATAACTAAAAGCAATACGTTATTTGAACCTCATTAAAGTAATCTTAGTACCTTATGTACTTGTACTTTATCACTAATTTACAAAGAATTCATGCTCTGAAGATAAATGAGTGCGGCGTAACTACGGCTATGTGGCCTGAGTGTAATGTAAAGTAACTGAGTGAGGTCACTGCTACGCCGGCTACGCCGGCTACGCGATCGTAGCAGCCCGCTACGAACGGTTACGAATCCATTGAATTCACCGTTCATCAGGTATTGTGCTTGTGATAATCGTACTTTTACGACCAGTAGTGGACGTAGTTGTCCCTTCCAGAAGGTAGATTCGTATGGAGAAGAATGGAGAAGAAACTCCATGCTTACTCTTTCAAAATAAATGTTTTACAAGCTCTTGTAAACACGAACTGTCGGTAACCTTGCAAAATTTGTGGTTGGATAAAAATAAGTCTTTAAAATATAAACTCCATAGTTCGTTCGGACTGTTAATTAAAAGAAAATACGAATAATGCAGATTCCACTTTGTAAATAAATAAATTACCGTTTAATTCGATTATTTATTCTTTGTAAACATTTCAAATTAATTACACAAAGTGGTAAAAGGAAAAGGGTTGTTTTTTTTGGTAATGTAACCCCTATTACTGAATAATAACCAAATAATTTGAGTTACTGAAACGTGGAAGATTTTACAAAATGGCAAAATAAAATTATTCTTTTAAAAGGAAATCTAGTGGAAGAGCAAAGTTTGAATTTAATGTTGAAATTGAGACAGTAGCCACTAAGCACTGGGCACGCCTTAATAGAGGCGGTAAGTCCCCTCTTTGAGGAGTGGCTGAAGAGGCGCCACGGCGCCCTCACCTACCGCCTGACGCAGGTCCTCACCGGACACGGGTGTTTCGGGAGGTTCCTGCACCTCATCGGGCGGGAGGAAACGTCCGGTTGTCACCATTGTATGGATCGCCCCGAGGACATGGTGGAGCGCACCGTGGCGGTATGCCCCGCTTGGGCGGAGCATCGCCGAGTCCTCGTGGCGGCCATCGGCGGCGGCGAACTCTCGCGTCCGGCCCTGGTGCAAGCCATGGTCCGGAGCGAGAGGGAATGGGATGCAGTCGTTTTATTTATGGTGTCGCGGTCGTTAAAATTCCAATATCAATATCTTATCAAAACTGTGTATAAAATAGAAACATTCTTGAGAGATTAAGAGCTGTGAATTTTTGTTCAGCATAGATATTTATATACAACAACAACAACATACCATCACGCCTGTATTCCCCGAAGGGTTAGGCAGAGGTGTACTAATTTACACCCACAGTTCGCCGGTATGGTTAGGTCCCATGTAATAGGGAGCGAGCCTATTGCCATTAACCGGGCACAAATCCAAACTCCGAGCTGCTACTGAGAAAATTCACCTTTTAAACAAAAAAAAACCAAAATCACACACACACAGACACACACACTTATAACACCCGTCATTTTTGCGTCTGGGGTTTAAAATGGCGTTCCTAAAAGTTCCTAGAATTGCTCTCGCAATCTCTTAATAGCGACAACCAATGTCAAAATGTCGTCAAAACTGAAAGTAATCTTTAGTACTACTACTCAAGGAAATGCTGCCACCATACCTATTTCTGCCGCAAAGCAGCGTTGCTGTGTTTCATCATCACCCTGTACTTCTATTATCACCTTTGTGGTCGCTCTAGTTAAAGCACTTATTTGGCGTCGAGTGATATTTACATAACATAACGTACCATCACGCCTGTATTCCCCGAAGGGTTAGGCAGAGGTGTACCAATGTACACTCACGGTTCGCCGGTATGTTTAGGTCCTATGTAATAGGGGGCGAGCCTATTGACATTAATCGGGCACAAATCCAAACTCCGCGCTGCTACTAAGAATTTCATAGAAAAACCAAATAACACTTTTTGCTCGACCTGGGAATCAAACCCAATCAAACTCAACCTTAAGCGTAGCAGTCGCACTTAGGATCACTAAGCTACCGAGGCAGTGATATTTAGACTTTCTATTACAAATTATTTTCCGCAGTAGTAGAGCTCTTTGTGAAGGAGCTCGTCCGGAGAAGTACACCATAACTATTTCTACCGCATTGCTGTGTTCCGGTTTAAAAGGTATGGGTGCCAGTGTAATTACAGACACATTAGACATTTCATCTTTGTCTCTGAGATGGCACCGCATTTGCAAGGCCTTTAGTATTGCAGATATCTATATGTAACAGTGACCACTTAACATCAGGTAGGCCGTGGGCTTGTTTGCCATCCAATGGCATAAAAAAAGGTAAAATGCAGGAAATTTTAACAGATTACAATGGAAATAATCCTAAAAGCTCCTAGAATTGCCACACTGAACTTAGCTAATTTACAGAAAGCAATAATTAGTTTCTATTTGAGACCTCATTTACTAACGTAAAGGTATTTCAGCCCACAACAAATCACACTTGACTCAAAGGGTGGGTACCGTATTGGCAAGCATTGAGTCAGCTGCGAGCCTGGTGAATCAATCACGGGCGTGTCAAGTGACGTCACGGCATCGAAAGTACTCAATTGATTGCTTACAAGGAATGTTTTTGGCTTCGTCGAAATTACACGGCCCACTTTTCCCTGTATATTAAGATGAATATTAATGAAATAATAATCTATACTAATAATTATTATGAAGCAGATGAATCTGTCTGTTTCAACGAGCTAATCTTTGGAACTACTTGACCGATTCTGAAAATTCTCGTGCGAATAAACCCAACTTTACAAAAAAAAATGTGTGGTATCTGTAAGAAAATTCACGGTATACTTATTGTATATAATTTATATGTTAAATATGCCTTATTACTTTTTAGCAAAGAGAAAAATATAACTGCCTCGGTAGCCTAGTTGTCCTAAGCGCGGCTGATACGCTAGAGGTCTTGAGTTCGACTCCCAGGTCGGGCAAAAAGTGTTATTGGGTTTTTCTATTAAATTCTCAGTAGCAGCTCGGAGTTAGGATTTGTGCCTGGTTAATGGTAATAGGCTCGCCCCCTATTACATGGGACTTAAACACACTGGCGAATTGTGGGTGTACATTGTTACACCTCCACCTAACGCTTGTGGTATACAGGCGTGATGATATGTGTGTGTATGTGTGTTTAAAAATATAACCAAAAAAAAGTAACCAAATACACCCGTGTTAAAATAAAACTGAGTCATTAAAATGTCAGCCGTGCTCTTTATTTCTGCGGTTTTCAATCTAAATGAACCAATTTAATTGAGCCGTATAATATTGCCATTAAATAAAATTGGTTAACAAATCTGACCTCCAAAAAACTGGTTCACAAACGTTCATTTTGGAAAAATAAAATTAGATTTGTTCAATTTAACATTCAAATGCTGATCGAAACTTTGCGTATTCGTGAGAGATGAACATTGAGTCAGCCTTGCTATGCATTAATCATGGAGACGACGAGGGATGTAACAACAGATTTGTACGTGTGAAACAGATATAGTGTTTCTGATTGCATTATCTTCACGCGTCTGTATTCCTTACAATGGTAGCAGAGGTACAACGTACGTTCAGACTTCACCAGTTTTGCTACAATGTATTAAAGTATAGTGGGCGCATTCGGGACGGATTTCCTATCGGAAATGTTGAGTCCCATTTAGTTTAAAAAACATGATGTTTACGAGTATACGTGATTTTGATGTACTATTTAATAATAATGAAACCAGCCTATAGTGCCAAGCCTCTTAAAGACAAAGCACGAACACTGATCACCACGCTTGCTCAAGACGGATGGACGATTTCAGATTTATATTGATTTAAATCCCAGGTTTCCTCACAATGTTTCCCTTCATTTAGGTCCACGATACACTTTGAAGCTCTACATATGATTTGAAAAAGTCACATTGATACCAGCCCAGACAAAATAAATGATTCCATTTAATTTAGGTAATATTCTTATAGACTAAATCACTACATAGTATAAAACAAAATCGCTTTCTCTGTCCCTATATCCCTACGTATGCTTAAATCTTTAAAACTATGCAACGGATTTTGATGCGGTTTTTTTTAATAGATAGAGTGATTGCAGAGGAAGGTTTATATGTATAGTAACATCAGCATTGAACTCGTGCGAAGCCGGGGCGGGTCGCTAGTTAACAATAAAGTCTAGGTAGTTTCTTAGGTAGGTAAATGGTGTATCGAACCATAAACACGTGTCTTCGAGTTGTAAAACCACACCGCCCACACTAACACACATCCCAGAACACATTTCGACCCCGATTGTCAATAACAACATAATTCCTATGACAAAGTTCTCCAACTCTCCGGAGCTCTGTGGATGACAGCACAAAGCATCAATAGCAGTCGGAAGGTTAACCACAGTCAAGCTCGCCACATTCCTTGCGACCCATTTTAATGGGACAGTTGTTATGGGACTTCTGATATGTGTTGTACGGGTAACTTTCTTTTAGAGTGATTTTAACCCCCGACGCAAAAACGACGGGGTGTTATAAGTTTGACGTGTCTGTCTCTGTGTGTGTGTTTGTGGCATCGTAACTCCCGAACGCATGAACCTATTTAGATTTTGTTACTTGTATTTGAAAGGTTAATTAGTCGGGAGTGTTATAGCTGTATGATGGAAATCGGATCAACGGTTTCAAAGTTATCAGCTCTTTTGTTGGCTGCGGTAGTGATTATTTTCTTCTGTCGGGGGTTACTTAAAATTTTTGATTTTGTATTTTGTCCCAACTGCCTCGTTGGCCTAGTCGTCCTAAGCGCGACTGCTACGCTAGAGGTCTTGGGTTCGATTCCCAGGTCGAGCAAAAAGTGTTATTGGGTTTTTCTATGAAATTCTCAGTAGCAGCTTGGAGTTTGGATTTGTGCCCGGTTAATGGCAATAGGCTCGCCCCCTATTACATGGGACCTAAACATACCGGCGAACTGTGGGTGTACACTGTTACACCTCTGCCTAACCCTTCGGGGAATATAGGCGTGATGGTATGTTTTTTGTTATTTTGTCCCAGTGTAGGGTAAATGGAATAAAGACTTATGAATAAATTTTCGAAAGTCAGGGAATCGGATTTTTCAGCTGATTGACTTTCAACTTTAATCGTCCTTGTAGTTACTTAAAGTAATTTACTATTTCCTCAGTAAATATTAAATATAGGCATACATAACATTCACACATAGATATATGTAGAGCTGCTAATAAATCTATACTAATATAATAAAGCTGAAGAGCTTTTTGTTTGTTTGTTTTAACGCGCTAATCTCTGGAACTACAAGTCGGTTCAAAATGAAATTGTATGTAATAGTCAGATTCATGAGAAATAGTATCACGCTACGATAAACGGCAGCGGAGCAGTAACCAAAGACGTAACTTAACGCGACTGAAAAAAACACGCAGACGAAGTCACGGGCGGAGGCTAGTTAAAACATACCATCACGCCTGTATTCCCCGAAGGGTTAGGCAGACGCGTACCGATGTACACCCACAGTTCGCCGGCATGTTTTAAGTCCCATGTAATAGGGGGCGAGGCTATTGCCATTAACCGAGCACAAATCCTAACTCCGAGCTGCTACTAAGAATTTCACAGAAAAAGCCAATTACACTTTACTCGACCTGGGAATCGAACCCAAGACCTCTAGCGTAGCAGTCGCGCTTAGGACCACTAGGCTAACAAGGCAGTTAAAAATAAAAGCAAAAAACATAAAAACAAAAGAGATTCAAATACTAATTAGTAAAGGGCTTTGTAATTAAGTCGCGAGCAATAAGAATTAGCTTCAGATCAAAGTCGCTGTTATACAAAAGAATAGTGAGAAAAACACCAATGTCTTGTATTATACAAATGTAATCATAAATATACATAATATATAATTACGAAGCATCTTATTATGAACATAATTACATACCTCAAGGCACATGACTGCACAATTACAAGATGTCAATAGCATTGGGAGGTTAACCACAGCGAACTCACCACGCCTTTGCCCCGGTCGCGCCGGATGATCGGCCCGGATGCCGGACGATCGGCCCGGACGCCACCCAAGACCGGATGCCGGACGTCAAGAGCTTTTTAAAGTAAAATATATTGAAAGAATTATTATATTTTGTCATTTCAATGCTTACCTTCATACGGTCGTTGTGAATGTTTTTTTGTTGCTTTTTTTAATGAGCGTGTTCATGTATGTATGAGAATAAATAAATTAATGAGGTATGTACGTTCATTGCGGTGATACGTATTGGAATAATTCAATAATTTTCGGTAGATTGCATAAAATACTCTGTACAATAAATTTGTATGACATGACTGTGCAGTTTTTTCTTGTTGCTTGCATTCTATTTTCGGAGTACTTAATAAGCATACAATTCCGTATTGAAAAATAAAAATATAGACTGACTTTTAATTGGATTTAGATTTTTGGGGGGTGAATACGTTCATCCCCCAAAGAACCATATTTTTCGGCAGTGTTATAGTGCTTTTCTGTAGCACCAGTTTTTTTATTATACTTCAGAGTGGGTTTCATAATAAAAGTTAGTCATATTCATGAGTATTTTCACCTCTAAAAGATTTATAACGAAATTAAAGCCATGTTGTATATTTAAGGGTTGATAATTAAATATTTAGAAAATTTCTATCTGAAGAATAAATACGATAGTTTCACATACATTTACACTAACGCTGTTAAACCACCACATTTATTCCTTCGTTCAGAGTTATCTGACAATTTAAAATGGCGGCTCTTAACGATTTTCCCCACACTAAAGGTCCTTCAAACGTTGTCAAACCAGGGCTATCCGTTTCTATCGATAACACAGGAGGCCAATCCTAACATAAAACTAACCTAAAACTTTAACATAAAAAGGCCACAACATCAATGTAAAACTACAAGAGACAATAATTCTTCTGTCTCTACAAGCTCGTAGGCCACGTTTAAAATTACGTCCATTACCCACCATGTATGCAAGAGCTCCATTAAAGTTGTTAGTAATGGAGCAATGGATACAATTTGTGGTACAAACCGGGCCAGCGTAAGAGCATTGTTGATTGCACTGCGGGACAAGTTCATGAGGTCGACATTGAACCGGAAACTTTATCTCATGTATTCTGGAATCTCAGTAAGGAAGTAGTGTAGAATATGGGCAGATAATTAAAATGCCACACAGTGGATTCGTCAGTCAAATTCAAAGTAAAGGCATTTGCTTCAATTAAATTATTTACAGGTACTTTTAACTGTCAAGGAGTGGGACAGTTAGTTAGAAAGTTGTAGCTAGTTACCCATTCCAAAACTTAGGTAGGTATCTATAGAAAAGATCGAGTAGAATACTTCTGTACATACTTTTTCAATAATTTCTTTTTTTTTAATCCTTGTTACATTATTCTGGTTGCTTTTGTTGATAGTACACAGCAAAATAAAGTAAAGTAAAGTAAAGTAAAAATTTATTATCCACTGTTACAAAAGTTACATATTAGGTTAGTATACAGTAAAAAACGGTAACAATTAGCGGTACGCATTTCTAGTAAAAAACAGCGGTCCCCAAACTAGGCGGAGCCTGTATCTTGGGGACCAGGGTTGTGGTACATGTCGATACTTGCCACTGGGATAGGTAACTATGTATTATATAAAATCTATGTTAAGTTAGGAGATCAAAACTTAAATTGAATTAAAAACAAAATCCTTATGAAACTAAAATTAAGATGAAAGAAGAATATAAAAATAAAATAATAAAAAAAGTAGATTTTAAGATGCCAGTCTCAATTCAAAACATTCAAAGTCCAATCGTAATCTGATCGCAGCGAGAATCAATATCAAAAACTAAAAGCAAATAATAGGCAAATTGGACAGATTGAGACTGTGATAAAATTGCTATCGTAACTAAAAGCTATTAGATATTATTTTCAATATCATTAGATGGCAAACAAGCCTGCAACCCACCTCCACCTACCGCCGCTGCCTATAGACATATATGGAGTGGTAGTAGTTCCCCGGATGAGCTCCTTAACAAAGAGCTCTACTACTACTAAATATAATAGAATTGCCTTCCTGTTGAGTTAAATAGAGTCTCAAATATCTGCACAGACTTTTAAAATGTAAGGCGCAACAGAACATTAATCTAAATAAAACCAAAACACGTACTAAATCAACATAAACATCACCGTGATATACTGACTCACAATAGCTGGGAGTACGTAACACCTGTTCCGTCAAAGCTCCATTTGTTACGAGCCCGCCACTGACACCCGCGTCGCTCTCATAAAACGTTATAATGAGTAAATATTCTTGTTACATAGTCGTGAAGGCAGATGTTGCAAAATAATGCTTTTTAAGATACTAAATTAGGCATATTGTGATAGTGAAATAGACCGTGGTAGGGATATCGACGTGCAAAATTTTTACCGTGGATTCCGTACATGATTTTAGATACCACAGAGTTGAAGTTAAAAAGAAACTGCTGTTCCATATAAGGTAACCTTATCTCATCATCTGCCTAGCATTTTCCCCACTATGTTGGAGTCGGCTTCCAGTCTAACCGGATGCAGCTGAGTACCAGTATTTAACATGGAGCGACTGCCTATTTGACTTCCACTACCCAGTTACTACGCAACACGATACCTCTTAGTTAGATTGGTTGTCAGACTTCCTGGCTTGTAACTATCCGTAACGACAGTTAAAGATCTACGAAAGACAACCAGGACCAACGGCTTTACTTGCTTTCCAAGACGCTGGGGTGTCACACCACCAACTTCTAATCTCCGAGCAAATCCTAATGGAAAACCTAAAAACACTTTTTGCCCGACCTGGGAATCAAATCCGGGACCCCAAGCTTATCAATCACGCTTGCGACCACGAGACTAACGGGGCAGTAAGATATACTTATCTACAAGTTTAAAATACAAGGTGCAGTTTTAAATCCTCGTAAAATTTCACAAAGTCATCAGAAAAGATATAATAATTCAAACAGAAATACGACACCTGGTCAATAATTAACAATCACACGTATTTTTAGTTGTTTATATTTAACTATTTCAGAATACACCTCTTTCAATGAACTGAATCGCCCCATTGCGTATGCGGTGGCCAGTGTCGCGTGACGACATCACTGTGTGCATGCGGGTTTATCGCCCCGCCTGCCTAAACCTAATAGCAAGATGGCTAATTCGAATCCCAAAATCGTATAATAAATATATATATACCATCACGCCTGTATTCCCCGAAGGGTTAGGCAGAGGTGTAACAATGTACACCCACAGTTCGCCGGTATATTTAGGTCTTATGTAATAGGGGGTGAGCCTATTGCCATTAACCGGGCACAAATCCTAACTCCGAGCTGCTACTGAGAATTTCATAGAAAAACCCAATAACACTTTTTGCTCGACCTGGAAATCGAACCCAAGACCTCTAGCGTAGCAGTCACGCTTAGGACCACAGGGCTACCGAGGCAGTATAATAAAGCCCATTATTTATGACAGTTTATAATAAAACCTTGTGTTGATTAAATAAGTCTAAATTGTAAGTCAATAGCTAATACAACATGATACAACGGCGAAATTGGTAAACAAAGAATCCATTTTCTGTCTCACAGTAAATATTAAAAGACAAATATCGAGTCAGCGACAGCTGTCACCGAATTTATAAAGAAAAATATTGAGTAACATTTTTCATTACATTATTCACTTTTCGCTGAACCCAGATTAAGCTAATCAATTACCTAATACAGTATCCTTGTAACTAAAAGCTGCATTTCAAATTTTGACAATGCGAAGGTGTGAAGTCATTGATTTAATCAACAAGTTGGACAGGGTGTAAAATTTTAAGTAAACTCTGACAGAAAAATAAAAATCTCTACCGCAGCTAACAAAAGAGCTGATAACTTTAAAACTGCTGAACCGATTTTCATCAAACATAGCTAAGAAAACTCCCGACTGATATACCTTTCAAACAAAAAATCAAAATCAAAATCGGTTTATGCGTTCGGGAGCTATGATGCCACTGACACACACACACTTACAGACACGTCAAACTTATAACACTCCGTCATTTTTGCGTCTGGGGTTAAAAATAACACATTACATAGCCTTTGACTACACATACTATCTATCAAATTATGTAACATTGAGCAAAATTTTTTGGTTAAGGTAAATTAAGTTCTATTTTTGGTGTGAAAAATTGCAATGTATAAGCACGACAAAACATTTTGCTTTTAAGTGCATGCAACATTTAGCCGGATCTTTTTTTTAAATTTATTTTTTATATTGTTAGTTGCAAAATTTTGCCTTCAATATGTCCTTATTAGAAAATTGCTATAATAATAAAAAGAACATGTAACTTTCAATTTCGTTTAGTGAATTTTTGCACCCGATACATTGGTACCGAGTGAGTACCTACAAACGAAATACGTAAGCAATTAACGTTTACTTAGAACCTAGTAAACCTACGTGACTACCACGAGAAACTAAGTTATAGACTAACTGAGAAAAGTGTTTTTGCAACTAATAGCAACAGCAAAAACTATGAAATTTCTTTGTGAAGTCAAGTTGACAGTCATTAAGTAACGTGAAAATATTCTAAGACTCCAAAAAAAAATGAATAACATAAACAATACAAGCAGACGCCAAAACGACACTAATAGTGTACCATTTTTCCAATTTCGGTATGAAACACTAAAAATATTGGCAGAATATTCGCAATAAGGAGGCAATACACGCATTGGAGCGCGCGCCAAGCATGCCAACCTCCCAAAAGTGATAAATAACATATCGGTACCTAATAACCGCAGACAAAAATAAACAATATATTATCGTCACCGCAGGACGAGTCTCGTTTGTTACCCACCTATTACGTAACTTTACGAGCTATAAACCGGACAAATGAAATAGTTTGTCGTGCGAACGCAATAGTAGCGCGTCGGCCCGTCAATTTGTCAAGTCGTATGTTTCACTGGCTCCCTCAAAATTGCTTTTGTATGCTACATGTTTAGAGTTGCGCGTAAAGATAAGCGAATGTGAATTATATTGCTTAGATCGTAAAGCCGTCCACATGAAAGAGATAAAATGATATTATTTCTAAATGTTTGTATGCGTTTCGCGTTTCTGGTTTATGGGAATGAGAGTTGTATGTAAAGTTAACACTTCTACACAAGGAGCAGCAGTGACACTAAACTCGGTCATGCTCTGTGCGGCAAATGAAAAATAAAATGGTCGTGCTCTATCCTCTCTTAAGTTATTAAAGTGACATATAAACTTTTATCGTCTTAGATTTATGGCAGAATAGTTCACCTGAGAGGTGGCACGTCATTATACAGTCTGACCTATAATTGAGTGCGCATTTTTCAGGGATTGCAAGTATATAGTTGCATGCATATGAACCAGTTTCATTAAGGGACCAATATTGAAAAATGAAAAAAAAAATGATTTTTCATATATTTTGATAATGTCCCTCCTAGTGAGAGAGAACAGCTGATTTTATTTTTTGAAGCGTCGTTGGTTCTGCAGTAAAGGTCGATCGAATTCATAAGTACCTTCACCAATGGATTTAAGAAGTATCTAAGCCTGTTGGTCATAAATTATAATTTATACAGCTGGACACCTTTTTTCCCCTTTGTCATTGAAGTTAAGGACTAGCTGTGAAATCGAAAAAACCGCAGAGCAATAGCAGCAGCAGAACAACGGATATTTTGTAAAGTTACGTAAACATAAATTATGGATCAGCAGATTTTTTCGAACTTTATTGATTAGTCACCTTTTTTCATTCAAGATGGGTATGTTCTGGACTCTAGTCTAAGGCAGGGATAACAAAGACAAAGTCGACGATGGAGTGAGCTTACCAAGAATATGGCTGTTCACTCTAACTTTAAAGAGATTAGGGTTCAATGATTAGTAAAAGTTATCCATAATTATGAGTCCAATGACCTCTTCTCAAGTTTACTTTTATTATACACCGTCCTTGCATAAATTATTATTAATTAATATTATTCTCGGCCAGAGAATTGGCATTGCAATCTAACATGGAAATGCTGCCAGTCTTTTGGGCACTTTCTCGGTTAACGGCGAAGCGAAGGAATTTTTTGATGCCATATACCTTTAGTTTCTTTTTTATTATTAAATTTTTTTTAAATCTAATTTTAAGGTTCTAAATATTTAATAATGTTAATTAATTTCAGTGTAACTGCCCCGTTGGTCTCGTGGTCGCAAGCGCGACTAATGAGCGTGGGGTCCCGGGTTCGATTCCCAGGTCGGGCAAAAAGTGTTATTGGGTTTTTCCATTAGGATTTGCTCAGTAACAGCCCGGAGTTTGGAAGTTGGTGGTGTGACACCCCTGTGCCTCGGAAAGCACGTAAAGCCGTTGGTCACGGCTGTCATTCGTAGATCTTTGACAGTCGTTTCAGTTAGTCTGAAGCCAGGAAGTCTGACAACCGCTCTAACCAAGAGGTATCGTGTTGCCCAGTAATTGGGTTGTGGAGGTCAGATAGGCGGTCGCTCCATGTAAAACACTGGTATTTAGCTGCATCCGGTTAGAATGGAAGCTGACCCCAACATAGTTGGGAAAAAGCTAAGTAGATGATGATGATGAATTAATTTCAGTGTAATAAATTTATTAATAATTGATTAATATACTAGGACCTCGTATTCTTACTGGTTATAGATCGTAAACTAATACATCCAGCTGGAATTCTACACAACAGAGTTTACAAGTAACGCATGTCGTACTTGCAATGTTCGCGGTTGAATACAGAATCGGGTCATAACTCTAACTTTAGAATCATGATATGCTATGACAAATTGTGCTGTCGTTCTGTAACAAATACGTTTTGAATTTAGATTTTGCAATTTATAGTACTACTCGCTCTGCCCGCGACTTCGTTCGCGTGGCAAAGCCTTTGACACTTGACGATAAGTTAGCTTTATATCAGAGAAATAATTTTTGTGATCGGACAAATCATCAAATTTATTTAATTAATTAATTATTACCATTACATCGAAAAATGGGAGCAATTTTTACGATGGTTAAAATTTTAGAAAAGTGAATTTATATACCTTCTAATTATTCGTAATAATAGAACAAGGCAATTTTTTCTTCAATTTCCCTCGTACGAAGATGGATCCCTAGTCGCAAAAATCTACATAACATATTTTTCCAAACTATCGTTTACCCCGCCGTGTCACCCGCGTTCAGTTACTGCTCCATTTCCTTTGGTAGTAGCTTGATGTTCTATAAGTATAAACCTTCCTCTTGAATCACTCTGTTTGTTGATAAAAACATTAAAACCCTTTGTGAAGTTTAAAAGATCTAAGCGTACAGCGGGAATCCAGTAATATAAATACAACGTAGAATTATAAAATCTTGCACGCAATTTCCAACTCTATTATCTTTATCAATTCATTAATGAAAACTACGTGTCTTCGCAGCCCCTAAGGCACAGAGTACCTAAACAAAAGCAGAGCATTGAGAACTACGTGAAAATAATTATAATTATTTGCTTTTCGTCCCAACAAGGCCGCCGTTTTGTTCCGCGCGTCTTGTAATATCATCTCTGAGTTTCTGCTAGTTTTGTTTTTCTGTTTATTTGCGTAGTTATCCTGTTGACAACTTTGGGCTCGTGGGATGGTAATTAGGTAGTATGTACCTAGTTTATTTTTTGTGAAAAACTTTTGTTAGCTCCAGATTTTTACGTGGAATTTTTTTATTACATACGAGAACCCGACATTGTCGTATGCCGCTTAATTGGGGGCTTGAAAACATTAAACCTGAAAATATTTTTCGATCCATTGTACGGGGGTCGACGAAATCAAGAGCATAGATTGTATTTTTATCTTTTATTTATTCAAGCTTTTGTCCCCGTGAAATTCGAATACAAAATCCTAAGCCC
Source organism: Caradrina kadenii (assembly GCA_947462355.1). Lineage (NCBI taxonomy): Eukaryota > Metazoa > Arthropoda > Insecta > Lepidoptera > Noctuidae > Caradrina > Caradrina kadenii. The sequence continues at coordinate 10,688,752 of OX381684.1, read as the reverse complement.
TTCTTTACCCCTTTAAGATTAGAATTTTTAAAATCTTTCCATAGCCCAGAGTATTTTTTTTATTTCAGGCTTGGGTTACCATGTCTTTGAGCTAAAGTATCTTGCCAGACAGTCAGTTACTCCTTAATTATTATTTTGTGTTTTTGTCAAACCCTAAATTGCTCAATTATTTGAACGAAATGAATGGAAGTGCGAACGTGAATGTTTTCCAACAGCTCGCTAACAAAGAATTATCATTGCTCTCGGCATTTTAATCATCTAAATTCAGGCATTGTTCTGAAAAAAGTTGGGCCGACAGTTCATTATATTGGGGCCGGGCCTCCGAAAGTACAATGGTAACAATGATTTTTTTGTATACAACGTTACTTATCTGAGTTTTTTATTGAGTAAGGAATTGAAGACTTGAATATTTTGTAGCTGTAGGTAGAAAATATATTATTTTCTGGAGCCCTCTAGAAATGTATTACTAAGTTTACTAGTAACATGTTATTCCTACTCTTCTGATTAAATAATTATCTTATAATTATGCTACATCTAAGAAAAGTTATGGTCGATTGCAAAAAAAAATACAAAAACTCGAAATTCGACCAGTCACCACGCCCTATGAAGGCGTTTATCTAATTAAAGAACCGTAATATACGACAAAAGTTGCATTTAAAACATATTAAATGGCAACATCGAGTACAGTATAGATACGTAAATATTGATCAACCGTTTTAATATCCTATCGTAACGGAAAAATGTTAATATTCTTAAGAAAATATTCCCAGGCCTCATTATACTAGTAACACTGTGCAGGCCAGGAGTCAGTGACTAAAGCTATTTACGAAAAAAATAAATAGAAAGGCGTTCTTAATACGAAAGTTAGCCAAAAATAATAGAACTGTTACCAATATTATGTTACAAAGCTTTGAAACTGTCACACAGGTGTGGTTGGCAAGGACAACACACTGCAACGGCAATTCTTTTTTCAAAACATAACGTGTTAAATATTGTTTATGATCGGTTATTTGTCGGTAGGAATTTATTATGCTTGTTAGTAACCAGTAATAAAAAGCTAGTAAAAGTTCAGTGGTTAGAATTATATTTTTTTTTTTCAAATTGCTGTTTTACAATTTTATTTTTAGAACGAAACTACCACGTCATTTTTTTTTTCAAGACTCATATTGTTTAATATTTTTTATGGTCTATTATTTGTCGGTTGAAAATTTATTATTCTTGTTAGTAACCAGTAATAAAACGCTAGTAAAAGTCCAGTTCGAATTACAATTTTATTTTTTAGCGTTCCATAAAAAGTAAACACCGGTTATGTTAATTAGTGAGCAAGGAATAATTTACGCATAAGGGTCAGCATTCATCACAAATAGGTTAAAAATTGTGTGCAAGATATAATTTCACACAGCATTTATTGGACGCAATTAGGCAATTTGCAACAATATTGCTGTTAAAGTTTAGCTCAATATCAATTAAGCAATTTAATCTTTCTGAAGATATTGCTTCGTCTGCACTGATTGTTGCTCGTAAGTGCCACAAAAACAAATTAAGGTATAACGTAATAAAAATAACTAGAACATCCTATTTCTAATAACAATGAACATAGTTATAGCATTCCCCTTTTAGCCAATCGAGGTCAACATAAGACGTTCAATTTGCTCATAATTATGATGATCTAAATCCCCGGCTCTGCGGATTCTAACGAGGAAAAGGAAGTAAATATTAATAAAGGAATCGAATCATGAGAGAACTGGCCTCCCGTTGGGATGAAACACAACCGTTAATTAAAGAGGTCATAAAAGATATTCAAGGCAAAGACATAGCTGCAAAACTGAAATGAGACTGGGCAACGTATTAAGATATCACTGGGGGACCGAAATAATCTGCAGCGCGGAATGCAAACTAATAAACTGAATAATAAAAGGCGGTTTCTCTCTCTGGCTGTCAGCAATGGGACTCTGCAGTGGGACAATAATAGGCTAGTATTATATTCTATTTCTGAAGCCCTAACGGCCGCGGCCGGCAGTTTTGAATATGTTTCCGATACCAGTAGGCCTATTATTTTTATGTTTATACTAATGCTCATAAATGTATATTCTACAATAAATAAAGGAGAATCATAATAATACTAGCCTCTTGTACTGCAAGGCATAGGCCAAATCCCATACAGAAAAGGCACGAGCATTAACCACCAGGCTTGCCCAAGGCGGATTGGTAATTCCAGAGTGAATTAGGGATTAACAAAAACCTATTTTTCCATAGCATGGTGATCAATACTTCATGCCTGATCAACACGAGAAGAGGCCTTTGCCAACCAGTGAAAAAATAACAGGCTGGTTGATAAAATAAAGCAGATAACGTTAATTTCAATATGTTGAGCTCCCAGCCTAACCATTTATGTATGTACACCCCTCGCTTTGTATACCAAACGCATTCGCCATCATAATAAATAACACGATATCAAAGAATACGTCGCCGATACAGTACATTTACCAAAACATTTACTTTCAAAGCAAATCAAAGCTCTCATTAATAATGAGTCGGCAAAGAAATATGGCGGCCAAAAGAATATTTTGGCGACCGATGCGACGAAGTCTGCGAATAAACACGGCCGACATTGATAAATTAATAGTCGCTTGCAATTGTTTCCGTTATTTTTCAGTTATTAATATACGTTGTAGTTATTTGAAGACCGGCCGCTCAATACTAATGATTGTTCGATGCATATGTGTACCGATAAATACGTGTTTCACGTTTGGCCTTTGTGGAGCGAAATACATTAATCAGGTGAGTCGGAATCAGGTCAACGAGCGGTTACGTTTACATCTAAGGTTTTCAGTAACTGAGTATTTGTTCTGTGTGTTATTGAATTAAATAACTCTAGGTGATTTATGTACTTGGTGTTGGTGCAAATTTATGAAGATTTTACGCTGCTTCTACTGCAGATGTTCGTATGTTGAGGTCACCATGTACCTATCGCCCGGTCAGCGGCGGTATTCTTTTTTGACAAACATTTTATAAAACAATAGCAAAGTGCCCGCGACTCTGTCCGCGAGGCTTATTTCACCCTCGTTTAGTTACGTCTTTGGTCACTGCTACGCTCCCGCGTAATGTAGCGTGATGTTATATATCGGTCCAATAGTTTTGAAGCCTATTTGATATAAACAAACAAACAAAAAAATATCTTTAAAATATTTGTATAGATAATTCAATTACCTATCTACTACTTTTTTTTGTCCCACACCTGGGCAAAGACCTCCCTTCACTTTTTAGGGTTCCGTACCCCAAAAGGAAAAAAACGGAACCATTATAAGAGAGAGGGCGAGCCCAACTCGCACGTGTCCGGTTTTTTTATATCTGCTACTACTATAAATTTATTATATTTATATTTTTAATCTGAGGGGTAATTCTGCAAACTATTTTAAACGGTAGTAATCTAATCTCAGTCTCAAACTGTCAAAAGTGTAGGTAAATCAGAGTTTATCATTCATGGTCTTGTCATTCATTGTCGAGACTGCACTAGATTTTAAACATTTAGTAGCATCGGCCTTCGCTACAACGTTGCTTTAATGATTTTGATTTTTTTTTTTCAATACTGGCACAAATTAAGAATTCTCGCGAATGATACTGCAGGTTCACAAAAATAAATGTCAGCACATAAAACCAATCGATCAGCCACTGCGCCAATCTCATTAAAACCTTCTCTAGATTTTACGACTCTCATGAAATCTTGTGAGAATTGTTTTACGCCTGAAATATTCTCTTATTTTTGTGTTAATAGGCTACTAGCTGTCGCATGCAGCTTCGTCTCTTTTGAATTAATACTACATATATATTTTTACACACATATCATCACGCCTGTATTCCCCGGAGGGTTAGGCAGAGCTGTACTAATGTACACCCACAGTTCGCCGGTATAAGCTATATCACTGTAAAGCTTCATAAAAATCAGTAGTTTTTACGTGAATGAAGTAACAAACATCCATCTGTCCATCCTACAATCTCGTGTTTATAATAATAGTAGGTTAGGATAGGATTATCTAAGCCCGCGGTTTCGCTCATGTGAACCTGAACATAACTATAGGTAATTGTAATAAGTATTGAATATTATGTCATCACAATCCTCTGAGTGAACCCAATTCTTTGCTGGAAGTTATCATAGTGGTTTTGTCCATAATTTATTTGTCTGTAGACGTCTCGAGTCCCGACTTGTGCACGGTAAACAATTGGCTATCGCCCTACCTGTTACTAAAAATATCTGGCAAAAGGACGGAGCACTATGATGATTTTAGTATAAAGAATGGTGTAGGCCATTTGAAACATTAATAGGCATATTTATAAAAAAAAAAACATTTTCATTTTTTATTTATTTATTAAATCAATATTAAAGTATGTATCTAAATATGTAGAAGTCTAAAACAACATCACGTAATGAGACAAAACTGACATGCAATAAATCGCCACATGCTCATTCCCTTGGAGCGGAAACAAGCTCCTACTCAAACACTATAAACTATCGAAGGACAAAACTACATACAAAGCTGACTGACCAATTAAAAACTTCGTATTTTTGTTCACAACAGGATGTCATTCCAACTGAGCCTATTTGCCGCATCAGCGAATACACGATTCACTGTCTTGAAATTAAACTACGCTCGGGAATGTTCGTTTTAAACGAATCTCCACGAATTCACGCTTTAAAGGGGATAATAGTACTTATTTATTTTCGGGGTTGCAGAGCTTTGAACGTTGGTACTCTGAGCGAGAATGCGGTTACAAGCTAGATGTATTAGAGAATGCATGTTCAATGTTCAAGGATTGAAAGCTAAGGTATTCTACATGTAAATTAAACATTGATAACGTAATCACAATATGATAACCGCATTTAAACCCGCATTTAAATAATTCTTATGTTAATTACCATAACATGACATACCATCACTAATAATAATTGATTTTTATTCTGTTTGTGCATGCTGTACTCTCCTATAAGTGAAGGACTACACGTACATGATTCCTTTTATTGACCATTTTTGTGTCCCATAATTTGTGTAAATCTTTTGTTGGAGATCAAAAATAAAGAAATTAGTGTCAAGTTTAAACTATAATATAGTTTTAAGGCTACTACAATGTTCAAGATGTGGTCATAAGCTCGGAAAACTAACATAGTTTTAAATAAATAATATTTAATTTCGGCAAAGGCATACCATTTTTTGAGTGACCGCGAAATATTTTGGTAAAAAAAATTAAATATAAATATTTCAATAAGAGTTATGAAACCCAAGTGGTTTAATACTGGCTAGTCCATCACGTATTCCTTCTCATAATAAATAATACCACCGTCCGTACATCACTAAAACCGAATAAGAAAACAACCTAAATTGCTCACGGAGCAGTTTTTGTACACACCTCGGAAATTCTTCGTAACAATTTATAAGTTCCGAAAAACTCGCGTACAAGTTTAATACGACGGGAATTCTTAACGAAACAGTTCCTCTGGGTCCATTTAAGTGTTACTTTTGTTATAAGTTTTGATTAAAAATATTGTTATGTGAATGTTGTTGGTACAACTAAAGCGCTTTTACTTATAAATAAAGCGCCACTATCGCTAATGTATCAAGTTGAAAACAATTGACATTACAAAATTAAAATGGACAATTCAAAAAGTACATAATTTACCAAGTGGTTGATGAATTATTCAGTCGGCTAAACTATTTTTGGGCTGTGTAATTAACTTTGCCATTAAATGTGGCAATTTTCCCAGTCTTTTGCCCTATTGACAGCGCTGTGAACAAGATTTTTATGTGTTGTTCATGGAATTATTAGTTTTGTATGCATTTCTTTACGAATTGTAAAGAATAAGAATTTATACACATGTCATAATATTATTTTTATCTTATTAGGTTCAATAGTTACAAAACGGTATCAATATAATATATAATGTTTAACTGCCTCGTTGGCCTAGTGGTCCTAAGCGCGACTGCTACGGTAGAGGTTTAGGGTTCGATTCCCAGGTCGAACAAGAAGTGTTATTAGGTTTTTCTATGAAATTCTCAGTAGTAGCTGGGAGTTAGGATTTGTGCCCGGTTAATGGTAACAGGCTCGCCCCCTATTACATGGGACCTACACATACCGGCGAGCTGTGGGTGTACATTGTTACACTTCTGCCTAACCCTTTAGGGAATACAGGCGTGATGGTATAATGTTTAACACACCGTAATAGTTTTACAACGACAAGCCATGTCAACGGCGCGTTTGTGTTTCACGCGCGCCTCAAAGAGATGTCAGCAAATTGGGGGGGCCTGTCAGGGCCGATGCCTACCGGGCCTGCGGGTTGTTCGAAAAAGATACCGCGCCGCTGAAACGCAAAAAGCCACAATATATTATAGTCAGTAAAAGTCTGACACTCCCCCCCGCTTCGCCCAGGACGGGAGAAGTTATTTTATGATTGCCCATCCAAAAAAGCCATGATAGTTTAATTAAGTGGCATTCATTTTTAAATTTGGCTGTCCTTTGTAATTTAGCCCTGTAAATTATTATCAGGAAGCGGCCAATCAAAACATAATAAAGGTTAATACAGGTAACAAATACATTATTAAGTAGGTATATATAATCTACCATTGTCTGATAATGTGTCAGACACAAAGTGCTTATTGCTTGATGCCGTGTCTACTGATATGCGGCACGCAATAAATATAAACAGAAGTCGAAGATTCTGGAGCCTACAACGAACGGAAATAGGTTAACACATACAAAGACTTTTATAAAGACAAAGACTTATATTAAGAATCCATACAACGGAGATCTCATAAATCCCTACCATCATGCAAAACCTAAATTCTCGCAACCTCCTCTATTCTTGCAATTGAGCTATGATAAACGATTGTTGCAAAAGCACCCCTAATGTAAGCGTTGTAGGTTTATTTTATATAACACAACATACCATCACGCCTGTATTCGCGGAAGGGTTAGGCAGAGGTGTAACAATGTACATCCACAGTTCGCCGGTATGTTTAGGTCCCATGTAATAGGGAGCGTGCCTATTGCCATTAATCGGGCACAAATCCTAACTCCGAGTTGATACTGAGAATTTCATAGAAAAACCCAATAACACTTTTTGCTCGACCTGGGAATCGAACCCAAGACCTCTAACGTAGCAGTCGCGGTCAGGACCACTAGGCTACCGAGGCAGTTAAACAGACAATTAATACAGATATTCATATAAACGAAATAAATATGAGAACTTACGTGACGTGTACAACACACGCTCGCGTTGATTTTCCCTCCGAACTATCGCTTTGCTTAGACGCATGTCTACGTGTGCGTGCGTTTCGCTCATTAAAGACCTGTTCTTCTGTACCTATCTATTCTGTGTTCCCAGTTACATTTAATTACACAATTGCCACCAGTGCGAGCGCAGCAACCGTGATTGCTCGTATTAATAACGCATCGAATATGATCACGTGTTTCAACGGAAATCCTTGGTGCATTCGAGCGTGTACATAATACACCAGGATGGACGTTTAAACGCAGATTCATTGATCAATTTACCAATTAGTTTATTAGTTAAATAAGTAATTGTCTATAAATTAATACAGTTTACCAATATTTGGGTTTTGGAGGTCAATTGGAAATTATTAAACAGTAATAATTACAGTCGCATTTACCTTCTGATTGGGTACTACGAGATAACTGGTTTGATATTTCAATTACAGTAATTATATATTCGGTTGTTTTGATTTCGATGATGTTGATTGTAGCCACGTGGGAAAAAAGGAAAGAAAGAAGGAAGGAAAAAAAAAAGAAAAAAAGAACGGAAGAAAGAAAGACAGAAGGAAAGAAAGTAATAAACAAGAAACAAAAAGAAAGAAGGAAGGAATGGAAGAAAGAAGGAAAGACAGAAAGAAAGAAGGAAACCATGTAGAAAGAGAAGGCTAGAAAGTGATGATGTGATCCGACTGATTTCAGCCAAGACGATTACTTGAGCTTCGCTGTAGTTACCGTTCGAGAGCTCGCAAGGGTGAGAAGAAGGCAAGAAAGTATAAAAGAAGGAGCAATGAAAGAATTAGAATAACGTACTGAATCCGTGACAAAAGTTTTCGTTAAAATGTTCTTTCCACCCAATATAAGGCTACGCTCCGATATTGGCAAAGATACGACAAATGTTACATTTAACCAATTACGGGTAGTTAAGATATAGGAATTGAGCAGAAAATAATGGTAATAAATGTGGCACTAGTTCAATTTGCTGCTTACATTATGCGCCGCAAGATCCCCGTATCTTTATTCTCGTGAAAGTTAACTACCAAGTTTTACGATTCTAAAAGACTTTAGAAAAATTATGACTCTCGTTGCGACGTCATAAAATAACATTCATATTATTATTATTATGCAAAGCATCTCACCACTGTAGTTGACTAACCATATTTTTCTTATTATATCATACCATCACGCCTGTTTTTCCCGTAGGGTTAGGCAGAGGTGTACTAGTGTACACCCACAGTTCGCCGGTATTTTTAGGTCCCATGTAATAGGGGGCGAGCCTAATGCCATTACCGGGCACAAATCCTAACTCCGAGCTGCTACTGAAAATTTCACAGGAAAACCCAATAACACTTTTTGCTCGACCTGGGAATCAAACCCAGGACCTTAGCGTAGCAGTCGCGCTTAGGACCACTAGGCTAACGAGGCAGTTAGTTAGTTAGTTCTCGTTATAATAAAAAAATATTACTTCTCTGGTTATGTGATAATGGCTATAATGTTTATGCAAATGCAAGTGAGTGTTTGGTTAGGGTAGTTACATTTTTATTTACTATAGGTAGGTATAGCAGTCGCCACGAGTCGTGAGCACAAATGTCAAGTTATTTTTTGGGTTTCTTTCTGGGTTTTTTGGGCCGCCGACGCTGCACGCGATTGATCCGTCAGTTGGACCGATCGCGTGCAGCGTCCGCACCCCAAAAACCCCGAAAGGAACCCAAATACCCAAAAAATAACTTGACAATTGTTCTCATGACTCGTGGCGACTAAAAAAAAAATAATACGAAAAAAATAATACGAAAATCATTTTGCAATTTTCGTTTTTTTTTTAGAATGGGAATTCTCAAATGGCTTCTTCCGTTCTGAGCGGAGTGGAAGGAAAGGTCAGATTATTACTGACTAAAACCCATCCGTGTTCCTCCTAATGCTCTTTATGTTCAAGGGCCGCGGTGACTCCTTCGAACAAATTCCGCAACTCCGGCTATCACCCAGATCCGTTCAGCCGTTTAAGCGTGATAGAGTAATAAATATTAAATATCCATCCATCTATCCATCCTCACCAACTTTCGCATTTATAATTTTATTAGTAGGAAAAATAGGTCATGTGTTTTGAATAAGAAATTGATCTTCTTCTTTTCTAATGGATATTAAGTAAATCCTTTTTAATTTTAATTACTTTAAAAAAAAATTACTAATTATAATAAATAATAATTATTAATTAATATTTATTAATTATTTATCAATTATTAATTATTATTATTTTAATTACTTTTAAAATTATTTTTAATTTTAATTAGTTGTTTCGGGTCTGGCTGTTTGTGTATGTGAGTTTCTATGTTTGTAAACGCACCCACGATACAGGAGATATTCCTAGTGTGGGGCAACATTTAAAAAAAAAAAAAAAACAAAATCAAAAACAAACAAAACTTTATAGTGCTTGGCCCCAGTAGAAGTTGTTAACAATAAATAATGTTACATAAAATATTGACTATGAATTAAACCAAATCAACCACCAACTACTGCGACCAATTTTTTTTAATTTACCTAGATTTTTTTCCCGCGTTAATTTATGCTTTTGGTTACTGGTCCGCTGCCGTGTGTCGTAGCGTAATGTTATACAGCCTCATGAATCTGGCTATCATAAATATAAAATTTTTTTTCAATCCGACTGATAGTTTCAGAGATAAGCAGCGCATTTAAAAAACTGACAAACAAAACAATTAATTTAGCACTATTACATTAATATAGATAACAGTACAATACATTGTTTTGTTTATATCGGAAACGTCTAAAACCTTAATGGTTTAAATCAACACAATTTATCAAACATGTTGCTATCACGATATTTTGTTTCACGATAACATGTTTGGATTACGTTTAATTAACACGAGGAATATTCCTAATGTTTTTAATAACAACATAACATTTATGACTTCATATCCAAAATCGCTCCTCACCTTACATTAACCAAGCAACGGTATTTGCTTACCGTACTAAACAAACGTACAAGGGTACCTGGTATTTACATATGATTTGGGCCAAAACTCGTCGCCCATCGATTACAAAGAAATTGGAATCGAGTCAGTACCCTTTCTTTGAGCAAACAGTCAACTGTTTTGTGTGATTTTCGGGGAGCCATTTGAATTTTCGCTTCCGCGAGAACGTCAATGGAGTCGCTTATTTGAATGTGTGACCTTTTTTTATTTGCCTGTTCTTTTCCCTGTCGGCACTGACGAGCGTTTTGATGACGGCGCGGGAAATCGAAAGATTGTAAAATTTTTCTCTTCATAATAATTTGCGTGTGGTATTATATTGATTGAGTTGATGTTTCTCCTTTGATGAATATCGCATTACTGAAGCATAGGCTTTCTTTGACTCATTAGAGTATGTGTACGTTAATTATTTAGCGTTTTCTCAGATAATGAGCCATTTGTGTTTGCTGTCATCAATCACCAGCGAAGTTTGGATTTATCTTAGTGAAATAGAATTAGAGGGAGAGAGTGAGACAGAAAACGGACTGCATAGCATCACTAGCTTAAACTCAAAAATACGACGCGCTGTTATCTCCGCAAAAGTTTTAAAATTTTACTGTTAAAACGTAGTTTCACGTTATTTTTCCAAGTCGTTCCCTCGTGGGTGATAAAAATATTCATTTAATGTCTTTTATATATATTTTTCTGTGTGCTTACTTATTATAACTCGCGCTTTGTTCCAGCGATGGTCTCGTAAAAACATTATGAGAAGACATGAAACGTAAACCTCTACGTTATTATATAACTTATACTATATTTAAGAGAAAGTATACGAACAAATTTGGTCATAATTTTTGCTATAGGTATTTTTCTTGGTCAAATGCGGACTATACTTTTGTTAAATTTTTCCGTTCCAATTTTTTAATTTTTCATTATCTAGCCTATAGTATTCCACTGCTGAGGAAAAAGCCTCTCCTGAATCCTTCTAAGTTTCTTTTCTTATTACATGGGTAAAATGTTTGAATTGTTGCATTTGAAAATCAGCACCAGACTTTGACTTATTTGGCGAAGCCGTAAGACACACATCATCCTGTTTTTTTTACTCTTATTATTTGTAAGATAAACCTTTTTTTCTTTTCTATGCTAAATAAACTTTTGTGTTTGCTTTACATTTTATTAAACAAAAAAGTGATCAACCAAAACCAAAGCTACTTAAACGACATACAAGTAGGTACAACGAGTCGACCAAAACAATTTAGACAAAAAAATAAACAGTCGACCGATATACTGTCCGGCTGCAATGATGTAGAATCCTGCCTAACCTTTTGCCAATAACCGCATAACCAGCTGTTCTATAAAAGTCCACCTAATGTTTGGCCATGTTCCAAGAATGTTCAAATATTTTCAAGCCAATATGATTGAGGCCAACATGAACTTCATTTCAATCGTTAAGACTGTATAATTTTCTATAGAATTATGGAATGGCTGTAATTTTGGTCTATGCAGAGGAAAAAGTTCATAAAGAATGCATTTTGTATCAGATTAGACATTGGCAAGTTTGGCAACTTAACGAGGCAATCTCGCACTCGAAGGATCCTGAACCGCTATACAATACTTAACACTAGCCGCGGCTTCGTCCGCGTCAAATTTGATATATTATCCCACGGGAACCGTACATTTTTCCGGGATAAAAAGTATCCTATATATTATTCCTTAGGTACTATAATTTGTCTCAGAAAAGAGTAACAAACATCCATATATCCTCACAAACTTTCGCTTTTATAATATCAAATGAGCAGAAAGCAGTTCTACTTCGTGCTTAATGCTGCCACATAATTATTATTATCAGAAATACATTTTTTGTATGGCAAATATAAAACAACTTTGTGAAAATTTCCAGTATCTGCCTATTACGGTTTAAATGGTAGATACCATCACGCCGTGTATTCCCCGAAGGGTTAGACAGAGGTGTAAAAATTTACACCCACAGTTCGCCGGTATGTTTAGGTCCCATGGAATCGGGGGCGAGCCTATCGTTATTAACCGGGCACAAATCCTAACTCCGAGTTGCTACTAAGAATATCACTGAAAAACCCAAAAACACTTTTTGCTCGACCTGGCACCCTTTATGTACGGAACCTTAAAAAAGAACTATCTCCCCAGATCTTTAAGAGAGGCCTACTTTTACAGGCCATCTTTTTCGATGCCAATAGGGTCATAATGACTGGCAGATAACAGATAAGACCCGTAACTGCAATACGTTCCGAGACAACGGATCCAAACTCGATAGATAGGAGATTACTAACTGTCAAAGTACTTGAAAACTCCTTATCGGGATACCTATCACTTTTATTGAGTTTCATTTCATTTGTATAGGAGGCTATTAAGGACGCCGTGTCCTTGAATAGAAGTTCCTGACCGCGTCTGTGTGAATGATTCAAATCTTGAGAATTCTAGAACGAACGATCGTGCGATAAAGCTAAAACAACAACAGTTTTCAGAGAGATAGTGATCCTAATAATATTCTCTCGACCGTATTTCGGTCAAGGCAGCTTAAGTCTTAAGGTCAATGCTCAATATAACAGCATGGCTTCGACACAGCTAATAATATGCCAGTCAAATTAGGGCTTTAAAATGATGCGTTAAAATCAGTTTTATAATGACAAGATAAAAAGGTGACGGCTCGCGGGCGGCGCACTGACAGCTAACGGTAAAATTTTACGCAAGGATTTACATCGCACCGGCGTGTGTGCAAACGCAGATGTACCCAATCTTCTCATTTACATAGTGTAATGAGACGGTAATTCGAAACGACTGGGGAGAGATCACGCGCAGTACCAACGGCTAAACGTGCTTTCCGAACCACCGCGTCACACCATCAACTTAAAAACTCCAGGCTGCTGCTAATAAAATGGAAAAACTCAATAACATTTGGCCCGACCTAAAAATTGAACCCAGGATTACACACTAAGCAATCGGTCTTCCGACCACTAGACCATCTAAGCGATCGAATTAGGACAGTGATGCCTAATATTATGTTCGAAAAATGTAACTTGTACTAGTAATAAAACCCCGTCTTTGATTCAAACTACAACAAAATATTTCTTTACTAACGAGCAAACTTTGGGGTTCTTCGAAGTGTAACCGGAATAAAGGCTTTTAACCACAATAGTGTGCAAATAATTAAAGTGATGAGTCAGGGGTTTTATGTGAAGGAACACGTCTGCGTATTGTTTCCATTTAAATGGAAAGTTAAAAACTGTTTACACGTAGTTTATTTAACGTACATTTTGCATTGACCACTGATACCTATACAAGGTGTTAGTTGAAACAAGGGACATACTTAAAGGTGTGTAGTCTTATAAAAATAAACTACTTTCACTATGAAATCAAACTTAAAATTGCAAAAAAAAATAACTTAAAGTTGTAAAAAATAAACAGCTGTTCCTTGCATGTTGTCGACTTTATCGAGTCAGGTGGCAATCAGATGACTTTTCTTTTCGTTGAAATGGTTCGTACTATCCTATAAGAAAATCCCTCGTTTACTCTAACACCTTGTATATACATATTTTAGAATGACGTGATAGTCCCGTCTCTCATGCATCTTATAATCCTCTCATTCAAATTCCGGTAAGTACCAATGTGACTTTTGGAATTCAAATGTACTTTCTTAATTTTTGTTTAGATGTCACTTACATCATGAAGGAAAACATTGCAAGTCTGCAATCGCCAATCCACCTTCAACAAGAATAGTAAGCAGTGCTTGTGCCTTCTCTATATAAGAAGAGGCTTTTGCCCTGCAGTAGAACAATAATAGGCAGGTGTTAAACAATGTTTTGTGTTTTTAATTTACTTTTGATTATTTTTACGTATTCTCCAATACCTTTTATTAAAGTTTGATAAAGTCAGTTCTTAACGAAAATGAGAGAGGTAAGTACGGTGACCTATGCCCGCTTCTCTTAAGAGAAACTTATCAAAATATAGGCAACCCTCATCATGCAAATGAGTGCTCTAATTTGCACAAAATAAGCCACAATTCCGTCTTTTAACCTGACTCTTAAATTAAACATAATTTACGGACCATTACTCAGAGTTACACTCGGTTTTATTTATTATTCGCAAAGCTAAAGTATTGGGGATAAAGCCGGACCGGCCGTATTATCGGCCGCTACCCCGACTTTGATGTTTTATGAATACGTTTTGTTATGTTTTCCTTGTAATCTAATTGCGGGCCTATTAATTATTCAATGAAACCTAAACGCGTGTACACATTATCGCATTTCTGTAAACAATTTGATGTTCGTAGCACCAGAACTTATTATCAAGTAGTAATACCTAGATTATAATATAATAATACTAGCCTATTATTGTCCCACAGCAGGGCAACGGCCTTTTCTCATACAAAGAAGAGACGAGAACTGGTCGCCATGCTTGCACAATTGCAGATTGGCGGTTTCAAAGTAATTACATTGTAGGTTTCCTCACGATGTTATTAATTATAGATGTCGGCGATGTCGAACACAAACTAAGCTTAACTTTATGTACTTTACATATGAATTAAAAAAAGTATACAACGTCATTGCAAAGTTTCGTTGTTTTTGTTTGTAAGAGGTAATCTCTGGAAGGACTGGTCTGATTAAAAAAAAATTGCACAGAAAGAAAGCTGCTACTGCCCAGTGACATAGGCTATGTTTTGTGGTATGCTTGGTTTATATAAATACGAAGTACAGACAGCGTCATCAACTGATAACCCTCTTTTCGAACAAATTTTATTGCAAGAGGGGTTATCAATTGACGACGCTGTCTCTACGTTCTATGAGTAAGACTACAAAGAAGCTTGTTTAGAAGCAAATTAAATAGGTGTTAAGTTCCTTCAGAAAGGTCGGGTGCGCAGTGCCCCTAACTGGCGTGCTTGTATGGCCAGATGTATGAACGTGGACGAGGCGAAAGGAGTGTGCGTGTGTGCGTTCTGGGGTTTCCGCCATGGGAAAAAAGCGTAGATTTTTGTATTTTAAACAGACGGTAATCTGTCATCCAGTAGACAAATATTATTTAATCAGGGATGAAGGTCCTGATAGCCGGTGTAATGTTATCTAATACGGGTACCTATATCAAATTCTCTGAAAGAAGAACTTTCGTTATTTGTTAGTGAGATTTTGATCATCGTTACAAAACCCAATTTTCAAGCGTCAAATAACTTTTATTATAACAACAAAATTATTTTGACGTTTTGACAGCTCTTCTCAGAATATTTATACAAGTTATATATTTTTAGTCGTAAACATTTTTTTGTATTTTCTTTTTATTAATTATAATAATATTCTCGGAATATCGGCCACGGTGGCAAATCCCAATGGAAATAGTACATAAGTGTGTGCGCAAACACAGGTGCACTCCCTGTGGGACGGCAATATGACACTACTGATGAAGTATGAAGCGCAGGATCAACGTTTTTATGTGTTTCCCGAAGCACAGAGGTGTCACTCCAACAATTTCTAAACTCCAGGCTGCTATTGATAAATTCCTAATGGTAAAACTCAGTATCAGTTTTCCCTGCCCAGGTATCAAACCCAAGACTCCAGGCTTAGCAATCGCGCTTGCACTTTTTATTCGGACACGAGAGCAACGGGGCAGTCAAACATTAATAACAAAAAATTTCAACAGCTCAGAAATTATCCCCTTATAAATTTCGATTCTCCCAAGACCACATTGGGTAACACAGTAAGCTAATTCTTTAAACTTAAGCTCATAAATTAACACCATAGTCTAGAATAAGTAATAAATCCTAATGACGCACTCAGGCACGTCGCTTCAAGTATATTTAGTTAAATAAACATTAATATTACAGAGTGGGCCTTTGGTTTACTCTCATTTGACATTCCTTTCTGCCCGGGGTATTTCATTACGCATTCTCCGGTTCGTCCCGTCCTCCGTATCGAGTGGACGTATGAGTTACTAGAAGAGACAGATGCCTTTAAAATTAGTTAACGTTTAACGCAATTTTATGAAAAACTAGCTTTCGCCGGTTTGTCGCGGAATAAAAAGTAGCTTATGGTTCAAAATTACCCAGTACAAAATTTTATCAAAATTGGTTCATTCGTAACTCTTTTAGTCTATACGTTTCATTCCTCCTCTTCACAAGCCTATACCAAGACGTTTCTCGTCGATATTCTATTCTATTAGCTTCTATTCAACTAAGTCACGCTAACTGTCTCCTTAGCCTAGTGGTTATAAACGCGACTGCTACGCTAGAGGTCTTCATTTCGATTTTCCGGTCGAGCAAATGTTATTGGGTTTTTTTTTACGAAATTCTCAGCAGCAGCTCGTAATTAGGATTTGTGCCCAGTTAATGGCAATAGGCTCACCCCCTATTACATAGGACCTAAAATATACCGGCGGAATGTGGGTGTAAATGTACACTTCTGCCTAACCGTTCTGGGAATACAGGCGTGATGGTATGTCAACTCAGTCATAATCATCAACAACTTGAATCATATAAAACTGACTTTTCTAAAGTGTAACAGACCAATAACTACAAACTAGTTTTTATTTTCGGCAACAAACTGGCTTTTGTTTCATTTGAATTGTAAAACGGAATTCCATAAAACTTCTAGCAAACGCAGCGTAGGTGTATGAAGTCAACGAGCAAATGCATCATGATTTTTATTTAGCGACCAGACATGTTATAACAATGTTGTATTTGAGATTCTATGTTAAAGTTGACAACACTAATAATTTTGTACGGTTACAAACAAAATTATTTTTTTTTGATGTCATTGGATGGCAAATAATCCGACAGCTCATTTGATGTTAAGTGATCACCGCTGCCTGTAGACATCTGCAATACAAAGAGGCCTTTGCAGATGCGTTGCCACCCTAAAAACAAAGTCAAAATGTCCCACGAGCCTGCAATTACACCATCACCTATACCCTTCAAAACGGAACACACCAACGCTGTTATGAAGCAGAAATAGGTATGGTGGTAATACCACGCCAAAAGAGGTTCCCATCCGTAAAAAAAAACCCCGAACGAGGTCTATTACACACATGTTACAAAGAGCTCTACTACAACTTAACTAGTCTGTATTTGGTATTATTTTTATTAACGCCATTTTTTTGGGTTGTAACACAACTTTCACGAGTCAACATTGCAGATAGTGGAACCATTTCACGAAAAAAATAAGCAGACAGATCTGCACTTCTGCGCATGTTCTAAACAAAATCAAAGGGATAAGGATAGGGATAGGGGATACTTATCCATTCCTAGTTTACGAGTACTGACACCGTAAATCTATCTAAAACCAATATCCTAAACTTCCTATGATAGTTGTTAAAGCAGTTCACTAGAAGCATTCTTCAAACTTCCACCTTTCAATTTTACGTGCATACTCAAAACTTTTTCCTAGTGCCGTCACTGAAACTAGTTCGAAACTGTCGAACTAAACCAGAGTATTGGAGCTTCAATAAATTCTGTATCCGTGGCGGATCTCCGCGAAATAAACAGGACAGGTTTATGAAGAGTTGCGGATATGACGACGTAGGGGTTGTGGCTTGGCAAAGTAAAGTCAACGTCAGTCTTCCAGTGGGTAAAAGATACATATAAAATATATTTATAATTTATCATTCTAAAAAGACGGAACTGATTCAGTAATCTCCCAACATCTGTTTAGCCTTTTCCCAACTATGTTTGGGTCGGCTTCCAGTCCAATCGGATGCAGCTGTATATCAGTGTTGTACATGGATCTACTGCCTATCTGACCTCCACAACCCAGTTACCGGGAAACACGATACCTCTTAGTTAGACTGATTGTCAGACTGTCTGGCTTCTGACTATCCGTTACGACTGTCTAAGATCTACGAATGACAGCCGGGACCAACGGCTTTACGTTCAGAGGCACAGGCGTGTCACACCACCAACTTCCAAACTCCGGATTACTACTGAGCAAATCTTAGTGGAAAAACCCAATAACACTTTTTGCCCGACCTGGGAATCGAAACCGGAACCTCACGCTCATCAGTCGACCATGAGACGAACGGGGCAGTTCAGTAACCTCCCAAGTTTTTTTTTTATTCTTTTATCAGCTCAAGTGTGATACAAATATAACCAAGACTGCAAGGTACCTCCTTTTAAAAAAATCAAAAAAACGTGTCTGATGTCCCAGGGTGCGCACAATTTACATAAATCTAAGAAAATAATTCCTGAAAGCTCTTTTTAGCATACTATCTCACTCGTTACATGATAAAAGTAATCCTTCCTCGCCTCTCACGGCATTCCAAAAAGCCATACTTTATGACAATTACCAACTAGACACAAATGCAGACTCTGGGCTTCTACGGCCAACGGTGTCTTACTTATGATATTTATGGTATCGCAAAGTTCAGCAGCCACGCTTGCGACCAACCAACCAGTTTTACCTGGAGCATGGTCTTCAATCCTTAGATCCATAGGTCTACAAGAACAAAGCCACACTGAAGAATCTCTAAAATCTCAGTATCTATGACGGATTTCAGGAATATAAACCCGGCAGATTTATGAAGAGTTCAGACTCAAACATAAGGGCCAGTACACACTACACGCTCACCCTGAATATGCAAACAGACGCATCTTTCGGACCGTAAAACTTTGTTGTTCTTGTTTTGTTCCCAGCGGTCTGGGGTTCGTTGGACACTTACTTTTGATGCCACCTCGAAGGTTAACGGGGTGGGACATATTATGAAGTTTATCAATGTCGTGACTGTGTCGAGTTTGTGGTACAATGTCATGTTTATATATTCTACCTGTGTTGGTTAAGATAAGGGATTAACTATGTTAGATATTATACGTCTGAAATTTTTTACGAAAATGTCAAACGTTAATCATTAACTGGTATTTCAATAAACTCGTATTTCATTATTTTTCTGTATTTTTTATTTTTGTATAAATTGTTTTTTTTTCTGATTAAGTTTATATTATGTAAGTTATTTCTATAGTCTAGTACTTGTGGCACAATTTTACTGTTACAATATGGGGCATGCGGTGCTCACCTGTAAGAAATTGTTATACTAACCCTAGATTGTCCGGGTGTCACCATTGTGTGGATCGCCCCGAGGACACGGTGGAGCACACCGTGGCGGTATGCCCCGCTTGGGCGGAGCATCGCCGAGTCCTCGTGGCGGCCATCGGCGGCGGCGATCTCTCGCGTCCGGCTCTGGTGCAAGTCATGGTCCGGAGCGAGAGGGAATGGGATGCAGTCGCCTCCTTCTGCGAGGCAGTAATGCTTGAGAAGGAGGCGGCGGGACGGTAGAGACAGCGGTTCTCCCGTCCCAGCCGCCGCGGTAGACGCTCCGGACGTCGGGAGCCGCGAGACGACTCCCGGCCACCGTAGATACGGGCCTGTGGACGGTGAGCAATGGGTAGCTCACCGTCCTTACGTTGCATAACGGCGCGTTCGTGTTCCACGCGCGCCTCAAACAGATGTCAGCAAAAGGAAGGGGCCACTGAGGGCTGATGCCTGCCGGGGCTGCGGGTTGTTCGCAAGAGATACCGCGCCCCCGGAACGCAAAGGGCACAAGAAGGCACATGGGTGGGTTTTAGTCAGTAAAAGTCTGACACTCCCTCCCGCCCCACGCAAAAAAAAAAAAACCCCTAGATTGTAGTACATTGTAGTTTTAAGATTTATCAGTATAAACAATTGTTAGTTGGCCGTTACAGTTAAATCTATACATATAATAAAATCGTAGCGAAGTCAAAACTGTACATTTAATATTTTTGAAAAAAAGTAATTGCTACGAGGTCGGGTAATGATTCTAATGCCGAAAATATGGTTTTTAGAATTTTTGTCTGTTTGTCTGTGCGTTTGAACACGCTAATCTCAGCCGTGGCTGAACCGATTTGAATGCGGTTTTCACTAATGTATTGCAGTAAGCTCCACTTAAAACTTAGGCTATAAATTATCACGCTATTTGCTTTGGGGGATGAGCAATGTTGCATTATGTCTGACTTCTTCTACAGATTCTCACGGGATTGAAAACAACGACATATAATGTAAGAATATTGTAGATAGCTGCGGAATTGAACTTCTAAAATAATTATCATCACGCTATACCTTCAAAGAGTTAAGCAGTCAATAATGGCAAACTAGAACGGCTATTTTAGAGTTATTTCCGAAGTAGTAAATAGTCTAATGGTTTGATGACCGCCTTGCAAATCGCTGAACGTGAGTTCGGTCCTCAATAACAGTTTTACTTTTTGTGATTTTTCAAACATTTTTTTTCGTACAGGTAGATTCCCAACAATAATAAAATAAAAGTATGCATAACTTCTGCCATAACATTGATTTGCTTACTTATTTTTTTAAATCTTTTAATATTAAAGCAGAAAATAATGTCTGTACATAGTCTATTTATACTTATAATAAAATCGTAGCGAAGTCAAAACTGTACATTTAATATATTTAAAAAAAAGTGATTGCTACGGGGTCGGGAAGCGATTCTAAATTTTTGTCTGTTTGTCTGTTTGTTTGTTAGAGCATCACGCAAATACTGCCGGACAGATTCCGTTCAATGTTTGTATTGTATATATTCATCATAGGCCAAAGTTGGTCGTAAGCTATAAATTATCGCGCTATCTACGTTGGGGGATGAACAATGATGATACAGATTACGACGGGTTTCAAAAAAGATGAAACAAAATATAACAATACTTTAGATGGCTGAGGATTGAACTGCTGAAATAATAATCATCACGCTATACCTTTAAGAAGCTAAACAGTCAATCATGGCAAAACAGAACGGCAATTTCAAATCTTTTTCTATTGAATTAAATAGTCTAATGATTTGATGACCGCCTTTCGAATCGCAGGGCTTGAGTTCGGTCTCGGTATAATGATTTACTTTTTGTGATTTTTTAAATATTTCTTTTGAATACTAGAAGATTTCCAAACAATAATAAAATAGAAGTAGTCAGTCTTATACAGTAACGCTTAGCTTGCTTATTTTTTCTTTATTATTTTTGCAGAAAAGAATGTCTATAATACATAGTTACTAAAAAACAGCAAATTGAAGTCAAAAGTTTTCATCGAAAAAATAGAAACTGATAGGTGTGCAAACGATAGCAGAGCGGAAAATATACGTATTGTTAAAGAATTTATGTCTATTTGACTCTTTAATTTTGACAAAATAGTCTTTAAATGTCGGGATGACTGTATTATTGCGCGATTTAAATTCTTCTTTCCACATCAATGATACCCCTTTTTTTAAGGATGGGAAATCTTTAAATGACTTCTTTCGCGGCCTACTTAAAATTTTGTTGGCTGTTGCTCTGATTATAAGATTCATTTCTTCGGTCTTGATACTAGACAGATCGCAGCTACAATGTGAGGTATAATGTTAAAGCAGTGCCTATTAAAGATGCTGTTTAATGGTTTGATAAAGAAAAGTAAGTAAATTTTGAAACCACATCATAGTATTATCTAAAGGGATAGTAAAGCCACATATACTCTCCTTACGCCAATTATGTTTTAGCCCCAGGTATGGCGTAAGCCTATTACCAGCCGAGCACAAATCCAGACTTCAAGCGACTACAGATAAATTCTTTAAACCTACAGTCGTAACTATTAGCAGTCACCTTAGCAACTATTTGACCTGCTTGGAAGATTTTGATAACATAGTATTCAATACTTATTTAGTTAAGTAACACTTAGGTCGACGTGAGCGAAGCCGCGGGCAACAGCTAGTAAATAAATAAAATAAGACCATTGTAAGGCATTAACAAACTCTATTTTACAAGAAAATATTTTTTTCGAATCGTGTTGTCTAATTATTAAGCGAGAAGCTCCACATATACTCAACAAAAAGTGGAATAAGACTAAACTAACTAACCTTAATACATATCCTTGTCTTAGCAATCTTTTCCTTCACTGCGATCATAGTATTATTCTGGACCATCAATTTATTCGATCAGATAAAAAAATTACAATAATTTGCACCCGCCATGTTATCTCTTCAGCACCTTTGGTTGACCGGTACAGAATGCCTAAGTCATTAAGTCCGCCTTCGTACCTTTTTGTTTCATTCAGTTTAAATAAATACAATAACATATTCTACACCCCATATTAATCAATTTAGCAGTGGACGGCTAAAGGCTAATATGATGACGATAATGATTAATCAATTTTGTTGTTACAATGCTTTGTAAATCAGGTTTTCCTTCAACACAAACGAAACAGTTATAAGTATTATTCTTGTATATTACTGTCATCAAAATTACTGTTGTTTTCTTGCTAACAAATTTGTAGTTTCATAAACATTATTATACATATATACTGAGAATGATAATAGGGTTTCCAAGGTATTTAATATTGTATTCATAATTTTCCTCACTGTTCATAATAATCGGTTATGATCGAACAATGTTTCAACTGTTTTTGTCTATAAATTCTTCATGAGAATTTCTCTTTTTTAAGACTTGTGATGTCTTTGTGTGATGGCTCAGAGGTTAAGGTGACCGCCGGGTTGTTAGTTCCCAATTGCCTACTGGCAAGTACCAATGTGACTTTTTCTATTTAATTATGTACTTTTTAGCTTTATCTTAGATATCTCTGAAGTCGGTAATAGAAAATATTCTGAGAAAACCTGAACTTATAATTAATAGAAGGTTGAAATCACAAATATGCCTTGAGCAAGCGTGGTGATCAATGCTCGTGCCATCTGTGTACTGTAAAAAGACACCCTGCAGTGAGATTGCAGTGCACGGCAGGACAACGGCCCCTATTATTTATTGGTAGTTTCATCTTATAAAAAGGTCACAGTATTCAACGTTAAATGGTATTGTATCCAATAATCTTATCAACCATTTTTCTGAAAAGTCACTCAAATAACGAGTTATCAACTTCAGTCACAGAAAGCTTGTTCAATATAATCCGTTGTCAAATCTCACATCAAAGTAAATTATTGGTTTTTATTATTAAGGTCAAACGAACAAACAAAACATATTACAATATTTTTTTAAACGGGGACATGAAACTCAAACATTTTGACATTCCGAAAAAATAAAAGAAAATTCGATACAAACATCGAGATATTTGCAACATTAATTGACCCCAGTCAGCGTTCAAAGGGAAATGTCCCGTAAACAGAGGAGATAAGTATTATTATTTTTTATTAACATGACCGACCCACATGGAGTTATAATCCTGTGAAGTAACGCGCTTTCCGGAGGGAACGAGAACCTGATGTGGGTACACAAAGGTCAATCCCGGCGCGGATCGTAAAGGGCAAGTATTCACAACTTTGGCAAATACTTGACATTTTACAGTTGGGCTTCTGAAATTCAGCAGTTTTAAAACAATACTGCTTAGTGGGAATATGTATTATTAAACTATTGTGCGAGTTTTGGTCGATTTCATGTTTGTAATAGGAATTGAATCGACAAAGTGTGCGGTTTTCATTAATCAATTTAGAATTGTTATTAACTATTATTTTGTTTGTTATTAACTATTGCTAAAAAACGACGCTTTGTTTAGGTATGCGTATGAGAAAAAAAAACATATTTTTTCAAAGCGCACACGATAATGCATTAGCACCTGATGACACACCACAACTATCATATTGACAAAACGTTGTTCAAGTATTATTTGAATCTTACTAAAACCACTTAAGTTGGTTGAATTTAATTGTTAGTTAGCTTCTGTAATGCAATCCCTTAGGACACTCACAGACAGACAGACACCACGGGGCAAAACAAGAATCGAAAATCCTGCTCTCTGCTTCTTGCTCAAAAAAAGTCCTAAAAATTAAAAAAAAAAAACAGTATTAGAACATTCAATTATCCCCAAAAACCTAAAAGACATTATAATGATCCTTTAAAACCTTTCCTAATACAAATGGATTTCGATTCGAACACAAATCGCCCGTCTGATTGACGTAAAACATTAATTATCCTAACATTCTCTTCACAGTCTATAAATAGAAAACAAATTAAAATGCCCCGATGATAATTGCATGAACAAATGGATTCAATACAACAAAATGTTGTTCGAAAACGGAAATTAAATCGTGCATAGCGAGTGAAAACCAAGGTCAGGTGAACCCTGACAGTGTAAGTCCATTGCCCGATAGGTAATGGCCGTTCATCATTAAACAGCCCGCATAACATAAAACAAAACACAAACAAATTATGTTTAGGCAAAAACCGTCAGTAAATTCGATCAATTTTTAAATTTGGAATACTCGTTTCGCTCATTACCTTTATATAGTTTGAAGACTTTATTCATATCAATCGTGTACAGTAAATCATGATGATAATCATATGATAGCCGAGTTTTCAATTAGAATATCGACACAAATCGAATACATTTGTGTCAGGCCTTCGTGTTAGGCCTTCAGTTGTTCTAAAGTGTCGAGCGTGCGTTGTTATGGTGGCAGTGGTACGAGACACACACCTTTGATTATAGAATCAAAGGTGTATGCCTCGTACAACCGCCACTGCCGTATACCTATATATGGAGATATATAAATGGATACGGTAAGAAAGACCGATTTGCGCCTCTCGTCTATTAGATGTGCAAACTTTTTTTACATATTTGTAAAGGACTAGCTTCTGCCAGCGTCTTCGTTCGCGTAGTTTTTTTCTACCGCATTATGTTACGTTTTTCGTTACTGCTTAGCACCTATTGGTTGTAGCGTGATGTTATATAGTCCACAGCCTTCCTCGATAAATGAACTATCTAACACAAACAAAAAATTTTTCAATTCCAACCAACAGTTCCTGAGATTAGCGCGTTCAACCAACCACACAAACAAACAAACTCTTCAGCTTTATAATATTAGTATAGATTTAGAATTATTACACGATTCTAGTCATAATAGCTTTTAAATTTTTCGTCGCTTATTAAAAATTGCCAATCCGGCTTCAACCATAGTGATCAATGGTCGTGCTTTATCTGTATGAGAGGAGGGCAAACCTTCAAAATGTATTAAATGTATGTAGCTTTTTAATAAACAACAACTTTTAAGTAAAATCTTATATAATAGTAAATGCTTGATGTTTGCAAGTGAATATCTCTGTTACCTATCCTGCTTATAGTAGATTATAAATGTCTTCAAACACAAGTACCTACCGCCACTGTCACACCGTCACTTACACCCCGTATCGCAGTACGATACTCACGCACAAACCTCGCTTTGAGATTTAAAGCCATTTGATTGACTGAATCGAATTTCAAGTACAGATTAGGTTTATCATCAGTACCTACTAAATTCTCCCTCTTCCTCAGTTCCCACCGTCTGCAGGTCTTTGAATATCAAAAAAGGTTTATTTTTCTGACAGGTTTAAATCCTCGCCCCGTCCCATATGGGATCAAATAATGCCATTGGCGAAACGTAATATGATGACACTACTCCTCATCCCTTTGAGGATCAGAATCATGATGTTATGATACAAAATGGCAGCTTTTGTGTAAACCATACGTTGTTTGTGTGGAGTAAGGCGAATAGATATGTGTGTTTGTAACAATAATTTAGGGCAATTTAGGTGGATAGAACTGAAGGCTAATTGACGGCACGGTTGGCGCAGTTGCTGAGCGATCGGCTGCGCGCTGCGTGTCACGGTTTCGATTCCCGCACGAAACAAATATTTGTATGACCTACAGATAGTTGTTTCGGGTCTGGCTGTTTGTGTGAGTGAGTTTATATGTTTGTAAACGCACCCACAATATAGATATTACTAGTGTGGGGCAACGTTTTAAAAAAAAAAAGAAAATAAAGAAAGAAAGAAGAATTTCCGTAATTAAAAAACGTCAAAAATGACGGTAAATTTGCAGGCATATTTGACAGCTTGAGACCAAGATTAAAATTACGAAAATTACCCCTTTGGTTAAGATCAACACGGTGTTAACCTATGTATTTTCAAAATGAAAAGGTTTATCTTTGTGAATGTGTATTTGTGTAATTAGGGTACGGACAGAGATAAACCAGTGAAGGTCTCGCCTGCAGACCAAATTAATTTGGATTCTAGTACATACTTACCATATCCTCTCAGCTGTCATCGCCATTTTGAAAAAAAATACAGATTTGATACGTTTTTAGCAGACAATCAAAGTCAAAGTCAAAACATTTATTTCAATTAGACCATTTACAGGCACTTTTGAATTGTCAAGAAGTTACTCATACAAAAAGTTGAAGCTAGTTGCTCGTTCCAAAACGTAGGTCTCTATGGAGAAGAACGAGCAAGAAACTCCATGGACACTCTTTTCAAATTGGTTTTTACAGAATCTTGGTTACAATATTCTTGTTGCTTCTACATGTGAAAACAATGAAGTTAAATATAAAACAATTAAAAAAAAAAAATATATGATAATAATAGTACTAAAGATGTAAGCCATGGCAGTTAAGAGATGACCAATCCCACTGACAGCGCCCGTTCACGAACATGACGCGAGGATCAGCACCACTTAGCTCAACCATCATGAAGGGAACCAAATGATCCGACCCACGCGCCACCATCAGCGAGACATTTAAGTGAGCATGACAAAGCCCTCAACCACCATGCTCGTAGTGTCCAACACATAATAATAAAATAAATAAAAGGCTCCATGGTACTCACATTTACAAAATTGAAATAAATGATGATAGATTATATAAAAACTAAGGTTTTAAGTAATTCTATTCGACAGATGAGCTGTAGTATGTAAAAAAAAATAGAAATAATAATAACGGTACACGTTATTAAGGTCAATGAGAATACAAATAAAAAGGTGGCAAGAAACATCCCCCTGTATTAATATACATATGTAAGTATTAATTTGTGAACCCGAGTGACTATGGAGCAGGACCAGCATTAAGCCAAGCATTCTTGTCATTAATATAATCTTCTAACTTATAATATGCTTGACTACATAGTGTGCGTTTGATGCAAGTTTTAAATTTTCTCTCATTTAGTTCGAGAATATCGAGCGGTATTTTATTATAACATTTTACAGAGTACCCCATAAAAGAAGTGTGTACTTTAGACAATCTGAAACTTGGTTGATCTAATTTGTTCCTATTTCTAGTATTAAAATGATGTCTATCTCCAATTTTTTTGAAAAGATGAAGATTTTTTCGAACATGCATAATGTTTTCATATATATATTGACATGGAACCGTCATGATATTAATTTTTTTGAATAATTCCCTTAGAGACTCACGACGGCAAAGATTATAGATAGCTCTGACAGCCCTCTTTTGCAAAATAAAGATAGAATCTATATCTGCAGCCCGCCCCCAAAGCAAAATACCGTAAGACATAATACTATGAAAGTAACTAAAATAGACCAGTCTCGCGGTATCTACGTCTGTTAATTGTCGGATTTTTCTGACAGCGTAAGCGGCTGAACTTAACCGCCCTGCAAGAGATGTTAAGTGAGGACCCCACTGCAGCTTTGAGTCTAGCGTAATCCCCAGGAAAACTGTCTTTTCGACGAACTCCAGTATATCCTTATTTAATATAACTTGACATGGACAACTTTTAACATTCGGCAAAGCAAATCTTATGCATTTAGTTTTCTTCTCATTTAATACTAAGTTATTTATAGTAAACCAATTATGAACCTCACGCATAGCGTTATTTACGTCGTCAAGGTGTTGAGCCTTCCTATTTACTTTAAAAATCAGTGAAGTATCATCAGCAAATAACACCATTTGAGGTTGGTCTTTCAGTAAATGAGGTAAATCATTAATGTATACTAGAAAGAGAAACGGACCTAATATTGAACCCTGCGGAACCCCCATCTTTACTTTTAGGCCTGTTGAATTTACACCATTTATTTGAACATGCTGCAATCTATCATTCAAGTACGATTCTATCAAGGCTCGCGCCAGTTGACCGAGTCCGTAATGCTCAAGCTTAAGGAGGAGAGTTTCATGATTAACACAATCAAATGCTTTCGAGAGGTCGCAAAAAATGCCAATGGCATCCTGTGAGTCCTCCCATGCATTAAAGATGTGCTTAATTAAAGTGACACCGGCGTCAGTAGTACAACGCCCTCTGGTGAAACCATACTGTTGATCGTGCAGGATGTTGTTGCAGTTGAAATGATTGAGCATTTGATTGAGCATCACTTTTTCGAACACCTTGCTGAAAACCGGCAAAACCGAAACTGGTCTGTAATTATTGGTGTCTTTAATATCTCCGGACTTAAATAGAGGTATAACCTTGCTGTATTTCATTAAAGTAGGAAAAACCCCTTGGTCTATACACAAATTAAATATTAACGCTAAATAGGGTGCTACTGTCTCAATAATAGACTTACATACATTAGTAGACATGCCCCACAGATCTTCGGTCACTTTGATCTTGAGCTGATTGAAAGTCTTTATAATAACCTGAGGGTTAATATGTTTAAATTTAAATTCCTTAGGGCAGGATGAAACTTTCGCCTTTAGTAAATCAATGGCAAGTGAGGGCGAGGAATCTAAAGTTTCCGTAGTTTTAATTGGAATATTGGTAAAAAAAGTTACAAATTCCTGCGCCACATCGATATTTGTGCTTATGGGACCACGGGAAGTCTCTAGAGAGTAATCAGCATTATGTCTTTTGTTTCTATTAGTTTCATTATTAATAATTTTCCAAACCGTTTTTATTTTATTATCTGCTGATTTAACCTTGTTGCTAATGTACAAGGATTTAGCTGACTTACAGGTATTTTTAAAAATTTTTGAGTAAGTAGCAACATACTTGTTAAAACTTTCAGTATTTATATAAGGCTTAAGGCCATACAGCTCAAAACGTCGTTCCCTACTTTTCCTGATACCTTTCGTCGCCCAATCACTAAATAAAAATCTTGGGCAAATTGTTTTGGTTTTTTTCTTAAAAATATTATTAAACTCAGTTTGCACCACTGAAAAGAATTCTTCATACAAAGTACTACCACCAATAAAATCGAGGCCCTGAACACGTAACTTACTATTCAAAGTGCTATTAAATTTATTTAGATTACCAGAAGTTACTGGTCTTGACTGTATCTGCACTTTTTGCAATGGTTTGTTGTACTCAAAAGTAGCAGTTTGTCCGCTGTGATCAGAAGGTAGGAAATTAACTATGGCTTTATCTAAGTAGTTGCAGGAACAAAAAATATTATCAATACATGTAGCAGTAGTCGAAGTTATACGTGTTGGTTCTAGAAAAACATATGACAGGTTAAAAGATTTAAAGAGATTTATTAATCTACTGCTATTTGAATTATTTTCTAAAATATTGATATTAAAGTCACCACAAATTATTACTGATTTATTATTATTTGCAAGATTAGTTAAAACATCCTCCATTACTGTCTCAAATATAGAGTAATTTTGGTAATTTGGGGGTCTGTAGACGCACACTATAACATGCTTATCTAGCTCAACACAGGACAGCTCAATAATATGTTCAACCGATAGTTCAACGATGTCTTTACGTGGCTTACATTTAATACTATTTTTTATTAAGATTAGATTTTCAAGGATTTTCGGTTGAAACAACTAGCGACAGTATAATTCTCATAATTAATTAACATTTCATAATCTTTTAACCAATGTTCAGTTAAACAAATAATGTCGAACATTGTCTTTTCTAAAAACAGTTCAATTTCTAATTGCTTTGAAGAAAATCCTTGAATATTTTGATGAAATATTTTTAAGGAATGCTGCTTACCCCCATTTTTACAATTTGATAAGTGATTGCTAGAAGATACCTTTTTGTTGATAAGTTTAACTATATTTTTGCTGGTATCTTCTGTTGTCTTAATTACTAGTTTAAAACATTATTTGTTGTTACCACCTTAACATTAGTATTATTACTAAATATTGTGGTGCTAATTATGGAGGACTTCGACATTCTAATTATGTCTGAGTTTATATTATAAGCTAATAGCCAAGCTATCTGACGTCTAAAACTAATGGGCAGATACGCTGTATCTCTAGTCGATCTTAATTTTTCAACAAAACTGTTGATGTCCAGAAACATAAGTTTGTCACTATTGTGACTTACAAGAAAATGTAAGTGATTATTTAACATATGAATGTTGTTATTTTGTCTATTTGAGAGGTGCTCAAAGTAAGGGAAAGCACACAGTATTATTTTATGACAATTAATTTTTAAAATTTCAAATAAGGGGATATTAAGATTGTGCGAAGTAAAGTTAGAGAAGTAATACCATTTTTTTATTTTTTTTTGGCCTATTTTGTCTCACTACAAGTCCGGTAGATTAAATCATGAGCTAACGCTCACCAATCCTTTCGCAAGCGTAACACCCATCCCACCATCTTTGTCTAGGTCTGCCACGTGAAAGCTAACTTTTTCGGGACCCACATTAAAAAAAAAACATTGTAATGAAGTTTTATCAAATAGAAGTTTGGGCTTGGAATTTAATCACGTGAAGTAATTTAATTATCCCACTAAACCTCATCCCTGTTTTGTCACGCCCTGACATCGGTGGAATGTCAAACTCCGACGTGTCAGAGAGTTTGACGGATTCTAAAGAAGAGATGCGTTCGCGTAATACATTTATTTATTTTAAAATCAGACTTCTAACTCCTTCTACTATGAATAAGGCAAATATGTATAGATTCTCAAAAAATCTATATTTTCTGATTATTATCATAACGAAAAACAGAAACTATTCACTCACAATTAAATGTCCCTGATATCACAGGTTCTTGTAATAATTTTTATCGAGATCCAACGAACCTTCGATTAATAATGCAGTCCACAGTACAGAATCCATGCTTGTCTCAATCTGGGTAACAGTAACCACAGTAACATCATTACATGACTACTGTAATGATCCCCGGAGCGTGAACAACGTTAGGCCTCGCACCCATTGGGCTCACGAACAAGATTTTCATTAATTATTTTGCACACGCTTAATTAACCGCATCTTGTGCGCTGGGCACATTAAAATCGTTCTTTGTGTGCCCTTAGAGACACCACCACTGTAATATAAGTCCCCATTCTAATTAATTCACATCTTCATAATCAACGATCCATGAAATATCTTGCCATTTCGAAATGCGTGTGCATTTACAACGATGACGGTATTTCTCGAGACAAATTCTTCTCTTCTAACCTACATTCCAGTTTCGTGACTTTATCTGAAATGTAAAAAGTAATCAACATAAAATAAACTCTCCGTAGAAAAATCGTGGCAACATTATATATTTGAGAACGGCAGATCGATTTTCTTTATTTAAAAGCCGACTGAAGAGTCAACACAAGACCTTTTATCGTAATTCTTTGCTCGTGAACTTCAGTGATTGTACATTTTTCCGTGTCAGAATAAAATTTAAACATCTGGCAAATAAAGTTAGAATCTGCTTATGTTACGACGGCGGAACGTCTGACGGGAAAAGATATAACTTCAAAGAGACCACAACAGTTTTACGACGTCACAAGGGAGAATGCTACACAATTTGTTTTTTCTTGTAGCGTCCGCATTCGCAGTAGTGTGTTCATAGCTCAAGTGAACGCATTAAGAGAATGGCACCATTTGTGGAGAATTTCATTAGTCATTCCCTGCGGTGGGGGTATTCCATCATAGATTCCTTTCGCGTCTCACGTACCGCGGATACTTCGCAGACAAATATGTCGGGAATAGGGGTGAATTTTCAATTGGATCTTCATTAATTATTTACCGAGCAAGTTCTCAGGATTGTTCGGTAAATAACGTAAATTGGACGCGTAAATATATTGTTGCGTAGGCTTGTTTGTTCACACTAAAGTACTATTAGCGAAGTCGCGATGAAGTTTGGCCCAGTTATGTGTCACAGCGCGGTGTCTCCCGAGCCTCGACTTTACTTGCCAGTAACAACGCGCGTCAATCTAGGCCACAGTGATCGAAGCACCTTGTACTACTTGATTTAATAACCAGTTCAGTCGACCGCCTGGCGCCTGTCTAGTTAGCGCAGAGATACGTTCGGAAAATTCTATCGAGTTGCGATTTAATCAAAAAGCTCAAAGGGATATCAATATTGGTTCATAGTGAAATATTATTTTCATTCAATTATTGAGCAAGCTTTTGAGAAAATTAAAGATTTTCGATGCGTCTTCTAGTTTTTCTATTAACCTCGCTAAGGTAGATTGGCTTGTGTCTGATACGGGTTCAAAGGCGATTCAATATTGGAATCCGAACCTACGTTTTCAGAACCGTAATCTTTATCCTTACTTTCAGCCTTTAGGATATTGAAACAATTCTAAAGCTGGATTTTGGAACAGGAAAGTGTGAAAGCGCTGCTATGCATGTATTTCTGTTTTATTTTTTGTTGGGGAAGCTAAAAGTAAGAGAAACTGGAAATCGGAGCTTGCACTCGGCTCACATACCTGAATTGGCGCTTTTATAAGATTTTTTTCTCATATCTTGGGACACAAGTCGGGTAAGTTTTTTCCGGTGCATGCTGACCTAGTTCGAATGTTTTCTTATAAACACAGCACGTCAGCTCTGATAATAGTAATAAAAAGTTGGGGCGTATAGGACCATATAGTCGAATCCGGTTCCCGGGAGAAAGTCGAACTTTCATCGGGACGACAACCAATGGAATGTTTGGACGTGCGAAATATTCTCTGGTCCCGAATCCGTACCAATATAAAAACAAATTTTTCTCAGCAACTGAGTGATTTAACGATCGACTTGAATTCACGAACATTTTTTGGTACGTAAAAAGTTTTTTTTATAGAAATGGATTACGTTGGGGATAGGACAGAAGCTTTGCTATCGTAAGCTTAAATCCGGCGCGAATACTAATTTAACAACGTTTCGTACTAATATTATAAATGCTCAAGTTACTCTGACTGTTTGTTACCTATTTTCATTAAACCTCTGAGCCGATCGGAATAAGAGGTACCTTGAGATCTGGATGGGGCACTTTTAAATCCACAACTTCGTTTGCCGGACATTTACGAAGGCGGAGTCGCGGGCAAAAGCTTTTTCGCTTGTAAATCAGACTGCAATGTAACTCATATTTCCCTCGAACTCGTTATGCAGGGCTCAGTAAAATATTTCGTTTCGCCGCATTTCTATGAGTTTCCAATTAAAGCTACGTTACTGTAAACTAACTTTCGGTGCACAACTGAACTGTCAGCTACTCCTGACTTTCTGACACGTGATCGAGGAATACCTAGTTTATACGGAGTGTATATTTTCAATTTG
This sequence comes from Caradrina kadenii, assembly GCA_947462355.1. Lineage (NCBI taxonomy): Eukaryota > Metazoa > Arthropoda > Insecta > Lepidoptera > Noctuidae > Caradrina > Caradrina kadenii. Next base: position 10,655,391 of record OX381684.1, on the reverse strand, counting down.
TAAGCTTATCTTTTTCTTATGTTTATTCTTACAAAAGCTTTTGCTCGCGATTTTGTCAGCGTAAATTTTCTTAAGGACCTTGGATTTTTTGCAAATTAAATATTATCTTAACCTATCCTATCTAATTCTGCCGGGGTTGCAGGTTGTTCGGAAGAGATACCGCGCCCCGGGAAGGAAAAGGGCACAAGAAGGAACATGGAAGGATTTTAGTCAGTGAAGGTTTGACACTCCCTCCCAATCCGCCCGGGGCGGGAGAAGTTATTTGATTATTTCCTATCCGAAAAAAAATCCTATCCAATTAACAAAAAAAAAATAACGTTAATTATAAATGGTTCTGGATATTAGCACGTTCAAACAACAAATAAACTATTCTTCTTTATAATATTAGTAAGTAAAGGTCCAAAACAACTCCGTTACTGGTTGTCTGATAAAGTAAAAATCGGAAGACGAAAAAACATCTTTAATACAATAAAAAAGGCCCAGCATTCAAGCTGCTTACCTACCTTAGCAAGCATACTTTATTTACTACTTATTCCTCTATCTGTTCTCAGAATTTTAGCCCTGTTAAGATTATGTAAGTCTAAATACACTGGGATCTAGTACTATTTAATTTCATATTTAAAAACGCAGTCAATAGTTATGAAATTGAATTAAAACCCTTACTGGTGTAGTTAAAGTCTCTTTTTTCTTGGTTGACGTATATTATAATGTAAACAACCTCTTTAAGCCACTGTATGAGTATAAAAATAAAGCAAAACTTTTCTGTTCCAAGTTTTAGCTACATAGTGGTAACAAAAAAATGTGTTAGTGAAATTTTTCTTTTAGACGCATAATATTATTTTCTTTAAGTGTTTTTTGCTTTGTTCTATTCTAATATTATAACATAAAGAGAAATGATTTGTTATAGTTTGTTTGTTTATACCAAATAAGCTGCAAAACTACTGGATCGATTTTAACAATTTTTTACGAATAGATAGCTACATTATTCCTGAGTGACATATGTAATACTAGCTGTTGCCCGCGACTTCGTCCGCGTTTTCGTCGTTTCTCGTAAAAAAAGTAGCCTATGTCCTACCTCACGGTTCAGTGGTTTTGATGTAACAGACAGATTAACTTTCATATTTTAGTAGGGAAATATAATATCTACAATACTGTTGAAAAATATCGCAATACGGAACCGCACAATATTATTGTTAATAGCTGTGCCCGCGACTCCGTCAGCGTGTAGTAAGAGTAAACAAATATAATCAGAAAGCTTCGAACTGCTAAGCTATCGGGAGTTACACGTGATATTGTGAGTCAACCATAAAAGATAGACATATGTTGTTGTGGGATATTTTTTATATAATTTTAAGGAGAATATTTCCGTCATACATGATTTCTGTGTAGCTTTAACCATAAAGGTTGCACACGCGACGGAAGCTTAAAAAATGGAGTAACTTCTCCCGTTTTCCCAACATTTCCCTTCACTGCTCTGCTCCTATTGATTGTAGCGTGATGAAAAGTATACTATAACCAACTCAGGAGTATGAAAAATAATTGTACCAAGTTTCGTTAAAATCCGTCGAGTAGTTTTTGTTTCTATAACGGTTATACAGACAGACAGACAGACAGACAATAATTTTACTGATTGCATTTTTGGCATCAGTATCGATCCCTAATCACCCCCTGATAGTTATTTTGGAAATATATTTCATGTACAGACCTCTCTACAGATTTATTATAAGTATAGATAACACCACGCTAATACGCACGGGAACGGAGTAGTAACTAAAAACGTAACTTAAGGCGATGGAAATATGACACGAGGACAAAGTTACGAGCAGTTTGCTAATCTATACTGATATTATAAAGAAGAAAGATTTGTTTGTTTGTAACTATTCGTTACAAACAAACAAACAAATCTTTCCTCGTTAAATAAGCTGCAAAACTTCTGGATCGATTTTAACATTTTTTTACGAATAGATAGCTACATTATTCCTGAGTAACATAGGCTATATACCATCACGCTACGACCCACGGGAGCGGAGCAGTAGCGGAAGACGTAACTTAACGCGGGTGAAATAAGCTACGCGGACGAAGTCGCGAGCAGGTCGCTAGTTTTATATAAAAAGGTTTAAAAAGCCCCTTTACAGTCATTTTCGTATAGACACACTCAAATTAAATACAAATATGAGATTCTTTTGAGTCTACACAAATCCTCTCTCTATGAACACTCAAAAAGTCTATAGTCTACCTAAAAAAAGATAAATAGCTTTATCCCACCTTTTAGCCTTGCCGGATTACCTTTGAAACCTGACTTATCGGGATAACCAAATTGGTTAACACATTGACACCACTAAGCTGTAATACTGAGGAACGAAGGAACTAAGGTAACCGACATAGTTCTCGAAATGGCGAAACTCAAATGGAAATGGGCAGGGCATCAGCTCGTTTTATAGTTTTAAATAATTCATAGATAAAAAATGTTGATGTTTGATGATGAAGTGGAGCAGACGGCCGTGGGGTCGTAAGACTCTTCAGAAGCCACCATGCACCGAAAGGCTCAGTGTGGGACGACCCACAGGTACCCCACGAGGTAGACCGACGACCTGGTAAAGGTCGCGGGAAATCACTGGATTCAGTCAGCGCAGGACCGGTCATTGTGACATGATGATTATGAAGCTCTCAAAGCCACCTTCATACAGCTATATACTATGCTGAATAGCCTATAATGATCCGACTACTGGGACTTGGGCCTAATCTCTGAGAAAGAGAGAGACTGAACCATCTACCGCGTGGGTTCGTAGCTGTTATTTGACTTCAAATTACCTCCCAGAAATAGCTAAATGTCATTTAACTTCAAACGTTTATACTCTCACAATAGAAACCACCATAACTAAATCGGTCCCAAATTCAGCCAACGCGAAAAATTCTATAGTGCAGAGCCATTAATAGCCGTAGAAACCATTCGTATGGCTAGTTCCAAAAATAGAGCCGACCAGGAAACCGGTATCACTGAGGAAATCCTCGGCCCACGGCCGCAGAAAAAGCAATAAAAAAATCCTATAATCCATACAAAGCTTTATGGCGGCGCTTCGTTGCAATTTTTTCACCCAACTTTTTGTCTTGTAAAACACATGATATTTATGTTGATAGAACGAGTTGTGCCAACTGTACCCCACTACTTACCCTGTACCCCGTCTGTTTTCGGATATATTGTTTTATTTGATGCGAATCTGAAGTATTCGGGTTCTGTCGTGATTGTCATTCGTCTTTGTTCGGATTGAAACTTGGTTGGATATGTTTATGAAGTAGGTACAATATTTGTGGTGTTTATCTACAAAAATAGTTGGAATTCAGCGTAATTTTTTTGAGTATATCTTATTCGCACCGGTCTCTCTAGAGAGAGACAAAACAAAAAGGGATAAAATACAGTTACGTTTCGAGTTTAAATTATTCAGTAGCACGCAGCTATCATAAAAGTCATTTAGTTATGAGACACAGCTGAAACTATGCAAACTGTGATGGATTATATTATCGCTACGCTGTAGCAGCTATGACGTAGCAATGTATATCGCAGCTGTCTACGGCGTAGCAACAGCACAATACGTGATTCGGAGAATACATCGAACATAACGTATTTTGCTTTTATATAATGTTAATTTATTTACATCTCTTCAGATATATAAAAGGCTCATTTTCCAATAAAAGTTTTTACAAACAACAATCTGAATACGTTACTTATCATCGCCGTACTTTGAGGACAATTTATAAGAAAATATTGTCGTTACGAAAGAAAAATCGTTTGAAGGAAAGTCTGAAGTGAGTGGAACAGCTATTAATAAAATGTCTTTATCTAAAGTTTTCACAAATTAGAATTGTTCGTTGACTTTAATTTAGGAACTATTTATTTTACTTCTAAAATTCATTAAATTAAACACGCGAATAACTCATGATGTAAAGGAAAAAAAAACTTGTCAATTTAGTTGAGTTATAAATCAAAATTGCTTTAGCATTTCTAGCGAAGCAAGTGAGCAAATAACGCAAACTATTCCTAAACAAAATTTGCTTATTCGTTTAAACATAGCACAAATTAGGATAGTTGAGCAAATCCCACTTAATTGTAATTCCAATCTAAGCACTTGCACACTGATAAATATTGTAGGACAGACAAACACATCAATATGGAAATAACAAACATTCTGCACACACACACAAACACACAGATAAGTCAACTTACTAGCGCCACATCACACAGACTTCCTAACATACATGTCACAGAGTAGAAAATCCAAAAGGCTCATTACTAACACGATGTTTTAGCTGCCGGTAAGGGATGTTACACAGGACATTTTTGAAACACCGTAATAGTTGAGTGATGATTGAAAAAAAAAATTGGTTACGCGTGCGCATTTACGTCCACCAAGAGAAAAGAAACTAAACAAATTAGGTTATCGCGAAAACAAGCACAAAGCATAAGATTATGTAATGACGTTTATTTTACTGCAAGTGATTAGTTGAGTTTCATGCTTCTCTCTCGTCGATCTTCATTGCCTCGGCGCTTGTCTGGTCGCGGCAACTGTTGTTTGGCTTTCACAAGTTGCATTGATTAGGTTAGGTTAAAAATCATAGTGTGACAGGCTTATCCTACATAAAAAAAAAACACCAGCAGTCCACATTCTGGGGACGGTCAGACAGCGCGCTCCATACAAAAAGCATTCTTGTAAAATTTTGGTCACTTGATGAAATCCTGTAGTGTAATTTCTCGACGAATAACTCTACTTCTAAACGACACATAATGTAAAACCTCATACGAGATGAAAAACTAATTTTCACATAAAGTGATTTTCACATTGAAATTAATTTATTATTATTTCATTGGATGGCTAACAAGACAACGGCCCTATTGACGTAAAGTGGTAACCGCCGCCTATAGACATCTGAAATATCAGATGCCTTGCAGATACATTCCTACCCTTTTTTTTTTTGGGGGGGTGGGAAATCATCAAATAACTTCTCCCGCCCTGGGCGGGGCGGGAGGGAGTGTCAGATTTTTACTAACTAAAACCCACCCATGTTCCTTCTTGTGCCCTTTGCGTTCCGGGGGCGCGGTATCTCTTACGACCAACCCGCAGCCCCGGCAGGCATCGGCCCTTAGTGGCCACTTCCTTTTGCTGACATCTCCTTGAGGCGCGCGTGGAACACGAACGCGCCGTCGACACGGCCTGTCGTTATGCAACGTTAGGACGGTGAGCTACCCATTGCTCACCGTCCACAGGCCGGTATCTACGGTGGCCGGGAGTCGTCTCGCGGCTCCCGACGGCCGGAGCGTCTACCGCGGCGGCTGGGACGCGAAAACCTCTGTCTCAGCCGTCCCGCACATTCCTACCCTAGAGACAAAGCTTTAATATTTAAACCTTCGGCAAATCAATTTCAGTTGCCACGCAGCATCTATGTAGCCCAGGCCACTATTCAATGACCCACAGATCCAAGATATATTCTCCAGCAGATAATGCTCCATTGTTGGTACATACAATGCGTACATCACTGCTATCAAAATGTGCAATGGATTCCAGCCTGGCCATCGATATTCAATATGGACGTATCATTTTATGTTGACCGCACGTACGAAATTGTTGGTTGGGTATTTGGCATGCATGCCCTAGTGTTGCGGCTACACAAGTCGATGAAATTTGCTACTAATGCTATGAATAAAAGCTATTATATTCATGCGTTGTGACGTCATCTTAATGCAGCCAATCAGTGAACTACAACGCATAGAAAACTGATCATCAACTGCACTTCTATTCTGTTAAAATAATTCTAACATACCTACATTAGAAACAAGGTTAATTGACTATGACTTGGAAGTGAGTGTTCGTTTAGTAATACATATACAATTCAAGTAAGTTTAGAACATACATAAACTCACGCCTTTTTCCCTTGGGAAGATCCTTACAAACTTTGTTTAGAAATTGGTTATAATTAATTTAATACCACATAGGTACACTAATTGCGTCATGTTATCTCTTCACTTTCTTCGGTTGTCCGGTAGACAAGGCCAGAAGCATTAAGTACTTTTTATTGAATAAAATTTACAGAATAATAAATTGTAACTAATTTCTCACCTTCAGTGAATTTTGTTGAACTAAGCCTGAGGTGAGTTATCAATACGGCAGGCAGGTTGACAGGTTACCTCAAGCTCACTTCCCTAAATTCACTGAAGGAGATTTTAACACAATAGGCCGGCTGGACGTCATTACCTGTCACTTGATTCCTTTGTCGTTTTTTCTTTCATTCCTTCTTACTTTTGACTCAATGTAACTGTATTTCAGTTACTTAATATATAAAGGCGGATTTTTAATTCACTTAATATCTTTTAGAGAGTAAATTTTATTTTCATTTCCTTCTCAGCTAGTTGTTTACTTTCTTATGCTTGCTGTGGTCTCCTATAAGTGAAGAAGTACACCTACGTAATACCTTTTGTTGACTGATGTTTGTATGTCATGATTCGGTTATATCTTTTGTTGGAGATCTTAAATAAATAAATAAACAGAGAGTACTCAAGCATTCTTTGAATAATGAAAAAAAAATCTGTTGTTCCATACATTTCGATCGGATTGTAGTAATTTATTGTTTTGGTACAGTTGTTGTTATATATGACTGCCTCGCTAGCCTAGTGGTCCTAAACGCGACTGCTACGCTAAAGGTCTTGGGTTCGATTCCCAGGTCGAGCAAAGTGTTATTTAGTTTTTCTATGAAATTCTCAGTAGCAGCTCGGAGTAAGGATTTGTGCCCGGTTTACGGCAATAGGCTCGCCCTGTATTACATGAGACCTAAAAAAAAAATCATACCGGCGAACTGTGGGTATTCATTGGTACACCTCTGCCTTACCCTTTGGGGATTACAGGCGTGGTAGTATATGTGTTGTTATATATTTATTTTTTCTTCTTTAACATTCGAAACTAAAATTCCTTGACATGATATCAATTACACAGGAGTGTATATAGTACCACACAGTTCGTCAAATATGTTTAAGTCCCATGTCCTGTTACACGGAACCTAAGCTTGGGCAAGGCTAAGGTCAAAAAAGATTAGAAATATTAATGAAAAACGTGTCGTCCCTTTAATAAGCAATTCCAAGTTTGTCAACTTTCTAGAAGTATTATAATTTATTCAGAATTTTAGTACAGACTAACCTTGACTACCACTTCCAAGGGGCAACTAGATTTTAATTTTTAATTTTCTTGTGTAATTATGGTGTTCGAAAAAACCTTTTAATGGGGTAATTGAAATAAATTACTTTTGCCGAATAAAGCCTTCGATTACTTATGTACCTAAACTAATTTATTTTCAATATGTTTTCCTTTTTATTATTGCTGTTCTTTTAATTTTACTTTTATATTTTATTTTTGTTGCTTTATGTAAGGCCTAAAATCCTTTAAACATAAAGTTTTTCATAAAATTGTTTAAGGATAAACCTTCCATACTGGTACCCAAGATACAGGCTTGCCTAGTTTGGGGCCAGTGTCAAAAACTGTATGTAACTTTACTGCAATATTTTTTTTTTTTTTTTAATTAAGATTATACCAACAACTTCCCACAACAGAAAAAAAAACCTCTACATACATTACCCGCTATCCTCAAAAGAATCGAGGATACTACAATAAAGTGCATGCGATATAAACACTCATGTTTTTCAGCTCTGTATTAGGGAACCCTCCATTAAGTTTGCTCGCGAACCAGACGGGGCCGCGCGTTTTTTGCTTGCGCCTGCCTATCTCTATAAATCTTTGTAAGTGCCTCGTTAGTTGCTCTGGTCAATTCACGTCCAGCTTCTACGTACAGATTTTTTATTCATCCAATTTGTGTGTGTTACTGTTCGTGAGAAATGGAGTTCACGTAAGGAGTATCGCTCTTTAGAAAACATTTGAATTTCTTAAAGCGATGAAATTATATTTTTATTGCTTTTTAATGTTTAATGTCGTGATGGCTGTGGGTTCCAAACGGATACAGGCAAGTACCAATGACACTTTTTCTAATTCATATGTACTTTCTAAGTTTATCTTGGACATCACTGACATCGGGGACGGAAAACATCGTGAAGAAACCTGGGCTCATATAATTAATATAAGTCTGAAATTGCTAATCTGCCTTCTCTGATGTCCCTTTGCCCCGCAGTGGGACATTTACAGTCTAGTATTAAATACTGGTGCTTGTTTATTTCTGTTTCATCATCATCATCTAATTAGCCTTTTCCCAACTATGTTGGGGTCGGCTTCCAGTTCAACCGGATACAGCTGAGTACCAGTGTTTTACATGGAACATTGATGGTGTTTATTCCTGTTTCATTGTACCGAAAATGCTTCAAAGTCGATTATTATTTGAAAAGCTTCTTCGATGGACCAGCTTTGTCCATACAACATAGAAATACGTTGTAGTAGATATATTTTACATAAACTCTATTGTTCATTAGAGTATACATTCATTCCAATTATTTTTTTAAAAGAGTCTGAAGACTCATCGTCTTAACTAAAATCAAGTTACATTTGTATTTCAGTAATCAGAATCGTAATTTGTCACCATCAATCATTTATGAAGACTTAATTACACATCCCAGTTGAGTTAATACTAATAGTAGACGCGTCTGAACTAAAATTGAGAATTACAAGTAAAAGTAGATTAGTTTGTAAGAGTTAAAATAGATTACACACATACCACTACGCCTGTATTCCCCGAAGGGTTACGCAGAGGCGTACCAATGTACACCCACAGTTGCTCGGTACGTGTAGGTCCCATGTAATAGGGGGTGACCCTATTGCCATTAACCGGGCACAAATCCTAATTCTGAGCTGCTACTGGGAATTTCATAGAAAAACCCAGAAACACTTTTTGCTCGACCTGGGAATCGAACCCAAGACCTCTAGCGCAGCAGTCGCGCTTAGGACCACTAGGCCAACGAGGCAGTCTAAAATAGATTCGTTTTAACAAAACTTTCATAATCTAGTGATAAATAAATGATTACGACTCAAAACCATGTTGTATTACAACAAATGTGGTATTATGATGTGGTGTACGCAATCTTTTCTTTTATATATTTATTCAGGGATTAATGAGTGAAAGGCGACTAACAGGGATTTTATAGCAGATGTGAGTGACAACGCCGGGAGAGGACGCCCTAGAAAGACCTACCATGGCCTAATTGGTGAGGTTCTTTAGAAAGGTCGGGTGCGCAGTACTCGTAACCGGCGTACTTGTATGAACAGATGTATGAACGTGGACAAGGCGAAGAAAGTATGTAAGGATCGTAGCAGGTAGCGTTCTATGGTTTCTGCCTACCCCCATGGGAAAAAGGCGTGAGTTTATGTATGTATGTGTAATTGTGTATGTGTGTTCTGGGATACATCGTCATTTATTGATAAACATAATAGCATCTAGTATTGAGCAAACTTGTTCGTATGCTAACAATGCAACAAATAAATACTCTTTTCTTTCCGTCTAAGTCTACCCAAACTTTTTCCTTTGAACCTAATGCAATATCTTTGTTTACATAAAATGTGATACATAAAAGGTCTTAAATAACTATGGTTAATCATTCTCATGCCAGTAAAATAATGTGATAAAAGTTAGTAGTAGTGGTAGTGTGGGAGTTAGGATTTGTGCCCGGTTAATGGCAATAGGCTCGCCGCTTATTACATGGGACCTAAATATACCGGCGAACTATGGGTGTACATTGTTACACCTCTGCCTAACCCTTCGGGGCATACAGGCGTGATGATGGTAAAAGTACCTTAACATTGAAAAACATAATCACAATATACATTATTATACATACATTGATAAACATTATATTTCAAAACGTATTCCAACAACTTAAAAATAAATCACTTGTAGGTACCTACCTATGTTGATTTTCAGCGTCATCAATCTTTTTCTATTTTGTACTGTAGCTCGCCACTCAAGTTATTCCATAAATTTCATATTTATTTATTTGTATATAGATGTTACAAAAAGCTTAGAGCTAAAGTAGGTACAGTTGTGGACCCTGGTAGGGCACAGCAACATAGTGAATAGAAGTACTTAATGAATCTAATTCACTTACATCTGAAAACTGGTTTTTTAACTTAAAAATTCTCTATTCTATTCGCTACTCACTAAAATCCCAATCTTCAAAGCAAAAAAAAATATTCTAACTCATTCACTTAGATTGAAGGCCATTTTCACAATAGACCCTTAAAAATATCCACATTATACTGGTTACCAAAGCGTATAACGTGGCCTGCGGGTCGTTAGAAACAGTTGAAGTTCTAAAAACTAGAATTATTTATCATCTCGTTTTAAACCTTTAAATTCTATAGCAAGGCTTACAAAGGACAGATGGAGTAAGCAAATGTAGTTCAATGAAGGATTTAACATTAGTTTTGTCTTATATATATAACTTTAGTTTATTATTATTATTTACTTATTAGTTATATCTTATTTATGTTGTTTATTAGGTTTTTTTACAAAATTATTAAAAATTAACTAAGTATTTTTCTATCCTTAATTTAAAAAAAATGTAGTAATAATAATAGTAGTAAAAATAGTAGTATAATAGTTTAAGTATTTTTTATTTTAAGATGTTTTTTTATGATTTCCATTTCAAATCTCGTCATTTAACGACTACTTTAATTAACTTTAACATTCTTAATTTGAATCCAATCCGAAACTTCAAAAGCTAGACCTCAAAGGCCCAAAAAAAGTTAAAAAATGACCTTCTTGGTAAACAGTTGAGCCACAAAGGTCTGGATTGTAAACGTTTTTCTGGTAATCCATTGTGAGAGGAATATGCAAGGGTTTTGTCTCAAGGGCGGCAACTCGGAGTCTTAATAGATTAGCGGGCGTGGCTGCTAGTGCTTAAGTAAGATAAATGAATGATATGGAAGATTTATACGGTATATTACTTCGTAGTTAGTTTATTGGCATTGTATTTACTTGTAGACGTATTATTGTAAACCATGGCTGTTGGTTGGTTTAGTTGTGATATATAACACATACATACCATACCATCACGTCTGTATTCCCCGAAGGGTTAGGCAGAGGTATGCAAATAAACGAATAAGATGAAATATGAGGTGTACCAATGTACACCCACTGTTTGCCGGTATGTTTAGGCTCGCCCCCTATAACATGGGACCACTAGGGACAAATCCTAACTCCGAATTGCTACTGAGAATTTATTACAAAAACCCAATAACACTTTTTGCTCGACCTGGAAATCGAAACCAAGACCGTTAGCGTAGCAGTCGCGCTTAGGACCACCAGGCTAACGAGGTAGGCTGTGATACTCGTATACATATAATTTATATACATACTTTATTGCATGTGTGTGCATGGATAATACATTTTTAATTATTTATTTCGAATGTTAATATTTGAAATAGCTGCCTAGGGTCAAGTTTAAGCTTAGTGAAAAACAGACCAAAAAGAATAGATATACAGTTCCGTGCCAACTCTAGCATCAGCAATTGAAGCGAAGTTCTTTCTTTTTCTTAAAAAAACATTGTCCGCCACTAGGAATGTTACCTGTATCGTGGGTGCATTTACAAACTTATAAACTCACATACACACCCCGATATGTGCCATAACGATTTTTATTCCGGGCGGGTATTGAACCCAAAACACGCAGCACAGCAGCCAATCGCACGCTTTTACACTAACTGTTTTGTAAAAATGTAAGGCCGTGTTCACACTAAATAGACGGCTAGTTCACAGCCGTCAAAATCAGCAGTTAGTCGGTAGCTAAGTTTGATTTTTTACACATTTGGAACTTTTTACCCTCCGGTCGGCGACTGACTTTACATTTGATGTGAACATGGACTTAAGCCCTAATTCAACGCGATTAAGCGAACATTTCTATATATAGCGGGAACTTTACTCCCGCGAATACGCGATCAACCACAATGATGTTGAGTATGTGTTGAAATTAATGTAATCTACAACTTTATGTTTAAACTACCAAAGTTGGTCGCGTTCGATTTAAATTGAGCTTTAAATTCGCTTGTCGAAAGGTGTCTTTCACTTTGTACATACCTACGTATTATAACTAGCTTTAACACTATAGAGACTATACAACTTTTTTTTTATTCTATCCTAACATCAGTCAACAAAAGAGGTAAGTTAAGAGAGTCGTCAAATATAATAAAACTTTTCTTAAAAACTTCTAATGACATTGAATCGAATTGTGCTGCTTATTTTCTGTTCACTAAATTATTCATCTTACGCCTCATGTCTTGTCCCCTATACCTAAAGTCCTGTCTACACTGAAGCTACAAAAAATAATTGTACATCTATATTTAAGAAAAATAACATCCGAAAACATTAATTGTCTTTTTATCTAGTATATAAAGGTGTTAAGACAATTCCTAGTAACTATATTTCCAACTACGTTATCGTCATTATAAAGAAATCGAAAAGGTCCCATGCCAATATTAGCTAAACGCTCCACCAGCTTACCGATACTAATTCCAGTTTTGTTATTCGAATCCCAATTTAGTACCACTCAATACCATGCAGTGTGCAACGTGGGCGAGAATGCTAACACTGCTAATAACTCCATTGAATACATACTGTTGTCGTAACGAACCAGTAGGCGTTAAATCCACTAATCCGTCCACCCACACGACACTCTAATGTAAGGGCCGTCTCATAAGCATAGAGAATAGATATATTCATTTGTTAACAACAAAACAACAACAATAACATAATCAGGCGTCTGGGAGGCAATTTCAAGAACTTTTAGAGACGTACGCATTCGAATCTTAGTCTCAATTTGTTAGAAATGCCTCTATTTTACCAAAATTTTTCACTTTGATATTAATCGTAGCTGAGACGAGATTGCGACTAGATTTTGGACCGCTTTTAATTACAATAATTGACCTTCTGTTTAACTATTACACATACCGTCACGCCTGTATTCTCCAAAGGATTTCGCAGAGGTGTAACAATGTACACCCACAGTTCGGCGGTATGTTTAGGTCCCATGTAATAGGGGGCGAGCCTAGTGCCATTAACCGGGCACAAATCTTAACTCCGAGCTGCTACTGAGAATTTCATAGAAAAATCCAATAACACTTTTTGCTGGACCTGGGAATCGAACCCAAGACCTCTAGCGTAGCAGTCGTGCTTAGGACCACTAGGCCAACGAGGCGGTTAACTAAGTGGAGGTCTAAGTCGAAGTGTTGTTTAACATTTTTTTATTTAAACTGCCATCTTGTCTGCCACATGCTTTAGTTAGATTTAATAAGAGACGTTTCACATGTGCGAGTACACTTTGGAGCAAATCGGAGAAGATTGAAGATTGTCCGTGCATATTCACAGTCGCGCGCATTCGAACAGCTGCCATTGACAAAGAACTACAGACAAGGATAGCATTCTTTTATCAACTTTTACTGTAGGATCAACCCCGATATATTGAAAAATCACCAACTGTTCCCTGAATAGCTGAATGAATAAATAATAGTTTTTTTTTTCATCATTTTGGGGTTGGTCTAGTAGTTAAAGTTGTTCATAATGATGAGTACAAATAGTCCTTTTTACGTTTTCAGTCAATTAACAATCACCCTGTATATACAGTAGCCCTAGTCCACTGAAATTGTATTGTCTTTGTTCGGGTTTATACTATTTACGTGTCAATTTTAATAAATAAATTAAAACAAAATTGCATTCTCTTAACCCTGCCTATTACTTTATAAAACTTAATTAGCAAGTCTTCATTTAATTACTCACTACGTCACTAGCAGATTTAAATCAATGCTCGTTTCTTCTCGTTGTCAAAAGATGTAGATTATCTTAACCCAGCAAAACCATCGCTGGAATAACAAGTATCAAATTAACGTTTCTTATGCCTCCCACGTTTTAATTACGCCTATTATTATCTAAATAATATTTTGCCGTAGACACACAAATTGAATTAAAATCCGAGTATCAAAACATGTTATTATTTTGTCGCAGCGATTTCAATAGTCAATATGAACAAACCTTTACCAAAATATTTACTTCTGCCAGCAATACTTTTGGATATTGCCAGAAATATATCGTTTTAATATCTTGCGTACACTTGGGATAAGCCAGTCGCCGATAATACTTATACTCGTAAGTTCCATATTAACTATGAACGAGCCCCCAGTGTAACTGAAATGTTCTGTAAAAAAGTTGGTGGTAATACGTCACACTTTCAGAAAAACGTATTACTTTTTTATTGTTCTTTGGGCAATATAATCTAGTGAAAAATTCATAGACTATTCTTAAATGGCTCGACAGGAATGTAGCAGGTATTTAATAACAACGGTGGAGCGGTTGGCGCAGTAGCTAGATTAGGCGAGCGAATGGCTGCTAAGCTACGTCTTTCCGCTTCCGTATTCCGCAACAAAATATTTTGTATAACCTACAGTCAGTAGTTTCAGATCTGTTTGTTTGTTTATGTTTGTCAACGCTTTCAAGGTTCAGGGGTAAGTCGTACCCTGGGCTTTCGTTTTAAAAAAGACATTAGGCAATAATGATGTGGGCAACGCATGTCCGGTCATTCTATCTTTACGAAGCCTATGTCTGGCAGTGGACGTCGTGATATGATGATGATGAAAAATGCTTACCTGCAGTTTTTCTTAGACTAAATAATCCATAGTTTGTTAGTTACGCTTCGAAAGGTAAACCCCTGAACTGATTTTGATAAAATTCAGGATAAGATAAACTTGAATTCAAAATAGGACATAGACACGCTATGTTATAATACGCGACATCGTCTGCGTCCGCGGTAACCGATGTTGGACGAACTCGCGAGCAACAGCTTACAAAACATATTATTTATTTTAGGATTGTTAGTATTTGTGCCCGGTTAATGGCAATAGGCTCGCCCCCTATTACATGGGACCTACTGGCGAACTGTGGGTGTACATTGTTACACCTCCGCCTAACCCTTCGGGGAATATAGGCGTGATGGTATATATTTACTACTCTTTGACACAAATTTACAGAGACTTTTACAAGATCAATTTCACACCTACTAAATTTTATGACTACACGACTTTTCGTCCAGCCCAACCAACAAATAAAATAGGGCCATAAAAAATGTATCAAAGATGACCGTCTGGAGTGCTCCGATACATTTGAAATGATTTCATTTATTTACGAATTCGTATAAAAATAAAATTGTATTTCACCTTTGAATATGGAACATTAAATAAAAAAGCAACCGACTAAAACATCTTATTTTTATGAATTCCACGGACCTGGTCTTTTGGTACGGAGGTTATTGGCATTGATTTAATCCTTTTCAAGTATATATACCATCACGCCTGTATTCCCCGAAGGGTTAGGCAGGGTTAGGCAGGTGTAACGATGTATACCCACAGTTCGCCGGTATATTTAGGCCCCATGTAATAAGGGGCGAGCCTATTGCCATTAACCGGGCACAAATCCTAACTCCGAGCTGCTACTGAGAATTTCATAGAAAAACCCAATCACACTTTTTGCTCGACCTGGGAATCGAACCCAAGACCTCTAGCGTAGCAGTCGCGCAGTGCGTAAGTCTGGATTTAAAATGCGTTTTATAAAATATATTATTTTAAAGCACAGATTACACGATCAAAATAATGTGTGCTTAAAAGAAAAAGTAATACATTATGTACCTATTTACTCTTATAATACCGGTTGGACACATACATTATGATATTAAAATACAATTTATTCGCTAAATAAAACTAGTAAAATAAAACATGAAAAGGCGTGTTAAAAATATGCTTTGACCTTATTTTTGCAATATAAAATGAGTAGCAAAGTATAAAGCACATTAAGCGCTAATTGACAACATAAATCTGTTGCGTCAATGCGTCACACTACCGTTCAAATTTGCACAAAATTCAATACAACTGTAGCAGGCTTTATTGAATTTAAAATTAAACGCAATTTTGAAGTTATTACTCGGCTGACCACTAGTATTTCGTCAAAGCGGAAAAATGAAACGATAAAATTGTTTTACAAACACACACAGACAAAATTTAATCCGCCTATACAAAATAAAGCCGTCTGTCACGATGTGTCAATAAAACAGATTTTTATTTCCAAAATACCTAGCTTATATTCGTCGATTCTGCTCATGGTATGTAATTGGAGGATTTAAAACAGCATACCAAAAAATCAGCAGGTAGTGAATTTATTTCGACTCATTAATTAAATGTATTCAAAAGGCAGATTCACGTCATCAATACATTTTCCATGCCATCAGAACATTTGGTAAGTTTACATTAAATAGAATTACTTGTCGTTACGATGGACAGATATATTTGATATTTTTATTATGCATAGATTTCCATTTTGTAAGGTAAACATAAAAGTTGATGAAGCGCCCGGTGTGACAAGGGTAAAAGTCCAAATGTTGACACCGCGCGTGCCATGACAGTTACTTTTGACAACTGACAGTTGGCAGCAATATGGCGGGCAATCGCCCTAAAATATTATTATTAAAAAGTGAGTAAACTCGAACGCTTCCTCACAATTTCTTGATATGGTTCAATACGTTTTTCCTAGACTAGTACAGAAAACGCCTCCCAATGAAGGTCTACAGGGCAATTCTCTATAAAGTTCCGTCGGCGAATTTACGTGACGTGTGTTTATGGGAAGCTGTCGTTGCATCTACAGATTGACAACTTATGGTCAATTTTACCGTGGGATATTTTTACAGAAAATACCAGCTCATAAACGAATGAACGTTCTTGGAACATGATTGTTACTAGTCAACAAGAAGATAATCGCCTTCGAGGAAGCACCGAGCTGTAAAAAGTAACACTAAATCTAGAATATAAAGCTGCAAATTTTAATGTGCAATATTCTTAAAGATGTACCATATCGTTAGTTAAAAACAAGTGAGTATACTGAGTATATACGACGCCACCGTTCCTGTATAGCGGGGCTCGTTTAGGTGCAAGTTCGCTCAAATATGGGCAAACTTTAGCAAACTCCGACACTACACTACACTACGAAAATGTGGACTAAACGTTGTGCCCACATTACCAAAGTAATTACTTACATCACTGTAATTTGTAGAACTTGTTATGAAAAAAGTGCTTTGTTTTATGATCGTCTTACAAAATTCCATTCTATTTCGAAATTTTGAGTTTTTTATGGTGACAGTTTGCAAACATACCGACGCGACGACCCATCCGATTGAATATTGATGTTACCGTCGCCTATAAAGGTGAAAAGTGCGCATGCTGAGTACAATTTTACTAAAATAGAAAATGGGAAAGAGATAGCAGGATGGGTTTTTTTACTTTTAAGTAATGCAGTGAGAACGTAGATCACTCACTTGAGATTGGTTAGATTTATTATAAAGATAATTATTGAAGCTCGTACCTAAATCACCGGTTGTCAATTTTACGGAACTTACTGTCAACTCCCTATTGTACTATTTTAGTACAGTATCTGATCAAATATTTTAAGAACTACTAGTTTTTGTTCGCAACTTTGCTAAAATGCATTTTCTTACTTATCCTTATGTTATTGATATTGAATATAGTCTATTGATACCAATCGGATCAGTAGTTCCAGAGCACGTTCAAACAGACACTTCAGCTTTATAATGTTAGCACAGATAAACAAGGCTAAATATGGATCACATATGAAAATACTGTAGAGTCTGACTAGACTCTACAGTATTTTCATGTTTAAGCCCTTTCACAAGGAGCACTAATACTGCTAGTACTAAAAGTTTGATCTGCAACGTTTCGGCCAAATTAAACCAGCCGTGATTAGGGGTAGGCTATTCAAATAGACCAGAGTTACTGATTTCTATGTAAATGAATCCCAAATGTTAAATACATTCGTCATCATTAGATGAACTAAGTACTGCTGAGCATAGGACGAGTACACAATGGACGGCCATTTAAAAAAAATCAATAGGTTACCTTTTTGAGTGACTGGTATAGCAGCCGCCACGAGTCGTGAGCACAAACATCAAGTTAATTTCTGGGTTTTTTGGAGCGCCGATGCTGCATGCGATCGATCCGACTGGCGGACCAATCGTGCACAGCGTCGGCGACCCAACAAACCCAAAAATTAACTTGACGTATAACAATAAAAGGTTGTAAAATGTGTTTTTCTGTGCTCTCAGTGAGTTTAGGCGAAGTGAACTTGAGGTGAGCTATCAATCCTTAGCATCCCGGTGAAAATTCACCTCTACTGTTCTTTATTAAGCTTCAGAAGACTAATGGAGACTACCTCGTCTACTTTAATTGATTTACTACGGATGATATGGGTTGCCTGAAATCATCGATCACTTTAAATAAGTATAAAGTTAATAAAGCCTATTTTTCTTTGCAATCCACAACATTATTCTAAAATTCGGCAGCAAGGCAAGTTACCACCACGAACAAAACGACAGCTGATTTCGTAAGCACATTTAAAAGTTAAACAGTAGACGATTACAATCTCTTCCAAAAACAAGGAAGTTCACCAAACAACCTTTCTTCGTAAGAATGTTTAAAGTAAGCTGCATTAAGTCAAAAGTACAATAAAGTCAGTCTTAGCCCTTTCCGTGCCGGATCGTCGCGGGCCTCCATCACGGACTGGCCTGTCCTCTGATATGACAGCCGATTGCTTCCGAATATCGCCGAAAGTATAAATCGGGTACGGTTTTAGGCACAAGCGCAGTTGATGTTTGGGGTACCATTTTAGATGTGATGATTTTATCTATGGGCTCACACTTTAATAATTAATAATAATAATTTATTTATTTATTTCTTACCACAAATTACAGAGAAAGTAATTAAATAGTCTACAGACAGAATTGATTCAGACTTTTATTCGATAATGAATATTATGAAAAAAATGGTTGACATTTTTCTGAAAGAGGTAGCATAAAATTAAAACGAGCTGAACACTAATAACAGACACAGTTCAGTAAGGAGCGGTTCTCGTCTCAAAGGACCAAAATTTTCATCTTACTTATTATTCGTGTAAACCTAAAAAAATGTGCGCGTTTAAAAACTTAGAACAAGGTTTTAGCAAATAGATTTAACGGGGCTGCGGTTTAGACGTCCCTATAAACAATTAACGTATGTAACAGTTTTATTTTTGTTTTAGAAGTAAAGTTGGTTTGTTCAAACAGAATACTCTGGATTATATACCGTAACGAAATGTTTTCGAGATTTTGCTATTTTAGGTGTGGTCAGTACATAGTTTTAAAGTAAATATTTTATTTGAAATTAGTACTTTGATCTCTCGCCAATAAACATAGTTAAGGATTTTCTTGGTTTATTTATTTTAGAGCGATACTTTTGCTATTAGAGAGTTTTAAAGGTACAAGGAACCTTTATAGTTTAGCCATGTCTATCCGTCAGTCTGTATGTCTGTCTGTCCATTGCTTAGCTCCGAGACTTTTTGTACTAAAAAGCTGTAATTTAACGTGGATAAACCGTGCAAAAAATAAATTCGTATAAAATACGGACGCTTTGTCGTAATAATGATTACAGTGCTAAAATATTGAGACAAGGAAAAACCTTCATTATTTCTTAGTCTTAAACAAGAATGAAACTCAAACCTTTTCAATCTATAAATACTAAATCCTTTTAATCGAAGACCTTTAATAATTTTCCTTAACTTTGTCTCGATAATACAGAATTTTACTTCTTGGAACAAAGAGGTAGGTCCCCTGTGTTCGAAACTCCTTTCCTCGATAAAGGCATTTATTATGCACAGCTATTAAAACTTTGTACCTATTCGATGACACTTTGTGACACCTCCTTTGTTAAGATTTTAATCTTATTACTAGGCATCATTTAAGTAAGTTTTGACGTTACCAGGTGGAATGTTTCTAGGTGACCGAGATACGAGTACACATTGAATGACTGTGCTGTGCAATTGCATTATTGAGCGATTGCGCCAAATTAATTGTACACAATTACGTCGAAATAATTGGCCGCTACCTACATATCTTAAAATAAAGCTTTTGCGCGCGGCTTCGCCTGCATGAATTTTCTAACGGGTTAAAGATGTTTTTGATGCGAAAAGATGGCATAGGCGCTCAAAAGTAACGTAGCTTTCGATTAGTGGGAGATTTTTCAGAATCTGATCAATATCGGATGTGTAAATTCAAACAAAAAACAAACTCTTGAGCCTTATATTAGTATAGAACGGCTACTGCAAATTTACGGTCCAGTAGTTAAATTTTCATGCAAATGTCACGTGATCATCCGGCAAATGTATAGTTTTAAATCCGGATATTAAACTTCCGTCTAGTGCACTAGCGGCCTAAGATGAGATATAAGAAATAAAGAACCTCTGCTGTACCCATTCTGGAAAGAAATTAAATTTAAATGCACTTTTTTTGAATTTTCGACAGGCTTCAAACGTCCTTGATTTTTTGTATTCTCATCCCGTCCCACATCCGAACAAATCAAATGGCGTCTCATTTGACAGAATGGGTCCGTTAAACGACTTTCCTGGAAGGGTTATATATCTTCTATACATAAATATACTCAGTACACTTGCTTGCCCAAATTTCAGTTCTTCTTTGTGTATGTAAGCATTAGTCTTTGTTACAAATATTTGAACTAATTTAGAATTAATAAACCTTAAACAAAATCAATGATTGTGTTATGTTAACGAATACGTTTTATACTGATTCACACAGACCAGTTAAATATCTTAATTAAAAGTAGTTTCTCCAGAAAATGCAGGTCCCAAATCCCAGAATTCTAACAATTTTTTTTACTCTTTTTAGACACGAGTAAATCCCGACCATCTCAGTTAGCTAGACGTGCCATCACGTAAAGTCTATTCTGGTCTAGACGTGTTATCAGGGAGACTAAATATCTCACAATGGAAGCAAAATCTTGACCTAAAATGTTCACAAACAGTATTATCCTGACAAGAGAAGGTAATGGCCTGAACGACGTTGATATAAGCACAAGGGAATATTAGCATGAACATACCTCGCACGGTCTTTGTTTCAAAGGTTTCAGTAGATTTACTGCTGAAATTACTATTTTGTGGGCTTAATTTTGGTTTCGTACTAGACGTAACATTAAGGCAAGTCATTAAACATCTTATTCTGTTTGTCGTCAAGTCTGTTTTTTCTTAGCTGCACATTTGTTACACGCCATTAAAGTTTGCCGTTTCTTGGGAGCATTGAAATCACTGGTCATTACGAAGAAAAAACGAAGAAAAGTAACTCATAATCTCACTCTAACCTAGAAAATAAAGCGTGTTAAGAAAGTTATCTATAGCTACTTAAATTGTTACTGGTTATGCTGATGACGCTGAGTGCACCTCGATTGACACCTGATAGTAATCAAAGACGAATCCTCTATTATCTTCATGTTTGTATATACGGGGTGGAACGACCATAGTAACAAATTCTTTTGTCATGGATTTAGTATATGATTCTAGACACCACAGGGTAAACATATTTTGCCGGTTATTAAAAATAATCAGCTGTTCTATACATTTTGACTGCGTACTTTTGTATGGGGCAGCTAATTTTTTATTTTCAGGAATCAACCCAAGTAAATTCTTCGTTGGTGTTTCTAGAATTTTTTGCTAAATCCATTGTATACGTTTTGGTTATGATGCTCGTTCCACCCTTTATTAGTTGGTACATAGGCATACATTTCGAACATATGCTATGCCCAAGTCCAAGCTTAGCATACCTATTCGTGGGCACGCCTTCATAGAGGCGGTAAGTCCCCTCTTTGAGGAGTGGCTGGAGAGGCGCCACGGCGCCCTCACCTACCGCCTGACGCAGGTCCTCACCGGACACGGGTGTTTCGGGAGGTTCCTGCACCTCATCGGGCGGGAGGAAACGTCCGGGTGTCACCATTGTGTGGATCGCCCCGAGGACACGGTGGAGCACACCGTGGCGGTATGCCCCGCTTGGGTGGAGCATCGCCGAGTCCTCGTGGCGGCCATCGGCGGCGGCGAACTCTCGCGTCCGGCCCTGGTGCGAGCCATGGTTCGGAGCGAGAGGGAATGGGATGCAGTCGCCTCCTTCTGCGAGGCAGTAATGCTTGAGAAGGAGGTGGCGGGACGGTTGAGACAGCGGTTCTCCCGTCCCAGCCGCCGCGGTAGATGCTCCGGACGTCGGGAGCCGCGATACGACTCCCGGCCACCGTAGATACTGGCCTGTGGACGGTGAGCAATGGGTAGCTCACCGTCCTTACGTTGCATAACGACAGGCCGTGTCGACGGCGCGTTCGTGTTCCACGCGCGCCTCAAAGAGATGTCAGCAAAAGGAAGGGGCCACTGAGGGCCGATGCCTGCCGGGGCTGCGGGTTGTTCGCAAGAGATACCGCGCCCCCGGAACGCAAAGGGCACAAGAAGGAACATGGGTGGGTTTTAGTCAGTAAAAGTCTGACACTCCCTCCCGCCCCTCACCAGGGCGGGAGAAGTTATTTGATGATTTCCCACCCACCAAAAACAAAAAAAAAAGCATACCTATTCGTACCTTGTATCTTCCCTAAATCTGTTTAGTAAACTCATTGTATTTATCAGACTACTGTTATATGTAAACAAATAAAGTACGCGCTTTTAGGCAACATGCTGGACTCATTTGCTGTAGTTGAATAACTAACAACTCGTACAACTAACTGCACGCAACGCCAAAAGCACCGATTCCCTTTAAATCGCCGTCGCTTTAAATTCCGCTCATCCTAGTTCCGGAAAAACTCATTATATATCCCGAACTCGGTCCAGCAAAACCAATTATTTCTTCATCTATGTGCGTGCCACTGTTCTCTAAATTCCTGAACATTTCACTAGGAATAAACGAGCAACTGTTAACAATATTGAAATGCTTAAATTCGAGTCATTAGAGCTATAAGCAGCGTCGTAATGTGAGTTTTCTGTCTACCCACACATGGAACTGGGCCAAAATGAAACGGCGGTGCGCCGACATTACCGACCGAACCACTTTAAACATCCAACTAACAGACTTTATGAGACAATTTGCTTGGCATTTACATACTTGTTGAAGACATGATATGTCCGTACAATTTTATCGTTGCGGCTAGAGGGACCATAAAACTGCGGTCTATATTGTCATCACGCCATTCTGAACAAACAACGAGTTTTTTGGTGACATGGTGTAGTGCGTGTATTGTCCTAGTTCGGGAACATTTCTGTAGAGAAGTCTTACAGATTGCTCCAAGCTGCCTTACATATTGCTTGTTGTTGCTACATTCCTAAGCTCTATTTTTAATTGCACTTAACCCATCAGTCATATTATAAACCACGATTTAAAAGAAAAGCTCCTCTTTGATAGGTCAAAATGAAAGAAATGCATTATGTAATAGACGTAATATTTGATGTTTAAAGAAAGATCGATTCACACATGACGAGAACAGAGGACACATGAAAGTTTAATGGACTGTAAATAATGTATCTGTTGTCATATTTTTGTATTGTTTTTGTTGGAATTTTTCATATTACGTTTTTGCGGATTGTTTTGTGCACTGAAAGAAAGGATCCTATCGTGGATTTCGTTTTCATTACAGACGGCATCGGAGTATTATTTACATGAAAAAGATCCTAAATAAGATAATCCTGTAGCACAAAAACACATTTTCATGTAATTTACGTACATACCACAAAGAATTCTATAGCATCGTATCTTAAGTCAAACAAACCTACTTAGAACGAACCTATCTACCCTACACTAGTTCTCATAGAAGAAGAAGCACCCGATAACTATCTAGACACATCGGATTGTTTTAGTTCAGTCCTTTTTCCACGATATGTTCAAACAAGAGCACAAAACAAACTCGAACCCGACGGAGCGAGCTCGCAAAATATCACGAAACGAGATCTTATAGCCTGGAACAACAAAGGCATAACTCACAAACAACAGCTTTGCATAACAGCAAAAATCTTTTAGTTTTTTTGTAAATTTTTCACTACGTTGAAGTTTTGATATTAAAGCTTTAGTTCTGACGCTGAGATTAAAAAAAAAACCATTTTATTTTAATCTTTGTTTAATTTTACTGTAGTCAGCAATTCTAGAACCTAAAGGTAGCACTGCCTGCTTTTAAATAACGTTCAGTTATCTATTACTGGTCCTTTGACATCGTTGAGATATTATGTTAGATAGTCCCATTATGTTAACTGATAATAACTCGCCAGCGCTACCACTTCGCCCTTAACGATGCGTGCAGCGTCGTTCAGACACAAGCTGTGGCGAACAATTGAAATTCCTATCTGACGTAATAACATGTCAGATAGTCACCGCCATCGTCTACGTCCAAAACAACGCAGAGGTGGTGTAGGAGTCACCTGTCAGTTTCACATAATTGTACTAATCTGACAGTGTCATATAAAGAGAACAGAAGCAGAAGCAGGGTGGGTGACAAGACTGGTGCTACCAGTGCTTTCAGCTTAAGACTTAACCAGCCTGCTTTAAGCCCTCTATGTTACAAACCGGCTTCCAGTCACTCCAAACATAATAAACACAAGATTTCGTTTCAATCAACTTGAAACATACTGATGACAGGTACATAATCCATTTCAGATCTTAAGCACGAAAGAAAGCTGCTTATTTACATGATCATCGCTCATGATAACAGCACAGCACAAAGACAACAAAAACATTGTTATTTAAGTTAAGGCCTTAAATCGGTTGTGTTAAACTATATTTTAAAATGACAAGATAAAAAGGTGACGACTAGTGGGCGGCGCACTGTCAGCTAACGATTGAATATTTCAAGGTGATGCTGACTGCTGCTGAAATTTAATGTTTTTAATTATACATTATTTTTCCTTACATTGTTAAATCGTAGTCAGCAATCAATACAACTCCGGTCTTTCAGCACATACTCGAGCGCCACTATTTTTCTCAACTAATGTCACTTGCCGCGTTCCTAGTAAAAATGTTTTATTCAAAGTTCACAACCATGTTTGAATCGGGAAACGAATTGAGAAGTAATCCATCAGAGAGGAAATAAAACAGTTGTGAAAAGCTTGATTTGGTTTAGGGTAAGGGAAAGGTAAATTGGTAAATAAAATTATTTATTTACCAATTTAGCAATTCATTAATAATTTAAAATTAGAACAGAAATCAGTTTGGACTTGCTTTCAGACTCTTAAAAACCAGTTCCAAACTGTGATATAACAATCAACAATAAGCTGAAGAAAACCTTCTAATTTTGGTTTCTTTGTTGAGGAAAACATTGAAAAGAAAATTAATTTAATTAAAAATGGACAAGTTTACAACTTTTTAAGTAATAGAAATAAAATTATATGCTTCATTTATTTAAAACCGACCAAGTACCTTTTATAATAAAACATCGCAAAATCCTTGTTGTTAACGTCCACAATTCACCCTTTATTTTATACTAGCTATACCCCTCGGTCTCACCCGTGTTCAGTTATGTCTTTGGTTATCGCTTCGCTCCCGTGTAGCGTAATATTCTTTAACCCATACTTGTCGTCCTGAATTTAACTATTATATACAAAGCTTTAGTTTTCATTTCTATTTGTAGTACTGAGTACGTATTGCAGTACTTTTATTTTTGATAGATCGTTTTGACATTAGTACCTATAGTTTTATGGGGTTGTAACTGTACAACTTATTGTAAAACATTTTTTTTAAAGAGTATGTATCTTACCCGTCCTTTTCCATACGAAACTACCTTTTGGAATGAGCAACTAGATTCAATATTATTATTTATGATATGTAATTGACGTGCAAAAGTGCCTTTTAATGGTCTAATTGAAATAAATCATTTGATTTCGACTTTGACAAAAAAACTTTATCTAATCCGACTAGAACTTCGAGAGATCCTCTCAAACAAACAAAATAGACTCTTCAGCTTTATTATATAAGTATTAATTTAGCAGTCGCGCTTGCGACCATAAGACCGACTACGTTCACCTGGAGGATTTTGCTGACATGATATTGATGACCTTAAGTTATACTTAGTAGTTGTCATCATCATATCAGCCGTAGGACGTCCACTGCTGGACATAGGCCTCTCCCATAGATTAACAAAAGGACCAGTTGGAAGCGGCCTGCATCTAGCAATAACCTGTCTGTCCACCTTGTGGATGCACGTCTTACGCTGCGCTTACCGGTGCATAGTCTCCAATCGAAAACTGTACGGCCCTATCGGCCATCAGTTCTGCATGCATTTGTCCTGCCCACTGCCACTAACACTGGCACTGCAAGCTTCGAACACGGCTAGTGAGTCAATAAAAAAAGTAATTATAAATGTCACTTGTTACTAGTTAAAACGTTATGGTAGCACAAACATTAAGAGACGAGCTGTTGAGAGCAGTCTGCCTCGGGTTCCCATCGTTTGCATAAGTAGATAAATAGGTAACGAAACTGTTCCGTATTTTTCTTTCGCCTTTACTTTCAGTGCTGGCATCAAAAGTACGAGTTTACACGGATTTGATGTAAATGACGCATGTTTTCACGTTTATTTATTTATGCTTTGTGCAGCAAAAAAGGTACAAAGAAGGACTTTGCCTTTACTATGCTTACTTTCCGTGGTTGGAAAATATTTTTTGAAACCAGAAGATATTTCGGATTACATCACAGTTATGTTCTAAAAAACTATCAGATATGTACTGATCATAGAGGCAGATGCCCTTTGATTTGATGTCAAGATAATTTTTAAAACTGCCCAATTTTTACATAGTAGATATAAAACAAATTCGCTTCCTGGCTTCTTTACGCTTAGATACTTTAAACAACGGAATTAATTTTAAGGGAGGAGGAAGATTTATACGTGTAGAACATCACGATATGATCTACGGGAGCAGAGCAGTAATCAAAAACGTCACTGAACACCGCGGGGTATACATATTGCTAGTTAACATACCATCACGCCTGTATTCCCCGAAGGGTTAGGCAGAGATGTACACCTACAGTTTGCCGGTATGTTTAGGTATCATGTAATAGGGGGCGAGCCTATTGCCATTAACCGGGCACGAATCCTTACTCCGAGCTACTGAGAATTTTATAGAAAAACCCAATAACACTTTTTGCTCGACCTTGGAATCGAACCCAAGACCTCTAACGTAGCAGTCGCGCTTAGGACCACTAGGCTAACGAGGTAAAGCTAGTTAAATATAATATATTTTGTATTCTAATATGTACTTATACTATTTTTAATACTATAAAGAAGAAATTCTAAGAATATCTAAAAAGAGAAAATTTCTTGAAAATTCGTCTAATACAAAGCAGAAAATACATTTAGTTGGAAGCGTATAAATATTGCTAATAGTTCAACAGTACCGAATAGAATTTCAAGAAATAAATCCAATTTAGAAGCGAAGTAAATCTTAGAAAATCTTCCAAATGCTGACTAATGAATTCGATTGCTAATACAACTAGACCTTGGTTGAATAAGCGTGTAATTTTAATTTCAAATTTCGAATTTCAGAAAATAAATAAAGAAAAAGAAAGGATGAGCAAACTCTTTGCTGTCAGAATCTACTTAATTTTATGGCAGCTGATAACGACCGCAGTATTATGCCTTACCAAAATAGCATATAATAGTATGAATTCTGCAAACTACCAGGCGTTGTTCAGAATGGGCTTATGTATGTCAGCCAATACATTCCCTCTATACACACGCGTTTCGCTCATGTAACTGCGCACGATTATTGAAATATTTAAGTCGCCTTTCAGTACCTACTTTCATGTGGGTAGTGATATAAGCGAAATTGTTTTCTCCTATTCATTTACCCTTTACCCGTTTGAAAAATAAATATTTGACTGGCAGGCAGTCAAATATTTATTTTTCAAACATAGAATAATAAAATTACAAACTATGTTCAGGATATAAAAAAAAAGTCCTTGGTTTAAGTTTTTTTTTTAGTTTATTCACTGTAATCATATACGTGATCAAGCATACTAAAGCGAGAGATTGAGGTCTCCTAATCTAATAATAACTACCTATACATAGGTACCTACTAAAAAAAAACAGAGCTACTTTACCCAAAGTAAAAAGCTGTAAAACTAAACTCCAAAACTAAATCTCAGCTTAAAGTTGTCGAATAAACGAAGCAGATTAATGTAAACCGCATACCGTGCGAAATTATATTAAAATATACTTGTATGTACGTCGCAAAATCCCTCGAAATCCAACGTCACGACCGAATCCCTAGAAATATTATCGAGCACACACGAAAAAATTGTCAACTCGCGAAACTTCATATTTAGTTATATACGCAAAATTCTCAGACTACTGGGTTTTGCAAGAAAATAGGGGTGCCACCACAATGCTTTATTGTCGGACCAAGTTATTAAATCTAACGGAAATGAGTTGCGAAACCGAAAAATTTTGGGTCATAGATCCAATTTACCGGTAGTTAGGTTAGAGGTGACACGAACTTTTAGTGTAGGTCATCTGATAGCTGATGTTAGTTTTTAGGTCGGTATAATTAATATTATGTTGAGTGTATGTAAATATGCGGTATGTTATTAAAGTGCTTACTTTAGGTATAAAATTGGGCTTAGTTCTGCTAAATCTATTCTAAGCATAAGTTTTAGATAAGTATACCTGTTTTAACTGGATAGTACAGTGACATATTTGGCATATTTAATTAATTTGACGTAGTTAATTGTGTTATTAACAATGCTCAATTAGAGACGTATTTTTTTTTTTGAGAATGTTTGCATTAACTTAGCTCTTACGCGGTTCTTGGCTACTGATAGTAGCCTATAATTATCCAACTCCGGGGCAAGGACTTCGTCTCATACAGAGAAAGCACAAGCATTGATCACAGGGCTCGCCTTAATAGAGGCGCTAAGACCCCTCTTTGAGGAGTGGCTAGAGAGGCGCCTCGACGCCCTTACCTCTCACCTGACGCAGGTCCTCACCGGACATGGGTGCTACCGGAGGTTCCTGCACCTCATCGGACGGGAGGAAACGTCCGGGTGTCACCATTGCGTGTGTCGCACCGAGGACACGGTGGAGCACGCCGTGGTGGTGTGCTCCTCTTGGGTGGAGCATCTCCGGGTCCTCGTGGCGGCCATTGACGGCGGCGAACTCTCGTGGACGGTTGAGACAGAAAGTCCCAGCCACCGCGGTAGATGCTCAGGGTTTCGGGAGCCGCGGGACGACTCCCGGCCACAGTAAACGCGGGTCTGTGGACGGTGAGCAATGGGTACTCACCGTCCGTACGTTACATAACAAGAGACCGTATCGAAGGCGCGTTCGTGTTCCACGCGCGCCTCAAAGAGATGTTAGCAATTTTTTGAAGGAGCCACTCAGGGCCGATGCGGGTGCGGGCTGCGGGTTGTTCGTAAGAGATACCGCGCCCCCGGAACGCAAAGGGCACAAGAATAAACATGGATGGGTTTTAGTCAGTAAAAGTCTGACACTAAGGGCAGGAGAAGACATTTGATGATTTCCCTACCCGTAAAAAAAAACATTGATCACAACACTTGCCCGATATCAGACTATTTCACTGTTCAAAACTGAGAATTATTAGTAAACAACAGATTTAAATTGCAGAACAGCTCATATTATTTTTTATCTCAAGCAAAATAATTATGGTCCAGTTTGCAACAGTCTAGCCAGGTCCAGAACAAGTTTCGTAGAACAAACTTGGCTATAAGGTCAAAGAATCGAAAGTAAAGTTGGTCTTTCATACCATGCATTGAATTAGATAAGTTTGAGTCTGGCAGTCCACGGCTAGCGATGTGGTTTACTTAGATTATGATACATTTGCTCACAAGTTTGCAGTTCAAGTTTATTTTGAAGCTTCTAAGATATTACGTTAGTAGTGAGCGATTAGCTCCTGGGGCCTGGGGTACAGCCTAGCTTAGGGAGGAAGGAATTTGTTCACACTATGGGCTATAATATATTGTGGGATCGCACCAAATAAAACGTATGTACGATCCAACCATTATTCGATATTGCCAAAGACTTTGATATGTCTGACTAAAATGATCTCCTACGGAACATATCTGACAACACGACACACGTACGACAGTATTTAACAATATATATTTAAAAAATGTAAAATAAATATTTTTTTAAATAATCTGTTCATAGTTTGTGATCAAATTTTAATTAATGGTTTTTTTTTTTTTTTTTTTTGGTGGGTGGGAAATCATCAAATAACTTCTCCCGCCCTGGGCGGGGCGGGAGGGAGTGTCAGACTTTTACTGACTAAAACCCACCCATGTTCCTTCTTGTGCCCTTTGCGTTCCGGGGGCGCGGTGTCTCTTGCGAACAACCCGCAGCCCCGGACAACCCGCAGCCCCGGGATTTAATGGTTTGGATTTCAATATGATTTCAAACTAAATAATAAGATAACTTTGCCTGATCATATGAAATTACAAAATATGGAAAAGGAACCAAAAGAACCATACATTTTGATCGTGTTATAGTGCACTTTTATAGGGATCAGCTGATTTTTTAAGTTCATATTTCGTGGTTGGGGAGCAACCAATATTCATGGGTACTTCAATTCCTGAAAAAATGGCAAGTAGGTATATTAAAAGATAGCCTGCATAATGAAGCATTTTTTATACCAGAAAATTCCGAAAAAACAAAATATTTAACCATAAAATACCATCACGCCTGTATTCCCCGGAGGGTTAGGCAGAAATATAACACGACACCCACAGTTCGCCGGTATGTTTAGGTCCCATGTTATAGGGCGAGCCGTTAACCGGGCACAAATCCTAACTCCGAGAAAAGAATGGCAAACAAGCTGATGGACCACCTGATGCCTCTTCCTATAGAAATCTGCAATACCGGAGGCCTTGCAAACGCGCAACATAAATACTTGCAAAACTCGCTTGCTTCAAAATACTAGTCAAAATGAAAAGTTGTGACGACTTTTGGAAATTTACATGTTTCCCGTTCACGAATGGATTCCCGAAACCCGAGCTCATCTTAAGTGCAGTCGTTCCCTTTTGGGTCGAGTGCCACTTCCAAGCGTTATTTTTACCTTGATATCACGCTCTCTTTGGCCACTAAACTGACAAACGATCTCTAAGGAGGATTCATAAATAATAGATAGACGGAAACGCGCTACTTTTTCTTTCACTCGTTTATTTTTAGATAAGAAAGTATGATATCATCCCCATGTTTTCTCCGAAAGCAATCGTTTTATGTATTTCCGAAGGGTCGCAACTACTTATGGCTTTAACTCCGTGCCTACCCTGAGTAATAGGGCTTTAAAATATTATGGGCACTAAGGCCCATCATCTGATCGACATCCTTATAACCTCGATAATTGAAAACGAAAAATATTTCAGTGTTATTGGATTGCCTCACACAATACATCTACACCTATTTTCATAATCTTGTTCTTCAATTGTTTTTCAATTTTGTTCTTTT
Organism: Caradrina kadenii; assembly: GCA_947462355.1. Lineage (NCBI taxonomy): Eukaryota > Metazoa > Arthropoda > Insecta > Lepidoptera > Noctuidae > Caradrina > Caradrina kadenii. The sequence continues at coordinate 10,624,078 of OX381684.1, read as the reverse complement.
TTATTTTTTAACCCCCGACGCAAAAACGACGGGGTGTTATAAGTTTGACGTGTCTGTGTGTGTGTGTGTCTGTCTGTGGCATCGTAGCTCCCGAACACATGAACCGATTTGATTTAGTTTTTTGTGTTTGTAAGTCGGGAGTGTTCTTAGCTTTGTTTGATGGAAATCGGTTCAGAGGTTTTAAAGTTATCAGCTCTTTTGTTAGCTACGGTAGTGACTTTTTTGTTCTGTCGGGTGTTACTTAAAATTTTGAATTTTGTATTTTATTAGGTACTAATTAGTCCGAGCATGAATATTGTAAGTGACACGCAAGAACTCTGAAGGATTTTATGGTATTTTATAACAAGTTGTTATTTTCCGACTATATTTCATAAAGACATTTAAAAAAAAATCATAGGTACTGTGTTAAAGCGCACCTACTTTTCATTAGTTATAACAAGCGTAGTATCACAAAATAATAATTGTAACCTATTATAAATGAACAAGTAGTAAGTCTCTAGTGGTTATTGTTTACAAATGCAATTCGAAAACCAACAAAAAAAACAAAAGAGAGTTTATTTAATCGTATTGTAGTAATTGTTTATTATATGTTTGCACAACGTGTCCTTGTCTCTGCATCAACCTTTACTCTCGCAAGTCTCTTGTCAGAAGTTTCTTAAGAAATAAACAGTACCTTTGTACTCAATCTTTCTATTCTCCTCACCTTTGTCTGTTACGTGTACAAAAATAAACAAATAAATAAATTACATTCAAGTATTTCATAACAAATCTCCTGTGCACTGCAGTCAAACCAGAGTATACGACTAATCAGTTTGAAGATAATTTTTACTAAGTTACGAAATCAACCTATATCTACCTCCTAACCCTCCCTCACACCGTTCACTTGAAGTAGTTACACCACTCTCACCTACTTTAATTAATTTAAGTAAACCAGTAACCGTGGCTGGTTACCAACAGTGAATCTGCGTCTGTCAGGACGCGGAGATAATCTAGGCTTATATACGTCGCCTTATATACCTAGGCTCCAAATAAGTCGTGAAAGCCACGATCTTAATCCGTTCCCTCTTTTATATAAGACGTTTAATTAATTATGAAGTTTTTGCGCCACTAACCAAGATTAAGTTGAATGAAGGCAGATTTTAATGCGCCGTCAAATTAGCATTTAAACAACGTACAGTTGGTAGATATTGTTGAAATTCTACAGTGATCTTGAACTTGATGAAAAACATTATGCTTCTTTTCTCGAAAGGCAATTTTGACATGAAATAAATTGAGAAGTCTGCCTTTGGTAATTGGGTCTTTATTGTACTGCAATGAAGGTTATGTTTTAGGTTGAATATACTCAGCTAGGTGCTAGACTGCCCCGTTGGTGCCGTGGTCATAAGCGCGACTGATGAGCGTGGGGACCTGGGTTCGATTCTTGGGTTTTTCCATTAGGATTTGCTCAATCGCAACCCGGAGTTTGGAAGTTGGTGGTGTAACACCCCCGTGCCTCGGAAAGCACGTAAAGCCGTTGGTCCCGGCTGTCATTCGTAGATCTTTGACAGTCGTTACGGATAGTCAGAAGCCAGGAAGTCTAACAACCAGTCTAATCAAGATTTATCGTGTTGCCCAGTAACTGGGTTCTGGAGGTCATATAGGCAGTCGCTTCATGTAAAACACTGATATTCAGTTGCATCCGGTTAGAATGGACCGACCCTAACATAGTTGGGAAAAAGGCTAAGCAGATGATGATACTCAGCTAGGTGCTTCGATTTCTTCTACGCAACGTGGTAGGTGTCATGCTTCTAAGTAACTCACGTGCGATTTTGTTGTTCATCAATATTATTACTTAACTAATAATGCTAATTCCTGCTTCTTCAATCCTGTGCCCTTCTAAGTTTTCTATTTTTATTATTTATTTATTTATTAAATCTTTTTGCACATAACTTAAAAATACACAAAGACAGCCTTAATGATTGCGGAATTTTGTGTCAATAAACATTTTTTCTTTCTTTCTATTCCAATTCCAAATCTTTGTTTGAATGGAAAAGGAAAATAAATAAGGAAACTTTATTTATTTACGACATTTTTGATTTACATCATTTCTTCAAGTTTACTGTAACTTAATTATAAGCCTTTACTGTCTACTGGCTAAAGGCCTTCATTCCCACTATTGGTTTTATCGAGGAAACCGTCCCAATCCTTCTGCCATCTTCTTCGTTCTCATCTCGCTATTTTGGAGCACCAATTTTGAGTCATAAGGGCATAAGTAGATAGAGAATTATTTTGGAAGATCAAAATCATAACGTCAATAGCAATAAAACGTGACTTACATTGCACAATCTCAGAGCTAGCCCAATAGGGCATACGTTTATTGAGAATACTCAATAAACGTATGCTAACCATAAAACAAATCCCTCTTTCAATCGCTTTCTCCATATAAAAACACAGACCTTCTCCCGAACACCAAAAACACTATTTTCTTTCCCGTAATGCCCATAAAGTTGATAAATCCATATTGACATAGCCATTTATTCGACGACGCCTGATTAAAGCTATCAATAAGCCGCTTGCGAAGTCAAAGACCTTTCCAATCCTTACATATTTCACGGATGTTAGGGTGCACTTTACTTATTTATTTTTGTACTGATGTTTACGTGTGGAGTTGACTGTAGTTGTGCGTTTGTAGGCATGAAGTATCTTTGTAATTTAAGTGAGTTGCTTTAATATGTCATCGAAATGCTAAGAAGAATAGAGTTACTACAGATTAGTAACCTACAAATTCGGCAAATAATAGCAATGATAAATTCAATAAAACTTTATTTATAAGTTAGTTAGTAGCTTCTGCCCGCGGCTTCGTTCGTGTTAAAGTTTCTTTTTTCATTTGTTCAGGGTTACCAATTATCGTGTTAACCGTGTTATCGATGTGTGATATATTATTGTTCACCGTGTTTATATTTGACCGAACATTTTTACAGACAAAAAAGTAGCCTATTTGCTATTCCAGACTAAAATCTATGTGAGTTCATGTATTTTATTCAGTTACGTTCAGCCGTTTCATAGTGGTTGAATAACTAACATCCATTCATCCAAACTTTAAAATTTGTACCTACTTGTTTAGGAGCTCGTTTTGTATAACGTTTGCAAGACATCTGGAAGTTTGTTAAGAAAATAAGGTACTACGTATTCAGCCACCCTCATCCAGTACACATTGTTGAATTTTGGTAGAATATAACATACCATCACGGCTGTATTCTCCGAAGGGTTAGGCAGAAGTGTACCAATGTACACCCACAATACGCCAGTATGTTTAGGTCCCATATAATAGGGGGCGAGCCTATTGCCATTAACCGGGCACAAATCCAAACTTCTAGCTGCTACTGGGAATTTCATAGAGAAACCCAATAACACTTTTGCTCGACGTGGGTATCGAACCCAAGACCTGTAGCGTAGTTTGATAGAATATACTTATTTTTAAGTGCTATAGTTCTCAAGAAATCAAATCTCAGGTCTTCTTTCTTTACACGGTCAGATGTATACCTCCTGCAACGTGCTTCAGATATCTATGCACTGAAAAGCTCGCCAAAACTCGACCGGCTACATAGCCCAATAAACTTTGATACGCTTACCAAATTTCATCAAAATCGGTTCAGCGGTTTGGTCGTAAATGTTGGTTTTGTTGGTTGTGTGGTTGTGATGTGGTGGCAGACAGTTACTTTCGCATTTCTAATACTAGTTTTTACCCGCGTCTTCGTCGGTGTTAAAGTTAATATATTATTCTACGGGAACCATATTTTTTTCCGGGTTAAAAAGTAGCCTATTTTCTATTCCGGATTATAATCTAAGTGCCAAATTTCATCCAAATCCGTTCAGCCGTTTTAGTGTAAAAGAGTGACAAAAATCCATTCACACAAACGCGCTCGCATTTATAATATTAGTAGGAATAGTTGAATTCAGTAGGATAGGATTAGTATGGAAAGTTCGATATTATGTCGCTATGTTGAAAAGAGAGCGCAGCGTCACGTCTCGTTTCAGAGTGTACTGGCCCTTATAATGGTTTAACAGCCCATATCCAATTCTGTTCAACAATCTAATGCTTTCAATGCCTATTCGTTAAAACAAATAGTTTGTGACCGTAATAAAAACAAATATTGTACGTGTAAAACGTTATAACATTTTTATATGTATATTTTTTGCCACTGTAAAAATATACCGATTAATCGGGGAATAACGAATAGCGAATTCAATAAATAAATCTTCAAAGTGAAATAACGAAACGAGTAACCGTTATTCTTATGATATTTTTTTTTATTATTTTAAAGTATTCACATAGGTACGTGCTGAACTATTTTTTTAGACATATATATCGAGTTTATTTGTATTAAAATAAATATTCTACAACCAACTCTTTTTTAATATACGATTTTTTCCATCCGCCGAATGTCTTACAAAATAGAAAATAGGCTACAAAAAAGGTACGTGTTTTATTTACAAAATTGTTCAGCATTATTTCTACTCGAGAACAAAATCGCCAATCTATAGACAAATAAAAAATTCAGTACCAATGTAACATTTTTTAAAGTAAAACGAAATACATTTATATACGAGATGACTTTCATTGTGTATATAAACGTTATATATTTAGGATAAAACTTCTGCCTACGTTGTATCTGTGTATCGCAAGGTCAAAATTGTTTCTCTTAGCATTCCGAACGAGTAAAGACGCAAGCAAAAACTAGCGCGAGAATAAATCTAACTCTATGGCACGAGCAACAAGCGATTTTGTTTTGAAAAAAAACTTATGACTGGACAACTGAACTTTCGTGAGATAAAGTAAATAAAAAATACTCTTAATGTCACTCAAAACCAAATCAAAATCACTCTCAACAATACATAAATAATGTTTATTTCTCATAATAACGTTTAGTTACATAGTTGGGCAAAAACCTCCCTCCATTCCCATCCATCAGTAATAAAAAAATATAAGCGACTTTACCTTTCACGTTTCCAGGACTCAGTTTTATTATACGTATGTACTGACACAATGTATTGTAATTATCTTACTACTATTAGATCTAGATATTTGGCACAGAGATGCGTTATACTCTTAAATAGCACATAGGTTACCTACCTTGTATTCCAGAAAAATGAACGGATCCCGTGGGATAATATATTAACATTGATGCGAACAAACTCGTGGGCGGATGCTAGTACTATATTTTTTTTGTTAGCCTATTCTGTCCCACTCCTGGGCAAAGGCCTCTCTCCTCTCCTTCCATGCTTCTCGTTTCACCGCCTCGTCCCACCAGTTTTTCCTCAAACACTCCTCGAATTTATCTTGTGTGTCCCGCCATCTCCTTGTTGGCCTGCCGAGACCTGACTCACTATCTCGGGTATATAATATACATATTAGGTACATCCAGAAGAAATGTATTTTTCGCCCTAATTTTAGGCAACTACACACAGCGAAACTATACTAGTCCGCTATTTTTCTAGCACATTTCCATAAAATATCAGCTGCATCCACAATCGCCACTTTTCCTTTCGCTTTTAACTCAGACCACAGCATAAAGAAACATTCTAGAGGCGTCAAAGAAAAATCGTAACAATTTATTTGGCGGGGTCGCCTGTGAATAGAGAGAATTTTCGCTGTCCCACCATTACGACGCTTTGCACTCACAACGCTGTATTATGTAATCCCCATCATTAATTTGTTTCGTTTTAAAATTTGAGTCTCAACTTTAGACAACTTTTAAACTTTGTGGTCAGTAATAAAAGTTAAACAGTATTTTTGCTAAATGGGTCGTTTATTTTAAGGGCTGCCTGTGAAGTGGGCAAATAAATTCAGTACAAAGTGGTTACTACGCCACATCTAGATTTAGAATAAGTTCGGTTTGGCCGTCAGCCCTGTCACGCACAGCTTGCGAGGGTCTCCTTCTATAACTCGATCTATTAACGCCTGGGTACAGTGTCGGTTTTCACGTGTCCCAGATATCTTGACGCTTTAATGAGTAATGGTGTAGGGTTGTCTACTACGACGGCCTTTGACCATGTTTTCTGAGGCTTAAAGTGTAGATATGCAACTTTGAAATAAACAGGTCTTGTAGTGTGTATTGTGATAACGGTTTTATGTAAGACCTAAAAGCTGTACGGGGCTTTGCCATTTACCATGCTGGTTGCACGATATTTTCCGCTTGTAATATTTTCTCAAAGCCACTTATCTTGCGGACGAAAAGATGAAAATCAATAACTAGAACACTTAAGGACCTTCTTTTTATATCAAGTGTTCATTTAGAATTCTGTTTGTAAACCCCGTGGCGTAGAATAGAGAAATATTTTATACGTTATGTCACCCCTCAAAGGATATCTGAGTCAGCGTTCATTTTGAATGTTTAACGCACCATTTGACGTTGCCGTTGACAATATTTTCAAGTAAGACACGTCAGCCATTTTGTCGTTACCATAACGTTTGATCAAAATATTGCTTGTACCTATTCTTTATTATTTGTATCCTATTGTTCAAACATTTTTGCGATGTGTGGATAAATGGTGAGTAAAAGACGGCCCAGATACGTAAATAAAATAATCTTTTTTTGAGACCTACAATAAAATAAATGGTACCTAATATGTAGGTATTTATATAACTGCCTCGTTGGCCTAGTGGTCCTAAGCGCGACTGTTACGCTAGAGGTCTTGGATTCAATTCACAGGTCGAGCAAAAATTGTTATTGGGTTTTTCTATGAAATTCTCAGAAGCAGCTCGGAGTTAGGATTTGTGCCCGCTTAATGGCAATATGCTCGCTCCCCTTTGCTGCGGGTTGTTCGTAAGAGATACCGCGCCCCCGGAGCGCAAAGGGCACAAGAAGGAACATGTGTGGGTTTTAGTCAGCAAAAGTCTGACACTCCCTCCCGCCCCGCCCAGGGCGGGAGAAGTTATTTGATGACTTCCCACCAACCAAAAAAAAAAAAATATATGGGACCTAAAAGATACCGGCGAACTGTGGGTGTACATTAATACACTTCTAAAAAATCTCAAATCTATACTTATATAGATAGTTTTAGTTTTTAAATCTCTATCTACTACTACTACCTATAGACTGGGTACTATTGGACCCATAGTTCAAACCGGGCCATGTAAACTGCTCTGTTGGTCTTTTGGTCGCTTGCACGACTGATGAGTCTTTTCCTGGTTTCGATTCCCAGTTCGAGCAATGTGTCATTGGGTCACGCGGACGAAGTTACGCGCGGAAGCTAATCTATACTAATATTATTATAAGGTACAGTTTGTGAGTTTGTGAGGTTGTAGAGGGTAATCTCTGGAACTACTGAACCGATGTAGAAAATTCTTATACCCATAGAAAGCCACGTTATTTGTGAGTGATAACATCACGCTACGGCACACGGGAGCGGAGCAGTAACCAAAGACGTATTTTAACGCGGGTGAAAAAAAACACGCGAACGAAGTCGCGGGCAGAAGCAAGTAGAGTAACAATTTCATTCAATTTTCCAAAAGGAACTAATTAACGAACACCAGGCAGAAGAAATTCTTACGAAAAAGATAAAAGTCCTGTTTTCGTGGTTCAACCAATACAATTAATTACAGCCGCTCAGAGGACAGACAAAAGAGATCTATTTTTAACAAGACGAATGTGGCGAGAATCTTCCTACAGAAATACCCATTGCTATAAAACTCATATTTTCGTATACAAACTGCGAACGAGTATACTAAAAGTAGGTACAGATATGCCAAACTTCAAAGTTAATACAGGTGTAACTTCACTCCGTGTAATAGAGCGTAATAGTCCAAAAACTATGAAATTGTTTGGTAGTTTGAATTAAATATAGTAGGACTTGTATGTTACTTATTGACAAAAACTCCGCGTTAAAAAGTCGCCCGTGCATACGAGTAACAACCACCCAGCTAAGTCATCATCAGTTCATCTATTAATCAGAACTTGAGCTGGTAATAATCTATACTTGTTACTTTTACCTGATCTATACGCGCTAATCTCTAAAACTACTGGTTCGAATCTAAACATTTTTCCGCTAATAGGAAAGTATAGTAGTCGCCATGAGTCGTGAGCACTAATGTTAAGTTATTTTTTGGATTTCTTTCTGGGGTTTTTGGACCGTCGACGTTGCATGCGATCGGTCCAGCTGACAGACTGCAGCGTCGGAACACCAAAAAACGCCGAAAGGAACACAAAATCCCAAAAATTAACTTGACATTTGTGCTCACGACTTGTGGCGACTGCTACACGTTATATCCATGTATGCTATATATTCTATCATTAAAAATCACGCGTACGCAGATAAAAGTTATTTTTCTCATAAATCTAAAAGAAGAAATTAAAAAAATAAGATAATACTTTATCCAATTTTCGAGGATTAACTCACATTACAAAACAATCATCATTTATTGTGTGGTATACCGTTCTACTGCAATTCACCACTGTAAAATATTTTTTTTAAATACCTAACAGTTTTCAACCGCTTTATAGAATAGCTAGAACAGTAGGCAGATTAAACCAAAACCATGTAAAAATACACTAACAACATAAACGTTTTAACCATTTTTAACTGTACATTTTATTATGAAAAAATTATGTCGTATCTACGAGTATATTTACCCAGGCTTTAAAAGTTTTATTATTTTAAGACTTTTTATTCTTATTATTATTTTTAAACACACATACCATCACGCCTGTATTCCCCGGAGGGTTAGGCAGAGGTGTACCAATGTACACCCACAGTTCGCCGGTATGTTTAGGTCCCGTGTAATAGGAGGCGAGGAATTATTTTTAAAAGTAGTCTATATTATCTTTGTTTTAATAAAACACTAGCAACTTGCCCGCGACTGCGTTCGCGTAGATTCCATGCTAGCCCTACAAATTTAACAACCCTAAAACTACTTTTAGGGGTAGTTAAAAATATCAGTAACGTCAAACTTTATTATTTATTTAGGTTTACATTTGTGGCAAGTTTCAATTTACTTAAACCAAGAAACAGGAGTATGATTGAAACACAAACAGGGGATGAAAGGGAAGGACCCTTTTCACCCCTTAGGGGTTGAATTTCCGAAAATCATTTCCAGTGCGCCCCTACTTCATAAAAGGCAGCCAAATGCAAAACTTCACGTTCTTAGTGTCGTTGTTTGTCAGTCAGTCAAGTTTTTCTATAAAACATAAGAAAAAGAAAATACATAGATTAATAATATCTAAAAACCTGAAGCTCGACCCGACACGCACTTGGCCTATTTTACCTAAAAAAGTTAAACAGAGGTCGGCCTAATAAGTCTCTAACAAGAACTAAGTAGACAAAAGTAAACACATTGGAACTCCAAACAGCAAAACCAATAAATAAAGCCCAGTAAAGCCGGGTTTTCACTTAATACGAGCTCACTTTGCACGGTTTTGTAAAACGATTTCTATTGATAAAGTTGTTCATTAGTATCTAACAGAATTGCCACCTAAACATATAGCCAATTAGTAATAAATCAAAATTGAAAGCCGAAGCCCCAATTATCCTGAGTCCTATTAGATAGTTACTGTTTAATTAATTGCTCTGATGGGCTGACTGTATAATGTGTATAAGACCGATGTATTATCTCGCCCAGATAAGGCCCGTTTTGTAAGTATCTTGCGTAAGACCCCTCAGTGAAGACTGTGGGCGTTAATGGGATAAGGCTGTCATATGGGGATGTTTTAATTAAATGCTTATATTACACTAGCACCCTTCCCGCGACATCGTCCGGGTGAATTTAAAGCAATAAATAAGATTTTCCATACAAATGAACTCTACCCTATTCACCCCCTTAGGGGTTAAATTTTTTAAAACTATTTCTTACTGCTATAAAGTGCTAGTATAGTTGTAAAGACGAAAATAACCCCGCCTAAGTACCTAGTTACCACAAAAACACAACATTGAACACTTCAACTTACAAGACCATTCAACCGAACATTACCAACCCAATATTAAATCTCAATAATTTCGTTACGCTGATCAATAGGTAATTAATTTTGGCGCAAACAACCCGGGCTTATGACGTCACACCCGCGTCAAGTGTGAACTCTATGTGTTTGGACGTTCATCGCAGCGCTGATATGGTTGCCAATAACAGCCTCAAAACTTACCCGAAGTACTTTCAAGTTAGACGGGCCATGAGAGTTTTGGTAATAGTGCTTTGACAACCCTGTTACCTTGTTCGAGTAGGAGTGAAGCTGTTCTTGATAAGTGTTTCAGAACAAATTATTAGGAGATCAAACGAACAGATTATGGGATTAATATCCAATTGACCTCGATTTCAGATACATAAATACGTAACTTATGTATTCGAAATGGAACGACAGTGAGGCGTTAAGTTTGTGAAAAAGTTGTAAAAGATACTTATCATTATAGATAAACTAACTTCTGCTCATGATTTCGTTTCCATACAACTCAAAATGGAGTCAAAATTATCCTTCAGAAATACAAAAACGGAATTTTGTTTTTAATAGATCTTTTTGACATCAGTATAGTTTTATGGAATTGTACAACTTATTGTAATACATTTTTTTTAAAGATTATGTATGGAGTTTATTGCCCGTTCTTCTCCATACGAAACTACCTTTTGGAATGGGCAACTAAATTCAATATTTTTAATTTTAACATGTAATTGACGTTCAAAAATGCCTTTTAATGGTCTAATTGAAATAAATTATTTGACTTTGACCTGAAGCTAAATCAATATTTAAAGGTGTTCCTCAGTTAATTTCGTTTAACCGTTTAAGCGTGAAATAGTAAGAACATCCATCTATCTGTCCAATTTATAATAGGACTAGGATAGACGACTTCCCTTAGACTTTTACAAAGCATAAAAAAAGAAAATATAAAAAAAAAATTAAGAAAATAAAAAAGGATAGAAGAAAAAAAGAAGAAGAGAGGAGAAAGATAAAAGTCGGCTCCCAATATAAGCTACCGCAGTTCTAAATAAAAAATAACCATAGAAACAAAATAGTCTACTATGTTCTAATCCCTTAAACGTTTGATCTAGCTCAATAACGAATACGAGTAGGAACGAATAGGTCATGAGCACCGCAGTCGGAAAATGTGATCAAAAGATTATTATTTGTAGGATAATCTGTAGCCTCCACGCCTTAATACCATCTAACCGCTATCGCCAATCCGCCAGAAAAATAGGTGATAGTCTGCCACGGCAAAACCTGATCCTAGTCTTCGCAATATGGTTCAAAGTCGGATTAACAATGTTGAGTGGATAACCAACAATAATTGGGCATTCGAAAGATTACTGATTGATTTTTAATGTCGCATGCACCGAGTAGTCAGAAAAACATCGTCTTCGTTTTTATAAGTAAACTAGCTTCTGCTCGTGACTTCGTCCGCGTAGTTTTTTTCATTAGGTTACGTCTTTGGTTATTGCTTCGCACCTATTGGTCGTAACGTGATGTCATATAGCCTATAGCCTTCCTCGATAAATGGACTATCCAACATAAAAAGATTTTTTTAATTCTAACCAATAGTTTCTGAGATTAACGAGTTCAACCAAACAAACAAACCAACTCTTCAGCTTTATATTATTAGTATAGATTAAAACAAAGATCTTGGCTAGCCAGAGCGTTCATATCAATCCGTTGAGGAGTACTTAGATGAAAATAAGACAAATTGAATGCTGGCTTTGTTAGAGGACAAAAGCCATATTAATATCACTTAAGCGTGTGTAATGTGTCGTCACTTATTGAGAGCGATTCACGTGGCAGTGACCGACATATACGAGGTCAAAATGTCATTCAGTCCGTTGCCAAGTGATCTTAAGGAAAATGTAACAAAAATACTCGAAACAACGTTACTTTTCTTGAATCGAAATGGGCCAAACATGGAAGTGGTACTTGACAGTGGCCGGGACAACGCCCCTTATGCAATTTAGCAGCAAAACAAAGCTTACACAGAGCGTCAGAGCTCAGATTAAATAGATTAGATCAGCTAATTGAGAACGCGCCGAACAGAACGAAGCGAGCACTTTGTTTCATTTTATACAAAACGAATCGCTCGCTCGACAATATTGGAGATCAACTTTGTATTGCGCGCTACATTTGTGATTGCTACACCTATTAACTGTGAACGCCACCAATGAAATAGTACGCATCGCTAACACTCAACCGCTAACTGCTAGGCGTATGTACGCAACCTAATAACAATTACACTCGCGTTCCAAATAATGACGCGCTGTTTATACTAACAACGGATCGCAACTCATTTCCCTCAATCGGCTCGTTTCCCGGAACATACAATCCTCTCTGTTTTATTACTTCCCAGGTGTTTACTATTTGATTTTATTACGTATCCAGTCCGATATATTAAAGTTTCAACGTTTGTGGACAACTCCATTGAATGTTAATGCGGTTGCGGCGCTCAGCAACGACAATATTGTTTTATGAGACAACCAACCGAGTGTTTCCACAACGCCATGTTTTGATTACTCTGTAAATCACCCACACGCGGAACTGTTGTGGCCGACAAATGCAGATGAACATTTTTGACTAACGACGCAAAATGTCATAACGTAGTAAAGAGCCTGTTAACATGCGAACTGCGAAAAGGATTTTTATGTAGCATTTTGAACCCAACTTTATTTCGAAAATAATTTGAATTACGAATTTAACAATACAGGCATACTCTTTTCGTCTGCGATGTGACATATAGGAGTTAACCAAACCGACCTCATTACGGACCGTTATCATGTGAAAAAGTTGAATGGAAGAATGAGTTTTCCACTCAGTCGGAACGCATCTTGACATTCATTTAATTTCGCAATTCCAAGCCCTTTCACGCCGGACAGCTAATTTGTACGGAGACTGTTTTGAAATTGGAACATTCGTTTTTTTTTACATTCTGTCCATTTGTAGAATTTTAAATTTAGAATTTTATAACGATAATTTTATTTACTTACTAGCTAAATACCCCGCGGTGTCACCCGCGTTCAGTTAGGTCTTTGGTTACTACTCCGCTTCTGTTAGTCGTAGCGTGATGTTCTGTACGTATAAACCTTCCTCTTGAATCATTTTATCTATTGACTCTAAAATTAGGCAAATCGGTTCAGCCGTTCTCGAGTTTTAGCGAGACTAACTAACAGCAATTGATTTTAATATATTTAGATTGATATTTCATTGAATGATATTTTAAGACGTTCGTGGAAATGTTTGCATTTATTTTCTTGTTTGAAACCCATATTAAAGTAGGTATAAGTATATGACCAATTCAATTAAGACGTAAGGTAATAGTTTGATTAAAGTTGTCTTTCCCCAGCATATTAAAGCGAAATGCATAAGTTAAGGGAATTTGCGATACAACAAGTTTTAGCAAACTTAGCTGCACTCAAACCAAGTAAGAACGTACGGCTAATTATTGCTATCGACTTACTTCTATGAACTGTTTAATCATAATAGACCCAATTATATTTAACTTTTTTTATCTAGTGTCTTATTTAACTAGTCGTACCTATTTTTAGTTGAATTAAAAAAAAATAATAGACTCACTGTGCATTTCCATGAAAAATGATGTGTCAAAGAAAAAGTTTATATGCAGTTTTGAGACTGACATATTGTCCCTTTAGCATCAATCTGTAAAAAAAATTTTTTTTATGCCCGGCTCACATTCTAGACCAGTGATGGAAACCAGTGCCAGAATGCCACTACAATAATGCGAACCGGCACTAGAATGTGACCATTCCAATGAGCGAATTAGCCGAGTGACTGCATTTTATTTCCTGCTCCTTTTTAATTTGGTCAGCCTTTACACAGTCATATTAGCATTAGATATAGATGGTTGATGAACACTAAATCTAACAAAGTAACATATTTACATAAATGATAATATTTAAATAATTTATTAAATAAAATAATTTATTAATTTATTTTTTACAACATACCATCACGCCTGTATTCCCCGGAGGGTTAGGCAGAGGTGTACCAATGTACACCCACAGTTCGCCGGTATGTTTTAGGTCCCATGTAATAGGGAGCGAGCCTATTGCCATTAACCGGGCACAAATCCTAACTCCGAGCTGCTTCTGAGAATTTCATAGAAAAACCCAATAACACTTTTTGCTCGACCTGGGAATCGAACCCAAGACCTCTAGCGTAGCAGTCGCACTTAGCACCACTAGGCTACCGAGGCAGTTAATTAGTAATAATAATAGCGAGGTAATTTATTTTTTAATATCTATATAATTTTATTTGAGGGGCAAACTTATTACAACATAAAATAATAGGTACCATTACGTAGGTGTAATATTCTTCAAACACATGAAAATTAATGTTGTTTCACATTATATTTTCCTTATTTCTACATACTTGTTTCATTTTATTAAAACAGCATATCAGATAAATATGAGATTCATAATACGCTTATTTACATTCGAAATGATTTTGTTTAGTAGCAGTGTAAATAGTTTCGAATCTCTCAATAGCGGCAGTAACAATTAAATTTTATCGGCCATTTTAAATAAAGCCCGGACCGTTTAAACAATGTATTTAACAATAATATCCGCATAATTGATTGTCCAGAATGCGTGTTAACAAAACATGGGATAGGTATATTATCTAATAATTTATTGTCATATATTTTACTATAGATAATATTAAATATTATTTATCTATTGCCAAATTGGATGTCCTTGCTTTAGAAGAATATTTAATACTGCCTTCGTTTTTTTGCAGTTTGCCTCCTTAACGCTGAAAGAGTATTCAACGAACACACAAAAAAAGCCATTGTACAGGTGACCTGGGCTACAGGTTCAAAAAAAAACTTACTTTAGGCACTAGTCTTCCACAATTTATCATCATTCCAAAATGTATCTGTAGACTAAATTAACTTTTGGTTAGAAAATAAAAATCTATTCTATTCTGTATACATCACTCCCAATTACATTAAATTACGCAAATACGGGCCAAGACGTAGCAGTTGCGGACACTAGCCCGACAATATACTACATTTAAATAAACATACCCCTTATTAAAACTTGTATTACCTTCGCTCCCATACAGAAGTTGTTAGCGAGTGTAAGAATATGTACCAGGCAGTTATAAATTGCAAGGTTTAACGGAAAAACTTTGTTATCGCCGGTCGCCTACCACGTACCGTGAGTCGATTTACCTCCTCGAGATAACGAGTTCCGTACTACCCTGGTACCGACCTGTTGGGGGATATTTTTTAATTTTCTAATCAATATGCGGGGAAAAAAAGCTTAATTTTCGTCGGAGACAACACCTTTTGTGGTGAACTTTCCCTATAGGCCGATAGGACGGACAAACTTGAAACTTGGAGGAAGATATACGAAAACAATGGCGGAGATTGGTAGATTAGCTGATGGAGGGATATTAAGTAACCTCGGCAAAGTTATAATTTTTGGATCATACCCGTTTTAAGACTCGGGGGAATGGAGCCTTTAAATTTTATATTTTTGGAGGAAACTTTGACAGCGATCAAATAAGAGTTAGCACTTCATTTTGAGTGCAGGACATCTTTGAATTACAAGAAAAATAACACTATTTAGAAAACAATGTAGGCAGCTCTTAAGTACTTTTTAATTAATAACTTACTCATGCCTTCTACATATGAGAAGAGGCCCTGTTGTGGGATAATATATTCTGCTGTTGTTATTTTTATTATTATTTAATAATCTACAAATGAATTTCAGTAGTTTTGCATAATAGGTTGTACGTCGGAAACGATCGTTTGTGGATTTACTCAGGAAGGTGAACTTTCACATGAGGTTTAGGCTATCTGTCCACTGAAGCGGAGCAAGGTTGCGGAGCGGAGAAACGTAGAAATATTAAGCAGTAGGATTGCATAACAGAAGCGGAGCAAAGATTTTATCGCTTTGCTTCAGTGGACAGGCAGCCTTAAACAACAACATAGCCAACACTGTCCTGGCTATGATCGCCAACAGACTGCATTGCCCATACATCCGGCAATGTTCTACGGCATATGTTTACTTATTAAATGTTGATGTGTCTGTTAAGTGCTGTGTAATTGAATCTGTATTTATATGAGTCATGTTACTCGAAATAAATAATTTTTTCTCACTATGATGTTATATTAGTAACATTTTTCTTATGTGATATAGTTAACCTCTTTCTATTTTATAGCAGCACCTACTTGACAACGGCATATAGGATATAGATATCTACGTGTATGTAGGTAAAATCTATATGAATAACTAAAGCTTCACACATAAAGTGCAATTTCCCTCTTACATAACCAAACACAACAACACTCACTAGCAATCACATGTTTATCTAAGAATACACTTTGATACGAGCACATGACGTCACGAACTATAGGGTGTAGGTAGTTTCACAAAACATGATTTTTCCTCTAGAGGCCGTCAGTCAACAAAAATCAACTTATGAAAGTGGAGCGCGGAAATATTTATTCGTTTATACTGCGGGTAACCGCCCTTCCGCTGTTAAAATCCATGGCGTCTGCAATATTAAATAACAACTTTTTGTTTAATTTAACAGTGCCTTCCCTTAACTGCGCCTGTAGGATGTAAAGGGTTTACTTCTCAACCCAAAATAATATTATGGACGTATTAATTAAATATTTTACGATGTAAAAATTACGACAAAAGAATTGACAGGTCTGGTTTTATTATTTTACATTCAAATGTCATTTGAAGTTTTATGTGCAACATCAAAAATTTTTTATTGATATTTTTAAAAGGTTGTAAAAATAAAAGTTAAGTGAGTCCGCGACAAGCCTTTATTATTTTAAAATGTGGCGTTATTAAGAAGACCCGTTTCGTAAGATTATACCTATATCATTCTGTTGAAATAATTAAAAAACTTATTTTTATTTGGATTTGCATCACAAACCGATTACATTCAGTGCCAAATAAAATAAAAAAAAAATCTGTCATGTTGTCGAACAGTCTCGTGCAAATAAAAAGGGACACGGCAAATTTCCATAGCAATTTCCTTGTTGAACTCAGTGAGTTCGAATTCAATATATTTAAAGTATGCATATAAAGTCATGCACATATATCAAGCTGTATATCTTCATAAGAACACTTTAAATTAATTGAATCAATAGTCTACAAGGAAATTGCTTTTGAATGTTGCTAGTGTCCTAATTTTTTTGCACGTTAATTATGTAAAAATTAGTTAGTTTAACGATCAATTTAAGAAATGTGGTGAAACCGGGCTGCCGTCGTACATACACCTACATAAACTTCCACCTTTTTCGCATGGGGGTAGGCAGAAACCACAAAACGCTACCTGACACGATTCTTACATACTTCTTTCGCCTCGTCCACGTTCATACATCTGGTACATACAAGCACGCGCGTTACGAGTACTGCGCACCCGACCTTTTTGAAGGAGCTCACCAATAAGGTCAGGTTAGGTCTTTCTAGGGCGTCCCCTCTCGGCGTTGACACTCACATCTGCACCTGCAGTACTGGTACACGACTATATTACCTTAGCAACACATTTACTAGCACCGAATGATGAGACCACATGTCTTATGTAACATAATAAGAGCTGCTGACTCGTAGTGCATGCTTGTCGTATACAGATTAGGTATAGTCCTTTCCCAACTATGTTGGGGTCGGCTTCCAGTCTAACCGGATGCAGCTGAATACCAGTGTTTTACATGAAGCGACTGCCTATCAGACCTCCATCCACAACCCAGCTACTGGGCAACACGACACCTCTTGGTAAGAGTGATTGTCAGACTTCTTGGCTTCTGACTATCCGTAACGACTGTCAAAGATCTATGATTGACAGCCGGGACCAACGGCTTTACGTGCTTTCCGAGGCACGGGAGTGTCACACCACCAACTTCCAAACTCCGGGTTGCTACTGAGCAAATCCTAATAGTAAAACTCAATAACACTTTCTTGCCCGACCTGGGAACCGAACCCGGGACCCCACGCGCATCAGTCGCGCTTGCGACCAGGAGACCAACGGGGAACAAAAGAGATGACTAACGAATATCGTCAAATACAATTGAAGTATTCTTACGAACAAATGGATGTTTTCAATTTAAATTTAATTTATCTAATTAACTGTTTACTTTCTTTTAATTCAATTTAATTGAAAACATTTGTCTGTTTATAAGGAAACTTTAGCTTTATCTTACGACTCTGATTACCTTTCTCTTTTGTTGACTCTACATACAACAAACATAGAAATTTGCTGTTTTACCACAAGCATACCTTTTCTTCATGAAATAACTTTTAAGTATGTAAGTATAAAAAAAACAACGCCTTGAAAAAGTACAAATTGAAAAATATTTTTAGTTATGGGAGTCGGTTTTGGTTCTTTTAGAAAATGATTTTTTAAATCAATCCCCTTTATTATGACGAAACTGATGAACAAACCCACAAAAAAAAACTCAAAAACAATTTAGTTCACTGGAACATACTTAACCCGAAATTTTTACTTGTACTGATAAAATGAACACCTCTTAACTAGTTTGCGTCGACTACTGCACTTAAAGGCCATACCGGATAATTAAGTTTTGGATATCTGACTTTAAGAGTCAAAGTTGCCTGTCAGAGTAAGTTATGTATTCTAGATTTATTACTCCAAAATTTTACGCCTTCAAAACTTGTTGATTCTATAAACTCCGAAGATCGTCAAAAAACTTCCCTTCCAATTTATAACAAGCCGTCAGCCCAGTCGACTAGTTGGCAACTTTACACCAAACACAATTTGTCTAACCGTAGTTCTCGGTTCACCTTCATTTGGACTGTTTTTGTACTTAACTGACTTTTAATTAACTAAACGGTAAGTGCCGGCTTCCAACTTGGCACTTGTCAGAAGCAGAAACTTTTAAATGTCTAGCATAAATAATAGCGTTAAATATGTCGGATATTCAAGAATGCAGTGAGTAATTAAATGTTAGAATCGTAAGGTAAATTAAATTCTCGCGATCCGAACCTTCTCTGTTTACCAAACTGTGGAATAAGCAGTTAACGAATTGATTGAAGTTGTGCGCATTTAATCTGGGTTCCTTTAAAGCGGTGATTAAGTTTTATGTTAAGAAAAGTGCGGCTAACTGCCTTATCTTGGCTTCGAAAGACTTGAGTTTGTGATAGTTCTTTTGGAACTTTTGATCTTAGGTTTAAAAGGGTCTCATAATTTTCTATCTTTTATCGGAAAACCATTTTTTAATGTAGCAGTTCGAGAATCTGAAAAACTTAATATAATACATAGAATAGAATTTTATTTCCCATTTTTATAGTTGCACTTATTACAAAATTTACTAATTTAATTGGACACTGGCACCCAAGGTAAGAATTAACTTGTGTTTTAGGTGCCATGGCACTCGTAATAATTTTTTCTTTACATCTAGTTACAAATCGAGTGTGTAATGTGACACATTTTAAAGACTTAATCTAACCTGTCGTGTTAACTTTATTCCGCGTATTTGAAAACGCCAGTTTTAATACCAACAAAAAAAATAGAAATTCAACATTACAGCGAAAAATGAAACACAACTTAACCGCTCGTCCCGAATTCCCTGTGAAATAACAGGTGCTCGTAAGTATTAGCAAAACGGCGATTAATATAAAAGGAGTGCAGCACATAAACACATCAGTGGTATGGTGCCAAGAATCCCGAGCGTATACTTAGCGAGAGCCGGCCGGCACCAGCCGCACGATACATGAGACTAGAGGGGTAGGAGACAGGTATATCAGAAGTATTAATCTAAGGGTTACGTCGCATTAGCCGCCGTCAACGAGGTTAGAACTCTTATCTGTCGCTTAGCACATTCTCAGCGTTTGGTGGTTCCTGTATTGCCTTGCCGAAAACATTACATTTGCGATGAGTCCTTTGTGTACCTACTACATTCAGAGGAATTAAGACTACTGAACGTGGGGTTAAAAGGTTCGATTCTTAGGTCGGATTCGGTCGGATTCTTCGGTCGGATATTGGGTTTCGCCATTAGGCATTTCTCAACTCAGAGTTTAGAAGTTGCCGGTGTGATATCCTAATAAAACGTACATGCCACGGAAAGCATGCCTTCGCCTGATTTTTTCCCGGCCACGTCGAATTGCGGGCCTATTAGACTGTGAAAGTGAGGGCAGAGGGAGCGAGAGCATCTGTGTTTGGACACACCCTTGTGTACTATTATATCTTCGTGTATCTGTGAATTATACTACTTTGAATGTATACTCCTATACTAAATTTATATAGAAGCAAAATTTGGTTGTTTTTTAATTTGTAACAGGTAATTTCTGAAAGTACTGGTCCGAATTCAAATATTTTTAAACTGATAGAAAGCTACACTATTGTCGAGTGTCATATTTTAAGGAAGACTTCCACGCGATCGAAAACGTGGGCAGAAACCAGTTATTTAATATTAAAAGAAATTAGAAGTTTATGTAATCTAACGTGGGCAGTTGGACCATAAACGTAATTGTATACTGATACTATAATTCGACTGTCTGTCACTTCGGACATGACTTACAAGTTGCATCACAAAGCGTCCGGAAACATCCGGCTGTCGAGCATTCAACAAGATGATTGACAGTGTGGTATCTGCAACCAGAAGGAAATTACTACCTAAGGCAGACATGGCGTTTACAATGGTAATGATTTACTATGACTACTATAATTTTGAGCTTGAGTAAAACCTGTATTCTCTGTAATCTATTTGTGGCTTGTATTCAGTAATATAATTACGTATTATTATGACAACAATGTTACTAGTCTGTAAAACTTCTTAGAAAGTAATAAATAAATAAAAATACATTTACGTATAACGTATAACACCTCATCCTATTCTTATAATGTTTTTAGTAAAAATTTCATTCAATATATAAGGCAAAATTATTTTTATTTCTTAAAATGTACAATAATTCAATGCTAAACTTTAAATCTTAACTTATAACAAAACTGAACTCTGTTAAAGCAATAAATAAATGCTGTAACACGTAGGTATGTAATTTATAAATAAAAATTGTTAAGATCCAAATTGTATTGCTGAATTTTAAGATAAGGTTATGTTGTTATGCCCTAATAGGGACAATATCTGTACTATAGCTTTAAGCCTAATGCAACATCTTTTATGACACATTATGGGATGCAAATATTTGAATTTAAATATGAATTAAATGCAAAAACAAACGCAACACAACATAGCGGTTAATAATATCAGTGCCAGTTACATTTGGGCACCGACCCAAACGCAAACGTAGTACTAAATATTGGAATCAGTTTCATCGTTTGGCACTTATGTAAACCATTCTGATAATTTCATACTTAATTTTACCCAGGCCATTGACCTTCTGTTACGTACTAGAAAAGAGCAAAGGAGAAAAACAAAAACCCTGAATAAATAGTAATCTTTGAAAGTAAAAGTACCTACCTGGGACCAATTCATAAAATATTAATTTTCAGTAGGGCTATAGCAATAAACCGATCGCCTACGGCGTAACGTCGTAGCAATCGAAGCTACAAATATACGTAGCGGCGTAGGCGAGATCTATTTCAAAGAATATAAATGTCAATGTTCGTAACCATTGTAGTTTCGTGAGCCTATTCGGTCTGCCATCTAGACAAAGTTCTTGAACCACTCATTTCACTACTCGCGATATTTCGCCGTTTTCAAAGAATCCTTCCTTTTCGTCTCCTATTTTTAACCCCCAACTCAAAAAGAGTCAAAAGTTTTACGTGTCTGTGTGTCTGTCTGTGGCACCGTAGCTCTTAAACGGGTGAACCGATTTGAATGCGGTTTCCTAGCGATGGTTCTTAGATATGTTTTATCAAAATCGTTTCAGCCGTTTCAAAGTTATCAGCAGCGGTAGTATTCAATGAAAACGAAGTTTGAATAAGATTACTCGTACTTTGTACTGGACTGAATTACCGTTCATATTATCATGTTGGCGTCTCAACAGTACGGAGAAACCAAGTGTGTTCCACTACGTTAAATGTAATTTAAACTTTTCAACGTTTCTGACGTGCTAAGCTGCACTTCTGTTCTCACATGCACATGTTCGCTGCAAGCCTTCGGTATGTTTACACCGCACACACACATACAAACGTCCTACGGATGAATTTCGAGTTCCAACACAGGTTTACATTGTACAATGAAGATTTATTTGTATTGCTGTGTTCAAGTATAACTTTGAGAATTAATCGGGAATTTGTATAAGTATATAAGAATAAGTAATGAGGCTTGATACCTTTTGTGTCAAGTTTTAAAGTTAAATAACTTTGCAGCCTAATAAATTCGTTTACATTAATATTTTTATCAGATGCATCATGAATAAAATATGATACTTTGTTAAATGTTTGCCCGAACCAAAGAAACAATAAAAAATACACGATATTAATTATTCAACAAATGAGAATGAAATAAATTAACATCTGAAAGCATTAATTGAAATGTATCTTATGTCACTACAGATGAAAATGCAACAAAGCGGGAATGCCCGCTATCGGGCAATGCGGCGCAGAAACAAAAAAAATATTTTCACAAGGCAGATTAAAAACATGCATATTTAACGAACTTTTGTCGGCGCCCGAATATTATTTTAATCGGAAACAGAACTTTTAATTAACGTAGATACTCTTTGTGTAACATAATCTGATAAAAAAAGCAGACAAAAATCCTGTGAAGGATTGCAATAATGATGCATGCACATGACTTCTCAGTATGAGAAGAGAACAGTGGCAAAGGTTCAATAGCGAGATGCTTGAACATAAATTGCCTAATTCTTTGTGCAAATAAATTATAGAAAAAAAGTATAGGCTTTTTAGTTGATGGTGTATTTAAAATACAGTGTGATTATGTTTTTTGGCAATAGCAGGTAGATGCTGTTGATTGTGCCATTTTTCATTGGCGGTAGAGTAGCAGCTGTTGTTCCGAGCAACAAAGAGAAACCGGTAGGATTAACTTGTATGTAGTCCTGCCCCTCGAAGAGACTATTGCGTTTAGTGTTCCAATAATGGACCAATATTATTTTAATAAAGGATTGCATGTTAAAACGTTCGATTACAAATTAAACAAAAAAAACTTCAGAAAAAAGCTTATAGGTATAAAAGTTCGAGAATATTATATCGGTACGTACGGTCAACATAAAAAGCGAGTGACGATCGTGTTAACTATACACAAAAATTGCAAATTATAAATAAAAAATCTATCAACAATTTGAACAGATTTCACATCGAACAATGTGAGGAACCGTGAACTTTAAATAATAATAGTCTGAAATCGCCAATGCGCACAAAAAAAAATGAATTTATCTCACAGTGGGACGATAATAGGCTGCTATTGTAAATAAGAAATCTAAAAAAATAAAATCGAATATGATGCTAATAATTTTAAAAGTTCAGAATATTTAGCTGCTTGGGTTGTCATGGTGTTTTTCCTGACAGTACGCTCGATAGGGTTTAGTGCTGCCAGAGCAACCCTCGTCAAAATTTTTCCCATTTTTTGGAAGTAATTGGAATGATGTTAGATATTTAATGCTGATTTATTTTAAATCTATTCTAAGCACAGTTTTAGATATACATTCGAAGCACAGTTTTAGATATACATTAAATGGTTTTTGCTAGATAGTAATGTTATAAAGACGTAATGATTTAGTTTTATTATTGAGAGATTGTGTTTCGATCGTTTTGACAGAAGTAAACTTTATTTATTTAGGATCTCCAACAAAGAATACACAGACAGTATACACAACAATGACACAGGGGGTTCTTTTATGTGTGCTCCTTCATAGGAGACCTCAGCATGCACATTTATCTAGATGTAAACAAATTTTATGAAAATATCGTACAATTACTTGTGTTTTAAATACGAGAGTACCGATGCGTTCGGCCTGTGCTCAAACAATTAGTGAACCAATTTTCTCAACAGAACGGATTATATCGAATATTTCCGTGTAATCAGTCGCTTCCTTTTCGTTGAATATTCGAATGACTTGTGTTATTAAATTTCTGGTCGCCATTTAATTTGCTCTGTAAGTATTTTCAACACAGTAAAATAAACAATTTTATACAGTAAAATGATAAATTGGAATCGCAAACCAAATAATTTTTGTTTTAATATGGTCGGTGACCTTTTTACTTTGCTTATTTTTGTTTTATTTTAACAAAAACGTTTACGAAAATTTGTTTCATTGGGAACTTTTTTATCATATTGATATTTTATTTTTTAACTAGTGACCAGCCCGCGACTTCGTCCTTGTGTCTTATTTCACCCGCGTTAAGTTACGTCTTCCGTCACTGTTCTGCTCCTGTGAGTCTGAGTTTAGAACCTACTAGTTACAAACAAACAAAATCATCTTCCCTCTTTATAATATTAGTATAGATGACCAGAAATATTAACGCTCCATACTAAATGCGGTTGCCAGCACTAGATACCTAGTTGAGCAATTAAAGAGGCCATAAACGAGAAAATCTAAGTTCAGTTTGACTAAAAACCATTCTCATTTAATGACAATCGTTAGCAGCAAAGCATTAATTAGTTTTTAAATTCTCAGAAAATTTTATAGATCGAATACTTAAATCGCCAATCCACCTTAAGCAAGCGTGGCGATCAATTCTCGTGCTTTCTCTGTATTAGAAGATGCATTTATACTGCAGTGAAGTTTTTTATTATTAAATGCACAAAACTTTTAAACATCGCATCGTCAACTGGTATTTTCTGAAAATTTAAAAGACTGATTTTCAGTAAATCCACTGACATCTTGTAGATACTTCAATGCCATACATTCTCTTTATGAGAAGATGCTTTTATCCTGCAGTGTGACAATATTAGATTATTATTAATTCGAACGTGACTACCTCGTATAACCGCCTCGTTAGCCTAGTGGTCCTAAGCGCAACTGCTACGCAAGAGGTTTTGGGTTCGATTCCCAGGTCGAGCTAAAAGTGTTACTGGGTTTTTCTATGAAATTCTCAGTAGCAGCTCGGAGTTCGGATTTGTGCCCGGTTAATGGCAATAAGGCTCGCCCCCATTACACGGGACATAAACTTACCATCGAACTATGGGTGTACATTGTTACACCACTGCCTAAGCTTTTGGGGAATACAGGCGAGATGGTATGTATGTAATTTTTAAACGTCTTATCATTTTAGCTAGTTCGTAAAAGTCTTATTTTCCGTAAATCCCCCCGACTTTCAATTTAGTTCATTCCATACGTCTTACAGATCCACCTATACAAATAACTTGAAATAATTAAAGAGTTCGTGGTGAACGTTCAAGAACGCACTTAGGTAACCCCGTCCAGTCAATTAAGTTTTACTTGCTCAAGGTATTAAAGTT
This sequence comes from Caradrina kadenii, assembly GCA_947462355.1. Taxonomy (NCBI): domain Eukaryota; kingdom Metazoa; phylum Arthropoda; class Insecta; order Lepidoptera; family Noctuidae; genus Caradrina; species Caradrina kadenii. The sequence continues at coordinate 10,598,812 of OX381684.1, read as the reverse complement.
GGTTCAAACGACAAACAGTTAATACTACTTATGTTTGTATTCGTTCTTAAATCACCTGTACTTCCAACGTACTGTGGTGCTTACCATAAATTGAATTAACTCTGTTGTCGTTTGAATCTACGATATTACCTTTCAGATATTTTCGACTGCATCTCAGTATAATTGAATTTAGTTCTGCCAAAACAAACCAATACACGTCTAATTTTTCCTACTTTTCGAAGTTATTGTAGTGATTGTGGATATTTAATGGTGACATATATTCATATACTCACGCCTTTTTCCCATGGTGGTAGCCAGAAACCACAGAATGCCACCTGCTACGTTCTTTACATACGTCTTTATTTCTTAAGCACGCCGGTTACGAGTACTGCGCACCCGACCTTTCTGAAGAACCTCACCAATTAGGTCATTTAATGGTCATCATCATCTCCTTAGCCTTTTCCCGACTATGTTGGGGTCGGCTTTCAGTCCAACCGGATGCAGCTGAGTACCAATATTTTACATGGAGCGACTGCCTATCTGGGCTCCACAACCCAGTTACTGGGTAACACGATACCTCTTGGTTAGAGTTGTTGTCAGACTTTTTGGCTTCTGAGTATCCGTAACGACTGTCAAAGATCTACGAATGACAGCTGGGACCAACGGCTTTACGTGCTTTCCGAGGTACGGGGGTGTCACACCACCAACTTCCAAGCTCCGTGCTGCTACTGAGCAAAATCTTATGAAAAAACCCAATAACACTTTTTGCCCGACCTGGGAATCGAACCCGGGACCCCACGTTCATCAGTCGCCCTTGTGACCACGACATTTAATGGTGATTAATTTAAAACCTATTTTAATCATGAGTTTTCAATGTAAACTGAACTGTGGCATATTGAATTAACTGGACGTAATTAATGTTATTATTGAAAGATTGATTGAATTGACTAATTTTGGCAGAATTAAGCTTAAATGTAAATGTTACCGGTGAACTGTGGGTGTACATTGGTACACCTCTGCCTAACCCTTTGGGGAATACAGACGTGATAGTATGTGTCGTAAATATCTATACTTATAATAAATCTGTAGAGGTCAATTCTGTACATGAAACATATTTCCAAAATAACTATCAGGGGGTGATTAGGGATCGATACTGATGCCAAAAATGCAATCAGTAAAATTTTTGTCTGTCTGTCTGTATAACCGTTATAGAAACAAAAACTACTCGACGGATTTTAACGAAACTTGGTACAATTATTTTTCATACTCCTGAGTTGGTTATAGTATACTTTTCATCACGCTACAATCAATAGGAGCAGAGCAGTGAAGGGAAATGTTGAGAAAATGGGAGAAGTTACTCCATTTTTTAAGCTTCCGTCGCGTGTGCAACCTTAATGGTTAAAGCTACACAGAAATCATGTATTACGGAAATGTTCTTCTTAAAATTATATAAAAACTATCCCACGACAGCATATGTCTATCTTTTATGGTTGACTCACAATATCACGTGTCAGTCCCAGCTTAGCAGCGTGTCAGCTTAGAAGTTCGAAGCTTTCTGGTTATATTTGTTTACTCTTACGTTTATAACACTCTCAGTCATCCCTAATTATAAAAGTTAACATTATTAACTATTCCATAAAAAAGAATCATAGAAATAGATTGACATATTATATTTCTCTACTAAAATATGAAAGTTCATCTGTCTGTTACATCAAAACCACTGAACCGTGAGAAAGGACATAGGCTACTTTTTTTGACGAAAAATGACGGAAACGCGGACGTAGTCGTGGGCAACAGCTAGTTATACAATAAATACTTAACCGAAATAATTAATAATAACTTTAATAATGAATCCCTTATCTATAAAATAATTTCATTAACCTTTCAAAGTTGCCGGGGCTGCGGGTTGTTCGCAAGAGATACCGCGCCCCCGGAACGCAAAGGGCGCAAGAAGGAACATGGGTGGGTTTTAGTCAGTAAAAGTCTGACACTCCCTCCCGCCCCGCCCAGGGCGGGAGAAGTTATTCGATGATTTCCCACCCACCAAAAAAAAAAAAAAAAAAAAAAAAACCTTTCAAAGTGTTCCTCATTTCAATTCACAGTTCACAGTAAACCTAGTTTTCACTTAAAAATAAACCAAATTGCATATTACGTGACGTGTAGGTCGTATGCAGGAGCTTGTCACATTCATAGTTGCATAGAATAAAGGTCAAAATACCTTAACTCAAATAGACTTGGTCTATTGTCAAACAAGACAACGGCACTAAAGATACTTCGTAGAACAATAGCATTCTGAGTCTTGGTACCTATGTACCTACCTACATATGTTTGTGTACAAATATCCGTTGCAACGACTACCTCTGGCAAACACGTACGTTGATAAAGCAGGACCTCACTCTCGATCGAAGTGGGAAATTGGAAAGCTTTGCTTTGATCTGAAACTAAATGGTCTGAATAATAATATTTAAACAACGTCATTGAAATGAAATTAGCTTGTGAGATGAACTATTCAAATACGTAACTACATATTATTGATTTAATAGATTTTCAGTTTCTATGTAATTTAATTGTACAAGGCAGGATATTGTTTTCCTTTTAAATTCAAGAAGTTTTAGAATGTAAAATCAGTATTATGTTAACTTGATTATATAGTAGTCCGCTAATACTAGCGGACTACTAGCGGACTGCCCCGCTGGTCTCGTGGTTGCAAGCACGACTGATGACCACGGGGTCCTGAGTTCAGGCAAAAAGTGTTATTGGGTTTTTCCATTACGCATTTCTCAGTAGCAGCTCGGAGTTTGGAAGTTGGTGGTGTGACACCCCCGTGCCTCGGAGAGCACGTAAAGCCGTTGGTCCCGGCTGTCATTCATCTTTGACAGTCGTTACGCATAGTCAGAAGCCAGAAAGTCTGACAATCTGTCTTACCAAGAGGTATCGTGTTGCCCAGTAACTGGGTTGTGCAGGTCAGATAGGCAGTCGCTCCATGTAAAGCACTGGTATTCAGCGGCATCCGGTTTGCACGGAAGCCTTTACCCCAACATAGTTGGGAAAAGGCTAAGTAGATGATGATGAAACAACATCATTGAAATGTGGATACATAACGGATGAGACATCGTAAAGGTTTAACCACGGATTTTTCAGTACATGATTGTAGAACCCAGCGATGAATTTTTATGACCTAACTTAAATTTTTGTATGGAACTGTTGATAATTTGTTTTTTTAAAAACATAACATACCATCACGCCTATATTCCCGGAAAGGTTAGGCAGAGGTGTACCAATGTAAACCCACAGTTCGCCGGTATGTTTAGGGCCCATGTAATAGGGGGCGAGCCTGTTACCATTAACCGGGCACAAATCCTAACTCCGAGCTGCTACTGAGAATTTCATAGAAAAACTCAATAATACTTTTTGCTTGACCTCTAGCATAGCAGTCGCGCTTAGGACACCTAGACTAACGAGGCAGTTCCACAAATCGCGAGCAAATGCTACTTTTAGCCCCCGACGCAAAAACGATATTATAAATTTGACGTGACTGTGTGTGTCTGTCTGTGGCATCGTAGCTCCCGAACGCATATACCGATTTTGGTTTAGTTTTATTTTATTTTAGCTATGTTTGATGGAAATCAGTTTAGAGGTTTCATAGTTATTAGCTCTTTTTTCATTATTTTTTTAACTAGCACTAACAATATTTTTTTTTGGTTTTCTTAAAATTTTACTTCACTAGGAATTAATCCTGGGTCGTGGGTGCGTTTACAAACATATCAACTCTCATACACAAACAACCAGAATTAGATCGACTATTCGTAGGGCATAGGTATAAATATTTTTTTCCGTACGAGAATTCACCTCGCAACACGCAACGCCAATGGCTTAGCCACTGCTTTAATCGTATCATTAACATTGATAATCATATTCAAATCGGTTTATGTTCCGAAAACAACGCATTAAAAATCTCTTGTCACAGTCCCGTTCTCCGCGACGCCATACAGCTAAACCCCAATTCTACCCACTTATTATATTCCATAATCATTCTATTGTATTTGCGTAATAAGGAAAGCTCCACCAAACCCGACCAGACTTTCAATCTATTAAGTTTGCTTTCCTCAAATTACCTAAACTAACCTTTTGCCGCCATTTTGTAAACGCAAGTCATCTCTCCCACGTGTTTAGGGCGAAATATTAATAAAATTCAAAATGGACATATAAACGGGAACTATGGGGGAATGGGGTTTGTTCATGCGCGGCATACATGTTTTGTACCGTTGCTGCATATTTATGTCTTAATCAAGGCTGGCAGCTGTTGCCTGTATGGCACATTACTGTTCTATGTTTACATGTCTTGAACGTATGTCTTGGAACAAAGCCTAGGAGTTTAATATTTTGGCAGCTGAGTTATATACTGTTTGCATTCTCGGTCTTAAGCTGGGTCCCATATTTGTATCATTTTGGTGTTTAAAATCTACATTTTGGACAGTAAATGATTCGTACTATTTATCAAACTTACTATTATGTAGTATGTATTGATTTTCCTTCGTATACCGAAAGCTTATTAAACTTTATGTGTGGCCAAATCTCTTGTCATTATTGGTTGTTATTTTTAAGGTCAATCAATCCCTAGATTTACCCAAAAATATCGATAGTCGACTGTATCATAACACACGTTAGGATACATTATACGGGGCTGCCGGTTGTTCGAAAGAGATACCGCAAAGGAAAGAAGGAATATGAATGTGTTTTAGTCAGTAAAATTCTTTGAGGATTTCCCATCCAAAAAAAAAAGAAAAAGTGTACATTATACAAAAGATACTTATTTCACTTCTTTTATTTTACTGACAATTGTTCTGGGAGTGAAAGTACTTATAAATACGAACAATTTATCTTATGAACATAACTCTACAACACGATCAAAATGCATGGAACAGCTGCTTTTCTTTTTCATATTTCAAGGTCGGTCCCTTAGTAAAACTTGCCCATATTCATGAGCTCTTCACCCCCTTATAACTGGCCAATTATTATTTAAATTAAATGCGAACCCGTATATCAAGTGTACCTAACTATCATTTCGCAACACCAAACTTAATATAGAAATGGAAGTGCCAAATTACATAAGTATCTATAGGTACATATCTTGTCTGTAAGATAAACAGTCAGTGATGCTAGTTTACACAAACCCGATCTTGTCCAAACAAGTATAAGTATGAATAATCATGACTGAGCGTGGTAGTTGGTTCGCCGCTATTGATTTAACTATTAAGCTTTGTAGGGCTGTTGGTATTGTTTATTATGTATTTGTAACGTTATATAGAACATTAACATTGCGGTCTATTTAGTGGTTACATACTAATTAAGATGTCCTTTACCTTTACTAATATTGTAAAGCCGAAGAGTTCGTTTTTGTCTGTACGTGGTAATCTCTGAAACTGCTGGTCCTATTCTGATTATTTTTTCGTTAGTACGTAGATACGTTATCCCTGAATGCTAACGCGGTCGTAGTCATGGGCAAAAGCTTGTTGTTGAAAAGGCGAACACGACATTCGTTAATGAAGAACGCAAACAAGAAAAAATTGTATTTGGTTCAAAAAAACTTACTAGTCCAGAAAAGTATCATTTTGGTTTTGAAAAAACTTTCTGATATTCCAGTCCATCAGACCAGTAAGTTTTTTTGAACCAAAAACAATTTTTTCTTGTTTACGTTCTTCATTCATTAAAGTCGTGTTCGTCATGAAACGCTTTGACGGAATCGTTGACGAGTTATTTCCATACCACTCTATCTTCAGCTTTACTCAGAGTAGTAGCAATAGTGACAGTAGCAGACCAGCGGGAAAAAGACTACAAAACATACTTAATTCTGTCACCAATTACAGCACCGCTTTGTCCTGTAGCTCCACGAATAAAAAAGTTCCCACACCTAACATAAAGAAGTTTCCGTTCTCAAGTAAAACAATTAAACACCTGAAAATGTTAAAACTTAAGAAACATTAATACCTGTAGTTGAAAAGAAATTAAAAAAGGAACACCTTAATTTTCGTCTTAATCGCTCGATAAGCGGCGATAAATTTTCTTAATTCCTCCTTTTGCGTCCCTTTTTTGAGTGATTGTCCATTTTGGGCGATGTTCCTCGCACATATTGACTTTATGAGTCCGCTGGGGCACAACATAGGTACAAAAGGTCGGCTCCACGGAAAAAGAAAAAACACACGCACACATATATGTACACTGCTCACTATAGAGAGTACAAGAACAATTCTAACTGGCATTCTTTTTTTGAAAGTTTAAAATCGCCTTCGTTATGTGTGTGTAAACCTCTTTTTGCTCCTTAAATGTGGCCAGCCTTCTGAACCAACCTATGATGTGACCGAGGTTCTAAATACATAGTAAGAAATAGGTGAGTGAAACCTACGCTAAAAGGAATGCACTTAATTAACGTAATTTAGGAGAACCTGGAACGTTTTCGCCAATGTCCGAGTTATTTAGAGCTGTGAGTAGTTGGCTTGTTTATGCATTTTTGTTAATTACGCTTCTTCAGGCTTTTTTTTTTTTTTTTTTTTTTTTGGTGGGTGGGAAATCATCAAATAACTTCTCCCGCCCTGGGCGGGGCGGGAGGGAGTGTCAGACTTTTACTGACTAAAACCCACCCATGTTCCTTCTTGTGCCCTTTGCGTTCCGGGGGCGCGGTATCTCTTGCGAACAACCCGCAGCCCCGGCAGGCATCGGCCCTCAGTGGCCCCTTCCTTTTGCTGACATCTCTTTGAGGCGCGCGTGGAACACGAACGCGCCGTCGACACGGCCTGTCGTTATGCAACGTAAGGACGGTGAGCTACCCATTGCTCACCGTCCACAGGCCAGTATCTACGGTGGCCGGGAGTCGTCTCGCGGCTCCCGACGTCCGGAGCGTCTACCGCGGCGGCTGGGACGGGAGAACCGCTGTCTCAACCGTCCCGCCGCCTCCTTCTCAAGCATTACTGCCTCGCAGAAGGAGGCGACTGCATCCCATTCCCTCTCGCTCCGGACCATGGCTTGCACCAGGGCCGGACGCGAGAGTTCGCCGCCGCCGATGGCCGCCACGAGGACTCGGCGATGCTCCGCCCAAGCGGGGCATACCGCCACGGTGTGCTCCACCGTGTCCTCGGGGCGATCCACACAATGGTGACACCCGGACGTTTCCTCCCGCCCGATGAGGTGCAGGAACCTCCCGAAACACCCGTGTCCGGTGAGGACCTGCGTCAGGCGGTAGGTGAGGGCGCCGTGGCGCCTCTCCAGCCACTCCTCAAAGAGGGGACTTACCGCCTCTATTAAGGCGTGCCCAGCACGAGGTTGCGACAGTCGCTGTCTCCATGTCGCCATGAGATCGAGCCGGAGGTCGGCCCGCCGAGCGGCAATTTGCCGCGGTGGCGGACTCTCCCCCCGGCCTAGTACCTCCACGCGCCACTCGTACAGGCGCGCGAGGACCAGCGCCTCCAGATCCCACGGCGGCAATCCGGCAAGGAGGCTCGCCGCCTCCCCCGAGATCGTGCGGTATCCTCGGATGGCCCTTATGGCGATCACCCGTTGGGACGCAATGAGGTAGTGGGCGGCAAGTCGCCTTAACCCCTGCGCCCACACCGGGGCCCCGTAAAGGGCCATCGACCGCACGACTCCCGCGTAGAGCCTCCGGCAGGAGGCGTTTGGTCCCCCCAGGTTGGGTAGAAGCCGCCTAAAGGCAGCCCCGGCCCGTTCCAGTTTGGGGGCCAAACGTCGGAAATGCTCCGCGAAGTTCCACCGACTGTCGAGGACGAGTCCCAGGTACTTCATCGTCGACCCGACGCCGATGTGAACCCCTCCTACCGTTAGTTGGGATCCCGACGGTGGCCTATTCCGAGGCCCATGAAAACACATGGCCTCAGATTTGTGCAAGGCCACCTCGAGACCCAACCGCCGGATCCTCTCAACGACTATCGCAACTCCGCGTGTCATTAAGTCGGCCGCCGCCTCGTGCGACCTTCCCTGCGCCCAGACCAGCGTGTCGTCGGCGTAGCATACTACGCCGACGCCCTCAGGGAGCTCGCAGCACCCAGTCGTATCCGATGTTCCACAGGAGCGGCCCCAGAACCGAACCCTGTGGGACACCGCACGACATCTCTCGCCGGTTCCATTCTCCTGTGCGACCAGGGTAAATCACGGCCCTATCCGTCAGATAGGCCCCGACAACTCGACGGAGGTAGGTCGGCATCCGGTGGTACCGGAGTGCCTCCCTAATGCAACTCCAGGGCAGGGTGTTGAAGGCATTGGCGATGTCAAGAGACACCGCCAAGACGACCCCGCCCCGGGCCACTGCATCCCCCGTCGATAGGGCTCTCACGCGCATGATGGCGTCCACCGTAGAGCGCCCCCTGCGGAAACCAAATTGGTTGTCCGCAAGGTCCGGCCCCATCCCCACCAGGTGCCCGACGAGGCGGCCCGCAATCACTCTCTCAAAGAGCTTTGCCACCTCGTCGAGCAACACGATGGGCCGGTATGCGGACGGCGAGTCCGCAGGGCGCCCCGGCTTCCGTATGAGGACCAGCTTCCCCGTCTTCCAGCGACGTGGAAACTGGCCCCTCTCCAAGCAACGCTTCTTCAGGCTATGGAAGGCAATTCTACTAACTACTAATACCGCTAATTTACATTGATGACATTGATTATCACTGAAATAAGATTTCGACTAGATTTCGAACGTTTATAAAATGACAAAAGTTAAAATACTTACTTTGTTTTCTTACATTAATGGTGTTGCTTTAAATACTGAGCCTACCCACAGTTTTAAGTTGTAATAATTAAGATGATAATAAGCGATTTATAAACCATTTGGACAATTAACCTTAATCCTATCTGTGTGTGTGGCCAAAATACGTTGCCATTATTTTATATTAAACAAATATTTTTTTGCGGGAAAAACATACAATAATGATAATCTTAGCGAGTCAGGGGGTGACATATTGTTAACCAAGAACCGCACATACATGTTCTTAAACAGCGTCGAGGCTTACAAAGTAGGTACACAATATTAGGTAATCTGTGCCGCCGACGTCGTCGACATGTTTAATTAAAAGAACATGGAACTACGCTCTATTTCTGCTAATACTGATTATTATTAAAGGGATTTTATTTTAAGAAGTATGTAACGTAGCTATTTTGTTGTTTACGTAGGGATTTTAGAAATGACGTTATTTTTAAATAAAAGTAAATTATTAAATTAAATATAAATGAAACAAATTTAACATTTTTAAGGTGAAAATACTTATAGTAGTCGCCACGAGTCGTAAGCACAAATGTCAAGTTCATTTTTGGGTTTTTGGGCTTTTGGACCAATCGCGTGCAGCGTCGGCGACCCAAAAATCCCAGGACGAAACCTAAAAGTCCAAAAATGGCAACAGAATTTTTGATTAAAAATGTATTTTCGAATCACAATACACTTTTTTTCTAAGAGGTCTCTAGGCAGTTTTCTTTTTACAAAATTATAAAAACTATTACAGCCTTCAGATACACGACAAACAGTCTCGTCGAGAGTCCGAAGACCATATTAAGATTCTGTTAACAATATGACCATCTGAATAATTATTCTTTTATATGTTCGAATGACAAACATATTTAGATCTTATATTCGGTAGCGAACCATGTTTTTACGGAACTAAAGTACCTTTATAGCCGACTAGGATATTCCTACTTACTCTTATTGAAGAAAACTCTAAAATTTCAAACTGCTTCACAGATCTATCCGCTCGGTTTACTGCAAAATACTATCCTATAGTATCCATTCGATTTTCTCAAAATTATATTGTGGATTATAGAACTGTAGCCCGATCTCGTTTGCATGTAACGTGGTTAATAAAATGGCCGCTGTTTTACTAATTTTCTGAAGAAATGAGATGTTTCAAATGCACCAGATTATTGAAAAGATTCGCTTACATTATTTGGTTGTTCGTGTTATCAATACTATATACTCGTAGTTTTTGTCCGTGACTTTGTCCACGTTAATTTCCTTAAGGACCCCTAATTCTCCCTCGTAGCTTCCTATTAGTGAAAGATTTTTCAGAACCAGTAATTTTTGAGATTAACGCGTTCAAAGAAAAAAGAACAAACAAGCTCTTCAGCAAATAGAAAGCTACGTTATCCCTGAGTACCATACCTAAGTTATATTTTATCATGAAAAAAAAATACACGGATACACGAACGAAGACACGGGCAAAAGCTAGTGTGTAATAAAGCCGAAAGCTATTTACCAAACCTAACACGATTACTGCGAAGGATAATTAGCTCGTTCTAAACAACCAACCGCAGAGAAATTTCACAATATCCTGTACGCTTTTTCCCTGAAGAAATATCCTACAATCCGACCACTAGAGACTGTGCTTTTAAATACTGGATAAGAAAAAAAATCCATCACGAACACAGCTAAAGTTTAAATTAAAATATTGGCATACGTTGCATGCAGAGAAATTTATAAAAGAACCTCAGCTTGGCAACAAAAAATATAAAAGTGAAAATAAAATTTTAACCTAAGTCCTTCGAGACAACATAACATACCACCACGCCTGTATCCCCCGAAGAGTTAAGCAGAAGTGTACACCCACAGTTCGCCAGAATGTTTAGGTCCCATCTAATAGTGGGCGAGGCTATATATTACCATTAACCGGGCACAAATCCTAACTCCGACCTACTACTGAGAATTTTATCGAAAAACCCAATAACACTGCTCGACCTGGGAATCGAATCCAAGACCTCTAGGCTAACGCAGCAGTCCTTTGATATAACCTAAGCTTAATACTGTCTAACTAGTGCTACGTGTGATGTTCACTTGACTGGCAACCTCCACAAAGCGGTCAGTGAGACTTGTTCACGTATTTCATTGAGCAAATACCTTCATGGTGACCAAATGCCAAACAGCTTTGCACACAAGCTGCTAAAAGCAACAGTCTCGAAGGTATTGTATGGGTGCATCTGTGGACAGTACAACTACCTGTGTGCCTGGAACGGAGGAAATGTTTTACCTTATTATTTTAACGTTCGGTATGTGTCAGGTTCTCGTAAAGGGCGAGGATTCCCTTGATACCCTTGTCGGTATCGTAAAACTAGTTGAATATATTATTAACTAAGTCATCCTGTCTGTTTCTGCTTTTTTATAGTTTTTTTAAATGATTTAAATTGACAACAAGAAGTAGCAGAAAAAAATACAAACGATTCAAACGACAATTCTTGCGATAGGAGATTATATTGAAAGAAAACATTATAATTGACTACAAAAATGAACAATATTGGATATAGTTTTGTACCTATACCTAGATACTTCTAAATAAAAAATATGTAATAATAAAAAAAGCCGAGCAAAAAGTGTTTTTGGGTTTTTCTAGGAAATTTTCAATAGCAGGTCGGAGTTAGGATTTGTGCGCGGTTAATGGCAATAGGCTCGCCCCCTATTACATGGGACCTAAAAACATTCCGGCGAACTGTGGGTGTACATTGGTACACCTCTGCCTAACCCTCCGGGAAATACAGGCGTGATGGTATGTGTGTATGTAATAATAATGTATCATATATAATACAAAAGCAACTATAAATATATGGGTATGTGAGAAAGCAGCTCAGAAAACCCCAAATATTCCTCCAATTGCTGATTGGAGGAATATTTGGGGTTTTCTGAGCTGGCGCCGGGTAGACCGCCCAGGGTCCGTCGGGAGTACAATAAAGTATTACCACTAATGGATTCTATTTTAACGCACCCTTCTCTAGAATCCCTTATATTAGATTCAAATAAATATTCCGACCCTATAAACTTTATTTTATTCCTGGCAATAATTTTGATTCTGTTTTTAAATATACCCCAGTGTAGTTCTTCTCAACACCAAAAGTTTTAACGAGTGTAAAAAGAAGGTTAACAAAACCGAAAGTCAGATGTTTTCCCATCGTTACGATTTTCTGAGCAACTTCTTCGGAGTTATAGAAGGTCAAAGTCCCGCCTTTTTTCGAAACTAGTTTTAAATGTTATAACTAAACTTCGGAATAACTTTACGACCTACATTGTGGCATGCACCCGTAAGAACATTTTTTTCTAATCAAGAATAAAGTCGTTTTCTAGCAATAATTTTTGCTTAATGTTTATTAGTTTGAGGGGCCGTATGCGTAGTTAAGGGTTGTGTCATATGTTTTTTTTACATCCCTGTTACTGCGAAACTTATCACCAGCTTATATATCTGCTGCGGGTTGTTCGAAAGAGGTACCGCGCCCTCTGGACGCAAACGGCACAAAAAGGAACATGGAAGGGTTTTAGTCTGTAAAAGTCTGACACATCCTCTTACCCCGCCCAGCGCGAGGGACGTCATTAGATGATTTTCCATCCGATAAAATTAAATAAAAAGCCAATCCATGCCAAGCAATCTATCGATTTTACTAAAGAATATTTTGGTAAACTTCAACAGCTGCATTTTCCCGCATCCTAGAAATATACCACAGAATGTTGCCGTAACAGCTACTCTTGTAGAGTATTGGCGGATTATTTCTGCAGACATGATGGCTCCGTAATTGGCGCGAAAATGACAGCCCGTTCGCGCCAGTCGAGCTTCAAACGTCAAGAACTCAGCTTATGTATAAGTATGTACTTACCGAGAGATTTCGAAAGCCGGACTTTAAATCTTAACTAGTTAGCAAAAAAATTAGATTGACATTCTTTTAAAAACAGGCTTATTTTACACAACCGCTGCTGATGCTGAACCGCGAATTTTGATTTAAAACTCACAGATTTCAAGCAAATCGCTACTTAAATCTAGTTTCGTTTAAAAATTCCGTTTTATTCTTTCAGCTGTGACAACAAAAATCTAATTTAAAATGAAACCCATTCCAATTACGTTCATTGTTAAGCCAGCCGCCCATACAAAAAATAGTGATGTCCTTTTTTGCTACATGAAAGCCTAACCACATTTTTATTTAAATTAAAAATATAATAAATTAGCCCCTGAATAGGGGAGTTTCAAAAAGCTATCAAGGGAACAGTCTTTAGTTAGACAGGATCGTACAGTTTAAGGGGTGCCTGTTTAATTTTCCTCTCAAAACTTTTACCGTATATCTCGGAAAGTATTTTCCTAAATTTAAGTTTTATTGAAAGAATTATAGAGCTCAACTTTAACATCGTCATTATTTTATGAATTATGGATATTGCTTATGACGACAATTTGAGTTTTTATGACCGGCGTTACGTGGTACAGGCAGCATCCCATATGGTATATGACCCGAATCGAATAAGCTCTTGTTTTTCGCTGTAAATTTTTCTTTTTTTTTCAATACAAGTACCTAAGCACTTACTGTACCTAGGCAACGAAACATGTCTAGGCGTAAGCCAACGCCTATCTACGCCTTAGTCTATTTCGGTCTTATTATCCGACATTTAATATTTTAGTAACCTTTTGTGACAGTCACTGAATAGAAGTCTGTCAATGCTGCCTATCTATTTTATGTTCAAAGATAGGGCACATTGTCACAGCTAAAAATAAATAGTGCCCAAAATCTGTCCGTTTCTCCTAGCTCAGATTAACACAAAATCATGTAATTCCATAATCTTATTCAATAAAATTCCGCCTGAGAACTTTCCATCGGATACCAGTTGCGAAAGGGTGGTTTACATTTACATAATATTTAATATTCGTTTCCTTTGTAAATTAAATAAATTGAAACAATATCTAAATCGAATAAACTTCTGCGCATTGATTAAAAGATTTTTTATTTCATGTCGCAACTGCTAAAGAATTTGTTTGGAAAAATCGGTGAGGATACATTTAATTTTACTCCTATCTACACGTAATTTCATTGCATGGATCGTGGCATGCATCACCTGTCAATACGTGGGACACAGACGGGCACGTTCGATCGTGATAGTATGACGAGTTTGGCAGCACACTAGCGTATTCCGGTAATCTAATTGGTTACAGCGCCCGCGCTGATTGTAGATTCTTTATCATGCGTGGTTTTCAATTGCGTATAGCCCTCGGTGTTACACGTTTTATTAACGAAGCAACTTCAGTTGACAACTTTTTGAAAGTTCTTGTCGAAATGGCCAGTTGCAGCAACTGCTATACACTGCATATACACTAACTGCTTAGTGAAGAAAAACCTCGTCAAGAATTGCGAGTTGCCAGTTACCGCAACTCAGAGATGTTAGTCGCTGCGTCTGCAGAGTGCCTTAGTGGTGACATTAAAATTGTTCTGCAATATAACGCAAGAACAATAGTCTCGTAGTGTTTAATGGCATGGTGGTGAGTGCAAACGTTAACACAAACTTGTCGTAATGCTGGAATGCTAGACAAGGACAACTATGTGAGTACCTTTTTTTACTCTTCATCCATCAATTCGGTGCCTTCAGTGACCAGGCATTTTTCTTTGTGATATGTGAAACTGTTCGTGCATGTCCTGCACCCTGGGGCGGACGACGGGGTCTGCAACTTAACTCTTATTGAAAATCCAAGTGGTGTTCTTCTACTGGCTAGGTAGGGCAATGGAACACTTATTGCGCCCCCCAACAGACCAGGTATCGGCTTATCTGCCCTACAGGTGGACCTGATCACCCTTTGTAATTGCAGTTTTTCATTAAAAGCGCACACAGAACACGTCGTATCTGCCATTTTTAAACATCAAAATATTGCCACCAAAAATTTCATTATTAAAATCACGTAATTAATTAATTGTCTGGCCGTCAGTCCAGCTGTCCACATCCATTAATATAATTATATTAATTTTTCAATAGTCAATGTGCAATCGAATTTCCCAATAAGTTCAATCTCAGGCCACTATGTCAGTGGCTCGATGCAAATTTTCGCGAAAAATAGGAGTAACAGATGTTTTTAACAGACCATTACTTTTTATAACACCTCGCTTTTTTTATAGCCGCCATATGTAGATATAAGGGTGACATTCATAGCTCTTAAATTCACGGAATAACCTGTACTAAATGGATGAAATAAACATATGGGCACCTGTAAATAATAAATAAATTCAATACTAACAAGTAAATATATATATATATATATTGCGTAGTCAATCTAGATTATTTTAAAGCATCAAACCAACACTCAGTTCAACAAGTTAAGAAAATTCTAGAACATAATTTCAAAGCTTAGCGGTTAAACTCTCGAACAAGTCTTTAAGGTCAAGAGACACTTAACAGCGTTTTAGGTGGCTATATTTTCACTGTTTAAGACTCCTGTCCACCAGTTTTGTCTTACTAGTGAAAACGGCTTTATATTTTCGCAAGTTTTCCAAAAATATGAGCCAGTGGACAACTATTATGACAACAATTCATATTCATATCAAAATATTGCTTAAACACTACATGCTGCCTTCACATTTACTATTTACTCTCCACTCGAGCACTAATGAAATTTCTCAGCAAATGAAAACTCAGTAAACAGCACCACAGCGCTTTGAGTTCTAAGCGAATGATACAAACGGTTTTATGAACATGAACAGTCGTCCTATAAATAACTAAATAGTTGCGTAAGCATAAGAAACGGAATTCGCAGAGTTCTTGACTTTATAACAGGGCTGTTTTGTTTAGTTCGCCACAGCTAGGGTAACTGCCGCGGGCGAGCATGCCTTCTGATGTTAGAGGATAAAACCGGAAAGTTGTTTTTGCCGTTACATGAAATTTGATAGATATTATTCTAAATTATTCGATGGGTTAAAGGATAACATTGACATTTTGCGGTCGTCCAGGAGATCTCGTAGAATATTCTTGTACATTTAGATATCAAAAGGTCCTGCCCCAGGGTCAAAAAGGTGAAAAGCGGCATTGTTTTATAAAATCCTTGTAGTACAATCAAGCTATTGGATAGACCTCTGCTGTTTCTTTTGGATGTTTGGTTATCAAGCCTTTGTGAGCTAGATTTTGATTTCGAACTCCCTGAGAAAGAGATATTTTGAAACAATTTTATAGTACAATATTATATACTAGTAGCATTATTATACTGGTAGAGAAATATATCTCAGTCGCCTCCTTCTGCGAAGCAGTAATGCTAGAGAAGGAGACGGCGGGACGGTTGAGGCAGAGAGTCTCCCGTCCAAGCCGCCCCGGTAGACGTACCGGGAACCGCGAGACGACTCCCGGCCACCGTAAACACGAGCCTGTGGACGGTAAGCAATGGGTAGCTCACCGTCCTTACGTTGCAGAACGACAGGCCGTGTCGACGGCGCGTTCGTATTCCACGCGCGCCTCAAAGAGATGTCAGCAATTGGAGGGGCTACTCAGGTCCGATGCCTGCGGGGCTTGTTCGTAAGAGATACCGAGCCCTGGAACACAAAGGTCACAAGAAGGAACATGAGTGGGTTTTAGTCAGTAAAAGTCTGACACTCCCTCCCGCCCAGCCCAGTGTGGGGGTAGTAATTTGATGAATTCCCTTCCTGAACAAAAAAAGAAAAGTAAACTCATTGTACGGTGATGCATGTCTCCGTAGGCGTGGTTAACATTTCCCCTATTAACCCCATGAACTCTAATGAATTACGTTCCAAGTACAGAAAATTCCTAATCCATAGTCACAAGAGTCATCGAAAACTGGCGGGTGCGGGTTTGTCACAAGAGACAAGCGCGCCAGGGGGCGGAGCACTTAGATTTACGACCAACAACTTGGTCCGCACTTAATTTATGACGGGTAACTTTCCTTGCGCGTAAATAATAGTGTTCAGACGAATTAGCAAATTGCTTGACGACTTGGCGACCATATTTTGACGGTACAGCCTGTTTATTGTTACCCTATAATCTTCTTGTAAAATATTAATTTAATCAAGCCAGAGAACACTTATTATTTGAGTTATTTTAGGATATTTAATAATGAAGTGACTCAAAGTCGTAGAACCTATATTTAGTTTTATTATGTAGAAAACCATGCGGTGAGGGTTTGTAGAGTAATAATTGATGATATTATCATTACCTTGTGACTTAAAAAAAGGCTTTAAAATCAATTAATTAACCCCTGTGCGGTCAAATCTGAGGCCATGTGTTTTCATGGGCCTCGGAATAGGCCACCGTCGGGATCCCAACTAACGGTAGGAGGGGTTCACATCGGCGTCGGGTCGACGATGAAGTACCTGGGACTCGTCCTCGACAGTCGGTGGAACTTCGCGGAGCATTTCCGACGTTTGGCCCCCAAACTGGAACGGGCCGGGGCTGCCTTTAGGCGGCTTCTACCCAACCTGGGGGGACCAAACGCCTCCTGCCGGAGGCTCTACGCGGGAGTCGTGCGGTCGATGGCCCTTTACGGGGCCCCGGTGTGGGCGCAGGGGTTAAGGCGACTTGCCGCCCACTACCTCATTGCGTCCCAACGGGTGATCGCCATAAGGGCCATCCGAGGATACCGCACGATCTCGGGGGAGGCGGCGAGCCTCCTTGCCGGATTGCCGCCGTGGGATCTGGAGGCGCTGGTCCTCGCGCGCCTGTACGAGTGGCGCGTGGAGGTACTAGGCCGGGGGGAGAGTCCGCCACCGCGGCAAATTGCCGCTCGGCGGGCCGACCTCCGGCTCGATCTCATGGCGACATGGAGACAGCGGCTGTCGCAACCTCGTGCTGGGCACGCCTTAATAGAGGCGGTAAGTCCCCTCTTTGAGGAGTGGCTGGAGAGGCGCCACGGCGCCCTCACCTACCGCCTGACGCAGGTCCTCACCGGACACGGGTGTTTCGGGAGGTTCCTGCACCTCATCGGGCGGGAGGAAACGTCCGGGTGTCACCATTGTGTGGATCGCCCCGAGGATACGGTGGAGCACACCGTGGCGGTATGCCCCGCTTGGGCGGAGCATCGCCGAGTCCTCGTGGCGGCCATCGGCGGCGGCGAACTCTCGCGTCCGGCCCTGGTGCAAGCCATGGTCCGGAGCGAGAGGGAATGGGATGCAGTCGCCTCCTTCTGCGAGGCAGTAATGCTTGAGAAGGAGGCGGCGGGACGGTTGAGACAGCGGTTCTCCCGTCCCAGCCGCCGCGGTAGACGCTCCGGACGTCGGGAGCCGCGAGACGACTCCCGGCCACCGTAGATACTGGCCTGTGGACGGTGAGCAATGGGTAGCTCACCGTCCTTACGTTGCATAACGACAGGCCGTGTCGACGGCGCGTTCGTGTTCCACGCGCGCCTCAAAGAGATGTCAGCAAAAGGAAGGGGCCACTGAGGGCCGATGCCTGCCGGGGCTGCGGGTTGTTCGCAAGAGATACCGCGCCCCCGGAACGCAAAGGGCACAAGAAGGAACATGGGTGGGTTTTAGTCAGTAAAAGTCTGACACTCCCTCCCGCCCCGCCCAGGGCGGGAGAAGTTATTTGATGATTTCCCACCCACCAAAAAAAAAAAAAAAAAAAAAAAAAAAAAAACCCCTGTGCGGTGGGGTAACAAGAAACATTGTTTTGCCGCTGGCTAGCTGATTGGAAATGCCTATCAGCTAGCTGAGTATGTGAACACGGGTCGTACATATTGAAGTTTATGAAGGTTTTTTTAATGCATTCATGATTTACAACGGGATTCTATTAACAAATTACAATTTTATTACCATAAATTACCTTTCCCGTAAACACAAACGACTCATTAGGGAAACCTACATAACACCTATTAGCTAATCTCTGGTAACACGCGATCGCTGTTCTCGAACAAGATAATATTAGGCTCGATATTATGATCTAGCAATACCTCAGTTCCACCCATTATGTTCAAACTTTATCAATTTAAATCGAAACTAATGTCTACTTACGTTGATTTACATTTCCCACAAGCATTGTTAAAATCCACAAGGTTTAATATGATAGTAATTAATCCTTGTTGAGTTAGAAGCCTTCTTCAAAACATGGATTTTGTAATATTGTTAGACATCAAGCTATACTTCAGTCGAGGGTCATCAAGAGTCCCTCTGACGCCCCATCTCGTTAAACAAGATCTATTTCATTCGAAACAATGCTTGTTAATACCAGAGAGAGAGGAAAAATATGGAAATTATAAGATCTTCAAAGCATTTAACAATTATTAAACGCTTGATTTCTTGAAAGTTTAATAAACCAACAGAAGTATTTAATTTAAGTAAATCATTATAATGTAACCTCCAAACTGTAAGACTGTGACAATAGCTGCGGGGTTTCTTTAAATAGATTATTGAATGGGAAGGGCCCGTACTTTGTTTGTTAAAAAGTTTATCTTATTCTTTTTCCTTTGGGCACGCCTTAATAGAGGCGGTAAGTCCCTTCTTTGAGGAGTGGCTGGAGAGGCGCCACGGCGCCCTCACCTACCGCCTGACGCAGGTCCTCACCGGACACGGGTGTTTCGGGAGGTTCCTGCACCTCATCGGGCGGGAGGAAACGTCCGGGTGTCACCATTGTGTGGATCGCCCCGAGGACACGGTGGAGCATACCGTGGCGGTATGCCCCGCTTGGGCGGAGCATCGCCGAGTCCTCGTGGAGGCCATCGGCGGCGGCGAACTCTCGCGTCCGGCCCTGGTGCAAGCCATGGTCCGGAGCGAGAGGGAATGGGATGCAGTCGCCTCCTTCTGCGAGGCAGTAATGCTTGAGAAGGAGGCGGCGGGACGGTTGAGACAGCGGTTCTCCCGTCCCAGCCGCCGCGGTAGACGCTCCGGACGTCGGGAGCCGCGAGACGACTCCCGGCCACCGTAGATACTGGCCTGTGGACGGTGAGCAATGGGTAGCTCACCGTCCTTACGTTGCATAACGACAGGCCGTGTCGACGGCGCGTTCGTGTTCCACGCGCGCCTCAAAGAGATGTCAGCAAAAGGAAGGGGCCACTGAGGGCCGATGCCTGCCGGGGCTGCGGGTTGTTCGCAAGAGATACCGCGCCCCCGGAACGCAAAGGGCACAAGAAGGAACATGGGTGGGTTTTAGTCAGTAAAAGTCTGACACTCCCTCCCGCCCCGCCCAGGGCGGGAGAAGTTATTTGATGATTTCCCACCCACCAAAAAAAAAAAAAAAAAAAAAAAAAAAAATTCTTTTTCCTTGAGTCGATTCAAGGTAATCCTTCTTTTTTTGTTTGGTTACTTGGACCCGGTGGCCACGTGTATCGCGACCCAAAGGGCGTTCTTAATGCGCGTCCAAAAAGTTTATAGAACTACAAGATCAATCTGAAGATAATTCTTTAAATGTAATCCATTAAAAAAGAATTATCTGTTTTCTTTTTTTATTCGTAGGCGCATAAGATGGGATTCAATCTTCACATGCTATCAATCAATCTTATAAGATCAAATCAGCACATTAACAGTTCAATTCCCACGTGAGCCTAAGCAGGGGTAATTCAACTACATTTAAATGTCAACCATTCATTTTGTTTTATGTATGTATTTTGCGTTCAAAATGCGACACTGCGAACCAATTCATTTTAGTTAAAACCCTATATTCACATATAATAATGGCAATTTTCGAACAGCCATAAATTTTATTTTCCTTAGTATGTTTTATATAAAATTCAGAGAGAAGTTGGTGTACAGAGTGCTTCGACCGCGTGTGTTAATTAACTCTATTCAAGCGTCCTGCTTTTTTTAATACGAAACAGAAGCAGGCCGCTAACAAAGCAATTATTTTCTTTGCAAAATTAATTATTTCCCTTGTATTGGTGTTCTGTTCTCTCGCTTTAATTACCGAAGTGGGTGCTACGTGTTGCGACTTGCGACTAATTGACCGTAACGCGCACTAAAGTAGACCGCCGCGCCACAGGAGGAAAATTATCCAGAAGCCCAATGGGAACTAATCATGCTATTGGGAAAAATAATTACTTTTATAACGTATAGGCGAGCATTGAACCGGGAAATTGAATAACATCTATATGATGCTAATGTTTATGACATTTTATTGAACATGACTAGCGCCCTGCCCGCGAATTCGACCGCGTAGCTTAATTTCACCTGCGCTAAGTTACGTCTTTCGTTACCGCTCCGCTCCTATGGGCTGCAGCGTGATGTTATAAAGCCACTGTTACTCAGGAATAATGTAGCTATCTACTGGTGAAATAATTATTTTAAACGGTTCAGTAGTTTCGGAGTCTATTTGTTACAAACATAAAAACAATCAAAGCAATCTTTTCTCTTAATAACATTAGTGTAGAATGACCATATACTTCAATGAAAAATAAGTTACTGTGTAGGTACCTATTCTCATAAGGTTCTGAATTTTGAAGAGTATCTTTGTTTCTTTATACGCTAATCTCTGAAACTTCCAGTCAGATTGGAGAAATTATTTTTGAAAACGATAGCCAGATTCGAGGAAGGTAGCGGAGTAGTAACCGAAGACGTAACTTCAGGCCGGTATGAAAAACTACGCAAATGAAATCGCGGGCAGAAGCTAGTTACTAAATTAGATTTAAAATCCTAGAAACGTCATGATTGCATTCAATAGTGTTTTTTTTATTTCTTTTCTTACACTACTCAAAAGAGGAAACTAAAGATAGATAGATACAGATCTTGTCTGAGTTTGGACCCGTACAAAATAATACATAGTTAAGTTACGATATTCACTACATGATATTCAATGATAGATACCATAGAAGATTGCGGCCATCTTTTCTTATGACGTCATCAATTCTAACTTTGAATAAGTCACAATTTAAATGAAACGTAAGTCAACAGCCATCTTGGTCTACTGTTTACTCCAGTCTGTGGTGAGGAACAATTTTACCGAACAACAAGAGTCTGGCTAATGGAAATTAGCTTCCAGGGCTAATTGCCATGAATACGTTTAACATAAATCAACGGTGTTTTAAAAAACATGACGTGGGAGAAGGGAGAATTTTTTGGGGAATAATACCTTTTTAATGGAAAATCTTTATCGCATGTACAATATTTGAATATGTAAATGTAATTTTTCTTACTTTACACAATTTTTCTGTGGTAATAAATTATACGAACGCAATTAAAAGTTCTAACTATTATTATTGATGTAAAAATTTAGATTTTGTATGCTAACGTTGAAAGATTCAAGTTATTACAACTATGGAGTGAAGCCGAGGCTGCGTATCAAGACAAATCCCGTAATGGGCTTTGTGAAGCCGTTCTAGCCAATGTGTATAATTAATGTTCATCGTCTAATCTAATAATTCGAATGAATACCATAGCATATTAATAAATTTTAGATTAGGTTGATGTTTGCTTATAAATTGATGGCTATTAATTTAGTACCAACATTAATTAAAGGTAAAGTTAGGTAAGGGAGACAAAATAAATTGGTCAAAATAATTTAAATTATTTTAATGGATTGCATTGTTAATATTTTTTACAAATATATCGTAATAAAAGGTACAATAATAAATCAATTAGTCCTTCGCGTTACACTTAAGATGGCGCGGAATCCCACAAACCTCGTCCTAAATTAATGTTGATAAATTGTATTTTTTATTACGCTAGCAAGATTTATGAACTTCTGCGCCTTATTTAACGTTTTTAATTTAAATATTATTCTTTTTACGCAGCTTTACGAGAGGGTTAAGAGGCATCAGCGTTCCTTGAGACCACTTGAAGTTTTATTTAAGTTACATTTAAAAAAACGGTAAAAGTGTTGCATAAAATCGGGATAGGAACTCGCCTATCGTCGACCAGCAAATTTTATTCCAGTGAAGGTCGTCACGAACCATTAATTATCGAGTTTCCAACTTCCAATTTTTTTGACACTTTGGAAGTTTTACTTTTTTTAATGGAAGCCATGGTAAAATAAGTTACGGAACATATTGATTTGATTAGCAATATGGACTTTCCTTCACATCAATTATTGATTTTGCTTCGAGTGATTTTGCTATTCGAAAATCGGCCTAAACAAAACGACAAACAGCTGACGCTCTCTCACCGGTTCAAAACACGAAAAAAATACAGTCGTCTCCACTTTTCCCATCTTATCAACATGGCTCAGTAAATACAGCGCTTAACAGAAATGAAAATTAGCCGCCCATTTAAATTCAAATTACCAAAACTTAATTTACCTTTTGTTTTTATATACAGCGGTGACTGTACTCATTAATTTTTATTTCTGCTAAGCCTCGAGTGCTTTTGAAACAATTTCACATTTCAATTTGTATCTTAATTTTACATATTTTTATTTTAACTTTATATTCTACGATAATATTATCGCGGTTCACCCAAAAAGTTGAGTTAACTCTAAAAACATTTTCAGTCTTATTTGCGAGCAATAATGAGCGAATGCATAGTTATTCGTTTTAATGTGAACCAAAAATAGCCAATGTATTTTATTTTCTGAAAAGTTTAGCTAGTACTCTACGTAGGTACAACAAGGTTCTGCTTCTCCGTATTCGGTTTGATAGCTCAAAATTCAAATAAAAGGAGAGAGGTCTGACAAGAAAATAGCAGTCCAAAATTCAAGTACCTAAATATCGTTTCATCGTCATTGGCCTTGATATTTTTTTGTTTTTTTTCACATCAAAAAGATAACTTCTTCGTAATATTTTAAAGGCAGTACCCACACGTTCTTAAAGTATATTCGTTACAAAGTTATAATACTAGGTATTTACCATAAATATAGTGCGTAGTTTTAACTACAAGGCGTCTGTTTGAATGTTATTGAAGAAAGTTATAGAATTCATGTTTTTTAATTTATTTCGTCAATTTATCAAAAAGTCTCGATTTTATTAACTCTCTTCATCAACCTTCAATTTCCATTACTGTGATGTTATGTAAAATATTAAATAATACAAATACATAAATGCCTGTCCGTCCGTCACAACCTTAGAAATAAAAATATACTAATAAACAAAAATGTACAAGAATCGAAATATTATGAAACAGAAAATTACTGAAAGTACAATATACAATTTTGTTTGTAACAAAATTCATAACAAATCTTAAGTACATTGCCTTTTCTACCATTTTTAATTTTGTTTTTCTGGCAACACTGGAGAAATTCTTAACTATTACGTAAGCAACAGGCTAAAGCGCATCACGATATGTGTTGCCAACTAAATAATACATACTTACTACTAGCTTCAGATCTACAGTTTGTTCTCAACACGTTAATAAATAAACTAATCGTAAAACTTGTCTTATAATTAAATCAAACCGTAATCTAGCAATTTTAGCTATTCGAACAAAATACTTGAACCCACAGTCGCAACAAACTTGCTTAAAATCGAAACATCAGAATCTTCAGTGCCGTAACGTTTGATACTAAATAATCACAAATACCTACGCTAAGAAAATATTATATAAATATAATTTTGTACTGTCATAACTTCGTACACGTTGATATGGCGATAAATGATATCACATTCCTTCCTCAAAATTTCCGTATTCTACCAAAATGGTAGCAGTTATACCGGGGCAACTTGTTTAGATAATGAACCTTATTTGTTAAGTGGTTGAGTCTATATTCACACGTACTGTCGCGGTGCTGGGCCATTTTTCCTTGAGTGTGGTAGTGTATCGTCGTTGTTGCCGGTGTTGTTATTGTGTAAAAATGACATCTCTACTCCTGCATCACCTCCCTACGAAAGAAGAGAATATGAACATAATATTATTTTTAAAACATTGCAAGAAGTAGAAAATATTTCAGTTTATTAAATTCACAGAAATTAAAAAAAAAAGTAATAGGCTTGCTAGGAGGGAGACTGCTTGTACACTAAAAGGGGGAAAAAAACTAAAGACCAAATAAGAAAAAAGAAAAAAAATATAAGAAGGAAACCCTGGATTATCTTCGACCAGTAATTTATAGAACAACGCCCTTAGATATTCCCGTAATTCCCTCCGATTGGTCGTCTTACCTCAGAATGCATAGGGTTGGCCGTAATAGTGATTGGCACTTTAGCGT
This sequence comes from Caradrina kadenii, assembly GCA_947462355.1. Taxonomy (NCBI): domain Eukaryota; kingdom Metazoa; phylum Arthropoda; class Insecta; order Lepidoptera; family Noctuidae; genus Caradrina; species Caradrina kadenii. The sequence goes on along the minus strand of OX381684.1, from coordinate 10,574,064 downwards.
TAGCGGGGATGTACCCGTTGGCTCCACCGCTCTCTGGCACGGAGCCTTTCTCTTCTGTAATAAATCATTCAATGTGTTTTGACAGCCCTGCTTTGAAGTCGGTATTATGACATCAATGTTGCTATTATGTGATTCTATTGTTAAGTTAGCTCTCGACATTTCATGGTCGGATAATCTGAAGATGTTTTGACGTTTAATTAAAATTTAATTTTGATGCATTAATAATGTAAACAGAATTTTGCAATAGGAAAACATAGGTTTACAATATGTTTAGTGAGAAAATCAAAATTACAAGACCACTTTCAAAGTAGTATGGTGGCATTATCAGAGTTAGATAACTCTTTAGTTTCAATTTCGAACACATGTGTCTACGTGGTGAAATGTTAGAAACCAGAAATTGAAATTCGATCTCATTTTTAGGTTGTGTCTCGAATAACAGTATGGTATCCAAATGGTCGGCCTCGCTAATCTCGTGTTGGGCACAAAATAAAACTCACTATCAGTAGTAGGTCTCCGGGCGCGGCGGCACAGCAGCAGCGCCGCGGCGAGCAGCACCAGCAGCGCCGCCGCGCCCAGCGCGCCGCCCGCCGTCACCAGCGCGCCCGGCGCCGCGCGCGCGTCCGGCGCCGCCGGGGCCGCCGGGCCCGGCCGCGCGGGCGCCGCACCTGACGCGCGGAGAGTCTTCGCCGTCTGCGGGCGGAAAGCGTACGTATGCTAACTGCAGGTATATTTTTTTATACTAACAGCGAAGAAAATTGATAAACGCTGTTAGTTTCCCAATTTTAAAAATAATTAGGAAAAAATTGCGGAAAATCATTGAATGCAAGTAGCGCAGGACCGGTCATTGTGGCCATATACAACTTTTCTTTTTATTTTGTGGGAAACCTTTAAAGGGGTTATTGTACTCATCCACATGAACAACTTTTACTAAAATTTCGCATAAATAAAAAATAAGCCTGTAGGTATAGACCTATGTCCAGTAGTGGACATCGTCGTCGCTCAGCTGATATGATGATGATAACGATTTTGCCTTAAAAACCAAAGAGTCAACTGACTTTTCGACTAAAAAAGGGCCTCTCATTTATAAAATAAACATGCAGTGATGGCGAAAGTTGAATTTTGCAAGCGTTTAAGTCCGAATGTAAACAAATAAATCAATACATAGGTAATCTGGCAATCCCCAACAAATTATTGTGTTATGTAGGCACGTATTTTAGGAGAATATTGGCAAAACTTATTACGAACACAAAGAGTTATTTTATAATTAAGTACTCCATTAATAAAGAAAACCTATCTCATACCTACTACTGCTAGTTATAAGCCTCTTTCAAATTATGGACCCCTTTTCGGATCCAATCAACATTGTCTATACCCTTCCTGATCTAAACATGTAAACTAATATTATAAAGAGGAATTTTTTTTTTGTTTGATTGTTTGTATCGTTTTTTCACCAATAATTAGCTACATTATTCCTGAGTAACATAAGCTGTATAACATCATGCTACAACCCACGGGAGTGGAGCAGTAATCAAAGACGTAACGTAAGGCAGGTAAAATAAGTCACGAGGACGAAGTCGTGGGCAGGTCGCTAGTTCAATATAAAGAACATTCCAGTTGGATTTTAGTCTGTTTTTTACCTTGATCGCACTAAACTCAGAAGCAGCCTGCGCAGTGTACGCCTGCAACTTGATGTCATAGCTGGTATCAGGCGAGAGGTGCGTCAGCAGTAGCTCCCGAGGTTCTCCCGACGTCGTCACCTTCTCGTAAGCCCCGGCTGATGAAACAGCGCGGTAATACACGTAGAAACCATCGGCTTGTACCTCACCTCCGCTTGTCCACTGAGAAAATAGGCTTCATTCAAAAAACAAACCAAAAACATTAAGACGTTTACAGGTATGTAGATCTAAAAATTTATGTCAGTAAAAAGCAGGCCAGCTATACAGCGGTGGGCGATACGGGAGCAGCCTCGGCGTTCTATACAAATGCGCCGCGCTTTGTGACTCACGGTCCTGCCCGACAATTGCTCTAGCCAACCCGCGCTGCTTACTAAATAATAGAGGTCCGATCTAGTCTGACCCTTGTTGCCTCCACCAGCTTCACCTTAAAGGCCCGTACTACACAGGGAGCGCCCTCTGAGTGTAGTCGCTTAATGAATAAGTTTAAGCAGTGACTGGGCCTGCCAGGGCCGCGGGTGGTTCGAAAGAGATATCACGCCTCCGGTACGCAAAGGGCACAAGAAGGAACATGGATGGGTTTTAGTCAGTCTGACAATACCTTTCGCTCCGTCCAGAGCGGAAGAAGTCATTGGATGATTTCCCAGTCCCCGGTACGCAAAGGGCACAAGTAGGAACATGGATGGGTTTTAGTCAGTATAAGTCTGACAATACCTTCGGCTCCTTTCAGGATGGAAGAAGTCGTTGGATGATTTCCCATACAAAAAAAAAAAAAATAGCAGTGACTGGAGGCCTTAACTTCTAAGGCACCACAGGAAAGTCCGGTTAAGCAGCCGAGAACCTTGTACGTTGGTTTGCGAAATGCCATTCCGAAAAACAGTAAGTGACTCACGGTCCAGGTGAGCTGTATGGCGGTGGGCGACACGGGCGCGGCGGCCCCGAGCACGGGCGCGCGCGGCGCCTGCCCCCCGCGCTGCAGGTGGAAGCGAGCGCTGCTCTTGCCCAGCTTGTTGTCCTGATTCGAGTAGACTGCTGCTATACGAAACCTGAATACAACATTAGAAATGTTATAGAAATAGTCTAGTAGTCCTAAGCGCAACTGGTACGCTCTAGCGTAGACCTCTAGGTCGTGAGTTCGATTCCCAGGTCGAGCAGTGTTATTGGGTTTTTCTATAAAATTCTCAGTAGCAGCTCGGAGTTAGGATTTATGCCCGGTTAATGGCAATAGCATGACGCCTGTATTCCCCGAAGGGTTAGGCAGAGGTGTACCAATGACCAGCCACAGTTCGCCGGTATGTTTAGCTCTCGTGTAATAGGGGATGAGCCTATTGCCATTTTCCGGGCAATTTTAAATATAACCGACTTTTACGCAGGCGAAGTTGCAGGCAAAAGCTAGTGTTGATATAAAACAAAGTTATGAAGGTCTATACTATAACCTGGACTCCGTCTGAATTAGAGAATCATCATCATATCAGCCGTAGGATGTCCACTGCTGGGCTTAGGCCTTCCCCATAGATTTTCAAAAATACCGGTTTATTCAGCGTCTTCCTGCAGTCTTAATCAGGTACTTGGAACATTTACTTACTTGTAATATTTTCCTGGAGTAAGACCGTCGATCTGATAGGAATGTATATAAGCTGGTATGTCCTGATTTGCAGTATTCCATTGAACATTGCTTGAGTTGCTCACTTCTCTGTATTGTACCTATAACAGTTGATCAAGACTAGTTATCAGTTCTTGAGCAAAATCGAATGAAAATCAATTCCCAATTAATAAACCAACAAAAGACCTGAAAAATAAGTGTGTTTAACCTTCTATATCAACGCAACCTGAAGAATCTCCGGTATTAGGGCAGAATAAAAACTTTCGGCATGGCTAAGTCTTATACCCGTTATTTAAAAAAAAACTTTGTAACAAAGTTTCATATCTGACCGGACCAAGAGTATAATAAAATTAAAAACCTCAATATTGTAGATAAGAATGGGAAAATAGTGGACTTAAATAAATATCTATCTACTAATAACTAATATTTCGTGTTTTCAAAATAATACAAACTATGTCGCCTTAGTTCTACACTCGTTAAATATACGCACCGTTACCTAAAGAACAGACATAAACATTTAAGATAATTTAGCTGCTGAAAATTGGAGTTATTTATGATCATTCCCTACTCAAGACTTTCAGGGTTAAGGAGTTTGTTCGAAAGAGTCACCACGGCCCTGGAACGCAAAGGGCATTAGGAGGAGCACAGGTAAGTTTTAGTCAGTAAGTGTCTCACACCCCCTTCCGCTCCGCCTAGGACAGAAGGAATCGTTTGATGATTTTTCAAGCTTAAAAAAAAACCAAGACCTCGTCGTAAAGAAATAACACAGATTAAAATAAAGCTCGGCTATCCTCCCAAAGTGCTTTTATTAAATCTTTAGTTTCTCGAAGAACAGAATTAAAAAGAATGCCAATTTGCCATCGTTAATTCCAATGAGTACTCTAGACGGGCAGGCGGGCCAGGCCACAAAAACTTGCAGCTCGTATAAAATGCTAACTTTTGTCCGCATTTCCGTCTGCAAGGCGCGGGCGACGAACCAAAATCAACAACTAAAACCATTACTTCAGTCCCCTTTGAGCATTTTATACTAGAAAATACGAGTTTTCAAGAAAATAATTATGAATAGGGTTGTGTGTCTTGTTTATGCACCCTCTAGGTTGAGAGGCTGTTCTTATCTCGTGGGTGATATAAAGTGGGATGAAAACAACTAGAATATGAAATGGCACCACTGTAAAACATGCCAAGGACTCGTCAGAAAGTCGCGTAGAAAAGTTCCCGCCGTTTTATTTTTTTACGGAATTGGTGAATGTATTCCATGCCACAATTCTAGAAAAATAATGGAGTAGATGGCAGGGGATCCCAAACTGTATCAATACGCTTGCCACTTACATGTTTAGTTTTTTGTCTCGGCGCCCTAGCTAGGCGAAATAGAATACAAATATACTGTAATGACGCTGAGTTTTTATATTTAGCGAGTGAGCGACACATGCAGCGCACGCTATTTGTATTGTGTATTTAATAGCCAAGGTAATATAGGAGCTCATTATATTTAACAATATTTTAAATACAAGATATATTGTAGCAGTCGGGACCTTAAGGTAATATGACTTTCTTGTTTTAGGACTTTTTTAATAATACTCAGAAAAGCAGTCGGGTTTTTTAGTTTTTTAAATTACCGTTTTTTTAAATAACTATATAATTCGATGTTTAGTTGCTTTGAAATCAATAAATAGTTAGTGAATTGATATGACGAAAAAGTGAAGTCATAGTTTAGTATTGTCATACAAATATTATAAGACAGGTGCTTACCTTGAAGAACCGTATAGTTAACCCTTGGTTGTCATGAGACCATGACACCATGACGCTTTCATCGTTCAGTCTGGTCACGTTTGGTCTTGATGGAGGAATCATTACAGCTTGAACAAAAACAAAACCATTAAAAACTGGATCCATTTGGACTCCATAAGGAGACGGTATAATTAATTTCTAATCATACCTTTATGTTTTCTAGGGTTCTTCCTGCTGTGCCTTTTGGGAGGTTGAATGGAGTACCTTGGCTTTGGAGATATTATTGTATAAACCTGTGTATAGAAGACAATAGTAAGTATAACATATGGTCACACGCCTTCGACGAGGCGCGGCGCCCAGCCACTTCACTACCGAGCTCCAGTGTGGCCGTATCGGGATGTAACGAAATAGTTAAAGTTGAATACCTAAGGTTTTGTTACTATGGCAACGTCAAGCAGGTAAGCTTGGGTGTGGTCGCCACTATGAATCATCATCATCTACTTAGCCTTTTCCCAACTATGTTGGGGTCGGCATCCAGTCTAACCGGATGCAGCTGAATACCAATGTTTTACATGGAGGGACTGCCTATCTGACCTCCACAACCCAGTTACTGGGCAACACGATACCTCTTGGTTAGACTGGTTGTCAGATTTCCTGGCTTCTAACTATCCGTAACGACTGTCAAAGATCTACGAATGACAGCCGGGACCAACGGCTTTACGTGTTTTCCGTGGCACGGAGGTGTCACACCACCAACTTCCAAACTCCGGGCTGCTACTGAGCAAATCCTAATGGAAAAACCCAATAACACTTTTTGCCCGACCTGGGAATCGAACCCGGAACCCGACTCTTAACAGTCGCGCTTACAACCACGAGACCAACGGGGCAGTATGAATGTGACGTGGATTGACATTTTTAGAAAGAAGAGACGTTAGCCGTCTTCAGTGACACATTCATGGTGATGAACTCACCGCGTTACCTTCGAATCATAAACCTACGATGTCTGATGGCGAGATGTCAGGTGGTTCGCCATTGTTGCCTGGTGGATTTCCGATACCGCGTGCGCATATCAAGAGTTTTACCAGTTGTCAAACATATTGTATATTATCATTATAGTCAGTTTATACAGTTCACTGCTTCAATTTAGAACCTTTAGATAGATCCCTAACAGCATCCAACTAAAACTCGTGCGCAATCATCATCATCATAATCATTGCGCTTTTCGTGAACCGTTGACTACACAAGCCTCTTTGTTTGTAGCAATCTGTACCCTCCCATCAGTCAGTCTTATCCATGTTCTACCTGCTAAAGTAACAACCTGACCCTCTTACCTGTTCAGGTCTCTGCAGCGGCACCACAGTGAGCATCCCGGCACCGTACGCGCAGCCGAGCGGGTTGCACGCGAAGCACTGCACGATGCCGGCGTGACGTTTCTCTACGTGTTCGATGAACAGGTCCGTGTCTGATTAGAAATAAAGATATAGTTGTAATGTGATGTTTAGTTATTGAAATTCCTTTTTTAAGGATGGTGTACGAGATGAGATGTCAAATAAGTGACGTCATAGTTTAGTATTGTCATACAAGATCTATGGGGTAATCGGATTTTGACAGCTCACGAAAAGTGTGTCAATTGATTAGTAGTGTCATCTGCTGGTCCCTAAGATACAGGGTCCGCCTAGTTTGGGGACTGCTGTTCTTAGTAGAAATGCGTACCGCTAATTGTTACCGTTTTTTACTGTATGCAAACCTAATTATAAGGAACTTTTGTTACAATGGATAATAAACTTTTACTTTACTTTACTATCTACCCTATTGACATTATTCAAGCACAAATCCACGCTCTTGTATTTGTTTTTTAAGATTACCCGTAAAGTATTTTATATTATGTTTATTTTTGCAATATGCATAACAATATAATTTATGAACCTATATTATACTTTTAATATTCTCATGTAATTTAAGGAAGTATTTTGATGAATAAAAATAAAAATAAAATCATCGACTGCACCGTTAGTCTCATGGTCGCAAGCGCGACTGATGAGCATGGGGTCCTGGGTTCGATTCCTAGGTCGAGCAAAAAGTATTATTGGGTTTTTCCATTTGAAATTTCTCAGTAACAGCTCGGAGTTAGGATTTGTGTCCGGTTAATGGCAATAGGCTCGCCCCCTATTACATGGAACCTAAACATACCGGCGAACTGTGGGTGTACATTGGTACACCTCTGCCTAACCCTTCGGGGAATACAGGCGTGATGGTATGTTGTTGTAATAAAATCATCCTAACTCTCAAATCTGGACTGGAAACTGAAGCTGCTGAGAAATTCCTGATAAGAAAAACTTATGACTTCTTCTACTACTTCAAATTAAGTTTTTATATATTTGGTGGACCTTAACACAAGCTTTGTAGAACGAACAAAATAAATAAAAACAGATAAATTCGTCACGTCAAGATCAATCTAAATGGTCTTCGTTGGAATTTTATTTGTAACAGAAATGCAACAGGTTCCAATATTTATGTCCGTCACGGACGAATAAAATTCCCGACAGAGGCGACAAAAAGTAATTGATACATGGGGTTCCATGCATAGGGTAACAGAAATATTTCTATGTACTTACATTTTATTTTCCAATGAAAAAAATAACTATTTCAAATAGGAGCTTCTTTGTTTCATAGCCGAAATTCAGGCACGAAAATGTCAATGGAGACTAGCCAAGTACGCAGGAGATATTATAGTGCACAAGTGTCTGCGCAAACACAGGTGCACTGCCTCTTACTTCCACTGTCACGGTCATCCGACACGACTGAGGAGCGATCAGTCGTAGAACCAACGCTTCCACATGGTTTTCGAGATACGGGAGTGTGACATCACCAACTTCCAAACTCCGGACTACTAAGAAATTCCTAATGCAAAAATCTAATAACAGTTTGCCCGACCTGGGAATCGAACCCAAGACCCTCAGCAGTGGCAATGAGGCAGTCAAGCGTATCTATACACAAAATCAAATAAAGTAAAACACATAATATTTGAAAAATATATCTAGTTAAAAACCTTTGTGACAAAGACGTATGAATCATAAAATAAAAATTATTTTTGAAATATTGACAAACTACTCACCATTAGCTTTAATTCCGTTTTCGTTCTTCAGCACCAGAGCGTTAAGCACCCAGTACACTTTCGGAGGTGGTTGTCCGAAGGAGTTCCCACAGGTAACGTGTGCCGTCCCTCCTTCGTTCGGGGTGGATACAGTGACATTGCCGTCCCAGTGAGGAGGTTGTAATGCTATGACGTTCCAGGAGCGACGGATACCGTTCGCTGAGCATGAGTATACGCCCTACAAATATGAATAGATACGTTGTTATAAATACGATAATGTAAATACGATAAAGCATGAAGCTTTTTCAGCAATATGTGTATTGAATAAATATTTTAAATCACCGAATTTCATTTTCAATCTCAATGAACCAAAAAAGTTAAGGTCATTCCTTCACGACACCAAACAAAAGGCTGCCTTTGAGACACAAAAGATTTTTATTTACATCAAGATGGCACTACTGAAAATCGTTCCAAAGCTCTTTTATACTCCTTCAAAGACTCAAGACACAATACGACGCAAAAAAAATATTAAACATAATATAAATAAAGCGCTTTCACGTTTTATAATCTTTGAGTTGGAGAATCTTTTTCACAAAACCTTAAAAAAAGCAATCTTAAGGATTCTGTATTTGTGTAGGTTGGTGTATCTTGATTCAGGTCCAGCTCATAAAACAACGTGTTTGTGTGATTTCGTGCAGAGTTAAAATAATGATGCTGTTGCAATGGCAGATTGCTGATACTAATAGTATCTAGTGCCGTGTCGACGGCGCGTTCGTGTTCCACGCGCTCCTCAAAGAGATGTCAGCAAAGGGAAGGGGCCACTGAGGGCCGATGCCTGCCGGGGCTGCGGGTCATTCGTAAGAGATACCGCGCCCCCGGAACGCAAAGGGCACAAGAAGGAACATGGGTGGGTTTTAGTCAGTAAAAGTCTGACACTCCCTCCCGCCCCGCCCAAGGCGGGAGAAGTTATTTGGTGATTTCCCACCCCCCAAAAAAGAAAAAAAAAATAGTATCTAGTGCTGCTTTGCCCCTTACGTAATCCATCTAAGCCAACCAGAAATCTGACATCGGTCCAGGAAACCTTACGAGCTAAAACAAACCTCATCAGCCGGTGTGAAAGGTGACACCATCAGCATGTGCTCGTTTGCATACGACTTCAACTCTCTCTCTCCCTCTAGACTCCAAGATATCTTCGGAGGAGGCGTGCTGACCGCTCCACACCATAGTCGGAGTACCCCGTTTGGTTTCACTGGCATTGTCAAAACGTTTTCTTCGTCTATCACTCCTACGTAGTCTTCAGATTCGAGAAATCTGGAAAAGACAAGAGAATAAGCATTTATAAATGTGCGAATGAAAATAAATATGTACAAAAATGACCCTGGGCATACTATACTATACACCCCAAAACTAGGGTAATGTACAATTTAAAACACGTTCGAAGCATTATTGCTTGCTGTGTTTTGGATATTTTTTCAATTAATTGAACATTTGAATTTAGAGTAATTTCATACATAACAATTTTAACGAAATTACTATACTTATGTTTACTTACGAACATCCAAAATTCTAGTTCTCACTACAAGGAAGACAAAGTTTCCAAACTCCGAGTATCTGTACATGAGATCGGACTAGTCTCGACATTTTGTGGTTTAGTTGGTTTTCAGTACCACTTGAATAGTATAAAGGACTTGTGGTCTTGGCCGCTTGAAACACAGTACAATACAATACTAGTACCTATTAGTGCAATAATAGAGCACATCTGCTTTTCGAAATTAGATTGTTTTGGCTTTATATATAGAGTCTATAATCACATCAGAACTTTTGCTAAAACTAGATGACGTGATATTACCGCCCAGGTCCACTTAAATAGTTCCCAGTACTAACCTGACTTCCCCAGTCCGGCTACCTTCTCGCTGAATATTCAAATGTGTTTTCTGGGCTATTTCTAAAGCATCTCCACTGAGCTCATTGGTGGCTCTGCAGCTGTATGTACCACTGTCATCAGATGTCGCGTTGTGTATGACAAGGACGCCATGAGGAGTTTCTAGCTGCTTTCTCTTGCCCTGGAAGAAGATCTTGTTATAACGACAAAAACTTTAAATGCCTCATCCGCCTATAGTAATATTAAAAAGAAGTACAGTTTATACGAGAAGTTCTGGTCCCATTACAAAAGGCTACACTACTGCCGGGTGTCACAGGATATGTTTTATCATATACTGGACTTCTACGTGGACGAAATCGTCTGCAAAAGCTAGTATTTTATCTATATTAAAATAAAATAATTACTTAATGAACGATGGGATACTACTTCGCTTAGGGGCATTCAGCCTAGGGTAAAAGTGGGATAGACGCCACAGGAGTATAGATGCCCCGATTGTAATTACTCTAGTTTCGCGAATGAATCGCCTGCAATTTCATTTATCTATCGAAAGACTTTCCAACTACTACTAAGTGGACCGTGTCTCATGTCTTTGTGCGATCGCATGGGGAAGCAGGGAGCGATCAAAGCTTTTTCGGGATAGATGCCTTGTTTCTTAGTGTGGCGACTATCCTAAACTTAATTTATATGGACTAGGCAACTATCCCATATATGGGATAGTTGTCCCAAAAGCTAAAGGTCCGCAAAAATCGCTGATACGCTGGTAATATCGAAGATAATGTTTTTTACTTTTCATAAATTTCTAAATAAAGAACAAAAGTATTAGCTAGCTTAGCAAATAAATGTTTTAATTTTTGTACTGGCAGATATAAAATGATTTCAAAAAGTGTGGCATCTATCCCACTTTTACCCTATACCAACTCCTTCTTGCAATAGGCTCGCGTTGGTTACAGCCCACTATCCCTTATAAAAATGAGGCAAGGAAACAAGATATAATAGGCTGGTTATGTCATGTCACCTCAACGTATTTTAATGCAAATATACCCATAAATGGAAGCTTCAGCCACTTCCATCAACGGGGAAATAACAAAGTTCTTATAAAATAATCAAAAGATAATATTTGACGCGTTCAATATGTTCATGTTTGTATACGTCGAAGTGTTTTCCAACAACGCATATATTGCGTCTATGTGTTTATTAAACCTACTACATCACGTGAAATATCTAGCAAGCAGTAACAACTGCCTATAAAAACGATATTTCTTTTTGTTGAGAAACTAGTAGATGTCCTTCTCTCTATACATATTGATTACCAAAACCATCGTAAAAGAAAAAGCCTTCAGGTTTACATGCCTAATTTACTTAATTACACCAGCATTCATACCCTATAAACCTGAACACATCTGTGATCTTTACCAACAGATATAGGCATGTGAAGATGGTTCTTCAATCATGTTACTATCGCGAAAAGCGAGAAACTAGCTTTTATCAGAACCTAACAATCAATAGGTTTCAATATCAACAGTTATAGTACTGAAGTTTGTTCTACAAACATTGCCTATATTCGCTTTCAACAAAACGAACTACGTTAAAAATATTCGCATATCGGTTCACTGTACAAAGCAACCACAAGTATACTGAAACATGCTTTGATTCTGTGAGATAGAGGATAAGCTAAACTTTGTTTACCAACTATTCACAAACGAGGCATAAGAGCCTTCTGGGGGTATCGGATTTCTTTTGAAATACAAGCTTTTGTTTCTCTAATATTTTGTTGTATTATGAACTCCTAAGAATGAGTTTATTATTTATAGCAAAACTGTAAACTATCACTTAACATTCATTTATGAATACCTCAACTGTACCTACTGCAATTATTGTAGACGTAAAAGTCAATGTACAGATTGAAGTAATCCTAATCAGACATTGATGAAGCAAATTCATTCTGAATTCATTTACCCCACGCAGTAATCACAAACTTAATTTTCAAAATCGTTTGTTTGAGTAAATCTGTTGGTAATAATTATGTCATAACAATCGATATCGAATTGAGATATCGGAACTCTGTCATAGTTGTCCAATATACAGACATCCCAAACAAGCATTAAGAAGAAGGAAGTATCACGAATTCACAATTTCCAAGTATAATGCTCAAAGCCTCACCTTGGAACCTTCTTTCCACCACGTAAGCACAGCCGGTGGTTCTGAAGTGGGTTCCTTACAATGAAGGATCACGGTATTGTGCAGGGGAGCGATGATCACCCGTTCCTCGGCCGTAATCTGATTTGGAGAGGTGATCAGCCTTGCCACCGTCAGACGAGCAGGCACTGACGTCAGACTTATAGCGCCGTACCATATAACGCACTGGAAGAAATTAACAATAATATCATCATGCTTGTAATTTACGAAGGGATAGGAAGAATATATACACGCAGATTCAATTCCATTTGGAAAATTCTACCATCACTTTGCCTCACCTAGGGATCAAAAACAGATGTTCATGCTCAGGATTGCCTTGCAACCACTAGACCAAAGAGATAGTCAATAACACGATATTGCTTCAATAAAGGCTGAATGTTTGAATTGATATGACTGAAGGCTGATGCTCGAATCGGAGTTTTAATCAAAAATTTTTGATCCACTTTCGACTTAGATACTCTTTTTAGCTCAGCAATAGAAGGGTAATAGCGAAGCAGAAGATAGGAAATGAGAATGATATTCGATATTAGTATTCTCTTTTTATGTATTTATGCACAAATGTAAAACAAAATACACCGTACAAAGGCGGACTTAATGCCTTATAGCTTTTATACTTTACTTTTTTATGCTTTTTTTTGCTTTTATTTTTTTGTTTTTTTTTATTTGTGGTTGCTTTTTTTTTGCTTTTTATAGTTAATTGGCAGAAATCGTCTCGTAAGGAAATAGCGTTATGCCCCCTCCAGGCGACCTTCCCTCTTTTTCTTTTTCTCTTTCTCTCTGTCTCTTTCTATTATATAAGTGAGTTGAAAAAACATACATACCTACACGCCTATATTCCCCTGTGAGGGTTAGGCAGAGGTGTATCAATGTACACCCACAGTTCGCCGATATGTTTTTTTTGGTCCCATGTAATAGGGGCGAGTCTATTGCCATTAACCGGGCACAAATCCTACCTCCGAGCTGCTACTGAGAATTTCATAGAAACACCCAATAGCACTTATTGCTCGACCTGGGAATCGAGCCCAAAACCTCCAGCGTAGCGGTCACGCTTATAACCACTAGGCCAACAAGGCAGTCCGAGGTTAGCGAGGAGTTGAAAAAATAATGCTAGAAACGTTACTGACGTGGATCTCCCGACCGCAATTTTTGTTTTCCCTAGATCAAAGCAGTTTTTAAGTTTATTGTATTATCTTCGGATACTGTTTCGTAATAAAAGAAAAGGTCCATCTAATTCTATTTATTGATTCACCGGTTCCCGCTTCAGAATCCATTCCAGTAATGATTAGCAAATTGCTATAATCATGAACTAATCGCGATATAATTAAGTACCAGAATTGTACCACGAACGCAATTCACTATTCCCTCTACCTTATCCCTTAGTCACCTCCTACGACACCCATGGGAGCATGGCGCAGTCATCCGTAACCGACCACCACATGGGGACGATTGGAAATCTTGTTTGATATATTGTCTTTTAATGCGAACAGGTTTTGGTGAAATTAGAGTTCCGGGTAATTGTTTTATCTGTTTCCTTAACTTAAATGACCATAATTATAAGCTTCCGTGGTTTACTGTTGAAAATTGAAGTAAGATAAAACATTTGGCAATAGCTTGTTATGAATTAGAATAGCGATATGTTTCGCGTCATCAAGAGCTAACAAAATCCAGCAAAATTCCTACGTTATCTACATAGATCTAAAGAAAACAAAATTAAAAGTTGTTAGATGTGACCTATGACGATGATGAGTCGACTACGCTAATTCAAAATTATTTATTTTTCATGCCGCGTATATTTATGACTCTATTATGATCAATATATGCTCTTATACAACACTAACTATAAAGCTAAAGTGTTTGTTTATTTGAACCCGCTAATCTCTGGAACTACGGTCCGATTTAAAAATTCTCTCGCTGCCCTTCGAGTGGTTTAGGCTATATTTATTTATCAAAAATATTTGATATCTGTAAAAAAAATCTCGCTGACTAGGTTACGAGTAGTTTAAAAAATATCTCTATTTTAGTTTAAAAATACATACCTGAAACCAAATAGTTTCCATATTCAGCCTAACTTCTATCTCCAGCTTAGTACTTCTTCCCGGCAATCCTGGTAGGATCTTCCTGCCGTCTCCCTCTTCCACGTCTGTCCAGTTATCACCATCCCTGTCTGGTTTCCATTGCCACACGAACCTCTCTCCTGGCACATTAACTTCGCACTCGAACGTCACTCTGTCTCCGAGGGGGGCTATCACCGACTCGGGGTATTTGGTGAATCTCATCTCGAGTTCTGAAATAGTATTTATTGTTTAATTATTAATATCAAATGGGGGGGGGCAAAGGGGGGCAATATATTTTTTGTTGTTGGAAAATTTACCCAGTCTACCTAGCGGAGAGTGGTTATCACTGTTGATCTACATAATTATAATAAAAAGTTAAATTAAACTTTGCGGGTAAAATTTAAAAATGATAATTGATGTGATGAGGAGTGTGGTTTTTGAGTGCCAGTAAATACTGGCAATCAAAAACCACACGTAAAACCCAAAAGAGAATGACTAAGGAAAAATAGTAAAATAGTCTTATTGCACTTCGCACATGACACATTCAATACATTTTCAAAATAACGTTGCAAATAGAAGAAAATTTGAAAATCGAACAATCATTTTCACATCGTTAATCAAACCTCCACAATCAATACAAACGTAATCAGTAATTCTCAAGATCAAAAGGAACACAATTAGAATCTTTTTTTTTATTTGCATACCAAAAGACTGGCCATAACAATAAAAAAAGAAATCTTGCCGTCCTTGATACCTTGTTACCCACACATTTCGATCTCGGATGACGCATCCAACTCCAGCGGACTAAGCTCATAGTAATAAACCAAGCATACCAATTACGATCTTATGTTATGCATCAAAAAGTTCATATTGAAATGCATTCAGTAATTGAGATGTTACATTTTATTTTTCTTTGTTGTCGGGCACCAATTTATGTGATTTCAGTCCCGTCAGTCATTGACCGTAACTTTATGGAGAATTTTTAAAATTTCATCTCGTTGCCGAGTGAATAAAAATTCTGTTCGTACGATTTGTAAAGATGATTTCGTATTGAAAAGCTCGTGGTTACAGTTATTTCATGATTACTTAGCCGTTCAGTGCTACAAACATGGGCATTCATTACAAAAGCGCCTATCCTAATGGAGACATGAGTGAGACCTTTTACACGGAATAGGTACATATTGGGGACTTGAAAACTATTGAACAGAACCAGGAAAGTTTTTTAATACTACCTAGAACTTTTTAAAGCTCGACGAAGGCTTTCGTGACTTGTCAATCTACAGCTCACTTGATTATATATTTTATAATATGTACAATCAAATCTAAAATTATTTTATAATGGGTATATAAAATTTAGCAAGATGATAATAATAGCCAGCCTCTACCTACACTATAAAACATGATTTACTACCTACTTGCCGCAAGCATTAATATATTTTTAATTGATTATAATCTCATGTAACTATTAATTCGTTAGCAAAAAATATTTATAGCTCAAGGAGTTTGGAATAAAACGGAATAAAATTAAATGGTGAAGATTTAGTAGTGTCTTTAGAAGAAACTGTGCTCTTAGCGTTTCCCATCACGACGAGACCTACAAAGATCCTATTTATGATAATTTATACAATACATAGACTTGCACTTAACATGAGGTACTTTCGGTCATAACCAATTGCCGGTACGTCTTTTCATAGGTCCATACGTCCGTCCTAGATAAATTCAAATTCCGTGGCAACGCATTTCAAAACTCCAACACCATTGACAAATGGTAGTTTCAATATGCATCATAAAACGCAACAAGTGACGTTCACATGCATTCCGATGAAGAACCGGTTCGTAGAGCATCACTACGAAATATGATTATCTCCGGGATTGCCAATCACTTGTTAGTATGGAAACCGCGGAGATATGTTCAGGAAATAACAAAATCTCATTTTGTATGGACCAGGGACCTGTTTAAATGTGTGAGCCCTAGAACTTCCGTTGAATGCGTTTTATGAATAAAAAGTCAATGTGTATTTACTAGACAAAGACGAATGAGGATACCTATCTATGCTGGCATCTTCATCTAAGTTTTAACTTAAAATATCCGTACCCTCTTTGAATCATATTGGATTTTTTATTAATTCAAAAGACTAGGTATAAGTTTTTACAGCCAAATATATGCATCAGAGGTCGTGTTCGAATCATGTTCAAAAATAATGAGTGAACAATATTATTAATGCACATTGCATTTCATATCCTGTGGTCGTTAAATTGACAGGAATGTTTTATGATATTGCATTTTTAATCCTTATTATTATGCGAGCAGAATAAGCTCTCGCACTCAACATTAATTTTAATAAAGATAAGTGACAAATGCAGTGACATTTTAAATCGTTCAACATGTTTGAGTTTTGCCTCGGAGGGTTCAATTCATAATAACTTTTTGGTTTTTGCTACTACAGAATAAAGCCTGTTTGAAGACCTCGATCAACATTGATGGACATTTGTGATTTTATCGTTAAGGGGAGGAACCGAAAAAAAAATATTCAGCCGTTTTTTGACCTAATTGATTTGACTACCGACTAACCATTACAAGCTTCGATGTTCGACATATATACAAACATCGATGTAAGTCTATCTAGGTATAAAATCAATAACCAAATCCGGCTTTTAATTAAACTCAGCACGTACATAGAAAATCCTAGCTGGTAAATAGGTAGTCCGTACAAACAAAACCAGTGTAACAACAGTGTATTCTCGGAAACAACCGTCAACAATTTCTAAACTTAATGCAAATCTTCAAATACTCCGGTATTGGACATCTAATCAACTGCTAGAGTGACCAAATCCAATTTCTGAACGAGCCGTTTCGAATCAAAACTAGTTCTTGGCTGCTGTCGGGAATGAACGGAAATACAAAAAAAATATAACAAATCCTAAACGAGTAGGTGGTACTAATGACTTCACACAAATACTTGGACAATATAATGACTAGTAAGCGTAAAATTTGTTCGGCACACACCCACACAAACAATGTCAAAACTTTTTTGGGTTCCCTTCGAAACTGGAAGGGCTTAGTGACCCTTTCGTAAAATATAAGCTGTCTGGATTATTATTATGTAAAGTTCTATGTTTTACGTAATAAAGTCATAACACAAATAAAGTTGCCTATTCACCCATATTTGTTTTACATGTAAACAAAATTCAATATTCACAAATATCGGCTTCATGCAAACATATTTGCATTTCAAACAGTGTTTCGAATAAATAAAAAAAATAACTAGTAGTTTTTAAATACTACTAGTGTTATTTTATTTATGTGCAATAATAAACTACAATATTTGACTACAAAATGAAAACAATTGTAAAAATAACTAAAAATAGTTTAGGGTTATTGTTTTCTCTCTCGATGTTTTTATTAATGTAACCCATTGATTATCCTGTGCCATAGCCAAGGAACTGCGATAAAAAAAAAATTATAGAATATGGACAGAACCCGTACTGTCAGAATGCTTTTTGTCCCTTCGCCGCGCCGTCACAAGCCCGTGTCGATGTGTGCGCAGCTACCTGCGGTATCCGGGAGCTTGTCCTGCCTGCCTGTTACAATTCCAAAATAGACAAAAAAGTCTTATCGTTTTACACCTCGTACATCACCATTGATCTCCCTTTTCACGCTATACTTGGCCTTTCTAAGCACGCAATGATAATCAAATGGAATTAACTTTAATATTTCCTACGAATTGGTTGAAATAAGTGGCGTGTACTGACACGGATCAACAATTTGTTTGAAATTTAAGCGTTATTTCTATAATATGGTAATCTGCTTTTAACGTTATTATTTAAAATCTAGTTTGTATCTAATTAAAATTTGATGTAGGTAGGTACATATCTAGTCGTAAACTTTTCAATATTGTTATGTTCGTAGAAAATTATTAACGCCCCAACTATTTCAGGCCTAACCGCTCAAAAATTTGGGAATATTGTCAACTAATTACATCTGCTTTTGATTACATTTTCCTCTAAATGACGATGTTTAATATTTCAAATATAATAATATACTCACGTGCTATCGCTGGCACGAACAAGGCCAAAAGCAGCTGAAGATGCAACGGTGCCGCCATATTGGCAACCTGAAAAAAAAGGAACAGATTAAAAATAGGGAAAAGTTTTTATTTAACTATTGTTTATGGGTCGTTATTTGTCAAATCATGAAAGAGGTTTGTAATTGAAGCGTTAAAAATATTTTAATATTCTTCAGCCCGTTTCAGTCACGACGGCTAGTCTCAATCGAATGCCAAATAATGCAGGTGATATTACAGTGCACAAGTGGGCACGCAAACATATGTGCACTCACTCTTCTCTAACTCTCATATTCCGATGGAACGGCATCGATGAAGAAAATCATCGTAAAAGAACCTAGACTTATAATTAATATAAGTCTGAAACTATATAACTGCCCCGTTGGTCTCATGGTCGCAACCGCGACTGATGAGCATGGGGTCCTGGGTTCGATTCCCAGGTCGAGCAAAGTGTTATTGGGTTTTTCCATTAGGAATTTCTTAGTAGCAGCTCAGAGTTAGGATTTGTGCCCGGTTAATGGCAATAGGCTCGCCCCTTATTACATGGGACCTAAAACATGCCGGCGAACTGTGGGTGTACATTGGTACGCCTTTGCCTAACCCTTCGGGGAATACAGGTGTGATTTTATGTTATGTTATGTATGGTATAAGTCTGAAATTGCCAATATGCTTGGAGCAAGCGTGGTGATCAATGCTCGTGGCATGTCTGTATGGGCAGAGGTATTAGTCCTGCAGTGGGACAACAACAGGCTGGTATTACTTTTACAAATACTCATAAAAATATCATAAAACATTAAAACTGCAAGCAGTAGAACCAGAATAAAATAATTAAATTCTTAGCCAACAGGTTAGAACAAGTCTGTTCATGGCATTAAAGATCTTAATCATTCAGATTAGTCACAGCCTCCCAGGTTATTAGTTCATCGACAACGAATTAGGACCAGTTCGTTACTTAATTATTAGACACTGTTCCGTGATCAGCTTCACTGTCAGTAGAGTAAGTACTGGCTGGATAAACCGAATACAAACATTTTTGTATGCTGTATGCTAAGTGATAAACGCTAGTTTAAATTAATAAATCCCTAAAAAGGCTATACGGGCATACGGACCCACGGCCCGAGGGTTACGACCCCAAATGGCTAGAAAATATAGTTACCAATAAGGGTACAATACTTACGCCGTTTGAGGATTTATGCAAACTGATATTTACGCAAAATTTCAGCTCAATCGAACATCGGGAAGTGTCTCAAATTTCACTTAAAGATTTGACTAGTCACAGACACTGGAACAGGTGAAAGTAAATAAGAGCTTGTAACGACTGATGCATAATGTGCGTGTGTACATTTTTTTGGATGCAGATCTCAAATGATGGCTTTCTTTTTAATGTCGCAGCATAAAATGGACAGACGAACCGACATCAAAGTCAGCGTACAATAAATTAAATCTAAGATTAAACTTTTATGCGTCATAAATTAAAAGGGCGTGAAAACAACAGAGACACGTCATTTCTTATTTGAGTTTTACAAGTACGTACTTAAGTATCCAGTAACCTAAATACGACATAATATAAAAGAGTAGGTCCCACTCGAAAAAAAAAAAGCTGTATTTTTATTGTTACGTTAATCTCTTCAGGGGATAAAGAGCTCTTAGCGTAGAATCCCTACTTTCATCTCTCTGAACTAAATTGAACATTATCTATCGTACAGCCGGGCAGTCAAGTTAAAGTGTTTTCAAATGCTCGCAACATAAAGACTGCTTTCAGTTTAAATGATAATGTTCAAATGAGGCTAGAATTTTATTAGGAACCAACAAAACTCGATCTAAAAAAAAAAAAACACTTGATTTCCTATTAAAATTATTATAATCTAGCTGATTATTAAAATTATTATAATTTCCTTATTGAGTTCGTGAATTAGGAAAATGGGATAAATAATGATTTCTTGTAACCTAAGTTTATATACCGAGATAAGTATTTATTATTATAGTGAGTAAGGATTTGTGCCCAGTTAATGGCAATGGGCTCACCCCCTATTACATGGGACCTAAAGATACCGGCGAACTGTGGCTGTACATTGGTACACCTCTGCCTAACCCTTTGGGGAATACAGGCGTAATGGTATGTAGTATATATTTTAAGTTTGTACCTAAGGGTTAATTATACATAATTAGGGAAATTGTCAATAAATAGGTAAACAATGACATCGTTGTCCAATTCGATTATGTATGAGATATTTTAATTGATATCTTACCTACACATGATTATATTAATTAGAAATGTATGTATAACAAAATGTAATTTAACTTTACCCTGTACACAACGATACGAAGTAATGGATACACAACAGAAGTTCTAAACGCATTCAAAAGCATAAAGCACTTCTACACTCGGCCTATGTATTTCTGTCATCAGAACACACGTGAAAAAGCAAAACACAATTTTAAAATTAGAACGTTGTTGAAATCGGAAACCAACGCGTGCCAATAAACCAAAATAATAGGTACGTTTATAACGCGCTAACCGTTACTACAGATCGTTATTTATAAACAAAATATAACCATAACAATGTATCTTTTATTGCATACCAAACTCCAATACCTTCGATTACAAGAATGTGTTGTTAATTCATTCATCTCAACGTCGCGAGATCAAACAATATTCGTGAATATTTGCATTTCAAATATCGAACACGAACACGGTCATAAAATAGCCGTTATCTTTATGAATACAATAAAAGCTTGTAAAATCTCAAAAACGCTAATCTATGGTAATTATTAATTTATTGACTTGCCACGATGTTTTGTAGACTATTTATCACAAAATTGACATTAAGACGCTCGTAATGGCGGTAGTATATCGTAATCATCTAGTAATAGTGAAGAAATCGCCGATCGATAACCACTTGATATTGCTGGCTAATGGCCAGCTAATAACGTTAATAGATGTTAACTCTTAACGTTATAGCTCGGGTTATCGGGCCGCGAACATTATTTTATAAAAGTAATCACGGTTTCGCCCGCACACTAACACGTTTCCATTTAGTCCTGACTTTCTTTTACGTAGCATTACCCCAAGCTTGTTAGTGGCAAAAGAACTTTGTTTTTTCTAAAGTTAATTTGGTGGCAACTAAAAAAAAGAAAGCTTCAAATGGTTCTCGCGCCAATTGGGGGAACATCTAGGCACTCATAGGTATTACCTTTGCCAAATGCTTTTATGTAAAGTAGTCTGAATGGGGTAGTGGCGTAGTGCTTGGCTAAATTTTCTCATCCTGGAAAGTTCGGCCGGTATGTTATAGCAATCAGTTCGAAACTAACAAATAAATATACTGGGTTTATTCGAATTGAACTTCGAATACCTAGTCTGGCTGGGTTCAGTAATTTTAAAGTTCTATTTTGATGTCAGCCAGACTGTTCCTTTTTCAATCATTAGCTATACTAATATAATAAAGCTGAAGAAGTTTCGTTGGTTTGTTTTTTTTTTACTGCCTCGTTGGCCTAGTAGTCCTAAGCGCGACTGCTACGCTAGAGGTCTCGATTTCGGGTTCGATTCCCAGGTCGAGCAAAAAGTGTTATTGGGTTTTTCTATGAAATTCTCAGTAGCAGTTCGGAGTTAGGATTCGTGCCTGGTTAATGGCATCAGGCTCGCCCTCTATTACATGGGATCTAAACATACCGGCGAACTGTGGGTGTACATTGTTACACCTCTGCCTAAGCCTTCGGGGAATACAGGCGTGATGGTATGTGTTTTATTTAAAGACGCTAATCTCTAGACCCTCGATTAATGTGGAATAATAAATGCTTGCAAATATCACGCTACGAGCTACGGGAGCGTAGCAGTAACCAAAGACGTAACTTAACACAGGTATAAAAAACCACGCGTGCGAAGTCGCGATCAGAGCTAGTGTAAATATATAAATAAAGGTGTGTCCACACTTGTGCATACAGAGTGAACAATGGACTAATGCGACAAAAGACAAGAATGGTGGTGGCATAGTGTTAGCAGTCATAGTGTTCGTTAAACATACATAGTCGATAGTCAAACACCAAATAAGTATTAGATACATAATCATGATCCACAATTTGAATGTAGACGCACCATAATCCTAATAAAATTAATGTAATACGTACCTATCATGATGGATTACAAAACAGTAAAGCTTTAGTTCAAGAAACCAAACATCGATTACACATTCTGGGCACGCTAGAGGTGCTACCAGTTGTATCGGATACTAAATAACAAGAATTGGCTCATACATGTGTGACTAACGATTCCTAGAAAAGGGATCACTCGTAAAATGTGAGTGGACAATATTATTGTTTTTATCCGGACACAAAAAGTGCTTCCTCGTTTCGTATTTAGGCGGGAGTTGGAATCCAACACATTCTTAACCCTAATTTAATGGAAACTGGGTTTTGGAAACGACGTTTCTTTCCATTTAATTTGTATTTTAGAGCTGATGTCTACGGCTAGATTTAAGCTATTTTCATTCCTACGATTCCTAAGTACGAATCGAAAAATTTGCCATGGATTCCGTACGCGCACTTTCGAACGGTACAGCTGTTTTTAATAACCGACCATATATTTCATCTGTTGGGTGTCTACTATTATTTACTGAATGCATGATTAAATGCAGTAAAATTTTTCATTACGGCATCAATCCTATAAAAGTATAACAATCCTTATAGCGCGGACAACTTGACCAGTGATGGGCTAATGACTGTACAAAAAAAAAATTATATAGACGAGCAGAAATATTCTACTCCAAAACTCAACATTTACCAACACGAAACTAAAACCATTTCGTTTGCAAATTAGACAATAGACACTATCCACGTTTTAATAACCTGCTTTAAACAGATTTCTCCTTCATTCATCCATTTGTAATGCCATTGCATCCGGGTATGAACGACTGCAGTCTGTGAATATCACACAATAAATACAAATTGAACACAATCATGAACAGTGATGCATTTCACGTAATTACCACGTAATCGCTTCAAGTAGCCAAATTGAAATTCAAAATGGTAGATTATTCAAATCGGGCGTCATATTTTAAGCTTATCGCAAATACAATATATTTTTAGCGGGTTACATAGGTACTGCAAATTCTAGTTTATTACGAATAGGTGTGGTATTGCAAATTGCAGCATCCCGTTTTCATTGGAACTACCCGTTCCACGGCAGTTTACGTTAGTACTTAGTATTTGGTAAATAGTCTATTGTAATCATAGAATGGTACAAATATTAGAAATTCCACACGATTCTGTGTAATAATATCAATATACAAATTAAGTCTTGCTTACCTACTCTTTCTTAGAGTTCCATATAAGAAACGCGTCTTTACAAAATATTTAAATAACGTGGTACGGAACCCTCTTAACCAGTTTTTATTTCATGCAATAATTTCTCGCTTACTGAAAAATCTCAGCTGTTTATGAAGTGTTTGAATACTTGAAGAACTACGAGAAAACAGAGTAAAAGACGTTCTATTTTTAAGTTATTTCTATAAGTAATTGGATTGCATCGCTCATAATTCTTAGAAATTGTTCTAATAGCGCTATTGATTTCAAAGACTGTTGGTCTCGGAATGCTGTAGATGCATCTCCGTTTCATTTTAATTCAAAGGATTATTATTTCGCAATTATAAAATATGGATTAACATAAAAGCAACAATTTTATGAACTCAAACTAGGTAGATAAATAGGTCAAACAGGTCTTTTTCCGATTTTTTATCTAAAAACATGTTTCATTAATTTTATTACTCATAAACGAGTGTGGACTCAATGAGCTTAAAAGATTAATTAAAGTTATTGCTATTACTTACAGCGATAGAACGATGGAAATATTGACCTACAAACGTACAACCTCTTTAGACCCTTCTTTAGTACTCTTAAAAGGCGGCGCGAGACGTCATAAACTATATAACGGCCAGATGTAGAAGAATAAACCCTCATCGGTAGACACGGTCAATATGTACTTATGTATTTCCTGCAAGGAATCTCGCTAAGCCGTCTAGCAGCATTACCGCACTGTGCACTTTTTATACCCTGAGCATCATTCAGGATTCCACAAGTAATAACACCAGACTCACTGGTAACCAAAGAGAGGGCTTAGCACGCTAACGTTATTATTAGAATCGATTCGATTTTCGAATTGGAAATACGACTATCTATGTTTTATCATTTTGGTTTAATTTTATATGCAAAGCACACTTATGTATTCTTTATTATGTTTGTAAACACCACGACCCCGGAAAAAAGAAAGAAATTTCGAATGGGTAAATTGTGAATATGAATAGAATAAACAAAATTTGACATCTAATTTACGTATAAACATAGAAGATAAATAGTATAATTTAAACTTAAGCACCAAATATTTTAGATACAATTTAATTTACATTTCAAATATCAAAAAACCACTCCTACCAATTACCGTTCCAAATTTGAAACGATGTAAATACAGATACGTAAAGAAAATCTAGTTAACGTTTTTTAACCGAAGACCTAATCCAATTTGTTTGCTTTCTGACTTGCTACAGGAAGAAACTTGTAAAAATAGCAAAATTATTTAAGTAGAAAAAGTACTTTTAAAAGCATTTGCAAATAGAAATCCAAATTAAAAACATGGTCGTATTTACAAACTTGTCTATGATCAAATTAAGTTAGAACTTAAATGTAGGTACCTATTTCTTGGTAACAGTTGCAGCTGCATGGCAACAAGTTCACAGTATACTAAGACGATGATTTATGTAGACTGTGGTCTTTAAACTTGTACCTGACTAAGAATAGGCTGTTCATGCCCGTGGAGGGGGCCCGCGTGGGGCCTGTATTAAGATGCTGCGTAAGTTTGGCCACAGGCCACACTGACGCTTGTAGCGTTACCTATGTTACTACTTATACATGTTTAATCTGGTGTGTGTTAAGTTTCTTACCGGGAAAATAGGTAACTAACCACAAGACTAGATATTAGTACTGTTACCCTACCTACATCAAGTTTAATTATTTTTGCCCAAAATATTTATCCCATATTTGGGACTAAAATATATTTAGCGTCAGGAGGGTATAATGGCTTTACTATCCCTTTAGAAAATACTATGATGTGGTGTCAAAATAAACTTTTTTTTTTGTCAAACCATTGCAAAGCATCTTTAATAAGTACTGCTTTAACATTTTACCCCACATCGTAGCTTCGATCTATCTAGTTATTTTACTATAAATAACCTACAATAAATTTAATGTACGATCACGCCTGTATTCCCCGAAGGGTTAGGCAGAGGTGTAACAATGTACACCCACAATAAATAATTAATGTATTGAATCCATGGTAAAAGTTTTCACCCGTTCGTTATACAACGCATTCATATAAATAACTGGTAGGTATGTTGAAATGAAAAGTGTAAACATAGTGCTACACTATGTCTATGTCAGGGCCATACTTACTTACCTTGACACTTCACACGATATTGTAGATCAACACTAACACATTCAATACGGTAGGAATGTCTGGGTCAATATTTACTACGAAATGTACTAAAAAAAACTAAAGTCTAGGTAAATATTATGTGAGATTTTTTTTTTGTATACGGGGTGTACAAAACCACTAGACACATCATATAGCCACTAAATTACGCATATTCACCATCAAAGTAAGTAACTTTGCGCTATTTTGTAATTATTGCATACAAAATTACTTTTATTCTTGGCGTGAAAAAGCACTATTTATGGTATTCTTACACAATAAGTATAAGTTACCAGACGCTAAACATTGTACTTTTGGGTGCACGCAACGGTCCAGAAATAAAGTCCAAGTTAAAATTTAGGTATAACATTTAAAACTGGTTTTCGTAAAACATGAGTCCAAAAGAAGGAACTTTGACCTTCAATATCTCCGCTCCCAGAGATGTTCCAGAAGAAAAAAAAATCGCAAAGAGATAAGAGCATTTAAGTGTCTTTTTCCGCCCGTTCTTCGACTAACTCCTGTATCTACGTACATAATATGGATATACCTAGAAGCTATCTTCATTCTAAGAACCCAGATTAATAAGAAGTAGCACTGTTATTGAGACGACTACTCGGGAACAATACCAAGGGAAATCTTGAAAATCCACAAGCAAACTTGTGAAACATAACCATTATTATTGAAACCAAACATTTAACGATGTAATTCCTCAATCAATTCGACAGTTATTGTACGACATTCATTGTTTATTAAATCAACAATTAGAAATGCTAAATGCGAGCCTAAACAAGACGTCTGAGTAAATGACAGGGACTCTCAATCAAAACAAACGAGCCACGATTGATAGTGTGACACATTAAACGTTAGTTAACATATCATTACAGTTAGGAGTGTTTACATTACTATGCCGGGCATGTCCTGCCGAGGACAACGTCTACGCAACGCCGGTGTTGTCAACTATGTACGTACCTTTAAAATATTAATTAAATTATTCTTATACATATAGATATATATTTTTATATTAAACTTTATAGTACCGACTACCGATATTATATCATTGACGATATTGCCTTCCTCATACCTGTTTCATGTTATGTTCGATAAAATATAAATTTATCACTTATGTACGAACGTGGACGAGGCGAAAAGAGTATGTAAGGATCGTAGCAGGTGGCGTTCTGTGGTCTCTGACTATCATGGGAAAAAGCGCGAGTTTATGTATGTATATCAATTATTTAATGACAAAAGATACAAAGGTCAACTTAATGCCTTAGGCAGTCTCTACCAGCCATCCAAGTGGGTAAGAGCAGAAATATAGATATAAAAAAGAAAACATTTTTTTTATCGAAATAAAATAAATTGCACACCAGTACAAAATAATAAAATAACAATAACCGACAATCTTTGTCGAGTATACCTACTAATAGTAGACGCACAAAAACATTCCATCAATCCAATGGCACTGCATCATATTACGTCTGTGAATGCAGGTACTAACCGACTAAGGAAAGCTAAGCCGTGTCTAACAAGTAGACCAGCAAAATAATTTAAATAAATAAATAAGATTTAGGACTGGCCACTTTTAGTGTCAGTTTTAATGTTTGAATATAGAATGTATAAACTGTCACACATTATGGCAACACTGACGCATACACCACTGACGTTTCCTCGCTAAATTCATCAAATCATTTTGGACATGGTTTAGTGCTTCCTCGACAGGCGTGCGCGTCGCATTAGGATTATTGAAATGCGGATTTATGGCCATCTAATTGACGGGTGCCGGTCCTCCGTCACTTTGCCACTACATACCTTTATCTGACGTCATTGTACTTGGATTAAGGATGTATGGTTTTTCTATTCGCGTTGTGTACAAGAACAGGAAAGAGGCCCGTTGTCTTCAATTCTATGAAACAATTAAATGTTATAGTAAAGTTAAGCTTATTGGCAGGTATCCTGTTCATTGGCCACGGCACCGTTAGTGCAGTCACTGAGCGATACATGTCACGGGTTCTATTTTCGCACGTAACAAATATGTATTTGCATGACCTAATGATAGTTTTTCCGGGTCTTAAACGCACCTATGACACAGGAAAAATTCCAAGCAGGTATAAGGCAACGTTCTTTAAAAAAAAAAAGGAATTTATGAGAGATAATCGAAACAAACCAAACATTTCTAAAACCGCCGACTTAATAACAAAATCAGATATCCAATAGAGAAGTTTAAAACATAAATTGCAAGAGAAAGTAAAACAAATGGACGAAGAAAACTAAGTGTAACCTATCACGATCAAATACAACAGTTTCCTCTCACAACTCAGAAGCTTTTTAAAGATATTGCTACTAATATGATCAATCGATGTGTTTAAAGGCTTTCTACTTGCTGGTATTATTACATTGTATATTTATGCGATAAGCGCACTTTCAACCACATTATTTTAAAGAAAGGACTTGCAATTTTATGAATGGTTCTTAGGTACTGTCACATGTTTGGTCTTTACATATAAATCAAATTAAAGTGTTTGTTTGTGATATCTGAATAACAGCTTAAAACCAAATGCATTTGAAAGCAATTTACACGGCGCTAAACTATTTTTTTTTAATTTGTCTACCTCTCTGTTCTGTTTCGGTTAATCACCTAAACGGCTGAACCGATAACTGATGACCATAGTCTACTAGTATAGACTATTTACATATAATAACCAATCCCCTATAACTTATAAGCGGTTCATTATAAGCACAAACATTCTACACTCTGAATCCGATCAGCATAAACCTCTTCTCTATACGATTATAATTATCTGTCAAAGTAAATCTTCCTCCTCTTTATCGAACAATAACTTCCTTTTATCGGGACGTTACCAGCTAACTTTTAAGTGATGGATAAACTTTGTAATATAATCTCCGTTTTATTCACACAGCGAGAATTTGGGAATCACGCCAGCTGGCTTTCCCTATAGCCCACCCTATATGGCTTCTAAACATACCATCACGCCTGTATTGGCTGAAGGGTTAGGCAGAGGTATAACCAATGTACACCCACAGTTCGCCGGTATGTTTTTAAGTCCCGTGTAATACGGGGTGAGCCTGTTGTCATTACCCGGACACAAATCTTAACTCCGACTTGCTACTGAGAATTTCATAGAAAAACCCAATAACACTTGGCCTGACCTGGGAATCAAACTCAATACCTCTAGTGTAGCAGTCGTGCTTGGTACCACTAGGCTAAACAGGCAGTTATGGTTTCTATGACCTCCCAAATACACACTCCATTTGCCTTGCAAAACCAAAGAAACTTATTTTTATTCTACCCTCGTACTTTTAACTACTTGAAGCCGGCTGCATTTATTATTGAACAAAAAGGTCGCCAACCGTAAAACGTTCACATAAACTAAAAGGAAAAAGGTTTGATCTTTATTTGTGTGCGCTGAAGCCATACATTTACTTGAGTATTTTTTAATCGGAGGCCTGTTTATTACAGCTATCAAACTGCATACTTTTGTGAGGCACGGTACGCCATCATCAATTTTCTGCCCTTATCCCGGGTCGGCGGAACACGTTTTCTTCTTCCATGCCGTCCTGTCATTCTATAACTGACTCCTTTCTCTTTCATATCATTCTTCACACAATCCATCCATCTTTTCTTTGGCCTCCCTCTTCCTCTCCATCCATCCACATTTATATTCATAACTCTTTTGGTCACTTGCGTCTCATCCCTCCTCTTCACATTCCCATAGCAGCTTTACCCATATTAGTAGGTTTGAACTGAGCGAACCTTTAAAATCGTTATAAAACTGGAATCTTTTACGCCAGTCACAAACATGACATGAGTATTAAAGGGATAGTAGACAGACATCATTGTTTTCAATAAATGCCTCGTAAAGTATTGTATGGACCCGCATACCACACACTACGTGCGACTATAAAATTATTGCTTTTATTACTTTGATGACTATGAGCTTTCATCACATTTTAGGACAATAGTTAAAGAGAAACACACACACACAGTTAAGATGCAGTAGGCTTATCGTGGAAATTGGTAGACATTTTTTGAGCTGTCAAAACGCGATTCTCCCATAATTTTTTACGGCAATAGCAAACTTTGACGTTAATTATTTGCAAATTCAATTGACTAACTCCATATTTTTATATTTTAAAGTTATTAAACAATGCAATTTACATTTAATTGGAACTTCATTAGGTTTTCAGGGATAAAATAAAGTTATTTTTTTTAATATTGTGTCCTCATTGTCTCTACTACCCAATTACATGTGAGAAAATTTTAAAGATAAAAGAAACTATACGATTTTCTGAATAAAAGCCTACATTAATACAATGTTATATTTATATACTAAAAGGCTTAAGTTATGTACAATACAATGAAACCCTGATCTCCAAATGAAACAATGAGCATCTTAACAGCATCCTATACCCGTGTTAACGTCATCAAATTACAATGTTCTCAGCAATATCTACGTGTAGTAATTTATTTAAGTATTCCAAAATCGTTACGATAGATTCGAACGTTTATCGCTTTTATGGCAGGGTGATAGACTCGTGTGTATCAGCCTTAAAGGCGCGTTTACTTTTGTAGCCAGTGCACACTTGAAACATTTATTTGGTTTACAGTTCAAGCGGTATTGTTTATTGAGTTCAATTTTAAATCAATTCAGAAAATAATTAAATGGGAAATGAAAAAATATTTTTCCAAATCGGTTGACGGTGAATGACGGAGTTCTGATATAACAAACATAAAAATTATAAACAAACTAATCGTTAACCACCTCCTTTTTAGAAGTTGGTTAAAAACTCACGTACTTCATGCATGAGAACACGGTTTTTCTTTTATTTTACACTTTCTGTCATAAACGCGCACTAAGCTTACTATAAAAACTTACTACTCTAGTATGGGCTACAAAGCTCTCCCTTCAGCGAACCCAAATTAAATTCCTAATTTACGTAGGCAGTGCAAACAGCAAGTACCTACTTATACCTAAACATTAGCTTACTGTCTTTATGTCAAGGGTTTAAGACAGCAACCAGCAGTTTCTCGAACACAAAAATAATGTGAAAAATTATTGAGCGCGCAATTATTGGTTATAGATCAGTCAACCAATCACAGCAGATTACGCGAGTTTGACAGTTTGTGTCAAAAATGTTTCGTTCGGAAACTGCAAAATTATTGTCGTTTACTAACTCGAGTACTTTCCGCTAATGTAAACGCTCTTCTAATTCGTATTAAACTCGCGATATGAACCGCTCATAATGTTTGCGGTAGATGTTTATTACGTGTAGTTTCTGACACCAAGAGTAGTAAGTACTGCGTATGTGCTACTATATTACGTTAACGAGACACTTTGTTATATCGCCCAGGCTTTTATCCTTTATTATAGCAAGTTTTAAGCGGAATTAACATGGCTGTGTGATGTTATCGTTCTGTGAATAACGCTTCTGCAGGTGTTGGGATGAAACTTGGAAAAAGACGGGATTAGTAGTACTATATCCCACTCAAACTAACATTAGAAAAATAACGTTACAACGGTATCGTTATTTTAATATTAGCGTTAAATGAGCTTCGTTATTTCACGATAAATATCTAATGTAAAAGTATTGATTTCAACTAAACCATTTACAGGCACTTTTGAAATGTCATCTAGTCATATTATGGTCAACAAGCATCTCATTAAACTCAATATTTGTATATAGGGCGCTAAATATTTGGGCAGTGCGCTGTTTGTGTGCAGTTTTCCGTTGTATTTACAGACAAATTCTAATTGATACATGGTAAATCAAAACTGCTGAACGTAGGCTTCCCCAAAGAGCGCCAACCATCCTGGTACTACATTCATGATGTACTCAAAACGCGTGTTTTTTAAAATAAAAAAAATACGAGTAATAATAATAATTTAATGAAATATGACAGATTACGTTTTGTATAGAGAACACAGTGGGTACAGTTCTCTTTACCATCTAACCGTACAATATACCCACGTGAAGTCTTTGTGAATTTTCATGTTGCGTGAAAGCTACTAACAAATGTAATGCGGCTATTCAGGAGCGGTATCAGCAAACGACGTACAAAATGGCCCTGAAAGCACTAGACTAGAAAATTAAGCTTTATCGCCAACACTCTGAAAATTAACACTTGCTGAGTGAAACGGAAAATTCTGAATCACTGTAATAAAGGCAATATGCCTAAAACGTCGCTCACAAAAGACCGTAGCTAATGCCGAACGTGGAAAAAGGCTACTCTTAAAATAGGGTTGGGGTGTTTATCACCTCAGCTAAATACATCCACATAGGCCTTCCTACGGAGGTACTACATAACTCCTTGGTTTTAGTCATCAATATTATTCTGAAGACCGAATTTCGATCACGGCTGCCATACTCAATGGAGACTAGCCAAGTACGCAGAAAATAGTGCACAAGCGTATGCGCAAACATAGGTGCTGTACCTCTTTCCTTCACTGTTATACTTTGTTGGGACGGTGATTTAAGACCCGAGAGAGGTCAGTCTCAGGACCAACGGACAACACCATCAACTTCTGAACCCCAAGCTGCTATTGAGAAATTAATAATAGAAAATTCCATATCACTTAACCCGACCTACGAAACGAACCCAAGACCCCACGTTCAGCAGTGAGCTTGCGACCATAATGTGGCCAACGGTCAATATTGTCTCTCTATCTATGTCTAACCAACCAATGTAATCTGTTCTATTAAGCTTTCATAAGCGTCCATCAATTTAGTAGTTAGAAATACTTGTATTAGTCTTCTTATTGAGTTAGATAATTTTGTTAAATTAACTTATTTACAAACTAGCTAGAATTTGTCTGTAGACGCTCGGCATCAAAACTATATCACGTCCATATAACGTTTCGTTGTTCTGTAAAATCTGTATTAGATTAATATAAAGATCTGTGTGTTTGCGTGGTGATAGTGAAGCTCGTAGTTGGCTTTAATTATTTTGTCCAATCAAAACTAGTGCCAAAAAACTTCTACTGCAACCTATTTAAAAAAAAAACCTTATAATTTTTGGTTATGTCATAACATACTATCACGCCTGTATTCTCCGAAGGATTAGGCAGAGGTGTACCAGTGTACACCCACAGTTCGCCGGTATGTTTAGGTCTCATGTAATAGGGGACGAGCCCATTGCCAAAAAAATTGCCATGTAATTTTGGGATAATTCAAGAGCAGTAATATCTTTACAAACTACTCAATTTAAATGACCCTTGAACGATCTCGAAAATGTGAGTACTTGTTAATCTCAAAAAGAGTACTACATTTTTAAAGAAGCGACCCTCTAAATATTTAAATGATCTAAAAATAAATTATTGTATTACAAATCGATATCGCCAGTGTCCAAAAGCGTTTGTTTTGAAATTGGATCGCATGTCATCGATTTCCGCGCCCCCCTCCCGGGACCACACGCCGTATAGTTCCGGGTACCTACCCAGTTCGTATTACCCACAACACAGGGCTGGTAAGGTGCTTTTGGTCCTGAAGTTTTTGGATTGGCAAGACCCGTTTTCCCACTTAATTTTAAGACTCTACAAAACTGCTTCAAGTTTCAGGTTCTAAATATAATGAGGCCTATCTCAAACTGTTCCATGACTATCTAGTTTGGGATTGAGGGAATCCAGAAAGTTTGGTAGGTACACGGATACATCTAAAAGATGTGCAAAAGAGGCAACCCTAGCACGAATTGTACACATGGTGATCGATGCACTTAGACACCTACGGGTTTAGATATGGGCAACGGCAAGTGACAAAATGAGGAAGTGTTCCGTTTTAAGCGACCCGATGTTTGAAATGCCCTCCAGGATATTAGTCGAACTGTGTAGACTATCCGTAAAGTTTCTTTACTATGAGTTTCTGTTTCAAATAGAAACATTTCCAATTTGGTTGAGTGGCCGTTTACTAGAGACTTAAAATTTATTCGAGCCTTCTGTACTTACACGTGTTTTAGGTAATAACGTAGATGCAATAAACATTGGTATTTAAATG
This sequence comes from Caradrina kadenii, assembly GCA_947462355.1. Classification (NCBI taxonomy): domain Eukaryota; kingdom Metazoa; phylum Arthropoda; class Insecta; order Lepidoptera; family Noctuidae; genus Caradrina; species Caradrina kadenii. The sequence continues at coordinate 10,540,307 of OX381684.1, read as the reverse complement.
ATTGTGTATTTTGCCGCTTCTGGTCCGAAGTTCCCGAACGGAATACGCGAATTTACATTAGCATCGAGAGTAGGAGAGTACCCTGGTGCATGCGGTTTCAATAATCCAAACAGAACTTATACAAAGGTGTAGAAAACTGGCTTAGTCTCAGAGAAACGAGCTAAGATAAATAGAAGGTATTACACATGACATACTAGAGCAAAGGTGTAAAACGGGTAGCAAATTCTAAGAAAATTCCCCCTTGTTGCAATAGCTGCAGCTACCTTTCGTAGCACGTAATAGAAAGTGCAAATAAAAGAACTTCTTGTTGTGTATTCAATCTTATGGAGAGATAAAAATGAGTCTTAAATGTAGTATAAACAATTTAATTAACATTTGATAAGCTGACAATGTGCTTGTTCAGAGTGACGTATATTTGTTGAGATACTTGGGTTTGTTCTTCGATAATGATTACTGACCCGGTTCATTGCCTACTACTGTTTTATCGTTTGTATCATTTCTATGGTATGTTCTCATTATTGGGTCGGTCTTTACGGGGGTCTCTATCAGAGAAGTGTACAAAGAAGTCGTTGCGGTGTAATGTAACGCTGGGTCACGGAATATCACGAGGAATTTCGCATCAAATGTGCATGGGACAAGGGGGGAGGGTTATTGCACTCAATACCGCTGGTCATCTTTACATTTCTTTTTTTTTAACATGCCTCGTTAGCCTAATAGTTCTAAGTGCGGCTGCTACGCTAAAGGTCTTGGTTTTTATTCCCAGGTCGAGTGTTATTAGATTTTTCTATGAAATTCTTATATTGCAATAAGCTCGCCCTCTAAAATACCGGCGAACAACTATAGGCGTACATTGCTACACGTCTACCTAACCCTTCAGGGAATACGGGTGAAGGTATATATGTGTTTCATTACAACTAAAAGACAGAGGAAGAGTGTTTAGTGCAACAGGTCTGAATGAGTTCATGATGAGTTCCGTTTTAATTCATTATGAATAAATAAGTTTCTAAGTTTTTCTTGATTACCATTCAATTTATAGATATAAGCTTAAAATCGCCAATTTGCCCTGAGCAAAGAGGTGATCAATGCTCGGGACTTTTCTGTATAGGAACAGGTCTTTCCTCTCAGTGAGAAAAGAAATCACTGGTATTATTATAATTATTTATAAATAAATCAATGACAATACCTACCTCACTGAAATTGTGAATTATTTATTATCCGATAACTTTGTATGTCATCTAAAACTAGTGATGTGCAATATTCCAAGAACGTGATTCTGAGTAATGAAGCAAACTGTCAGGTGATTTCCATTCAATTACGGTTCCTAGTATTTTCTATTTATCCGAACTATCCATCTTGTCAGAATTGTCAATGTGTTCAGCTACTGTAGCCTTCCGCTTAACAATAAGTACCGGAAATTGCGTCCCTAGTGACTGCGGCGCCGACAGGTGGATGTATTAACTAAAGATTCGTATCGAGCTGCACGACTCCCTTCTGCAATCCATTATTATTTATAGTTCTTTTTACAGTACATAACTGTTTATTAGCTTCAAGTGATGCCGGCTCTTTATTTTCCTTTATTCGCTCATTAAGGCGATTATTGTGATGGAAATCTGACCGAAACTCCGGATTAATTGGTTTTGTTTCTTTATTTCTTTAACACAGCCGATCAAGTAGTGCCCAGATAAGCTTTGTTGGTCTAATTTATTGTTAGGACTTTTAGCAGGTTAGCGCTCTTTGGAATAGGTTCACATTAGTTAGATTAGGTGACGTTTATTACATTAGCAATCTTTCAGGGAATTAAAATATTCATGAATATGAACAGCATTTACAATGGGAGAAAACTCTGATATATGAACAAAATAAGCAACAGTACCAACCATACATTTTTAACGTGTTTTGTTGTAGTTGTGTATGCGACAGACGATTTTTATTTTTTTGTCCTAATTAAAAGTTGAGCCCATCGTAAAAGTTGTTCATATTTATGAGTACTTCGATCTCCGGAAATATTGCCAATTAATTCAAAAGTCAACGCGAGTAAATTCTCACTAGGTTAGTAAAGAAAGTCAACGTAGGAACAGTCACAAACACCCTCTTGACATAGCTAAACATGCAGTACAGCTAACATCAAGTTTCTGGGGTTACAGAGTTCAAGTGATAGTTGCTACATGTGAAACAAGAAAGTTTCGTTATTTTATTAAAAATAAACTGATCGTGCTCTCAATTTCTCATTAGCAAGGAGGGCATCGCGGTTCCCTTAAAACAATCGTACCTTTAAGAATTCACGGAAAAACGATACAAAGACAGCAGTGAAAAATAAAGTCGAGTTGTCTTTGTTGTTTATTGCTAAGAAAAGGCTCATTCTGCTGTAGGATTTATTCCAAGAGTCGGGCAGATGGACAGCAGTGTGTTACCAGACCATTTTACCAAACGTGAAGATTAGAGTTGGCTAGCTTCTGCCCGCGATTTCGTCCACATGGAAGTCTTAACTTAGCCGTATGGCATTTGGCATTAGTCTAGCCTTTTACTAATAAAATTATTTTTGAACACTTCCAGAGATAAGCTCTTTCAAACCCACAAACAAACTTCAGATAGATAATTCTTTCACAGCCAGTTTGTAAAGTTACAAATTGTAGTCTTGACTTCCACTGATGGCAATAAAGTTAACACTTGTATATAATATTTTACCATTTTCTTACATTAGTGAAATTCCTTGAATCCTTGAGAAACTAATAATGTATTTATTTGCCAGAATATTGCTGAGAGTTCAAGCGAAGCGTAGATAAAATCAAGTTGTATGTACATTGTGTTGAGTTAGTAACTAGTTATATTCCCAAAATTACTAGAGCAACATGGACTAATTAACGTTGAAAACACAAATGTTTAATCAACAACATCTAGTCGTTTCTAAAATATTTGAACTAGCTGTAAGAGGCTGCCTCGGTAGCCTAGTGGTCCTAAGCGCGACTGCTACGCTAGAGGTCTTGGGTTCGATTCCCAGGTCGAGCAAAAAGTGTTATTGGGTTGTTCTATGAAATTCTCAGTAGCAGCTCGGAGTTAGGATTTGCGCCCGGTTAATGGCAATAGGCTCGCCCCCTATTACATGGGACCTAAACGTACCGGCGAACTGTGGGTGTACATTGTTACACCTCTGCCTAACCCTTCGGGGAATACAGGCGTGATGGTATGTTATGTTATGTCTGTAAGAGGCACATGATGTTTATTTTTCTCATTAGGTGGATTTATCGGCAACGCAATTTTTAGATTTCATTTATTTTTCAACTAGCTCTTGCCCTCGACTCTGTCCGCGTAAATGTCTGTTATATTTAAAATTCAATCATGATTCGAAAGGCACGTGGCGTCATCTATTATCATAAGAACGTTGTTGTTGTTTTCCTTGGAAACAATACTTATTCGGGATGAAAGGTATCCCAAGTCGGGTTCGGTATCGTTTCACTGGTTTAGGCGTGAAAAGGTAACAAACAAACAAACTTACTTTCGCATTTATAATATCAGTTAGGATGAACCGACAATATTTGTTTCTTTATTTATGTTTTTTTTTTTTTACTTTAGGTAACTATAACAGTTACACACCAATAACAATAATTAAAGGCATAACATAACATTCACAAAGGTAAATTGAAAAAGTCTGTTAACAAGTCAGTTGAGTTTTTGACGGAAATATTGATTAGCGATATCAATTAGTACCTCTTAAAGAAAAGATCACTATATCTTATCAAGTTACTTTCTTCGTAGTCAGGTATAATGTGCCAACCTTTAATTCTGGCTACAGCTTCCTACTCTCAGCTCAGATTATATCACAATTCACAGGCTATTGTTTATCTTGTTGTGTTGTGAAGGGCGTAGATGTCGGGCTCCGATAAAAATAACCTTAATAATGGGAAGAAAGCCGGCTGCGTGGTAGTCTACCTTTCACTGGCACAATTGTTTTAACAAGCTGGGCTCAGGGCAAGCTTTGGCATCCACTCCGACTTACACTAAGCAACTGTGAGAAATTATTGTGCTGGAATGCAAGAATGAGGTGATCTTTTTCTTGGCTTTGTTTTCTGTTTAATTAGCACACACTTATCATTTTCTGCTGGGATGTTGATTTATTTCTTGCACAATTTCGATTAGTTTCTTTATAATTACTTGCTTGAACATAAATTAATTTGATGACACAATTGACTGCTGCACTGCGTGTCGCGGGTTCGATTTCCGCACGTAACTAATATTTGTTAGGCCTAGAGGTGGCTGTTCTGGGTCTGGTTGTTTGTGTGTGTCAATTTATATGTTTGTAAACACCCACGATAGAGAAAAAATTCAAGGGGTATGGCAAGGTTAAAAAAATTAAATTCAGATAAAAAGTACTTCTATTTTCCACCTGAAGCTCTAAGTACGAGTGAAGCCCCAAAATACCAAAAAAACGTCCTTATTATTATGAACACAGATATTCTCATTCACAGATACTTCACGCTGTATTTTCACGTCCATTTCTTTCCTTTTATGTATTCGTCCTGTAATTTTATGTATACCGTGCCTATTTTGAATAATAAGTCTATACAGTTTACGTAATCGCCACTTGGATGTAAAATTATCAAGCGAATGTTTTCAGAATAGGCGCGCAGTCGTTTCGCAGGCAACAATGTAATGATAATGATCTTAAAAGAAGATAAACGCCGGAGGAACGTTGAAGGAAGAATTACAAAGATTTACATAGTCTTTTTATGACAGGTGTTTATATTTTCCTTCGTATTTTATTTTCGTACTCCACGTCTGAAGTGGCTTTAAGCGTCTTTTCGAAACATATTTTGTGTAGTAAGATGAAAGCAATAGGTAATGTTGTATAAATGAGGATTACTTATGCTCTGTCAACTACGACTTTTACTATTATATTAGTTTGTCGTAAAATAGTTTGGAGCTAAATTGAGAATGCCTATTTTGAAAATGATACAAGTAAAAGACATCAAAAGCTCGAAACATCTATAATTAAAGTAGTTATAATGTGATACGTGTAATTAACATGGTAATAGTTTCTCTAGATTAGGATCGAAAATGAGTTTCAACTTTCAATATAAATATTCATGCTTATGCGTTGTCGTGCAAAAAAAAGTCCCCCCTAATATATATAATAATATGTAGTTATGCTTATTAGCTTTATTACAAACGCATAAAATAGAATGAAGTAAAAAAAATAGTATGAAGTGTAATAGGGAAAGAGTCTATACATATATATATGTTTGATACTAGTGAAAAAGGCAAACATTTTTTTTTCTGGCCCGAAGAACGAACCCAAGACCTCTCCCCAGCAGTCACGCTCATGACCACTACACCAGCAGAACAGTCAACAAATGATATACCTACACAAAACGATATTAATATACCTACCAAAGTACTAATTTATTTCAATTCAAACATCGACAAAAAAGCTCTTTTATATTCCTTTATACGTAGTTATTAAAGCGAGCGCTTGAGGTCAAGCACCTACTTAATCCACGTTTACAAGACCACCATGAAATAGGAAATAGATGTCGATTACTTTGATAAAACCCGTTTTTGCACAAACCATTGTTTTAAGTGCGGCACGTGCTTGAGAGACTGCACGTGGTTCATTAACGCGATTGGGGTAATTTGTAGGGGAATGAGGGTTGTAGGATGTTGCGCCCAAATTCGTAGTTGGTCCTAGGAAAAGGACTAAATGGTCCTTTTCGTACGAAAAGAGGTTGTAATTGGGTATTTAAAACTACCAACCATCATTTGACACACTATTTGAGATGTGTGTCAAAAGATGATACTACCATTTTTTTTTAAGTATCCTAAATCATCAAATGTCTTCTGCCGCTTTGGGTGGAACGGAAGGGAGTGTCAGACTCTTACTGACTAAACCCCATCCCCTTGCATAATGTCCTTTGCGTTCCAGGGCTGTGGTTACTCTTTGGAATAAATTCCGCAACGAGGCGAATTTTATTTCAATAGCAAACGACGTTACTTATTAAAAAACCGCAATTTTTAAAGCAACTAAAAATCTAAAGTTATTGTTAATTGATTCAGAGTTAAAGCAAAGTATTTTTTTGAGAAGTCATTTCTTAACCAATTATTGATGTCGTCTACGATTGATTTTGTGGGTTATCCTTTGTTTCCATTGTGGTACTTAGTAGGCAAATTTAGCAATTCAAATGGTTACCGGCACTTGATGTCTAGCTTGCAACAAGACCTTGTTAATTTCACCTTTATCACAATTCTAAATTACAATTTGAATACATTTTAGGTAACTCATTCGTTATTTACTGCCACAACTAATTTATTCACTATTTTGTTTGCTTCTCACGTAAACTAATCAAAGTGTAATTATTCGTCCCAATGACATTTTAAGTACTCCACTGCGCTAAATCAAGTACCTAAGCTCTACGTTAAAAATCCTTGTGTACAACCAACCTGTTGCCTAACTTGATATTATAAGCTGCGAGATATTTACAGCCATGACGTGTCTAAATATGTCTTGACCATGTTCGAATAAATTAGATCACTGGATATAAAAACTAGGGATTGCATCCTTCAACTTGAACGTCAAGGCGCAAGCTCGACAGACCGCTTTTTGTGCCGACATTGATGGGAGAAGCGGCAAACCAATGTTGATAAAAGTAATTTTAAATACCTACGTGTTTATTTATTTTTTTGTTGTTGGGGTAATTTAGCTTATAAAATGTTTTAATTGTTTCTAATAACAACGGGGAGGTTGAACCCTTTTGTTAGTCAGCAAAAAGCGCTTTTGGTTTTAAGCGAACTTATTTTAAAGATTAATGTTGCCCGTTAAAACATTGTTCTTTACGAAATATATTTTTAGGAGCCATGCTTTAGTTAAAAAACGTATATATTTAAAAGAACGTGGCCAGCCTTCATCCACATCCATCGTCGACTTCTATGAAACCAAATGTCAAACGCATACCTACCTACCCATTTTCCAACAAAAAAAAATATAAGAAAAAAGCATCCTCGCAAAAGATGAAAGACCGTAAATATATTTTTTTCTATTTACAAAAGTGGGCCACTGGCGAAAAGCCAAAGGCTTCCTTAATGCTAAATAGGTATACTGATATCTATTGTCTTTTACGAGACTAATTGATCTTTTCCTGTGTTGCCAGAGAAGAAATCTTTTTGATTTTATACTAATGGCTGACATGAGACATGCAACGATTTTTACAGTGAAAAACACCACATTATATTACTATTTATGAATTCAGTTATGGACATAGTCTGAGCCGTAAAACATAATATTTTATTGATACAAAAATACAGCGGATGTTGGTCTGCCGTCTCAAGACGAATGTTCTTGTACAGAGGCAGTTGAATCACATTAATACAATGTGAAATCCCATCGTTCTATGGCGTCTCTGTCGCTGTACACTGGTTTCAAATAACCCGTTTATCTCGCGGCTCACTAATGTTTGTGGAGTATAACAGAGAAATGGAGCGTCAAGGCACACAGGCCGTCAGTTAGTACATTCTTATTAACCACAATGCTGTATTGAAATCGTGCCCCTGGCGTCGTAAGTAGGCGTTCTTGCCGTTGATTTATGAATTAATGGTAATAGTGAAGGGAGCCGCTCGTGGGATTATATCTAGTACCTAAGTTATGTATTTCTAAAATACCAGACGTGACAAAGTTAATTAAAATTGTGAACATGGAATTCGACGTGATGTGGGGATCAGTCGAGCGCTGGAATGTCCGATTTCCAGTGTAGCGTACTGAACAACAATGGATGCAGAATAGTTTGTAGGTATCTATATGAACGTAGGTATGTACAAGCCTAATAAGTACATACAGATCCTCCGTCCTAAGCGCGACTGCTACGCTAGAGGTCTTGGATTCGATTCCCAGGTCGAGCAAAGTTTTATTGGGTTTTTCTATGAAATTCTCAGTAGTAGCTGGGAGTTGGGTTCCGTACCCGGTTGGCAATGGCCTCGCCTCCTATTACATGGGACCTAAATATACCGGCGAACTTTGGTTGTACATTGGTACACCTCTGCCCAACCCTTCGGGGAATACAGAATATTACTATATTATATTAGATAACTGGATTCGTAGGTTATTTGTGACAATCGCTCAGCAAATATATTTAATTTATACCGAGTGTTTTTTTTATATGCTATCACGCAATATTAATAAAAACATGCTACCTGTCTTTAATGCGCCTCTTACATTATCACGCTGTACAAATTAACCTAAGTCTATCTATGTCACAAAGTATGCCGTGCAAATTTAACTTCACAAGCAAGTCAAAGATCTATTTGTGAAAGACGCTATGTCTCAGAAATCACGTACGCATATTCTTATCATGTATGTTCGTAATAATTTATCAACGTACTTACCTACTTTACTACTGGTAATGTCTCCACAATATTGGGATCATGCGACCAATCAAAAAGATAAAAATAACCCTTACATCACTGAGCGTTAGTATCAATGACCAATATATTTTTCTGTTGACGTTACCAATCAGTATGAATTAAGCGGTGCCTTATGCAAAGATCTTGGCTATAGAAAATGCTAGCCAAGGTTAATAAGCGCATTAGCGGCTTTTCAAGCCATCGAAAGTCTAACTTTTCATTATTTATGTTATAATTGAAGATATCTAAGTGATAACCAAAATCGAAAGAACAAGAACAAACTCTTCATTATTATGCTTATCTACAAAGCATGTGTATATGTATATATGTATTTATTATTATATTTTATTCTTGGAAATTTTCTGTTCCTCTTCCTTGCATCTACTATGATTTGTCTCTGTATCACTCTATGGTAGACTGGTAGAAAATGCCCAAGGCATTAAGTCCGCCTTTGTACGATGTATTTTTTTGCATTTGTGCATAAAGTTTTATAATTAAATAAGCCTTTGATAGTAAGTTTTTCATTTTGGTTATTTATTTTAAACGTATATAAAGATATATAGGTATTATACTCTAAATAAACTATGTCAAGTAACTGAAGAAAATGTGGAAAATACTTTTGAATAATTGATTTGGAAATAAAAAACTCCAGTAAAGAAAGATACTGAAAGCCTACCCCCAGCCTCCCTACATAGAACCAGCTGTTGTTAAAAGGGATGATTTTCCCCAGGCAAGCTGTTACAGGAGCAAACGATTCCATATAAAGCTACGTCTTTCCAAGTTTTGTATTTAACAAGCAAACATTAACATTTAATCCACAATTATACAATAACAATAAGAATATTAATTCGGTATAGCGAACAATTCGGTGGAATATCAAAAACATATGTAGGGACCGATTCTTTTTTCTTATTGTTATTAAAGTTTTTTTTAGATTTTTCAAAATAATCAGCATACTTGCCTAATATTCTGGTAAGCACACCGAAGGTATAGGTAATTAGGTGAATGCAATTAAAGTCCATTGTCGACGAAATTATTGCAAATAAAGTAGCGTATGCACACTTGGTACACATCTAGGTTATCAAAATAAATTGGCAGGCAGCCAGACGGTATTTTTGTTTTACATTCAGTATCCAAAAACGTACCTACTTCTGAAATATTTTGCATTTTTAGAAGTACCTACATATCAGAGCGGTAATTCTAATAACTTTTAGGAACGATCGCAATCGAATCTCAGTCTCAATCTGTCAATAATGCTTTTAATTTTCGTAATTTTTTTGACATCTGTGAGACTGATGGCTAGATTTTTAAGGTTTTTAATTTGTAGAATTGGCCTTCTGGTTATATGCAGAACTACGTGAATTTCCCTGTACAAAGATGACTATGAAGAATGCAGAATGGACAACAACAAAGTCTATTAATATAAAACATCACTAAAAACACCGCTCTACCATGGCATTGACCTAGACAACAATCTAAACTAGAAAGATGATATAATCAATATACTTTCAATAGGAGGAAGGAATGTACATTTACCACCAGACGAAATTAACGATTTTTAAGATGAACTTCTGTATAATGATCCCCACTAAGAACCTCATCAATCAAAAGAGATGCTTACATGAAAAAATGTTAATGAACCGGCTCAAGATGGCTCGATAATGTACATCGAAGCTGACCGTCCACCTACGATATTAACACTGATTTCGTAACGAAACCTCTTCGGCTTAAAATACCAGTTCTATACAACCTCACAATTCTAAAGGCCCTAGAACTTGGAGATGTTAATAATAACGCCGTACGTGATATCCGGAAATTAAAGCCGTATTCTCATCTTGAACAAGATTTAAGTCGCTCGGGACTATTAAATAGATAGTATCTAATTGACGGGATGACGGAAACCGAGAATGAATTCAATGCAATTATATTAATTACATGATTATAGGTATGTCGAAATGTTGGCGGTCCGGAAATCAAGATGTTGCAAGATGACTTAAAACAGATTCAATAGACAACACATGCGGTAAAGAATGAATGTGGATAATAGAAGCGAAAGACTACAGAAACGATGAATAGAATATGTGAAACATGAAATGGCTGGAAAGAAGGTAAATACAGAGATTACAGGTAATTATAAGCTGAAGAGTTAGTTTGTTTTAAGGCGCTAATCTCATAGTATATAGGTAGTCCGTTTATCGAAGAAGGTAACATTATGGCTACGTAACAATAACCTCTGACGCACAGGAGTAGAGCAGTAACAAAGATGAAGTAACTCGGGCGAAAATCGTGGTACAGCTATAGGTAGTATAAAAGCAAAACGCCGCCCGACTCCAAATAAATAAATTGAAATACAAGCAGGACGATGACGATAAAACCATAAAAAAGTCTCGAAGAGAAGCCATCATTATTCTATTATTATTATTATTTATCGCCATTCTGTAAAAAATCCTTCGGTGAGTTTAGAGAAGTGAGCTTGAGGTGAGCCGTCCTTCCACACGATACTAGAGATAGACAGCACATTACAGACTTGAATAAATTTGCAAAAATACGTTGCACGTGTATTCTAAATCACTTATAAGCCTAAACCAAATTGTTAACAGTGAAATCAATACGATATTCCCTATCAATAAACATATTAGTATTCGCAATTGATTCCTTGGGGCATCTGGGTCTGCCGTAGTAATCTAGCTTCAACTGTACATTAATTACGACTAAGGCGATACCTATAAATGTTGTTGCCTGATAGCTGGCCCCGGAAGACAACACTATTAGGTACGAGCATGTTAAAGACTAAAAACCTTCTTGATCCTGATAACAATAAAATATTAATAGATAGTTTAGTTAAAATAGTTAGGCTTGTGGCCCAATGGTTAAAACGCCGGTTCCTCGTAAATGAAGCTGTGGGTTCGATACCGAACCACTTTTTCAGTTCATAATATTATGTATTTTCTAAGTTTATCTTGGACATCATTGATATCAATGAAAGAAAGGATCGTGAGGAAATGTAAGTTTGAAATCGCCAATCCGCCTTGATTTTTTACTTAAATTCGAACCAGCAGTTCCTGAGAGTAGCGCGTTCAACCGAACAAACAAACTCTTCAGCTTTATAATATTAAGTATAGATAGTAGTTGCGTGCAGGTCTAAACTTTTAAACCTTACAACGTTCACGTTTGTTTTGAACGTGAGTCCGACACGCGTTTGTACTTAGTTTTAGCGTCGTATTTCGTATTCATTTATAGTATGAATGAAAGTAACAAACAAATGATAACAAATAGCTTCTAATTTCACAGGAAGCAATAAACGATAAGCGTGCACTATTTTGGCGGTGACTTGACCTCCAACCTTTTTGCATAATACATTTAGATTAAACGAGCCAGATATTTCCATTTACATAGCCACGAATAATACTTTAAAATATTCACGAATCCTTAATATCCAGAATATAAATCAACATTAACGTCTTGTGGTTCAAAATACCCCAACCTACCCTTCATGATTTAGGTACTTTGTAATTTTAAATGTGTTCTCCTCGCATCTAATTATTTTTTTCTGGGTTGTTAATTACGGAAACTGGCGCACATGTCTCGAAATACATGAATATAATGTTTGTTTATGAAAACAATACAATGACATCTGTGTCCTCTCCGGTTTGTATAATATAATGTTGTCTCCAAATAATTATGTGTTCAGGTAAAAACCAGACACGCAAAATATTGTGTTAGTTATTGTATCGATTGGTCAGAAAATTCGATAGACTCGCAAGGTGCGCCGGGGCACAGCGAGGTGCATTGCATTCCTCCAAGAGGGACGCGAGAGGGAATCGGCTGCATTCTTAGTTATTCTTACCTTCGTAAACCAAAAATCCCTCCAAAATCCACTCGTACTTGTGTACAACTAACTTCAACACATGTTATTACCGACACTCGTGTTATAAGAGTGCGTTGATTCACAGAAAAATTCAAATTTAATTGTTTACATCACTGTCAAAAAAAAACCTAAAGCAGCACACACCCGAACGACCGGCGTACAACAAGCAAACTGGATTCATTTGGCTTGTCTGTCTATGACGCGGGATGCTATTGCTTTGTCTCTCTTCAACGTGGTATATAATTATATACAGCTATCTCGCTCCCTCGAAGAAAGGCGCCAGTGCACGGCGCGGGCGCCGACTTCTTCCTTCGGGACTTAAAAAAAACAAAAGCTCTTTTGAAACAAGTTACTGGTAATGGGGCTTTAGGTGCCTGTCAAGATATTGTATGATTTAAAATTTGTTTGAGATGCCATCAAGTATGAGACGTGACGGCCCGACGAGAAATCTTGTGCGACATGATAAATAGTAGCAATTTCAAAGCCAGATTACGATCACCTATCCTAAAATAGCACACACAAATAATAAGGAAATCAAAATAAATATAAACAAAAATATTTTCTCGTCAACAACCTGCAATTTAAAAAATATGAAGACCTAGGTTTGAAAAGCGACGAGAAATACTTAAAAAAAATATAATTTTAAAATGGTTTACTTACTTATCTACCTTCGCCTTTTAATAAGGAGAGCTCAAAAAAGTGCTTTAAAAGAAAGTTTTTACAAACACACTGCCTTTATTGCCCAGTTCACCCCCAAAGTTAGCGTTCGTACCTACTTAGTTAATTCTGCTAGGTCATTTCAACTTACCTGCCGGTTGCTTTAAAAGCATTTTTTTTTTCTAAGCGTATCTCAATTAGTTTCAAAAGTTTTAGTTGATTACATTATTCAAGTATGAGTTGTCATTTTTTGTCTAAACGTGGGTAGGTACATTAAAATGGCAACTCATATCTAATTTTATATTTTAAATGTATCGTTAAGTGTAACACAACACACTATGTATGCTGCGGGTTGTTCGTAAGAGATACCGCGCCCCCGGAACGCAAAGAGCACAAGAAGGAACATGGGTGGGTTTTAGTCAGTAAAAGTCTGACACTCCCTCCCGCCCCGCTCAGGGCGGGAGAAGTTATTTGATGATTTCCCACCCACCCAAAAAAAACAAAAAAAGAACACTATGTATTCTCCAGACAGATTCCGGCCGCGGCAGCTAATCTTAATGCAGGTTAGCCAAGTACGCAGGAGATATAATAGTGCATGCGCAAACACGGGTGCACTCCCTCTTCCCTAAATCAGTCCGATGGGACGACAATCCGATACGACCGGAGAGAGATCAGGCGCGGGACCAACGGTTTTACGTGCTGTCCGAGACACGGGGGTGTAATTCCACCAACTTCCAAACTGTTATTGAGAAATTCCTAATGGAAAAACCCAATATCACTTTTTGCCTGACGTGGGAATCGAACCCAGGACACAACACACTATAGGTAGTAACTCTATAGGTATGACTTAAACAATTAAAAAATAAAAGCTCTTTACATATTATTCTACATTTTAAACAAAAAATAAAACAAACAAATAATCAACCAGCATCAGAACAACCAGTAAAAACACTCAGGTTTCTCAAGTATATTTTGCGTTCAATATTTACTTTAGTCAGAGGTGTAAAGAAAGCCTTCTGTGGAAGCGCAAACCGTGAAATTGTGTTGCCACTAGTTTCCCCACGGTAAATACTTTATGGGTGCGCTTGTTACGACTATAAAATAAACGAAGACACATGCTATGCCTGTACTTAGGATTTTTTATAGCTTTACAAACATACTAATACTTAGGTAGATACACACACTCGATACATTGCAGGATCGTCAATGCGTTTTCATTGGCATCATTTTTACGGGTCTACCCTTTACAGCAAAATTTGTACCTGTCATAATATTATTGTGCACAACAGCAAATAGAAATAAATAACTTCATTTCGCAGAAAATCGCTTGGCATACACTCATTTATGCCCATAGTATTAAGTCCGCCTTTGTACAGTGTATTTTTGACATTATGTGCATAAAGTTTTAATAAATAAATGTATCATTCATTCAAAACTCATAATTTTGTAAGTCAGAATCATCTTTAGGCATCAATTTCATATCCATAATAATAAAAAGTAGAACCATCATATCGCAGAAAGTTCAGTCAGAATCGTCTTTTTTCATACATTTCATATCGGACGGTATATAGGAGTCTCGACGACGGAGCCCCGCTGCGCGAGGGTCCTATTTCTGTCAGCAGGGTTTAAAGGAACCTTACATGTCGAGAGCTAAGTTCGCTCGCTCAGTTTAGCTCCCATCATGTCATTCGAACTTAAGTTACCCGTGTCGGAGTGCCCTAAGCTCCCTGTGTCCTGTTTTGCTGCTTGGCTAGACAAGAAAATGCAATTCCAAATTCTGCTTTATATAAACGGTATGCTAAACGAAATTATGCGGAACTTTAACTACCCCAAATAAAATTCTGCCATCTTAAAAGTATGCCATTGTAAATTCGGACATAAACATTCGGCTAAACAATAATTATATTAAGTAATTTTTATGCCTTAAAAATATTCGTTCAAAAAACACACATACCATCACGCCTGTATTCCCCGAAGGGTTAGGCAAAGGTGTACCAGTGTACACCCACAGTTCGCCGTTATGTTAAGGTCCCATGTAATAGGGGGGCGAGCCTATTGGCATTAACCGGGCACAAATCCTAACTCCGAGCTGCTCGAGAATTCTACTAAGAATTCAAAAAAGATTATGCAGTGTGTTATTCTAAATACATTTCGGACCATCAAGATTCTGCCAGATAGAGGGCCTGTTTTTACTTCTTCCTATACCTAGGTATTGTTAGCCTACAAGGTTAGATACCTACTCTCTTTTTTTTTTCGAATCGACTGTTAAAATTAATCCTTTTTATATTTATTAAGTAAAATGGGGGATTCACAAATCCCTCCGACACCGAGCGCACGGTGCTCCTTACCAGACCATGGCCCATTTACTAGTGCTCGGTGTCCCTACACCTGCCATTGAAAACCTCACAGATACCGCGGTAAATGCGTATACTATTGATCACAAGAACAAGATTACTTCCGACTCCATTATGCAACACGTCGAGAGTATTATTTGCCGATTTGCACAGTTGACGCTGCAATTTCGTCACGTGTTGTCAACAAATCTTAATCATAATTATAATCACGGTAAGAGCTTGCGCAGATTGCCAGACGAAATTACCAAAAATAGATTGACTCCCAAGTACACGAAACTCGCTAGCAAAGACCTTATAACAGCAAATAATTTACCTTTTCAGTTACTTCTTTAATCGTGTGTCAAAATATTTTTTATAATGACAAGATAAAAAGATGACAGCTCGCGGGCGGAATGCCGGCAGCTATCGGTTGGATTCTTCAAAGCGATGTCGAAGCTATTCTATGTAATGACCAAAAGACGGCAACACTTATTTCCAGGTAAAATAAAACAACAATATGTTCATTCATGTATAATTTATTTCCATTTGCGACTATGGGTATTGAACGAATCTCACTTAAAATGTTACATTTATTGTATGACCTAAATCCGCACACTGTTTCACTAATACGGACACACTTCAATTGTTCGTAACACGGAATAGTGAAGACATGAAATGCTCAAAGCAAGAAGGCTCCAGCGGCTGTTGTATTATACCAACGACACAAGGTAATAGTTCCATTATGTGCTTAATCGAACAACCATAACTAAATAGTAATCGCTTATTTTAGCTCCACACACGAGTTATAAAACTTACTTTACCCTGTCATCCCCTATCAGAGTTTATTTTAACTCAAATCGCACAAATGTTCGCAAGTGATCGTGTTTGACGAATTTTGCGAAATGAAACTTAAATTGTGTCGTACATACAAGTTGTTTCGGCCGTCGACGGAAAAGTATTTACTCATCAAGCTTTCGAACTCCATTTGTTTACTACTCCGTGTTTCGCAGGCACACGCGACGGCACGGACGCATCTTACTGTGCTGTAAGAAAGCGTTTACAAAAAAAAAAACCAACGATGTGATGACAAGCCTCTTGTTTAATTACGTATAACTACTTAGGTCCCTTTCTTTGACACATAGGTTTTGAAAAACAAAGACACACTTCATGTTATTCTTATTTTGATTGCTGTGATGTCTTTCATAATTTTATCAGCTTTAAGCTCACTAGATATGTCCGCACCATCGTACATTTATACTACTCAGTAAATATCGTAATAAAGGCATAGATACCTGGGAATTCTAAGGGGAAAGAGTACATGCATTATTTAACCGCACACAATGCTGTCGATTGATTAAATAGGTACTTAGATTTACACACAAATCGCTTAGATTATAACTAATTTCATTGACGGACATAGTGTTCGTAACAATTTGTGCTTACACTGTGTCTGTAATAGAAAAACAGTATAATAATCACACAAACTTATAGCCTTTAATATATCACATAAAGTTTAGATAGGTACACATAAATATATTACACTCTCGCGTTCGCTACTACTGGGGCCACAGCTAGAGAGAAGCCGCACTTTTTAAAAAGAAATTCAATTTAAAACGAAGACCTAAATAAATATGTTTTGTTTTAATTCTTTCGTTGCGAAAGGCGGCCATCTTTTGATTTGAGATTTGATTGTAAGTTCTATTTGAGTGGCTTGTTCGTTTTCGGCAACGAAGAGTAATAATAATTTCATCAAAATAATAATCGAATAGAGTATAAAAAATTGTGGGTTAGAAAGAATTTCATTGTAAGATAAAATTAGAACAAATAAATTGATAATAATATGGAAAAAAATCGGCAGTTTTACAACTTAAGGAGAGCGTGAGATCGTTTTAAAATATTGTCTTATTTCAAATAAATACAAAAATAATAAACAACCAAGTAAGAAAATCAGAGACAGCCAGCTTAGCCTGACTAAGAAAAAGTATCATAATGAAAACATCATAACATAGCTGAATGATTGGTGAATCTGTCTCGCGGTCTAATCTAAGTCTAATCAACCCCCAAAAACCCAACTAAAGAACTAGTGTAAAAAAATGGATGGACTGAAAACTTAAATGCAAAGATATTCAAATAACGAACGAACTTTCCCGCAGTTCCACATACAAAAAACAAACAAGCCACACAGTCATTTAAATAAAAAATAAATTAAACTAATACATTAAGTTACCACGCAGTGATTATAACTCGGAATGTTCATCTTGACCATCTGAGAGCTGCAGTGGAGGTTCTGTAGTCTCAGTTTCATTATCTTTCTCTGTTGCTGGGACCTGCTCTTGTGTCTTTTCCGCTCCCTCCTCTTTGTCTCCAGCTTCTGGTTCAATAACCGTCTCTTCAGTTTTATTTTCAGTCTCCTTCTTTGCCGGTTTCTTCGGCCGCCATATCTTCATCTTATTCAACAGATACTTCATCTCTCTGTCTAAGTTCGCCATCTTCTCTCGAATGCTCTCGACTGTCAGTTTGATGTCCTCGTTCTTTTTCAGAGCCTTTTGCTCCTTGACAGAGCTGCTAAGCCAGGTGGTAGTGTCTTCAATCTTCTTCTCTAATAAGTTAATTTCTACGTCTGTGAACACGTCTTTTTCTGGATTGGCGTCTTTAGTAAAGTTCTTTGCCATTTTGAGGAATTCCCGAGAGCTATTCAACATACTACGGAGAGCGGAGACTGCATCGGGCCTTTCTCTGTGTTCCCAGTGCTTGTAGAAGATTGGACTGGTCTTATCCTTCAAGGCAGCTAATTTGGCCTCGAACAGTTCCGTGGCCGCCTCATACCCATCTTCGTACAACCATTCAGATGTTTCACTGCACAGCTTCTTGATTTCTTGAATCTGTTGTTCAGTTCCGCATTGAGCGTATTCGTCCATATCTACTTTCATTTGTG
This sequence comes from Caradrina kadenii, assembly GCA_947462355.1. Taxonomy (NCBI): domain Eukaryota; kingdom Metazoa; phylum Arthropoda; class Insecta; order Lepidoptera; family Noctuidae; genus Caradrina; species Caradrina kadenii. Next base: position 10,522,129 of record OX381684.1, on the reverse strand, counting down.
CGTCAACTACAAATGCTTCCAGGTTGTTGAGGGCAGTTTCCCTTTCGATGCGCTTCTTATCAATCATGTTCAACTCTGCAATTAGAGCTTTGGAGGTTTTGTATTGCTCTGGCGAAAGTGGTTGCAGGTTTAAAAGTGTTTCCTCTGTTTTAATTGGCTCCTTCAGTATTAGAATTTTTGGTTTGGGCTTAGTTTCTGGTTCAGTAGCGTTCTGTTTCTCTCCCTCTGTTTGATTAACTTTCTTTGTATCGTTCTTGGCCTCTTCGTCTTGGGGTTTCTCTTCAAGTTTTTCTTCAGCCTTTTCAGGAGTTTCGGAATCTGACCCGAACAGTTTGCTAATAGTGCTTCCTATTTTGGAAAGTGTGCTATCTTGGTCTTCATCTTCGTCAACTGTTTTTTCAGCGACGAACTCGACATTGACCAGGTTCAGTAAGCCGGAGTCATCCATATTGAAATGAGCTTTGATTCCTTTGTGTTCGACGTTTTCACCGGTATGCTTAGCTAGGGCTGCGCCGACACCGTTCAGTACAACTTGGCTAAGGTTCAAGGTACCAAGGTATTGGAGTTCGTTAGAGGGAATATGGTCTAACTCGGCATAGTTGACGTGGAAGTCAAAGTCATCAGTGTGTTTATTGAAAGTGATTACCTTCTTTTGTGGGTAAGGGTTCATGGGGCCGAACAATGTCCTCTTGATCTGAAATAAATAAAGAGATTTAAAATAAAAGTTTGTCAACAAAAAATATACAATATAATCTAGTTGAAATATAAGAAAAGGTATACACTACCGGATCCTGAAAGAAACCCAAATACTTAATTACTATGACATAAACTTTGCAATTAAACTTAAAATAACTTTAAAGGGATTGTCGTTATATCAGAAATTCTCCCATGGTGACACAAGTTAGAACTATCCAAATATCCGATCATACTGAAATGTAGATAATGTAATGGCACACGGCATCAACCAACGATTGCCGCATAATGCAAGTTGCTGTGACTTGCGTCATCACCGGAGAACCACTTTCTAACATAGAAAAGTATGTTAAGAGATAAATATTTCGAGTTACATGATGTAAGGAGTAATACCAGTAGCAAACTCACCAGTTTGTCATTGCCGTCGACGTGCCTGGTGAAGGTAACTTGTATGGGAAACAGCACAGCGTCGCGCACGTTGAGCGCGGCCACCTTGTACCCGGTGGCAAGAGACGCCGCCCTGGCAATTATATTTAATATTTAGTCGATTTCATTGTTGGTTTTTCTATAAAATTCTCAGTAGCAGCTCGGAGTTAGGATTTGTGCTCGGTTAATGGCAATAGGCTCGCCTCCTATTACATGGGATCTAAACATACCGGCGGATTGTGGGTGTACATTGGTACACCACTGCCTAACTTTTCGGGGAATACAGGCGTGATGGTATGTGTGTCGATTTCATTGCTACAATGTAAAACAACACCTTGACAATTGGGTAGATGACACCATTAAACAATAATTCCAAGACACAATTTCACAAAAAAACAGTTTATTTTAGCCCTGAAAACCCGATGAATTTTTGAATATCTATAAAATTCAATTTTTAGTTACTTCCCAATCAATAAATAGTTAGTGAATTGAGATGACAAAAAAGTGACGTCATAGTTTAGTATTGTCATACAGAATCTGTGGGGGAATCACGTTTTGACAGCTCTTAAAAAGTACGTCAATTGATTTGTGGTGTCTTCTATTCTATAGAGTGAAAAGTTTAGCATTATTTAAACGCAGTACTTAGTTTTCTAACGAGTTTTTGCTCTTAGTTACCACACAGGTTAGAGACGACTGTACCCTTCTAATCGGTAACGCTGTCAGTGTTGCTCGTCCTAAGCCAAAGATTACAATACAAATATTATATTACATGATCATATCTTCATTTAATCTGACAGTTGTTACAATAATCTTTCATCAAGCATTTGAGAAAACCGAATAATACCTACTGTCAATTCAAGAAGCTAAAAAAAATCCTGAGCAATTGTAGCACCATACCTGTAAACCGCACCCATAGTGGCAGCCTCATCAGCATTGATAGACCTGGCGGGATCGTGTCCGACGGCATTCTTCAACGCAAGCATGGCGGCAGGTACACGCGACCCACCTCCGGCCAGCACAAGCCGCGCCCCGGTGCCAGCGCCTCCCGCCGCCGCGATAGCACGCTGAACAACCCCTGATACTCGAGGCCACAAGTCTGCGCAAAGTTCCTCGAACTCGGCCCGCGTAACCTGTAGATGATGTTAATTGTATATGGTAAACAATTGAATGTTTGTTTGTATACTTTCTATTGTTTTGGGTAACAATGAAAACAAACAGGACACAGCTAACTGGACCTACTCGTGAGAATGAGAGAACTCACATTAAACGTATACACGGAGGCTAACTATAAGAAGGATCACATTGTGTATTACGAGTTCGGTATGAACATAGGAGTTGAAAATCCAAAATCACCTAACATAACGTCAAGCGTCAACCTAGTGTAGTATATACTACCACTACTACTATATGTAATCTAGAGGCTGTATTTTGTAGTTTTGACGATCACCATGTGAGGATCATGGTCTAATTTAAATAAAGATTTTTGAAGTTTAAAAAGAAATTTAAAATCGTTGAGGGCGCCATAAATTGCCTAATCATATTTTATTTACACACGCGAGTCAATACACAAGCTGATCAACCGTGACTATCGCCTTACTACTATACTATTGGTGCATTGGATGTTAGATGTAACACAAATACAGAAAATGCAGTTTAACTTGTATTCATATTGAAATTGTAACCGATTGATTTTGATATTTAAATTTATTCAACATACAAAGATTCCCTGATTACATTACTTTATATTCACTATTGTAAGATAATAAGCTTTTGGGCAAAAGCTTAATTAGTATGCAAGTTAAGTCTGATCCAAAAACAAGAACCTGCAAAGCTAAATGGTAAATTTAAGTAAAAGATTTTTTTATTTGTCACTTTTAACAAATCATCCAAACATATAAATTCTATGTGTAATATTATTGTAATACAATATATTGCACTTATGTTTTACAATAAAAACGTAAAGTTTTTAAAATACTTGTTTAGGAATTTGTTGCATGAAGAACAGATGAACAATAGGGAATTGGTTTGCAATAAAATAGCTTCATGATTATATTAGTAGATAGTAATCCATTATTTTATTTTCAGCATGTGATGTACCACTGCAGGGCAAATGCATCCTATTTATCTTATGCTAATGTGGACAAATTCCTGCCTGAAAGTCTCAATCTCACCATCACCGCCTGGGTCTACTGACCCTAGTCGTCTTACAGAGATGAGATGACCCATTCTACCTATCCCTACGTAATAATATTTTTGGTACTGAGCAAAGTATAAAATTCACTAGAATTTGATATCTTCGTTTTTATACTGACTACAGTATAAAAACGAAGATATCATATTGAATCCTACTTGTTGTAGACCCTCTTCGCTTTTTGAAAACAAATGTTCAAATATTATATTTAAAATACATTATTATTTAATTTATTTAAAGTATTCTATACCTGACGCAACGCAATATGGGACAGGATTTGACCACATAATGTCGTCACATGACACATTCAGCGACTAAGAGTTCGGGACAATTTTGAATTATTAATTAAATTAATTAATATTGGTAATCTACGCATGGACAGACTTGGCCAGGTGTTTGCTGTTGCGAGTATAACAACCGACCGTTAGGTGTCAAAAGGAAAACGATATGCGCTACCTAATTAAAATAATAATTATTCATTGTAAAAGCCTATTTAAAGCAAATTTAACCTTGTGGAAAGTAAATAAAGTTGTCTTTTGAAATTATATTATCATTTATCATCATATTCCATAACGGGTGTAAAGACACATAACTAAACTGAAAGTTTCGTTTCTTCTGATCTTTACGATCATTTCTTTGTTCTGGACAATATATTACTTTTCACGAGTCGTGAACACGAACATCTAGTACATTTTTGGGTTTTTGGATTTTTGGATTCGTTTCTGGGTTTTTTTTGGGCGCCAACGCTGCACGCGATCGGTCTGACTGACGGACTAATCGCGTCGGGAAAATGAATATACCTGACTACACTCTGGTCACGGAAGTATTGAAGGTCAAAATTCCAACTTCTTATTAGGAAAACAAGTCATAACTAAACTTAAAATACCGCCACGTACTCATGCTCCCGTAAATAATGTTTTGCGTGCGTTACATTGCGTGACTTTTACATATGGTGTGAAAAATCACTTTAATTATCTAAAAGTGAATTTTTACACCAAAGTCGTTTTCCAGCAAAAATGTTTGCTTTGTTTGTTACTTAGTTTAAAGGGCACTATGCGTAGTTAACGACTATGCGATGTATAAATTTAAATCCTGCATATCAATAATCTTAATATTATTTAAAATTTACGAAAACTTGTCCTGTCTGATTAAAAAAAATATTTTAAAGGAATAAGGTGGGATGTCCAGATTCCTGTTTTAACCTATTTAAAAAAAAGGAGGTTCTCAACTTTATCCATATTTTCTTTTGCCTTGTCAATACAAGTCGACAACTATTCATTACGAATGTATGGGCAAAACGCCTTACCCGTTAGCCGTTACACATACAAAATAACAATTTCCATTGGTTAATTGATAAGAACCAAGAAAGACAACAGAAATTGAGTTCAAAATTGCATAAATATGCTGAAAAAATATTGCACGTCATATTATAAAAATCGTAAACAAGTTAATCCATTAATAACTCACCAGCTGTTTGAAGTCTTTATCATCGAGCAAGCTTTCGATCTGCGCATAGAACTCCGTATTAGCCGAGAGTATAATCTTCAGCCTCTCTGCTTCTAAGAGTAGTTTCTCCATAGCACGTGGCGAGGCTCTGACGTCACCGCCGCCCTGCGCTTCCCAGGCCTTGATGAGGTGCTCACGGAGACGAAGAGTCATTTCGTGGCCGCCTAAAGTTCTGAGAGCAAAAAAGAAAAAATATTTACTTCTTTTTTACTAAAATACTGATATTTAACCTCATCTTATTAGATTGTATGCTCACTGCTGACCCTTATCATAAGAAGCAAAGAGCTTGATGCCTAGCTAAGGTAACATTGTATTATAATTTTGGGTCATCTCATTATAAACACGACTGTTCAATTAAAATCCTAATAATAAATATCTGGAGGAATTTGTAATTTTGAACAATTCTAAACTTACTTAACAACCCTTCCATATGTACACTTTCAACAATATATTCTTCCAACCGAATTTCATTCACAGTGGCCAATCTCAATGGAGACTAGCCAGATATGCAGGGGATATTTTAGTGCCCTTGTCTGTGTCCCAAACACGAGTGAACTCTCTCTGCTCTCAATCATGGAACAGCAATTCCCAGTCGTGTCAGAGATCAGACGCAGGACCCCTGGAGACAAGTGCTTTAAGAGGGACGGGGGTGTTACACCACCACAAATGTTTGAGGAATGTCTTAAAGCACATTACGGTCTTTCAACATTAGTGAAAAGTTCAGAATAGCATATTCACCTGTCAAATCCAACTCCCAACACCTGCAGCTGAGGCACCACTTCGACGTATCCTTTCTCCTTTATTTTGACAGTCTTGTACTCGACCAACGCAGCCTTGGTTGACGCAGCGCCCATATCGAAGAATAAGGCATGCCAGGCAGTCTCGTTAATTTCCTGCCAACCAAGATTTCATTATTATTGACAAATTAAGGAGATGCTTAACATTGACATAATTTCTTAGTATTTTTTATTTTAACACTAGCTTTAGCCCACCACTTCGTCTTCATGATTTTTTTTACCAAACTATTTTTATGCGGTATTTATAATTTCGCACGAAATTGCGCAATTTTGATCTCTATTTTTATTGAATTCCAATTCTTTACTAATTTATCAATGAAAACCAAGAATTTTGCTACTGCGGTACCTGACAGTACCGGCTAGACTGTTATAAAATGTCACATGTTTGGAACCTTACCTTCCTCCTAAATATGCCATAGTTGATAGAGATTGCAGTATAATCATTAATCAGTTGCAGCACATTCAAGCCAGCAAGCGAGGCTGCATCCTTCAGAGCGCGACGTTCCGCCTGGTTGAAGTAACCGGGGACTGTGATCACGCATTCTGTGATTGGTTGGCCTGGGTAATGAAGAAATGAATAAATTTTTCTGGTTTTTTAGGTAACAGCAGACAATGTTCATGTTTTTAAAGATAATCTAATGTGTAATCGCTGTAAATAAAAATATTGCGTACAGGAAAATATAAAATTTCAACAAGACATTAATTGAATTGGTATAAATGTGATAATTACCCAAAAGACACAACTGTTAATAATAATTGGATTTTATTATTTTACTATAACTTAGTTCATTCAAAAATTTCAACTGGGTAAGTATTTTTGTATTTATTTGCTCTGTTTATTTTCATAGTTCAAACAATACAAATAATATAATCGTAAACTCTTTCTTAGTTTATAATATTAAACTTACCGTGACTTATTTCAGCGAAATCTTTAGCCTTAGCTAAGAGTTGTGCGACCAGCTCCTCTGGTGTAAACTTTGTCTTGTCATCATGTATGAACAAAGGAGTGCCCCTGTCTGTTGCGACTATCTCATAGTATGGGTAGCGAGCCCTGAAAACGTGATAAATAAGGTTCATAAAAATAGGCCACTATATTTTGCTTTTATTAATCATTTATCATTATTGTTCCTTTTTATTAAATCCCTAAGACAACCTGCTGACCAGTTAAAGTTAGTACCTAATAGTATCCTAGTTATCTAATCTAAGCTTGAAGACAAAATGTTTGAATTCTTATTATGGTAAGGAACTCTTAGTATTGAAATTTTTTTTTTGTTGGTATGTATGTAGTAACATAATTAACATTAAATACCAAAATGGATTCTTTTGATTCTTCTTTTTCAATTCTTTTATATACATTTTTTTATAATTTTTACAGCAAAACCACATGGATAGAAATGCTAGCTGACTCGGTAATGAAAATTTCAAAATATTTTTAGGTCAAATTTACCCATTTTTTTACTTTGCAACTAACATTATGATGCAATAAGCAGCCATGATTAAGCTTCATGTTATCTGAAAATTTTCATTAATTCAAACCTAATTATAAAGTGAACTGAAACACATGTAAGTGTAATAAAATATAAATGAGTTTATACTCAAGTCTAAAAATAAAACTATACAGCCTTACAGAGAAAGTAAAAATCTATTCTTGTTACTTTCTCTACAAGGCTGTACGGAGTAGTCATGTCACTGACCTGTAAGCTTGCACCATTGGATGATCAAAAGACTTTCCAAGGAGGTCCAGCAAATATTTGTAAGAATTTTTCGGGAATCTAACGCCAACAGTAACAGCGTCTTCCCCAAATGTCCTCACATCGTCTCTGAACGCCACGACAGCTGGCGTCTTCCTCTTAGACTCCTTATTTAACACTATCTCCATCGGAACCCCAGGAGACACGATGCCGATCTTCATCCATTCTGATCCCAAATCAATGGATATTACCGCTGCGGCTTCCGTTTGCTGACTTAAAAGTAGTGGTAACAGTAACACACTTAACACCCCATACATTTTCTGTAAAGTAAAAATGAAACAATAAGATAAATCTCAAAACTACGAAAACCACATCAGTGATTCGGAAAATAGGTTGACGCAGCAAACGAGCGTATTATGAGAAAGTATGCACTTACAATGTTTAAAATCATTTTCTTTTAAAAAGCTAACATTTATATTTTTTATTTTATAGTATCACTACGCTTAAAACAGTGTGGAATAATTAAAATCTTATAAATTTTATTTCGCTACAGTGAACCAGCTACTTTAGTCCACGTCAAGTTTAACGTGTTTTCTTCTTTTTGGTTAATGACATTGTTGCCAGATTATTCAGCCACGTTATAGGAATTTTCAAAGAATAGTCACGAAAAAGCTTATTTCTATCAGAAACCATCTCTAAACCTTTCATTTTAAACATAGTTATTTCGAATAAATTATTTATTGAAGTTAGTTATTACGCATAGTTTAAAGATGTAGAAAAACATTAATCGTCTAAATACTATCAAGATAATTTTCTCGAAAAGTCGAAAGCAAGCGCCTCTCTACCGTTTTCGGAAACGGAAAATCAACCATAGACATTAACAAATCATATGTTTATTTATGTAGGTTGTTCTTTAGTTTATGGTTTGATTGGGTGTTGAGGAAGGTGTTTGTTGAGTGTTGATCACAAGTACGGAGGTCGCGGAATGCTGTTTATTTATTGTTATTAATTTATAATTAGTGCGTCTAACAAACAATACAACCTCAAGGTAAGTGCATTGTATTGTAATCGATCATCATTTACAATTTTCACCGTGTAAGACCAAGCTACCATCAAGTTTAGTATTATGATTACATCTGTTTTTGAGCTCAATTTAAAACGCATTTTGGATTTTGCACTCTGAAAAGCGCAAGATTAGGGTACAGCGATGCGCACACGAGGTGTACAGCGTGGGGGTACAAAAGTATCGTTTACATGCGGTTCTAAAAATGTGACTAGACGCATGAATAACGTCGAGACGCATTGGTGGCGCTCCTTCTAAATATGGAACGGGTGTTAGTCAACGTTTGTGTTGTCCTCGGCGTCATATCTGTGGCGGTCCCTGCGATTATGTAAGAGCCCTTGAAGGTACGCGTCGGCACGTGCATACGAAGCTGCACGCGGCGCCTCCACGTCGCTAGCACGACGTAGGACGCTCGGGCACGACGCAATCGCACACGCGGTCGCCGCGCTGATCGGACACCAGTTTCCTAGCAACACGTTGTTGATGCCACTGCTGACCCAATGAATACAATAACACATGGTAACTAGCTGTTACATCACACCTCTTATTGCATCGCGACCGTAATTTTGCTGCTTACGTTGCTAGGGTATATGTAAGCCATAACATAAATGCAAGCAGATTCTAGGTGTGTTAGTTCGACTAGTGAAATTTTTGAAGTTTCTGAGTGAGTATCTCAATAGATTGATACTTCTACTAATTCATTTGATTGATGACCTTGTTGTTCAACATACTCATAATACAATTATTTTCAATCAAGTCTAACTTGCAACTAGCTCAGTGGTGCATAATATCTAGAGCCTGCTAATGCTGGCTAAAAATAGAGTCTAGACCTTTGTGTGACCTAGATTTCAGTTCACACTTCCTGTAGGATTTCTAATTTTAAGTGTCACCCAGAGACAGTGTTCTAGTTTTCAATGAGCATGTAGGTACATTTTTAGCTTCCTCAATTTACCTTTGAATATTATCTCTTTAACACAATTGGAGATAGAATTACGAGCACCATCATTGATAAGTTAAATTTTTATTTAAATATGCATATTTATACATAAACTCATCATCTTTTATGATGTTATTGTACCACCACATGCTTAAGTCAGGCTAGAAAGGGCAAAGACCTGAAATTTATTATTAGAAATATCATAAACTGTTGTTATATCTTACTTATGTCTAGAAATGTCAAAATGTTATATACTGTATACAATTTACATACTGTAAACTGTTTCAAGGCTACATAATCTTCACCCAAATGATAAGTGTTATTACAAGTTAATATACTATTCCTTAGAGACATAGCTGTTATCTAAGTTTGACATAATCAATACTGACTATAAAGCATCAGCCATTTACACTGCACCATCACAGATATTCAATGTCAGAAATATGCACGCAAGAATTAAAATAAAATATGTAATTATTTACAAATAAAATTAAAGCTAAAAAAAAAATTAAATTTGCTAATTTTCCTAAATAAATGATAAAGGAAACATCTCGTATCTACATAAATAAATAATTTTGGGATATATATTCATTTATTTATTATTCCCAATCATTCTCAACTCAACACAACATACCTACCTATATAATTCGCAGGAACAGCACTAATAAAAATACTTGTTTTTTTCTTTCTATATTTTTACATAGGTGTGTTCTTGATATCAGTATCAAAACAAATAAATATCAACATTGAGTAGTGATGTCATTATTTCCTGATTGGACAACTCAACTGTGTAAAGTGGCACATCATAATAATGTACTTGATGTTTGTTAACATCAAGTGAATGAACTGGTTGATTGATTACATTATTTATGAAAAATAGTTTTAATCTTGTTAGGACAGTTTTTTAGGAAAAATCTGTAACATGTTCTTGTGTAGTGTGGTGTCCTATATGGTCCTATGTTATTGTCCAAATTAAATATGAAATGTACACTGTTCATAAAATCTTGATACTTGAAAAAAAAATTTTCATTTGACCTACTTACATATTTTCTATTCTTAAATCACTTGTAATTTTGTATCATTATTTTTCTTGCTGAATATTTTCAGTCGTGTAATGATTGGCAAAATTGGTTTTTCTATATTGAAACTTAATTGTATTACGAACGCTTTTTCCGTGTCAAACAGACTTTCCTGTTTAATGTGTACAAACTGAGCTGACTGGGCAGCCTCCACGTGCCGCATTCATTCGATCAACAAAATTATTGACATCCTTGTCGTACATATAGATAACGTTACTAATATACGCTCCGTTACACTGGAATGCGTTCAGGACAACTAATTTTGAGATAATTAACGTCATGGGCAGGTATACCTTGAGCACGTTCGTAATAGGGTATTGTAAATAAATCTCGTTAGATAATCACTCATATGTCAATCCGTTACTCGGTGCGAGTTCAATTCGCTGATGACACGGGGACGCCACGACACGACGCAACCACGCCATTACATTTAGCTGCTTGTTACTATGCCAAGGTCACGCGATATTATGTGATTGTGTGTAGCTACTTGACGCGATAAATTAAAGATAAAAATACTTACCTATTTCTTTTTCGCGTTTCTACTGTACCTACCCACATTCTTATTACGTAAATTCGATAATGTTACACAATAATGTTTTAAATCAGCGTAGGTCGCCTTCTGATTTATTGATGCTAATTTCACAGTTGTTTGAAACCCTGCACCCTGCCTATTTCGAAGTGTGAAAAATAAATAAAACATGAACTTTAGCTGAATGAGGAATGTGACGTTGCTTTGTTTAATCATACTAGGTACATTAAATAAATTGTTTAGCTATAGCAAGTGCTAGTAGATGCAATCTCGGAACTTGAATATACTAAGGCTACCTAAATCCTTCAGCGTCGTTAGTTACTTGCCAGGATTTTGATTCTCACTTAGCTTTCTCTCAAATCATCTTTTCTCAGCCGTATGCATTATATGTAGACAAATTGCAAACTGTCCAACTTTCACGAATTTAATCCTCTTACATCAATCAAAACTTTAAATAAACATACAATTTGAATTGCCAAAACGTATCGGATATCGCGATATTGAATTAGTATTGAGCCTGATGCCTAGGCAAGACATAAATATTTCAGGCGGTTATAATATGTACTCCGAAGGTTCGACTCAATTGATTGCTTTACGTCTTATTACGACGAATAAAAAAATGTATAGCTATTAGGTACTAGCTTAAAAATAAATCAGTGCTACTATTTAATAAAAATACTAGTTTCCAGTTTATAGTATTTAACTATGTAATGTACACCTGCCTTCGACTGTTAAGAGACTAGGGGGTAAGGGGAGACAACTTGTAACTAAGCAACGTCTCTTTTACGTCATCTTTGTTAATCGTTCAACGATGTGTTAACGTGAACACCCTTTACGCAACACTAGTTTGGTTCTTGCGTTCGTCACCTGATCTCTTGGCGTTTTAAAACTACGTTAGATTGTAGGATTTGTATAGATTTAACGGTACCTAATCATCACAATACAGGGACGATTATCTAATAGATTCTGATTATTATTCAAGTTTGTAATTATCTGAATAATAATCTATACTAAGCGGGTGTAAAAAAGGCATATTACTACTTTTCTGAGAACTTAAAAGGTACCTGGTTTATTGGTCATAGACCAAACCAATCACCATTACATAAATTATAATCTATTTACTATTTTTGTATGTACTCACACATTATTTCTTACAACCAGATGGCGCCAATGCGCGGCGAGCGGGGCGGGTCCCCAGCACGAGGCGCACGCGCATCTCTACCACTTCCGCGACGGTTGATTCGCCAGATCGCTCGCCATGTAGCCTCCAGCGGCCGTTCGTTACGGCGCCTGGAAGTGTCGGGCAGGGTCATTGACAACTTCGACGACATTGAGGATGCGTCTGACGAATCCGATATGGAACAGCTACAGCCGGCGTAAGTTTCATAATTTGTACAATTTCATTAAATATTGGGCATTACTTTGTACGGTTGCGATAAATGTCGTTGAAAATTGCTACTAAGTATAGTATACGATTGCATGAAAAAAAAAACCATCTTAATTTGCGATGGGAAGATTTTAGGTTAGAGTAAATCTTTTCCGCAAAATGATCAGTGCCATAAAAGAAAATTACCAGTAAAACTGTTTTGTCTAATAGTTAAACACGGTTCAACCAGTGTCCTTACGAATAGCACGTACATTGCCAAAATAGCAGCGAGATCCGAACTTATTTCTGAATAAACATTTAGAAATGGCTACTACCCTTTACTACTTTTCTCTTATAGTTTCCAACATTGACACTGAAAACTTATCTTCCCTTTTATAGAGAACTCGTTTCATTTGTCAATAGTTCATGTTCAGATTTTCAAGGCGTACTGCCTAGATCAAACACTCCTATTGACTTTCTATTAACCTCATAAAATATAGACAAGGAAATAGTCACGGCGCCTGTCCAACTATCGATAAAGTTAAGTAATCAATAATTGTTCAGATGTGACAGATCTATGTTAAAGGGCCTTCAGGTTGCCTCTTATCTTTGAAAAGGTGACTTAGCAACAGAGCTATAAAGTAGATTTTGCAAAGTAACTTTAATACCTTAGGGCTATTTGAGACGGCCGCCGATATTTTCTGTTCTTTGACATTATGGGCAACCTACGTAGGCTCTACCAAAACTTTCCTAGTATTTTTTTCTAAGTTTATCTTGGACATCACTTACAAAGGTAAAGGGTAAATCTTGAGAAAACCCGAACATTATAGTTAACACTAGCGACCCGCCCCGGCTTCTTACGGGTGCAATGCTGATGTTATTATACATATAAACCTTCCTCTTCAATCACTCTATCTATTAAAAAAAACCGCATCAAAATCCGTTGTGTAGTTTTAAAGATTTAAGCATACATAGGGATGTAGGGACAGAAAGCGACTTTGCTTATACTATGTAGTGATAAGTCTGAAATCGCCAATCCACCCTGAGTAAGCATGATGATCTATACTTGTTCCTTCTCCGTATGAGAAGAGGCCTTTGCCAGTGGACCAACAAAATGATGTTATTATTGTTTTATTTTTTCGTCGTATAAACCGTTAGAACACAAAAAAATCTCTTTCTAAAGTTATAATAGCTAAGTCATTCTGTAGACGGAAGTATATTTAAATAAGTGACACCTCACCGTCTTGAACGGATGACGATGTATTTACATAAAGGAAACTTGCGTCACGCAAGGGACAGGCCATCTGCCTGCCAACTAAATTGGTAGGTCCCCTGCAACATAGTATGCATATTGTATTGTTAGTAAACAATCTAATATTAGTCATTTCAAAGAAAATTCTCGCTTTTCTTTGTCCTTTAGCTTTGTTTGAATATAATTATATTTTTCTTAGTCCGAAGATCTGAGAATGCAAACACCTTTGTGAAAAAATAATAATTGTGTAATAAAAATAAAACCAAATTATCTTCGCTTATGATAATAAATAATTAATTACTAACAAATACTAAAATATGTTTGATGACACGTGCGTGTCCCAGTCATCGCACCCGAAGAACGGCGCTTGTCTTGTTATGCAATAATAACACGAGCAACTTTAATCAACAACGTTAAGGTAGGTCACAGTCACCAATAAAACAATTATTGGTGAGTGTGACCTACCTTAAATTCTTCCTGGACTTGACGAAAAGTCTACACTTTATTGAAAAAAAAAAAACATAAATAAATATTTAATAGATTTTGTGCCTTTAGTGCCTTTGATTTAAAATTGCAACTTAGGACATAAGTCATTTATTTATTTGTAAAAATATAATTACTTTGTTGTCTGTGCATTTTTTTTGTGATGCTATATCTAATCATCCAACTTACACCAGGAAACATTTATGAGCTGCAAGGCCTTCAAATCAGGCCAGAAATTCAAAATAGATTGTTACTATCTAAAGTATCAAATTGTTTCATGTCATCGATCAAAAGTAGTCTGTGAAAAAAAAAAGATAAAGTGCTGACAACATATTGTTATCATTTCGCTAGGTTAGTAGGTAAGACAAACGACGCATGATAATAAAAAGGGAATTGTTGCTGCGTTCGATAAAGTACCTACTGATTATAAGATTTTGTGTGCTTTTGGCCTTACGCGTCATGCAAGTACCAAGATTGCAAAACTACGGAGCGACCGCGACGTAAAGTTTCGTGTACGCAGTACATATTTTGTTTAATTGGCTCCGTAATGAGTTAGATTAGAATTGTCGTTTCATATTACCACGGCAAGCAATTTACTAGTAGATCTCCCCTCGCACAGTAAAATATAGTCGCCGGTATCCTTGATTCCTCACCCACGGACATAGGAAGTGATGGGGTGTACCTCACGCTATGTATGCAATCAAGCGACAGGCATAGGTAGGTACTGTAACATATAAGATAAGTCATAAGCAGCCAGAGTCTCTACAGCCCTCTACCATAGACAAAAATACTGATGTATTAGATTATGTCACGCTTATTAATTTTATAATCATTGACATCCGACTAGTACTCGGCTACATCTTCTATGCTGCACAGAAATAAACACACACTAGGCACTGAATCTCAAGTATTTTTGGAAATCGATCCAAACTTCAGATATTTTAGGAACATTTCTAGGCGGATATTCACGGCGTGCAGTATTAATATGGAATAGTCTCAATGTCTGGATTTAGCCTAGTTTTCACCTGAAATCCTCTAAAGTAGACTTTACTTACAGCTACTCCTTTTCAGCCCTTTTCATTCAAAGCTGACTGAAAAGTACTGAAATCGACTGATATATTTAACTGAAAACCTTTAGCTTATAGGTACCTACTAATCATTCTATTAAGTATGTGTAATATAGTACTTATAAAAATGTTAATGAGGTTTTTTTTTACTTAATAGAACGTTGGATAACATCTGTTATTTGCTGAAATTGGTTGTTATCTGTTTTTACATAAAGTCTTTATACTTTTTTTGCATTAAGCTCAAACACCTGTAAATATAGTAAGTAAGTAGTCTAGTATAGTATACGATTGTGATGTTCTCATCAGGGTGGCTTGCGGAGGCAACGCCGGCAACCTACCCCCTGCTGACCACGACGACGACCTCACCAGTTTGAGCTGGCTGCAAGACAGGAATTTACTTAGAGGTAGATTAGATAGAATTAGGTACTGCTCACTGTGTCCTGACAATTTTGTTTGATCGTTGCTTGATGTTCCCACTACCTCGTGACTACAGAAAAATGACAAGGTCTAATAAGAGCGACTTCACATTTGGCGATGGTTGACATTACGGAGACGCTGCGTAAGCGCAGCGCCAGCCCTGGTTATAAGGAGTGTCTGTCAAGCAGTAGTCACGACGCAGTGGTAACACTCCCTAGGTCTACGGCTTCAGTCGACGGAAGATCGCATACTATAGAATGTAGTTTAGTGATTAAGTTTATGACGTAACTGCCAACTTTTGCTGTGCGTTGGCACAGTGACGCAACGTGGCGCTTTGCATCTTAGCAAAGACTAAACTTAATATTACTCATACTTTACGCCTATTTGAGATACGAGCTTTATGGCGAACTGTGTTACCTGATTGTCGTAAAATACGGTGTAAAAAGACACGTCACATAACGTTGACTTTTATTTTTAGTGTGAAAAATCGCGATTCTAGCACGCAAAACATTGTGCTTATAAGTGAGTATAATACACGGTACAATTTACACTCGTTTTAGTAAAAAAAAATAGTTGGAACTTTGACCTTCAATATAGCAGAGCAGAGGTCCCAAGTATGGATCAAAATAAAAGAATAATCATAACAACGAGAAGGACATGCAACAACGGCTTCGTTAAGTGTCTTCTTACACCTTATGTAGATATGCGGTGCTCTGGACGTCCTGTAGCCTGGCTAGGACAAACCCGGATAATGTTAATTAACGAGCGACAGGATGTTACCTTGATTGCTGTAAACGCATACCGGAGAGATTTGAGTTAATGCAGCAGTGAACTTATTATTATCATTATTTTGTCATTGAAGAGCGGGGCCTCCTAGCACAGGTATATATTTTACTTAAAAGGAGGTCCCTATGTAAGATTTACTGTAAAAGTTGTACAAGTTTCTGCAATAAACCTTTTTATTTTTTTTTATTATTTATTAATTTTAACGCTGCAATTGTATTTACATTATTTCAATCAAAATTCACTCTTATGCTATTATACTCTTATGGCCCTAAATGGAAAAAATTAAGTGAAAAAAATAACGATTCTTTTGAATATACCATAGGCATAGTAACAATATTAAGTGCCGTTTCGGATTGCGAATGAACCGTCGCAAAACATACGAGTACCTAGAACTTTGTTTTCACTACTATAGAATAACATACAGCGTTCAGTAGTTTTTGCATTTAACTCTTGGTTAATTTCGAATTGCAAAGGTTATTAATATGACGTGGAGGTAAACTGAACAAAAACTCGTCCTGTTCCAGGTATAAATCTTACAAAAAGCGGTGTGGATATGGAGGACACGAAAATGGTTGATAACCAAATTATTGTGAAGGTGAGTTCATTATCACAATGTATACTAAGATTATAATCAGCCTGTAATCTTCTTTATTTGAATTAATTGCCGCATGAATGAGAGATCTTCACTGCAGCACGGTTCGACCGAGTTTGATTGACTTTTTGCTGTGTTCACAATTGTTAGGACAAAGTTTGTATGATAGATTTTTTTTGAACCATCCACCGGAACAGTTCCTAATTGCACCCGTGGGAAGCGTGAGCGTTAGTGATAGATATAACTAAAAACAACATACTGTACATAGTTGGATGTAGAGTAAGAGGAGTTTGAGTGATAACGTGGCATACACGAACGTGCTACTTTTTTTGAGGTCAAATGCTTGTAAGCAATGAATTAGGTAATGTGACTGACAAACTGAAAAACCGGTGCAATATTACCTTACAGAATTTATTAATTAATATTTAAAATTGTTATTTAAACATTAGGGATTATTATGATCAGTTGAAAAATATAATAGGCAGTTATAGATTAGGTTACAGTTAGGTTTTATTGTATTATATTCTACTTACCAATACAATATACGACTGCTGCTTTAAATCAATGCCTTTTTCTAGGATTAAACAAATAATGTATGATCAAAACCAGACGCATTCAGCCAGTCTGTGCCTGAGTCATGGCTCTCGAATTTCCACAATCCAACTCGCAACCCCTTGCAATACCATGGTTAAATTTTTTGAAATTAGAATTTGTTGCCAGGGAATTATTTTTAATGGAGGATCGCCATTACATGACACGCTACTCAAGTACTCAATACTTAGGTCCACGTGAGCGATCATCCGCAGGCACATCTAGTTATTAATAAAAATTGACAAGGTCAACAGCAATTTTTCCAACGCATTAATTATGTGACTGGCTGGTACGGAAAGTAAATTCCTTAATACTATGTAATCTTACGTGACCTAAGTGTAACCTATACTTGTCTTACTTTTTGCCTTGTCACAGACGACCTTAATCAGAAACCCGTAGTACATACGTATTGAGATTATATGTGAACTCAAGTTCAGCTTTACTCATTACCTACTTACTCACTAATTAATACCGCCTTCAATGTATGACATAAACCGATTAAGCGTACATACTTACGTAGTCTTTTGTGTGATTTAATCTGATGTCATGACTATTGCCGGCACCTTATTATTTTTAGTACATAATATGTACTTTTCATATGTCGATACTGTATGTCGCTTCAAAGGTGCCATAGAATTAAAAATAATGATTTTTCTGCGGCTTTGTTTGATATGCTGTTGTTTCTAAGTGTACTTTTGGAAATTGTAAACGCAAGTAAAACGGCTCGTTCATAAAACCCCATGTTAACAGCACAAACATCCATTACGTTTGTAAACTCCACTTCTACTCAATGAAGTAATAATATCAGTAGCTATAAAATGCGCCAGCACAGCCCACTGTGTACACGGGTTTAATTGAAGTTAGACGTCATTGGCACGTAGTGGTTCCACCGTAAGCGCCACGTGTAACATAAGCAACGATTGCGATAGTGCGGAACTTCAGATAAGTACTATCGCTGTACGTGGTCATATTAGTAACCCACTTTCGATAAAGAGCCAGATTAAATCGTCCTCATCTCATTTCCAACGTTTTTGGACCATACTAGCAAAACACCGGAACCATGGCAAAATGGAGACAACCCTGTCTACCAGGACAGCATAGGCCAATATAATTAACTCCCGATCTCAGAAAATTCTGGATGAATATAACTTCACAAATGCTATTTCAGCAAGTCACCACAAAGAAGTGATGTAGGGTCTACTTACATTTGTGCGAGAAACGTGCTGCAAATACAGATTCACTTCGTCCCAAGCGGTGACGTTCTAAGCTGTTTTGTGGAATTGTTGTGCATATTCTAATTTACTAGGAAACCTAGTCTAGTGAACTTCATCATAATTTTAAATTTTCCACTACTAGAAAATGACATTTTCACTGGATACATTAAATGAAATGGAATTTAATTTGTTTTATCTATGTACTTAAGCCGAAATGAAATTATTTTCTAAGTACACAATATACTCAAGCCTTTTACTCATCAGAAACTCTGCTCGAAATCACCTCTGAATTCAATAACATGCTACTTTTACAGATTCCATTCAGTTATCTATTGTTGTACTGAATAGGAAATTAATTTATTCAATTCGTTATATTCATCATTCATTGATACAATACAACACTGACTCATACATATAACAGTTTTATAGTAGGTGTGCATAATAACCTCGCTAATTGTGCACTGCCCTTCTGAGAGCAGATAATAATGATATGTAGTACGTAATAGGAAGGCTTCGAGAATAAACGTATGACCTATTAATGTTTTTTTTATGTTCACCGAGTGACTGCGTCACTGTACCGATGTAATAAATAACTAATTACATTTCTGATGGATTGATAAAGATATAATGAGATGTAAAAGGAAGGCTTTGAGATTTCAATGGCCTTTAAAAAAAAAGTTTTTATTTGAAGGTAGTTTAACATTGTTCCTTATTTTAATTTACCAACATGACTGTCAGATTTATGATAGCATAAATTACAGAACTGATCATGCTATAAAATAATGTACAAGAGGAGCTAGAGCCCTGATCAATAAATAGTATTTTTCTTTTGTTATCAAGCAGCGATGTTTACAATCACATTGTTTTATTTACACAAGTGCAGGTTGAGCTCAGCCACGAGTCCACGACCGTGTGGAGGAAGCTCTCGTTTGTAGTTGACCTACATTTTTCCTATCTGACCGTTTTAAAGTTAATTTTATGTCCGTCCTTCCGAATTTTTGAACGGGAAGTGTTTTGAATCATACTCGTAGTTACTACGTGTATTTACAATTACATTGTATAGATAGATGCGCTTTAGATCTATATTACTTATCACTAAGAGTACATTTCGTAGAGGTGACTTGGGAAATACCCAGTGGACACTGTTAGCCATTCATTTCAAGACTCAAGTTCTCTAAAACTACACTTCATTTTAGTCCCGAGATCCTGATTAATATTCGTTTAACTGTAAAATTAGTTTTTTTGCTGTTTTGAAATCAATAAATACTTATAAGTTGCCAATTAAGTTACGTCTTTGGACAGCCCATAAAAGTATGCAAATTAATTGGTGGTGTATTCTACCCAGGTACTTCATAAAAATAAGTTTTCTGTAGACCAAATAAGGCTTTGTAGTAAAGCGACATAGTTCGCGACACTAGGCGGACATGTTGAAGATTGCACTTCGATCTGCCCGCCAAGTTTCGTGAACTATGTAAAGGTATATGAAGAGAACAGTTCAGCAATAGACACACATTTGGTCTGAAATCGCCAATCCGCCTTGAGGAAGCGTGTTGATAAATACTGGTGTCTTCTTTAAGAAAAGGCCTTTGCCTAACGGTTGAAAGTAGATAGTCTGGAATTGTATTCGCCAGGGTCCGTCTACGGACCAATCATGTGCAGCGTCGGCCCCCCAAAAAAAACCCCGAAAGGAACCCAAAAATCGAAAAAAATACTTGACATTATTGTGCTCACCACTCGTGGAGTACTATATTACTATTAATGAACAATGTTTTTTGTGAACCATTCAAACGTCAGTGTAATGCCTGTAAAGTGTAGTCACCGTAAAGTAATGACTGTTTCATATCAGGTTCTTTCGATAAAAGATTTGTATCTCCTAAACCGATAACAGTAAGAATGTTTTTTGGCAAAATTATTTAAATTGTGGAACATCGTTAAATTAATATGGGACAACCTAAAAATCTTTATCGCTGGTGCCGATTGCATTGTCATTATTTTTTTGGCATGTTGCCAAAGTACTATGCATCGCTCCCTTGGACCAAACTCTTATGAGCGTCTATATAACATCCAACATTCCAGTCAGATTCGTTCGAAGTATCTAAAGCTTCTAGAAGATTCTTCCAGCGTTCACAAATGGATTCTTAGAACTAAATGTTGTAGGGCGATTCTATACCTATAATAAATTAAAAACGGATATTAAAACTAGCATTTTACCCAGAAATCAAAATGTTAGCGTTCTTTAAAATACTTTTAACCTAGTAGCTAATAGCCTATTCCTCATTGCAGGTCGCAATACCGGCGACAACATGGCATAAAATAGATGTGTCGTATACTTAATATAATTTTTCTTCTCACCCACAGAGAGAAACAAAAACTCCGCCCCCAGTGGCCCGAGTGCCGTCTCCGCCCCGCACACCATGCAAGGCGCCCCCCTCCCCCCCAGCGAACACGCATGCAAAACCTCCTTACTCCTTCTCATGCCTGATCTTTATGGCTATCGAAGCGGCGCCCGCGAGAGCGCTGCCCGTCAAGGAGATCTACGCGTGGATTGTACGTCACTTCCCCTACTTCCGACATGCACCGCAGGGATGGAAGAACAGTGTTCGGCATAATTTGTCGTTGAATAAGTGCTTCCATAAGGTAAGTCCTGGACAATAGTTTGTTTTTTTTTCGTACAGTTGTGGTACTCGTGGTAGTTGCTGAAACTTAGTTCTGACAAAACGAACCAGCCGACAATCTCTCAATAATAGAACAAATCTCAATTCTAATTCTATCTGCCAAATGGCGTGCAAGTGGAGAGCCCTATGTCCAGCATTGGACTGTTGAAATGTGATGATGCCAAATGAGCGTTAAAAGTACGTTCCAAATTTATACTTAAAATAATCAGCGTTAAATATCTGAAATCATTACTATAACTTTGGAAATGAGAGTAATTTTAGCGTGTGTTGATTCTTTTCGGCAGAATTAACCCTAATTGTAATCTGTGTCATTACCAAATAAACAGTTCCGTTTCCGGTCAATGCATGTTTGTCCAGTCCTCAGATATACGGAATCTAAAAAGATCGTACGTAGTTTTCAGTAGCTACTCGGAGTTAGAATTTGTGCTTGGTTAATGGCAATCGGCTCGCCCCCTATTACATGGGACCTAAAAACATACAGGCGAACTGTGTGTGTACATTGGTACACCTCTGCCTAACCCTCTGGGGAATACAGGCGTGATGGTATGTAAAAAGATACGTCACATAGCCGTTAACTACGCATACTATCTATCAAACTAAGTAATATTGAACAATGATTGCTGGAAAACTACTTTTAGTTTTGGTGTAGGAAATTGCTGTTTCTGGTAGCACGCAATGTAACACAAACATTGTGCTTATGACTGCATGTTGCACAGATGTCGTTTGAAAATTTGGTTAGAACATTAATAACGTGGTTTCGTAAAAAAATAAAGAATTGTAACTTTGACCTTCAATGTCTCTGTAACCAGAAAGCCAGGTATGGTCCAGAACAACAAATAAAATATTGTAATGACTGAAAGAACTAACTTTTGGCATCGCTAATTATCTTTTTACGCTGGTCATATGAAGAAAATCAATCAGGAAAATAATAGGAATCCTTTGCATTTCAGGTGGCGGCGGCCCCGGGACTCGGTAAAGGCTCCCTTTGGACGGTAGACCCGCAACACCGCGCTTCGTTATTACAGGTTGGTTACACCATTAACAGTTACATATATCATGATGTTTAAGCCAGTTTTTATCAGCATGGAGTACAGTCAATCGCACATCAGAACACACCCACTTGTACTACGAAATTTGCCCGTATTAGCAGTAGAAGCTATTCAAAAACCCAATTCAATTGCGCAATTCAACTTAGTCGAATTGCTACTACAGATTTCGCGTCTCTGGAAATAACCGATAGTAAAGCCAATATGTTACAATGTTATAAGGCAGGTGTAAAGTAAAATCAACTCTACTTCCATAACTTACGATCCATATTCCATCAAACAAATTCATGATCATAAAGAACGGAGCAGTAAGTAGCATCTTCATGCAATAACGGAACGAGCGGACACCACTGGGAAGTTCTAATTAGAAGGTATGCCCCCAGGCGTTTGGCCGCCAGCCGATACCCGCAGCCGGAGATGTTGTTGAGAACCCCGAGCCCGCGCCGGAGAATGGCGCGAGAGTGTCGCTACTGGCGCGTCGCCTGGCGGACCCCGAGCCCGGCGCCGACGAGTACCTCGCGGCCGCTACCGTGCTAGCCATGAAGTATGGACCTGCGGTGTTAGACCAGGTAAATACACTAGTTTGCCTTCATTTACCATACAAGAGCCGAACTAAAGACAATGGATCGGCCATACTAACTTTTAGGATAAACGTGTCCTTTAGTGGAAACCATTAATTAGCAGTAGGACCCCAATACTAGCAGTAACATGAGCCTTGCGGAGTATCAAATTTTGGTCCAGCAGTGGATATCTACGCCTGCATGACAATGTGGTCTCTGAATAGTCTAATAAATCCTTGATGCCAGTTGAGGCTTCCAAACTCTATAAAGAAAAAACTTTTTCTTTGTTTGTTTATTTGTATCGACTATTCGATACTAATATTATAAAGAAAAAGTTACCCTATGGTCAGACACTACTGGACCGATTTTAACAATTTGTTCACCAATTGATAGCTACATTGTGCCTGTGTAACATAGGCTATATAACATCATGTTACGACCGACGGGAGCGAAGCAGTAACCAAAGACGTAACTTAACGCGGGTGAAATGAGCCACGCCGACGAAGTTGCGGGCAATTCGCTAGTCGTAAATATAACGTTGTGGTCCCCTGCAGCTGCCCCCGGCGGCGCACCTGGTGATCTCCCGCTGCGCGCGCGACGAGCACTCGTACAGCGGCGGCGAGGAGCGGCGCACGGCGGAGGCGCTGCTGAACCTGGCCGGCGTGCGCTCCGAGCCCGCGCCCAGCTAGTGCCGCCCCCGCAGCGCTCCGCAGGTATCACAGCCTGACTTACGTACTTCAGCTACTTCTCTTTAAGTCGCCAGTGAACACCGCTGTTCTCCATTGACGCCCGCGCCCAGCCACTGAGTGACTGTACCGACACCTATCTTACGCCCTCTTTTGATCTGTCTAGGAACTACTTACTCCGGCTTATCCTATTCATATTGCTGTCGGCTGTTTTCACTGTACGCTCAATATCGCGCCCTG
Source organism: Caradrina kadenii (assembly GCA_947462355.1). Lineage (NCBI taxonomy): Eukaryota > Metazoa > Arthropoda > Insecta > Lepidoptera > Noctuidae > Caradrina > Caradrina kadenii. Next base: position 10,498,242 of record OX381684.1, on the reverse strand, counting down.
TATGGTACATTAGCAACAGGCTGTACTTCAGCTTAGTTTCTGGTGCGCGGGACACCACTGTCTCTAAATGTACGCCCTTTTAATAGACAGGTATCGCTGTTGTCGCTGATTGTACCTTGGCAATTCTCTGCGTATTTCGGTATTGGGTACACAAAGTGCGAGCAAGAAGCTGACACAATAAGTGTAGCCCCGTGTTGGTGGCATTAAAAAAAATCTGAAATAATATCTAGTAACGAGTTTTTGTGGCTCTGATCTGAGTAAAATAATAACTAACTTGTGCTACATTAAGTACCCACTACCTTTACGTTTTCCATTCGTCGACAGTCAGATGTACAGCCACGTTACCAATGTACTCATACTAATGCTGTAACTTGTTATATAATATTTAAATGGAAAGTTAATTAGCGACAAAGTACAGTGCTTTCAATTATTATTTGTTCTATTTTTAAAGAGTATAGAATCCTTTTCGTTTTGCAATTTCCAAACACTGATTTCTCTGGGGCACTATTAAAATTCGTTCAAACGTAATCCTGAAATGTCTTGAGTTGTGGAATAGATAAAGTATAAAATAAATTTAAAAAATAATTTCTCAGGGCAAAGCCCTCAAAGTTCAGTGATTCTATAAATTATTATTGGCGTAATATGAGTTCGTAGAACGAAAAATTAAAAAAAAAACATATTTGACAATTTCTGATTCTGTTGTCGCAATTTATATAATAGACAAATGTTTACCATTCTCTAGTCCAATAAAGACAATCCATATAAGCAAATCTCGGTGAGATACATAGATGACTTTACTATATTAATTATATAAATTATATTCAATATGAAATAGTGATCGTGCTTAGGTAAAATGTTTCACTCGCTGTCTAGCTGGACCTGTTTTCTCTTTCGATATATTTTCCAAGTGTACAACATCACTTTGATCATAAAGACAGGCGTTACGCGAACCATGTTCTAGAATAATTACTCTTTACATAATAGTAGATACTTATATTGATAGATGTGATACTACTCATACTGTTTAGTATGAAATATTTTATTTAAAAGGAATGGAAAATAGTTTAATAGTTACTCCCTTTATGCATTTAGGTTTTTTTCCCATTTACTTAATAGTCAATCAATCGTATATTATAAGAATTAATTATTCTATACTTACATAATTTAAAGTAATTATTGTTACCGTATTTCCGTCGATGAATTTGATTTTATGCCGAATGTTGCCAGAGTAATGTACGAGTTACATTGTATAGTGTTGCTATTGTGCATAATTAAGACGGAAGTGTGGCGCATGATAGGTTTTAAGTTATAATAAAATTACTCTTATGTCATATTGTTTTGCCTGCATCTTCAATATGTCAGGATAATATATTTCACCGCTAAGTATAAAGATAAAATTACTGATTCTAAAATGAGCAATAAAATGTATAAATCTATTTAATATACCATGTGATCTGAAAATACAAATATTGTATACAGGGCGATCAAAATGTATTTTATCTATTCAAATTGTGTTACTTCCAGAAGTGTTAGTACATGTATATACGTCATAGAAAATACTTGTATTAGCCATAAGCGAGCCGTACTTTGTGTTCATAACCCGAGGGGAATACTTCACACAAACGCCTGCAGTGTTAACAAAAAATCTTATTTATCATATTGATAAGGACTTATAACTTCGTATCTGTGCGTGATTAGATGAAATATGTACTCAAATAATTTTACCGTTATATTTACTAGCCAGTAGACAGTTCCCATTGTCTCGCAAATAAGACTTAGCATGTAATGGCAATCGCCTCAGACATAGAGAAATTTTATTCATCATTATAAGGTATAATTATTAATTTTCGATATATTGTGTAGCTGCTTCCTCTCTAGAGACTATATCAATCGTTAATTAATCTCTAATAGATACAGAAGACGTTCAACTTTTACAAGCAGATTCAACCAATAAAACCAATTTAACCAAAACCCGTTTTATTCTTGTTGTAGGTCAAGGATAGAAATTATTACCAATTCAGTAAACTAATATAATCGTGTTCGACATTTTAGAAATCTATTTTCAATATTAAAAAAAAAAAACAAAAACTCATAAAAACATATGGATGACGAATAAGTGTTGCTATTTTACATAGCCAAAATTATATCAATGCCTCTTATATTGGTGTAGTTAAAATGCTATTGTGTAAACTATTGTAATATATACGTGGGACAAAGCCGTTTTCTCTCAAGTGCCTACTAAAATGCTTCTGTTCTATCGTTAGAGAATTATAACTTGAGTACGGAGTGTCGTTAGAGAGGGCGAGTGCCGGAATAAATACATGTTCTGTTAAATATTTAATTCATGACAGCAGGGACGTATTCATAGATGTTTACATACTACTTTACATAACACCAAAATAACTAGTGATAAGTAGGCTGTGACAGACTTAAGAATAACATACAATTCTCAGTTTATAAGTCCCGTTAGTAAATATTTCCATTGAATACAAGAACCCTTTTCAAAATGAGTATTTATCTGGCGCTCACGGCAAAGCCTTGAAAGAATACACCAAATAGAGTTAATTGTGATAAAACTTCAGTTTAGTTTAAAGTTTTTTTAAATGTCTCGTAATATTAGTTGGGTTTTTGGTATAATAACTGTCCAATGATCTCCTTCGCCACAGCTTACAAACCATGTCTCATCACTTAAATTGTACTAAGAAAATATTTTAAATGTTATGATGAGGCAGGGCAAAGACACAAGTAAGCTGTGTTGTTGGAATGTTTTAATTATTATCGTAAGCAACTGTAATTATTATTTGAATGGCTTGATTAGTACAATTTCATTGGTGTTTCGTCGTGTTTACGCGTAGGAAGTACTAGACTGATGCAATGACTGATTTGTGATGAAGCAATATTATTTATTAGTGAAATTGATATATATTTTTCGTCTCCCCGACCCTACGGCTTGTTTTATCGTGACCGACTTTACGTGGTATATCGTTAGAATGTTTTTGAATATATGCCAAATAGATATTTTAACTACAATACAATTTTCAAAAATGCTAATACATTTTAGTACTCGTTCTAAAAATTGCACGTTAAATATGTGAAACATGACTGGCTACTTTTATTTTGAAAAGTGTCATGCGTGGATTTATTTATGTGCATGCGTCGTAATAATAAAATATGGCAGAGTAATATTATGACTGTTGACTTTCAAAGTGCTTCTAAACCAATGGCGAAATACTTCGATATATATATTCTCCAATCCTTATGATATGTTGACTTCCTCGTATGTTTTGTAGGCAAATGAATGGTCTATGTGTGCCAAATGTTTATGAAAATGATAACATTATTACCATATTATATCAAGCAAATTCAAATACCAGTAATATAAATGTATTTATAATAATATAAAATACTATATAACGCATAGATAGATTAGGTCGTAAGTGATATTATAGTAATATAATTTAATTGCTAAATAATTAAAATACATACATTTTTGCTGTATTTAGGAGCGTCTTCCATCTTACTCGTATTGTTTTCTCTTAGATAACTACTGTTGGAGAAAACAGTTCGCGTGATCATCATTTTGACGACCTCTGAAGAGTATTCAGTATTTGATATTGCATTGCCTTGGAGGTAAAAAATGAAAACAACCAGAGACTGTGTTAAACACACGTCTTTAATAATATAAGCATTACATTGGAATGTAGTGTTCATTTGAGACGTATTTATTTTGCGTGAACTTTTTTCTCCAACCGTATACTCTCTAGCCTTTTTTTCGGTGGTATGTAGATGAAATTTTACAGCAATAATTAGTACCTAATAGTAGTACTTTGCTGGTAGATGCTACATATAATAATTATGTGTGATAAAACGCGATTTATTTATTAAGTGCTGTGTTTAAATTAAATTTTATGATCGTAAGCAACATTCAAGCAATATATTCACCTGTTATGGTCCCAGACCAACAAGCTTTTATGAAAATATCGTAAATGGATTTTAAAACCTATAGAAGATTAATTAAATCACTTCAGTTGTTAATGATCATAAAATTCCCTTTAAAGAGTTATATCGATATGATATTAAAATTGTTACGGCTCATGTTTTATGGTCAAAAAGAAAGATTTTTTTTATCGATTAATTTATTCTTAGGTTAATTAATGATGCTGTTATTATTTGTTTGTAAAACGGAATTTTTAAACAAAATGTGTCTTTATTTTAATTAAGTGGTATGTATTTGTTTGGAACTATCGTTTTACGGACTACATTATGACGTCATTTCTGTAAGCATTCGCATGTGAACGCGGAAACTGTTTATGAAACATCTTGCTGATGGTGAGGTAAAGACGTGTATCGACAACGATGTTTGTTATTTTACAGCAGCGACGTCATAATTCGCTAAAAGCTAGCCCCTACGTTGGTATGTCCGAACTATATTTAAGTATAAAATTAAATTATTGTTGTTGTTGATATTTTGCCGGCTTTTGAACGACACCACTCTTTATTAATATTATTGCTATTGTTGAGAGTTATTGCCAAATTTTTATTTGTCCTAAAATCTTTTGTCTTTGTACATATCCATTAAATAAATTATGTACCGAGAATGTGTAGTTTCTTTTATTAGCAAATAGAACCCTTTCTAAAAGAATAGCAAGAAGTATCAACACCTCTTCTGTTTAAGAGAAGACGCACATTTGACGGAACATGCGTCAGACGTATCTTCGTCGTTCGTAAAATAAGTTGTAAGATCGAATACCATGGTTGCGAAATTTGTTCGAAAAATTTTACCGCGGCCCTGGAACGCAAAGGGCATTAAGAGGAACACGGGTGGGTTTTAGTTAGTAAGAGTCTGACACTCCTTTCCGCCCCACACAGGGCGGAAGAAGTCCTTTGATGATTTCCCATCCTCTTACGCGATTTACAACTCGCGTAATTACGTTGGTTTGGGCTCACGGTTAAACTACATACTGTGGTCATCTATTTTTTGGGGCGAGTGCAGTGAAAGAGGCATCAACCAGTAAAATGTTTACACTATCTTGATCAAAACAAAACAGCACGAATCTCATTAAAAAAACAAAACAACTGAATACTGAATTCATTTTATTACAAAAAAAGAACAAAAGCATGGCTCTACAACCAGTCAGTACGTAAACATACAATAATAATATTTGTCTTACAATTACAATATAATGTTGTCTACCTTATTTAACATCTATTAGAGAATAGTATTCCCAACTTCGCCATATTGTCCGGTATACAAGAGCCTAGATTTGCGAAGCTAGTCAGCTTGTATTATGGCTTTGTGTAAACAGAACTAGCTTCATTTCTGAGCTAGTAAGCCATTTCTTAGGGTCGGCGAGGTATTAAGCAGTGGATAGTGTGATACTAAACTTTAAGCGAATAGCAGTCACAGTCATAGTTGAGCTTCTTATTAGATGATAGTAAAATAGATCCGTAGAAGTCAATCTTCGAGCGAGTAGATACGGTACTAGTTGAACTAGATGAGTTAAAACTTTACAGTCCACAATTTGAAATAATAACTAGTTAGCTATTATATTAGCGTTTCAGTCTAACCTAGCATATGAAATTCTCAATTTTACCTCGTCATTAGTCGAGACAGTAAAGCCAAGCTAGTTACTATCCTAGCTTCGTAAAATTAGGTCCGTGTAAACGGCATATCGGACTCCCCACTGTATTAAAATATTTAAACTCCCTGTTTTTCGATTTGAAAACTTTAAACAGACTACAGATATTTGAAAATTTCTGAGCTGACTTAGCAAAAGTTCATGCACAAGATAACTACTAAAGGTTTGTTTAGTACATAATTATGTATTAAGAATTAAGTGCATATATATTTTTATATTTCCAGTTTACGGGTAACGCGAACAATGGGATAACATTATGTAACTCTCAAAATGGTGATTTTTATTTAATTCGTCCATCTTAGTTCAGATGCTGTATTGCACATAACATCAATAAAATAAATTCTTCATAACCATTCATACATCATCTATAAAACATGTGTAATAGTCTCAGCCGCGCTAACAATAATTGAAACATGGTCATATCTTATTATCTGTTGAGTTGCAACTTTTTTCATTACGAGTACCGTGAAGTACATAAACGGTCTAGCTAGACACATGTTTTTTAGGGACACCACTATGGCGCGGCCAGAGAATATAACATTAAACCATTTGGATCAAAGGCAAATTCCTCACTATTACAATTTGTTATGCTAGGTACCCCTTTTTATACTGTTGGAACATTTATATTGTATTTTTGTCTCTTACAAGCCTAAAACAACCCCTTTTATCGCTTTAAAACGTAAAAGAACAATTTTTATCGAAAAATGTATTTTTCAGTCCCGCGATGCTTTATCTTAAGCCTTTGATTATTTATTTACATAGTCTAGACACCGCGTCGGTTAACGATTAAAATCTAACAACTTAGTTATATTTTCGACGCGTTCGTACCTTCTATTAATCTAGACATAATAAATAACATCAAATTTTAATACTACATCGACACCATACGAGAAAGATCTACCGGGGTAGTTAATGGAATCCTTAAATACAAATGGCCTTATCCTACAGTCTCGAGAATACTCGTATGGTGTGAACGTAGCTTAACCGCTGCGAGTTCGTTGCCTTGTGCTACATGTGGGAAATATTTCAAGTAAATAACAACGGTATCTATAGAATAGTAACTTCACGAGAAGTAAATCTGTCGAGCTTCAGCCGGGGATTGTTCCATTGGGCAGTAGGGACATTTCAATCTGAAAACAAAACTTGATTACAGTAAATTCAAATGAATGACAATTTATAAATAATTAAAAAAAACTGAAAGTAATATCATCGAATTTGGTTGGTAAGGAAATGTGTTTCCACATCAATTTATGTCCGTCCTTCTAAAATAGCCAGTGGTTTTTCACATAATTCACAAACATGACATTATAACTGGTTTATAAAAACCCATAACGAATTCATAAGCACAGCGCTTGCATGTGTTTTCTTGCACGCTTCCATATGTGATTTTTCACACCAAAAATAAAAGGTGTTCCAAAGTAATTATTTTTGGCCAATGTTACTTAGTTTGTTGGGCAATATGCAGTTAATGGCTATGTGATATGTCTTTTTACACCCCGAATAGCAAGTATACTTACTTGGCTCCCATGGCTAGTTTGTTGAGCGCGTCTCTGGAGATGACGTGGCCACAAAGGAGTCTCATGGGCGGGTTCTGTTCAGACGCCTGTTGGCGCAGGATGGGGCACGCGAACACCGAGTGGTAGCCGCCGCCGTCCTCGCCTAGGTCCACCTGCGAAAATATCCCATTGGAAATAAGAATATTAATATCGAAAGATTGACAGACTGCGATAAGCAAACGCCTGGCCGGCGGGCAAGGCCAGAGAGACTAGAAGTGCCAGTGAACGTGGCTGTCCTTCAAGCCACAGTAGCAAGGAAATGAACTATCCAAGAATGGAAAATGGTCACAATTTCCAACATTGAAACAACAACCAATTTTAAGGTGTATGACACTAGGGCTGAAATCGTTTATTAGATTTCATGAACCGAGTCTCCTAAATCGATTTCCTATAGACGGATAGACCCCCCCATAAAGTGTCACCATGGTTGAAAAATACAAAGCAGTCAGCTCCGCTACCAACCATTTTCATCAACACGAAAATAGAAGAAAAATTAAATTACTTGTTTATTCTTGAGTCTTACCTCAAAAGGCAGCTCATCATCTGACCAGGCAGCGATGACGTGCGGATGCGTCATCTTAGCCCTGATATCGTGCAGCGCGGGCAGCACGCGGGCGCCCGCCAGCACTCCGCCCGCGAGCGGGGACAGGGGGGCCAGGCGAAGCAGCGCACATGCTTCCTTTATGAACAGCTCCGCTGCTTCAGCACCTAAAAAAAAATGTGTCGAATTATAATCCTGTCCAAATATGAAAGTAAAAGAAGAGGGAATGCTCCTGTGTTTGTGCACACAATGGAGCACTAAAATATTTTTAACTGTTTTTTATTGCTCCTCAACTACAATGTGTTGACATAAAAACAATGTAGCCAGGATTTTATAAATTTTATTGAAGCGTGTCTGTAGAGTTTCTTGTTCGTTCTTTTCCATAGAGACCTACGTTTCGAAACAAGCAACGCAACTAGCTTCAACTTTCTGACCAACTAACAAACTCCTTGACATTCAAAAGTGTCTTTAGATGGTTTAATTGAAATAAATGCTTCGACTTTACATAGCGACAAAAATCCGTTCAGGAGGATATTATTATGTGGAGTGTCATATGTAAGTAGAGGTGGTTGCGTGACAACGGACCCAGTGCCTTGGGGTCGAGCAGGTGCTGGTAGAGCTCGGGCGCGGGCCCGGCGCCGGGCGTGCACCACGCCAGCGCGCACACGGCGGCCTGCAGCGCTCGCTCGTGTCGCGCGGCGTGCATGGGGAACTGGCGCCGAGCGTACTCGATGGCGGCACCCACACCCTGTTCGCGCGCCAACTGTCAGGAAAACCATTTTTTAAGTAAAACTTCTTTATGCACGCTTGACTTGGGGAGTAAACTGGTGAATGTGAAACGAAAGCGTTACGGAAATGAGTGTGATCGGGCGAACGGAAGTTGAGAGGGAGATATAAGTTAGTGAATATTGAAAGAGAGAGAGTTACGTTTCGAATATTATTTATTATCGTATCGATGCACCAGTGAGTAAGGCGCCCACCGGCCCACCCTTTATGCGTGAGCTTGCAGGTTCGATACCGGACAAGTAACAATATGACTTTCAATACATATTATTTACTTTCTAGGTTTATCTTGAAAGAGAACCTTTACTTAAATTAATGTTAGTCTGAAATGGCCAATACGCGTACGCCAAAGTATATTATCAAACAAGTATATTATCTTACTAGCTGTTGCCCGCGGCTTCGCTCACGTCGGCCTAAGTGTTACTTAACTAAATAAGTATTGAATACTATGTTATCAAAATCTTCCAAGCAGGTCGAATGGTTGCTAAGGTGACTGCTAATAGTTACGACTGTAGGTTTAAAGAATTTATCTGTAGTCGCTTGAAGTCTGGCTTGTGCACGGCTGGTAAAAGGCTTACGCCATACCTGGGGCTAAAACATAATTGGCGTAAGGAGACTATATGTGGCTTTACTATCCCTTTAGATATTACTATGATGTGGTGTCAAAATTTTCTTACTTTTCTTTCTCAAACCATTAACAGCATCTTTAATAGGCACTGCTTTAACATTATACCTCACATTGTAGCTGCGATCAGCCTAGTATCAAGACCGAAGAAATGAATCTTATAATCAGAGCAACAGCCAACAAAATTTGAGCTTCTTGTTAGAACTGCCTCGGTAGCCTAGTGGTCCTAAGCGCGACTGCTATGCTAGAGGTCTTGGGTTCAATTCCCAGGTCGAGCAAAAAGTATTATTGGGTTTTTCCATTAGGATTTGCTCAGTAGCAGCTCGGAGTTAGGATTTGTGCACGGTTAATGGCAATAGGCTCGCCCCCTATTACATGGGACCTAAATATACCGGCGAACTGTGGGTGTACATTGTTACACCTCTGCCTAACCCTGTGGGGAATACAGGCGTGATGGTATGTGTGTGTGTTGTTAGAACCAAATTTATGTAAAGTTTTTGGGAGAAAGTATGGACAAAAAACAGTAATCATAAGACTTCTTAAAAGACTAAGCTAAGTTATACCTCACAAATTATCCCTTATCTTTGGAACCGTAAACTACACAATAAATTTCCATTTAAAGAATTTTTTTAAGCATGTAGAACATCTTCTGTTTATAGGACCTACCCATAAGAAGAAATTCCGAATGCGATGCATGATTCATGATTGATGCTTGATTCAACTTGCATCCTGAAAGCGTGAAGTCTGTAAGACATTCAACGTCAGAAGAACGACTGTCACGGAATTTTTCTATGGGTGAAATTGATTTTGGTACAGTTTCTGTTGTTGCTAGTCTATTTCTGTTTTGCCATTTGAATATAAGTACACTTTTTGGTGGCGCGGCTCAGGACAGAAGTTAAAATTTTGGACAAAAAACGTTTGCACATAAATCGTTCAACACTTGTATGAAGTGTCGAAGTTGGGAGGTCCCTTTTTTAAGCATGAGATGTCGTCAAATGATTTTTTCCTTTCTGGTGGAAAGGAGTGTTAGACTGTTATTGGCTAAAACCCATCCGAGTTCCTTCCGATGTCCTTTGTGTTCCAGGGCCGCGGTGAGTCTTTCGAACTAATTCCGCAACTGTGCTAACATCTCTTTGAGGCGCGCGTGAAACACAGTACGTCGTCGGCTTGGGTCTAGTTCTGGTTGGACGGCGAGCCACACAACGGTAGCCGACCGCAAGCCCACTCCGACGGTGGTCTGGAATCGCTCTACGACTCTCGACACCCGGGGCATCCCCTTCTGTTCTGGCGGCCGGGGTGAAAGGTTGACCTCTCCCTCATGCGTTTCGCCTCCTCCTTCGTTGTCAGTACTACTTCGCAGAAGGAAGCGATTGCTTCTCATTCTCCCTCGCTCCGGACTATGGATGAACCAAGGCCGGATGCGAGAGGTCGCCGCCGCCAATCGCCTTTATGAGGACACGCTGATGTTCTGCCCAAGCAGGGGCATACCTCCACCGTACGCTCCTTTGTGATCCTACAGTGATAATACCAAGGCGTGTCCTAGCGCCGAAACCGAAACAGTTAGCTCCCGAAACAACTGTGACCAGAGAGTACCTGCGTCAGAGAATCCTTGTGGTGCGGCGATCCTACTATCGATATAAATTGGTAACTCTTTAAGTTTCTGAGCTGCTGTTTTTTATTCATGAAAAATATTCTTAGGGGTAGCTAGAATTTGTGGGCCTATCTGTCGAATTCTGTTCTATTCATTCTTCTTCAGTCGACGTATGCAAATTTTCAAAGTTATGTTAAGGTTATGCTTAAACCTATTTTATTATAATATTGAAATCATACCATCGAAAATAAAAACAATTGAATTAGGTACCAATTAAAATGACAAAAAGTAACAATCAATTGGGATCGAACTCACACAAAATATCTTACATGGCTTTCATTAAACACCGAAGCTATTCTCTAAACAAAGTAAATAGCGTAATAATAATAAAAAAATATAGCAATTCCCATACCATGTTATAATGACTGTTTAACTCCTTGTGGCTAATGACGTCATGTTTTTTATTTCATAGGATAAAATATCTCCCACTGTCTTTCATAGGAACTACCTCGTTAGCCTAGTGGTCCTAAGCGCGACTGCTACGCTAGAGGTCTTGGGTTCGATTCCCAGGTCAAGCAAAGTGTTATTGGGTTTTTCTATGAAATTCTCAGTAGCAGCTCGGAGTTAGGATTTGTGCCCGGTTTATGGCAAAAGACTCGCTCCTCCTATCACATGGGACCTAAACATACCGGCGAACTGTGGGTGTATATTGTTACACCTCTGCCTAACCCATCGGGAAATACAGGCGTGATGGTATGTGTAATATGTAACTAATCTGCAGTATTGTGTATATTTTATAGCAATCCAAAACATGTCCAAGAACAATAACCTTCACGCCTGTATTCCCCGAAGGGTTAGGCAGAGGTGTAACAATGTACACCCACAGTTCGCCGGTATATTTAGGTCCCATGTAATAGGGGGCGAGCCTATTGCCATAAACCGGGCACAAATCCTAACTCCGAGCTGCTATTGAGAATTTCATAGAAAAACCCAATAACACTTTTTGCTCGACCTGGGAATCGAACCCAAGACCTCTAGCGTAGCAGTCGCGCTTAGGACCACTAGGCTACCGAGGCAGTTACCGAGCAGCATTATTGTCCAAGAACAATAATGCTTACCTAACCTCATTATTTATTACAAATAGCGAAATAGCCTAACTATTAGTTACAAAGCCCACCACCCAAAGAGAGAAGCAGATTGTGTGAAGGAAGCACCTCATGACTACTTGAATTAGTGAGACTACCTAGCTCCCGGTAGTGAACTTCAGTGATGTATCTGGAAGGCATTGAATAGATTGCGCATTTAAATAGGCCGCTGCAAACATAATTTGGTAAAAGAGGGCATCATATACCCGTCTGAAACTCAGTGCAATTGACGCATCAGTAAAAGCGGCCATCTACTTTTCTTAACCGGTGTAAATTATTGTTAGGGGTATCATCGATCCCGGGTCGGTGGTGCGTAGTGTTCCACGTGCGCCTCAAAGAAATGTCAGTACTGTAAGATGGGGCCCGCCAGGGCCAGTGTCTAGCAAGGTTGCGGAATTCAAAAGAGTCACCGCGGCGCTGGTACGCAAAGGGCATTAGGAGGAACACTTTGTGTTTTAGTCCGTAAGAGTCTGACACTCCCTTCCGTTCCGCCCAGAGCGAAAGAAGTCATTTAAAGATCCTTAAAAAAGGGGTATCATTGATGTGAAAAGAAGAATTTAAATCGCGCAATAATACAGTCATGTGTTGGCCCGACATTTAAAGACTATTTTGTCAAAATTAAAGAGTCAAATAGACATAAATTCTTTAACAATACGTATGTTTTCCGCTCTACTATCGTTTGCACACCGATCAGTTTCTATTTTTTCGATGAAAACTTTTAACTTCAATTTGCTATTTTTAGTAACTATGTATTATAGACATTCTTTTCTGCAAAAATAATGAAGAAAAAATAAGCAAGCTAAGCGTTACTGTATAAGAATGACTACTTCTATTTTATTCTTGTTTGGAAATCTTCTAGTATTCAAAAGAAATATTTAAAAAATCACAAAAAGTAAAATATTATACCGGGACCGAACTCAAGCCCTGCGATTCGAAAGGCGGTCATCGAACCATTAGACTATTTAATTCAATAGAAAAGCTTTGTTTTGCCATGATTGACTGTTTAGCTTCTTAAAGGTATAGCGTGATAGTAATTATTTCAGCAGTTCAATCCTCAGCCATCTAAAGTATTGTTATATTTTGTTTCATCTTTTTTGAAACCCGTCGTAATCTGCATCATCATTGTTCATCCCCCAAAGTAGATAGCGCGATAATTTATAGCCTACGGCCAACTTTGGCCTATGATGAATATAATAAAAAAATAATATCCAAAAATGGAACGGAATCTGTCCGGCAGTATTTGCGTGATGCTCTAACAAACAAACAGACAAACAGACAAAAATTTTGAATCGCTTCCCGACCCCGTAGCAATCACTTTTTTTTAAATATATTAAATGTACAGTTTTGACTTCGCTACGATTTTATTATAAGTATAGACTATGTACAGAAATTATTTTCTGCTTTAATATTAAAAGATTTAAATAAATAAGTAAGTAAATCAATGTTATGGCAGAAGTTATGCATACTTTTATTTTATTAGTGTTGGGAGTCTACCTGTACGAAAAAAAATGTTTGAAAAATCACAAAAAGTAAAACTCTTACTGAGGACCGAACTCACGATCAGCGATTTGCGAGGCGGTCATCAAACCATTAGACCATTTACTACTTCAGAAATAACTCTAAAATAGCTGTTCTAGTATGCCATTATTGACTGCTTTACTCTTTGAAGGTATAGCGTGATGATAATTATTTTAGAAGTTCAATTCCGCAGCTATCTACAATATTCTTACATTATATGTCGTTGTTTTCGATCCCGTGAGAATCTGTAGAAGAACTCGGACATAATGCAACATTGCTCATCCCCCAAAGCAAATAGCGTGATAATTTATAGCCTAAGTTTTAAGTGGAGCTTACCGCAATACATTAGTGAAAACCGCATTCAAATCGGTTAAGCCACGGCTGAGATTAGCGTGTTCAAACGCACAGACAAACAGACAAACAGACAAAAATTCTAAAAACCATATTTTCGGCATTAGAATCATTACCCGACCACGTAGCAATTACTTTTTTTCAAAAATATTAAATGTACAGTTTTGGCTTCGCTACGATTTTATTATATGTATAGATTTTATATATTTTTTTTAAAGTACCTATTAAATGTTCGATTGAATACCTTAAACGCCTGCATTCTATGCAAGGTGAAGGGAAGAGGCGAATTATGCAACTCATGCGCACGCCGATCGGCCCAGTGTAGAGCGGCACTCGGCTCCCCTTCGGCCAGCGCCGCCGCGCAACGTTGAAGTAACGCGAACGTACATGTACGTTCAACACCAGTTATCTTCGCTTCTGATACGAACGCGTCCCCTACGTCCTCTAGACCCTGCGGAATCACAACACAGATTAAAAATAACTTACAAACAACAGATCATATTTACACATCATACTTGAAACACACAATTGAAACCATTAACTCAAGGAGTATTTAATTATTTTCAATATTTCGACAAAAGGCATCCTCACGTCATTTCAGTTGCAGTACGATTTTAGAAGCGTCTACATTTAAACCTCAATGTCTTAATGATTCTCTTCATTTGTCTAGGTTTTTGACATTTACAGATTTAGAATATTTTAATTCCGAGATTTGGCCTTCAGTTACCTGTCTGTACAAATGTTGAGCTATAGCCTGCTCCATAATAGGCCTGTTGACATCATTGCAGAAGGATTCAGCTTTAGGAGCCACTGATGCATAGTCAGCAATAAAGTGTCTGTCGATAGACTTGCCCACACGTGACACTGTTGCGTGAAGTTCCCTATGTTCTGTATAATTGAAAGAAGACATAAATGGGGTTATTTCTACAAAAACGAACCTACCAAGTCAAAATGTCTCATTTTTTAAAGTAAATAAAATGATTTTAGTGATTCAATGCTGATTAGTTTTAAATCTAAGTTAAGCGTAAGTCTGAGATGCAAAATGAACTGTTATTGGCGGATAGTAATGTCTATTGTATTAATATGACTTAATTTTTTAAAGATTGTCCGTTTGCTCAGATTTGCAAAAGTAAACTTAAATATTACTAGTAGTAGAGTTTATTTAAATATTACAAGTTCACAACAGTAATTTTCTGATAAGCAGAGTAAATATAAATCATAGTCATTAAACTTTTAGTAGAAGTAGTTGAATGTTTTATTTATCTTTTATGCTCTTATATCAAATAATTCAATATTTACCTGTAGACATTTGAAAAACAGTCTGTTTGACTGACGTTGCCAAGCCACTCACCACCATAGCTTCTGCTGGTGATAATGGACTGTTTTCTGGTTCTGAAAAACATAATATAGAAAATAGGTACCATAAATTTCCATCTATCTCTATGAACCATCATCTGCATCACATACACATGTAACAACTGTCAAAGATCTACAAATGAGAGCCAGTATGAGTCATGGGGGTGTCACACCACCAACTTCCAAACCCCTGGCTGCTACTGAGAACTTTCTAAATGGAAAACCCAATAATACTGCCTGACCTGGGAATTGAACCTAGGGCTCCACTAGGCTCAATAGTTGTGCTTATGTCCAGAAGACCAACGGTGCAATTTTTATAAGTAGCTATCTCTATGAACCATTGGAGAAAAATGAAATCTATTAATGTGTAGCCAATTAAAAAACATTACTTTATAAACATCTGCCTCGCTGTCTACCTTAACCTTGAGAGAAAAACAAGAGGGATTTTATGTATGTGTAGTTTGTGCAGCAATATTATCACAATATTTTGTATAACAGACCTATTTTTATAAATAAATAATCATTTATAAATGACTTGTTTACAGCTCTGCTAAGATAAGAACATTAACATATACCTACAGAACTGAAGAGTTAATTTAGTAGTTTGATTGCTAAATTAGCCTTTATGTGAAAGATGCACTCTACAAAATGTTTTATGCAACACTTTCTAAACTGGCCTGTAACAGTATCAACTATTAATACTATAGTTTCCACATTTACTCAAGGAAAACTAAGAAAATTGTATTAGTAAATAATTAAAATGTATCTTCCTCTTGTCATGTTCTCAAAATATGCGTAAACAGGATACTAAAGTGAACAAAGGGCATGTAGACGGGGACAACAAACTACTTACTTTTAGCTATTTCTTTTCTCAGTTCTTCAACTTGGTCTATAATATCCTGTAGAACTCTATTTGTGTGATCATTTAGAGAATTAAACTTCGTTAAAGCCTTGTCCAAATCCTGTTCAACTCCAACACACGAATCCATAGTTAGGCTGCCACAATTTTTAAATTTTCTTATATTTATAAAACGTTTTAGCTTTTATCAATGGAACCGAATTTCAAAAGAACAAACACGCTTTACGTTATAGGTAAGTAAAGTAAATATTTTTTAGGCGAAATTGGTGAAAACAGACATTTTACTTTCAGCTGAATTTCTAACAGATCTGCAAACTGCAGATCATACAAAAATTTAATGTCATCACATCAAGCAAGATGTCACAAAAAAAAGATGTTTTTGGTCCGTACGGTGAAAATCGACTAAAGTAGGTATCATTTTTGTTTGGGCATAAAGCTGATGCTGATGTTTTGTCTTCGTTCTTAACTGTGTCTCTATGACTATGGCACCAATTGCTAGGTCTTGTCTATGGTCATTGCACAATAAATTGTTCGATTTCGGTCTGGTGTTTTAGGTTAGATTTTTTTTGTTGGAAGAAGTATTGAAAATTAATAATATTCTTCTTAGTGAGACCTAATAAACATGGCTCAAAGTAAGCTTAACGACATGGCGGGAAAGTTCGCTAAAGGTGGACCTCCCGGCCTCAACATTGGTATAAAAGTGGTAGCGGCTTTAGGTGCGGCGGCTTATGGCGTCTCGCAATCCTTGTTTACCGTCGAAGGTGGTCACCGTGCCATCATGTTCAACAGAGTAGGAGGCATACAGCCCCACGTCATGAGTGAAGGTTTGCACTTCCGTATTCCTTGGTTCCAGTACCCCATCATCTACGACATCAGGTCCAGACCCCGAAAGATATCTTCACCCACTGGATCTAAGGATTTACAAATGGTTAATATTTCTTTGAGAGTACTTTCCCGCCCAGATGCTATGTCACTTCCTACGATGTACAGACAGCTCGGCACCGATTATGATGAAAAAGTATTGCCATCAATTTGCAATGAAGTACTGAAATCTGTTGTTGCAAAATTCAATGCATCACAATTAATTACTCAGCGCCAGCAAGTCTCACTCTTGATCAGAAGAGAGCTGGTGGAGCGTGCAGCTGATTTCAACATTATATTGGATGATGTCTCCCTGACTGAATTAAGTTTTGGTAAGGAATACACTGCTGCCGTTGAGGCTAAGCAAGTGGCCCAACAGGAAGCTCAACGCGCTGCTTTTGTTGTGGAAAGGGCAAAGCAGGAGCGTCAACAGAAGATTGTACAGGCTGAGGGTGAAGCAGAAGCGGCTGAGATGTTGGGCAAGGCAATGGGAATGAACCCTGGTTACTTGAAGCTGCGTAAGATCCGTGCTGCTCAAAGCATCTCCAGAATGATTGCTCAATCTCAAAACCGTGTGTTCCTTCCTGGCAATAGTTTGATGATTAATCTCCAAGACCCCACCTTTGACGACTTGTCTGAGAAGCTTACAAAGAAGAAGTAACATGAGGCTGAGAGTGTGTATGCTGAAAGCCTGGAGCCTGCTACCACTCTTACAGATGTTGATGCTGCTGTACTTATAGGTGGCTCTGCTTCAGTTGTAGTTTAGTGCATTTGTCTGTGTAGGTACCACAAGAAGCATTTCAAATAATATAATGTAAAAAGTCAGCAAGTTCAAAATGTACTATTGCATTTCACGTTATTTAGTTGTAGGTTTATATGTATCGGAATCTAAAGATTGAAATAAAACATTACAAAATTATATGTTCTTGGTATTTTATATCTCCGCTAATACCTTTAATTATTATAATTTTATCTTTTGCAGTTTGTATTATGACTATGTTAAGAGTTTTTGCTAAAAGAATATAAAAATAACATCAAAATGTGATGTCATTTAGATTGAATTATAAAAAGTCATTCTGAAATAAAGGCCAGTTGATAAATATGGGAGTAATTTCTTGTAATTTATTTCAGATATAAATTCATCTATATACATAATTCTGATGCTTCAACATTGTTAGCTCACTAGGTTAGAGCTTTTATTTCTTGGTCAATAACAATTTTATTATTATCAAGACAAGAAAAAAGAAAACAGAACCCTGTGGAGGATTTACATGTATTACTTAATGTATACACAAAAAACTTAAACGCAGAAGTGGATCAATTCTGTGCATGTTTAATACAAGCTAAAATAAAACAATGATTAACTTTCTATAATATAATTTATTGTGTACTAAAAATTTCAATAAGCCGCAATACAGTTTACTTTTTCAGAGCAGATGGTTGAGGGCATCTATAGCTCGCCATCTCGATTTCAGCTTCGAAGAAACTCATATTATTGTATTGGAAATATTCTGGTACTTTGTAAGCTCCGCTTTTATTGGGGTCAACGCCAGGACCCACGGGTTGAACCGCTGGTTGGATCACATTGCTGCTCAGTCCAGGAGCATCGGGGATTTTCTGACCAGCCTTCGCAGGTGGAAGTGGCGTATTTATATAACCCTCGCTGTAAAACCTAGTTAGAGGTCTTATCGTATTCCTTCTTAGAACATTCATTCTTATTTTTTATTTATTACACAACCTGACGTTTTGATAAAACTTGACGCTCCTGACACCCTGACAGAAGATTTTTTTTTTCTAAACCTTTTTATTGACATTGACTTTTCATATAGCTTCCGACATGCCATAGAGTCGTAGAAATTTATCTTAGAGGTGTATCATTAAGTAAAGTAAAAATGTATTATCCACTGTTACAAAAGTTACATATTAGGTTAGCATACAGTAAAAAACGGTAACAATTAGCGGTACGCATTTTTAGTAAAAACAGCGGTCCCCAAACTAGGCGGAGCCTGTGTCTTGGTGACCAGAAATTATCATTAGTAGATTTTTTTTTTTTTTTGTCAAACGTATTTGCTGCTCTAGTCGCTCATGGAGTAAAAACCATTTATCTGACAATGTTTTCTTCGGTTACCTATCATGAGCTCGAAAAATATTTACTGCTTACGCTTAGCTCGCGGCCCGCCCTACCCCTCCGCGCCTACGCGGGCTTAAATTACATTCTAAGGGTAGGTAGGGGTAGTAAGTCGGTTTTGCAGCGATTCGTTTCTATCAATATAGTGACAGACACGAATCGCTGCAAAACCTAAAATCTGTAAATGCAGTTCAAAATATCTCAAAAAATTATGGATGGCCTTCTAGAAACGTTTTTCTATAACAATAACGGTTAAGGTACCTGCCCTTAGTGACCCGTCTTAAAAAAATCCACCCAGTATAACACAACATATTGACGTAATATGATACTATTGCAATTTAATATTAAAAATTCTACCAAATAACAGGCCACTTATATATTTGTGATAAAACAATATTCCGTAAAATGATGTCTCGGTGCGGTGAAAAAATGGCAATAAAAAAAGTTTAAAAGAGGCTTCGTTCAATTGCAAAAAGTTTTTTGCAAATCGGCGAAATATAGTTCGGTGAAATAAAACATATGACACATGATACTTCGATCATTTAAAATGTGACAAATAATGCATAAGATATATAATAATAAAATAATCGGTCAATAGTTTTCGGTAAAATGAAATTCGAACAAAAAACATTCGGAAAAGTGATCGGTTCCCGTTTTCTTCATGTCTTGTCAACAAAGAGATAGACAAAAAAGAATTTGGAGAAAATGAGGACGCCACTATCACACTAAGGCTACTTTAAAATGCGATTTGAACACTTTCGATTCTTTTGTCCAACTCTTTTTAAAGTTATACTATCAGCGTGAACGCTTAGTCTTTTATAAATTTTATTGTGTAATCTATCTTTTTCTCCTATTTATCTATCTGTATTGCTGAGCCCAACTCGAGAACACCTGAACCGATTTGGCTGATTCTTTTTTGTTCTGTTCGTAATTTCCCGGACAAAACATTTATGGCATAACATTTTTAAAAACTCCATCGGAAAGGTATAAAAGTTACACCCGCAGCGAACCGCCCTAGCTTAGCACTCAGAGTGGTTCACTAGTAAATAAAATTTAAACATTAAGATTTTGTTATATTTTTTTTTGAATTTGTTTAAAATAAAATAAATAGAAATTCCCTATTTTATAAACATAGGCAATCTTGTTTATTTTCGTCACTGATTGTGCCTTAAATACTCAAATGTTCAGTATCTCAATTTTCCTCCATTGTTCTAATGTAACGATGCGCCTATTTGGTGTCACAGTTAAATCAAACAGCGAGTGAATCGGAGGAAGGAATTGTATGTGTGTTTTGTCGCTGTCAAAAGTATGCAAAGTGTATCTTTAGAAGTTTAGACAATCGGAAAGGCAATGAATTTTCAAACGCTTTATTATTGTTTACGACTTGGACACGGATCCGGATGTGTAATTCCGATCGGACGTGTAGGTATTGAATGTACATAATATATAATACTATATTATACTACGGCGAGAGCCCTTTCGATCATAGAGCATTACAAGGCAAATAGCAAGCATTACACCATACGAATTCTCGGGCCCTGTCTATCGTGTGCCCTACCTACCAGACAGGGTGCTGATTATTTCACTACGCTGTCAAACACTTCCTGTCACGGCTGCGCTACCTGCGCCAGGGCCCTGTCTCCCTGTCTCTTATAACACTACACAATTGACAGCGCGTCAGGGAAGCAGGGCGATCGGAACCACTCGGTCACCCTGGTTAGAGACCCTCTCTCCCTGTTTCTTGTTACACTACCCTGTCCCTGCAGGCAGGGCACGACAAATCGTGTTATGTAATAGGCCTTTTAGGCATTTAAGGCTTTAGAGTCGTATCAGACTATCGGATCCAGCTTTTGTATTGAAAAATCTGATGTTTTTTTCCGGCTTGCGGGGTACAGGAATATTTATTTAAAGGTTTTTAGAAAATTTAAATATATAATATACAATTTAAATAGATGATGTACTTTTAGTAGGATTAAGTCGATTAAAAAAGTTATGGCACCAAAATCGATTCAATTTCTGTAGTAACGTTTCTTATTCTCTTATTTATTGTTCGTTATTTGTATATTTTTATGTCTATGAGTACGTTCCAATAAAAATAATATTAAGCATGATCATATTACAGTTCGACTTCCCTGAATAAGCGATGTTATTTATTCATCAACCGAAAAAACTAATGATGGATGGATCGTTACACAGGCATTCTTTACTTCCGTGGTACATTGCGTCTCCTCTAGAGTCTATGGTTCTTTTTCACGACTGTTTTGGATAGTTTACCTACCTTGCCTATATTGCCGATTTTTCGGTCTGGAAGTGGAATATGTGTATAATTTTACTGTGTAATCTATAATACAACATGTTATAATGTTTTTCAATCATAGTTAAGTCTAGTTGCTTTGTAGGTGTCCGTAAAACACAAGTTCAGCCATTTACATGAAAGGTGAGTACAAAAAATTGGTACCTCTATTTTTTTTTTGTAAAGCTTAGATTTCACCTTAGTGACACTAGGAAATTAGTGAATCAAATAGTGCTCTTGTGTTCTATAACAGATAAATGGATGTTACATGATTGTGAATAATTATTCATACAGTGCTGCATAAGTTATAGTTCATATATATACCTATTTGCCGCTATTTTGTATGTTATATTTATGTATAGCAACTATTACCCGACCGAGTTGAATAGGTCAGGAGGAAGCACTACGTTCCATTTCAAGTACGAGTATTTTAGAATCGATAGAATATCCCTCCATATCCAAGATAGTTGATGGCGTAAGTTAAGTGACTTCAAGATGAATGTGTATCAAAATATTCTACAAGTACAAAATTTTGCTATTTCATAAGAAAATAGAGGAACTTAAGAGACTGAGTTGGCGAATATACACTTCAATCAAAGAAAAAATAGTAGGGTAATGGAACGTTTTTTTAGTCTATGGTTTTTTTATTTGGTTTTCGTAAAATCTGAAATTGTAATCTAAAAAATAATCATTCATTTTTATCTGCATTTAAATTGATGAACTGAGGAAGTTTGTTCTAATAAATCCAAGTTATGGTATTTGTGTTACTAATAGACCAAGAGTCCGAAAACTAAGGCGGATACGTAAAATGGCTGACGAAGTACCCGTTTGTGATGTATTATGTGAAGCGATGGAATATTTGTCTAAACTTGGATCGAATTTACGTTCCCGATCAGAGAACTTGAAAGAAAAAAGAATAAGTAGGAATAAATTGAGAAATGCGCACGCTGTTCACAAAGCTGCGAAAAAAGTGCTTCTTATTTGCGAATTGTCAAAAAAATCACTTGAGAATGTTGAAAGCGGCGTTCGGAAAGTTCTGTCTGCAATTGACGCGGCTCAAGCGAACTCAAAGATTGGCGGGAAAAGCCAAGAAAGCCGTGACAAATTCTATTATTTCAATTTTGAATCACATAAATTGCGAATATCGAAAAAAATTTCAATCAAAGATTTTACAAGCGTTAAAGTCCTTGTCAAAGACATGCCTGCTTCAATGCTAGAAAAATATCCCGTTTATTACGATTGTAAATTAAAGCAAAAAAGGAGGAAACTATTAGACAGAGCGACTGAAAATAAATCAAAAAGGAAGAGCTCTGATAAAAATCAAAGTATTGAAGAGTCGAAGGACCGAAACGAGCTTTTAAAGCCTGTGGAAATAGATGAAAGTGAATCTGAAAATTCAAATAAGAATCAGAAATTGACAAATAAGAGTATAGTTTCTGACAAACCCAAAACTGTCCAAAGGAAATCTTTGGATGTGATCATAAATTCTGATCCTGAAGAAGTCATTCATTCAGAAAAAACAAACAATATATTGGAGATACAAGACGATAATTCAGAAAATACCAAAGAAAGTATTACGTCGAAGGAAGACTTAGCAGTATCTGAACTTATTGAATGCTTTGCTAATGAAGCAAAGGTGAAAGGTGAAGATGAACCGAATACTGCAAGACGTAGAAGAGGAGAGAAAGAATCAGCCAGTATTAGAAAGAAATTCAGTAAGATTAAGATTGCTGATGATAGCTCAGAGAGTGATGAACCTATAAAAAGAGACAATTGTCAGAACTCCACACTGAACAACCAATCCTCTTCTGGTAAAGAAAATGAAGATAACTATAGAAAGAATACTTCTGAATTGGAACACAAATCTAAAAGAAGAAAATTAGGTGACACTGATGATAACTCAAACTGTAAGGATGATTCAGATCATAATTCAACAGAAGGGAATAATAGTGAAAATGATTCTAAACCTCAAATAAGATGTGTCAATATTACTAAATTACTTAAACCTGACAGAATAAAAACCAAAATTAATGAAACATTCAAAAGTAATCAAGTGATAAGAAATAATCAATTAATGGAAAAAGGAATAATAAAGAAGAGTAGTACAAATTGTAATAATGCTGTAAAGGAAGATGATAAAATCAGAAAAAAATGTGATACAAGAAACTTAAGTGATGATGAATTTTGGGAACTGAAAAGAAAAGAAGTTAAGCAATTTAAACCAAAAAAATTAACTGTAAACATTAACAAGTTACCACAATTAACAACTGAGTTTTTGCTTAGTCATGATCTCAAAAAAATTATTCATGGTTCCAAAATTATTTGTGAGGTAACAACAGCTAAGAATAAAGAAAAAGATTATGTAGAAAAAAATATTGATGAAGTTAAAAATGCCCTACTTAATGAGTCTGGATCAGAGGATACGGATTCAGCTTTAACAGCTGAAGCAATCCAAGTAAAAAATTTACTTCTTAATGATTCAGATTCTGATTCTAATGAACAAACTTCAAAAAACACTGATAATAGTAACCAAATAAGCCAGAATGATTTAACTGATACTGCAGCAATAAAAGATGCTCTCTTAAATGAATCTGATTCAGAAACTAATGAACATGCCGAGGTAGGCAAAGATAAATCGATTGATCCTGTTGCTAATGAAAATGACAAAGAATTAAAAAAAGGATATGCTGAGAAAATCAAAAACGCATTGCTCAATGATTCAGACTCTGACAAAAATCAAAATGAAAATACTAATACTATTCATAAACCTAATTACCGTGATAATGATAAAAATATTTCACAAGATCAGTCTGACAGAAAGGGAATAGGTGAATTAACTCAAGATCCTGAATTAATTAAATTATCCCTATTAAATGATTCAGATTCTGACAAAAGTCATAAGGATAACTCTGTTGATTCTAATGATAGGGTTAATGATAAAAAGATTTCACAAGACGAAACGGATAAAAGTGAATCGGCTCGAGATCCTGAAGTAGTTAAATCATCTCTATTAAATGATTCATCTGATAGTGAGGTTAATTTGCAAGTTACCAGAAAGAAAAAGAAAATAAAAATGAGCAAGCATGAAAGAAATCATAAGTCAAGTAATCAAATCAAAAGTAGGCAAACTAAGAGAAATCTTTTGGATTATTCAGCTAGTTCAGAAGAAGAAAATTCACAAGAATTTGATAAGGATTTTAAAAAGAGAAAATCACGTACATCAAGCACTTCTTCATTGGAAAATGGAAAAGAACTCAAATCACTGGAATCTACATCTGAAGACCATAGCAACAAAGTACACTCAGACAATGAAGATATGGATAGCAGAGATATTGACCAGATTGATGAGCATTCAAATTCCAGTGTTAGCAAGGTTAGGACATAAGTACATTGAAAAATATAGATTTTACTCAAATTATACATTCATAAGTCGTAACAGTACACTTCATATTGCCATTCTTAAACATTATAAGTGTAAATAATATATGTAACAAAATATATCGCATTTTTAGTTTTAAGATTTTAAAACATTCACTATTTATTCCTACTTGTGTAGTAGCTATCTGTTTAAGGATAATACTTATTGTTATGTATTGATGTGCGTAATTAGCAATTAAATGCCAATTGAAACATTTGGAGTTTTAATTTAGCACAAAAATGAGACAAGCCAAAAGGTAGTTTTCATTATTTTATACACAAAATGCAAAATGAAGGTATAAACAAGTAAATAAAAAAAAAGATAATGCCAATCTAACATTTACAAGTATATTTCCTACTTTATACCTTTACTTTGTATTTTAACATAATTATAGTGCACAGAACATTAAGAATTAAATAGTTATAAAATAATTACAGATGGTACGCTCTAAAGCAAAACCCAGTGGAAGCAGCGGCCTGAATTCTGAGTATGAAGAAGCAAGTGACAAAGAATTTGATGGGTAAATATTGTTGCCAAAAATAAAATAGGGTGAATGAACTGAAAGAAGAACTGAAATTATAGTTGAGATTGATAAAACAATTACATGTCTAAATACCTATAAAGGTTATCGCTCATTATAACAGCATGGCTCTGTTACAGCAAATAATTTGCCATTCAACTTAGGGTTTTAAATTGTGTGCGTTGAAATATTTTATAAATGCCAGGATATAAAGGTCGCGCGCAGCTCTAGCAGCAAACAGTCGCTGACGTGTCAGCCTCGCTGTCAAAATGACCTGTATAGGTACCTATTCCTTATCATCTGAGTGAGTCTAGATTATCTGGCTTTTATAATGACACTTTCCTAACCCTAAGTATATATTAAAGTGCCCTTGGCTAATAATCTCTTGTCATCTAATTACAATATTGGTATACTAGAATTTATAACCACAACGTAAACGAAGTTGCGTGCAACAGCTAGTATTAAAAATATAAGTCTAAAATCAATCTGCCCTGAGTAAACATGGTGATCAATCATCATACATTCTCATTATCAGAAGAGGCCTTTACCCTGCAGTTGGGCAATAATAGGCTAGTGTTGTTATTTCATTGATAATAAACTGAAACACAACAGATATAGAGCTGAAAATTGCGTAATCATGTGCTTATAATGAGGTATTTGGGTGAATCAGGATCAAATTCTAGAAAGTAATTCTATGATTTGGCAATAGAGCAAAATAACCTTAGCCTGACCCTTGTAATAAGGTGATGATGTTAAGTGGCAACGTCTTAAGTAAGATAAAAGTAGTGTTTAGACTTCAAATTTCTTAAACCGCCATTGGTGACGTCGATTTGAGTTTTATCATTGGCTATATTATTAGACTCACACTGGGATTTTTTATAAAAAATTGTCGTATCTTTTATAACTCATAAATTACTGCAAAATTGCCTAGATAATAAAGTCTCGCTGTTGCAAAACATGAATAATGTCTAGCGTTCATATATTATTTCAATATCTAACCAAAGTCCAATGCTCGTAGGCTGACGAATTTGGCCAATTTAAACAAATCTCATCGACGGCGCGACTCTTCTAACAATACTGGCAGTCGAAGCTCTTCTAAAAATAATAGCAGAACAAAAGCCACGCCGACCATTGGCGAAAGCTTGCTGCGTGCCGTCAGCAGCTCTGACGAATCTGCAGATGATAATATCCAAGAAGGTACAGGTGGGTCCTCATCTTATAATTGTAATAGTAAGGTCAAACGTACGCTCGTATAGAAAATTGAACAATAAAAACCGGTCCAACCATGTTAGAATAATAAAGGTACAATAATAAGGCTACTTGAATCGAACACATACGTATTTAACCAATTATAATGTATTATAATTTACAATAACAGCGATAGGTATCTTGTCACAGTCGAGTTTCACATTTGAAAACAGAAATGCCTACTTTTTCTAGATTTTTCTACCCTGAGTTGGAGTACAAACAATTTTACGCTTTTCGTACCTGAATGGTCAAATGAAAACCTTTTTTTTTTTTTTTTTTTTTGGTGGGTGGGAAATCATCAAATAACTTCTCCCGCCCTGGGCGGGGCGGGAGGGAGTGTCAGACTTTTACTGACTAAAACCCACCCATGTTCCTTCTTGTGCCCTTTGCGTTCCGGGGGCGCGGTATCTCTTGCGAACAACCCGCAGCCCCGGCAGGCATCGGCCCTCAGTGGCCCCTTCCTTTTGCTGACATCTCTTTGAGGCGCGCGTGGAACACGAACGCGCCGTCGACACGGCCTGTCGTTATGCAACGTAAGGACGGTGAGCTACCCATTGCTCACCGTCCACAGGCCAGTATCTACGGTGGCCGGGAGTCGTCTCGCGGCTCCCGACGTCCGGAGCGTCTACCGCGGCGGCTGGGACGGGAGAACCGCTGTCTCAACCGTCCCGCCGCCTCCTTCTCAAGCATTACTGCCTCGCAGAAGGAGGCGACTGCATCCCATTCCCTCTCGCTCCGAACCATGGCTCGCACCAGGGCCGGACGCGAGAGTTCGCCGCCGCCGATGGCCGCCACGAGGACTCGGCGATGCTCCGCCCAAGCGGGGCATACCGCCACGGTGTGCTCCACCGTGTCCTCGGGGCAATCCACACAATAAATGAAAACCTTAATAAGCCAGTTTTGTCTGATAAAGGCATTTTAAACGTAATTTAACTTAAAGTTGTTCATATTAATGTTTGAAAATATAAAATGTCAATTGAGTTCCCATTTTTGGGGGTAGCTCTATCCTGAATAGAAAAAACGATAAAAATTGAATATCGTATAGGTAATGTATCGGAAAATACAGGTAAATGAGTCTTACTGAAAAGACGAGCAACAGGATACTCAAGCTTATACAATAAAAGTACAATAACAATAAAGGTTCCCCTACATAGGTGCGTTATTATCGGTCGATAATACGGGATGTGATATCTGTTTTTAGTACATTATTAGTATTAAGACGGCTAGGAAGTGACACACTGCTGCAATAATAACGACGCAATAAAAGTAGGACACACGAATAAGGCATTATCGACTGAAATCAGTTTTTTGATAAACAAAAAAAAATATGTTGTTGTTAATGCTAAAAGCAATCAACACTAATACACTGTTTTAATACACTTTATATTTTAGATTTACCTTCAGCACCTCTACCAGGACTCAACGGAGACAGTATTGGACATTTAGCTAAAGATGACTTGCTCGGTGAAAGTGATTCCTCAGTTTCACATAAGGATGAACAGAGTGAGCCTGAGGTATAAAAAAAAAACAATATTTACAAACTCATTTAAATTTTAAACAAATGTAGGTACTTTATTTTTATATGATTGTTTCAGGAAACTCATATTATAGAAGATTCAGATGATGAAGAAGAAAAGTAAGTTTATATAAATAAATTCATTTAATAAAATCACATTAGAATCAATCTCTTTCTGTATTGTTCCAAACAAGTTGACTTCAAAATGTATTAAAAAGAAGTATCATATGTTACTCTTCTGTGTCAATGCAAATTAGGCTTTATACTGCTAAAAGAAGCCAACTTATACATGAAAATTCCTCCCATTTTTTTAGATAATTGTAATGATTTTAGATATACTGATTAATTTGTTCTAAGCAAGTAATGGATGTACGGTTAGCCAAAGAGATAAGTAACCAGAGTTGTCTAGTAAATTCATTTTAAAAACCGATAGATGGTTTTGAATTAAATTTATTTTAATTATTAGAAAATGAACACTTTATTAATTAAATTAAATTTCATTTTAATACGACCACTGGTTTCAAACAAACCTTGAACTATATTAGACGAACTGGTTACTTATCTGTTTTTTTGACGGTACATTGAACTGGATAGTAATGTAATACATTGGTCATTAGAATTATTGAGACATGGTTGTCTTTCTCGTTTCGGCAGGATTCTATTAAGATACAACATTGAAATTGAAAACTTTTCACAGAGTAAAATTAAAACGTCAACGCAAGGCGAATGCGATATTATCTGATTCCGAAGGTGGAACATCACATCGTAAGCATCGCGACAAAGATGTGAGAGTGAGTGACTTCGAAGACTCGGAAGCAGATAGTTCGGAGTCAATAAAGCGCTCCAAGCGGAAGAAGAAGGTCTCTGAGAGTGATGCGTCAGGAGGCTCCAGCAATGAAGGAGGGTATGTTATAGTATCGTATAGTGTTGTTTAAGTTGGTGAGGAATTGAGGAATTTAGGAAACTGGCTTTTTCTAACAAACTGTTTACAACAGGTTGTGGTGAAGCTAATAAAATAATGCAACTTGTGCTAGACACGTATAGTGGGTTACGGCCCCTCCCTCTCATATCGGGGAAGAACATTACTCGTCGATTTATGTGTATATTTGCTTAGACATACGTGGACAAACAAAAAACGAAGGAGCATGCATTTATTCCACGATTTAGTTGTATGAAAACTGAAACAATTTGCAGTACATAAGTGAGTGCTATGGTAATTACAGCCATTTGAGACATTTTATCCATGTCCCTTTATATTGCAATGCTTCATTACGAAATTAACATATACTATGTGTATTTCAGATGTCTTCCAAAAATTTACTTGAGTTACCTTTCTTTATTATTAAACTGTTGTCTATTTGTTTTATAGATCAAAGAAACGTCGACGTATAAAGTCAGTGAGGGACAGTGATGCCTCTGGGTCTGACACTGAGAACGAAGGCAGAAATAAACATGGCAGAAAGAATATACGTAAGGTAAAAAAAATAGGTTTTTTAACCGATTTTACATAAAGGAGAAGGATCCTCAACTTGTGTGTTATTTATTTTACCAATATGTACACCTGAAAATGAACTTTAATGTAATGGATTGTAATGACATGTTTGATTGCAGGTCATGGGTAAGAACCAGTTGGAGGAGGCCACTAAAAAGGCGGCGCGTGAAGAGAAAGAGAGGGTCGCTCGTATTGTGGAAAGGCAGAAATTGGTTAGTAGATTTTATTACTATACGCGGCCTACGGTTGCGGCGTAGGATGTACACGCACGTTAGCAGCCTGGGTCCATTTGTCTAGCTGTGTGTGGTGCCTATCTTTCCACAGCTACTACACATCCCTATGTTGCGTGGCCGTGAGTCGTTGAGATGTCACAAATGAATGACTCAGAAAAGACGAACTTTCCCAAAAGGAGTGCATGTATTTGCGATACATTAAGTTTATTTAATTTTGCAGTACAATAACTTGGAATTTGACGAATCTGGTAAACCAGACGAGGTGGTTTTAGAGAAAGTGATATTGGATTTCGACCCTGAAACTAAAGAGCCTCTGATTGAGGTTGACCGAGGACTTGTAAAGAAGCTGAAACCCCATCAGGTAAAACACTATGATTTCGAATCGATTGACTTTCTTTTTATGTGAAAACTCGTTTCTCCTGTAGATTTTGTACGGCAATGGCAAACTGTTACGTCGCTTATTTGCCAACTCAATTAACTAGAAATTTATTGTCGCCAACGCAACAAAAACTTTTTTTTTTTCAGTTGAATGAGAATTAATTAGGTTTTCAGAGCTAAAATAATAGGTTTTTTAGAGAAGTTGCGTCTTGGAATTGGTGTATTACTACTCAACTAAGGATTGCTGGACAAGATTCGATATGAACCACGTCCGAATCGGAATTAAGCATGTAATGCTAATCAAAATCTTATCCTAATGATAAAATAATGAAAATTATTTGTTTCTTAGGCTAACGGCATAAAGTTTATGTGGGACGCTTGCTTTGAAAGCGTGAAGCGTATTAAGAAAGACAAGGGATCCGGGTGTATCCTCGCTCACTGTATGGGCCTTGGAAAAACTTTACAAGTAAGTTTGCTCTCTTCATAGAATCCTTTAGTTTTGTATTAGTTACATTGTAAGACAATAGCTAAGCATGGAGTCTCGAATGTGACTGCCAGGTTAGGCAAAGTTTTTGGGTTTTTTACTCAGGAAAATCAATGGCAGCCCCGAGTCTAGATTTGTGCCTAGTTAATGACAATTATGGTTCTACTGTCTCCAATAACATAAGACTCTCTACAAAACAGCTCTGCTTTTAAAATAATACATATTTTTAATCTAGTACAATCCCCTTAAAATACAAATATTTTCAGGTAATCTCCCTAACACACACGCTACTGATCCACGGGAATCTAACAGGAGTGAACCGAGTGCTGGTCGTATGTCCGCTGTCCACCGTACTCAACTGGGTCAATGAGTTCAATATGTGGCTCAAACATGCACACTCTGAGTTTGAAGTTGATGTGTATGAGCTGTCGAGGTAAGGGTACAATTAAAATCCTTATTCAATTGTTTATCAACCCACATTAAGGCCATAACTGTGGATAAAATCACTGTAACAATTCGATTATTTGATGTATGAACGATTATCACTCCACAACAGTGATAGGAATAGGTAAGTGTCTATTTGCTTAAACTTCGAAGAGACTTCCTTAGGACTACATTTTTTCCGAGACATCTGTCCCGAAATTTCGAGACAGATCGATAATGAGTCATTAATATTAAGATCATACCACTTTGAATAATAAATTCTTTCTACTAAAGAGAATGGTAAAATGATAAAAAATTACCGTTTTATTATTTTAAAGACAAAATGCCTTTTTTTACACTTGAACTTTAGCAATCTCATTAAACGTTGCCGAGAGTGAGCTAGAAAGAAGATATTTACTTCGAAACATGTGTTACAGCTTCTTAAACAAACATTGTGATTCATTGTGTATTACGATCAACAAGTCATTTACAAATTGTTCTCCAAAAAAAAATTCAGAAAATTTTATGGTTGTAACGACTGTGTGTGTTATTTATTATGATATATCTAGTCGCAAACTTTAGGTAAATATAGACGAATTACTTATTCCAAATAACATTTTTTTTTAATGTATTTAAGTGTTGTCTCTCTCTGTTCTTCAAAGTTTAGGCCAATAGGCACTACCTATTCCTATCACTGCTCCACAAGCTACCTATCCCTTTTACTCTACGTTTTTTGAATCCCCTAGGTACAAGCAGAACTCTGAACGCGCGTTCCAGCTGCAGCAATGGTTCGAGGGCGGTGGCGTGTGCGTGCTCGGGTACGAGATGTTCCGTAACCTCTCTGCTGACAACAACAAGAAGTTCAAGAAGAAGATGCTCAGGAGCTTCCAGGAGAGTCTCGTGGATCCAGGTCAGTTGGTGATAAAGTTATTTGTAGCCCATACCAAGCTGAGGATTGCGCTTAGTGACAAAAGAGGCCTGTGCTCGTCATCTACATAAATGAGAAAATTTGCATTGTATGTGAGAACTCTGAACAATGCCAATGCAGTGAGATGTTAAAATCATATTCTCGCGTCTCGATTTGCTTCAGCGTGAAAGAATAATTTTCAGCTTCCATCCTTTTTGATCCTGGGCAAATCTTTAAAGGTACCCTATGAAAAGCGGAGGACTATGTCGGAATTAAACCTTCTAATACTACTTGCAATCGAATTTCTGCTGAGATGTCCAGAAGAAATTCATTGAATAAACGATGTTATGTGTTTAGAGTCGCTAATACATAAGCTGGTCGGGACATTCGGTTCAGTATCTTCAGAAAAACGCTTTCAAAGGTTTTGTTGAAAATACTGAACTGAACAGACAGCCGCTAAGTGTATAGCAACTGTAAATGGAAGCACACCAACCGCCTCTTGTATCAATAGCCTGACTAACTAGTGATGAAATAATTTAGTATTGTTCAAGGACCTCTTAAGTCACTTATGTTATTACTTTATACACAGGACCGGACTTGGTGGTGTGTGACGAGGGGCATCTGCTAAAGAATGAGAAGACCAGTTTATCGCAGTCCATGAACAGAGTGAAGACACTACGCCGTATCGTACTCACAGGCACACCACTACAGAATAACTTGAAAGAATGTGGGTTTTTTTTTATGTTACTTAATGACATTTTTATTTAAAGGAAAAACACACAGCTAAAAAAAGTAAAAGAAATAAATGTATCGTTATTTTTTGTTCTTCTTATAATGTGGAAGTAACTCAAACAGACCTGTGGAATCCATTCATCAACTACGAAATAGCTGACAAACTTTAAACAATTAAACAGATGTTCTTAAATCGTAGCTAAGAACACTCAATCAATTACCTTTCAAAGAAAGACAAACTCAAAATCGGGTCAGCCATTTAAGAGCTAGGATGCCACAGACAGACACAAGTCAAACTTAAATCACCACTGTTGGTGTTGGAGTTTAAAAACAATGCCTTCTTCTGATTATCATTTTATTTTATTTGTATTCTTCTTACCATCAGACTACTGCATGGTACAATTCGTGAAGCCGAACCTACTGGGGAAGTACAATGAGTACTTGAATCGTTTCGTGAATCCGATCACCAACGGACAGTACACCGACTCTACGGAAGGTGACATCAAGGTCATGAAGAGACGGTCACATGTGCTGCATAAGATGTTGGATGGAGCTGTCCAGGTATGAGATCAGATACAGATCTATTTCATCAACAATACTCGATTTTTCCTGAATATTATTAGATTAGACACTGCACCTTATAATTAAAGAGACGGAACATAGTTCTGCCAAAAGGAACCAACCCACAATCTCCCAATAATTAAACTTTTGACAAATTTGTTATATTACTTTATCAATAACAGCCCGAAATACGTCTAAATTAAAGCTTAGAAAAGATTTCAAATTAATCAGCATGAAATATCTGAAATCATTACTAAAATGAGAGTAATTTTTGGTTGATTCGTTATCACAATATTAACTGCAACTATAATGTCATAAAAATAAAATGTCGAAAAAAAACGAAAAATATGAATAAATGTCATATTGATACGTTATAATTCGGTTCGAACTAAACAGTTTCTAAAAATTTGACCTGTCATTTGTAAATTAACCCGAAATTTTGTTATTTTTAGAGGAGGGACTACGGGGTGCTGGCGCCCTTCCTACCTCCGAAACACGAATACGTGTTGTTCATCACACTGTCAGATGTGCAAGTCAAACTGTACCAGCACTATTTGGATAACTATTCAAGAAGGTATGTCTATTTCATTGAAGTGTGTGAAGTGAGGGTTTTGTCACGTTTCAATTAATTTTTCTTGTGACATCCACACATTGTGATTGTGCGCATTTACTAGGTCTACATAGTGGATTTTGACTTTGGCCCGTTAAAGTCAATACTCAATTCTCGCCCAACTACTCTGTAAACTTAGTTATATCTTTTACGGCAAGTGTTATTGTGCATTACCATTAAAAATGTTCGGTAACACGTCTTTTTTAAGGCCTTTTTTGCGATGGCAAGATGTGAGTGTATCATACAGTTAAGCTTACCCCTTTTATTGTACCCGACAAATGTGATGTTACATATTATGTATCTGTGCAGGCCGCTACCGGGCAAGTCGTCAGGGTTCCTGTTCCCTGACTTCCAGTCGCTGCAGAGAATATGGACGCACCCGCTCGTACTCAAATATAATTCTGAGCGATATGAGATTATGCAACAGAAAAAGGTAAGCATAGTGTCACTTTGCGAATTATTGTCTCATCTTTATTTAGGCCTTAAATAGTCATTGTAAAGACTTTTAGCACCGGTTTGTCGAACGAAAATTTAATTGTGAAGTTCACGCAAGCTGCTCTGATTGGTTTTACTGAATTATCAACAACAGATTCGCGTGCATTAGTCTCGACAATTTTTCATATTAGTTTAGCATAGATTTACGGTCAGCCGACCAGGGGTTAGTCTAAAGCCCGAATGTTGGTGTGTCCTGTCGACTCTGCTAGTAGTAAATGTATGGAATTGATATGCAATACGCATGTAATAAATGACATCATAAGCCACGATGGCATAGCCACAGCTTTAGTTAGACAATATAATCTGTTGAGATCAGTCAATATGTCACACTTACGGCCCCTGTACAGATTTTTTTTCTCATTCTCATGTTTTATTGAAAAAAAAAACTTGTTTCAGAGGGAGAGAGAAGAAGAAGACTCAGAAGGATCGCTAGTAGATTTCATAGATGATGATTCTACTCCAGATGTAAGTTGAAATTCTCGTAAAACCTACGTCATTCTACTTACTCTTAATGTTTGTTGATGGATCACACCTCAACGGCCTAATGGATTTTGATAAAATTTAACGCAGGGGTATCCTGTATTAGGAGATACGGTACTCTTTTTACTTGGCTAGTACATTTTAATAAGAAAATTTACTATTTTTACTTGGATGAAGCCACTGGCGAAAGCTAGTGATACAAATAACGTTTGTTTTTAATTTTGTAAGTATCAAGACTTCAGACTATAAATATACGTTAGTTACACGAGGTACAATTATTATTATATCTGTAATTCAATATGATCATCAAACCAGCCTAAACATATAATATATCCTTTTATCCTATAATATTGTATACAGGCGACTCCTTGAGACGCCTTCTAATAGTACAGAACACCAGCAACAGACTGGAGCCAAAGCAACTCATATTTCCGTCACAAACATGTTTAAACAAATATTTTGTCTTGCCAGGAAACTTCAACTGAAGAGTCCTCAGATGATCTGTCAGACGTAAGTGATGATAGCCGAAAGAAGAGTAAGAAGAAGAACAAGGCTAAGAAGAGCAAAGCTAAGGATAAGGAGTCGAAAGTGGGAACCCGCCGTGGCACTAGGGCCAACCCAGGTAACGGTAATGTCAAACGCGCTTTTTAGTATGCTGTTTTATTAATTTATAGTCTTTTTCTTTAGGTATCTTTAGTTTATACCCATGGAAAACGCCTTAAGTCTGAGCTGATGATCTATTACTAGTCATAGAGTTACTGGTTGTTGTGACTTTAATTCACTGGTAATCTTTTAGGGTGTGAAAGTCCTCATACAACTCAAAAATATAAAAAGAAATCATTGTTTTCCTACAAAATTGCACTACAACACTATCAACATGTATGGGAATAGGCGAATAGCAAATATTTTCCATTAAAATTTTGGGTGTATAGTGAAGATTCAACGTATTCCTGAGTACTAAGTAATTTTCAAAATCGGCCCACAATTTACTGAAGAATCGGGGAACATACCTAAATAAAGTAAAACATTCTGACGAATTGTATTCTTGTGAATTGTGTGTGTTTTGTTAATAACAAAACAGCCTCTATATAATATACCCACCCCATGGCTGAATTGCCTTGGCTGGCATGTGATCAGTATTCTTTTTTTTGCAGAATTTACCTTTTTTTTGCAATGCTGCATGTGCATAAAAATTGCAGTAAAATGGTGCAAGGTCCATTTAGCTTCTATATCCTTTTGTTTATTCATCAGTGGAAGTCGACGACGATGTCGCCGACGTGGCCGAGGTAGTGGAAGTGCGGACCGAGAACCCGACCGAGTGGTGGATCAAGTTGGTGGAAGAGGAGGAGTTGGACGACATGCGCAACTCACACAAGCTTGTGCTTTTGTTCGATATACTGCGGCAGTGCGAGACGATTGGAGATAAACTGTGAGTTAAAACAAGCCTATTGAACCGAGAGTACTGTATCCCCTGGAAGTGTGGTACTTGAATTAATAATCTACAATTCTACATCATTGAAACACTTTTCCTATTATTGCATATCTGTTCAGTTAGGAATCTAAAGTGAACCTAATTACACTGAACATAATATTATAAAGAGGTAATTCTCTGGAAGTACTGGTCCATTACTGATAAAATGCTACACTAATGTCAAGTGTCATAGAATATATTTTATGGTAAGCTTGACTCCCGCGTGGACGAGGTAGCGGGCAGAAAGTACAGTACTAGTACATAATAGAAAGGTCTGTTAGAGCTTGTTAAATACCATTATGCTATATGTCTTTCTGAGACAGAATTGGCATAATAATCATATTCTTTGTGGATGAATGCTGGTGCTGCGACAAGTATTGTTAAGTAACACACATTTGTCTCCTTGTTATCAGGTTGGTGTTCTCTCAGTCCTTGTACTCGCTAGATCTGATTGAGCACTTTCTGGGTAAAGTAGACGAGGCCACGCAGGAAGGACGCGTTGACGACAAGCTGGGAAGACATGTCGGTAAGGATAAAGAGTGAATGGCCTGGAGCCTAAAAAAACCCAAATATTACCATACAAATATTACTTGACGTTTGTGTTCACGACTTGAGGCGCCCACTATACTAGGTACTTATAGTTAAGAAGAGCAGGACAATATGACGTCAGTTACGTCGTTACTCACTGGATTTCCGATCTTAGACTTACATCTTGACACTAGTTGTCATCCGAAAAAATTATATAGTGCAACATATTTTTTTTTTTATTTCACTTGCCACTTAACACACTTAGACTAATTCAAATGTAACAAAACTAATTAATGTGATTGTAATCTTTAGGTTCATGGGCACCAGGAGTGGACTACTTCAGACTGGACGGCTCCACGTCGTGCGAGAACAGATCCATCTGGTGCAAGAACTTCAACAGGGAAGACAACCCGAGAGCCAGGTCAGTATTAAATAATAAAACTTTTCTTTTTGGCCAGGTAGGTCTAATTACGATAAATTTAAAGCGATTAACTTTTACCCACGACTTCACTTATTATCAAGTTAAAAAGTAACCTATGTGTCACCCATGGTGTTCAGCATTTTAATGTATTCCTTTTATGATATGGCAGATTATTCCTAATATCAACACGCGCGGGCGGTCTCGGCATCAACCTGGTCGCCGCCAACCGCGTGGTTATCTTCGACGTGTCGTGGAACCCCTCGCACGACGTACAGAGCATATTTAGGGTCTACCGGTTTGGACAAAAGAAACCTTGCTATGTGTACCGGTTTTTGGCTATGGTATGTTTAATTTATCTTTTGTAAGTTTGCTAGAAAATGTTCTCATGGTACTATCGTATTTGGAAATCATGTGTATAGATGCAACCGTAAGGGGTGCTATGTATACAAGTAGGTCAGCATTCTCAATACAACCTTTGATCATTTTGTATTGAAAATGCTGAACCAAATGCCTGCTTATGATTATTTAGCTTTTTCACCCACATTTATAGCTTGCCTGACTCTGATATTTCCTAACAGGGCACAATGGAAGAAAAAATCTATGAGCGTCAAGTAACCAAGCAAGCCATCTCCAAACGCGTGATCGATGAACAACAAATAGACAGACATTACGCAGAGAACGACCTCGCCGAACTGTACAAGTTCCAGGCGCGGCCGGACGAGCCGCGCCCTCTGCCCACGCTGCCCAAGGACAGACTGTTCGCTGAGATGCTCAGGGAACATGAAGCACAGGTATGCAATAGACTAACTTATCTGTACTTGTACAAGGTGGTATTCAGTATATGATTCGAGACCCCCAGAATAAAAAAAAATCGTCGGTTATATATAAAAAAACAGCTGTTTCATACATTTTAACCCCGTGTACTTCACCTACAGATCTACAAGTACCATGAGCATGATTCTCTACTAGAGAACAAAGAAGAAGAGACTCTTAGCGAGGAAGAACGCAAGGCGGCATGGGAGGACTTCGAGAACGAGAAGAACAAGCCGCCGCCCGCGCCCTTCCCGTCTGCCTGGCCTATGCATAACGGAATGGGTATGATTTTACACCAATGTCTATATTATTGTATTGAGGGATAGTGATACCTATTTTTGGATTTATCTTAATTATGTAATTATTTATTTTATCATCAGTCTATATCAGTCCACTACTGGCCATAGGCCTCTCCAATTGCATGCCATTCAACTCAATTCTCAGCTACTCTCATCAACATTAAATCTTTCATCGGATTTTTATCATTATAAAAAGTACAAATTACTTTTCCAGTGCCCGGACTGTTAGCGCAACAACAACAACAACTAGCGTACGCTGCGCTGGCGGCCATGCTGCGCAAAGACATGCCCAACATCAACGACAACCAGATCCGGGACATGTTGCCGCTCATATACAACTCGAACCCGGGGGTGAGCTTACCACACACTTGCCATCTCATGCCGAAACAGATAGACAGTTACTGACACACCACTATAACAATGTACTTGCTAACTTTAAGCATTCGTTACAAGGGTGAAGAGTTCAGTACCCGGCCATCAGGGCGCGGTTTCATTGAGAACTATTAATTAATAGCTATGAGCTTTGTAGTTCAAGAACAGTTAAACTGCAAGTTCATCTACAAGGTTAGACGGCAATATAATAAATAGTTAGTTTCTTAGTTAATAGCTGTCAATGAGAACGCGCCCTAATTATGGCGCATTGAAAAGCTTATCGAAAGTTCGATATGCCTTATTAGCGGCCGCGTACTGTATAGAAATTATTCCTGTTTTCACTAACACTAAATAACATGTAAATATTTTCCCACTATTGGAATTTCAACTCTTGGCCCTGAGTAGAGTATTTGAAATCTCATAGTGCGCCTTTACTTCGGTGTTGTCTAGTGTTGGTGAACACATTGACAAGTACTAGAACGTAAACTTGGGACTCGAGAGGAACACTTGACATGGCACCAATAGCACGTAATTCAAATATTTTTATCACACACATCATTTTATTTTTCATATCAGTTTACAAAAACAGAAACTTTGCATTAAACATTGGCGTCTTATTAAAAAAAATCACATTCGATTTACGAATAAGTAACGGAACTAAAATATCAACTTATTCACATTTTAATATTTATCTGTTTAGATGTTCGGTGGATATGAGTATGGCGTAAGTTTATGTAGATTTATTTTGTATCCCTTGTTTATTAGAACAATGTACACGCCTAGTCCTGACGCCATTAGACAGTTATTTTTATGTTGAAAGCATGTCATTTTCATTATTTTGTAGTGACGCATAATTTAGATATGAAATTGGAACATTTAATGACGTTGATTTGTTTTTATGTTATAGTTGATGCAGAAAATGAGTGAAATATACAAGTACTCTCAACCCGGCATGATGAACCCCGCTCTGATGAACTCGGTCATGAATCAAGGCAAGTTCTATTGACAACTAGGCTAAATCATTTACACACATGACATCTGGTAGCTAGCAAACGTGAGCTCTGCGTGGCATGTGGGGATGTGTGTGACTTGTCGCGCGTACCTCCGTATCAATAGGTCAAAAATTAAAGTGACAGGCCTACTGAGGCCCGTTACTTTACCTGCGACCTACAAATAATATCTTTATTGAAAGTGTGGAGTGAGTTTGTTTATACCTATATCTCAGAATAATTAATTCACACTGATGAATTTATTAATTTATGATACATTCATTCCCAAAACCAGGCGGCGGCGCGGGCGGTATGGGCGGATCGTCGGGGCTGCAGTACGAGCCGCCGTGGCAGCGCCAGCACCAGCAGCAGCAGCAGATGCGCCTGCAGCAGCTCATGCAGCAAAATGTGAGTATGCTGGGGCCCTTACAGGAAAGCTAACTAGAGCCGAGGCGACGATTGTATTACCCAACGTGCCGCCCTTACAGGCAACTAAAACGATCGCTCTATTATTGTCATCTGAGGGCACTTTTCCATTTTGATAATGGCCATGGTGGTCATCAAAATGTGCATGATTGCGTTTTATACAATGGCAAGCATACTACATTATTGTCGTTTATAGTTTGATCAAGCTCTTGTTGAATGTGTTGCTTCACCTTTACAAGATTGTACAGGTCAATCAGATCTACAATTGAGAATAGCAATCCGTTTTACTTTGCTTTTTGTTTTATGATCAATGTTAACAATCAGATGGCAAGCGCTTGACGCGCGTTTTGCTAATGCGTGTTTACAAACAAAAAATACATAACGTACGTTCTATCGGCACATTGTAACCGCACATAAGCAAAAAGCGCGTCAAGCGCTTGTCATCTGAACTTTACGCAACTAACAACAGCAAATGGGCGCGAAGTTCTACGCGGGAGGACTCGGCAGCCGCGACCCCGTGGCCATGGCGTTGCAGCAACAGCGCGCGCGCGAGATCATGATGGGAGGAGCCGGGCGCCCGCGCGGCCGCCCCCCCCTCGCGCCGCGACACCCGCCCACGCCCGCGCAGGACGTCGTCAACCTCGACTCCGACTAGACCGGTACGTGTCTTATCATTTGACATCCTACAATACTGCTAGAAATAAGACTTGCTTTAGAACATCCAGTCTTTTATTATTAATATGTTACATCCAGTCTTTTATTATTAATATGTTCTTATCAACAGAAAGTGAGGGAGGTGCAATATGGACCGAAGTGTACAGTGAACGATAATAGGTGCTACACTGCTATATGGAGTGAGTGTAGACGCGACGGACTGACCGGTTGGGCGGAACAGTAGCAGTAGCTGAGTACAGGGATTCCGCCTTCCGGTCAAGTTTATAGCGCCTTGCACTCGAGGTGATCATCTGGCCAAAATACAGTGATATTTTGGAGTGTTAGCTCCATATGTAGCTTTTCGCCTTGAGGCTTGCGCTCTTAACGCTACATATCAAGAATCTCAGTATTTTATTTGTAGTTCAAACCCTTTTAGACCTTAACCATATACTCTCCATATGATTTTCTAACGAGGACCAATAGTGTCCACATATCAAGGAAACTACTTCGTTTCGTTACATTCAACAACAGCGGAAGCCTAAGGCGTAGTTTAGTAAAATGATAAGGCGCACAAGTTTGGTCATATTTTAAGCTTCGTATAGATAATTGTGCTCAGACTTGAAATGTGACACTTGTGCTTGCGGGAGTTAACATTCTACTTTCTGACACTATGTGTGAGGATGACGTAGGAACTGTCGAACAAACGAAGCGTCCTAAGAAAGCTACTACAAATACGTTCTTGATACTTGTTCATTAATCATTCATTAATCTATTCATTCCAAATATAAAACATGACAAATCCATTTTATAGAAGAATTCATTAGTAGCTAGCACACACAGACTGTAGGCAACCATTCTGTATTTCACATCCAATTTGGCACAACAGGTTTTCCAGCAAATTACAATTACAGAAAACATACAGACTGTGTGTAAAAGCTACTAGAGTTCAATATTACACATATTTTATAACTATCTATAAGTGTGATTAAATAAACAGAAGTGGATTGTATGGATGCTATCATAGGATGCTTCAGGTGTCAGCTTGATAAATTTTAACTATATCTCTCAGTACAGGAAATTAGTGATAAGTTATATGTTGGTAGTTAGAAAACTTCTTGTGTGTCTAACATAGTATTGCCTGCGACATTGCGCACGGAACTGTATGAACACACTCCTTAGGAATAGTAAGTAAATGGAGTGTTAGGACACATTCCGATCTAAAACTGACCCAACATTATGAAATTTATAAAGGAAATGCGTCATAGAACAATGTTACAACCATCGTACTGATTGGAAGATTTGTACTATGCGCTTACACTCCGTTTCCTTGCTATCTGTGACAAGCACCCACTATGTAACAATATAGTGATAATATAATATTATATTACTCTACATATAGTTACTGCAACACCAATCTTAAACTAAAATTAATGTTACTCATTGGTTTACATATTTAACCAATATTTTTGATTGTTAAATTAGAAACTGGAATGCATAAATATTTTATCGACTTGGCACATAAACCATCAGAAACATTGATGTTCAATTTTAATATTAGAGAGATGTTATTTTTGTGAAGTTATCACATATTTTGCTATGGTGGCAATTTCAATTTTTAAATCTGATCTGTTTAATTTAATTCCCTTATAATTATTAAGTGTAATTTAAGTTAATACAAATTCTACTAGAATGAAGACAAGAATTGTTTTGTAAGCAGGTTTAATCATAGTTATTAGTCCCATATTCGGCCCCTAAATGTAGGTACCTATTTGTTTCTAAATACTACATTATTTTAGAAAAGATTCCATATTACAATATTGGAAAGTGGACCTGTGGTTTTAAAGTTTTCAAATAACTTTCATACTCTTAGGTTGGCACATTCAATATTATTTTAATTTAGTGAAATATTGTAGTTAGTTCAGAACTCTTATGAGAACCAATTTTTATTTTGGGCCATTGAAATCATAGTGCAGTTTAACTGTCCTTTTATTTGCAATTATTTTGTTA
Source organism: Caradrina kadenii (assembly GCA_947462355.1). Lineage (NCBI taxonomy): Eukaryota > Metazoa > Arthropoda > Insecta > Lepidoptera > Noctuidae > Caradrina > Caradrina kadenii. The sequence goes on along the minus strand of OX381684.1, from coordinate 10,455,519 downwards.
ATTGATCTTTTTACATCACTAAGATTGTTTAAGTGATGTCTATATGACTGTATTTATTTGCCTGCTATTGAACAGGCGGTTTAGTTGTGATATTGCCTATTATTAAATTTTTGTATACGTTTAATTTAAACAAGTCACTGAGGTGACTTTAATGTTAGATGCAACAATCTATAGCGATATATTTTAGAATACATTAATGTACCTATAGTGTAACACAGAAATTGTAGTGCATTTTGAATTTGTGAGCTTGACATTTTGTTTTATGAGAAATTCTCGTCGTTTATTATAATTTTGGATTATTTTACAGATTTTTCTATGCTTAAAATGTTATTTATAATTATAAAACAGTTATGTTAATAAATGAGCAGTATTTCATTTAGTTATAAGGTCATGTTATATCCATAGCACTTGCATAGACCCATAGATTATTTTTGTTTTTATACAACTACCTAGCAATAGTGTTGCTACATGAATACTGTGAGGTTGCTACACAAGTGAGGACTGCTGTAATTGTTTTATTATTTATGTAATATATAATATAAATTGTAACTGTAGAGAACTTCCTATTATTTTGTAGTACAATCAAAGTATAATAAATGATTCAAAATGTGTAAAACATGTTTTATTAATGCGATATCTTTCTACAACATATTTTAGAGAGGCAGAGTGAACAATTAACACTGAAGGAAATGGTATCTCATCTTTTAATGATCAACAAAATTATGTAGATCACACAATTTTATCTATCAGTTAATACCACAACTCAATCGGCTTATTATAATCTATAACTCTGGCCTACCTTTTATGCAGACTCAGAGCAGCATCGGAAAATTGTACACAATATCAGATTATGTAGGTATCTATGACCTATGTAAATTTGTTGGAAAATCATCGCACCACTGATAGTAGGAAAACATGTAGCTCAACAAAAAATATAGTGTCAATTGAGAAATGTATAGACCACATCTAAACATTTCTCAATTTCCACTATATTTTCTTTTTCACATGCACAAGGTATTTTATTGGATATTGTAATTATTATCTTATCATATCACTTACATATTATAATATTATGTGTAGGTATACTTGTTGGAAACACAAGATTAATTGGGACCTCTGTTTCAATGTAATAGTAATTCTATAATCAAAGAATTTTTATTTTGTATACCATCACGCCTGTATTCCCCGAAGGGTTAGGCAGAGGTGTAACAATGTACACCCACAGTTCGCCGGTATATTTGAGTCCCATGTAATAGGGGGCGAGCCTATTGCCATTAACCGGGCACAAATCCTAATTCCGAGCTGCTACTGAGAATTTCATAGAAAAACCCAATAACACTTTTTGCTCGACCTGGGAATCGAACCCAAGACCTCTAGCGTAGCAGTCGCGCTTAGGACCACTAGGCTACCGAGGCAGTTATTTTGTCATAATATTATTTACATTTTGGATGCACATGGCCTTTCAACTGCCCTCTTGGTCTCGTGTTGGCAAGCGCAAATGATGATTGTGGGGTCCCAGGTTTGATTCTCAAGTCAGGCAAATAGTGTTAATGAGTTTTTCCATTAGGATTTGCTCAGTGTAGCGGCCCGGAGTTTAGAAGTTGGTGGTGTATCCCCATGCCTCCCCTTGGAAAGCACGTAAAGCCGTTGGTCTCGGCTGTCATTCGTAGGTCTTTGACAGTTGTTATGGATAGTCAGAAGCCAGGAAGTCGGACAACCAGTCTAACCAAGGTGTATCATGTTGCCCAGTAACTGGGTTGTGGAGGTCAGATAGGCAGTTGCTCCATGTAAAACATTGGTATTCAGCTGTATCTGGTTAGACTGGAAGCCGACCTCAACATAGTTGGGAAAAGGCTGAGCGGATGATGATGGCCTTTCCCAACTGACAACTCAAAATTATAATGTTAAATGTATTTGAGATCGTTGAATATCTGCATATCCTACCAGGCTGATGCAACGGCACTGATACAATCTCAAGGTGATAATATCATCACCTTGCGATAGTGTCAAAAAAAAAACTCTTCCAAAAAAGTCACTAATCAAGAGTTGACATTAGACATTTCATTATAAACTTAAAACACATAGTCATAAACCTAATGCAGAGTTTAGACAATTGTTTTTTCAAAATTAGAGGCTCGGACCAGGTATAACACAATCACACGTTTAGATTTGGGATACCAGTCTTAACACCAACAGACACTTCAACATACTTTAGTAACCTGCGAGCCAAGAATGTAGCATTGTCTGAATCAAACACATTTGCTGTCACAATGTCAAGATTCATTTCATTTTGGAAATTTATCAGATCACTTGCACTGATCGCCATAGCGTTCACAGGAAGACCACCAGCATTCACTAGCACAACACGTCTAAGTTTTAGATCTGAATGCACTTGCAGTAGCACTTTCCTCGCCCACTCTAAACAAAATATTCTACTTGTGTCGATTGCTAAAATAACAAAGTCAATACCGATTTTCCCGGTCAGTTCGGACTGTTTAACGACTTCTTCCAGATGAAACGACCTTAATACAATTAGTTTCCAACGAAAATCCCCTTTGTTGTGAACTTCTGTGAGAGCTTCTGATATTTTTTCAATGATCTCAACACTCGACGACAGAACAATCACTGATAACGTATTTTTGCAACTTGTTGGACCAACCCACGGCGCAACTACGACTTCTTCTTCGATCATGGACATTTTCAGATTTTTCAGTACAGTCAAATTCACGACTTAACAAAATACAAAAAATAAAGTGAAACAGGGACAAGTTGGAACTTCGAAAAGAAACGTTTTCAACGAATTGTTTTAAAAATTTGACATTTATCCGAGGGTTACCATGTTAAAATTATAACTGTCATAAAAGATCAATTCAACACAAACTAACATCGATTAGAGTTTATTGTGATGAGAAAATTCTTATTTTCTAATGTTTTAATTTGTTCTTTATAATCAAATCGCGGCTATTAGAATAATTCGTATATGAAAGTATCTTGTAGGTAGGTATCTATTATCAACTGAGACATGATTTTTAAATTTTGTAACAGTTTCTGTTGTGTTAACTTTATCGGTTTCATTTGGCACAACATTATTTTTTTTCCAAACTTTAGATATCGACTTTTTTTATGGCGGGCGGTTTGACAGGTCTGTAAATGTGTAGGTGCTTTGACTTCAATTCTTAATGGTATGGTTTATTCTTGTGTTTTATGAATGAGACAACACCTTATAAGAGTTGAAGTTTCATGTGTAAAAATTAAAATCGAGATGACTAATGTGTGAACGGGGGAAACATTTTTTTTTTATGTATCTAGACAGCTGGACTGGAGTTCAGATACTGAGTACTGTGACTACTGTGTCTCTTCAATGAGTAGGTATAATGACTAAGTTTAGTTTCTTTTTCTGTTTGAGTTTCATTAGAAGTTTTCACACATAGCCACACTCTTGTGATTGTCCATAGATTACACTTAATGCTCTTACATTGTCTTTAAAGGGTTTAACTTTGACCCTCTTTTTTGCATTTCTATATTCTGCTGATAGCTTATATACTTAGTATACCTTACTCATAGTCTAAGGCGATTAACACACGGCACCGCGCACCGCCGTGGAGGGCGGTGGTGGTGAAGCGGATTTCTTAGCGGTGCCTTGCGCGGTTAGGCGGTTCGTGCGGCTGTCCGCGCGGTTGTTTTAAACGCGGCTTTGACCAGTGTTATCAAAGACATTGGCAAGAATGAACGCTGAAGTGGTGTCAGTGTCTGACTTTTATGGCGTAGAAAGAAAAAAATAAGAAGATATTGGGTTCATTAATTTTTGGGAAGCGGAACTCTAAATGGGACTTATATTATACCCAGATAGCAGAGCGACTTTCGATCTTCGGTCAGTGGGTCGTCTTAGAGGCGGGGTATAAACTTTTCAACATCGAATTTGACTTGCAACACGTCCTGCACCCACGATGATCCGCTCGGTTGTGTGGCGCCCCTTGTGTGAGGAGCCGCCCCATCGCGCGGTCGTCAGCGCGGAGAGGTGGTAGCGGCGAGAGCACAGGTGTACGTGTGTTAGGGATAACGGATTTATTAGAGGCCAATGCAACATGAGATTCGCTTCACCGCCAACCGCGGCGGTGCGCGGTGCCGTGTGTTAATCGCCTAAAGCTGATAGAGTCATAGCATAGAATCAATATTATATCAAACAAAGACAAAATAAAACTCAATTAAAATTAAAAATAGGTAAGTATTTTAAAATTAAAAAAACATTTCTATAAGTACATAATATAGATAACAAATACGTATTTAGATTCCTCCGACGCAAAATCCGGGTCCATTGGGCGGTTGCGCATGTACGCCGCGACGGTTCATTCGACATGCGTGTTCTTCGAGACGGCAGTTGACTTCGGTCGCAATATGTCCGTAGAAGTGAAAACGAGGTTGTTCGGCGCTCCATAGTTTTTCAGCTACAGCGCTAGCACGAGGCCATACCCTGGAATCAATTAAATAAGCCACATTAGTTTTACCTGGTCTCTAAGCTTTTTAAGAACTGGGTGCCTGTATTCCTACATGCCATAATATGTACTATATAAAATAGGTATAGTAGCCGCCACGAGTCGTGAGCACAAACGTCAAGTTCAAGCAGCGTCAAGGCCCCAAAAAATCCAGAAAGGAACCCAAAATCCCGAAAATGAACTTGACGTTTGTGCTCACGACTGGTGGCGGCTAGTAAACCTACGACACGCGACGTTAATTAATCATTGTAAAATATAAGTAAGCATACCCGAATCCTACACTCAAACATTGGCGTTTTCATACCACGGAGATATTCAGAGTAGTACTAATAAGACAACCTATCGTGCTAACAAAACACAGCGCACGCATCAATCAATTCTGTTACCGTATACCTACGCATCAAAGAGATCTTTAAAGTTGTTGACCTTTAATTAACTAAACATTGTTTGGTTCTTTTTGTTTTTAAACAAAGCAGATTGTAAATTCAAGAACCATGTAAATACCTGCTCATTAAATTCCTATCATCGACTGACTCCCCCCACATGCAAGCTTCGCCTCCCAGAATGTCGTTCAAGTTCAACTCCTTATGATGTCTCGGGATCATCTGACGGGGATCTACTGAGTAGAATTTTTGCCAGTCACCTCCGGTAGCTATATAGTCCAAATACCACGATGATGAGTAGATTACTTTGTGCCCGGCCTCCAGAACCTGAGAACATTAAAATTAATGTTATTTGTGGAAAAAAATGGGGTTTTTATACATTGAACAAAAAAAAAAAAGGTTGAAGAGCAGAGATTTTATTATTAAAGAGTTTTACTTCCATATTTCAAAGGGTACGGACACCGACAAGAAGAAAGAAAAAACAAACACACTAGAAGAAGAGCTTTACATCAACAATACTTCCAACCTTGATGTCTAAGCCAAAGACGCAATTTGAGCCATGTGCACGCAGATGTCGTTTACAATTGCAGAATGCTTACAAGTTCCTGTTGAGATAAGTAATGTAGATAGATAGCGACTTTGATCCTAAGAAGGCATTTACAAATTCAAGAACCCAACGACTAGTCAGTGTGCCCAGAGCAATTAAGAGGCGATCTAACTAGAAACTAAAAATAAAAAAACTGATTAGGGGACGAATCGAATTATTCATAGAAACACAGACTTAATTTTTTGCAAATCGACTTTAAGTAAATCCTTTTTATTTTAATTATTTCATAGAATAGAAGCACAGTTGGGACTATCACAGTACATTGAATATTAAAGTTAGTAATGATACGAAAGTATCAATATAAAATTCTGCGTAAAAATCTAAGATCCTCCAATGCAAAATCCTGCAGCAGTTGGTGGCTGCGCGTGGATACCGCGTCTGTTCATGCGGCATGTGTGTTCTTCAAGACGATGGGCTATTTGAATGCCTTTAGTGAACCTGTAGAGAGGGTGTAAAGCGCTCCATAACACTTCAGCTACAGCGCTAGCACGAGGCCATACCCTAAAATCAATGAGAACATTATTCAAAACTACTTTTAAACGTGGGAATTACAGACTAAAGAGTCGATAGAGTTACGCATTTTACAAGTGAGAGACATTTAAACAGACATGCATCAGCTGTCAGTGCCACAAGTGAAGCTGTGCCAGTTAAGTAAAACGATAGCGGAACGTGAAGAACAAAATTATGTTGCAAATGTCACGTGACACCACGGTAGAATAAGATGAGGAGCTGCACTTACCTGGAAATAAGGTTTGAGCCATCGACTAACTCACCCCACATGCACGCTTCTCCTCCCACAATATTGTTTACATTAACTATACTATCTTTATTAAACAATCTCCGGGGATCAATTTTGTAGAACTCACTCCAGTCTTCGTCGGTGGTGAGGTGGTCTAAGTACCAGGGTGCAGAGTAAATGAGTTTGTGACCAGCTGCGAGAACCTGGGCAATCAATACGCCTTTAAACGAGTGTTTTCAGTTGACTGTCGGTGACTTGTTGCCGATGCTTTTCACACTTACAATGAATGGCGTCCGTTAAGTTTGTTAGATAGCAAGTGCATTTTGTAATGTGACGATGTTAGTTAGAGCACACGGAATGCAAGAAAAACTAGGACCTAGGTAAGAATTAAAAAAAAAAACAACGATTGTTAGGTAATCATTGACGAAAGATGGCCGCCGTTCTGATGGTTTTAATCTGTTAGGATAAAGAGACTGTATTAAATTGTCCTTCGCATACTTACACTGATCATACCCTCAGGTCCGACAGTTTTCCACACTTGCACGATTGCGTCTCTTGGCAGTGCTACACCTTCATCGAAAACTTCCTGTAACATTTCGTAGATAATTTTGACTCTTGTGTTTATGGAACGAGAAAACAATAATGCAAAAAAGGAAAATATACCTAAGATGCAATTTTTGGAAAATAATATAGGAATAACTTTGACTTTACTAAAACAAATGTATGAAATAGCTTATTTTTCAGGGTTAAAAAATAAACTATTTCATACATTTGCAGTTTTGTGCGGGGAAAAAGTTTTTTGTTTTCATATTGCAGCCTTGTTTTCACAATAATAGTTGTTCATATTGATTCCCTGTAAGATACCAATGAATTAAAAGTCAGCCTGTAAGAAGGCAGTGAACTCTCGAGATGACTGCTGAAAGAGTAGGTAAGGTAGAAACAGACGCGCTGCTAATCCCATAAAGAATGAAATTCGGCCAAGAGGATGAATGATGGCAGACGAACATTTTAGAAATAAGCTTGTTTAAAATGTTTTGGTACCTAACATACCTGCCAGACTATAGCCTTAGATTTCTGTCCCAACAGCGGAAGGACATTGGTCATGAAGTACGCGTGCAGTTCGCTGGCCTGATCCATATTGTGTTCGCTCATGAATTCTAGAATCTCCGCGTTTGATAACCTGGAAGTGACGACATTTTTAAGGAATGTAGATACTCGTTCAGTAACTATTTTGTTGCGTATGTATGCCCTAAGTTTTACGGAACGATGCGCAGCATCGGAAAAACTCACTGCAATTTAAGTAATTGGGTAGATGAAACCACTAATCATTTAACGTACTTTTTGTGAGCTGTCAAAACACGATTCCCCCATTGTATGACAATACTAAACAATAACGTCACTTTTTTCTTATCTCAATTCACTAACTGTTTATTGATTTCAAAGCAACTAAATGTCGAATATTATAGTTATTTAAAAAATCATCTGGTTTTTAAGGCTAAAATAAACTTATTTTTTTGTGAAGTTTTGTCTTGGAATTATTGTTTAATGGTGTCATCTGCCCAATTATTGCAGTGAGAGTCAGTACTTGAGTGGAGAACCCACAATAGGTTGTGGGTTAAAGTTTTCTTTTCTTGCTATCTAAAATTTTGTTTAACCTTTTAACCGCTTACTTTGATTATTCCGACAAATATTTTCATGTTAATTTCGCCTGGGTCGTATATTTACGACAGCTCGTTTAATATCAACCTCGAAAAGGTTAAGATTTGCACATCCTTCTTTGTTGTTGGTTTTTATGTTTCGATTCACAACTGATATGAAGTCGGGAGGTTAAAAGGTTAAACAATTCGATGGCACCTGATGAAAATTAGTTACTATACTACAGCTATACAAACCTACTAACTACCCACTTACGACCCGTGCGGAATCTAAAGAAGCTCAATCAATACGAAATTTAAAAGATTTCAATAAAAACTCACCAGCAATCCATAGCGACTTCGTCGCCTCCAAGATGGAAATATTTGTCAGGGAATCGTTCCTGCACTTCACGGAACAAGTCGCCTATCAGTTTGTACGTAACGTTGTTTGTCGGGTCCATTGGTCCTAAGCCTACAACGTTGTCGCCTTGGTAGCATTTAGTCAGGATCGCTGGGTATGCGACGCCCCAAGATCTTGTGTGACCTGTTATAAGATAAGGTTTTGTTGCAGCTAGGTAATTAAAAAACAACTGAATACTGCAGTCGTTAAACATTCTATACATATAAAAATCCGTGTTGTTGGTACATAATTTAGTTATTTATCTATGTCTTTGGTATGTGCAATAAATTACGTGTAGGTATGTACTTAGTGGCAAATAAAAACATTGCAATATTAATACATTTATAAAAGAGGCACTTGAAAATGCAGTATTGATTAATTTTATGGTCCAATATCGACTTGACACATTTTGCACGATAAAATCAAGACTCGGTCAATAAGTGGCAATGTAATCACATCATACTTTCCTTCTATCGGTTAATGTATTGTTTAACTAAGGTCAACTTGAGAGGACATTATTCGTTATCTCAAGTGGTTATTGATAAGAGTGCAGTTACTACTATTGTAGTAACTGGAAGGATAAAATTTTGCACTTGGTGTTTTGAATCTAAGCACTGTACCTATTTAAAGGCAAGCAGGACTGAGGACACAGGTGTCTGTTTGGGCACTGTACCGTCTATAAAATTTTGTCATCGAAAAGATGCCTATAAGTTAAAGACAAATGCAGTATTAGAATTAGAACGTACATAGAATTAAGGCATAACAGATTAACACTCGGATATTGAAACTAATTAACACAATGACTACACAATCACAGCAGTTGACATAACTATTGTGATTGGCAGACTGAATTATCACAGAGCACTGGACGTGAGTATAATTTTTACATTTTCGTTTTAGACACCCGGTATTAAAATGTATCTAACTACAATTTAAAATGACCAAAAGGAAGGTATTATTCCCTAAAGAACAGGTAAATTTGCATTGTAATTGTTAGCGAACTAAACTTGTACTAAAGTTTTTCTATATCAGATACCTGGCACATCAAATTCTGGGAGCACTCTTATTCCCCTGTCTCTTGCGTAAGTAACAATCTGGTGAATGTTCATCTTTGTGTAGATCATTGAAGGATCGTATGCGCCTTGTTCACTGTAAATAGTTTAGTGATAATGACCTAATACCCTTGCAATGTGCACACGCTAAAAAAGGGCTAGTTATTATTTCAATCTATTATATGTATAAAGATTTCGAAATTCGCTTTTAACGCGGAATCTCGAAATAAAGCTGAAATTTGGCAAGTAGATAGTTTATAAGTAGGAGAAGTAAGCTAAGAATGGATTTTGCGACAGGATCAAATTAAGGGGATCTTTGACTTTCACGCGGATGAAGTCATGGGCAAAATATCTATACATATATAGTGTAACGATTGGAATCAAACTAACGACAACTGCTCGCCCTCCTGCCGATTAAAATAAACTTAATAAAACTTAGAAAGTCGGCTTCAGTTTAAACAATTCTTAATAAACAATAGAACATATAAAAAAGCCAGTTTTATTACCTTAGCTGAGGGAATTTTTCGCTCTGATAAGGGAAGCTCTGGTCATCAACTATGTGCCAGTGTAGAACGTTCATCTTGTTCATTTCCATGGCATCTAATGTTCTGAGTATGTTGGCCACAGTGAGGTAATGTCTCGATGTGTCGATAAGGAGTCCACGGTACGTGTATCTTGGGAAGTCAATGATTTGTGTCGTGTTGATGAGCACGTCCTGTAACCAACAAACACAGTTATCTTCTTTGGAAAACATTACATCAACGAATCGTCGACGAGACGGCGCGGCGGTTTAAAATAGGTACAATTGCGGTGAACTTTTTACCCTTACGACCTTAGTAGTAAGGTTTAAAAAAGTGGTTAATCGCCATTGTCCTCGATTGTACACCGGTTAAACTATCAATAGTACCTACTTAAGAAATGTTAGAGACCTACATGTTAAAAAAATATCTTACTTTATATCCATTAGAAAAATAGAACAATTGCACGAAAGTCTCCATACCCCTCAGAATGCCCCATATCGAATCACTGTTGAGGCTCGATGTCGCAGAGACGTTGAGACTGTCTGAAAAACAATATGAAATATATTAATTGTTAGATTTCATTTCTTAACTTACTACTACTTAGAAGTAATTATTTACCTAAGTACATACGATGTATCACTGCGGTGAACAAATGTTGGCAATTCGCGCGCTTCAAAAACCTTCCCCATAATTGTTTGGACACTTACAAAACATACAACATTGAACCCGGGGGGCCATATTACTACGTTATCAGTAAATATTGCGAGCTATTGTCAGACAAGCTCAATGTTATTGTTTGCTACATTTGGAACGAGTCTTTACAAGACATTGTATATCAATGTTTGAAGCACAAACAAATTATAAATTAGCACAAGAGCTAAGTGATTAAACAAAGTGATTGTGATTAATAATTTACTATTCGATGTGATTGTTTTTGTTCAAACGTCAAAAGATTACAATAAGATCGCGCCACCGCCCTCTTATCACAGGATACTGAACCGATATTTACAAATAATATTTAGTTTATTATTAAGTACGTTACTTCCTAATTAAAAGATTAAAAGAGGATGTAGTGACAAAAGTAGAAAAGAGTATGCTTAGGTAGTTCGGTCATGTTGAGAGAATGAGTGAAAGGCGACTAACAAAAGGGATTTATATGGCAGATGTGAGTGGCAACGCCGGGAGAGGATTCCCTAGAAAGACCTACCATGACCTAATTGGTGAGGTTCTTCAGAAAGGTCGGGTGCGCAGTACTCGTAACCGGCGTGCTTGTATGAACAGATGCATGAACGTGGACGAGGCGAAGGAAGTATGTAAGGATCGTGGCGTTCTGTGGTTTCTGCCTACCCCCATGGGAAAAAGGCGTGAGTTTATGTATGTATGTATGTTACTTCCTAAAAAAAAAACTCCTTTTTAATCGTTGCTTTAATTGATAATTAGTTTCAAAATATTCCTATTTGCCCAGTTCCGTTAGATTTTTTAACGCATAAATGTAAGAATTACATGACTGATTATATCTATGGAAAATTAAAAAGTTTAGATAAGGCACCCAAGGAACTGAGGAATCACCCTGTTATTCAGAAGATTGTTGACAACAGACACGATGAGATGTTTCTCAAAGCACTGGGAATGGGACAAACATCTAGACTAAATGAATGGTATTAAACCTACATTTCTCATCCATATCCAAGTGTGGGTAGGCCTCGCATGGTCTACTCAGGTTTATTTGCAGTTCCTCAAGCGTACCCTTGTAGTCGGGGCTGGTATCCTGAGCCCGAGGCTCGACGTGCTTCAACACCTTCTTCGAATGCCGCCATGCTATGTGGTGCGTGTTCCTTAGCACGGCAGTGTACCGGTCTATTGCATTTTTTAATATGTCGCATGTTTGTCCTTTTTCCTGTTGAAAACAACAACGTTAACACCGGAAAATGATTATGAAGTATTTTAAATGTCACCGAGGAAGGCCCAAAAAGAGATGGCGAGATGACCTGGGCGTGTACCACGAGGGCTGTTGGCGACGCGAGAAAGAAGTTCCTAGACGGATTTGGGGGAGGCCTTTAGTCAGCACAAAAATAAAAATGTTAATGGACGGCGAAAAAGCACTATCTCGACCTGATTTTTCGTGGTCACAGTCGCCTATGCCTTGCCATTCCAGAGAAAACCACACAAAAATATTAGTTTACACATAGTTGTTCTGGGTGTGGCTGTTTGTGTATATGAATTTATGTATATATATATATATACATGTTATTAAACGCACCCATGATACAGGAGAAATTCCTAATTTCCTAGTGTGGGGCAACGAATTGAAAAAAAAGAGCTGTAACGCGTAAGATGGATGCTGATGTAATTAGACCAGCACCCACCTATACCCACAGCTATAAATATTTATAGTGTTCCATGGCTACTGGGTAAGTTATATACCTACGTAGACATAAGTACTTAGATATATATTGTAGTTTTTGAGTGTGTTTTCGTGATACATTTTCCTTAAATACATTCTATGTTTATTCGAGTAATTTGGTCTGTATAATTTGACCTTAGATACCGTCTGTGCTATTAAAATAGGTACGTGTTATTTTTCCACATTTGAGCCACGCCAATGCCTAGCTCAGGCAAGTGATTATGATGTTTGAATGCAGTTTTACAAACAATAAAAACTAGATAGTTCTTTATTTCAACAAAATTTGTTAGCTCAAATATTTAGGATTGATGCATTCCCCACAGGGTCCTTACAAATTTTCCACTGTCTATAATTATTTATTTGCACCAGTTTTTGTCTTAGCGGTTCTTTAGATATGGACTGCAAAAGCTTGGAGGCACACCCTTACGACTAAACACCTACTAGATACGATCTACGGCTCGCATAACAATTGTTGAAAATGCATTGACTACGTGTTTCTTACGATTGTAGCTTCGTTGACAATACGTTGTCTACTCGTCGCTCAGACCGTGCTAGAGTGGTGTTGAGTTGAATCTATCACGATCGCAACCGAATTTTAAACACAAAGTAGAAATTTAGGTTTGCACGTATGCAAATATGCTACGCATGTAACTAATGGACCCACATTATGTACTGTTTAGTACTGTTGGACTGTTGGACTAATGAAAGTTATTACAATCTTTGGACTAATGACACGATTGACAGACGCGCGTCAGCCTGCTTGTCTACAAAGTAATTAGTATAAAGCTGATCTCAACTTTTTTGATGAGAGCATGCATGACATTTGAGTAAGTTAGGAAGACATGAACGGAGTAAAGTCGGGGTCCGGAAAGCCTAGGATTGAATACACACTTTACGTGGCAATCATCTAAAAATTACAGATAAATGCCAATCGCACTGTAAAGCGTCAAGTGTATTGTTTTCCATTCATTTTGTCATAAAAATTGAATATAACAATAATAAAAAGAAAATTGTGAAAGACTAGGTACATACCTATAAACTATGCAGTTAAATAAATCTATTCAAATCAATAAAATTTAAGTGTCTCTTTGTAATGTCAAAATAACAGATTTCTTACGAAACCCGTAAATGTTTACAGGGTTCTAAGGCAAAAGAATTAGATTTCCGCGTAAATAAAATAAATCTCTCTGACAAAAGGCATTCACGAGAACGAAGTCGCGGGAATAAGCTAGTTTGAAATAAAAGACAACAGCAGAAGCGAGATGCTTACTACAAAAACAAAATTGCTATATACCTAAAACCTCTTCCCCCAAACCTGCTAAGTTTTAATTCAAGTTTTTCAAATCGAGATATTTAATAATCTTTATTTTTAGCTTTCACGAGTTATTCATCATTCACATAATAATGGTATGTAGGTATTAGTATTGTCAAGTATCAAAACAATTACTTTTTACTATCCTACATACAGATTTTTTTAATTTACCGCTCTAGTAAAGCCTCTAATTAGCTGGTTGCTGGCTGTAAATGCAGGGTAGATCAAGTACCGACTTGATCTACCCTGCATTTACAGCCAGCAAACGTAAAATAAATACACGCTTAAACCACACGCTTAAACACGATTAAACCTACCGGGTTTAATCTTAAGCATAAAATCTTTTTAATAAAATATTGGCGCCTAACCATCGCACTTATATTAAATTTAAAAAAAAAACCTGAAAATCTGTGGTTAATCAACACTTACTTAGGTAATGATAAATGGTTTGTTAACAATGTAAATTACAAGAACTTGCTAATGAAACAAGAAATACCTACTCTTTACCTTCTAATCATAGAACTAATAACCACTACAAGTTTTTTGTTCAATGTGCATTTTTACCGAAGCCCGCTTGGTACATGAATCATTAAATATTTAGTCATCTTAAGGAATAATTCAGAAACTGAAATACTTACGAACAGTGCAGCTTTAATTTGATATGGATATTATGATTTCATTGAACCTTTGTGTAGGTACGAAAAGTCCAATGAACTTCAACTAGGGTGCGATAAAAAAATCAATACTTTTAACAACAGAAAAACGTCAATACTTACCGACATTATTTTCCTAAAACGTTAAGTAAAGTATGTGAGTTTTTATATTTAAAGGACTGGCCACGCATATTAGTCATAATAGGTTTATTTTCACTTACCGTGAACTTAAAAACAGAGGGTGATAATTTAAAATAAGTCTGCTCTTTTATTTGCTGTTGAGGTTTTGGCCACACTTCCCCTTTCGTTGGTGGGTATGCCGGTCCAGGTTTAACAATACTCAAACTGGCCCCAAAAAATACGCAATGTGCGTTAAAAAATATATAGAGCCACAACATTTTCGCGGCAAATTATGTAATCCGGTCGTCGTACAGCTACGTCCCGATCGACGGTCCGGAGTGAACTGTTTTGTATAGTGAGCAGTAAGTAGATATTTATGTATTTATTAGTATTTGTCAGTAAACATAATATGGCCATATATTGATAAGAAAATAATATACATTATAAATAAATGTTTAAGTAATGGATTTTATCGTTCGAGTTTGTATAGCAGAAGTAAACAAAAAATTGTGAAAATCAAGCGGTTTAAAGCGAAAGCAAAGCGAAGCTTACAAGAGGTTCATCAGAGTTCATACGATTTATCTATAGTTCCTCGAACTAATAATTTGTGCCTACCAGAGATACTGTAAAACTGTACAACACTGAATTTGGCGAATACTTAAGCAGAAGGTTCCTTTAAATAATTGTAATAATGATATGATCGAAAACGAGGGTTTGTACTTTGAAATTTAATGGATAAAAGGCAAGTCCTGAATACATAGTTTGCTATTTGTATAGACCGATGTTTAATGTTTATATTACTTTGAAAAAAAAAGTGTTAATTGTTTGCTTTATTATATTCTCTCCCACCAACCACGACTGGGTGTGATGTATTTTTACGGTTAAAACCTGTTTTATAAATCAATACAAAGTATCGTGCATTTTAATTTACTAACACTGTGGCTGTGTTGCTATTATAGAAAAACGGAACTTGTTATTGATGCAGTCGTCTAACGTCTTGTCTTGACGTTGCCAAAAATGACAGTGTTATCATCTTATTATCTTGAGATTGTTGTCAAGTAAGCGTGTATTTATTTTACGTTTTGTATTACTACCACAAGTAAATAGTACCTATGTAAAATGAGGCGCCGAGATGAAAAATTTCCTGACAATGGCTTTGAAGCTTGGGGTGGTTATATGCACGCTAAAATTGCAAAATTAGAAGAACAATTTTGTGTAAACGCCGGTAAAGAAGACACCCTATCCAATATTTTCAATGGGGTGAGTATTTATGTAAATGGATTTACGATACCCTCTGCAGATGAATTAAAAGTTCTTATGAAACAGCATGGAGGAATCTATCACACTTATCAAAGGGGCAACGATTTTATAATAGCCTCAAATTTACCTGATACTAAAGTTAAAAATATGTCTCTTGTAAGGGTTGTAAAACCTGAATGGATAACTGATAGCATAGCATCTAATCGTTTATTAGACTACAGAGACTACTTGCTTTATAAGCACTCAAGAACTCAGAAACAGCTTAACTTTAAGGTTGTTAAAGATAATGAATCTATAGATGATAAAACCAAATTTCATAAAAATGAGGATGAAACATGTTTATTTACAAAAGAAACAAATGAGATTAAAGCAGAAGAACAGCTTATAACAGAAATTGATTTTAAGAACACGACAGAATGTAATCCGTTTACTCATGAAGCAGGAGCAAACACGAACACATCAAAAATAACAAACGATAATAATTTAGCTATGTTGGATTCCAAATCATTAAAACAAAATTTAAATTCTGTAACAAAAACTGCCGCAGATCCAAACTTCATAGCAGAATTTTATAATAATTCAAGGCTACATCACATTTCACAATTAGGAGCATGTTTCAAACAGCATGTAAATGATTTAAGAGAAAATAGTAACTTCTTATTTCCTGCTCGAACAGAGCTAAAAAAAAATATTCTAACAATGAATGGATTCAATAATTTATCCCAGTTGAAATTTGAGAAGAATAAGGTAATCATGCACATTGACATGGATTGTTTTTTCGTATCAGTTGGTTTACGCAAGAGACCTGATCTTCAAGGTAAACCTATAGCTGTTACCCACTCTAAAGGAGGACACGGTAGACCGAAGAGAGCTGGTGTTGACAGGAACATAGAATTTGGCCTGTACAAACAGAAGCAAGCCAAGAAATTCG
This sequence comes from Caradrina kadenii, assembly GCA_947462355.1. Lineage (NCBI taxonomy): Eukaryota > Metazoa > Arthropoda > Insecta > Lepidoptera > Noctuidae > Caradrina > Caradrina kadenii. Next base: position 10,439,010 of record OX381684.1, on the reverse strand, counting down.
TAAAGGCAACTGGAAAACCAGAAGATGGATTTGTATTTGAAACCAGGGTTGACAATATTGCTGATGAGGATGACAAGTATGGTTCCATGAGTGAAATAGCCTCATGTTCTTATGAAGCCAGAGCGAAAGGTGTAGGTAACGGTATGTTCATGGGTGCAGCTTTGAGATTATGCCCAGATTTACAAACAATACCCTATGACTTTGAGGGCTATAAAGAAGTTGCTTACACTTTATACAATACAATAGCCCAATATACTTTAGATATAGAGGCCGTCTCATGTGATGAGATGTATGTAGATTGTACTGAACTATTGGCAGATATGAATATTAGTGTCCAAAGTTTTGCTACAAAGCTAAGAGAGGAAATTAAACAAAAAACTGGGTGTCCATGTTCTACTGGATTTGGTGGAAACCGCTTACAAGCCAGATTGGCCACAAAGCGGGCCAAACCAGATGGGCAGTTCTTCCTCACAGAAGATCTTATTGAAGATTTCATCTATGAAATAAAACTAAGAGATTTACCAGGTGTCGGCAGGCAGACTGCCCAAAAATTGGAATCATTAGGTCATGTCACCTGTGGATCACTACAAAGTTTAACATTAGCTATGTTGAAAAGTCAGTTAGGAAATAAGAGTGGCGCTCAACTATTTGATCAATGTCGTGGTCGTGATCCAAACCCTCTAAATTTCCACACTGTAAGGAAATCGGTATCGGCTGAAGTGAACTATGGAATAAGATTTGAAAACGACAATCAATGTTTAGAGTTTTTGAAACAACTGTCAGCAGAGGTTCACTCAAGAATGCAGCAGTTTAAAGTTTTAGGAAAATGCATAACTTTAAAGCTCATGGTTAGAGATGAGGAGGCTCCGGTAGAAACAGCAAAATTCATGGGTCATGGGTTTTGCAATGTCATCAATAAATCAACTTCATTGAATAATGCTACAAATGATATTGAAGTTATAACAAAAGAAGTCATTGCAATATGCAAGAAGCAAAATATAGATCCTAAAGAAATGAGAGGCATTGGCATTCAGATAACAAAATTAGAACCAATAAATAGTAAACCTTCAAAAGGAGCAATTAATAAGTTTTTATCAAGCAACAAACCTGTTAAACAGGAGTCTAGGCCTGTCACTGATATGTCTCGCATTAAATCCGAAAGAGTTACTATAAAAAATGAATCCAAGGAAATACCTGAGAAGAAACCCATTACTACTAGCAAATCAAAAGTTCCATCACATAGAAATAAATCTCCCATTATTGCTATGAAGTCTCCACCAGGAAAAAGAAGAGGTAGGCCTCCAAAAAAAATCCTACAGCCCTCTTCAAAAAAGGCAATAAGTAATTTTCTTCAGGGAAATAATGAAACAAGAGACAAGCCTTATAAGGACCCAATGATAAAGGAAGTTCATGGAGAAGTACCACCAGAAACAGAAAAACCCAAAGGGTTGTTGGGGCTTCCTTGGGTCAGAGTAAGGGAGCTGTTAAGGGCATGGCTAGAAAGTGGACAGACCCCACTGCAATGCGACATTGATATGATTGTAGCATACTTACAAGACATGGTAGTGAATAAAAATACAGAAAAACTATTTGTTTTAATGAATTTTCTAAGAAGGATGACTAGAGAAATTGGAAGTAGTGATTGGTTGAAAGTTTATGATAGTATAACTGATCAAGTACAACATGCTATGATAGCAGTCTATGGAAAAAAGTTGTTTATCTCTGATTAAAGTGAAATAATAATAATAATGTTGTGATATTAATAAATAAAATAAAACTAAGATGTTCATACAATTAATCCATTTATTTTTCATTTTGATACTATTTTCTACATCTATAAAAGGGAAAATAAAAATGTCACTACTAATATTTATGTCAATAGTTACTACATTGTAATTTTGTGTCGAACTAAATTATCACGATGTTTTAACTAAGGGCCAGTGCTATAAAAACTCAAGCAAATGTTAAAACTTAAACCTTCAGAACTAGGAATTCTAAATTTGGCAGCTGCAGAATCAAAACATTTTGAAATTGAATTTACTTTTTGGCACTAACAGTACCAGTAGACTAAAAACCAAAAATAATCGATGTTTACGTTTTCACATAAGCTCCTATTAACTTTAGGATATATACCTAAAAGACACAATAGGTATATTTCATAATTCGAAATGGCAGTTAGTATCACTTAATGTTAATAAGCACTTTTACAACACCTAGTAATAATTGAAAGGCAGATGCTGTATAGGTACCTAAGAACCTGTGCAGACGGTAAGCAAAAATAATGTCACATTGTATAAGAAGAATCTCAGATTTTGTAATCTAAAATTTATTATCACAGTAGCTTATTAAAAAAAGAAGGTACCATATCTTGACTTGTAAAAAGATCATGTATAATATACTCGACAATTTTGTTAAGTAATAGAAATAATATAAACCATGATTCAAAGTTCTCAGAATTTCAGTTGGTGATCATGTTATTAAAAAAAAAAACAATAGAATTCTGTAAGTAAATAAAAATAGTTACATCAAGCTTTGAGCTTGCGATAATTCTTAAAACTAAATGCTTTGTGACAACCGTTGACATTACTATTATAATACTTTGCGATATTACTCCTAAAGTAGTCCCATATTGAAATAATACGTTATTATTTTATTTATGTACTCGTACCTTTTTGTGTAATTGCATGTATATCAAATTATTGAGAGTACAACTTGATGTTTTCAGGGGTCGAAATCCTCATATTGCACAAAATCGCTAAGTAGATAAACAAAGTCGATGGATATTTTCAGCTAACGCCTGGATATTGACTTAGAGCCTATATTTTTGGAGTCTACTCATTAATTTCTATGTACTGAAATCTATATCAAATAAAAATTGAAAATTTCAATTTTTTTCGTAGGTGTTTTCCATGTATGTGCCATAGCTACCATTATATTACTATGTAACCCAAAATAAAGCAACCATACTAAGATACCTCACACATAAAATCGGTACAATTGTTTAGAAGTAACAGTGGAATAAAGAAACACACACTTATTACCATGAAAACATAACACTCTTTTTTCCGACAGTCATATAAAAAAAAAACAGAAACAATTTCTTACAAAACACAAGTATTTAAACTAAATACATATCATGTACAGTAGTTACATACATGTTAGTAAGAAGAACAGTAGCGCGAAAATACTGTATAGGTGCTTATTAGGAAATGGCATTTTTAGGCAAAAAGTTTACATAATTTCTGAAGTTCTGAAGAAGTTCTGAAGACCCAACCTCAGATGTAGATGAAGAGAATGAAATAAAGATGGATGAGATTGTAAGAGCATTGAGAGGTATGAAAGTTGGCAAAGCTGCAGGCTATGATAGAGTGTCTGTCGAAATGCTGAGAAACGGTGACGGGGTGGTAGCAAGCCTGTTGTACCTAATCTTTAATATGTGTTGGAGGTATGGTCGTGTGCCGGATGACTGGTGCAAGGCTGTTATTGTTCCACTATATAAAGGAAAAGGCTCTCAGCAGGAGTGTAAAAACTACCGCGGCATTAGTCTTTTAAGCGTTGTCGGCAAACTGTATGCGAAAGTTTTAATTAATAGGGTGATAGGAGTGACTGATGAGAAAATCTGGGATGTACAAGCTGGATTTAGAGAGGGAATGGGCTGTATGGATCAGATCTTCTCCTTAAGGTGCATAGCCGAAAAACATCTGGCAAAGCACAAGAAAGTCTACTGTGCTTTCGTAGACTTGGAGAAGGCCTATGACAGTGTGTGGAGGGAAGAGTTATGGTCAACTCTATCCATGTATGGTGTGGACGGGCGCTTGATACGAGCACTGAAGTCTTTATATAAAGATTCCAGTGCTTGTGTTAGGATAAATGGGGCATACACTGACTGGTTTTATATCTCAAGAGGTGTAAGACAGGGCTGTGTAGCGTCTCCTTGGCTGTTCAACCTATATATGGATAGTTGTTTGATGGATTTGAGAGAAAGTGAGAGTGGATTAAGAATGAATGAGTTGCCTGTCAAATGCCTCTTATACGCAGATGACCAAGTTCTTCTTGCATCGTCGGCGGAGCAGTTGCAAGACATGGTAACATTAATGAATGCAGCGTTTAAAAGAAAAGGGATGAACATAAATGTAAGCAAGACGAAAGTAATGGTTTTTGAAAGAGAAGAGGATGTATCGGTGTGTGATGTGAAAATAAATGATGTGAGTGTGGAGCAAACGAACGAGTTTGTATACTTGGGCAGTATGTTTACAAGAGATGGAAAGATTGATGCTGATGTGGAAAGGAGAGTAAATGCGGGAAATAAAGTGAATGGTGCTATACATGCGGTTGTGACCAATCAGTCGATGTCCAAAGAGGCTCGACTGGCTGTGCACAATGGTGTGTTGGTGCCTACACTTATGTATGGAAGTGAATGTTGGGTGTGGCAAACGAGGCATGAAAGTAGGATAAATGCTGTGGAGATGCGTTCCTTGCGAAGTATGTGTGGTGTAACTTTGAACGATAGAGTGAGGAATGAAACGATACGAGAACGTTGCGGATTAAAAGAGGATGTAGTAACAAAAATAGAAAAGAGTATGCTTAGATGGTTCGGTCATGTTGAGAGGATGAGTGAAAGGCGACTAACGAAAGGGATTTATATGGCAGATGTGAGTGGCAACGCCGGGAGAGGACGCCCTAGAAAGACCTACCCTGACCTTATTGGTGGGGTTCTTCAGAAAGGACGTGTGCGCAGTACTCGTAACCGGCGTGCTTGTATGAACAGATGTATGAACGTGGTCGAGGCGAAAGAAGTATGTAAGGATCGTAGCAGGTGGCGTTCTGTGGTTTCTGCCTACCCCCTTGGGAAAAAGGCGTGAGTTTATGTATGTATGTATGTATGTAGTTTACATAATGCATTTCACATGCACCTCTTGTTTGAAATACTGGCATATTATTTAATGTTACCGCAAAAACTTGGTACCTATTGCATGTTTATACAATAATGTGTCTTGAGACTGGCCATTCTTCAGTCTTGGTTCCTCGAGTGAGGAGTACATGTTAATATAAGTCTGTAATAGGTATGTGTTACGAAATGCACATGACACGAACTGTCATTGTCTCACGCGGTCGAGTTGACGGAGATCGAGTGCTTCAGCTTGGAGTCTATGATGATCTCGTCGCCTGATCTGATGTTGTAAGAGTATAGCTGCTTTGTAGGATACTTCATCTCTTCGGGACCCTGAAAAGGCTTAAAAATGATGTAAACTGTTAATTGTAAAAGTAAAAAAAGCTTAAAGTGTTAGTGTAGCTGTCAAATTGATATATTAATACCATGGTTCTCTAAGAAAAAAATAATGTGGCAATTGTCAAGCGTGGGTAAGCTGCTGTAATTGGTTAATGGAATTATCAACAACCAATCACAGCAGCATAAAGTATACTTGACAATTATCTCAAAATAAATGCTTTCGAGAAACCTGGGGTGTACCTTTTATAAAAAACTCAAAACATGCTTGATGGTGGAGTTAAAACAAATCTTGTAAAATAAAAAGTTGTAATATTCAAGTAAGTTGGCCTACCTACTTATAATATCATCAGCATCGCATTAAAAACCATTCCCATGCATTAAATTATATGAAATGAGAAAGTGGGAGGTATATTTACCTGACTATCACGAAGTTCTTGATCAACGTAGAAGAGTCTCATTTTAGACGCGGGGAAGCCAGCCATCCGCTCTAGCCTTGATTTCAGGTCGGATACAGTTCTAGAAAAAATACAGAAACTTTGTGATAAAATTTGTGAACAAGATTCACAATGGTTACTTACAATAAGCGTGCTAGGTTTTGACAGTCATGTGAAAAAGGGCCGGATACATTTTCAAATATTAAAGTTGTCAAAAGTACCTTTGTAAAGAAAAAAAGGGTTCTGTATAACTCTATCTCTCTCCGCACTGGAATGATAGCCCTAATAAACATGTGCTTTACTAATAAGAAAAAAAAACTGACCTGTAAACATCGACGGTACGCACTTCACTGTTGTCTCCGCACGTGAAGGTGATCTGCACGCGCTTCTCGGGTCGCAGATCTATCGATACTAGAGGGTCGAGTTTGCCGTGGACGCCCACTAACTCCCAGTATCTGGAAAAGAGCCATTGCCAAATATTTATGTAAATGATACGGTATGTCGGAAAAGTAAAAAAAAACAAATGCGGTACAAAATTTGATATTTTTTGAGACTAGCTGCGATCCCAATCAACGTCAAAACATTAAGACAAATTTAAGTCACTGGTAGATTGAGAATGAGATTAATTGCAATCGTTCCTAAATATTGGTACAATTTCCCGGCAGGGACGTACGTGATGTACTTAGTTGAATCGTCGAATTCGTTCCAATTAATTAGTTAGAAAACATGACTGGCGTAAATATTCATTTAGACATTGCAAAAAAGTCATGATTATTTGTAGGCTCGCCACAAATGGTTAGAATACATTGTTAATGTGATATTCACCTGCTAAAGGCAACGAATAAAACGTTGTTATAGTGAAACAAAGTACAAATTGAGTGAGATTTTATGAGTATGCACTCCTACGAAGTCTCATTTGCATGTAAATTTAGTCAATTAGGTCGGCTATGTTGGCACAGAGACCTCACCTACGTCTTCATCCTTACTGATTGGACCTTCGGAGCGACCATTGCAATTTAGAAGGACAATAGGTACAATTTGCTGCATGATATCATTAATTAGCGCGTAAGTAATCTGGATTTCCAGGACACGTCATGGTAAAGGTTTAATTTTGTAGTGAACAATTTAAAATCATCTAGGTAGCTATTTTTATAGATGACATTTTATTGAGATTCACCAATAGTTCTCTTCTGGTTGAGGTAATTACTACCTACTCAAAACAGTTCTCACCTATCAGGCCGGTCGGACTCCGGTTTCTCCATATAATATCGAATGAATGCTCTTTCGGCAGCATCCCTTTCTTCAATAGGCACCGGTCCACCACCGTTCAGAGTCCTCACGTGAGGTAGTCGCGCCACCAGTAGCAACCGTCGTTCGTGCTCCGTTGACTCGACTCTCTCCCATAGCGGCCAGCCCTGGAAAATATGAAGGACATAATATGAGTCAGTTATATGCATATTATTTCAATTTAAACAACTGGGAAAGGCAGGCTCGGCTACATAAGGCTTAACGGAACCAACAAAATGTGGTTGAACCTTTTACACATGTTTATCTTTTTGTAAAATACAGACGCGTTAATAAAACATTCATGTTAGCCTAAAACAACCTTGGCTACAACTCTGGAGACCTCCAGACTCCAGACGAACTAAAGTCAAAGCCGTTTGTTGAGTTTTATTGGTTTCTTCAAATAAAGGAGGTCTAAACATGTTTTTCTCAATTTATTATAAGAACTTGACGTCATGCCGCGCCTGTATGTGACGGCAGCGATGTACCTACGCCTTTATTTCGCACCAACATTTTAAATCCTTCATATACGGGGCTGCTAATGCGCAATTCCTGATGGATGATGAAAAACATAACAACACTGCTTGATCTGGGAAACGCACCAGAAACCCCATCGCTCAGTAGGTACCTAGTCCCGCTTGTGACCAATAGGCAAACAACGACGCAGTTAGACTAAAAGAAAACCGTTACCATCCTAGCTGTGCCTTTACCCAAAATTTTACAGAATATTGTTTTACCTACTTACTACATACTTATAAACTTTATACATTATAAGGAAACATCCGTGTTTGTTAGCGATTTTTATCAGATTTAGATAATCATGACGAAGACATAGCTATATCTATGCATCTTTAATAAAACCATGTAGGTACATACTTACGTACCTACCTTGATAAAAATATAAGGAAAATGATACTGTAATGTACATATTTTCTTTCTACGTTATTATAATAAGTGCCACGACCGGTTTTAATGTTATGCAATATGTCGATAAAATACTGTAGGCCAACAAAAAATATAATAATAGAAAAATACAAAAAGATCTGCCCCGGGTGAGGATCGAACTCACGACCTTAAGATTATGAGACTTACGCGCTGCCTACTGCGCCACCGAGGCCGGTGATAATAATGTCAAATTAGTGGCTCAGTAGATACGCACTAATATTTTTTATCTTTTCGCATGTACTTATCGTTTACATGGTTGGTAGATATGGTGTGTGTATGAAGTTACCATAATGCCAATATAAATAGTGCAGAACGACGGGAATAATCATAATTAACGATAAAAATAAAAATTAAGGATACCTACATACATCGTTTGTTTATTAATTTGTTTGTTTAATAACTCATTAATATTATTGATTTTACAGTAGGTACAATTACTATTATAACACAAACATAACATACCATCACGCCTGTATTCCCCGAAGGGTTAGGCAGAGGTGTACCAATGTACACCCACAGTTCGCCGGTATGTGTAGGTCCCATGTAATAGGGGGCGAGCCTATTGCCATTACTATTATATTTTACTTATTAATTCGAAGCTATAACACAAGCGAAGCCCACTAAGCCCGCTCCTAATGAAAACAATCCCAAAGTCACGTCTCGCACCTACCTAGGTAGGTAAGTGCCTACTAAAGGATCATTGAATGAAACAAAAAGTCGTAGATTTAAATTGAATTGCTTTTTGTTCATCTCAAGGTTCCGCGAGGATCGGGTTTCCTTGTACGGCGCACGAATCGATGCGAAGACGTTAGTTCCTAGTCCGACAGTAGGTCCTACCTGACTACTTATAATCGATTTATATGTACGCTGTTGGTTTCCCATGGCTCGTTTATGGAGCTCCTTTTGGATTGAGGATTTTTTTCAAACTTTATCGCTTTTATGTCCTCGTCTACGTCATAATTATTTATTTATTTAAAATCACACAATGGTAAGAGACCACGAGCATGCACAATTAAGTTAACAAGTAGCTAACAAAGTAATATTAATGAAATATTAAATCAATTTTATTTATTATATAAACTCTTTATCAACCGTTGTGTTTGCTGACCATCATAGGTTTTCGTATAATCGTCGCCACGAGTCGTAAGCACAAAATGTCGACGCTGCACGCGATCGGTCCGACTGACGGACTCTGACGGATAAATCGCGTGCAGCGTCTGCGGCCCAAAAAACCCAGAAAGAAACCCAAAAATTTACTTGACATTTGTGCTCACGACTGGTGGTGACTACTATAACTTGGTTTACATCCTGTAGTTTGCTCACAACCTACCTACCAAGTCAACACACGTCTCATACAAAACACAGATACTATTAAGAATATTGAGGCTGAATCTTTACAAAAGTGGCGCTTTTAAAGTAAGCAAATCTATGTCTAACGTGCGCAAACTAAATAATCCCAAAACTCAAAATTAGTCATTATTCTGCTAATAATAAAGGCTAAAATGTCTAACAGCCCATCACAGGTCATATTTAGATTCCAAACAAAATTAGATCTAACAGGTAAGGTCTTTGAGTTTAGTTTCTAAAATTTTTGCGATCCTTTGTTCTCCCCTATGTGAGAGATCGTTGAGCGTGCGTTCAACCTCGTTGGCCTGTTTTGCCTAAAAACGGAAGGCGGAATAACCTTTGCATACAATATCAGGCCCTTGGAATTTACTATTGCCGCATGCTTAGACCCTTTTTGACGTGCGCTTACGTATTTGACAGGAAAATGCTTCTTCGTTCTGATGTTACGTGTGAAATGATTCGATCAATCATAGCATAGGCAAGTACATGATTTATTTGTTCTCTGTTATGGTACCTAAATGGTTTTATTTTGGTAAATCTATTCACAACTAAGGCTTTGTTTTACACCCCATGTTTACCAATACATTTGAGGATTTTTAACACAATCTAAATTTTCAAAATGAGGTAACCAGATATGTAAGTACTTATCTACCTATTTTTAGGCGCAACCTTGTTGCACTTTACATTACATACTTACCTGGTAAATTATGATGGCAGTGGCTGATAAGGTACGATCACGTTGAAGATATAATTGTAAAGATGTAATTCCTCATAAAAAGACATAAATTCTAGGTAAATATTTTGCCAAGAAGTTTTTTTTTTAGGATTGGCATCCCGGGACCAAGGAGGTTTTCAACTACTTAACCGGACTTTCCTATGGATGCTTTAAAACTTAACGTCTTCAGGTAGGGCTTAAAAACATTCTAGGAGGACCTTGAGGAAGATAAACGTATCGGATTATAACGTTTTGTTATAACTGCTTCCTTCAAATTGGCTGACTAACATCTGACACCCACGCAGGAGGGGTCACATACACTCGACCGTTTCAAAATCAACGGTTATAATTTTTAGTTCCGTTCCGATCGGTAACAGCCCCGTTCTGAATCATTGAATTTACCGTGTCGACTGCATCGTAACTATAGTATTTAAGTATAGTGTCAACAGATGCAACAATAAGTAATGGTAGGAGCGGATAATGATAGCTATCAAATCTATACTATTATTATAAAGCTGAAGAGTTTCTTTGTTTGAACACGCTAAACTCCGGAACTGCTGGTCCGATTCTGAAAATTCTTTGGGTAATAGAAAACTACATTATTCCTGTGTGAATTGGCTATATTTTATTATAATAAAAAAAATGGAATCAGACAATTTATGTGGACGTAAGAACCTAATCGAGGGCAAAAGCTGTTGATTATAAATGTTAAAAAAAGGTTTTTTTATAAACATGTTAGGTAGTACTACTACCACATTGAATAATGTTAGTTCTATTTATTTTAATTAAACAAAAAAAAAACTGGTTACATTACACGAATTAAAAATAAAGAAGCAGTTATCATTAGACCAGCGCGTGATTATTAGCCAAATGATTTCAAGACCCATTACGAATAAGTACAACCACGATAAAAACCAGCTCTTACATACAAAACAACGTAATCGGTATAATATATCAAATAAGCAGGACCTATTTTCGCATCTATCCTCATCTTGATATTTATAAAAATAATAGGTACGCTTGTAGAATACTTATCTACAAACATCTTTAATCTATACAAATAAATAAAATTGAATTGTCTGTTTGTAATTTCAAATTAACAGCTTTTCACTAGATGCATATGAATTGTCTGTCTGTCTGTTTGTTCCGGCTAATCTCTGAAACGGCTGGATCGATTTTGAGGGGCCTTTTCCTCGCATATAGCTAATATTATAAGGAGTAACTTAGGCTACTTTTATTTTAGACATTTTATTTTATTAAAAATGAGGGTTACGCGAAGACCAATGGTATAGTGAACGCGAACGAAGTTGCGGGCAACAGCCTGCTAGTCTCATATAAATTAAAAACAAACAATGAACCATGAAGGGGCACGTCACGATGCACTGGAGGTAAACAGTGGCTTAGTCATGGTATAATAAATAATAACTAGCCTTACTGTGAGCTAACGCGATCTAGCCTGAGGATACCTACTTACGTTGTGTACGTAATAGAACAAAGAAGTAGGAAACATATTTCGTTTTGACATACCTTATCGTTATTAGAACATAATCCGACTGTGACGTCAGAAAAACGAAGAAAATGTGTCACGTGTAGTTTGTAGGAATGAAGAGCTTTACATTACAGGTACAAAATTTGGACAAAAAGTCCTTTGTACCAGCGCTATTACTTTGCATGTTGTTTTCTCGACAAAGCAAAATATTTTGCCAAGTGCTAAGTTGGTAGTGCTCCCATATAAAAGCAACAAGCTTGCTAGGACAAATTAAGGAACCTGTCGTGTGCTTGACAACAATGGCAGGATCCATCCCAAACAGAATAAAAAGACATAGGTAAGAACCAGAAATTGTAAAATGAAGGTAGCACTATAAAAGGAAAAGGCATTTTGGAAAGTCTCGACTTGTCTTTCCTTAATTGCTTTCCAGTTGACATTGAAATACCGATGTACTATTATATCATAAACCTACCAATTTGTAAGCAGCTCAAGGGTAAAATAAACCCCATATTGTCTGACGTCATTCCTCGTATGTTTAGCTATACAATGATCTACTGCGAAGTGGTGAGTATGAACCGTCTGGGACATAGCATTATCCTATGTTCGAAAAGGTCAGCTATAAAATCATAAAGTTTCGTATCGATTTTAAGACTCGAGGCAAATGCTAAAAAATATTTATGATCTTTTCGAGTTTATCAATACGATAGTTAAGTATTATATGCTACCTACTGCTATTATTAAGATAATCTAGTGTAGCCATACGCACCTGCGTATGGCTAATAAAGACAACAGTTTGTTCCAAATAATTAAAGTTACATAAAATTTACGTAAGCTATACGAAAACGTTACTTAAGTAATTTACTAACATTCAGTGAGAGGGAAACTGAGGCAGGGACGCTTTCCTTAATCATGCAGAAACAGATATCCCTCTCTCTGTCGTACGCTTTGAGGGCACCAGTTGAAGATTATAGTTCTGAAGATAAATATTTACCTAATTATGTAGATTAAAATGTTTTTCAGTATATCAGTTCAAATTGTACGTAAAATAAAATGACAGAAATAGGTAACTGTATCATATCACATACAAGATAATTATTATGATTGCGTCAGGCAACTAAAACCGACTATCTAAGTTACAATGGCGCGGCAAAAAATCTGATTAGCTGTTACTAAAGGGAAACTATACTGCATTGCGTGCGAAGGAAACTGCCCAAGTGCCCTTTACAATGTTAATATAAAGACTTGAGTAATTATTGTCTGTTGAATAGACTTGTTTTTATCGATAACGAGCAATTATGAACTAGTTTACAACTACAAGTCGTGGAAAATGTTAGCTTTTCAGTTCTAATGTCTCTTCACGTTACATTCCCATTCTTTTTATTTAATAATTTCTTTGATACAAGTTTTATCTTTCTAATTTAGGTCAATATTTTTGCCTTACGTCTTAAAAAAAAAATTGGTCCTTTTGAAACATTGTCAAAATAACAGGATTTTTTCTAAGTTATACGTCCAAAGAAATATTTTGTTCCTCTTTGTAATAAAGTCTGACCCTTTCTCGCTTGGGTACAATAATAACCGCATAGAGGTCTATATTTTCCATCTATTGAACGTATGATACACAAAGGAGTTGGAATATTAACGTTAAGTACGGATCGAGGGGACAGTTGACCTGAAACATCGAGTAGGTGCTGTGGAGTAATGAATTCATAGGTCACGACTGTATGGCGACGTTTCTCTTAAAGATATATTGCATTTTAATAACGGCTATACAACATTGGCATGATTACTTTGGAGACTTAGAGAGTAATACATAATTTGAGTGGGAAGAATAGCTTAGAAGAAATTAAAAAGAGAAGCTAAATATGTAGGTAAGTAGGTACTACAACGAACAATCCCAGAACACGATGAGAAACGTCGAACATTATTGACAAGAGATAATACCTCTCTACTATGGAATCACTCGAACCGACAAACCGCTGACTAAATGTAGAATTCAAATGAAAACCATATTTTGTGTAGGAGGACCAAATCTCCAACAAAAACCAGAATTAATCATGCCAGACGGACTACAAAGATTAGATAGGTACGCCTACTAAGTACAAGTAAATATTTTAGAAAGCCTTTACCGACGTATTTTCTAGCTTAACAACCCTAGTGAAAGCTTAAAACAGTAGTGCACGAAAATAATACGGAAAATCTAACTATATTTGGTATGTAGGTACTCTAGCATGCTACGGTATGGTACAAAATCACTGAACACAGTATAGAGCATTGCACGTGTTTCTGGGTCACCCCGTGTCGACCCGGTCGGTCGACACTCCACGACCAAATCTATAAATTTTGTATACAACTGCCGTATGCTGCAGTTACCTAAGATTAACAAAATGGTATTGTCCAAATTATTAGTGTAAAAAGGACCAAGAAATTAAAAGCAACGCATTTAGTCGTAGAGACTCATTGCAAAGATCACAAAAGTGAAAAAATAAATTGAATAGCTTTATTATGTTGAAAGGAAACATAAAAGTGCGAAATAGATCAAACACCAACACTATTCACTTTGATACTAATGATAGGTATTAACAGCACTAATGAAAGGAAATAAATCAATAATTCAATCATCAAAGTGCATAACGGAGCGAGGTGACGCGCAGAAGGCGTGGGCAAAAAATCAAAGAGTGATTCGACCGTTTAACGTCCCTATATGAATCACTGCCTGCAGTTTATTGTCCCCACACGTGGCAAGTAATTTTTCCAATTGGTTGAATCCTATATTTCAATAAAAGCAACATGAAAATTATACCACGAGCAGAACAATAAGAATTTAATTTAGCAAAGCTAGAAGTGTTTTATCTATCAACGAAATTGACCGAGTTGTTATGTATTATTTTATGTGCAGCAAAACGTGGTTTGTTCAATTTTAAGACTGCTATAATCTATAAAATGATACCAAAGCCGTCTACAAATTCAGTAGCAACGCAAGGCCACTCACTTAAATTTTATTTAAAATTAAATGGACGTCTTCTTTTGGCAGGTAGACTGGCAGACGTTTGCACAACAACAAATTGCCTAGCTTGCAGTTCATATGTAAGTTGTAGGTAGGTGCACGAGCTGTAAGAGCGCATTATTGAGATACACAAGATGATCTGCTGTCGATGTTGCTAAGTCAAAAACGAAACGTATTTCCAAACGTGGCAAAATTACAAAATGTAAGACAGACACAGACAGTTGCAAAATGTTTGGTCCGCCGCTTTCCTAATCTAGATAATCTTTAAAGTACCTAATGATAATCGGCACCTACTCTACACATTTGCTGAAACTATATTTTTAAAGAAAGAGGTTATCTTTTAAAGGTCTAAAATTTATTGGTCAAGTTCTTATCTAATTGATAACCTGGATTTTTATGAAATATTATGGAAATGAAAGCTGTTATGTATGGAATTTTGCATAAATGGCAGACACGAAAATAAAATAGCAAGATATTTTTCGCAACAGGTAGGTTGTAAGCTATTGACGTGCTAGCTTGCACTCTGTATTACTGGTATCAGGTTTGAATGAGCCTGGTTGGTGCTTATCGCAGCTATACAGACTGAAAATGTGGGTCGCGAACACGAAGAAAAGCGGTAAAATAAAGGAAAGCCTTGAAAGGTCTTGTTCTACCTGGACGTAATTTGAAAAGAATGAACAACACTGGAAATAGGATAAACGGCTTAGGTTGTGAGCTTATTTCCCGTAGTGGTAAGCTCTGAAATGAAAAACTACAGCATATAGATGTTAATTTATAAGAGTTAGTCCATAGAGCGAAACTCTTTGAGAGATGAAAAACTATGATAAGTTAATGGACGATATAGTGTCATATCGTCCAATCTGCGAACTTGAGCAGCAAAGGAGAACAAAGCCCAGACGCTACCCACCATTAGTCTGATGACGCAATCTAAGTACAGATATAAAATTGTATGATGAAGATAATGGATTTTGTACACACGTAATTCAGTGGGGCATTTCGAATATTAACGAACATGTACCTATAAATATCAAGTGACACAAGGACACCAGCTCAGCTGTTAATGTAAACGACCTGACCGTGGAGTTCGATTCATTTTTCGAATGAATCATCGCAAACCCTTTACCTTTGCAGTATTTGTTTTTATTGCGATATGTGCAAACCTTTTTTCCTTCCATTTAATATTTATTATTCATGGCCTTGTTGCCTTTAGCTTTTTGGTTTGCAACTTGATGCAAGTAGTTATTCTCCTCTTCCAGACCTCCTTCAGTATAATAGTAGATATTATGCTGTTAGTTTTAAAATAGTCTAAGTTGGTCCGACTTTATCCCACGCAGTCATATTATGTGTTTAACATTGCAACAGTAGAATGTCTTATTTGTTCAAAAGTTTATCGCCTACAAACTTCTTTATGCAGCACAATTTCAAGAGACCGTTTGCAAACAGTTAAATTTCAGTCGCTAAATTAAATTAATACTGCAAGAGTTATTATAGTTAAACAATTTTATAGAAAGTCTGTCCCCCTAAAGCCTGTATCCCAGAATTGCACATTAAAACAAATCAACAATGATCGTTGACTGATAAAGTTATAATGTCTATCAGCTACTATGTATATTGCTGGTATTGAGATGTAAATTTCAGATCTCAGAACATAAGAATCTCATCTGGTATCTGAGTCGTAGCAACTGTTGCTACTAAATAAGTGAGTTACGTTTACATATTTTTGTGTGTAAAATAGCTCAAGGTGTCCATATTTCTTAACTACGAATTCATTATGTAACAATCATCAAAAAATACTCTGACCACTATGATGACATCATACAATCGCTCATAAACGCATAAAGCGCGCATTAAAACAAACAGACACACTTTCACATTCTTTGTAGCGTGACGGTCACAAAACACAGCCACTCTACTAGATTTCATGGAAAAACTAACCCTATAACAACAACTACACGACTCACAATACATTACTAATGCAGCTTTAACTACGATAAACCATTTGCAACAAAGGACATGGAACTGTTCACAAAGATAATTGTTAGGATAGTTCGTTTTCGATGATCTACTTGCACAACCTTGAACTTAGCAAAATTTATTCGTTTACGTTCATTGCATATATTTTATACGATTACGACTGTCAACGCGAAATGGAAAACGAAAGTAGCTCGACCTTTATGACGGCTGAGGCTGATGCAAATGCGGAAATTTTCGATGAGCAAGCCTATTTTCTATATCCTTTATTGAGAACAAGATGAAGCCAATGGCTATAGCGATCAGCTTTACGATACAAAATCTGTTCAAATAGGTAATAAAACGTCGCAAGCAGCAGACAAATGCAAGGCTAACGCTCCTATAAAATCCGTGAGCTCCCGTTCATACCCGCGAGTGAAGACGTGTCGAAATTATGCGTGCCTGGTAGTGATCGGCGATATTAGCTAATGTTGCACAACTGGGCGTAAGAAGTAGGTCGCCACTATATCTGGAAGACCTTCACCCGCATTACGGCAGGCCCGTGTTCCCGAGGGACATTACACGGATAATTTAGAACTACAACACTCCTGAACACTTTGTACGTTACCGCACAACGTCAAATTTAGATCGCTTATCGCGGAGACGTTCAGATTACAGTTTGGCGGCGCTAAATGTGTTGGCGTTGTAACATATTACGCACTGCCAAGTGCAGTTGCAGCTAAGGGATTTCAATTAAAATAAATGTATTGCGGTTTCTTTACTAGTCAACGATTGTCTTAATCATGTAAATATCCCCTATAAATTACCCATCAATCAATATTGTATGGCAACACAAAGTCACGCCTATTTACAAATTCTAGCTGCTAAGTGTGCTTAGAATTCCGTATACAATACAGTTCCGGCCTGTGTATAATCCTGCATTCGCGAGGTCAGTATTTGCAAACATTACGGCCTATGTGGCTTGAATACACAATAAGTTTAACAGGTGTTGCGTTGAACTCACCTGTACCCGCAAACTCCTGAGAGCAGGAAACTGTGCCAGTCGATCCACCTCGTCCCACGTCGCTAAACCCGTATTGTTCAGGTTTAGGAAGCGGAGGTGTCTGGAATAACAACGATATCGCTCATGTGGCGCCACACAATACAAACTGTATTCAATTTCTGAAGATCAATAGGTCAATGGCAATACATATTTACACACATTGACCTAATTGAGTCACAATGATAACAAATGAATATTCACTTACGGAAAGGCATCGTGGCATTTTTTATTTCCGTTGTCATCAATACATTTCTCACACGGGTCTGGTTCTAGAGTGGTTATGGGGCAGTCATTAACCAACAGGGTTTCCAAATTTGGAAAGGCGTAGCCTAGTTTGGAGATCTCTTTCCAACTGCTGACGTGGTTCCCGGAAAAATGGAGTTTCTTCAGCTGGTCGTGCACGGGTTCAGTGACATCAACGTTGAGACGTGAACACGTTTCACACTGAGCTTTCTCGTCAACCTCTTTCCCTGTCAAGTCCACATAGGAGTACTCGTTAAGGCTCAAATGCACCTCCTCCAGAGCTGGTAGAGCTTTGAGTAGCGCGTGGACACTAGGCCATCGGACGTACGTGGAATTCAAAATGAGGTGGCTCAGACTGTCCCATCGTGGCTGGAGAGATAGTGCCGCCTGGATCTGCGCCGAAAGACGGTTGAAGCTCAAGTTTAGAAACCTTACTCGCGGCGTCTGCTCCAGTACTGCAAAAACCTAGAAGCAAATCCATATATCAGTCGTACACTATTAAGGAGTGAACGTAACACCGCGGAAATAACTGGCTTCTATAACCAATAATTGGTATAGTTTGTTGTAACTGTGGGAACGGTGTGCTTATTGCACAGGCTTGTTTGCTGTAATAGTTGACAAGGAGGTTATGTTATGATACTACCTATGAACTAGCAATAATTATGAAATCCTATAGTAACTTACTTCTTCCCACTCGGTGAGTTTGTTATTGGCTATATCGAGTTCCACAACATCAGCACACTTATCAGCGAGTGCGCAGGCGTCTCCCGCGCAGTCGATGTCGCAATCATTGAGCACCAGTAGTGTAGGCACACTGAGTCGAGGGGAGCGCTTCGGCACAAATATAGCAACTGGCATGTCATCTATGGGAGGGTTCACTTCACCCTTCGCGCCATATTTCCGCTCTAGAGCTTCTAGCAGCGACGGCATGTTGATAGACCTATGATTCTTGTTTGTTAATTATTATCTATAACAAAAAAATAAAATATTAAAGCTACATGCTTTTTTTACTCACTTTTTTCTGATACTGTGTCAAACGGTGCTATTATTTTAATTAAATTGTACAATGTACAACCTCGACCGTAATTGCTATTTCATTGCCAATGGGTCAACTATTGTAATGTGATATCAGAAAGGCAGCTCATAAAAAAGCAATTACCATCTACTGTTACAGTATATCGTTGATTGACAAAAATTAATGACGAACATGATGAATATTTAAATGTCGCTATCATTTACACAATCAAAGACATCGGAGGTTCAAATTGAAATGAATTAATTGGTCAATATTAATGAGCGGCGTTTCCTTCTCGCTTGAACTCATGCGCAACTGGCTAAATAAACATAGAGTACGTAAAATAATAAACCAACAGACCGGAATATTTGCTCAAGGATTTGCATGAGTTGCTATTATTTTAAGGAATCAGACTGATGGTGAGAGTCTTTTAGACGAATTCGCATTCCAACATTTGTATTTTAGTCGTTCAAATTTTCCATGAAATGATCTACTTAATTTCAAATAAGATAGATATTTTAGACGATAGTGTGCCAAGAATTGTGTAAAAGCTGTTTATTAATTTTAGGATTACTAGAAAGTAAGCAAATTCCGAAATAACAGGTAAAGAGGCGTGTGGAAGAGAAAGAAGGGCTAAGTCGTCCTCAAATCAATTGTAAAGGGTAATCCTTTATTCTAAACGGCCACCAGGCAAATAATAATGTGTCCAAAACAAAGTTAGTACCAAATAATGGTTCCTAAACCTTAAAATTGTATCGTAAGTTTCATCGATCACTTTAGATTCGTGATATCGGACTGTAAAAAGTATATTTGGCCCGGCTCGTGAAGTATGTTTTATAAGGCGATTTAATAATTATACTTTACGGCTGACTTTGGTACTTCTTTTCCATTCATGCGTTACAACGAAGGTTTACTGAGAGAGGTATTGATATCGTTTATTGCTTTTAGTAATCTTGTGGCAAAACTACGCAATTAATACGAAATTACAATGAAGAAACCTAAGAATTATTGCGTTGTGGTTCCGCTACCTCATCGCTATTGCAACTATCAGATTAGTACTTAAAATTTCGTCTCTTCTAGACTGTTAGTTTTGGATTTACTTTTTGGCCTGGCCTATTTAGGCCATTAATTTCCTTTTATATATCATTCTGAAAGACTTCTTGCCTTAAAAAGGCAAAATATCTATCCAAAATACCAAACAAGAGTTAGTGCATATTTTAGTTCCAACGCGGTCCACGAGATCTTACTTTGTTTTACTTGAGCTTGAATTAATTTAAACTGTTCACACCACTATACTATTGTACGAAACTAAAGCGCTAGGGGAACTATTAGAAGGGATGTTGCTTAATACTGAGAAGCCGGGCTGTTCCGAGACTTCGTGACTCGTGACTGCAGCAAGGTCGAGTTCAAATGTGCATAGTTACTTAGTGTCACAATAGAACTGACTTAAATTGACAATTTACTTCTTAGCAGAATGAAGCTTGTATTTTTAATTTAAGCAGTTACGTTTTTTGGCTGGTGATGACGAACGACCCACTGCTAATCGTTTATAAAATGCGACTAATGATTTAGTTAATTTGGGTTTTTCCAATGGTTTATTTACACACTGATGTCATGATCGTTTGTACCTTTACAGGTAGTGTCAAAAGGCTCCAAACAAGACCCGCAAGCAAGACCACAAAAAATTACCTTACAAACTAAAGGGACAAATGATTAGGCATTGTGGTGTAATCACTAAGTTTACATTCAAGTACAGCTTACAGCTCGACTATTATAACACTCTTTAGATGCTTGTCGACTAAAACTGACGGCAGACCGTAATATGAACGATAAAGTCAAGGCAAGGCTAATATAATTCAGCTGGCTTACGTTCAGACATCAGCGCGAAACGTTTCTACCACGTCCCAGCTATATTTTCCACACGGGGTTTCTAACGTTGCTTGGAATTTTTGTATAAAAGAAGACATGAGACATTTTTCTCCTATCCTTTGTAATAATGCATCTAAGCAGACTTCAGGATACGTACCTACATTAATCTTTTAAATCAAGATTTATTTTAGTGGAGTGTTTCTCTACGTTTATTTTCTTAGACGCCATATCAAATAACGTTGTGGAATATCAATAAAACATGACATCAGACAACCGTAAATTGCTATAACCACGCATTACGTATGACATAAATCCCGTTCTACATTTCCAATGCGCGTATAATGCTGTTGCGAGCGGCTGTGTTGGCTAACTGCCGTCCATTGATTGTGCAAAGCATCATGAACATCGCGGATATGTTTTACGATAGTAAATAAAACGCTGGTACATTGTAGCCTAACCTTTTTCATAGACTGACAGTCTATATTTAAAAAAACACAACGTAGCACGACGGAAGCCTTGACTCGTGGATAATTTATAACGTGAAACTGTAAGTATCTACTCATTAATAACTTCAAGCTAACTGAATATATCAGTTTTGATTTTTAGTTCCTGCTTCCGTAGATACACCACATCGATTCATATCCTCTATGTCGAAAATTTTTGAGTATAAATACCGAAGACCGCTATAAAAATGTTATCAACCTCGTTAGCTACCTTGTTTCAAATTCAATATCCCTTTCAAATTCCGGAACAGATCGTGTCATGGCATACATTATAAACGCGTTTTGAGTCGTGTCCATCGAACATTTCCCCTTTGTGAATTAGTAGAACTTCTAATGTAGTTTCGGCAGACAACTTGCAGCAATGACCATCGTAATAAGGTTAACCAATTCTGCTCTAGTTATTGTTTACATAATGTGAAATAATATTAACTCTAGACACAAATATTTAGGTGGTACTTTTTATGTCCTCAATTCAGTTGTTGTTTCTGTTAATATTTAGAAGTTTTTGTCTCCAGCATTCATAGTCAAAGTTAAATCATTTATTTAATTTAGACCATTAAACGGCACTTCTGAACGAAGAGAAAAGTATAATTGAATCTATTTGCCTCTTCCGAAAGGTCGTCTGGAGAAGAATGAGCAAGAAAATCCGTTACTCTTTAAACTTTTTGATATCATGAATATCATACATCAAAGGAACCTCCCTCGAATATTTGCCTGGTAGTGTATTTTTACGAAACATTAATTATTATTATTTCCTATTCCAAACAATCAGCACTTAACGCTAATCATTTACCTATTTTCAGTTTAAAACTGTTACAGTAAGGTTGTTCCGAAAGCGAGAGTTACCAAGGCCGGAACACTCGTAATCGTATTTTTGCACAATATAATTTAACGCTTTTGTTATTAGTATTGCATATGATTTAGGACTAATTGTGTATTATTTATAACATGTACATATCTAAGACAGGTTTTTGATGTCTGCTATACAATACAATTATTTACGCGCTACACACATCCTGCTTGGAACAATGAGGGTAATAAAATTAATAGTACTTGTTGCTCAACACTTTGCGCCTTGTATTAATTAATTCTCGTACTAGAATAAGTTGTAACTAGGAGAAGGTATCTCTGTAAGGCTTCAAGTGGCATTTAGTGTCTCCAACCAGCAGAATGAATGAAATCGTGTCAGACTGTACAACAGCTTGCACAGCAACAGTTACTTAACATATTATTGTTTATCAAAGGTATTTTTTTGTCACTCTAAAGTATATTCATGTCGTCGTCTTCTTTAAACTTTAACTGCATCGGTAGCCTAGTGGTCCTAAGCGCGACTGCCACGCCAGAAGTCTTGGGTTCGATTCCCAGGTCGAGCAAAGTGTTATTGGGTTTTTCTAAGAATTTCTCAGTAGCAGCTCGGAGTTAGGATTTGTGCCCGGTTAATGGCAATAGGCTCGCTCCCTATTACATGGAACCTAAACATACCGGCGAAATGTTGGTGAACATTGGTACACCTCTGCGTAACCCTTCGGGGAATACAGGCGTGATGGTATGTTGTTGTTGTTGCTATTATTCTAAGCTCCACCAACGAAAATACTATCCATTTTTCTATCTTTGCTCAAGGTAAACAACATTTATACTTATGTAGGTATGCATAGGATTGCTCAGATGCAAACAAAAGAACGTAGACGCTGTGGTTTCCTTTGTGGCTTAAATGAGAATTCATCCACCGGGTGGCCACCCCGGCGGGCCAGGCGTCGCGACGGTAAGGGCAGCGAACCTAAAGTCTCGACTATCCATACTTTGTCTAAACCACTTTGTTTAATGTTCATCTGTTGCTTAAAATGTCTGGATCACAAAAAATATTGGCTAGAAAAAGATTGAATTGTAATTTAGGTAGAGAGGGTAGATAGAGAAAGAGAGTGAAATAAGTGAGGGGTAAAATATTGGAGTGGGTTTTTTTGAAAAACATATTCATAAGTTCTAAATGGTGAAGAAGCACCTAGAGGCTTCATGTATAAATAAATCCAGCTCGATAGGTTCTCAATTTTGAGAAAATAGTAGCCAGACAGATTAGTTTGGTGATGGGCAGCAGGGCTGGTATTGGCAGAGCCCCACAGCAATGTGAATCGGTGATTTTTTAAATTTGACTGAGACGAAATGGAGACGAATACGAGAATTGGGTAGGTAGTGTGGTTAGACGTGTAAAAGAATGAAAACAAAACCGCAAAAAACTGTAATTTAGTAATGGTGCTGTTGCTGTATGTTTGGACAACACGACAAGTGCGAAATACATTAGATAATCGCTTTGAATAAAATACAAAATTACGTTCATGGCTGCGTGACTGTTTGATGACAAAAAGAGGTCGTTCACGTGTTCTTGACAAAGGTTTACAAAAAAATATTGTGAATCTAACAGCGCGAGACACAGTAGGTACTGCGCAGTTCTATTTGCGCAGTTTATAATGTTCAAATCATAGAAATAATTTGTAGTAAAGGTGACTGGAAATACTAATGTTTTTTCCCTTTACCTCACACTGTTTTATTGGCTTTCGTCATAGTTATGTTACTATTGAATTGCGTTTCATTTATTATACCCATGTTTATTTAATTTTATTACATCAAATGATAATCATATTAATCATAATTAGGTAAGTACTCACAATAATGATGGATAATTTTGTATCAGCGTCTCAAGATGAATAATGGAACATAACATACCATCACGCCTGTATTCCCCAAAGGGTTAGGCAGAGATATACCAATGTACACCCACAGTTTGCCGGTATGTTTAGGTCCCATGTAATAAGGGGGGAGCCTATTGCCATCAACTGGGCACAAATCCTAGCTCCGAGCTGCTACGGAGGATTTCATAGAAAAACTCAATAACACTTTTTGCTCGACCTGGGAATGGAACCCAAGACATCTAGCGTAGCAGTCGCGCTTAGGACCACTAGGCTAATGAGGCTAGGATAATGAAGGATAAAAAATCAGGCAGAAAATAATGAAAGACTTCGCAATTAATTAATCTATAGCAAATCGAAATACTTTTGTTGAATTAGCTAGGATTAGCTATACAACTACTATGAAGGTTAAGGTACCGGAAAATTAGATCTACATGATTGAAACACTTTTCATTACTATTTCTTAAAATATTGAACTAAATTTATTTTCGTTTTATATTTTAATTCGCTAATAACGCCTTTTTAGCCCTCGTGGCGGACTGTCGGGTATTTCTACTTTAGAACAGGGTTTATGTCATAGGAATAGGAATATTATATAAAATAAGGTTGAATATGGCTAAGTCAGCAAGTCTTTACAGAATAACCAATTCCTAAGGGGTCTATCCTCCGACCTTCCCATATACCTTTCCGAACTTTAAAAGGAATTTGTAGTTTTAAAATAAATAAGTAAATTAGTTAGTAATAGTATGCTTACTAGCAGCGATTGTGACTAAGGATTGTGATGTTATGTGACGTGGATCTTGAAGGTCGTCAGAGATAAACATTGAAATACGTGGGACGCATAACACGTGCGCGACAGGCCACATTACTGATTAGAACCAGCACTTGTTTGTATTGCCTTGTGTTTAGCAATTTCTTCAAAGTTTACTGATAATTAAACGCTTGAGTTTGGTATGACAAGTGTTTGTTTGGATTATGTATGAACAGGCTGTAGTCTGCGAGTCAACTAGCGTGTTGACTCGCACAATCCGAAAAGAAGAAGAACCTATCTTCTTTTCGAATTTTCGATTTTAGGTAAATCCGTTTTTTTCTGCTCATTAACGTTGGAGATTTTTTGCCAACGAATAAAGTGATTGTGATTCAGTAGATAAGGCTAGGTTTATTGTTGATTCCACCACATATTTTGTCGGTTAAAAAAGATAAAACTACCTAGGTAGGTAGGTATCTTTAACTAGAAAACAAAGAAACCCAAGTTTTGAATTTAAGTGTAATGATTATTGTCTATTTTGATGTTGAAAAAATATTCTAGATCCTGGAACTAAGCTTAAATTGCGGGTTGGTAGGACCACAAAGACTGTACGAGTATTTATAAAAAAAAAACAAAAATAATTAAAGTAGCGTATTATGCAAAAAGCACAAGCTGTGTAGCTAACACGTTCAATAATTGGATAATTACCGTATTGTTGTAGTTTTTTTTTATGTTTTTTTCTAGTTCTAATAGGAATAAACATCTGTAATGAAAATGATTTGGGCAGTTAATTCGCACGTTGATCACAAGGACGGACGGCTCACTATTTCTGAACGAGATGTTGCAATGCGCGGGAATTTGACGCCTTTGTCGAGAGATTATTGTAGAGACATTAAAAAAAATATATTACTGTTTCAGTTTTTTTAGCAATTTAAATGTTTCTGACAGCTTTTTTGTTTTAAGACAAACATTTTATTTAATATTGTAAATCAAAATTGCAATAAATTCTAATTTACTTAAATACTTTTAGTCAAGTAATCGCCCTACCTTATATTCTAGACAAGCCTTCAAAGGACATACTCACAGTTGTTATTTTGAACTTTATTTACGCACAATATGGTACCAAACATGTTTTCCAATATGGAGTAACAAAGAAAAGCCTTAAGACTAGTAGACTTCGTAATGAAGACACTTGTTACGGAGTCGATTCTGACACAATGTTAATTGCCCAATAAATAACAGAAGCAACCAATTATTGGTAAAACAATTCGGCCACGTTTTTGTAATGAGGAAGTGGGAGATACGCGCGCGAATAGAATTATATGGGTCACGGTCAAAATCGATAACACCAATGCTGGCCATGTCGGACGGTGCACAGAAAAAAAGATTACTCATTCCTATTCCAAATTTAGGAACATGTTAGACAAAGATGTATGTAGTTTATTATCTACTTTGTCATAATTTATATTTTCGCGATAAAAAGAGCGGGAGAATAAATTTATTCTTGGGTAGGCGTAGGCTATATTTCGTATCAATATTTTATTTAAAATATCGATAATACCTAACATAAATTTATCTAAAATCGATAAATACCGTAAATTAACCCACCCTAGCCCACAGGTTATTTAACGGTATCGATGTTTTGTTTATTCGTAGTTGTTCATGCAGAACACCCCTAAAGATAATTGGCCTACTCAGTCTGATCTGACGATAAATAAGATAGATTCGATTGGATGTTTTATCACCTTTGCTAGGTATTCTACTCTACACACCAAGTAGTTAGAACCAGGAAGTTGTTTGTTTGTACACAGCGTCATCGACTAGTCCTAGTCAAGTCCGGTTTTAGTTGGTACCTATATACAAATTATTAGGTATGGCATTCTATGACTTGTACCTACTTGAGAAAACAAATACTAGTTTGGAACTTACTTATACTTGAAACTATACAAAAGCTCGATGTTAATACTAGAATTTTGTTTTCACTGAAAAATCATTACTTACAAACGTTCTGGTTATGAATATGACTGATTAAAACTCAAACAGATACAATTCAATTAAATTATGTTCAACATTTTACGTAAAAATATTGTTAACTGACCTTTATTCCACAGTTCTTTATAATTGCACTATTCTTGACGCTTAATTTAAAGTAATGCCTTCACAAAAATATTCACATTGGAGTTTCACTGTAATTTTAAATTTGACGAAATCAGCTGTTCACATGTTTTTCAGATGCGCCTGAAGAGATTTCCAAACAATCCTCCAAACGCACTGAAATAAAATGACAAGAGAATGTTTACATCAATACATTGCACAGACGCAATGCCTGTTTCAACGCACACTAGCACCAGTTTGTGTATGTCACATGCAAGAACGAAATATTGACTGAGAAGAGTGGGGATGAAAGAGGTCAATGACGTTTACATTTGCGGCACTAAGTGACAGAGACAGAGCTATTGAATTCAAGGCAAGAAACTGAGAAGGAAATACAACAAATCAGCCACCAGAGGCACAACACATACACAAATTGTGAATGTGTGTATTTAAAGAAGAGTACACACTTGTCTAAAGAACAAAAAATATATTTATTATTTTAAATGCACGATATTATCCAGATAAATAAAATAAGCCAATGCAATTTTTACACACAGAACTGACATTGAAGTATCTCTCTTAATATTGGTTAGAAATACCAACTAAACGATTCATTGGCAAAGCGTTAGCAATGTCGCTTGAGGGACAGAGATCTAGATAAAGAATTGAAAAACATGGAAATCTCATGAAATTAAAAAACATTTTCGAAAATAATTGAAACCTTAGGTGATCTTTGAATATCTAATATTTGGTTGTGTATTTCAATTTTTTACTTACCATTAATTTATATTGGATAGTTATTTACCTTTAATTTCTATACATCTGTTTGTCTTGAAAATATTAAATTCTAAAGATTTATACAATGTTACTTATTTTTACATTTTACAATAGTTCCCTTCCATTATCTTTAGGAATATAAATGCCTTCACAAACAAAAACATAAAATAATGTCAAGAAGACATTCTATAACTTTTTTTACTGGCCAGTATACTTATAGTTTAATTGACATAGAGGCGATAATAAGGAAGGTTCAAATAAAAATATTTACACTGAAAATAATCAAAAATGATACATTATTCTATTTAATTCGCACACAGATTTGAATTAGTACACACTAGAGATTGATATGAATTTAGTAACCTTTGCTACAGCTCTTTTTAAGACTGTGTTCCATCCGAGTAAAACCCTATTTTGTAGCATAACTTGAAATCCTAAGGTCGTGGTCAAAGTGAGAGTTAAAGTAGCAGCTACTGAATTGTCATCTTCTTAATTATTATATTTTAGAAAAAGTTTAGGTAACTGCAGTTTTATTAGCAAAGTTAGAACGAAATTATGACAATGTAATAGCTAACTAGTTATTGGTTTATATCATGAGCTATTGAAATTCTAGATCAGCTAAGTTTAGCCAGTTCATATTCATATTTATGTATGTGCATACCATAATGTGTTCATAAGATGTTACTGAGGGTTTAAGCTAAAGTTCAGTTATGGGCCTAAGAAGGGACGATGGTCATGGCTCTGGGGAGAGTCATTTGGAATTACCATCGTGGTGAAATAATTAGTCAGCTAAATTCTGCGTTCCGAGTGGTACCAGTCCAGGGAGCGCTGGAAGTTTGGAATCCGCCGGTTAAGATTAACGACGCTTGGGTACGCTCCTTTTTGCACCTTTAATTAAAATAAAAAGGATTTACCTAAAATCGATTCAAAAAGAAAAATAAGAAGTTACGGGCCCTGTTAGGGCGCAGCAACATAGTGTTAAACTTGTGCAATAGATTACTTGATTAGAGATTGAATTCCATAGATCTACACTATCAACTTTTAATCAGTAGCTCAGCCATGCTTTATGTATGACAGCCACTCACTAATAATTTACTAGTACACTATCCAATCTGTGCACACCCTACGCAAGTTTCAGTGCCTGCAGTGCATTGCCTACGTGTTTAGATATAGGTATAACTATTTGAATGCTGTCAAAGTAATGCTGTCATGTCGACTGTCAATGTCATCATGACATCAAGCATAGAACAAATATTTTTGTGCTAAGTTCGGGAGTGATACAATCTACTGGCAGTATTATTATTTATATTGAATTTACGTTGTGATAATGATAATTAAATTTTGTGTATTGATAAGTAGTTGCCAATTATAAGTTTCGTTTTTATTAAGCAGGCCTTATAAAATAAGTTGGTTTCTATTCTCTTTCATGTAAGTTTTCCGAGCATGTTTTTGAAAATCTCATATATTTTTTTTTATTTAGATTCCTATACGTTTGTTACAATATAATTTGGACACCATGAAACAGTTCCACTGTCATTTGTGAGGTTTGGTAAAGACGAAGCCAACATGGGTGTTACAAAAGTTACTCAATCCCCCTTTATTATCGAAATAGTTTCTTCTGGAGTTTCTACATAATATTGCAGCCACTTTATTTATTAGAGTTTGATGATTACCTCTATGTTTGTACTACAATTGGTCTGCAAGATGGTAAAGCATGGGGAGGCCTATTATAGCCAGCAGTGGACATTTATGATTGAAGGGTGCACCATCATAGTCATCATTATTATTTTAAACATAAGTATTTCTGGAAAGTGATAAAATGAACATTTCCAGTAATGTATCACAGTTTATTTTACTTATCTTACTGAAGAAACTACAGGAATAAACCTGTCAGTGATGTCATGAATTGGTTATCAAATAAAGTACACAATATATATAACACAGTCCAGCCATAAATTGTGTTTATTTAACAATTTACTACAATTAGGTAAACATCGCATATTTGTTGCATTTGTTTGAAAAGTTTATGTTTTAAAGGCGTTGATGGTATAACTCATTACTGCTTTGTCTTATTTAATCTTAATATTTTTTTAATCTTTAATTTTCAATTCAATCATCTCATTCGTAAGCGGGTCTGCGGGTTGTTCGCAAGAGATACCGCGCCCCCGGAACGCAAAGGGCACAAGAAGGAACATGGGTGGGTTTTAGTCAGTAAAAGTCTGACACTCCCTCCCGCCCCGCCCAGGGCGGGAGAAGTTATTTGATGATTTCCCACCCACCAAAAAAAAAAAAAAAAAAAAAAAAAAAAAAAAAAAAAAAAAAAAAAAAAAAATTCGTAAGCGGGTTTTTTCAGTTATTCATTACATTATTCTCCAGATGTCATACATTTGGGGAACATATTCTTCCTTAATTATTCATTGGCATATTCCAAACTTAGGCAACTGTGCTCTAATATTTTATTGCAGATTGCAGATGTTTTTATAATAATGAAATTCATATTTTTCTATATGATTTAATGGAGAATATTAAAATAGTTTGTAAGAGGTGTGCTTGTGTTATAATAACAATTAAAAAAAAAAATTGTTGGCTTTAGTGTGTTCATTCAGTTCATGTATACACTTAAACCGTTTTAGAAGTATGCTCTGTTTCTGGAAAGGACAAAATAATATAAACAATCACAATTTGATTTAAATATAGTGGCAAACTTACTATGACTATAGACAAAAGTAAATACATGCCTAATGCACCCCCTGTGAGTTTATGAAACTATACACAGCAACAGCAATGCCTCAGTAAACAAGTGATTGTGAAAATATTGTGATAAAAGTGACAATAATCACATGATAAGATTAGAAATTATGATATAGTAGCTGCTTTAATGTCATCATTTATTTATCTAACTTTTACATCATTGTAGGTTCAATATATTATGAATAAATTCATTCTACCCATTTTATCAAAATTATATTTTAGAAAATATCTAGCACTTGCTTAGTTATAAATTATATAAAAAAAGTAGGAAAAAAATCTTAAGTTCAAAGCCGATGTCCGTGTTGATAAATAGGGTTAGTCCCCCGACACCATAAGCACCATTCATCATGCTGGGGGTAAACCTCTTATTTTATTTTTGTTTTGATTCATCTGCAATTGTTTATACAATACAATAGTTTACCTTACCGGCGCGTGCGCCTTTCTATTGTTGCAATAAACATGTTTATAAATAATACTCTGCTGTTTTAAAAAAAAAACAATAATTTGAGTTACTGTGCAGTATTGTAATTTAAACTGTCAATGGAGGTTGTCGCAATTGGTATTAAATAACTTTTAATACCAATTGCGACAACCTCCAACCTCAAATTAAAAAATAAAATTGGTTTACAGAAAAATAAGGTACAACTAACCATTGTCGCTAATATCGGTGATAGCTTATTTAGATATATTCTCGTGCCATGGGGCGAGTTCGCAAGGGTGATGTTCCACGTGTTGTAAACTGAGTAAAATTGTTCCAGTAATAGTAGTACCTATATTAGTAGTAAGAATAGATATGATAAGAAATACATTGTAATTGGGAAACTATAACTTTAGATATAGTAGCCGCCACGAGTCGTGAGCACAAACATCAAGTCAATTTTCTTCCTTGGATTTTTGGGGCGCCGATGCTGCACTCGATCGCTCCGAGTGACGGACCAATCGCGTGTGGCGTCCCAGAAAGGAACCCAAAAACAGGATGATATCAAGATGTAAACAAGTAATAAAATAAGAAAAATTAATTATTTAATCCCCGACAGAAGAATCCAATCTGCTTTCAAATAAAAAAACCGCATTCAAATCGGTTCACCCGTTTAAGAGCTACGGTGCCACATACAAACATACAGACACGTCAAACTTATAACACCCCTTTTTTTGAGGCGGGGTTTAGTAAATAATTAAAAGTAGGGCTTAAAAAAACCTTGTTGCATTTTCAACCCTCTGCAAAGCACAGAGATCATGGTGTCTGTTCTGAGTTCGAGTTTCCTATTAATTATGAATCTATCATGTTTATTATTCTGCCAGCGTCTTCGTCCGCGTGCTTTTTTCAACCGCTTTCAAGTTACTGCTCCGCTCCCGTTTGTCGTAGGGTGATGTTATAAAACCTAAACTATTCTTCATGAATCTGGCCATCATATACAAAAAGCATTTTTCCAAGCCAACTGGCACTTCTAGAGATTACCGCGTCTAAACAAACAGATAAAAAACTCTTCAGCTTAATTGTATTAGTATGGATTATTATTCTATACTTTGCCTGTTTGATGCCTGGTATTTACAAGTTGTACAAATATATATCGCTTAATGACTTCTGTTTACTCTTATGTAGCAAAACATATAGAATTTTCCTTGAATGATTTATAAAACACTGTGTAGGGTACACGGAGACTCATTGCTTCTTTTACTTTTCTTGAATACTGTTGTTCTTTTGTGTGGATTAATTGTATTATTTTTACATTATACTTAAGGTAAATATCTTTCATAAATTAGGTTCTGCTGTGTTATTCTGTAAAAATCTCCTTGACACTTGTGCACACGACTCGTGGCGACTACTATACCGAATTGAGATTGAGATGACCCTGTCAATCGTCAAGCATTAAGTGGGATTTTTAGATTCCTTCACATAACTTCACTGAGTGAGATTTTACAGAATAGGTTTATAAAATAATGTTTTTAAGTTCATAATTGTTTATCTTCCCAGTGGTGTAAAAGTGCATATTAGGTAAACAGTGAAAGATTCCCATATCTAACTTGAAGTAGAAAAACACTATTGTTCATTTATCATATTGTTATCGCCTTCAATATCACACGTTTGTATAGTACACAAGTAAGATATTGATAGGTAGGTGCGACTAGCAGAACAAGTAATAATAACCGTAAGCGTTTCTTAGGAATATGAACCTTATCTTAGCCGAATACGATTCATATTAGTCTTAAACTGTTATTGGAGTTCTAAGTATGCTTTATAAAACTTAGGCTAAGGATTCCATTGAGCCATTTTTGATCGTTTGGGTTTCGAACCTTAAATACCAAAGCGCATGTATTGCGCCCCCTTGCCTATACACCAAATACATTTTTTATCCATTTAAAATGTACTCCATTTCGGGTTAAAATAAAGTTTAATTTACGATTATATTTATTGAACACCTGCCTCCAGCTTCGCACCTTTGCTCAGCGTCCGCCATTCATCTAAAAAACCATGGAGCAAAAAGTATTCGATGCATGTGTGTGTAAATAATTACCTGTTTACTAAGTGTAGGTACAGTATTGCCCAACATTGAGTCATCTTATACAACAAGAATTATAAGTATTTATTTAAAAAACCAACTATCATCTATGTTCGTGATAAAATTCCGCCAAGTAACGACATCTATGAGGTGTAAGTACTAACAATGGTTGTGTAATAACGCTCACATATTTGTTGAAGGATGCTGCAACAGTTGTCATTCAGTGGGTGGCGGGTAGCCGGTGCGGTGTGCACGTTGTCCAAGAGTTGCGTTCGCGTTCGAATGATGTCTACGGTCATGGATAAGGGGTCTAACTTTTTTTTGAGACAGGTGTGTATTCTTTATTTGTTAATTCAATTATTTAAAAAAATAGAACATGTATTTAAGGCTCGTTTGCACCAGACAGTGTTTTATGTTTTAACTACGAGATTATTTCTAAGACGGGCTTATTATGTATGAAGATTTGTAATTTAAACTACGTGTTAGCAATTACGTACGTATTGTAGTACTTTGAATGACTTTTATTTTTGGTGCATCATCTTCACTTCATCAATGAATAACGGACCCGTTCTCCTTATTGTAAAACATTTTTTAAGTGTGACATTGGAGTTTCTTACCCATTCTTCTCCATTCGAAAATACCTTTTAGAATGAGCAACTGGATTCATTTTTTTTTTCATACGTGCCTTTTATTGGTCTTATTGAAATAAATGATTTAACTTTAACTCTCTGTGTTAAGTTTTTGGCGCAAGTGGGCCTGTTTTAATTTTTAAATTTGTTATCGTGATAATGTTTAGATAAACAGGAAGATATTTTTAGATGTATAATATTTAACAATGATAACTAAAACACTGCCAAAAGTATATTTTTAATCGGATTCGTTATTTTCGCATCTGCTAGTACAGTCACTGAAAAAACTAGATTAACAGTGTTACTTTGTATATCATCTAATTAGACACAAAATAATATGATGCATTGATTTTCAGAATTTCAAACAATCAAATCAAAACGTTTTACATATTTCGGACAAAGTAATGATCCATAATTTTGATACTTAACAGTTTTGAAATTCAACGATTAGGAAAAGGCAATAATAATGCTAAAAATCTATTTTATCTTATGCTACAGTCTGGTTGTGGAAGTCAGATAGGCAGTCGCTCCATGTATATTAGTATTCAGTTGCATCCGGTTAGACTGAAAGCCGTCTACAACATAGTAGACATCCTACATCCAGTTAGTATTCCTTTAATCAATATGCTTTAGGAATTAGTCGAAACGACTTATGCCGCTGACAGAATCTAATTTACTTTAAAATTGCGTCAGTAAGGTTGATGTAAAGTTGGTTTGATACAAGAGACTTGAGTTCCAACGATAAATAAGATAATAACACTAATTAAGGTTTGTACTGAGTAGCAGCCTAAAGGCCAATTGTACTAACTTAATGATGTTCAAATTCAAGTCGCAGTATAGTCCCAGTGTGTAGAAGGCCAATGCCCGTAACTGTAAATGTTTAAATTCAAGTTGCTTGCTCATCTTGCGACAAACAATGTCCAAAATGTAAATAGGCAAATTGGATGTATTTTTAACCCCCGACGCAAAAACGTCGGGGTGTTATAAGTTTGACGTGTCTGTGTGTGTATGTGTGTGTTTCTGTCTGTGGCATCGTAGCTCCCGAACGCATGAACCGATTTTGATTTAGTTTTATGTGTTTGAAAGGTTTATTAGTCGGGAGTGTCCTTAGCTTTGTTTGTTGAATCGGTTCAGCGGTTCCAAAGTTATCAGCTCTTTTGTAAGCTACGGTAGTGATTGTTTTGGTCTGTCGGGGGTTACTTAATTTTTTTTTAACAAATTGAACAGTTCCAGTTAGAGTACAACGTGTTTAATCGTACGGGAATTCTCATCTGATATTTAGAACAGTTATAAAGTGATCACTCTAGGTCGAAAGTGAAATACGATAGAAGAATAATAATCCATACTACATACCATCACGCCTGTATTCCCCGAAGGGTTAGGCAGAGGTGTACCAATGCACGTCCACAGTTAGCAGGTATGTTTAGGTCCCATGTAACAGGGGGCGAGCCAATACAGTATAATCCATATTATTTAATATTATAAATGCAAAAGTAACTTTGTCTGTCTGTCTGTTTGTTTGTCGTTTTCACGGCTCAACCACTAAACCGATTTTGCAAAAAAATTGGTACATTGTCTTGAATCCCAAGAGAAGACATGCTTCTTTTTAATTCGCGATAGCTGCCATTCAGACGTTTATAAAAATAAGGGAATAAATAAGTTTGTAACATACTTATTCAATTTTATCACAAGATCTAGCTACCTTTTTCACCCGCATTCAGTTACGTCTTTGGTTACTACTCTGCTCCTGTGGGTTGTAACGTGTATATGTATAATATATTATAGCCTATACCCACTATTCCTCATGAACCTGGCTATCATATCCAAAAAAAATGTTTCCAATCCCATTGATAGTTACAGAGAGGCTGCCCCGTTGGTCTCGTGGTCGCAACCGCGACTGATAAGCGTGGGGTCCCGGGTTCGATTCCCAGGTCGGGCAAAAAGTGTTATTGGGTTTTTCCATTGGGATTTGCTCAGTAGCAACCCGGAGTTTGGAAATTGGTGGTGTGACACACCCGTGCAAAGCTCGGAAAGCACGTTAAGCCGTTGGTCCCGGCTGTCATTCGTAGATCTTTGACAGTCGTTACGGATAGTCAGAAGCCAGGCAGTCTGACAACCAGTCTAACCAAGAGGTATCATGTTGCCTAGTAACTGACTTGTGGAGGTCAGATAGGCAGTCGCTCCATAGAAAACACTGGTACTCAGCTGTATCCGGTGAGACTGGAAGCCGACCCCAACATAGATGGGAAAAGGCTAAGCAGATGATGATGATAGTTCCAGAGATTTCTAAATGAATAGTGGGCAATAAAGTAAGTTTACTTTCGCGGCTACGTTCGACTGTTAACTAAAACACGTAGTGAGTTTCACATTACCTTCAATAAGTACTTAGTTAGTTAAATAAACATTTTCGTTTGATAACCATTGTTTGATATTACCTTTTTGAGTCAGTTTATCTGATCGATATGATTATCTGATAAGTTAACAAGATAAATATCATAATTGTGTTTCCTTTTTTGTAAAAATAACTCTTATTTTACGGGAACGTAATTAGCATCATCATCATACCATCACGCCTATATTCCCCGAAGGGTTAGGCAGAGGTGTAACAATGTACACCCACAGTTCGCCGGTATGTTAAGGTCCCATGTAATAGGAGGCGAGCCTATTGCCATTAACCGGGCACAAATCCAAACTTCGAGCTGCTACTGAGAATTTCATAGAAAAACCCAATAACACTTTTTGCTCGACCTGGGAATCGAACCCAAGACCTAATACGTACGTACGTACGAACGTAATTAGATAATAATAATACCAGCCTATTATTGCCTGCTGGTAAATGCCAACGCAGTAAAAACCTCTTCTCGTACAGAGAAGTCTAATCCTCGTGTCTCATCACCACTGTTGCTCAGGATGGATTGGCGATTCCATACATGTAGTAGTAAAATAAGCGTCATAATCACTTGGCAATCGTAATATTCGATTAACAATTAAATTGGATAATAAATGATTATCGATTGTTCATATGTGTATAACGGAAATTGCATTGTTTTCTGTGGTAATTAATAGATAATGTTTCGTTGAAGTGGTATTTTGTAGTAGGTACCCCTATGGTAAAATGTACATACGGGGTGTAAATAGACATCACATACCAGTTAACTTCGCATTCTGCCCACTACGTATCATAGAGCAAAAATTATTGCTGGAAATGACTTATATTTTTGGTCTGAATTACGGTTGCGCGCAAAGTAAGGTTCCATGGGTGCATGGGATCAGGGGTCGTAGATGTAATTTATATATAGTTACAACATTCTAAACATACACATACCACCACGCCTGTATTCTCCGAAGGGTTACGCAGAGGTGTAACAATGTACACCCACAGTTCACCAGTATGTTTAGGTCTCATGTAATAGGGGCGAGCCTATTGCCATTAACCGAGCAGAAATCCTAACTCCGAGCTGCTACCGAGAATTTCATAGAAAAACCCATAATACTTTTTGCTCGACCTGGGAATCGAACTCAAGACCTCTAGCGTAGCAGTCGCGCTTAGAACCACTAGGCTACCGAGGCTGCTCTAAAGATAATGTAGGTTTATGGAACGTAATGATAATTGGGGCAACAACAAGAATTACAATAGTTATTATCCCGTTTGATCGTAAGGGTTAGCAAAAACAATGCAGCATTGTGCTTTAGCAGTGTTCATTCATTATGATCTAAAACACACCAGAAATAGAGTGGAAAATTGCATGAAAGATATAATTCCACATAACATTTATTATGCATGTAATTACGCAATTTTTGACCCTAGTTGTATTTTAGTACATTACCAAAGAATCAATGATTATGCTGGGGCTACTGAAAATGTATTATCTTACATGATTAATTATGGCTTAATATCTAAATGGTAAAAATATATAAGTAACCGAACAAATAATACGAGTAGAAGAAATGGGCGACCTAACTATTATCAATATAATTAACTATTACTTATAAAGTACCTAGTGAAAACTGTTTATTAGTTGTAAAAATAAAATAGAAATGCAAAATTTCAGTATTCCAAACATTCGGACAAGACCACTTTCATTCGGAAACAAATTAAATAACATTATCACCTCTACCTACCTCTTTGAGGAAGACATTAATAAAAACAGCCTATTATTGTCCTACTGCAGGGCAAAGGCCTTTTTTCATACAGAGAAGCCACGAGCATTTCCTTCACCGATGTCAGTGAGGACATCACTGACACCGGTGATAAACTTTGAAAGTATACAGGATGTTAGGGTAAACGAGGGACTTGCTTTAAGGGAGCGCAGTACTCATGAAAAAGAATAACTTTTACTATGAGAGAAAAGTAAATCAACTGCGCCGTACATTTATGTTCGCATAAATCGACAACATGTTAAAAACAGCAGATTTTATTTCACAATTTTAAATTAAATTTCATAATGAAAGTGGTTTATTTTCATAACTGTGTGCATGAGAGGCGGTGTCTTCACTCGACCATCACGGTACTGAAGAAGAAATGCGTGATGTTATGGTAATAAAAAAAAAATACCTACACGACTTTCTGACCATCTATGTATATACTCTTATATGTTTATCAAAAATGTACATCTCAATAAACTTATAATATTATGTCTTTCACATCATATTATGACTTGTTTCCATTAAGTCTGTGAAAGTTATGGCCATTCAATAGTGATACTTAAAAAAAAAGAAATAAGGACGTCTTCTTATAACTATGAATTGGCGTAACTACTGACCATAAGTAGAAAGAAACAAAAAAAATCTATATTCATATAAATTATTCAGAATGTACACATACATCACGCCTGTATTCCCCAGAGGGTTAGGCAGAGGTGTACCAATGTACACCCACAGTTTGCCGGTATGTTTAAGTCCCATGTAATAGGCGGCGAGCCTATTGCCATTAACCGGGCACAAATCCTAAATTCGAGTTGCTACTGAGAATTTCATAGAAAAACCCAATAACACTTTTTGCTCGACCTGGGAATCGAACCCAAGACCTCTAGCGTAGCAGCCACGCTTAGGACCACTAGGCTACCGAGGCAGTTCTGAATGTTCTGATTCCGAATGTGTTAAAAAATATACGTCTTGATATGGTTTATCGGGTGTAAAAATACACTCAATATAACTAAAACGTTTCCTGCTTAAAAATTGTAGAACGTATCAACCTTATTTTTCGATGTTTTTTACAAAAGCAACTTTAGCAATACCAGATGCATTGTCATCCCATAAACAAAGATGAAATGTCTCATGTGCCTGTACTTACACCGACACCAAAGCCTTTCAAACCGGAACACAGCAACGCTGCTGCTATGCGCTAGATAGGAATGGTGGTAGTACTTCCCCAGATGAGCTCTTTCACACAGAGATAAAACTTCTACTAAACTTTATTATGTTGTTCGTGTTTTCCAGCTATTCGACACAGTGAGCAGTACGTACTCGTACTTGTTGGCCGACAGTCGTACGCGTGATGCTGTGCTCATCGACCCTGTGCTTGAGCATGCGGAGAGAGACGCCGCGCTCATCAAGGAGCTGGGATTTAAGCTCATTTTTGCATGTGAGTATGATAACTTGGATTGTTGTAGTCTAAGCATGACTTGCTTTTCCTATGTTTATTTGATGACTAGCTTGTGCCCGCGACTTCCCCCGCGTAGTTTTTTTCACCAGCGTCGTGCGTGTTATGCTTTTATATCTTTTTAAGGATATCATCAAATGACTTCTTCCATTCTGGGCGGAGCGGAAGGGAGTGTCAGACTTTTACTGACTAAAACCCATCCGTGTTCCTCCTAATGCTCTTTGAGTTCCAGGGCCGTGGTGGCTCTTTGAAACAAAATGCGCTACCCTGGAATTCCGAATACGTTACACCATGCAGCGCTGAATTCTCCCAATGAAATGTGTATCTTTTGGTGTAATAAATAAAGTTATATTTCGCGTCGCGTCTCGGTGTGAACTGACACTTATGTTAGCTTTTCCTGGTAACGAAAAGGAAATGTTAAAATTTTGTTTCGACATGCCTTTCCTGATAGTGTTTCCTTGCTCTGTTTGCTAGAATAACATTAGTCACACGTTCATGGCTACGGCCTTTCCTTGTATCATTACGTGAGGAATATCCGCTTATGCAAAACTACTGTCTTCTGATCCTATGAATGGGTTTTAGTAGTATGTACCTACAAATTTTTAGAGTTTCGCACACAAATGGATAAAAATGAACCTGGAAATGGTCATATAAGATTTTGTCTGTCCGTCATATAGCGTTTATCTTAAGATCTCTACGACGTATTAATTTGAATTTTGCCACAATGTTAGATCGACAAATATAAAAAAAGATTTTTTTTCGGATTTTTTTTCTTCTAAGCAAAGAAAATTAATGTATTTTGTTAGGTATTATTCAAAAGATATTGCCCTAAGAAATAAACAATATATGTATTGTGGCTATCGACGAAAAACACGGTCTACTGCACGGAGTCAGATTCTTTACTGAAGATCGTAACTAACTTAGTGTTTTTTATTCATAATCTCCTGTTTGTAATTTCCAGTGAACACCCATATGCACGCAGACCACATCACAGGCACGGGCAAGCTGAAGGCTATACTGCCCGACACTAAAAGCGTGATAGGCAAGGACTCCGGTGCTGATGCAGACCTGCATCTGGTAGACGGCGATGTGGTGTCCTTCGGTGAATACAAGCTATTGGCGGCGGCCACTCCGGGCCATACTAACGGGTGCATCACTTACATTTGTCACGAACAGGTCAGTTCATTATGATGTACCTAGTTTGTAGCAAGATACGGAACGATTGGTGCTATTCAATTTTTGGGGAAACTTACAGATTTCGTATATCGTGAAAAATGCAAATTGGAGGACATATTTTACAAGTTTTCACTAATGTAGTCACAAAAAAAAATTATAACGACGTTATTTTTGCTTGAACATACTATCACGCTTGTATTCCTCGAAGGGTTAGGCAGGGGTGTACCAATGCACACCCATAGTCCGCCGGTATGTTTAGGTCCCATGCTCGAACTTAATAAAATATAAGCTATTTAGTTGATTAAGTCCCGTAGCAATAATTTAGACGTTTAAAATCAACTTACACTTGCAATCTCAACTCAGCGACATACATTTTTGACAAGTTTCTGACATAGTAGATGTCATGTCAAAATATGGGCAAATTAGAAGTACTTTTGTCAGATTGTGATTAGAATGCGAATGTTCTTGAAATTATGTGAATTGCCTCTTTGACAAATGGTAGCAGGGCTGACTGTTTAAGGACGTACATTTTAGTATTGTCATACGCATAAATATTTTAAAATCCAATATTTCTAATTCCAGAGCGTCGCATTCACTGGCGACACTCTCCTAATCCGAGGCTGCGGTAGGACCGACTTTCAAGAAGGCTCCCCTAAGAACCTATATAACTCAGTGCATACGCGTATCTTCACACTACCCGACCACTACAAACTGTACCCGGCACACGACTACAGGGGTCAGACAGCCACCACGGTGTGGGAGGAAAAGAAATACAACCCAAGGTTGACGAAGCCTTTGAAGGAGTTTATCGGTATTATGAATAATTTGAATTTGCCGTACCCAAAAATGATTGGTGAGTTGATTTCATTGTATATAGTAGTTTTTTTACTTATTTTTTTAATTTCCCGAAGTAATATGAATGATTGTAGGTAGTTAATAAGGTAATTAATTGTAAAATGCCAAGTAAGTTTAAATTCACTTTATATGATATTTGAAACATTGAATTAGTGATAATTGAGTATTCACCAGAGCAATAATAGATCTCGGCAGATAATTCTAGATAGCTTGCAATTGAATTTTTACCAAACTGTACCCAGTACTAAGATTTAATGGTTTCTATATTGAACGCAAAAAGTTCTACACTTGTGCGATGACAATCGTCCAGCTACACTAGCGCCACCAAAACCCAGCGGCGACGTACTACAACACGGATCGCCATATTAGTCACTCTTCCGTTTTCCTAAGCTTTGTTTCCAACGTTACTTTTATTATTTTGTAAACCACTGTAATGTAAACTTTGATTATAATATAATTAAACAACCAGCGTTATTCTTTTGTTCCTCTAAATAATAAATGGTATAAATAATAAATTTTGCTTGTTTCAGACAAGGCTGTGCCCGCCAACAGAGTTTGCGGAATACATTATTAGAGACATTATTACCCAACTAAAAATAGGGTTATATTTTTTTGAAAAATATTTACAAAAGTAGTAAAATATAGTATATAATAATAGTATTGTTGTACTGATATGTTCGTCTTTGACGGAATTATTTTCACTATGTTAAGATTTATGTATATTTTTGTATATGAAACGTAGGGATATTTTTTATTTGTTAATGACGTCACGCTAAGGTATCGAGTATTCACAGAACTAACCTCAAACAAATATGAAAGACAATTCCTGTATTTTTAAGAACGTTCACATTCTAATTTAAAATTTAGTTTTGTCAAAAATATCTTCGAGTCGAGTTTGTGACATCGTATCGGCTAGATGAGATTTTCATCATTTTTAATCAGGGGAATTGTCGTTCTAATATTTGAATCATCCTATATTTAATTCTACCATTGATTTATTCTCATGGAAACGATTCCAAAAGAATGTCTTACAAATATTGTTTTGCTTCTATCTTTTGTGTTGTCTTTTCAGGTTTGTGCTGAAATAATTAGAGACCATAATCGATAATACATGCTTATACGTACGTCATTTCGACTGCTACGCTAGAGGTCTTGGGTTCGATTCCCAGGTCGACCAAAAATGTTTATTGGATTTTTCTATGAAATTTTCAGTAGCAGCTTGGAGTTAGGATTTGTGAACGGTTAATGACTAGACTCGCTCCCTATTACATGGGACCTAAACATACCGGCGAACTGTGGGTGTACATTGTTATACCTCTGCCTAACCCTTCGGGGAATACAGGCGTGATGGTATGTTATGTACGCCATTCTTTTTTTCTGAAAAAGCGATCTGACGTATTGAACTTTAGGCTTACACATGTATACATAATAACTACGTGCGTAAAAGTAATAGTTTCAAAGGCTACATAACAAATACTGCAGGATAAAAATGATTACTATGTAAATAAAAATAGGTAAAAATCGGGGTTTCCCTCTATTTTTTCTAGGAGGTGATTACTCCCTTCATATTAATCCAAACAAAAGCGTCAAAATTTGTTTATTTAGTATAGTGTGAGATGCAGTCTGTGATAACAATACACCTAACACATGTTTACAAAAATAAAAAAAAACATTCAAAATTATGTTTTTGGACAAAATTGAATGA
This sequence comes from Caradrina kadenii, assembly GCA_947462355.1. Taxonomy (NCBI): domain Eukaryota; kingdom Metazoa; phylum Arthropoda; class Insecta; order Lepidoptera; family Noctuidae; genus Caradrina; species Caradrina kadenii. The sequence goes on along the minus strand of OX381684.1, from coordinate 10,396,400 downwards.
AACACGCTCAATTATGAATAGGTCGGATCAAGGCCGATCGCTAATGAATTCTTAATCAACAGTTTTTTTTTCTTTTAAAATAAGCACATGTCTTATTAAAACATTGTATCAGAGTTGCCAGCAATGATAAAACGCAGGTCCTTAATTTTCTTTTATCATTGTATAATAAATTGTATTCCAAAGTAAATACTTATTGATGTTACTATTTATTAAATGTTTAATAGTCAAAAATGATGTGAGGAAAGTTGTTAAGTATTTGTGTTACTGTTGCTAAATATTATTTATATTGTTTTAAGCAAAAATGATTTTTGAGAATTATTTATCTTTGTTTCTTTATGAATAAACCTTGTTGAATAACTAGATAAAATGGTTTCATTAGAATATCGATCACAACCTCGAAACTCAAAACATTTATTTCAAGTAACCCATTTACTGCAGCCACTTTGAAATTGTTTGTCAATCAGAATTGAATGCACAAGGTACCTAAATGGCCGCTGTTTGTTTGAAAGAGATACCGGAACGCAAAAGACACAAGAAGGAACATGGATGGATTTTAGTCAGTAACAGTCTGACACTCCCTCCCGCCCCGTCCCGGTCTGGGGAAGTCATTTGAAGATTTCCCATCCGAAAAAAAGAATAAGAAAACACAATCAGTAGTAATATTAAAACATATATCAGTAGTTTAATGACTTTAATACCTAGGCTATTGATCGCTACCTTAGTTAATGGCAGAACGAAAGTTTTAAAGACTTCTGCCTAACCCTTCGAGAAATTCAGGCGTGATGATGTTAATCACAGGTACTGTATCCAAGCGTTATAATGCCATTATAACGAGTGACGACTAGGAGATCTCGGCAAATCATCTTGCCGTGTGTCTGAAGGCAGTAAGCCTGCTGAAAGCCAAGAGCATCGATATTATGAAGACAAACATTGATTTGTAACTGATATTTAAGAAGAAAAATTCAAAGTATTTGCTAAGTTATTTTAAACAAAGTTGATATTACAGCAGAGGTTCTGTAGCATCATAATTTCACCTCGACTAGGTGTCTGGCATTTTATTAGCGTTGAATCTCCTGGGGCAAACACTGCGTACCTACGTGGCACACGGCCACCCCAACTGTAGGGGTGCCTGGCCCTGACATTAGCCAAATGTCGCAGAAACAGGGGACGCAATTAATGGCTCTTTTGATATATCGAAACTGCCCTTGTGCCTCGACTTTGAAGACAAGCTACGTAAAAACATTATTTTACGCAGAGGTCTTGTTTTTGTTAAGGAATTTATAGGGACAAAAATACATTACATAGCTGTTTACTACGCGTACTGTCTATCAAACTAAGTAACATGTACAACTTATTGCAAAGCATTTTTTAAAAGAGTAAGGCTGTCCGCCTTTGTCAGACAATCGGTGATTGATTATTTTCGTCGTAGAGATTGGAACAAATGAATTTTAATATACCAACGCAAACGTCCTACAAAAGGCGGTTCTACGAAACTTTGGATCTATTAAACGGTTTGAGAATCGGTCCTACAAAAAGTCGGATGAGTGTTGATTGAGGCCTGGCGGCCCCAAGCATGGAATTTATTTCCCATTAGTCTGGATACGATACTACCTTTTGGAATGGGCAACTAGATTCTATATATTTCTTGTAAATTACATTTAAAAGTGCCTTTTGAAGGTCTAATTGAAAAAGAAAATTGACTTTGATTGAAAGTATTTCTTTTTTGGTGCGGCAAATCACTGTCTTGCAGTCGATGCTTTGATACCTGACTACGGAAAATCCAAAAGGAGTGGTATGATTTTTTTCTAATTTGATCAGCCCCAAAGGTATAGTACGTGATGATATATGTTTATATTTAAACACTATGGGGTTCCGAGGGTAAGTATGATGTATGGTCCTGTATCGTGATTGTGATCGGCCACGATTAGTCACGGAAGGGAAGTGTGCAGTCCATACTATGAGTCAGTAGGGAATCTCATTTAATTTAAGTGGTTTATCGTGAATATTGTATCGCTATTAGATAATAAGTGTATAGGAAAGGGGCTTAGTATGAGCCACATTCATGTAGGAAAATGTGTTTTTAACAGGATTGCCTTAAAAAAATTTGAAAGTTAGAAGAGAATTTGTCTAAAAAATACCGGCTCCGTCCGACTTTGAAACTAATCGGGCTATTCTTTAGTTTCTCGTGGCATAAACCCTTCTGTGCACCTTCGTTTCTTTTAATAACAGCTAACTATCGCTTGAAGTACTTAGGAAAGTTTGATAGAAAGTTACGAGTGGTATTCAAATAGCTTTCGATCGATACGGCTTGACCTGTAAACTGCGACATTGTTAATGTTTAGCAATGCAGGTACCTACGGCCAAGCAGCTATGCTCGATTAAATATAAAATTAGAAAAATAACGTTGTTGATTCTGTATTTCAAGATTTGCAGTGGCTGGGAAAAGAGGGCGGGCTTGTGAATAATTAAAAGTGTAGTTAAAAATGCAGATTATAGAAACATTTTAGCTAGATTTTGCTTTTTATTTATTTAATAACGGTAAGTAGGTATATATTATTTTAATAATTAACAAGTCAGTTGCTGGTTATTTCAATTCGGATTTATAATCGGCTAAGCCCTCAGCAGTTCTACAGATTACCGATTCAGACAGTGTCTACTACAGTTTCAATCTTTACTACTAGATGGCGTTAGGTTACATTAGTCCCTTGAAGTAGAAATGACATGATGACGTCAACTGCCAACTTACAGGAATGACGTAAGATGGCGGGAAGACCGTAATTCACCTAATTCTGTCGCGTCCTATTACCTACCAGCTGAATTTGGCGTCACTTCAAGAATACAAGGAAGTGAGCAAAGAGATTTTAAGCAGCAACGACGTTCCAATTTATTACATAAATGGAACAAGTTCTAGAAAACTTACTCTGACTCATTGGCACGACGACGAGTGAATATTTAAATCTTTCAGGCATGTGAATTGACGTCAGCAAGATCTATTGATTACCACGAAGGCTTCTAACAGACCTATGTAAACGTCTTACTAGCTAAGCGGCTAGATAATATAAAGCTCGGACGCCATTATTAATCACTGGACCGTCTCGGGAAGGAGACTGGTAAAATAACGCAACAGCTTGCCTCGTGAGACAAGGCCTTAAGCCGCGGACTCACTAAGTGAGCTCATTATTGTGTGGGATAGCCGTACACGGACGCTGGATAAGAGATAGCCCGTTATAGGGTAAATAATGATTATGGAATCATTGAGGACGTTTCGCATTGAGTTTGACTTTTATTTGATTGATATCTTGTGCTAAATAGGGTTTTCTGTGGGCCGTTCATTAGCGTTGAATTGGAATAGTATATTTATAGCAGAGAATATCTGCCGTCTTTTATGTAATCCTTTTTCTCACTTATTTACAGTTAGGTACATACTAACAGTTGCAGTTGTTTACACACTTATGTTGATAAATAAGATAAATAAAACGTCCCTTATTCATTTCCTGAAAATGTGTTTCCAGTATAGAAGTCGATCCGACTGAGGGACTAATCGCGTGCAGCGTCGGCGGCCGAAAATACCCAGAAAGGAACCCGAAATCCCGAAAATTAACTTGATATTTGTGCTCACGAATCGTGGCGACTATTATAGCCAGTTTTGCGTAAATAATCTATATTTATAGTAACTGTTCTTTTTTACTGGTTTGTACCGAGTAAGCTCCTGGACCAATATTAAGCCTTTTTCACCAATAGATAAGTAATTTATCGGGAAGGAACATAGGCTATAACATCACGCTACGACACACGGGAGCGGTACAAAAGACGTAACTTCACGCGGGTGTGAATCAAAGCTTGTTGCGGCCAGAAACTAGTTTAAAGTAACGATATGTTTTTTTTCAAAGTCCATCCAATATATCCCTTACAGCAACAAACAATACCTTTTAAACACGCCATTACTTACTGAAGTCGAACTGGTCCGGCTCCCGACAAATCCGAGCACATTTATCTCTCTTTGCGTCCGCAGCTTTATACTAAGACCCGCATGAATACCGGCGCGTCTGGCTGCACGCGACATGCCGTGACGTCACCGGCCGCCATATGCAAATGTCTAGAATATTCCGACGAACCGAGCGCCCAGCATTTCTATGTGCAGATGCTTTAATGGCCCACGGTGGTTCGCTTCAAAATTCGATTTGGTATCTCCTATCTTCCTTTTGAGATGGCCTGATGTGTGCCTGCTCACTTTTGGATAGGGGATGGCTCGTTTAATGTTAGTTTATGACCAAAGGATTTCGGCGCTACGAGTTTGAATGTTTTAAAAGCTAGTCTTTGATTTGACTGGTAAATAAATTTGTGTTAGTGCTGTTAGGCTTTGTTTCAGGCCCCGAAACAGGATGGTGTTAAAAATTAGATGCTCAGATTGTTTACTTTAATTTGTGGATCGATTTCATACAGTTTTCTGTACTTGATATCATATTTTGCAAGGATTGTGAGCAATTTTTACCTTGTGATCTGCAATTCTGTACAAAACCCAAGTTAAAAGGTCCAATTAAAGTCAGTTTCCTCATTATTATGTAATCTTGCGCACCAATCTAGACTTATCCATTACAAGGAACTGGCCCTCGACCGTCACTACTGGATAAAAATCTACGAAAACCAAATTCACAGTAAACAACAATCAATAGTTTCTTTGTCAAGATTTACGGTGCTAGAACACGAGACTAGTCAAGAAACCAGACAAAAATAATTTATTAAGTACAATAACGCTCTTTACTCGGTAGCCAAGGGTAACAATGTTTTTATAACCCTAATAATGGCTTCCATTCATACAATGGTAACTCTATTCCGTATCCCTGAACAATAGTGCCTACTTACATTGATTCATAGAGAGTGGAGCCACTGAATGATTCAAATGCTGTAAAAAGGAAAACAGATGACGGTCTACTGTTAGTCTCCTCGTTTTTTCATGGGTTTAGGACTTCCATTGGCATTTCGAATTGAAGTGATAATCATTGATAAAATATATAGTGGTAGGTACACCTACTCTTAAAATTGAAGGTGAAAAAAGTAAAATTTATAGGAATAGTAATCACGTGAGACTTTTCACTTTGCCTCACAGTGGGACTACAGTAAACGTTAAAGCATTTATTTCAATTAAAATATTAACTTATATCCAGCAGGAGACGTCGTTTAGCTGATATGATGATGACTAGTTTACAGGCACTTCAACTGCAAACAGCTACTGTCAAAAACTTGGCAGGAACTGTCAAGGAGACGGTCAGTTGGTCAGATATATGAAGTTAGTTGCTATAATAGGCTGTTAAAGGTAGCTGGAGTCTTCAAATGTAATTAAGCACTATGGAGAATCTAGAAAATCTCGTGGTTCCACATTTTAAAGATGAAACACGGGGTCAAAAGAGCAACATACAGCAGACTTAGTAGAAGCAAGCCTAGTTACAAGCCCGGATAACGTGAGTTGACACAAGTAGATTTTAATTATAACTTTGTGAGCTTCCCAATTAAGGGTGAGCGCACAACATTGCTAGCACTTTTGATAGTTTTGTCAATTCTCTATTACATAGTCCCGCTACGATTTATTGCGAGGTTAATATTTCAAAGTACGAGAAATGAGAATCTATTCGTTATCTGCCGTAGTAAAAATCTTTAACGGTCTGTACAATAAAGTAATAAAAAAGAAGTAGGAATCAGTTCAATCCAATAGTTCTTTAAAGGGGCTTGCTCTCTTTATTGCAGCTATTACCATTCTATTCTATCTGCTTACGTCACGACTTCCTTATCTTAATAATAGACTAGCATCCGCCCCCGACTTCAACCGCGTGGCTTATTTCACCCGAGTTAAGTTACGTCTTTGGTTACTGCTCCGCTCCCGTGAGTAGTAGCGTGATTTTATATAGCCTATGTTATTTAGGAATAATGTATCTATTAGTATTTTTTTTCTTTTAAATCGGTCTAATAGTTTCGGAGCTTATTCGGTACAAACAAACAAACAAAAAAATATTTCTTCTTTATAATATTAGTATAGAAATGCAAAAGCTCGCCTGCCTGTCTCGTTAGCCTAGTGGTCCTAAGCGCGAGTGCTATGCTCAAGACCTCGAGTGTAGCAGTCGCGCTTATCGGGTTCGATTCCCAGGTCGAGTAAAGTGTTATTGGAGTGTTCTATGAAATTGCAGTGGCAGCTCGGAATTAGGATGTAAGCCAGGGTAATTTAGGACCTGAACATACCGGCCCACTGTGGGTGCACATTAGTACATCTCTGCCGAATCCTTCAGGGAACATAGGCGTGTTGGTATGAAAATGCAAAAGCAAGAACTTTAAGGTTTTTGCTTGTGATAAAGTAAATAAATTACAAAAAAGTTAGGTACATAGTTTCGATTACATTAGTAAATGTATCCGCGCCTTCTCGTATCTCCTCTAACATACTCGTACTCTTTCTCTTTCCACTACACCAGAGTTCAAAGCTTAAGCTTAATAAAGTTGATGAGAGCGAGTCCTAGTTTCACAAAATTTATCCGGGTCAGGTCAACTTTAAAAACGTGCCATTTTAGGCCAATTAGATATAACAGTAATACTAAGTTGTATAAAGGGTCAAAAAGGCCGTTGAAAAATTATGTAAGAGTGTGTCGTCGGTGAAACCGGGTCTCGTGTGATCAATATTGGACCAATCATACCCCGGACGTCTCTCGGCGTTGCCAAAACACCGACGTCACTGCCTTCTTGCTGGCGGCGAATTAATAAAAATATGTGTTCGGGCTAGGGCTGGCGGCCCTAAATTGCCGACGCCACGAAAACTTCAAAAGGCCAAAAGCAATTTCGAAAGCAATCAGGTGAAATATTGATTTTTTACCGGACGCCCTTGAAAAAATATTTTTACACTTAAAAAAAATAAAAAATATTTTTATTTATTGCTTTTCTTTTTTTTCAATTAATCGGGATTTCCCTGACACAAAAAATGTAATTTCTTTACCCAGCCTTTTTTTGAAAACCGCTTCCGGACGACCACCGTGCGCCTTCTAATACAGGACGAATCCGGAGACTCCCGGACAGTTGGCAGCCCTAGTTTAGGTCATATAACCTACTAGTTTAGGATTCATTTAACAGAGTATATATAATAAAACATCAAAGCTCAATTAAACAACGTTTCTTAATTATGAATACAGTTAATTGTTTATTTGTCAGAAATGAACGAATCATCATTTATTTATCTACGTAAATCCAATAGCGAACTGATTCGTTTCGACATTTTCTCCGCATCAAACGTCAAATTAGGCTCATTACTATTGAATTAATCATTACTAAGACTGTAAGTTTGCCATAAATATCCTATTTTAACACTGAAATCAAATCACTAGTTGAAAATCGATGGCAAAAACCGGGGCTGTAAAGGAAAAATTAATGGAAAGTTTGCAATTCCCCGGTTCAGCCTCAAAGTGCTTTATTAATTTAGCTTTAAATACTAAAGTTGCTTGGTTTGTAAAATTTGTCGGTGAAATTCCGGTGGTGGTCATAACTTGCATGTACTGTATTGATAGATAGGGTATCGTAGGTGCGGGCTCGTTTATGCACTTTAGTGGCAAAGCCGTACTCCGCGTGATTGAGTAGCTCGTATACCTACGTTTATTGAGCTGATATTGCACTGAAATTGCATGCCTTGTTAATTTTAATTCCGGTGTGTTGTTTTTTTTGAAAGTATATGAACAGGTTAATTGAATGAGTAGACAGATGCCTACTATGGTAGGCGCTCGGTGGTATGATCTATGATATTATTTTGTATTTTTTGGGTTCGTCCTTACGTTTGATAGATACAAGTTATGAATATTGAATTAAATTACTTTTAAAATATAAATAGTTTTAAATATAATTAGTTTTATTTAATGTGTCATTAGATGGCAAACAAGCCGACGGCGACGCGACGGTGCTTTAGACATCTGCAATACCAATGGCCTTATACATGAGTTGCCATCCCAGAAACTAAATTGAAGTGTCTCATGGTCCTGTAGGAATTGTACCGGCACCCATACCCTTTTTATCGGAACACAGCAATGCTGCTTTGCGGCAGTTCTATTTTGGTATGGTGATAGTATTTCCCTTTCACAATGAGCTTTACTATTACTAAGATTTGTATAAAGTAGATAAGTAGCTACAGAGGATTATTAACCTTTTCTATACATTTCTAAAACTTTAACTTTGCCTAGACGATTGGACATGTAGCAACATTCCATAAACAAATCTGAACGAAAAGTTTTAATACAAAGCATAGACAGTGCGATACATAGTGAAATTGATACGAGAGCCGCTGACAAGGGTGAGAGGTGAGATACAGGAGTGTCGGACTTACGAGCAGGCCCCTGTAGGGGCACAAGGAAATAGGATCTTTTGTGACCCCTGCTGTGTGTAGGCGTCGTCAATATTTAATAATATGTCAATTATTTTACCATCATTATAAACACTATGGTTCAGTAAAGGTTTATCATGTTTGTAGCAAAATATTTTTGAAGAAACTTATAATTAATTTTATTATTTTTGATAGTAAGACCGTTTTAGAAATTATGTTTTAACTCAGTGTTTCTGTACAGTTATGCATTTATTAGGCGTAGGTTCTTACTATAATGTACTTGTTTCAATTTTCAAGGCGCGTTTCCACATCCAATTTTCTGCAATGTCCTTGATCTGAATCCAGTACAGTCTGCCTAATCTGTTTAAATATCTCTCGTGAAAATTTGGTAAAGTGAGTTTGCTTGAGGGAGCTCTCGCTTGAGACCTCAACTTACCGGGGAGAGATTTTAACAGAATATCACTGCACATCAAAAATGAGAAAAAAATCCATGAATAACAAAAGAATATTATGTTGTAGTTAGTAACCAATAGAGAAGATATCATACTCTGTTGTATGATAATTTTAAATTGCGTTTCACCAAAACATGTCTTAGTAATCCTGTGATCTATGGTCACCAATTTTCCAAGTGGATATGACGGACAGACCTATGGGTAGTGAATATTTAATGTTCGTCTTCAGAGATTTCATCAACATTGAATGAACGAAGAAAATACTCATGGGAACCTTTTAATCAATGAGGTTACAGAATTGGTGATAGCGGTTTTGATGTTCCCGATAATAAGTGAAGGTAGTTCATTTAAATTAATTAAAAATAAATAACAAAAGAAATTTGCTTTAATATATATTTATTTATTCAATAGACATGCTATAATGTTACATGCAAATATGAGTGGGTTTCTAATTAAAAATCAAGGCCGATATTTGTGCTAACTGCATTGAGCTTATTCAAATCACAGTTCTGGGAATCAGAATTTTTTTTTTGCCGATCCCGCTGAACATTCCTCAAAACTAGAATATTTCATTCTTTTTTAAGATTTTTTCCAAATGATGTCTGTACCTACATTGAAATCAAAAACAGAAAAGAAATAAAAAAAGGTATTCATTCAGTGCCGACTTTATTATCAAATATTAAAAAACTGCTGAATCATACATTATCGATTTTAACACCTAATTCTAAAAACCATAGAATCGTGGGGTGAAAACTCTGTCACCCTAAGCTGGTATTTCATGACTCAGCGCAGGTACTAAAGGGGTACATATTTTAAAACCCTACTTTGAACTTAGTCATATCAATACAGAGTGCATCTATAATGGCCTATATGGCTAAATGAAGGGATTTTATTCCTTGGGGCTTCATTTATATGAGCCTAATACTTATACGAAGGCTATCAAACAATTCTAAACTTCATCAGAACAGCAATAAGTACCCAATTGGAATCGTTGAAAAAATGACGCATCATCATCGGGAAATCCAGACAAAGCCAGACGAAGACGGCATTTGCGATTCCCTTCGATAGAGTCCTCATTGTACGCAGCGTTTACAGCATTGCGCGTGCGTTATCCTCCCTCGTACGTCTTTGTTTCACCCGCGGTATCGCATCAGCCGTCTCCCTCACTCCCGGGAGGGTCGATCTATACGACGCTAGGTACGGCTACAGTGCCGTACCACGACTAGTACGCAGGTTTCTGGCGTCTGGCACAAACGTCAGCTCTCGCCAGCCCGGTATAGGAACGCAACGCGGCCGCAAAAATGACGCGCGCCGTGCTTTTTATAAGTGTATTTACCATATTTTTGGACGTGCTGCATGCCGGACAGGTAAGATAAAGGCTTGAATGGAAGAGTTGTATGAATGTATTGTATGTGTAGCGGCGGCATCGTGGCGGGGACACTAAGTCGAAAATCGATTGAATGTGTTCGGTAATGTTTTCAAGGCGGGTGTAAAATAGTGGCTGGCTGAAAGGAGCCCGTTCATACACTTCCAGATGCCGTAAAAGTTGTTTTCGTTTGCGTTTATTAAGCATTATTCGTTTTATGATTTACTTAATATGTTGCGTAACATTATTGGGTTTAAATATGTATCGAAAACTTAGTATTTACTTGTGTTTCAATTGATAAGTTTTTACAAAAATATAATAATAACGTTGGCACGGGAATGCGGAATTACTCGTAATTGTTTATACGACTGATCTTTTAATAAGTGACCGAGATTTACAGGTTTGCAATTGAAGAAAATAGCTATTTGGGATCAATAAATAAATACTATTATGTAATATTGATAGCGTTGAACAAAAATAATAAGAAAAGCAATTAGAAAGGCTTTCATGTAAGTTTTTCCTGATTCCAATTCATTTGGAAGGGTATCATTAATTTTGCTTAGACTGAGCACTTTTTATAGGTGTGGAAAACTCTTTATTGTACACCAATGAAAATTACAAACGGCACGGACAATATACTGGGCTTACGGATGCCATAAAAATACATTTATGACTTTCTTCAGTCGTTAGACTCGAAATAGATTCAAAAGTGAATCACCTTTACATTATTAAGGCTAATGATATATGGCTACATAGGTATGTAGCTGGTGCTAAGATTTGCACGTTAAGCCGTTAATTAATCGATTCAATTAAAAGAAAAATAAAAAAAGAGGATTAAGTTTTCTTTCCCGAAGTCTTCGAGCCACTCAAGTCGTCAGACACTTACTTATGAATAATTCTGACGCTTCCGATAATCAAATTAATTTTAATTTTGCCAAAAAAAAAGAATTTTCGTCGCTTTATTCAGATATTAACATAATTTCTATTGTTTTTAAACATTGATTGCAATAATTCAATAATATTACTATTCTATCATTCTAAGAAGATTAGTAATAATTCAACTTTTCAGAAACCTATTATTTACCTATTCCGACAGAATGGTTTCTTTAACAATCTAGCTTTATTCTTAACTGAATGACGCTATGATCTTACAGCAATATTATATGCTTTGAAGAAAAGTATCTAGAACAGAAAATCTTAAATCACAAGTTAATTATCTCAAATGCATTACCCTGCACTTGTAATAATTAAAAGCGCTGCACTTCAGCGCTGTAATGTACTTACAAAAGCGCTGAACGCTACATTAGTTATTCAGCAACAGCTTAAAAGCTACAAGATCTATAAAAACAAAAAAAAGGCTAATAGAAATAAAAGGTTTAACGGAAAGATAGATCTTTTGCGGTCAACAAAGTCCGTCGGCTTTTATTTAAGCTGCTTTTCGTAGTAAAATAGGATGGTTACGTTTGTATTACCTATTTTAGTTAGGTCTATTAGTCTCCTTAAAGGCCTCAAAGTTAAAATCAAATCGGGTATTTAAATCAGACCATTAAAAGGGACTTTTTAATGAAAGACAAGAAAATGTAATATAATCTAGTTGCCCCTTCCAAAACTTACGCCAAAATCTTAACGCAGATTAACATGGAGTTAAATTACAAATTATTATAACATTTAGTCATTTATTGGTGTCAGAAATTACCTCTGAATAAGTACGCCTTACAAGGCTAATACGTGGTTTCTTAAAAACCAAAGAAGACAATCTGCTGACAGATTATTAAACTAATGTTAGCTTCTAACATTGGTTAACTGAAATAACAACGGCCAATCAGACCATTTAATTTAAAATTTAAATGATAGGCTTTACGAAAGAGGGAGTTGGTCAGTATTGAATTCTGAAAACTTGCACCTTCGAATAAGTTCCGATACTTGGCAGACATATTCATACAAATTCTGTCCCATTTTAAATATACTCTACTGATTTGTATTTTATTCAAAGGTATTGAAACAGGCCCTTAGTTTTCCAATCATAACAAGTACCTACTTATTAAGACTTTAAAGTTAAGTCCGCTTAAACTGCCGAAATAATTTGTCGAACTAAAGTCTACGATACAAGTCTTTGAAACTTGTGCGGCTTCTTATTTTGTTGCTAAGTAGACTTATAAAATCAATTAAAGTACGAGGGGCATTCAACTTTAGTGGCCACTGTGGTAACGATCACTTCTAGCAGCGAACATTCTGGAACATTAGACAGTGAGCTACAAAAACTTAGGGTAGATAACACTCTTGTACCTAGTTGCAGGATGGTGCACTTTAATATTTATCTGAATCTTACCTTAGATAGCTAACACACTCAAACGGGTAGAATCGGACTTTTACATTAAATTTAGATGAATACGTCAAAATACCGTCTAGTTTTAGTATTTGCACTAAAACCAGACGAGAATTCGACGTGTCATCTAAATTGATGACTGTTACACATCTATGGTTAAAGCTCTATTCGAAATTCAAATCGAAAAAGTTTTTATGTGTACTGCGGATTAATAACACACTCAATATGGAACGCAGTTTATTGAGTTTAAATTTTGAATTTGGAACCAGGCTTCGTTTGAATATCGAAGTACTGCATTGATTTTTTTCTCTTTTTTGGTATTGCGTCATAATATGGATGTTCGGCATTACGGCGTATGTATAGGTACAGGCAGCTGCAAAAGCGACGGCGCATAAGTAATGCGCAATACTTATGCGTCTTGTTGCCTATACACCCTCATTTTCATACATTTCTATCTTATTTGCTGCGTCCCTGCACTTACTCAAGCCGCACAGCCTGGAGGAAATAGCCGTAAATTACATATGATTCCGATGTGAGGAAATTCGCAATTTTACTTTGCGGTGTACAATAATTCTTTATGAATACGTAGGTACTTTGTTGTTACATAGGTTTACGTTATAACTGATTAATGGTTTTATTTTATTGTACTTTAACTGTTTGGAATTGGTTAATACTTTTATATCAAATGTTACGGCGGGTGGCGCAGCGGTACCATGGTTAATAGAAGTTCAAATCAAAATAAATTAAGAGATTAGTATATTTATGAAAATAACTGTTCTGTTATTCAAATTTCAAATTAATAGCAGGTACAAGTAATATTAGGTTTAATAATCATAGATACTCCGTTATGTAGCAGACAATTTCGCGACATTAAAATGATAGGAGCTTATTGGAATTGTACGACTACATGAATTGTGCATAATATATAAGTTAAACATACTTAGCGAGCTTCAGGAATTCATACAAAGGCATCGATCGCCGGGCGTTGTTTTGAGCTGTATGAATGAATTTTTTATGAGTTTACTTTGAAATGAAGAATGACATTTATACTACCTACTGCATGAAACTATACTGACTATGTACATAATTATGTTAGGCATAGCAATTTAAGTGAGACTACAATGGACCCAAATCCACTGTTTGACATCTGATATACAATTGTGTAACGGTCTTACTATAAAAAGTTGTATAAAGAACTTTAAAACAGAATAGATTCTAAATTCAAAATATTTGCTATTTGGCTTAAACCGAGTAATAGATAAACTTTGTTTTGGCATAAAACGGCAAGAGCTCTTTTCCTGCGCTGCCAATAGGACGCGCCGTCTCGCCATAGAAACATAGCCACGCTTAATGTAGGCACTAAAAAAACTTAAATATGGCTGTAATAAAACAGCCAGAGGCAGGGACGACGTTTATGGGGGGGTCAGCTCGATGACGGCTTAAGGCAATGCTGATTAGGTACATTTCAACAAGGGGCCTCCCTTCACCGACACACGTGAACGAATTTCAAATGAACTTCTTGCTAAACCGCCTTAAGTGGTATAAATATAGGAAGAAAACTAGTTGGTAGTCCTAAAAGAGAGCTTATTGTGCGTACAAAATCAAATAGCCTTATGATTTTCCACGCGCAATGTGTTCCGCCGTTGTAATATCGAATGGGTAATAAAACCTTCTACTTTACTCTGCGCTCCTGGTACCTAGGTTACGGAACTAAAGTATACGCTTATTTTTCCGGTAATGATTTACGAACAGTCGTCAATCATTGTGAGGCTAATGACACTAATGAGGTAAAGTTTATGTTGTTTAACCGTGTGTGAGTTACTTCTGAGTTCGTTAAAGGGAAAATATGAGGTTTCTAACCTTTCTTAGTAAGTTCAAATGCACAAAGTGAATAAAAGTGTATTTTTAATTGGATGATCTTGCGTTTAGTTACTTCGCATCTTACTCAACTGATGTGGTAATGATTTTTATTCAGTGGACGTTTGCTTAACAGTCTAAAGCCCTTTTATTAATAAACCTGGAGTAAAGTTAAACCTTAAAATAATTATTTATTTAAATTTTATGCAACAAAAAGTACAAAAGCGGATTTAATGATAAATGTATGGCTGATGTTAATTATAATTTTACTTTGCGTTTATTAATTATGTAAAAAAAGACAGCATTGCTAGCTGTTAATCATTTTTTTGGTTTTGGTCTTGCGACTTTGTGCGGAACCATATACTTAGTCTCTACAATCACCCCCTATCGATGAACTACCGATCGATCACAATTCAATCATGTCCTACTCCAAACGGCACCAACCAGTAATAAACTTTTTCGAATCCACGTTCGACACTCCAGCTTCTTTATAAAAGGGATTCGGTTTAACCTGATGGAATATGAGTGACACCGTGAAACAAAAGGGGAGAGCCGGCTTTATCGGATCACCCGAATATTGGCTGTCAAGCACGGCGGCTCTGTGATATGAGGACTTTATTCGTTTTGCTACAACGTCGCTTTTCCACCGAAGGGATATAATCAAATAACTTCCCCCGCCCTGGGCGGGGCGGGAGAAAGTGTCAGACTTTTACTGACTAAAACCCATCCATGATTCCTTCTTGTGCCCTTTGCGTTCCGGGGCACGGTGTCTCTTACTAACAACCCGCAGCTACAACGTAGCTTGTTGTGCAGGATTTCGATGTGAATAGAATTAAATTTCTCTTTATGTGGATATCCATGACGGAAAATAAGGACAGTTAAAAAAAATGTGTAATAGTTTTGTTTAAATACTTCGAAGGTACTTCTGTGATTAATTACTGTTTTCGTGTTATACAATTATCGTCAAAACTATTTATTTTAAAAATATCTTGAAGGACAATCGATCCAAAGAACGTAGAAAACTAAAGTTGTGTTAGAACCTTTTTAAAATGCGATAGCGTGACATTTTTTTTCACATAGTTCAAATAGGCTGTAACGGGAATTTATGAAATAAACAAAGCAATAAACCCTTTTCCTAACGATTATTTATATCGATAGAATGATTCAATTCGTTACGCTATTCTTATTTGTTTTTTCGTAGGCGCGATTAATTTAACAGACTATGATCTATAACCATTTTTCTTCTAAGTTCAAAACTTTCGTCGCTAAAGAAAAAAGAAAATAATCGTTTCCACAATTTCATTATGGTAGAATTGTCAGTCACCAAAACCCATTAGTGGCCTTCATGGTCATCATAACCTTTTTATATCTTAAAATAATATTTTTCAGTTATAATAAAATCGCTTAGACGGCAAAATGCAATTTTATCAACCGTTTCAACCCATAATTTGACCACAGTAGTTTCAAGTGCAGTTGATAACTTGTAATTATTTTACCCACGCCAACTATATATAATTCCCTTTCTTTAAGTAATGCAGTAGCTACAACGTGTTTGGTTAGAAAAACGGGTTATAATGATTGAGTATTGCAGGATTTACGGTGATACTGGGTTTGTTAGTTGTCGGTACACGGCTCATAGGATCAGTAATTAAAGATTTCCTCTGTCATGTTTTTCTGTTGGCGTAGCTTATTAGCAGGAATGCCCTTTCCTTTGAGAAAGCAAAAAATAAATGGTTTTAGGTACTGTCAAAAAGGTGACCGAAATTGAAGATAAAATTGTACATTTTCCTGCCAATATAGTAAGTTTTATTCCCATTTCACACACTCCAGTCGTCCTAGAGACAGAGCGACAAGAAAAGTCCATTACTCTCACGGAAAACCTATAAAGTAGGTAAAACTCTCCCTTAACTTTTATTCCCAGTGCCAACGCACACTAAGACCCGCCATATTGTTCTGTTTTCAAAACCTTTTAAAATACGGAGTTTGAAATTCCATTTCCAAATCTCTTTTTCACAACATAATGTCTTTTTAAATATATTATCTGGTAACCCAGTCGATGTTGCAAAGGTTTTATTCCAATTTTCCTTTCTAGCTGGATTTGGGGTGGCTTTGTAGAGTGACCATTGTTTAAGCGGCTCGAGTGCCCCTTTGTTGTGTATGTGTGTCGTTGATAAGGTTTGTCCCGTCCTCTCGGTTAATTGTGGAGTGATTAAAACCTACGCCAGGCGTTAGCGTTTTGTTTAATTGGGATACAACAGACGACGCGTGCTAGTTCAGCTTCTGTTTGTGCTTTAAATTATTAAAAAGAAAAACCAAACAAGACTTAATTATTTACTGAGTGAGATATTGGTATTATAATTTTTGAAATTGCATAAGATAAATTACGCCTTTGTAGGTCATAACGGTGTGGACAGCCAATAAAAGCGTAAACCACTACCCCAAACAGGTTGCACATTTACAAACAACTTCTATCCAGCTCTAATCAAATAAAACCCATTATTCTTCCCGACGACAGCACACACAATGGTGAAACGTATACAAGTTGTATCAAATAATTATCTGAACTGTACCAGATAGGTGTACAAAATGTACCAGGTTATTAATTTCAGTTATCTGTGTGTTCTGCTCTGTCGCAATGTACACTTCATTGAGTCTATTGAAAACTTGCGAACGGCCACGTTAGGTATTGTGCTAAATGCAGCCAGTTGTGCTTAGATGATCAATACTTTGAATAGTGGTAGAATGTTGTTGTTTGTGGTTTATTCAAAGGCTGGAACAATAGGGACTTGTTTATGGCGAAGTTTGATACGGAATGAGAATAGGAATTATTTTTACATGGATATAGAAACTATTTCGGTTTAGTATTATTTCTGCATATTAATTGGTTAAAAAATTACGTAGTAATAGAAGTATGTAGTGGAGTAGTATAGCTTACAATGTTAATAGTAAGTAATACTAATATTGATCTTAGTTCTGCCAGAACGAGCCAAACAACAATCTCTCAATTATGAAATTAATTACATTAAACTCACAATAACAGTTCAATTTATCATCAAAACATATGCTTAGAATAGATTTAAAATAAATTAGCGCTACATACCAAAACCCCATACAATTACTTCGCAAAATGGATCGAAGGAAAACTGGTGCACATTTGTACTGTTGGTTTTTTGTACTGGGGTATGAGTAAAATCATATCTAGGCAATTTTTTTTGCCCTTTGATTTCACTCTAATTGAAAAAGTTTTTAATGTAATTATAAGAAACATTTTTCCGCATCAGGTACTTAGTCACGTTTGAACGAATAAAAACGTCAATAATGTTCTCGGAATCTAAAGGAAGCCTTACCAACGCCGCGCCGCATACAAAACTTGGTCCTTTACGGAGCGGTTTTGCAATATTTTATAAAAATGAGAAACTCATTCATTTTTTCCTGAGACTTTTCCGAAAGCTTAGAAGTTGGGGAAATTAAAACTTGATTATAAAAATGTTGGAAGGACGTGAAAAGTTCTGGGAAGACGAAGTGAATAATGTTAAATAAACATTAGAAATTCTAAATTTCTTTACGATTATACTTTTGAATCCCTTGTGGAGAGAGTGGAAGATTTAATCTCTTCCCCCACAATGATGTGTGCTCAATGTTGCCTTCAAACGATAGGTACTGAAGCTTAAGGAATTTAAGCCTATTTCTGGTATATTTTCATATTCTTTACGAATTGAATAGTGAATTTTAACAAAGAGCGCTAACATTTCAAGACAAGGGAATGTAAAGGCAAATTTGCAAATTAAAAACGTAGATAAATTGGAGGATATTTTGAAAGATTTAAACTGAAACCAAATTGCGATCACACTCAAAAGTTAGTAGAATTCAGGAAGATAACTTGAAAAATTTCTGAGATCAATGCAAATTTAAGAAAGCAAAACAGAAAATTCCAGAAAAACAAGATAAGAGGTTTATATTCAAAGCATCAAAGATGCACACAAGCTTAGTGCAAGTTTGTACAAACCAACCGTTTCACATACACGCTGAATAGATTTAGAGAAAATATAACAGTGCCACACACACCTACCCTCAATTTAAAGAGCTTCTTTGAAATTTAATCCCCGGTTCCAAGATGGCGACGCGCGACGGTGGTACTCCGTGCTAAGCCTTCAGTTCGCAAGATTAGGGCCACGGAGCAAGCGACACCGACTAAATACTGAATCACTATTTCTGCTTAGTAGATGTTCTGATTATAAGTAGGTACGTATAATTGGTGTAGTCTGTAGGATGTGGGATTTTGACAAGATCAAATTTTCCGCTGTATTTTCTTTTCATGTAGGTATCAAAAATCTGTACAGAATACAAACATAAATCTGCATATGAGTTAATTGTTATTCTTTAATGTTGTAACGAAAACTTATTTGATGGGTTATTATTAGAGGAGGTTTATAAAATCACAATTTTTAATGACGCTCCATTTTTAGTATTCTGATTTATATTTTAGTTTCTTTGCAATTTTTATTTTATTTTAAATATTTTTCCAGCAGATATCTATAAAACGTTCTGTGATTATAAGTATACTGCAGGTTGGAATCAGTAACAAACTCCAGTGTCTAGAAAAGTATTCTGTCTTCCAAGTACTTTAAAAGAGCTAGCGTTACTTTTCGTAGGTTTAGTGGCCATATGAGAGCCGTCTTAGAACTTTCTGCTACGTAGTTTGTGCGCTACAGTCTTTTGTTTAACAAGAATGCACCATCGTGGAGTGTTGTGGGCAGAGAGGGTGCGAAGGGAAATTTATCTATTTATACTTGAGTTACCACTTTTAGTTGTAGAAGGACATGTTTGTGTACATAGATACTAGGTACACTTTGAGGTTAGATTTCAGTTGTAAAGTTTCTAGTGTGGTAACAATTATTTGCCCAACTACAAGTTGTCTTTGTCAAAGTAGGTACCTATATATTACGAGTACAAATTAGGTTGTAGAAACGTGAAACTGTGTGGTTAGATTAGGCACAGGCTGTTTCTCAAGTATGTAAAGTGTGAGGTAAAGGTTGCTTTTAATTAAATATAGTATGATGGCTTTTATAATATAGAAGACGTAATGCTTAGATGCTATAGCTGAAGTAAGTCGTGCTTGAACATTATATATGGGATGCTGAAGTGATTTTTTGTTTGTTTCTTTGTTTAAACACGCTAATCTCTTGAACTGCTACTCATATTGGAAAAAAACATTTGGTATAATGTTAGCCAGATTCATGTGAAATAGTAGAGAGTATATAACATCACGCTAAAACTCCCGGGAGCGGAGCAGTAACCATAGACGTAACTTTACGCGGTTGTAATAAAACCAAAAGGACGAAGTCGCGGGCAAATCTAGTGTATAATAATGATATATATAATAATAAACAATATTGAAACAGAGCAACAAACATTTCAAGTAAATCAGACAACCGGCCGAGAACTCAGAATACTGGTATATAAATAAAATGGCACCTTTACATCTATACCACCATCACGCCTGTATTTCCCGAAGGGTTAGGCAGAGGTGTAGCAATGTACACCCACAGTTCGCCGGTATATTTAGGTCCCATGTAATAGGGGGCGAGCCTATTGTCATCAACCGGGCACAAACCCTAACTCCGAGCTGCTACTGAGAATTTCATAGAAAAACCCAATAACACTTTTTGCTCGACCTGTGAATCGAACCCAAGACCTCTAGCGTAGCAGTCGCGCTTAAGACCACTAGGCCACCGAGGCACCTTTACATCTCATGTTCCAAATTCAATCCTTTTGAAACTCGAACTCCTTTTGACTGTGACGTCAGAACAGAGGGGACCATAGAGAAAAGAGCTATAAAGGCACAGCTACATGATTCCAGAGTTGTATTTCTAAAGCAACAACTTTGTAAACTCGTTTTCTGTTTGGTAACAAGAAAACAGTTGTGCTGTTTTGCAGCAGTTTTTATTGGCCTGCCTTTGTTTACCGACTAGTTGAGTGGTTGGTTTTAGGGTTCCCTCGGTGTTGCTAACTTGGCAACTAAGTCTTCGTATATCTGTGGACACTTTGGATCAGTGGTGACGGTATACGATGTTCTTCAATGGCCTAACTTTGATATTATGTATTCTTAGAGGAGAGCAGACTCGGTAATGTAGGTCCTAGTTAACAGCATACTACCACCATACGTGTTAAATATTAAGCATTTGACATTACTTATTGTGAAATATTCAAGATCTTTTATGAGAATACAATTAAATAAATCATTATAGCAACAAAAGTACTCAAGTCCCTTAAAAGCACTGCAGAACCACTGTAAAACAAGTTACCACTAAGAATGTGCAGCAGCATCCCAAATCGATTAAAAAGCAAATCGATGGCGTGCCGATTTTAACTGTAAACCATTTATATCGATAAACCCGTTCGTCCTTGCTAGGACGATACTTATAGGACAGAAATAAAAATGTCTAGACTGCATTCCAGTACCTACGCTAGTACGGTGGTCATCATTTATTCATATCTAGTTGTGGCAGCACTGTCATCGTTTTTTTGTGATTGCAATCGATTGTAGTAATTGGATTGGATACTTATTTTCTTTTTGTACTATCGATTTATGTATGTGAACCTGTCTCCCAGTTACAACAAAAAGGCTTTTAAGATCAGGTTCAATATGTAAGTGTTCGTAAACCAAGGAGTCCAATATTGAAGTGGCTATTTAGAATCCGTGAAGCCGGTATACCAAACGAAGTGACCTTCCAACTAGCCATAAGGTCGCCTCATGACATCAATACAATCCCAAACGAGGTCCTAAACCTTTGATATTACTACTGAAGCATCTTCCATGAGCCATTACTGTCTTCAAACTTCATTATAACGACATTGTAACACACATGTAGGATCCTAACTACGTCAGTGCCACTCAAAATGCCCAATGGAGCGGCAAATAGGCCCTTCTGCTCCAGTTGCCATGGCGACGAGCCTAAACACTGATATCCCGGCCCTCCGAGCGATAAACTAATCTTGTACATTTTATTCCAAGGCAGGCTGCGTGAAAAATGAATTTTGAGGTAACCTCTTAAAGGAGAGTAAATTGGGACGGAATTATTCAGACCCACTCGTTCGCCAAGTGTGGTGGCTTATGAAAAGTATATAAACCCTGTTTATGTTTATGCTTTCGTTACAAAATTTTGATTAGATCTAAAACGAAGTTTACCACAACAACTAGACTAGATAAGTTATAATAATTCAAAAGAGTCCTCTGGATTTTCGTTTCGGTTGGAGCAAAAAATATAAATCGCGAAAAAAGGTTTTTAATCTCGCCAATGTCAATTTGTTCGCAACTCTCTGGGGTTACAAATGTAGTGATATTTTATTAAAAGCTTTCCAATCCATTAGCGAATAAATCAACTATGTATAAAATATAAAATATTTATGTTCCGTAAGTAGCTCAACAGATGACTATTATGATTATATAGATCTGAAAAATATTGATACCATTGTAATATTTACCTTATTTATTTCGTCTGAGCCTGCTGTATTGCAGCGTACCGGTGATCATTATTTGCTTTTAGTAAACAAGAGAAGGCTGTATCGTTTGTCCTTACCGATGTTCAAAATCGGGGTTCTATATAGACTGCATGGACAAGTTAAAATAAATTAGTCTTTATTCCACCGCATAAATGACTGTTTTCATAATGTCATCTCGTCTAATATCCAGCAGCCATTAGGTAATCATCTCATCTGGTACCACTGGTATGTAATGACCAATGACTTTGCCTGTCCCGGATGCGTTAGCTAATATTCGCCGAACCGTATCAGCTAAATCCACATAACATAGGTCAGTACAACTAAACAAGTACTCTATAGAGAGGCACTGGAGCGCGGAACTCGACCACAATGCATCGTTTCCTGTCCTCTATTCGCCAGTGCCATATGCCAGTAATCCGATTTCCTATTTAAAGGCCCCGTCATCGAATCGCCAATGTTATTTATGTCGATACTATCGATTTGCGGAATGGCTGCTCTTTGTTGCTTGGTACTCGTTATATTAAGTTCAATAGGATTTTACAAGAATTGAATTGAATATCGTTTTTAATATTCTGTACAAAGATCCACATAATATAAAAAAGGAGAACCTGGTTGACTGACCTACTAGCGTATGACCAAAACTACTGGAACTAGAAACATGTAATTGATGTAATTGTGCACTTCGACTTTCTTTTATTATGTTGGTGAGAACTAAGAAAGGATTTTTGGAAATTCAATCCCGAAGGGGGTGAAAAGGGGGAAGTCCTTTAAATAAAGAATCCTATTTCTTGGCGTAATCAACTTGAAACTTGGCACGGACAGTTATTCGTTTTCTTTTTAAAGTACCCTTTGAAGGGGTTTAGGGGTGTTTAATTTGTAGTGGAAACTATGAAAGAGGATGAAGTGCCAGCAACATTCTAGTTTGATATAAAGATGAAAGGGTAAATAATCTAAAGTTAAACTAGAATTTTGATTATACTTTTAAAAATCGATCGCTGTTGTTTCTCTAAACTAGTTAAAGACAAATATTAACATGAAATACTTACATAGTTAGAGCTACTAAGGCTAATCCGTTTTAAACTGAATATACTTCAATAACACGAGGTATTAAGTACTTAATAATCTAAAAGCCGCATACAAAGAAGGGTCTTAAAGGACGGAAACATACTATATCGTTTGTCTTATTAAGTAATATTATTATCTAACCACATCGCATTAGGCGTCTAAGCCTATTGTGGGCTTGTGCCATTATTATCCAGCACTTCCACACGCGAAGTTCCGTACATTTAGTTGATTGTTTTAGTGATTATACGGCTAAATCAAATTGCAATCAGCGTTGTTATCCGATTGGGTGCCCGCATCTCTCCTTAATTCGTACGTCTATCCGCTGTGCTTAGTTTCAGTTGTGGTAGCAGTAGTGTTTTCTTTTGTATTATTTGTCCTGGGAATTCAGTTTGTAGTTTTTCTTGTTAAGATATTTTTCATTTAGCTTTAAATGAAATGAAAAATGGGTACCTATTGATTTTGACACAAGATTGCGATTTAACACCATGTTAAATATTCCAGCTGCCTGTAAGACTTCAAGTCAAAGTCAAAGGTAAATTGTACAAAATTAAAATGTATAACAGATGAATATATAACAAATCCATTGTGTTAGGGATATATCCATTCAAATACACATGTACATATTATATAGATATGAGAGAGGATATGAGTGCTGGACGATAAAGCTCCACATGTACGTGTTCGCATATCATTTCTCGCTTCACTGCCACCATTCGCAGCTGCTGCTGAGCTTGAAGCTTTTCAATTTATTTATATCCCCCATACATTTTGTAGTATCCACGCATGCGTATAGATTCCCCACAACGATATTATTCAGCAAAAATCCTTGACAAATGACCTTCAGTCAATGACGTCACCGTTCTGCCGAGGTCAGTCGAGCCCTTCAACAATACGATCAGCATAGTTGATTGAACGAGACATTTACAGAGCTGTACCTACAGCAACAACACCGCGGCTGTAAACCCACTACGTGAGCCGCTTCTCATCAAAGTCATAAATAAATTCCATTCCAATTCTATGCCACAATTGAACGACGCACCAATTACTATCATAAATCGTGACCCTGTATCTATTTACATACATTATCCTTGTATTTCGGGACTTCATTAAATATGTCCAAGGAACTCACGAGCACGACGCCTATTCGGTTTATATTGTAAACGGTTTCTGTAACGTCGTCGTCGTCAGCTACGTTTTGGAAACAAGAGAGAATTTGGGTCGCAGTTGTACAATTAAATTACGTATTATAGGGTATAATAAAGGTCGGTTTAGAATGTATTGTTCCGTGTGCACGCCATTCCACGTGATATGTGCTTTCAATCCGGCCCTGCTAATGACGTCAGCAATATGAACTGGTGTAGATTGTATTATGTGTTTATGATTCATTTAGTTCATTCGGCTTGGCTGTTATGGCGTTCATTGGTTATTGTTCCTGTCGTTAATTTCTATAATACAATGTTGTTATGTATTGCATTTCTCCTATATCTTTCCTATCATACCTTTTATTTTCCTCATATATCATTACATTTATAACCAAGTTCACTTAAGTTCATTGCAGAATCATCGTTCATAGCTCTATTAAAATTTTTGTGTTTAAAAGTAACTATAAAAAGATTTACTGACTTGCGGTCTACAACACTATTTCTATTATATTCGCATTATATGGCGCTACGTTTTGTCGTCCACTAAAATCTTTATTGTGAACCAAAATAATAGCAATTTTATGGCGGAGCGACAAAGTCGAACCATTAGTGGGGGATTTTTATGAAGGGCACTTTTCGCCCTTATGTCTGTCTGCATTATTTTGTTGTTAATGTTATTTGATGTTAATGGTGGGCAGAAAAAACCTCTTTAGGAGTTTAAATACATTAATATGGGAAGGTGTTGAAGGATCTCATCAGGAATATAATTTCAATACCTCTGGTACTCCGGGGTATAGAATGCAATACCACGTTACAGATATCTGTAGTATTACAAAAGAATGAACTTTGAGAGATGACATTTTCGCCCTATTTGTCTAAGACAGAAATGATTATTTCATGTTGCTTTTTATTACAAAGCCTTTTTTGAAAAATAGCTTAAGATTTTAAAAAGCAGATTAAGAAAACCAAGAATGTGAGTCTACCCTCGCAATTTAAGGCTTTTCTTTTTGACGAAGCTTTATACATTACTCCTCTGAATAAGACTTCCGTTCTCCTCAATTTGTCTTATTCACCGTACAACTGAACCCGTGCAATAAACTGAAACAATAGCCCTTCAAAATATTGGCTTCAGCTAAACGTTGAAGTGTGGGAGTTGATGGACTAAAATGGTACGGAAAGCAATCAGGAGTCCGTTCACCGTCTCGTCTTCTAATGGCATTGTAAAAGTTTAATGCGAGCGGGTCCACTCTCCGCGGGATGCACTGACCGCTCCGGCGCCATTTAGGCTTTATACCGACCCACTTGGACAATATTGTGGGTTTACTGCTGTGACTGACGGTGGCGCCCTAAACAACTTCAACATTACATTCAACATAAAAGTAAAGAGTCGTTTTCTAGAAAATGGAAGTCACATTTTAGTTCGTAGACGACGGATTTATTCTGAGTGACAACGTTATTTGCTATTGATTCGATTTATTTGAAAGTTTGTGAATATTTTTGAAATGATTTGGCTCTTGAACTTTATAGCTGTCAAGAGAGCTTTGTCGAAGAAAAGTTATAAGATATTAAATTCTATAACGGGTCGTCTAATATGACTATCAAATGAGACACTCGTAGCTTAATATCGGTTCGGATTGGAGAGCGATACACTTGAGATAGACGATGTCGTTGGAGAAGAGGACGTCGATTCATTTGTCGTATATAAGCTCGAAACAGGTAACGTTTAATGAATTTATCTTGTCAGGGGGAACATTAACCAAGTTTAGGAACAAATTACGAGCGTAAAGTTGTCTCCCACCTTCGAAGTTCGCTCGTAATTACCGTGCTGTTCGCTGAAATTCGGCTTCTGCACGCTTTCAGCTTTTTATTGCCGAGTATGGGGCATATCAATGTTCCGTTTTGGCGCAAACGAGCGAAGATAACGGCTTTATTACTTGACGAGGTGCCAGCTTCTATATAAATTCACAAGAATCAATGCGAAGACGACCATGTTTAACACTCTACTAGGAATAAGCTGTGGAAATCAATATCTGCAAAGTATCAACGTGTTTCATGTTCCCGACTGTAGTGTTAGCGGCACCGGTGCCTGTCTCGCGGAGCTCCATTTTTATTAAATGCCGTTATATTGCCGGTCCCTGATGTCATAAAAGCCTCCACAAGTTCTCCTAGTTTTGTAAAATAAAACTCAAAATTTCGGTGAGCCATCTCCACAGTTTTATCTAGGAAATCTACGGTGCTTTGTTACATTGTCTGTTGTTTTATGTATTGCTTACTTTAAGATTTGATGACGTGTCGTTTATATTATGCTCGCCCCGGTATTTTATTGTTCCGGTTACACTGTTGAATTTTTGATAAGGTTTTAGTGATATCATTTAGAGCTGCTTCTTATAAATTTTGATTGTAAAGAAAGAAGTCTCACAACGATTTAGATACGATTTTGACTTAGGTACTCGCCGCTGCTCAAATAGAAGAAAAGAATAAAATTGTTGTAAAGTGAGATTAGCCGTCAGCGAGTGGGTGTGCTACCAGGCTCGCAGCGGTCCCTAGAAGTGTCACCGGGCGATGCTGTGAAACGGAGCATGTAGGTTAAGAGCCCTCCGCGCTTTGTTAGCGCGCTCTAATCACTGGCGGCCCTCGACGGCACGCGAGTCGAGGGCTCGTAGCGCACTAGCGTTTTGTGCCTCTCCTCTGCGGCGCATCTCTACGGTGTTATGTGTGCCTGGCACGTGTCTATTTGATTACGGTACAGTCAACTCCATGTATCAGCTGTAACCGGGAATAATTTTATTTCTACTTTTAAGTTCTTGTTTCTACACGTAGTCTTATACGTGAGTGTGAAAGAAAGGTCCATAATCTTTTATTTTTGTAGGCAACTTGTTCCAACAATCAAACCCCGGTAGGTCGGTATATGTTACGTTTCGCAATATATCACAAAAAGCAATTCCATCTCCATTTGGCCGGATATCGGTAGCAACTGGCCGCAATCCAAGGTACGCTTTTAAGTTTAGCAAATCTGTCTGTGCTATATTTTTGGGGTTGCCGGGGATGTCATCTATGGCCAAGTTAACTTGGCCAACTTGTGTCATGAATTTGTGAAACCAAACGCTCATTGCATTTACCGTAAGGTTTGAAATCCACCAACATAGCAGTTTCTTATCAGCAAAAACATTTTGGTTAAGGATACAACTCGCGCATCCATGATTGTTTTGTCGAAATTTATAGCGCTGCCGTTGACCGTGCCTTGAATTTGTAATTTGATTTCATGAGATCTCGTTTGTGACTTTCCTAATCTTTTTATATGTACTGAAAAAGTTATGATTAACAACGTTTGTTGTTCGAGTTTTTAAGTGGCGTTTGATTCCATTATTGTGTATGAGCGGGTTTCGGGGAGTCTGTTTGCTTTCATTTGGTGAATCTCGTTAGGGATTCTGTTTATTTTCGTACAAACATATTTTTGGCTTCGTTTTTGTGGATTGCAAAAACCAACACGAGTATACCATTTACAAATGAGACTATGGGCGGATAAATGAAATTGAAATAACGTTGGTATTTGTGGATTAAAAAGTATTCGGTTTCTTTTTGTCCGACTGAAGATGAAAAATGATTAATACCTATTTTCGTTAGCGTCAGATTTCAACTCTTAAATAAACAGAAGCAAATGGACATAATTAAAAAAAAATAGTACGTAGTAAAGGAGTTGAATTGTTTATTTTTTAAGTCGCCAGGGGTCAAATGGATTTTCCGACGTGCTAATAATGAGGTGGCTTGCCTGCGACAGCCATGAGACGGAGGGGTGGGGGGGGGGGGGGGGGAGGGAGAGGAATAAGACAGCAAAACTCATTTCCTGGCTGTTGACGGAAGCCAGGCTAGCCAATAAGTCAGAGAAAATTGTATTCAGAATTGAACTCTTTCCAATAAAAAAAATGACCAATTTGTTTTTTTAGTACCTAACTTTTTGGTTTGAAATTTTGTAATGTTTGTTGGAAAGTTGCAAACTGCTTTGTAAACGATTTTTGTGTCTTTATTTAAACATCAAATTTTCTTTTTTAATCAATCAATAAATTACATGTAAATTTTTATCACAATTGTAGGTAAGTACAGTCTTAAGCTTATAAAAATAAAGGAAGTGCTGTTTCCTTCATCGCTCACAAAGAGATTTAATGATAGGTACTTTGTGTAGAGAGGCTATCAAAATAAATGTTATACCTATACGAGGTGGAACGGACATCGTAACAAAATATTTTAAAACGAATACAGAACATGATTCTAGCTCCCTAGGGAGGGACATTCGGCCGGTTATAAAAAAAAAAAACTGTGTTCCATACATTTTTTATGGAACAGAAAATTATCTTTTTCTAACCGGCATAAAATTTTGTTTGTAATTGTTTTTAAATTATATTCTGAATCTATGTTAAAAGATTGCGTTGCGATGTCCCTTTCACTTGTTATTTTCCTTCTAGCGTACAAGACGTCCTGTCATGTGGGTGTATGACGTAAGAACTGAGTGACTCTACACAATTCGACAGTATTAAGTCACTTTGTTCCCTTTGTCCCATCTATCGTAAATATATTTAGATGTCTTTGATCCTGGCCCACGGTTCCGTACAACATTTAGATTAGTTCTCAATTACCTTTGAATCTTGAAGAGTGTACAAAAAGTCATCTCAAGGCCCCGGGGAACTCCAAACTGTAGATAAACACTCAGTGGAGTGCCGGTGGGCGGGACAGCATAGGGCTGTTACGTTTTAGTACAATTTTTTTTTTCTTTGTAAATGATTTGCTTTTAGTATTGGCATGGAAGGTAAATTTATTTGATTTTTTTATTTGTTGAAAAGGTATTTTTATCGTTTAATTTATGTAGTGTAATCATCTAGTCTTGCAACAGGTGGAGGCAATGTGGATTTAGAATAATCTTAAAATTTAAAATATTTACAATTCATTAGATAAACTAATGAATTGTAAATATATCTTCATCCATAAATAATCATTCCTTAATATAAAGCCCAGGTTTTCATACATACAACGCCATACCTTCCGTAATGTCTTCCTACTTCTGATGCTGACTTTATACTCGAAAAATAGACCCAACAAAAATCAAGTGTTACTATTACACCACAGTTAGGACGATGAGTCTAAACGACCAGCAGTACGACCTGTTAGACATAATGTATCGTGAACTCCGTTATTTAGGCTGGAGCAGCCCTACGATAAAGACCTCCATTTTCCTCTTGTAAATATTTGATGATATAACTGCTGGGATTTTGTAAATAAAATACTTCTTTCCAAGTAAACATTACAATACAAAATGTCGTTGTTACCTTCTTAGGTACTGTGTTTATTAGTTGTTTAGGCTGAACAACAGTCTATGTGTCGTCATCTCCACACCCAAATATGTTGTTGAAAAGCTTAAATTATGGTTCTGTCATAGATATAAATAAATGTGAAATATTTTAATTCGTCCTTGCTTTTTTAAAGAAATAAAAAGAAAATAGAATACAAGAAAATAATGTAAAATTTTTATAATAAAAAAATGTAAAATAAAGAAACAATTTTTTCGTGTATTTAGATTGATTGGTGTAACTTCTGCAATTGTCTATTACCAGAGCTTTGTTTAGCGGCGTGGGGAAAGTTCTGGTGCTCTTAAACCAGGGGAGCGAGTTAGGGTACTAAACTGTTTCCAAAGCAAAGACTTTGAATGTAGATACAATCTTAGTCTCTAATGACAACACTTCAATCTCTGAGGACTACTAACTACTATAATTGACCCTTTCTACTTAACTTGAATCTCAACTAACTTTCGTTAGTGCAGACCATTAGTGACCATTCTACAGGACAAGATAATATTAGAATTTGTCAGAGTTGTCTTAAGGTGAAAATTCGAATTTTATTTGGTTTTTTTCATAATTACTTTTTGCAGAGTAAAGTGTTGGTGAAATTTATTTTTTTTTCTTAAAAAACGTTGCCCCACACTAGGAATTTCTCCTGTATCGTGGGTTGTTTTTTTTTTTTTTGGTGGGTGGGAAAACATCAAATAACTTCTCCCGCCCTGGGCGGGGCGGGAGAGAGTGTCAGACTTTTACTGACTAAAACCCACCCATGTTCCTTCTTGTGCCCTTTGCGTTCCGGGGGCGCGGTATCTCTTGCGAACAACCCGCAGCCCCGGCAGGCATCGGCCCTCAGTGGCCCCTTCCTTTTGCTGACATCTCTTTGAGGCGCGCGTGGAACACGAACGCGCCGTCGACACGGCCTGTCGTTATGCAACGTAAGGACGGTGAGCTACCCATTGCTCACCGTCCACAGGCCAGACCCTGTATCGTGGGTGCGTTTACAAACATATAAACTCACATACACAAACAGCCAGACCCGGAACAACTATCTGTAGGTCATACAAATATTTGTTCCGTGCGGGAATCGAACCCGCGACACGCAGCAAAAATTACATTTGACTTTTTAATGTTGAGACTATGTACCAAAGATACTCTCGGAAACAGCAACAGGGATTGGTAGCTTGTATTCTGTTATATAAATGTACCTACTAAGAATTGATATTGCTCTTTTCTAGATTTTTGCTGTGCCCGACGGGGTCCATAATGATTCTGTACCTTTATATTTTTAAGACCATTTATGTACATTATGGAACGCCATAAATAATTGAGTATTGATATCCCAGAACATACTTACGTCATTTTAGCATGACTGAAATTTTGAGGATAGATCTGTATCTATTTTATCACTCTTAATTTATGCAAATAATAAGGTATACATACTTGTTAGATTGAATCCTTGGCCATTTTCCAGGTACCAAGTATAAAAGGTCTCACTAAAATGACCTAAGTACAGTGGCTTTGAGATCTTGGACCAAAATAATACTGAACGAAAATATAAAAAAAAAGTCGATTTCGACAAAATAATGTTTAGCTCGTATGAAATTTTTCTTCGCCAAAACACGTTTCCAATATCCTTGAAAGAATTGCTTGTAACTCGAGAATATAACTAAACTAAATTTTCCGTAGCCAAGTGGTATTACTGTACACAAGATACACAAGCTAGTGTTAAGTTGCCTTCGTACGAAACATTATGTAATATTTCAAGTATATGGTCACGTAAAATGTTTTATGTGCTTATAAGATTGTGTAGATAAAACACAGCATAGTTGCTTTCTTCTAGGGAATAAAGTTACAGGCACATTTCAGCTAGGTTTATCTGTAAGATTAACAAAGCCGAGGTTGGTGTTACAGATGTAAATGTAAGCAAATTGACGGCAATCCGTCAATTTGCTTGATAACATTTTGAATAAGACAGAGAAACTTGGTTTTGTAGTAATTACATTAGGTACCTAATCTATCTACATGTATATATTAATAAAAATGAATGTCCGTCCTTTATGTGTTCCTAAACCAATGATCCGAATTGTGATAACATTTTAGTGGGTTGTTCTGCGTACGCCCGTGAAGTTACTGGCCGAAAAAAAAAGAAAGACCGGGAACTACGTCGTGGGCAGTTGTTATATTTAATACACTATTGACCAAATAAATTCAAAAATAGAACATATTCTGTTCTATTTTAGCTCGTCAATATTGTATTTGAAATGGCCAGATAATTTTATCGGAACTTATTCGGAGGTCAAAAACAGGCCCTAATTATTAAACGAGGCAATTTTTTTATATCGAACCGTGACTATCTTGTTTTCTGATAGCGATGATCATTAGCAATGGTCTGCCTAAGCATACAGGTACGTTCAAGGATCATCATCGATCAAGGAAATGAAAGTCATTAAATGGTTAAAAAAAAACAAATTTGGTAAATTCGTAAGCTTAATTATCGTGTGTTTGAGCCAAACGACTTTCTTTTATAATCTTATGCGGTGTATCGTGTAGATACGTCTTTCCAAGATATTACCTATACCTAGTAGAGCAATGAAAAGGTAAGCTTTATATTAATCTTTACTTACACCGTGCACAAGAACTAGATACTGATTACAATATTGACGTTACGTCTTTTGTTACTGCTTCGCTCCCTTGTGTAGTACCGTGATAGTATACAGCCTATATTATTTTCTGATAATTTAGCTATCCCTTGGTGAAAAAATGGTTAAAATCGGTTTATTGTTCGTTTATCGGTTTGTTATTCGGTACAAACAAACAACAAAAATACTCTTTATAATATTACCATCGTACATACCATCACACCTGTATTCTCCGAAGGGTTAGGCAGAGGTATATCAGTGTACATCCATAGTTCATCGGTATGTTAAGGTCCCATGTAATAGGGGGCGAGCCTATTGCCATTAACCGGGCACAAATCCTAACTCCGAGCTGCTTCTGAGAATTTCATAGAAAAACCCAATAACACTTTTTGCTCGACCTGGGAATCGAATCCAAGACCACAAGGCTAAATAATATAATATTAATAATTATAATATTAGTATATAGATATCCTTTATGAGCGAAAGAAATGTATTTAAAAGTCTCGTTTCGCTAGTGTATGTTCCTATATGCACTCGTAACAAGAGTCTAATACAAACGTGTCGTAGCTGAACTTTTCCTTATCATATACAGATGATATGAAAAGTCGCAATTTCATCGTCTATTTACTATGCACTGCGCCACGACTTCCAACGACTTCCAAGGTTTTCTGGCAAAAGTGTGACGCATTTAAATTGGCAAGGTTATGAAGTCGCCAGGGATCCTGGCATCCCTCCAGTGTCGTTGCCAACATATTATGTAGGACACAAGTTTTCGACATAGCGCGTTGACCTACTTCTGGTTTTTTCTGCCTAGATTTTAGCTGGTTCAGGGTTGTTTAGCCACTGCAGCACTATACGTTAGTATAATGTACAGGTACAATTTTCAACGTACGTGGAACGTAATTACATAAAACTGTTTTGCTATTCTTGAAGAGCATTTTACACGACTGCTATTATTTTTTGAAATTATTTCAACAGCCTACCTAGCAGTGAATAACTTTACCTTTGAACTGTATACTTATATATTTTTTTCATATTTTATGAGTAACTGACTCGTTAGTCTAGTGGTCCCAAGCGTGACTGCTACGGTAGACGTCTTGGGTTCGATTCCCAGGTCGAGCAAAAAGTGTTATTGGATTTTTCTATGAAATTCTCAGGAGCGGCTCGGAGTTAGGATTAACTACACTAGGCCAACGAGGGAGTTTTTATACCATCACGCCTGTATTCCTCGAAGGGTTAGGCAGAGGTGTAACAATGTACACCCACAGTTCGCCAGTATGTTTAGGTCCCATGAAATAGGTGGCGAGCCTATTGCCATCAACCGGGCACAAATCCAAACTCCGAGCTGCTACTGAAAATTTCATAGAAAAACCCAATAACACTTTTTTGTAAAAACATAAATTTCATTATGGATTTAAGTTGACTAAAAATATAGAACAGTTTCACATATTTTTAACAATACCTATGGCTACTCAAAGATTTGAGGGAGGACCGACTCCTTAATAACTGTACCTAGTCAAGTCAGGATAACTCAGTAACTAGAGTATTATTTATCTACAGTACCAGTCTTTATCTTTCCAAAATATTTCGTTACATTACTAAGTAACGTTTTATGAGCGTTTTAAATTAAACAAGCAAGTCTCCTCGAGACTACAGTATCAGTCTATTCGCTCGAATTCAGTGCTCCTAAGACTATCATTACAGTTAATAGCTTCGGGAGTTGGCAAGTGATAAAACTGCAGACGAAAGCTGTGTAAATTATTTAATGGTACAGAATATCTTTTGGCTACGTTGTTAGGATGGAAACTAGTGTTTGGTAATAAATATGTAGTTGGGTAGCGGAAGTAACAATAATTTAGAGATGACCCTGAATTGAAGTACCTACTTGAGAACTTACTGTTTTTGGCAACGCTTTATATTTATACTTGCTTTTGCCAGCGACTTCGTCCTACCGCCGAACCTACCCCGTACCAAATTTTATCAAAATCGGTTCAGTGGTTTAGTCGTAGAAGCTTAAAAGACAGAACTACTTTTGCATTTCTAATATAAAAAAAAACGCATTTAAAACGATGTATTTTCTTTCGTACCTATTAAAAAATAAAGCCAATTTTTTACGGGAACTTCACTGTACAGTCATCGTAAAATATAGCCAGATAATGTTGCCAGAAAAAAACAAAATGAAAAACAATTTTTTTATTATGAAATGAAACAAGATATTCAATAGGTATTACCTCAATAAAAATTCCTGATTTATTCAATGCAATGAATAAAAAACGTAAAATACATTGTGCTAAAAATCGCCTGCAGTTCGAATCCTCTTTGAACTGTCTCGTTTTTTTTTCACGATCGCAATCGTAGGAATCACTCTTTACTGCCTTTGAACAGTCTATGAAAAAGAAAAATAAATGATACGTAGCCCGCAGCATTTTCCGTGCTACGGCGTTGTGTGGGTACTTATATTACGCTGTAGCAAAGATAGGACGTTTCTACAAAGTCACACCGCTCCATTTATTTGTGTTAGCTTTCGTATGTACTGTTAGCGACGCTCGTACAAAGTTATCTGTAACACTTCGCGTTCGGAACGTTTCGCCTTTGCATAGCAGACTGAATAACGAATAAGAAATGGTTATTTCAAAGGAAAATGTTGGTGTTTCTGCTATTTCCTTATCGAAATGCCGAATGTTGTGTAGTAAATAAAGTGTTCGTGTGTTGTGCGGAGTATGTGTTTCAGTAGAACGCACCTAAGTGTACAGTTACATGAGAATTTGAATGGCGAATGACAATGTTGTTTCAAAGGTCGTATTTTTTTTTAAGAATCATCAAATGACGTCTTCCGCTCTGAGCGGAGTGGAGGGGAGTATCAGACTCTTACTGACTAAAACCCATCCGTATTCCTTCTAATGCCCTTTGCATTCCAGGGCCGCGGTGACTCTTTGGAACATATTCTGCAACCCTCGCAGTTCAAAGGACCTTGGGTTTTTGAATGTATCTTGCACAATCAAAAAGCAGGCATTTAAATAACGATCAATCTTTTAGTGTCATTGTATAAACAACTGATGACTAACGAATTTGCTTAAGTTAAAAACTAAAATATGATTATCTACATCATCCACCGAATATACAAAAATTGCCATACATATTAGATTACAGTAATTAGTGAGAGTACTATTTTGCATCTTGTTGTATGGGTAAACATCAAAGAGAATCCAAAGTGTATTGCAAATGTAAACATTGTCGGTACCAGTACAAACCGGAACGGTAGCTCTCAGGATTTCAATCGACGACAGGAGATCTGTGTCTCAAGGGAATTACCTCCGACGTGCCTTTAATAATGTCTCAATCCTAGGCGAAGGTCTAGAGAGTCCATTTAAATTCACTGAACGACCAATCCGCTTAGTATTAATGAATTATTGTTCTTTGTTACAGGTAAGCTGGGTGTTCTAATTAAGAACTGCGATAAAAACGGTAAGAGCTAAAATGGCTGTTGTCTATTCGAACAGATGAATAATCCTATTGGTATTAATTTGAAAACTCATCTCGGAATCAGCCTGTTCGTGAATTATTAATTCAATATACAGGGACACGAGTGCGGGTCGGGTTTTATAATTATTTTTAATTATCCCCGTGACGGCAGCGTGGCGCGAGAACCGTCATGACCACTACGACGCCATCTTGTGAATATTCATCGAGTGAAGAGACCCCGCCATTATTTTTCTAGAGACTCTAACCTAATTTTCAGTAATGAGCCTTGTGGGACGCCTCCAACAATGCGGTGTTCGCACAAATAAAATATCTTGTCCTTTGTCTTTTTTCCTTGCATTACTTGCTTATAGCGGTTATGTGATGGAATGTATTTTTTACGGGGATGTTTTCATCCAAATAATGCTAGTGTTTAAAGAAAACCAAGAATGGCGAAAATGTTTTTTTCCCTAAAAAAAAAAAAAAACTAGATAAATATTCATCATCATATCAGCTGAACGACGTCTACTGGCCTCCCCTAAAGCTAGCTACAGTATCCGGACGTGCGCTGCCCGTATGGAGATCAATATTCTGACTTTATATTTTAAGTACGAACATTCACATTGCAGGTGAAATGGTTACAAACCTAATTTTGAGTCTCACAAAACTAGGACAACCGCCTGCAAACTTCATGTTAAAATATTAACCACAGTAGGATAGAAACTACGAAAAGTTAAGCTGAAGAAGAACTTTTTAGTTATAGGTAAACTCATTACAAGTTCCTCCAGTTTACCTTTATAATGTATGAGTTGCCAGAGTAAAATATTCCCTCCTCACATTTTTCTTGTCGTGGCAGATCCTCATTTTAGATCTCATTTGTCAAATGGACGTGTTGTTTTACTTTTTATTATCCCTATAAACCGGGGGGGGGGGGGGGGGGGGGGCATGACCTTGTTTAATAAGCTAGGCTCAGCACAGCATTGCTTGAATACCAAGTTGAAAAAATAAAAACTGTGATCTTTCCCAAACAGTTTCTACTTTATTTCTGGCTTATGTTAGAATTCCATTATCCCGGATTCTAGGTATTCATATACCTGGCGTACAATAGTAATTACTACGGTACTAATTAATTCATCTCTTGTTTAATCTATTAGTATGCCAACTAGATTGTCACCTCATTAAATGGAATGGCTGAAATTAAGTAGGTACGTGTTCTAAATGAAATGAATTAGGTGCTAAGTAGATACTATTTCTTTAGTCTCGATATAGTACTCTAGTCTTTGTTATTACCACGCTCACGTATAAAACTCCCATAAAAGGCACATTTTCCTCCATAAACTGATAAGAGGTAAATGGAAATTAATCAAGTGAGAAAATGAAAGATTATTTCATTTCCCCAACCTCACACGGGCGGGTTGTCTCTCACCCCGGATATTACTTGACTGATGTTCCCCGGATATAAATCAGAATGAACCGGGAATATTATGGCACCACTATTTTTCTTATTTTTTATCGGCAATCCGCCCACAATACATTTTTCTGAGATACGGAGTTTCCGATTTTCGTTGGGATGAATATTGGTTTTTTACTTGGATTTGAAATGTAAGTATATTGGCAAAATTGTTCACGCATATCGCAAAGGTTTATACCGGGAAGTTATGTATTATCATTGCTTAAGGAGCTACATAGACTGTATCGAAAGTGCGCTCTATTACAAAAGTGTTGTAGTCCTATTTTGTCAAGTAAGTAATAAAATCGATTATATTTTTGTAGATAGAATACGGGAATGAATGTCTTATATTTAATCCGTGTCCTGTCTTATAATCTCGTTAGAAATTTAAAAATCAGAATTCACAATTAAAAATTAAAATTTCGTTTTTTGTCAAACTATACTTTTGCTGCGAAATGATAGGAGTAAACAATACAAAATTAACATTTCCGATGGAAATCCAAAGCCATGCTTCATTAAGATGACATCTAAAGATATTAAAAGAACTGTTTGCCAGCTACTGTACTATTAAGTATAATGTAGCGTGCTCATTGGTCGTTAGCCTAACTTCATCTAACTAATGATCGTTAGGTAAGTATAAGCTTACAATGGGCACAAGTTTCTATTCTGGTTGATTGTACTTGGAAACTTGTAGCTAATATTAGAAAGGAATGATCGTGATTGTACCGGTAGAAATGGTGTGGCCACTTGTGTTTGTACCTACGTGAGAGATGACAAGATGATATAAGCATTTTATATTTGTTACGCTACCGTTTTCCCTGACTAGATTATTAACGGAAGTACTTTTGTAGGAATAAAGCAAAAATAACCCAAAAAAAAGGTACCCGTTATTATTGACCCAATATCAGGTTAGAATCTTGAAAATGTATTGTATCTAACAATTAAATAATAGTTTTGTTTAAAAATGCAAAGCTTGTTTGCACTGGCTACCAGCTTGAACCCTAAAAAATATTTGGTATCTTTTTATTCACTATTTACCAAAAGCGAATTTCAGAATGTATTTTTCTAAATCTATCTTAAAACTGTCCCATTTTCTACAAGAAATTCCCTTGAAGTATTGTCTCTGAGATCAGAAGAGATCTTACATAATGCAACAGGCGGTCGCATTACCCCCAGTGATTAATATTCGGCCGGGTCAACGCGCCTCATCAGTATTCACCCGGTCGGTCTCATCACACCACCGTTATGTTCCGAGCACACCCGGCCAGGCGATACCGGACGGATAAATTGCAAAGTCAGGTGATTGTATTAAACCCATTCGTGTTAGTTTTGGGACTTAAAGTAATACATTTTGGTTGTGATACGTTTGTAAAAGAAATTTGTTTCTGATGTGGGTTGCCTTTATTAATTTAAGCTGTGTGTCTCGCGTGTGCTATCTACAGATTGTGACTTCTCGATCAAATTATCATTTACGAATATAACGAAAATCTCGCCTGTGTCGCTTGTAACTAACGTAATAAAAATCGGAGAAGTATCTTCAATCTTAACAAGAAGAGTAAAACATATATTTTGTATTTTCCCCTTTGATACACTTGCAAATGAAGGTCAAAAGGCGAAGAGGTTATGTCATGTGACGAGGTTTGATCATCGCACTCCCATTTATCAAAAGCGAAGAATAAAAATCCCGTAACCTATTTTCACGTAATTTTACATTTTGGCACGTAAATAATTTGGCATCGAGTGAGATGCATAAATCCATAATTCTGCTGAGTACGAAGCAACACGAGTGCCTTTGGAATATTGATTCGGTGAGCGATGAGGTTATTGTACCAAGGAAAATGGAGATTCGTGTAGATATATCCTTTAGATATTTATGTAGATTTCATACAGTTAGAGTCTTGATAGCGTTTATTTATCCAAAGAGGAGTTCAAAGTCCAAGCGAAAAACCACTACTCACACAGATGTTTATCTTTCAGGCAAACATTTTGCGGCTGAAAAATACGCTAAGCGCAGACATAAGTTAGGCTGTAAAGCCCTCATTATTCTGTTTTAATTCGGCGATAAAATTACAGCGGAAACGTATTAAAGTAAAAACGACTTGTAAAGAGGCGAAAATGTGCGCTAAAAATTTATAAAAGTACCCGTTTCCACCATTAGCGATAGCCACATATTTGCAGGCCGGTACCAGGGGAACACGAATGTCCAGGACACTGTCCTGTATCCCAATTACTCGCCTAAACGACCCTCGAAAGCTTCTCAAAAAGAAAAGCACGAATAGAGCCTCCACTTCTGTGCCGTGATATATTTCCAAACGAATGGAGTCGCTTTGTATACTCCAACGTAAAATGGGACTTTGTACCGTGTGCTCAACAAAGATATCCGTGAAATGGTATTTGTTTTGTTACTGCAGATATACGACAATTGTTGTCCACTTTCTGTTAGACCGATTTTGATTGTTGAGTATTTCTTCAAGTCACAGTAAAAATTGACCACCAGAAAATACATCCAATTATATGCTTATTACGCACGAAAAAAGTTGGGTCTAAATACTCCATCTAATAACCTTCAATCTTCTAAATTAGATAGATCAGTTGTCGAAATAATCTTTCGCATTTCGTTTCAAGATTGGGATTAGGGTTAAGCTGGTATTTTATTACACACCTCGAGAATTTTCGCCGTCGAAATAATGCTTTTTGTCTTCTTGATTGTACATTTCGTTAAGTCGATTCCAAGACAAAGTAACTCGTATCCTTTTGTTAAAGCGGAACTTTAAAGTTTGCTATTCCCCGGGATATTTACGTCTTCAGTACACTTCTTTGCAACACGACATACTCGATTTTATTCCGGTCGAATAGTGCCGCTAGTCTGGTGGAAGTGTTGTGGATTCCTGTCTGTACCATTCCCTACAGAATAGAGTGTCCGTGGAGCTTATGCTCTTTATAATTGATGGGATACCGGCGACCGTGACAGTTTTATAGCTGGCTTTTGGACAATTTTCTTTTCGAGGTACACCGTTACAGAGAGTGGATGTAAGTGTTAAGGGAATGTAGACTTTCTAGTTATCCTAAGTCCTTACTTTACTACTAAAGGATGGCCGAGAGAACATTTTAACCCTCTACTTCAGAGTGTTGGTGATTAGAGTGTGGTTGACCAGAAACTTTTACGAGATTATGGACGTTATACAAGTTAATTAAAAGAAGCATGCAAATAATACATTTACCATTTTGATGCGATTCACGTTATAAATTACGTGCGTGCCGTAAGTACGCTACTGTTATACTGTCATCGGGGAATAAATTATGAATTCCCGGTTCGTTCCCACCAAAATATGGGTGAAAATATTTTGGATGGTAATAAATTATCATATTCCTATCGGCTAATTTGTCATAATGGGTATTAATGCTTTGGCATTATCATATTTATGACATTCCATGAGTAGGCACGGGTTGGACTAATTCCTGAATAATTATCAAGTCAATAGTTCAATAGTAAAAAATGAATCCGCTTTAAATACTTTGTGTGAGCAAAATCCTGGAACTACTTTTTTCTTACTTATCTAAATTGATACGTATACACTCCGACAAAGAGGCTGATTAAACAGAAAGAGACGAGAACTCTTTACTTTAGTTATGTTACTTGTAAACTGCGAAAGTTTATAGAGATGAATGCATCTCGTTGCAAAACTTGCAAGTTTGTACCGGGGTTATTTTTACCGTTTACCTTTGGAACAGCTTCAAAGGCTTGCGGTTTTCAGTAGCGGCGCGTACTTTGAAAGTCTCGCTACTCGTTGCTTGTTTAATTCTTTTTAGTGCTCACTTACTTCACGTATGATGAAAAAAGAGTAACGAGTATCTATTTCAAATGTCAAGTACATCAAGATTTAGGAATATATCACGTCGTAATATAGATAAGCAGAAAAGGATACGGGTAGTATTGTATTTTCACATCAATTTTATTAAGATAACGGTTTGTTTTCCATTCAATAACGGTTGATTAGGTGTATTGTAGTCCCAGATAAAGCCTAAAGAAATACATGACTTATTTTATTTACCTTTCCATTGTGTAACTTATGTAAGAATTATTATATCATCCTGGGTTCAATTTAATTATTTTAATACTAAAACCGCTTCGTAAAGTACCATAAATTTTAATAAGATACGTGACATCAACTTATTTAATGAACGATCTTCAAGGGACCATGAAGTGCCTGCCAGAGTTCCGTATAATTACTTGAAAAACCATTCAAAGTTCCTTCGCAGGAAAGTTGAGCGGTGAGCGCTCGTTTTTGAAGAATCAAAAGGAGTGTAGCGTCGGCAAAAATGTTCTAAAGCGTCAACGTGGGACCGAAGGGTTACTTGGAGTAAACAATTTGAAGGAAAGTTGTTTGATCGTTTATTACGGATAGTTTTCTGTCGATACATACTTCCATTTCTTGTTGAATGTGTGCTTAGGTTTCATTTGTCGAATGTTCGATATTTTTATTAGTGTTTGAATATGGAATTTCTTTGCTATTTAAAGAGTATGAGGTTATTAATTTACATTATTTGATGGGGAGATTGTTTCAGGAATATTCCAATGAATGTAATAAAGTGTTGGATATGAACATGCTTTATGTAATGTAAACCTAATTCGACCTCTTACGATAATCGCCAGTTTATAGCTCCTCATTCCCAATACTCTCAACTAATAACCAAGTCAATCCCCAACCTGTATACCTACGATAACGATATTGAAATCGATATGGAGTCCCAACAATGGCGACCGGCCCTATATCCTCCAAGGGCATGAGTCGGCGCTTCGCGAATCAATTAGGCAAGGATTACACCAGCGTCTCTTATCTGCCCACGATGATAGCGACGCTTCTTCTCATTAAAACTTTGCCCAACGCCCTTTATAATGACCTACGTAATGGACGGCCGACGTAACTTTTAAGGGAGGTTAGTGGACTAATTCAAATTCAGTGTTACTCAGAGATTATGTTAGCTTAACGTGTATTATCTCGACGCTTTCACGGTACTGTTGTTTTGAAAAATGTTTTAATGGTTTTTAATTTTCCATTGTCACGTTGAGCTCGCTTTGCATGGATTAAGTGGGTTTATTGAGTCCAATTTTCTGCGCTTTCCAATTTTGTGATGATTTTACATTCAATTTTATTTAACGTTCAAAGGAATTTTAGCAAATTGTTTTAAGAGTTAATTAATTAAAAGTTTTGGACGATACCGAGTACGTGATCACATCTAAGGTATACACAGGTATTTGGGATAATTTCCGACCGGCAATAGTCCAATTTGTCGCTTAGTTTGCTCGGAAACTTTGTTCTTCTTTGTACACTGTGATACTAAGAGTTGGTGCTTTAAGCTCTGTTTATTCGCGGACCATGACTAAACTTTTGAAGTAAATTGTGTCCCTCGCTCCTCTCCTTAAGTATTTATTTTATTCTTTATTTAGAACAAGAAAGAGGGAAGGATGAGTTTTACCTCTAGGAAAATGGTATTTAAAATAACAAGAAATTAATTTTAAGGATAAAAATTGTTTTGTTATGTTATGCAAAAGATTAATCCGAATTGATTGTCTAAGAAATTAAAAGTAAATAAAAAATTACAGAAGAAAGACACATCATGACAAAGAAAAAAAATTGTAGACACCGAAAAAAATAAATAATCCAATTCACGAACAAAACAAATTGTAACAATAACAAAATTCTCGTGACAAAGTACATGAGATTGAAATACGTAATCGTATAAAATCCCCTCGTTTCAGGATGAAGAGAATCGAGGATATTATACGAAGGTAAAGATGTAATTGAAAACAATAAACTTTGCACAGACCCGAATATATCCCAAGTTTGAGAATAAAACAAGAGATTTTATTAGTGTCGTTAAACATTTTTATTCGGATTTATTTACGGGATTTTCAATCTTATTGTGATATAGATACAAACTTTTTCCAGGTATAAAATACGATATTAAATGCAGAGTTGCAGAAGCTTTGCATAATGTTATTGCTATTTGAGGGGTTCAGAATTATGAATGAAATAGAAATCTACTTGGAATTGATACGTTTTTTTGACGGTTTGTAAGATAATTGATTTAAATTTTTATACAAAAATTATGCTGCTATTTTTACAGACCCCGTTTCTCAAACACATCAGACTTCTAAAGTCTTCCGGCATATAGAACTTTGAATGAATCGACAGATTCGACAGACCCTCATTAAAAACTTTATCTATCTTACCTAACCACACAAAAACCTCTAATCTTATTTTACGAGCTCTCCGGGAACTCCTAGCAAACTGCAGTCCTCAGGTTACCTTTACGAAGTCTGGCGTAGTTCTCATTAAGTCGCCGGCGCCTTCAAGTGGTGCTGCAACGGCCCTGACACACTGACTCGCTTCTTTACTCTTTTCAAAAGAAATACTAGTATTTATTTTACCTCGAAGGTTGAATTTTAACGACTGGTTCAATTATTCGGTAAATGTAGGATGACAAGTTTTAAAAGGTTTTTGTAAGTATTTTAAACATGAGTGCCTCGTTAGCCTAGTAGTCCTAAGCGCGACTACTACGCTAGAGGTCTTGGGTTCGATTCCCAGGTCAAGCAAAAAATGTTATTGGGTTTTTCTGTGAAATTCTCAGTAGCAGCTCGGAGTTAGGATTTGTGCCTGGTTAATGGCAATAGACTCGCTTCCTATTACATGGGACCTAACCATACCGGCGAACTGTGGGAGTACATTGTTACACCTCTGCCTAACCCTGCGGGGAATACAGGCGTGACGGTATACATTTTAAATTAGGAATGCTATGATTTAGGTGTGCTTGGTAGACTTTGCTGTTGATAAGACGTTGACGAGCAATATTTGAATGTCGAATCAGACAACTTGACAGCCGAAACATTTTGGCTTAGCTACAACAGTAACTGTTAGACAGACTATGCTTCAAGATTTCGTTTTTTTTTTATAATTTTAAGGACGGGAAGATAGAGAAATATCTACTAAGGAAGGTAGGGTTTAACAATATCTTCTATAACATAAAACTAGCCGTCAATTAAGTCAATAAGGTTCATTTTATTCCTATTACTTAAAAATATTGATTCTGGTGCAATCCACATGTCCCTTTATTTATTCTCAAAATTTCAGTCTCCTGCTATATTGGTGGTACAAGCTTTGCATCAGAGATGAAATTAACTGAGGCTAGGACTAAAAGAAATATTATAACAATAACTATGTAGAGAATGTTCTTAATACAAATACCAGCTTCGTAACTGTTTATCTTGAAGACATAGATCCAGCTGAAGTATTCGACTAACGTAGTCGGAATGTAAATTGCGCCTCGGCTCCATCTCCGAAGCAATGCGATGTTGCGAAACACTCCTATATAGTCTACTTGACTAACAAAAAGTACTTCATATACAACCCAAATCTGAATAAAAAGATTTTCCCTTTACTTTATTACGTGCGTCACAGTTTTGGACGAAAAATATGAAGTTAGGTACTTGTTTAGAACGTTTCTGATGTATAAAGCTAAGGACTGTGATGTAATAATCTGAATAGCAACAGTTTTTCTGTGTGGGAGTGGACGTTGAATGCAGCAAAACGAAGCTTACGACTCCACGTC
The DNA here is from genome assembly GCA_947462355.1 of Caradrina kadenii. Taxonomy (NCBI): domain Eukaryota; kingdom Metazoa; phylum Arthropoda; class Insecta; order Lepidoptera; family Noctuidae; genus Caradrina; species Caradrina kadenii. The sequence goes on along the minus strand of OX381684.1, from coordinate 10,351,862 downwards.
CAGTCTCTTTTAAATAGAAAAATGTTGGTTTTTAATGGAAAAATCTCAATAGCGCCAGTGATTACGTAATGTATGAGCTCTGTATGGAATAGCGATTAATCTGGTTTATTTAGTTGGAGTATAAATTATAAGAGTTTTGTTTGATCTACTCTGGTTTGTTGGATGAAGTATTTACATTAAGGAAAATATACATAAATATTACATCATTACCATTAGTTAACATCTGAGAGCCTGATCAAAAGGTACCTAATAAGTAAAACCATCATTGACCAAAAATTACAACAGTCTGCCTCGTTAGCCTAGCGTCCTAAGCGCGACTGCTACGCTATAGGTCTTGGTTACGATACCCAGGTCGAGCAAAAAGTGTTATTGGGTTTTTCTATGAAATTCTCAGTAGCAGCTCGGAGTTAGGACTTGTGCCCGGTTAATGGCAATAGGCTCGCCCCCTATTACATGGGACCTAAAAATACCGGCGAACTGTGGGTGTACATTGTTACACCTCTGCCTAACCCTTCGGGGAATACAATCGTGATGGTATGTGTGTGTGTACAACAGTCGAAATCATAATTGGATCACCATTAACCGAAAACATGCTATTCTTTAGAAATGCATCCACTATCCGATTTTCACCATCTAGTTTCTAAAGTTAAATAAATCCAGGTAATATTTTATTACTCATATTCTAAATGAACTGAGAAAAGCAACATTACTTAATTAAAGATTATTTGCTACGAAATGGTATCGTATGGACGCCATAATTATTTCCCTACAAGGCAATTTAGTCCGACCTCCAGATTATACTGTAGCGATTCAGATTGTCCTTCAGTGTGGGGTAATTTAGTTATTATTGATCGTGGACTTGCAAAATAACGTAATAGCCATCTTAATAAATGTGTTATTATGTAGTTACCTTAGACTTATTTCTTGATGGATGAGAATATGACGAGCTATGTATGTAATAATTAGGTACTTAGTATTCCTTTTATCTCATAGAAGTCTTACAAAAAAAAATCTCATTAGCTAGTAGCTTGATTTAGTGGTTATAAGAGCGACTGTTAGGCAAGGGGACCTGGGTTAGGTGTCCTAGTTCCTAAAAAAATTCTAGCCTTGTCCTATTAGAAAGATTAAGATTTTCAGTAGCAGCTCAGAATCTGGGTTACCATAGGCTCGTCTTTTATTACAAGAGAATTGAGAGTTCATAAAGTAACTGGCGCAGTGTGGGTTTACCTACGACGTATACCTCCTGTCGTTCCCTCAGGGAATACGTGGCGTGATGTTACGTAATCCCTTCATAACACTATCCCCTTACAGCGCCATCGCCTCTTAACATTCACACAAGCTTGGAACTCCACGCAAATCATCAAATGATACGCGCCATATAACCACATTTAGCGTGAAATTAGAATATTCTCTTTACAACAAACGTCTGTGTCATATTTCCAGCAATTAAGCCGTTAAAGGAGCACCTTGCGACCTAATTAAATATTTACGTAAGAAAAGGGCAGCGCGATTAAGATTGTATTCATTAAGCGAGGGGAGGGCACTGGTACCTTTGTATAGTACCTGATTTTCTTTCCCAAAACCCCTTTTGATAGAAATCTGTTGCAACATTGTTATTTTAAATCGTTTCAGACGTTAAAAAACTTCGGTACTCGTAGTTCGTAATTAAAAGTTTTCAAACTGTTGTTTTTCTTTCATTGTAAGAGAAACAAGGAAATTGCTGGTTTGTAGGTTTTTTGGGGAGGGTTCTCGAAGGCTGCTTTAAAGGATTGACGTCATCTGGGTTGGGAGCTCGATTTCGTCCCTTGTTTCGTGTTCATCTGAGTTTGTACGACTTCTTTAAAAACCCGCAGTCACGTTGTTTGTTTTTGGAATATTATAACTTTGAATTGCTTTCAGACATCTTTGCGTAATTGGGTATATTAAAGTAAATAAGCTAAAATATAATAAACGATAACAAACTCATTATCATTTACAGCCTGACTTAATTAACCCACCGCTAAGTATAGGTCTTCCCTTGTACATACCGTATGCTCGAATCTCTGACAAACTACTCCTTGTCAAATAAATTTCAGTCCCTTTAATATCTCAGACGTTCTTACGTCTACCAGTTTTTGTATGCTATCAATCAATAAGTCTCCGAATATTTAATATAAAGGTCAAAAAATAATAATCAGCATAATCTACAATCTGGTCCCACCAAATCACGTAGCTTATCTGTAGGGCTCTCGTCAGCGCAGCCCTATCTCGACCGCAGCCCCTATCTCGGCCGTCGGCCACTTTTTAATTCCAACCGAGAGTGCTCGTCTTATTTACATATCCGAGACTCCTCACCTCTAGGGGGGTTAAAAAAAGGGCGGGCTTTTAAAAAAAATGGTTGAATTTAAATTTGTTTTTTCAAATATGCAAATGTTTTGTTTTTTGGAATTTGTTATTACAATATTGTGGACTGAGATTGCAGAGTTGCCAGACCTACGTTACTATAGTAGGTCTGGAATTTTGAGGACATAACAGACTTGATACATATTCCGTTGCGAATGAATTGGTACTTGATAAATTCAAGATACCCTTTATTGTCGATACTTTAGAAAGGGCCTAGTATTGAGCTTGTAAATACAATAGATCATGTAAAGGACGTCTATCCTCAAAATTTCAAACAGACTATGAAGTAACATAGGTCAGGTGACCGTAGAATCCTGAACCATTATGCGAATGTCATATTTCAGAGAAACAATAAACTGACAAGACTCTGATTGGCTGGTAATACGATCATTTCTTATGAACAGTTTTTATACAAGTCAAATTACGGATAAATGTGAAGAATAGAAAAAATAAATAATAGGAGACAGGCTACGACGACGCGCTCTTTCCATTCTTACTTCTAATCTTCTGCGAGCTTAATGCTACAGATCGTCTTACATAAATGGACATAAAATCTCTGATTAAGTTGAAGAACAGATACCATCACGCTTGTATTCCCCGAAGGGTTAGGCAGAGGTGTAACAATGTACACCCACAGTTCGCCGGTATGTTTAGGTCCCATGTAATAGGGGGCGAGCCTATTGCCATTAACCGGGCACAAATCCTAACTCCGAGCTGCTACTGAGAATTTCATAGAAAAACCCAATAACACTTTTTGCTCGACCTGGGAATCGAACCCAAGACCTCTAGCGTAGCAGTCGCGCTTAGAACCACTAGGCTACCGAGGCAGTTAAAGAATTATTTTCAGACAATCCAAAGGAAGTATAGTAAGGTACCTGTAGCTCAGACTGTAACAATACGTCAAAAACCTTCCTGGCAAAATTTTACCAAATACAATTCGTTACTACAACCTAGTTCCACTTCCTAACTGAGACAAAACGATACTACAGGGTTGGTAATAACATTAGAATTTCCTTCTCAAATTCTATGAGAGTTTCTGTCGGTAAATAGTGAAGCTCCACGAGAGAGTATTGTATCCATTTAGTAACTCATTTATAACCCCTGATTTGCCTACCATTCTTTACATAGTGGGAAAGTTAACAGAATAAAGAGATATGCGGTTTACCTCTGTTGGTTCTGTTGAATTTGGTAGACTTCCTTGTGATATGATAAAAATAACTAACTAAATACTAAATAACAAATAATAAATAACTGCCTTGGTAGCCTAGTGGTCCTAAGCGCGCTTGCTATGCTAAAGGTCTTGGGTTCGATTCCCAGGTCGAGCAAAAAGTGTTATTGGGTTTTTCTATGAATTTCTCGGCATCAGGTCGGAGTTAGGATTTGAGCCCGGTTAATGGTAATAGGCTCGCCCCCTATTACATGGGACCTAAAACATGCCCGCGAACTGTGGGTGTACATTGGTACACCTCTGCCTAACCCTTCGGGGAATACAGGCGTGATGGTATGTGTATGATAAAAATAATAAAGTCAAAGGTAGCAAGACAATGAATGAAGTTTATGAAAAAATAGGTAACGATTGCGTCGGTACGGCAAAATGTTCGAGTATTGATTATAAAAATCAGTACTGTTTTGTATAATGAATAAATGTGATTTAGACTCGCTGTAATCTGGTAAACTGAAAGCTTGGCATCGATTTTTTACTGAATTTTATTTATTTATTTATGGCCTTATTCATTGCAATAAGAGACAGTAATGTGCTTGTTGTTTAAGATCTGTTGTGCTGACTTTTAGAGTTCAAATTCAATTGTCTAATCAATATCCGGCAGTTAACCTCATAATGAATGCCAGCCTATTATTATATACCTACTTTTGAAATGGGTACCTAATGATAAAGCGGAAGACACAAAAGTATGAAAAGCGTGGGAAAAATAAAATATGATTATAAAGGTACGAAACGTTTTCGGTTCAAATCTAAGTAAGTTTAACCCCGAGAACGATTTTCGCCTGTAGCTATAATATACTTGCTCCTTCTTTCACTTAATAAAAATTCGCTTCCTCAGGCGAAATGAGGGTGCGTACTTCGTTTTTTGTCGGTCTGCTTCCGTTCCAGATTTTTGGCGAAACGAAATCCTGCCGGACGCGTTCAAACAAAATAGAACGATACGTAAATTACTCATAGTTGCCAGCATTGCTTTGCGGCGCGTTTTGCTGGCGATTTTAATAAAAAAAGATAGCGGAATGCATACATACATAAACTCACGCCTTTTTCCCATGGGGGTAGGCAGAAACCACAGAACGGCACCTGCTACGATCCTTACATACTTCTTTCGCCTCGACCACGTTCATACATCTGTTCATACAAGCACGCCGGTTATGAGTACTGCGCACACGACCTTTCTGAAGAACCCCACCAATAAGACCAGGGTAGGTCTTTCTAGGGCGTCCGCTCCCGGCGTTGCCACTCACATCTGCCATATAAATCCGTTTCGTTAGTCGCCTTTCACTCATCCCATAGCGGAATGCTCTTGCAATATAATATTTTTAATTACGAGCTTCATCGATACATGACTTTGAATGTTTAAAAAAAAAGGCAGGTAATACTCGAATCATGATAGCTCTATTCAGTTTTCTTTTAATTTCTTGGAAATATTTTTCCTTATTTTTTCCCGATTCATCAATTTGTTACTATCTAGCGTATTTCTATTGATGTACAAAAATCCGTTGTCCGTACAGGCTTATGAGTGATGCGATTCTTAGATTTGTGTGATCTTATGAGGGCATTTTTGAATCACCGAGTTCTGAATATGTTCAGTTAGTTTCTGAATCTTAGTTTTATGTTTCATTGCTTCCTTTATTCTTAGCTATACCTACTTAGTGCTGTATAAAAAGGCTCATGATGCCCAATTTATTTACTATCAACATTACACCCAGTCACTCAATGGCTCGTAAAGGCCGATAGGCTCGACGCGAACAAAACTGCGCGAGCTGAGCGCCGGAGCGCGGAGACTCGACTTAATTCAATTGAGCACGAGTTTATCATGTTCGGTTGGCGCCCAAATGGATTTCATGAGAGCATTTAAAAGCATCCGAGTGATAATTTAGTTGTTACGCTAGTTAAATGTTGTTGAAACAAGCTGTGTTACATGAAACAGTGAACGAACTCATACAATGGTAATTGTTTCCCGTGATTTCGTTCGGTAGTTTGGAAAAACATGTCTTAATAGTTTTATTTTCAGTTTTTTAGGTTATGCATAGTTTATCAGACAGCCATGAATCAGTCAGTGGCAATAGATAGATATACAGGTTGCAAAGTTGATTCTTTATCGATATTACGACTTCTAAAGATAGATGATGATGGTGATGATGATGATGATGATAAATGTACCGAAAAGTTCCAATTTTTTTTTAAATCATAGCCCTACACTAATTATTTCTCTTGTTTTGTGGATGCGTTTACACACATATAAACTCACATACATAAACAGCCAAACCCGGAACAGCTATCTGTAAGCCATACAAATATTTGTTCCGTGCGGGAATCGAATTCGCGACACGTAGCGTAGCAGCCAATTGCTCAGGCACTCGCCAACCGTGTCGTCTAATCTTGACGATAATTTTCGCGAATGTACGAGAACTTTTGGAGTGAAATTTGAGCGACAAATAACGTCGAGCCTTAAGTACGCGTTCTTCTTGTGCGCCTATCATCCACATTTAGGCTACAAAACTCAATGTTTGTGTTTAAGTATTTTTTGGGACAAACCGATCGTTCCTCAACATAGACTCATTTTACGACTCCCTAATAAACCTACATTTATTAGCAGACGAATATTTATGTATTTGGTGAATACCCCTCATTACTGAAACTGAGAATATAAATCACGCGGCTCTCTCAATAAAGTGACGTTTGGTGTTGGGGTAAAGCTAATAGCGGAAATGATTTAGGGACTAAACATTTTGTTAGTTTGTCATACTTTGTGATACTGGGATTTTATTACTGGCATTGGAATAAAGTCAAAGAAAGCATGTCTTTAGCAATTATATTTACATTACAATGAAATCTTTTTCAAATATTTGTTAATTTAATGGAACTACTTGCTTGAAGTTTTAGTTTATTTTTTGTTATTATTAGGGTTTTTTATGTAATTTTAAAGTTGTAAATAGTTAATAATAGAATTAGAACATTGATTATAAAACTGCTAGGCTTACATCTTCTTGATGTACTTAAAGTCCCTCGCACTTATTGTCTGTGTTTACAAAATATTTAACACGAAATTTATCCAGCCTTTTTTATCTAATAATAAACCATGAAATAGGGTTACATATACAAAAATACCTTTCAAAACGCATCATCTTCTCACTTGTACCACACCACATCAGGCACAATAAAATAGGCGGGGTGGCATCGTTAGCACGAGATGCTTATCTACATGTAAACGCACCGCACGAGTGTGAGCCTGCATAATGTCCTGCATGAGTGCCGCACGGTTTATGGTCGGACATCGATGGGTGTTGAGAACTCTATAAATAAATTATCATACAACTCGTATGGATATAAAATTTAATGATGAATAGAAGATTCACTGGGATTTATAATATTTCTTTAACGATGCTCAGATTTTTATTGGAAATTGTTTTTTTTTTAAAAGGATGATATAAGCTTGTATGCTTTTCTTTCACTTAGCTCTTTGATGATTTAAAACGTTTTCCGAAAACGATTTTTATGTTTGATTGTTTAATGAGGTTTTACGAGAACGTTGCGAAATAAAAGAGAATTTAGTGACAAAGGTTGACAAGTTTGCTTAGATGGTTTGGTCATGTTGAGAGGATTAGTGAAAGGCGACTAACAAAAGGAATTTATGTGGCAGATGTGAGTGGCAACGTCGGGTGGGTACCTACCCAGATCTTATGGGTGAGGTTCTTCAAAAAGGTCGGGTGCGCAGTACTCGTAACCAGCGTGCTTGTATGACCAGATGTATGAACTTGGACGAGGCAAAAGGAGGATCGTAGCAGGTGGCGTTCTGTGGTTTCTGCCTACTCCTATGGGAAAAAGCCTTGTTTATATATGTATGATTTCTATGTAGGTTGGTACTAGATACAAATTAGAATACCGCCTGTTTTTGTGTGATTGAATATTCCCTATATAATTTGCATATCTAGTGGATAGTGTATGGTATATGTAGGTATTGTAATGTGTTCCTCATGTGTATTTCCAAGCAATTTCCCTATACATGGTGTGTAAAATTTTACGATGCTATTAGAAGATGCATCGGGTTCGATTGCAGCTGCGGTCCGATATTATGTTGGTTTGAAGACATGCATTTGTAGCTTGTTTGTAGTCCCGTTTTTCTTTTCAATGTTTACCAGTTATCTTCGTTTACATTTGTGTTAATACATTTAGTTATACTTAAAGAAAAGACTAATAAAAATGCTAAGAAGAATCCAGTTTATAATGGTTTTTAAAGAATGTAACATATTATTTATGCTGGACCAAATTCTCATAGTTTCACGACATACGTCATTCCAGTAAGTTTGTTTTGAAAATAGATACAAGAATAATTATATAGTTTATAAATGCCTCGTTAGCCTAGTGGTCCTAAGCGCGACTTCTACGCTAGAGGTCTTAGGTTCGATTGCCAGGTCGAGCAAAGTGTTATTGGGTTTTCCTATGAAATTCTCAGTAGCTGCTCGGAGTTAGGATCTGTGCCCGGTTAATGGCAATAGGCTCGTCTCCTATTTCATGGGACCTCAATATATCGGCGAACTGTGGGTGTATATTGGTAGAACTTTGCCTAACCCTTTGGGGAATGCAGGCGTGATGGTACATTATGTTGTTTATTCAGTACGCGTAGTTCTAGACGTAGAATTTGCGATTCTGGGGTCTTAGTCATAAGTTACAATATATAACTTATTTTCACACCTAAAATGTTGAAAATGTTTTGTCTCTGCATCACCCTAAGGTTGACTGGTAGAAAATGCCAAAGGCATTAAGTCCGCCTTTGTACAATGTATTATTTACATTATGTGCAAAAAGTTTTAATAAATAAATAAATAAATAAAATATACCATTTGACATTGTAGGACACGTATCAAACCCTTGGGATGTAATAAAGCCTATTCTTACTCAACACGACACCGCAGAACCGTTACTCAAGTTCCCAGCTCATGTAAATGAGATACATTAAATTAATGTTCCTCATTTTCAGAACCGGTAATTTTTAAAGAATTTTAAAATTTGTAAATATGTATACCTACGTATGTTTCCACTGTTTTCAGTGATAAAAGTGGTTGGGGAAGCGGTGTTTTTCTCTACAATACGCCCCTTGCTCCAAATAGTTCGCATACCCGGTCCTCGGTGTCGCGGTCCGGTTTTCCACCTTTTTACAAGGTTTTTTTATCATTTGCAACGGTCCTTGTTTCCAACGGATTTCCTGTGTTGTTTGTTTCAGTTAGTGCCAACATTGGCGTAGTGGATGAAGTTTTTTTTTTACGTAAATTCATTCGTTTTTGCGGTCTCTTAGAGCGTGGAATTGAAAGCGTATGGGGATTTGTGGAGAGAAATGTGTTTGTTGAGCTTGGAGATGAATTGCAGTTGATAGTACAAGATGATAGCTAAAACTTTTAATGTGCATTCATGATTTCGGTTATTTTTGCGTTAATACAAAAAATAAACAGGACAATAGAATGCTGAATGAGTAAGCTACATGCGTGGACTATAGAGACAAAGTTTCTTGAATAAAAAAAATGATTAAAAAAATTCGTTGCGAAGAAATTTTGAAATTCTTAGATACATAATATTGTATTTGCTTGCGTGGTCAACGCGTACTGGAAGTAGACATGTCTAGTTTGACAACTTATTCTTATGTTCAGAAAACCTAAATAAATATAGATTCTTTGACTGTAATATACTATGAAATCCAATTTCTCAATAGCGTGCTACAGAACATTACGTTCAGACTAGATTTTGGTTATAACCTTTCCGATTGGCTTGCAGTAATTGATAAAATCGAGTAAACGTCACGACAGAGTTTTATTAGGGTAATATCTAAAGGCGCTCGCTCACCGTGAACATTCGAATGTGATGTTCAGATTCGAGCATTACATTAGCCGAACACTATCGTTTGTAAAGCCAGTTAGCTGTTCCGGGTCTGTCTGTTTGTGTAAATGAGTTTTATATGTTTGTAAACGCCTTTACGTTACAGGGGAAATACTAGTTTGAGGCAAAGTTTTAATTTAAAAAAAAAACCTAGATAAAATACTGCCTGTATTGTTACGTAATGGTCAGAATAGAATCTTGGATTTTTAAGCGAATGCTTGTCAGTCAGTAAGGCAGTATAATAATGTAGTGTTTAAAATCGAATTTTGGATTGAACAACAGTCGAATGTTTCCGGTGAGGAAGGCAGTATTGCAGCGTATCCTGCTTAAAATCGAATGCTCCTGGTGAGGGAACGCCTTAAGATATCACCGACAGTTCAATGACCTCAAAGGGCTGTTGTTGGAATAAAGTATAGTGTTGCGTGACACGGATCGATTATGTCTGTAATTCTTTTGTTTTGTTTAACACATCTTTACGGATTTATACATACCATCACGTCTGTATTCCCCGAAGGGTTAGGCAGAGGTGTACCAATGTATACCCACAGTTCGCTGGTATGTTTAGGTCCCATGTAATAGGGGGCGAGCCTATTGCTATTAACCGGGCACAAAACCAAACTCCTAGCTGCTACTAAGAATTTCTTAGAAAAACCTAATAACACTTTTTGCTCGACCGGGGAATCGAACCCAAGACCTCTAGCGTAGTAGTCGCGCTTAGGACCACTAAGCTAACGAGGCAGTTAGCCGTGACGGATTTGTTTACAATTATCACGATTTCGAAGTCCTACTACGTTTTAGTTTGGTTGGCATTTTGAGGATCTCATTACTCTGTCTGAAGACTCCAGGAATTCAGTATTTTTAACATCCGAAAAAGCCCAACCTATCAAATTTACTTTTTTTTTTGTATTTGTGACAAAAAACAAAGGTTACTAAAGAAAGCCAATTCAATTAAATTAATTGACAATAAAAACTGGAGGCAGCTGGTGTCTTTGGGTCAGATGGTGTAGGGCAGTCACTGTAGGGTTAGACAGATTAGATCTACAGGGGGTTCCTACCTGTTCTTTTTGAATCAATCAGTTCAGCCATGCCGAGTTTGTAGGTATACGCGTAGGAGTTCCATTCTAGCACTTAGCGATCTATGTTCTTGCTAGTATTTCACGTCAAGCGATTTGTAGACGAGCGGTAGAAAAGACTACAATAGATTTTCTATTGTGCTTGCTTGAAGTCGATTAATGACTTAAAGTGTCTTATTAAAACACAAAATTTAAAATTTTAGTTAACCCCCGACAGAAGAAAGAATTCACTACCGTAGCTAATAAAAGAGCTCATAACTTTGAAATCGCTGAATCGATTTCCATCAAACAAAGCTAAGAACACTCCCGACTAATGAACCTTTCAAATACAAAAAATAAAATCAAAATCGGTCTATGCGTTCGGGAGCTACGATGCCACAGACACACACACACCCACACACACACCCACACACATACACACACAGACACGTCAAACTTATAACACCCCGTCGTTTTTGCATCGAGGGTTAAAAATTAATGTTTTAAAGAATTTGTCAAATTAATTAGGTACTAACTCTAAATGTCTAAGGTATTTGATCATGGGTCTGTAACTGCCTTAAAAATAAGAAAAGGTTGTGCATTATTAAATGGACGCGATTTTTTCCGAATTTACTTGTTGTGGTGTAAAAGTATATTTAATTTTATCTTATCTTACACACATTGGGAATAATAAATAAAAGTTACTGAGTTATATCAACATTAATGAAAAAATGTAGAAATTTCAAAATAATATATTGTTTAATAAAAGATACAGCAATTCCCTCTAGAGAGGTAAACGTGTGGTTACCTCTATAGCAAGCTGTATTTATGACTTATACCGTCTAGACTTTGCCATAAAATATGGAAAGGTTATCCTCGAGGCATGGTGGCTTGCCACTCGTACCTACTCGATTGTTTTTAGAACAAATATACTTAGATAGCAGAATTGTATGTGACCTCGATGTATTTGGAAGTTGGTTTAATCCGAAAGTATCAATGTTTCCTGCGGCTACTTTTATGTAGCATTAATAAATTAAATTGAGATGTAACTACCACACAGTGATACTTCAAGTACTGTGTTTTTGACTGAATGTTTAAAGTTAAGAATAAGTAGGAACAAAATAACTTAGCCGGCAGATAATTTAGTCTCAATCTGTCAAAAATATTATCTAATTTAGCAATATTTTTGACAAGTTTTTGAGTTTGACAGTCACTGAAATGAGATTGCAACTAGATTTTGCACGTTTGTAGTAATGGCAAGTGGCCTTTGTGTTATTAAGAAAATCTATAACATTTCGCTTCATTACGTATACCCAATACTGTATTGCAATTCAATTTGTTATAAGTATTAACCGGTTATTAAAACCACCAAAGGCCTCACCTGTCATCATCAGCATCCCACAAATGACTGTATTTTATGGTCACGATGACACCAACGTGTATTTCACATCGCAATGTTGCTGTCGCCATAAATCTATTACAAACGCGGACAGACCAACTGACGCCGCCATGTTTCATTTGTGTTTTTATGTGCGTTTGTTTAGTTATTACTGTTACTGTTGTTTCCATTGGTAGAAATAAACTTTTTATTTAAATACGACTGATTGATAAATCACACACACAGCTTTGAAACGCGCAATAGATACCTGATGAAGATATTTTTCTAAGAAAGTTCGGCGAAACTTATACTACTTTTATTACATTCTACAACAACTGCCTGCATCATCCCACTGCTGGGCAGCGGCTTCCCTCTATGACTTGTAGCTGATTCAGTCCAGAGTTGTAGACTATAGCTTTTCATTTTGTGTAGCTTGTCTTGCCATCTTTAATTGGTGCACTTAGATGCGCTAAAAAGGAAAATGCACCATTCAAATTTAACGGGCGTGGAAATTGTATGCTAACGATTTTGTACAGACATACTAGATATAGAGAAATAGATCTAGGATAATGATGATCTTGGGTAGTACTAAACGCTAACATAAATGTCAAATAGTCCAGCAATAAAGCTATTTGAGTAAAGTCCATTTAAATCATGCTGTTGCCCTCACAGTGCAAATCCAATCCGCAGTCACGGCTTAACTTACAAGTTAATCCAACTTATCGAATTCTATGTTAACACTGCTATCCGATTTCTGAACATAGCTCAAACATATTTTACCTAGTTATAGGGATTTCCACCGCATTGCTAGAACTCACGTAAAACTATTGACTGAGTAATAAATCTGACGGCTTCCATATTGTTTTACTTTGCACCCTCTAGCTCAAAGATTCCGGACCCGACATTTCGAATTCTGATGTCGAACTTTCTACGATTGAAGTCGGGTGCGAATTGTTTGAAAGTCTTGTGAAATGTGAAACGCATGGAGTTTCTACTGCTGAGTGAGTGATGTGATGAGGATGATCCTTACAAGGGTTGATTGTAGACGCAATAATGGTTGACAGACTGATATAATTAAATAAATAGTTTGCTTATATTGTGCCTTAATTAATTTTAATGACGTATTTTACATAAATATTACTTGGTTACTGCAAACACGTAATTGGTGTAATTTACTAAATAGAGCTGATTTTAGACGGCTTCTAGAAGCGAACAACAGCAAAGGTCGTGTTATATTTTTATGTTCTTTTATAAAATTGCTTGTGCAGCGGACATGCTACGCGTGTTTTTCAAGAAGTATATCACGTGACATAATATATAACTTTACGGCACACGTTTAGTGTTATAACAAAATTCCAACATTTTTCTTGTCTCCTCTCCACTTGGCTACTGGCGTCAAAAGGTGCATAGTGCTCTAAATGAGAAATTCCTCGAGTACGTGCACCGTACGGGTAGCGGCGATAGGGTTGCCTGCCCACGTGCCTACCAAACATCGATACCAGGCTTGTGTTTTATGCTGGTTTATCGATACTTTAGTATCAGATTCAAATAGTTACAACAAGCACTTAAATACGTTCAATAACAACAAAACATATTTGTATAGCATATTAATTTGTTAGAGTTTGTAAAGTTATACATTTTGTTAGCCACTTAACGTAAACTACATCGAATCTAAAATGATCCCTGCAAAGACAATAAATTTTATCGATATCGATGATTCAAATACTATTGACATCTCTACCGAGTTCCAAAGGAACTGAAAGAGGCTATTTGGTGTGCGTATTAATTCGAGCTTCATAATACGGAGTTTATTAAAAAGACTCGAATTTTTCGCGTACTTTTCACCCTATACAGGGTCGGAAGTTAATTTGTTCCAAGATGGCGGCCGCGAAATGTAATAAGTAGCCTTTTTATGAGCGCCTCTTGAAAGTGTCTCAAGCAATTTTTGGCGTATCGGAATTTGTATTGCCTGCGTATTCTTGGAAGTTCTAATTAATTATATTGCGTTGTATGGTTTTGATAAAGGACGGAGTTGACGTCAATTAGGTATTTGTGTTCCCAAAAATATATTTTAAGTAAAAACCGCTGTCTCTCCGAAACCTTAAGAAAATACTTTGTTAATTAATTTGTGGTAATTTTTTAAATCTACTTATTCAATACGTAATAATAATATTATGTACCTATATTTTATAAAAAAAGAGTCAGAGGAATCAGAAAACTGCCCTAGGGATAATTGCCCAAAACGCTGGCAGCATTACAGGACAATGCTGATTATTTGGCTCACGATTAACCTTCTGGCATACTGATGAATCAAATAGCATAACATATATTCTATTATAATTATAACGTAACATACCATCACGCCTGTATTCTCCGAAGGGTTAGGTAGAGGTGTACCAATCTACATCTACAGCTCGCTAGTATGTTTTAGGTCCCATGTAATAGGGGGCGAGCCTATTACCATTAACCGGGCACAAATACTAACTCCTGAGAATTTCATAGAAAAACCCAAAAACACTTTGCTCGACTTGGGAATCGAACCCAAGACCTCTAACGTAGCAGTCGCGCTTAGGACCACTAGGCCAACGAAGCAGTTAACTACTTAGTTATATACTTATACAAAAAGTAGCAAAACTATTATATCTAAAATGCACTAACACAATAATACAAAGATATAAATAATAATTTTACAACTACACCCTAACACAATATTGCTCGACAATAAAGTGTGTCTCAGTAGATTCCTCTTTAATATCGAGTGCGGAGCGAATAGCCCGCGGTATTAGCTATCTAGCTAAACTCCTTCCATTTCTATTGTACTACACAAGGCAAGTCAGGACATTATTTATCCGTTATTGGCCGCTATCTGCTGTTCACATCACGTTTGTGTATAACATGGGCGATAAAATGTAATTTTAGTAAACAATCTGCTTCAAGCGTTATGTTGTAAGGGGTTATAGCTTACGGGTATCTAGGTATTGCTATCCAGAAATCGATTGGTTCGTTCTAATAAAGGATTTTATGCGGTTTTATATGTGTTTTAATTAACATTGCATTGTTAATGTTTAATACAGTAGTTTATTCTATGAAAATCTCATAATATTACACATCATCACGCGTGTATTCCCAGAAAGGTTAGGCAGAGGTGTATCAATGTACACCCACAGTTCGCCGGTATGTTTAGGTCCCATGTAATAGGAGGCCAGCCTATTGCCATTAACCAGGCACAAATAATAACTGCGAACTGCTACTGAGAATTTCACAGAAAAACCCAATAACACTATGCTCGACTTGGGAATTGAACCTAAGACCGCTAGCGTTAGCTATCTTTCTATTGTTGACTGGAAGCTGTAGAGATGAATACCACTATTTACTTAGGCTTTATTAACTTTATGATTTGGCATAATAAACTCTTTTCTTAAAACGTATAATATACAATATGTCAATGACCAGATGTCTGATTTAGTTGGACATATTACTTAGTTGAAACCGCTGTCTAATTTTAACCAAGCACGTAACCAAACAGAAACTAATTGAAGCTAAGCTAAACTCAATCAGTTTAACAACATATTCGCTTCAGATTGCCTATCAATATACGTTAAATCACGTTTGGTTTAGCCCAATATCTCAATATATCGAACGTTGGCCCAACGTTGGCAGCCGTCGAGGCGGATAAACTAATGGATATCGTCACGCCAATGGCTCGTCCGTCTTGTGGCCGATAACGACACGACATGTCGTGAAAGCGTGAGCCCGTGACGGACGGCAGTGGACATTATTCTGTTACTTTGAATGTGTAAATGGGTTTTAGGAATGAGGGTTTTGCCTAGCTGCTTATGATTTGAATACTAGATTTTTATGTCATTTGATGGCAAACTAACCAACGGCCTACCGCACATCTGATCTTAAGTGGTCACTGTTGTTTAGGGATATCTGCAATACCAGAGGCTTTTCAGATGCGTTGTCAACCCAGAAACAAAGTTCATTTCTGAAATTTTAGAGCCAGAATAGTACTGCTGCTGTGTGTTGAAAACCCACAAAAGGTAGTTGACCTAACGGAGGTTCCTAAAATTACTTCCATTTGCTAGGACCGCTGTTAAAGTATCTAACCAAAAATCGTAAACCAAATTACATTATTTGAATTTTTGTCTTAAAATAAAGCATTCCCAAGTGATAAATGACTGAATTTTTAATACGATGTCAAAAGGTTTCGTGAACTTCGCCAAAGTAATTAATTACTTAAGAAAATTTGACAGTCCAACATGAACTTTGTTAATTACAATATTTTCGCACAATGGTTTATTGACAAAGGCACTTCGCAAACTAGAGTCGGATACACATTTTGCTGAATATTTCAAAGTTTTGGACCTCCATAAATTCAGGATGTTCGAATATGAGGCCCAAAAGTGCAAAAGTAACGTTATCTCTAACTACGGAACCGATTGTTGGTCCTAAACTTTGTCTATTGATTTCCAGTTCAAGTTCGTTTATATAAATGAGTTGTGCGGATCTCGGAACTGAGTGTGGGAATCTCTCGATCTAGATTTTCACTCAGTACGTGTCCGGACCGGTCTTAGACGCCTTATATTGGATCGTGGAGCGTTTAGATTGAGACGAGTTGCTTGCTCTAGTTGTTGACTAAGTTCAAGTTTAAGATTGGAATAGTTTTTGTGGAATTTAGACGTGAGGAAATTGATTTATTGAACTTTCTATAATGACGTTTATTCTACAGCAGAATTTAGCTGAATTTGATCACGAATGCAGTTAACTAAATCTGTTTGTCGCAAGCAATTTGGTCCTTTATTCATCGTTACATCAGAAGCTGTGGTTTAATCCTCGGTATTAATATTAATGTCTTAGTTTGTGGTCGACCGGGAATGTCTGCTTTTCTATTTAATTATATTGTTTAGATTATAACTATGTTATCAAACGTTATTTCTGAATCGCGACAATTTAATATGTTTTTATTCATAATTAAGAAAGTGTTGATGATAAAACGCTTCAAGAGGTTGAGTAGATGCTGCATTTAATGTAGCATGTTAAGTTTTACGTATAAAAGTGTTAGCGTTAATCCTACAGACATTTACTTAATCTATAACTATATTTTATAGCTAAACAGTGCAACAATGTATATTTTATTATAAAAAAAGGAGTCAGTACTTAATGCACTTAGACGAAATCGCGGGCAAAAGCTAGCTACAAATAAACCATATTTTTAGTGTTGTTTAACGTTGCACCTTGGTTTCAGACACATCTCACTTTTCACTGTTTCGGCTCGCGGTTTTTTAATTGCTTTTGCAGTTGGAAATTCGTTACCTCTCATAGTAGTTAAAATTTAATATTTCATGTCTCCATTTTTCGCGTTGTTCGGCCGAGCCGTCGTTTTGCATTGAAATGTACCTCTTTTTTTACTAGTCCACTGGCCTGAATTGGGTCGAATTTTTTGATAGAACAATATGCTTCGTCAAAATTTTGGTAAAGGTACCTACGTGTTGTGGGTGTGAAGTTGGCGTAAGCTCAGTTATTTCAGTTCAGATGCCTATTTCGTAAATGAGGAATCTAAATAAAAACTGGGTTAGAATGTCTTTAGAGGATATTCAAACGTGACCTCGTGTGTATCAAGCGAATTTCAGTCAAAAAGTTTAAGTTCAATAAAATTTTGTGGCAGTACATAGGATAATGGCACTAATATAGGCTTGTGGTTAGTTAGTTTTCAATTAAAATTTAACACAATTTAAAATCAATTAACTAACTATATATTAATTTTGAAGCATCAAAAAATCGAATTACACGTTCAATTGTTTAATCGAGGTTCAAAGCCAAAATGAAGTGGTTATTTTTTTGAGAAATGGTTGATTGTAAGTCTTGCATTATGGTGTACAATTGTTCGCTACAGCAGATATGGAAGCTAAATAGTTCCCAGTTTTCCTTGCAAACTGCGGTAACATTATTAGCTGAACTATGCTTGTATAACAGATTTATGTATTGAATCTGTAATTAACTTGTCATTGCTAACGGTACAGTGACTTCAGATTAATGGTACCTGATTAAAATGTGAGCTAAATCATTGATGTTACAAACGTAGGCATATAACAATTTTGACATAGTGTTCCTTTGATCCTGTTTTTAGTGTTCCCGAGGGATAATTTAGGTCTTTGGCTTAATTTTGAAATCTGCGCAGACGAAGCTTATCTAAAGAAAGTAATATTATAAGGATGTAAGATTATTTGTTAGTCTGTTAGATGTAATCTCTAGAAATAGTGGTCCAATTATAAAAAATCTTTAACTGATATAAAGATAGACTTTTACCGAGGCTATGTTTTATGGTATAAGTATTTAATTTTCACGCGGATAAAGCCGCGGGCAGTAGCTAGTATGTACTTATAAGATTCTCGATACGTGAAAAGAGATCCTTATAAAAAAGAGTATCGTATATGAAGACATAAGAATTTACTCAATCATATCACGTAAGAATGATAAACGAGCCTTTTGGCGAGAGTGCCAAAAATCTGGAAATCTGGTTTACCAAGTAGCTCTGGGAGTGGGATAGAAATGTTAATGCGCTCAACTAAAACTGTTGGTGTCATGTTCTGTGCACGCAAACTGCGGAATTAATTAGAATTTAGACCAAGTTAAGGTTTTTTAAAGGCTTTTAAAAAGTATGTTCAAACTGCGAATATTCCAACTTAAAGTTGATTTAAAAAAGTTATTTTAATAAGTAGTTTTTAAAAGAGATTTAATTTTAGAAATCTGTACACTTAATAGGATAACCCACAATAATAATAAAAAAATTAAAACAAAGTGCCATCAAACAAATTCTTAGCTAAGTAGGTAAGGAAGTGTAGATCAATCCTTTGGACAAATCCTTAAAAGTCTTTACTTCATTATATTTATTTCTTTTTTATATTTGCGTCAAAAATATAAAAAAAAAACTGTAGGGTACGGTCTCATAAGACAGTTGTATCCTAGTACAGTACTAAACGAGGCACAGGACTTATAAGTCGCGTGGGAGTCGCGTGGGTAAGCAGAACGATTAAATTAGCATGAGCCGACAACTGGGCACGCCACCCTGTTTGTGTCGAGATATCGACCTCATCAACATTGGTATATATTCTGTTTTTAAGTACTTGAGACATTTCTGATTAATACCTTGTGCCTATTTTGTATTCGTAACGAAGGTTCCGCTTTATTTATTTATCTGTGTCCATGTGAGGACAGTAATGAGCTGCTAAAATGAGCCAACCCAAAATCTTTCAATAATTAAATTCCCTAATTAGGTCAAACTAACTCAATATGCCAAATGTGTTACAACGAGCGTGTTATGCAGTAATAATAATTCAATAAACATCCAAAACGTAGCCATAGAATAGATTTAATAAATATCAGCGTTATCCAATATCAATGACATTACTTCGAAAATGGGAAACATTTTGACTGGGTGTCTTGTAGTATCTACTTACTACAAATATTCACAGAGTAATTTTATAACTCAAATGTTCCTATGGTGTTAATGTGTTAGCTAAATACAAGAAAGATAATACGCACAAAGCATCAGGGATCCTTGAAGTCCATACAACAAAATTCACCCCTATCGATTCAAAACTCATAATTAATTCATAAAACATTTATCTAATAAACATAAGCCCATATTACTTGTGAGAACCGTATCAAATCGAAGAGTTACAAACTCGTTACGGAGTTCCATTTTTACAATACAGAACCCTAAAAGGTCCGGGACCGGGACGCAAACGACCGAGAACCGATATCCGTCATAGAAACGGTCGAAAAGTTTGACTTAGCCCCAATTTCGGTCGGCGGATCGCCAGAAATAAATCATATGGGATAGGTATTGTACCCGGAAAGGATAGAATAGGTATCAAACCCGCGTTACCCGTCCACCAATTTATTTAAGCCAACGCGTGAAGGGATTGTTCGGGAACCGATATCGTTATTTAGTTTTATATGCAATGTGGAAATTCTTTGCGGTTTGGTTATTTTTTTCCAATATATTATGCTTGTACTCGTAATCGGCGTGCTTGTATGATAGCAGATGTATGAACGTGGACAAGGTGAAAGGAGTATGTAAGGATCGTAGCAGGTGGCCTTCTATGGCTTCCGCCTTTTTCCCATGGGAGTGCCCATGGAAAAAAGGCGTGAGTTTATGTATGTATTAAGCTTGTATTACTAAAAGAAAAATTCTCTCTCGGAAAATGTAGGTGAAGTCACCTCAAGCTCACTCTTCACCTAAATAAACCGAAAGAGATCATCACAGAATAACACTGCTGATAAATGATTATCAAAGTCAATGCATTTATTTCAATTAAACGATTTGCGCGGGTTTTGAATTGTCAAGTTATCGATGAGTCAGAAAGTTGAAGCTAGTTGCTCGATGCTACATATTACCGCTGACGATAAAAACGGTAGTCATTTTTTTATGTTATAACAAGGTTAACAAAGGTTTTAGGTTTTGTTTTTCACGAACCATCACGCCTGTATTCCCCGAAGGGTTAGGCAGAGGTGTACCAATGTACACCCACAGATCGTCGGTATGCTAAGTAATAGGAGCGAGCCTATTGCCATTAACCGGGCACATATCCTAACTCCGAGCTGCTACTGAGAATTTCATAGAAAAACCTAATAACACTTTTTGCTCGACCTGGGAATCGAACCCAAGGCCTCTAGCGTAGCAGTCGCGCTGAGGACTACTACGCTAACGAGGCAGTCACGAAATTTAACCTAATCTGAAAAATTATGGTAAACCCGTATCCGCAGGCACATAATATGATGAGTGAGTACCATTCCTCTCGATTAATTCTGATATTAGGTTGAAAGAGCGTGATTATTGATTGTTCGTTTTATTTATTCTAGGAACGGAATGTTATTTATTTTATGGTATTGATCTTCTCGGCAAAGATAAAATAATTTGGTGGGTACTTGTTCTCGTGAATAATTTAACGAGAAATAAATTACCTTAATTACTTCTTGTGTACATATGTTCTTGTGTAAATATATTAAAAAAAAAAGTACATAATCAATATTCACATAAACAAGATGGCCACGATACTGTACATATTCATAACATAAATAACATTATACTTACATAGATCTAATGAATGTATATTGCTCCTGTTCGTAATTCAAACGTTTGTTGATATAAATTAAATTAAAATTAAATAGGCTTTCAATCACATCAAAGGCTCAATCAGCGGGAGGCCACCGCCGCCGAGCTTTTAAATATATACCTACAGCAATAGAGATGTACCGATGTCGATGATTATGTTATCGATATAGTAGATACCTCTTTGTATTTTTAGTACCTGTTGAAGACAAGCAAATGTGAACAGTAGAGGGTAGGTATAAAGAGCATTTAATTAATCAAAAGCATGATTGCTGTTTTAACCATGATACTTACCCATAAAGGTGAAGTTACCAAGGTTTAAGTAGTTTTACGGATATTTTTATAAACATAATGTACGAAATCTCTGAACATATCTTTGGCATTATATTCAAAGAGTTTGTGAGTTTTCAAAAGCCAACAGGTTTGCCGTGCAAACTTTATCGGCTTCAACTTTGTCGAGCATCCAGAGAACACCTCTAATATTTTCCAATAGCTTCTATTCAAGTAGATACTTTGCGGTCGGCAGCTTTTATATCAACTTATCGAACCATACAAGCACAATACCCGACCTATCTATACGTGTCCTGCTCATTATGGCGAGATTTCTATACGAACGAAAGAGATAGAAGAAGTATTGAAGAGCCAGGGTAGGTATAACGTGTAATATCATTTTGATATTTTTTTCCTTTTTTTTGATAAAATATTTACTTCGGTGAGGTAAGGCGTATTTTCTCTATAGTAGATAAATTATAAGGGTTGAATATTGGGGTAAATGTAACTCTCAGTCATTTATTTTACTAGAAGATTTAATTACCAATAGTGTGCTATGACCAATATCTAGTTGGCACGTCTTTTGTTCATTGAATGTCTAGAATGCGGGTAGTTGGTAAAGGGCGTGGTATTTAGAAGCTCACGGACGGCTGAGTACTCACTCGAGCGTTTGGTCTCGCAAAGGACGGTCGTTGCGATCGATAGATAGCACGGTTGTTGCATTAAAATGTACACGATCAAAGGCCGAAGATTCTAATTATAGATATTGCTCAGAAACAGATGGAATTGCCAGCAAGTCTGGTTCCTATTTGCTTGTACGCACACGTATTTCCCAACTTCCATTTACTAGAGTAAGAGAGAAATCATAAATTGAAAAGCATGAATATAGGTCATGCCGATTCGTTTATAATGGCGTCTTCAAAAAGTCCCCGATACCCTATTGTGATGTCGTTAAATGATCCGAACATCAATAAATTATTACAAAAAATCAATTCTCTGTATACATCTTTACTTTTCCGCTGCAGCCTCTCCGACAACATTAAAAAGACGTATTTTTTTTCCATCAAAAGAGGCCATTTCCTTCGTTTTCCCGACGAATTGACATCCATCGATGTCAGAGCGAACAAAGAAAAATCACAGTACATTTGCCGGGAGCCGAGGAACCAAGTCATTTTAAAGCTTAGGACTACGCAATAGCGTCTGACATGGAGGTACTCCGCTGTAGATAAATTAGAAGGGATTGAGATTTATATCAACTCGTTCAGCTATGGTAATTTGTTGAATATAATCTTGAAACGGTACTCGATAGATTAAGTAAGGTTAGTTTATGTATCGGATTCAACGATGCTATCGCTCGAAAGTACAGTACGCGCAAAATGGGAATTAGGGCAATAATTTAGCATTTAGTACCCATTTCAAGTAGTTAGATGTGATAATGTAGCCTCGTTCTTTATATGTAGTCAGTTTTTGCCAAATAATAATATAATATAGATATTTTTATATGAGACAGTTTGATTACCAATATGTCAAACACAAATTCTGCGAAAATCGTTTCCATAATTTTGGTAATTTTCAGTGAAAGCCAATTTTTTGGAGCGTTGTTGCGCTCATGATTGCCTATCATAAACATGTTTATTACATAATCACAAAAGCGCTTCATTTGTGTACACAATTACCAAGAACAGCCTTATCTTAAGCCAATAAAATGGCGTAATAGCTGTTTCCCTTCAGAGGGTAAAGGTATAGAGTTTGTATTTGACCTTACGGGGGCCGCCGCAGGGCGCTCGGGGGCACACTCTCCGTGGGAGACGAGCCTACATCAACGATACACACTATTTACTACTCTAACGACAAAGCAATGAGAGTCAATTTACATCGACACCCTCTCTTCGTTGACGTGTAAAGTAAAAGCTACCTTCAACTACTGTAATTAGGTACATAATGAAAAATTTGTAATCGATCATGTCTGATACAGTTTCAGGCTAATAAAAACTGAACTTCAGCTACACGTCGTTAGGGTTGTGTTTTGTTTAACGTGTAAAAACTAAACTCTACTTTGCTGTTTGTTTGGGCGTAGCTGTTTAGAACATAAAGCTGACATTTGCCCGACCGCTGTTTTTTTACGAGGTTGTATGTTAAAGTTTGGCCGGGACGCGTGCTTTTTGTTATTTGCACATAAAATATGGCCGATGCCAGTGTCGCAAGTACGTATGCTAATGTTTTTTATCGCATGTGCTTGGAATAGGCGGGTCTGATCGAATTTATATGACAGTGTGACGTGTTTCAGAGGACAAACGATATTTGGTTCCGATATCGGCGGTCGAGTGTTGTCAAAGGGTATATAAAGTATGGTAGTGTAGTCGCCACGAGTCGTGAGCACAAATATCGAGTTAATTCTTGGGTTTTTGGGTTCCTTTCCGGGTTTTTTGGGGCGCCGACGCTACACGTGATCGATCCCGACTGACGGACTAATCCCATGCAGCGTCGGCGGCCCAAAATACCCAGAAAAGAACCCTTAAACCCAAGCATTAACTTGACATTTGTGCTCACGACTTGTGGCGACTACTATAGTAATTTACCGAGAATCTAATGTATTTCGTTTATAGAATGAACTTTAGAGTGAGTTGCCTAACTCAGAGCTAGATCATAGTAAAGTTAGCATATTACTAATTTTGCTGAAAAGGTCAGCTCAAATTTTAACTTGTAGGTACAAAGGTTTTAGAAGTTAATGTATTTCAACTATATGGATTTAATCTTGGTTAAATAACAAATAAGGTTATTTAGTAGTAGTGGTAGTAGAGCTCTTCGCGAAGGAGCTCGTCCGGAGAAGTACTACCACCATACCTATTATGTTGCTCTGTTCCGGTTTGAAGGGTTTGGGTGCCGGTGAAATTATAGGCACATAATACATTCTAACTTTGACTCTGGGATGGCAGCACATTTGCAAGGCCTGTGGTATTGCAGATGTCTATAAGCAGAGGTGACCACAAACATCAGGTCCGTCGGATTGTTTGTCATCGAAAGATTCTTAAAAAAAAAGTACGATTATAATTAAAAGTAACAGATTAGCAAGTTTGATCAATTTTAAATACAAATTTTCTCCAAATAAACATAATTTAGATAAAAATCTATACATTCGTGTTCAAATGTATAGTATTCATTAAAAGTAAAGCTTCGTATGTACCAGCCACGTTACCGGTACCGCAGCGGTTGCGGTGCGGTCTGGCCGCAATATTAATATGATATTGCACATTATTGGTAGTTGCTAGTAAACACAGACGGATATTGTGTAACACGTTACATTGTGTGTTCGCTGGAATGCTTTGTGTATTTAAGACTATGTTGGAGCTTTTGAGAAATATTTAGGTACGTAGTATAAGACTTGCTTCTTAGATTTATACAGTTACTAAAGAGATAGTTCACGACTCTACGGATACACCACGTTATTCATATAATGGAACCATAGAAGTTATCATAAAGTAATTTATGGGCCAAAAACCAAGAAACCAAAGTTGGCATACTGCTTGATATATTTAGTGTTTAATTACGTAACCCCCGACAGAAGAATAGAAATACGTACCGCAGCTAACAAAAGAGCTGATCACTTTGGTACCGCTGAATCGATTTCCATCAAACAAAGCTAAGAATACTCCCGACTAATTAACCTTGCAAACACAAAAAAACAAAATCAAAATCGGTTCATGCGTTCGGGAGCTACGATGCCACAGACACACACACACAGACACGTCAAACTTATAACACCCCGTCGTTTTTGCGTCGGGGGTTAAAAAATAATTCTAATCAAATTTTCATGTGACAGTAATAAAACGAAGAGCAAAGAAACAAATATGTGACACATAAAAATAAAAGAAACATCCCAAAAAGCGGCGATCCTTTTACCATGGCTTACTGAAAGCCCCCTTACGGCTTACACTGTCAAATCTTATTTCACGCTTATTCTTTATGGTGGGTAAGCACTTTGCAATTGCGAATGCAAGTTGTTTTAAAAGATTTCACTTTAAAGTTTTTGTAACTGAAATAAATTGTTTATTTTAAACTAATCACTGACTTTTTTAAGATCTTTTTTGGATTCTATATTTAAAAGTTATGGTTCACTTTTGTTTATTTCTTCATTCCATCTCTTTCCATTATTTGAGAGTGTAGTGGGCAGCTTATTTGGTTCAGAAAATGATAACTATACGTTTTCCAATTTCTTCGTTGATCCCTGTAAATGATTTTCAATGTATACAGTCACACTGCTTCGGTAGCCTAGTGGTTCCAAGCGCGACTGCTATGCTAGAGGTTTTGGGTTCGATTCCCAGGCCGAGCAAAAAGTGTTATTGAGTTTTTCTATGAAATTCTTAGTAGCAGCTCGGAGTTAGGATTTGTGCCCGGTTAATGGCAATAGGCTCGCCCCCTATTACATGGGACCTAAAAAAAAACATACCGGCGAACTGTGGGTGTACATAGGTACTCCTCTGCCTAACCTTTCGGGGAATACAGGCGTGATGGTATGTTTATGTTTTTGTGTATACAGGCTGAATTTTATTTCATTGTACATCCTTCAGATGGTGAAAGTGCTCATGAAAATTAACAACTTGTACTATGAAACTAACTCTTATGTGTGAAAATAAAAAAATACAAGTCGTCTACAAAAATCTATTACAACACGATCAAATTTTTATTACACATTTCTAGCTTGGTCTAATAATAAAAAAAAAATAAGTAACCCCCGACAGAAAAATGGAAATCTCTTCCACAGCTAACAAAAGAGCTGACAACTTTGAAACCGCTGAACGGATTTCCATCAAACATAGCTAAGAACACTCCCGAATAATTCACCTTTCAAACAAAAACAAACAAAATCAAAATCGGTTTATGTGTTCGGGAGCTACGATGCCACAGACACACACAAACACGTCAAACTTATAACACCCCGTCGTTCTTGCGTCGGGGGTTAAAAATTGCTTTTATTCAAGAGTACTTTTACCCCTTGAAAGATGTGCAGTGAAGTAAAAGTCAGCCTGTATATTGTGTCTTATATTAAGACCATATTTAACTGTTTTGTATATACGCACTAAAATTCACAACGAAACCATGATACATATTATTCAAGCCACTAAAATACTAACCGCAAACCTTAACGACTACGTTCGACTAAAAAGAAAAATTCCAGCATTTCCGTTTCAAATTCCATTACACGCAATAAACACGATAAATAGGCGATTTAAATTAACAAAGAGTAATGCTTTCAGTACACTGCGAATGAAATCCCGGCTTATTAATGGCCCGTATAAAATGTAACTTCGTTTTCAAGAAAAAGTTATAATCTCATGGCAGCAGCGGTTCCCGTCGGGCGCTCTGTCATAACAAAGGGGGGAGGGGAGGAGAAGGGAGGGGGAAAGGTATCAACTTCACAGGGAAAAATGAATAAAAACACCTACGTAACACGGCTGAGTCAAATATCCTGTGCAAACCCGCTAGGGTGGTGCTCGGAAATGATTTCCTAAGTTGTAAGGTTTCTAGTTTCAAAGGTTTCGTTAGGACCGCTTTTTGTGGTGATTACGGTCACATGATGCTTCTAAAAAAGATTTGTGGAAAACTAAAAATGGATGGTTGTAGCACATTTGCTGACTACGGATTTGTGACAAAATAATATTATCTATTTTAATTAAACCCTGAAAAACGGAATGCTTAAAACAGGAATTACAGTTAACTTAAAAATTCTCTGTGCTTCTTCAAAGAAAGAACATTGCACAGTGATATTGTGCAATTTAAATTAACTAAAACTAAAACGATAAAAAATGCTTGCTACGAGCGCTACGAGCGCTACGCCGTAGCAGCTACTTAAAAGTTACCTTCGAAAAAACTCACAAGCAAAAATTCGCTTTAAAATTTAGTGCAAAACGAAATCCTCGCTACATACATTCATTCCGCTGGAAATTCGAAAGAGATTACGTAATCGTATGGTTTTTGGCTCCTAACGACCAATTTAAAGAGCACCGGGTAATGTTTTGCTTCTCCACATGTAAAGGTATCATCAGATGTCTCCGCAATTTGGTCGTATTATAAAGTCATTTGCGGGTCTTCGCGTTCTAAGAGTTCCACAAAGTAAAATGTTCTGTAACGGGATTCTCTGAATAGGAATAAGGTTATATTAGCATTACAGTTGAGTGACGATTGCTTATACTCCTTGTGACATATGAATATTTTTACATAAATTCAACAAGTTTGTTTGTCGTTGTCTTGCGCTTTTGTTGGAGTATACTAAGCTAATACAAAATTGTTTTGTAGATAAAGACTGAAGAAAAACATCTTTAATTCGAATTTGACTGAGTTATATCAAGATCCTTTGCCCTAACAAGTTGAATTTAATTCTTCCAAAACCAGCCAATCTCTTAATTAATTATTATGCTAAATGTTTTTGATTTTGTTAGTGTGATTGCTCAAATTATTCACACAAAATACACACTCTTTGAAAAAATCAACTCTCTACCTATTATGGTTCATGAGACACAGGCAGCGAAGACTTAGTAATAGGGTTCAGTTGGCACCCTTTGAATACGAAACCCTAAAAAGAAACATAATGCTTCCCTATTCAGTAAGTTTTACCTTACGAGTACGTCACCTTAGAGCTGGCACTTAGCTCACAAACATACGACTGAACTTTGAACCTCGTTTATCACACCCTAATTTATCAAGCTCCTTCTCTCAAACGAGAATTTAAATGAAAAATGTGTAACATGGCGCCTTTATAATTCTGACAAATAGAGTCTACTGGCATGTGACGTCACGCGATATCCGGTCACGTTGGCGGGTACACGAGTTAAATTATCGATGGTTCGTGTTGCCAATTATGTAATTCGGAATGTTCATGGATGTTTGTTTGTCCCTCAATAGGTTTGGTATATTGTTGAGTAAATTTGAAATTAGTTATGGGTTAATCAAATTGCTTAATAGGTGTTAAAATTACACGAGTTGTTTTTCCCTCACTCACATAGTCCGACGGGACGTCAATCCGATACAACTGGGGGGAGGTCAGTTGCAGGACCAACGGCTGCAAAATAAATTATAATCTTTATTATGTAACTTGATTATAATAATACGTGTGTATGAAAAGAACCAAATGTATAATGATATTAATTTTCTTTGTTACAGGTAAGGAGTCGGAGCACTGAAAAGTTTTTCAAAGTATTTCTTTCTGTTTAATTAAAGGAACAAAGTTGAAACAATCCGCTGACTGATCACAGGAATTCTTTTACGTACACTTTACAAAGGAACACTTTTCTAGATTTGTTAAAAGTTCATCCTTTTTCTGTTATATTTTTTTCGTGCCTGTTATGCCCCACTGCTGGGCAAAGGCCTCTGCCAAATACTTCCAGGTGTTCTTATTTTACGCCACCTTGAAACAACCATTTATTATTTACACCCTGTTATCTATTATGTTTCTACCTGTTATATTGGGATAATTCTTGAATCGTCTTTAAAAGTTACAAAGTAATAGTATGCATAAAATGTAATATTATATTGAACACAGTACCCCTATCAGTAACCTTAAGGTAAACAACAGACATCTCATATTGAAAAATCAATACAAGATGTCTGTTGTTCACTTTAGGGTTGGCAAGCATTAAAACATTTGTAAAAACGCGAGTCAAATCACATTCGATCTTTAAATACACATCAGTTTTTTTTTAAATACACATAAAATTATTCAGAACATGAACATTACAGGTACCTACAGGCTATACATTATAATTGATCACGTACAGGGTTTCATAACATTTTGAACATTAATTTTGTGTAAATTCCGCACCCAGGGATTATAAATATAAGGAGAGATGTAAGGCCTTAAATAACGAAAACTAGGGTTGTCCCTAAATAAGTACATGTTTTTGGTACATATTTTTTATTGTGACCATATTTTTTTAGTATGTTCTTGGCAGTCTGCGTGCGTACAGTAATAATGCTTTATAAATTTTCTATTGCCACTACGAATTGCGTCGTATCTAGGGTTACCATCAATCCGGATTTATTAGGGTTGTCGTTTATTGACACTCTTTTAGCTATTGGAAAAAGCGAAATCATTTTCGATTATTTCTTTGAATATCGTACTTTGATCTTATTTACGCAATACTAGGATCTTATTTACTGTTGCTAACGGCCTTTCTTCAAAAATATCTTCTGCCTAAATCACTGGTGGTTTCTTCTGACTACTAGACCATGTTTTATGACGCATATATAAACGTTATGAGAACATAATATTGCAAAAGCAGACAAAAGGGTCTCCTAAAACACAGTCTTGCTTCCACACAGAGTCGGTGAACCCCGGACAATAGCCAAGGTTCAAATGTCCGAAGTGAGAAGTCATAAATGTGTAAACATATTCCGGTTTTTACGAGATGTTATGGAAGCGTTATAGGGTTCGTAGTATAGCGACTGGCCCACTGAAGATTACACTTTTAAGATATCATAGTCACAATGTTCTGGGGAAAATTGTCTGTGAAATGGGAAAGTGTAAGAGATGTGTAGTGTTGTAAAGGGTGCTATGAACGTATCAGTCGAAACGTAGCGCGGATTATTGACTTTGAACGTGTCAACAGCATTACAACCGATAATTGTTGACGCTCCATGCATGCGACGCGACGGTGTTGGTCGGTGACGGAACGTGAAGCCATAATTTCATACTTTAAATATTTTGTGCCTATCGCTGTATTATACGGTAAAGGCCGGCTTGAGAGGCTTTTCAATATATACCATCGTTTTTTGGAAAAAAAGTTTGTGGATGGTGTTCCTTATTCTAGTTGTTTTTGTAATAAAACATTTGTTTCTCTTTCTCATTACAATCGCATCGTGCATATCTTTAAATCACAAACATTTTCTCGTTAACCAACACCAACGCACATCCCGCTATCTCCCTTCGTTATTTAATTGCTTTGAAGCCCCTAGAATCAAGAAACAAAATGCAATTCGAGTGCCATTATCCGCACTCGGCGCTGTTAGGTGCGATTTCAAAGGCTTTATTACAGAGCGTTGTGCATCCAAACTCCCCAATCTCCCCTAGCCAACGCCCTGGGGCGTCATCATACTATTACTATGAAATAGGAGCTCGTCTTATCTCCCCACTACAGGGATGGAATAAGCAAAACAAATAGCGTTGTTTAACTAGCTTTGACTTAACAGGTTTATTTGAATCTCTGAGTGGGTCTCTGGTTTTCGTGTGCCAGGTAAATTTGGGTATTCTGGTTTCTTGGTTTAATTTTCGTGTCCTGTTGTTATTTCGATATGATTTTTGGTGTCTCATCGTGTATTAAATTGGACTTACAATTGGGTTTTTGACGTGTTGTTTTTTTAGACAAATGCTTGTACTATTATGAAGTGTTTAGCGATGAACTACCTAAATAGACAAAGTCAAAGTAAAATAATTTATTTTAATTTGAGCATTAAAAAGTACTTCGGAACATCATTTACAAGAGAGAAAAAAAAAGAATTGTATATACTTAAATTGTCCCTTCTAAAATATACTTTACTAAGGAGAGTTAATTGGTAAGAAAGTCGATACTTATTTACTCTTAAAAAAAAAAATTAAACATATTAGTTTGTATAGTCCAGTCCAGGTGAAAGTTTAACTCACCTCGTTATCTCAATCAATACGAACATAAATCTAACTGATAAAAAATAAATCTTACTCATCAGAAACAGTGACATCAAACTATTTTCCGATTCGAAGATGGAATACTAAAAATTTTATGTTCGGCAGTAAAATCGACGATGCTCTGGCTTGAGACCGAATTTGACAGTGTTAGCGTCTTACGACATCTCTTGTGACATGATGCCGAATATACGGATGTTGAGATTCACTTACAACCATATCTTGATCTCCATAGGAAAATACACCTTTAGCCATAGGAAAATACCACTTAGCTACTGTACTGTAGAGCAAAGGACACTTCTCGTACAGATGCGGCACGAGCGTTGATCACAAAGGCAGATTATATTATCGGAAATATATGCCACTAAAATATATATAGTCCCTTTTAGATCATACTCGTGTGGTTTTGATACTTGCTTGCTGGCTTTTATACAATTTCTATACAAAAACTGCCGATGGCGACACAATAACGGTCACCAAACTAAATGTTCGTACCACGATTAGACAGGTGGAAAATGATGTTAAAATCCCTGAATCGAAAACGTTAATACGAAAATTTAGTATTAAAAGTTTCGTTTTAGTTTGTCGGAACAATAGAACGAAATTTAGGTGACGAGGGAATATGACATTTGTAGAAATAGGAACGCAAACTAGTTAGCAATATTGTGTGAGAGGTTCAAAAGTTTATTGGTATATCTAAACTGCTTTTGTTACTACAAGCATACTAGTACGGACAGAATAGTTACAGTATTCAGTACCTAGTACACAAAATATGATCCTACCAATTAAAATTTATTAATGGTTACCTGGAAAGTTGAACCTGAGTATTTTGTTACCAGGATTATTATTTCGCACAGCTAATATGACGTGTATTTAATTCCCAAAAGTCATCATTTAAATTATGTTTGATCGAATGTGAATAAATTAAATTGAATTTAATGCTAAATTAGTATGATAATCTATCATTGTCATTGTAAAATCTAATTTAATTGTACCGTGATATGTACTTTTATTCAATGTTGTTGGTTATTAAAAATAATTGTTAATATTAGTACAGCCTTAAAGCCTCTTCTCTAATAGGAGAATATTGAAAAATTTATCCGTAGAAGAATATCTATGATATCTAGCGCTACCCGTCACACAAAGCCAATATACGCAACTTGGGATATATTATCTTCTCTAAGATTTTATCACATGTGTGGGAGCATTTACTACGCTGAGTAAAAACAAAACAGAAAAGGGAACATAATTTTCAAAAGAAAAACTCGATCACAAAATCGTTTGGCAAGTGGAAAAAAAGGGCCACTCAGGTTGAAAAGACAGGTCCTCACAAGGGACCGATTACAGGCAATCCCTGATACCCAAGTACCCATGGTAGTTCACCGGTAATATATTACGACCGTTCTACAGAACTACAGATAAACACCTATACCTAATCTATTTTGTTAGGGGACTTGACTTTTCATACGATGACGGTTCCCTCATAGGGCTAGCGTTCCCCATAGGTTGAGTTATGGATGACTGGTTTGATAGGTTATATTTTACGCACGGGGTTATGGAGTGGAATACATTTTTATCTTTACAGTTTGTTTATTTGTTCATGTGGCTATTTTAACCCATCGATGAGGTGTGTGGGACTAAATGTTCCTTTGGGAATATGCGTAATAATGTATAGTTTGTGATACACCACATTTTTTTAAACTAGTAGGTACGCACCAACTTGTTTACGCCTAATAAGACGTGGAAAATATGGAGATTATCTTTTGTTAGAATGGACAATTTTATCATACAAAATATATATAAATCTGAAAATAAAACTACAAATATATATATTCAAAGAGCTCTACTATTATATTTCCACAACAAAACTAATGTATCTAACGGGAACCTAAATAAGCTTCATTTTGCTGTTCACCTGTGCCGTAAAATATCTTACATTACTGCAAATTGGGTACATTCGGCCCCACTCGCAGCGTTTTGGGGTTACGTAACCTAATAAAATCAGAAAAAATCCTCGTACTAACGGATTATGTGGAAAAATGTTGCAAGAACGGTAAAGGAGTTCGCATTAGTTCGTAATGTTACTCATTAGAGTATTTGCTGTGGTGGTTTCGTATGGGAATAAAGGACCCCATGAAACGTGGCAGATAATGAGCATTGTACCGCTTGGACATCGTTGTAGAAGGGCTTACGAAAAGGTCGGGTTAGTGGGTAAAAGGTTATGTGGTAGTTGGAATATCTGGTCACTACTTACGAGGATCATTATTAGAAAATTGGGACAGGAAAATGGTAGAGGGAAATTGTTTTTGGTTCTATAAGCAGCGAGGACTTCCAAGCGCCTCTACTTGATATGTTACGTTTCTCGGAAACCAAATTGCTAACCCTTTTTCTGGCCATTGCTGTGTGTAATCAAAATAGGATTTACAATTCGTTTTCTCTTGAAACCTTATACATACGAGTGAAGATTTACATTTTTTTCCATGATATTACGCCCTAGTAAATGTAAAATGCATTTTTGATTATTACATAAAAAATAGAGCATCAATAATCGTATTAAGTAGTATATATGAGAAAATAAGTGCGTGGATATTACCTTTAATCTAGCATATTTTATCGACAGGTCAACTGGCCTTTCCTGCGGAATACAAAAGAAGGGGTTCATGATTATTTGTGATAGTCAATGATCTCACATCGTGTCTATATACCGTTTATTATAATATTGTAGGTACTTAATGTAATCCTAAGGTTTTAGCTTATAAGCAAAATATCTGAAATCATCCATATTTAAGATCTTTTATATACCATATTTTATGCAAATTAAAGATAAAGATATCTCAAACACCTAACCTATTTACGTAACGTATTTATTTGTAAACATCACCTTCTTCATAGCGTATTTCTAGTCTATTTTTTTTATCCACCCTTTTGAAGGTAATCCTTTTATCGTTCAGTTATTTCACGTGGAATAAAAGAGAGTTTCAAACCTCTATATCCATGTAGAATTGTGCATTTAGGCAGAAAGTAAACGAGGCTCCGTATTCGACATATATCGGCGTACCGTGGGCACGTCGGACTGGCTTACGCAATCGCGCTGTTGCTGTCGGATTGGCTAACCCGTTTGGTTTCACAGGCTAACTTACTTTATCAAAGTCTGGGTTTGTAAAGCTAGCTAAATATGATTTGTGAATTCGATGTGAAATGATTTTGAAAATAGAATTGTATCCTCCGACATATTGGGTGTTTGTTTTAAAGAATCAGATGGTCGTTTTAAATTAATTTTAGTGTATAAAATACTTTTCACAGTCCATTTCAGCGTCTGTTGATGCTGATTTCTTATTCTCTTTGAACGAGGTCTTCAAACTCCTGAGCGAGTCTTTAAGATATATCTCTAAAAGTTTCAAGTTTTATAAGTAAAGTTTCTAAGATTAGATGTTGGTTTTAGATAAACTTTTTTTGGAGTGTCGGATTTAAAGTCAAAGCGAAGTTTTTGATAAAAATTCTAAGAATATTCGAGTAATTTCACTAAATAGCTTTGCTAAAGTTAGCTTAATTTATTGGTATACCGTTGTTATGCAGAACATGCTAATGGCTTTCTACACATTCTCTTACGTGGTTGACCCTTAAAGGTTTCTAGGTCATGGAATAATAGAGCGGGCTAATTGCCTTACTATTCAGAGCTGACCTATTAACGTTTCTGTCGACGAAGGTAGGCAGAGAAGTAGCCCGGAAAACGAACCTGTTCAGATTCATTGTGCGGAGTATTGTTCACGCGATTCTTTTGTCTGCCTACCCCGGTGAGTGTTGGTCGTGAGGGGTGTACAAAGCGGGCCCAGAATGCCTCCATTGATGTTAATGACACTATCTTTGTCGAACTTTGCCACGTTTTTGCGGCATGTGTCGGAAGTCACTGTAATGGAGGTTGTTATTTTCGTACATTTAGTGTGTGTTCTCGCTTTGAACGAAAAACGGTTCGTTACTTCACTGTTATTCCTAAATGGCACAGGATATTACTTATTTTATACACATAATAGTTTCCTGAGAAAAATGTAATAAATGTAATTTTGTATTTTTTGTCCCCGTTTCAAGTAGATATTTCGCTTTTTTAATCTTGAATATTAATATTACTTTATATCTTTATGTTATATCTTAGAAAAAAATTGTTTCGTCTAGAATTTTCCTTTGATAAGATTTGGTATGTAGGTACATTGATGTATGAAAATATAATAATAGTACTGATTGACTTACTTGATGTAAAGTAATATTTATCGTGTGTACAGCAAAGACTCGTATCGATATTACGAATCGAAGAGCGCTAGCTCGAAACCATTACAATTGCGTATTTTCTTTGATAATAATAATACCAGTCTTTTATTGACCCACTGCAAGGCAGAGGCCTCTTCTCACACAGCGAAGGTTAAAACATTAATCACTATCACCTTTGCTCAAGGCGGATTGGCGATTTCCTCATGATTTATTCCTTCACTTATGTCAGTGACGTCAAATGTAAAAAACTTAGGAACTACATGCCTATAAATTCAAAAATCACATTGGTATTTACCCGGTATTGAACCTACAACTTCTGAAGCCACTTAATTACTGAGTGATCACGACCGTTCTTTCCTAAGCAATTTTTTTAACATTTGTTTTTCTGTTTTTGATTTCCAAAGATCCGCCACTTTACCAAATAAATATTTTCTCTGTGTTTAAGAGTCTAAGATTCACTCGATCGAATGAATATGTATTTATCATTAGAAAAGATCATTTCATCGTGACACGAATGGCTTTCCAATCAGTAAATAGGTACATAATATAAACAAAACAAACCAAAACAAAAATCCGTCATCTCATATACATAAGAACGCGTGCATAATATTCAACCCAGCTATTTCGTGGGGGTAAATAGTCATACATAGTCAATGGGCTGTCCGCTGGACCTTTTAGCTGATGAAAAAGAAAAGATTTCAGCGGTAATGTGTGCAAATTTTATTGTAATCATGTGTTTATTCATAGCTCGAGGGACAGAAAAAAATGTTTAATATGAAACGAAATTAATTTGAATTTTGTACATTCTGTGGTTGTGGGCGGCTAATACGGGTAATAGATATATTTTTAGGATCTTGCTCCTTGTCCGAGATATTTAATCTTCGTGAATGAATGTTTATAATTAACTTTTCAGTTACAGATCGCAAAATGTTGAAAGTATTTTTGTTATGAATTAAATAATTTGTGTATACCGTTCTCGGGATCTGTGTATAAAAATACGAATATTTTTACGTAATTACTTCTGTAAAAATTCAAAACCTTTGCTTCTTTTCAAAAACATTCCGTCCAAAATATACCTACAAGCGTACAATTTTCAGGGAAAATAACAGAACATGTAAGAGACAATCTCAACCCGCAGTTGCATGTCTCTTCATTACGTCTCAACCCTTTCCCCGCCATCCATTTCACCAAAGAAGAAAGGAAAGTGGAACGCGTATTTTCGTCGTTTTTCTTTCGTTTTTCTAACAAAGAAACGTGCAGCATTGGCTTTTCCGCTAATGAAACTCTTTTTCGTTGCATTCGACGAAGGCAATCCGATAATGAATGGTGAAAACTATCCTTTTCATCAGGAATTGTGCCGTTCCCCGTTGTTCAATTTGTTCATTTCAATAGAATTAACTTTTGTTCGAAAATATGTCATTTTTGATTTGATGAGTTTCTGTACCGGTTGTATTGTCATTGTTTGCGTCTGATTTTGTATTTTGTAGAGTTTCCATTTCAGATTAATGAGACTTGATGAGGCTTTCAATGCTGTAAATGTTTTTTATTGGACTAGCAATGCTATTGTGACTTTTGAGTGGTGTTTTAATGAGATTGACATATTCATCTGTAACCTAGTTACCTACGTACCCCTTTCACAGTAATTCCCTAGTAACATATACATACATATTGTAAATGTCAGCAATTAGTCGTGTCGCGTTAAAAGCATATTACTTGCTACACACCACGAATAATGTACCTATTAGCTAGATAAATTGTGACGTCAGCAAACGTCTACGAATAAACGCCTACGGTTTCTCGTAGACGGTTACGGAGGCGGCGTAGCAACAAGTTTGCTACGAGAGCAAGATCTATTTTAAATATTATGACTGACAAGTCGACGCCCCGACTCAGTTAAAATAAAAATGGTCTGAATTTTTATTTAAAGTTGAGTGCAAGTTCTCTTTGCGACGTTAAAATGAGATTTTTACACAGAGAAAATCTAAATACGCGACAAAATTAAAAAGTCGCATAACTTTCCGCAAGGGGTGTGTCTACGTCGTAGTTGTTAATTAGTTTTACATTATTTAAGTGTTCGCACTCAGAACGTAGTACCATCACTAGCAGAACCTTCCATTTCGCTGAGGCTACTATGTAAATTGCGATCAAAATAATAATAATAATAATAATAATAATTTATTTGCATCAAGTTTTACATTTTACATTAAACACATGGTAGTACATACAGTTTAAAGTAAATTATACAATAGTGTGGCGACACCAGCACCCTTGCTAAGTTGCCAAGGCAACTTGTGTTAAAGATGCTGGGCCCGACCCTTTATTAGCTGTTTCTTAATTGCATTTAGGTACATACATGCCATTTTGCAGTTATGTGAGCAGATCATTATATGGCATAGGTAAACGAACAAATAAATTAATTAGGAAAGGAAATATAACAAAAAGAGTAGTGCGTGTAGTGGTGTGTGAAAGGGTGTGTGAGGGTGTGTGTGTGGGGTGTGTGAGTGTGGGGTGTGTGAGGTGTGTGTGGGGTGTGTAGGGGTGAGTTTGTGTGTGTGAGGGTGTGTGTGTGTGAATTGTTAATCGTATATTTGTGGGTAATGGTAGCTAGCAATGAGCAAATGAGGATAAGGGGTTTAACGGGAACTGTATTGACTCAACAATAAGCTTTCTGTGTTGTTGTAATTAAGGGTTTGTAGCCAATTGTGTAGGATCTTTTTAAATGAAATTATAGGGAGTGAGTAAAAGTTCAGTATTTTATTAAGACTATTGTAGAGATGAGGACCTAGGAAACAGGGAAATCTTCTTGTGAAAGAGTATTTACAGCGGAAGGGTTGACATACTTTGTCTTTGCGTCTTGTGGTTATTACTTCGTAGGAGGTTCTTTGATGCTGATATAGTAGAATGTGCAGTACAAATAACTGTCTGACTGTAAGGACTTTACAGTTCTTATATAGTTCTTCAGTTGGAAAAAGGATGGGCCGAAAGGTACTAATTTTCAGCACTGCTCTCTGAGCTCGTTCTAGTTTCAACAGTACCGTGAAAATGAGCTTTGAGTGTGTTAAGAGCATGTTCAGGACTGTAAACTGACATATAAACGGCACCACAAAGTTATTAAGCCGACTATATGCCTCGTTTAATAAAGCATTCTTGTGTACTTACGTTCAGTTAATTTGACTTGGGCAATTGCACTCAATGTGTGTTGAGCCCGGGGCCATTGTGTGATTGTTATACGCTAGGGTTGACTAATAATACTGAATTATACGATTAAGGAGATATTTTTATGTGGACCATATTACTTTAGTTTCGTGCGGTTTTTAAATGATGCAAGACTAGTCAATGGATTTTGGACTTTATGATTTATGTATTTAAAATTTAATTCTTGAATATTTATCATTTATTTTAGATAACAAAGCCCTGTAGGATTTATAGGCTAATATACATAACTATATAACTTACCTAACTACCTCGGTAGCGTAGTGGTCCTAAGCGCGACTGCTACGCTAGAGGTCTTGGGTTCAATTCCCAGGTCGAGCAAAAAGTGTTATTGGGTTTTTCTATGAAATTCTCACTAGTAGCTCGGAGTTAGGATTTGTGCCCGGTTAATGGCAATGGGCTCGCCCTCTATTACATGGGACCTAAACATACCGGCGAACTGTTTGTGTTCATTGTTACACCTCTGCCTAACCCTTCGGAGAATACAGGCGTGATGGTATGTATATAACCTACACTTCACTATAGCACTAAGTTATTGTGCGTTATTTGCGTAAATATTATGAGAACTGTTTTTTTTATATCTTGAAAACTATGTTTATAAGTAATAATTTACTTGAACATAAAACTTACAAGTAATAATATATTTACAAAGTATGTACACTTTATAAAAAATAAGACCAGCCCTCTGGTTACTTGAAGAGTCGACCAGTCCCTTGATCACGACAAGCAAGGTGAGCGCTAGGATCAATGGCCCTAATGTTTCAACCCCAAACAGCCCTAACATAGCTAAAATACATCTTAGCTTAAATATTGATGTTGAATAAACATATTAGGTTACTGATCTACTTTTGATTTAATGCTGGCTGCCGATACAATTACAACTATATATCAAGTTTTCACAACATTTAAATTGCTTATAATTACTTTTCCGTGATCAACGCAGTCAACTGAAATATTCATGTCAATGCACCTGTTTTAATCTGCAAACATATTCATGATGAGGTCAATATTACATTATATTTACACAACTAGGTCATATCAAAATATATCCGTTTCCATGGATCGTTTAACTCGAATATCGCTTTCGTAAATCCTAACAAAGCTGGTATTTTAATAAAAAATAGTCAATTAACGTTAGTGGTTATCGATCCGCGGGTACATCTCTGTTATTATTCGATTTAGATCCGGCGTGACGTGGCGATTTTGTGAACTAAGTGATTACACTGCATCATGCGCCAGGGTGGGTGAATAGCGTATTTCATAATAATGATATGTGATATTGTTATACATATAGTGATTATATGACGTTCCCGCTCATTATGCGGGTGAATAAATATGATCTTATTTATTTACTAGCTTTTGCTCGCGACTTCGTCCATGAAAATGTCGGTTAACGTGGAAAAAATAAAAAGTAGCCTATGTCCCTTCCTGGGAATAGAAATTACCCCGTATTGTTTCATCAAAACCGGTTCAGTGGTTTAGTTGTTAAAGCATAACATATAGACAGAGTTACAGTCGCATTTATAATATTACTAGCTTTTTCTAAAATGTATTAAAAGAAAACATTGCTAAGATAATTTTTAAGTTCGATTGTGTTTTGTTTTTAATTTGACACTGTCCTTTTACCGTGACATAAATTAAATCACGTTATACTTACTACGTCACTAAATTAATATCGCTAATAAGTTGTAGTGCGCAATCGATACCCAAGTTTTATGTTTACCATCACGCCTATATTTCCCGAAGGGTTAGGCAGAGTTGTACCAATGTACACCCACAGTTCGCCGGTATGTTTAGGTCCCATGTAATAGGGGGCGAGCCTATTGCCATTGACCGGGCACAAATCCTAACTCCGAGCTGCTACTGAGAATTTCATAGAAAAACCCAATAACACTTTTTGCTCGACCTGGGAATCGAACCCAAGATCCTCTAGCGTAGCAATCGCGCTTAGGACCACTAGGCTACCGAGGCAGTTTTATGGTTAGTCATGCCAAAACTGTAATTTATGGATTAGGCGCGTGTCGTGCCTGAACGCTGTACGTCTGTTGCCTACCTAAATAAGGTACTTATAAATAGGTATACAAGGGGTGAGGGTCAGCTCTCTACGGAGAGGCCTGAAGCGGTCTGCAGGGGCGTGGCCTCTGTTTCACGTCAGTGTTATATTGCGTCTAATAAGGACCTTGTTGCGGTCTTTTACCGTTCAAACTTTGCTTGTTTGCTTTTGTAAGAGGATTTGAGTAGGTGCCGTTGAAATGGGCGAATATACAATTGCAAATTTTGTTTGAGTGTCGTATGAAATAGCATAGGTATATACACGTATAGATAAAAGCACGGTTGGCGTTCGAAGGGTTTAAATAGTAGGTTGGTATCGTATTACCCAGTAACTGGCGGAGGGTAAGTAGGCAGTCGCTCAATGCGAAGTATTGCTGTCCAGCTAAGTAACATAGTTGGGAAAAGTCAAGGCAGATAGATATAGTTGGTTTGTGAATAAGTCCATAACACGGACAGTGGTTCTTATCGCCCTGCAAAAATATGCAACACTTTCGGATTAGCAGATTTTTAACAAATATTTTTGATCTCTTATTAATTAATATATTGTAAATCTGTAATCGCCAATCGGCCTTGAGCATGCGCGGTGGCCATTTGTCGTGTCTTCTCTGTATAAGAAGAGGGTTCTACCGTTTTTTTTTAGGGATGGGAAATCATCAAATGACTTCCTCCGCCCTGGGCGGGGAGGGAGTCAGTGTCAAACTTTTACTTTATTTTTATTTTTATTTTTTTATTTTCCTTCTTGTGTCTTTTGCGTTCCGGGGGCGCGGTATCTCTTACGAACAACACGCAGCAGGGTTTAACCCTTGTGGACGGTGAGCAATGGGTAGCTCACCGTCCTTACGTTGCATAACGACAGGCCGTGTCGACGGCGCGTTCGTGTTCCACGCGCGCCTCAAAGAGATGTCTGCAAAAGGAAGGGGCCACTGAGGGCCGATGCCTGCCGGGGCTGCGGGTTGTTCGTAAGAGATACTGCGCCCCCGGAACGCAAAGGGCACAAGAAGGAACATGGGTGGGTTTTAGTCAGTATAAGTCTGACACTCCCTCCCGCCCCGCCCAGGGCGGGAGAAGTTATTTGATGATTTCCCACCCCCCCCAAAAAAAAAAGCAGGCTTTAACCCTGCAGTACGGCAATATAATCTGTTTTTTTGTATTATATTGAATTACTCATTATATAATTCAATAGATCAATAACTGTACTTGTGCATTTAAGCTAAATTCCTTCATCTGTTCAAGCGTAAAAGAGTAACAAACATCCATCCAACCATTGTCACAAACTTTCCCATTTAATATTCGTAGGATTGTACCAACCTAACTTGTTGAGAAAAGCCTAGAAATGTAATTTTCTTTTCTATGTAACATACGTACTTTGTAAGACTACACATGAGGACACATTTATTTAGTGAAGATTATTATTTTGTTCAGTAGTACCTTTCTGGAACATTTCTTGTTAAATGAGAAAAAAAGTAACAATACCTGAGCCATCAATTACACTCTGTACTGTCTTTTTGTTTCATACAATTTTGTTTTTATTCGTTTAAGTTTTAGAAGCTCTTTACTCTTGGGAACACTCGGTAGCTCTGTGTTCGTACCTATATTTTTACAAAATATACTGCTTTGAAGTTCATCAATATTTATCATATTCTAAACTAGACAGCCTTTCGGCTTTGTGTGGATTAATACGTCATGATATTTAGCTTAAAACAGACCTATCTATGATTAACCTTCATTGAACTATAGTAATTTGAGCTTAAACATACAGACATTTTAGAAGCGCTTTAAATTTACCATCGCAGTAAAAATCGATTGCAAACTCCTCGAAGCAAAAAGTTCGGTTGCCATGGAAACGCATCTGTCGTTCCCCGTTTGTTTTAATTGGTTTTGCTAATTGGCGCCGCGCCGGTAGCCAAGACACGGCATAACGATGCCTTGTTTTATTTTCATCCCTCGCCGACCATGATTTTATATTCGAAATAGTCCTAAACTTGGCCAAATACAATGTTGTTTTCCTTCTTAATATTTTTTTCAAGTGTTTTTTTTATAGGGCATAGGTTTTTTATATGAAAATAGATTTTCATATAAGTAGGTTCGTCTTTTGAAAGCTTTCATGTTGTGTTCAAATTTGAGATTTATTTTCTTTTACACAAGTATTAAAATGATTGTAAATTGCAAACAACTTAGCAAGGAAGCTTCACAAATATTTTCCTGATTGCCATAAAATTTCCTCAACAAAAAATCGTAAAAAACCTAACTATTCACCGAACTTAATTCTAGTTCTTATCCAAGTACAAAAATAGCGAAGTTTCAAAAGAGTATCTCGGCAAAGGATCCTATCTTAATTAACGATGTCCCGATAAAAGGAAGAAAAGGGGGATATTTTATATAGAAACCCCGCCATTGTTCGGAGTCACCTATTGTTTTGCAATGACAGAGAATTTTCTAGTCTGCCGACGATCGAGATCAGGCTGTTTAGAGAAATTACAGCAGTTTCTGATGAACATCGTTTTAGAGAATAAAAGAGCAAGTTTTTCAATAGACGGTTCATTTTAGAGTAGGAAAATGAATGGGTTGATTTATTCATTTTACTTTTTAAATTAGAGTTCAATAATGGACACGTAACACTATTGGGTTCTAGAATGAAAAAAATACTGTGACAAGTTGTCAAGTGGGCGTGCTGCTGTGATTGGTTATTGATAATTCCGCCAACCAATCACAGAAGTGTACACTTGTTAGACAATTTGTTACATTAATTTTAAAAATTAATGTCACCTAGTGGTGACACTTAGTTTTTTAATTATTTAGACTTGTAGTGTCGTATCAGCATGATTTTTTATAGGCTAGATATAAAAAAGGTAGGCAAGGGTCTCCCCCATGCCCTATCAAAAGTTCTCTTTTTTTTTTTTCAGAATATTTTAATAATTAATTTCTGTTGATAAATAACCCAATTAGTTGGTTGCTTATTAATTTGTCCTAAGATTGATTAATCGTCTTAGGTATCATTAATTCTTTAGATAAATATTTAGATAAACTCTCAAGAGGTTTTCCACGAAACTTTTATGTTGAACAGAAATTCTTAACGCGTCTTTAGGGACTCAAAATCTCTTTAGTACTTTTTGCAATTTTGCGCAATGTTCACGGGACAGACTTAAGTGCGACTCAGACTTGATAATACTTACTTTTACCTGTTTGAAAAGGTACGTAAGTTCTAAGTTTTATCGCTGGTATAACCTGAAATATTACAAGTTTTAGGTCGAGGGATTTCGAAGTTGATGAGTCTTAGTTATAAGTTGTTGAGGAATTAGGAGTCTACCGACCTATAAAAATAGGTTTCTTAGATTTTATTTGCAGATGACTCACCTTCTTATTAAAATAAGTACATCCTTAAAAAAAAAAGATTTTTCCAAATCGGTTGATAAATGACGGACATCACTGAAAACAAACAAAAAAAAATACAACCAAAATGACAACCTGCTTATTTGAAATCGGTTAAAAATGAAGAAAATGGTATGTGCCAATTTTTATATTGACTGGTTGAATTTAATTCACGATATTTATAATACCCTAATCCGCGTCGAAACGTATACTATTTATCAAAGTAATTGCAGTGATTTTGGATAATTAACGCTCATTTATTTTAAATCTATTCAAAGCATTAGTC
This sequence comes from Caradrina kadenii, assembly GCA_947462355.1. NCBI lineage: Eukaryota > Metazoa > Arthropoda > Insecta > Lepidoptera > Noctuidae > Caradrina > Caradrina kadenii. The sequence goes on along the minus strand of OX381684.1, from coordinate 10,307,734 downwards.
TGGGATGTATATTGAACTATTATTGCTGGATAGTAATGTGGCACATTTGGCATACAATATTAGTTTGACGTGATTAAGTTCATTATTGAGACATTGTGGTTTGGCTTGTTTTCAAACTCAACTAAACTAGTTTTAATGTTTGATTGACTCAAAATAAATTAAATGTATCAAAATAAATTTATCTGGGTGCATGAACAAGTCCTATGACAAAAAAGCGGTATTACTGTCAAAATATGTTTTAACAAAAACTCTTGTTAAGCCAGATTACACAATAACTCTGCAAATTACTTTTCTTCATCCTTTTTACCGAACTGAATAAAATAAAGCAACTTTGGTTCCCAGTTCACACAAATATATTAAGACAAGTAGGAGCAATACCAACAAAACAAAAACAGTTTGGTTTGAAGACAAACAGTTGGCAACAATGTGTGGCTCCAACAAATTCTGTATAAGTTGGAGGAGGTCGGAGTTCGCACCGACCTCCTCAGAGACTACGCTTGTGATAAAAACTTTGTTCGGCCTGGATCTACTCCTACATCGAGCTTGTTTATGTGGGACAATACTTTTATGTTGTATCCGTAAGTGACACGATTCTACACTTTATGCCTAACGGTATTGTGTTTATTTTTCCATATCAGTAACGCTAAACTATATTCAAAACGCTGCATATATTGAACTATATTTTTGAGAATATTTTGTTTTTAGATTTTTTGTTGGAATATCGGCATAACTTTTGAGTATCAGATAGTGACTCAGTATGCAACGTATTTTTATTAAAGGCAGTTTTTTGCAAAATACGAGAGATTACCTCTTTACGTACCTAGCACCGCTTTAACATTTTTTTTTGCTAAAAATAAAAGCGCAGGTACATTATTATACACCATTTGGCCCGTTTCAGAGCTCAACTGATATTTCAGAATGCATTTTCCTGCAGAATACAGAATGAGAATTTACAAAAATGGCGGCATGGTTATGTAGAATACGAAACGCGGTTTTGGAATATTGTAGTCTGCAATGCCTGAAACAAAGGAAGCTTTGGAGGAGGATTTTTGCACTGTACTTTAGTGCTTATTTTCATGCCAAAATACCTGCAATTTTCTTTTGAATACCACGCAGACTGTTGTACTATACCTACCAACATACAGCCACGTGTCAAGCTATACATTTCCAGTATAATAGCATAATAGTTAGCTTATGTAAATATGTATGCTTTTTTTATTTATTGGAAGTTATCAGATGACTTCTTTCGCTTTGGACGGAGCGGAAGGGAGTATCAGACTCTTACTGACTAAACATCATCCGTGTTCCTCCTAATGCCCTTTGCGTTCCAGGGCCGCGGTGACTATTTCGAACAAATTTTCTGGAACTGCAGAATTTAATATAACGTTGTACACATAAAATGTGCTAGAGTGAAATAATAAAGAATATCTTTAATAGCAAACAACGAAAACAATGTGCGAAACAATTTTGAAAAGTTTCTCATATTTATTTCGATTGTTTGCAGTTATTGCGGTGCAGCTGTTGCATAAGTTTGAACTCTATTTCTGTTGAATTTTAGTTCATTATATTGTCCTTCTGTTTGAGCTGAACTAATGTTATTTACTTGCGCGGTGACGAGACAAAACAATGCCAATAACTTACTTGTATATTAAGTGGTTTTTACTTCATAATGGCTTTTAAAAGAAAAACAAAAGCTGTGTTTTTTAAATTAATGCTTCTTCTTTCGAACAGGCTATATTTTTGTATGAGAATGAAATTCAGAACAAAAAAAACGAAAATTCTCTATCAGTCTATGATTTTAACCACACTTAGACCATCACTATTCAAAATTTTTCTTTTGGCGTTCGCCCTAAAGTTCAATATCCTATAAAAATCTTATAAAACCTACTCAGGTTTTATTATACACTATACATGTATATAAGTATATAAAAGCACTTATACCCACTTGCCACTTATGCAGGTCTTAAGTAGGTCAATTCCATATAAACAGTTCTAATAAATAACTCCTATTGTTTTCGTAACCCCCATTTCGTTGGAAATGTATCTAGATTACAGTATCGTAAATAGAGATTATCTTGCCGGAGGTTCGATCGGATCATTTGTTTCCTTTTATTTACGAATTACTTTACTTACAAAGCTAGTATTGTATGTAGTTGCCTATTCTATTCGGTTGTTTCGTATGGAGGAGAATGGGCAAGGAACTCCATACTTTATTTAAATAAAAAATGTTTTTGTTTTTTTGAATCTCCGAAACGCCTGGACCGATTTTGACGCAACTTTCACTGGCAGATAGCTGATGTTATAAGGAGTATCTTAGACTTTATTTTATTTTAGAAAAAACGTTGGGTTTCGAATTTCAAATAAAGTAATGTACCATTAAAAAAAAAGCAACTACATCTTGGACTACTTCCATCTTTTGCCTTAAAATTTAATTTCTTCATAGTATAAAGGCGACGAACGACGGTTCAATAACTTGTCCGACAAATATTCAACGATCCTTTATTGAGACTTACGACCGAAGGGCTCAAAGCCTTGTCCTCGTAAATAATGTACTCTGAAGGATCGCCAGTTTACATAATAGCTTTGGAAGTGGCCTTATTTATCAGATAGGGTATCTTAGGCAAGTAATATAGTGACCTGAGACGTCAGATGTATTGGCTTGTAATAGAGCTGTTTTAGGAAGATTAGTTAGGTTAGATATTTCGTGATCAGATTAGGGTTGTACGTGATTTGGTTGAACCGTCTCAGTTATCGAATTTGTAGTTAGGATGTTGTTAATGGAATAGTTTTGGGTATGTTTTCTTTGGAATTAGGTTTGGTTTGATTACGTCATCATCGTGTGTTTGCTTGTGTTAACTACTTAGGAGCCATATTTTAAGGACTGAGATACTTTGTTGTCTTTTTAGGGTCAAATATGAAATATTCAGCAAGTGCTAACTTTCTGAGAAGACATTAGCGTAACGTTACGAAACGCGTAAAATAAAGTTAGCAAAAGATTTGATTAAAACCTAAAAACTTTAACAACCACAGCTATTTTTTTATACGGATCTACTTACCTCAAGAATAATATTTTACGAACTATAAAATAGAATCGTTTCACCGAAGAGGGTAACATTTTTCAAAGAAATTCCTCTCAAAGCTACGTTTCCTACGATTTATGATTACTCGTAAAACGGTTTCTGGTTGAATTAGTTGAAAAGTTGTGAGGAACGAGTAAACTTGGTAGAACTTCAGTCAGACATTATTCTTTAAACTATGGTATTTCTCATGAAAGTTTTGCGTTAAGTACACAGTTTGTGTTAGTGCTTCAGTTTAACTTTGCAGGGAAAATATACGTCGTATTTGTGATTATATGACCATTGAAGCAACAGATTGACACATAAACTGTAATTCCTAAATTAGAATAATTATAACAATGCCAGACTATTTTCATCCTACTGCAGGTAAAACGCCTCTTCTCATACAGAGAATGCACGAGCATTGATCACCACTCTTGCTCACGGTGGATTTAATTTTAGACTTAAGTATACTTATTATTAAGTCTAAGTTTCCTCACTATTATTTTCTTCATAAATGTCAGTGATGTCCAAGATAAACTTAGAACGTATATATGAACATTAGACCATTGCTACACTCATCAGAATTAAAGAATCAGATTAATTAAGTTACGCTATAATTGATTGAATCAACCAATCAAATTAGTGTACAGCAAGCACTCAGTTATAGTAATTGAGTAACATGGTTATTACGTCCATAATCAGCGTACATAAAGTTCTCTCTCTATAATAGGGAATTAAGTAGGTAAATATGCGATGGGGTTTTCTTTTTTTTTAAAACGTTGCCCTTCTCTTTTTGTATACGTTTGCAAACATATAAACTCACATACACACTCATAACCAAACCTGAAACATCTACCTGTAGGCTATACAAATATTTCTTGCGTATGGGCATCGAAGCCGCAACACGTAGCTCAGTAGCCAATCATTTAACTACTGCGCCCACCGCGTCGTCAAGACTATTTAATCAACCAATTACTTAATTCTCTTTTGTGTCTTAACGTCTTTAATTAACGACTGACTAAATTAACAAAGCGTTACATCAATATCTAGTTAAATAATTACCAAAGTACTCGATCACAAGTTACGTAATTAAGTTGAGACCCTCATTACGGCTGCTATTTTCTGTGACAGCCATTTTGTCCAGAAATAGGTAGTGTTATTACGATATAATCCGTACACGTAATGGACAGGTAGAGGAGTAAGCTCGCGTGGAACTAAAGGTATTTCTGCTATTCCGCTTTTGGAAACTGAAATTAACTCTTTGTACACATCAACATTTAGTAATTTAGGAATTATTTTGGTTTTTCTCTTGGTTTTTGGCTAAGCATAAGTAACATTGTTAATTGAATAATTTATTGCAACTTATATATTATTATTTTAGGAGATCATTGAGGCCAGATTACATCGAGATTGGCGTCTTCTTGTAACTCTTTCGAATACAAATTTAAAGGTATCCGATTGGAGTCGATTTTTTAATCGAAAGCACATAACCTATAGCATTTCAATTTTACGCAACAAGCACATGTATCTTTACAGATACAGATCTTCAAACTATATATAAATATAACTATGTACGAATTAAATATTTATAATTGAAAATTCGAGACGACTTAATTTTACTTTCGCATTACCACTAGGCGTAAAACATCACCGCATTTTTTTAAACTTTTCCTATTTTCAGGTTTTCCAATAGGCTTTTACACATTTCTTAAAAGCAATTAAAACAGTACAGGGTCCGGACTATTTCATTCAACATTTTTCGTCCTAATATTAAACAATAATTAGGCTAATAGCGCACCACGAATAATTACTGTTCATGCAGGTCGGTAATTACTTACGCGTCATGCAACTAAGCATATTGTTTTTTTTATTCTTATCCGAACACGAACATCCCTTATTCAACATGTTATAGAACTATGTATGTGTGGGATGGTATACGTTATGTGTAAAACAACGACATATAATTAAATGAGTGACAAGAAATATGTGTAACAATATAATTAAAATTGTATTTGAAGTTCCCTTTTTTTTTAATTATTCGCTTGCGACCGTTTTCGCGAGGCCTATTTAATGAATGTGCAAGTCACGCGTTGCCATTTTACCCATGTCATTCAAATATTGATCAGACAGAAGCCTTACCATAGTCCAAGGTAACTAGTCTACTCAAGACACTCAAACTCAATAGTCACATGCTTTGTTTCCATATCCTGCCAAAGTTCTGCACCAACCTGGAGTGCACTTGCATAATCCATATAGAAAAATAATTGTCGGTTGGTGTTTCATATCCTCTGAAAACTGTCGGGACTCTGTAAATCTGCTTCGACCTCTCGTACTCCTTCCAATGGTCTGGACCCTAGGGTCCCGAGAAACAAAAAGTAAACTCCGCTCCACAAATACTAATGTTACAACAATATTTCAGAAACTAAGTAGTATCTACATAGGTACGTACTCTTTAAATAAATAAATTATGGCTTTGAGCCCCGCAGTGTTTTGGAGTTATAATTAAAACATTGTGGTGTAACTAAAGTTAGACATCGCTGTGTATAACAGAACTTCTTGAAATTAAAATAATAATACGATTTGATACGTAAATAGGTCTTGCATAACATTGTTATATTTGCTTATCGTTTGTATTGCATTAAAAAAAATAGTATCTTTTTCTGCGTGTCGCTGGCACGACAGTTTCTTAGATTGGAGTGGCCCAAAAGAAAACATGATTTTAACATAACCACAAGTTTAAGTACCTACACTGAAAAACCATAACACAGAGACATCTCTAGTTTTTTTTAAGTGATTTGAAATCATCAAATGACTTCCCCCGCCCTGGGCGGGGCGGGAGGGAGTGACAAACTTTTACTGACTAAAACCCATCCATGTTCCTTCTTGTGCCCTTTGCGTTCCGGGGGCGCGGTTACTCTTACGAACTACCCGCAGCCCCGGAGAGATATCTCCAGTGCATTTAGAATCAAATAATCTACTTTTTTATCTACATACCTTACCTTGCTTATTTATGCAAATATGAAGACCCAAAAAGCCAATAGAGCAGGGTGAATCCTCCATTTGTCGGCCAGTATTCGAAAGTGTGGTTATAAATACCCGTCAGCGCGCACATTTTTCACGGCAGCCTCTCAAAAGCCTCACGCCTAGCGCCTGTATATATTCGGCGCTAACGTTAAAATGGACATAATAAATAGTGTTCTATCGACTTTGTAGTTGTAAATTCACAGGATTTTCACCGCTGCACTTCCTATTTGACTTTTAACAAATCATGGCCATCAATAACTTCGTTTACATTGCTTTGAACAGAAGTTTTAATAGACTGTGGTGAATAAGTATCTGTGAATTTCCTGACACGAATATTGCGTAATCAGTGAAGGGTTAACTTTAGGGTGCGTGTTGAGTTACATGGTCAAAGCGTGTTTCGTCCGGCTTATGACCACACCCGTGAGTTAGTTAGGCAAGCTTGAGGTTTATTTTTATTGGTTAAGCTATGAAACTGGTGTCTTATATTTTGTGTTTTTTTATGAACACTTGTTCTGGGTTTTTATATTTTGTGCTAGTTAAATATTAAAATAAATGTTTACTAATCAAATGTTTAAAACATATTCGATGAAAATTATTTCTCAATCTGTAAAACCTAGTTGGATACAAAGTTTCTTTAACAAGTATGTTCCACGTACTTCTCAATTTACATAGAAATAGAAGAGAGTACAAAAAATATCAAATCACTGTTCCCTACGTGTCACGACGTCTAAAACATGTAAATCAATGGCTGCCTTGAGAAACATGTTGTATATTTTCCTGAGCACATCAACATAAAAATGTAAACTCGATAAATTGCTCAGACATACGACGCATGCCCCTTGTTCCAGGTGAGCGAGTCAATCGGGCGGGCACGCAAGTGGGGCGCCCACCCTATTGAGCGGCTTGTGTAGTAACGAACAACCACAACTGTGGTGCAGTTGACAATGAAAATCAATACATTACAGAACGATGTCATACAATATAAACGTATTTCGTGGTAGAATGACTTTTCCTTTGTAGTTATTGGAATGAGAGAAATAAAATAAATAATGGCTTTAAAATACGATGTTTATAATACTGATTTTATACTGCTTGAGAACAATATACGATGGAAAATTGCCTGACTCTATTAAACTCAGTTGTTCAAATAAGTACTTTTATTTTATTTTTCAATTATCATTATTATAATTTTTGCATTTTTAAATCCTATTATCCTAACCTACTAATATTATAAATGGGAAAGTTTTTGAGGATGCATGGATGTTTGTTACTGTTTAACGCTTGAACGGCTGAACGAATCTGGGTGAAATTTGACTCTAAGGTAAAATGTAGTGTGAATTAACACATAGGATACTTTTCATCCCAGAAAAATATACGGTTCCCGTGGAATAATATGTACAATTTGACGAGGTCGAAGTCGCGTCCAGAAGCTAACAATATTATAATATTAAAACCATTTAATTCAATTATTATTGTTGGATAAATTATTAATTGAAAATATTTTTTTTAAGCAATTTCAAATAGTCTACCTAGAATAGAATACACTTCCTTCTATGAAAATACGTATTTATTCGTTTTCGTAACTCAGGCTAGCCTATTAATTAGTTTTCGAGTTTGAGCGATGCAGTCCGTCTACCTACATACACACAAGTAGATACCCATCAGTAAGTGTACAACTCGACGGAAAACCAATTAAACTTGATGTTGGCAGGAAATACGCGTCGCCGTCGACATAGGTCACTTCCGACAGTGAAAATTACATCCCTTATAGTTTCCAGGGCGCTTCGGGCAATAGCTGCCGGACAAAATAATCATTAATTTTATTATATTTCGGTTGTTCTTTTTTGTTTTCATGACTACTTATTAGTATTTTTTTGTATTTTTTTATGTCATTGGATGGCAAGCAAGCCGACGCGCGACGGCCCACCTGATGTTAAGTGGTCACCGCTACCTATAGACATCTGCAATACCAGAGGCCTTGCAAATGGATTGCCATCCCAGAGACAAATTTGAAATGTGTTATATACCTGTAATTACTCCGGCACCCATACCCTTTATACCGGAACACAGTAACGCTGCTTTACACCTGAAATAGGTATGGTGGTAGTACTTCTACGAATCCCTTATAGAATCACTTTGTTGTCCGTCTGTCTGTCCGTGAATACCCTTTTTTTGTGTAGGATACTTCACTGTCACACATACAAACACGAATATGAACTTGATACCTTTTACATACTATATATACATGTTGAATGTTCCTCGTATAGCGGATAGATTCTATGATTTTCTGTGTGACTGAATTTCTACCTGAGAACAATATATACTGGAACATTCTGACTATCAATCCGCGGTCAAGCAGAAGACATGCTTCTTCCGGAACAGTGACTTATAGACTACTGAAGGCAGTGACGTATACAACAGTAGTCATTATCATCTACTTAGCCTTTTCCCAACTATGTTGGGGTCGACATCCAGTCTAACCGGATGCATCTGAGTACTAATGATTTACATGGAACGACTGCCTATCTGACCTCCACAACCCAGTTACTGGGCAATACGATACCTCTTGGTTTGACTGATTGCCAGACTTCCTGGCTTCTAACTACCCGTAACGACTGTAAAAAGATCTACGAATGACAGCCGGGACAGACGGCTTTACGTGCTTTCCGAGGCACAAGTGTGTCACACAACCAACTTCCAAACTTCGGGCTGCTACTAAGCAAATCCTAATGGAAAAACCAAATAACACTTTTTGCCCGACCTGTCTCCTTGTGGGTCGAGGTCTGAGGCTGTGATCTCCATTCGAGAACTTTGCGGCTCCATCGGCCATCCGTTCTGCAAATCATGAAATATAAACAACACACAAAACAACAACATGATAGATGTATTACTGGAGACATTGCGTCTGCATTATTATTCCAAAAACATAATTGATCATAGCAGTGTTGACCACTTAACATCAGGTGTGCAGTCGGGTTACGTGAAGTCTACGTCCGCGTGTATTTGTTTTCGTATTATTTACGGTTTTCACAATAAAATATAGCATATAACATCAACGATAATGTAGCTTCCTAATATCGATAGAATTTTCAGAACCGATCCAGTAGTTCAGAAAATTAGCGGGTTCAAGCAAAGTCTTGAACTTGTAAAGTTTTTTGAATATATATTGATATTGTTTTCTTATTCGATAATGATTTAAGTAACTATATAAATAAGGTTAAAATTTGCGTAATTGCATGCAAGGCAAATGTTTCGCGGAATTATACCTTCCACGCAAATTTCAACTCAATATTTAATGCTTTTGGTTCATTATCAATTAATAAACGAAAACGAATTGAGGAATTAGTTACTCCGGTTGCGCTGAGCTTTACTTTTACGTAAGTTAGGCTGTATAGCAGCTACAGTAAACGCAGACTTTGATGGTAATTGTTAGTGAAGATGAAAGGATAATGGAATGAATCACGGAGGCTTTTCAAGTAAACAGTTCTCAAAGAGAAGAGGTTTTTGGCTTGTTAACTTTTCAAGGAACCGGGAAAAATAAACGCGAGAACGAAGTTCAAAAGATAAGGGAACTGGGATTCCTTGTTATTCTTTTTTAACTTCTTTTTCTCTAGTTACTTTTGCGAATGATAATATTATTTAGGTCTAAAGTTTAGGTAGTAACCGTTGGGAAATCGTGACGGAATTTCCTAAATATTCTTTGATGTACCTACCTATATAAAATTCAGCTTCCGTATGTTTGTGTCAACAACACATAGCATTTAACAAAAGAGTGGCTATATTTTTTCATCAGGCTTATTTTTTTCATCGGGTTTAGAAGGTAGATAATAAAATTTAATTTGTTCGAAATAATCTTTATCTCCTGATTACACATACACATACCATCACGCCTGTGTTCCCCGAAGGGTTAGGCAGAGGTGTACCAAAGTACAACCAAAGTTCGCCGGTATGTTTAGGTCCCATGTAATAGGGGGCGAGCCTATTGCCATTAACCGGGCACAAATCCAAACTCCGAGCTGCTACTGAGAATTTCATAGAAAAACCCAATAACACTTTTTGCTCGACCTGGGAATCGAACCCAAGACCTCTATCGTAGCAGTCGCGCTTAGGACCACTAGGTTAACGAGGCAGTCAATCTCCTGATTGTATTTTTAATTTTACAAATATGCATATCCAAAGGAAACTCAAGTCAAGTATTTTTAATTTTACAAATATGCATATCCAAAGGAAACTCAACTCAGGAAACATATTTAGGCAATAGACAATAGGCACTACAAAATATGGTACCACAATAGCATCCATCTAACCAGATTTAACGAGAAAATCCTTCCACTTGACTCCATTCGCTATTAAAATCCTAAACCCATCTGTTCCCGACAGTTACACGGCTATTTTCGATAACCCTGCAATATCGGAGAGCATGCAATCAATACGACAGCCGCTCTTGGGTGATTGCTGTTTTCAATCAGCCGGGTTATATGGATTCACGAATATCTACGACATTTTTCTGTGGTCGTATGCAATTGCATGCGGCGGTATAGGGGTACGAGTTTATTTGAGAAGAGTGAAATGAAATTCAGCGTTTAGGAAAAGTAGTTTTCTGATATGTATGTCCATGAGAATTCGTTGTAGAAATATTCTCATAGAATTCTTATAGATACACGTATTTCTTGAAGAGTACTGGATAGGACCATTTGGCATTCAAAATCTTTCAAAAGTGTTGTATGTCATAAGTGCATACTAGTATACTAGCCGCCAGGAGTCGTGAGCACAAACGTCAAGTTCACTTTGGATATTTAGGTTTTTTTCTGAGACTTTTGGGGCGCCACGCTGCACGCGATCGGTGCGACAGAAAGACCAATCGCGGTGACCCAAAAAGCCCAGAAAGGATTTCAACAATCCAAAAATGTACTTGACGTTTGTGCTCACGACTCGTGGCGGTTGCAATATTACTTTCAATATAACATCTCTTCGCGATAAAATGTAGGTAATATTGAAAACACGTAAATATCCAATGTCTCTATGAAAACCTATACTTTATTAGTAGCATCTACTCACTAGAGAGTTTGTTACTTTACAATATCCATGAACCGTCGGTACAGCTTTAAAAAGAACTTCTCACGAACAAGGAAACGCTTCCTCTTTAGGATAGCGTGAAACACAATATCATATAAAACGACCTACACTTCCTCGTAAAATAATAGGTACCCGTTGTTCATTTACCGCGGTATACCCGTCGAGGCCAGACGCATTCACGTAATTCTGAACAAGTGAACAATGCACCTATTGAATTAAACTATCTGCCGCCATTGTGAGCTGTAAATAAAGCAGAATATTAAATTTTATCACGCAACGTAATGGTGGAGTATTTATTTCAATCATACGGCAATATGGTACGCGTGTGGAATACGAAAATAAAAAATGAAGTATTTAGATAATAAAATACTTTTCGTAAAAGTACTTTGCGTGAAATTACGTTTGGTTTCTTGTCTGGTACTATCGAGTGGAACACACTTACGGTTGTCATGTTTTAGTTTATCAAGATATGTAGTTGTTGGGCTGAGGTAGTACTAAAACCTTGGAGCTATTGATTTCTGGAGCTATTGATTTCTTGAGCTACTACGCTGAAATAACGCCACAACATTATATTAACTGTTCCAACTTAAGGCGATCTCTTCAAATCTCCTTGTAAAACCTCAAAGCTCCGAATCTCATAAAGTTTTCAAGTCTTCTTATTTGTAATTCCGTACAAATTTTTCCGTCGGTTTTCCGCGCATCGTCAATAACAGTAGTGCGGCGCCGACATCATATTGCGATGCACGATGAGCGAGCGGAGCGTTCGTTCGGAAATTGCATCGTGACGTTTTGCTCGATTTTCCCCTCACTCGTTCGATGGCACCGAAACGCGCTAATTGCTCGCAATCTATTGCTTTTTAATGTGTTTGCAGCAATCGGGAGCTTTATTTTCGATTATTTTTGTACACCGAGTAAACGGTGACAATAATTTGAATTGCAAAGGACTTTTTGTTTAACCAATTCTGTTGGGATTTCGTAATTGATGTTCTGTTCGTGTGTTGTATTGTTACAACCGATTCGGTCGTGTTTCAATGTTCCTTTAGGACAGAAGTTATGTGAATTATGTGATACAATGCTCCATATAGCCGGAACTTCAATAAATCGTGCAGTGCGCATGATATTTCGTGTCTTGTCTCAAGGGGCTGCCAGTCCCAGACAAGTATGTCTGTAATCTATGGCCGATGCAATCTGCCGTAAGTGGTATGCAAGGCATGTGTTCAACATTGATTGGTGCAACACAGAGATATCATTCTCTCAATATGCAAATCAAGACACGCGTGAGTTCAAATTAAGCATGTAGGCAGGTTTACATTCCATTTATTTATTTTTTTCTTAAACTTTATGCAACCAAAAGTACAAAGGCAGACCTAAAGGTGGTGAAGAGATAACATACCCGATGCAAATTATCGTCCAATCAAAGAACTAAGTTAGAAATAAAAAAAAATAACACAAAATTATTACCTAAATAACTCTATTGTAATTCGGGAGAGCAAATAGACATACCGACATAAAAAATTGTTTGTTCCATGTCCCAGATGTTTGCTTAAGTAACACGCAAAACGTTACTTTAGTAAAGAAGCGAGCACATTACAGATATTAAGCTATTAACTACATACACTGTTCAAATGCGAGGCGCTTGGAAAAAGCAATGGCTCGTCGCTTAACGAGGGAGCGTTGCCGCGAATGGAGCGATTAGACGCGTAGAACAAACGTCAGCTTTATAAGCGTATTCTGTTTTGTTGTGTGCTTTAAAATTATGTAATTACTATATGTTTTGGTACATAACCCAAGATGTAGGAGCACCACTGCCAGGGTTGCGAAATTTGTTCGAAAGAATCACCGTGGCTATGAAACGCGAAGGGCGTTAGAAGGAACACGGATGGGTTTAAAGCCAGTAAGAGTCTGACACTCCTTTTTGTTCCACTCAGAGCGGAAGAAGACATTTGATGATTTCCTATTCTTTAAAACCAACAAGCACCAGCGATTCCCAAAGTATCTATAACATGTGTGTAACCAAATGAAAATAATAATTGTAGAAAGTCAACTCAATTAGGTTCACTAATTGAATATAGCATTACCCCATTGTATTGCACGCAAACACTATCACAAAATCAACTAACTTAAAAAATGATTTGTTCAAAAAACAACTCTACGCCGTAAACCAAAACAATCATTTTAAGTTACCCCTCACAATTACACAAGACACAGCTGCATTGCTTATAAGTTTCCAGTATCTACCAATAGCAGTGGTACCTGGTGATTCATGCCCCTAGTCTAGACAACTGGTATTGATCACCGTCCCCCTGCCTGCTGCTGACACTACGGACAATGAATCACCGGTAAACAGATTACGGGTAAATACCCCGTTCGTTTAATTGCACCCGCAGTTGTAAATTTTATTTTAATGGGGTTTAAGTCAAAGTTCTTTTTGAGGGGTTGGAAAAGTCTGTCCTTTTTTGTGGTGTGAGGTTTGCGAGATTTGTATTTAAAACGACAACCTGTTTGCAAAGTTCAAAGCGGATTCTTTTCAAGGCACTCTTTATATTATTCTTTGTTTTTCACAAATACTGTCTGTTGATACAAGATTTTTTAATTCTGAAAGCAATGGTCAATTTTATGTGCAATTTGATACAAAGTAATAAGCAAAATAACTTGGATTTTTGAATATGCTTAAAGGAAAAAAATCAGCTATGACTACGTCCATCGTACTGCGTAAACATCATGAACGAAGCCACAATAATGCCAATGGCGCCTGACTAAAGGGAGAACATTAACACGCACAATATTTTATACTGCGTACTATCGTTGTGTGCAAGCCAAACACATTCTTTTTCTACCATATAAATACCAACCACAGGCCTACTGATTGTAGGCAGATATCCTGCAACCTCATTCCTTTCAGCAGACCTGCATTTGATTAATGCTGCTGCTATGCATGTCGCTGACGAATTCCCTTTGCCAATTGACTACACTCACAAAACGTCGTCCTATGACAAATATCGTCTAGACGAGTGAATCGTCTATTTGTCGAGTGGACTTATACCTAGGTACTCAAGGGATTGCGGTTATTAGCCCAAGCAAATACGAATGTGTACAGTAATCTCTTATTAGGTAGCCGTAACGACCACTCCTCGCAAATACGCATAGAGTGGCGTGTTACTTAGGAGTTTTGCTTGTTGCCAACTGAATTAATTTAGGAAACGGCCTACGATGATTGATTTTCTTTCCTTTCATATAGTATTTGCACATTGTGGCACATTTTGTTTGTGTTTGGTGATTGGTACTTCCAAAAGCCTAGTTATTTTCACAGTTTTCTTTTAGCATTGACAGCTACAGAGACACTCCCCTTCATATACCTAGGTAGATCTATGAAGGGGGGGTGTAGGTACACCAAGGTACTTAAGTCCAATGAACCCTCACGATAATGTACAACACCTCACACACGCCCATTCGCTCGACTATAATGTAATCTGACTGCAGACTGTAATAAGATGAAAGCACTCATCACTCGCTTGCCTCATTTACTTGTACTGAAGGTAACACTCCTCCTTATGAGATTCCGAGGGATCTGGGGTAGCTATTTACTTGATAATGGGAGCTGTATACAGTACCTATACAGTTTATGCACTTAGGAAGAACGTTACTTTGTTGTTATTAAGTATTATTGTCTTATATGACTTAGCTTCCTCTTTAACACCTTATACCTATAATCCTAAGTACCTACCTACGTATTAATTTAAGGTACCTAATTTCATTTTCTGGCCTTTTTTTTTTTTTTTTTTTGGTGGGTGGGAAATCATCAAATAACTTCTCCCGCCCTGGGCGGGACGGGAGGGAGTGTCAGACTTTTACTGACTAAAACCCACCCATGTTCCTTCTTGTGCCCTTTGCGTTCCGGGGGCGCGGTATCTCTTGCGAACAACCCGCAGCCCCGGTAATTTTCTGGGCTTGGAAATAGCTTGCTATTTGAATCAATAAGACGAAATTATTACTACAAAACCCAAAAAAAGAAAATGAATTTCCAATTTATATTAAGAACTCTTTGAAATTATATATATTACCTCCTAAATTATATGATCGAAAGCGATACGCAAGTCCGCAGGCGTATCCATATGAGGCGTATTGTCAGATACGCTGATACGTTTCATACGTGTGGCGATGACACTTTGACAAGCACCTGATGTCGGTCGAATATTTATTTTGCGAATATAACGCCTGTTAAAATTGCCAGCTCGGAGAGTGTTTGCTTTCAAAATAAGCCATGTGAAAACGTGAATATTTAAATAGCATGGAACTCTCCTATTTGTTGTTTGCATAAATCACGTAATTGTTTTCGCAAATTAACTGATTCCATTTGATGGATTGTGTTATTAAAATAAATTATGGTAAATTTTTATATTGTAGTTTGTGGGTATGATGAATTGATGATGAAGATCAAGGACAGTGAACCAATAACACGCGTCCTAGAGGTGCGACAATAAATCCATGTATTTGATCGAATCTAATTTATAATCACACTTTTTATTCAATATAACATGACATACCATCACGCATGTATTCCCCGAAGGGTTAGGCAGAGGTGTAACGATGTACACCCACAATTCGCCGGTATGTTTATGTCCCATGTAATAGGGGGCGAGCCTATTGCCATTAACCGGGCACAAATCCTAACTCCGAGCTGTTACTCAGAATCCACTTTCTACTTTCTTTTGTTTGTCTACTTTTTATTTATTTAAATAAATATAAAATTGTAAACTGCCTCGGTGGCCTAGTGGTCCTAAGAGCGACTGCTACGCTACAGGTCTTGGGTTCGATTCCCAGATCGAGCAAAAAGTGTTATTGGGTTTTTCTATGAAATTCTCAGTAACAGCTCGGAGTTAGGATTTGTGCCCGGTTAATGGCAATAGGCTCGTCCCCTGTTACATGAGACCTAAACATACCGGCGAACTGCGGGTGTACATTGTTACACCTCTGCCTAACACTTCGGGGAATACAGGCGTGATGGTATGTGCGTATAAAATTGTAAACCTTACGACGTTGCACAGATTTTGAATGGCTGTTAAAGAGTTTAAAGTTTAGTTTTATTGTTTTCCATTATTGATATCACTAAGTCAAGATTGTTTAGCACACATTAATATGATATTTTTTTTTATAAAACATGGCACACTCTCCTTTAAATATTTGCCATCACTGATGAACCATTTAATTAAATGCGAATCAGGTAAAATGCGGAGCTCTCTGATAGCTCTAAAGGCTTTACATATAAAAGCTTCTTAACAACGTTTAAATATATAAATATCACATTGTATTTGAATTATACCTACTTTAATATTAGTCCAATTTTATCTATTATCTGCACAAAATCCCTGCAAGAGAATACGCAATGCCTAATTAAGCTAACAGAATAGAAACAAAAGCGGTTCCCTAATCATTATTTAAACAAAAGCCGCTCTTTGTTAAAACGCACGTATACTTCGAAATTCGGCACAAATTGTACTCGGAAAC
Source organism: Caradrina kadenii (assembly GCA_947462355.1). NCBI lineage: Eukaryota > Metazoa > Arthropoda > Insecta > Lepidoptera > Noctuidae > Caradrina > Caradrina kadenii. Next base: position 10,291,070 of record OX381684.1, on the reverse strand, counting down.
TTGGCAAATCCGGGTTTAGTTTCTAATTTGGTTTCAGTGAATGTAATCGATTCACCATTCCACGTATCTTCAGTTTATATGCGAAATCCAGCTACCGTTGGCTTGTTAAATCCTTATTCTGCACTGAATGTTACATTAGTCTACGGTAGTGTTGCCAGTTCACGCCGTGCCGAATGTTGCCAGTATTATCGGCGTTTAGTTTTCTCATCACGTTCGACGTTAGTGCAGCTCTAGTTTGAAATCTACTTCTGTGACCTCATATTGTGCTGTATTATTCAGTGTTAATGCCGCAATAATCGTTGCGTTTCATGGATGCTCCATATTTTATATGGAAATAAAATGAGTAGTTTTTCGGATATTTGATATGTCTACATATTACACATTGTTTTATATGGGCTGACTTTTAATTTACTGGCCATGTTTAGGGAGTGCAATTACTCATGAAAACGAACAATTTTTATTTTGGCCAACCTTGCAATATTTTACAAATTGATGACCATTCTGGGGATAACACTAAGCCTGGCATAATAGATTATAATCAAGCATTTTATAGTTCACAAACATTCTTGTTCAACCTTCTAAAATACATTGTCTTAAGGAAGAACACATGATATGTCTCGTACATCTTTAGCGACATTCATTACTCCGCGTCCCGTCTTTAATCTAATAAGTAAAACAAGACAGAGCTATTACTTAGATGAGTTTCACATTCGCTAAACAGTAGCTTTGTGCCAATAGTCTGGTTCCACCGCAATGCAGCCAAAAACGGCGACCTGTAGCCGCGACCTATATATATACTCGGATATTCGGGTATTCGGATACGCGGATATATTAGACGATGATCCGAATTGTGAATGCGTCTCACGCCCCAATTGATAGTGCTTCATAGAGTGCGTGGAATACGTTTTTTCTCGTTAGCGAGAATATTTTTTGGTGAAAATGCGAAATACATATTTTTGTCGTTCCGCATTAAAGTGTTGAAGTGAATCGTTGGAATAGAAAAAATTGGTCACGTTTTCAATTGTTTAAGCTTGAATGCAAATAAAATGTGAACTTCGTAAAATTACATCATAAAATCAATTATATAATATATAACTATACTTAAAACTTGGCAAATGGCCGAAGGAAATCAAGAACATTAGCATATTATTATCATTTACAATACTGCAGGGGGCCAAAGAAATAAAACCACCCACAATACAATATCTACTAAATAAATAAAGAAACAAGATAATAAAAACAATAACACTAAAACATTTACGTCACTAACGGCGTCCACACGACTGGCCCACATAAAGGGATTATGATTCGGACACATAACGCTGATGATCCGCATTGTGCATGAAGCTCACGTTCAGCCTTCGGATACATCGGATACCGCGGATACTGCGGTTCATAGTCACTGCACTATGTATGATGTAATGCGCAAAAAGTTTTATGATATTCTCATAATAGGATATTTTCCCGTCTGACGAAAAATTCAGCGGTTCTTGTTTTGTCGTCTTGCGTAAAATCTCAGCTGAATAAAGTTATATCATGTAGTTGATTCTATATTTAAAAGTTATGGTTCACTTTTGTTTATTTCTTCATTCCATCTCTTTCCATTATTTGAGAGTGTAGTGGGCAGCTTATTTGGTTAAGAAAATGATAACTATACGTTTTCCAATTTCTTCGTTGATCCCTGTAAATGATTTTCAATGTATACAGGCACACTGCTTCGATAGCCTAGTGGTCCTAACCGCGACTGCTACGCTAGAGGTCTTGGGTTGGATTCCCAGGTCGAGCAAAATGTGTTATTGGGTTTTTCTATGAATTTCTTAGTAGCAGCTCGGAGTTAGGATTTTTGCCCGGTTAATGGCAATAGGCTCGCCCCCTATTACATGGGACCTAAACATACCGGCGAACTGTGGGTGTACATTATTACACCTCTGCCTAACCCTTCGGGGAATACAGGCGTGGTGGTATGATGATGACATAGTATGTTACTAATATTTATTTTGTCTGTTTCTAATTATATTGAACAATTAGAACAAGTTTTTTCACGTGACCAGAGGGCTGGCCCTTCTGCCGAAGAATCAGCATTGCCATGCAACGTGCCAGCATTTTGGGCACTTGTCCCATTGACAGCGATGCGTATGAGTTTTTTTATGCCCTATGACCTTCCCTATATAGGCTTTCCCTGTATATAGTTTGTAATTTAATAATTATTTAAGTAAGTTTTATGTTTGAAAAATAAATACAATTAATATTTATGAATGCTCCATCTTACATCGGAACATGCAGCGTTCATAAAAATAGCCACCGGATTATGTTCGCATAAAAACTCGAACTCGATCGATCCTACATAAACTTTGTATGACATGGAGAGTTCATGAACTCGTAATATGCACATTCATTCAACATGTACATGGAGAGACGTGATGTAATGTAAATAATATACCGCTAATGATCCTCGCCTGTTGTGAGGCTTATCACGTGCCAATTATGTGGAACTCGCGAGTCTAACTTTGCTCAGTAGCGGTTTGTGAGTAAGGTACCTATTACGGAAATTATACAAAAAAATAATAAAAAGAAGTGTCTGTTTGTAATGCCAAAATTACAACTATTTAATAAATGCATTATGAATGTTAACATTTTTGACATTGATTACCGTTCAGATGAGACGGGGATTATATTTTGAACATATATATTTATAAAATTGGCGTTTAGCAGGCAAACAATGTCAAAAAGTTATCATTTTTAGCATAGTTTTTGACAGATTGAAACGGAAATTAGAATAAGAAGGATTCAAAAACATAGAGGAACAGATCCATCCTGATACAAGATACTGTTTTTAACCCCTGACGCAAAAACCACGGGGTGTTATAAGTTTGACGTGTCTGTGTGTGTGTTTGGTAAATGTGAATTAGTTGGGAGTGTTCTTAGCTACGTTTGATGGGATTCAGTCGTTTCAAAGTTGCTCTTTTGTTAGCTGCGGTAAGGATCCTCATTATTATTCTGTCGGGGGTTACTTAAAATTTTTAATTTTGTGTTTTTAAGAAAATGAATATCTCCACCCACACGTTTCATATTAACTCAGGTAGTATTGGCATATTTCAAACCTTCCTTTCTTAAGATAAAATGATACTTATTTCTTGTTGCGATACGTGCGTACTGTGTCACGCCAAGTTAAAGCTGACCTCCCATTGTACGGAAAGTCTATTACAACGCAAGATAAGCTTATACTGGAAATATGTAGCTTAATATATCGCCATGTGTACCTATTATGAAGTATCTCGAGAGCTTCCTTCGATGAGAGGTGAAAGTAAAGAGGGGTGTGTATTTTTAGATTGACTGACGTCATTCAAGCACCTATATTTATAAGTTAGGTGGCTCTTATGCTTCGAACGGAGATAAGTATTTAAGGTCCTTTATAGTAGCTCTCAGTTTGAAATGTTTTGTTATTAAAAACGATGTGAGAAAATATACTGAATATTACTGGCATTATGGTATGGTGGCGAGGGTCAATTTTCAAAGAATTGCCGAGGAACTTTTTTTAATTCTATTAAGTACGGTGAGACATTTATTTGTACACTAGGTATTAAACTAAGCTTTTCCTAAACAAGCTGTTCCTAAAGTTTTAGTCTATGCGGCACAGTTTAACAAAACTTTTTTATTAATACCCACAACTTTACTTAGAATTTAACACCATATATTATCTTGCCACTGTTCAAGTACCTAACAAGATAAACGGGAATGGAAGTACAAAATTAGATTAGACTTTTCTTTAAATTCTCAAATAGGTGCACCGCTTCTTTCCAGTAAATTTTTCGGTCATAAACAGAGCTTCAAAATTGTCTTCTTATTCAACTTTGCACCATTAAAAATCATGAACCTCTAAAAAGTACTACGTACAGGAAAAGTAGTTTGAAAAAAAAAACAAAATCTAAACGAGCCTCCGTTTTGGACCTCCGAGACCGTCCCACTTCCAACGTAAATTAATTTAAAGCACCTTCCTAACAATTTTGTAACAGCAATTAACCGTTATACTTTGAACTATAAATATTCACAATATCCCGTCCAAGCTCATCGCTGCCACTTCGTAGAGAAATTGCCAATTTCCTACCACCACGGCACCAGTTCATGTAGCTGTGTATACATAAATAATTTGTTTTCATACCAATTTGCACGCAGTTTTGGTTGATTTATAAGCCTTTACAGTTTTTAGTTTATGATTGGTATTTCGGTTTCATTTTATTGAGTTGGAAATGTGAGCTTTGTTGCGCGCCATGTTCATTGGACAAGCATATATTTTATAGTAAAATGTGTTTCATCACGTTTGCGAGTGTGTATTTGAATTAAGTTTCGAAGCTTTTATTACTTTGTTGATTATTGATGTTTTTGTATCAATCGGGGATAAAGGACTTAACTACGTTTATTCAGCTTAATTTAGCTTTTGCCTATAGAAAACTCCGGTTTATTGAAGTGAATTGCAAGAAATATCTATCAGCTCATTGTGGTCATTAAGAAGTTGGTGAAGAATTGGGGAGTTTTTTTTTTTCTTTTTTTTTGGTGGGTGGGAAATCATCAAATAACTTCTCCCGCCCTGGGCGGGGCGGGAGGGAGTGTCAGACTTTTACTGACTAAAATCCACCCATGTTCCTTCTTGTGCCCTTTGCGTTCCGGGGGCGCTGTATCTCTTACGAACAACCCGCAGCAAGAATTGGGGAGTTAGGACTATAAACAGTTGGGGAACGTAATTTTTTTGTACGCGCGTTGTTTTTGGAGACGCGTACTTATCCGTTCAGATTTTCGCGTCTGAACGCATCAGATACAAAACTGATGTCCTCTTTAACCAAAAGCTAAATTGACCCAAATAAGTATAGTTAGTCCCTAATTCATATTATTTTGCTTATTCGTTATCTTCTTTCTTCGTATTTAATAAGGCTCATGGCGGAGAGCCTTAATTTTTATTAAAATATGATTTAATAAATAAACTCCGGCGAGTTATGGATTTAATATACACCCAAGGGTTAATTGTATTAAATAAATTACGTCATAAATTCGCTGTGAACATTTTTTCGTAGGTGTTTAGACAATTTCTTGAATTTGTCGGCACGGTTTGCGCAGTGGCTGAGCGATTGGCTGCTGCGCTGCGTGTCGCGGGTTCGATTCCCACACGGAACAAATATTTGTATGGCCTACAGATAGTTGTTTCGGGTCTGGGATGTTTGTGTATGTGATGTATTGTAAACGCACCCACGATACAGGAGAAATTCCTAGTGTGGGGCAACGTTTTTTTTAAAAAAAAAAACTGAAATCCGGAATAATGCGAGTCCGACGCGAGTAGTACCACTGAATAATATTGAATTATTTTTTCTTTTTCTTTTATTACAACAACCACATACCATCACCCCTGTATTCCCCGAAGGGTTAGGCAGAGGTGTACCAATGTACATCCACAGTTCGCCGGTATGTTTTAGGTCCCATGTAATAGTGGGCGAGCCTATTGCCATTAACCGGGCACAAATCCTAACTCCGAGCTGCTACTGAGAAATTCCAAATGGAAAAACCCAATAGGGCGCAAGCGCGACTGATGAGCATGGGGTTCTGGGTTCGATTCCCAGGTTGAGCACAGTGTTATTGGGTTTTTCTATGAAATTCTCAGTAGCATTCTCGGAGTTAGGATTTGTGTCCGATTAATGGCAATAGGCTCGCCCCCTACTACGTGGGACCTTAACATATCGGCGAACTGTGGGTGTATACTGGTACATCTCTGCCTAACCTTTCGGGGAATACAGGCGTGATGGTATGTTATAACTTAAAGTATCAAGCACTGTCTCATAATTGTATACTTCGTAAAACCTTCCAATAACGAACTTTGTTTCAAAAATATTGATTCATCAGAATCCAATATTGCTCATTAAAAGATCTCCAAAGTAAATGTTATGTAACTTGAACTTTGTAGGTAAAGTTGTTGTTTTTTTAAATACTTGTATAGTACTCGCCACGAGTCGTGAGCACAAATGTCAAGTTAATTTTCGGTTTTTGGGTTCCTTTCGGCGTTTTTTGGGGCGCCGACGCTGCACGCGATAGGTCCGACTGACGGATCAGCAGCTTTAAACGAAATATGTTTACAATTACCTATCAGTTAGTATATTTCATTTCAAACTCTAAACAAATACGCATATGTAGAATTATAGGTTTACACAAAATAATAATTACTAAAGATAAATATCACTAAAACAAACCATTAATTAATATCAACTACAGTGTACACAAAAACATAATTAATATCACATAACAAGTTTTGCTGTCAAAACATGATTATATTGCACTACTAATATTGACACTCGTTATTTCGTTATCGTAACCTAATTTTGGCGGCCATTTTGAATACACGTGGATTAAACAAAATTACATTTTCGGATAAATTTTGGCTGGGTTTTTTTTTGGCGTGATCTGTAGTGTAAATATACGAAATATGTTATCCATATTTCCATATTAATATTATATATGCGCAAGTAACTGCGTCTGTCTGTTACGCTATCACGACTAAACCACTAAGGCAGGGCTAAGAATAGACATAGGCCACTTTTTAATTCACTATTTTTTTCGCGTCGGCAATAATCACCGCAGACAAAGTTGCGGGCAAAAGCTAGTATTACATTGTGCATTGTTATTAATATAAACATACCATTACGCCCTTATTCCCCGAAGGGTTAGGCAGAGGTGTAACAATATATACCCACGATTCGCCGGTATGTTTAGGTCTCATACAAAAGGGGGCGAGCCTATTGCCATTAATCGGGCACAAATCCTAACTCCGAGCTGCTTCTAACCCAAAAGTGTTATTGGGTTATTAATATAATAGTTCGTTATAAGAGCTAATTAAAAAACAACCTGAGAATGCATGGAAAACGATACGGTGTCACCTGTCACACGTATGTAATGCTAACCTCGTCAAAGTCGGTACAGCCGTTTCAAAGATTATTTTATTCCGAAAACTCTGTCGATCATAGAGTCAGTTGCAAAATGACACACGTTGACAATAAAAGTAAGTGCGAGTACCCAACTACGTGTCGGCAAAATATGTTTGACCCCGTTTTGGAATACTTGTTTCGAAATCCAATTGGTGGTCCTAGCATTCAGAAAATCTGTTGTTCGATTCGTATGTCTGGGTTTTCCTTCAACAAATCTACCTAACTGCGGCCAACTGGGTCCTCTAAAATTTTACTACACTAAAAACAGACTTGATATTGCTGTCGTAAAATCTAAAAAATAATTTAGTAACGAATAAAGGCAGGTCTAATTTCACGGAGTGCGAGTATCCGCTAGGGGGACACAAAGTGATTGCAAAAGGTCCTCCGCGACGTTCTAATAGAGACAGTGTCTAGACTTAAATAATGTTAAGGCAGTGCGTAGAAGACTTACGTCTTGCTTATAACAAGCACGCCTTAGAGCTCTTACACTGTCGCCATCATGCGATTAGTGTTTGTCCCTAGACGTATAAAAATAAGTTGATACGATATTATACCTTATTAACACTGTATCCTTGTTAATAATTTTCCAATATTTAACTTGATTATGTGCAGCGGTGTTGAAGCTATCGCAGCCTCGAACCGTGTCTACGTAGCTTTAAAAAAATGCACAGCCAAATGAGTTGATGCTACCTATTTAATAATAAAACAATGGTTACATGGCGAATATATACGTACATCTAAACTTTGAAGGGATAACTAATTTTCTAATTGGGATTTTCGAGAGTGTACCCGGGTCATTATAGTTACATATTGTATAAAAACCCCTAAAGGGTTGACTGTCAGTGACGAGAAAACTGAATTAAACTCAGTAACGAAGTAGTTTTTACCACTCCTGAAAACAACAATGTAACCGCTTTAATCCGATAAAAACAAAAAGAGGAAAAACTAAAAATGCCGGAGAAAATCAATTTAAATCCCAGCGGGCAGCTATTCAATTACTGGAGCCACCGATATATCGCTCAGCCAGCCAATCACTCGTACTTTACGCGATAAATTTAGGTTTTACACGTAAAGCCTACGCTGTGATTGGCCAACAGTGGCTAGTGCCAGCAATATTAACTGTTCTCCAGTGATATATTAACTGCTTGTTTAAATATGCTGTTTTGGGAAGTTTCCGTTCGTGTGTTACGGCTTAATTATGTTTTGAAAGGTATTGACTGCCTCTTTTTACGACTGATGAGTTAGTAATTTTTCATTGCTGGTTGTAAAAAGGAAGACTGGGTACAGCAAATTTACACACATACCATCACGCCTGTATTCCCCGGAGGGTTAGGCAGAGGTGTACCAATTTACACCCACAGTTCGCCGGTATGTTTTAGGTCCCATGTAATAGGGGGCGAGCCTATTGCCATTAACCGGGCACAAATCCTAACTCCGAGCTGCTACTGAGAATTTCATAGAAAAACCCAATATAACACTTTACACAGCAAATTTCTTCTGACCAAAATTCGGCCCCGGGAAATCTCAATGGAGACTAGCGAAGTAGGAGATACTATAGTGCACACGTTTGTGTTTAAATTTAGGCACTCCGGCATACCCCACACTTTTTTCGCCTTTCTACTTTTAAAAAAGTAGTAGTAAAGTAGTTAGTAGCTTAGTTGGAAAGGTTTGGTAATCAAAAATATGTCCTTTGATTTGAAATTTGACCAAAACAATACATTTGTACATAAATGATTTTCTCTTTAGAATACCAACCACCAATAATGCTTTTACCGTTCATTACATTACTTTTTAGTACGGCGAGTATTTTATACTATTGTGTAAACAATATGCATGTGTGTAGACAAATAAATAGATTTATATTTAGAACGCCGCCGCGCCGCTGAATTTGCAGGTCGTTAAAACTGATATAAAACTTGTCCCGCCCTACATCGTTAATCCTTGCTTCTCGAGGTGTCATAAACACATGTACAAGTTTTGTACAAGGAAGATAAGTTTTAGGTCTTATTAAATACTAGGTGCTTCCCTTGACTTTGTGCGCGTGTTTTTTTTTTATCCGCATTAAGTTACAACTTTGGTTACTGCTCCGTTCTTGTGGGTTGTAGCTTGAAGTTATATAGCCTATACTTATTCCTCATGAGTCTGGCTATGACACACAAAAATATTTTTTCCAATCCGATTGATGGTTCCAAAGATTATCGCGTTTAAACTGGTGGTGACGAGCACGACTGTTGGGCGTGGGCTCCTGGGTTCGATTCCCAGGTCAGGCAAAAAGTGTTATGGATTTTTCTATTAGAAATTTCTCAGTAACAGCCCGGCGTTTTGAAGTTGATAGTGTGACACCCCCGTATCTCGGAAAGCACGTAAAGCCGTTGGTCCTGCCCCTGATCTCTCACCGGTTGTGTCGGATTGCCGTCCCATTGGATTATGAGAGTTAGGGAAGAGGGAGTGCACCTGTGTTTGCGCACACACTCGTGCACTATAATATGTCCTGCGTACTTAGCTAGTCTGAATAAAGGTTAGCCGCCGTGGCCGGAATCGGCCTGGACTTCTGGAGAATACATTTATACATAGTATACTCGTAGATTCTATGAAAGAAGCGCTTCAACGTATGATGTTAAAATTTATAAGCTGTGACGCAAACTCAAGCAGCTGTTTTCATGAAAGTGGCATTGCCAGTTATTGGCATGGAAGATATTTCCGTTCAAAATTAATATACAGTATCATAAGGTTTGTGTTATCTTATGGTTTGAACACTACTTGTAACTTAGTAAGCTTTAAGAGTACAAACATTATTAACGTCACAAGTGGCTGTGTAGTACGCTTTTTATTCTAGAATGAGTTTTTATTCGTTTTACTTTCAATATTTTTAGTTTTTTATTTAATTTATTTATAACTGTCTCGTTAGTCTAGTGGTCCTAAGCGCGACTGCTACGCTAGTGGTCTTGGGTTCGATACCCAGGTCGTGCAAAAAGTGTTATTGGGTATTTCTATGAAATTCTCAGTAGCAGCTCGGAGTTAGGATTTGTGCCCGGTTAATGGCAATAGGCTCGGCCCCTATTACATGGGACCTAAACATATCGGCGAACTGTGGGTGTACATTGTTACACATCTGCCTAACCCTTCGGGGAATACAGGCGTGATGGTATGTTATGTTGTTTCTATATTTTTAAAGCCACGCAATGACACACAAATTACGTTCGAAAAAGCTTAAACAAAAGACTCGACTACAATTTGTACTCTGCACATGACAGAATGACAAATACCAAATTCTTATAACTTGTTCGAAAGTCAGAAAACATTTTCAAAGAACTCTTGATTTAATCATAAATTGAACACCTTTCACCTCAAACGAGGTCACCTTTAATTGAACCAGAATATAAAGGGCATTTCATTAAATTTTAAATCTCTCACAGGTAAAATATGGAATTGATAATCCAGGGTCGGCCCTATTTAAATTATTTAGATACGCAAGATCCTTTGATTAGAGGTCGTGTCGACAGCCCTACTGACGGTATGAAAATGAAATTAATATCTGATAGTTATTTTGGGAATTCTAGAGGCTTTTGACGTGTTGTGATCAAAGACGTGACTCTAATGAGAGCTGAAATATTATGTAATAATAATAATAATAATTAAGGTGCTGTGTTAACCTTGAAGGTTGTGGTAGGATGTCATCTCGTGTCGGTACAAAATGGTATGGGAAAATTTCATGCTAGGTAAAATCTTTACTTCGAAAAATGAGAGAAATTGTAGGTAAATTAATAAATCAAATTAGGTAAACAGTATTATGTACTTGAGTGATAAGTTAGAGGTTTAATCGAATGACCCAAAAGTCACATAAAATTAACAATATTTTACTTTGTGGGTATATACTTCATTAAATACCAAAGTTTTTGAGGGTGACTAGAACGATGGACGGCTTGAACCTGAAATTTAACACACATATGGATACATGTGAGATTGTACATTAGAAAAAATTGCGGATTATCTTAATTTTTTTAATCTGCCACTTCACCGGTCATTATCTTTCTTAAAAATATCACATGTCGTCAATGTCAAATGTCTGCATAGTCTATTTAGAAAAAGGTTTAATTAGCCATTCCCACATACATATATAACAGAACAGTTTTCAACAATGTCGCGTACCAAGTTGCAAACAAAAGCTGGTATAACCTAATTAGAAAGTTAACCCCCTAAACGCTTAAAAAAAACAACTTCAAGTACGGCCAGCAACAACCAAGTTATACACTTGTCGTTCTTTAACTCTCATGAATATGTATCCAAGACTGAGTATAACAAAGTATAGTTTACTAGTTCAAAGAAGTTTAAGACGAGTATATTATGGAAAATAAACTCTGTGTACGTGCGGTAAAACAAAAGAGAACATTTGATAACGCAAATGACGAGTTTAATAATGAATGAAGGCAATAAAGTAGAATTTTGTAACGCAAATGAATGTACCTAGGTATACCTTCGCGAATGTACTCGTACCTACTGGTAAAGAGTCATTACAAATCTTTGAATGGCGGTTTTACTACCTTTGAACACAACCCTTATACAGGACGTTCTAACATCATTCCATGCTTGAACTTTTGAGTTACTTATTGTATTTTGAACTTTGTTTCAATATTGGTATAGTTCCTAATACAAAATTGATTATGTAGACTCGGTTCTCAAGTCAGATTTTGTATTACAAACTTTATCGATATTTTATCAATAAAGTAATATTTTTAAAAGGCCTGTAAGATATTTGGATATCAGTACAAAATAACATAAGAGGTTATTAAACCAAGCGTATTAAGAATCCCAATATTAATTTAATTATCCAAAGAAATATAATAAAAAAATATTAAAATACACATACAAACAAACCAAAAATAATGTATTAGGGGAGCTCCAACAAAAAATATAATTTTCCCTATGTTTGCAATGTTTAATATTCCAAAAGCGTTCTCCCTAATATTTCACATCTTCTGCTGAAGCCTTTTCCATTTCATGTTATAGGTACAAAATACGTGTTATTTCTTAAATATAGCATTTACGGTTTCAAGGAAATGTGATTCGTATGATAGGATCTCAGCTTGTTTAAAATAACGAAGCCATTGTCTTTTCTTTGACTTGGTGTTCTTTATTCAAAAATATTTTTTAAAAAGGAAATTCCTTTTTTTAATTTATAAAAATATTGCTCCGCTTGCAAGGAGGTCGTACACAAACTGACAGCTATAATAATTACAATTTACTAGTAGTGGAATAATCATTACTTACATTTGACACACTTACATTTGGTCTTTATTTAGCATTGATAATATTCGTTTATGTCTCTCGATAACTTATTAAAAATATTGTTATTTTTCACAAAAGATTTTGATTTTTCAAATACATGTTAAGTTTACGTAGCGATAAAATGTATCAGTGACAATAACTACTAAGTAAAGGTTCCCTCCGGAAACAGAATCTCTTCAATTCCAACAATATTCCGATATTGGATACATCTATAATTTCGAACTATATTATCCAATGGCGCAGTGCAACAATGTAGAATAACTTGTGTTGCATTGATGTATTGTTTAAAACTATTTGAGAAATAGCTCGCGCCACCAATTGTACCGTAGAACAGTCGTAATCATCAGATATTTTAATTGGTAGAAGGCAACATTTTTTTCCACAGTCGTGAAAAGCCCCACGCGATAATCCGTACATAAGTACTATTTGCGCCTTTTTAACTACCTCAATTTCGTTGCCATTAACACGGCACGGAATCAGCAGAGGTACCAACCATATTTTTATAGGATTACGAAAACTCCGGCACGTTTTATAATTTTTTTGTCGTAAATTAAAAAGTTTGCTCAAACATTCTCGGTGGCTGACACATCGCTGTGTTAACCTTAGGGATTGTAGCGCCCTCATAAAAATGTTCGATTCAAATCGTCGCTTCTCCCTTGTTCGTTTTCTACCCCAACCCCTTGGGGTGGGTGCTGTGCGCGCGCACACAAAATCAATACGGTCCGTGTTACGCACAAAATATACGGTGGCAACGAATAGAGATGTCATGGTCAGCTTATCGATATTAATTAGTTTCGACACTTTTAGAGTGGCCGTAAAAATAGCGGACCGTGTATAAAATTACTTCATATTTATTTGTCAGTAAAGCTGTTTTCAATTCAGCGCCCTGTTTTAATAGTCTAATAGATTTTTGTGCTGTCGTTCGGATTACATTTCTCACAGAATTAGTATTCTTTAGCTGTTCTCTGCTAATTGAATTAGCTACGCTTATTACTATTGCTAGTAATTTTCGTGTAATTTATGACTTTCAGAAAGAAGATATTGTTGGTTTTTTTCCTTATAAATTGTACGTAGATTTGGGAATTCTTATGTTAATTAGACGACAGTATCATTGCAGTTTTTATTGTTGGCTGTTTTTTTGTAAAACTCATCGTGTTTTATTTTATTATTGCTCTTTAAGCACACAATTCATGCAAATAATGTGCGGCGAACCCTATCACTCCCAAACTAACCACGAACACGGGTCTATGTGTTCATTAGAAGTTAATGAAAACGGTCCTCCTATCAATAACGCTGTCACCCGAACACTTAGCGCTGAACAAACCGTAATATAAACTAATAGACTTATAATAGGCACGTGCCGGATTAAATTATCGATGTCACAACGACCCCATCCTTATTGACATCGCTCCACACACCATAATAAATGACTATAAAATTTGCACGTTTTACCAAGACAATTCCTATTTTGAATTTGTAATCCAATAATTTAAATGGTGTTCGAAAATTAAAATGTTTTGTTTTATTCAATAGAAGGGGAAACTTAAACGTCGATCGGATCGCCATCTATTGAGCGCTGTTAAAAGTTTGAACAAAGCGTTTATATTGGAAGCCTGCTTGTGACGTGCCCTCTCCGCTGTTATTAGCCTGTCGGGGCTTTTATCATATTTAGTGCTCGGTTTACATGCCCCCGGATTATAAATTGTCAATTAAAAGTATTTTAAGGGCGTAACACGAGCGTGCATATTAAACGTAAAGTAGGTAAAGTCGATACTTTTAAATTGTAAATACTCGTTACTTTTTAGTTTGTAGGCTTTAATTATTAATATCAATGGGCGGTATGAGAGTTATTGTGCTTGTCATATAAAATTAAATCAAAACGCTATAAGATATAGTCTTGTTTCCAACACTCGAATAACATACCATCACGCCTGTATTCCCCGAAGAGTTAGGCAGAGGTGTACCAATGTACACCCACAGTTTGCGGGTATGTTTAGGTCCCGTGTAATGTCCCGTGAGCCTATTGCCATTAACCGGGCACAAATCCTAACTCCGACCGGCTACTAAGAATTTCCAAGAAAACCCCAATTACACTTTGCTCGGCCTGGGAATCGAATCCAAGACCTATAGCGTAGCAATCGCGCTTAGGACCACTAAACTAACGAGGCAGTCAAGACTAATTGTGCTTGTCATATAAAATTAAATTAAAATGCTATAACATATAGTCGTATTTTCAACTCGAATATTGAGTCAATTCGAGTACTTTTATGTTGGGTAGTAGGGCCTAGGGGTATTCAAATTGATACACACGTAACACGAAATCGTTCGGCGATACCAATTATAAGCTGATAATTGCAGGACAATACAAAAAGGTTTCAATTACTTCCTAAATTGGCTATTATTTTAATGGGTACAGTCATTATTGTCACTGTAGCTTGCTTTTCGGAGCAAATTGAGAGTTTTAAATATTTTAAACGGTAAACATTTTCCGCTGTTATTAAAATGTCTAATTATAATATTTTGCTGTTAATTCAGTTGGGTGACTTTTGGAAACAAACGATAACAGAAATGGCGAGAGATCCCATAAAATCCAATTAATTTAACGGGGAGCGTCGCTTTCGCCGAGACGTGATTAAAATAACAAAAAAGATCCATTACCCGCTATCTTCGGGAGTGGAGTCGACTGGTGGCTTCAAGAGCGAATATTGAAGTGAATTATACGTAATGTACGTAGATGTTGCTACCGTGTCTCGTGCATGTTAAGCTGTCGGGCCCGGTCGTCATGCTAAGGACTATGACAGACGGGTTGGCAGAAGTCTAAAAAAATAATCAATATTTGGATAAAGGTATCGAATATCATCATCTTTCTGCTTTTATCCCATGTTACTTATAGACGGCGCAACACGTTTTCTTCTTTCATTCCTCGTACCAGCCATCCAGCCTGTATTCCGAGAATTTCATAGAAACCCCAATAACACTTTGCTCGTCCTGTTGATCGAACTCAAGACCTCTAGCGTAGCAGTCGCACTTAGAACCACTAGGCCACTTAGGCCACTAGGTAATTAAATTGGGCCCAGTAAGACAAGATAAAATGCTGATACTAAAAGTCAACTTTAGTTAATAAAAAGTTAGTCTGAAGATAAAACATAATATTCTGACATTTCATAACATGGCAAGGAATTGCCTTCATAATTTCTTTTGACAAAACGTAATAACGCTCTGCAAAAGTTGTAATAGTGTACGCAGGGAAGTTGACGATGCAATAACGTCTTGAAATTAAACTCGGGGATTTTAAGAACTGTAGTACTCTGTGTTCCGAGTACACCGAGAACACGTAGTAAATGAAATTCACATTTTCAATTGTGACTTTTAAACTTACACGATCGTGCTGTATCATGCCAGAAGCAGTTCTCGCATTGTAAGTTGTCAGGAAAAAGTATACGTGTTTTTTTTAGAGAAGAGACGTGACATTTTTGTACTGTAACTTAATATCTGTATTTTTTATGCGGCATAAGGAAACTTCATGCAATACTGTTTACGACTGACAAATACAATGTTTTCTTATCTGCGTGTTGTCACTCAAGAAATTGGCTCAAAGACATTATTTGTTTAGGGAATATCTTTGTAGCTCTATTTGCTATAAATAAGGTAAATATTTTTTTTTAACAATAGTTTATTATTGTCCCATACACACACTTGCTCAACCCGGATTAAAGAGGTCTGGTTCATATTATTTACTAACTTCTGCTCGCAAGTTCGTCCGCGTAGCTTTATCACCCGCATTAAGTTCCGTCTTTGGTTACTGCTCCACATCTATTGGTCGTAGCGTAATGTTATATAGCTTAAGGCTTCGATAAATGTACTATCCAACACAAAAACAATTTTTCAATTCAAACCAGTAGTTCCTGAGATTAGCGCGGTCAACCAAACAAACAAACACTTCAAGCTTTATAATATTAGTATAGATTAATCCTGGTTTCCTCACGATGTTTTTTTACCTTCACTGATATCAGTGATGTCCAAGATAACCCTAGAAAGTAGGTGTAGAATAAAAAATGTCAAACATAATGACAACACCTTCGTTATAACAATTAATCTAAGTGCCTATTTAAGGCTGTCATAAGTATACAGTAGTAATAGAGCTCTTGGTCTAGACTTTGAACTCGTCCTGGAAAATACTACCACCATACCTATTTCTGCCGCAAAGCAGCGATACTGTGTTCCGGTTCGAAGGGTGTGGGTGTCGGTGTAATTACAAGTAGGTACATGAGACTTTCCAACTTTGTTTCACGATATTTTACCCTCACCGATGTCAGTCAACTTGTCCGGTTTCAAACCCTCCACCTAATGCGAAGAGGCGAGCTTCTTAATCACTGGATCATTGTCATCAAACTATAATCTTATAATAGGCTATTAAACAATGTCTAATACATTTCCATATCTTTCCATATTTCCAGTCGCGCATTATCATCTGAAGTAAAGAACTCCCTTGAATGAAACTCTCAAGCTAAAAATAAACGAGTTTATGCTGCCACAAAAAGGTAAAATAATCCGCAGTCAGGTCCCCGATGGCGGCACTTAGTTTGAAATAAGTAAAAAGTTGACTTATTTTGCGAGTACAATCTAGAGTGTTAATCCGGGTGACAATTGGATTTCCTCCAAGCGGCACTCCCGGTAGGCCGCTATAAAGAAACAGAGAATTCAGAAGACCCACCTACATTTCTTTCTTCTTTCTCACAGATAAACGAACTCTTGAAGAAGTAATAAAATTAAAAATTGTAGGTAACCTCCGACAGAAGAATAAACATCCCTACCGCAGCTAACAAAAGTGCTGATAACCTTGAAACGACTGAACCGATTTTGATAGAACATATCTAAGAACTATCGCTAGAAAACCTGCTTTCAAATAAAAAAAACGCATTTAAATCGGTTCACCTGTTTAAGAGCTACGGTGCCATAGACAGACACACAGACACGTCAAACTTATAACACTCCTCTTTTTGAGTCGAGGTTAAAAGCTACACGAGGATTTAGTGATAATGTAATCTGTTATGCTGGAGTTAGGGCAGATTTTAAGTCAGCAATTTTTAATAAAAACATGTAGATACAGGAACTTTTAATAAGAATATTGTGATGTATTTACACAGTAGGTAATAAAATTGATTACCTTATCTTAATGTATTTTCAAGTATGTCGTTGGTGTACCTAAAATAAATGTGCTATGAAGGTTTTCTGCATTCGCCTGTCTGGTGAACCGTGCCGGGAGCACCGGTAGTACAGGGGTGCGTGATAAACCAACCGCCTTCCGCCTCGGGTTATATGGTTACATTAAATACTTTTGAAGGGCTGTTATTCAATCAGTGATTGCAATATTCTTTGGACTGTGAACGTTTTGTTCGGTTTTCGCTTTAATGGAGGGTCGAGGGTGATGAGAACGTTTGTTTTATGTGTGTTTGTGTGGAGACCTTTTTTATGTCATTTAGGTATGTATGTCGTATATTTACAGGCTTATTAACAGGTTTAAACAATAACAGGCGGTTTTGAATTAACATTGTTCTATTACGTTTTTACAAAATCCTGGTTACATTTATTCTTCTTGCTTCGACATACATTATGTGAAAACAACGAAATTCATCATCATCTACTTAGCCTTTTCCCAACTATGTTGGGGTCGGCTTTCAGTTTTACCAGATGCAGCTGAATATCATTTTCTTTCAAAGATCTACGAATGACAGCCGGTACCAACGGCTTTGCGTGCTTTCCGAGGCATGGGGTCTCACACCACCAATTTCCAAACTGCGGCCTGCTACTAAGAAATTCGTAATAGAAAAACCCAATAAAACTTTTTACCCGACCCGGGAATCGAAACCAGGACCCCGTGCTCATCAGTCGCGCTTGCGACCACGAGAGCATCGGGGCAGTTAATGTAAGTGGAAGGCAATAAAAAGAATAACAATTAGACGTGGCAACCAAAAGGTGACCAATGACAACCAACAGCGTCCGTTCACGAACATGACGCGTATATCAGATTTACCTGACTTGTGGACAACAGTGTAAAAAAAAAACAATATAAAACCTTGTCTAATCGAAAATTCTCACATAAAAATATTATCTAACCACTGTATCGTCCAACCCTTTCATCCATCTATCATCCACGTCATACACCGCAATGTAACGTAACTCAGATGAGCTGGATGATGTATCATCATTAATCACTGGAGACAGTCACAGTTCTATGCTATACAATATCATACGTCTAATAGACTGTAGGTTCATATGGATGGCCTATGTATTAAAATCTGTTATTTATTAGTTCGGCGATGTCCTTGAATGTGATATTAATATGTAATTGACTTGTTTAATTATAAAAGAGTGTTTTGACCATTAAAAGCCACTTTTGAACATCATTTACAAGAAAAAACACACATACCATCACGCCTGTATTTCCCGAAGAGTTAGGCAGAGGTGTAACAATGTACACCCACAGTTCGCCGGTATGTTTGGTCCCATGTAATAGGGGGCGAGCCTATTGCCATTAACCGGGCACAAATCCTAATTCCGAGCTGCTACTGAGAATTTTATAGAAAAACCCAATAACACTTTTTGCTCGACCCGGGAATCGAACCCAAGACCTCTAGTGTAGCTGTCGCGTTTAGGACCACCAGGCTACTGAGGCAGTTAGTTAAGAAAAAAATTACATAGAATCTTCGTTTCGCCCATTCCAAAAGGTTGTTGCGTATGGGAAAGAATGGGCTAGAAACTTCATAGGTACTATTTCTCTTTGTTTCGTTTTAATAACTTGTACATTACGCACATACACACACATACATTAGTACATGGGTACATCAGTTCAATAATTATACGAATGTGAAGATGATGTACCTAAAAAAAATATATTTAAAGTACTAGAATATGTATCAAGTGCTGCGACGTTTAATGGCATCGCTAACAACACGGCTCCGACACAGCATTTAATTTGCCATTTAAGTTAGGAATTTAAAGCATGTGCAAGAAAGTATGTTTTATAATGGCATAATAAAAAAAGGTGACGGCTTGTGGGCGGCGTGCTGGCAGCCACCGGTTGGATTTTTTGGAGTGATTTCGGCCGAGCCGTTACCGTGTCGGAACGGTGCTGTCATAATGAGCGATGAGAATTAGGCTTGTCTTAATTTCAAGCAACGTTTACAAGTACGGGGTATATTCCTAGATAACCCAGATGTTTTAATAGGCTTAGTTACAACGTAGACCGAAAGTTATGCAATATAGTTACAGCTGAAGCCACTATAATATCTGAACCCAGCTTTAACGATCTGCAAACTAAACCACTTAAACAATATTAATTGCTTACGTCATCATACTGTAGTTTTAGAAGCTAAGTGCTCGATCGTTCAATACGGCATAAAAGAAAATTAATAAAATTATGTATATAGTGCTTCTAACTAATTTAAAAAAAATCGACCTTAATTTGTCTGAGTAAAGTGATTTTTAAACAAAATTAAATGATTGCACATTTTTGGATTGTGCTCGTTCAAAATGTATGGGAAAAGTTTTAAGCGATTTCTTTGATTTCTAGTACTCATACCTTAAATAGTCCCATAAAGTCTTTTGATTCCTACATGAAATAGGATCGATTGGCGTCAAAAAAAATTTTTTCGTATTTTAGCATTTTTGTCGATGACTGTACCTTTTTTCCAAAATCTGTGGATGCAGTTCAGAATATCTCAAAAAGTTATGGATGGTCTTGTAGGAACATTTTTCTGTAACTATAACGGTTAAGGTACCTGCCCTTAGTGACCCGTCTCAAAATTCCACCCTGTAAATGACTTACCGTCTGCTTTCTTTGCTCTTAATAAACACAAAAATACCTTTGACAAAAATACCTGTTTGCCCAACATGTACAGGTATACTTTCTGTTCTCTTCTGTCAAAAACTTTACACAGGAACTTACCTGGAGCTTGTTTCCAACACATGTAAGACATCGAAGTTATAATATCTGTTCATGTTCAAACTAGTCACGATCTCGAGAAAGTTCTAAAAAGTTTTAATATGGAAAGTCGTACATGGAAAATGAACTTAAAGTCTAACAACAAAAGGTATTTTAACGAATAACGTTGAATATGAATATCATGCGGATGAAGATTTGCCTCTCCTCTTCTCTCCTCCCCTTCAATTAACACATACACTTGAAACTTCATAGTCCTGACCAAAACTAAGGCTTGAGCTCGCCAAGTTTCTATAAATCAATTGGGACAAACTGTTTCACAGTCGAGCGCCTATATCTACATATATACGAGTAAGACAGATAGGTACATAATGCCGAAGTTTCAACAACTTCGTCGACGCCCGGGGAAAGTGGTGAAAGGCGGTATCTCCACTACCTACTTCCACACGATAGGTGAATACAGAAGGTCGGCTCTGAACAATAAACGAAACCAGGTGAACGCACGCATATACATATGTGTACAGCGATTTCAGACTATGAAAAACGACTGTTAGTCACAAGTGCACTTGAACTTGCTATACTTGAAACAGTTTGTATGCAGCTAACCTTCTTTATTATCTGTTTTGTGGTACATACAAATACTCTCTGCGAAATGCCGAGAGATGTAAAGCCCTCCATGGTCCAAAATACAGCGCGGTAGATACGCAAATATACTTAACGAAGTGGAAGTTTAGTTGATAAGTTTTATGACTGTAAGCTACCGTTAAAGGGTACTTCTCGTACTTCAAGTGCGCCTTTCAACTGTGAATGAAGATATGTTTAGGGAAATGTGAAGTTATTATTGTATGGTGTCATAGAAACTTGGTTTTTATGATTCTTGATGAAATACTTCAATTTGAAATGTTTATAGGTACAAAGATCTTACCGGATTTATTTTTTGTGGAGCGACTGTATTTCTGACCTACAACAGACATAACCCAGTTATTGAGCGACACGATATCCCTTGGTGAGACTCGTAGTCTGACTTAAAGGTAGTCACAAGCCCCAGCTTTTGACTACCCGTCAAAGAATTACAAATGACAGCCGGGACCTTTTTCTTCGTTTTCAGGGCAATTGCTTGCATTTTCTTGGAACATACTTACAGTGCAGTCTTGCTAGTTCCAGGAAAGTGAATCAACTGTTCTGAAATCTAAAGAACATAGATAAATAAAAAAGAAAATCACTTTCTTTCGTATCGAGCATTGATAAGTATCCGAATATTTTGATTGAACGCAAATAGAACGAGGGAAGCCAATCTGGACGAAGCCATATTAGTGAAAAGGGAATCCAGATCGATGGAGCTTTAAGTATTTTGAGGCTGCGCACTTTATTGCTTTATTTAATTATTTTATATAGCCATTCACCTATATTGCTGCCTCGTTAGCCTAGTGGTCCTAAGCATGACTGGTACGATAGAGGTCTTGAGTTCGATTTCCTGGTCGAGTAAAAAGTGTTATTTAATTTTTCTATGAAATTCGCAGTAGCAGCTCGAAGTTAGGATTTGTGCCCGGTTGAAGGCAATAGGCTCGCCTCCAATTACATGCGACCTGAATATACCGGCGAATAGTGAGTGTACATTGATACACCTCTGCCTTACCCTTCGGGGAATATAAGCGTGATGTTATGTATGATGGATGGTATGTACCTTTATTATTTACATAAAGAAGCAACAAGAATAACGAAACCAATTTTTTTCAAAAACAAATGAAAAGAGGGTCCGTGAAGTACTTGCTCGTTCTTGGTGAAGAACGAGCGGTTGGTTGATGGTGATGGAGACCTACATTTTGGAACACGCATAGCTTCAACTTTCTGACTAACTAACTGAATCCTTGACAATTCAAAATTGCTCGTAAATTTGATTTTGTCATTATTATAACTTGAAAACGTCATGGTTTCCAGTCCTAAATCACAATAAAGCTATCAAGCGGCTTGCAACTTATAATTATCAAGAAAACCTCAAGTAAACACCGGATATAAACTTAACATACATACAATCTATATATTCCTGCTTTAGTTTAAGGAAACTTAGCGTGAGCACATATTGGGCCAAACTTGTCAATTTTGTTCGACGCTTAGAAGGCTTCGAAGTTTGGCGTGACAAATACACATGCCCTGTACTGATGGGAAATCAATAGCTTCAACATAGATATTCTTTTTGTTTTCTATGGGCATGTCAAAGTTAGGTGTATCACAAGAAGGATATTTTGCAACAATGTAATTTTTTTCTACTGAGTTAGATTGGAGTCTAAAGATGTTTTGATTATAAAATAAATTGGTAGGTGGCAAATAATAAACGTAATCTTCTTTTTATTAAAATTCAGTTAGGTGTAGGTATATAAGTAGAGATACCAATATTTTAATTGTGAAAAATGTATTCTCCAGGCAGATTTCGGTCCCGGCGGCTAATCTCAATGGTGGTCACTCCCTCTTCCCTAACTCTCATAATTCAGTGGGATGGCAATCCGACGCAACCGGGAAGAAATCAGGCGCAGGGTTCAACGGCTTTACGTGCTTTCTAAGACACGGGGGTGTCACACCACCAACTTTCAAACTCCGGGCTGCTACTGATAAATTCGTGATGGAAAAACCTTTTTTTTCTGGACCTGGGAATCGAACCCAGGACACCATGTTCAATAGTCGCGCTTTCGACCACGAGACCAACGGGGAAGTTTACATAATTGGCTTATTTAATTTAGACTTTCGATAGATTGGATCAAGACATTTCAAATTTTATAATATTATAGATATAGTAGCCGCCACGAGTCGTGAGCACAACCATAAAGTAATTTTTTGGGTATTTGGGTTCCTTTATGGGTTTTTTGGACTGTCGATGCTGCACGCGAATAGTCCATCAGCCGGACCGATCTCGAACAGCGTCGGCGCCCCAAAAAACCTAGAAAGGACAAAAAGACCAAAAAACCCAAAGATTACCTTGTCGTTTGTGCTCACGACTCGTGGCGGCATCTATACCTCTACAACATCTACATTCACCTCCTATACATTTTCCTATCACAATTTCCGTACACACTTAGCATCGGTTTTTTCAATACCCTCATAAAATTATAATGAAGTTGGTTCAACCCAGAAAATTTATGTGGCGATTAAATTAATTTATAGTTTGTACGACCGGAGTGATACCGGTACTCATCGTGACTTATAACGGTGTTTACACAACAAATTGTTACCGGTAACGGTTACTTTTATACTTCGATGTTTGGCTAATTGAATGTTTGGGAATGTTAGATAGATGGCGTAACAAATGACGCGGCGTATTTGTTTGGTAACAATATCTTTGTGATTGGCGCTTGACTAATTTATTTTCGCAAAAGAGGATGATTTGGTTATCGTAATAGGCTTGTAGGTATAGTTGACTTATCACTAGACGATCTTGTGCTAGAAGATAAATAGTTTTTTACAACAGAAAACAGTGGTAAAATTTTCCAAGCGTCTCCATAGATTTATATGATAATCTGCTTGAAACACACTTAAAAAGAATCACTTTTACTTGAAAGTTTAATTTCGTGCTAATGATCTAACGGTATCAAAAATTAACCACTTCATTCCATAAAGTTAATAAATAAATATATAGTATATATATATTTAGTAGAATTTTATAAATTATAAATTAATAAATATTACATTTATAGGTAATAAATTATAATGATCCAGTCTAGCTCGTAAAATTAATTAAAGTTATAAAATATTTTGTGATCTACATTTTATAACTTACATTTGCTTTAATTACCTAGATGACGTGGAATATTCGAACTACATCAAGTTTTAAGATATAAAATTCTCAATGTTAGTTGCCATACTCTTCCGAAACGGCTTGACCAATTTTGTATTCGGTAGGTCAAAGAACAGGCCGTAAATTATTTTATATAGCGCTAAAAAAATATGGCAAAACAACGTTTGCTGGGTCAGCTAGTAATTATATAGAATATACTCCTGCCAGTAATATTAAAGTATATAAGTAAATCATTCATAAAAATAAATGAAAGACAGGACGCTTCTCAAACAGAGAAGCCACGAGCATTAATCACACCGCATGCTCAAGGCGGATTGGCAATTTCAGACTTATATCAATATATATAAGTCCGCATTTCCTCACGTTGTTTGCCGTCACCGATGTCAGTAATGTCCAAAATAAACTTAGAAAGTACATGTAAATTGAAAACTCACACAAGTACATGCTTGGTATCGATCCCGAAACCTCAGGCATTAGAGACGGGCGCCTTAACCACTATAGCTACTTACAACTAGTAAAGTTGATTGTAAATTCTGTAGTTTCAGGGAAGCATTAATTTAAACAAAGCACTTCAATGCTCAGAATGTTTGATGCGTTACTAATTAATTTCGAAAACAAAGCTGTAGAGATTTCTGGAATAACCACATAGCAACAACTCATTAACTTAGTTGCATTGTTTGTAAGTAGTTGATTTCCAACAAAATTGCTTTAGTTAACATCTGTTTTTATTAAAATATTTCTTAATACAAAACATAATATCACTCCTGAGTATTCCTCGATAGGCAGAGGTGTACCAGTATACACACAGTTCGCCGATATGTTTAGGTCCCATTTAATAGGAGGCTAGCCTATTGTCATTACCCGGGCACAAATCCTAACTCCGAGCTGCTACTGAGAATTTCATAGAAAAACCCAATAACAATTTTCTAGACCTGGGAATCGATCCTAAGACCTCTAGCGTAGTAGTCGCGCTTAGAACCACTAGGCTATCGAGGCAGAATTTCATTTACTTTCATATACCTGTACATCATGTACTCAAGAATAAAACATAGCTTCCCACGAGAACGATTCTACGTACAAGCTCCTTATAACCCAGGGAAATTTAAAAGTTTGAAGAAAGAAATTTAGCTCGACTATAACCGCAGGCTAGGCGATCAGTTGGTACTACATAAAGGAATTTATTTTAAAAATTAAAACCTCTTTACAAAGGCTTCCTAAGTTGTGCGGCGAGAAACTTCGCACAGCTATAATATGGTGGGTGAATATTTAACTTAAACGTGGATAGCTAGTGTTGCTAAAACTTCTATGGAATAGAAAATAGAAAAGTTTCTTATCCTAGAAAATCGTGATATACCTACCTGTTCTACGTTTCTGCGGAAAAGCAAATTTATTTAGAATTTCGTGCTCGTAGCTCACTGTCCTATTAAGTTAAATGGTTCTTCTGTAAAATTGAAATATTATATCTCTCAAGTACCAAGACATTAGAGTTTCTACCAAAGCGTTTAGCAAAGAGTTTATAGAACTAAAGCCAGTCTTTCAAGAACGTTGAAAGTAAATATCGAATATCGCCTAAAGTTCTGGTTTGTCGGGCAACATTAGGGTAGAATATGTAAATATGGAAGTTTTTCGTCGCCCCCTGTATTCAGGCTGTTAGACAAATGGTTCTCGCGTCGAGACACTCAGAGGGTGCCATTTATCATGTCTGTAAGGAATCTATAGGTGAGAAGGAGTCAGCCGCGAAGGCCACACGTACCGAATAGATATTTTTAGGGAGATTTATGTAAGGAATGATGGGAATTTACCTTTGGGCTTATGTCAATAGAGATATTGCGACAGTTACAAGTAGAGAGGTAGGGTGGAACGTTTTTGTCGAATCATCGATTACAATTTGCATTAGCGATGTAGAATGAAATTGACATTGCATTTGACAAGGCAGATTGTTATATCCTCTTATATCATTACCTATCGAGAGTTTCTTACTCATTCTTCTCTATAGACACCTACTAACGTTTTGGAATTGGCAACTAGCTTCAACTTTGTGGAAATTTATTTAAATGCTTTGACTTGGATTTATTGGTGTGTAAAAAATACACCATAAATCCCATAAATGCTGCAAATTCCGCAAAATGTATTCTCATATTCATTTTATTTGGAATATAATAAATTTGAATCGCGCGTTAAACAAGAACGTGACTTGTCGTCGATTTAAAACCAAATTAAAAAGACATTCGTTCAGTCTGTGCATGAGTTTCTTTTTTAATTTCCTCGTCGAGTTGTGAACTGAAGGAGCGTGTAAGTAAAAAACGCGGGACTACGGGAGGGAGTGCTGAGGACGTTTAAGTACGGGACTTGCCAAGCCCGGGACTTGCCAGGGCTGTCAACTCCGGACAGCTCAAATTGTGATATATTATGCTTGAGCGACAACAAGGGTCAAGTGTATTTTTGTGAAGGATATTTGTGTACGTTTATTTATGTAAACTTGCCGTGACCTTTTGTTACAAATGTAATTTGTACGTGGGCTACATTTCAATTTAAATATTAATACGTTTCAGATGTAATTTAGTTGTAAAGCGAAATATGCACATAATATTAGCATTAAGTTCACTCAGACATTATTAAAAATGTAGACAGAAATAATCATTTGATACTCACTTTTTTTTAAGCCGTATTTTCATCTAAAATTGACCTTTGACCAAAGCATTAACTAAGTACTTACATTCAACAAAAACGAACAAATAAGACCTAAAATTGTTCTTCGTCTCATTTATCTACTTAAACTAACTGCGAGCACCGAGGCAACTAATTAGTAGTGACAGCCCTATTTTTCCAGATCCTTTAGTGTCGTACTAACAAGTGTCCGCGGCATCTGCATGCATTTGCATAAAGTGCCAAGTTTCCGGACTTGTGGAACAGCCAGTCACTAGTGGTTGGTTTTATTTGTCTAGCGATTGCATTTTCCGAGGCGGTCTACCTGACTTTAATTTTCAAAGTTTTTGAAGAATCTCTTGGGTTTAAGAAGTCTTAGGTTAAAATGTAACAGTAGTGATGACTATAGGTGTTGTAATTTACGTAATGTATATTTTTAAGCCATTGAGAAAGGTAATTGCAAAAAATTTATATATTTTTTGAAATAGCCATTACTCTCGTCTTACAATATTATTACGAAATATCATGTTAATATATGAATAAGATTTTATTTTTCACCGAAAATATTATCTTTCTTTCATAAATGTTATTTCTAAGTTGGGTTTCTTCAATTACCTTACCCTTACTTACAAGTAGGTACGTACTTATGAAGGTATGTATCTTCACGAATTTACATTATAAGCATAACGTTGTACTTTATTATTACAAAAGTAACTTAATTTATTCGTATGACTTGCGTTAAGTGAAGGATGTCTGGGTCGACCGTGTCATTTGGCACTCGTGAATTGAGATGCAAGAGAGGTTTGTAATCTTCAAAACAGGTTTGTAATCTCGTTTCATTATATTGAGTTGTGATATAAGTTTTGAATTTATTATAAAGCATAACTTTCCGGCTCCTAGAAGTAATTTGGGGACAGAGGTCTTAAGGATTAAGAAAGTAGATATTTTTTCTCGACTAGGCGATTTGTTTTTTTTCTAGATTCGATTTACCATTTGAACGTATCAACGAAATACAACAACGGTCTTCTACTGAGCGTATCGATGACAAAAATGGAAATAAATAATATAATTTTGTCAGAGGACTGATTGATTCTTAGAAGGGCTGATTACAGCTTAAATTTGTTATCGACAGGAAACAACAACAGAATAACGTTAAATGGGCGTAACAACAAAAAGTCCTTAAGTAGGTCAAAGTCGAATCATTTATTTCAATTAGACCATTAAAAGGCACTTTTGAACGTCAATTACACGTTAAAATTAAAAATATTGAATCTAGTTGCCCATTCCAAAATATAGGTATAATATAAATTGACCTTTTCTTCTGCCAAGATTTCTCTTACTGCATTGACCTCATCTATTCAGAATTAAAAGCCACCTGACCAGATAAGAAGCTCATAACCCGACCACCAAACTCGGCTGTTCCATAAAAATAAATACTTGTGTTGGCGACTATTCGCCAGTACTTAGGGCAAGGCGGCACTATTGGTGCCAACTGGCAAGAGTTCAGCATTGCTGACTGGCATGCCTACCCGACAATGCTCGATTGTGTTTACAGCATTTGTTTCTTTTATTTGCTATAATTCTGAAGAAGAGACTTTTGTTTTTATCGTGTGAAATTGTGTGGCTGGCTCGGTAGCTACAGAGGGACATAATGGGAATTAAATCTATGTTTACATTATAATATATAAGGTAATATGTCAAAGCACAGTACCCGATTACAAGATTCTGACCTAGGGTCAAGATTAAATGAAAATTTCTTTTTCGCTGATAGGAACCTAATATTTTGCTAAAACTATAGGCTGTTTTATG
The DNA here is from genome assembly GCA_947462355.1 of Caradrina kadenii. Taxonomy (NCBI): domain Eukaryota; kingdom Metazoa; phylum Arthropoda; class Insecta; order Lepidoptera; family Noctuidae; genus Caradrina; species Caradrina kadenii. The sequence goes on along the minus strand of OX381684.1, from coordinate 10,262,638 downwards.
GTACAATTGTATTCTACGTGGACAAAGTCGCAGACTGAAGCTAGTATATAATAATGGGGATATACAAACCAAACATATCAGATTTTACTCTAGCCCTATTAGTTCTCGCGCTAGGTGTTAAATAATCCTAATTTTGACCACTGCACTTCATAGCTCTATGTGATTCATCCGGATGAGTTACGAACAAAAGTGTAAATAAACAAAATGCCCCGAAAATTGGCCGAAAAGGGTTTTGTTTCCGTAGTCTGCTGTAACACTCTAATTTTCGTAACTTATTTGGTAATTTCCTTCTCCATATATTTACTGCTCACGTAGGGACGGTTACCACATGTTACAAAATTAAGATGTTGTGTGTCCAAAGTTTGGTTTGGGTAATAAATGTTGCGTCGTAAACCATGAGCAATGGGGGCCATAAGATAGGGCTTGTAACTTGTAAATTACGAGCTCTTCTTATTATTTGATTAGCAAGAAATTCACTATACTCGTACATGCTGACTAGTATTTCCTTGTGGATCTTTCATGGGGAGATGGTGCTCATAAATATGAGCAACTCACACTATGAAACCAACTCCTTTTTTAACATAATATACCATCACGCCTGTATTCCCCGAAGGGTTACGCAGAGGTGTATAGGTCCCATTTAAGAGGCGAGCCTATTTTTATTACCCGGGCACAAATCCTGACTCCGAGCTGCTACTGAGAATTTCATAGAAAAACCCAATAACATTTGCTCGATCTGGAAATCGAACCCAAGACCTCCAGCCTCCAGCAGTCGCGCTTAGGAACGCTAGGCTAACGAGTCGGTTTTTTTGTATTAAGGATGGGAAGTCATCAAATAACTTCTTCCGCTCTGGGTGGAGCGGATTAGAGTGTCAAACTCTAAGTAACTAAAATCCATCCGTGTTCCTCCTAATGCCCTTTGCGTTCCACGGCTGCAGTAAATCTTTACGAAACCAACTCTGAAATATGACAAATATAGTAGTTAGGTACTACATTTTGATCGTGTTGTACCTGGTCCTTGAGTTATACAGTAACTATGGGTGACCGTAAGACAAACTAAAATTATAAATACCAAACAAAATGTTATCATAAAACTAATAAATACAATAATCGGTTTCCTTATATTTTGAAAACCACACCTTTATTCCAAAATAACCACGTATAGTTTTAAGCACAAAAATTGCCACAACGCGCCGTCTGATAGGAAATTCAATCAAAGCAATAAAGGAAATGCTCAAATCGAAATAGTTTCTAAATAAGCCGGAACAATTTTGTAAAGGCACAACTTTAGCAATATCGGACAGTCTGAGTGTCGACACTCCCGACATTCCCGACACTCCCTGACACCGCTGACACCGGTCTCCGGTGTACGTTCGATACGATATTAAATACACTTGAGGAAAATGTAACTTCTAACTTTTATCTCTCTCAGTTTGTAAGTCGTTGACTTATGAATTGGCTCAGGAAAGCTATTTTTGGGGTAAATTTATTACTCGTTGTCTAGTTAGTTCAGTGTAATCTGATAAGTGGTTATTGTAAGTATTTATTGTTTAACTATTTATTATTAGAATATTTAGACTTAACATAATTGGCCTCTTCTCATACAGAGAAGGCAAGAGTATTGATCACCACTCTTGCTCAAGGAGGATTGGACCATATCAGACTTAAATTAATTATAAGTTCAGGTATCCTCACGATATTTTTTTCATCGATGTCATATTGATTTGTAGTTTCATTTCTATTTTGAGTGTATGACTGTATATTCTAGGAAAAGTTTTACACAACATCCAATTTGTGAAACAAACACGCTTAATACATTATTACTCCATCACACTAAAACTTTTAGAGTGTGAATATATGTAGTAATGTACGTGCCTCTGCAAATTCCAACGTTTTTAATCATTTTGAGCAAAAAAAGGTTCAGAAGAATTAATTTTACGCTTGCAAAAGCAACGGGAGGTCGCTAGTAAAGTAATTAGGTAGATAAATGTAATTGTCACGCCTGTATTCCCCTAAAGGGATGCTATAATAGCTGGACATTACAGCCGCGACCCTGGTGGGGTCACGGTTGGGGTTGAAACTACGTACAAAAGAAGCAGTGACAGACTGAAAGTAATATTCCTTTGTCTATACTAATATTGTAAATAGGAAAGATTTGTTTGTTTGTTTGTAATGAATAGGCTCCGAAACTACTGGACCGATTTTAACTATTGTTTCACCTATAGATAGCTACATTATTTCTGAGTAACATAGGCTATATAACATCACGCTATGACACACGGAAGCCGAACAGTAACGAAAGATGTAACAAGACGCGGGTGAAATAAGTAACGCCGACGAAGTCGCGGGCAGGTAGCTAGTGTTATATATGTATAGTAAAAGAATTTACGTCGCTGGTGTCAGTGATGTCCAAGATAAACTCAAAAAGTACATATGAAATAGAAGAAGTCAATTTGGTTTGGTTACCAACTGACGAACTAGAGGCGGACGCCTTAACCACTGAACCATTACCATATCACGTCAATGTGTTTACCACCTAAAAACATAAATAAAAACGTTGTAACAATATATTAAAACAGTACCTACTTCAAAATGAAAGAGCTGTTCGAATCTGACGCCATATAAATATTACCTTTACCCATAAAACCCTTTTCAAAACACAAGTGTTGAAGTGTACCCCAACATTAGCGATCGTTAATTACGAAATGATTAAATTTAATACGTCACGGCACGGTCTTAATAAAGCTTTTAACGTAATGGTTGACTTGTAAGGGCACCGTATTTTCAAATAACAATATAATATTATGGAGCTCTTTCTGTAAATGTGTGTGTGTATTGGGATGATAAGATTTATTTGAATGTGTTGAGTATAATAATAATGTGATTAGGTATGTATATCTATGTCTACATATATTTCTATTTGAAATTGCACATTTCTCCACTAAATTAATTCTCTAGACATTGCGGGTTGCAGGTCGACGCATTTTTTTTAAGATATTTAAAAAAGTGTATTTTTTTTTAGGTACATTTACATGTTTTAAAAATAATATTTAGAACACATTGATTACGAACCTGGATCTGTCTTTTGAGCTGCAGATATCTGATGACTACATTGACAGAGAGAGACACACAAGAGTAGTACTCCTCTCTTAAACTAAACCCACTCATCCGTAGAATTCAGCCGTTATGTTTTACCCATGTTCTCAACTAAGCGATCACGTAATATTCCCGAAACTTACATAATATCCCTCGCCATTTAGGAGTTACACCCCGAACCCTATAAGTGAGTCATGCAGCCAGCAAGGGTTTCTAAGCATTAATATTTAAGTCATAAAAATATGTACTAACATCATAAATCACATGGGCACTTAATTCTTGAACATAATCTCATGTCGTATGACGGTTAAAGTATCCCACTATATTTTACTAGCTTTTATTACGTACAGGGTGATGTGGAAGGCGTAAAGTCTTGAACCTGATACTCGTAGTTGTTTAAAACTTAGCACAGGGTTAGCATGAATCCATGACTCACCGATTTTGTTACGATGCAATAAATACCCTATTGCTCTGGTTTAAAGTATGAAGTAAATGTCTTTAAAAAAATTCACAGATTTATGTATTCTTTTTAAATACTTATGTAGTAAACTGCTTCATGAAAATAGGCTTTGTTGTTAATAAATAAAGCAATATTCACAATCAGAATATCAACTTCAAATTGAGTTAAACGACGATTCACAAAGTCTGTTTAAACAGTTTCGAACCAAAATTATAGTTAGCGAAGGACATTAATTAATTGACCTCAATAAACCACCAAATCCCAAGCTACAAGTTAACTCGACCGAACCAGACTCAATTGTTAAAATTATGCCTAATTCCTACCGAGAGCTTTTTCGCAATATCGAGAATTAAATGGACTAGAAGCAACCCTGTTCCGGACGTAATTCCTAAGAACTTTCCGTTTTACAATACTAGAGTTTGCACTTAGCTTTCCCCCGTTCCTCTACGACTTTCCTCCGCTCCTGTCGACGTGAGCTATCGTGTACTCATAAGTCGAGTCCGACTTAAATGGAGCAGCCTGTATTTATTCAATGTTTATTGATTTGAGTTGAAATTATAGTACCTATTGTTTTTCAAACAGCGTGATCTATTTTTAAGGAAACTGAAATGTCAAGTTCTTAAAGAATTTTTCATAGTCGAATAAATTTTAAATGAAATGGAATTGATCGTTTTTTTGTTTCCTACGATGTAATCGTTTTCTAAATTTTGTAAATTTCGTCAGCTAAAGTTGCTCTGTCTGCGAAGCGGTTTAAAATAATTAAAACCAGAACGTGACGTTACCGTCATACGAGTAGAGTACCTACAGACATTGCATATATGATCGTAATCTTTCGATAAATCATTACGTGCTTTTACCATCAAACTTAATTTTATCTTCAGCCGTATTTGCAATAATCTACTTAAATAAATAGGAAAATTTTAGTTTTTACTTTAATTGGATTTTATTTTTAATAATTTAATTTATTTTAGATTATTTTTATTTATCAGTTTTTTCCATTGTTTCCTTGCGGTATCGGGTACCTATTATTTACAACTAATGTGTTAAACCAACTCAAGTACCCACTAACATGATAAAATCATAGTACGTTCTGTCCAAACTTTACATAGGATGGCGCTTGTCACTCGACGCTCAGTGTACCTACTAACGAGCTAAGTTCTCAAGACGTGCCCTAACTATTACCTAAGAACTATTCAAGAAACTAGCTATCATTTGTACTAAGTACGAGTTTGTACAATTGAAACTGGGAATGTTAAAAGTTTTGCTGTTATTCACAATGCTGTGGCAGTACCTTGTTTAGATATGTACAATGGGCTTGGTATTTGTAAAATATTGTGGGACTTGTCTGAATGTTATTTCACTTTAGTAATAGTAGAGCTCTTTGTGTAGCAGCTCGTCTGTGGAAATATTACCACCATATCTATTCCGAAAAGTAGCGGTGCTGTGTTCCAGTTGGAAGGGTATGGGTGCCGGTGTAATAACAGGCACATGAGAAACACAAGCGAGTATTAAGGTAAAGAACTACGAAAAAACGCCCTCATATAAAAACTTAAGGCAATGGATGTAGTCATATAAGGGTGTAGTCATATTTCGGTCAATAATTAATGGAACTTGATGAAATTTTCAAGATTTCTACAATTATCTAGGCTTTGTTCCGTTCCGTCGATTTTGAATAAAAGAAGGAAATTTAAACTATTTTTCACGTAACGGAATTCCAATTTTAAAGAGGTATAAATCCTAATTTAAAAAAAGAACACAACGTCATTCTTTTTTTAAATTAGGAACAACGCTTGTTGTTGTTTTATAATAACTTGAACACAAAACAAAAGCATCTCGCCTCTGACTTTGTAAGTACAAAACAGACAATTTTAACTAAAATGTTGGACTGTTTTAATTAACTAACCGAGCGGAGATGGCGAAGTGAAAAGTCTGTAATTAACAGAAACAAACCGAGTGGAATTCTGGTAACGTCTTGAAAAGTGGTGAAAAAACATTTGGTAGAAAATGGCGACGATGAAAAAATACTGCTCTTGTTGACAATTTAGCATTCAAGTTTACGAAGTATTAGCTAGATGCTTAATTGAAAATTAAGTAGTAATGTAATGGGAACATATTTACTAACATAATACTATTCTTAATTATCTTAGCGCTGATTTCTCAACGGTCAGATAACTTTTATCTGAAGGATAAATATGACAGTTTGACATATTGTCTATACAAAAGCTGTCAAACCGCCATATTTATTAAAAGAGGAATAAATATGACGGTTTGTCAGCAACACATATCTGAAGACTAAAAAATTGGCTCTAAGAGTAATTTTCTTAAAAAACCAATATTTTTTTCCATGTTTTAGCTAAAAATACCGTATCCTTGAGGAATTCTCAAATAACAAAGTGCTACCGTAACAAAATAATATGAAAAGATTTTCAAAATTCTACATTGATATTTAACATCTAACAAAGATACTCAGAATAAAATTTCACCATTTTCAGCATTTCAGAATCTGATAAAGACGAATCTTTCCTCGTTTATGAAAAAATCGATCTGAGTTTTGCATAAAAACTGTAAAAACGCAAATATTTCGTCTTTACGACGAGATTTAACGGCCCCTTCCTCGTTAAAACAGACGGAATATACTTTTATTATTACAGCCTTCATGAGAAGCAAAAGTTTTATTAAGTTAAGCAAAAATTAATCCTTTTATAATATTGTTTTTGTAAATTGACTTTGTAGAATGGCTGAACGTACCTTTTGGTTGAATTAACAAAAATCTTTTCCTTATTTTAAGGTTCATCGACGCAATTTTTTAAAGCAACATTGTTAGGAATTAACATATTATTGAATTCAAAGAACTTTATTTTTTAACATTACTCGCTTATTACTTCCACTGTTTATATTTCAAAAATAGCGTAGCTTTAAACATCCTTTTCTATTTCGACGCTTAGTCTGGCATCGAGGTACATTGCCCTCTTTGTTTACGAACGATCGATTAACAATAGGTTTCAAAGTGCAATGTATAGTAAAGCTAATGGAAACCGTTGGTAGGGCTGACGTGTATTAGGTTACGAGTTTGTTGCCCTTAGTTCTCTTCGTGCAGGCAATGTTGTTTCATTTTTAAAGCGTTCGAATTTTAAATGTCATTCAGTTTAATGTACTTTACATTGGTTCTTATTTTCTTTTAGACTTTGCATAATAATTTGATTTTCGAAGCCAATTCTGATTAGAATAACATCTAGAAATCGCGTCTTTTATCTAGTAGGTACTTATTTTGGGTTTTCAGTTTGCCAAGAAATTCAGCTTTCACAACCCTACATTCCCAACTAATTATACTAAAAGAAAGGTTTTATACAAAAGCTGTAACCTCATTACTTTACGTTCTACCTACCAAATTTTTTATCCGGCTAATATCTAAAAGCCTATTATAATGTTCCAGATATAATAATATCTACTAATCAGTTGGGGGAACAACGACCCTGTCTGTTTTCTTTTATAACCAGTCTAGGGGACCAAGGCGGGGGGGTCTAGTCCAGACGTCCCCCTCTCCTCTTTGTTATGTCTAGACTAATCTGACAGGTAGACGTCTGAGTGTTGGAATAACTTTGAAAATTGATTAGCTGTAATAATACAAGGTTCTTTTTTGAGTGGAGGTTTTGTGTTCATATGTAGTACCTATTTGTCTTGATTTGAGTGGTTTTGTATTGTATATAGGGGACTCATAGGGGATTATTCATTTGTGGAATGTTGATAGGATGCCGTTAATAGAAGAATATTGACTGGATATCTAGCTATATATAAAATCACCTACGTCAGTTTCATTGTCAATAATTATGACAAAAAGGTGACTCGATACGTAATAATATACTACTGTAAACGAATAGAATATTGAAAGACTACAGTATTGATTAAAAAGGTTAAGCTGGGTTCATAATTTCATGGGCGTATCACGTTATGACGTCATCTTTTGCGTAATGTATGGGGTCAACAATTGGCAGATTAAAACTATTCACATCGAACTGCCCGCGACTTCGTTCGCGTGATTTATTTCACCCGCTTTAAGTTACGTCTTTGGTTACCGCTTTGCTCCCGTGGATCACAGCGTGATAGTAAAGCCTATATTATTCAGAAATAACGTGGCTATATACTGGTGAAAAATGGTTACAATCGGTCTAGTAATTTCGGAGCTTATGCGATACAAACAAACAAACAAAGAATCTTTCCTGTTTATAATATTAACAGAGATTTACCACAGAAACACGATACACAGCCTGGTCGAATTTCACTTTGTTCCTTACTATTACTTCTTTAATGTTTCTAATTATTTATTATAATTTCATAGATTTTTAAATATATTTTTTTTAACTTTTTTTTAGGCTAGTAGCGGGGCTGAGCCCCAGGTAGCAGTTCTCTGCGAGGCGGGAGGCACCTACCACCCGCAGTACATGTCTGCCGCCGGTCGATGGACGCCCGACTTGACCACCAAGCCACACAACTGCCTCAAGGACAAGATGGAGATTCTCGACTACTGCAAGAAGGTAACTCATGTTCTAATTGATAGTACTTTTATCGCTATGATTTCCTTCTCTGAGAAATTAAACGGGGTTTTACTAGAGAATGAAATACACGACCATCTTGACGTGTTCTTGCATATTAAGATACAATCACAAACAAAATTGTCCCTTTTGTCATCATCAGTCGTTAGACGTCCACTGTTGGGCATAGGCCTCCCCCATAGATTTCCAAAAGGACCGGTGAATATTCCTTTAGCGAACTAATCAAATTGGAAATAAATTACTTGTCACAATTTTTCTAAAAAAAAATTTAAGTACCCAATTGCCACGTATTTTATCGCAAGCAAGTATGATGTTTTGTGTAACGATTATATTTTTTTAAGTCTCTAGTTAAATACGATCAATGAATATTAAAAGTCCATGGAATAATCAACTAAAGCTTAGCATTAAAATTCTTAATTATAACACACACATACTATCACGCCTGTATTCCCCGAAGGGTTAGGCAGAGGTGTAACAATGTAGACCCACAGTTCGCCGGTATGTTTAGGTCCCATGTAATAGAGGGCGAGCCTATTGCCATTAACCGGGCGCAAATCCTAACTCCGAGCTGCTACTAAGAATTTCATAGAAAAACCCAATGACACTTTGTGCTCGACCTGGGAATCGAACCCAAGACCTCTAGCGTAGCAGTCGCGCTTAGGACCACTAGGCCAACGAGGCAGTTAATATAAATGAATACCTTACCTTAATTATAAATGAATACTAAAACAGTCTAAGTCATAAGTAATTGATATAATTGATTAACATTGGTACAATAATAATGGTATATCAAGGTATTATAGAGTGCGTTATGTAATGTCAGAGGGCGTACAAAATGTTTGTAACTAATTATGCAATCAAGCAATCCAAGTTTCAATAATTAAATAAAATAAAATACAAAAAAATTATAATTATAAAGAATTGCGCAATATCCGGTCCGAAGCGCGACTGGTACTGTACAGGTCTTGGGTTCGATTCCCAGGTCGAGCAAAAAGTGTTATAGGGTTTTTCTATGAAATTCCCAGTAGCCTACAGCTCGGTAGCGGCTTGTACCCCGTTAATGGCATGGCATGTTTAGGCTTGCCCCCTATTACATGGGGACCTTAACGTAACGGCGAAGTTTGGGTGTACATTGATACACCTCTGCCTAACTCTTCTGGGAATACAGGCGTGATGGTATTATGTATTTATGTGGTCGACATCTAGGCATAACCTCGTGCTATTCCCCGTGATCACGACTAAGCGTTCACCTTCTAATCTCATTACTGTACCGCTTAACTATACAACTATACGTATTAACAAACAAGTAATTAGCTAAAACTAATCGCTAACTTAACTTTTAACACCCACGGTAGTATTCTATAGGTTACGCAAACATTTTATTACATAACTATAATCCTCAAAATATTTTAAGGGGTATCCTATTCCTCGGTAGTTCATTAAGTCAATGTGGGGTTCATGAAGGTACTATGTTTCGAAGCTTTTGATAAATAGGAAACATCTTAGTACGTAACTTTGTAAAAGAGCTCTTTGTGTAGGAGCCAGTCCGGGGAAGTACTAGTACCATACCTATTTCTGCCGCAAAGCAGCGTTGCTGTGTTCCAGTTTGAGGGTATGGGTGCATTACAGGCACATGAGACATTTTAACTTTGTCTCTAGGATGGCAACGCATTTGCAAGGCGCCTGGTATTGCACATGTCCACTTAAAATTGGGTGGGTGGGCTTCCGGTTTTTTTTGCCATCTAAAGATGTTAAAAAGTGCAAGCTTTAATAAAGTCTCGTTTATAGTACGTACATGATATATACCATCAAGCCTGTGTACCCCGAAGGGTTAGGCAGAGGTAAACCAATGTTCACCCACAGTTCACCAGTATGTTTTTTTTTTTTTTTTTTAAAGGATGGGAAATCATCAAATAACTTCTCCCGCCCTGGGCGGGGCGGGAGAGAGTGTCAGACTTTTACTGACTAAAACCCACCCATGTTCCTTCTTGTGCCCTTTGCGTTCCGGGGGCGCGGTATCTCTTACGAACAACCCGCAGCCCCGGCAGCACCAGTATGTTAAGGCCCATGTTATAGGGGGCGAGCCTATTGCCATTAACCGGGCACAAATTCTAACTCCGAGCTGCTGCTGAAAATTTCATATACAACTCAATAACATTTGCTCGACCTGGGAATCGAAACCAAGATCTCTAGCGTAGCAGTCGCGCTTAGGAGCACTAGGTTAATGAGGTAGTTGGGCGCCAGTGTTCATTTAAATAAGTATATTTATTTATACATATATAACTAGGTTTTAAGCGCTACTTCGTTCGTGTGAAATTCGACTACGAGGACGCAGACTTAGTCGCGGAATAAAAAGTAGTCTATGTAATTTCTTAATTCAAACTCACCCCGTACCAAATCTAATCAAAATCGGTTCAGTCATTTAGTCGTGAAAGCGTAACGGACAGAGTTACATTCGATTTTATAAAATAAGTATTGATTGTTAGGATTCTGTAACGAACTGCCCCGAACTGCCCTGTTGGTCCCTCGGTCGCAAGCGCGACTGATAAGCGTAGGGTCCCGGGTTCGGTTCCCAGGTCGGGCAAAAAGTGTTATTGGGTTTTTCCATTAGGATTTACTCAGTAGCAGCCCGAAATTTGGAAGTTGGTGGTGTGACACCCCCGTGCTTCGAAAAGTACGTAAAGCCGTTGGTCCCGGCTGTCGATCGTAGATATTTAATAGTCGTTATGGATAGTCAGAAGCCAGGCAGTCTGACAACCAGTCTAACCAAGAGGTATTGCGTTGCCCAGTACCTGAGTTGTAGCGATCAGATAGGCAGTCGCTCCATGTTAAACACTGGTATTCAGCTGCATCTGGTTGGACTGGAAGCCGACAACAACACAGTTGAGAAAAGGCTAAGCAGATGATGATGTTAGGATTCCTTAAAAAAAGAGTCCAAACGAAGCCCTTTTGCTCTTGCTCATCAATTCATCTAGTCTGTCCTGCTGTCATTTGTCTGTATCTTTTAAACCGTAAAAGGTAGACACTTGAAATTTACAGGCCCCAACTAAGCCAAAAATATTTAAATCGAATTCTAATACAACTGTGTAGAACAGTAACAAGTCAAATAATTAGATACTTACAGGATTAAAGCCTACGCGCAAAGGTATGTACGTAGGCATTACTCCTTTAATATACCAAATTCCTTTATTTTATGGTCTGCTTGATTTGGGATGGAATGTGTCTAGGCAAGGGCTACAAAGGGACGGTGTTACGGCCCCCAGCTGCCACCAGACAATTTCAATTTTACCCTAATTAAATTGACTAATGTCTGTGAAATTGGCCACCCCTGCATTGTTAGTCATTCTTGTTAAATATTAACATTGTTCAGAATTATAACGTAACTGACGGGCGACGATGCCGAGGGAGGCCTAGAAAAAGCTGGCTTAGAGTCGTTGGCGAGATATTGGCCAGAGAAGGCAACGCGTAGGGTTTAATGGAAGGTAATAGGGGAGACCTTTGCCCAGCAATTGGACAATACAGGTAGAATAAAAACAAAAGAGTCTCATCTACTGTTATGGTTTTGCAATTCACAAGCCATTAGAATATTGTTTTAGGATATGACTATAAGTGATCAATTATTATTCTAAATATTTTGTATCTTTCCAGGTATACCCGAGCCACGACATCACCAACATCGTGGAAGCGTCCCACTACGTGAAGGTTAGCAACTGGTGCAAGCTAGGTACGGGCAATGCGGCCAAGTGCAAGGTTACTCGATGGGTGAAGCCTTTCCGTTGTCTTGGTACGTATATATTACTGATACATGATTACTTCGTAATTTAATAGGATCATCGGCTTTCAAGGTCGCTTTCGAATTCAAAAGGAAGTTTGTATTGACCATAATATTTTATTACACAGTAGACGAGTGAAATTGAGTTTGAACGGCGTCCTGTATCATTGAACTATTATACAATTTGCTCGATTAAACGTATTTTTTATTATCATCTTTTATGATAATAAGAAATACGTTTTTATCATCTTTTTCTCATACGATGTTCCAGAAATCATACTAACCCCAAACAAAATCTGTCCTATCTACCACTCACTTCGTCACTTATTGCTTGAACCCCTGACCTTATCGTCTCAATCCACTTATGTCCATCTACAATGCATAACTACAAAGAGTGTTTGGCGGCAGAAGGTCCATTCCAATCGGATGCGCTACTGGTGCCGGAAAGCTGTCTGTTCGACCACATCCACAACCAGTCCCGATGCTGGCAGTTTGCGAGGTGGAACGCCACGGCCGGACGTGCCTGCGCCCAACGAGGATTGAAGCTTAGGACCTTTGCGATGCTGCTGCCTTGTGGAATCAGCCTGTTCTCTGGCGTCGAGTTTGTCTGCTGCCCTAAGCATTTCAAGGGTAAGTGAGTAATTAAGGCTAGGCGTATAAACAAGGCGCAGTTCTGCATCCTTCGATTTTTGAAATCGACAAATAAAAAAATATTTTTATTTATTCGTTTTAAGAATCATAGTGACCTCGAATTTGTCGCGGATGCAACAATATACATTTGGCTAAATATCAACACAATAATAACAGCTAAACTTAAATTGGGATCGATCATAGATCAAGTCTAATGACCACACTCAATGATTACTTTCCTTAACTTAAAAAACAAGATAAATCATTAAACAAACGTTTTTGTCAATTCCTTCTAGAAAATGTAAAGATGCACAAGCCCATGGATGTTGGTGTCCCCGTCAGCCCCGGAGGAGAAGAGATGCTTGCGGCTTCAGCGGCGATGGATGAGCGTGATGATGATCTTTTGGATGACGATGATGCTTTGGATGACGATGATGATGACGACACCCTAAACCTCAGTGACGATGATGATGACGACGACGCTGATGACGGTAAGAGATCCATTTTTATATAGTTTTGAATACCGCAATATACATTTTTTAAATCTTCAAATTGACGAAGATTCTTTTTAAAGACTTTCCTTTCATGTATGATGATCCGTAATGCTTAGTGTTAAGCTTATATTGCCAAGTGATCATAAAGATAAAAATATACTACTGAACTTCCAGATATGGATGAGGATGAAGACGCCGATTTATCTCGCGACGACGACGCTGAGGACGATGATTATACCGATGGCGATGACAACTCTTGGCCACGTCCTGAGACCTCATCTCAACCATCAACCACCACAACCACCACTACCACCACCACGACCACTACGGTAAGTTGTATTATACCATTAACAGTGTTTTGGTATTTAGTATACAGCAAAGGGCCGCCCGAAAAATATCTAAAAGTCATTATATCAACCAAAAGTCATTCTTACAAATTAGGATGAGAATCGATATTTCTTAGAGATACAGATCATCTTTTACCTTCTCTTTTTTTAGAAGAAAAAGAAAAGCTCATCAAATTCCACAGCATCACATCCAGATATCCAACGCCGGACCCGTTAACGTGATAACGTTAATGTTAAGACTGATTGTTATATTGTTTGCAGGCTTCTTCCGCTACCTCCGACCCTTACTTCTCGCACTTCGACCCTCGCACTGAACATCAGAGCTACAAGGATGCTCAGCAACGACTGGAGGAGACTCATCGCGAAAAGGTAAAACAGCCACAGTATATGAAAGAAGTAAAATATTCAAGTTTTAGATTGTGCTTAATAGTTAGAATAGAAACTAAAACTTGTAAAAAAAATATATTTTGACATCGATTGATTGTTAAACAATCAATCGATGTCAAAATATATTTTTTTTCCTACCTAAAGTCCAGATCTAAATAATATTTAAACAACTTTAAAAGCTGCGAATTGGAAATTTCTAATCTACAGTTTTTAAAGTTGTTTAAATATTAATTACTTTATTAGTCTAATCTGTCTCACGTCTGTCATCTGTCTCAGACAGATAAGGTGTTTTTCTTATACATTCAACTGAAATTGCAGCTATATTTCGGAATACTAATGTACATTTTATATCTGGCAGATCACCAAGGTTATGAAGGAATGGTCAGAGCTTGAGGACCGGTACCAACAGATGATGAACAACGATCCCGCCGCCGCTCAGACCTTCCGTCAACGCATGACTGCTAAGTTCCAGACTAACATTCAGGTAAATATTGCAAACATTCTTGTTATAAATTCGATTTTGAGAAGTGGGAGATCTGCCGTTTTACAATCAGTTTTCAAAAATCACTGCTCACATAATCACAATTAAATTATATATATTGAATCTCTCAGACTTTGGAAGAGGAAGGCGTGGCTGAACGTCGTCGCCTTGCCGCTTTACACCAACAACGTGTGTTGGCTCACCTTGCTCAACGTCGCCGTACCGCACTCGCCTGCTACACTCGCTCGCTCCGAGACACTCCACCCAATGTAAGTTCTCAAAAAATATTTTCATAACTCTAAAATCAACAATGGGCTCTTTTTCGCATATTAATCTATTTCACGGAATCATTCTATAAATAGGGCTTCTATTGTTGACTTAACCGAACGAAAAACAAAACACTCTTTATTTTTATAACATCAGGCTCATCGCGTCCAGAAGTGCCTGCAACGTCTTGTACGTGCATTGGCTGCCGAACGTAGTGGAGCACTGGCTGCATGGCGCCGCGCCGCTGCCAATGGACGGGAGGCTGCTGCTGCCGAGCGATCCAGCGCTGCAGACCGATTGCAGGTACATAGCTGACACCTACAATCATTGGTTCCTTACTTCACACTAAAGATAAAATTTTTTCAAAGATTTTGAATTTTGATAATAATTCTAGATCTGCCTTTCTCGTTCCCTCTAATATCAGAAGTTAAGTTGATGTATTCTATCATTACTATTCTGTACTTAGGATGCCGACCGTGCTCTCCAACGCGCCCTCTCCGCCCTCCGACGCCGTCCTCATCTGTATGCCAACATTGGAACCGCAATTGAAGATTACGTTCAGGTAAGATACATATCATGTTATAGAAAAATTAATCTTAATCACAACGTCACTGCGTAAATTAAAGGTCTCACAATAACGTTTATGAGCTACTATTACTGCCTTTCCAGCAGTGTTAAAAAAATCGACTACAACTACGTTACCAAATACTAGGTCACCTGGATGTATTTATTCATCTTTTTGATTCCCAAGAGTTACATTCATTTAAAATAGCTAAATACTAAAAACTCTTGGTGACACAAGATAAATTCTAACATTCTAGTCGATGCAATCTAAGGACGACATGGCGGTTTCCTTGATGTCGATGACCCCCGAAGCCGAAGAGCTGTTGCTGGACCGCATTGAGGCCGAGGTTCAACGTGAACAAGCTGCGCGGGACCAGCTCAACGCTAAGCGAGATCAACGCACACGACAGCGACAGGACATTCAGAACGAAAGGGCTAAGGTAAGAAATATTTCGATTTTCTTCAACAGTATATGGCACTCTCGAAAATAACCACGCATAATTTTGGTAGCCTAAATAGTTAATCCTTATATTTTCGTATTCAGGATTCTCAAAATAACTTTACCGCGATTGCCTTCCAGACTTCAAACGGTGTCAAGGAAAGCCTAGAAGCCGACGACGAAGCGAGCGAAGCCAGTGAGATCGAGGACCCCTCGTCCAGCAGCACCCGCGGCCCCGCCCCCTCCGCCTCGGCTCCCCCCTCTGCGTCCCCGTCGGCGTCAGCCAGTGCGTCACCGGTACCGTCTGCTGCGTCAGTTACACCACATGACGTTACTACCCACGCTGCCTTCTCACAGGAAACGACTACTACTGTGAGTAGAATATTTAAGCCGTTTACTCATTAACCAGTTCTCAAAGTCTTCTTAAGAAATTTGAGATCTGTCTTTTAACCAATGGCTCGTTATTATCCCCGACGCTGTTCATTACTTTCTTATTGAAATTTAAAGTGTCTGTGTATAATATGGATTTTTTTGTTTATGGCCAATGACTGATAGAAATTGTTTAATAAAGGAAATAATCACGAGCACGGTGACCGATGCACCAGAGAGTGAGACCGCTGAGACCGGCGAGGTGAGCGAGACTTCCAGCCGCCGCTCCACTAGCGAGGTGAGTACCTATTTAACTCTTCATCAGGTTTCAGGTTTTTGATGAATACGAAGGTTGACTCTAAAAGTTACCTAACTCAGGTTAAGTTACTTTTAGAGTCGAACTTTTGTCAAGAATAGAAGATATTGTCATCATTTTGTGCTTTTTCAATTTTTTTCAAGTCTTAGTCTAAACATCTACAATAACAGTCATCTCAGAATTCATGATTTCAATCTTAACCATGATCATTTATTACACCAACCATCCTTCTGTTATCAATATTTTCTACGGTTTGCCTCTTCTTATCACATTCGAAACTTTAAGGTACTAAAAAGTTTATTCATACTCTTTTGCAGACGGAAGGCGAGGGTCTGCGCGCAGCTTTAGAGCATGCAGAAGAACGAGCCCCACCACCACCTGCTCACGCGCTCAAGCATGAACTGCAGCACTCGCAGCCTGTGAGTATATAAAACAATCACTGTTCTTGCAAGTTGCATGTAATGTCAAGGAAGTTGATTAATGAGCAACTTGAGAATCAACATACATCTATCATTCTTTATCAATCGCACAATAATAAAAATTCTAGCTGCACTTCATTTTCTAAGGATACTGTCGAAAATACTTAGTAGATGACAACTTGAATTTCTTGGATTTCATGCTTTTAGAAACTTACAAATAGCTTCGAGTCATTTTGGTCCTTTGCCTCAAAGGACCTAACTGATGATCAAACTCACCGGTAGTTACGGTTGCAGGGGTACACAGTACGCGGTGCGGGACTGGCTAACGGACCCGGCTCAGCCAGCGCACTGTACCCGGCGCTGTGCGTGGGCGGCGCGGCGCTCGCAGCCGCCGCTTGTGTGGCGCTCGCCATAGCGCGCCGCCGTGACCGCGCGCCACCCGCTCAAGGATTTGTGCAGGTAAGATTTGCAACTTAATATACTCAGCAGACCCACTGACTGTTACAGAAAAAGTAAAAACATCTCCGAAACTCAAGGGACTGAAACATGTATTTAGAAAAAAACTTGGTAATTGGGATGTACATTTAAAGACTGCGTATTCTAAAACTAAGCGCATTAATAATTATACGTGCCACATCTCCTACAGGTGGAACAGACCGGCGCAGTCGCCCCCACTCCTGAGGAGCGACACGTAGCCAACATGCAGATCAATGGCTACGAGAATCCGACCTACAAGTATTTCGAGGTCAAAGAGTAAATTCCCACCTCTTAACATTCCCCCCTTTCCTTCTCCCTCCCCTTACAACCCCGCTAGGAGTGCGAGGCTCATCATGTCCAGCCAAGTGACCCGACTTGTATGATTCGTCAGGTCTACTTTGGACAGGAGTGTTATAGATTGTTGTGGTGTCCTTTCGGCCAATTCTTCAGTCTATTTCTTTTGGAGTTACTCTTCAGCGTCCAAAACCCTGAATCTCAGAAATTCTCAGTACAATATCAACACAATACTCGTAGACCCTGTTGATGAATTCTCAAAGGAAATAGACGGACTTCCAAATTCTTGTGATGTGTGCTAGATGCCCCTAGAGACAGGGTGTTTTTCTACCCTACACCTTTATCTATTGTCCTCAGCGTAATTCTTTATGGAATGAATGTGTGTGTTACTTATATATCGTTCGACGAGGCCGCACTCCCGGCGGGACAGACCCTTTGTTATAAACATTCATTTTAATAAAGCTTGTGTGATTAGTGGGAATATTCGTTTGCGGTAACGCGGTCAGTCATACTGTTAAGGTTAGAAGTGATAACGGTTTATTTTTTGTTATTTACTTTGCACCAAAATATTTATTATTATTTTAAGGACTTAGATCTAAGTTTTTTTGTCTAGTGTCCTAGAATTCATAAGTGTCACTGTAGTGGAGTTTTTTAAATTAAGTTTTTGATACCGCTCCCGCAGTGGTGACGTCCGACGGACACCTCGGTCCTTTGGTGCGTTTTGTTAGTCGTTACTCGAATGATCTCAGTTTTAGTCTGTCTATCGTTTAGCTATAGTTTCCCTGTATGGTTCGATGAACGTTATCACTGGGGCGAGTGGAACAAACGTCCATGGTACGCTGTGTATATAGGCTCCGCGTACAAATTTGAACCTAAATTACTTACACTTAATGCCCGCTTTCATTTACTTTTCTAACGTAGGTAGAACATAACGTGAATTTTATGTAATAAATGCGAAAATATATTTTAATAATTAATGTGTACTTAGCGATGGGACGGGCGGCATAGCCGGCGCGGGTGAACGATCTTCTATTCAGCCTTTTATTACTCTGAAACATTCCTTCATGATAATTTAGTAATGATGAGTTGTCGATGGACCTGTCTCTTTCTATCTCTCATGGTCGCTATGTATCCTTCCCGTTCGCCCGTGGGACAATACTCAAGTTCCCGACGTGAAAGATCGCCGTGTACTCAACGTGCGTTTTGTATTAGAGTACCTACTCGACTCACGTATGGCTACTGCGACTGCGCAGTCACTTCGTGCTGACATTTGTTTATCTAGTCAAGGCAACAGGGACATCTATATTTGGCAGTTTCGGCATATAACGGTTGTGTACGCACCTTGGGTACGCGGTCGCGAGGCAAATAAGCTTAGTGGGTGTATGTACGGTTAATATATAAGTAGATGTACAAAAAGTAATACATTATATAGATGTTTTAGCGTCAGATACATAGATATAAAGCAAAATATAATTATATATCGCATTCGTCCGTATAAAGTAAGGGCTTGCGCTCGTGTCTAATCCCACGTACCACACATAATGTTACGTCGTAGTTAAGATGTAATTCTGCCTCAGTATTATATACATTTAAGCTTATTTGTTACATAAGCTAATTTATATACACTATTTCTATTTGTTTACGGGCGTAGTGGCGTTACTACAAATGAAGTCATATCAGATGCGCCACGGCGCTCTGTTGCCCCTATTTCGCTGCGTATGGCTATTGGCATATATTGAGGATAGATGGCGTTGTTCTCAACAACGTAGTACGAGGTTTTAATAACAGATGATGCTGTTGGGCATCCGTCTCGTAGCGAAAGAGGTGCGAGTAGGCGCCCGCCCGTGCTTATCGTACGGCATTTACGTAAGTTACTCACTGTGTATAACGTAAGTTTAATCCCGCATCAAGTAACCGCTATGTATTTTTAATAATGATAGTAACGAGCCGACCACTTATTTTTTTAACAAAACTTTTTGCTCAAAATCAGCTGTTTCTCGTCGGTGTAGGATGTCTACTTTCAATCGATCTAAATTAATTGTCGTTCGTCAACAATATTCGATGTTAGTAGTAATCTAAAACCTGGTTTCTGTACCTTTTTCCAATCACTGTTTCACGTATTTTAATAAGTATTCTACATTATAATAAATGGTTTGATGATTTTTGTGTTTACTGTGCTGCATTTTATTGTGAGTTCGAAGTTCAAATTGAATCAATAAATAGAAATTTAAATATTGGTGTTGTTATTGGCGCACTGCGCTATCATTACCCTACCCTACAATAGACCTAGAAAAAAACAAAGATAGAGTAAGTAATTATTTATTTGTTTAAAATGTTTGCGACAAAAAGTACTACGGCTCACTTAATGCTTATTGAATAATATTAATATAGGTAGGCATACAATAAAAATAGAGCATATGAACCTACCTTCAAAGATAGAGTAAAGTAGAGGGTACGATTGGTTCAATGCAAAATGCATCCATCACTCACATAAAAAAAGTTGTAGAGAAACAGAAACAAGGAGAATGGGTTTTGTTAATGCAGAAGACACTGTCTGCCGTTGTACCGTGTATACTAGCACAGGAGTAAGGATTTTAAAACACTTTATAATTCCAAACTTATATTGTGTCAGTAAAGTTCTCTTGATTATAATAATAATGCCATTTATTGTCTCACTGCAAGGACTTCTTTCTCATCTAAAGAAGGAACCACCACTCTTGATCACCCATTGATCACCACCTTTGCTCAACGTGGATTGGCGATTTGTGTCTTAATGTTAGTTATGAGTCCAGTTCCCTCGCAATGTGTTCCTAAACCAATGTCAGTGATGTCCAAGAGTTAAAAAGTCACATAAATATGAATTGAAAAAGTCATAATATTTATAGTAATTGCCCGGTACCGAATCCGCAGCCTCACGAATGGGAGATGCTTTAACCACTGGGCCATCACGAAATATAGTAACGATAACGATTGGTTAATGTGTATGACGCTGTCGTGTAGCTATTACTTAAAGATGATAAAGTCTTTAATGGCTCCAAACTGGATGACAGCGGGCAACAGAGTTATGAAGGTTATGGTGCAAGTAGCGGTATCTAATTTCAAAAAAATTGGAAGCTGCCTCGGTAGCCTAGTGGTCGAGCAAAAAGTATTATTGGGATTTCCTATAAAATTCTCAGTAAGTTAGCAGTTCGGAGTTAGGATTTGTGCCCGGTTAATGGCAGCAGGCTCGCCCCCTATTACAAGGGACCTAAGCATACCGGTGAACTGTGGGTGTACAATGTACATTGGTACACTCCTGCCTAACCCTTTGGGGAATATAGACGTGATGGTATATTATGTGAAAGCTAAAAAATATAACATAAGACTTGATAATTATGTTACAAGCTTAGGACCCAAAATCTTTTTTATACTGCGACTCGATTTAAAAGTTATCTTTTAAGCGACGCCCTACTCAAAATATGATATGTAGTTTTACTATAAAATTACGAGACGTTAAATTAATACAGTTTTGCTTAAACGAATTATATATTCCAGAGTCTTATTTGCCTGAACTACGTAATTCTGTGTTACAAGTGAGAAGATCTAAAATAGCTTTAAAAAAACATCTACCGTAGTAAAATGTATTTATTTAATTCTTATTTAATAAAAGAAAACTCTAAAGATCTTTGTTATTATTTTTATTAAAAATGCAACAGTACAATGATTATACTACTAATTATTATTAAGAACAAACCGCAAAAACATACCGGCGAACTGTGGGTGTACATTGTTACACCTCTGCCTAACCCTTCGGGGAATATAGGCGTGATGGTATGTTGTTGTTTATTAATAAGAAGGACGCGATCTGTACATCCCGAACCGCGTCACCCTCAGGATAGGACCGCGACACAAGGTAAGGGAACCCCTATTTCTAGCTATCGGAGCCACCTAGTGGAATAAGTGCAAACTTCGTAGCTCTTTCGTAGACACTAGGTGCTACGAATCGTCGTAGCAAATATTTTCTCTATCGTACTATTACTTAAAATGTATAACAAAATCTTGCTACATTGACGAATAAATAGTAGAGGGCAGTAAAAAACAATAGGTAGTTATGTTTTATATGTGTGCAAGTAGTTACAAACGTAAACTTTTGCAATAATGTATTTCACGTCTGCAATCCAGTAAAACTTCAAGTTGGTCAATCTTAATTTGAACCTGTATTATTTTGTTCAATATACTCCGTTCCCATACTTCATTATCTTTATTTTAGAATTAGAAATTATAAAATAAATATAGCAGTTTTATAAGCCAGGCAGACATAGAAACTTGTACTATAAGAAATCTAGCTTTTTTAGATACACGTAAAGTTACTCTTGCAAAGCGAAAACACATTAAAACAAAGAATATTAAATTCGTAGATGACATGGAAAAAAACATGTAGCGCCATCTATTCAAAAACCCCGCACTTAAGGGTCAATGTCTTTCAACGTATGGTTTCGAAACTCGGACCAAGTTTCATTGAAACCATATTCCATTCTGCCGCAGTAGTTTCTTCATCGGCAACAGAGATGGCGCTAGTAGTCCTAAATAAACATTGACTGTGTAATTAACTTATTATTGCCTACGCTAGCTTTTACGATCGTTTCATATTCATGCGTCTATGATAGGATCTTTTTATAAACAGTGTGTGTTTGAATTCTCTGACAAACTGTTGATATTGTAACATGGACTCAATGTTTACTTTGTAATACTTACCTATTAGGCAACGATGCCTATCTATAGGAATTCTTTTATTTATATACGTATATTATTGTGGTACTTTCGCTTCTTGATTTCGAATATAGACAAACTCAGGTTGTCTTTTGTTTTATCGTTAAGTGAAGGTTGAAGAAGAATGTTTTGGAGGCCTTCTCGCCATACGTATGTAAACATTGTGGGTAGAAGACTGGGAATTTGACGATTTTAGATCTTGATTATATGTGCTTAGAGTACAAAGTGATAGTCTTCTGTGTATACTTGCTTATTTTGTGAACATGATACGGTATACATATTTGCGTGATACCAATGTACAACTGGCTAGTGTAATTAGTAACGATTAAGTGAATAAACTTAATTACTATCGAAAAACACGATACATAATTAATATTGAATCGGCAAAAAACACCGAATAACACAAAAAGTGGAAAAGTAGTACCAGTTTAACAATAAGTAAGAAAAACTAAAAAATACTTTTAAAATGGACTCTCTATCTATTTAATTATAGTTATTTCCAGAATCATAATAAATTCTACATGAAATCCCACGCTTTAAAAAACGTTAAGGCATAAATAGGAAAAAGCTTTTGTAAAAACAAACTAACTACGTGGGCACCTACGTACCTACGTTTAAAATATAATTTCAGCGTATTCTAACAGGCCACCACACGCCTCATAATTCAATTTGATAAAACGTTTAATTGTCGACCTTTTACG
This sequence comes from Caradrina kadenii, assembly GCA_947462355.1. Classification (NCBI taxonomy): domain Eukaryota; kingdom Metazoa; phylum Arthropoda; class Insecta; order Lepidoptera; family Noctuidae; genus Caradrina; species Caradrina kadenii. The sequence goes on along the minus strand of OX381684.1, from coordinate 10,239,826 downwards.
CCGATCGCGTAGTTTCAAAATAATAGATAGTGAGTATTTATTTCTACTACATTTATTTTAATTCAAATATTATTTAGTTTATGTAGGAATTTGTACATTTATTGTTCACTGTTTAAACACTTTCTACAAGCAAAGGTTTAAAATTTCAATTCCTACTTTTGATAGGTCTTGAGAGGGACCCCTTTGTGACAGACAAACCATCTTGTAGGAGTTCCGATATTTTCTTATGAGCTACTGAACTCCATAATATGTCCTATATAATAACATACTTAAGTGGTAAATGATACATAACCATTAAAAAGTACTTATTAAAACTTAAATATTAATAGGTAATCTGAATTTAAAAGTATAAACCAACAAAGTTGCCAATTGCTCTAAATTTTATATTCCAAATTCAAAAAAAATAACAAAACTTCAAAGGAATTAGAAATATTTCATTCATACAACACTTACGTAACTTCCAATTCTCACTTACTTTTATGGTTGAGTGTACCACAGGAACTATCAACCTACCTGCGGCCTCAGCTGCGTGGGTTTCGGGTTCGACTGCCCGAGACTACGAAGTTGGTCGAACTAACTCCAACTAACAGTAACCGAGCAGACTACAGTTTATTTATCCCTGATTATCTTATCAAAACTTAGCTAACATATTGAGGCAGTTATGGGTTTACCATTTTTATTTCTTAAGTAAGAAGATATTATTATCTAGATAGATAAAAGAGTATTTTGCAGTGTCCGGTATCTACCAGATAGGCATTTAAAATTGGATCAGAATTTGTTTAGAGATTAACCGAAACCTTTTCGGAGGTATCGAATACAAGCCATAATTTAAAATGAAAACAACTAAAATACTAATATAATAAAAAGTACAGGATTTGTTAACAGTACCAACTCACAGGAAATAATATATTTGAAAAAAGAATTTGGCAGACGGATGAAACAATTAGTTTTGGACCGGCCAAAGAAGTGTTGTGTGTGTACGCGCGACCCTAGATGGCAGTAGTTATCTATTAATTATTATTATATTCCGGGATAACTGAACTGACGCTGATATTACGCAGAATCCTTGCAATGACATGGACGTTGAGTAGAGGAATTTGTGTAATGTACTTATTTCCATTGTGCGTCGTGTAATCGATGTAAGTACTACACCCACATATGCTAGGTATTCGAATTTTAAATCAATGAGTGAGTAATTTTCATAAAATATTCGAGTAGGTAATATTTTGCGATTATTAATGTCAGTGAGTTCACACAACTCACTGACTGATGATAATAATTATAACGGAAAAAGTGGGGTAAAAAAAACAATTATCGGTTTGTTTACAGTCTGGTAATAAAAAGTTCCACGTGCGACTCCTCATTGAAGGACACGACCGCGACATGGTATAGCCATGCTCACTCATGTATGTAGCTTTTGTTACTTTTACCTGAACAAATACACACACACACACACCATCACGCCTGTATTCCCCGAAGGGATAGGCAGAGGTGTACCAATGTACACCCACAGTTAGCCGGAATGTTTAGGTCCTATGTAATAGGGAGCGAGCCTATTGCCATTAACCGGGCACGGATCCTAACTTCGAGCAGCTACTGAGAATTTCATAGAAAAACCCAATAACACTTTTTGCTCGACCTGGGAATTGAACCCAAGACCTCTAGCGTTGCAGTCGCGCTTAGGACCACTAGGCTAAAGAGGTGGTGACCTGAACAAATAATTTAAATAATATCGGTTGTTTACAAATATGGTTGTGTTTTTATTCATAAAACGAAATAACTCCACGAATATGTGGTTTGTTTTTTTACAGCCTCTATTAATCAATAATCTATCATAAACATAAAAAGAAGCCATTGAACTCATGAAAATGAAAAACTTTTACAATGTGACCTTTTAAATTTCAATCAAAAAAATGGTGTACTCCATACATTTATGTTCGCATAACTTGGCAAAATGTATGGATCAGCTGTTTTTTTTTTGTGATTTTAGTATTTACAATTACAATTACTCCTGGTTTATGGTAAACAAAAATTAAGCGAAAATTTAGAAGGTAAGTAGGTAGGCGACATTAGGTTAACTTAACCGCGGGCTAAAGCTAGTAACAATGAAAATATGAATATCACACAAAGATCTGTTACTTTCATTTTAAATCAAACACGCCAATACTAAGTCCCAATGCGATAACAAACTGCACTTATTCATCAGACAACTGACAAACAAACATGAAATTCAACTAGTGTCTAGAACACGATCGGATGGCTACGCCACTAACTCACTTCGTACTCACTGTTACGGCCAGCTCACACAAAGATGCGGCAAATATCGAACTTATAATCTACACGATAAGGTAGGTTTATGAAAACTACAAAATTGGCAATATGAAGCATGGTATCGTGAATGATGCAAGAAGTGGAGGAAAGCCTTTGCCCAGAAGGGGGATAGAACAGGCTATTAAAAAATAAAAACTAAATTATGCAATAGAAAGAGAAAAGAGGAAAGGTCGCCTAGACGGGGGAAAAAGTTTCCTCACATGACGATATCTGCTAGTTAACTTCTACCGCAAGCTACGTTAAGGATCTTCGTTCTAATAAAAAAAGTACACAAAAGCTTGTCTCGGCGAACTTCAGCGTGAAAGGTATTCTTTATTGTGTAGTAATTATTGTGTTGCTATTTCATGGGACCTAAACATACCGGCGAATTGTGGGTATACATTGGTACACCTCTGCCTACCACTTTGAGGAATACAGTGATGGTAAGTTATGTTGTGTTATTTTAAAACTTGAGCGTGGCATCGCGTCACGTCTCTGTGTGAACTGACCTTAACGCAACTTGTATGATATTCCTCTAACCGTCTAACGGTAGACATCAATCAGTCTAGCTCTAATATTTGAAGTTGGTTGTACACCGCAATATTGACAGTTACCATCAGATTACACCTAACAACACAGCCGTTTTTCTTATTTCTTAATGTTTATTATTTGTTTGGGGGTTTTTTTTTACAACGAGACGTTAACCCCGTCGTACCTTTAACAATATAAATACACATAACATCATCTGGGGTCGGCTTCCAGCCTAACCGGATGCAGCTGAATACCAGTGTTTTACATGGAGCGACTGCCTATCTGACCTTTACAACCCAGTTACTGGGCAACACCTCTTGGTTAGACTGGTTGTCAGACTTCCTGGCTTCTGACTATCCGTAAGGACTATCAAAGATCTACGAATGACAGCCGGGACAACGACTTTACGTGCTTTCCGAGGCACGGGGGTGTCACACTACCAACTTCCAAACTCCGACCGAATCTGAGCAAATCCTAATGAAAAAACCCAATACTTCACAATTTTTGCCCGACCTGGGAATCGAGCCCGGGACCCCAAGCTCATCACTCACAATTGAAAACAATAGTAAAAAATAAATATTTTTTGTTTCATCACTATCGGATCAATAGTTTAGAGACGCATTGTGGGACAAATATACAAACATTAATTTTTATTTAGGAACTGCCACGTTAGCCTAGTCGTTCTAAGCGCGACTGCTACGCTAAAGGTCTTGAGTTCGATTCGAAGGTCGAGCAAAAAGTGTTATTGGGTTTTTCTATGAAATTCTCAGTAGTAGCTCGGAGTTAGGATTTGTGCCCGGGCAATGGCAATAGGCTCCCCCCCTATTACATGGGACCTAAACATACCGGCGAACTGTGGGTGTACATTGTTACACCTCTGCCTAACCCTTCGGGGAATACAGGCGTGATGGATGGTAAAGTTTTTCGATAATAAAATATATCCTATAACGTTACTTCCTATTAGCGAAAGAATTTTCAGGATCGGAACAGTAGTTCCGGAGATAAGCGTATTCAAACAAACTCTTTATAATATTGCTTGCTTTGGCTCGCGACTACATCCGCATGCATGTTAGATATAGCGAATTAAAATCGGTTTAGTATTTTAGCCGTGGAAGCGTAACAAATAAACAAATTTAATATTATAAAGAGGTAAAGTTTGTGAGGTTATAGGGGGTAATCTCTACTGAACCGATTTTGAAAATTATTTTACCCGTAGAAAGCCACGTTATTTGTGAGTGTCGTAGACTATATAACATCACGTTACGACGCCCAGGAGCGGAGCAGTAACAAAAGAGGTTACTTAACACAGGTGAAGATATCCATGCGGACGAAGTCGCTAGCAGAAGCTAGTAATACATACAAATAAAATAATTTAAATAAAGCATAATAACTACCCATACAATGCCATCACGCCTATATTCCCCGAAGGGTTAGGCAGAGGTGTAGCAATATACAACCACAGTAATAGGCGGCGAGCCTATTGCCATTAACCGGATACAAATCCTAACTCCGAGCTACTACTGAGAATTTCATTGAAAAACCAAATAGCACTTTGCTTGACCTGGGAATCGGAGTCAAGACCTCTAGCGTAGCAGTCGCGCTTAGGACCACCAGTAGTAATAATATAGATAAATAAAAAACGTGGATATTACCCGAGTATCTAGGTAGGACTCATTTCAGCGTAGTCAAACAGGTCGATCCCATTGAATTTATTCATAACCCACGTTAGCGTTGCACACATCCAATTATTTATTGAAGCAGGATATAGAAATAAAATGGCATATTGCAACTATATCACATTATCTCAAATGAATATCCAATATCGCTTCTCATTGTAACAGAGTAGGCACGTCGTAATAGCTGAAAATGAATAATAAAAGTATTCGAGCTTTTGAAAGCGCTTTATAAATAGCTGAGTATTTAAATATTATATTTGGATTATATGAATTGATCTCGTCATGGCTTCTCGTTCATGAAGTTACAATGCTAGGCAAGTATTAATAATAATATTACTTTTTCAATTTATACGTTCTTTCTAAGATTAATTAGAAACTGGATTAAATACTGATACTCAATTGATATCAACTACCTCGTTAGACTAGTGGTCTTAAGCGCGACTGCTATGCTAGAGGTCTTGGGTTCGATACCCAGGTCGAGCAAAAAGTGTTTCTGGGTTTCTTTATGAAATTCTCAGTAGCAGCTCGCAGTTAGGATTTGTGCCGGTTAATGGCAATAGGCTCGCCCCCTAGTATATGGGACCTAAACATACCGGCGAACTGTGGGTGTACATTGTTACACCTCTGCCTAGCCCTTCGGGGAATACAGGCGTGATGGTATGTATGTCAATTTTTTTTTAATGGGACAAGCCCGCCACACTATTCCCAACCACTGCAACTTCTGTAAGCCAGAATCAACAGTGGAGACCGCCAGAAGAGCGCCGAGGCAATGAAGCTCGACGAGTCCCGGAGAAACGATAAAACTGTCTTGGATCCCGCAACGAAATTAATCAGAAAAGATTAGCGGAGGAGTAGGAAAAAATATTGTTTCCACTTCCCTCCAAACAAGCAGGAGACAGAACAGAACTAGGCCAATAGGCACAAGGGGATATTTACAACTGGGAGAAGCCCAGATTGCCAAGCACCACGGTTTGCAATTGTTACTAACTTAGTGGGTCCTAATGTGAGCTGTTACATTTGATTCCAGTAATAGGTATGGCAAAAACGCCTGAACGCACGGAAATTAGTTCTAGTTTCTACGAGGTCCGCGTAATAAACTACACCGGATGTAACCAGTATACTGTCTAACATTATATTTCGTTCATTCTGCCAAAGATTACACTCCCATAAAATGTGATGTATGTCAATTAGTAACTGGGTTGTGGAGGTCAAATAGGCAGTCATTCAATGTAAAACACTGGTATTCAGCTGCATCCGGTTAGACTGAAAGCTGACCCCAACATAGTTGGAAAAAGGCTAAGCAGATGATGATGATGTACTTTATAAGATTGCATTCGTCATTGCTTACATCTGTAAAGGAAAACATCGTGAAGAAACCCGAAGTTACATAAAGAATATCAAGTCTGAATTCGTCAATCCGGCTCGAGCAGGCGTGGTGATCAATCCTCGTGCCATCTCTGTGATTAGAGGCCTTTGTCCTGCAGTGGGACAATAATAGGCCGGCATTATTATTACTCTTTCCTGTTTTAATTTAACGTGATATTTTGCAAGCTTACTTAAATTGTTAAATACATGTTCAACGCAAAATATCGTTATCTGTTATCTACGAGAAATTATTTATATTTAAGTAACTGTTTTCATTTTTTATACAAATACAGGTAAATGCTTTTCAGGTAATTTTAGTTGAGCGTTTGTGCTGTTGCTCGAAGTTGGAAACAGTAATCAATGCACAAACACGATGATAGTATCTACTTTTTCATTTGTTTCTGATAAAAGGATAACAGAAGGCCAATTATTCTACTAGGAAAATAAAAACGTTTAAAATCCAGTCGCAATATCGTCTCAGTGACAATCAATGTCAAAAATCAATCAATGAATTGTCAATTTTTATGTTACGTGCGCCACCTTCGCGGGAAAAATGGTTTTTCATCTTTCTTTCTTTCTAAAAAATGTAAGTAAATTAGAAGAGTTTTTGATAGATTGAGAATGAGATTAGATTGTGGTCGTTCCTAAGAGTGGTAGTATTGACCCCCAATATAAGTACATAAGCTATATACCATTTGAGTAGTCCCCAATTTAAGGGCAAATAGAGAGCTCATAAAAAGCGCTCTTCATAAACATTTATCTGCTTCTCAATCGTAAAGTTCAAAATATTATGTAGTGACTAAAGCCCTGCCTTGTATTTAATAATTTCAAGCTCTTTTATCTCTGGGCTGAACGGTATGACTACGCTTTAATTGAACAATGACACACATTATTTACTAGATGTGTCATTACATTTTGCATACGTAACCAAAGTGATGATTCAGGTCACAACAAAAAATACAAATATTGTAAAACTTGCGGTGATACCCGCGCTCAGTTACGTCTTTGGTTACTGCTCCGCTCCCGCAAATCGTACCATGATGTTCTAAACGTAAAAACCTTACTCTTGAATCACTCTATCTGTTGATGAAAACCGAATTCAAATTCGTTGCGGAATTTAAAAGATCTATCTAGCGGGACAGATGAGATGGAAAGCGACATTGTTTAAGACTATGTAAAGATAAGTAGGTACCTAATTTTCCTTAGGGTCACTGTACTGATAGCACGCTCCATAAAAAACACTATGTTTTAGTCAATAAGCATAAGAAACATCATACCGCTATAAGATTGGATGAAGTAGGCACATCTTTAACAGTAGGCGTTAGTTTCATTTGTGAGTTAAAAGGCATATTGCTTGCTAATTTAGAATTTAGATTCCAAACTTAATAACCAGTGTGCTTTATTCCCCACTACCTTGAAATGACAAGCAGTAAATGCGCTGTTCTTGAATTACCACAGCCTAGGGAAATGTCCTACTTTAATTTGCAACACACCGCATCGTTTGGCTGTCATCTCCAGTACACTGTGTAGTGTTTCCAATTTTCCATACTGTTATTAAGTATTCTGTGCATTTCGCTAACAAGCTTGCGTAGACATTTCTCGGAATTAATGATTTTACCTAGTAGATAAGACGGGGCGAGGGAAATGGAAGTTTATCGCATTCGAGAAAATCGTCTCGCTAAGGTTTAATATTGTCATTCTTGTTTGTTTTATTTTTCAGTCCTCGCTCCACACTAGGAATATCTCCTGTATCGTGGGTGCGTTTACAAACATATAAACTCACATACACAAACAGCCAGACCCGGAACAACTATCTATAAGGTCAAACAAATATTTGTTCCGTGCGGGAATCGCACCTTCGACATGCAGCGCAGCAGTCAATTACTCAGCCACTCCATCGCATATTCTTATCACCGTACAATATTGAGATCGATAAAAAAAAATACACCGAATAAAATAAACATTATTTTATTCATTTATTTTATAATATGTTAGATATTAAATATAGCGGCCATAGCAATACACACCCTGTAAGTATGTCGAGTGTCTACCAACTATGGTTCAAAATTACAGAGGAAATACAGTCAGACAAACTGATGAGCGAAAACAATAAGGCTCCGCTTGGACCCTATGGGTAAGGAACCCTAAAAAATATGATAGGAAGGCTACCTTCATTTTCATGTTCTTTTTGTCATCGCCTCATCAGCAACATGTTCCAAGTTACCGGCAGCTAGAACACCAGAAAGTACCTACCCACCTATTTATCTCTTTACAGATAGACAGTCTCTTCTTGCCAAAAGACCTCGCCGTTTGGATTCCTAACTGGCTCGATCTAGTTCGCTCCCCAACCACACTTACCTCCTGTAGGTCGTCGGCCCATCTAACTAGGGCCTTCCCACGCATCGTTTACTGATTCGCGGACTCAACTCAAGGGCGGACGCTATCTACGAGAAGTAGATAACTTCGGTCTTCATACTAAAATGATTAGAAAATAATGTTCGTATTGAATATTGAAAATAAATTATCTTAGCTTAGTAAGAACGTTACTAGATGCAGTAATAATAGTTCTTTGAATTTTTGCTTCAGCGGTGACCTAATCTTTACATAGTATAAAACAAAGTCGCTTCCCGCCGTCTGTACGCTTAGATCTTTTAAACTACGCAACGGATTTTGTTACGGTTTTCAGCAATAGATAGAGAGATTCAAGAGGAAGGTTTATACCTATAGAACATTACGCTACGACCAACGGGAGCAGGACAGTGACCAAAGATGGTGACACTGTGGAGTATATATCTAGTTCTACAATAAACTTCTTACAAATCCTTTTTCTGAGAAAAATATTAGAACGCTAATTATAATCGAAGTTTTGAGCTTTATTTTGAACCAATATTATATTAACTGCCTCGTTGGCCTAGTGGTCCTAAGCGCAACTGCTACGCTAGAGGTCTTGGGTTCGTTTACCAGGTCGAGCAAAAAGTATTATTGGGTTTTTCTATGAAATTCTCAGTAGCAGCTAAGAGTTAGGATTTGTGTATTTTGAGTTACATGGGACTTAAACATACCGGCGAACTGTGGGTGTACGTTGGTACACCTCTGCCTAACCCTTCGGGGAATACAGGTGTGATGGTATGTTATGTTATGTTAATATTATATAATTCGACATGTGTTCAATGTCGTTCATGTATAAAATTATTTAAAAGTATTTTAATTAAAACTTTTGAAATAGGTCCAATTTACCTAGTAGTAACTATTTATTCTGTTTGCTTACCTTACAGTTTTAAATTGGGTGAAGCCAATATCCATAAATTGATTGTGGAATAGGCAATTACTAGTTAGGGATGATTTTTTAAGCTCTAGGACCCTTTCCGTCTAAATACTAATAACAATTAAATGGATGACCGAAATCCCGTGATAGATCGATTTTGAATCTGGATTGGTGGACCGATTTGTTTTAGGTACAATACAACATGTTATCATAACATAATATCTGAGTGAGTGTCGTAACTACCTGCTAGTGTCTCTGGCTGGTTCCTCTGGTGGATTTGGCGTGATAGTCTTTCTGATGGCCAAAATCCACATTTTTAACTGCCCATAATGTACAAACTACTTTACCGGAGCACTTGACAAACGTATGCTAGTTCAATAATTAATAATTGTGTGTTTCGCGTCATCCGAGCCTTTTCCCAATTAAGTCCACAATTACATTATTCTGACGCGACCGCCCAGATACATGTCTACCGCGAAATTGTACCAATTTTGACCACCAATGTTGGTATACGTGTGTTGGTAATAAGCACGTTACGTGGCCAACGTTTTGGGGCAAAAAAATGTTTGTGGATGCGAATATGGGCTGAAGTTAAACGTTGATGAAAATGTTTTAGTGGTTCACTGTTTGTTTCTGCACATACTTTATTCGATGTTGTTAATTAGTTTCTTCTTTAAGTGTTATTTTATTACTGAAGGCATGATTAGTTAGACTAGAGTGTAGTGTTATAGAAACCTACATCTACTACCTACTTAAATTTTCTTCTAAGGGCCAATTTCACTACCTCTAAGTACATAGTAGCATACTACTCACCAGATAAATTAAAAAATCGAGCATAATTTGTATATAATGATCTTCCAAGCAATTTAAATGGAATTTATTCGAAAGTAGTGAAACAGACCCTTAATATTTTCGTAATTTAAATCCTTTATTTTTGACAGCTATTATTCTAGTTTAAAAAAAAATGTTGAAATAGTCTATGACTATATAAAAGTACAGTATTAGAATACTGACACATAAAATGGTATTCTTAAACTTCTCGAAATCTTACTCTTAAATGAAAATCAGCCACCTGAAAAATTATGAAAATACTTAAAACTTACTTCAACCCTTTTTCATTCGTGTTCAGACACGTACGTACTTGCATATGGTGATAACAACGCTCATATCGCCGGTACCCACTAGTGTTGTAGCTCGAAATCTAGGTCATCCTTGAACCTCAGTATATGAACGCCCAGAAATAGCGAAAATACATATTACTCATATCAAACCTATTTCGTGTACAATAAAAAGATTGTTTTCGCTTTAATCAACGCGGCTACGAGTGGTCCACACTCCGCACTCTGTATGTACTTACGTAAGTAGGTACAGTCGACAAAAGAGATAGGTATACACGCAGCCAATTATAACGATTTTGTGCGAACGTGCGTGTGTTGACTGTTGACTAGTCAAGTTTATAGAATCGCTTTTTTTAATGTCTTAGCGTGGTGTCGCATACGCCTAATTGTACTCGACTTAAAATCCGCATGATATATTATGTTTAGTATAAAAATTGTGTGACTTTAATAATGGCTTGAAGTGTCATCCAAAAAGCATTTCAATAGCATTGTAATTTTGACAGATGTTTTGCTGCGTCTAGTGTGAGGCTAAACGAAACAAATTTTATGAGTTGTGAGTCGCGTAATTTACAATCTATTTTTTTCCTACAAAAGGTCTGTGTTGGTCTTGTCGTCGCAAAGCGCGACTGACGAGCGTAGGGACCCGGGTTTGATTCCCAGCTCGGGCGACAAGTGTTATTGGCTTTTTCCATTAGGATTTGCTCAGTAGCAGCCTGGCACCTCCGCTCCGTGTCTCGGGAAGCACGTAAAACCGTTGGTCCCGTCTGTCATTCGGAGATCATTGACAATCGTTACGGATAGTCAGAAACTCAGGAAATTCGACAACCAGTCTAAACAAAACGTATCGTGTTGCCTAGTAACTGGGTTGTGGAGGTCAGATAGGCAGTCGCTTCATGTAAAACACAGGTATTCAGCTGCATCCGGTTAGGCTGGAAGCCGATCCCATCATAGTTGGGAAAAGGCTAAGCAGATGATGATTTTTGGTCTCACTCTTCCGTGCAGCAAGGAAAAAGTTCAGTGAATATTTCTCACGTTTTACGTACTGTAATGATAATAATCTCAACCTGCACACCAAATTCCTTATTTTCCTGTACTACGGTACTACAAAATATTGTGTACTACTGAAGTAGGACTGCACCTACTTATCTCTAGTAAGTCGCAGAAAACTAGTTTTGTAATAAAATATATCTTTCTTCAGTGTACATAGCATTACAAGCTTGTAAGTAGGTACTTACTTGGATTTATATTTTTATTTTATATTTAGGCTAAGAGAATGGAATCTTTGTTTCAGCTAAATAGAATGTACTCACAGTTTTCTGCTAGGTAGATGTGCCTAGTTATTTTCATTGTTTTTTTTTATATCGTAAAGTTGGTAAACAAAATGATACCTGCTGAGTTTGAGTTTCATAAAATAAAATTCAAAGAATAAAATTGCTATCGAAGTTTATTCTTCTTTTATCATATTAATTCATATTGTTTATTAATTTTGATTATCTTATATACTCTATACAAATAAATAAAATTGAAATGTCTGTTTGTAATTTCAAATTAACAGCTTTACATACACTAAATGCATATGAAAGTATATAAGGGACTAACAACAAAAAAAACTTTTTTTAATGTTTGCCTGTCTGTCTGTTTGTTCCGGCTAATCTCTGAAACGGCTGGACCGATTTTGACGGGACTTTTACTCGATGTTATAAGGAGTAACTTAGGCTCCTTTTATTTGGGCACGCCTTAATAGAGGCGGTAAGTCCCCTCTTTGAGGAGTGGCTGGAGAGGCGCCACGGCGCCCTCACCTACCGCCTGACGCAGGTCCTCACCGGACACGGGTGTTTCGGGAGGTTCCTGCACCTCATCGGGCGGGAGGAAACGTCCGGGTGTCACCATTGTGTGGATCGCCCCGAGGACACAGTGGAGCACACCGTGGCGGTATGCCCCGCTTGGGCGGAGCATCGCCGAGTCCTCGTGGCGGCCATCGGCGGCGGCGAACTCTCGCGTCCGGCCCTGGTGCGAGCCATGGTTCGGAGCGAGAGGGAATGGGATGCAGTCGCCTCCTTCTGCGAGGCAGTAATGCTTGAGAAGGAGGCGGCGGGACGGTTGAGACAGCGGTTCTCCCGTCCCAGCCGCCGCGGTAGACGCTCCGGACGTCGGGAGCCGCGAGACGACTCCCGGCCACCGTAGATACTGGCCTGTGGACGGTGAGCAATGGGTAGCTCACCGTCCTTACGTTGCATAACGACAGCGCGACGACGGCGCGTTCGTGTTCCACGCGCGCCTCAAAGAGATGTCAGCAAAAGGAAGGGGCCACTGAGGGCCGATGCCTGCCGGGGCTGCGGGTTGTTCGCAAGAGATACCGCGCCCCCGGAACGCAAAGGGCACAAGAAGGAACATGGGTGGGTTTTAGTCAGTAAAAGTCTGACACTCCCTCCCGCCCCGCCCAGGGCGGGAGAAGTTATTTGATGATTTCCCACCCACCAAAAAAAAAAAAAAAAAAAAGGCTCCTTTTATTGCAGAAATATTAATTTAAAAAAAAGGGGGTTACGCGAAAACAAAAGTGAAACCAATAAAATTGTGACCGCAAACGAAGTTGCGGGCAACAGCTAGTTGGTTATAAATTTACAATAGCGGCGTTTTAGTATAAAATATCACAAATAGTACCGAATCCAAGGTAAAAGTTGGCTCGTCGACATCCCTTCTAAAATACAATATTGCCAGGAATGAGGGCTACAAAAATCTATAAACAGACTAAAATTAGATTATACGCAATAGCTAGATTTTTGGGTTAGAACGTAGTACGAAGTACCTAATCAACCTAAACCGGGAAAAAATGAGTAGGTATAATAGGTAACCGCCTCGGTAGCCTAGTGGTCCTAAGCGCGACTGCTACGCTAGAGGTCTTGGGTTCGATTCCCAGGTCGAGCAAAAAGTGTTATTGGGTTTTTCTATGAAATTTTCAGTAGCAGCTCGGAGTTTGGATTTGTGCCCGGTTAATGGCAATAGGTTCGCCCCCTATTACATGGGACCTAAACATACCGGCGAAGTGTGGGTGTACATTGTTACACCTCTGCCTAACCCTTCGGGGAATACAGGCGTGATGGTATGTTATGTGTGTTGTGTATAATAGGTGATCGGAATAAAAGTCTATGGCACAGAAATATAATTTGATTTTTTCAACATTTTGTATTTTTCATCCTATCTATCTAATACACGAAAACCACGAACATGATATTTGTTTATTCTTTTTTTTGTTGTAGTATGAAAAGTTCACCTTACGTTAGCAATTTAGTGTTAATAGTATTAAAAAAAAACAGAATTTTAAAAATAAATTACATTACCGTAGCTAACAAAACAGCTGATAACTTTGAAACCGGTAAACCGATTTACATCAAACAAAGCTAAGAACACTCCCGACTAATTAACCTTTCAAACATAAAAAACAAAAAATCAAAATCGGTTTATGCGTTCGGGAGCTACGATGCCACAGACAGACACACACTTACACACAGACACGCCATACTTATGACACTCCGTCGTTTTTGCGTCGAGGGTTGAAAAATGTCAGCCGGTATACATAAGTCCCAAAGTTACTCAGTTTCGTAACGATTAGTTAGTTACAGGAATCGGACTTAAGGTAAAAGATTAAGGTTACTATATTACGTGCCGCTCATGACTCACGAGAGACATGACCGATCGCCTAGCAACTGCATGCACGTTTAGCATTAACTATAATTATTACATAATAACACAGTACGTCAGTACCTACATATTTATGTATTCTTCAAATCATTACGTGGATATAATATCAATGCTTTTTAAAAAATATAAACTGCCTCGGTAGCCTAGTCCTGAGCGCGACTGCTACGCTAGAGGTCTTGGGTTCGATTTCCAGGTCGACTAATAAGTGTTATTGGGTTGTTCTATGAAATTCTCAGTAGCAGCTCGGAGTTAGGATTTGTGCCCGATTAATGGCAATAGGCTTGCCCCCTATTACATAGGACCTAAATATACCGGCGAACTGTGGGTGTACACTGGTACACCTCTGCCTAACCCTTCGGGGAATACAGGCGTGATGGTATGTTATGTTATGTGATTTTTTAAATGCAGTTATGTGTATTGTTTAATCCACGATAGGGTTGGCATATCTGTTTAAATAAAAACGACGGTCACTTATATGTAAGCAAGTGTAAAAGAAATGTTTAACTATGTTTGCTTTTTGTGTTTACCGCTTAATATTGTACACTTGGTTTTAAACTTGGGATTTTTTTTCTATGTATCTATGTACAATTGTGGGTTAACCATAAATAGATAGACAAATCAATAAATTACCTTCAATAATTCATAAGTAAGCAAGGTAACTTACCTACCAAAAAACATCACTTCGAATCTCGTTAGCAACAAGAAATTTCCCTCCGTTTCAGAATTCAGGCAGACAATACACTGAATTATTTAACGCCTTTGCAGCTAGCGTTACACAGCTCATTAATACTCCACCTTAATTAGTCACATCTATCTAAAACACTACATTCCACACATTTGCGAAATCAATTTATTTCTCGATCCATTAAATCACGTATCGCTTCAATACTTATCCTTGGCCAGTTTTATAAGACCTCTCCCATCCCCCGCGTCTCCATTGTTTGAGGAACTTCGAAGGGTATTTGAATAGTATGTGGCATGTCTTTGTAAATTGGCCGACAATAAAAGTTACCCCATGATAAGTACAATGCATGGTGCAGGGGCTGCTACCCTTGGTAAGAGATTACGGGGGTCTGTCATACGAGGAAATAGTGTTTGGAATCACTTGTGCGATGTATTTGTTGATGCCACGTGATGGGATTGAAGTAATGGTACGTCCTTAGAGGCGGTTGCACATGTGAGTGTGGATGCATCTTTTGCAACAGGCTTGATTAAATCGATTTATTTATCTAAATTTTATGCAAAAAAAGTAGTACAGTGGCTGACCTAATGTCTTAGGCATTCTCTATCAGACAACCAAAGGTTCACTGCTAGAGAACCATTGGTTTTGTCTAGTTATAGGTTCATTCCCGCATCAAATAAATATTTGTATGGCCTACAAGTAGTTATTTCGGGGTTCGAACGTTTGAAGGCCGAAAACGGTTTGTATACGAGAGGTTATATGTTTGTAAACACACCCACGATACAGGAGAATCGATCTTGCAGGGGGAGAAAGTACTCACGAATAGGAACAAGTTATATTATGGGACCAGGTTTGAAATATAAAGAAAACACAGTCGTTCCCTATATTTTGATAGTCTTATAGTGCCTGAAAGATCGGTACTGAACTACTTAAAAAGTCATGTTGTATAATTTCTGCCTCGGTAGCCTAGTGGTCCTAAGCGCGACAGCTACGCTAGAGGTCTTGGGTTCGATTCCCAGGTCGAGCAAAAAGTGTTAGTGGGTTTTTCTATGAAATTCTCAGTAGCAGCTCGGAGTTAGGATTTGTGCCCGGTTAATGGCAATAGGCTCGCCCCTTATTACATGGGACCTAAATATACCGGCGAACTGTGGGTGTACATTGTTACACCTCTGCCTAACCCTTCGGGGAATACAGGCGTGATGGTATATATTTATTTTTATATATATAACTAGCTGTTGCCCGCGGCTTCGCTCACGTCGACCTAAGTGTTACTTAACTAAATAAGTATTGAATACTATGTTATCAAAATCTTCCAAGCAGGTCAAATGGTTGCTAAGGTGACTGCTAATAGTTACGACTGTAGGTTTAAAGAATTTATCTGTAGTCGCTTGAAGTCTGAATTTGTGCTCGGCTGGTAATAGGCTTACGCCATACCTGGGGCTAAAACATAATTGGCGTAAGGAGAGTATATGTGGCTTTACTATCCCTTTAGATAATACTATGATGTGGTTTCAAAATTTACTTACTTTTCTTTCTCAAACCATTAAACAGCATCTTTAATAGGCACTGCTTTAACATTATACCTCACATTGTAGCTGCGATCTGTCTAGTATCAAGACCGAAGAAATGAATCTTATAATCAGAGCAACAGCCAACAAAATTTGAGCTTCGTGTTAGAACCAAATTAATGTAAAGTTTTTGGGAGAAAGTATGGACAAAAAACAGTAAGCATAAGACTTCTTAAAAGACTAAGCAAAGTTTTACCTCACAAATTATCCCTTATCTTTGGAACCGTAAACTACACAATAAATTTCCATTTAAAGAAAATTTTTAAGCATGTAGAACATCTTCTGTTTATAGTATCTAAAACCAAAAACCCATCGGAGTTCCTTCCAATGTCCTTTGTGTTCCAGGGCCGCGGTGAGTCTTTCGAACAAATTCCGCAACTGTGCTAACATCTCTTTGAGGCGCGCGTGAAACACAGTACGTCGTCGACTTGGGTCTGGTTCTGGTTGGACGGCGAGCCACACAACGGTAGCCGACCGCAAGCCCACTCCGACTGTGGTTTGGAATCGCTCTACGACTCTCGACACCCGGGGCATCCCCTTCTGTTCTGGCGGCCGGGGTGAAAGGTTGACCTCTCCCTCATGCATTTCGCCTCCTCCTTCGTTGGCATTACTACTTCGCAGAAGGAAGCGATTGCTTCTCATTCTCCCTCGCTCCGGACTATGGATGAACCAAGGCCGGACGCGAGAGGTCGCCGCCGCCAATCGCCTTTATGAGGACACGCTGATGTTCTGCCCAAGCAGGGGCATACCTCCACCGTACGCTCCATCGTGATCCTACAGTGATAACACCAAGGCGTGTCCTAGCGCCGAAACCGAAACAGTTAGCTCCCGAAACAACTGTGACCAGAGAGTACCTGCGTCAGAGAATCCTTGTGGTGCGGCGATCCTACTATCGATATAAATTGGTAACTCTTTAAGTTTCTGAGGTGCTGTTTTTTATTCATGAAAAATATTCTTAGGGGTAGCTAGAATTTGTGGGCCAATCTGTCGAATTCTGTTCTATTCATTCTTCTTCAGTTGACGTTTGCAAATTTTCAAAGTTATGTTAAGGTTATGCTTAAACCTATTTTATTATAATATTGAAATCATACCATCGAAAATAAAAACAATTGAATTAGGTACCAATTAAAATAATGACAAAAAGTAACAATCAATTGGGATCGAACTCACAGAAAATATCTTACATGGCTTTCATTAAACACCGAAGCTATTCTCTAAACAAAGTAAATAGCGTAATAATAATAAAAAAATATAGCAATTCCCATACCATGTTATAATTGACTGCTTAACTCCTTGTGGCTAATGACGTCATGTTTTTTATTTCATAGGATAAAATATCTCCCACTGTCTTTCATAGGAACTGCCTCGTTAGCCTAGTGGTCCTAAGCGCGACTGCTACGCTAGTGGTCTTGGGTTCGAGTCCCAGGTCAAGCAAAGTGTTATTGGGTTTTTCTATGAAATTCTCAGTAGCAGCTCGGAGTTAGGATTTGTGCCCGGTTAATGACAATAGGTTCGCCCCCTGTTACATGAGATCTAAACATACCGGCGAACTGTGGGTGTACATTGTTACACCTCTAGCTAACCCATCGGGAAATACAGGCGTGTTGGTATGTACTGTGTAATATGTAACTAATCTGCAGTATTGTGTATATTTTATAGCAATCCAAAACATGTCCAAGAACAATAATGCTTACCTAACCTCATTATTTATTACAAATAGCGAAATAGCCTAACTATTAATTACAAAGCTCACCACCCAAAGAGCAAAGCAGATTGTGTGAAGGAAGATATCCAGCACCTCATGACTACTTGAATTAGTGAGACTACCTACCTCCCGGTAATGAACTTCATTGATGTATCTGGAAGGCATTGAATAGATTGCGCATTTAAGTAGGCCGCTGCAAACATAATTTAGTAAAAGAGGGCATCATATACCCGTCTGAAACTCAGTGCAATTGACGCATCAGTAAAAGCGGCCACCTACTTTTCTTAACCGGTGTAAATTATTGTTAGAGGCATCATCGATCTCGGGTCGGTGGTGCGTAGTGTTCTACGTGCGCCTCAAAGAAATGTCAGTACTGTAAGATGGGGCCCGCCAAGGCCAGTGTCTAACAGGGCTGCGGAATTCAAAAGAGTCACCGCGGCGCTGGTACGCAAAGGGCATTAGGAGGAACACTTTGTGTTTTAGTCAGTAAGAGTCTGACACTCCCTTCCGTTCCGCCCAGAGCGAAAGAAGTCATTGAAAGATTTCCCATCTTTAAAAAAGGGGTATCATTGATGTGAAAAGAAGAATTTAAATCGCGCAATAATACAGTCATGTGTTGGCCCGACATTTAAAGACTATTTTGTCAAAATTAAAGAGTCAAATAGACATAAATTCTTTAACAATACGTATATTTTCCGCTCTGCTATCGTTTGCACACCTATCAGTTTCTATTTTTTCGATGAAAATTTTTGACTTCAATTTGCTGTTTTTCAGTAACTATGTATTATAGACATTCTTTTCTGCAAAAATAATAAAGAAAAAATAAGCAAGCTAAGCGTTACTGTATAAGAATGACTACTTCTATTTTATTATTGTTTGAAAATCTTCTAGTATTCAAAAGAAATATAAAAAAAAAACCACAAAAAGTAAAAGATTATACCGGGACCGAACTCAAGCCCTGCGATTCGAAAGGCGGTCTTCGAACCATTAGACTATTTAATTCAATAGAAAAAGATTTGAAATTGCCGTTCTGTTTTGCCATGATTGACTGTTTAGCTTCTTAAAGATATAGCGTGATGATAATTATTTCAGGAGTTCAATCCTCAGCCATCTAAAGTATTGTTATATTTTGTTTCATCTTTTTTGAAACCCGTCGTAATCTGTATCATCATTGTTCATCCCCAAAGTAGATAGCGCGATAATTTATAGCCTACGACCAACTTTGGTCTATGATGAATATATATACAAAAATTGAACGGAATCTGTCCGGCAGTATTTGCGTGGTGCTCTAACAAACAAACAGACAAACAGGCAAAAATTTAGAATCGCTTCCCGACCCCGTAGCAATCACTTTTTTTTAAATATATTAAATGTACAGTTTTGACTTCGCTACGATTTTATTATAAGTATAAATAGACTATGTACAGACATTATTTTCTGCTTTAATATTAAAAGATTTAAAAAAAAAGTAAGTAAATCAATGTTATGGCAGAAGTTATGCATACTTTTATTTTATTAGTGTTGGGAGTCTACCTGTACGAAAAAAAATGTTTGAAAAATCACAAAAAGTAAAACTCTTACTGAGGACCGAACTCACGATCAGCGATTTGCAAGGCGGTCATCAAACCATTAGACCATTTACTACTTCAGAAATAACTCTAAAATAGCTGTTCTAGTATGCCATTATTGACTGCTTTACTCTTTGAAGGTATAGCGTGATGATAATTATTTTAGAAGTTCAATTTCGCAGCTATCTACAATATTCTTACATTATATGTCGTTATTTTCAATCCCGTGAGAATCTGTAGAAGAACTCGGACATAATGCAACATTGCTCATCCCCCAAAGCAAATAGCGTGATAATTTATAGCCTAAGTTTTAAGTGGAGCTTACCACAATATATTAGTGAAAACCGCATTCAAATCGGTTAAGCCACGGCTGAGATTAGCGTGTTCAAACGCACAGACAAACAGACAAACAGACAAACAGACAAAAATTCTAAAAACCATATTTTCGGCATTAGAATCATTACCCGACCACGTAGCAATTACTTTTTTTCAAAAATATTAAATGTACAGTTTTGGCTTCGCTACGATTTTATTATATGTATAGATTTCTGTCAAGCATATTGTGTATAGTAGCCGCCATGAGTCGTGAGCACACACGTCTAGTTAATTTATGGGTTCCTTTCTGGGTTTTTTCGGGTGCCGACGCTGCAAGCGATTGGTCCGTCAGTCAGGCCGATTAACTTGATTAACCCAGAGAAAATAAATTATGAATTAATAAATTTACATTTAGGTTTGAATAAAATAAATAAGTACTAACTATGTAATAAACCTACATGGAATAGTGACTGTAAGTGCCTATTAATACAGCTTATAATTGAAAGGAAAATTAGTGTAAAATTCTAGCTGTAACTGTTTAGGTACATCTGTAGATCCATAGTAAGCTTTGACTTCATGAAGTACGGTCGCGCGTCCCTAAGACAAATCAATAAACACCGTATTTGTCAAAATAGTTTTTCCTTTGCTCCACTACACTGATAGAAGATATAGAAATCTCATAGTATAAAACAAAGTCGCTTCCCGCCGTCTGTGCGGTTTATCTTAAAACTACGCTATGGATTTAAATGCGGTTTTCATCAATAGAGAAAGTCATACAACAGGAAAGTTTATACGTATAGAACATCTCGCCTACGATAAACGGGAGCGAAGCAGTAACCAAAGACGTAACTGAACGAGGGTGACACTGCGGGGTGTATAGCTTGTATAATTTTAAATCTTATAGGGTGCGACTGAAAGAAGCTGACAGGATAGAACCAACCACCATATGGTGAAGGGGCCCGCCAATGGCGGTCCAATACCAGTCGGGAGCGCGGATCATGCGTCAAGCGATACCGGGCTCCTGACTTATGGTAATAAGAGGAACCGTGGGGTTTTAGTCGGTAGCAGTCCGACATAACTCTCCGTTTACCTCAAACGGAGAGCATCCATGAGAATTTCCCCACGGAAAAAAAAAAGAAAAAAAAAAAAGGTATAGAACCATCGTTCGTGAATTTTCATTGTAAGAAACTGATTTCAAAGTTAAATTACGTTATGCTACGAAATAATTACTATTTGTTTTGTAAGTAGGTACTTCAAGATAACCTCATGTTTTCGGGTTCGACACCGAGCAAGTACCAATGAGACTTTTTTTAATTTAGAAAAGACTAATTACTAATAAAAATAAGTATTTTTTAAGTTGTTTTTGAACATAACTTATGTAGTGATAGAAAACATTGTTTAGGATTCAAGGAACCAGGGTTAAGGTTCCAAGAAGGTAAAAACATTGTTTAGGAATAAGAAACCAGATGAAATAGGATTTAAGTAAGGAACCAGGACTTAAAATTAATGTCAGTCTGGAATAGACAATCCGGCTTGAGAGAGCGTGGTGATCGATGCTCATGCCTTCTCTGTATGAAATAAATGATGGCCAATAACACTATTTTTACTATATTAGCAAAGCCTTTCCTACAAAAACACAAAATTTAAAATTTTGAATAACCCCCGACAGAAGAATATCTATCCCTACCGTAGCTAACAAAAGAGCTGATAACTTTGAAACCGCTGAACCGATTTCCATCAAACATAGCTAAGAACACTCCCGACTAATACACCGTTCAAACAAAAAAAAAACTGAATCAAAATCGGTTCATGCGTTCGGGAGCTACGATGCCACAGACAGACACACACACACAGACACGTCAAACTTATAACCCCGTCGATTTTGCGTCGGGGGTTAAAAAGAGGATTAATAACTCAAGACAAAAAAAAAATTACAACCAAAAAAAATTCCAGCCTATGTTTTAAAACACAACAAAAATCAATCTACACAATGTTTGCCCAAATGAATGAAAGTTCATGAAACAACAATGTGACTAAAGTAAATAATCAACTGCAAACATGCACTTCGAACCATTTGTTTGTCATCATGGTTGAACAATGTTCATTGGCGTATTTTATGTAGTAGGTACAGCGGGTAGTTGGTCGTAATTGGTTTACTAAGGATCTGGGTCATTATGTGGATAAACACTATCTACCAGATAAATTCAACAGCTGCACAGAATTTGCGTAAAATTATCTGCTAGATAACTTATCCAGAAGTGCAGACAGTGAAACAGGTCATGAATAACTTATGTCTACTATTCATACTGTAGAAGGGTAATAGGTATTGTTTAAATACTAAATAATCAATTTTCTTTATTGGATTAATACTTATTTCATCACAATATTATTTTATATCTAGTTCTTACTTATCTGGCAGCCGTAGCCACGGTCTGTCATTCTCTTCTTAATTTTAAAGTAGCGTATCTCATAGCACAAACCATAGATTATCAACTTATATTAATAGCATTAACTATACAAAATAAGTTTATAAGCCGTTCATTCAGCCAGAGCCTCTACAGTACGTATCTAAATACTATTGGTATCTACGATTACTCATTGTTTGGAATTCTGAAAAAAATTGCTTCAATTTAAATAGTACAACAACATTTGAGGTGGCATTGTTGCCAGCCTTTTGGGCACTTGTCCTATTGACAGCGATGATCATGATGATGGCCAGCTCATGAGACATCAAAAAACTCTTCCTCTTTTATTTATAAATTGTCCATTACAATTTAATTGTCGACGTTAACTACGCATAAAACTGAGTAACTTTAACAAAAAATATATTTAAATATGGATTTAGATTTAAATTGTGAAATAAATTAATTCAGTTACCTTAAACATTTATAACAATTTATATTTGCATATTGTATTGTATAACGGACTAGTGTCCACAACTCCACGTATTTTGCAATTTATATTTATGTATTGTAATATCCGTAATGTCCTATAGACATTTGTATTGCCTTAAATGTTCTCTGAGTCATAATCGCCACCCTTAGCGTGAGGGTTAGCACCATTGTTATAATTTGGTAGTTTCATAGCGAAATTTCCCTCTAGTGCCCGATAGATGGCGTTAGGAGCTCCTCGCAGATTCGAGTTGTCACCGATTATGCATTTTAGTTGTTCGTCTTGCTATGTTCTAGTTTTGCAAGTGATATAACTGGGTAATACTTGGTTTCTCAATAAGAAACAGATATTTTAGTTTAGAAATGTAAATAATTTAAAAATAAATGAAATAAACTTTAGAAAGGTAACCTACCCATATTTTAAAGACCAATTTTAGTTGTCTCTCGGTTTCAAACAAGTCCAGAAGTGAAGGTTTATTATAATCAGGGCTGTGACATTTATTTACAATTGATGGCATTCATTTCACAGCATCTTAATTATTAGTGAAAATATTGTAATAATCTTATTAACCTTTAAGTCTTATAAATCAAAACTAACATTTAACTTAAACTATTCAACTTAGAGGTTAAGTAAAATGTCCATAATAGTTCATTTTTTATAAATTAAAAAAAAAAAGGAACTGTTATAAAAAAGGAACTGTTGTCTGTTAACTGTTAACTGTTACTGTTATCTTCTAGTTTTATATTTCATTTCCTAGTGAACATTTAGATTACTCGGTCTACTATGGAAGAAGCAATATTTAAAACTTGCATTCTTAGGAAACACTGGACCTCTTTAAAATGATAATTACAACTCTTTTTATTTACAAGTAAGCACAACATTAGTTTCTCTACATTTTAGTACCTATAGACATAAACTGTTAGAAATAATTACACGTACCAATCATGCTCTAAATAAATTCCTTTTCAACGTATTTGAGGAAATACGTTGAAAAGGAATTTTTTTTTTTGAAAGGAAAACCGATGCAATAAGAACCACTTGTCGAGGGACAAGTGGTTCTTATTGCATCGGTTTTCGGGTACGAACGCGTGCTTTTTACATTACATTACCACACTAGTACGGTAATGATTTTATTTTTATTATGACAAAGAGTTTTGATTGTTTTTACTTCAATAGTTCGTGAACAATTTAACTCAGTATGTTACAAACAATAAAATATGATAAGTAAACAGTAAATAAATTAATATTTATTTGTGCTATTTAAACCAAACTCACTAGTATCATAATGTACTATTACTCAATACCTTGCCACAAGAGCAAGCCTTTGCAGCTTCGGTTTCATGCAAGACTTCCATATTACTACCCCAACCCTTAGGAATACCATATTTCGCGCGATCTCATTCACCATATAAATCCAAGTAACCCCTTAGTCGCTACATACGACTCCATAGGGACACAGTTATTTGTACCATGGAAAAGGCTCCATAATAAAACTACGTAAACTTGTAGTAAGGAATAATGTTTCCATAAACGTGAAGCTATGGAAAAATTAGCCTTGACCCCATTGGATAGCCTCGATCTGTATTAGGTTAATCTAATACATTCAGTATTTACGTACTGTACAGCCTGGTGCGTAGTTTTAGTCAAAGGGGTCCTTGGAAAGACAATAGTAACATGCATCTTTTGGGCGAGAATTGATATTTTGATGATTATGTATGAAAGGTGAATTAGTCGGGAGTGTTCTTAGCCATGTTTGATGGAAATCGGCTCAGCGGTTTCAAAGTTATCAGCTCTTTTGTTAGCTGCGGTAGGGATTTTTGTTATCCTGTTTACTTAAATATTTTTTTTAAGTTCAAAAACGACTATTTTCCTTACTCTGTTTGGTCAAAATAAGATAAAATTCGAAATTAGCGGCTGCTTATATGTGAAAATCTACTTAAGTGAACTTGGGTCAATAGTGACCTTAAAGTGAGTCACGAGGGATGACGATTCACCTTGAACTGCGTCGTTAGCCTAGTGGTCCTAAGCGCGACTGCTACGCCTAAAGTCTAGAGTTCGATTCCCAGGTCGAGCAAAGAGTGATATTGGGTTTTTCTATGAAATTCTCAGTAGCTGCTCGGAGCTGTTAGGATCGGTGCCCGGTGAATGGCATTAGGCTCGCCCCCTATTAAATGGGACGTAAACACACCAGCGACTGTGGGTTTACATAGATACACCTCTGCCTAACCCTTTGGGGAATACATAAGCGTGATGGTAAGTATGTTATGTTATGATTATGTAAGTGATTTTTTCACATTTCTGTGTTTATTTCTATTGTTCATATTTATAGCCGTTTGATTACGTTCCACAAAATAAAATAAGATGTTAATATAAAGTTTAGAGCTTAGAGCCACTGTACACCCTGTCAGGGCACAGCAAAAGTTATTGTTAAAAAAATAATTACTTACAGGTAAAAATCTAAATCGTAAAAACTACTATTATGCTTGAAAACTAAACAATTACATTCGGATAAAAGTTATTAACAATCAACTGCTAGCCTTTTCCCAACTATGTTGTGGTCGGCTTCCAGTCTAACCGGATGCAGCTGAATACCAATATTTTACACGGAGCGAATGTCTATCTGACCTCCACAACCCAGTTACTGGGCAACACGATACCTCTTGGTAAGACTGGTTGTCAGACTTCCTGTTAAGTTAATAACAATAACATAAATAATTCTATTATTAGTAAGTAGATAGCTGTATTCTTAAAATGGTATTACATATAGATGAAGTTATATTTACTTGGGTAATATTATTATAAACACTTATTATTTCATTGGGAATAAAATATTAGGTTTATACATATTTTTTTCACTGGGAAATTGGAGGAATGGAGCTGACCCACATTCAACATCGGACAATTACGTGTTGCTATGATGACTTTTTATCCTATCAAGGGTCGAGCTGCGCTTATGCCCGATCGTTCCCCGCCCTATTACTAGGGTTGGCACCGCTAAAGGGGACTGGTCATGCGCTAATTAGTGAACGACTGTTGGTTTCACGCAGCGCGACACGTTTAACCCCTTAGGAAAAATAGGGTTGAACATCGTGGGATAATTTTGGGATTTTATGTCGCAATTTAAAAGGATAAGGCAGGATGCACGCATAATCTGCGGTTATTACTGTGCATGATAGTCACATTAATGTACGTAAAAAATATGGCATACGAAAAAGAAACCGACTAAGTTCGAGTCGGTCTCGCTCACGGAAAGTTTCGTACTACCAATACGAAACTGCAATGTTTAACACTACATAAAAAAAACAGGTTTTTGTATGACATTTGTTATAGCAGCCAATAATGCTAACTTTATCAAAAATTTTAAGTAACTACCTATTAAGGTTCAAAACATACAGCCCTATGACAGACGGATGGACAGACAGAGAGCAGAGTGTTAGTAAATGGCGTCCTTTGGGAACGGAACCTTAAAAATGGTAACATTTACCAAAAAATAAAAAAATGACAAATTGAGCATAGGTATTTGGATAAATAAAACGTTTGGTGATAGATTAAAAAAAAAGATCGGTAATCAACACGTTCACTGAAAAAGGTTATTTATTTTCTGACAACCCTGTCGCCAATTCAACAAGTTTACCTTTATCTTTTTTTTTACTGTAAACTGCAAGGGGATTGCTGTCCAGTTATTCCTATCGGAAATGTACCTACAGTCACAAAAACCAACAACATTCATAACATACCATCATGCCTGTATTCCCCGACGGGTTAGGCAGAGGTGTACCAATGTACACCTACAGTTCGCCGGTATGTTTAAGTCCTAAGTAATAGGGGGCGAGCCTATTGCCATTAACCGGACACAAATCCTAACCGGAGTTAGGAAATTTTTAGAATTTCATAGAAAAACCCAATAACACATTTTGTTCGACCTGGGAATCGAATTCACAACCTCTAGCGTAGCAGTCGCGCGTAAGACCACTAGGCTAACGAGGCAGTTCACAAAAAACATCAAATCAAATATGAGCCATATACCTACTAGTTATTAGGTCGGTATTTGTTAGTGTATTATCTAGTCGTGTAGCGCAGGTTTTGACGAGACAGTATTTTTTTACTTGAGTGTACCTTATGACCTAGATATATGCTTTGGATTTTCTTTTACAAATGGCGGAGTTTTAGATATTCCTGGAAATATCGTATGTAGGTAAGCGCTGTGTCTAAAAACAGTATGTTTTTCAGGAGGGGTTTCGATCATAGGCTGGCAAATATGATTTCCTTGAAATCACGTATTTCTGTTATGGATAGAGGAGTTTCAGCAATTTAGGGTTCTTAATTCTTGGGGTAACTTTGAAACCGCTGAACCGATTTCCATCAAGCATAGCTAGGAACACTCCTGACTAATATACCTTTCATACAAAAATAACTAAATCAAAATCGGTTCATGCGTTTGGGAGCTACGATGCCACAGACAGACACACACACACTCACACAGACACGTCAAACTTATAACACTCCGTCGTTTTTGCGAAAAAAAGATATATAGATATGGAGATTCTTGCCCATTCTTCTCCACGCGAAACTTCCTTTTGGAATGGGCAATTATTTTCAATTTTTTTTTCTGTCTTGTGAATGTCGTTCAAAAGTGCCTTATGAAATAAATGATTTGACTTTGACTTTGACTTATGTACTTCATGTTCTTGCATAAACCTTCAAATGACAAAGGTAAGTAGGTACCATTAATAAACATAAAAGTACCTACATACCCTTCGCCGTAGCCGGTTGTGTCCTCGACACTCGATCACTCGATTATCTATCGAGTCGATTAATCTCAGAAACCACTTAACAATTTTAAATACTGTTTTCACCGGTGTAACGTGTGATTGAGAATGATTGGTCAATTTGAGGATTTTGTCTAAATGATTACTTCAAATATTTTTATACTAGTTTCTGCCTGCAACTTCGTCTGCTTGGTTTTTTACTGCTCCGCTCCCATAACTCGCAGCGTGATGTTATATAGCCTGTACTATCTCATGAACCTGGCTATTATATGCAAAAATATTTTTTCCAATCCGACTGTTACTTCCAGAGATTAGCGCGTTCAAACAAACACACAGACAAAAAATCTCTTCATCTTTATTATATTAGTATAGATTTCGTAAATCAACGAAATGACTAATAACGGACTGCCCCGTAGGTCTCGTGGTCGCAAGCGCGACTGATGTGCCCCACGCTTGCTCGTTTTTCCATTAGGATTTGCTCAGTAGCAGCCCGGAGTTTGGAAGTTGGTGGTGTGACACACCCTTGCCTCGGAAAGCACTCTACGCCGTTGGTCCCGGCTGTCATTCGTAGATCTTTGACAGTCGTTACGGATAGTCAGAAGCCAGGCAGTCTGACAACCAGTCTAACCAAGAGGTATCGTGTTGCCTATAACTGGGTTGTGGAGGTCAGACAGGCAGGCGCTCCATGTAAATCACTGGTATTCAGCTACATCCGGTTAGACTGGAAGCCGACCCCAACGTAGTTGGGAAAAGGCTAAGTAGATGATGAGATTTCGTTTATCAATATTTATTAAAATTTTAAGACCGATCCGTAACCTACTTATAATATATGGCAGTTCCGTGCAGAATAAGTAACAACAAATACGATATCGGTTTTATATAAACTAATAAGTATAAAATAAACAGCTTTTGCCCTTTATTCATAATCATCTTCTTATCCAGGGTTTTCCTGGGAACATATTTACCTTCGCAACGTCTTTTAAACGAGTTTGAACCCTTTTGCTACACTGATATAATTTAAAATAAATTGGCTTCAAAGACTAGTTTGACTAAACGATAGCTTGCATACGGTAGCCAAATAATATGTCTACTATGTAACTGGTTATTATGTAATGTCTACGTCGCCAAATTAATTTCATCAAGTTTCATATTCTGCTTTGCACATTGGTCTAGTTTATGTAAGGACAGTATTATTTTAGTAGGACCCAGAGTAATGTTGACTAAAACAGTTAAATTATAGGAAAATTATAACTACATACATAAACTCACGCCTTTTTCCCATGGGGGTAGGCAGAAACCACAGAACGCCACCTGCTACGATCCTTACATACTTCTTTCGCCTCGACCACGTTCATACATCTGTTCATACAAGCACGCCGGTTACGAGTACTGCGCACACGTCCTTTCTGAAGAACCCCACCAATAAGGTCAGGGTAGGCCTTTCTAGAAAATTATAACTAATTATTGCATTAACTGTGCGAGTGCTATTCTGCCAAAATCTTCCGCAATTATTTAATTGCCTCGGTAGCCCAATGGTCCTTGCCGATGCCTGCCGGGGCTACGGGTTGTTCGTAAGAGATACCGCGCCCCCGGAACGCAAAGGGCACAAGAAGGAACATGGATGGGTTTTAGTCAGTAAAAGCCTGACACTCCCTCCCGCCCCGCCCAGGGCGGGAGAAGTTATTTGATGATTTCCCACCACCCAAAACAAAAAAAAAGCCTAATGGTCCTAAGTCTTGGGTCGATTCCCATATCGAGCAAAAAGTTTTATTGGGTTTTTCTATGAAATTCTCAGTAACAGGTCGAAGTAAGGATTTGTGCCCGGTTGATGGCAATGGAATAAAGGTGCGGTATGTTATGTTATATTTTACACACATACCATCACGCCTGCATTCCCCGAAGGGTTAGGCAGAGGTGTACACTTGTACACCTTCAGTTTGCTGGTATGTTTTTAGGTCCCATGTTCATGGAGGGGAGCCTATTGCCATTAAAGATAATAATAGTCTAATTAATTAATTGAACGTAATTCAATGGTGTCTAAAATTAACTTATCAAAATATAACTAGGTTAAAACTTGGTCTATACAATGACTTGGCTTAATCTTTTTAATACATAAGCCAAGTTTACAACTGCAATTGCTAAAAAAGCGTATCTGAAAACTCAATCCACGTCATACAAAAAGTTTAATAGGTGCCACCGACTAGTTCCGCCATAACCGATTACATTTAGAAGTAGACAGTATAAAAGTATTATAAATAATGTGTAGTCATATATTTGATTGTGCTACTTTGTTACGGAACTCCACTTTCACGCACGAACCGACACTGTGCGGAACGGGTCAACTTAGACCATCTGTCACTTATGTTTTTGCTAAAAACAAAATGGCGGATTTTTGCTAATGTTGTACTTACGTGTCGATTGGTAATTTACTGTTTGTATGTTTAGGTATGTTGGTAGTTTCTATCGATTGTATTTTTGTGTTCTTTCTCTTGCAACCTTATTATTAGGTAACTGCCATTTCCGTGTTTTATAATTCGAACCCCTGACGCAAAAACGACGGGGTGTCATAAGTTTGTTTGTTGTGTCTGTCTGTGGCATCGTAGTTCCCGAACGCATGAACCGATTTTAATTTAGTTGTTTTTTGTTTATAAAGTGAATTCGTCGGGAGTGTTGTTAGCTATGTTTGATGGAAATCAATTCAGCGGTTTCAAGGTTATCAGCCCTTATTTTAGCCACGGCAGGGATTTCTATTCTTCTTTTGGTGTTAGCTATAATTTTTTAATTTTGTGTTTTTTAAATTATTTTCACAAAGTTGCATGCAAACTTAAAATTCGAATGCATTCTTTCTTAGCAAAAAAATTACTTTATTTTGCTTACGATGTTTCCGATTGTTTATTTATAACTAAACAGAGTATGGAAAGCGTCTGCTTATGCCTACATTTTAAAAATGATTCGACGTTGCCTCTTTAAAAAAAAATCTAGAACAAAGAAATATTCCCAGTTAGTAACACGCGGACGTGGCACTTCCTATTCAAAGTTCCAAAAACAAATTCCAAATACCAAGTTCCATTGCTAACAAACAAACTTCAAACATTCAGTCTTGAAATTGAATTTTTAATCCCATTGAAGCAAGTGATGTCGCGGGCTAAAATAAAACGTACCTGTTCCATAGCAACTCAACTAGTGACGTGTTACACTCTCTCTTTAAAACTATTTCTGGAAAATCTAGGTACAAAATATACCTATACACGTGTAAGAACTTATATATGGGGCAGCAATATAGGTGTATATTGGTATAGATATTGCTGGCTCAATGGTCTAGTAGACGGCACGTTCGTGTTCCACGCGCGCCTCAAAGAGATGTCAGCAATTGACCGAAACTTTGTCTTGAGCATAATATTCACATAACGTACCAACACGCCTGTGTTCCCCGAAGGGTTAGCCAGAGGTGTACTAATGTACACCCACAGTTCGCAGGTATGTTTAGGTCCCATGTTATTGAGGGCGAGCCTATTGCCATTAACCGGCACAAATCCTAACTCCGAGCTGCGACTGAGAATTTTATAGAAAACCCCAGTGATACTTTACTCGACCTGAAAATCGAACTCAAGACCTCTAGCGTAGTAGTCGAGGTTAGGACCACTAGGCTAACAAGGCAGTCTGAATCAGTTCGAATCAGTAAGAATAATATTAGTACATACCATCACGCCTGCATTCCCCGAAGGGTTAGGCAAAGGGGTACTAATGTACACCCGCAGTCCGCCGGTATATTTAGGTCTCATATTATACGGGGCGAGCCCGGGCACAAATTCAAACTCCGAGCTGCTACTGAGAATTCCATAGAAAAACCCAATAACACTTTTGCTCCACCTGGGAATAGAACTCAAGACTTCTAGCGTAGTAGTCGAGGTTAGGACCACTAGGCTAACGAGGCAGTCTGAATCAGTTCGAGTTAGTCAGAATAATATTAGTGTAGATAATCATAATATTTTAAACTGAGTCTCGGTTACAAATAGCTCGCTCGAGGCTTACATTTCTAAGATACCCCGCAAGACGCTGTAGTGATACTAATTAGTGAGATAAGGAGACGTGTGGTATACATAATCTGTCATAACGTGCTAATTAGTTTAACAAGTGACAAATTATAAAGTTAAAGTCGACATAACAATATCAACAGCTTAAAGATTGCTAAATATAAACCTAACAATAGCCGCTGATATACAATAAATTCGTCTGCCGGTGAATCGTCGCGGTGTCGCGCTGCACCGCGAGGCGTATTTTAATTTCGCTCACTGAAATCAGTACCCTTTTGTGTAGTACATAAAGTTCAATATTGTAATCTATCTTTAAAAATCATAAGTATCAGCAATTGGCAGAAATGTATTAACCATGAACTATTTTACATAAACTTTTACCATGGCTTTAGTTTTAGACCCCCCAAAAATACAATCATTCATCGCTTATTAAAATCAAAACAGTTTTTTTATACAAGGTTAAAATGTACGAAACAGGTGATTTTTTGGTAATTTTTTCAAGGTCTAAATTGATGAAATAGATGATTTTTTGGTGAAATGTACAAGGTCAAAATGTATGAAACAGGTGATTTTTTGGTAAACTGTACAAGGTCAAAATTTATGAAACAGGCGGTTTTTTGTGATACTGTACAAGGTCAAAATGTATGAATCAGGTGATTTTTTTAAGTAACAGGTGCATCGATACTCATTTTACCCTGTATAGCGGTATGTTAGTTGACAGATCAAGTTTTAAGGTGTCAGGAAAAGCTTAGGTTCATCTACATGAATAAAACTTAGAAAGACTAAAACGTACAGACTTTTAAGCACTTCCAACCACCGATTTTGGTGTGTATCCAGCAAACAAAGCTTAAATATTCAACGTCCAAATTCGCAGAAGCTCAATTAAACCAGTATAGGAGGGAAGCGAATATTTTGATGAAATTCAGGGAATTTTAGAGCAGAAACGCGAAACAACAAAACTGATACAGGAATTTTATTCACTCAATAGAATTTTGCTGATTGCTTTTAAATAAGAAGATGATTTTTTGAGGGTCGATGCAAGAACGAGTAACATTTCAAAGCAATGATTTGATTGGATAATATTTCAATAAAAATCTATCTATCCATACTGATATTATAAAGAGGAAAGATTATTTTGTTTGTTTGTACCGAATAAGCTCCGAAACTTCGGGACCGATTTCAACAATTGTTTCACCAATAGATAGTTACTTTATTTCTTAGTAACATCGAGCAATAACTGACGAAAGCGGAACAGCACCTAAAGACGTAACTTAACGAGGGTGACATATGCCACGTGGACGAAGTCGCGGGCGGAAGCAAGTAATAAATAATAATAGATGTTTGTATGTTTGGCCTCTACGTGTTCCCAAACTAAGTATCAGTTTGTGATGAAATTTTGGTGCGTTATTCTGCGTACCAAAAATTAAAAAAAATACCGGATACAAAGTCGCGTGCAGCAGCTAGATTATTATAAAACTTCACATTGACTTTATCGTTTTCCTTATTTATTCACTGACTCTGTTACCATGGTTACCATAAATATGAGCGTCAATTAGATACTAATGATATCATTTAGATAATGTGACATGCCAACGCTTAAAGTGCGGATTCCCGGTAAAGAATTTCCTTCCTTGTACAACCGCGAATAATGGTGATTGACATCTTTTCAACCTTGCTGCGGGTTGTTCCTAAGAGATACCGCGCCCCCGGAACGCAAAGGGCGCAAGACGGAACATTGGTGGGTTTTAGTCAGCAAAAGTCTGACACTCCATCCCGCCCCGCCCAGGGCGGGAGAAGTTATTTGATGATTACCCAACCCCAAAAAAAAAAATCTTTTCAACCTTATTTTAAAAGTAAAACGTGGTCAACCACCATTGTCCATGTTGGTACATAGACATCCATAATTACTTCAATGCTTCTTCTTTTGGTATAAATAGAGCTTTCTTTCGCTGGGTACACCTGCATACTGCATTTATCCCTGGGTCCGATGTCAGTCGAAGCAACGCCAAATTACAAAGGTAAATAAATTGTAAATTCATAGCCGCTATTTTCCAAAAAAAAAACAACAGCTATTCCATACATTTTGACCTTGCAGGTCACTTTTGTATGGAACAGCAGATTATTTAAAAAAATATATTTAAATGCGTTCTACAATCATGTACTGCCTTCATGTAAACTGGGCACGCGTCGATCACCCCCCCTCCCCCCCACACATTTATTGGTAGCGGTTTCTGCTGTTTACTTTCTTTTTCGTTTGCACCCACAGAGGTCAGTATGAAAAAAGTTTAAGTTAACGCTTACGGGTGTTACAGCTATGATGATGATGACGTAACTATCAAACGGGTACGTAAGAACAGTTGCTATAATGGCTAGTACTTTGGCAAAGACTAAGAAAACCGTTATATTGTATGGAGGAACTTGGAAACCAAGTATAGGTAAGCCTTATTTTATTTCTAACGATTATTTTGAGATATGCAAGCAATACAAACGCAGTTCTACATCCTCGTCTAATTCAAGGAGCTTATTATTGTAGTGATTGTCAATACGAATTAATATTCAAATAAATAGTTCTTTGATTAGGTGATTTCCAAATTCGAACTAGCCATCGTGCCGCTGGGTTTAGGCGGGTGGGGCAATGAACCCGCACACAAGCAGTGTTTCGCGTAAGTTTGACGTGTCTGTGTGTGTGTGTGTCTGTCTGTGGCATCGTAGCTTCCGAACGCATGAACCGATTTTGATTGTTTTTGTGTTTGAAAGGTAAATAGTCGGGAGTGTTCATAGGTTTGTTTGATGTAAATCGGTTTAGCGGTTCCAAAGTTATCAGCGCTTTTGTAAGCAACGGTAGTGTTTTTTTTCCTTTGTCGGGGGTTACTTAAAAATTTTAATTTTGTGTTTTTTGAAAAAGGTGTAATTCTGAAATACTGTCGAACATAAACTAAAATAAAATAAGTAAAATGTTGATGTGAAACATCTATAGCCGCACGTAAAACCAATTGCTGGCGTGGCGACGCATGCCGTGGAGACGCGTTGCCACGCTATATGATGGTAATTAAAGCATTGAGTGGTCACAAATTGAAATATTTTTTAGAATTTTTAATTTTCGTATTTAATTAAAATAATTTTTTATTAAATAAACAGTCATCATTTTCATTCTGGAAAAATAATCGTAATATTTCATTTTTTATTATTTTATTTTATTTAATGATTTTAATAAATACCTCCTGAAAAACGAGGATGTAAAAGTACACCTTGTACAGTTGAATTTTTTTTATTACTTAGCTATTTCTCTCCTAGATCGAACAAGAAATTAAATTGGACAAACTTAATTACATTTACGAATACAGTTTCGACGTTGTTTTGTTTATTTTTGAGCCAATTTAATCAATATTCTTAAATAAGCGGCATTTGATCATTGGTTTAATGTAAAGATGCGTTTATACCGAAGGAACAGAACGGTATATTCTATAAAAAATCTGCAGTCGGTGAACTGAGTTCAAAGTGAATTGTCATCCCTCGTGACTCACTTTAAGGTCACTATTGACCCAAGTTCACTTAAGTAGATTTTCACATATAAGCAGCCGCTAATTTCGAATTTTATCTTATTTTGACCAAACAGAGTAAGGAAAATAGTCGTTTTTGAACTTAAAAAAAATATTTAAGTAAACAGGATAACAAAAATCCCTACCGCAGCTAACAAAAGAACTGATAACTTTGAAACCGCTGAGCCGATTTCCATCAAACATAGCTAACAACACTCCCGACTAATTCACCTATCAAACAATAAACCGATATCAACACACACACACACACGGTACGTTCACAAAAAGAAATCATATTTGTAAACTGCCTCGTTGGCCTAGTGGCCGTAAGCGCGACTGCTACGCTAGAGGTCTTGGGTTCGATTCCCAGGTCGAGCAAAAAATGTTATTGGGTTTTTCTATGAATTTCGCAGTAGCAGCTCGGAGTTAGGATTTGTGCCCGGTTAATGGCAATAGGCTCGCCACCTATTACATGGGACCTAATAACATACCGGCGAACTGTGGGTGTACATTGATACACCTCTGCCTAACCCTCTGGGGAATACTGGCGTGATGGTATGTGTGATATTTGTATTAAAGACTAAAAACGTCAGATATTCTATTTTACATCCTTAACAACATTTAACATGAATTTGAATTTAGAGTCCACCAAAATTATCGATCGTCATTCAAAGAAACACGGAAAAAAAGAGAAAACAGTCAACGTTCCCGATTTCCTGTCTAGTCTAGACACACCTTAGGCTAAAGAAATAAAAAATAAAACTGGAGGTCATTAGAATTTTAATAAAGTAGCGTTCTCGATTCAGATCTAGAACCGAACGGGGAACAGTTTTTTAGTGCCAAAAAACTGACAAAAGAATCTAACTATGTCTAGCTTTAAAGCTATTGTTGAAGATGTGTGTGAGTCTCTTTTAAGGAACGGCACTGTATTAAGTATTTACAGTTTCCTAAAGATATCCGATAAATTATCTGTTGAATAGTCGTGCTAGACAGCCAAGAGTAGATGGTTATGGAAAGTAGAAAAAAAAGAAACTGATTAATCAAAACCCAGGGCGTACTATTAAGACGTTTTCAAAATGTTATGTTTAATACCAATAACTGCAAATGCTACTTTCTACTACATATTATGCTACTATTCGCAATACCCCCGTGGTCTTACCCGCGTTCCGTTACATCTTTGGCTACTGCTCTGCTTCCGTGTGTCACAGCGTGAAGTTATAATTATAGCCTATCAATTCTTCATGAATGTGGCTATCATATATAAAAATATTTTGTATAGTTTTAGAGATTAGTGTGTTTAAACAAACAAAAATTCTCTTCAGTTTTATTATATTGGTATACATATTAACCATGAAAGTTTGTGGGGATAGATGGATGGTGGTTTTTCCGTGATAAGGTAACGAACACAGACAAACAGTGTTATAGTAGTCGCCACAAGTCGTGAGCACAAATTTCAAGTTAATTTTTAGGTTTCTTTCGAGGTTCCTTGGGGCGTCGACGCTGCACACGATTGGTCTGTCGTCGCGTGCAGCATCGGCGCCCCAAAAATCCCCGAAAGAAACCTAAAAATTAACTTATAGTATTGCATGTAAGTATACACACACACACACACACACCTAAAAGTAGATTAGAAGAATCTTGTAACAGCAAAACAGCTCCGTCTCAATGCCATCATAACTGTAAAGCGATACTCTAACGATTTCCAGCATAGCAACGCACAGTAAGCATAAAAATATAAGCCTTACCTCCACATTACTCAGTAACATGAAACTACAACCTCATTTAAGATATGAATTTAATAACATGCCTCATACAAATTATTGCCATTTGTATATTATAAAATGTAATAGCGAAGCAAGTAGGTACTACTTATTTATAATTAATTAGCTAGTTGAATTACTAACTGCCTGGTTAGCGTAGTGGTCGTAAGCGCGACTGCTACGCTAGAGGTCTTGCGTTCGATTCCCAGGTCGACCAAAGTGTTAGTGGTTTTTACTATGAAACTCTCAGTAGCAGTTCGGAGTTTGGATTTGGGCCCGGTTAATGGCAATAGGCTCGCCCCTATTACATGGTACCTAAAATATACCGGTGGACTGTGGGTGTACACTGGTACACCTATGCCTAACCCTTCGGGGAATATAGGCGTCATGGTATGTATGTTGAACTATTAGAATATACAAGACTAATAATATAACCCAGTGGCGTTGCTATCGATGCCGTGCACCGGGGGCTCTTAGCTCAGCGGGCCCTGGACCCTGACCAGCAAACCTTGTATTGAACTAATTAAAAAATCTCCTAGTTTTGAAGTGTAAATCTATACTAACATTATAAAGCTGAAGAATTTGTCCGTTTATTTGGTTGAACGCGGAAATCTCAGGAACTACTGGTTTGAATTGAAAAAATATTTGTTGTTGTTTGTATAGGACAGTTTATTTATCGAGGAAGGCGTTAAGCTTTATAACACACGGCATGACACTCGTGACAGGAGCAGTAACCTAAGAAGTAACTTTAACGCAGATGAAAAAGCCACGCGAACGAAGTAGCTGGCAGAAGCCAGTAAAAACTAAAAAATAAAATAAGTTGCAACACGACACTAATCATGGCAACTCAAACCGTTTAGTTAGGGTCCCAGTTACTTACCTACGCTTCTGAATATAAATAGTAAATAGAAGCCTCGGTAGCCTAGTGGTCCTAAGCGCGACTGCTACGCTAGAGGTCTTGGGTTCGGTTCCCAGGTCGAGCAAAAAGTGTTATTGGGTTTTTCTATGAAATTCTCAGTAGCAGCTCGGAGTTAGGATTTGTGCCCGGTTAATGGCAATAGGCTCGCCCCTTATTACATGGAACCTAAATATACCGGCGAACTGTGGGTGTACATTGTTACACCTCTGCCTAACCCTTCGGGGAATACAGGCGTGAGTGAGTGTATATATTTAAATAGAAGCCTGCAATTACCAATTCACCTCGAGTAAGAGTGGTGATCAATGCTCGTGCCTTCTTTGTATAAGAAGCGGCCTTTACTCTGTATTAGGCCAATAATAGGCTGGTATTACACATTAACATTTTATAAAAAAATCACAGAAGAGATATTGTTGACAAAGGAAAAATTGCTACTCTTGTGATAAATCAAAAATATAACATGCCAATATCATGAATCATAATTATCTAATAAAAATTACATGCAAATTATAATGTTAGCACTCCAATGTTGCTAGCAGCGATAATGTCCATTTAGGTTAATTTACATAATAATATATGGTATTAGACTATGAATAAACCTATTACGTTGACCCAAACTGTTGTACGATTAACGTAAGAAGAGCAAGATTATCTTCAGCGGAGTGGAGCGAAGTTACGAATCGAGTCGGTCTTACGCAACATACTGTGAAATCCACTGAGAAAGTTGGTCGTAGATAAAAATTACGGAAAATATAAGATTATTTTCTCGTCTTTTATACTGTAAGGCAGATTTTTGAGGACAAAAGGCCAGTTTTGTTAGTCGCTTTTTGGTTTTCTGCATTTCTTCGTCTTTACAATTTCGTGTCTCGTTGGTTTTGGTCTTATTTTGAGAAGAAGCACCTCGGTCTAATGCAGGGTGTCTGTCAGCTTTCCTTCGTGAGGAATGGTTGTGAAAAGATTGTGAGAGTAGGGAGTAATGTCGCGGAAATTGTGTACCTACTTAATATTTTAATGCTAGTTTTGAGTGAGTGGCACTAAGTAAATGTACAATATTTACAGACTTAAAACAAAGGCACATATTTTTTTTTAATAATCTAAAACTAAATGGCATTAAATAAATCCTCCGCATCGCCGTCAACTGAAAATGTTAAGTTGAATTAATAAATACTAGGTTCTGTCCGCGACTTCGTCCGCGTTAAATTCGATATATTATCCCACGGGAACCGTACATTTTTCCGGGATAAGAAATATCCTATGTGTTATTCCACAGTACAATCTATCTCAGTGCCAAATATCCAAATCCGTTCAGCCGTTTAAGCGTGAAATAATAACCAAACATAGATCCA
The DNA here is from genome assembly GCA_947462355.1 of Caradrina kadenii. Taxonomy (NCBI): domain Eukaryota; kingdom Metazoa; phylum Arthropoda; class Insecta; order Lepidoptera; family Noctuidae; genus Caradrina; species Caradrina kadenii. The sequence goes on along the minus strand of OX381684.1, from coordinate 10,200,768 downwards.
TACATCCATGTTCACAAACTTTTGCATTTCTAATATTGTTAAGGAATCAAAGGTTAAGAATATTAGTAGGAAGACCTCTCGTAAATAGTAAATATCTACTACTTTAAAATGCAAATATTACACAATAGCAGTTTTAAAAACAATAAGTAAATGGGTACTCATAGAAATTTCTAGACTACACCAAAATAAAAAGTCACGCTCCAAATTCTAGCACACTGTTGGTACTAATTTATCACCACTGAGTATTGAATAACCCGTTACTCTCCATTGACGTTTTAACTTACAACATATATAGCTTACAGCATATTTTCTACTAGCGAACTTCCCGCGACTAAGTCCGCGTGGCTTCTTTCACCACGTAACGTCTTTGGTGACTGCTCCGTTCGCGTGGTTCGTAGCGTGAGGTTGTATAGCCTATGTTATTCAGGAATAATGTGGCTATCTATTAGTGAAAAGTGAAAAATGGTTAAAATCGGTCCAGTACTTTCGGAGCCCAAACAAACAAACAAAATCGTTCCTCTTTATAATATTAGTATAGTCCAGCTTCCGTTAGCGACTTCATCTGCATCAAAGTAACTAAATTGTTCCAGGATATGGATAGCTTATGTGCTCATTCAGAACATATTCTGCCTCTTTGCCAAATTTTACCCAGATCCATTCATCCAAACTTTCGCATTTGTAATACCTAGTAGGATAATGTTAACGCGTAGGAAGCCACAAGTACCTACTGAGATCCTTATTTCTACTTATAAACTTCAGGTTGAACTGTTACCAAAAACTTTGTACTTTGTACTTTTGTACATAGGTAGGCAGGTACTGCAAAATATAATTAAGAGACTGCGCTCATTACAGATTGGATATAATCTCTGGGTTGAGCAACTGGCCGGTCCAGATACACTGGCAGCAGTTTCACAGGCGACCTTTGCATAATTAAATCAGCCCTCTACTCATGAATGCACTTAAAATAAGTCACTATAATGTCATCGTGTAGGATTATTACTTCACACTTGACTGTTTTGTTTGCAACGTCTCTCGTTTTGAAATCGATTATAAGTCCCAGGAACCTGTTTTGATTTCAGATTAGAATGTGTTTTATGTCTGAGTTATGATTGCGATTCGTTTTATCGGATTCGATCCAGTCATAATTCAGATGTTGAGTAACTAGTATAGGATTAATAAAGGGACTAAGCTATTATGCTTGGAGGGCGATCAACCACTATCAGAGAACTAATAACGGCGCGTCGCTCGTAAGTACTTACCGCTCACCGATGCCAAACGTGGTGACTGAAGATTACGCAAATGTATGGCCCGGAGTGTTCGTTATAGCACTGTATGAGCTGAACGACTCGTATATTCAACAGTAAATGTTATGTTTTGCATCACCATTTCTGTTCGCATGCAGTAAACGGTGACCGCAGACTTTGATCTCTAAAAGGATTTGAATTGGTCACATACGATAACATGACCTAATTTCGGTCCTATCGTTTTTTTTTTTACAAAGAGCACTTTTTTCTACTCTTCGAGTCAATGATTCTAGATAATTCTTTTTATTACATTTGTTTTTTTTTTGACTTCTTTGGCCCCAGTAGTTGGCCACGTTTATCGCGGCTTCAGTGGCGATGTTGATGTCCTTTAAGATGTAGAGAGCACCAAATTTATGTTAGACTAGCTGTTGCCCGCGACTTCGTTCGCGTTCACTATTTCATTGGTTTCAATTTTGTTTTCGGGTAACCGTCTTTTATTTAATTTACATTTCTAATATAAAATTAGCTTAAGTAACTCCCTATAACATTAGCTATCTGCGAGTAAAAGTCCCGCCGCAATCGGTTCAGCCTTTTCTGAGATTAGCGGAAACAAGTAGACAGACAAAAATTTTAAAAATGATTTTTTGATGTTTGTACCGTATATACAATAATACATATGAAAAACTGTTAACTTGTATTTATTTACTTTTATTTATTTGTATTAATTTAACCTTGGACTACTACAGTATAGTATCAGTCAACTTTCGCCAATAGACGGAACCTCTTATATACATATACTAGCTATATACCCCGCGGTCTAACCCGCGTTCAGTCACGTCTTTGGTTACTGCCCTGCTCCCGTTGGTCAAAGCGTGAGGTTCTATACGTATAAATCTTCTTCTTGAATCACTCTATCTATTGCTGAAAATCCGTTGCGTAGTTTAAAAGATCTAAGCCTACACACAGTGGGCGCGACTTTGGTTTATACTATGTTAGATAGAGACTGCTCGTCTCTATTACTAACTTAATGCTATTAACGACGACGTAGTAATACAATCCTTATTTACAGATATGACATTCAAAGAAAATCATTTTAAGAGTCCTAAAAAGGGCGAGTGTACCAATAATTTCCTTGGCATTCCCTTTGACCTACCTGTGAGATGTTCCAAAAACGGCAGCCGTACGAAATAACTTTGTCCCTTCAAAATTACCCGACCGATCCTTTTGGAATGTACTTTGTATTTGTATTATAAGTTCATGAATTTGAGAAATGTAGGTAATGGATGAAGTCGGTTAAGTAAGAGGTCGTGATTTCTCGCAATTAATAGCTTGATGAACAAATTTCGAGTGCGTAATATGTTGAGTGAGATTTTTAGAATTATGTATTGTTGTTTAAGATTTGATGTACCTGCGTACGTTTGAAAGTAAATTATTTTGAAATACAGAAATTTAAGTATTTATTTCAATTAACTTGTGGAACTACTGTAACGGTATTCAACATTATAGAGTAAAGCTGCTTATAACTGTACGAGGAAGCGTTCAAGAATCGGCCATCTTTATTATAATTACCTCAGAAGGGTATTTTTATTTTCTTTTTAGCTGTTGAATAATTTAAATTAGTAATATTAAACTTATAACTGTAACTATAATAATTATGCCAGCCTATTATTTTCCCACTGTTGGGCAAAGGCCTATACGCATACAGAGAAGGCACAATCATTGATCACCACCCTGGCTCAAAGCGAATAGGCAATTTCAGACATATAGTAATCCTCCTAATATTATAAATGCGAAAATTTGTGAGGACAGATAGATGGACGGATGGATGTTTGTTACTCTTTCACGTCTAAACGGCTGAACGGATTTGAATGAAATTTGGCATTGAGGTAGATACACTTAGGATACTTTTTATACCGGAAAAATGTACGATTCCCGTGAGATATTATATCAAATTTGACGCGGACGAAGTCGCGGGCAGAAGGTAGTGAAATATAAATCCAGGATTTCTCGCAATGTTTTCCTTCATAGATGTTATGATGTCCAAGAGCAACTTAAAAAGTACACATGAATAGAAAACATCATATGTGTACTTGCCTTAACCACTGGGCCATAACGACATTGCTATAACTAATAATTTAATTTAATTCAATTGACAGCCGAGCGGACAAAAGCCTCTCCCAAGCTTCCCAACTCGTCTGCGTACAAAATACACTCGTCAATCCGGCCACGAGGATCATCAACGTTAGTCATAGCACTGAATGACTTGAATGCCTGGCATCCGACGCATCTCAGTTACGACTGTGCTTCACGTCCATTTTATTGCTAAGTACTGCCCGTGCGTTTCCTCATCGGGTGGATGTGTACGATGTGTTGCTCTGTTGCTAAATTGAATGAAAATGTTTTTGTATTCTTCTTCTTCCTCGTCTCGATGATTTATTCTTCTTTGTTTACCTGAGAGATTGATATCACCCGAATGTTCCACTATGTTCATCTGGGTGATCCCAGGTGAACATAGTGGAACACTTGGGTATCCTTATATCACCTCGGAAATCAAGGTCAATAAAGTCTATAAAAAGTCGCCTCGTTAGTCTAGTGGTCCTAAGCGTGACTGCTATGCTAGAGGTTTTGGGGTCGATTCCCAGGTCGAGCAAATGTTATTGGAATTTTCTATGAAATTCTCAGTAGCAGCTTGGAGTGAAGATTTGTGCCCGATTAATGGCAAAAGGCTCGCCTCCTATTACATGGGACCTAAAACATACCGGCGGACTATGGGTGTACATTGGTTCAGCTCTGCCTTACCCTTCAGTTAAGTAATACAGGCGTGATGGTATGTATGTAGAAAAAGGTCGCTTCTTATCACCTTATATCATTCTAAGGTGAACAAAGTGGAATAAACTGTCTCGATGGCAGTTTGGATTGAATCGGCCTAGAACTTAGCCATGGGATTGCAATTAATTGTAGTACGGGAATTTATAATTCCATTTATTATTAACAGATACTGTTAACATTACAAAACATCGGAATAAAGATTTTTCTACGACCTTACCGGTTTGCTTCATAAGATTTTCTGCTTAGAAACGAAACCTGAAATATAATAAATTAAAAAAATCTGAATGAACGCCGCAAAACAATAAATTTTCTTATGACTTTACCTCGACACGGGACTTTAATACATCTTCGATTGAGGTTGTTTGATGCCTAGGTATCCCTCCAAGATATACAGCTTCACGACTCTGATAGCCTGCATCTACAAACGAAGTGTAAAACGAGAACCTTGGCCGTTTTTCCACTGCCAAATCAGCCTTGGAGCGAGCCCTGATCAAGACATCAATATTCATAAAATAGTAGTGCAATGCGCTTAGTCCGCCTTGTTTTCGTTTTCTCTCGTAGGAGGAAATAACACAGAAAAATATTAAACGTGTACCTAATACATTGCTGTAGTAGATAGAATATAAATGGATTATTTTTGTTTGTATCTTTATGTGTTGGTAAATGTTTCCTCTCCTTAATGTGCAGGACCATTGTTGAGATACGAATATCATCACACCGTATTACTTGCAAACTTGTTGTTATGTTTAACAGAAGAATACATTTGATTCCCTGAAATTCTAGATTCTACGAACATTAAGTTTTCCTTCTAGTACCTCGAAGCGATGATATAGGATAATACGAATAATGAATATACAACTTGTACTTTGAAGTTTATCTTGGGCATCACCGACTTTGGTGAAGGAAAACACTGTGAGGAAACCTGAACATATAATTAACTAGCTTCTGCTCGCGACTTCGTCTGCGTAGTTTTTCACTCGCATTAGGTTACGTATTTGGTTACTGCTCCACACCTATCCTCGCTAAATGAACTATCCAACAATTTTTTTTCTTCAATTGAAACCAGTAGTTCCTAAGATTAGCGCATGCGTCCAAACAAACAAACAAAATCTTCAACTTTATAATATTAGTAGAGACAAAAGTCCAATCCGCCTTGAGCAAGTACGGTGATCAATGCTTGTGCCTTTTCTGTGTAAAAAGATACCTTTGCTCTGCAGTGGGCCAAAAATAGGTTGGTAAGTATTATCAATTCGAAAGTCCACATCAAAAGTAAAATACGGCAGACTCACCTAGCTTCTCTTAATCGCTATATCTGGGAAGAAGTTATTCAGAATGCAGTTCTGAATAAATACTACGGTCGATAAAATCAGCCTAAAGAGCCAGAAGTTTGCTAAACAAATCCAAATGATCGGTTGCTTCTCATTTGTTTCACAAGTTTACAAGAACACTGAACTCGAATAATTGTTTTATTTTATTTCTTTCTTCCAACGTATTTTTTAAGAGATTTTTTTGTACCGCAGACTAGGAGTTCTATATACCTTAAAGATTTACGCCAAGATGTTTTATATTTGACCCAGATCACGTAAAAAAAATAACGCACGCACACTTTCACATGCCGTGTTATAAAGCAAGCAAACCTCAACTGCCTCGTTGGTAATTGTGTTTCGAAAAGAAACACGACTGTTTTGTCAGGGGTTCAATCCTCCTGCCGGGGCTGTGGGTTGTTCGTAAGAGATACCGCGCCCCCGGAACGCAAAGGGCACAAGAAGGAACATGGGTGGGTTTTAGTCAGTAAAAGTCTGACACGCCCTCCCGCCCCGCCCAGGGCGGGAGAAGTTATTTGATGATTTCCCAACCCACAAAAAAAAAACAAAAAGGGGTTCAATCCCTTGGTCAGGCAACGTATTTTTAGGTAATTCTCCGGAGAAATCAGAGGCTAAATCTGTAAAAAATAATTACCGAAAATTGTGAGCACAGCTCTACTTACCCCTTTACATGAATGCGTGATGATGTAATGTTTAAACGCAAGGAAGCAAACGCACACATACACGCAGCGTACACAGAATGTTTTTTAAATAGTTTACTATGAAATCACATTGAAGACGAGTTGTGTCGATGCGCCGCCGGAGCTCGGTGCGATTACACAAGCATATCCACGCGAACGTTGGCGCATCTAGTTTCACTGCTGTGATTTTTGATATTTCATGTTTATTGCACGTGTTGGTGGAATTTATTGAGTTTTGCTATGCTGTGTGGGTCGCTAGTCGCATCACACGCTCGTGTGACGTGTTTAGGCGTGTGGTTTTAGAAGAGTGAAGCTGATATATAGTTTAAAAGAGGACTTTAAAGCAAAATCAATCTCATGGCGCAGTGGCTGAGCGATTGGCTGCTGCGCTGCGTGTCACGAGTTCAATTCCCTGTTCGATTCCCGAGAACAAATATGTATTTGTATGACCTACAGACAGTTGTTCCGGGTCTGGCTGTTTGTGTATGTGAATTTATGTTTGTAAACGCAGGAAAAATTCCTGATGCAAAACCTATACATATAAAAAAAAACCTAAAGTACTGTACTTTAAATTGCATAAAAATTATACTATGCTACACTAGGTCTAAAGATATATAGTTTCTGCCAAATATCACCTAATCTCGTTCAACAGTTTAAGTCTGAAAAAGTAAGAAAAATCCATCCATCTATCCATCCTACCTAACTTTCGCATTGTTCAATACAATAGTGCGAAACTAACAAGATCTAAGTGCACGGAACAGCAGATTTTTAAGTAAATAACTTAAAGTCTAACAGTACAGCTGCTCTAGTTAAGTTCTTAAGTTCAATTTAGCTACAAAACATTTTTTTTTTTGTTCGATAAACATTTTTTTACGCATCGTTGGATGGCTAAGTCAACGGCCCACCTGATGTTAACCCATCACCTCTGTCTATAAACATCTGCAATGCCACAGTCTTTGCAAACGCGTTGCCATGCCAGAGATAAAGTTGAAATGTCTCATGTACTTGTAATTTCACCGGCACCCATACCTTTCAAACCGGAACAGCAACGCTGCTTTGCGGCAGAAATAGGTTCACGTAGGATAAGTATCACCTATTGATATGAATAAATCCTTCCATTTATTTATTTAACTACATTCTGGAGTGTATGTAAAATCATTCATTTTGTCCTTTCAGCAATCATAAATAAACAAAAATACTGCTTCAATCCCATCATACTACTATATAATAAGAATCTCGAAAGGTTGAGAGGATGGATGTTTGTTACTCTTTCATAAATGCCTAACTAACTGCCCCGTTGGTCTCGTGGTGGCGAGCACGATTGTTGAGCGTGGGGTCCTGGGTTCGATTCCCAGGTCGGGCAAAAAGTGTTATTGGATTTTTCCATTAGGAATTTCTCAATAACAGCCCGGAGTTTGGAAGTTGGTGGTGTGATACCCCCGTGCCTCGGAAAGCACGTGAAGCCGTTGGGCCTGCGCCTGGATCTCTCCCCGGTTGTTTCGGAGTATATGAGAGTTAGGGAAGAGGGAGTGCACCTGTGTTTGCGCACACACTTGTGCACTATAATAGCTCCTGCGTACTTGGATAGCCTAAATAAAGATTAGCCGCCGTGGTCGGAATCGATCTGGAGAATACAGTCTTTCATGCAAAAACGACTGAACGAAATAAGTTAAAATTTTATACACATAAATTTTATCCTGTTTTTGTGTATCCGCGGAATCATTTAAGACTTTCATTTCATTCCAATGACTACGCAAACAAAGTCACAGGTAGAACCTAGTAATTTATAACAAGGAAAACATTATTACCATGAATGAATGAAGTTATAAAGTAAAATAATACACACACATACTATCACGCCTGTATTCCCCTAAGGGTTTGGCAGAAGTGTACCAATGTACACCCACAGTTCGCCGGTATGTTTTAGGTTTCATGTAATAGGGGGCGAGCCTATTGTCATTAACCGGACACAAATCCTAACTCCGAGCTGCTACTGAGAAATTCCTAAAGGAAAAACCCAATAACACTTTGCTCGACCTGGGAATCGAACCCAGGACCCCATGCTCATCAATTGCACTTGCGACCACGAGACCAACGGAGCAGTTAAGTAAAATAATAATAGGTTCTAATCTCTCCTTATAGTACAATTGCCATTCAATGTTATAGTATTATCCAGAAACGTTTGTAGGAAACTTGCATAGTAAATACTATTAGTCAATGAATTAGAAATGACCTTCAAGCGTAGTAAGTGCCTATCTATGTCTATCGAGACACACAGAGAGAGGTATATATAAAGGTACTAGCTCCTCCACGCGTCTTCGTCTGTATACACTTTAGAATTAAGCCAAAGTCCTAAATTGTCCCTTGGGAACACACAACGGGATAAATGGTATCCTGTGTTCCGCTAGATCAATATTGGTATGTGTGCTAAATTTCAGCTGATTTCGTTGAGCCATTTAAATGTGAAATAGTAACTAATCAAAGTCAAAGCATTTATTTCAATTAGACCATTTACAGGCACTTTTGAATTGTCAAGAAGTTACAGTTTAGGGGTTGAAGCTAGTTGATCGTTCCAAAACGTAGGTCTCTATGGAGAAGAACGAGCAAGAAATTCGACATATAATATCCATCCATTCATCCATCCATCCATCCATGCATGCTCACGAACTATCGCGTTTTTTAATAGTAACAGAATAAGTCCTAAGCATCACAATTTTCTCAGGGTTGACGCCTATTCCACATCGCGATATTCGCTTCGCTTATTTCGCTTCGTGTGCAGTAGTTTTTAAGTTTGTTATATATATTAGTTTATACTTATTGTTCTTATGGTTATATATGTAATGTGTTTTATGGGCCTTAGTTGCCTGAAATAAAGGTTATTATTATTATTATTAAACCAGGTGACTTTTAATGCATTGATAATTTTTCTAGATTTCTTGCTAATTTTTGGTCTTTCAATTTCTATCTTGGACTTCACTGACATCGGTAAAGAAAAACATCGTGAGGAAACCCAAACACTACCTTATGTTGTACACTTGTACATATTCCAATTAAAATCTTTTTGAACTGATTTCTAATTTTTTTTTACTTCCAAAAACAAAGTTATCTAGAGGACACCGGACCTACGTCTAGCAGCTTGTTGTCTGTGACTATAAATAGACTAAGTTTTGTCTTGTGTCGGTCAGTTCAGAAACCAGGTTATCCCATATCCCTCGTTCACTGGTCCAACAGGCTGTCTTGTGTTGTATAGTGTAGCTAACTTGCCGCCTTCCGTCTGAAACTCAACATGACATGCATTGTTTGCTTTTAAATGGGAGTCAAAGTTAAGACTGAAGCCTTATATATAAAGACTAGCTCCTGCCAGCGACTTCGTTTTGTGTTTTTTTTCACCCACGTTAAAATAATTATGTCTTTGGTTGCTGCTCTGCTCCCGGGTGTCGCAGCGTGATGTTATAAAGCTTAAAGCCTTCCTCGATGAATGAACTATCCAATACAAAAATATTTTTTCAATTCAAACCAGTACTTCCTGAGATTAGCGCGTTCAACCAAACAAACAAACAAACTCTTCAGCTTTATAATATTAGTATAGATATAATAATCATTATTGCTTGATCTTTTATTTTTGAAATTGGAACTACTAAAAACAAAATTTAAAAAAAAAATGCTAGTCGGATTTTTAGTTTGATTTACAAACTTGTTACAGTGCTTGCTTATGACGTCATACTAATGTACAGTACACAAGCAATATTATTACGTTAGTCATTCCATACAATATTAATAATTATTTTCTTTATGTTAAGTGTATGTTCTATGGTTACTTGTTGTTTTACAAAATATATGAATCGGGGAATCCTTTAGCTGATAAGCGTAAGAATTATGCTTTTGTTTTCAATCACTTATTAATTTTATACACTATGAACAAGTAAATAGGCTGGCTTTTACCTTGGCCAGAAGCTAAGCAATGCCATCTAACGTGGCGATGCCGCCAGTCTCTTGGGCACATTTCCAGTTGACGGTGATGCGGAAGAATTTTTTATTGCCATTTAGTTTTAATTTTTAGTTTTTTTTTGCGTTTGTATTAAATATGTAAATATTGTACATATTTGTTGAATAATATTATGAACTTACTCAATGATTTTTACCTACTGTAGAATTATATGTTACATACTATCACGCCTATATTCCATGAAGGGTTAGGCAGATTTGTACCGAGGTACACACAGTTCGCCAGTACCTATTAGGGCCCATGTAATAGGGGGCGAGCCTATTATCATTAACCGGGAGCAAATTCTTACTCCGAGTTGCTACTGAGAAAATCCCAATAATATTTTTTGCTCGACCTGGGATTCGAACCCAAGACCTCAGCGTCAGAGCGTAGCAGTCGCGCTTAGGACTACTACGCCAACGAGGCAGTTATGTTACTCAAAGTAAAATGACGCAGAATAATAACAGCCAGTGATAGTGTGGGTAAGGAAAACTATTTAAAATACAAGTTTTAAAAATAGTCTGAATGGCCTCCGCTCGTTGGTCCCCATAATATCCCAAAGGACACTCCTAGAAGACCCGTGTTAAAACAACTCGTAATAGTTTTCAATTTGACAGTTTAACAATTTTTATAACAGTGGTAATGGCTTTAATACAAGTGTTAGACACAAGCACATATAGCAAGAAGACTGTCACACGGTAATTAAAAATATTAACCATTTAGCAAGATTTAAACAGATAAGTTTATTTTTAACTAATCGGTAGTCAATAGAATTTTCCATATACAATACAATACAATACCTTCCATATACAATATATTCCATATATTCCTTCTTTTTTCCATATACAATATATATATATGTATATGGAAAATTATATTGTATTGTATATGGTCTATCATATAGTTTCTTTTTTTTGCCTTTGATTACGTACCCTTAACCTCTGAGCCATCGCGATATTATGATTCTCTTAACATCATAATTATCTTCAATTATACTTATTGGTTAAAGCCGTATAGTAGTCGGGTTTCGGGTCAGTCGATTTCGGGTTCCTATCTGGGTGTTTTAGGCCGCTGAAGCTGCACGCGATTAGTACCTCTTTCGGCGCCCCAGAAAACCCCGAATCGAACCCAAAAACCGGAAAATTAACTTGACATTTGTGCTCACGACTCGTGGCGACTAATATAACTGTTCTCATTAAAATAAAAATTAGTTGTATCTTGTATCTGCAATTTTAGCCTTATATTATTATCCAGTGTGGCAGTGTCTCAACAATGACTTTAAAATAATTGAAGGTTTATGATTTAATAGTAGCGGGGCGAATATGCGATAGGCTGAACACAGTATACAACGGTATCGGCTCCTCCCTACACCCAAATTCAAACCCAAATACAAACAAGCTAGGCAAGGTATTATACAAAGCGGTGTATGAACTGCAATTTTGATGAAAGTCAGGACAGACGCTAGAACGCTTGGAGTAAATGTAACGCAAATCCGATCGATTATTGAATTTGAAATACTCATTTTTCACATAATATTTAATAAGTTTAAAGACATTATTCATATCAATCAGAGATACTAAATACGTATAAAGTTAATTAAAAATTAATAAATTAATTTAGTAATTCCAATTTCAAAAATCGACTTGTACTTCTTCGTTACCTCGGTCGTGACAAGCTTACCGATAGTCCATGTAAGGTAGATGTGAATCTTTTGCCCACATGCATGCCGTGTGACACCGGTGCCTTTTCAACGCCCACATGCAACGCGGTAACTAGAACAGACTGGACAAAAAAATACAAGACTCCATGTTTATTATTAGAATATTATTAACTACAGTATTCCACTTACGCATGCTTTAAGTTCTAGAGGTAAAGAAAGGCTTATTTTTGAACAGAAGGCCGATTCTATAAATTAAAAAGGTTAAAAATCTAGTCTCAATTTCAATTCAGCAAAATGACAAAGCAATTAAGTGAATTAAATCCAATCGTTTCTAAAAGCTAGTAGGATTGCCCCCCAGAGCTTTTAAAGTGTAAGGTCAGCGTGGTTGCAAATCACAAGTGTAAATACTGCTTCCAACCGGTCCTTTTGAGAATCTATGGAGGAAGCCTATGTCCAGCAGTGGACGACCTACGGCTGATGTGATAATGATAAAATACTAGAAGAAGTTCGTATTAGGACTTTTGAAACTAAATTCTGTACTTTCATCATCATCGTCATCCATCAGCCGTACGGCGACCACTGCTGGACATAGGCCTCAACTAAAGATAGCCACAAATGTATGCAGTTTACAAAAAAACATTATCTTAAATAATAACTTTTGTTAATTTCTGTTGAAATGAAATCAACATCAATGCTGTATTACAGTATTTTACACAAAGTAACTCCTTTTAACCCAAACTTGCCTCTCCATACGGTTACCCATCTAAAACCGACTGCGAGCGCTCTCCTTCACCTTGTCCACCATAGCGTAGTTCGATTTAAGATCAACCTTGTTCTAACATGTCAGGGTCGAAATCTGTGCCCTTCAGTCTACGGTTATATAGCTGCCTTTAATTAATCCTGGAGTAAGGTAATACCATAATTTATGGGACCTACTATTTGATTGTGTACTGTCTTCATTAATAGTTAGGTGTATTACCGTTATCCCTAGTTTATCAGATTGGTGATCATTATATTAGGAACACTTATTTTTTTTTATTATCTTTTATTTTAGGGGCTTTTAGGAACACTTATGTTTTGGGTGATATTTTTGCTAATTTATTTTACTCTCTCCTTATAACGGGTGGAAAGGATATCGGAATCTAAAGACTCAATTGATTTTTCGTCAGGTATTAAAAAAAAAAAAATAAAAATCCATACAAAAGTGCAACACGTAGGCACGCACGCGGTCAAAATGTATGGAAAAGGATTTTTTTTTTGATAACCTACAATTTTTTTTTGTATATGCTATATTAACTCTGGGCGTTCTAAAAGTGTGTACAGAACCTATGATAAAGGTTTTCGTTAAAGTAACTTGTCCATCTTGTATAACTGACTTTAATCTCAGTCACCTCTTAGTACTCCCCAACCATAGCGTCATTTCGACACTTACAAATCCCTAACCAATTTTACAAATCTTATGTTCGAGATTATTCGAACTCCAACTAGATGGCGCCGATGAACCCTTACATTACTAAGTACTGCATCGATAAAATTCTGTAACTTCTTCAACAATTTTTCTTCAAGCTATTCCAGATATGGTACAGTTCACAGCAAGTGAAAATTCCTGAAGCCTAATGTCTACATATATGTGTGAAGCCATTATATTTCTAACGTGTTAGTAAATAGACGTGTTTACTTGCATTACGTCATGTACATTCTTAGGAATCATTCATATAGTACTAACTACATAGGGCATAAATATTAAGATAGCCTTCACGAATAGCCTTCATAATTGTTTAAATATAATTATAATTGTGCGCGTAGTGCATCTTGGCCAAAAAGCCCTACTCAGATGTACTGACTTGCTTATCTATTCTATACTAGACCAATATTATCAGTAAACTTTGTTTGTTTTGTTTTTGTTTATAAGAGGTAATGTATGAACCGACGACAAAAAAAACTGATTGGAAGCTACACTATTGCCTAATACAATAGGCTATATTTTTGGATTCCACGTGAACGAAGTCACGATCAGAAGCTAGTATGTATTTATAGTTCGTGCCAAGGAAAGTGTGCAAGAAGAAACTACAGCTACTTGTAAGCTATTTCCACTGCCAAAAAATATTTTCATAATTTTCGACAAATTGCCTTTTTTACAGCATTGGAAAGCTGTTCGTCAATGGTTTTGTCATGCAGACAGCTAATATCAATTCTGCGTCAGATAACTAAACAGGGATATTTTTTTAAATTGGATTGTATTGTACCTATTTGTGATTTGTATGGGTATTACAATTTTGTTTTTCTGCTGTTTCTCTTAGTATTTACGACAAGTCTTAAAAGCTTGTCGAAATTACGTCTCATTTTGCGTCACTGAGGTACACAATGAAATGAACAGTATACAGTTTATATTTAATATTTATTTATTGACCATCTCTTAGCTTAAGACAGGAAACATTGATAAAATAGCAGCTAGTCACAATAATAAAATTATGATAACATTTACAAAACGTTCTCTTAAATTTACTATTCCACAAACAAGTACTTTGCCTCGTATCAAACACATTTGTTCTTCGTTCATAATATTAGATACTCCTTGTAGATGCCAACAACACATTTAATATTTAAAACATCTCTAAATTTTACTTCAACAAAAAGAAAATAAAATTATTCCTAAGAACTGTTCCAGATTCCCACTCATGAATCAATTCTTAATAACTACCATTCACGGAAAACTTCGTACGGTGAAACAATCCGTAGGAACTAATTTATTTGCATTAGGATTCTGTATTATATTGTATTGTTTGTATATTTAGCTAAATATGGCTTTGTGCAAGCTTGATTACTGAATATGTATAACAGATCAACAATATAAATATATATTTGTACCTATATATGTACATTGTATTGCACCACATAAGCACGTCAGTAATTCTTAAATAATCTGCACGCAGTCGACTGTGTTACTCACTTCTATTCCTGAAGTGTGATCAAGTGTTACATCAACCCCTTCTTCTACGTCATGTTCATCTATTACTACGCTTGATCTATATCACCCACTCATAACTCCATTACATTTCTATTTATAAATTGATTTTAGCCCAAATTAATATGTCCGTACAAAATGTACTGTTCATTCTTGTAAAGTTTCGGTCTGAAAGACGATGACTCAATCATTTCAACTGATTCACTGACTCACCAATGGCTTGATATTGGAAAACAACTCGAGGAATCTATTATTATAATATGCAGGAGTGCCAAGTAGTAAATAAAATGCCAAATAAGCTGAACTATTAATTTTATTTAGATCTCAAGCTCACACGGAACCAATAAAATTATTCAATTGCATTGGAGTATTAACGATACAATATTACAATTTCTTTCAACACATCGTTTGGTTTTGTCTTTCTTCTCGCTCACTTACGCAATGCACGAGTGAGATGAACACGTTTGATTCAATAATCTGATAGTCAGCAACATCCTTTTCTTTTTCTTACATTTTCCGATCAACACGATTGAGTGACTAAAGCTAGAGGCTCGGTATTAAATTATTTACCTTTTAAGAATCTCACATCGCCAAGGAGTAGCCGCCACGTTTGAAACAAGTGCTACGAGTACGATCATTCTCCTTACGTCTACAGTGACTCGTTGGCGTTAATGACAAAGAGATAGGAATGTTAGAAAGCACGTCGTTCAAAACAATTCTTGGTCGATTGGTACATTAGAAAATAAAAACCCGTTATAGGACAATAGAGTTCGTTGATACAAAACTTAATTTACATTTATGAACTTTGCGACATGACTAACTCTCAGTCTGATGTCTGAATTCCGTGCGCTCTCAAACGTGGCTGATTTACAGTACATTGAAAAATCTACTTATTTGTTAATTATGTGCGTTTTTATGTTCAATTTACAACTTACAATTTGCTTGCAAATTCAAATTTAACAACTAGTGACCAAAACGTTTTAGAACACTAATCATTTGTATGAATTTTATATTTGTAGACTTTATCATTTCGTTATTATCCCCTAATAAGGGCAACAGCTAAGTGTACAAGCGCCTAACTTTATAAATTTTATAATACAATAATGATTATTCAACATTACATACAACATACCAAATGATCGAAACAAAATCATCTACTCGTCACAAATGGTGATCGAAACTCTAAATGCGATCCTACCGTCGCCGTCGGGTAAACGACATTTAAAATTCGGTTAATCCGTATAAAATGGCCGATATAGAAAAGGAATTAAATTTTTTTAAGCTTTTTACAAGCACAATATTATCCAAACAAGTCGGTTGGGGAAACTAGCACAAATACGACACACAGGCTAGGCTAATATCACAGGAGTGCTGGGAACGGTGCAGAGACCCACACCACGCGACCACGCCGGGCGCCCGCCGCGCCCCGCCCCGCGCCTCCCCGGGCCTCTCGCCCCGCGCCTCCCCTACCTATTTACTATTCAGAGGGGGCGAAACGGGCTACTAGCGATATATTTTGCGACAATTAAGATTTCAAAAGAAAAGGAACTCGCTTGTTCCGTGGATCAATTGCACAATCGAACGATTGATTGCTTTCAAACTTATTGCACAACCGTTTGATAAGTAACGCTTTTTATTACACACAATCCTCCAACTTATAAACGTTGTTTAAAATTGAGCAACACTTGTTGCAAGTCTGATATTTAAATTATTTTAAAATTAAATTAACAACGATTATAAGAGGAAAACGGCGACCCTATCTTGTATTATACAATAATTAACAATGACACGATAGTTCTATAAAACCCAGATTCAACCCAATTAAATATCATATAATGGTAACAAAGCTTAAAATGGTGACATAAGCAATAGGGTAACATTAAAATGTACAAAACAAAAAAAAACGTTTAAATAAAACTTAAAGCGATAATAAAGTACAACAAAACTCGTTCAAAAGTAACTCTCGGACTTGTTAGCAAAATGTGAGGCGCGAGCAAACGTTGGAGGTTGGCGGCCAATGTTGGCCGAATGTTTCCTCTACGTCGACACGCGCCGATTTGATAAGGAAACTAAAATTCCTTTAAGAGTTACCGATGACACACACACATACGTCATAAATTTTCCTTTATCACCTTACAGACTATTAGTAATGTTAGCAATTATATTCGAATTGGGAAATACTACATTTAAACTTGTTTTAACTTGCTAACAGCGTAATCCTTATTATTCCAATCACAGACGCGTATGTGTGCATCAAGAACAACAGTTTCACTCTATTCAGAAACGTTCAACCGATCTCACAAAGGCAGCACAAAATAATACTAGGTATTCAAATAAACTAAATAAGCGTGGAAGTTTTGTTACCGCTCGTCTACGCAACCGTTCCCAGTCGTTTTGCACTATCTCTTAATCACTATTTATATTTACTTTACAGTACAATAATATAACATAATAATTATCGCTTAAAACTATGCCTCCATTATGAACCGTTAAACTTGCACTACGAGTGAGCGCGTCACTGTAGCGACAACGTACACTCAGAGTCCTCTGTTCGATAAAAATTAATCGTTGAACACTAATTGGACCGCGCCCGTCGGCAGCGCCTGAGCAACTTTCACTAAGTAATACAAAAAAACACGCTAACAAAGTAAGTACTCTTCTTAACAACAAAGAATTGGCTAAACGTCGACAGTCTGTTCCGGGTAACGTAAATTAAACACGATTCAATAGTCCAGTGATTCTCGAGCCGTGGCGGAGCGCCGGCGGCTCGGACCGTACCGGCAGCCGGGGACTCCTCGCGGCGCGGCACGCGACCGGGACTCGCATCAGGAGCACGCGAACACACCCGTGTTCGCTTAAATTGAGGTGTGAAGATGCGCAGGGCGGCGCGGTCATGAGTCCAGCACGGTCAGGAGCCCGGGGGGCAGCAGAGGCACGTCCTGTCGGGGCATTTGCCGCGCCAGCTGCGCGCAGCCTAGGTTGGCGTCGCCCAGCTCGGGGATGGCGTCTAGCAGCGCGAGGCATTCGTCCTCGACGGCGCGCCGTGCTTTCTTCCCGACCCATGAGTCATCACACTCCTCCCGCGCTCGACGTCGTCTCGCCTCCTTCTCACGACGCGCCTCTTCGCTCAGTCGACAGTATGTGTTATTAATGCATACTGAGCGCCTTAAGTCTCGTGCGGGGTCCTCGATATTCTCTAATTTCTGCGAGCAGATCTCAATGACCCGCTTTCGTTCCTCGTTAGCGCGGAGGCGCGCCGAGATCATGGAGAGCTTGGGCCTGGCGGCGGGCTCAGTGCGTGAAGGCCCGAACATGTCGTCCTCGAAGGCGTCGGCGATCTCTGCGCCGCGTGAGCTCTCGCGCTCCTCTTGCGGCGTCATTCTGTAACAAAAACGCGGACACATTAGCACATATTAGCGATACGTAAATTTTAGTAATAGGAATGAAATTAGTGCAACCGGAAAGTAACAGGTAATTGCTTAGAAAATAACGAATTAGATAGTAGGCCCCAATATTTTTAATAATGCTACGCAGTAAGTCATTGGTCACAAAGCTATTCTTAATAATAAAACTGTGACGGAATGTGAACGAGTCAAGGAGAAGCCCTAATTATTTCATAATAACAAGTACTAGGTCAATCCGAGAACAATGCATCGAAGTCCGAACGGGCCAATCAGGTTCATAACTCGTTATAATCCGCTCTAAATTCGCAATCACATTAAAACTAAAACAGATGAACAGATATTAACGAACAAGTTTTAAAGATAAAAAGCACCTTGAAATGCATTTCGTCAACACCTACCTAAATAAATCAGGGGAAATGATGAAGAACCCTGACATAAACATGGTCGGCAATCCACTGAGACCTGATCACTGTAAAAATGGTAACTCCAATGTCACAAAGTTCAAAACACTGGCACAATACAGGCGCGCAATTCGTCACTTTGTCCTCGACGACTATAAAAAAGCAAAAAGACACAAGTGAAACAAAAATAAATCGCGCGGTGAGCGGCGTGCGCGCAGCTCGACGAACACTCGGCGAATGACAACATACCTCGCTGTAGATAAGACATTGAAAAAGCCAATTGCGTCATGTACTGCTACGTACGTATGGAGAGGAAACGGATGACGTAGACCACAGCCGTCATTTTAGACGCTATTGCTTGACTAGTCATAACTCGCCGTGTGTTTGCGAGACAAAAGATTCAAATAACATCTAGTGCCCAATTTGTGAAAAATATGTAACTGAAATTGTAATAGATTCAGTTACATAAGGAAAACACTTTTTCCTGTTCGATAAAACAGTTGTACGAGTATCTTGACAAAATTAATAGGTTACGAATGCTAATGTAATTGAAAAAACCCACATATATTGCAATGATGGAATAACCAGGATGACTCCGAAACATGAACTAATTTGGAACAATACCTTTGAAATGTTTGACTGTGGAAGACTTCTTGTCTGAAACGAGGTGAATGCCTGAAACCATCCTTCGGAATAACAAGAACGTTCAGAGGACACTTGAAGTAACAATGTTACCCTTCGACCTTTGCAACTGGGTATGTTGAAGCTGCTAATATTAAAATAAAAAAAGCCTGGAGATATAAATTAAGGAGATCTAACCTATAAAAAAAGCTTTCGAGAATCCAAAACAATACTATTTACAACTATACTAACTATCAGAGAGACAGACAAAGGAAAAGAGTGTATGTCAAAACGATTACAAAATGTTCTGCTTCTAGTAAATTTTGAACAGTCCACAAGCTAGACAAAAAAAGTCCTTCCATTTTTCCTTGAGGCAAATTCACTTTTCCCCTTCCGTCGTTGCGAAATATTACATTCATTTCATGTTGGTATCGGGAAGTAAATTCAAAAGCTAACTAAATGACAACCTATAAATACAAAACAACAAGAGTGTGTAAACTAGCCAAGGATTCATAAAACCTGGACTAGTTCTAGTGTGAAACACGTTCGTTCACAATCATATTATCGAAAAGACGTTACACGCTACGTGTTTTTGCACCAAAATTGCCCTTTGCCCAGAATCCTTTGAATCCAAAGCTCTTGTTTTAAAATCTGATTCATAATAATATGTATCTCTCATTGCATTCTGAGTATTAGAGCCGTCTGTCTGTGTTATCTCAGTGTTGATTGCGTTCTGTTGTGTATTCAAGGTAATTGGTGAACGAGAAAGATTTGCGGCGACTATTATTGCGACTGTTTTCTTTTATATTCAGTATAACCTTTTTTATCATAAGGTAAATACTTCAGAGGCTTTTGCAACTATTAAAAAGTATCATAATAGAATAAATCTCATTCACAAAAAGCTGAGCTACTTATGCTTACCATTTAAGGTAAACTAAATTGAACTTAACCTGATAAAATATAAGGTTCCATGTTACTCCAGTTCAGTAGGTACTGCGTAATGAACGAAATATTCATTCCAGCATTAAATGTGACGTATTATGAAGTTAAAACAGCTACCTAATATTGATATTGCTAAATGTTATTACAGATATCGCAAACACAATTACTTAATTTTAATGAATTTATTATGATGTAATAAAAATTTGCAATCAATATGTTGACAGCACTTTTGACATTTCAGGCGTTAATTTACTTCTAATACCATTGAGAATTCAGTGAAATTGATAGGTCTATTTGAATAAACAAGTTCATCTGAGGTTGAATCAATATCCAAGCGATTTTAGGTTTTATTAATATTCCGGGTTTTAGTTTAGTTCTGTGTTTTCGAATTCGATTTAAACGATGACTAGACTTGAAATATAAATAATTCAAGCCGAATACGAAGTTTAAAAAATATTTAAAAAAAAATGGACTTGATGAAAAATCCAAATGTTAACGACATTATTTTTGTTTCATTATATTATGTCCATGTCGATATTGTTTTACAATCTAATTCAAAATTACAAATTAACAAACATTAATAAATGTGCAGTAGGTGAAACACGCTTGGATTATGCTTTTTTTTTCGTGCAGCGAATGCGCGACGACACTACACCGGGTGTTGCCGACCCCAACAGTTACGATCTAATAAATCTCGCGCGAGCCGACCGACGCTACTGCCTACCTGCACTTTCTTTTCTCTGTCCCACACGAGCCGGGGGCAAGAATCCACCGATATGTGAATGCCACCACAATATAGAGGACTTTTTTGTAACATTTGACATCGTAGATGATGCGGCTGATGGTAGTTCACTTTTTCAAACATTTAATGTAAATCTCTTCACAATTCTTGAAATTTATGTAGGGCAGTTTAAACAAAACAATGAAGCATTTGAATAAGGTATTCGTTATCAATTCTCCTCGCTTTCGTCGAATAAGTCATGTCATGATACAAGTAACATGAATGTATGGTTAACTTTTTAATGTGAAAACTTTTTTCCTTCCCAAAATTTGCTTGCAAGGTTGTGATGTATTGCTGCTCCCTGGGAGATAAGTAACATACGTATATTGTCTTTTTTATTTCCCTGTCTGTAATGTAATAAACAGTAGTTTACATTTAATATTGGACCAACAAAGATTTTACGAGAAGTTCGTAATTGATAGCTTGTCTAACTATTAAAGTTAGAAGCTTTGTTAAGGCCAATGTCTCCTTAAGTTGCCCATTCACTTCTGTTTGATAGTCTTCAGGGTATACCAGTAAATATGGATTGCATTAGGAATCATTGCAGACATATCGAATTCCAATCTACTTTAGATATCCTTGAAAGTATTTCTTCAAAGCAAACCTATTTTTTGCTAAATCACTATGACCGCTTAGGCAGTATGATAGAGTGCCTTCTATGGAGAACGTATGATACGATGAATTACAGAATGTAGGTGGAAACATATTACAGATACGATATAATAATTTAAAGATCTCCGACATCTTTCTCTAATTTCCCGCATCGCACACTTTCACGTCAATCTCTACTATGCCCTTAATTGCATCAGCTCTTTTGGTTTTATATCCGCATCTAAGTGAACAACGTAAGTCATTTTCTGTAGGAAACAATGTAACTGTAATACATTAAAATTTTTTTTTTATCAAAACTTTTAGTTTTACTATTATTCAGCATAGCCTTTATTTTGTATTAGGATATCGCCTTTTTTTCGAAAAATAATCTCATTGTACAGTTTCTTGTTAGTGTAGTGACCACGAAAATTGTAAAAAATCACGTACACGCGTAAATGTGTTGCAATTGGTGCCTATGACCGAAATTGTGCGTCCCTGTGCGTTGCATCATCAATTACAGTGCCGTGGGTGTTACATAAATTGCTTTTGTTCATTAATACTACAATAACTTCATGTGTGTTACAAATTATTAAATACAGAATAGAGACTATGATAATTGTAAACTGGAAACCATTAAAATTCCTTCATCATCATCATCAGCCTAGTCTTTTATTGGGGTCGGCTTCTACATTAACCGGATGCAGCTGGATACCAGTGTTTTAGAGCGACTGCCTCTCTGACCTCCACAACCCAGTTCAACTCCTTCATTTTGAAATGTACTTCGTATAACCTTATCTTTTTTTAAGCTATTCTCCATTCCCGCGTCCTTTACTTTGTGTAGTACTCCACATGATCTTATTACCTCATGTCTTTCTACCATAATATGTCATCCATAACACTTATCAATGATGCGCAAAGAATTTTTCTATGGAAGTGGAGTGGTGAATCATTTTTTTAAAACAATTACTCGCTCAAAGTCGACAGTGCTTATGTAATGACCTTACAATGGGCTGAACCTTTCTAGGTCGCAAGTAACGAATAATTAATTCGGTTTCTACTGTGAGTAGGTGTAGGTACCTACTTGTAACCACTTTAACTTCCACTGTATACATTTTTTTTTTAATGATCTGCCGGTTTATTCTGTAAAAATCCCCCTTCGAGAATTTATGTGAACTGAGTACGAGGCGAGTTGTCAATCCCTAGCATCGGGTAGGATGTTAGCTGGTTACCTCAAGCTCACTTCATCTAAATTCACCGAGAGAGATTTTACAAAAAGCACTGCTGTACTTGGATCCCGTAACAAGATCATTTCGGTATTATCCTTGGCTTCCCGGAAAATTACTCAGTGTGTTCAGTATAAAAGTCTTGTTTAATTTAAGAAGCAGTTTCGTAGTAATAGTGAGTTCTTCAAATTCTCGTTTTAATCCAACAAATTTCTAGTAAGAAAACATTATATATGACACTGCAGAAATAGGTATCCTACAGGTCGTAAGTCTTATGCTCTAAAGTGATAGCTATAAAACTCAAAATTAAATGCACGTTATCCTTGTATGTCATCTAATACAAGGATTGTTTGAACTTCTACTTCTATGCGTCATTAACATTACTGTGAAGTCATACTACCTAAATGGAATTGTTGCAAAAATTTCCCCAAACGAATACCTATGCACATCGTTAATCACAAATTGAAACAAAGATACTGGAATATAAACACAAGAGCAGGTATCAAACAAAGAAAGAACTACCTTTAAAATACTGTGGAACTATTGGAGACGTTCCACGGAAGCCGTAAAAGCCTAATACCAAGTAATTTAGCACGTGGGGTAATCAAAATCACTATATAATATAGTTTGCGTGTTTAAATCGAGCGCCATATAACGTTGATAGCCCACAGCAGACAATGAATGCGGCTCACGGCGTATAAATCATGGATAATGGCTACGTAGTTGACGCGCTTTTTAAACTTATTGACTCTGTTATAGATATCTAGGCAGTTACTTTGTTGATTTTAAAATAGGAATATGTCAAAGTTATGCTTCTTTAATGCTATTCTGAAGTTATCTCAGTATGTGACTTTAGGTGAAGTGAGAGTGAGATGAGCTATCGCTCCGTTGCATTAGGTGGGATGAATACTCACTTCAATCTTACTTTACCAAACATCGAGAGAGATTTTTTTATAGAAACAACCGATAGGTTATTTTTTGAAAAATTATGAATCAAATATTTTTCATTGAAGCCAGATTATACAACCTCTATACAGATTGAGATTGCCTTACGCACTAGAAAAATATCTCAAGAAGCAATGATTCGAAAAAGGTAAAGTTTATTTTTCAATCTTAGAGACCAAATTGACAGTTTCATACCTACGTCAAACATAAAAATAATGTGCTTTCGGCACATAAACACTATTTTCAAGTTGGACATAAAAAGCAATCATCAAATCAGTCTCAGTCAGTTATTAAATGCCCTTTACCTTTACACACTCTATGTAAGTATTTTGATCAGAACAAAAAAATACTGTTAACGTACAATCACAAGCAAAACATAAAATACCTAGTTCAGTAATTTTATTAAGCTCTATTTTTCCACTTCACTAGCAAAAGTAGCAGCTCTTGGCACGTTTCCCACGTCACTAAAGTTTATAATATTCAGTGTGAGGGACAACAATATCGTGCTATCTCTTTTTAGCGCAACACCTGCATATGATCGTGATCGTCATGAAATATAAATTAAGTAGCAAAATCTGGCGAAAATTAAATTCGTAGTAGGAAGATTCATATTATGCAAAGTTCAAATTATGGTCTGTATTGAAAAAATCGTGGAAATTGACAATGCCTATTGTATTGATTCATTATTGAAACGGCAGATTAAAAATATATCTATGGACAACTTGTAACGTGACGTATGATAAATACCTAATTTCATTAATAATTATTTGATTACTAAGTAATTAAAAATCACACGAAAGTCCGAAAGTTATCGTATGACACCGTCATAGGAACCCAGATGGCAAAATTGCTAAACATATCATGTTAAACATCCAGTTCCGTGGAACCAATACAATTTATATTTCAAGTTTCTTTCGGGAGCTTTGTTCGCGAACTTGGGTGGGGTCAAGTTATAATTTGATTAGACGCCTTATTTGTAACATTCCAATTATCAACAGATTGATAAGGTTAACTAGTACAAAAATTATAATGCATTAAAAATGTAGGTATTCTAATATTTTTTGCTATCTGGTTTGAAGAAAAGTATTTATGTCGTATGCGCGCGACTGTACCGGTAGTGACGCACTGTGTGGATTAAGAAATATTTGTGTTATATTTTTTATTATTTTGACCCTATTTTAGGGTTATTAATAAAAGGTAAGAAAACCTTTGTTGTTTTTGTTTAGTTGAGCGTATGTTTCATAATAATAGCAAAACTGTTTTTTTTTATAAATCACATTGTTTTTTGTAAATCATTTTTATGGAGATTCTTTTTCCCCTAAATAAGCTTAATAAATGATGTCAACAAAAGATTACCCGAAAAATACAGCGATTAACAAACGATAAGTACTTTTATGGAACATCAATTCCAAATCAAAATTTCACAAATATTATCGAGTCACGAAACCCTATTCTGAAAATCTCAGTAGTCGAATTCGAATACCGTTTGTCACGCTCTTACAGTGCGACAGAGATGGCTATATCCGATCTTCGAACAAAAGGACCCTTAGAAAATAAATTATACCACAGTAATCCACTCACATAAACCAGTAACACATTGCCCATTAAAGAATTAACTAGTTTTTCCATAATTAATAAAATAAAATGCAGAAGTTTTTTTTTTCGCGTTAAATGTTAAGTCGATAACTCCATTGAGTAAATAAGTATTATTATTTTATTTACCCACTGTTGGTACCGTCCGGCACGCATACATAATGTAGCGCATCGGTACATTGCTTACTGTTATTAGATAAAGATACTTTTGTAGAAACACTATCCTTTGTCTTTTTGTCTCTTTCTTCCTAGAACTTCAAAAATTCGAGAAAATATTCCAACTTCATCATAAAATTTTCTAGTTTTGATTTCTTATTTTCTTTGTAAGTGTAAATTCATATTCGCGTCACAACTTTAAAGTATTCATAAACATACGTAGTCGAGTAATAAAACACTTTCAAACAGTTCCTTAGATACTAAATATATTAAAGAAAGTAACTGTGTTACGTACGACAGGTAGATTTAAGCGAGCAATTAAATTATTACGTGCTCACAAAAATATTTGTACACACAAACATAACATTACGTAAGAAATAGGCAATTAAACTATCGACTCCTTTGTTTAAAACAGAGAAAGTTTCGCAACCCCAAAAAAAATATATAAAAAACCTATTTCTTAAAACTAATTCACAACAATTAATTAAATATAAATTACCTTAGCAATCCAAGAATCAACAGTCCAAAAAGTGTGCAACACTTCAATTGATTTAAAATTAAAATTAAAAACAGTGATACGACACGAAACAATTTAAAAATCGAACGGTTAAATTAAACATAATGCCAACGAGGTGTATCACATAAAACGATCAACTTAGCACTTGTCCAAACAGGCGAGCGGCGAGCGCTACTACATAACTAAATGGAAAGCGAGTCGCGAACGTGTGCGAGTGACGGCTCCGCGCGCCGAACTGCGTCTGTTCTCCCGTACATAAGTTGTGGTGATTTACAGAGGGCGCGCAGGCGGGCGAGCGCGGCCCATGGATGCTCCCCTAGCGAAGGATACCTCATTATCCTCACTGTAATCCGTGTGCCTTTTTGATAATTTTTATTTATAGGGTGTCACTGGTGGTGACCCCTTTTTTAATATCTCAGTGCGATTGTAAGCTTATCACGTAAACGCCACTTGTTCTTCAAGCCTATCGAGATAAGGAATGATAAATAAAATAATAATTAAATCTGAGCATTAAACGTTTTAAGACTATATGCTTCCATCTGCAAAGGTCATATCTGATTTTATTGAAGTTAAAACAAAAATCCAATCCATTTGTATAACGCACGATCACAAAAAATATTGCTCAATTGATATTCAAGGCTACAAACAGCTACGATTGTACATTTGTTGTACTGTATCTCGCTAATGTGGAGTAGACAATTAGGTTTGAAACCATCTGGAACGCTGCAGTAAAATATTTTGATAATATAATAGTAATTAGCAGTTAAGTATTTGGGTCTAGGTGATCTGTTTGTAGATAACGCAGGTAAATGGCAAGATGAATACAAAGAAGGCGATCGTTTGGATGTCAAATTAATTCGCTTTATAACAATAAACAAAGCTTATAAATTTAAAAAAATATCTAATATTTGAAATTTTAACTTGAATGCTCATGTTTCTTTTAAGATGTAGGGGAGAACACAAAATGAAATTGTTCAACGTGCTTCTCTTATTGTTATTACTAGTGTATTCCTGGCAAACACAGTAATTTTATTTTTCCTAATTGTTTTGTCTTATTCAGTTCTACAGGGGATATATGAATCAAAATATCTTGTCATTTGTTCGATTCCGACTTTAATTTCAAGTTAAAACAAGTCTCTTAACTTTTTTGTTCGATTTGTTCGTCACCGTGACTAAGGATATGAGCAATAACATCAGACAACTAACTGCATAAAAAGATTGAACCGTACCGACCTTCATCGATGTGTAAGCACGCACAATATATTATAAACATTGGCAACGGCTCTCCTCGCATTTGCATTATTCGCATTTCATTTAAAACGATTCTTATTATAATCTCTATTTAAAACTGCAGAATTTCAATTCATAGTATGTTCATTAATTCCTATACTACCTTCAATATGGGAGAATACCATTTCATATTCTGAAATACTCATTTAGTTTCCTTTTTTATCTGAAATATTTTAGTGTGTAGCCAAATGCATCACCATCACTTCGAGCAAAAAGTGAAACATGTTATCAAATACAGTCGTTAAAATGTTACTACCTGAGCCGGGGTCGCCCTTGGCTTCTAATGGCTGTACAAGCCATATTCTGTCATAGTTTACTAATATCCTACCCGCCCGACCATTTCTATAACATTTTTAAACAAACTTTCTTATTTTTTCCGTCTATCTAGGTTACAAGGAACTCAAGGAAGTTGTTAGTTATTTTAATGCAGTTTTGGAGTTCACCATAAACTGAGTACATACATTTAATAATAATAATAAACACAGAAATCAATCTAAAGGACTGTACTGTGCACTTGTAACTGTAAGCTATCTGTTTGAAAACAAATCTCTCAACAAACTTACTATTCCTAGCGGGCTTACGAAGATTATAACTGAAGTCAAAGTATTACTTAAAGCGTTTGGCACAGATATCTGGAGACATGTTGCCAGCCTATCGAACATTACCTTTGTGAATTAACTTATAGGTATTTCTATAATTTATTAAGAATTGTGTGGCTTTTACTTAAAACATAAATTACATAACCACTAATTGGTGATATTCATTCGCTCTAAAACAACTTTGTTAAGATTGGCATGAACATCAATTCCACTCGCTTATTCTTGTTGTAACGATAATGTAAGAGTAGTTTCATCTCGATAATACGTTTCTGTTGAATAATTGAATAGATTTAAATTTGAATAAGAGCCAAGCAGTGACACAAGCAGATGTCAGATCGACCCTCAAACTGCCATATTCAATCAACCGCGAAGGTGCAGCCCAACGCTTCTAGCTGTATAAAAATAATTGTCCTAACACTGATTTATCGCTATCATCCGATGTTTTATCTATTTGTGAACTTGGTCCGAATTCGAATGTTATTCGTTGAAGAGTATCCACAGTCGACCAATAAAATTAGGGTTAGAAATGTTTGGTCGGGTTTAAGAATGCGGAAGTCGGGAGCCAGAACGCACCGGTAGCGTTGGTAACCGCTGGGTTGGTGTAACCCGAATATCGGAGGATGGCAGGTCGAGGTTCAATAATTGCGGACCGTCAAGACTTTCACCTTCGGCGCGCGGCGGCCGCGCTCCAAGGCCACCGAGGCACCGTTCACCGTAACTTCCGCCCGCAGCCCGTGGCACGGGCCGCGACACCGGCCGCTCGCGATCGCGACGTCTCGCGCTTTTGCAATCAGAATTTCGGAAAGCGGTACCAGTGCAACGGCCTCAACTCGCCGACACAGCCAGAATAACGGTTGGACGAAGTCATTCGCTATTACGTAACACTCTCAAGGAAATGACAATCGGCTTTTTTTTGCAAAGTGGAACGATTGATAATGTCGAAAACTCCACAGAGATAACAAACGATATTTAGGCCATACGACGGCTTCAGTACTACAGCAGCATATAATGCGAGCTAATAGCACTAAGTGCAATGCGGATCACGACCGTAGACGATTGCAACAGAAAGATATTCTGAGAGCAGCCAAGTTTCATTAAGGCTGGTTTATAATAACACAAAAACAGTTTATCGAAGCGTGGCGTTACACCTTTTGTTATTTCATTAGCGGGTGTGAGCCACTCGGAGCGAGTTTACATGCGAGCGGCCGGCGCGCGCGGACCGACGCACCCGACCCATATTTACAGTGTAGGTACGCTGAGTGTACCATCTCATTCCGCTCGTTAAATCGATGCTTTTAATAGAGATGATGGCTCAAGACTCCATTATATTTAAATAAACGGGAACGCAGGCACGTGCAAAATGTTAACCTGACATTTAGAATATCGCATTCCCACAATATTGATGATGTTTAGATCAAACCCTGAAAACGGGGATATTTTTATCCAGAGGGAACACGGAATGTCATAGGTCGTGATCATTCCAGAAAAGTCAACCGGGCTTAGCTTACTGTACATGAAACATGCCTATACTGTGGCAGGATCTTAGAACTTATTTAGACATTTATGTTGGTTAAATATTTTTATATTATGTATGACATCAACCGAGAGTAAACTTTAACACCTCATACAATGGCATCGCCGAAAACCTCCGTAAATACAAAAACAATGACCGATAAATTTTCGAGGTCACGGAGCAGCGTTGGACCACGATACCCTTAAATTTTTGTTATCACCAATCTATTCTGTGACGTCAGAGATAATGTTATGTGCGAATAACGCTATTACATATTAATATTGATAAAAACAACACTAACCGCGCGGTTGGACAATACAGATAGATAGAACGTTCTGATAATTCTTTAAATATAGGCCAAGTTGTATTCGTAAGAACACACGTTTTGATAATTATTAAAAGTAACGGTTATCATTTTTATTTTGCCAGGAAAGATTAAAGTGTTTGAAAACGAGCGCTTGTGTAGATTATGCAAATAAATATAAGATCAATAGAACTTCCTTCACTAATAATACGAGCTGGCAAAGAAATCAAAACGACAGGAAATGAACAGAATTACCTTTGTAGTCAGAAACTTGAAGATTGAGGCACTTTATTTTAACGTAAAGATATTTATTACAGATGATATCACAGTAGGTTTGTGTACGTATTGTGTTAATACTTCTGAGAAATAGCACACCGTATGTAATGGTGGAAAAGTAGTAACATTATTATAATCGTCAAATTTAGTTGTATACGGTCGGGTGTGTGTTCATAGTGTTGTTTGGAAATTTCCACAAGACAAACAATACGTATGATCTCGATGTTTTTCAACATCATCCGTTGCGTTCGAGATGGCGTGACGTGAAGAAAGTAATCGGGTCATAAAATTATGTGTGAATAAGATGGACAGGTGGGAAATTAATTACCTACGCGTGTTGAGGAAGGCTCGCTGTTGATACAGAAAGTGACGACGCTACAATTATTTATGACTAGCTTCAATCCGCGACTTCGTCCGCGTCAAAGTTGATATACTATACCACGTAGACCGTACATTTTTCAGAAATAAGAAGTATCCCATGTGCTATTCCAGACTATCTATCTCCGTGCCAAATTTCATCCAGTTCCGTTCAGCCGTTTAAGCGTAAAAGAATAACAAAACATCCATCCATCCTCACAAACTTTCGCGTTTATAATATTAGTAGGAGGGATAGGATATGGCATTATGTCGATGAAGGTTTAGGCAGAGGTGTACCACGCACATACCATCACGCCTATATTCCCCGAAGGGTTTGGCAGAGGTGTAACAATGTACACCCACAGTTCGCCGGTATGTTTTTAGGTCCCATGTAATAGGGGGCGAGCCTATTGCCATTAACCGGGCACTAATCCTAACTCCGAGCTGCTACTGAGAATTTCATAGAAAAACCCAATACTTAACACTTTTTGCTTGACCTGGGAATCGAACCCAAGTCCTCTAGCGTAGCAGTCGTGCTTAGGGCCACTAGGCCAACGAGGCAGTTACGAGGTGTACCCATGTACACTTTTTGTCATAATTAATAAATTAATTAAAATTTTGCATATATTTTTTATTTAAACTTAAGTTAGGTTATGATGGGACTAATATATGTATCTTAAAAGGGTAAAAGTAAATAAAGATAAAAATAAAAGTTTCGTTGATAGTACCAAATAGTCACTTGATTACTTAATGATTACTTAACTTATCCGAAAAGTAGAAAGATACAAAGAATCTTAAAATGAATTAGGTACTTAGAAAGGACGTCACACATTAAAATTGAAGGAAACAAATCATTAGTACCAGTAAAGCATTAGTTGAACTATGTCGGGTATAATTTACGTTAAGTAGGTACTAGTTCGCACAAAAGTCAATTCCAATTCCAATGCACTACATATTGGATTTTTTAATCACTTAATAGGAGCAAAGCCATTAAGACTGTTTGACATATCCTGTTACCAGAGCCACATTGAGAGATTTCCCATCACTAAAAAAAAAAAGCAGCAATATGAGTCTAAAATTGGTGACTTATTGTGTTGTTAATAAAATTCCCCAAAAAAATAAACTCATCCGACTTTCCAGGTATTGTTTACACCCAAATGGTTTATTATCGATAAATAAATTTTATAGTTTCACATCAACATTTTTATTTTTAATCGGGTCCGTTTCTATTTAAATGCAAACGCCTATCATAATTATTCAATTAATTGTATAAAATGCGGAAATAAATATCACCACTTCCATTTTACTATCGACGTTCCGTGTAATAACGATGCATAACATTTCATCATAGCAAATGATAGTTTATACACAGTTACAACTTACGTAAGTTATATCTAATCGCTTGTTATCATAAACTGTGAAGAAAAATCAACAACATTCTAAGTATTAAACTATTCAAATACCTCTTCATTGGGGATAAACCGAAAAAACCGTAATTGTTTTTTTTTTACAAATTCAAAAGCTGCATTCATAAACACATTAGGATTATAGAATCAATAAAGTTTGCAGCTTTCTCCAAAACTTTATTAATTGCTGGAACACAAAAAATTACACGCCATTTAAAATATTTGGCGTTTCATATTAATTGAATTGAAAATAAACCCATAAAAATACGTAAACTTCCTGTTACATATTATTTACTGAAAAGTAATTATTTGGGACTTTTGAAATCATCCCATTCGAATTTCAAATAGGTGTGTTCTTGGTTTAAAATTGTATTATATAACATACATATCATTACGCCTGTATTCCCCAAGGGTTAGGCAGAGGTGTAACAATGTACACCCACAGTTCGCCGGTATTTTTAGGTCCCATGTAATAGGGGGCGAGCCTATTGCCATTAACCGGGCACAAATCCTAACTCCGAGCTACTACTGAGAATTTCATAGAAAAACTCAATAACACTTTTTGCTCGACCTGGGAATCGAAAACCCAAGACCTCTAGCGTAGCAGTCGCGCTTAGGGCCACTAGACTAACGAGGCAGTTTTATATATCCATTTTAATTATAGTTATGGCAACCTTAGTTATGATTTTCATAGGCGGTCTCAAGTCTTAAACTCTCGTACCACTAGTTAAAGCCACTACACGAACGGACGCAAACACTATGATGGCTATCGTTCAACTTTCTGTTTCACTAGAAATATTGTAACTTAAATAAATAATACGGACACCTAGTAAATGCTGCAGAAGCGGTATTTTTTTAAATATGGAATACCCATAGTGTACGTTTCTTGGTAATTTTTGTTAGAAAGTGCATATTATTCTGTTTATTAAAGTTACACTTTCACTCTTTTTATTGCTCGTATAATACCAACCATTGAATGGAAACCTGATGTTTTAATGCGCAAAATACTGATGGCAGTCAATCAACCTCCTGACCTAGTAATTTTAGTAAATGATAAATAATTTTGATTTGTACTGTGAGTGTAGGTATTCTTCTACAATTTAAGCATATAGGTACATCGTGTACCTTGATTTAAAAAAATATTTAATATTCAGAACCAGTCAATTATAGTAGGTAAGTTGGTAATTTCTACCCAATTATGGGGAGGTAGATAATAATAGGTACCTAAGTAGGTGAAAACGGGTCTTTTAACCAAAAAAAATCGAATGTTTACATAATGTCAAAAGATACACTTTATTTGTACATCCTTGTAGTGAGTAAATGACGTCACATCTTGTCTGGTTAGAAGTAGTAACTTAGCATTTGTACCTACGTACTTTTATCTATAATTATTTAACACATAACATAGGTACCTACCCAACTAATAAAAAACATCACATAGCGTGCTGTAGTAGGTAGATTATGTTTAAACGGACCTACTTATTAACTATAACTAATTAAATGATTGCGAGAATGCATTGTATTGGTTAGCATTCTCACTAATAGTGCGGTGATTACGCTCGATTCCCGATGTCGAACAAAAAGACTGGCTACGTGGTACCGCGGCCGATAACGCCCGAAGTGTACACGAAAATACTCGAGTCGACCGTTCGTGGCACCGATACGCGGCGAGGCTGACTGACGTACACGCCCGAGTCCTTGATTATTAAAAAACCAAGTGACAGTTGTGTACTGTTATCGATGTGATTAGTTTTATTCGGGTCATTAACTCCTTTTGTTTATGTCTGGAGTTATTTAAATTCATAAGGGTTTACTGTATTCCATTTAGGATATTTTTTATTACATTACCACCGTACTAGGCAGTAAATAAATGCAAAACCAAAAACACCATTTGACCTTTTACATATTACGAATTGCACACCTACTTACTGACCTACCTATGCTTAATCATTTGTGTTCAAAATATTTAACACAAATAAACAAAACTTTTTGTATCTTATTGCAGCGAAACTCAAAAAGAAGGTTATGTGTTTGACTTGTATGTATGTTTGTATGTTCGTTCCCATGTCCGCTCGTAACTAATCAACGGCTCAACTGATTTTGATAAATAATACGTCAGTCGATTTTTGTTTATAGATACGATAGATTAAGGAAAAGGGTAATGTGGAACGAGGGTACATAACTAATGTAATATCGAGGGGCCCATCATCACTGATGAAGCATTCTCGTCACATAGGGTTAATATTGTCGCCAAATAAATCCATTGCATCTAAATTGTAGTAAAGTAACTGAAAGTGTGTACTCTCAGAAATTTGCTTGTGTATTTTTATTTCTGGGGTTTCAAAAGCAAAATTTTAAGTATAAGTAATCTAGAACATTTCCTTCAGTCCTTAGCTTACACACAGGCCCTAATTTCGGAGTAAAGTGAAAAGTGGGTCAACATTTAGAAAATGGCTTTCTGAGAATATTTACCACTGCATTATAAATAGTTTTAAGTAAAATGGTTTATTACAAAGGCGTGATAATCATTCATGTAATTTCAACTTCAATGGTAACCGGAATCGGATCGCTACCTCAAACGCCCAATAAAACCGTTTTGGATTACAAACCGATGAAATTACACGATTGAACTGCAGCTTGAACCATATGTCAGTAGATAAAATAAATGATTTATATTGTTGGTAATAAATTGACACTATTCGAGTTCCAGTACCGTGGAATGCGTAGATGGACTAACTATACTTGTTGTACGATGTTTTTTGTACAGTGTTAGATAAAGTTACCTGAAAAATCTGAACGCTAGATTGAGCTTAGAGGATCACACGTACAGAGCCGTAAAGAGAAAATAAAAAAATCTACTGTAAAGTATTACATTTCTACCATGCTTGATGTACAAGTAAACATCGTGGTGTTTTCAAATTAATTGGCAAAACTTAACAGACTTAGGTTGTCAGACAGTGTAATATAGTAGGAAAAAAAAAAGATTTTACAAAAATTGTTTACATGTTTTTTGTTTTTAACTGCCTCGTTAGCCTAGTAATCCTAAGCGCGACTGCTACGCTAGAGGTCTTGGGTACGATTTCCAGGTCGAGCAAAAGGTTTAATTGAGTTTTTCTATAAAATTCTCAGTAGCAGCGCGTAGTTAGGATTGGTGCCCGGTTATTGGCAATGGGCTCGCCCCCTTTAACAGGGACCTAAACATACCGGCGAACTGTGGGTGTATATTGGTACACCTCTGCCTAATCCTTCCGGGAATACAGGCGTGATGGTATGTATATTTTTTTTTGTATCGTGAGGAATCCCAGACTTACAATAAATAGTAAGTTTGATATCGCCAATCCGCCTTGAGCAAGCGTGTCGAATTGGTGATCAATACTCGTTAGTTTTCTGTATGAGAAGAGGCCTTTGTCCTGCAGTGGAACAATAGTAGACTAGTATTCATATTTTTTTTTATTTAAACGTTTATCTGTAGGTACCACTGGCGGTAACTGTACACCTTTGTGAAGTTCACCCAATTATTTAAAAAAAAATCCTGTCTAACAATATCAAAGTACATGACTGTACTTTTAAAGGATCATTCATGATTTGTATGGCTACTATCTAACATTACTATGTTGATAATTATTTTTTCGTTACATGTATTTCCTTATCAAGTTCTTTCTTACGTCGACCTCGACTATCTAGAAAAT
Organism: Caradrina kadenii; assembly: GCA_947462355.1. NCBI lineage: Eukaryota > Metazoa > Arthropoda > Insecta > Lepidoptera > Noctuidae > Caradrina > Caradrina kadenii. The sequence goes on along the minus strand of OX381684.1, from coordinate 10,165,472 downwards.
GGACGGAATAATTTGTAGTGTAAAGTGTTAAATGAATTTAACTGTGTAAGTACTGTTATAATGTTACATTTTATACAAATTAACAACAAAATTATTCAAGAAAGATAAATTCGACATTATGCCATTACATCCGCTATAATAATTTAGTTAAATGCTATTGTATTCATTTATTTAAATATGTACGTTAAATGGTGAGTTTGTATTGCATATATTTTTATTTTTTTTTTACTTTTTTTAGAGTAAAAAAACATTAATTTTATTATGATTTATCAATTTTTCTGGTCGGATTTGTAATTTTTATAGCAATATGTAGATTTATAGAGAGATGTGTGAATATGTGATGCCTATGAGTAAATATGTCTTTACCTATGAGATAATGACAACTGCCTCGTTAGCCTAGTGGTCCTAAGCGCGGCTGCTACGCTAGAGGTCTTGGGTTCGATTCCCAGGTCGAGCAAAAGTGTTAACGGGTTTTTCCATGAAATTTTCAGTAGCAGCTCGGAGTAAGCCTTTTACAGATGGTTTCGATCGATTTTTGACAGATTTCTTCGCGCCGACAAAGAAATCTGCCAAAAAAAAACAACATTATTATTATTTTCCATCAAACTTAGCTAAGAACATTCCCGACTGATTCACCTTTCAAACAAAACAAAACTAAATCAAAATTGGTTTATGTGTTAAGGAGCAACGATGCCACAGACACACACCCATACACAGACACGTCAAACTTAAAACACCCCGTCGTTTTTGCGTCGGGGTTAAAAAGAGGATTAATAACTCAAGACAAAAAAGAATTACATGGGACCTAAACCTAAGCCTACCGGCGAACTGTGGGTGTACATTGATACACCTCTGCCTAACCCTTCAGGGAATAAAGGCGTGATGGTATGTATGTATGAGATAATGATACATTCCGCACAGGCTAGGTAGGTATACGTCTGATGTATTTACACCCACACAACAGCAATTTAGTTACTTACAGAATAATGTAAGACGCAGTTCCCACCATAGACAACGCATGACGTAAAGATAAAGGCAGAAAACAAAATTGAATAACATGAAAAGGCAAACGTTCATAACCGCTGTAAGGAAAACCTCATATTCTAGACGGAATCCGGATATTATCAATACATTGATAAAACCAATTATTTTGAAACTGCTTTTGACTAAATGACGTCAATGAATCACCAATTAACGGACTAATAATTATAATACTTGAAACTCCAGCATAATACGCGTACGCATAGTTTTATGTTAAATGCATGTAAATTAGTATACACTACAGGTAAATTATTCTAAATAATAATCAGAATTTTGGGATTATAAACAATAACCAGGAAGGTATTATCAAGACTTCAGTAAAATCAAGTGGTAGGTACTAAAGTCATTAAACTTTCCGTAGGCTTCAACGTCTCTGAAACAATAAGCATTCAAACCATGTCCAAAACAACAATGCCTCATTTTTTATAGTCCACTAATAAATTAACACTAAAAAGGTAATCTGTAAATTATTGATTTTACATAACGTCAGGTCGTTAACACTTTGAAAAGAGTATCAATTAGCCGTACCATAGACAAATAGTAATGAGGTGACGCAAATACAAAGTATAAGCGGCATGTTAATTATCTATGGTTAGGACGAGTGTCGTGCACTGGAATAAAAGCATGCAGCCTTTTGCAGTGGAACTTACACTAATTAATTACAAACAAGTGGAGCGACCTAGCTGCATATTTCACGTTTGTATAAATATAGCTATTTACTCCTGTACCCCGCTAGTCAGAACTCGGGAAATTGTATTAGCAGACTTAGGAATTACAAAGAGCTCTCTCGTGATTTTTTTAAAGTTCTGCATTTAGCTCAGTAATAGAATAACATACATACATACTATCACGTCTGTATTCCCCGAAGGGTTAGGCAGAGGTGTACCAATGTACGCCCACACTTCGCCTGTATGTTTAGGTCCCATGTAATAGGGGTAATAGAATAACTGAAGTATATTTTTAATCTCAGAGACTAAATTGACAGTTCCATACTTCAAATATAAAAATAATGTGCTGTCACGTCATAGACATAAAGCACATAATTCCACACAAGCCCTCAAATCTGTCTTTGTTATTGAAACACTCACTTAAGAACCATTCATCTGATTAAGGGCGGACCATGAATTCATCATATTTTTGGGTCCTAGGGTGACACTACTTGGGGGTCTACCTAATTAATCAACCTGATTGCCATTTTGTCAAAAAATGTTTGCTTTAAAAAAGTACTCGATATCTAATACCGTGTAGGGAATAAATTAGGACATTGTTATACGAGTGAACTTAGTTTGTCATTACAGTCGATACTGAATTGTAGGCCGGACTGCAGGCAAGGAAGTAATAGAGGCGAGAATGTAGAAAATACACCTATAATATACTTTTTTTTTTTTAATTATCTGCATATCGGGCCCTTTTTATTCACGGGGCCCAAACCTATGAGATCCGCCCCTACATGTGATATACTCACACGTCCAATCTGTAAGCCCATAATTTATACCTAAGAGTATATCTTATTGATTAGAGGCCACAAATAGGTACACAACACACCATAGACTAAGGGGCAACGGCGTATGACAGTATTACATTATCGCAAACAGGGTCATTCAACTCAAACATAAGAAAACTACAGATTTGTTCATAGATAAAAATAATTGTTTGTGACGTAAAAACCTTACTACTGACTGATATACGCTCACAGCCATGAAACATTATTATTAGTGATATTTTTAGATATCAATGTCACTTTGAGCACACTTGAGTGATATTTGCCAAGTGTCAGTGACTCTGTTGCGTATTATTCATAATACTAACGTAAATAAACGTTCCTGTATTACCCTATCTCCCAGAATTCTTAAAAATAAAGTATGTTAATACGACTTTTTGAATGGTAATTTTTAGATTCGGTTCGGACTAGATCTCGTTAGCTTGTCTACATTCCGCTACTAGATCATTCTAAATGCCCAATGTCGTAGCCATAGCATTGAAACTTGTGGTTTCTTGAATTGAGTCATAGACAAATATCAATGATCTATTAAAAAAGTCTGTGTATACTTTTTAAATGTTTGAAAACAGAACGCCTACGTTTGTTGACAGTTCTCCATCTCACCCAAATGAACCTCTCTTCATCACTTGATTATCAATTTATAATTTATTTATATTCCTTTAATAAAGCGAAATGTTACGTGTAATGAATTTAATGCTTCATCGTATCTATTTGTTTACGAAAACCGTCAACGCATATTTGTGCCTTCCCAAAGGTAATTCCAGGTTTTCAGATAACACACTGGGCGTACGGAAAGTCAATTAGACATACAATATTAATGTTATGTATGGTTGTGTACTCCCGGGCAAGTCCCTACAGGGTCACATCCATTTGTCAAGTTATAACGATTGCTGTTTAGTTCCTTACAATTTTAAACAATTTTAATTTCGATCGAATAATAATTTACTTTTAATAGTTATTATTTGAAATTAGAGTTTAAAATTAATTACATGCTTGATTTGGTTCTGATTTCCAACGCTGTAATGGTGACCCAATATTGTAAAATACTTAGATTATTTTTTTTATTAATTCAATTAGAATTTCAAATTGAAGGATAAGATTTAAAAAATACAATTAAAGAAAATTGATTTACAAATTCTGCGAAAACAAATAAAAGTTGTGATAGATTGCCGATGTTTGTAAGCATTCTAGGGTAGACATACCTGCCTACACAGAGTTGGACAACATTTTTTTTAGATGCCAAAGTAATTTTGTTACACGAAAAAAAGTATCTAGATATACATTTTTCAGCTGGAAATATTTTTGCACATATAAAGCTATTAAACAATGTTTGTTGGGCTAGTATTTTATCACTCTTTTAAGAGTGTCGTGCGTAAAAAGTTAATATTGCAGATTAAAAATAAATATTAGAAATATGATTATTTATCTTTGAAAGGCAGTATACCTAACTTTTTCTGCCTTTACTTGATAACGAATTTGCGTAAAATGTCTGGAGTCTGGGTGGGAGTGATCTAGACCCAGACAGTTGGCGCACACCGTGCAGGGTTCAGTGCACTGTTCGATGGACTGCGTCGGTCTGGACACGAGAAACTTTCAACTTCAAATGTTTTTATGCCTGCAGTTAATTAGATACCGTTTGACTCCTAACTTATTAACGAATTAGCTAATAAGTTTGAATTTGTATGACGTTTGGAAAACTCTCAATGTATTTCCATTACTTTTGTAAATATTCGATTTGTTTATTCGGAAATTAGGTACCTACGTAAGTACCTATCTACGCAGTAAAATGATGTCACACGGTAACCAGTATTTCTGAGGGTATTAAGAAAAAATGTGGCAAGTAACTACTATACAAACAACCGTTGCTATCATTAACTTCTTCACTAATCAAGCTCACAAGGAAATATTGTCAAAAAGGCGGCATTTTAACAGCACCTATTATCTTCTCTTCAACACCGTAAATTAAACTGGTAGGTAGGTACGAGACCGGACGAGTTGGCTGACTAGTGGCGCAACGTTGTTGATTCCGAATTAGTCAGCTGACCGGTCGGGCGACCAGTTGCTCGATTACAATCTGTTTTCTTTGTCCGGAACGCAGCACTCGGAGCGATCCACGGACGAGTCGCGCCTCCTGTAGTGACATCTGTGAATCGGTTCAGTCGACAATCATTATGAAAACTGCTATGTGTGGCTCCAAGATGCTTGTGGGCCTTGTGGCGGCCCTATGGGTCCCGAATCCCGAGCACGGAGTCAAGAACGTTTATATTTTTATCACGGAATAGGGACCCTGAAAATCGGACTCGGAAAGCATAGTAGTGTCGTTAGTTTAATTATTTTATTATGATCTTGATTATATTAAATCGGAAACAACATGTTTTTGTTTATCGACAATAAACATCGTAGGCATAATGCGCAACATGTTGTTTTATTTGTTTAACCTACCAGCGCCATTTTAAAATTATAATTTGCATTACATGAGTACAATGGAACGTAAGTAGAGAAGTACCCAATTAGCGGATAATATAAACATTATGATATGAATGAATGGATTATCAGTAAGAGAGTGATATTCTGAAGCCGAAAATTTATTAAAGTGGAATCAGACTCAAAATATGTGTAACTGAATATGTACATCCTTTGATAAATTTTGTTATTTTGTAGTTGAAAGCCCTGTTGTTATGATACATCTTTATAACATAATTGGAATTATTAGAAAAAGGAATAGGTACATAAGTTGGAAGTAAGTAAGATATAACTTTATTAATAGGTAGGTGTTCACAATTATTGACTGAACTGCAAGTAAATAAAACGTAAGAAGGAAAACCACTCATGAACATCGGTCCTGTATTACTTATCTGTCTAGGTAAATAATACCTAGGTACTTCAGCTCAGACGTTTGCATTACTATCAGGTTTTCCGTATCTACCTATAATGAAGTTTGAGGAAGTCTGACCCACCTAATAAGTTTATGATTTCAATCACCATCTAATCCTCTAAGAGTACTTAATTATTTTCATAAAATTTTACCGAAAAACCGATGCTCACTAACTAGGGCGCCATATTCTATTCAGACAGATTACGCGAAAGTAGTTCGAATTCCGAACGCTCGGTGGTGTCGTAAGTTTACGCGACCACGCAAACTAGAGCCCCGGCAAATTAGTCGGCGTCCTCTGCTCCGCACGTTTCCCTCAGCGAGGAGAGGGACGTCGCGGGTCCGCGCCAACCGGTGATCGACTAAGTACCTTTCACGATCTTGAGGCGCGTCACTTTCCCCGCTCTAGTGAGTTTTTTCGAACGTAACTACATCACGATTACATCAATATCGCATGCGGATCGTTCCGCGTGTAAACTGTACCTGTGAATCGGAACGCATCGGGCGCTGCAAGCTAACTGTATGTCATGTTACCTTTGCATATTGTTTATTTATTGACGTTGACATTACAGCTGAGATTAATAGCCTCCATCTTTGAACTAATGATGCGTTCATTATTACCTACGTGACGCCTAATGTAGCATATTGTACATGCTACGAATGTTATTTTCTATAGCTTGTACTGCAATTAGTTAGGTCAGGTAACATGGTCGACATTACGAGCCCCCTGGGGCGACGCAGCGATTAATAAAGTTTTTCTAGTTTTTATTTTATTTTATTGTGTCATTTTTGTAATGGTAGGATGGTTAACTCTATCACGTATGGTTAAAAATTATTTACTTTCAGTATTCACACAAAACGGAAACGATTGGTTAGTTGTATCGTGTAGTTTTTTTATCTGATTTTATTTAGGGAATTGTTAGTCCCAGATAAAGACCTTGCCAGTCCCTTCATAACCTAAACAAGGAATTTTCTAAACTATCAAGTATTTTTTTTAAAGTATGCTGCATAAAACTCTCAATGAGCAATATTTGACATGTATAATGTCAAATATTGTGGTATATATGTGTATATGGTGTACAAAGAATAACAGGATATTTAATAGGTACTTTGTCGTCTGCTAATCTTAGTAACAATTGGTTGGAAAAAAGTACGCCATGTAAGTAAAGAAAGCATAGTGACAGAGTTACGTGGTGGGTCGCAGTTAGCGTCACAAATGATGGATGAAGCACGGCACGCCTGCGGTACAACGAAACGTAGGCTCGCACTTGATCGCCGCTTTCGAAACTATATGAACATAAGTCCGTATGAATACTGTCTCCTAGAACTAAATAGACAATTTATACACATCAATAAAAGATTTTTAAAATACAAACCTAAAAAATAAGAATAGCATTTATTATTATTATTTATTTTTTTATATTTTAATGTTTATATTTTTATATTAGTATTTTAAAATGTATTTAAGTCAACGTTTACAGATTTAATAAATAGGTACCTTTTTAAAGCCAAATAATAATAATAAAATATGGGGAAAGCTCATAGGGCTTCAAAAAACTACTCCGCGTCGCTGTCAATGGGACAAGTGCCCAAAAAGCTGGCAGCTGTGCCACGTTGTATGGCAATGTGGTCACGTGAAGAGTAAACCAGCCATTTGGCGATGTCCCGATAGTTTTTTTAAATAAATATTCTAGCAAATTGATTCACAACGAGATTTGTATGAGCGGTTTAACATTTTAATAATACAAAGTACAAATAGGTATTAAGTATAGCAAAATATTGGACTGATGTAAATAATGGAATGGATGTTGTTCGTTACCAACATAATCTATTTTACTTAGTATGTATGTATAGATAGGTTTACTTGTGTAAACAAACAATACAGTAGGGTAACAGAAACAGACCTCTGACAAGTTTCCTTATACGTTTTATTGTCTTGATAATTTTCGAGATAGTTCGTTCGGGCCAAACAAATTTGGTCTATAGCTATGGCCTACATTCACCACAAACTGGACCAATGTACGCACTTACATTCAACAGAATTGTGTTCAGCCATTTATAATATATACATATCCACATTATCCACCCACTACATTACCTGAAACTAACCGGCTTCCAGGGATTTAATCCATAAAGCATAAAACAAGGTACGATATCCACGTTATCTGTGGTTGGCCTATCGACTGTCGGGACCAATAATCGAGCGATCAAAAAGCGCCATAACAATTCACCCGGCTTACAGAATACGCCCCCTCTAAACTATTTACGAACACGATTTTGCTAGAAGCTTTGAGATTTTGTAAATTAATTATTTAATCTGTATCCGATTAATGAGAAAGGGAGTTTAATTTCATTCAATTTGGTTCTTTTTCTCGCGGAGAATTAATCAACGTTATTTAAATTACCGATTTAAATTACAAACAGTTAAAAATACATTCTTAGATGAAATTTTCTCTTGTTTTCGTTAATAGGCCGTTTCTTTTTCATTTGAAATCTATTATACGTTTTTAATTATGTAATAAAGAATATGACATAGATTTGTGGTGTGCATACGAAAGAGTTATTATATCACTTTACATTGCCTCGTTGGATATTAGGTCCGATTCAAAAATGTTGAAATAATGTATCTTTGTGAGCAGCCAAGCGAGTTGATAAATAGGTGAAAGCTCGATGTAAGTAGTGGTAGTAATCAATAAATGTACCGGATAGTTATTTTATTAGGCACGGTCGGCATGCTTATTAATTTTTAGTCAACCTTGCGCTACGCCACGCGATGAAGCGTCCAATTTAATAAGTGTAAAACCTATTTATATACTTATGGATCTACTTACGCTAAATATAAACTCAACGTAAAAATTCAGAAGCATTATTTTTTTGGGGCATGTGAGTAGCTTCCTTACACAGCTAAATGATCATTGGCGCTAAAATAGGTTCAACAATACCATTAATTTAATAAATCAAAACGCTATGCAAATAAAGGTCGCATATTATTTACATTATTCATATATCGATTCAAGGATAAAAATTTGAAGGCTAATTAATTAGGATACAATGTAAAACGAGACGCCAAAATCGATTCACAAATGTCGGATCCGATTCACAATATTCATCGCATAAATCGAGCATTCTATTTGTTTGAACTCGAGTTTCAACGTAGGAGAGCATATCGTACGAATTCCATTCAGCCGAGCGGCGCTGACGAAATAATGTAATATCTTATAAATTAAAACACGCACGATAATGTACTCTATTCCTTTGCGATAAAGATGTTACAGTTTTAGTATAGTTTATCGCAGCACGGGCGTATATCGAAAACGCACCAAGCGTCTATTTTTAAAATCGATGCGGTGACCGAAGTGGGACATTTGTATAGCTTTTTCAATTAGGGAACAGTTATAAGCATTGCGATTACAGAACGTCATAAGTCGAGCATTTATTTTTATTTGAATCGCTTTATTTTAGTTGGTTTCTGTGCATTTTTTACAACAATATTTATGTGTTCCTTATACTCTCAATTTAAATAAAACCAAGATTAAATGAACATTAAAAAATCCGTGAAGAACATCAAATAACACATCTTCCCTTAAAACGAAGTCGAAATAAACAATGCCAAATAAAATATATGTAGGTTGATTTAAATATAAACGAAGTGGTTTTATTTAAATAAGTTTCACGATCGCACTTTTAAAACACCAATGATCATGTTAATTTAAACGATATTGCCGCGTTATGCGAAAAAGATGGCGGATTGCCAAAGGGACTTACCATGAACCACGCTTTGTTGTGAGATTTGTGTAAACTCGGTAACAAAATGTTAGTGTATATGGTAAATTAGGTCTGCAACATAACATAAAAAATCCAAAGATAAGTTGGATTTATTTTCGCTTAAAAAGCTCGTTGCTTTTTTTATGCCTGGTTAATTTATTAGAGGTGCGCCCTTCGCGCATAAGTTAAATAGGTACCTTCACAAAGTAACATCTAGCCGAACGCTTTCTCCGTTGCTCGCGGTGCGTTCAAGCGTGGGTAATATCACCGCTGCCTACACTGTAACTCCATTGTTTTCTTACTTCATCGTCTTTTTTATATGAATTACAAATCGTTAGTATGTATTGCAGTTCGATGTTACTATCGACTGTGAGGGTACATCTTTGATAGAACATTTCCTGTATTTTTTTTATCTATTCGATTTATTCTCGGTCAGTATGAATGTTTTCCTTAATTGCTCTGTTGGCAAACCCCTGATGGTTTCATAAAAAAATGGAATTCAGTCGTACCAATATTACAAACTGAAAGATAAACTAATAGTAAGTGACTAAGTATCTACTTTAAAATAGCTTGTATATTTCTAGAACTTTGAACTTACTTTGGTCGATAAAAAAACTTGATGGTTCAAAGGAACTCGGTTTATCTCGGTTTTCCTTGTATCGATAAGGGCGAATCGATCAATCGGATCACCAAAACATTTGTGTTTAGTAATTTGTGAAACACAAAGAGAACTGCCCCTTTTAGTTTCGTGAAAAATAACAAATTCAAGTGTTTCTGTTTAGTCGCACTCGGGCGTGTCAAAATAAATAGGAATTTACGGGTCAGTCACAAAATTTACACTAGTTACATAACCAATACAAATAACGTGAACTCAGTACCAAGGAAATTGGTACACGCATCTTTCGTATGGTCGATATCAATAAAACTTCATCAATATTTTCCATAAAAATTAAAAATTATATTTAACAGTCATTTAAGGTAGACAAATAAAGAATCTTATCCTTAACATAGAACAATAACCAAGGATTATTTCAGACGAAACAATAAAACATTGGAGCATAATACAAAACAATTTAGCATATTAGCACCTATAGATAACACTATCAGATAAACAATGAACGATAAGTCCTATTCGACGGCAAACTGACTGGAACTGTGAACTGATATTTGTAGACGAATACTCTGTTACAAATATACTTGCGTGCAAAAAAAATCGACCCACCCCGTGCTTTTCATTTGGAACAAGATGACTAAAAAAAAATGATTAAAAAAAAATACTTTTAATACCGTGTGGTAAATAAAAAGGTAAGGTATCAATAACCTTATTGTAAATTGTAACTTAAAATTGTTTTCTAACATAATAGGCCTAAAACAAAACCGGTAAGGGGTGAGCCAATTTTTTTGCACGCAAGTGTACAATCAGTGACAATCTGTTTCGATTACAGGAGCACTAAGTGACACCGTACGATCCCTAAGCACGTAATGTCATTGACAGCGTGGTCAATCAACTTGATACTGCATAACGCATGTCGACTGACTCATTATTAGTACAGTCATTGTTAAGACATAGTATTCATAATTCTCGAGTACAAAGTGCCTGCTACTAGGGGTGACCCGATTCGTTCTTTGCCTATGATTGATCATAGCGTGATCAGTTGCAATCGACTCGATTAACAGATTGCTGTAATTCGAAACAGGTCGAATGGTGGGGTATTGGATTTTTCAAAAAAATAATATGTATTCTGTGTCCTTTTAACGGGTGGAAAGGACATCGAAATGAAAGCTTTTGGCTTTCTGCTCCGACAAAAAACTAAATTAATTACTCGTCCGTTTACAAAAAAACAGCTGTTCCATACAAAAGTGCAACATCTTCACGGTCAAAATGTATAGAACAATTGTTTTTTTTAATAATCGACGAAAGATCTAACTTCGTTGGGGCCCTTCCAACGCGTATTCATTTGTTTCTTAAGCTAACCTACTTTTTAGTAATAAATGCTAAAGTTCATTTTCTAGGATGAAAAAATAAAGGGAAAACAAAATTCCTCAAAGTTCACACAAGCAGTTGCGTGCAAGAGGAGCAAGAGCGGTATCACGTCGCCGACTCCCACATTGAAGCCATTTAATTTAAGACCAAAAATGTTTTCACGCATCAACCCTGACAGATGGGTAACGTGGAGTGACGTGTGAATGTAAGCGAAGTCAGCGCTTTTTTCATTCATAACATAACATACCATCACGCCTGTTCTCACCGAAAGGTTGGCAGAAGCGTACCCACAGTCCGCCGGTATGATTTTTAGGTCCCATGTAATAGGAGGCGAGCCTATTGCCATTAACCGGGTACAAATCCTAACTCCGAGCTGCTGCTGAGAATTTCATAGAAACACCCAATAACACTTTGCTCGACCTGGGAATCGAACCCAAGATCTCTAGCGTAGCAGTCGCGCATAGGACCACTAGGCTAACGAGGCAGTTTTCATTCACTAGGCACATTTTCCTTTTTTCATTCATAAATGTGTGTATTTAAATTTTAAAAGTAGACGAAGTATTGTTGATCGAAAACTTGGTAATGTTTTTGTGGAGGGAAGCGCTTGTGGCGCTGTGATGCAGGCGACCGCGGGCCGCATGCCCGGACCGTTATGCGAACATATCTACTGAGTACCGACTGTGAACCAAGTTTAATGACTGAATGCACAACGCGAACGTAGATTTTGCTCCACGGAATTTCACTGCTATTCTAGCGACATTTTTTAATCAGACACCAACCTAATGACAAGTTTTTCACAGAAGAATTAAAAACCGGCCAAGGGTTCCGTATCCTTTTCGCAAAAAAATCATACCTAATGTACGGGAGCCCCCTTAAATACCTATTTTATTCTGTTTTTTATTTGTCGTTATAGTAAACAATAGATATACATCATATGTGAAAATTTCAACTGTCTAACTATCATGGTTCATGAGATACAGCCTGGTGACAGACGGACGGAGTCACAGCCACAGCGGAGTCTTAGTAATAGGGTCCAGTAGGCACGGAACCTTAAAAATGGCAATTTATTGACAACACAGTAACCAGTAAAATAAAATATCAAGTACTATATTATTGTTGATTATAACAATGGCGAAGATAAAGCGATTTACATTTACACAATCAAGTTAGCCACGTCACCACGACATTCCTTTGACACAGTTATTTTTCATAGAAATCGGTTATGGTTACTTGTTAGCTTTATACTTAACTATCATCTACTTAGCTTTTTCCCAACTATGTTGGGGTCGGCTTCCAGTCTAACCGAATGCAGCTGAGTACCAGTGTTTTACATGGAGCGACTGCCTATCTGACCTCCACAACCCAGTTACTGAGCAACACGATACTTCTTGGTTAGACTGGTTGTCGGACTTCCAGGCTTCCGACTATCCGTAACGACTGTCAAGGATCTACGAATGCCAGCCGGGACCAACGGCGTTACGTGCTTCTCGAGGCACGGGTGTGTCACACCACCAATTTCCAAACTCCGGGCTGCTACTAAGCAAATCCTAATGGAAAAACTCAATAACACTTTTTGCCCGACCTGGGAATGGAGCCCGGGACCCTGCGCTCATCAGTCGCGCTTGCGACCACGAGACCAACGGGGCGGTATTAGCTTCATACTTATCTGCGTTTAATCGGTTTCTCTTATTCTTATCGATATCGGTTGCAAATTTTATTCGAAATCCTACTTTTGTATTGTATAACTGCATTGCATTACCGTTAGGTTTAGTTAGACATTTGAACACATGCCTTTCAGGATAGCGGCACTGATGATGTTAGCTTCGGACTCCCTTCGGTCCATTGTATCACGAAATTCATCTTTAAAAACAGCAAGTTAAGGTTCATTCATTATGTTATCGTGTACTTTGCAAGAATAGGAAAAACAATCTGAATGACTCGGTGGCTAGTTTTCAATTGTACAAAAGTTTACTTTTTTCTCGTAGTACAGGTAGTTTCTGTAAACAAAGCGATTTTGAGCCTATTATTGTACTATAAAATATTACTAAAATACAAAAATCGTACAGTGATATAAAGTTAAGCTCCTTGAATTTCACTCTCTGTTTACATTGCATTTAGTTATGCTACATAATGTAAAATGTGAATTTAAATTTGACACAATTAATCAACTTAAGATAGACAATTGGTCCGCATCGATATTATGGGTTGTTTTAACTGCACAGAGAGAGTTGACTGACCCTTATCTTATCGAAACACATAGATAAAGCGTCACAAAAAACTTGCATGGCCGTCCAATCGTTTATTCTCTCTCACCAGTTAAAACTGTGATATTTCTGTCGATAATTTTATGATACCAATCCGCAATAAAAATGTTACAAACGTATCGGTGACATTTAACTCGGTTATCTCGCAAGGACACGGAACGGAATAATATTACAAAATATAAATACAGTATCCTAGGTATATAAAGTACCTTATTAGTAATTTTTTTACATACCATCACGCCTGTATTCCCCGAAGGGTTAGGCAGAGGTGTACCAGTGCACACCCACAGTTCGCCGGTATGTTTAGGTCCCATGTAATAGGGGGCGAGCCTATTATTGCCATTAACAGGACATAAATCCTAACTCTGAGCTGCTACTGAGAATTCCAGAGAAAAACCCAATAACACTTTTTGCTCGACCTGGGAATCGAACCCAAGACCTCTAGCGTAGCAGTCGCGCTTAGAACCACTAGGCTACCGAGGCAGTAACTTTTAATTTTTTTTTATACTTGTTGGTCGTTGGGGCATACAGCCATACGGCCCGCCTGATGGCAAGCGGTTACCATAGCCCATGGACGCCTGCAACACCAGTGTATCACACGCGGTTGACGACCATTAAAAAAACCTATTCTTTTTTTTAAATTCGACAAAAGTAAGCTCTCGACTCTAGTCTACGTCAGAGGTGACAAAGATAAAGTAAGTAATAAAGTCTTTTCAGTCCAATCTTGAAGAACCCCATACCGCACAGTTGTAAAATTATTTCTGGTCGTGGTGGCGACAAGTGAGTTCCATTTGTGGTTTTCCAAGCGTCCCCCCTTCGCTAAATTAGTACGTAAGATGAAAAAAATCCTTTCATGGGATACGGGAAGAAATACACCAACCTACATAGATTTTAATTTCTTGTTGCTTTAATACATACATGTGTCACTTTTCTTAAGATTGCGATGTTGATTAGATTTTCAAATGTTTTCACTTGATGACATGATTTTGTTCGTTTTAATAGTCATACGAAGTAACGAAAATAATGTAATCAGCGGAAATGAACAGGCTAATAAAAGAAAAAGTTATTTGGTATTAAAAATATTTTATTCTGACACTAATTTATACATAAGAGGTCAACTAAAAAGACTAGCCCAATTCAATCGAATAATATATTAATCAGATTCCAGTTTCAAAAATCAAATAAATGACACCTAAATAATGTGTTGACTATCAAAAAGATACTACAGTCTCTTTTTTTAATCCGCGCCAGCGTTCTCGCGGGCGAAGCCGGTTTCGAGCTAGTATTAATACGTAGGAGGGACACAAAGAAATGGGACGGAGTAATTAATCAAAACGATGAGTGTTTTCGTCTAGCTACGTTTAAGACATCCCCACACACGAGTGATACTATCATCGTAGCGATATCTATGTATAAGTAGAACGATTTCTATTTATATTTTGACTGCGACATTATCGCCTGGCGATAATATAGCTCGTGTGTTCGGATGACTTTATTTCACTGCGCTCCCATTGGATATTTAATTTAAAAGGATTGAATCCTACTATTTGGGGTCCAAATAAAAATATACTTGTATGTACCTAGGTGTACTATCATGTTCTGGATAGACCCAGACGGCTTTGAACTTTGCGCGTGGGAGATGAAATTAGTTACTTTTCTATCAAACGTTGTAGAAATAATTTCTTAGTTACTTTTTAATGAACTAACTTTGTCTTTACCTGTTCCTGCCTTATTAATTTAAGGTTATATTAGATCAAATATTTAGGTCAATAATTGAATTAATATTCGAACTGAAATTAATACGCGGACATTATATTTCAGGTGTAAATAGATACTTAACATTAACATATTTCAACCCATAATAATCTACAATTATTTTGTAGTCCTTAACCAGCAATTGTTTTTGATAGAATACATAGGTAACGGCTATGTTATGCGTGTTCTTACACCCTGTATACATAAAATCTCGGCAGTTTCTATAGCTTCTGTTTTAAGAGATTATAATTCCGAAAATGATGAGGACATAAATAAAGCTATCCTTCTTTATCTTTGTACAACTTCAGAAACTTATCCGTGTTGTAAGAGCCCTATCCGTTTAATATTCATGCAACACGCGCCGTAGTAATTATTAACTAAGTCGATAAACTTACGCATTTATACTGAATATATCTTCATAATTAACTTAAAATGTAATTAGATCAGGCGCAAATGTGCGTATTGTTCTTTCGGATCAACAGAAGGCAAGGTGATACATAATTCAACCAAAAACAATAAAGAAAAATATTAGGTACTTAACTGTCTCAAATAAATCTGGTTTAATTTTAGAATGGCGTTTGAGACCTTATTTTTGGCACAAAGATTTAAGTCATATGTCCAATTCGTATGTGTGTGCTTACCGCCATTAATTTGGTTTCTAACTTTAGAGAGTCAAAATTCAGTCCCGCGTAAAATCAATACGCTCACAATACACCATAATTCGATTGTAGATGGTTAACAACCACAATCCCTTACAATTATTTATTTGAAAAATCTACCCTCTGCATTATTCGTACGGTCTATCTCGCAAGCGGTGCACGGCAATATGGAACATAATAAGCTATATATAAAGAGTTTTATTGCGGGACGAGGAAGTAATTTCGCGCCAAAATTAGGGGCACATTTTACTGGGCCCTGCGTAACTTGGAAGTTTGCCTTCTAGGGGATACGGCGCCATCTAGTGACAGAAGTTGCTCGATTAATTACATCTTTCACCCCTTACCGAAATCGAATGCGTTGAAATTACAGAATAGGGGCGTTTAACAGAATAATTTTGTTTACGGATAGAGACTGATAATGAGATTTTGGAAATTGTTTTCTTTCTCTTTTAAAATTGTACACTTGCGCAAATATACCAAAATCACATGATACCAAAATGTAAAACATAATGTATGCAAAGCAAATTAATTTGCTAACGAATAGCTCCAATTTACGTCGGCCTGGATTTATACCCTTTCCTCCATATAGATAAAAGTAATGGCTACACAATGAATACTGTAACTGCAGCCATTTTTAGCCCTGAAAGAGCTTAAAATATTCAGAGCAAAGCGGTATCTAGCCGTTCGCTGCAGAGAATCAAGTTTTTTTTTCATTATGTTGGCACTTGGTAGTAATAGGTACGTACAAACTCGAATGTTCTCTAGAACGCGTGTTTCTGTGTACTGTTGTCTCATAATATTTTTTAAACAATAAAACATAAATAACGTCAGTAACATGAGAGCATAAGAGAAACTCAGACTGGCTCATTAAAATGTAAATTGAGGCTGTATTTGCTGGTAATATCTAATCTAACTTTATTTACAAAGGTACGACGACGCCTCGGGAGAATCGAATACATCGAATAAGCTGTAGTTTTGTAATTTATGTCGTTCTTAGACTAATAATCTATTCCGTCAAAATAAGTATCTAATTAGTGGCCATTTTTTTTTACATCAATGATACTTTGTAAATAAAATTTGACAAACAGTAAACAAATTGACAACAAACTACAACAACGACATACTTCAAGAAAAACACCGAAGATAAGTTCTAAAGGAACACCTATTTGCTTTTGATTTTGTTATTCATTTGGTGGGGCGAGGTCGCGGGGAGTGCACCCACCCGACCCTGTAGGTTTACCAAAAATTTTCGTGTGAAATTTTACCCTCGTGATGTTTTTGCCTCACTCACTGTTGTAAGGATTATGCCGCTGTGTCGCTGTCTCGGAAACATTACGGCTCTTGCGCTCTTTATGTTATTGTGCATTATTTTTCGTATTGTTTAGAAATAAAATGATTTTTGACGTAAGTGCACTCATGCGGAATGCGTGAAACGTTATTTTTTACATGTGCCCGCGTATTGATTTACTTTGAACAAATTTTTACTAGCGTATGAAACGTGTTTCTTTGTTTGGTTATTGTGCTATTTCGTCTTAAGTAAAGTGTAAGTAAAAGTGTTTAAATACAGTGAACTAGTGAGCATTATCACTCTATGTAAACGACCGAAATCCGGACCTGTCCGAGCGCGTCCGGTTCTTTGGTTACTGCACTAGCCCCTCCCCCCGCGCCGAGCAACGCGCCATGATCGCCGTCCGACTGCTCAGCCCGACGCGACGCTTTGCCCGTCGTGCATTACCCGTTGCCCGTCAAAATACCGCAACATTCTCGCAGCCCGCTTAATTCCGCGTAAAATCGGCACAATCCTCGCCTACTTTACGTCTTGTGCGTCGGTATCAAATGTCAACAAGATAATGACCGCCAATAAAGAAAGAAAGTGAATGGGCATTTGTTTTTTTACGAATGTAAAACGATTTGCAATGTTGGAACAGTCTGAACATCGTGGGTGGTGCGGAGCAAAGCAAATCATTCAAATAACGGGGAGCTAATTGAACCGCTCTAAGCTCTCAGAGAACTAAAAGCTACAACCGACAGCAAATTAGGTAGACTACAAGGTCGCTAACAGCTTGTTACAGCACAACTGTGACGTCATCATTACGTGTTTGACATTTCACATTTTCATCAGAACTTTGGAGGAGTATACAAAATGAGATTTAGAAACGTATTCATAGTAATAGGTATACATCTACACGTACTTGTTTTTCGAATTCTCGAGCACATAGCGTTGGCTGCCGGGTTCCGATCTTACAATAAAACTCTCGAACATTGTAGATTACTTATTGCACGAGTAAAAAATTCATTTAACGATGAACGCCGACGCCGATTGTCGCTAGAGGTCGACCCACTTTTAAGTAAGCATTTTGTAGGTCGTTTATCGTGGTCATTCCCCGCGCCGCGTGAAACAGCCATGTAAACAAAAGACAGTAGTTCAGGTTCACGCACTGTTGCCGTTGCCACGCATTTTTTTAAATAAGATTAGGTTAGTTTTAAGTTTGTATTTTGTTTACGAATTACTCATAGGTTAAGCCATTGCTTTTTGAAGTGTCTAAAGATGGTTTCAAACGGGCGAATCACGGCCTGAATTGGAAGGGCGACAATTGAAATCAAGCTGACCCTTTTATAAACGATGTACCGCACTGTCAACCTGCCACGCGCCGGCTCGCGGGACTTTGGTGTATAAATACTCTATTCATTAAGTAATAAAGTTTAATGTTGTACACACAAATATTACAAGTCTTGCATCGTACATCGGCGCACATCCAGACGTTTCACACCCTAGATTGGCGAGACGCAAATTAAAATATTTGTTCGTACAACAATGAACTATATTGCTGAGTGGAAAGGACAAATTTTAATTCTCGCTCATCCAAACCTCTTCTCGCCGATGTCTAACCACCTTAAAGGTTACCTGATAACGCACCTCATGTTCCAAAGAGTCTCGTTGGTGAAGTATACGCTTCAATATAGGTATCTAGAGATAGTGCGGTTAACAATAACGGTTGGTTAATCATCTATTATGATATAATCGAGTATATAGAAGTGGTATCTATAATAGAGTTACAAATAAGACACCCACGTCTTCTCCAGTTTGACAATTCTATCATTTAACGATAGATAGACAGTCAGCAACAATTAACTCACATTGTATCACTATATTAGTAGAGATAATAGTTACGTGCGGGAAACAACGGGAATACTAATAGCTTGAGGAAAATTAGAAGAGTCTTATTCCTTTTGCTTTGGTTTGCCCATTAATTCATACCGTTGTAGACCTTACTCAGTTAAAACTTTGGTTTTTTGGAAGTGCTTACGGAGATGGGGACTTTATTTAAAGTTGTTTTTTGCTTTCGATTTGTATTTAGATGTAATTATGATTATTATGTAGAATCACCGGGTTTTTTCCCCAGAATCCACGCCATGTTTTTTCCATTGTGTCAGGGCCTATGTCAAGGCTGCACAAACTTAAAATACTGTTGATGAAAATGTATTGTGACAACGTAACGTACCGTATTTACGCAGTACGCACCCAGCCTTCGCAACACGAAACTTTAACTAAAACGATATTCAATACTTGTTTGCCGTTTCCTCCTCCAAATTGCACAGTAATTGAACCAGCAACGAATGTGGTACACGTATAAATTGTTGCTCGTTTTGTGATTGCTTTTCGCAAGTACAGTTGCATTCAAGGTTGAAACTTTTTGAAATGTGTCATTAACAATTTTAATTGTTGATATTGAGACATGAAAATAATATGTTCTAAATTGTGGTAAGTTTAATAATTCAGATACAAGCAAGGTGAAGATATAAGACAATGGATGAAATGATGATTTACTGTACACTGCTAAGTAGAATAAAGAAAGAGTAGAGAAAATATGACAAGAGTAGAATAGTAGTGCAGTAGAGAACTCTGACAGTAGCCAATAGTTTAATTTCAAAAACTTTCAGACAAGAGAAACTACGTTTATCAGTAAGTGATGTCATCAAACAAATTCCGTTCGCTATGAATATTGTAATTATTAAAACTAACAAAACTCTGCTCATTGCCAAATTAATGTTTTAAGCTTTCTATTCTGAAGTAAATCAGACAGCTTAAATTTCAAAGTACAATGAAGATGCCAATTCGAAAATGATATCATCATATGAGATATAACCTACAATTTACATGGATGTTACAGCTATTAAAGTATTAAGCATGATTTAGTTCATTTATGACATAACTGGACTGGATACAGACGATTTGGACAAAGGTGAAGTTAAAACGGATCTTTTAAAAAGTAACCATCTATTTAACATACCACATACCTTCACGCCTGTATTCCCCAAAGGGTTAAGCAGAGGTGTACCAATGTACACCCACCGTTTGCCGGTATGTTTTAGGTCCCATGTAATTGGGAGCGAGCCTATTGCCATTAACTGGGCACAAATCCTAACTTCGAGCTGCTACTGAGAATTTCATAGAAAAGCCTTATAACACTTTGCTCTACCTGGGAATCGAACCCAAGACCTCTAGCATAGCAGTCGCGCTTAGGACCACTAGGCTAACGAGGCAGTTATTTACAAAGACATCGAAAGTAGAACAATATCTCTACACAGTATAAAACAAAGACGATTCATATCGTGTCCCGTTGTATGCTTAAAGATTTTAAACAACTCAACGGATTTTAATGGGTGACACTGCGGGGTACAAGTTCATAATAAGGAAAAACTGATAAGTTAATAGGAAAGCAAATATCAAAAACAGTGATACAGAATACTAAGTACATTTAAATACTAAAGTACTCACAATTCTGTCCCAATAAGGGCAAAAAGCGTAACATCAACATTGCTAGAAGGGTATGTAACCGATACTCGGACTGCGGCGAGTTCTCGACTACTCGACTACTCGCCATGTTCATGTTATTACGATATTTATGCGCCGAGCACTGCCGAGTAGCGATCACGTGCATACGTGATACACATCATGAACAGACTTTATATATAGATGTGTCTCCATTAACCTCTTTGCAACTACTTTTGAACAAAGAATTTTATTTAGGAGATAGAATTTTACTTTCGTAAGTACTAAGTACACTAATTCTGTTCTGAAATTGTTGTAAGTGGGTACTTTAACATACTGTAAACTATTTAGCTAATGTGCATTTTCTTTATACGAAACTACCTTTTGGAAAGGACAACTAGATTTTTTTTTTCTTGAAGCTATAATAAATACTATTTTCTAATTGCCTTTTAATGGTCTAATTTGAATTTGACGTTGACTGTACACTTTTGTGACTTTAAGATTTGTTGCTTTTGTAAATTTTTGTGACTATCTTTGTAGTTTTTGTAAATTTTTGAGAGATTTTTTGTAAACTCATTCTAATTCGTCATTATCATGTTCGAATGATAAAAATACGCGAAGTAGTTTGTTTGTTCATGTGGTACCCGGGGCTAACATAAATACAGCTTATCAGATTTATGTGAAACCTAGTATTACGATAAGCTATCGTTTCACGGGACCGTATAATAACAATAAATACGTGGAAAAAGTCGTTAAAGCTTTTTCTATTATGATATCTATATTTTTTTTTTTGGGGAACTTTAAGATCATTGGATTTTAAGATACCATCGCGCCTGTATTCCCCTAAGAGTTAGACAGAGATGTACCAATGTACACCCACAGTTCGCCGGCATGCTTAGGTCCCAGCAGCTCGGAGTTAGGATTTGTGCCCGGCTAATTGCAATATGGTCGCCCCCTATTACATGGGACCTAAACATACCGGCGAACTGTGGGTGTACATTGTTACACCTCTGCCTAACCCTTTGGGGAATACAGGCGTGATGGTATGTTTTATTCAAAATACTGAAATGTATGCTGTTTGCAAAACTATTTAACGCAACCCAACAAATATTCAGTTTCCAGGAAATGTTTTATTGAAATACCTCCTCCATTACTATAATCAACAAATATCTGGTTTATACACTTAACTGTTGCTTTCAATAAATTAATGTTGACATAATGTATTTAAATAGTTACCGAATAAATCTGTGAACCGGCTTTAGTGATGAGCTGATAATATTGAAAGCTTGGCTATGGTTACTAGTTTTATTTTTTATATTGACATTATTACTATTGGACAAGGAAATCATCATATATCTGGATATTTGATGCCTGAAAGCTGACCCTAAAATAGTTGGGAAAAGACCAGTCCTTTTCCAACTAAATTGGGGTCGGTTTCCAGTTTAAGCGGATGCAGTTAAATATGGGTAGTTTACTGAGGGCCTACCTATCTTACCTCCGCAACCCACTAGTTAGTACGTTACTTACAACGTGTAATTGAACTACCTGAAAACCCGAAAACAGGTCATTGTTCTCATCGAACATGAACAACATATACTTTGGGACCAACCCTGAAAACAGTTAAAACAGCTATGGTTAAAACAGCTGATCCATACATTTTGTTCAACTACGTGTAGGGTTGGAAAAAAAAACATTATTTTTTTTATTTTATTAAAAACAGTGGAGAATGTTTTAAACATGTTTTTTTTCCTTTTAAGTTTTATAAAATATTTTGGGTTTTCAGTGATATAGGTACGTAGTTTAAATAAAATATCTTTTATTGTAAACACAAAATATCTTTTATTATTTATGTATGTATTAAAATATAGATTTAAAATTAATTTTGTTATTATATAAAAACAAAAAATTCGATTATCTGTTGTAGCTAATTCGTAAGAAAAAAATAGTACCTAATCCAAACCACATACCTATTACATAAAAGCAACAAACAATAAAATCCGTTCCCAAAACAACCATAGTATAAACTAATTTAAAATTTATGTATAGTAGTCGCCACGAGTCGTGAGCACAAATATCAAGTTATTTTTTGGGTTCGTTTCTGGGTTTTTTGGGCCGCCGCGCCGGCGCTGCACGCGTTTGATCCGTCAGTTGGGCCGACCGCGTGCAGCGTCCGCGCCCCAAAAAAACCTCGAAAGTAGCCTAAAAACCCAAAACTTAAATTGACATTTGTGCTCACGACTCGTGGCGACTAATATACTAATTTAAAAAAAGAACATTTCGAACTCGTTCGCATTCATAATTCGAACGATGTTGAAGCGATGTGTTCCATTTGTATAGAACAGTTGCATTCTGTAATTGACTTTACTGATAAACGCAGGCGAGGCCGCCCTGTATTGTGGACGATAACACACTGTCTAACACGGTGCCATATGACTTGTAGCTAATGGATTTTTGTACCTTTTGCCGCTTACGGCGTTTATACAGAACAATGAATATTACTTTCCTTGTTTCCTTTACACGTTGATCCTTAGTTCAAGTTCAGTTAAACAGTTTCTGCGGTAAGAGTTAAACTGATTGCTAGGCGTTCTCGATTTTATTAACCATAAATTATTATTAATTAATTTTCTACATCATTTGACACAATTTTCATACGAGAGAGAGTAGTAACTGCTGTTCTATAGAAAAAAGTCAATTGCGTTTTTGCAACTGAATTGGTCAACGCTTTCAGCCCATATCAAATTTGTTCACGTTTTGGTCGCCGGCTGTCTTTTGAATAGGTACGTTTATTTCGTCACGAATGAATTTGGTAATGGACCACTTATATGACAAACCATCAAAACACCATTGACTCACTGAATATGCACATTTTTGGGGTGCCAACACGTTGGGGGCTTTTTTCAGGATATGACGTGAAAGAATGCGCAAGGGGCATTCATGATTGCAATGAATGATGTTTTTTTAGTATTTTCGCGTTATAACTTACCAAACAATGAATAAATATGAAGTTTAACCTTATTTCCGATATTAAACATACCATCACTGCTGTATACCCCGAAGGATTAGGCAGAGACCGTACCCATAGTTCCTCGATAGATTTGTAGGTCCCATGTAATAGGGGGCGAGATATTCAACTTTTTTATTGACCTTAAATCACTCCAATATTTGGATTAACTCCTCCAACTAGCAAATACAACAAAAGACAAGTACTGTTACCGCCAAACCCAAAAATCCACATAAAAACCTTTTCTATGTCACCACTAAGTATTCAAATCTGAAACACAAGTTTACATAATCTGAACTGGGAGCATACCTACATGTATTGAGTTCTTATCGTGAATAAAATAATGTTATTCGAGACGTACGTTTACGTACAAGACTGTGCCGACATGGTCGACAATAAGCGGATTGATTACCGCAGTGAAGTGATTAATAACAAATAAACAATAGTGTATCATAAGTAATCATAACATAACAATGTGCCACTGGCTTCTCACTAAATAATTCGATAGCCAGCCCGCACCTGTGATATTGGAGTGACCTAGATCTTTGCACATGCTCAGCGACAAAATAAATAAGTTTTTTTTATTCAAGGACATTACAAAGGTCGGCAAGTAACCTTCGAAAAAATTAAAGCATTGTATGTATGAAATTCTTAATTAAGAGTATGGAGGTAACTGTACCTAGTAGCTGTTGAATCGATAGTTAATATTGCTTTGCTGTTTTTGTTGTCGTAGACAATTATACTTGAATTGATACTTTTTTTACTTTAATTTCTCTCTTTCTTTCAAAGATTAAGTTAAAATAGTGGAGATAAATATAATTTCAAAGTTGTAATTTTAGCATAGCAAATAATTTAATACAGGCAACAGATATTTAAAGACGTGATAAATTAGTCCCCTTGCACCACTTTATCATCATTCAAAGTTACAATAACCAAAAAGTAGAGCGACGGCAGAGGCAAATTCAATAAATAAATAATGAGCAATATAGTTCGGTCGGCAACACGCGGTAGGGCCGCCTGCCGTGACTGACGGGCTGACGCGCGCGGAGAGAGCGGCGCGGCCTCCGTCGAAATGACGTCACTAAGGTCGCCCCGCGCTTCCTACAACATGTCAAAATCGTTTACTATTACAACGATCGATTCCAAATTCACGAATTCCAGAATAGCACACTGAAAGTTTCAAAAGTGTCAGAATTACCTAAGTAGTTTTATCTAAGATTTTCTTATTGTGGCGTTGATTTCTTATCAGTTCTTTAGATAAATGTTTTCTGAACAGCTGGCTGATCTGACCTTTTTGTAATGTTTATTTTTTTATATGTATTCAAAGTCGGGTAGATACGTTACCATATAAGTACATAACTAAGTTTTATAAGGAAATAACAAATTATAGTGTATACAAACGTCACATTCACATATTAAATATGTAATAGAAAAGGAATTCATGGTAGACACAGAAGAAACAATAGTGAAGGACTGGATGCAAAAAATTATAATACACAAGTACATGGTTCTGCATCGCCAATGTGATACATCGATGCAATGAAGAATCAAGCTCGTTCCTGGATTCATTAATTGATACAGCACATATGAATATTGATGAGAGTTCGTTTAGCGGAGACGATTCGTTTTCTGCTCGCTTCCGGAATTTTTAATGACGAAAACGAAATTACAGTATGACGATCCAATAATACGGCTCTTTACAAAACAAAGTGCCTGTAATCAAGTAACAACAATGGTTTAACCTGTCTCGCTTGTTAAATGAACGTACTGCATTAACCGCAGGAACTAACCATCTTTATTAAAAATGTATCAAACTACTTCATAACATTCAAACAATTCACAAAGTAAAACAAAGTTTTTGTTATTACTCACAGCCTGAACAAGGTCGCCACGCGACTGAAAAAACCTGATCTGCGTTCATTGAAAGCTTATAACTTGACGCTACATTGTCGAGCGGTCGGACCAGCAATGTAACTGGTTTCACGAAGAGTATACGATTGAACAGTACAAAACGCGATTTAATTATGTAGTCTGGCTTTGTATAGCTCGTTTTAGCGAAAAGTTAAGTAGAGACTCGAGTCGACTTTGTCCCTCAAATAATAGCATACTCTGTGTTTGAGGTCCGTGTAGAAATTGTACTACTTCCATATTGGCACTTGATTTAATTCTTCCTTTGTTAGTTGACATACTGTCTGCTTTGCTGTGGTTGAGCGCAGTGTCGTCACAATCGCGGTGATTGGCAACAAACGCAACGCTGCCCCACTCAATGAAACGTGATTCGTCTACGTTATTAGGCAATTATAAATCTCCCTTTTTAAACACTGTTTGTTTGTGTGTGAGACAGAAAATGATTTTAAGGAAAATGGCAACGATGAAGGTTTATTATTTTAACAGAAATCGTCATAAGTCGTCGTCACAATACGTATTGCACAGGTTACACGAACATGGTTATGGAGCAATAGTACAAGAAATTAAGAAGCAAATTACGAAATCATAAGATTAGTTGAACAAGACAATGAAATGATAAACGTAACAAGCGTCGAAGGCGTATCAATCAATGTTGATTACTTAACTCGTAGCTCTCGAGTTTACACACATTGTTTGAGCTGCGTCAACTACTTAAAATTTCAAGTTGGTGAACGGCGTTAAATGTGGAACGAATGCCACTAATACGCTGTGCAGAACTGCAGTACGAGGCAGCGGTGTATATTGAAGATACATAAGTATGGGTTAAATACTTCAACCAAATCTTATTTGTAGCTGATTGGTCCAACTCGCTTTGAAATCGGTAAAATATTACAACGTGCAGTGAACGCTATTGACGGATAGGTGCGGGCAACCACGAGAACTTGCGAGATTCGCGAGATCGAGAACTCAATGGTGTGAGAAACGGGCAACACAACGCTCGCCAGCACTTTGTTGATCAGTTTTTATGTTCGGTTTCATGTCGATGAATTATAATTGACGCCGTTTTATAATGTTACACACGGTAAAGCCAAATAAACGTTGCGGTGAATTAAACTTGGATCCGAAGGACTGGGCCTTAACATCTGTCCATAATTTAATATAAAACAAAGCTTTTTAACATAATCTTTTTGAACTTTTTCCTGGCGGTTTGAGATAGGCAGGTACTTAAATAAGCTGAGAAAATTTGGGTTTCTTCTAAGTAGTTAGGTACCTACTTAAATAAAATTAGTTTTGTATCGTTTGTTTTTTGATTTATATAATTGGAATATTTTTTCAATAATTTAATTGAGAGGCTGTTAAAAACAAATAGTTGTATAACTTCTGTATTATTTAGTCCTATTTTTTTCAAAATGTTGGTCACCATACTAATTCCTACCCGGTATATTAAAAAATTGACATTTTCTTACGAGGTTATTTGAACAGTTTACTTTACAATTTCCTCACATACATTGAGGATATTTTGTTCTTCGCAGTGACATTGATTTAATGATAAGTAAATGATCTTCCTGCTAATAGAGACCGGTTTATCACGCGTAGAATAATTCTAAGGTCTTATTTCACACGGCAAGTACATAGTTGATTAATACAAAGATGATCATGGAGATTTTACGCAATAAATGCTGAAACTGGTTATGTGGGCTTGGACATAAAAAGGTTCGTTAATTATTTAAAAAAAAAGCAAAAAAATCCTTTTCAAAATCAAAAATTCTCACCCATTCATTTGGTATAAATTAAAACAAGAAGGTATTCTATTTTCTCAGCAATAAAAATTGTTCTACAATAAAGCGATCATTATTATGAAGATAGAAGACCTACTATTATTTTATTATTATTACTCATTATTGTAACACGAAAGAGATTACTGCACTCCTAGTAAGTCTCCTAGAACACTTGATAACAGTTAAGTGTTTACCTTGACTGCCGCTAGATGGCAGCGTCTGACCCCGAAACATTAAAATATAATCACGAAACGTTTATTTTGTAACGTTCTCGCCACGGTTTGATGACGTCACATGTTATATACCGCAATATCTTTTGTGTATGGTAGGAGCCTTATGAATGAGCTCCCTGATGATGCCAGCCAATACAAGGCCCTTTGGCAGCGCTTGTAAGCACGCGCATACATTGTTTGTAGTTTGCAAGTCAGAGTATTTGAACAGGAAATGGCTTAGAGTAGGCAGATAAAAATGTTGATGTTGTAATTATATAAGATTAAAAAATAGATATACCATCACGCCTATATTCCCCGAAGGGTTAGGCAGAGGTGTAACAATGTACACCCACAGTTCGCCGGTATATTTAGGTCCCATGTAATAAGGGGCGAGCCTATTGCCATTAACCGGGCACAAATCCTAACTCCGAGCTGCTACTGAGAATTTCATAGAAAAACCCAATAACACTTTTTGTTCGACCTGGGAATCGAATCCAAGACCTCTAGCGTAGCAGTCGCGCTTAGGACCACTAGGCTACCGAGGCAGTTATAAGATTAGTGAAGAAAATAAAAATAATAATATTAATCATTAGTTTCTGCCCGCAACTTCATCCACGTGGAAGACAAGTATAGTGCCGCCATGAATCGTGAGCACAAACGTCAAGTAAATTTTTGGTTTTTTGGGTACCTTTCTGGGTTTATTAAGGCGCCGCCGGTGCACTCCCCTTTTGTGCTCACGACTCGTTCGGCTACTATATACCATAGAACATGACACTCCGCAATAGTGTAGCTTTCTATTTATGGAAGAATTATTGTAATCGAACCAATAGTTGCAGAGATTACCTCTTACAAACAAATAAACAAACATTTTACCTTTTTGTAATAATTGATCGAAATGGTCAGTGAATGATAAAATAAATAAATGTTAGCTTCCTGTAAACAGTATCGGTAGATCAGAAGGCTTATTCTAATAATTAAAAGTGATTCAAATGTAGTCTTGTTTTATAAGGCATTTTTGACAGATTGAAACTGAGATTGTATTGCTATCGGTCCTTAAATTTTGTAGATTTACCCCCTCCATATTCATACTAATATACCACACAACTTATAATATAATCCATACTATCCAAACTTAAAATATAAATGCGAAAGTAATTATGTCTGTCTGTTTGTTACGCTTTCACAACTAAACCACTAATCCGATTTTGATGAAATTTGGTACGAGGCAAGTTTGAACCCCAAGAAAGGATATAAGCAAATTTTTATTCGCCCTAAGTGAAATTTACGTGCATAAAGTCGCGGGAAAAAGCCAGAAGTGTTTAAGTTTTGAAGGACTTTTTCTTTGTATTTGACCTTTAACCTTACATAGGTAATATGTCTAGTACATGAATGTCACAGATAAGTAATAAATAACGTATATTTTGTGTGTTCAACTAAGTTCCCCTTAATATGCCCATAAAAGTGACAGAATAAAGTTGTTCAGAAGTAAGAACCAACTGCTCGCTGCCTCCGGTCGATAATTGGGTTCTAATGCATATAATTAGAGTCGCAAACTGCGAATAGATTACTACGAGTAGTTCTATAAACCGTGTCAATAAGGATGTAGGTTATTTAGTGATACTGGTACTTACTGTCACGTTGTAATG
Organism: Caradrina kadenii; assembly: GCA_947462355.1. Classification (NCBI taxonomy): domain Eukaryota; kingdom Metazoa; phylum Arthropoda; class Insecta; order Lepidoptera; family Noctuidae; genus Caradrina; species Caradrina kadenii. Next base: position 10,136,312 of record OX381684.1, on the reverse strand, counting down.
CAAATTAAGCTTAGGTGAAGATGCTACAGGGCTGCTTGTACCGGGTATCTTTGATTGGGCATAGATCTGCAAAAAAGGATATACATGTCGAAATTGATCCCATTTTTCCAAATACGTGTCATTGTAGAAAAAAATGTTATACATTGGCATATTGAATTTGTTTTACGTAATCAATTATATTAATAAGTTTGTGGGTTGGCACGTTTTGGCAGTACTAAGCTTTTGATTCAGAAAAGGGAGAGGTAGCAGTAAATATTCAGGATGGCCAAAACTGAGGTTTGATGCTTTGAAAGTTGGATCTGGGCCTAAACGTTGATTCTACCATACTCATTTTTGCTGAATGCTGCTTAATTCGATGAGCAATATGCGTAATAAACAGCTATATGATGTGTCGTTTTACGTTTTCTTTTAACTGTCAATAGGTATTCAATCTACTTCGAAACTCCGATGGTGAAGAACCGCCCTAGACTACTTAAAACCCGTGTACAACATTACCTTTCCCGTAAAACATAAGTACCTTAGTTTTACCTTACCTTACAATAGTACCTCATAAGGCCTCCATGAACGAACAGGAGGTAGTTATAAAAATGATTTATAGCCCCAGTCATCAGTCCGTAAGGGTCCTCTAGTTACAAATTGTACAAAGAATTCCTTTATGACTAAGAAAATCTACTGTTTCAATGAAAAATTACATGGAGGCAAATATCCAAGCTTATGTCTGCTTCCAAGGCATGAAACATGAGCTACGGTTTCATTTTTCAATACATTGCTCCGTTTCTAAGGTAATTTCGATAAAACTCTTCGCTAGCTGGGATAATAAAGATCAATGGATCGTTAAACGGAACGCATTTTTTTATTACTTTCTAACAGAACTCGAATAGTAGACGCTAATTGGAGGATATTGTTCTCTAGAAAGGATATTGATTATGTTTTATAGTAATGAATGATACGCTTGCACGTTTCAAAATCTACGATCCAACAAACAATACTCACTCTGAGAGTAGTCACACTCCTAGACTGATACCATCCTACACAAACTATAATTTTTACGTAGTATAAAACAAAGTCACCTTCTGTTCGCTTAGATCTTTTAAACTACGCACCGAAATGTTGATGCGGTTTTGACGCGAACACCGCGCGGTATTCAGCTAGGTTTTTATAAAATAATAGCACTCCATGCTGCATGCTCCATGGTCAAACTTCATGATAAACAAATAGACTTCCGGCCAGACCTAAAGATAAACAGGAACCTTTACAATGAAGGGAATGTGGATTTTTAACTTGAACTAGGTACCACTTCTATGTAAAAAGGTCTTTCTGTGCTCCCAACTTAACTTTCAAGTTTCCACGGAATATTCCCGAGCATTATTGTTTAGTAGCTTTTCACTGTCGGCGTCGACTGGAAGCGTCGTAAATGAGTTTACATAGAGTATTTCAAGCAATTTAATTAACATATTTGATAGTGTGTTATTAGTGAAATTAATATACACTACATAGGTTACGAACTTGATCGACTGTGTTCGGATTTCGGCAAATTTTCATCTTGTTAATTATCGTCTTTGATTTTAACTCTATTATGAATTGGAGATTTTCTTTCATTCATGTTTCCATCAATTAAGGATTCCAAATATAGGTTAAAACAGTTCCACTGTTCCACGGCGAACTGTAACAGAGATTTTTTCAAACAGATAAATCCAATTACAGATTTGCCTGAAGCGTTAGCGGTTCTCACCGTATTCGCTCCCAGCTTCCTAGCTAGACCAATGAGGCGAAAGGCCTGGCTATTATTTAGCTATAAGTCTTACTGAGAATAGAAATAAAGCGAATTATTTTAGACACATTTACTTGAAGAATTCACTTCTATGAAGACAAGACCTTCAAAAAAATAAAATAAATAATTGTGTAAAATTCTCTGTAATGATAGTATTAAAAAAAATATATGTTAATTCGTTTTAATATTAGATTTTGTATTCATTCAAGAATGAAGTTTTTTTTTAATAAACACGTTCTCAAAACCTGTACCTTGTGATGGTTTGGTAAGATTTGAACTTACATAATTGTATATTGAAGCTATGCATTATCACGTTAATATATGTATAGAATACAGACGAGACGATGCCATTTGATCAATGACATTGTATACAAACTAATGGGATCGAGTTCAGGGATTACTGTTGTTCAATTGAATGGTTGACGGAAGTAGCCGTGGATACAGTTAAACGCAGTATGTCATACGACTTTATAGAATGTTTATGGTACTGGCAGAATTGATATCGAAAAGTATATTATAATATTCGAAAATATATAACAACATAACACAAACATATCCGAATCGCTGAAATGGTTAAAATTTCTGCGAAATAATTATTTTTGGAAACACGTGCAGCATTTGAATTAAATTTAAATGTTGTGGGCAAAACAGACGAAATTGCTACTACTTATCTATATTTTGTGTTGTTCAGGAAAATAAACGCTGCCCGCCTTTCGTTTATTTAACTGAAATTGGCACTGAATACGAAACTGGACAGAAAGGTAAGTATGTATTAGCCTCTTCAATACACTCCAATGTTATTGATAAAAGAAAAAACAAAATTCTCTGTCTCCTAGCTATTTGTCCTAAGGTCGGGGGTTCAATGCCTACCCGTTACTTTTTTAATAAAAAGCTTGGTGCTATTGTGACGATTAACACGTCTTGTCGGAACGGGCGGAATACAGATAGCGCCGTCGGTTCTGTCTAGACTAGGGAATATGGATTCATCCTGCGTTGCTACATATCTGTCGGTTTCAATTTAAGCAAGTTGTGCTTCTTTCAGGGATTTTTTCATAACTTTATCTTTGTATATTCAGATGACTGGTTTCGTTAGAAATATGGCAATGATGACTTTCATCACGTACTACTTCTTAAAATTATATTCGTATCTTTGAAAATAGAAGACTCGTTGGTTTAGTGGTAATGTCACTGAGGGTCACAACAATGACCCAATTTGCCAAATTTATTTAAATAAATATTGTTTGCAAGAAGTTTTGTTTCTTATTTAACCTTAAATCTGCCTTTATAGCCTTCGTTTATTATGACTTCAGTACTACACTAAAATTCAATTTTCCTTACAAAATACAAATGTAACAAACTTGACACAAATATTCTAAGATCTATTAGGAACATTTGTTTTGTTTAACTACTGATAACAGTTTCTACTAAACATTAGCTACAAATTACGTTGAATTTATTAGGTATTAGCTGTCCTAATTGGTAATTTTATGTAAGCCAGGGTCTCCCTAGGTGAGTGACTGTTTTCTGGTTGTTAACCTCGATGAACTGTTTTCATGTTTCTTGTGTACCACCTCTTTTAAAACCTAACATTAATCATCCTATTTGTATGCTGTGTGTTTTTATTAACTATATTTCAAAAATCGAAACGTTTAATTTTCCTATTATGCAGTCCTACCATACCATCACGCCTGTTTTCCCCGAAAGGATCGGCAGAGGTATACTAAAGTATACCCACAGTTCGCCGGTATGTTTATAAGTCCCATGTAATAGGGGGCGAGCTTATTACCATTAACCGGGCACAAATCCTAACTCCGAGCTGCTACTAAGAATTTCGTGGAAAAACCCAACAACATTTTGCTCGACCTGGGAATTGATCCCAAGACCTCTAGCGTAGCAGTCGCGCTTAGGACTACTAGGCTACCGAGGCAGTCGCATGCAGTCCCATTATTTTATTTTATGAAAAGTTGAAATAATTATGTAACTTTGTTTACTTATAATACTTTTTTAACTCCATAGCAACTCCTAAAACTTATACGAGTACCTAATTATTTTATTAATGAAGGTATAGCAAGAACTAAACACGATAAATTAACCAGAAACGAGCTCTTTATATTGTTTATAGTTACGCTGTGGCATAAAAAGTCGACACGTGTCATATGCACTCACACTAAGGTTGTGCAATGAATAATATTTCTTGCCACAGAAAAGAAATATAAGCTAGATAAGGCATAATTACTTCATATGTTGGCTTTGTATTTGTTACCAATTGCAGATCATTAGCAGCCGTGAACTGGTACGATGTTGTTTTTTTTTAAATAAGCAATGTTACCACGGTCGATACTTTGACGTCCATTTCTCGTTTTGCGTTCATGAGGTTCATCAGACTTATTATAAAAACACCAACGTATAGGAAACTCAACATCGTCATGATGGTCTAGTGAGTAATGTGCCCGCCTCTCATGTATGAGGTTGCGGGTTCGATAAAGGGCAAGCACCAATGTGATTTTTCCAATTTAAATGTACTTTCTTAGTTTATCCTGGACATCACTGACATCGGTGAAGGAAAACATCGTGAGAAAACCTGGACTTATAGTTAATAATAAGTCCGAAATCGCCGATCCGCCTTGAGCTAGCTTGGTGACCAATTCTCGTGCCTTCTCTGTATGAGTAGGGGCCTTTGTCCTGCTGCAGTGGGAAAATTATTGGCTGGTATACCAAGTAACGCGTAAAAAGTCAAACAAAATAATTTTACTGTATTAAGAATTCAAGATAAGGTAAGATTTTGGTATCCAAAGATTTAACGATGCCACAAATGAAGGGTAAACCCAAGCTTAATAATGCTTCGTAAAAAAATATTGAACACTGTCATAAAGAAGTCTGGTTTTTGACTCCTAAAGTCAAGTTAAACATAAACGTTGGACGTAAAGGTAACATAACACACTTTGTGCTGGTTTGACACTAGCTCGTAATCATAATAAGTACCATTCAGTTGACTTTTAGCACTTGCAGAAATACTGGGAAGAGGGTAATAAATTCCTTTTCTGACTGCCTCTATAGCCTAGTGGTCCTAAGCGCGGCTGTTACGCTAGAGGTCTTGGGTTCAATTTGGTCGAGCAAAAAGTGTTATTGGGTTTCTCTATGAATTTTTTCTTTTTTTACTTAATTACAAAGGGACCTAAACATACCGGCAAACTATGGGTGTACATTGGTGCACCTGTGCTTTACTCCTTGGGGAATAGAGGCGTGATGGTATGTATGTAATACCTTTCTGCCCGTCACGGACTAGGGTGTTCACTCCATATCTTAAAGCATAATATTTTAATATTACTTTGCTTCCGCACTGTTGGATTTTCAACGCTCTACTCAGTGCCGGGAGTTGAAATTTCAACAACTGAAATTTCAAAGTAATCCTAAAATTGTACTGTTTAAAAGCGGTAAGTCCCCTGTATATGGTCTCTGGCTGACTTCATGCCAATCTTTGCTCGAGGTGGATTCATCTTGGTTCTGTCAGATTATTTTTAATCTCCGATTCAAAAAGAAGGGTGTTATAAGTTTGACGTGTCTGTGTCTGTCTGTGGCACCGTAGCTCTTAAACGAATGATCCGATTTGAATTTTCTAGCAATGATTCTTAGATATGTTTTATCAAAATCGGTTCAGCGGTTTCAAAGTTATCTGCCCTTTTTATAGCTGCGGTAGGGATCTTTATTCTTCTGTCGGATGTTACTTAAAATTTAAAGTTTTATTAACTTATTTCCGTTGTTGCTTATCTTGATAATGTCATACTCATTAATTTTATTTAGTAAGATACTTTAGCTACTAGCTAAAATACCTACTACGGCATTAAGTTAAAAGTTTTTAATAGGTAATGAGTTTTTAACTACTTATCTATGGTTCATTATAAATTAGATCACAGAGCCTTGAAGTATAATATAGAAATATAGTTCATTTTAAATAAAGTATTTTTACAACATTTACAGATGTCCGCAAAGAACCATTAAATTATTTAGTCTGGTAATGTCTACGTCATGAATATTAATTACGTGTCTAAAACTATTAATTTCGACTGATACGGAACCCTTGTTTTTATTCGTCACAAGTCAAAGTTAATATGTAGTTCATCTCTTTAATTCCTTTGTTTGTTCTTGTACAAGGTCTAGGTACATAAAGTTATTTTTCCCTTTTTATCAGAAACCTTCACTGCAGTCGTGTAGGTAGTGAGACTAAGTAAAATGTTTATTTATTTAAGTTGAAAGGCCACCAAATGATATATGAAGACAAATATTTTTTTATAGCAGTCTCGTCGATTTCTTGAGTCTTGTAGAATGATAATTTTAATTAAGTATTTGATACTTGTATAAGAATTAAGACATCATAATTAACAAGTCAGGATACGTAATGAGAATGGACGCAAAAATATGCCGCGAATTTTATTAAGTTTGTACGAAGATATAAACCAAACAAGAAAAACAATAAAGAAGCAATTATTTTAATTGTTTCATAAGAATATTCGGTAGTGAACCATAGCTACAAGTAAACACCATCATTACCGATGACCGTTCATTACCAGTTATTTAAATATTTATTGTCGCTGGCAACACTAAAGAACAGGTTGCAAAGAAAGAAAAAAGGCTTTTTGTTGTAGAAACTATTTAACACGACGACGCCGTTAGAAAAAAGGCTTTTATGTATAGCTAACTTGTGTAGAATTAGTTCAAAAGTTAAACCGTTCTGGAAATTAATCTTTTTGAAACTAGTTCTTAAAAAAAAACAAGTGCAGCGCGCACTTGCTTTGTTGCAGCCGGTCTTCATTCGGTAACGACAATATGGCAATAGCATCCTGATCGCGTGCACGTAATACCTACGTACCCACACTATGTAGGTATCTATAATTTTGTTGTACTTTTAGTGTAGGTATGACTTAAACGCCGCATGTTTAGAAAACGTATGATATGTAGTTAATGTTAATTTCTCGTCAACACGATCGCATACCGATTCATTACGTCATGGGCGTCACTAGCCCCTCTCCTTCTCCCTTGACTTATTACCCCGCCCCCTCCCACTGCTTAGTACTTTATCAATCACTTGCGAGATTACGAAAAAGTACCTACGTCAGTGCAATTTGAATGCTATAGTGACTTTTTAGTTTTTGAAGGCAGCAGTGTGTGTCATCCTTAAATGAGGTCAAATAGGTTTGAATCGCAGCGACCTTGCTAGTACATAGTCATAGGTCTATGTACTTGTCAATAGTTCTAAAACCAAGGTCAGTAGAAAGATACTAACTAAATAAGTGGGTATTTCTTCTAAATAAATGGAATATGTCTATGTTTATTATAGTTCATCGTTTTAATTGCAAATCAATTATATCAGTATGCACTAATGAGGACTTTCTTCCTTGATCGCATTAACAAATTGTAAGTCTGTGCGCCGCTCCACTTCGACACTCATAATTATAAACGTCAGTTGATGCTATATCAATTAGTGCGTGCCAGATGCCTTTCCACGGAAAACCAGTTTCGGCCCTTTTTATCGCCGCGTTGAGCGTAACCTTTGTTTCTAAATAGTTGCTCCCTTTACGCTTCACTACTTGTATTTACTTGTAAATAAAACAACTCTGATAATAGTACGAAGACGCATTTATAAACTATAAAAAGTGAGAACAATGAGAGTTACATAAAATCCAATTACGACAAAAAAATAAACCGGCATAAAGTAAGTCGTTTGTGTCCGGCCGACGCGACTGTAAAAAAAGTTTAGTGAAGCATTTGCCTACCTGCTAATTAGACAAAGAGCTCGCGATCGCCGCGTCAGTGACAACACGGTACACAAACATGCACACACTGACACATCCGAGATACGATGCGGGAAGCGAGCGAGAATCGGCGGGCAAACGGGCGGGTTCGCGCGTCTGTCCGCGGGCGGCTATCGACGAACACTGGGTTCAGTGGCTGCCCGCAATGCACGCGGCATTCATCGGAGCAACGGCAGAACGGGCACGAGCGAGCGCGTCGAACAGCTGATGGGCCGGCTGCCTCGGCGCACACCTGTGTGCCGCACTCTCTCTTTCCCGCACGCCAGCCGCCGGCGCAGCGTCTTGCCCTGATATCGGCGTGACGTTACCGCCACATTGCTCGCGACGCATGAACCCCGTGTGAACGACACTCATGTGCCACATTATCTCGACCAAATGTCGCTACTGCATCAGCCGCCACCGCCACTCTGCCACCACGCGCTGTTGCTAGGTCAATGAGATCGTGTCCACTGACAAAACCCCGACCAGCATCGGCGATAACTCTGCCGAGTGCGGAATAATGCTAATCGTCATCGTGATTTAACCACATGCTTATTAGTATAAGTTCAATGGGCAGACAATTGACTAACGTATACAATCAACGACTTGCATTGCAAAAGAGTTGGAAATGTCCAAATGTACAACTATAACATACATGATGAATAAGCAGAATAAGAGTAGCCTTGCAACAATGACCAAATTCCTCACATGCCGACGTGCAATAGTAGATAGGTACTCACAGAGGCCAACTGGTAAGAGAAGTAATTTGGCAGATACTTATAGCAATTAGTTTTACTTGCACTAGCAGCAGCTGTGAAAAACAAATTCATAAATAAATACATTCTGTTTACTATGGTAATGATTCAACATGTTTGAAAAGATTTTTTGTCTAAAAAATATTCCAGTGTGAATGTAGTGTTTAGGTGCTCTGTACGTAGGTGAAGTGTATTCAATTATTCATTTTCCACTGCGGTATGGCAAACGCCACTCGATTAAAATATTTATGTATGTTGTTGCTGTGGCCTTCATAAAATGTACAAGTTTTTAACGTTCGTTTGATCTTCTTAAAATCGAAACCCCCCATGTTCAATGGATTAGAAGAACTTAATATTTTTTTTTCTGTTGTTCCTGATAGGTCTATTGGAGCAGTGGCTAACTGGAAAGAACTCTCCTGAAGCTAGTGTCGTCAGTAAATAAGCATTATGAAATACTTGAGTAGCTTGTGGCTGTACATCTTACGTGATCGCTGGCATGCCGCACTTCGGGACTTTCACAACTTTGGTTCTAATTTCCAATGATCTGTAACCGTGCACTCTACAGTTTTTAGTTTTATTATGTACAATTAGCCCCTCTTCATCTTCTTCTAGATCTTCATTAAAGTATCAAATAAATCGGTCCGACTGACGGTCTAATCGCGTGCAGCGTCGGCGGCCCAAAAAACCCCAAAACGCACCCAAAAACACAAAAAATTATTTGACGTTTGTGCTCACGACTCGTGGCGGCTACTATACAAGCTTCGACAATTTTATTTAAATATTTTTTTTGTACAATTTTTACTCACTATAACCTTACATGAGTTGTCTTTTATTTTGCTTCTATCTAGCCAGCTGGGTACTATTATTTTTAAACATCGCTTAATGACGTAATTATTTTAATAAGATCATAAGCCACGTAACTCAGGAATTTGTTGCACCTTCATAAACCTCCATACAAATGCAAATTAACCCTAAAAGTAATAAACATTCAACTAATAAAATAACAACCGCTCATGTGCAACACTAAAACCATAAACACGTAAATTAGTGATGTGCACTTGACCGGACTTACTTTCCGGGATCACTCGACTGAACGTGCCGAGTGTCGTGTCGTTCGAAATTTAAAATTTCGACCGCGACCGCCCGCGCTCCCGCCATGACGACGGCCGGGCAAGGTTGGCGCGAACACGCCGCCCGTCGAGGTCATTGTACACAGATTTGATGTCCCAAATACCTAATACAGATAGCTAGGACATCAAACTCCGTATTACAGTACAAACGCTTATTGTAGTCGGCAAGTTATTGGATATTTCCCATGGTGATGTCATTGATGCGATTCATTAATTGTTAGTAATGCTCTACTTGCTAAACTTTAGAATTACATCACTTGTAAAAACTAAAATAATTGTGACGGAACCTTTTATCCTTGCACCTACTACATGAATGCATGCTTCTTCTAGTTTTCGCGTGATTTTGATTTTTGAAAGGGATCTGGTCAGCTGGTAACTCGCCCAGAAAATCTCAATATTTATGTTTCAATGTCAACTGTTTCAGAAGTTCTTTTTTAAGCAGGAAAATAGAATTAATGTTACTTGTTGGACTCACTCGATGATTAGGATAATATTTCCTCATAAATGTCATGACGAATTTTCTAACTTTCCCCATTACTTCTACGGCTCGCTCATCGTCCTGCTTATTCCAAAATATATCCCTCACACAAAACTTAACTGAAAGCAAGTATAAGTTAATTACCAAATAAGAGGTACAACAATTTAACCAAAACAGTAAAAAGAGTTAAAATATCTAAAATAATCTTTATTCCATGAAAACAAGATAGTTAATCGAAAGCGATTCTTATATGAATGTTATAAAGTTTAGTACACACTAACAGCAGTTTCCGATGCTGAAACACATGACATACAACCGTGTACAAATACTACGTCACTCTCTTTGAAAACCGTAAAAGCCCCTAAATCAGCAACTTGAAGTGCAATTAGAAGACAATAAACTCAACCAGGTGTATTAGTACCCTTAATGCCTTAATGTTTTCAACAAAGGGAAATAATTCAAGTGCACCAGATGAAGTGTTAAGAAATTAACATGTAACCTTTGAAGCGATTAGATCTGCGATCTTTCCTCTGTCGCATAATCTTATATACTAGAGTGGTTTGGGAACATTATTTATTTATTTATTATTTATTAAAAACTTTTTGCACATAATGTAAATAATACACTGTACAAAGGCGGACTTAATGCCTTAGGCATTTTCATTATCAGGTAACTATTCAATTTGGTATATTATAGGTAGTACTGGTACGGTATTTTTTTGGATTTTTTCTTTTGTGTCGTGATGGCTCAATGTTTAAGGCATCTTATGCACGAGGCTGTGGGTTCGCAACCGGGCACAGGCAAGTACTAATCTGATTTTTTTTATTTCGTCTACACTAATATTATAAGGAGGTAAAGTTTGTGAGATTGTGGGGGATAATCTCTGGATCTACTGAATCGATTTTAGAATTATTTTACCCATAGAAAGCCACATTATTTGTGAGTGTCATAGGCTATATAACATCAAGCTACGACACACGGGACCGGTGCAGTAACCAAAGACGTTACGTATACTTAACACGAGTGAAAATATCCACGCGGACTAAGTGGCGAGCAGAAGTTAGTAATCAATATACATACGTCTGAAATCGCCAATTCGCCTTGAGCAAGCGTGGTGATCAATGCTCATGCCTTCTCTGTACGAGAAGAGGCCTTTGCCCTACAGTGAGAAAATTAAGGGCTGGGATTTCTTTCACCAAAATATAGGTTTAATTTTTTATTTAAATCTAATCATGACAGCTGACAAAGAGACTTCGTTTACAGAAAACCCTTTAGTGCTTATATTTTAGATTTCAATTAGCTTGAGGTGAAATTCATAGTTGTAAAGTATTTCACACAGATGAATAAATGTTTCTCTTAAATACTCACTGATTATTATTTCATGAAGTTGAAAGGGCCATTCAACTGGCTAGCGATGTAACTGATATCAGGCTAGTTTGAAATACGTTGAATGCAAAACAAAAAATGGTTTGAATGCCAGTGCGGTGAACGCATCGAGCCTCCCATATCCACAATATGTTAAAAAAGCACCGAAAAATTCGAGACAAACGAGTGTTTTTGAGGGATTTTGATAGTGTATATTTGGAACTAGTGCCCGAATCGTTAACCAATACACCAAACTCTTTTTTGTTTTCACACCTCGCTGTGTTAACGTTGATGGATGATAGAAAGCCTTACACAAATGTTGTCTATCTCCGCAACATACATACATACCATCACGCCAGTATTCGTCCGAAGGGTTACGCAGAGATGTACCTACGTATACCCACAGTTCGCCAGTATAGACATACCTACCTAGGACCTAAACAGGTCCTATGTTATAGGAGCGAGCCAATTGCCATTAACTAAACACAAATCTTAACTCCGAGTTGCTATTGAGAATTTCATAGAAAAACCCAATACCACTTTGCTCGACCTGTGATGCCAACTTAAATAAATTAAATAAAACCAGCCTACTCCAGGACCTGTCCCACTGCAGGGTAAAGGTCTTTCCTCGTACAAAGAAGGCACGAGCCGTCACCACGCTTGCTCAGGACGGATTAGCGATTTCAGACTTATATTCATTATGAGTCCAGGTTTCCTCACGACGTTTTCCTTTACCGATGTCAGTGATGTCCAAGATTAACTTAGAATGACATTATGATATAGAAAAAATCACATTAGTACATTTATAGAATCCACAGCCTCGGAGACATGAGAGCCTTAAACACTAGGCCATCACAAACTAAGAATAAGCAGTTCAAATTAACAGCAGTCGAGCCATTACTAAAGAGTTTCCTCTGAGGATTACGTAACTCACTTACAGAATACAGATCTCAATATCACAATGTTGGTGTTATTTTTTCTCCGTATTTATTACAAAAGAATGTATCTGAAAGCGTTTTCTGTTTAACCTGTCAGTTTCATTCAGTCTATTATCTGAATATTATCGTCTTTATTTCGTAACGAGTATATAATAAATCGTGTTTGCCGACTATCTATCAAAATATATCTAATGTCTACCCTTCTCAACGGTGTACATAGTTTGCTGTTTGTATTTCGTGATTAATATTTGCTACATTTAGTTAATCTTGGTTTATTTCAAGTTCATCCATTTTAGTGCTTAGAACGTACATATGAAAATTTTAGTCATATTCTGATACGAGGTCTGCTTTCAATTTAAATTCTTCACAACATTACACTTCCAGCTGACTAAACTTTCCACTACGATGAAGAGTTGTTAAGTTTCTTACTAAAGATCAACTTGATACTTAATACAAACTTCCCCTTAAATTATAATTTTCATAAAATGTATGTACAACTAATTTGTACAAAGTTAAACACAAAAAGGTTGCTGTAATTATTCCGTAGTTATTGACAACACTGGAATTATGAGATTTGTTTAAAATTGCTATAGCACTATTTGGGACGTATGCCTCTGAGGGGCAATTAATTATTCTACCTGCCGGCTCGCCGACGCAGCCATTGTGAGTCGACTCGAACCCTTCCCCTCACTGCCTATTGTCTTTTTCTATAAAAGTATACTCACGCCTCTTACGAATCAACCGGCACGGATTTTTGGTCAAATTTTCAAAAGTCGGCTCGTACTTCTTTGATATTTCATTTGGTTTCATTATTTTGCGAACTATTTTGGTCTTTATGACTAAGGGTATAAGGATTCTATTCCAGTGATTCAGCTTCATCTGTGTGGTCTCAATGAGTATCAAATATTGAATTATGTTGTGCCATAAAATCTGTTTTATATTTGTCGTAATAGGTTAATGATGAAGTGAAACTTTGAAATTATTAAAAAAAATAATTAAAATTGATCTTAATTTGACAGTGCATAGATAGGTATTGGACTTATGGTAACCGATATTTATATTGAAAAAGACATTTTAGATACTTACCAGCAAAGAAAAAAGCAAACCAGTTTATTTTTTCACCCATAATTTGCTGTCATCTGATTAGCGGCTTGGGATAACTAGTAATCTCGGTATAATCTAAACATGACTGGGTACACCAACAATTCCGAGAAAACTAAAATCTTCCCGCAATTTACTAATACAACGATAGCGATAAGTATATCGTAGTGATGTACACCGCAATCCTCGGTTCGTCGGCGCCCGGCCCCGTTTCCTCGGCCGTCGGCGCGCGGGGCGGGGTACCGCGGGGTGGCGCGCGGGGCGGGGCAGCCCCGCTAAACGGGATGCGCGCCTCCAATTTACATTTATGAAGTCCCGTAACAGATTCCGGGATGTTTACTTTCGATAATTAAAAACGTCTCAGGTGTTCTGTGTGACGCATAATAGGGCACTGATACGCACGATATATCGGTAACTGTGGTGCACCTATATATTAGCCATTGTGTTTTTTGTTTGTGGTATCAAAGGGTTATAGGAGGAAGTAAATTGGTATTACCCTGCTAAAACTGAACCACAAAGTGGATAGAAAAGTTTTGTTTTGTTTCTGAAGGTAGTATACCTGATACCGTCTTCCTTAAAGTGGAATTCTTTTGTTTATCAAATTGAAATAGAACAGAAAAAAAATACGTTTTCTTCAGCCAGTACACACGATTGTTTATGTAGGCAGTCCGAGAGTTCACATGATATAATATTGTACCGTTTATAACGTTTGTAGAAACCTGAATTATTTACATCCTACCTACGCACAACGCACCTGTCATTTTAGACAGATAAACAGACTTGAACAAGTCTGAGAACATAGACTTCTGAGAAAGTAAAGTACAATATTATAGGATCCTGTAAACTTTGATTCAAACACTTAGTTGAATCAAAGTTTACAGGATCCTTAAGTTGGATCAGTTGGATGTGTAATGGAAACTAGAAATTTGGAAGCCTTTCATAAATGATATACACATACAAATAAATCGTAAGTTTAAATTCCATACAGCCAGCAACAGTACTACACATAAACAAAGTTTTTACGAATTGATAAATCATCATCGTAGAAACTCCTTGAATACTATTTGTACCGGTGACCCAGTAAGCAAATATGTATAAGCTAGAGTACCTTTAGATTGAACTACTAATAACGATCTTATTTTCTGTCCCTTAAAGCCAATTTCACCAAACTTTTATACCTAAATCGTTGGCGCTCTTTGAGAGGTCTACATGCAGCAGTGGATGGCTGTAAGCTGCTACGATGATAATAATGATGATGATGATCCAAATTATTAATCCGTTTCATTAAATTGACGTTTGACAGATTTTGGACAAAAAACTGTCATAAAGTAATTGGCAGATTGAGATTAAAAATTGAAATAAAAATTAGGCGAAATTGGCCCTATGTAAATTAACCAAACCAAACCTCCTGCGATTTAATACCTACTACAAATACAATATATTCTTTATCTGGCACGGTTTTCCAACATTTCTTTCCATTTCTTTCTTTTTAGTTCGTTGCGTGTTCCAAGACAGTTTACCAATGTCCTGGACTGGACACGAAGGAAGTCAACGCTCCGTGTTTCACTGATGACCACACCAGATTGTGAACGGGAGTGTGGAAGTCTAGATCCTACAACAGACAGTTTGAAAAAAGAACGTTACATAATTTAAAACAAGGTAGGTACATAGACAATTAAAAAAAATACGAATACATACTTATTTTAATGTTAGATGAAATTAATTAGCGGTCTACTAAGGAATCGGAAGTAAAAATAATCAATTTGTTGAAATTCTAAAAACGATACGCCGTTTACAAAACATCAAAGGTGACATTTGGTTAATGAGTAACGAAAATTGAAAAATATTGTTGATGACGAGACTTGCCTAAGTATTCCTGTTCATTGTTTACCTGAAACAATGAACAGGAATAGGCAAGTTTTGTTTCCTAAGGATTTATTAATCGTATCCTTTAATATTAAACGAAAGTACAAGTCGAACAAGGCGATTTATAAATGTTTATTTATAAAATAAACATTTATTTTTCTTACAAAAATGTACCTTAAAGCTTTATAGATCTGCGGGTTGTTCGTAAGAGATACCGTGCCCCCGGAATGCAAAGGGCACAAGAAGGAACATGAGTGGGTTTTAGTCAGTAAAAGTCTGACACTCCTTCCTGCCCCGCCCAGGGCGGGAGAAGTTATTTGATGATTTCCCACCCCCCAAAAAAAAAAAAAGCTTTATAGATAAATTCGTTTAATGAAATGATGATAAAAGTTATATAGTAATCTATAAAAGAATAAACATATAAAACGAATATTTCGCTCGCTTCTAAGTATTAATATTTTAATCAAAGAAAAGTCGAATAATTATGTATCAACCTTGGAAAGTCTCCATCAATTCTACATAAGTAATATTTTTTTCCATCGATCTATCTAAGGTCAACCACGTCCAATGAACTACTCTTTATAGCGTTTCCTCCCAACTAAGAGATCGAATTAAGGTCTAATTCCATAAACGCTAGCTAGCTTTGATCGACAACGTGCGGAGGCGTGAATCGATGAAGCTACGACATTTAAAATTGATTAGTTAATGCCAAAACCAAACAGGAATCTTCGTAATTTACTTAAAACAATCAACTTAATTGTTATATCAAATTATATTTTTGACCTTAAATCAGAATGGCAGAGGTCAAGCAACTACTCAATTTGTTTTTTGAGACAAGTCCGCCACACTATTACCTATCACTGCAAGTCCTGAATGCCATAATCAACAGTAGCGACCCCCAGAAAATGAAGCTCGCAAAGATCTGGAGAAACAATTCACATTACTCTTAGAGCCCGCAACGGAATTAATTGAAAAAAGAACAGCAGAGAAGTAAGAAAACCATATCAAGTAGAAGGCAGAACAGACCTAGGACAAACGGACTATTACAACCGTCCACTTATAACTGCAGATTAAAATTACCATTTAATTAATGGTTTCTTAAATGTGAATAGTTTCATTGCAAATTGTCTTGTAACATAGAACCAAAGAATTTAAGCCTGTCAACAAAATCTTCATCGAATTATTACAGAGGGTGGTTAATGGTCCAGGAAAAATACTACCCGAAGGTAAGGGGTAACACAAAAGATGTCAAAAGGGCGATCCTTGTTCAAACAACATAAGGAACTAGAATAAAAACAGAAAGTAACATGAAAAGTTAATAAAACAAAACAATATTAAATAGTTTTACTGTTTGTGGGAAAAATGTTGATGCATCAGTCAATTGTTTATAGTTCTGAGTGAATTGTGGAATTGTTTACATTACAATACAATACACCATAGCCAGGCGCTGATCCCTGAACGTGTGTAGGTATGCATCGAACATGTTATGTGTTATAACTTATAACGGTGATAATATCTTGAACTAGAAAATTCTTATTAATTAGACGTTCCGGAGATTAGCACGTTCATCAAAAAAAAACTTTAGCTTTATAATATTCGCCCTTATGGCAATAGGCTCGCCCCCCATTACATGGGACCTTAACATACCGGCGAACTGTGGGTGTACACTGGTACACCTCTGCCTAACCCTTCGGGGAGTACAGGCGTGATGGTATGTATGTATGTATTAGTCCTTTCTACTAATATTATAAATGCGAAAGTTTATGAGGACGGATGTATGGAAGGATGGATGGATGAATGGATTTTTGTTACTCTTTCTTTTTGACGGAATTTAATTTGGCACTGAGATAGATTTTAATATGGAATAACATCAAAGATACTTTTTATCCCGGAAAAATGTAAGGATTCCGTGGGATAATATATCAAATTTGACGCGGACGAAGTCGCGGGCAGAAGCTAGTATAGATATAAAAGTGAAATATAAAGTCAAAGTCTAAAACCGTTCATTAAAAGCAGACTAATTAGCTTAGTATTCCGAAAATCCGTAGTTGACGATTTTCGTCCAAACTTATGTTGATCTACTTTTTAAACACTTCTATTCGTTTTTCCTTATAAGTAAGTATTAACGAGGTCGTCTATAAATTTTTCTATTTTGTGGTTTTCGGTCCATCTGTATTTTTCTGTTTGATTATTTTTTGGCGTAACATCCAATGACAGATAGACACCAAAAACAATATTCTTCTCTCGTAACTTCTTTCGTGTAGCTCAGCCGAGACTCTACTTCTTTTTTTAAATATAATTGAATAGCAAACAAGCTGGCGGCCCACCTGATGTTACGTGGTCACCGCTGCCTATAGACATCTGTAATACCACAGGCCTTGCAAATGCGTTGCCACCCCAAAAACAATATTGAAATGTCTCATGTGCCTTTAAATACATAGGCAACCATACCCTTTGAAGGGTATACCCGGCAACGCTGCTTTGCAGCAGAAATAGGCATGGTGGTAGTACTTCCTCAGACGAGCTCCTACATTAAGAGCTCTACTACTACTGAACTCTACTTAATAAGCACAGACTCCTTCAATAATCAAACTGAGACTAGCAAGTCGTAAACTAATCAATGGCAACACTATTCTAAAGTCATTCATTGTTGCCATATATAAAAAAGAGCGTGTACTAAAAATCAGTGCCACATATCACATTCCAATACAGTAGGTGTCCTTTGCGAATGCGCAATGTCCGATTTCAAGTGCGTTTATAGAATGTATGCAGTGTGGATGACGTCACGCTTTCACTTGGCAAGTGTCTGCCTTAAACGATTCGATATTCAATCACGTCATTTGGTAAGCAAAGGTGACCGCTGTTAGCCTGGTTACTAGTGTTGTAGTTTAGTGTGCTTTGGCTGTTTTAGGGCTATTGAAAGAAGGAAAAGACAAATGGCGACTACAGAAATATTATTATAGATTTAATAATCGAATGAGAGTAGTCTTCTATAATCTGTGAGCTGCAAATCCTAAAATGGCACTAAAATTAAAATTCCTAATTAAAACAAAATAAAACTCTCGCACTCTGTAAATGTATTGAATATTTATAAGTACTTAACAGAAAACCTTTTGCCTTTTTTTTCACATGATTCCTATGCCTTTCATTGATAGAAAGACACCAGTGTAAGTCAAAGAAATAGTTACAGCACTCATATTAGGACAATTATAAATTATGTCAGCGAAAGACTTTATGCAATCCTTATCATTTCCGATATCCACTTTCATTCTAGTCTTCAAACTCAATTGGTCATTACATAATGCGCCATTATCATTCATATCATACCTGATCAAAAGTTTAAATAATATTTTGAGTAGCTGTAACCAGTCATTCAATTTACTACTTCAAGCTAAGTAGTACCACTTAAAACAACTTTAATAAATAAAACAAAACACTGTCGAGCTGTCGGTATTCCCCTTAATTTTTCTTATTGTTATTTGATACTTACTTTTGGGGCCGGTTCACAAGAACGTGACAATGGGCCCGATTATAATGACCGTCTGAAGGCCCGATGAATTCCATTTCAACCGGCGAGATACCCTAACGACTAGCGCCATCTAGGTGGCGACTGAGTAACAATGTGCAGCGCTCCCCCGGTCCGAGACAGACCGTGTTTGGTTCCGTTAAATTTGGTGTAAATTCCAGAACAATTCAACGTTTACGGGGGTTATTACGGTCTACTGTTTCCAGTTAGCAGGACTTAAATCGTAGATCTGGAGTTGAGAAATTGAAATTGAGGGATATTTTCAAGGTGCACAGGCATTCAATTATGCAACCACTATCGTTAAAATTCAAAGGAAACAAGTTATCCATCTGCTACATACGCAACTTCGTTATAAAATCTGCCAGACTCAACATTGGTCATCGGGGCTTTTCATAGCAACAGACTGATTTGATCTTGATGAATATTAAAATGTCGAATACCTTTAACGCTGATCCGGATACTAAGCACGACCTTTGATATTGCAGACATCCAAAAAACTTGTGTGATATAAACTAAGTAGCTCTATAGAAATGAACTTGTTTCCTAATTAGGTTGATTGAGTTCCGAACTAATAACGGTAAGATTATTAATCACTTTCGATTCATTTGGCTGTAACTGACAAGAGCAGTTTAAGTGGAGGCTAGTCGACTATAAATTGAACATTAAGTTGCAAAATTGTAAGTAGCTTGTACTCGTAGAAAACTGACAAGATATCCTGCTAATGTTTGATGCAAAAATCGATTGCAATATTTGCAATTAATTTTACTTCGCAATTACTCAAAAATTAATTCATGATTTGAACGTCGAATGTCGAATAATAAATACTAGACTCTTTTGATTATATCATCAGTTGAAAAGAAAGACTTTCATTGAGTCCACCCTAACAGATGGAACTATTTTATCTACTACTAGCTTCTGCCCGCGACTTCGTCCGTGTGGCTTATTTCACTCGCGTTAAGTTACGTATTATGTTACTGCTCCGCTGCCGTATGTCGTAACGGGATGTTATATAGCCTATGACACTCACAAATAACGTGGCTTTCTATGGGTAAAACAATTTTCATAATCGGATCGGGAGATCCAGAGATTATCCCCTGGAATATCGCAAACTTTACCTCTATTATCAGTTTAAATTTAATACAAACCTAAAACCTTTGACAAATAGTAAATGGTATGTAGAAACAATAAGATGTTTGTCAACCAAAAGTATTGAACCGACTCCCAGACTTTCACGAAGTGTTCAAATAAAGATATAGTGAACAATTTGGCCAAAGTCGCACGTAGAATGTGTTTTATTGGCGGCAAATGGCTCAACTTATTATAATCAGCCGTGTAATGGCGTGTCTTTGGTCGAACAAGTCTAGATAAGTCTATGGTCTGGCGTATGTCCAATGAGGCGCACCGGGCACATCGGCCTCTTTGATACAACGTGGTAACTTTTTTTGTAAGATCGTTTGCACTTTTTCTTTTCTTACGTGCTTGTTATGAGATAAAATCGTATTATGTGTAATGTTTTCTGTGTTACTGAGGCTGCAATTAACGTAATTAAACAGCTGGATAAATGAACTAAAAAAAGATCACTGTTCTTAAGAATTGTATATTAATTATTATTTTTAACAAATATCGTGTCTGTGTTATTTCGAGCGGATTTTATTTTAAACTTATCCAATTTATTTTAAACTTTCACTATCGGCTTGGTATCTAGATTGTTATAGGGCATATAAATTCTACACGTAACAATTGCGTCTATTCTTACATAACTGGTAAAAGTTGAAACGAAATAGATTTAGTCATTTCGAATTTACGAACTAACAAAGAGTTTAAATACTTTTTCTTTTTTAACTAAATTATGCAAAGGTTACTAGCATAAAATTAAAAAGTATTTATTGCAACCAGGGATGTCATAATGTGTAGAGAACTGCAGGCGAAGGATTTTAAAATATTTTTTCAAAACTAAGTGTTAAAATGTTACAGTTCAAAGCCGCTTTTGTGAACTTTATAATAGTGTAAATAAATATTTCTGTGGAAACATCTCATTTAGCTTAAAGTGTCCGTAATTATGACGACAAAGACCGTATTTAATATTAATGTCTACATTATATTTTTTTTTACATAATTTCGTAACCTCTAAGCCACCTATAGATATCTTGGTAGACTGCCATTAGTCATACAGTCTGCTAGATTCACAACGAAAAGCAAAAGTTAGTTTGAAATTGACAGACAGACAGCATCGCGTGAATAAACTAGCTACGTGTACGTAGGTACCACCTAGTTTACTGTAATTTCTACTAAAATTAGTAAGTCAGAAAACTGCCACGACAAAGTAAGCTATGGCTATGTTCTTTAAACCCAACGTACGAGTATTACGCCCAGCCTCTTAGGGGATTCAGTAATCGAATTTTTACACATCTCTACACTTTAAAGTACGGTGCTTATCTGAAAGAAATATGATACGCAATAAACGTTTACCAGAAAACAAAAGGATAATATACAAATATGTAAAAATTCTCAACGGACCGAGTACGGGAGGCCTTGGAGAAAAATGAGAAAACTTAGGTACCTACCCGCAAGCCCGCAACAGAAACGTAGTAGGCGGGGCTTATGCTTCCATGAACACAGATTACGCACCATACAAATACCTTACTACATTCATGGTTTGCCTACGCACACAAAAGCATTATACGTCATTTGCACGGAATTTTAGTTGGACTCGCGAGTGACTCCCCTGTGCACCCCGCTAAATATCGTATACGCTAGCTTTTCGCTAGTGTGTGTGAACGACAATGAATGTTGGAAGAGTCATCAGCATAGCATGGAGGTAGATTGTGACTCGAATGCGGATACTACAGCGACAATTACCTACGATACCGCTCCGCGATCTACTGTTGTTACTGTTTTGCTTTGTTTACTGTTATTTGTGGGCCCAATCGATTAAATATTCACATTGGATTATGATTCTTGTTGTTTTCAGTTTCGACTGAGAATACTATGAAGAGATCCTGTACTGTAGGATGAAAGTATTTTGGGGAGAACGCTGGTCATCAACATCAAATAGTTTTAACAAAATCGTGCATAATAATTGCACCTAACACAAAGAATATTTAGGGCGGGTTAACGGTTTTGACTTCTACGTTTGTACAATATACACTAATCATAACAAATTGTTTAGCACCCCATATTTATTGAATACTAGCATCTGTCCGCGACTTCTTCTGCGTGATTAAAACATAGCCTATGCCACTCGGCAAAAGTGTATGTGTGTTAATTTCTGACTGTGAATGATTTTTCATCATCATCATCATCTACTTAGCCTTTTCCCAACTATGTTGGGGTCGGCTTCCAGTTTAACCGGATGCAGTTGAGTACCAGTGTTTTTCACGGTGCGACTGCCTATCTGACCTCCACAACCCGGTTACTAGGCAACACGATACCTCTTGGTTGGTTGGTTTGAATGATTTTTCATACCACCAGTATATTCGGAGGAAATCTCTTCCAAAAAAATAAAACATTTCTACCATTTTGTACGTTATCTATACTAATATTATAAAGCTGAAGACTTTGTTTGGTTGAACGCGATAATCTCAGGAACTCTTGGTTCGAATTGAAAAATTCTTTTTGTTTTGGATATTTCATTTATCGAGGAAGGCTTTAGGCTTTATAACATCGCGCTACGACAGGAGGAGAGGAGCAGTAAGTAACCAAAGGCGTAACATAAGTGAAAAAAAACCACGCGAACGAAGTCGCTGGCAGAAGTTAGTATAGTATAAAGTATGATAACCTATTTCAATTATATTCAGACGATTTTTCAGAAATGCATAGGGGGAGGTTTCCTGAGCGATACGTGTACCCGAGTACGGCAAGGTTGCGTGTTCAGTTCCTATCCTGTTAAACTGCTGTGACACATAACACTAGTGTGGGAACAGTTAGTTTGCTTGCGTACAACTACACTACTTTGTAGTATGTTTTACTTTTGCTGGAAATAGACGACACTGGTTTCTTCACAGTTTGTATTGCATCTGTAAACGTATGTTACACCTAGCTTCAGACTAAACTTGGCCATCTAAAAAATAACTGATGGACAGTTTGACGCACGGTTAGCGCAATGGCTGAGCGATTGGCTGCTGCGCTGCGTGTCGCGGGTTCGATTTGCACACGGAACATATATTTGTATTTACTATAGATAGTTGTCCCGGTTTAGTTGGTGGTGTGACACCCCCGTTGCCTCGGAAAGCACGTAAAGCCGTTGGTCCCGGCTGTCATTCCTAGATCATTGACAGTCGTTACGGATAGTTAGAAGCCAGAAAGTCTGACAACCAGTCTTACCAAGAGGTATCGTGTTGCCCAGTAACTGGGTTGTGGAGGTCAGATAGGCAGTCGCTCCATTTAAAACACTGGTATTTAGCTGCATCCGGTTAGACTGGAAGCCGACCCCAACATAGTTGGGAAAAGGCTAAGTAGATTATGATGAGTTGTCCCGGGTCTGGCTATTTGTGTATGTGAGTTTATATGTTTGTAAACGCACCCACGATTCAGAAGAAATCCTAGTGTGGGGCTACGTTTTTATTAAAAAGAAAAAAGAGCACAACTCTCCATGTCGAAAAAAAGTCGATGACGAGAATCAGCGTCTACTGGTTACCAATCCATTTACCCAGGACCGTGTGCTTATCGTTTTTTTTTTTTTTTTTTAGTGTGCTTATCGTTACCACCATCCTTTTGAGACCCTTGTTTATCAGAGAATTGACTTCGTAGCGTCATGATCTTGAACGAATCAAATAAACATGGTTGACAATGGTTGAAAAGTCTTAGCAATGCGATTGACAGTAATATATGTGTAGCTACTGGCTAGTACTTTTGTCAATAAATAAATATTGAATTCAGCTTAGATTTGCCAAAAGTAGTACCGTCAAACGGGAAATAGGGACGCAGGGGTGAATCGGGACGAAATTTTTTAAAGGGATTTTTACTTTGAAATAATATAGTTTGTTACCAAAGAGATCTCGTCTGTTTTAACTAAATTACAATTTAAGATTTTAATGTCCTTGTTGGTGTAAATATCTCAATTGTAAAATGAATTATGTCAAATTTATTACTTGTGCCAAATGTGTTACGTTATTGTCTAAGAATGTTCAATGTACTGTCAGTGACAAAAGTATAAACACTATGTTAGATCTTAATTTTACGTATAATTTAAAATTGAAATATTATTATTCTCTTCTCAGCATTCCAGGTAAAGTTTTTTAGGTAGAGTTTATTATCTATATTATTTTACATTCATTACGTATTTCTTTTGATATTGAGCTCAATAATTTTAATTAAAAAATCTGATATGTTAATAGACGTTTGCTGCTGACTAAACACAAATAAGTGTGTTATAATTAATTATCTTCATATTCAAAATCACTACAATTACTACGAGAAATGGAGATTTTTCATCAGAACTAAGCACATTTAAACTAAAGTCTTAAAGACTTATTCACCGCAATGGTCGTTAAATGAAGATACGATGTTATATTTACAGTAGATAGATACAAAAGTCGTAAGCCAATAATAATGTAACAGGGCTTCGAAGATTTAAGCTTATTGTTAGCGCAGTGCAGCGAGCGAAGTGGTCCAGCCAGCTTCGGAGAAAACTTCCATTCATAAACATTTTATAGGGCACAGCGTGATTTGTGTCGGTTTTATCTGAAAATTTTAAATGTGTTTCTACAGAAATTGTGTTTATTGTGGTCCTTGTTATATTTGTGTGGAATTAGGAATCGATTTAGACTGCATTAGTGGTTAAAACGTCTATGAGTCACTATGGTAACAAAATGATCCTTTTTATCCACACTTACTTATACATATAATTTTAATATTATAAATGCGGAAGAGTTTTTGTTTAACTGTCTGGAGTTTCTGTTACGCTTTCACCGCTAAATTACTGAACCGATTTTGATGAAATTTGGTACGGAGTAAGTTTGAACTTCTAGAAAGGACATTGGCTACTTTTTATTTCGAGACTTCATCGACGAAGTCGCGAGGAAAAGCTAGTATAATTTAAATTTCTCGGTAATACTGAATTGCTTTTGCTTCAAATATGTTTGTACAACCAAAAGCAAATATACTTGACGAACTCTATCTGGTTAATTAAATGTCTTTGTAAATCCGACTGATGAATTTTTAGTCTTATGAATGAAGAAAATACATGACAACATCAAAATCTGACAAAGTTACGAGCAAAAGTTAGTCATAATATATTCCTATCTCTCTCTCTCTCTTTTAAATCACAAGGTAACATTTAAACATCAAAATTTACTAATAAACTCACTTGTTTACAATATTCAATTTATTTACTTCTCTCTTTATGAACCTCCAACAAAAGATACGCACAAATCATGACAATGACATACAAACAATATTCAACAAAAGGTATTATTGTAGGTGTACTGCTTCACTTATAAGATACCACAACAAGCACAAGAAAGTTAAAACTATCTAAAAAAGTGTATAAAATAAAATTAATAAAGAGATTGGTTTTCAGGAGCCCTGACCACCGATGACTTGGCGTCCTAATGCCAGTGGGCTACTATTTTTTTTAGTTTTAATTGTTTTAATTTGTATAAAAATATTTAATACGTAGAAATTGTGAATAAATAAATGAATAAAAGAAATCATAAAAAAATCTTTTTTACAAAAAACACAACCTCATTCAAAAACTAAAAAGTGAAAAATAACTTTAGCTTTGGAAGTCAACGAGCTCAGGGGAGAAGTCATTTGATGATTTCCCATCCGGAAAATAAAAACAAAAGGCTTTGGAAGTCGGCGGCTTTGGTTCTGCTTGTTGTTTTGTATTGTCACCGACTTCCTAAGTTTTTTTGATTCATAATTAGCGGAGTTATCGCGTAACAACATACAAAAACAAATATATATATATACAGACGAATTGATAACTCCTTCTTTTTGAAGTCGGTTAAACACAGAAACTTAAAATAAACCTAAACATGATTTCTTAAATTTTGCCAAAGATTCGTAGATATCTAAATTTGTAGTAAGATATTATATAATCTAGGAAAATCTTAAGTCAAGGATGTATGGTAACTTACGTCAAGTTTGAGTTTACTACTCGTGAATTAGCTCCGCATACGACTCGACACCATCCACTTAAAATTGCCTCACGTTTATGTAACCGAGCTATCAATATTCAAAGACTCAATTAAAACTATTTCTCGAACATCTAATTGATATTGACTGTTCCGTTGGTCTCGTGGCGGCAAGTGCCTGCAAGTGTGGTTCTGGCTTCGATTCTCACGTCGGCCAAAAGTGTTATTGGGTTTTTACAATAGTAATTTCTCAGTTATTTCTTAGTTGCCCGTCGTGCACATTCACCTGCACTATCCAAGATCAAAGGAGGCCAATGATGGAGTTGTATTGGTTGCTCAATACTGCCGTCATAAGAAAAAAGGACTTAATTACACAACACAAAGTAACCGATTTCCGACCTTAAAAAGTATAGTTATAGTTCGAAATTGATTACTTTGTTTGTCGTGTAAATTATGTTTTTTTTTCTTATGACGGCAGAATAGTGGTCGGACATAATTTAATAAGAGTCAATCGACAAAAAGAAGTTACAACCCGGAGTGTAGAAGTTAGTGATGTCACACCACCGTGACTTGGAAAGCACTTTAAGCGCCCTTTGTCTGATCTCTCCCTGGTCGTGTCGGATTGCCGTACTATCGAACTATAAGAGTGAGGGAAGAAAGAGTGCATCTGTGTTCACATACACACTTGTGCACTTTATGGCTAGTCTCTTTTGAGATTGGCCGAATCTTATCCATATTCATTTATTTGTAATTCATATTTTTTACATTTTTAAATAGCATACCATCACCCCTGTATTCCCCGAAGGGTTAGGCAGAGGTGTACCAATGTACACCCACAGTTCGCCGGTATGTTTAGGTCCCATGTAATTGGGGGTGAGCCTATTGTCATTAACCGGACACAAATCCTAACTCCGAGCTGCTACTGAGAATTCCAGAGAAAAACCCAATAACACTTTTTGCTCGACCTGGGAATCGAACCCAAGACCTCTAGCGTAGCAGTCGCGCTTAGAACCACTAGGCTACCGAGGCAGTTTTAAATATTGATATAAAAATATTATAAAATAGATTATTATTATTAGCTACATTATCAAATTAATTAGGGATCTGTAAGGTAATCTACACGAAGGAAATCGCGGGCATAAGCTAGTGTTAAAATTAGTTAACCACTAGCTAATCTTTTCAGTTTGTCGCTGGGAAATATCTAATACTTATGTAATCAATACCAAGTCCGGTTCCGAAGCCAGATTAATGAAGTTTCTATCTCTATTTGCCTCATCTATAAAGATTATCAATTTCTATTTTAATGCACAACTAAGTAACTCGTATGTCGTAACCAAAAAAAAAATACGTTAGATATTTTTCTTCAAAATTCGTGAAAGATAGCTTTAATTCTGGTACGGCGTCGTGAATGTTTGCAGCCAAGCCAATTTACTATATCGCAATCTTTGAAAATCGAAAAACACAAGAAGGGGTTCTGAAGGCTTGAACTTACTCACACACACACACAAAAATTCAAGCCGTTCTCTCAAGGGGATAGGCAGAAATTACACAACGCTATGTGCTACGACGATCCTGACACACCCCTTCACCCTTTTATGACTTACTGAAACACTGAAGATGTACAATATAATAAAAAATGATATAAGTAAGTATCTATGACATTATAAATTATATAAATCGTTTGAATGTAGGTGTAGCTGACATTATACCAAAAAGTTGTTCACACATTCACATTATTATGTAAAAAAAAAAACGTTTAAAGATAGATAAATCACTATTTTTGAATAATAATGGATTATTACGTCACAACTCCAGTCATAATCTAACTACCTACATAAAGATTAAGTATCCAAAGTAAATAAAAAAAATATCTATTCAAAATACGTTTCTCATGCTTCAAATGAAAATGTACTAAAACCGCTACAGTCGATGCTCTTGAAAGAATCTTGAAGTTCATGACCTCGTAGACTATATGAAACATTAATGTTTTCTCAATTAATCATCTTTCATCAAAAGTTTAATATCCAAAATGTTCTAAGGTCTCATCTCGTAAGTGTCAACGCTTCGTGGGTCATACTGGAATCATACTCTAGGTATTAATATGCTCCCAGTACAAGCTATACGTTTATAACGATGTAATTCCAGCTGTAAAGAGAAACATAACCGACTATCTACTTGATACATGGCTACCTACAGGCACGCGCCCTCCTTCTCAAAACTTGACATCCATAAATCCTTGATAAGTCTTACCTGTCACTGTCGTTTTCTTTTCAATGAAGCGAGACGGCAA
The DNA here is from genome assembly GCA_947462355.1 of Caradrina kadenii. Classification (NCBI taxonomy): domain Eukaryota; kingdom Metazoa; phylum Arthropoda; class Insecta; order Lepidoptera; family Noctuidae; genus Caradrina; species Caradrina kadenii. The sequence goes on along the minus strand of OX381684.1, from coordinate 10,108,224 downwards.
CAGATTTACAGAACGCTCCAATTACAGAGTTCTTGCAGAGCATTTACGAAGAGTCCCAGTTTTTATTGCGCAAGAAGTCTGAACGCCTAAAAAGTTAATAATCATTTCTTCAGAACGGATGCCAGCTTCAATATTAGTACTAAGACGCTAAGTGGCTCCATCAACGTCCTATTTATCACAACTTTAGCTGCCAGTCACAGATCGTACTTTAGTGTTTTTCTGTAGTTTAGTATTATGTATAAAAGAGCAGGGATTGATATTAAGTTAATTACCTGCCGGGCCGAAACGTCCTTTGTCGGTCGGCTCGAACGGAGTTCATTGATTCCGTTTCTGCGCCCCCTTTGCTCCTATAACGCAAACCAGCCCAAATGACCCCCAGCCCACTCCAACGCAACCTCCTTTTACGAACATTTTTGTACAAATAAAGGAGGCAGGGGAGCTCAGCTTACCTGGACGTGCAACGCCAACATGTGTTTGTGGCATTGGCCTCTACGGTACGATACTGGAATTTGGGCTTTAGTTGAGGGTCATAAAGCGTATATTAGATCGTATTGCGAAAGGAGATTTTTAGAAAATACTTTTTTTGCGTAAACTTGTCAAGAAAAAAACGTATAAGATATTAATTACATAATGTTGATGAACTTGTCTTTTGATATTTAAAAGCGATTTATTTGTGTGTGGATCGAGCGGTCTTCGTGGGCGGTCCGTGTTGCCTCTATTCCTTAGCACCCCAAAACAAGATGAACTCTGTTCAATGTGTCTACATTAAGAGCTCTCTATTGACTCGCTCGTAAATCTAGATCCATAAAGCTTGTTTCACACGCTACGAGTTCACTAGTGTTTATCATGAAATTCCATAGTAATAAAAGAATAAAATCTCTTTCTTTAGTAACTTCGCACAGATAAAAACGACAAACTGGTGAGTTCGTGTCTAATGAAATACGGAAAGTTACGTATTGGTTAAGAAGTAAACGGAAAATACTATAAATATGTATTGAGAGGAAAGAAAATTACATTGCGTAAGATTATGTTGTTCCGAGGTAGCTTTCTCGAAGGGACCACAATTATTTCATAATAACCTCAATAGAACTTATTTTTAAATCAACGACCCCAAATTTACCGTTGCCCGGTGCTTTTTGAATTCAACATTTCTTTGAGGAATGAAATCTTTCATTATCGACGTGAATTATTTTTAGCCCCCGACTTAAAAGGAGTGGTTTTATAAGTTCGACCTGTCTGTGTGTCTGTCTGTGGCACCGTAGCTCTTAAACGGGCGGTTTTTTTCGAAATCATGTTTCCTAGCGATAGAATGTTTTATCAAAATCGGTTCAGCCGTGGCAATGTTATCAGCTCTTTTGTTAGCTGTGATAGGGATTTTTATTCTTCTGTCGGGGGTTACTTAAAATTCTTAATTTTATTACTTGTTAAAACTGAATTAGATGATTTAGATTGAACAGTTGATAAATTAATAAGGACTTGTAAATAACTATCGACCAATCTGTGTGTTTGTCGCTAAACATCGAACAGCTATATCAATATACAGGCGGACCGGAAGCCTACCTGAACTAAACAAAGGTGAACACGGACTTGCGCCTAACTGTTTTATAAATACCCTATTCTTATGCGCTGACCTTGTGATGCCAATGTAATGGCGATGGCACCCTACTTCTACCTGCCTTCCAAATGTACGATGTTTTATAGAATTGGGAGTATTATTAGAACGCGTTTAACGCCAAGGAATGAGTATCGTCACTAGGCCTTTAGATAGAAGTCGCTAGGAGAATTTAAATGCTTGGTACCTTGTTAATTTTTAAGATTCTAAGTTAGCCAACGCAAATTAAACTTGACCAAATTAGACTTGTCTCAAAATTAAACATGTCTCAAAAACAAACCTAGGTCATTACGCCGCTGTACCAAGACTCTGTAGACAGTACAACACGTTGACTTAAACCACAAATTTACATATCTGCGAATCTCTAGTAAGGCATAACAAAAATTTCAAAGATTGAATTATTTTCTGTTGGATAATTTTGCTAAATTTGTTCCTGTTTTACCTTTTAGAACTGTGTAGATTATTTTATTAGCACTTTGTTAGGTATTTGTTAACTTTATTATGCATGCTATGGTCTCTTATAAGTAAAGTAGTACATCTACGTAATACCTTTTGTTGACCATTATTTTTGTATTAGCTATTATATACTACTGGCCTGTGGACGGTGAGCAATGGGTAGCTCACCGTCCTTACGTTGCATAACGACAGGCCGTGTCGACGGCGCGTTCGTGTTCCACGCGCGCCTCAAAGAGATGTCAGCAAAAGGAAGGGGCCACTGAGGGCCGATGCCTGCCGGGGCTGCGGGTTGTTCGCAAGAGATACCGCGCCCCCGGAACGCAAAGGGCACAAGAAGGAACATGGGTGGGTTTTAGTCAGTATAAGTCTGACACTCCCTCCCGCCCCGCCCAGGGCGGGAGAAGTTATTTGAAGATTTCCCACCCACCAAAAAAAAAAAAAAAAAAAGCTATTATATACATAATTATAACTATTAATTATTCCACGGGAACCATACATTTATCAGGGATAAAAAGTATCCTCATCATTCCACACTACAATCTATCTCAGTGGCAAATTTCATCTAGATTCATACAGCCGTTAAAGCGTGAAAGAGTTACAAACATCCATCCATCCATCCATCCTCACAAACTTTCGCATTTATAATTTTTGTACGATAGGATGTCATGATTTGTGTATGTCTTTTCTTTACGACCCAAAATATTACATTAACATTTTTAAGAGAATATTACTCATTACTCTACAAATAATAATATTAAAAAAGTGCTATATAATAATAACGATCGAGGTGCAATCGAAAAAGTTAAAGCAGTAAATCAACATTCAGTAACGATAAAACAAAACACTAAAATGCACTGAAACAGATGAAAAAGTAAATGAAAATGTTTTTAACAAAACGACGATAATACAGAAGCTTCAAACAATAAATACACATGAAACAATGCAAACTAAGGGCCACAGACAAAGTCGCAATTAGACTCAAAGCATTACTCAAATTCACATTAAGCGAAAATGTAGTGAGTTAAAAGTTGATAAAGTTGCACTTAGTTGGGACAACCCGCCATTGTCGCCGGTCCTTCCCTATACCAAACATTCACAATTTGGGCGATTGGAAGCTCGAAACGATTTGTTTCAATGGAAATATATATTTGTTTTGGGTTTCATAAATATACAGAGTCAGCTAGAATTCGCTTGTAGAATACGTTTTTTTAATATGTGTGATTATTTAATGATAATGTACTTACTAGTCTCACTAAAATTGAGTCGATGATGACGTATTTTCGTGCAACATGATAAATGCTGTGCGGAAGATCTAGCACAAAATTATCATCTCTATTTTTAATGGAATTCAGTTCATTATCAATTATCAACTCAAATAAATCAAAGACTCGCTCTGCCAGACTAAAAACAACATTATAAGGTATTCATGATTCGTCGTTTCGTGTGGCCTAGTGCTCCAGACGCCCGCATCTCATGTGTGCAATCCAATGTTACTTTTCATATTCATATGTACTTTCTAAGTTTATCCCGAAAATCACTGACACCGGTGAAAAAAAAAAAGTAAGGAAACCTGGACTTATAATTAATATCATGAGTCCGAAATCACCAATAGCTTGAGAGCAAACATGGTGGTCAATGTTCGTGCCTTCGCTGTATGAAAGAAGGCCTTTGCCCTGTAATAGAACAATAATGGGGTGATATTTTTATTTTATGTATAAGAAATTCGAGACAATTTAAAAGAAAAGTAAATAACTTTTCTATTTCTGCCAGTCTGTTATTAAAGCTGAAGGTAACAAATACAATCCAATAGAGAAAATACCAGTACCGCATGGCTTTCACAAGGTGTAGCCCAATAAACTGTCTGTGTTCACATTTGCGTTGTGCAAACGTAATAGATTGTTCTTGTATGCCTGTTAGCTGTTCCACGCACCCAGTATTGTGTCGCCTGCAGTTCTAGTCAGCTGTCACCATACGTCTAGATATTTACAAGGTTTAGTTTCGCATCCTCGACAAATTTCAGAAGGATATCTAAGAGATAAATTATCGATTAAAATTACGACACCTAGTCCATAATTGATTTAATAAATATTTGTTTTTTTAGTTACTTATTTTTGACAATGTTTCAGAATACACCCCTTTTCAAGAACAAAATCGCCCTGTTGTGTATGCGGCAGGCAATGCCGCGCGAATTAAAACTGTGTGCGTGCGGGTTCATCGCCCCGCCATCCTAAACCCAGCGGCAAGATGGCTGGTTAGAATTCGAAAATCACGTAATAAAAAAAAACCGCAAAATGCGAGTCAGACTCGCGCACGAAGGGTTCCGTACCATTTATTATAAAAACGGCAAAATAATCATGTCTGTTGTACTTATGGGAGCCCTCTTAAATATTTATTTTGTTCTGTTTTTTAGTATTTGTAGTTATAGCGGCAAGAGAAATACATCATCTGTAAAAATTTCTACTGACTAACTATCATGGCTCATGAAATACAGCCTACTGACAGACAGACGGACGGACAGCGGAGTCTTAGTAATAGGATCCCGTTTTACCGTTTGGGTACGAAACCCTGAAAAACCATATATCTATTGTATTTTTGATTCGTGTTGAGAAACACTAGCATTGTGTAATTTAACATAACCCAAACTTCATGAATTTGACAAAGATGCAAAACAGCACTTTGTGTATTGATGATCTCAATAGACTCTAGTGAATTCGAAGGGATTGAGGAGCTTTCCAAGTTGGGGTTGCTGGCACCTGTCGAGTTACGTCTGAATAGTGCATGAAATTATCGCTCTTAAGGATTGGTGATTACAGTATTTATTAGCTTAAACTCCTAATTATTTTTCTGAAATAAAAGTAGCCTGTGTCACTTCTTATGACATCAGCTGCCAAATGTCAAGTCAAACTGGTCGAGCCGTTTCGGAGATTAGCCGGAACAAACCGAGAGACTGTCCGACAGCCAAAAATTCAAAAAGTGTTTTTTGCTTTAGCGGTACTTATAAGTACCGCGTAAACTTGCATTTAGTAAAAAGCTGTTATTTTAACATTACAAACAGACACTTCAATTTTATTTACCACCACGCCTGTATTAAGGATTAGACAGTACCAATGTACACCCACTGTTCACCGGTATGTTTTAAGTACCATCCTATTGCCATTAACTGGGCACAAATCCTAAATCCACGTGCACTGAGAATTTCATAGAAAAGCCCAATAACGATTCCCAGGTCCTGCACAGTAGGAGGACCTGGGAACCGAACTCAAGACCTCTAGCGCAACAGCCACGTTTAGGACCACTAGGCTAACGAGGCAGTCACAATTTTATTTATTTGCATGTAATAGATTGATGAACACTGCTGTCTAATAATCACATTCTTGACATTAAGTGTAATCTAAGTGATCAAGTGATATTACGCAACGGCCGCCAAGGTGACTTAGTTTTTTTTTTAAAACCTCAGACAATTTCGGTCAAACGAGTTCAACTTTACTTTGCAATAGATCTAACTTGACACTTGTCTTAAGTAAATGTATAAATTTCTCGCGCATCATCATTAATTATATTTCAAAGACATCTTTATAGTACTATTGTTTTCTTTAATTGATCACGTGAATTAATTAGAGGAAACAATCAATTAATACTTATGATACAATGAAACTAGAGCTATTTAGATAATACACGTGATTCAGATCCAAAATTGGAATATCTATAGTAGGTAACAAAAAACAGAAAAAATACCAGCCTATTACTGAACCGCTGCAGGGCAATGGCGTCTTCTCATAGATAGAAGGCAAGAGCATTGATCCCTGCTTGCTCAAGGCAGATTGGCGATTCCAGACTTTTTAGGCATTCGGTGTAATTACAGGCACATGAGACATTTCAACTTTGTCTCTGGAATGGCAACGTATTTGCAAGGCCTCTGGTATTGCAGATATGTATAGGTAGCGGTGACCACTTAACATCAGGTGGGCCGTCGGTTTGTTTGCCATCCAGTGACATAAAATAAAAGAATCATTTACCGACCTCGTAACAATTACTTTTATATTATAGTAGCTGTTGCCCGCGACTTCGTTCGCGTTCACTGTTTCATTGGTTTCAAATTTGTTTTAGCGTAACCCTAACTTTTAAATGAAATTTCTAAAAGAACAGTGCCTAAGTTACTCCATATAACATAAGCTATCGGCGAGTAAAACTCCCGTCTGAATCGGTCAGGCCGTTTCAGAGATTAGCCGGTACAAACAGACAGACAGACAGACAAAAATTTTAAAAATTGTTTTTTTTTTATTAATACCGTATATTCTTTCATATGTGTTTAGTGGAAAGTTGTTAATTTGAAATTACAAACAGTCACTTAAATTTTATTCATTTGTATGATGTATGATTAAATGTACTGTTTTACTTGGCTAGGATTTTATTATAGGTATAGATAAGACCAGGTTTACTCAAAATATTTCCCGTCACTGAAGTCAGTAATATCCAAGATAAACTTGTAAAATACATCCGAAATTAAAAACTCACATTGGTAGTTTCCCGGATTCAAACTCATGTAAGTGAGGTGTCTTTACTACTAGACCACCACGTGTTCACTACTATCCGAACACAGGACACCGTAAAACGCACATTTCTTGTCTCATATTCTGGCGTTTTGGTACATATTACAAGCCTGAATAAAATGTAGTGGATTTTTAAGGGAGCAAAGAAAATACTTACCTATAAATATTACATGAAAGTCTAATAGTATCATGGTAAAAAAATCGTAAAGGAGAGCATTTACAAATTTTTTCGTGGCATGGATCTCAGAATTTTAAACGTAAACTATATAATTTTATGTAATGACATGATATGGAATTTCATGAACTAAAGACATACCTATAAATTATTCCACTGAGCCGTGTATGCCTTTCACAATTTAAAGAAAACTTTAAAATTACTGTTATTTTTGTGGTTATCCGATTCAACTAACATCAAACGTATCGCTATTTTGAACCTTATGTGTTGCCGCGATGCGTTTTCGTCAATTACCTAAACATTTGCTTACGACAGGGCCCTGTAAATACTGGTACCTAAGCATGTATTCATTTTATCACTTCTTGTAAGTAATAAATGTTACAATGATACTACATTTACTTGAACTTACTCATTAGTACCTCTTATATCCAAAATTATATTTTAATTCAGCGTAATATCAGTTGGCCTTGACTACTTATTTCAATGACAGTTTTAACTCGATACATCAGTTAATTATATGTTAATTAAAACCCAATTATGATTATTCGTTTTTTTTTGTTTAATATTTGGAATCTCACATGGATGAAATTATAGATCATCTTTTTGTTCTGTAATGACTACTACATTATTTAAAATGGCTTATTTCAACCGCGTTAACTTACGTCTTTGGTTAATGCTCCGTCCTCGTCTGTCGTAGCGTGATGTTAAATAACTTATGTTATTTAGGACTAAAGTAGCTAATCTATTAGGAAAAAAAAAAAAAATTGGTCCAGGAAATCTTTCCTCTTTATAATATTAGTACAAAATAATAGAAGAGTCTTTTCATTGATTGTATATCATCGTCATGGGATCAGCTATCTTTGTCTAACTCCTAAACTTATAATCTTTCTTCTCTATTTCGCACTACATCTATTTACGTTAATTCAAGTCCCCATCACTTCTCCTGCCGGATACTTTATCTCGGTGACCTAAAAGCCATTATCATTCACAGACAGCGTAAATGTTTATTTACTACAGATTTTTTGATTAGATAATTTGTATCCAGATTTGTTCATACGGTTTCTATCCATCCTTTTTTGGTGTCTACGTCATAATAATCATAATGCGACAGACAATGAATGGCCGTCATCGATAAGTAAAACGATCCTTGTCGAAATAACTTCTTTCTGTGTGGAAAGCATTTGTTTGTTTGTGTGCGTCATTTTATTACGGAATGTGTGCGTTTGACGACTTGTATTAAAATTCTATTCAACTTACGAATGTACATCTTTGGGCGATATTCATTGCTGTTTTGGTTTGCTACTCTTCGTTTATTCTAGTTACGTATGCAGCGATGGATGTGTGACAAATTAGATGTGCAGTATTGTTATTATTGTCCCGTCGACCAGCTGTACGGTCGCGTTGGTAATCATATTCTGTTTCGTTTTCCTGCCGTGAGCTTGTAGCTCTTAGTTCGTTTTTATACGTCACAGCAAGACCAACGTTGGCACAAACATTGGTAAATTTGCTCCAATTCGCCTTACATTTGTATTTTGTAGTAGCATTAGAATTACAATTTTATTGTAATCGTGACTGTTTTATAATTGTTCGCTTGTCATTTAATCCAAATGCAATTACAGTAGTATTTGTATAGTCTTATCAGTCAACGGCTTGATGAGGGGTGTAGGTAGACATTTGGACGATGTATTCACCGGCTAAGAGTTTATTCAACTTTTAGCACATATTGATCATGCGGCGATATTATCTTTAATACTGTAAAGAGTATGAGTAAGGATTTGGTGCGCACATACACACAACCTACATTTATTCAAATATACCTTTCTAAATCAGAAATCATAAATTCATGTTTTTATTTGATCGGGTTCGATTCCCAGGTCGAACAAAGTGTTAATGGGGTTTTCTATGAATTTCTCAGTAGCAGCTCGGAGTTTGGATTTGTGCCCGGCTAATGGCAATAGGCTCGCCCCCTATTACATGGGACCTAAACATACCGGCGAACTGTGGGTGTACATTGGTACACCTCTACCTAACCATGCAGGCGTAATGGTATGTGTGTGTGGTGATTTTTTAAATCGGATTAATAATTTTTGACTTTATCCATTACAAATAAAGATACATATCTTTTCTTTTTATATATTAGTTTAGATAAAAAACAGTTTATATTTTATCACGCGGATTTAAGTAATGACTTCCGCAGTTCTCAGTAACCTGGTCAGGGGTTTAGGGATAACCTGTTCACATAAATATGGCGACCCTAACCCAGTGGGGGTAATTTGTAAGGGTGTGACCACACGGTGATAACTGTCGTCACAACCCCTCGCAGGTACGAATGATAAGACTACTTAAGTCTACTTTTTGAAGATAAAACTATTATTATTATTTAGCTGTTCTATTGTGTGTGTGTCGTCTTCAAGATCTTAATAGGAACACATTTATATTAAGATGTGATCATCGTTTTTTAGTTCTGTTCCGGAACAGTTAGACACAATAGCGTATTTCTTCTTTTTTTTCAGCTTTGTCGACTGCCGTCTTTGTAAAAAGGTCCACAACACTAAAATAAGGTTAGGTAGCTCTTTCAAAATATTAAGCAACTCTGTTTTTACGGAAGTTTTAATCTTGCTGAACATACCACAACAATATTGTATTTACTTGTATCGCTTTATTTCCATACCAAAATTATAACATAAATCAAAAAAACGAAAACGGAGCATAAAACTTTATCAGAGCAAAAATCTTAACTTCATTATACGGGCCCATTCATAATTTGTTCCCACAGAAAATCGTATAAAATTGTTTACACTTCATTCAATATCAGTGTGTGCAGTAATATTAAGAACCCCTGCTGAATGGCAGGGGGTGCCCGGGGGGAGAAGACAGAATAAAAATATTCGTCGAACGTCTCTAAGCTATAAAACTGAAAGTGGGCGTTGCGATGCCAATAAAGTTGATATTCAGGGCTTTGGCATCTAGATGTAACTTATGCAATAGTAATATGTCCCTTCTTAGGAAATATATTCGAGATATTGATATTTACAAATCTAGATATCATGATATTCTCCTTACAAGGATCTCATTCCAACAAATAACTCAATCGTTCCGGTTTTCAATCGAACGGAATGTAATGTAATAGTTTTGGAGTACCTATAATATTGATTATTAGGAAAGAAGTCAATAAGCCGTATCTAATAATACGCTAGTTTTGTAAAACCTTGAAAAAAAAAGGTCTTTTAATATTGATACGCCTGCCTGACATTGGCAACGAAGGATTGTTGAGTCAGTAGCACTTAAGAAACTAAATAAATATGTGTAAACACTACTTTGAAAACTAGTTAATTGTAAACAAAATAAAAAGCTATTTAACGAAGTCTGAAAAAGTTTTAATATCCTACGGAAAAAAACATAATAAAAATTTAACACTAGCGGACCCTACAGGAGTCCCTCTCTAACGTTGACTTGCAGAGCCACCTACCGGGTCAAATTGTAAATATAAACAATGGAGGGACCCACTCAAACTCACAAAAAAAACCATTACAATCGTCCCAGCCATTTAGGAGGAATTCAGTGACATAAACACGAACACAAAGAAATAAAGACAAATAAACAGTCTTTTTAATAGTCCATCTTTATGTTAATTCTCCTGTTTAAAAAAGATTATTACAAAACGTTTTAATATCCATAAAGAAATCTGTAGTAAATAAAACTTAATCTTTCTAGGAATCCGTTTCCAATCTAACTAAGTGAGCCAATGAGTCAATATGCCATTAAGTAATAAGTAATATAGAGTAATTTTAGACTCCACAACTTGGCGCCTCATTGAACTGAGATAGAAATTACTGCAGTATAACGATGGTACTTTAATTTGAGTGTAACCAAAGTAACCTAGTAATGGTAGATCAATAGCGAGGGTCACCTTCTTAAGAGAAATATTGGAAGACTAAATTAAATAATGTATTCGCCACACTGATTCCGGACACGGCTAATAATCCTAATGCAGACTAGCCAAGACGCAGTAGATATTATAGTGCACAAGTGTATGCGCAAACACAGGTGCACTCCCTCTTCCTTAACTCTCATAGTTCGATGAGACGGCAATCCGATACAACCGGAGAGAGATCAGGCGCAGGACCTACGGACTTCCGTGCTTTCCGAGGCACGAGGGTGTCATACCACCAACTTTCAAACTGAGAAATTCGTAATGGAAAAAATCAAGTAACACTTTTTACCCAACCTGAGAATCGAACCCAAGACCTCTAGCGTAGCAGTCGCGCTTAGGATCACTAGGCTAACGAGGCTGTTGTATTGTACAATAATTACATAATATTAACCTTTAACTAGTCAACTAGAATTCTAGTTAGAATTGTTGTTTTAGAGAGTCTGGGGTTTGTTTTCAATCTCAATTTATTATGAGTAATTTAGATAGGTGTTTATTTACACTTGTTCTAGATTTTACATTCAGTTTCTGAGTTGCAATTCTTCAGTTTATTGTTAGTTATGTACCTAATCTGTGTTTTTGTTGCTACAGAGTAAAAAACTTACCCTAGGACTCGCTTGCACCAAGGTTATCTTTTAACTCTGAGTTAGTGGCTGTCACAAACCCATTATGTAAGAAATTTTGCTTGTATTAACGAATAACTCTGACTTAACATTCAGATAAATCTGAACCATGTGCGTAAAGACGTTCAGTAAGAACCTCTGATTCATCAACCAAGCATTTGTCGCCGATAAGTCATCTACACTTTAAACTTGTCCTTTATTTTTAACAATAAACAGATTACTATATAGAGCGAGCAGAGCGTCTCAAAGGGAGCTTGGAGTGGGGTCTCGGCTAATATAAATATTCAACAGAGGTTAACGGCGCGGCGGTCGGGCGAGGTGAGCCACCCTTGATAAAAAGTTAAAATAGGCTTTACACTGACGCACTCCAAACTGCTGCTAGCGTGTTATAACGAATGTAAAAGACACAGCCGTTAACTACGCAGACTGACCATCAAACTAAGTAAATGATTGCTGGGAACTACTTTTATGTTTGATGCAAAAAGCTCTGTTTATGTAATACACGCCAAACATTTTATTTTCGGGACCAAGCAACAATACAAGAGTTGTGGGGGACACTAAAAGTTTGGTTATAGCATTTAAAACTGGTTGTCGCAAAAAAGCATGACAAATAGTTGTCTCGCGCGTTTTTCCGATGGGTGTAGGCAGAAACCGCAGAACGCCACCTGCTACATACTTCTTTGCCATCGTCCACGTTCATACATCTGGTCATATCAGCGCGCTTATTACGAGTACTGCGCACCTTTTGACCTTCAATATCTCCGTATCCAGAAGGTTCCTAGATATGGTCCAGAATGATCGCAATTATGTGAAGACCCATTACATACAAGCCATATTTTCATTTATGAGACACTGGCGAGAAATCACTTTTCAACCTTATTACTAAGACCGTAAGGGTGAAAAGTGGTTGCAAACTTCTGTTACAATATGATACAAATAAGAATTAAACATGACCGTAAAAATGTTTGTAAACATTGTCTGTCGATCACATGTTATAAATCGTAACAAAAACCACAAATGAAAACATAACTTTTGTCTTCAGTGTACATCTGAATCAATAATGTCGAGACCTATCTGACTACTCGACAAGGCATGTATTTCTTCAGCATTCTCAATTTCATTAAGTCATTTTGTTATCAAGTGTACAAACCTAGTACCTTGAACTTTGAACTATATTATAATGTGCGTATGAGTATTATTCACTTGTTGTGCCAACTGTACCGAACGAAAGGTTACCTACGGGTTGAGATTTCGCGTGGGCTGGCTGTAGCTGAGTCTTCTTTACGTAGTGATAAGTATATTAATTCCGATACACTTTCTAGAAACTTTTATTATGCTGAAAACAAGTTGTTCACGAGTTGAATGAAATTGGAACAGTCATTGATAAGATAACTGTTATGTGTGTACATTTGCCAAACTGCAAAATTTTGCTAACTGGAAATTCGTTTCAGTAAGTAGGTCCTACTATTTTATAAAGTGCCTTAATATTGTCTAGACCTCATTCATACAGAATGACGAACTTCCTTAATTTTATCCTACTTAATATTATTACTAGCTTATTGCCCTTGACTTCGTTTTCGTAAATGTCAAATATACCCTAAAACATGTCCTCCGATAGCAATGGTGAAGCTTTCTATCAGTGAAAGAATTTTTGTAATCTTATCAGTACTTCTAAAGATTACACTTCTCTTACATACAAAAAAGACTTAATCTATACTAATATTATAAAGCTGAAGGGTTTGTTTGTTTGATTGAACGCGCTAATCTCAGGAACTGTTGGTTCGAATTGGAAAATTCTTTTGTGTGTTGGATAGTCCATTTATTGAGGAAGGCTATAACATCACGCTACAAGGCACGGGAGAGGAGCAAAGACATAAAATAAAGCGTGTGAAAAAAAACCACGCGATCGAAGTCGCTGGCAGAAGCTAGTACCTAATATTAGTATAGATTTCTCCATACATTTAATGAACGGCTAAATTCCCTGATGTTGATTTTCGTTTAGTGACGCGAATTAACCAATCATGCTGTAAATTAACTTAATGTAGAATGCTGATACCGCTCGTAATATGGACATAGCAGAAACAGTAAGCCAATAACGGTACTGTAAACTTAAAAAATAAAATCAATTCGGCAGCCAATGTAGACCGATTTGTGGTGTTTATTTAACAGAATGTTGGATTAACCTAATTGAATAAATATGACGTCATTTTTTGTTATTTAAAATAGCATAAAATCTCTGGTTTCATTTTAAAATAACAAACAGCAGAGATATTGAAATACCTACTACATTTGATTCCTCCAAATTGTCGCAAAAAAAAATCTAGAATTGATCCATTCACCGTCTCAAAAGCCTAGTATCAATCAAAATAAATTCACAACTCAACACCTAAAAACTAATATCACTCAAAAACTAAACTGAGTCGTTCTCACAACCGTTCACAATATAGCTCCCCTAGTTCGTAAAAACGATTTGATGTGTGACAAAGCATTTTGTCGGCGAGTGTACCGCTCGATCCTCGGGGTAAGTTTTGTCAAACATATCGAATAAGTAAACACTCCGAGCGTATTGTGTTTAAAAGTTACTTACTGAGTGAGTTTAAGTTGATTAAAAAGATTAATACACGGAGTTATTGGCTTGTTTATTTAGTGACGAGATGTGGTTCTTAAACATTTTGTTTCACACAGTACTTAGTAGTAGTAGAGCTCTTTGTGAAGGAGCCCGTCCGGGGAAGTACTACCACCCTATATTTCTGCGTTGCTGTGTTCCGGTTTGAAGGATTTGGGTGCCGGTGAAATTGCAGGCACATGAAACATTATAACTTTAGCTCTGGAATGGCAACGCATTTATCCTATCACTATCTCTTAAAACAGCATTATTGTAATGTTATTTTGGCATGCGTACCGTTGGATTTTCAACACTTGGCTTAGCGCTGAGAGTTGAAAATCCAACAACTGAAATTATAAAATAACCCTAGTGACTATCTATCCCCGTTCATAAATACAAGATCAATTATGGAATAAGATCGGGGAGACGCCAGTCCTACGTCATTTTTAACCGACTTTAAAAAGAAGGAGATTATCAATTCCTCTGTATGTTTTTATTTTTGTATGTGTTACGCGATAGCTCCGCCAATTATGAAAATATTTTTATGATGCTTCTTTTGTTTGATGGGTCATACTTCAACGGTGGTCACATATAAATTTAAAAAAAAATCTTAATTGAACAAAATATGTCATCCAATTAAACGAATTGGCGTATTCTGCTTTCTTGTGACTTTTGAGTGGCGTCTTGTTTATTTACGTAGTATAACTGTTCCTTCACGGATTCCGATGACAGGAAATTGATAATAAAAAACGAAAGATATAAAAAGCTTTGGAAGTCGGTGGCAATACAAAACAACAAACAGAACCAAAGCCGCCGACTTCAAGCTTTTTTTTCCGGATGGGAAATAATCAAGTGACTTTTCCCGTGAGCTCGTTGACTTCCTAAGCTAAAGTTATTTTTCACTTTTTAGTTTTCGAAGGAGGTTGTCTTTTTTGTAAAAAAGTGTTACTATTGCTGAAATTTTGAGAATAGGTAAAGGAATATATGGTTAAAAAGGTACATACGTACTTGATAGCTTCCGTCATTTCGGCCATAACTTCAGCCACTTTAAAGTTTCGACTTTTTAAGCGTCTGGCTGAAGTTACGACACTCGGAAAGTGTCTGGCAATAATGAATAATGGTTTAGAACAATACTAGCTTCTAATCGCGACTTTGTCCGCGTCAAAGTTGATGTATTACACGGGATTAGTACATTTTCCGGGACAAAAAGTAGCCTATGTCCTATTCTAGACTATGATCTGTCTCTGTGCCGTGTTATTTTCATACTGATTTGTTCAGCCATTCTGGCGTTATTGAGTTACAGACATGCATACATCCAAACTTTCGCATTTATAATAGGTAGTAAGAAGTACGATTCAGTAAAACGTATGTAAAAATCTGTCGTCTCACTGGAAAGTAAGTAGCAAGGTATCTTTTATACTTGACAGATACCTGAAGCTATCAAACCTTGTAACAACTTCAGATTTTTTTATATTCATTCTCAAAATTACCTCGCTAAAATGAGGCAATTATTTAGGTCTCAGTTATGTAAGTAGAAAATAAGCCTATAATTTGGAAATGATCATTACTGCCCAAAAACGAGTACCCGCTACCCGTCTACTTCCCCTGTTATAGGGGCTTTATTAACGTAGGCGAAAACTGTGGGCGTTCGATTGTATACCTCTGCATAACCTTTTAGGGGTCACCAACGTAGAGGCCGCATTATTTATAATAACATTTTTACTTGATATTCGTAAAATAAAATGATAATTCATGTTTCTGGGTTTTGAGAAGGTCACCAATTATTTCAAGAAGTTGTTACAGCATCCTGATAATATCTAGTTACACAAATCACCGACCTGTTTAGCAAATGTGGTGTTAGGGGTAATTCTCAGGAAATACGTCCAAGACTCTCATGGCTAACGGGTAAATACTAGCCGATTAAGACAATACGGGTTAGTATCCGCCCGTTTAGTGCCTCAGATCCCTTGTGTGTTTAGTCCCATTAAAATCTGCAAAATATGTGCAGATGACGCTACTACTGATAGCTGTAATAAAAAATCGTACTTCATATTAATATTTTAAGTAATACTAACATACAAACCGTAATTTAAAGAGTTGTTCTTTTTTGTTCTTTTTTTCGTAAATACAAAAATTCGTTCACTGATAACTGTCTATCAGTAATTTCTAGCCGTTTGCCATAATGCACTCTAATGGTGTCATACTTGACTTATACGCGAACGCAGTTGCTTGCAGAAACTAGTTATTCAATAAAATGAGAATAATAACGATAAACAGTTAACATACCGTAAGTGAAGCTGACTGCATGCACCCGGAAACTCATCAGGAATTCTTCATCCGATTTTCGGACGCGCAATGTATGACTGATTGATTTGAGCAAACCGCAGGCCTCTGCCACGATGCCATTCCTGAGTGTTCCTGTCAGCCTTCCGGATCTTACATACATTACTTTTTGTATTATGCAGTTTGCTGAATTGAATAGTAGACACCGTCAATCAATTGACATACTTTTTATGAGCTGTCAAAACGCGATTCTCCCTTAGATTTTGTATGGTAATAGCAGACTGGCAGACAGAATACGAAAGTTTGTAAGGATGGATGGATGGGTGGATAGATGGATGTTTGTTACTCTTTCACGCTTAAACAGCTGAACAGAGAAGAAATTTCGCACATCGATATATTTTAGTATGGAATAACACATAGGATTTTTATCCCGGAAAAATGTACGGTTCCCGTGGGATAATGTATCAAATTTCTTGACTTCAATTGGACGAAATCGTGGGCAAGCTAGTAATTCTATAAATAACAACCTTAAAAAAAAAATATAGACAAAGAATATAGTGTTTTTAAAGTCATAGTCACCCGTCACGTAAGCCGGTTGTCTAACAAACTATGTGTGAAAGCGACTTTCAAAAATCATAAGGGCCTCGTCCGACTTTTTTTAGGACCGATTATCGGACCGTTCAATAGATCCATAATTTGGTAGTACCGACTTTTTGTAGGACGTGTGCGTTGGTATATTAGAATTCATATGTTCCATTCCCTCCGACACAAAAATCGGTCACCGATTGTCTGACATGGGCGGACAGCTTTAGCCTCCTTAGCTGTGCTGTAGTCACGTAAAAATCACAAAGTATTAATCCAATTCGACGGATATAGAAGATCAACTACCTGCACTTCTTTACAACCCTTAGGCTCATCACAAACAACTGCAAAATACTTGAGCAGTTTTTATTTATTAATAGATAATGAACTAAAACGCTTTACAAATAGAGTAGAAAATAGCAGGCAAGAAATAATTCCTATATTATCTTGCAAGCAATTATACAATTTTCAACTCTATTTGTTTTAGGCTACAGTTCATTTTCAATTAATCAATGAACATTAGAGAATATTACTGCTACATCTGCACTGACGGTTACACATCATATTGCAGTCTTTATAATATCATGTAGTCATAACTTTACTTACCATTCTTCCGTTGTAACATATTCCTAACTTCAACAGTCTGATCTATCAGTCTGATAATAGCCGTAGGAAATCGCCTTACACGCATGTAATCGTATAACTACATAGCAGACACACGAATCACTCGAACCAACACAAGTTGAGCTGTAAAACCTTTCATACTCCTATGTACTAGAGGCCTGTGAAAGATTGCTAGCAGACTAGCGAGATAGAAATTAAAAATCTGCAAAATTCCTTGAGCACTGTTCATTATTTTAAGTTATTTTTGTTAGTAGCGTGGACAATTAAAAATGTGGTGGAAAGAGATGTGTGTTCAGAATTAGAAAGGCTTACTTTAGTCTTGTTGAATTAGACCTAGACTTAGGCTTTCCAAAAATTGCTACCTGGCAGTTACTTTAGATATAGTATTTTTTTTTTTTTTTTTATAAAAAACTTTGCCCCACACTAGGAATTTCTCCTGTATCGTGGGTGCGTTTACAAACATATAAACTCACATACACAAACAGCCAGACCCGGAACAAGTACCTGTAGGTCATACAAATATTTGTTCCGTGCGGGAATCGAACCCGCGACACGCAGCGCAGCAGTCAATCGCTCGGCCACTGCGCCAACCGTGTCGTCGAATTCTTAGCACTTTAAGTAGACAAAACGACTGTAGGTTCACCACGAGCGCGCTAACATAAAAATTCAAAAAACTCGATTTTCGAATTGAAAGCAATCTTTATTGTCATTTGTTTCTTCTTCTTAGCGTTTCGATGACAAACTATAATATATTGTTGTGGACCAGAAATGTCATTTAATTGTGACGTATTTATATGAAATCCTTAGCCAGTAAACTATTATTAGACTTTATTATAAAGAAAATATTATATTGGTGTAATTTTATACGACAAACACAATTAAGGAAGAGTAAGAAATAACAGTTGACTTGTAAGGTGGGCTCATATTCTACCATTTTTGGTATACAAATATTCTCTTGTAGCTAAGTATATGTCAATATTTTATCATTGAAACATGTATACTTAATAATAATTCGAATTCGCACCTAAAGGAGTTTAAATTAAAACATATTAAACCATTTGGCAATTTACTATTAATTCAAATAGCAACACAGTAGTAGTTTTTTTTTAAATCTACTAATTCTATTAGTGACAATTTAGTGCGTGTTAAACAAGTTTTATAAGCAAAACGGGTGGTTCCCAATTTAAAATTCGAACGAATTTACGTTTCGTTTCTCTGCGTGATCGTGTAACGCCCTCTAGACGCAGCAATCCACACGACGCGATCTAGCCTCTTTAGAATTACAACTGCCGGCCGGTAAGGAAGGGGCTGCGCTGCGCACTTATTGGCGGGAAATATATCAACAGAATGTGTCTATGTTAATCGGCCCTTTTTGAGGCCTCATTCTGCCCAATATTTTATTTTTTAATTATTGAGATTTTCACCGAGGTAAATGTTATGTAAACTTTAAGGTCGGTAGCTCTTGGTGTACGTAACAGTGTGAATGATTTCAATTGTTTCTATTTATGTTACAACACGGCGAGAACGCATGAATGAATCTAATCTCCCAAGGCTAAACTGTAGGACGTTTATAGTGGAACAAATTACTTACACATACATTTTTATCTTTGATTATTCTTCTCTTCAACTTCCGAGCTTTGCGTATTTTATCAGATTGTGATTTGTCTGAGAATCTACAATAGCAAATCAGGCTAACTACATTTCATAATAATATGCATTTCATACCTGCGTCTGAATATCGAATGTACCTTTACCATGTACCTATTATTATTATTACCTAGCTTTTACACGCGACTTCGCCCTAGTTATTTTTTTTCACCCGCGTCATGTCACGTCTTTGGTTGCTGCTCCGCTCCCGTGTGTTGTAGCGTGATGATATATAGCCTATACTATTCCTCGTGCAGCTGGCTATCATATACAAAAACTATTATTTCAATTCGACTGGTGGTTCCAGAGAGCGCGTTTAAACGGACAAACAAACAGGTCTTAAGGTTATACATCTTTTAAACAAAATTTTCGTGTCACAATGTTAGTTACTATACTCCTCCGAAACGGCTGGACTAAATTTTTATGAAATTTTGTGAGCATATCGGGTAGGTCTGAGAATCGGCCAACATCTATTTTTCATACCCTTAAAAACAAAATATGGCAAAACAACGTTTGCTGGGTCAGCTAGTATTAGTACAGATTACTTAGATTTATGGGGGAGGCCTTTGTCCAGTAGTGGGCGTCCTGCGGCTGATATGATGACTTAGATTATAAACATTTACTTTTACCAAACCTCAGTTTAGTAAAATATAAATTTCTTCAAGAGAAAATAGTCTTTAACCGTAATATCTCCTTATTTATTATCTTATATTAGAAAGAAGTACCTACTAACTCAATAATAATTGTTGTTACATCCCAATTCGTTTTAAATTAAAATTCTCCAAAGGGACTACGCTTTGGACCCATGTCCGTTTTGTAAGCTTTTGTAAAGACCCGGTTTCTCTTGACGTTTGAGGAATTCGCCCTACCGCGGAAAGAAGACAATTTGGGATTTGATTTTATACTTAAAAGTATTTTATTTTTAATTTATCAGTATTATTTACTCCAACATTAAAAATTCGAGAGTTATTTACTAATATTGTATTAAGTAAAATTTGTGTATTTAATTTTTTGTAACATGCTATTTTATTGTTCAGTGGTTATATAAAATGGTATAACTTTATATTTCATCGTACATACGATGCTGTACATACATACTTCAAGACATTGTAGATATGTGTGTATGTAAATTATTATACTCCATGCATTACGGTTTTTTTTTAATAATTATCTAGGTATTTTCTTGTTGTTATAAATAATTAACCTAAACACAAAACTTATAAAATATATAGATACATTTTACAAAAAAAAAAACAAAAAAGGAGGAACCTCATAGATATTACAAAATTCGTCCGTGTCGCTGTCAATGACACAAGTGCCAAAAAGGCTGGCAGCATTGCAAAAAAAAAACTGCAGTATTTTTATAAATAAGAGAAGTAGGTAACAATCCTTTTAAGAAATAACAGTCGAAATTAGCGAGCAACGCCGTCGGCTGTCGGTGTTTTGCATATACATAATGGCCAGACCTCTTACTGTGAACCTTGAGTGGATTGATTCACCTCGGCAGTGGGATACGGAGGTCAGTGCGCACACGCCGCGCTGGACCGATCAATTGGTACTTCGTATGTTTAATGTTATTATTGATAATCGGTTACGAAATATTATGTATTTTTGGTTGTAAAAATATTTTAGGAAAAAGTCAGTTCATCTTAAAATCGGCCAAGTTCAATTCGGACTAGCACTTGAAGGATTCTATACCACAGTACAATATTAAGAGCGAGTAAATCCCCTATTATTTTTATTTTTTGTATATTTGTATAGCGGCCATAACAATACACACTCTTTGAATATTTAATGTACCTACCTATTATGATTCAAAAGCCACAGCCCTGTGACATAGAGACCGACAGACGGACGAAAGATGGATGAGCGAAAGCAATAGAGCTCCGTTTGAACCCTTTGGGTACGGAACCCTTAAAAGGAAATCCGTATACCTAAAGCTACGTTTCGCGATTCACTTGAACTAATAAATTTAAAAAAATTGTGAAGAGCTAATTTTTCAATCGTCAGATAACTATTGTTTGAAAAATAAATATTCTAGTTAGGGCTTGTACCCACCACTTTTTCTAAACGCGCCGTTGACGCGCGTTTGTAGCGATACAGACGCGATATGCACGTAAGTCAGACAAAAACAAACTGCAATGTGGAAAGAAAAACGCGCTTTTGAAAAACGTGGTGTGCACAGGCCCTTAGACAATTATCTATCTATATATATGTGGGAATGGCTAATCGTGAATAAACCTTTTTATTAACGCACAGTGATGACATGTAATCTTTTTAAGAAAAATAATGACGTTAGAAGTAGAGAGAGAAAAAATATGACGTAAGACGTAAGACAAGGATATTTTTCGGTGTAAAATAAAATTAAGATAAACCGCTATTTTTTCGATTGTTCAATCCCACATATATATAAAAATCAATTGTTGTTCGTTAGTCTCGCTAAAACTCAAGAACGGCTGAACGGATTTATCTTATCTTGAAATGTTCGTGATGGTCTAGGGAAGGTTTAAAAGGTAAGAAAAATTCGAATAATTACCGGGAAAACCCTAAAAACAGCTCTTTTTTTCCCATATAAACGTTTTCCAAATAAATTGTAGAGTCAATTTGAACTTTATTGCCATTCAATACAAAAGCTTAGGTCTTTTATTTATCGATTGAGGCAGTACGAAGTCTGCCGGGTTAGCTAGTTCTTTACACAAAAAATTTCAAACCGTCATAATTGTTTGGCAGGATAAATTTTTTTGTAATCTTGAATCGTCTGCCCTAAAAAGATTAATTTTCTGTTGCTTTGAATTATTTTTCAAAAAAAAAACAAATTATAGATAATAAGAATTTAAAGTAGATTATTTATTAAACTTTATGGACATAATGTAAAAAATTCACTGAACAAAGGCGGACTTAATGCCTTAGGCATTTTCTACCAATCTACCTTAGGGCGATGCAGAGACAAAACATTATGTAAGTATAATAAAGAATAAGATTTACAGTGGATTATATAGGTAGGTAATAATACTTATTATTACCCACCTATATAATCCACTGTAAATCTTATTCTCTAATTGAAGCTTAATTTGAATGAAATCGCGAGCGTTACAGACGAGAATTTGGCGTCTCCTAATGGCGAGTTTCGCTCGAGTAATTCAAGAACTTAGCTCAAATAATCCGAGACAGTTAAAACACTACCATGATGCTGAAATTCAAAGAAGTTTGTTGTCTTGTGCTTTTTAATAATTATATAGAACAAAAAAGAGGTGGAAACGATTAATTACTACCACCATACCTATTTCTGCCGCAAAGCAGTGTTGCTGTGTTCCGGTTAGAAGAGTATGGGTGACGGTGTAATTACAGGCACATGACACATTTCAACTTTGTCTCTGGGATGGCAACGCATATGCAAGGTCTCTGGTATTGCAGATGTCTATAGGTGACGGTGACCACTTAACATCAGGGGGGCCGTTGGCATGTTTGCCAACCAATGGCATAGAAAAAAAACAAATGTAGTACTAGTAGTACGAGATATATGCATTTTGATAAGAATATGAATGAACAGTTTGAATGAGGTTAATAAGTATATAAGTAATAAGCAGGCCTTCAATACAACTATATTTACTAATAAGTATGTATAATCACAATTCAATATCGGCAACTTCAGATTTATACATAATATTATATTAATTTATAAGTTCATAGGAGTAATTCTCGTATTTTAACAACGATCGCATTTAAATCTGTCAAAAATACCTCCAATAGGTATACATTTTTTTTTTTGTACAAATGACACTGGGGCTAGATTTTAGACATATTTAATTAGTAGAAATAGCCTTTAGTTTTCCTTTACTGATATCAGTGAATTGATGTCTAAGATAAACTAAGAAAAAATCGATAATCCGCCTTGAGCAAGCGTGGAGATCAATGCTCGTGCCTTCTCTGTTTAAGAGGAGACTTGCCGCGCTATATTATGTACGCGTGCTTACTCGTACGTCTATCAACCACTTTGGGGAAATAGTAAAATGAAGTTTTTTTCCATTATTTCATGCATCAGTAAACTTATCTATTATTCTTCAAAGTTCTAACATTTACTTCAGTAGTAATATTTTATCTTACACTAGCTTTTGCTAGCGACTTCGTTCGCGTAGTTCTTTTCTCCAGATTACGTTACATTTTTAGTTACTGCTCAGCACCTACTAATCGTAGCATGATGTTATATAGCCTATATCCCTCCTCGATAAATGAACTATCCAACACAAAAATATTTTTTCAATTCCAACCAGTAGTTCCTAAGATTAGCGCGTTCAACCAAACAAACAAACTCTTCAGCTTTATAATATTAGTATAGATGTACCGTATTTCTTTAAAGGGAGTGACATAATACGTGAATGTTGCAGCAGTACCTACCTAACTAGCGGCTGGGTTTACTGCCCGCCATTATCAAATCATAGATAAGAACGGATCACTGCCTCTATACAAAGATCCATGTTGCTGGCTGTTGGCTTTTCAATTTCCATTGATAGGTTCAATAAACAACTACTTTGAGTAACTTCACGTGATAATATTTGGTTCCTAATGCTTTTTAAAAGTAAAGAAAATAGCACCAAGTTATGTCGATATCAAAATGATATTTTAGAAAGATCAAATACATCTTATTATTGTATTGCTTATCGATTAAATTCGACTACAGGATCAAATGAACTGGGCTCCGCTAGGCGTATTGGTTCAGCGTATCGTTTGCGTAGCGAAGACGCCGCGTAGTAGCGCCTAGACGTCGCGTAACCGTTAGCCTCTACCGCGTAGCGGGATGCATCGACGTCGCGTAGCCGTAGTCGCCACGTAGCAGTTGTACCTAGACTTTACATAGCCGTGTGTAGACGTCATCGCTCAAAAGTCGCACAAATCACGTAAATGCCACGGAATCGCTTTATTATATATTTTTTCCAATGTTGTAATTTTTCATTGTGCCTTTGTGGAAAAAATATATTATAATAATATCATTTATCATTAACGAATCAATTCAATTCGTATGTGTGATCGAAAGCGCGACAGCGATAAAACGGGACGTAGTCACTCACGGCTTTTACGCTGTATAAGTTTCAACGTAGGTGGGTACCTACACGCCCACACTGGACCAACGCCAATTGCTAAGCGCCCTTACGACTACCGCCATAAACAATTTCTTACTCCCTATCCATGATGAATTGCAGACTCTAATCTTATCTATACGTAAGTCACAAAAAAGTACTAAAATCGTCTCAAAACACTTAAATCAGTTACATTTTAACATATTTATTCTGTCATCCACAAACCGTATAAAAATAATAAATATCGGATCAGTACGGAAATTACGTTCACTTATCGGGACCGTATCGTTACCGCATGTGTGTGCTTACGACTCGCCGTCAACACGGCGTCATCTCACCCGTCGTGAGACGATACAATCAGAAGGTTAACTTTCTTTAATAAGAGATTAAAGTTTACACAAAGAAACCGTAGCTGTTTTATTCATCGTATTTGTAGCACTAACAACTTTATTATTTGTAGCAAGTTGCTATAATTAATTTGACGAAACTACGTGTATTTAATTGTTATTTTGTCTATATCAAAAATTTGTATATACCTTGAAACTGTCAAGAAATTCCATAGCAATGAAAATCATTGTCTAAAAAAAACATTTTCTTTTTCCCGAAGACACACCCACTGCTTTTCCTACTGTACTATTTATTTAAGACGCAGCTTGCGAACGGATCTTCTGTGCATTCTTCCACCTTGTACCTCCCCTCTTCCCCTTCACCGCGCTCTACGAAGCCCCGCTCACCTAAATATTGTTTTCGTAGAAGGCCCGACGAGAACGCTTTGACGGCACCCGAGCCAAATTGACGGCCATTCCGATGACGCTGATACAATGCAAGGATTGAGTGCTACTACAACAGATATCCAATATTGAACTAGAGATTTGAAAACAGAACTCTGGAACTAGCTCAGCTCAGCTTGCTTTTGTTTATGGTTAAGAAATGTTGTCATCGGTCTCTTAAAACTGTTAAACAATTTTTTGTCAACATTTAATTGATACTCTACGAGATACCATGTCATTAAAACGAACGATTTGGCCAAATATCAAGGTCAGCAGTTAACCTAGACATTGAAAATGTCATTGGACTTATCACGTTTTATAAGTGGTCGACATATAAATATTTGATTTGGAATTTAAATACAGACTGCTTTTATACTAACAATAATACTCTAATTCCCCTTTCCCGTCTGTTGTTCGACATAGGGTACACCAAACAGGGAAGCAATACCCGTAGCCGCCATGCATACAAAGGCGTCGTGCCGGGATAATAAAGTAACACTAACGCCATCTATGTGCTACGAGGCGAACTAAAAATACGTCATGTTAAGGCACGCAATGTTTGATTCTTTTTTTTGTGTATTGCAGAAAATTGTAATGGAATTATTAAATTACATTTAATAACCCCTATATTCACGCCATTATTACAGTGATAAGCAGAAACCTCAGAGCGTGACGTTACAGGTTCTATTTTAGCCCCCGCAACGTAAATATATGGACATATATTATGTGTATTTTAGTTAACTCAGTAGTTATTTAATTTATTTGGATATATACTCGTTATAAGACACATGAGATGGCTGTATGTTAAAGCTCCCTTTTCACAGCGTAAACGGAGTCAATCCGTAAAGTCGGCTACACAGACGCTGCCTAAATAAATAACATCTGAACTGAACAAATGTTTCTTTTGCACTAAATATGTTCATGTAGACAAAGTTATTAATTAATATGACTAAGCTGTTTTGGCAATTAATTAAAACACAGCTTCTATTTGTTTACAAAAACATACAATATAGTAAATTGCTAAAACAAAAGTTGAATTGGAATTCTATTGTTTTTTTTCTTTGTGTCTTTTCTGAAGTAAAAAGTCTAAAGAGGTTAGATTGTCTATTTGTAAAAGGTTATCTCTGGATGTAGTGATGCGATTACAATAAATCATCCACTCACAGAAAGCTACACTATTACCGACGCGAGGTCCATAGAATTCATGGGTTTAGTTCTGTAAAAACGAATCAAACCACGTCAATATTTAGATATTATTTTGGATATTTAACGCCTATTAACTTTCACTTCTTAAATTTTTTTTCAATCTTATAATTTCCCTAAAACAAAAGCCTGAATTAACTTCTAAAGAACGCTTAACCCGGCTTGCTTAATATTTTAACTCCGACCTAAATACTAACACGAGCCCTTTATGCTTGATACATCTGTAATTTAACCTCGTCTTAACAAATAAGTATGAGTTAAGTTTTTGACACAAATAAGTTAAAATAAAATAATTATAATACCAACCTATACCTGTCCCACTGCAGGGCAAAGGCCACGAGCATTCATCACCACGCCTGCCCAAAGCGGATTGCTGATTATTGTAAGTCCAGACTTCCTCACGATAATTTCCTTCACCGATGTCAGAGATATACAAGATAAACAGACTTAGAAAGTACATAACTATGGATTGAAAAAGTCACATTGGTACTCGCCGGGTATCAAACCCGCAACCTCATGCATGAGAGGCGGACGCCTTAACCACAGGGCTATCACGATATATTTTTACATTTACGTTGACGCATTAGTGATATAACCTCGTGTTAACAACTAACTCGATGTTATTTTTCACGCACAAGTGGTCCTTAAAAATGTAATGCCAAAAGTTCATGTTTAATGCCGACGAAAACCACATAATTCCAAGCAATGGAAACATTTTTGTGAGTTGGTTTTTACGCTCGCACCGAACAATGCCATTTAACTGTTTAGTGCGAAATGATTATCTTATCATGAAGATTGCTATTAGTCATACCGCCTCGTCTTGCGAGGCAAAGGATTTGAATAACGTTCCAACTTTGAAAAAAATATTTTGATAATCAGTAGACTAAAGCATCCATCTTGTTGGATGGATGCTTTTTTAAATTTAATAAATTAAGTCACACGAGCATATTTTAAAAAACACTTTTTTTTGTAAACACACCAACATTTTTTTGCATGCCGATAGCATTAGTTCGTATTTCAAATTATATACTCAGTAGGTAAGGATACCTACATTGTACCATTATGTGTAAACTGTAGTTTATCTAAATTGGAGATAATTAAAGTCTTTTGTCTATGCTGCTGTAATTGTCTGTTTAATTATTCTACGGTTTCAGTCATCACCATAAAGCTAGGGACAGTTGTAAACTCTGTGTGTCTATGCTCACTTCCATAATCTTTTGATCAATAATCTCTCCGGTACCAAAGGGATGGCGGATTACTACGTTAATTTTATTAGCTCTCAAACAATCTATCGCTTTGCCATTAACTCTATTATTGGCAATATCGTGTTCATTAAGATTGACTACTGTTTAAAGCCAGGTGACGTTATGGATCTTCATTCTTCTTTACAATGATAATCCACCTTCTGCCTTCTGTATAATAGCCTTGACCCAGAAGTTGATTCAGTCTCTGTAACGTAATGACAAAATGACCCTCAATTGCAACAGAACTTATTCCCGGCAACTAGAGCAAGACCAATAACATTTCCGTGTTCCTACAGAAGCGTAGTGGGCGCATCGTAACGCAAATAATAAAACTGGAAGCAAAAGAAAACACAAACTCCGCTCCACGAAATAGTTTGTTTATCTATTTAAAAGAAAGATTGTCGACGTCTTGAATGAAGTGGCTACCCACAAACAACCAAGGTTGTACGAATATAATAATGCACAGAGCGCCTTTCACAAAATAACAAATGAAATCATCACCAAACCACAACTGTTGGCCCAAATGTACTAAATCACTTTGTGTTCATCAGATAATGTTGGAACTAAGGTTTGACAAACATTGTCTTAAAGTAATCAAACAATAATATGTAAATGTAAACGAGGATTGGCCGGAAAATTGAGTGTATTTAAATTATATTGGCCGACATTGGATATTGAACGTTAATGAACTTTTAAACTTGGTACGAGTAAACTACGCGTCGCCGAGCATATGGATGGATTCAGTCGATTTAGTCGGTTACAAAAACTCTGGCAGAGGCGTTTTATGGTTGTTACACACATTTCTTTGGCATTATTTACTAGGGTTACTCGGTCTGCATAAAAACAACACCTATTGCTTCATAATGCAAACATCAATAAAATACGGCTCGGAAAATTTTCGGCTAAGCATGAAAAATGATTCAGGATAAAAGAAAAATGTTCGGTAACTTAATACTTTCTCTTCGATAAAAGTATCTAAAAATCAATGAACTTCCAAAACAAGTACATTGGTTGCATTTTCAATTATGCAGCTGTATAAATAGTAGCCGAAAAGTCGTAAAACTTATTCCTTAGGAAAGTGCCGCCGAGTAAAACATTGCTACGATATCGGAGATAGAGGGGCAGCCCTACATTAATGTTGCCCCATTCCCGCCGTGTGCACGTGCGCGGCGACGGCACCCGAATGCGGCCGATCAGACTCGAACGTACTGCCTTCTTTATTCAAAAAGGTCTCAAATCCAAAAGCAATACAAATCTGTTTAGAACTAATGTGTGCGCCGTTAAGCCTATATTCGAATAAAATATTTCCAGGACTTTAGTCGTTTTGTCACACAGACACCGTATGCCCTCGAGACGACCGTAGCGCATGCGAAATCAGAATGTCACCTCCCATCTGAATCGTATACATTGCAGTTTTCAAATTGAACTCAAATTTCGGCTTACATAAACAACAATCA
This sequence comes from Caradrina kadenii, assembly GCA_947462355.1. Lineage (NCBI taxonomy): Eukaryota > Metazoa > Arthropoda > Insecta > Lepidoptera > Noctuidae > Caradrina > Caradrina kadenii. Next base: position 10,079,387 of record OX381684.1, on the reverse strand, counting down.
ATGGATAATACAAGGAAAGATACAAACGGATCGCCTTAAATGGACTTACGGTATTTGTATATAGGTCGTTACTACTCGCTTTGCTTTGTATCGTGTTGATTTTCAAACCACTTTTGTTCGCGATATGTTTTTTGTATGAAAGATAGTTGGATAACGCGTTGTTAGAAATATTTTTATTGTTATCTCTTTAGTGACATCTGTGGAAGGTAATGGTCACATAATGGGGGAAGCTCATTTACTATTTTGTACTAGTATATCTATTTTCAGTTGTTTGTGTTTATATCTTTAAAGATAGTAAAGAGTAGATGATTTAGTAGTTCAGCCTTACGCATAATTTGGTAAAATTAGAATATTTTAAAGCTTATTACACTCCTTTATGTTAACGAATGGTGCGAAAAACGATTCGTTTTCACTTATTGGAACGGGTAATTCCGTAAAATGATGAATTTATGGGCTTATCGTTTACGACCGGGCAGACGCGGGTTTTTGATGATTAGTGACGCTAATTAGCAGTCGATGGGTATTTTCAAGCTATAAAATATATTTGAAGAAAAACTTTAATTAGAAATATGGATAGATATGACAAGCTCGTTATTTAGATTGGGAATATTATTATTAGCATTAGGTTTGATAAGTGACTTGTTTCTCTTTAACTCTAGTGTTTAATTAAATGTGCTTGTGTGAGTAATTTGTAAGTGTAATGGTGTATAAAACACTACAGTCAACTGCAAAAGTAAAATAAATTTATTTATTTAAGGGCTATTTTTACACAAGTCAGATACCTTTTATCTAAAGAATAAATAATGTCAATTTGACATAATTTCTATACAAATTTTGTCAAACCGCCATATTTATACCACCGTTATGAGTTCTGACAATTGAAAAATTTGCCCTTAGGTACACAAAACAGAACACATTCTGTACTTTGAAAAGATAACACAGTTCAGATCAAGACTGTAGGTAAGTACTTATTTCTAAATGCGCAACCACTTTATTAAGAATTGAATTTTCTGTATTCGTAAATAAGTGTGAAAAAAAACTCAAAGAAGAGTATCACTTCAATTTTAAATATTAATAAAAAACATATTTATTTTACAAACAATATTTCATCCTTTCTATAGACTCCTAAGGTTAGGTTATGATGTTGACATAAATACCTTATTATATTATTTGGAACTACAAATTTAATTTTACGACGTTTATTTGGAAAAAAAAGACAGTTCCTGTTATGTATTACATTTATATTCGTAAGAAAATGTTCCAATATTATTCTAGAATACAGTTATAGTAGTCGCCGCGAGTCCTGAGCACAAATGTCAAGTTATTTTTTGGGCTTTTGGGTACCTTTCTGGGTTTTTTAGGCCGCCGACATTGCACGCGATTAGTTTGTCAGTCAGACCGATTGCGTGTATCGTCGGCGCGCCAAAAAACCACGAGAGGAACCTCAAAACCCATTTACATTTGTGCACACGACTCGTGGCGACTACTATACAAAATTGCACATTAATTCCTTCACAATTATCTCCATGCTTATAATTATTTAGTAATGTAAAGAGACTGAGTTGTCCTTCGAAATAATTTGGTACCTAGCCAAACTTATGAGCGTTATTTACATAGAAATACTACATGAAATAAGTACTTATTTGACGTAATAAGACACTCAATTATGTTCAAGGACGTGGTACATATAATATGCGATCTCTTATGTAATAACGTTAGTCAATGCTTTTAACTGAGATCCATACGCTTCCCACATTAGATTTTCTTATTTGTCTAGTCTAGGAATTCTAGAGTATTATAGTGGTAGTTCTTCAGCATAGTTTATACGGGTAGCAACTAAGTGTTTTAGCTCAGACACAGTACTTTTTACACGGTACCACTTTCTATTCCCATACTTTTAAAAATAAATTATATTATCTGCCATAGGTATTATTACTTATTGGTTAACATATTATGATTTTCAGGTTATAAATTTTAGTTAATTTTGACCTAACTACATACTTTGTGAATCCCTCTTTAGGTACCTATTTAGGTTTTAAACCTAATTAAGGATAACCTTATATTTTAAAGCTACACTAATTGAAGCATACAAAACGTTAATTAAATTATTATTTATATATCTCTTTTATTCATAACATATACAAATAAATTCCATTTTTAAATATTAATATAAATATAAAAAATTGTAGTAGAATAAAAATTATTATTATTATAACTATTTTGTAGCCCTCCAATGAATGCTCACGTCAAAATTGACAAAATCGTCTCCAATAATTCGATGACAGAGAACAAATATTCAACAACCGAACATCTTTCTGTCTTTTTCATTTTCGTTGAAATAAAAAGAGAGGTTTTAGTTAAAGGTGTTGTATAAACGGGAAATAAAGCTGTTTGTAACTGGCTAAGCTTTTGAATTTTTTTTTCCTGAGGTACCCTACAGGTAGTAATGGTAGGTATTGTATTGTACAGGTGCGTGCGTATAGGTCATTGTCTCCTGTATTGCTAGCTTACACAAGGGTTATTTTTTTTTAATCCAACAATATCTAAGTCTCTGTCTACATAGAGCATCACTGACATTGTTGAAGGAAAACATCGTGAGGAAACCTGGACTTAAAATCAATATAGTCTGAAATCGAAAAACCGCCTATAGCAAGTATGGTGATGATAAATTCTCGTGCTTTCTCTGTATGAGAAGAGAGTTTTTCCCTGCACTGGGACAATAATAAGCTAATATTATTATTATATAACACACATAAGATGTACCTACAGCCTCGCTTATTACTTCCGCTGTAGTTCTAGCTTACTTATGTGGCTGGTAATACAACAACAATGGCTGTGCCATTTATATTTATATACTAGCTTCTGCCTGCGACTTTGTGTGCGTAAACTTTAAAATGAAGCCGGAACACGAAAACAAAAAAAAATATATACCATGTGTTAAGCTAAATAATGACGTGAGCCAAAATTTCATCTATTTCCGTTCAGCCGTTTAAGCGTGAAAGAGCAACAAACAATCACACATCCTCAAAAACTTTCACGTTTATAATAAATAGTCTAGTAGAATACTTTTTTGGATCTACAGGGTACTGTAACACAGGGCCAGCAAGTTAAAATAGATTTTGTTTTACCAGTTAGGTACCGCCTATTAGGTCGTTAGTCGTTACCTATTTTTATATTCGTTCAGAAAAAAAATACAGGTCAATGCTCTGCTATTCAAGTCCTTGCAGGAACTTTGATAGTGCGGTCATTGTTGGCAACATCTTCTGTCTCTTTCCTGCAAAACGGAAGTGTACTCGCATTTGGGAATGGTTGCGTCACTTTTTTAACTATGAATTTGTTCGTGTCTCTTGGGAAGTAAGATACCTATACATAATTATTAATTGATTACAAATTTTGGCATTTATGTGTAAACTTATATTTTTTATCATTTCTTTTTAGTGATTGAAGTCAATAAGGTTCTATTATAATTGAACAAACAAAAGGTGACAGGAACGAAGACAACGAAGTTATTCATGCTTAACTTGAACGAGGGCTGACCACAAAATAGTTCCACATGAAAGACCCAAACGCATGACCCCGTGTAAACAAACCAACACCTTAATCAATTCCTATTAAATTAACTTAATTAATAACCTACAAATGCCTACAACAAGTAATTAACATCATAAATAAACAAACAAAATCAAATTAAATATCAATTAAAAAAATTAAAACCAAGATGGCGTCCTAGACGAACTGTCAAACGTAACACGTGGCTATATCTGATCGTTAAGGGTGGGCACACACAGTGCGGAATTGGGCGGAAATCGGTCGCGCGCGGGGTCGCCGGCGCATCCGACGTCGGTCAGTTACCCCGCCCCACGATCCGGAGAAAAAACATGAAGCAATCAATAACAGAAGGATCAGCTGTTGCATTACAATGCGCAGTTTCAATTCAAGTGAATAGGTCCGGTATTCCGGTATAACTTAAAGTGTCAAGATTTTTATAAGACTATTTTATACTTTGTAATAAGGCGTAGTACAGGAATAGTGGTAACGGACATCCAAATCTTGTACGTATTTTTTTTTAAATCTCAAAATCTTTAATCAACACAAAACTTTCTACGTCGCACCCTTAATTACACTGCTTATTTTATAATATCTACAACCTTCTTGGGTTCTTCAGCAAAAATTTAAGATTTTTTTGCCATTGCGATTAGAGTTAGCTAGGTATTAGAGTTCAAATTGCCGTGCTGCATTCTATCATCTCTTGACACTATGTATTTGTAATTAACACAAGACATGTACGACAGCTGCACCAGAAATGAGATGGAAGTGCACCTTCTGTACCTGCTTTCTTTGTGGTAGCATGCGCGCGCGCCGACGAGCCAGCTGCGGCCCGGTACTTTATACTGGGAACTTTTTAAGGCTTTTTGTTTTTTACCGTAGTTTTGATATATTTATATTGACTCAGGCGCAGCCTTGGTATATTGTCGTCAGCCAGGCTTGCTAAGCCAGACTTGATAAATCAAGGATAAGCTAAAGTTCATGGCGTCTTCGGTTTACTTCTAACTCTTCTAAGGTAAAGTATCTACATGAGTATTTGATAATTGGGAGTTAATTAAATGAATAGAATCCTCATCAAACATTTAAATAATAGGTAGGTTAACTGCCAGTGACGCGGTTATTATACTTACCTTATCATACACTCGTATCCTAATAGGTCATTTAATGACAAAAGTGAACTGTCAAGCGATTTTGAACTCTATGTGACGCAACAGCACAGTTTAAAAATAGGAATTGATCTTGCTTCAATCATTTCAACTGGTAAACGTTGTCCTGCCCGAAAGCTGGCGTACAGCGCCACCTATTGGATCCAGTAGTGTTTTTATTATAATAAAGCTTTTACCCGCGACTTCGTCCGCGTGGTATTTTTCATCCACGTTAAATTACGTCTTTGGTTACTACTCGGCCCCCGTAGGTCGTAGCGTGATGTTATTTGCAGATAATTTAGCAAAGAAAAAATGGTTAAAATCATTCCAGTAGTTTCGGAGCTTATTCGGTACAAACAAAAAATCTTTCCTCTTTATAATATTCAGTATAGATGTATGTATAAGTTGACAACCCTACTCTAAAGAAACTTCATAAAACAAAATGTACAGAAATTACGGGAATACATAAATAAATAAGCTCTTAGGTTTTCTCTGAAGAATAAAAAAGGATACTTACAATTACCTGATAAAAATCTTTTTACTTTATAAATTCCTAGAAGCTGTCTAAGAACACTGAAACGCTTTTTCTTTGTTTTTATTTCAGTCCTCGATTCTCCACTTAGGGCCACAGCATAGTTTCAATGGAGTTAAATCGATGATGTATTATGCGAAACTGAATAGAATTTTCAAAACTTATTTTTAAACCTTCTCTTGATTTTAAACTACATACCAATGTCTACATAGTACAAAACAAAAACAATGTCGCTTACCGCTGTCGGTTTTGTACGCTTAGGTCTTTTAAATTACGCAACGGATTTTAATACGGGTTTCTTCAATAGATAGAGTGATTTAAGAGAAAGGTTTATACGTATAGAACATCACGCTACGACGAGAGGAGTTGAACAGTAACTGAACGCCGGTAACGCGGGTTATTAATAAAAAAGTCTACATATAAAGAGATTACTGTTTTTTAGTTATATTTAAGCAAACACGCACGATTTAAGTGATTCCTACTATTTTCTTTATTAAACTACACTATAGTTACTTTAATTATTACTTTATAGTCTCATTTGTAATTTAATTAAATTACAAATGAGACTACGGATAGACACAATCCTGTTAACCGTGTCGTCTTTTCCAAACGAACCGAACCAGCGTTATCGCTTTCCTCACCGACTAATATCTTTTTCACGGCATGACCTATTCTATCTCTCTCGTTAATACAAAAGAACAAGATAGAAACATCAATTTCCGGAGACTTGAAAAACAAATACCCCATAGTCCCCACAATATCCATACGTTAATATCAATAGGTGCCTCCGGTGCGCCATGGCGGTATACTTCATATAGTGTTTGTTATGCTCCCGCCCCCTCGCGCCAGATGGGACAATAACTGGCCCCAGCACCATAGATATGGGGACAGGTGCACCACATATAGCCCATAAGGTTGCCTTCTTTATTATAACCGAATTGCCGAAATTGTAAAGCTGAGGTCTAATTGTTTTATTTTTTGTTTTGAATATGGCATACAAGCCGACGGCTCACCTGATGTTAAGTGGTCACCGCTGCCTACAAACATCTGCAATACCTAAGGTCTTCAAAAATTCGTTGCCATCCCAGAGCAAAGGGGAAATGTGTCATGTGCCTGTAATTACACCAGCAGTCATACCCTTCAAACCGGAACACAGCAACGCTGCTTTGCGGCAGAAATAGGTATGGTGGTAGTACATCCCCGAACGAGCTCCTCCACAACGAGCTCTACTACTACTCTAATTGTTCGTTAACTATAAATAAGGTGCATATTAGAACAGACTTTCTATCGGAAAACTTCCGTAATGTGTAGAAATTAGTTAAATAATAACCTCGGTGATCGGTAACTACTTAACTGATGCTGAGAAAATTCTATCTTACAAAATTATCTAAATTACACAAAGTCAAAGTCAAATCGTTTATTTCAAGACCATTCTATGGCACATTAGAACATCATTTACGAAAAAAAAATTAACCTAGTTACTGCCGCATGTAAAAGGTAGTTTCGCATGGAGAAGAATGTGAAACTTCATAATAGCTGAAATAAAAATCACTTAAAATACTACCAAGTGCTGCAAATTAAGAAATAAGAGCTTAATAAATAAAATACATCGTGCTTACATGTTTACAATATTGTGCTAAGACAGCGAACACAAACAACTCAGCGTCGAGACCATCACCAGAAACCATACCTATTATATTGATCGATTCAATAAACACCATGAACTCGCTTATCTAAATAAAATTACCGCCGGAACGTTATACACCTTCCCTATGGTCTACAAACTCGATTCAAAGTAATCTATATAAATACTCGCATAAGGGTAAGTTTAGACGACAAACATTTGACGCGCTTTTCCAACAAGATAAACGCAACGATGTGAAAACGTGCCATACACCCGTAACCTGCAATCGCTAGTCGGTAACTCGGTACTATACTGTGTCGCTGTGTGTAGTCTGTGTTGCTCGCACTTTCTTCTTTATCGAGAGTGTTCGAAACTCGCAACGCTTACTAGCTACTTACTGTTCGTAGCCACGTAGCAACAATATAACAGTATCGTAAGGTTCTAACAAAGAATTCTGGAGCTCTTCTCACAAAGTTTTGCTCTAATTGAGGATTAAATAACTTCTCATCATAATCACCACAGAATCTTAGAAAAGGTTAGAAACTATTTAATGTATTTTCGTTCGCGTGGTTTTTTTTCCCACATTATGTTACGTCTTTCGTTACTGCTCCTCTCCCGTGTGTCGTAGCGTGATGTTATAAAACCTAAAGCTTTCCTCGATAAATGAACTATCCAACACAAAAAGATTTTTTCAAACCAAACCAGTAGTTGCTGAGATTAACGTGTTCAACCGAACAAACAAACAAACTCTTGAGCTTTATAAAATTAATATGGATTTATTGGTAACTAACTCTAAAGAGCTATTTTGTCGAACCGAATCCATAAAACGTCCTGAGATAAAGCAAACATTATACAGTATGATTTTAAATTCACGGTCTATCTTTCAAGGTGTGAAAATACTCATGAATACGAACAACTTTTACTAGGAAACTCTGAAATATGAAAAAACTAATTAGCTGTTCCCTACAAAAATTCATTACAAAATGTATGCAACAGCTGATTCAGCTAAACTAGATGTGATTCAAAACACAATTGTTCTCAGTCTTGACCGATAGAATAGAACCGAAATCCTTTACATTTTACAAGATTACCTGCCCCAACTACAACAGAATACATTCATTCACTAAACAGGTGCTGTAGCCCTACTAAAATAAATACAAGTAAAAAAAAACAAAGTACATATAACAAAAAGTATTGGTTAGCTGTTGAAAATGAAAGTAAGCCCGCATTTTTTTCGCCGACCACTTATGTAAAGGTCGCCAGGATTACTCCGGTTTCGGCCTTAAACGATCAATCCTACTCGATATTAAACAACTGGCTACTAACTCAACCTCATTTTTCGGTAAAATTTATAGAAAGAAATCTGGCCATTATTGATGAAGCTATTTAAATTGTTAACTTTGAGCTTTCTTAGTATTTTAGGTAAGCTATATCTTACCTAGCCTTTTCATTTTAGGTAAAAACTAGTTGTTTTAATAATGACGGACAAAAGGCAACTTTTATTTTAAAAGTCACTAGTTGAAGATTCTCCTTAGTTTTACAAGCCCTGGCAGAAAGTCCGGTTAATCAGTCTACAACATCCGAAAAAATAAGGAAAAAAATTAAGATTCTCCAAAATACAATAGTTATATAATATAATATATATAATATAATATAATTATAATAGCTTATAAATTGATCTTGATCGTCTTTACTAACCTCAAAGTATCAAACAAGTCTTAAATATGGTTAACGAAAAGTTGACAAACTAGTGACAGACATGCTTGCGTTGAACGTATCGTTTAGTACGACAATAACCCTTCCCCTTTCTACTTTTATGGTATGCGGGGTGGATAAACAACTATACAGTATTTTCGTAACCATTACTACCCCTTTACTAAGTGACTTTCTGCGATCGAAAACGTTTCTTCTTATTTTAGTTTCGTGCTTACTCTGAAATATGAAAAAATAAAAAATGAACTACAAAACGATCAAAATGTATGGAACAGGTGATTTTATTTTATATTTCAGAGATAGTTTCATATTAAAAATTGTTATCCATGAGTATACAATTTGGCACACATAAATATGTATGCCAAATTTCATCTTATTCCATTCAGCCGTTTAAGCGTAACAAACTATCGCATTTATAGTAGTACTAGGAAGTAATAATGTTATATGAATAAATAAATAAATAAAATATCAATAAAATTCATTTAATTAAGTTGACCTCGGTTGAGGAATGTGCGCATTGGCGTTATCAAAGAAGTGCCTTTGTCAGAAGGGGATGAAAGAGAAGGTCACGGCGGACATAGACAATTAAAATACTTGTCCTATAAAAAAAGATATGAGTGTATTATACACTCATATTTTCCCAAGCTCACTTGCTTATACACAAGCAAGTAAAGCGAAAAACAGCTGTTTTTAAATTCCTTTGTTTGCTTGAACTCAGGTACAGTGGAGCGAATAGAGATTTTTGACAGGCTCACTGCCGTCAACAATGGAATATAACAAGAATTGTGTTTCACCGACATCGTTCACGACTTACAAAGAATCGAGGGGATACCGACGAACAAACCAAAGCTAAAAAAATAATGTTCAAACTATTAATTACACAATTAGCTGTCAATAAAGTAATCCTTTGAAATGAACATCGAACAAGCAAATTAACATACCAAAACCACTAATATAAATACTCAACTCTCGAATGAAACGTGAAATGTAACACTCTGATTCAAAATATCGGAATCGTATTGAAATAATAATTGAAAATCGTACGGTTTGAAAATCCAACAATGCCATGATTTCATATTTGGCTGAAATGAACTCTATTTCATTTTATTGAATACCCGTAGGTACAGTAACAAAGACTGGTGAAACCACACGAATGACCAAAAGGCGCCTAATGTATACGCTTATGTGAAAACCCTAATCTTCTAAAGGTTTAGATTGAAGTGCCCCTTAAAGTTAATTTTCGTAAAATCTTACGGTAGGTTGTTTCCACGGCCAGATTAAATAGAACCCCGAATTCGGTTACCACTGCCCCTTTCTGTGCCGCTTTAAGTAAGTTACTAGGGATGGGGTAGTTCGTTTTAGGTTGGGAGATGGAGAACTAGCGGGCCGTAGGGTAGGTAGACTGGTTGACCGACTGCGGAGCAGACAAGTCGAACATTTTGCGAGGACGAGTACTCCCGAGCGTTTCGCACGAAATAAAATATGTCGCCGCGCTCCGCTTTATAATAAGAATTTTCATAGTAATATTTTTTTTGTACATAATTGATAAACCACACTCTTTCGGTGCCGCGTTTTGATGGGCGTCGTTAACTCGCTTTACGCCTTTGTAATTAGTGCAAAACAGTTTTGAGAACAGCGTTTTTAAAATGGAGGCCTATCTGACGACTTATTTTCTTTTGGTTATTTGTGTTGAATTCTTGAATAATGGATGGGTTTTGATATAGGATGTTAATATTATTTGTCTATGAAGTACGAACAAAGAAGTTTCGTGGTTATTACGTAGTAGAGCGTAGCTGCTTTCCTGTATTGAATTGTTGTGACTGCTTAGAAAGGCTAATTACCCCTAATTATACTATCCTAAAATATTTTGGTAACATCTTCTAGATAAAGATTTCAAATATTTTATTTAAAAATTGCCGCTATCTCTTAAAGGTAATTTTAAAGAATTAAAATTTTATTTTATTTTTCATTTAAGAAAATAACACACCAACACGCCTGTATTTTCCGAAGGGTTAGGCAGAGGTGCACCAATGTACACCCACAGTTCACCGGTACATTTTAGGTCCCATGTAATAGGGGGCAAACCTATTGCCATAAACTGGGCACTACAAAATAATTGCATTATTATATAAATACCTATAAATAGAGTTACAAAATAAAAATTCTGGCTATCACAAAAGCGTCCACCAATTAGTTATAAACAAGACATCAAGTTAGCACAACATTTATAAATAAAAACTATCAAAAAATATTATTGGATTATACGAAGAATATAATTTTTTTATATTTATTGAACAACATCTTGTCGCTTTCGACGAATTGTGTACGAACATACGTATACATACATAGACTGCTAAAATCATAACCATCCTTTTTTCTTCGCCGTAGTCGGATAAAAAAGGGGAAAAGTCAATAAGGCATGAAAAATAAAAACCGAAACTCCTTAACAAAATTCCTTTTACACAAATTAGACACAAAATATTGTCAACAAACTAGCATATACACCTGAAATTACATATTTCAGAACACCAAGCTTACCCACCGAAGCCCCTGTAGGTAATAGGTACATGTAACTACATCATACATACGATACTCAGGTACAAACTCTTTGTTGAGGTTTACCATGACATGGATGCCACTTTTAAATTAAAAAAAAAAGAAGTTGAGTGTCAGTCCGCGACGACAACTGTCACTAAAAGATAGAGTAAAACTAGAATTAAAATATATCTATACTAATAAAGCTGAAGACTTTGTTTGTTTGTTTGGTTCGCTACGCGCAAATATTTTTGTGTTGGATAGTTCATTTATCGAGGAAGGCTATATAAAATCTCGCTACGACCAATAGGTGCGGAGCAATAACCAAAGAAGTAACCTAATGCGAGTGAAAAAACTACGCGGACGGAGATGCTAGTAAAATATAATAATAATTGTTACTATAATAAACGTAGTACAAAAAGTGTTTTATTAATAGGTACAGTAGTCGCCACGAGTCGTGAGCACAAATATCAAGTTATTTTTGGCACCGACGCTGCACGCAATTAGCCCAACTGACGGACCAATCGCGTGCGGCGTCGGCGGCCCAATAAATCCAGAAAGGAACCCAAAAACTCAATAATTAACTTGACATTTGTGTTTATGTTTCGTGGCGACTGGTGTAACAATGTACACCCACAGTTCGCCGGTATATTTAGGTCCCATGTAATAGGGGGCGAGCCTATTGCCATTAACGGGGCACAAATCCTAACTCCGAGATGCTACTGAGAATTTCATAGAAAAACCCAATAACACTTTTTGCTCGACCTGGCAATCGAACCCAAGACCTCTAGCGTAGCAGTCGCGCTTAGGACCACTAGGCTACCGAGGCGACTATTATACATACATATATCTCATACAAGTAAGTAGGTACATATACTACATATTATGTTATGTTATTATGTATGCCACACTTTCAACCTCAACATTATTAAGTTCGCCCTTGATGTTTTTATATTACACTCGAATCCAATAAAAATATGCCTTTGACATGAACACGTTTTGCATTCGGATGTACCGCGTGGATTGTCACACACCTATGTGCCTATCTGTTTAGAGGGATTGGAATGGCACTCGTGTGATGATCATTTGGGATTTTTTGCGCTTAGCTTACTAATTCTTTATACCAAATGTGTTCCATCAAAATCCAGCAAAAACGTAGACAATATATCGAAAACGTATGCTTAGAATAGATTTAAAATTAATCAGCCTTCAGTTTCCAAAATCGCTTCAAATAACATACCATCACGCCTGTATTCCCTGAAGGGTTAGGCAGAGGCGTGCCAATGTACACCCACAGTTCGCCGGTATGTTTAGGTCCCATGTAATAGGGGGCGACCCTATTGCCATTATCCGGACACAAATACTAAATCGTTTTAATTACTTCGAAATTAAACTTTTTGATTAATCTGCCCATTTTTCAACTAAACTTAAGTTAACGCAACTCTGCCCCCCCAGATCCTGTGCCTTGGGGGGCAGAGTTTTTTTTTTTTTTTGGGAGGTGGAAAATCATCAAATAACTTCTCCCGCCCTGGGCGGGGCGGGAGGGAGTGTCAGACTTTTACTGACTAAAACCCACCCATGTTCCTTCTTATGCCCTTTGCGTTCCGGGGGCGCGGTATCTCTTACGAACAACCGAGTTGCGCTGCCTAGTTTGGAGACCACAGTTATAAAAACCGTGTTACATAAGCAAACTACTTACATAAGCGTACTGTAGGTACAACACACACTATTATTATTAAAAGTATTTTTGTAAGTATGAACCAATACAATTTTCTATTTCTACTCGTAGCTTTATTTCTCATAAAGTCAGAGCAACCGCCGTTCGGCACCCTAATTGTGTATCCCTCTCGTTATTACAACAGCGTTTACTTCGGCAATCCGACAATATCCATTGCATTAATCTACTGGAAAAGGCAAATAAATGGATATGGTGTCAAACACACGTACTGTTACTAACTGTTTTTAATCTGGTGACATTTACTTATTGCTCTAATTTGACAGCTGACTTGCTGCGAGAATCTCACGCAAACATTTGTAACACTTTTGTACCATATTCCGAGAATTGCCGAGCTTATCCGAAAAAAACCGATGGCTGTGGGTTAACTAGACATATCGAATACAGAAACAAATTAATGTTAGAATTAGTGTTTTATATTCTTCTTCGATTATATTGTATTTTTTTTTCGATTTTTTTAATACGAATTTTGGTTACGTCAGTAATGGATATTATACTGGATATTTTCAAAATAAAAGTAATAACAAACACGATTGTGTTCCGCAATTCCCGTGTAAGCTTATATCATAAACCCAGAACAAATACTTAATTGAAGTACTCATTTTATTCCACAATTTATTATTACATTGTGGCCGCTCTTTGTTGTGCAATGTCAAATTGATGGTCCAGTCGGGCTACAAAGTTTAGGGTCATCCACATCATTTAATAATTACAGCTAATTAGGTCGCAAGACAATAGCGAGAGACATCTGATTATTTCTGAATACCTATACACATTATGGCAATAGATATGGTCTGAATTTAGTACAAGCCAAAACAAATATATCTATACTAATATAATAAAAGAGGAAAGATTTGTTTGTTTGTTTGTAACGATTAGGCTCCAAAACTACAGGACCGATTTTAACCATTCTTTTACCAATAGATAGCTACATTATTCCTGAGTAACATAGGCTATATACCATCACGCTACGACCCACAGGAGCGGAGCCTGCAGTAACAAAAGACGTAACTTAACGCGGGTGAAAGCCACGCGGACAAAGTCGCGGGCATGTCGCTAGTAGTTATAATAATACATGTATTGGTTATCTCTAACTAAAAAAGACAAAAGTAAAAAGACAGAGAGCAACTGAAATAAAAAACCAATAATACATAATCAGCCCTTTCTATCTAATCTAAAAGATTATATCACTATTCCAAAGATTTTAAATATCAAACCATGGAATTACCACTCTCTCTCCAAAACATTTTAAAAATAGCCTTCTTCACAGTCGGTTAAAAAGCGCCAAAATGTTCGTGTTTATTCCTAAACATGCAACTATGTACTTCCAGTTACGTCACACATCAAAAACTTGCATAACTTAAATAATAGTCGCGTCTAACTGGCCGATGATTGATCTAACCTTATTTACCTCCTTAGAATGAACCACAGACCAAGTTACAAGTACAGTACTTACTACATATGTACATACATTTTATAAGGTTCTGTATTAATATAATCGTAATAGCCACTAAAGGTCTCCTAAAAATACAACGAATGTGTTCCTCATTTAAACAAAATACTATGAAAATACCCATAGAACCTTATTGTGTAGTGTTGACAATTTTTTTTTACTTCGTTTTGTTTTTAGAACACTCTTTTCAAATGCGTTCCCCATGGCTGTCAACAAAAAAATGGTTGGTTTAAACCTTGAAGCTAAAGGGGCTGTATAGAGTAGCTCGAGTTCCGTATATGGGCTTCTGTGCATAACAATGACTCCCATTGCGCCAATTGTAATCTAAAAGTCCACAAAATTAGTTACACCTTGATTAAACGTTATACTAATTAAAACGTAAAAAATATAGAAACGAAAAATAAAAATGAAAAATTTCACAACATTTCGAATCATCGAATACAGTTATCTTCATCTTAAGTTCAACTTAAAACTGTACGTATAGGTACTCAGGCATTTATGTATGTATTTCATGAATGTGAACTTCAGCAAGTTACACAACAAACAAAAAAGAATGTTATCTGTGGCATGTCATTCTGTCTGCACGCCTCTACGAGTGTCGACCCTTGTCATAGACACGCCTGTATTTATGGCCATTTCAAAATAGGAATACAAATTGTTTTTTAATCTATGAGTATCATAGACGACCCGAATATATCTTTCTTTCAAGGGCAGTTTTTTTACGCTAACGTGTTTATATTTCTGTTATTTAATTAAATATTTTGATCTGGGCCCATAAAATTAATTTTAATGAAATTATGTCGCTCTATTTTTTATTAGACATCCAGTATTTACACTGGGCTTTTATGTAAAAAAGACATTAATTATATTAAAAATAATATTAACACTGTTTCTCATTTAAACGCTATAAATCTAATCAGTTCAACTTTTTCCTATATCTGCATTCAAAAGATAATGAAAACCTAAATACCGCGATTTGCGATATCATCTATTAAGAAAAGTTGGTCACACAAAATAGCAGACAGATAAAAAACTAAACTTCTTAAAGCTGTTTGTGCTCTACAAAAAATCCAACACTAGTTTTTACGCAAGTAACTTTGGAAATAAGTGGGAATGCCGGCGAGTAGTCGTAGGTGAGATCTGCGAGGGGAAAGAGGGGCGGCGGCGGCGCGGGGGACGCGGGAGCGGGGAATAATCGATACCCCCATAGAACCATAAGTAGGGTGGACATACGGGATGGATTATAGCTTTTTTGGGCCGTAAGTGGGAATTGGGTACTGTCACCATTACCATCTCAATTTATTTGGACCAAAATTCCGAATTTTGACGAAAATTTACAGATTTTCTAAGAAATTCGAAACCGTGAGTCTTCTTCCATTTTTAAACATTTATAAAAAGTTTAAAAGGTAGAAAGGACTCATTATTTTCATAAAATTTCAATTCGTCTAGTTAAAAGGTTAGTAGAGTACTCTCCAAGACGGCATCGCTTCCTTTTACAAAGTTTCGAACTCAAAATGTTATTATAAGAAAGATTAATTAATTCAACATTGCTTAACTTGAAGCAAAGGATATTATTTCAAATTAAATACACACTCAGATAGAGCAGAGCATCCATGCCACCGTATCAAATATTCATGGGTTGAAAGCATTTTAAATTGACACCTAACAACATCGACAAGACGGTCTTAGATTGATTAAAATGTTAATTTAATCATTATTCTAATACTTTCGCAAATTCACGGAGCTAAGTCAAAAAAGTTGTAAACAACAATCAATAGGAATTAAAAGAAGCTTAATTTGTTTAAATTTGTCAAGAAGTTACATCGTTAGAAGATATTTACAACATAACCTGGAAAACGCATTAAAATTGTTCAACATCTTTGCTTCACTCGACTTAGGCAGTTCATAAATTGTGGGCACCCGAATTCCCATAACAAAAACGTTTCTAAATAGCTCCTCGATATTGTCCCCTACATCTAAGTGTTGTCTGTGGTGCACCATAGATGCAACGAGTTCACTGACACAAGCATGGGGGCCATGATTCCGCACCGTGTGTCTAATCGTCAATATTGATCCTCGGAAGATTAAATTTTATCCAGGGTCAGAAGATAATGTGTTTTTAAACATTGGGGACGGAAGTTAGAAAGTTGACGAGATTACGAAGTGACTGCGAAGTAAAAGTCTGAATAAATGTGATAAAACATTGTTTGTAAGTTAGAAACATTTCCTTGTTTAAAAAGAAGTACATAATTTAAAAAAGAATGTTTCTAAACAAACGCATCAACTACACTATTCATCATAAATACTTAACATTAATAAAGCACCTCCCCATTTAAAAGTCCAATTCATTAACTATTTAACACGATAAACAATTATGTTTACCGATATTCATGACTCTTAGAAAACTGCTTTACAGTAAAGCACAAAACAATATAATCACACTGGCACCATTGACAAAACACTTTTTCACTGCATTCATAATCCACAGATTAAATAAAATAAGCGCACTCAAAAAAAAAGTCGTTTCCGATCCCCGCGCGGCACCGGCTCCTCGCTATTCTGCCAAGTACTTTTCTTTAGTCTTGATTAGTATCGTTTCGCGGGCAGCCGCCATAAGATTTATTTACAATGTTCATTATTGCAAAGTTTTCGCCGAGATATTGTTGTTGTGAAGTTCTGAACACAAAGGTCAGAGCCAGGCCTAATCACAGTTCGTTACGTTTTAGCGTGGGAGTTTAAATATTTAGAACGTAGGTTGCTGTCCTGCCTGGCTTATCTAGAGAGATAACACTGGGAAATATTAATAAGTTCATTCATTACATTAATTAAAATTTATTAGACAAGAATATCATTCATGCACTATTGCTTTGCTAGATTTATTTAGTTGGAACAAAGGACTCAAATAATCAAGGGTTAAATTGTATAGGTAGGTCCTTTACCATCTATTTAGGTATATAAATAAAAATTAATGTTTGTATGCTAGCCCTCTAAGCGTTCCTAAACTATTGATCCGAATGTGATGAAACGTTGGTGGGTTGTTCTTGTTCTGTGTAAGCCCGCAAAGCCTCCTGGCCGAAAAAAAATACTGTAAGGTCGAAATCGCAGGCAGCGGCTACATTATAATTGTTTTATGATTGCTAATTAAAAAAGAAAAACATAACAGACTCATAAGACTAATAATTTATATCTACAATAGAATCAATACGCCCCGGCCGTAGCTGTAACAACACATCAAAAGGACAGATCATGCAATTATTGATCCGGTATCACCTAGTCGTACTCAAGACAATTGATAGAATGTGACAATAGCTAGCCAATAGGCTAACGACGTTATCGCTTAGTCCGAGCGCAATGCAAACCCTCTAAGACACACACTACACACACAAAGTCACCCCAACAGAGGAATGAAACTATGTCACATAGTAATAGGAAACATGACCGTTTATCTCTTTGGTATTCAAAAGAAAGCAGAGGAATTCGATAGCTTTTGAACGTTTACAAAATGAGCGATAACCAAAGTATAATTAATGTTAGTAAGTTTTTCCTAATATAAAGTCACAGGACATCTAATTAATAGATATTTTCAGTACGTTTCTGAACTATTTTCGAATAATATTGTATTATTCCGGAATTATTAATATTGAAAATTAAATGTTGAATACTAAACAATATATTTTGTAAAACAAAATATTGTTTTTACAAATACTGTTTTTTATTTTTACTAGTTCAAAAGGGAGTTACCTACCTACTAGTTTGAAAGAACTGCGAACTGCACACTAACATATGTTAATAAAATAAGTATGGTCACAAAAATATATTCATTTGTTTTTTTTTTATTGTATTGCATTTTAAACTTTATCAAAACTGGAAAAACAACAAAATAATTTATATAATTTCTTGTACAGTATAACTATACCTATCTAGATTATGCAGCAAATTATACACGCTAGGAACAAAACTTCGAATATTTGATTTTTATATTCTTTCAACTCATAAATGTATACGAGTCGGTCTTGCCAAAATACCCACTCACTTCACCAGACCTTCTTTTACTGAAAATCATTATTTATTTACATTCACATATTTTTTTCATAAGTTCCACCTTTATTGGCTTATCGCCACTGTAAAAACCTAGCAGAGCTTTTGAGTTCTACAAGATAAGTACTAAAATTGCGTGACAAGTATACTGTATTTATTAGCCTTGTATTATTATAATTACAGTACAAAATAAGAAGACATGTTTTTTTTTGTATGACTGACCAATAAGAGTGCTTTTCCTTTGAAAAACATATAAACAATAAATACAATAACAGTACTGAATGACAGGTTACAAAATTAGATTTCTTAGCAATTTTAAATGAAAAAGATCATTTATTTTGCTACGAATCTTCTTTTCACCCAAGTGAATTATCCTTTTCAGGGTTTATGTTACCATTCTACCATAAATACTTATTTAGTTTAATCATGAAACAGAAATGGCTTCACTTTCGCATTCATTAGATTGGTACGGTCGATATCTGTTCAACTGGTACCCCATTACCCCCATTTCCCTAAGCGACAACCATCGAGACGGATTTCTTTAACGCAACGATCCTGTCACTTCATTTCATAAGGTGGTAATAGATATTCCACTTCAAAACTAAACTAACTCGTCAGCAAATACGCGAGTCTTGTTTAAAAGACAAATCGATATACCTACCCCAGCTCTAGAGTGACAAATGGTTCAGTATTTTAGGCTATAAAAGGGAGAACGAAGGCGAAGAAAATGTAATAAGTACAGCGTGAAACAAAACAATAAAATCACTGCGTATTAATGAAATAAAAAGGTGTGAATATTGTTACTTAGGCCCGACACACGTAAAAATGCGACGCCGCAACCGCAACGCATTACACTGCGACGCGTTGCGCATCTTGGCATTGTGACGTCACACACGTCCAGCATCATGTACATCATCATCTACTTAGCCTGTTCCCGGTAGTAGTGCGCAATAGTAATAAATATGGTCACGGTATGTTTGCGCGGTAGTGGGACGCTTCGCAACGCAACGCTCAGCTGCGCGTTGCAGTGACGCTGTGCACCTCACCGCTTTTATGTGCGTCTCCCTTCACATCTCGATTTATCATACTTGTGTCACGTAACTATGAAAAATCAATATCTCAACAATTACAACTAGAGATGTAAACATTCTAATGTAAAATCCCCTCCACTAAATTCTGTTTACGTGTAAGTAGTTACATGCAATGGAGAGGTGCAATTTTAGATAAGACTATCTCTGCGGTACGATCTAAGTATAGCAAGTCCCCAATTTTAAACCCAACACTTATTGCACACATCGTTTTGTCATGTAATTGCAACATCAAACAGCTTGTAAACGTTTCTCGTTATTCATCTATTGATCTCATCACAAGTGTCAGAAGCTTGGGTTTTATAAGAGCCATATAATACCAGTACCCCAATACCCGAGGGGAAGTTGGTCCCGACTCCCGATCACTTTGCCGCCTCGCGACGAGTATCTATAACCAATAACAAATTGCGAGTACTATGGCTGTGCGTGGCAATGACATGGCAAACATTTGTATGTTGGCTTATGATGTTTCATTGTTTTATGGGCAACATATTGGTGCGGTTTTTATCAGTATAATATTATTTGAAATAGTTGAATGTATATTTTAAACCTGCTAATATTCAGGTTTTGTAAAACAAGGTCTATTTCGCCTGAAGCCGAGTCAATCGATTCAACGTTGAATAAATATATTTTTGTAACATAACTTACATAACATAAGATACTAATATATTTCTATTTTTTCTTTAGTAGCAATACTAATTGTCTTCGTACTTGGTAAAGCTTAGGTACTTATTATTGGAAAAGCCTCATGAATACCAAATACAGCAAGAAAAATATCCAATACCTCGTACCTAGAGCGCACAATTCAATGGGAAAAATAAACATAATATACTATCAAAAAGAACTTAAGAGTCTGCTCCAGGAACATTGCTTTTATCTTTCATAAGACTGCTGTAGAATAACGTCAAAAAAAAACACCATTGAAAAAGGTCAATATTGAAAATCTGTAACCTCAATCGAAAACAATTGAAAAACATTGAATTCCCCTTCATTCGAAAATCGAAGTGATTTCTTAGAACAATAAGCTCTCCCTACCTTTAAAGGTATAGATTTTTTCGATTTTCACGAAATCTGTAAGTATAATACATAGCTACCTACAATACTTAGTAACTGAGCAACTAAGTAATAATTTCGTGAACGATTTGTAAAAACTAAAAAGCTAACTTATGGTACCTAGAATGTAGTCAGTACCTATAGTCGTTAGTACTTTCGGGGCAATGAACAGACGACTGACAGACTTTCCAAGTCAGAACTTTGCCCTCACAGAACCATTTCGTTACAAGGTCGTCTACGATGCCTACCACTGATATCGTTAACATTATGCTCATTATATTTATTGTAAGTATTTTATTAATAACATCGTAAAAGCTTAAAGCGTTAATTTTATACTTAGGTCTTGAATAAGTGCTATAGATATTAAAGAATTGATCGTGATGATTAGTTTGATTTAGCAAGCATTTATAATTAACGGTAATTAAACATAAATAAACTGCCTCAATAGCCTAGTGGTCTTAAGCGCGACTGCTACACTAGAGGTCTTGGGTTCGATTCCCAGGTCGAGCAAAAAGTGCTATTGGGTTTTTCTATGAAATTCTCAGTAGCAGCTCGGAGTTAGGATTTGTGCCCGGTTAAAGGCAATAGGCTCGCCCCCTGTTACATGGGACCTAAACATACCGGCGAACTGTGTGTGTACATTGTTACACCTCTGCCTAACCCTTCGGGGAATACAGGCGTGATGGTATGTTATGTTATCTATACTAATATTATAAAGAGGAAAGATTTGTTTGTTTGTAACGAATAGGCTCCAAAACTACAAGACCGATTTTAACCATTCTTTTACCAATAGATGGCTACATTATTCCTGAGTAACAGAGGCTATATAACATCACGCTACGACACACGAGAGCGGAGCCTGCAGTCACAAAAGACGTAACTTAACGCGGGTGAAATAAGCTACGCGGACGAAGTCGCGGGAAGGTCGCTAGTCTTAAATAAAATTCGAATTCAAAAATCCTCCTTCTGTGCAGTAATTGCAAAATCGTGGGCGAAACTCGTGGTGTGGTATATATGCAAATTAATTGCAATATTAGTATTCTTTACATCGCTAGTTATGCACAAACTAGCGATTAGCATAAGAATAGGCAAACGATCGCAGAATAAATATTGTATTGCAACTATTTATAACAATTGTGTTGACTGCATGTAGGTTTGTTGTGTTGCATTTTATCGTGACACAAATAACGTCTGTGGTCACGTGAAGGGTAGGCAGAATAATTACATTACTTAGTTTTTACAAGTGATATTTATTGCGTAATTTAAGTTTCACTATTTTTATATTTTTACTAATAATAACTGCCTCGTTAGCTTAGTGGTTCAAGAGCGACTGCTACGCTAGAGGTCTTGGATTCGATTCCCAGGTCGACCAAAAAGTGTTACTGGGTTTATCTATGAAATTCTTAGTAGCAGCTCAGAGTTAGGATTTGTGCCCGGTTAATGGCAATAGGCTCGCCCCCTATTACATGGGACCTAAACATATCGGCGAACTGTGGGTGTACATTGTTACACATCTGCCTAACCCTTCGGGGAATACAGGCGTGATGGTATGTATGTACTAATAATAAAGCTGAAGAGTTTGTTTGAACGCAGAATTTCTGGAATTACCATGAGGAGTAGTATAGGCTATATTAAAGTATCTCATAGCAGAGCAGTAACCAAAGACGTAACTGAACGCGAGTGAAACCGTGGGGTATAGTTAGTAATTAATACAGGCTGGCTTTAAATTCTCCGTGAAACTTTCATGAAGTGAAAGTGCTTAATAATAAGAACAATATTTACTACTAAACCAACTCTGAAAGGAGTATAAAAATATCAATTGTTCCATATAAAAATACGCTACTCACAATACAATCAAAATGTATGGAACAACAGATTTTTAGGACTCCGTACCCAAAGGATAAAACGGGACTCTATTATTAAGACTCCGCTGTCCGTACGTCCGTCTGTCACCGGGCTAAATCTCATGAACCGTAATAGTTGCACAGTTGAAATTTTCACAGATGATATATTTCTGTTGCCCGCTATACTAAAAATCTAAAAAAGCAAATACTAAAAAACAGAATAAAATAGATATTTAAGAGGGCTCCCATACAACAGACATGTTTTTTTTTGCCGTTTTTATACATTATAGTACGAAACCCTTCGTGTGCGAGTCCGACTCGCACTTGGCCGGTTTTTTTTTTCACATTTTTCGATTGGTCCCAAACGTTGTTCGTATTCACGAGTACTTCAATCCTATGAAACTACTATTTTTATTTTACAACTGACTTTTTCATTTTTCGAACAAAAGAAAATACGGAAATAGATTTTAGTATTGCGTTTGTAAATCCATTTGGCGTACAAAATGAAACGTAATTTGCTTATTTAGGTACCTATAGTACTTAGGAAAGGAAACAATACTTTGTGTGGCAAAGTTTTTATATTACATTTATGTAGGCAATGTTCTCAAGTTAGGGAAATCTTTGTACGGTCAACAAAAGAGATAAGTAACCGAATCGTCTAATATTGTTGAAGTTTTCTCTGCACCCAGTGATCGTTTTTAAATGAAATTTAATTTATTCAATAAACTGTGCATTTTCTTTTAATAAAAAT
Organism: Caradrina kadenii; assembly: GCA_947462355.1. Taxonomy (NCBI): domain Eukaryota; kingdom Metazoa; phylum Arthropoda; class Insecta; order Lepidoptera; family Noctuidae; genus Caradrina; species Caradrina kadenii. Next base: position 10,056,330 of record OX381684.1, on the reverse strand, counting down.
AAAATTTATTTAAAAAACATCCATCGATTTTTTAAAAAACTTTAAATTTATTAGGGGACTCTGGTTACCTATCTCTTTTGCTGACTGTACTTTCTTATTGAGAAAAACATTTATTTAACTGCTTACAAGGTGCAGTTTTGCGTAACTACGCTAGTGATTCTCAACACGAATCAATTAACGACACTGCCTACCGCATACACTGGTGATTCTGTTCTTTAAAAGAGGTGTATTCTGAAATACTACACATACATACATACCATCACGCCTGTATTCCCCGAAGGATTAGGCAGAGGTGTTTAACAATGGACACCTACAGTTCGCCGGTATGTTTTAAGGCCCATGTAATAGAGGGCGAGCCTATTGCCATTAACCGTTCACAAATCCTAACTCCGAGCTGCTACTGAGAATTTCATAAAAAACCCAATAACAATTTTTGCTCGAACTGGGAATCGAACCCAAGTCCATAGAGTAGCAATCGCGCTTAGGACCACTAGGTTAACGAAGCAGTACCACTCACCATGCAATATACATACCATGTAATATGTTAATATCTATAATAATAATTTATCTCGGTTCGAGAGCAATGACCTATATAATTTAGTGCGTCTCCTCCACCGCCCCGCTAATCCTAGGTCTAGTGAAAGGTCCAAGTAATCCTTTTAGCAGACTGTCGGGATAAAATCCAACACACATACGTTAATGCTCGTGGACACCTATCCTATTTATTTTACTCAATTTCTACGAAGAAGAAAATAGTTTTGGTGAATTAACGTTTATGTAAACCTTTTAATATTACATCTAGTTACTGGTACCTACAATAAAGGTTAGTAAATCTATTTTATGCCATTTTAAATCTTTTTTAAGACTGGCCTCGTTAGCCTAGTGGTCCTAAGCGCGACTGCTACGCTAAAGGTTTTTGGTTCGATTCCCAGGTCGAACAAAAAGTGTTATTGTGTTTTTCTATGAAATTCTCAGTAGCACAGCTCGGAGTTTGGATTTGTGCCCGGTTAATGGCAATAGGCTCGCCCCCTATTACATGGAACCTAAAACCTACCGGCGAACTGTGGATGTACATTGGTACACCTCTGTCTGACCTTTCGGGAAATACAGGCGTGATGGTATGTGTTAAATTTATTTTGCTTAGACTCCGTAATTTGTAATATTGGACTAATTGTTTTATCGCTATCGTTATTTCAATTTTAGCATGTAATAATCTTCATTAATTCAAGATAAATACACGGCATTATAAACAAGGACGCTTTTTCTCTAATAAATGGAGTCTGACTGAAAGAAAAACTCTGTAAGTTTTCATTTTTTGGTTGCGCTATCATAGGTCACAAAATGTAACGTATTTACTTTCCCTACACACCTGTCTAGTATTAACTGGCGCTAAAACGTTAACTCAGAATTAATTGCTAACATGAGGTTAAATCACAATTTAAATAAATATAACACTATTTTTTTGACGGGTGACGAGGACATGCAGGAAATGCGGGTGGCTAACCATGATGGGAATATTGGCATATATTTTGTAAAAGCTCGTGCTAGCTTTGAGTTTTCTGGTGCAAGTGGGCCTCAGACAACCTAACTTCAAACATTAGTCCACACTTCACATAGCACTTATTAAAACTTATCCAAGTGAAAATTGGAGTAGATAAAAGATTTTCAAATTTTTCACCCTCATTGTAAACTTTGTGAGATAAATAGCAAAGTCAAGTACAGTCGTACCAAAGTCCAGTAATCTTTAATAATTACTTCCACGCCTACGTTACGTAAATCAAAGAACAAGACAGCTGCTGTTGTTACCAGATCTAAATTGGAGTAACTCAAGATAATCATACTGTTTGACTATAGTTCATTTCAGGTAAGTCCAGTCAAGAAATTCATATTCATTTATTTGAATGCCATAATCTGTATAAAACATGTTACTTATGGAATCTCATCTCAGTTACTATCAATGTAAGAAAAAAAGCATTTTTGACAGATCGAGATTAGATTGCAATCGTTCTAAAATCAGTAGAATTGCTCCCCTTTGCAACATTAAAAAATGGAAAACGTAGTTTATTACCGGTAGGCACTTTCGAAAGCTCTTTTTTCGAAAAAAGACTCTTCGAAAAAAGATTCTTTAGAATTCATTAGTTAAATTAAAAAGAAAAACTACTCATTTCTACTTACACCTAATATTTTTCTGACTATGGATAATTTTACCGAACATCTTTTATCCGTGGAATAAAATAATAATTATTGACAGTATTTGTACAAAAAAAAAATTCAACACAGTTAATGACCTAATTTTAAAAGTTTGGTAAAATTCGCCCTAAATAATAAGACTATATTATTATGAACTTGAATGATAATGATAATTCAAAATGGTAACATGTATCCGCTATTCGAAAAAAAGAATTTCTTTGAAACTTTCTTATCATTTTCGCTCCTTGACCTTACCTTAAATACCTACTGAAGTGGTGTCTAGGTCTAATTCCTTTGTTCGTAAATAGTTCGACTATTGACACGATCGCTTTAGTGCCTTACATTAAATGTCTACGCAAGTTAAACTATTGACTAACTGAAGGCCAATTCTACTAATTAAAAACATTCCAAATCTAGTCGCAATCTCACCTCACCGACAATCAAAGTAAAAATGTACTTATTATAAGTAAATTAAAGGCATTTTTGACAGATTGAGACAGATTAGATTGCTATTCTTAAAAGTCAGTTGAATTGCCCCCCTGTGGCCGTAACATGATTTGAAAATAGAAAACTTAGTTTATTACCTACCAGTAGGCACGTTCGAAAGCTCCATTTTCAAAAAAAGACTGATTTCTGACTTTAGAAAAACCCCTCATTACAATCGAATTATTTATTTCCTCACTCATTCAATCTTGTCGCCACGAGAACCAAATAAGACGCTTACATTATTAGACTACATCCCACAACAAAATGCGCTTCAAAGTGTAGTTGGAAATAGCACAAGCTCTCGTATAAAGCTGCGTTTCCACCAGCGACATGCGAGGATTCGTAGCGAGAGATGTGTGTGAAACTATCCATTAAAAGCGTTAACTTAACTCAAGTTATAAAAATCATACAATTTTATTGGTCGTCATTACATACATCCCTCGCTACGTATCTCCGCTCATTTCTGATGAAACGCAACCTTATGGTGTGTTAATGTGCAAACAGGCACTCTAAGGCAATAACAGCTCCATAGAAACATGACTCTTGTTGTTCAATCGACGAATAAATCTTAAGCGCGATCAAAGAAGATAAAATGGCTCTTCAAGGGCACTCGGCAGATCGATAAACGCCTTATACGTCGAAATTGCTTTGATATAACAATATAAGAAATACATACAAATGTCAGCGTTATTTGTAGCTTCCATTTTTTTATCTATTATTTTTCAACACTGCTTTATAGACTAGCTTCTGCTCGCGACTTCGTCCGCGTAATACCATAAAATATGCTATGACATTTGGCAATGCTCTCTCTCTCTCTGTGTAAGTTTTTTTTGTAATTGGACCAGTAGTTCCAGAGAACACCTCTTACAAATAAAAAACAAACAACTACTTTTTTATAATATTTTTATAGATACTTCGATATGGCTCTTTTGCGGCTTCATAGTAATTCGATCTAAAGAGCATCGTTTCTCGTGTTCCGTTACGTGTTCGGCTTTATTGATTATTTTGTTCCTGTGTGGATACTGCAGGCAACTTGTTTGATTTACAAGGTGTAATCTCGAATATACCCCGCATTCTAGTAAACCTTCATAGACCTTTCACAGATTTTCGTACACCAAGTAAATACTGCATTAGCTCCATAAAAATAATAGGGTTTAAAATAGGCACCCATCAAAAATCATAAATTCCAACTCCAAATACCTTAATCCATACACCTCTCAAAAAAAAACACGCCTCAAGCCCTATTGGTTCTTTTAAAATCGAACACAAGCCACGCACCGTTAGTTTCAAATCGCGCGTTTTTTTAATCGAGTTCTAAATTCGAATAAGTCTTGCCAATCAATTAACTGGCCGGTGTTCGGTGCTACACGGAATTAGGGCAAAGCTAACGCTCCGTGCTCATATTAGATGAACGTGAGCTGCACTTAATCCGGGACTGGACAACAATTTGTACTACATATTATGTAAGTGCCTACATATGGTAACATGATGGAATGTACTATTGGCGACAGTAATTATGCACTCATCCGCGCTTGCCGCGAGTATTGTTAGTGTAATAAAATGAGATTTGATTTTGAAAAAGAGTTTTGTAACTATTCCTTCAAGATACAAGCGCATTCTAGTTCGGGGCCCACGGTCGAATAAATAACACTATATAAATATATAATTATAACTAAAGTAGTTACACATTAAACACACATAATAATAAGTAAATAGGATGTATTTTTTTTATGTGACAATATACCAAGAATTTATTTTTATTCTTATTTTCGCGATCAATAATTACTACCATCATGATAAATAAAATTGCCTTGAACTACTTCCATCATGATAAATAAAATATTAGCATTTCCAAAAAAATAAAAGAAAGACCACAGTGCAAAGTTCCTACTGTTCTTTCTACGATGACAAAATCACCAAAATTCGATCCCAATAAGTAAAAGATTTTTTATTTATTCTAATGTCGTGACGTAAACAAATATATAATTAATCAAGTGTCAAGCCGGCGATGTGACGGAACGGAACCTCTATGTATTCATACTACCACGCCCAATGCGGCAGCTGCTTCCTTACTTAACATAACCAAGGATAAATAAATGAAAATATTTTTTCGGTTATAAAATAAACATACGTAGACTTTTCAATTGCAAAATAAAACCTACCTACATATATTTCTCTAGGGTTTCGCTTCCAAAAAGGGGCTAGACGGGACCCTATTACCAAGACTATGTTTGTTTGTCTGTCCAGGTAGACACTTTCGAAAATTTCAGAGTATATCTGTGACCGCTACTATTACAGATAAGAAAAATAAAATAGAGTGAAAAACTAAAACAATACAGACAAGAAACGTGTTTTTGGTATATAATGTTAAATATTTTACGGTGGTACGGAACCGTTCGTGGGCAAGTCGAATTCGCACTTGGCCGGTATTATTTACATTTTTGTGTGTTATAGAAGCAGCTTCTAATGATTCTATAACTTTAGTAAGGCTGCTTCCCAACATCCCCTAATAATGAATATCAAACTTCATTCAACCTTTCACAAATTAAGAAAAATACACCTACAAATTAACTAGGTATCGATTTCTTCGCAGCACCTTGAGAATCGAAACAATTATGTATCCGCGTTACAAGACTACCGATGGGGGACGACAAAGGGGACCCTTTACCCTACAGCGGCATTCGATCCCAAACAATACTTGCCCTGTTCTCTAGAATAGCAAGTCGAAGCAAATGTTGCCACAAAATAAAACTCATTTAAAATAGAAAAACAGATGTAAAAGTATATTAATTTTAACTGAACTAAATCAGGTCACAGACTACGCGAGGCGTGGTCACCTCACTACTATATTATTTTAGCTGTGCCCGACAACACGTTGGGACAAAATAATCTTGACTAAAAAGATTATTCATAGAGCGTACGCGTAGCGTTAGTGATGATCAAAAAATAGATAGATTTCTAAACTTTTGAGATTTTTTGTTCAACCAAATCTGTCCCACATCTGGACAAAGGATTAAATTTTCATATAAGTAAAATTTCCCAACGTTTCAGAATACGTACGAAGCGAAGTTATTATAGTTTGCGTCATACAAAATATGCATAAAAAGACTTGTAGTTTTGAAAGGTGAAAATTATAACAACTCGCCTTCTGACATTTCGGTGTGTCCTTCATTTTCTTTAGGCGTCCTACACACCGTAGTATAGCCAAAACGGCTAGGCCGCGTTAATTTATTTACAAATCGCAGGAACAGAGCAGTAGGTAGCTACGAAGTGTAGTAAGCCTAATTGTTAATTTATAAACGCTTAGAAGCCACGTTGTGAACAATACGCCACTGCTTACCATTACGGTCGGAATGTAGTCTAAACTTATGTTATGGTACCAATTTATATTTACGGATTTTTTTTGAGCGAATTTATTTTTATAACCTCTACAGCATTCGCGTAGAGTTTAATATACTTTGAGCTTGCTCCAAAATGAGTTTCGCAGCCGTAAATGTAACGTTGTATTTGCCTAAACACAGACTTGGGAAGTTTGACACTTGGGGAGATCTTTACGACTTGGCAATAAGGGTGATTTTCGGTTGCTGTCGGGTCTTATAGATAGGGTCCTGTCAGAACTTCGTGGTGGTCACTGATGGGATGACTCACATCACTATCGCTGTGCATTCTTGGGACGTATCCGTTTCTAAGTTATTTTTTTATTTGGTTACCGTTTGAACTTGTGTCGACGCGTTTAATAGGTCATCATGCATGGCGTATCTTTATTCGTTATTTGGGCTTTAATAACGACGGCTTTGAGGTTCAGGTATTGACTATAAGAAAAGCAAAATTAATTAAATCTCTAATAGATATTTAACAATTAGTGATTATTCAATAATTACCTCCTAATAACATCATCTTTATCTCAATTGCAAATGACAGTCGCTTAAATAGAACATTATTATTAAACTAGTACAATTGTAACGAATAACGCTGAAACAAATAGTTATTGTAATTCTATCCGTCTATGAAATTCTCAGCAGCAGCTCGGAGTTAGGATTTGTGCCCGGTAAATGGCAATAAGCTCGCCCCCTATTACATGGGACCTAAAGATACCGGCGAACTGTGGGTGTACACTGTTACATCTCTGCCTAACCCTTCGGGGAATACAGGCGTGATGGTATGATGGCAAATAGTTAATGCCTAGCTCATAGCTTCCTCGGAGAAGTGAAGTATAGCTACAATAAAATCTATTATATAGCACTCGACATTAGTGTAGTTCTATCAGTAAAAGAATGGTTGTAATCGGAGCAGCACTTTCAGGGATTCCAACTTTTACAGACAAACGATTTTATCTCTTTATAATATTACACTAAGATCAATTTTAGCATGGATTATACCTATTTCATTAAACTAAATAAGGTAAATTCTAGGTAACTAGGTACAAAACTAATTATAATAAATCTATACTAATATTATAAAGCTGAAGAGTTTGTTTGTTTGGTTAAACGCGCTAATCTCAGGAACGAAGGGTTTGAATTGAAAAAATATTTTTGGTTAGATAGTCCATTTATCGAGGAAGGCTAGAGGCTATGTAACATCACGCTTCGACATAAGGAAGCGGAGCAGTAACCAAAGACGTAACTTAACGCGTGTGAAAAAAAACACGCGACCGAAGTCGCTGGCAGAAGCTAGTTATGAATATAAATAAAATGTTAACAAGATTTAAGATACGATGCTAATTATCAATTAATTATTTCTTATAACGATAAAAATAGGTACTTATATACTTATTAAAGCAACACATACTTGCTACATACTTATTTGAATTTAAATTACTACATTAATAAGTAATTAATAGTTTGACCGTCACAGTTATCAACTGAATCAAAAGGTGAAGCGGGCATTTATTACTTGCATCCAAAATTAAAGAAAATAATTATACAAGTTTATCTTGGTCATCACTGACATCGGTGAGGGAAAACATCTTGAGGAAACAATATATAGACATATAATTAATATGAAGCAAGCCAGCATGGTGATCAATGCTAATGTCTTCTCTAAATGAGAAGAGACCTTTGTCCCACAGTGGGACAATTATAGATTGGTATTTTTCATTTTTACAGAGTTTTCATTTTAACTCAAGAAACAATTATGTGATGTACACAACAGAACTGCCCTTTCAGCATTCTTTGACTGAAGCTACCTTCCTAAAGTTCCGAGCCTTAAAAAAGCGGCATAAATGACTGGATACAGTCAACAACAAAACTGGTCTTGTAAATATACTTCACAGAACGCTTAAGAGATAAATATTTTTAAAAATTACACATGATGCTTTTAAAAGCCCAAATGGCGGGGAAAATCTTCGTGGGGGTTTCCACTGTCTGGGGAGAACGGAGGGGTATGTCGAACTCCCGACTAAAACGGTTCCTCCTGTTTTAGTAGCCGCCACGAGTCGTAAGCACAAACGTCAAGTTAATTTTTGGGTTTCTGGGTTATTTGGGGCGCCGACGCTGCACGAGATCGGTCCGTCTGATGGAACAATCGCGAGCAGTGTCGGCGGCTCCAAAAACGCAGTCAGGAGTCCAAAAACCCAAAAATTAACTTAATGTTTGTGGTCACGACTCGTGGCGGCTACTATACCATGAGTCCGAGTTCAGTATTTGTAAAAGTATTCCTAGTTTTTTAATTTGTAGCGTCAGTTTTAACTAGCTATATAACCCCTCAGTGTCACCGGCGTTCCGTTATATCTTTACTTACTCCTCCGCTCACCGCTGGTAGCGTGATGTTCTCCTTAAACCTTCCTCTTAAATCATTCTATCTATTGACGAAAACCGCATTAAAATCCGTTGAGTAGTTTAAAAGATCTAAGCTCACAGACGGCGGGAAGCTACTTTGTTTTATAACACCATCACGCCTGTATTCCCCGAAAGGTTAGGCAGAGGTGTACCAATGTACACCCACAGTTCGCCGGCGTGTTTAGGTCTCATGTAATAGGGGGCGAGTCTATTGCCATTAACCGGGCACAAATCCTAACTCCGAGCTGGTACTGAGAATTTCATAGAAAATCCCAATAACACTTTTTGCTCGACCTGGGAATCGAACCCAAGACCAGCATAGCAGTCGCGCTTAGGACCACTAGGCTAACGAGGCAGTATACTATGTAGAGATAGGGATAACTAAACTAACTACTTCAGTTTATCAAATCAGGTTACTAGGTGATAATTGACCGTTTATTTGGTCAACATCTGTCATGCTTCCAAGGACGTAGTAAGCGCTCTATTAACTAACCGCAGATTACCTTTCGATGTGATGCTTCGAAACCGAAACCTAAGCCAACCTCAAATCGAATCATCCGTGACGTCATAATGTCATGAACGTGGTTAGGACACAGATATGACATGACACGGAAATGCAAGAGGCACTTCGAGATCAAGAAGAGATTTGTTTTCGCTTATTAAACATTGAAATCTTTAATTAGAGAAGTTGCAGGTAAATTGGTGCCTTGTAGTCTTTGCAATAAAGTTCATTCTTCCCAGCGATTTACGTAGGTACCAGTAAGTTGACTATAGTACGCTCAGAATTTATCGTGTTCACAAGGTAAGAAATTGCTGCGAAAACTAAAAATGGGAAATCATTGAAAGTAAAACGTTCTAGACGATAAAAATCTGGAGTATCATCACTAAGATTAACATCCATGAAGTAAAACATCTTGAGGTAAAATAGCCTTAAATTATAATTAATGTAAGTCGAAAACCGCCAGTCCGCCTTAAGCAAGCATGATACTATAATACTCGTGCCTTCTCTGAATGAGAAGAGGCCTTTGCCCTTCAGTAGGATAATAATAGTGTGGTAATAATAAACTGCTAATCAAAAGTACAAGCAAACGAACAATGTATTCTACAAGTGTTCACTGTGTCTAATTATAGACATTAACATTGAAAGTGCAACAGACTCATAGTTAACAGGTGGCCGGCACTGGTTAAACGCTTTTAAAACAACCGATTACCTATCACAGCAATCCAACTTTGTTATAATCAAATTTATTTAACCACACACTAAATTACACCTTGCCATAATCGAATAAGGTTGAATTTCATGTGAACGAACCACCCTAGTAAAATAACAGGGAGCCCTATTGTTGCTTACGCAAAGATGTAATCTCTTATTTTATTATTACCTGACTGGAAAGGGACACAGGAGGCCCTATAATAAATATTGGACTTTATCTTCTATAAAATAAAGTACATTGCACGTTGCCCTCATTTAATTACATAAGGTTCAGTTTAAATACTTAAACGTTGTGAAGCGCTCTATACCGTGACATGTCAATTTTTCTCAGTTTGGTATAAATTCTGTGAAATATGGCGAGTGACGTCAGCATGGCGATGGTGGGAGATAATAAAATTATGTCTGGCGTGTACACAATAGCGGATATGGGCCACTATGTTATGTCCACTGAGGGATACATAATTACTGATAGACATCTTGAATAGGCACAAAGAACGCGATGTATGTCGAAATGTGTCGAACATATTTATCAACGTACTTCGTATCGCTCCTGAAATGATATCTGATATTTGTTCTGTAAATAGGTTAAAAATAACACTTTTTACGTGTATTTTTTTAAACTAGATGTAGTCGATGTTTCATTATCGACTACTTTGACTCAACCTTTGCCTTTGCTTTTTATAAAAAACAAAGGCGAAGGTTAGCCGCTTTTAGACTCCATACCGTTTCTTGTAATAGTCAGATCAGTATGAGAACCATATAGTTTAATGTTTTATAATATTTATGTTTTTTTAGAAATCATTGCATACCAAAACGATACTGTAATGCCAATACTATACTGTCTGTTCGTCCATCTGTCAGCTGTATCGTTAGAACAGTAATGGGTTTTTTTTTTTGGGGGAGTGGGAATACCAAATAACTTCTCCCGCCCTGGGCGGGAGGGAGTGTCAGACTTTTACTGACTAAAACCCACACATGTTCCTTCTTGTGCCCTTTGCGTTCCGGGGGCGCGGTATCTCTTACGAACAACCTGCAGCCCCGGCAGGCATCGGCTCTCAGTGGCCCCTTCCTTTGCTGACATCTGTTTGGGGAGCGCGTTGAACACGAACGCGCCGTCGACACGGCAACAGTAATGGGTGGACACTTGAAATTTAGAACAATTTAATGTAGTTTTATCTAACTACTTATTACAAGATCAATACTACTAAAATACGGTCTGCAGATGCGAATAAATGATAAATAACTACGAACTAACTTTTAGATGCTAGAAAATATTAGTAGGCAACATTCTAATTCGAAGCAACCCTATCCTTCAGTAATACAAAGGTAGGCACACCTTCCGATACTCTAACGATATAACAATGAGAACCCACGACACATTATTGAAACATATTATCTATCCGCCAGTTACCAATTTGCCTGATAGGATTACCAGGGACTCAGCCGCTTGAGGAGTTCTCCCGCTTGCTAGCTAATAAGATATTAGATATTGTAATACTACAGTCTTGGAGGCAGGTTTCTAAACCGCATACAATAAGCCTTTTTGCTGAGTTTTCTTAAGACTTTTACAACTTGCAGGAAGAGATTAGCGCTTGACACAAAATTCCCTTTCATTGCAGAGAGTAAAAGTAATTATGATTACTTCATGGCAAAGAGGTAACTAACATCATCATCTTTACTAATAAAATAATATTTATATACCCCTCTATCCCAAGGGGCAGACCTATTGGTATTTTATTTATATACTAATATTATAAAGAGGAAAGATTGTTTTGTTTGTTTGTACCGAATAAGCTCCGAAACTACTGGACCGATTTTAATCATTTTCTCACCAATACATAGATAGTTACATTATTCTTGAGTAACACAAGCCTATATAACATCACGCTACAACACACGGGAGCGGAGCAGTGACTAAAAACTTAACGCGAAATAAGCCTCGCCGACGAAGACGCGCGAGGTAGCTAGTCGTAAATAAATTATAAGACGTTATTAGTAAATAAATAAGATATCTATATTTATATAAATGAGAAAGGTCACTCATTCATTCACTCACACAAAATCTCGAAAACTAATTGACCTATGAAGCTGAAAGGCAGGAGACGTCGACTCAGGATTTTATAAGAGAGATCAATTTAGGGAGTTTTTGACCTTCACACGAGCAAATGCTATGCATGAGCAAAAACTAGTTACGTATGAAATATACGCTACAGGTGTGTATGTAGCTGAATAAATAATTTCGAAATTCCAAATCCCTTCTAAAAGCTATTAATAAAAATACAAGTAATATGACGCTTTGGCGGTCTCTTGTTCATATTATTATGAAAAACTTAAAGTTTAATTTCAGGCCAGAAGGTGTAATAAACTCTTTATTAATTAAGAAAGTTTTAACAGGGAAATTACAAAATCAACGAACACATAACTTTGCCACTTTTTCCACCGGACTCGTGCGATCAAACATTTTATTTTGGAAAGTGTGGATGCCCCTGAGAGTAATTTGCTACCCGTACCGATGAAAAATACACCCGATCCACACACATTGGGACTATAAAAAGTGGCAAAACATGGATAATGCCGATGTCAAAGTTCACCAATATTGTTTGGCATAGCCACGGGAATCATCTACCTCATATAAAACTTTTAAAGGGATTGTACTCTACTGTATTCTTCAAATGTTAATGACAATAATAATGTAAATGTGAAAGGTTAAAAAGTACGGAAAATAAAGTGAACAAACTTATAAACCTACGCAGTTACCTACACAATATCACAAAAGACGATAATCATTTTATGGACGCGCCGTTTAACACCTAGCGCCATCTAGTAGCGGATAGCGGAAACTTTTAAAAGCTAGATGTTGTTGCTTGTTGTCATTTTATTTTTGGCTTTATTTTCTTTGTGATAAGATTAAAATAAAAATATACATTTTTTTAAGCTATTTTGAATTTATTATCATAGAATGGATTAAATAAAGAAAATCGCCATTGCTAATAAAAACGTAAGCAGACCACGTTCTGAACTTGTAGGCACCTACTGTGGCGCCCTATAGAATTTCCTTCCAAGACAATATCAATATTACCTATTATATGAATCTACTTTTATATTTTAACTTCGAACTTCTAACGACACCTTCTTTCTTAACTAGGTACCTCCTAAGGAGGGTAAGCACTAACTATCCACTCTACCCATGATACTAGATACTAAACTCGTTCAAAAATCCAAAATGAAACAGAAACTCACATAATCAAACAAATTAGTTAACCTAAAACCCTTACAAGATATTTCCACGAAGCCGTGTTGCGGTACGGCGAGTCAGCCGAGTTGTTTTGCGACCAGTTGGCCGACGGGTCGCCTCACAAGTCGCAGCTTCATTTTCTCAACAAGCGACGTGTGTTGAACATCGCCTGCAAACACGGTACAAAATGTATTGTCATTGGACCAAAGACGTGTTGCTTTTTTATGACAACGGAGAAGATTTACGCTAAATTATCTTGTAATCTTTGTGAATTTGCTTTGAATGCTTCTACTTAAGGTTAAGAGAATCGTTGTGGGTTTTATAAAAGGACTATTAAGGCTTTCTGATAGCAAAAACATTATTTTTTGAGTTTGATTTCGTTTGCATGGACTTTTTTTTTTTTAGTAAGGTACCTACATGAATTTCTATATACTTAGCATTAGGTCGGTAAATAGGTACTTATTAATTGTAGATGAGTACTTTATAAAACTCACTAGTTTCTGCCTGCGACTTGCACCACATGTCAACGTCTTTGGTTGCTGCTTTGCTCCCGTAGGTCGTAGCGTGAGATTTTATAGCTTATACTATTCCTCATGAATGTGGCTATCATATAGTTCTTTTTTCAAATCCGACTGGTAGTTCCAGAGATAAGCGCGTCTACACATCAAACAAACAATACACATTTCAGCTTTATGATATTAGTGTAGAATTATTAGATACACAACCTTGATCAATACAATGCAGATGTACCTACCCAAGTTTTTTTTTAATACTTATGTAAGGTTATCTTTAACTTAGAGTGTTAAATGTGTTAAATTATATACGGACATAAGCATAAAGTTTAATATAGACAGATAATACAACAATACACCTGAGACGTGACCTATGCTAAAATTTGTAAAAAGCATGAATTATACATACATACCATCACGCCTGTATTCCCCGAAGGGTTAGGCAGAGGTGTACCAATGTATACCCACAGTCCGCCGATATGTTTAGGTCCCATGTAATAGGGGGCGAGCCTATTGCCATTAACCGGGCACAAATCCTAACTCCGAGCTGCTACTGAGAATTTCATAGAAAACCCCAATAATACTTTGCTTGACCAAATCGAACCCAAGGTCTCTAACGTAGCAGTCGCGCTTAGGACCACTAAGCTTCCGAGGCATGAATTATAAAATTCAGAGATTCTGCGCCAAACTGCAGTCATTCAATAAACTCGTTGAAAACGGAAAAGTTCTGCAGTTCAGTGTTTTAAGCGCTCAAATACTCGTAATTATGGATTAGACAGACTTTTTTTGTTCAGAATGGGAAATCATCAAATGACTTTCCCCGCCCTGGGCGGGGAGGGAGTGATTGTCAGACTTTTACTGACTAAAACCCACCCATGATTCTTCTTGTGCCCTTTGCGTTCCGGGGGCGTGGCTGTTACGAACAACCCGCAGCCCCGGCAGGCATCGGCCCTAAGTGGCCCCTCCACTTGCTGACATCTCTTTGAGAACACGAACGCGCCGTCGACACGGTATTAGACAGGCTTAGCTCATATCACATTCGATTACCTACCGTATAAAAAAGGGTTTAAGTTCTTATTTGTAGTTTAAGAGTCCTAAATCTGATCGTTAGTCGTGTAACGCCAGAATAGTCAAATCCTTATAAACGCGAAAGTTTGTGTGGATGGATGGATAGGTGTTTGCTGCTGTGCCACCGATCATCATCATATCAGCCGTAGGACGTCCACTGCTGGACATAGGCAAACATAAAAACAACACACACAAACATCCAGACCCGGAACGACAAATTTTTTCAAACAAGTTCCGTCCGGGAATGGACACCGCGACACGCAGTACAGCAGCCAAACCCTTAGCCACTTAGCCAACTGCGCGAAATTAAATAGGTGGTAGCTAAATGCGTTCTAACGATATTAAGTAGCTTATACCTATTTCTGTTACAATTTTTAATAAAACAATAATTCAATTTTGTTGGTAAATAAGGAAAACTTCTCAGACGACAGCTGAGTTGAGCTGAGTGAGTTATGAATTTATACCAATCCTCGGAAATTGAGGGTTAAAAATACCAGTCTGTTAAAAATGGACGTAGGATTTAATAAATCAACTTATAGAGGCATACCCCCTAAAGCGAATCGTTTTGTATAACCAATGAGCAATGCAAATGAATTCTGATGTCATTGTGGCTGAAGTCTGCATTTAAATATAGGCTTTAAAATGTTTTAATGTTAGTCAATGTCAACACACCAGTGCAGCGTGAAAAAAAACCGACCAAGTGCGATTCGGACTCGCACACGAAGGGTTCCGTACCATTATCTATAAACACGGCAAAAAATCATATCGGTTGAATATCGGGATTGTGTATGCCTCCCGAATATATATTTTATTCTGTTTTTTAGTATTTGTTGTTAAATACATAATCTGTGAAAATTTCAACTGTCTAACTATCATGGTTCATGAGATACGGCCTGGTGACAGACAGACGACGGACAGCGGAGTCTTAGTTATAGAGTCCCGTTTTACCGTTTTTTTTAACACGCTTTTATTAGGTCGCCCTGTATGTACCTAACTATGTAATGGAATCTAAGATAACTAATTTAACCATCGTCCAATGGTCGTAGCGTAATGAAAATCGGCAGGTGTATGTAGTTCTGATGACAATACAATAATATGGTACTGTCGAACTGATCTGATGATGGAGCTGGAAGATATAAACTGGAACTTCATGTTAGGTGATCGTATCATAGCTGTTTTGGATTTCTTAGAAAAAATTTGCAATGAACTTTGACCACGATTAGGTTTGAAGGTCTGAGGATGAAGCCAACATACCGTCCATCAAAGTTAATTTTATGTACATTTATAGAAGCGTGTTTTTCTAGTGTTTTTTAAACTATTAATTTATTTTTTTCATATATTTTCACCTTGTAGGCATTGCACTTTTCTATGGAATAGCTGTTTTTATTTTAAAATAAAAGACGCAAACTCGTGTCTAGAATCATTTAGGTAATAAATTCATGGTAAAAGTTCGAGCACCGGTGTCCCTTCCCTCATGTATAAATAAAGCTAGACTATGTTATAATGTTAAGCAGGTCGAGCAAAAAGTGTTATTGGGTTTTTCTATGAATTTCTCAGTAGCAGCTTGGAGTTTGGATTTTTGCCCGGTTAATGGCAATAGGCTCGCCCCCCCCCCCCCTTACATGGGACCTAAACATACAGGCGAACTGTGGGTGTACATTGTTATACCTCTGCCTAACCCTTCGGGGAATATAGGCGTGATGGTATGTGTATGTTATAAATATGCACTACATATTATAGCTAATACGCCAAAACTGACATTAATTTATTTTTTCACTAACTTGCAGGTACTGTCACACTGCTGGGTCTTCCGTGTTCTTAACCGGATATCATCGGCACCAGCACAACCAATTTCAAATACATTGGGATCAGCCTCCAATACGCACAGATGTGGATGAATATTACATCCTTATATTTAACAAGCATCTGCCATCTGATCTTCTAACCCCAATTATTGCGGAATACGTACCATCCTATAATATTGTTAGAGTTTTTAACTTGAGTTTATTATTTGCGCACTTCGTAAACGCATTTCCCTATAGCAATAATCTAAGGGGACTGGAATTACAGCTCCAGGCAAAATAGTCTAAGTAGTGTAGGCCGAAAAGAAAAAAAAACTAAAAAAAAAAAGAAATGATTTTTAAAAAAAGAACACTTATGTCTAGGCTTGTGGTAAGCTTGTCAGAGCCCAATCCAAGCTAAATTCAAAATGATACTTATTTAAAAATCTCGTTCGAAATTTAAAAATCATTATCCACTATAATTAATATAATTATTGACCAACATAATTATGTCTAGACTATTTTTGTATGGGGTACGCAGACGTGACAGTATTATATAATGTGGAGCAAAGAATATTTAGGTAAAAATCCACTGATAGTAGGATGTTCTATTGCACTGTTTCGAAAACTTAGTCAAACGTTTCAGCTTTATCTCCAAATTCTCGCTCAGTTCTCAAGTAACAGCTTTTAGACGAAGCAATTCGAAAAATGAGCTGTTGTCTAGACATCGCCCGCGAACACAAGAAAAGAAAAGTTGTTTTTCTTTTGTTTAAAAGAATGTTAAATTACCGCCAAACCGGAGCGAAACGAACTGACAGAGATGTAAACGATGTAGTAGCTATACATTTACGCTTTACTAAGGGATAGTATTGGGCCCCATTGTGGAGGGAGCGACCCTACAGCTATTTATTGAACACCTCGAACAATACAATCCCGACTACGTTTCCTAACAGAAAAACCGACTCTGCTTGACGGGTTCGCTGTCAGATACAGGCAGCTTTGTTTGTTGCCAATTCTTCATTTAATCCATCACTCAATTACGTCTATCCCTGACGAGTTTTGAATGAAACCTACCAAAATTAGCCATACGTAACACTGTAGTCTATTCCCTACAGTTCTAAGCCACTTTTTTAGGTCTTTCGTAACAATATATTTACGTCAAACGAATAAAAGTAAATAAAATGTTCCATACACACTCATACACTTGCAGGCAACACCCATATTAGGGGTGTGCCAGACAAAAACAGAGTTTTTCGCAACCCTCGTCATGTGAACGCTAACTTATTTATTTCAGCCGGATAATCGGAGAATTATTTTCAGCTAGCCACCTATTCTTTTTCATACGGATGAAAATCCGGTCAATGTGAAATAAACTCGGCAGAACTGTTCATATGTATTAAATGGGTAAGTAAGTATCCATTTCATTTGGCGTTTCGGCGTAAGTAGGTCAGCTTTCGTTAACCTAAACATTTTGCACCTTTCTAAGCGAGACATCGTATTGATTCTAAATTCTAATTTTAAATATTATGACACATGATGCGAATCAACATGTCTTTTTTTTTATTTGGCGCCAGGCTGGCCCCTCCCCGTATACTATAGTAAGCAGGCCTATGAATAAAAACAACAGACTCAACAATTTCCTAAATAGGAATTTTCAAACATAAATGTCGTTGTTTACATTGAAATTAACTTAATTTACGAAAACATTTACGTAACACATTCTTAACACAAACATTCTCTTATTATAACCGCAACGAACTCAGTATAATTGGTATTTGTAAGATGAACGCACATATAAACAGACAAAGGAATGCGCCAAGACTTTTGTTATCCTCTTTCTGTCGGATAAAAAAAGCTTTTCGGAGCACGTAGCGCGTTTGAAGAATGCTATTTGGCTAATTAGTTTGAAATTGATTGAAATAATTTGCGTAACTTTACTTACTCCATTGAAAAATGTTATCTAGTTTATTAAAAACTCTTGATACTACTAAAGCCATCTGGGTGTTGGTTAAGAACATACGTGTGTAACTTACTTATTTAAAAATATTTTTGAGCAAGTTTAGTTAAAAGACTGCCAACCTATTGATTGCTGCCGGGGCTGCGGGTTGTTCGCAAGAGATACCGCGCCCCCGGAACGCAAAGGGCACAAGAAGGAACATGGGTGGGTTTTAGTCAGTAAAAGTCTGACACTCCCTCCCGCCCCACCCAGGGTGGGAGAAGTTATTTGATGATTTTCCAACCACAAAAAAAAAAACCTATTGATTGCCAGCGGTACCTAGGTAAGACTAAGTAATTAAATTGGCTACTGAATAATATTTCTAGCTTAAACAATTGACCTTTATAGTTAAGGTTAAAATTAATTATTTCTTCTCGCTTTATCTCATTTCATACCTAGCTGAGCTAGCTCCTGTAAATTATCGGTCAAACGGTTTATTTCCATAGACATTTTTTTTTTCTTTGCTCTCTCAAGCAAAGGAATGTCTTTAGTAGTGTTTCATGAGGATTTATATTTAATTCAGACTACATTCTAGTTAAAACGATGATAAACAAAGCAAACTGGTCGCATAACCCTACACCAACCATATCAGATTAATTTTTGATTACGAGTCACGGGATTAAAGCTTTCCAACTTTCTAAATTACGACGGATATTCATTTTTAAGACGCCATATTGTTAAAAAACTGTGTAGCAAAACGAAATTCGAATTAGGAATTTGTTTTAGGTTTTGATATTGTAATGTGATATGGGTGCGTACAATCGTGGACTGGCTATGTTATTTTCTCACTTTTTGAGTACTCATTGTCTAAATTATTTGTATAATTAAATTGCGTTTGAATTCAAAGGAACGTAGTCAGATTTAACCGAATCAAATGACAATTTCAGATCCATTTATGTAGATATGTAGGTACCTCATTATCTCATAAACTTTTATTGTACAACACTACTTTACTCTTCCATAGAATTAATGAGGGAAAAGCCGATCAAAAATTAATCATTTAGCAATTTTCATATTTATTGCGTGCAGATAGTAAGGTCTAATTTACCTTAACCATAATTTTGCGTCGGAAAGAGAAAAGTTAAATTAAATTTCCAACGCCTTGACCTATCCATATAATATAATTGTTTTGACCAAGCATTTGGGCTGCAGAAATGTAAATAATACACATAACTTAACATACCATCACGCCTGTATTCCCCAAAGGGTTAGGCAGAGGTGTAACAATGTTCACACACAATTCGCCGGTATGTTAAGGTCCCATGTAATAGGGGGCGAGCCTATTGTCATTAACCGGGCACAAGTCCTAAATCCGAGCTGCTACTGAGAATTTCATAGAAAAATCCAATAACACTTTTTGTTCGACCTGGGAATCGAACCCAAGACCTCTAGCGTAGCAGTCGCGCTTAGGACCTCTATGCCAACGAGGCAGTTAAAAGGTAAGGCAGGTAAATAATTAACTGATTTCGAAAAAAATATCAGGTATGTATTAGGTTTAATCAATATTTAAATAGAAAACGTAAAAAAGAAACAAATTATAATAATAAAGAAACTAAAACTAATAAAAGAATTAGGTATTATAAAAAGTTCGCAATAATTAAGTGTAAGTACTTAGTGCATGGAGCTTACGTAACCCGGTCCATGATGATCCCGAATGTATCTATTATTTATATGGAACTCAACTGTATAGGTACATACGTATTCAGTACATTGTATTTGATGCCTTATTCCCCACTAATACGGTTTACAGGATAAAAGGAAATGTTTAAAATTTTCAGATTGACAGAGACAAAATCTATATTTTTTTGCTGAAATATTGCCCAAACGAATATACATTATCTTTAGAAATAAAAAGATTATGTAAGTCAGAAGCGAGGCGACAAAAACTGGTCATTACCGATTATTTCTGGTTTTTACACCGGCTTTACCTCAAATCTATCTTCAGTTTCATTCCAACGGTGATCGCTCTTGACGTTTACAGGGAACAACACTCCAAACATCCACCCTCGGCGTCCCCGCCCCGCGCCGCCCCGCTCCCGTCCCCCACACCCCTCACTCTACCTACTGGAAATATTCCTTCACCACGAAACATCTTCGTTCACGAGAAATTTTCACTATGACCTTACCATTACTCGTGGTTCCGAGTGTTTACTGTTTACGACTAGTTTTTCGCCATTCGTGTAATATGGGAACCCTTTTAGTGTGAAACCCTTCTATGGAATAGTAAGTTTCATATGAATCTAGAGCATCAGGAATTATTGCAGGCTGGCATTACATGTTGCGAGAACGTGTCTATGACTAAATTATTCTGTCTATTGCCTGCCTCTTGTAGAACCCTAGCTTCGGCCCAGTACCAGTACCTAATTTCCGATAAATTCTACAGTTTGACGTTCATTGTAAGATATCTAGTTCATTGACGGTTTTTCTTCATACAAGTAAAGCAATGGATGTTGAAATAGGGCTAATTGTAGGGGAGCAAGGGTCGTTACGTATGCATATTAAAATATTGTGAAAATTGTGACTGTTTATCTTGTCTCGCGGTCTCGCCTCTTTGATTGCTGCGGTTTCCGATGAGTGGTGACAATAAATATAATTGATTAAATAAGATAATTAATTTAGCTTAAGCGATTTTGTATATGGAAAAGAAATATCTTTAACGGAAAGGGGAATTATCTGAAAGCGTGTATGTACAAATATTCATTATTTCAGCGAATATAAAATAATTATTTCGACGAAGCAGAAAAACTATCACGACCCAAAAAATTTCGTTCAAATTCAACTGATTGTTTAAAGCTCTCTGTGAATTTCGAGAAACTGTTATGTTTTCGACTCGTTATTTCGTTTTGGTATCGACGCCGCATGCAGCGAAAAAAGATACCTACAATTTACGGGATTCTTTCTGATTATTTTTTAAATTTTAACGAAGAAATAATTCAGTGATAATGTATGTACTGAAAGTTTTCCTTTGCTAATATTTAAAATTACGACAATAAAAACTGTTAATATTATTTTATGAATGTTGACGGCAAAGGGATTCCTTTCTGCAAAATCACTTCGAACTTCACTCATGAAAATGATCGAACACAATAGGGCCAAATATTGGACATAGTTTTTATGGCCTTCAAACTGTAAGG
Source organism: Caradrina kadenii (assembly GCA_947462355.1). Taxonomy (NCBI): domain Eukaryota; kingdom Metazoa; phylum Arthropoda; class Insecta; order Lepidoptera; family Noctuidae; genus Caradrina; species Caradrina kadenii. The sequence continues at coordinate 10,034,938 of OX381684.1, read as the reverse complement.
TCACTTCTTTACCTAAGTACTCAATTGAGTTACTATTTATTGATTTCAAAGCAAATAAAAATCTAATTTCGTAGTTAAGTTAAAATTAACCGGGTTTTCAGGACTAGTCTGTACTAATCTTTTGTTTTGTTTACTTTTTTTGAAGTAGACGTATTTTGAAATTATTGGTTAAAAGTGTCCCAATTTGAAAGCAAACTCCATTCCCACCTCGACAGCGTTCGAATTTTGAAATGATGCGGCAGCGTTCGTATTTTGCGCAGACAGACCAAACAAAAGATGGATGGATGTTTGGAAGGTGATATGGCATGGAACGAATCGAACAAAGACGACTAATAGAGATATGGAGGCAGTAGGGAACCCAAATATAATGCGATAAAGGCTAGATGGGAATGATGATGACTAGCCAAAAAAATCCACAGAGATTGCGATAATTAAACACAATCAATACTTTTAAGCAAATCGTTTCTGAAAACAGCCCACCATCATTTCTTAAAACAGTATTATTTCAATATTACTTTGTCTTGCAAACTGTTGAATTTTCAACGCTCCGCTCTGCGCCAAGAGTTGAAAATCCAACAACTGAAATTACAAAGTAATAATAAAATGGCACTGTTTTATAAGATGGTGGTAGGCCCCTAAACAGATACTTATTTTCTTTAAACAAATTACGTCCTTATTTACTCAAAAATTTCCCTATACAAATACAAGGAATTCCAATTTTAACCAAGTTATATGATACACAAACTTGAACTGTATTAGCATACTCTGTAAGTGCAAATATCTACCCACCTAGGTACTTTATTGTGTAAATATTAAACTTTTCATCCCAGTGCTTCTTTACCAGTATTTTTGTAATTCGCTTACCTTTGTTATGTTACATTACAGATCAAAATGTTTCACTGATATATAGTATCGATTGTCTGCCTGAAACTTTTACTTTCCATTGCAGTTTTATATATACTAATATTATAAAGAGAAAAATTTGTTTTGTTTGTTTGCTTATACCGAATAAGCTCCGAAACTCCTGGACGGATTTCAACTATTTTTTCACAAATAGGCTATACAACATCACGCTACGACATACGGTAGCGGGGCAGTAACCAAAAACGTAACTGACGGATGAAATAAGCAACGCGGACGAAGCCGTAGCTAGTATGTCAAAATTTAGTGACATCGTTGATCTCTAAATGATAAATTGGTAAAGATTTGTTATCTATACAAATAAATAAAATTAAAGGGTCTGTTTGTAATTTCAAATTAACAGCTTTTCACTATCTAGTGAAAAGATGCATATGAAACTATATACGGTACTGACATATTATTATTGTTTTTTTATTTTTTGTCTGTCTGTCTGTCTGTTTGTTCCGGCTAATCTCAGAAACGGTCGGACCGATTTTGACGGGACTTTTACTCGCAGATAAAACTTGAACATGTGTATAGAAGTAACTTAGGGTAATTTTATTTTACAAGTTTTAATTTAAAAAAGATGGTTAAGCGAAAACAAAATTGAAACCAATGAAATAGTGAACGCGAACGAAGTTGCGGGCAACAGCTAGTTTAAAATAAAAAACTGTAAATACATTAATATAAATTAGGACACTCACTTATCATACGATCTCAAAATATTTGGTCAAAGGGTTGCTCAACTGAAGACTGCGCTAGATTTATGCGCAGTTAACCATAGAATATAATAATAAATCTAGTCGCAATCTCATATTAGTGACAATCCAAGTCTTGTCAATTTCTTTGAAAATTTCATTTGTGTCATTTTGACAGATTAACAGCTGGCATTAGAATGCGAATGTTTTTATTAAAAACAAGTTTCTGCTCGCGACTTTGTCCGCGTAATTTTTTCACTCGCATTAGGTTACGTCTTTGGTTACTGTTCCGCACCTATAGATCGTACCGTGATGTTATATAGACTATAGGCTTCCTCGATAAATTAACTACCATCACCATCACGCCTGTATTCCCCGAAGGGTTAGGTAGAGGTGTAACAATGTACACCCACAGTTCGCCGATATATTTAGGTCCCATGTAATAAGGGGCGAGCCTATTGCCATTAACCGGGCACAAATCCTAACTCCGAGCTGCTACTGAGAATTTCATAGAAAAACCCAATAACACTTTTTGCTCGACCTGGGAATCGAACCCAAGACCTCTAGCGTAGCAGTCGCACTTAGGACCACTAGGCCAACGAAACTAAAAAACAAAAATAAATAACAACAAAAATAAATAAATTAACTATCCAACACAAAAATAATTATTCAATTAGGTCCTGAGATTAGCGCGTTCAACCAAACGAACAAACTCTTCAGCTTTATAATATTAGTGTAGTTACGAGATTGTTCCTGTGAACTACAATAATGGTCGCATAGTCAATAACCTATAAAAAATAAACCAACAATTTAAAAAAAATACTGTGTGGGTTAAGTTTTTAACACAAACGTAAGATTATCACCTGATGCAAATAATTCGAAGCCGTGGCATTAATTCATACATGGTGCACGTAACTCGAAGGTAGCTACCTAATTAATATCACCTAACTGCTCAAGAATGATATAAATTCACGTTATTTTATGACATAATTGCTTTAAATTGCATGCTATAATATATTCCTAGCAAAACGTATATATGGTATTGTAACACTTAAAATACCATATTTAATGCAAATAAATATTTAGAAAACCTGCTAAGGTCATGCTTATTTTAAAGGGGTTGTATTTCAACCCCCCTTTTCTGCAAAATATGCCGTAGACAGGTATACAGTTGGAAAAGGGTTACTTCGTTTTTGACGTCGAAACATTCGATGAATTTAATCACTTTTCTTATATCACTTAGAAACAAAGCCGTTTGATCAATTTAAAGCATTGCGAAGCTACCTATTAAATAAGAAATATTTAAGAAATCCAATTTAATACGGTAAGTACTGTTTCAAATGTCTTTCTGTAGATTGAATATTTCATGAATATTTGGAAGTCTGGCTGTTGCTGTTAGATACCTAGTACACACTAGAAACTTGTAGGTTAGAACTTTCCTTAGTTCTCAAGTGCCTAAACATCGGCTTGGTTATCAAAATTCCATTTTGTTTTCATGTTAAAAGAAAAATATCCTTTAAAAATAGCCGTGCAAGTGTGCTAGTGTGCTACTCAGTGCATGCGTGTGTACAAACATCTTACGAAACAAAGGAAGAACAAAGCGTCCTCCGCACATTGGAACTATGCCGTACTTGGTTAGGTATAGTAACCGCCATGAGTCGTGAACACAAACGTCAAATTTATTTTTGAGTTTTTGGATTCCTTTCTGGATTTTTATGGTCACCAACGCTGCACGCCATTGGTCCGTCTCTCGAACCGATCGCGTACAGCGTCAGCGTCCCAAAAAACGCGGTAACAAACCCAAAAACCCATAAATAAACTTGACAATTGTGCTCACGACCTACTGTTGTTATTTAGGTACATAGGTATGGTAGGGTACTTAAGTGTTCTAAAATTATAAACTTGAATACTTAAACATACATTATTTAATAACTTTACATCAATCTACTGACGTGTTATGCCTAAGGTCCATTACGAGATAATGACGTCACGATATACTAAAACGTATCCATACAGTACAAAAGCCTGTTCTGCATTCATCTCACAAAATACGCCAGAGCGTCATAGTAAATGAAGTTGCAATAATTCACCCCCGGTTACCGGATATGTGCCTTTCGTGGCCCGACTGCGGCGCGGCGTTCGACCAATCGGCCGACTGGTTGGTCGACTAAGCAAGGACCTCACTCCGTAGGGAATTAGATAATTTAGATGCTTAACTAATCGTTAATTACTCGCTGGGCTTTGTCAGTATGATAGTCATTTTTATTGTAGGGAAAGTTAAGAATTTTCTACGTTTAGCAGACATTTAAAATAAGAATTAAAAAGTTGTCTTTGGTGAAATTGTTTTTAAAAGCATTTTGACTTGCGGCTATGATTTTTATATTCTGATAAGTCTAATGCTTTGTTTTGGCCTAAGCTAACATCTGACTTCCTTTTCTGTTATGTACCTACCCATTTATTATTTTTATCAATAAATATACTCGTTTCTTATTTTTATTATCTTTCACTACGCCTTCGGAAATACGGTAGGTGACACCACTAATTAATTATATTGATATACTTTTTATGACTTGTCAAAACGCTAGTTCCTATAGATTTTGTATAGCAAATGACAGACTGAATAATAAACACTGACGTCATTTATTTGCAAAGTCATTTGACGTACTATTAATTTTAAAGCAACTAAAAATCTAATTTTACAGTAAAATAAAATTTAATCGAATGTTCGGTGCCAAAATAAAATGTTTTTCAGCTAAGTTGTGTCTTAGTATTATTGGATAAGGTGTCGGTACTCAATTACGATTATTGGAAAATTATTTTCTTTAGAGTTTTCTCATTTGATGGTAGAAAAGAGCAGAGGAATTTCTGCTAGCGTCGATGTACTTACCATTCCTTTTATGACGTCACTCCGGGGAAGGATCATTTCATCCGGTAGTAGGACATGCATTGCCCTGTTTACTTATGGTAATCTAACTTAGGGCGTTTGCAAGTTGGATAGAAACCTGAACTGGTGTTCCGCACGTGCTCATAGGTTTGTGTTCGTGTCGTGTTTGTGTGTTGGGAGCTTACAATCACTGTGAGTCTGTTATATTTTCATTACATTTTATTTAAGACATCGCTTTTGCCCACGACTTCGTCTGCGTGAAAGTCAAAGTCTGTTCTTAGCTGGCGGCTCTTGCCTTCCTGCCAAATTCCAGCGTAATAGGTCAAGTAGTTTTCGAGATTTCGTGTTTAGTCAGTGAGTGACCTTTCGCTTTTATAATATACTAGTTTATGCCCGCTACTTCGACCGCGTAAAGTTACGTCTTTGGTTACTGCTGCGCTCCTGTAGGCCGTAGCGTGATGTTATATAGTTTATACTATTCCTCATGAATCTAGCTAACATATAGAACAAGAATTTTGCCATCCGACTGGTAGTTCCAGAGATTAAGGTCTAAATAAATAAACAAACAAAACTCATCAACTTAATTAAATTAGCAGACTACCTTCTGCCAGCGACTTCGTTCGCGTAGTTATTTCACTTGCATTTGGTTACGTTTTTGGTTACTGCTCCATATATTATTATATATTGGTCGTAGCTAAATGTTGTATAGCCCATAGCTTTCCTGGATAAATGAACTATGCAATACAAAAAGAATTTTACAATTCAAACCAGTAGTTCCTGAGATTAGCGCGATCAACCAAACAAACAAACAAACTCTTCAGCTTTATATAGTAGTATAGATTTACATAGTATGTACTAATAAATACATGTATATGGAGTTGTTGGGTAGATAATATTCATAGGACGCGGTGCTCCATACGTGTGGTGCTGGAGGTAACTGAGAAGTACTTATAAGGATATAGATACACTTGCGAACTCCAAATTTACCTGTTTTATTCCCATAGTTCCAGCAGCTATTGAAGGTTTCCCTAGAAAATAAGCAAAAAAGGTAAGTTCGATTTCTGACATGTAACGCCCCACCTCCCCCCTTCACTCCCCTACGCGCTACGGCGGCGGCGTAGCCCGCGCTGTGCTACGGGTATGGTAGAGAACGGCCTACGAGCTTTCGAAATTTAAGTAATTTTTACTTTTGTTTTATAAGTGTTCCCGCAGACGGGCCACAAAACCCCGCCACCTGTAGCTGGCAACAGCGACTAAGTATCAGAAGCGCGCGACACCCACTTGTGGCTGGTGGTCGATAGCCGCTACTTTTGTTGACCCGTTGTAAGCAGCATCATAATGGATTCCAACTAAGAAAGTTTGATTGCGCTGAGTTGCTGATAAACATGACTCATCGATTGATTGATCGGTCGTGTGCAGGATGCCTTCGGTTTCTGTTCCTTCGCCTGCCGTCGACACGGCTTGTCGTTACATGCAACGTATGGACGGCAACCTACCCATTGCTCATCGTCCACAGGCCCGCGTCTACGGTAGCCGGGAGTCGTTCCGCGGCTCCCGACGCCCGGAGCGTCTACCGTTGCGGAGAGGGGTGGAATACCGCTCGAGTGGCGCGTGTCGGCGTTTTGTGGTCAGTGGCGGCCACATGAAGCGAGAGATGGCGCTTCATGGTATGTATTAATGTAGCCACCGATCACCGGTGTCTTCCGTGTGCGAGTTGTCTGTTTCAAAACAGTAGTTCGGCGTTATGGGGCTGTTATGGTAGCCCGTGTGCGGAAAGAATAATGTTTATTACAAAGACTTTCGTTTTCTATTTTTTATACTTTTAAACTTACATTTTTTTTCTGATGTTTTTTTCTTTGATTATTTATTTCTTATATAAATTTCTACCAGATGAATAACACAACATAAACATACCATCACGCCTATATTCCCCGAAGGGTTAGGCAGAGGTGTAACAATGTACACCCACAGATCGCCGGTATGTTTAGGTCCCATGTAATAGGGGGCGAGCCTATTGCCATTAACCGGGCACAAATCCAAACTGAGAATTTCATAGAAAAACCCAAGAACACTTTTTGCTCGACCTGGGAACCGAACCCAAGACCTCTAGCGTAGCAGTCGCGCTTAGGACCACTAGGCCATCGAGGCAGTTAAATAAACCAGATAAATTATTTTATTATTTTAATTTAAAACCATCTTAAATCCATATTTTAGGTGCATCGTCTAATTTTATCATGGTAGCTAATATACAGACTTCTTACATGATGTCAACAATGACAGCAAAAATATATAACAATTTTTTTTTTGGATTATGTCAGGTATGTCAAATATATTTAGTAGACAACGGGGCGCAATTTTTTCAAAAAAATACCAAAAAAAAATCGATAAGGAAAGTTATGAAATTACTTTGTATTAATTATCGCAATCAACATGAGGTATGCAAGATCTAACTCGCCTTATTCTGTGTGCTCAAAATGTTACACTACAAGCAATACGACCGTCTACAGGGGTGCAAAAAGTTCTTACAAAAACAGAATCAAATCAGGACTTAAGAAGTCTAACCCAGCGGCAATAGTGCTGTGGGCGTTCCACAACCTCCCTTCACACAATGGCTTAACTTCCCGTAGAGTGATCGGATTCCTAAAGAAACATTACAAAGTGATGGATAACCCGAAAAACCCCGGCAAGTCCATTGGATCGATGATGAGGTGCGCTGTTGAATTTGGCCTCTTGAGGAAACGCGGCAATAGATATTTCCTAACTTCGAATACATGGTAATTGTATTGCGTTGTGTACAATGTATTACATAATTTTTCTGGGGAAATCAATATTTTATTTTTATATACGGTTCTCTTACGGGCTCCTCTTCACATGCAGGTAGCATTTGGTGATTGAACATCCACAGCATAATAATACTCACAAATTCAGTAATAATAATAATATATTTCGCTTCACAAAGTTGTATTTACATGATTGATTGCTTACTTAAAATATATTTAGTTAGGTTACCAAACAACAATTCAAAAACCATAAATACTTAATAGGTGTACTTATACTGATTTTATGCTACATACAGCGTTTAAAAAAGCTTTGAAAATAAAAACAAATCGAAATAATGGTGGAATGCTTACATACGACAACACCGAAGCAAACAGCCAATCTTAAGTTAACAATACGAAAAGCTGTTTTAAACCGTAATACGAGGTGAAAAGGTAGATTTAACAGCACATAGTACATTTAACAGTGATACAACTGTATTTACAACGTAGTTAATGAACACTGTAATATCATTTTTACTTATAATTCATGCAGTCAAGTTTGGAAGCAGCTTATCGAAGATAGATCCAAATTAATGGCGTCAATAAAAATCCTGTTAGGACAAACAATTGCTCAACGTTTCTGCTCGGCTTCAAAATTCGGGGCTGACCTGACTGCACGCTACTAACAACTGGCTAGATATATGAGTGTCTACGATAGTCGGCGATAGCCTAGAACAGCAGGTCCTCGTCGCCTTCATCGAGCAAGTTCGCGGAGTCGGCCAGATCCTGACCGGCAAGCAACATCGCCTGCTTATGCTGTGAACAACAATATTACGTTTGTTACTTGAATTCTTTTTCGACTAAAGTATATTTTTTATAATCTCGGAGACTAAATTCTTATCTGTTTTCGAAACATAGACAAAAAGCACATATTTTCAAGTTTGACGTATGAAGGCTTCAAATCAGTTTCTAAAATTAAAACACACACTATAGCTAATATTAAAAGCTTTTATTTAAATTGCAATGTATGTATGTTTGTTCGGGTGGAATCTTGCAACTCAATTTTGAAGCAGATATCTACAACCGATTGAGCTGAAATTTTGTATACGCATTTAGTTTTGATGACAATGCATGGTTAGCTATTCTAAAACCAACATGGCGGAACGAACACCCAAGATGGCGGACTAGTTATTTTTAATGCACTTCTACAATATGGGTATCAAATAAAAGGACTTGCTGAGAATACGAAACATCTAACAAAAAAGTTAAAAAAAAAATCTTATTGTTGCTTTTTAAACGTAAACTTGCATACAAGTACATGTGCCAAACGGGAACAACTACGTGTTCTCAAACTCACCGCTTCAGCCTTGTCCTTGATGATTTTCTTCTTGTCCTGAATCTTCTTCAGCCGGTAGAACTCCTCGCGCTCCAACTCGTCCAACTCTGAGATGATGTACGCCAAAGTACGCTCCAATCGGGGGATGATTACTGGAATACATTTTGAATTATTTATCTATACTTTTAAACAAATATTATAAAGAGGTAAAGTTTGTGATTTGTAGGAGGTAATCTCTGGATCTACTCTACTGAACCGATTTTGAAAATTCTTTTACCCACAGAAAGCCACGTTATTTATGAGTGTCATAGGCTATATAACATCACGCTACGACCTACGGGAGCGGAGCATAATTAGAGGTGAAATAAGTCACGCATAGGAAGTTAGCGGGCAAAAGCTACTGTGTGTTAAAATTATCTTGTCGGTAGACCCTACTTGCTGCTACTTGATGCTGGTATCCTAAAAATTCAAAGAATGTTTGTAAGGAGGCTGATTGCAATCAAGATTGTAAAGTATGCAAAGATAGATTAGAGCCTAAAGATCAAAGTCTAAATAGTGTTTATATGAAATGCTTCATATCAAAGAAAAGACTTCTGGGCAAGTGAAGTTCGTATTACTATAAGTTTATATGTCTTTACCAATAACAATTAATTATTGGAGAGTTCGAAACTTGAAATCATTTCCTGCTATACAAAACAAACTTCTATTCTAAGATATCTTATCAGTTAATCAGTACAGTGAAAGAAACCATATGATATATTCAGTCAGAATGCATTATCGGCAAGATAATGCATTCTGACACACATTAAAAATCAATAAATTCAATCAATTGCGTAGTGTACATCGTTGTGGCCTCAACATAATTAACAATAACCTACCATCTTCAGTGTGTCGTGATTTTTGTGCACGAGTAAACTTAATGTAAATTCGATCGATTTTGAAATTGGAAATATACGTTTTTTACAAAACATAACAAATGTTTTGTACTTACAATGTAATGTTTTGTTTTGTGTTTTGGTTTTATTCATATCAATCGGCGATACTTATTGTACTTATACTAATATTATAAAGAGGAAAGATTTTTTGTTTGTAATGAATAGGCTCTGAAACTACTGGACCAATTTTAACCATTTGTTCATCAATAGATAGCCACATTATTCCTGAGTAACATAGGCTATATAACATCATGCAATGACCCACAGGAGCGGAGAAGTCAACAAAGACGTCATTTAACGCGGGTGAAATAAGACACGAAGACGAAGTCGCTGGCAGTTCGCTAGAATGGTTTAAAATAAAATTAAAATGGTTCAAAATGTTTGGAAATTCATTTCAAGCTCACACGTTAATGTTGTAGTGCCAAGTATTGTGTAAAGAAACATACATACTTCAAACTAACTTATAGTTTAAAAAAAATGTTACATCTCTTTAAATAAGTCAGAATATACAGAATTAGCCATAAATGAAACGAATTTGAAGAACACACAATCAGACACTATAGAAGTATTATTTTGATTATGTTGGCGAGACATATAGTGTCAAGAATGTCAAGTAACCAATTATCTCCAACTCACCATGCTCAATAGCATTGACACGCCTGTTGGTAATCTTGATGACCTCATCCAGGGTCACAAAAGCTGTCTGCAGGGAAGCCAACTCCACCAACAGCTTGACAGCACTCTGGAAGTTCTTCTTGAGCTTGGTGAGCTGCTGGCCACCTCGGGCAAGACCAGCTAGCTCATATGTGTCAGTACCGTCCGTGTAAGACTCGAAGATTGGGAGGGTTACACCTGGAATCAAAAAAGAAGTTTAAATGAAAATATTATCAGTGATTTTTTTGAAAATTTGTTTTTGAATCGCTTATCACTGAAGTGTAATGGTGGAATAAGTTCAAGTTGTACAGTACAAGTCTGATTTAATTATTTTTATTTACCTAATCATAAGCTGTCCTACCAAGATGTAAATAATTGTGAAATACAAACAAATGCATTAACTGATTCTATACAAGAATTGAATTTTAATGGCTCACTAATAATAGATAATCAATTTCTACATTTCACTTTCCCACATCAAATTACATGTTATTAACTGTTATTGATAACTAGGTTGTAGTTTGTTAAAACAAAACTAAGTACTGCTGTTTATAATAATTAAAAACAACCAGTTCATTAATACCTTATTCCATTACTATTCTCATTATTTTGAGCTTGAAAACTCTGCAATGAAACCTCTTAAATTTAGGTCAAATGAAAAAATAAAATTTGTAATGGTTAGTTTCCAAATTCAAAAATTGTTCTTTTACCCACCAGCAACATTGTCTTTCTTTGAGCGGATCTTGATCTGAGCCTTGGTAACATTTTGCAGGACAACCTGGTTAAAGTCTCCAGTTGTGAACTTAGCCTCAGCCAATGAGAATGCTGCTTCTTTCATCACCTCACCCATAAGGGTTTTTGTCTGTAAATAGCATAAAAATCAAATTATGCTGTGATAAGTACATTTTGACTATCCTTATTAGGTTTTTTTATATAGTACGTAATCAATGAAGGTGAGTTAGGTACTAAAGTTTAATGAAATATAAGGTATGAAATCAAGTTGTGCTCTTATATCTTTAAATACTTTATCTAATTAAAAACCTATCAAAAGTTTTTTATAATTGTAACATTAATTACATATGCAGTCCGCAAAAAATATAATCACTTACCTCGATAATTTTGCTCAGAATCATACGGAACCTCACTTGGAGGGCGTCAGCCTTCTTCTTCAGGAGACCATGGCCTTTCACTGCACCAGCCAGACGTGCCTTTATCAACATCTGAGCCCTAAAACCAGGACAAATTACATCGTGATTTAGGCGTAAATGAAACGCAAAAGTTAACACAACTTTATATAACTAAACAACATTATTATAAACGTAACTTACCCCCGAGAAGGGAAAATCGCTAGTCTATCTTTTCCAGACATATTGATTTATGAAAATATTTGGCGTTTTATCCCGTTTTCAGGACTTTTTTACTTCCAAACCTAAATCACCTGATGACAGAAGACAAGTGATAAATTATTGTCTATGAAAGGTCTTGTGATCTCGCTCAATGAAAATTACAAATTGAGTCGATTTATTTATATTCTAAAGCTCTACTTTTAAAACTAAAAATCGTAAATAAACTACTCTTAAAAAATTAATACCAAAAAAAACATTTTACTTAATTTAAAGAAGCATTGAAGTTATAACTTGTAGTTATAATTTAAATTACCCTTAAACTACTAGATAGACGTGGCCACGTACTGGGGCCGAGTACTTTATAGTACGAAAATAAAAGGTATTTACCTAAAATAGATTCGAAAGAAGAAAATCTACTAGGTCGTTTATGTCAGTAATCTTATTTTTATGTATTTATAAATTGTCTATTCAAGCTGTGTTTAGAGAAAATAAGACACAAGAGTAATGGTTTTCGAAAAAAGCTGCCCTTAAAGCATAGTGTGTACTCGGATTTTTTAATTCTATTGGTCGCGGTTTTGCCGAAGATAAAAAGGCAAATTTTATTTAAAAGTGTGTCCGTGGAGTTTCTTGCTCGTTGTGTCCCATAGAAACTTAATTATGTAAACTACGTTTTGACACGAGTAACTAGATTCAAGTTTCTGATTATCTGACAGTCACTCCTTGACAATTCAAAAGTGCCTGTAAACGATTTAATTGTAATAAATAATTTATGTGATATGACTTTGATTTGGAGGCTAAAATAACCTACGGAAAAAAATTAATAAGAATTGTAGATCGGCGAGCGTCTAAGGTGTTAGTTGCGCGGCAGGTTTCATTTAGTATAACCCACAGAAACACCGCTATTTTTTTATTAGTACAAAAAAAATGGGGCTCTATCTGTACCCGTTACTGATCATATTTGTGTAGACAAAAGTAAAAAAACAAAATCCCAAAATTGTCCACGAAATTTTGTCATAATTGGTAAATTCATAATTGAATCAATCATTCAACAATTGCTACTACAAAATATATACAAATTATAAGCGGAAGTGCGCGAACGCTATTTAAAAACATATTTCCATAAATTGAGTGACATTTTGGGATATAAACAAACTCTAATAACTTTGCTGTTTATGAATATTATTTATTGAGACTTTACATATATGATAACAAGACCTTCTGTAATAAGCCCTTTAAGTATTTGTACTAATTAAAAATTTGTGGTGTATAAAGAGTAACTTTTACCATATACTACTATGATGAATGATAATAATGATTAATAACTACTTCCTATTTCCATGCACTAGAAAAGACCAGAGAGCAAATGCTGACAACACAAAAAAAAAGGTAAATCATAAACCTTAAGATCTGTCAATTGCATACTTGTGTCATGATTTCATGATGCTTGTCACTGATTGTACAGTGCCTGTCAGGCAGAAAAACAAAACAGCAAAAGAAAATGTCATTAAACGCTTGGAATTTTAGTTTTTTTAAAAGTTTACGTATATCTCATGAAGACATTTCAATTCTCACGATACCCAACCTGTAGAGCGCCGTAATTCCTGCAAAAATCTTATTTAAGTATTTTAAAATCTATAACAATGGACAACACAAGCTCAACAAGTTTGTGTAGGATATGTCTACAGGATGGGGCCACACTTCCAATATTTGAGAAGTCAGAAATAGGAGATAATATACACTCAAAACTGTCTTTCTGTTTACAATGTGAAAAAGTTTGTATTTAACTGATTTATTCTTAAACCAGAAATGGTTCTACATTATCTCGTTTTTACTTATGAGACGCTACTGTCGTTAATTGCAGATAGAAGACATCGCAGGATTACCACGTCATTTATGTACAATGTGCAATAATACATTAGAAACTCTATGCAATTTTATTAATAAGTTTAGGGAGTCTTGTAAAATATTAGAAAACGGTCTTTTGATTGTGAAAAAGGAAGATTACAGTTATGCTAACAACGACCTTATGACTGAAGTAGAAATAGATATAAAAAAAATAAAGGCAGAATCGAATGACCACTCTGACGATGGCTTCGATAATTTTGAAGATCTGTTACCATTAAAAATTAACCAGAATGTTAAAAAGGAACAGAAATCCATTAAGAAAGAACTGAGATCTCAGAATGCCAAATCTCGACCCAGTAACAGAACAAACAAAATAGCATCTTCTATATTAGAAGGAAACTTTTCATGGAACGGAGACAGATGGTGGTAATATTATTAATTTATTAGCTACTTTGTTTTGTGTTGCATTCATATTCATATCCACAACTCCAAGTGACAGTAATAAAATTATAAGAAGTATTTTCTTTAATCATGCTATTAAAAATTTAATTTTGTTACTAACTATAGACATGACTATAAATCAATCTTTTTTTTTCATTTCAGCATGAAAATTGGGCAAACAACCTTAAAAAAAGTAGGTAGAGATGTTACGAAAGAGTCAAAACCAAGACCACAGACTAAAATCAAAATACCAAATGTTAAGCAAATTGCTACAGAGAAACTATGTGACCTTTGTGGAGATGTGTTCAAAAACAGTGACAGACTTACCTGTCACAAGAAAAAAGTACATTTTAAGAATCCTGTAAAGTGCCCAAAGTGTCCAAGAATTTGTGTCTCAGATTACTATTTAAATAGGCATATAAAGAGGAAACATGAGGTTCACAGAGAATTCATATGCTCATCTTGTGGCCAAGGCTTTGCGTTCAAAGGAGAGCTGACGAGTCACTTCAAAAATGTCCATGATAAGCAATCACGTCCAAAGAAGGTCTTTTCGTGCAAATTCTGTGATAAAACATACAAATGTGCAAAGTCTATTATTATTCATGAGCGATCTGTTCATACAGGTGCTTATCCAATTTGTTTTATTTTTTATTTAACCATAATTATTATATATACATAAATATGAAATTATAATTTCATATTTTAACTTCATTCAAACATAAGGAAAACCTTAGAGCATATAATTATCCATAAATTTAAATAGTTAAATGAACAAACTGCACTAACGGTTGATTATTATATTTTAGGTCTAAGGCCAGCAGAATGTTCGGTCTGTAACACCAGTTTCTATCATGAGGATTACCTCAAGGAACACATGAGATTACACACAGGGGAGACACCTTTCAAGTGTCCTATTTGTGGGCGAGGGTACGCACAAAGAGGTAACATGAAGAGTCACCTTCGCATCCACAGGATATCAGAACTTGATGCCATCACATTAAGCAAAATAAGACCGAATTACCTGAAACTGTTGAAAGTGTGAGATAGAAACTATTTTTTAATCTTAATACTAGTTTTAAACAAAGTTGTTATGTCAAAGATAATATTATTTGTTAAGAGATTGGAGTTTCTGGATGCAATTCTGGGTGCTTGCTTAACTAGATTTTTACATGAAGAATGTTAGTAGATTATTTTAAAATATGTTATTTTCCATAATATGTGCCTAATTAGTTTTAAAATACATAGTTTATTAACATCTAATTAATGTTGCAACTAAGTTGATTGATAGTCTATCTCATAGTTTAATTTATATCAAGATCTAACTTTAGATAAGAAGCACAATATTATTTACAAGTTGTTTGCATTAAAGTGTCGTTTTCACTAGGGGGCGTTTGTCCCGCGCCATTGTCCCTCGACACGAATACTACATGTTGCGACTTTCTTGTTTCTTGACAGTTGCCAGACAGACTTTGTTTAGTGAGAAGACGCATGTCGTTCCACATTCAGTGTGACTACTACCAGGTAGCTGACCTACTACTTCCTATTGTAAACTCTGATCTTGATAGCGACTTGGTTAAGGCAATGTCGAGCGGCAATCCCACAAGGTGGAAGAAACATGCCACTTAAATTTCGGGCGATATGTCTTCTAGTGAATACACAGCTTTAATAAAATGTGAAACATTTTATATACCTATTGTTTGAATAATACTGTTAAGAATTTTAATACTATACTGTTTCTACTTTAAAAATACTTTTTATACTATAATAAATGCAATGGGGTTGTTTTCTGTTAAATTTAAGAGAATAAACAAAGTCTGTTTAATTTTCTCGAAAATATAATTCATATTACATTATTTAGTTGTTTTATATAACAAAAGACATTAAAAGACACTATGATATCGTAAAGTGCCACTTCTGGTTCTATCTGATAGTCTGAAAAAGAAGCAACATGATTAATTCTAATAGAATTAATTATTTCATCAAATTAATTAATTCATAAGTAGTTTCCTTACTCTTTCAAAGATGCTGAAATATCTCTAAAACACTTGAGTTTCTCTTCTTCAATACTTGTCAAATAGTTAATTTTATTCATCTCTATTTCTTTCTGTCTTAATTCTTCTCCTTTCAGTTTCAACTCTAGTGCTCTCAGTCTTAATTCTTCAGTCTTCTGCTGAACTCTAATTTTTTCTATTTTTAATGTTGTTCTCACTTTATATTCTTCCAATGAAACTTTTCTTTTTTTGAATGCTCTTTCTGAAACTATATAAAAAACAGTTTGTTTAGGTATTATTAGTAGTTTAAGGATTAAGAGTTAGCGTCTACATAGTTGTGAACACCCCTAAGATGGTACAAAGACTAAAATTTGTTGGTCAAAAGTGTATTTTATGGTTGGCTACTCATCTAGATTTTACATGTCAGGAAAAATTGATTTTATGACAAAAGACCTAAAACAATGTTCTCAGAAAGAGCCAGAGATTTACCCTTGTGACTCTTTGAGTTTACTGTTTTCTTTTACCTTTGAAGTTAACGTTTTCTCCATCATCCGATGATTCTTCATCTGGTTCTTCTTCTTCCAATTTATCATCTGTAAAAATGATAAAAAAGAGGTGCTCTTTTTATAGGCTTAGATTTATACATTTTGTACTCCCACAAACAAGAACTCGTAAACGTAGATTGCTTTGTATACCTTCTAAAATATTACCAACATCACAGAATTTACTCTCCACTCTATCATAGCAGTCAGTTGATTTTTGTTCTTCTTCTTCAGCTTCTCCTTCTACATCAGAAGTGACTTTTTCTTGAGAATGCAAGTCTCCATCTCCATAGTGGTTATTTAAAAAATTCACTTGAAAGTCATCAGCTGTCTCCGATAACTCGGCTTTGCTAACTACCTTTAAAAAAAAAAGAAATTTAATTCTCTATGAAGATATAGCTTTTCATTATGTGCTAGTATTATTACCTCCATAGTCAACAATGGCTGGTTTCACAGAATTTTAATGAAAGAGTGTTTATGAGGTTATAAGTATTATTGTCAGTTGGCCATTCAAACAGAACAGACAAAATTATTACCATTTCCAAAGTCAGAGCATCCTTTTTATCATCAATGGGATAGTTTATCAACTTCAGAAGTTTCAGTTCTAAATTGGTTAATTTTGGTGTTGGTTGTTCAACAGTATAGCTCTTCCTGCTTAGCAGAATGTTGGCTTTTTTCTTTGTTTTATTCTTCCAGTCAGCCCACATCTGGAATGTCAACATTTAAGTAAAGCATTTCCTTTTTTTCTATTGACTTATCAACACCTACCTACCTCTTAATCTATACGAGTTGTAGTTGAGCATATAAGGAGTTGATAGTTTCTCTACATTTTTGGGTAAGACAACTGTTAATGACTTTTTTTAAAACTAGCGTATATTGTCCCACTGCTGGGTAAAGGCCTCCCCATGTCCTTCCAAATATTCACTTTATTATAATAATAATATTAGTTCTGAAGGTGTAGGCAGAGATTGTGTCTTTAAGTAAAGAAAACAAGCTATTATAATCGAGACTCACTAACCGAGAATTCTGGTCATTAATGTAAAAAGGGGCTCACTTTACACCATTTCCAAGTGTTTTTATAAACACCACCTTCGATTGCGTTAAGCTGTTGAGCAATACGTCTCCAAAAGTTCTGCTTGTTTGTGTTAGTGTACATTACTCTGCCGTCGACCAATACCCCATCTTCGCTAAGCAGGTCCAGCAACTTTTTCATTTGAGCTTGATTTACACGACTCATGATTTCAAATGATTTTAACAGGAGAGTTCAAAATTATATAAAAATAGTTTATTTATTAATAATTTATAGTATAGGGTAAAACTTTCGAATTTAGTCTGAAACCGCTTAAATATCTACATAATTAATAACAGACAGTAGGTAATTTATTTTGATGATCAACACAACACAAAAATATTTATTGGAAGCAAATTACATTTTTTGTAAAATGAATATTATTGACATTGACAATTGACAACAGTTTGACATTCATCTGTCGACATAGTGTTGCCCGACATATGCGATCCGCGATAAAAACAATTTGCCTACATAATGCAGCTACACAACATGCTTTGGTGAAAAGTACTGGTAAATTTTTAGTTTTCCACAAGCAGAGTTTATTATGTATATAAACTTGGGCCTTTTTTTCAGCAGAGCTTATTATTTTATTCAATTATATTTTAACGATTTGACCGATTTGTTTTACTTTTCGTTGACAAATCATCTTGGACTGCCTCCGCCTAGGGAAAGGAGTGGTGTGTCGGACTACTACCGGCTAAAACCCCACGGTCTCCCTAGCTAAAACACAATAATAATTTATTTATCGCAATTATAAATACTTTATACATTATTTATTTATTTTCGGTACTGTTCTTTATTTACTTCATAATTATTATAAAGAAAAAAGATTTTTGTACTTCGAAACCACTGGACCGATTTTATCCATTTTTTCACCAATACATAGCTACATTATTCCTAAGTAACACGACGCTACGACCCGCGGGAGCGGAGTAGTAACGAAAGACGTAACAGACGGATGAAATAAGCCACCCGGACGAAGTCGCAGACAGGTAAGTAATGTTCATTTGTTTTTGTGTAAAGTTAGTAATATCTGGTAGTACCGATCAGATTAGAACAATTATTTCACTGATAAAAAGATAATATTGCCGAGTGCCTTAATTAAGTTGTGTTTAGTGATCTAGTTACTCGACTTCCGCATAAACGAAGTCGCGAGCATTACCTAGTACTAACAATCAACCAACTAAATAGTGATGTCTATTTAGTTGTTTTTTTTTACCCGCCTCTGACAGCCATGACAGTTTTACACAACTCTGTGGTTTTACATTTGAGTTGTACATGTCAGTGGTTTTACAGCTGTGCTCGTAAATAAATGTAACGAAAGTTGCGATAATAATAATATCTCATTGTTTTCGACATATTGAAATTTAGATTCTTTGTCTTTACTAGTTGAGATTTTTAAGATTGTGATCACTATGCTGCGTGTTAAAATTCATATTGCACTAAGTGCAATAGGGGCCGTTTTAGGCTTGTCTGCTTTTATATGTTTCTGCATTGTTTATGCAAACATTGAAGCCGGAATGTGGGGGCTTTTATCTGGTAAGTGAAGCGTAATATAACTTTTTATGCACGCAAAGAAGTGATTCTACGTAACTTGACTTCAGAGAAGGTAGTGATTAACTTATAGGAACAAGTTTTGGGCCTTAATAAGGATTAGAATGCCTTAAATTGACCTCGAGTTGTTTTGATCTCAGACCAATATAGAACTTTTTCTATTGGTAAGAACTATCGAAATCTTGATGTTTCACGAATGATAAAATCAAGTAATTATAATCTTTATTGCAAAATATGATTTTTGTAATAATTTTCCTTATAAAAAATTCATATTCTAATCTTTCCTGTTGATACTTTACATCACCTTTGTAGTTTGTAATGGCTGTGATTCCTCGTAATTATTATTTGAGGGTAAAATCACAAATCATTGAAAACACAACTCAAAAATTCTAATATACTAACTTGATTTAAAGTCCAAAATTACAGATCCGTCCAACAAGCATTCTTCATGCCTTCTCTGTATGAGAACTTTAGTTCTGTAAGGAGATAGTAAAAGACTTATATTATTACTCATTTTCTATGTTAACTTTTTAATAAACCCCATAAACTAATAACTATTATGTCTCTCTATTACAGGCATACATGCATCTTTGGCATTGATGCTGCACTGCCACTATCTGAAAGAATCACTACATGTGAACTTCTCAAGAAAAGCGTTGCAGTACATCGGTGACTTCGGTATTATTGGCTTTGTCTCCGGAGCTGCTCTGACACTTTTCTATGTGTTTCTGGAGATTTATTATAAAGCTGGTGTGTATATAAAAAAATTAAATTAAAAATACAGTTTTCGGTTCAATGAACAAGTAAAAAACAGTTCTTATGAGTGCCAATAATAAAAATAACAAGTACAAAAAGGTCAATGTAAGTAGTTCTGATAACCTGTTGACATTTCATTGTTTTAGCATCGGAAATTAGAATGGGTTCTTAATTACATTTGGTTGGGTTTATTTAAAAACGTGACTGAAACAAGAACAACAAATCAATAGTAATATTTATTTATTCAAACATAAAACTTACTTAAATAATAATAAGATTACAAACTACGAGTGTGTACAGTTGATATAGAATGCAAAATTACAAATACAAATCAATTGATTCAGGCACTTTAATAATATGTTGCAAAATGTTTTGTCACATGATAAGGCAGACTCATTACTTATCCTCTTATCACTGTTTATTACATCATACATAGGTTTTTATTATTCTTATGAACATAATTTCAATACAATCAAATGTTTGTTTATTGGTTGCTCTGTTTTGATAGAACTATGAAATCAAACCTGCACATTGTTTTTGCATAACAATTTTACTGCATTGTCCTGTGGCTATATGAATTCAATTAGCATAGAACAGAGAGTATTGGACAATTGTTATGCAAGGTGTAAATACAAATAATATACCATTTTTTGGTAGGACCTATGTAATGGGCTGTGATAAAACATTATTTATTTATTCATACCTTAAACCTTGTGGTGTCGCCCGCGTTCAGTGACGTCATTGGTTACTGCTGTCGCGTTGGTCGTAGCGTGATGTTCTATACAAAAACCTTCCTCTGGAATCTATCTATTGATGAGAACCACTTTAATATCCGTTGAGAAGTTTAAAAGATCTAAGTAAGCGTACAGACAGCGAGAAGCGACGTTTTATACTATAAACGAGACAATAAGAACAACATCTTACAGACTACTCCAAGACGATGTTATATACACTTAATAAAACTGTATTTTAAAATATAAATACTTAAACATAAAATTCAACAATAAAAATTATTAATAAAATATTTATCCCTACTTCAATCCACCTTTGCACTCCAGATTCATATAAAATGAATCACGAAATACAAAATGAAACATGCAGGCATTTGCATAGATCTTTTTAAGTTCAGCAGTTTATCGACACTTTTCTGATAGGCATAAGATACCATTACGATGTCGCGTAAAAGCATACCATGCGGATAGCGCGCGATGACTAAAGAAAACTATTATAAATCAAATTCATGGTATCTATACCTACGGGTTGTTCGTAAGAGATACTGCACCCCGCGAACATGGATGGGTTTTAGTCAGTAAAAGTCTGACACTGCCTCCCGCTCCGCCCAGGGCGGGGGAAGTCATTTGATGACTTCCCATCTCTAAAAAAAAAATGATATCTATACATATGTATATTATATTCATCAATTCCGAGACCTAATTATTGGAGATTATAGTACAAAAAAATATGATTACTTTTATCTGCCTTGTCGGGAACAAGTTACCCAATTAGCTGCGCATTAGACAATTATGTTTCTAAAAGATCCATTGAACAGCCAAACAGCTGACTTCAGGACCGCCAAGATACGTCGGCCGTATTTACTGTACCAGTATAAATTTCATAATTCCATATTCAAACATTACAATAAATTATGTTTTCTTCTAGATGTGATGCCAATAAAAACCAGTATCATCATCCGCCTCGTCTGGTCGTTCATGATGATGAAGTGGGGCCTCCTGCTGTACCTCGTTACCAAGAAGTACCTGAGGACCTACAATGACCACCAACTCTTCTCCGAAAACCCTAACATTGAGGAGACGTAATTATTTTATTGATTGTTAGCAAATTGCTGAAGGGCCTGTTTCACCACCTATGTGTAAGATCGCGCCAAAATACTTAGCAGATATTAATACAAATATTGAGAGTTCCCATAAATTGTTAGAACAGGTCAATAATAGACGAAAAGTTAAATGTCATACGATTTTGTGCCGTGTTACTAACTGATAAGTCTCACCTTAACCTGCCCTGTACATCAACTGACATTTATAAATTATTAAGCATGGTAACCTCCCCTGTTCGACTTTTTGAATTTATTTGGTGAATATGGTGTTGTGAAACTGGCCCCAAATCTAAGTGGTATTGTTGGTTTATAAGCGAATTATTAAAATTAAAGCTTTAAGATTATTACGGTCACAAATGGGCAAAGCTTGGGTAAAACATTGCTGTACCTAAATAAATAATAATTTCAATATAGCATTATGTTATCTTCGGATCAAAATCTATGGTTGAGTTTTACTTTTTGTCAGTGAAAACCTGATACAGCAAGACGGAGTACTGGCCGATCACGAAGGAGGCGATATTACAAGGACATTGTAAAAAAGGACTAATTGTTTCCCTGTTAGTTTTAAAGGCCTTGAAAATCGACATTTTAAATCTTCTGGTACTTAAAATAAAAACTATTGGTGACAGACGCTAGTCACATTTAATGAAACTATGTATTACTATTGGCTTATTTGAAAAAGGTTAACCACTCTCCATCTAAAATTGGGAACAGCCTTTTAGCTACTTAAGATGGACAGACCCTTGCCCTTATTTCAGACAGGTTGCACAGACTAATGGTCGGAAGAAATGGTATTTGTATAAAATTCTCGTTTTGGATGTATATTTCGATTTTAATTAGTTTTAGGACATATCAAAATTATGATTAGGAATGAATATATGAATTTATATTTTCTGGGCATTCTTTCCTGTCACAAATTTAAATATATTTTTGGCTTTAATTTCCAATATGTTTTCATTTTAATTAAAACCAACAAAACCACTTAGACATATCCAACTATATTATGAATCTACATTATTATTATTATTCATTCATTTGTGATACCTAGTGACCTTTATTGACTGAATTAAAAAAACATATTCGAATTTAGGCCAATGTTTGACTGAAAATTTTCTACGTACCTATTTATTGACACTTTTTCTGTTCATTTTTATTACTTATGATAGATATACGAATATAATTTTGGCAAACGGATTCTGCGATAGTGTTATTATTACTTTTTATCTATAAAACATACTTATTTATTTTTATGAGAGCTTTTGATTATCATTATTTTAGTTTACTTGCTAATTATAAAACTAAAATAGGTATACTTTTTTTTTGAAATTTCGAGAAATTGTAATTCTGCTTTCGCCTTCATAGGATACTTAATTTTCTCTGTACCTATCTCCTATTGGTTACTGCATCATATTCTTCGTATTTCTTACTTAATACTAACCAACAAATTTTTAACATTTAAACATAAAATACCAGTACCTTATATATTAAATAATATACTTAACAAACACATTTCTTAAAAAGTAGGGTAGTCAAATAATTGTGCGTTTTAAATAAACGTTATTGTTAAATTAAGATAGTTATTTCATCTTACACTATAACATGAAGAAATTATTGTAGTTTAAAATAATAAATATTATGTTATCGTTATATTTATTGAAAAAAGTTACTTTTAATGAATAGTTAAGACTTCTTCCTAGTGTTTTAATAACTTATAAGTACTTGTAACTGTGTCTATGCTATTAAAATGATTATTGTCAACCGTAGATAAGATATAAATAAACTGTTTTATAAAAGAGCGGTGTATTATTGGAAACTAATTGCTGCCCACGACTTCGTTCCCGGAGTATTTTTTATACAGTTGCCTTCGCGGGCTTACGCAGAACAACCTACCAAAGTCTCATCACAATCGGATCAATGGTTTAGGAACTTATATAGGACAAACATTCATTTTTATTTATTTAGATAGAAATGGTTCTCAATCCATTGTGGAATTTGTTCTGATTGCTTGACAGGTGGCCGAGCTTATAACTTATAAGCTGTGGTCGAAGCGTTGCCTTTGCCGCTAAGATGGGGGGAGTTCGAATTTGAAAGAAAACATCCAGTACATAGAGGTGCGCGCGGAGCGCTAGCCGTAGCGACGCAGACCATTGCCTTACCGCGTACACTTTAAAAAAAGAACGCGCGCGCAGAAAATGATCGAGACTAAAAATTAAACCCCGGTTACTAATGAAATATATATAAATATTATTTCAAAGTAAATTTGTGCTGTGCTGGAACAAACGTCGATGTGGAAGCAAGGGATTCTCCTATATTAACTTAAGTAGTGGTGAGTAAAACAGGATTACTATATTTATTACTAACTTTACGCCTTAGATGTTGAAGAACATGTTCAACATTTGAAGACCTTTAGAGCGCTATATCAGAGAAATGAACATAATAGTCCCCTAATTTTTAACTAAGTATAAGTGGGTTTGTTAATAATTTGATTAACAAACCCAAAACACCAAGTATCTATTAAAATATATATATAAAGGTAGCTTTTATTTATCAAAATTCCGAGTCAATTAGTTCCAGTATCTGAGCTAGGTATTCTGAATTTGAATGAAGCGTCCCATTTAAATGTAGAATGCCTGGGTTAACGTCCTCTGCCTTGAAACTAAAGAAAAGCGTAAAGGTTTTTGTCTATGCTTTAGTTTTATTGTTGTACTTGATATTCTGCTTTTGATTACCACATTTTAAATAACACCTGCTTTTTACATCTATACCTTTTAAGAATGTTATCTCTGGTATATCTACATTAAGACCGTAATTCTTTAATTGAAATTAATCGTTGTCTATGAAGACAACCATTCATTTAAATATAAAGAAATATATAAAATATGTACCTATAGTACATATGTATGTATGTAATTGCCTCGTGGCCTAGTGGTCCTAAGCGCGACTGCTACGCAAGAAGTCTTGGATTTGATTCCCAGGTCGAGTAACGTGTTATTGAGTTCTGCTATGAAATTGTCAGTAGTCGCTCAGAGTTACGATTTGTGCATGGTTAATGGCCATAGGCTCGCCCCCTACTACATGGGACCTAAACACATGGGTGAACATTGGTACACCTCTGCCAAACCCTTCGGGAAATACAGGCGTGATGATACAAAACTATATTATTTGTTTGTTTGTAAGAAGTACTCTCTAAAAGTACTGGGTCCAATTACAAAATTATTTTACTGATAGACAGATAAACTATTACCGATTTTGTTTTATGGTATCTATGCAGAATTTATTAAGTATGGAAGAATAAATGTAATAAATTTACCTAACCTAATAACCTTACCTAATTGGCAATTTGTCAATGGCGTTCTCCTGGCAAGTTGACGACTTGAACTTGAGTTAACAAAACAAGATTTTCGTAATAAATCTTTATGAAAGCACTAACTAGTAAATTTAATTAAAACTGGCTCAGATATTTCCAATTAGTGAACTATTAAATAACGTTATATTATGTGAAATGAGTATCTTCGCTTGATCTCCGTCGAAGGTTTACAATCGTAGATTGCTATTACAATAAAACGTAATAAAACATGGTGTAGGTGGTCGTAGTAAACTTATTTTGACGTGCCGTGTTATTAAGTACGTAATTTGAAAATAAACAAAAGCAAAGTGGGCAGCGCAGGTTTTACGGTTTTACTAGGTACCTAGGTATTGTAATTTACCGGGAGCCCTTGAAGGGTCAATCTCCTCGATTGAAACATAATTTTAATTACTACTTTTTTCGTAAATGAGCTAATTATTTTACAATACTAGTCGTATCCCGAAGTTTCTTTGGCTTACAGTTTCCCGAAAAAAGGGCTATACCTGCAATGCAAAAAGATTTCTTCAAATCGGAGCAGTAGTTACCGACGTTTCGCGTTTTAGCGGTTAGCCATAACCAACCTATTTTTTTGTCAATATTTCTATGAGACAAACTCTGTTTTAAATTATAGACTTTACAGTTTGAGACACGGGGGCTGACAAGCGTGTTTAGCAATCTATACTAATATTGTACAGCTGAAGATTATGATCGAACGCGCGTTCGATCATAATCTTCAGCTGTACAATATTATACAAAAAATAGGTTGGTTATGGCTAACCGCTAAACTATCCCAAGTCTAATGTACCTTACCTAGATAGGAGAAGAGGTTCTTCTGTAAATATGTAGCTCTATAGTCTATTAAAGGCTTACGAAATAAAAACATGGGATCCTATTTTATTTCCCTGAAAAAAAAAATAAAGGGATTGGACCAACCAATTGTAGTAAAAGCAATGATGGTATCTATCTATCCAACTTTAGCGAAAGTTCAATCGGCACCTAGCTAGAATTGAATTGTAATGTTTTTGTGCTTCTATAATATAATAAAGCTTTTCAATTTTACTCTGCGTCGGCTACGCTACACTAGTTTTTCGTGAGTATCTACTTAGGTGGAAAAAAAATGCTCAAGAAAGTTAGAAAAGACGCGTGTGTTTTTTTCAATTTTCGAAAGTATTATTATTTAGGAAAGAGTACCTAAAGAAGTAGGTACCCTCCAACTAAAAGATTTTAATAATTTTAAAGCTAAATGTTTGTTTTTATGTTTTAACACACTACTCTCTAAAATCTACTGATCCGTTATTGAACATTCTGTCGCTAATAGGAAGCTATGGTAGTCGTCACTAGTGCGACGGACCATCGGCGGCCCGAAAAACCCAGAACGGAACCCAAAATCCCAAAAAATAACTTGCCGTTTGTGCTCACGACTCGCGGCGGCCTCTATACATTATCCGTAAAAGATATTTTTAATAATGTTAATAAAAATAGGGATCTATTAGAAAAATCACGCAGTCGAACTCGCAGGAAATACCTAATGACATTTTATAGTTCGATTAAAAAGAGCATTCAAACGGCTATAGCCCAAAGCTTTTAGCGCGGAATGTAGAACGAGATCGGGCGTTTGATCACCAACTATGCGTAGAACATGTATAACTAACCTAGAAAGGTAAACAGAAATGTGTACTGCTGACGTGCTTACATTTCTAGTACATAAGTACTTATCTAATCTCAAAAAATCTAAGATTTCCAGGCGGAAACGCTGCCGCCGCCAACACTTTTCCCGTGATAGAAAATAAACGAAACGAGTTCCTAGCTCCCGATGCAACGCGTAGATAGATTAGGAATGGCCTATGGAATCTAGATAAGGTAGGGTTCGATTTTTGCCTGGAACTAATATTCCTACAGGACATTGTTTCGGGTCTGGTGGTTTGTGTTTGTGAAATTATATGTATGTAAATGTACTAATAAACGCCCGCGATACGGGTGAAACTGCTGGAGTTGGGAAATGTGTTTAAATAAAAAAATAATAATAATCTATACTAATATTATAAAGCTGAAGAGTTGGTTTGGTTGGTTGAACGCGCTAATCTCAGGAACTGCTGGTTCAAAAGTTCTTATTGTGTTGGATATTCCATTTATTGAGGAAGGCTATAGGCTATATAAATCACGCTACGACACACGAGAGTGGAGCAGTAACCAAAGACATAACTTAAAGCGGGTGAAAAAAACCACGCGAGCGAAGTCGCTGGCAGAAGCTAGTCAACAATAAATCAGTTTGCAAAGGTCGTGATGTTTCGGGCTGATGACTATGTTTCCGAGTTTCCGTACCTGTTCCTAGGTAAGTATAAGTACCACTGTATTTAACTCCAATATTGCACTTCACAAAAGGTGGTAAGCCAAAACCAACCAAGCATTACGGAGGTGATTGTACTATAGTTAAAACAAGCGGAATGATTAAGGTATTCTTTTTTCGATCCGGGTCTTTTGTCTACATAATGTCTTATAGAAAAAAAAAAGGTTTTTAAAGTCCCGTTGGCATGATGTACCTAAGTACTTACTTTTAATATGTCAATTTATGGTTTTCTTGTGACTTACTAGATTTTAAAATTAACAGAAGCCTGTCCAAGTTTCGATTAACCTCAAATCTAACTGAAATGCTCAACCGAATATATGTAATAAATAGTAGGTAAGTTTATGAAATCTGTTTTATAGTATAGAAAGTAAAAATATAGATGTCCATAACATACACACCACAACATAACATAGACTCCTTGATATCTAATAACTTTAATCAACTAATATTATACATATAAATGCTAGTTTGTAAGGATGGATGCATGGATGTTAGTTACACTTTCACGCTTCAACAGCTGAACGGATCTGGATAATTTGGCACAGAGATAGATTGTACTGTGGAATAATATATCAAGTATGACGCTAGTCTAACAAAAATGCATACAAAAACGGCCATTTTGTACGTAACTAGGTACCTAACACATTTCTTAAAGTTATGCAAAGCATTAGGGGATATCGCTTTTTTATGGAGTGGCCATGTATGTTGGTAGCAGGCAGCTGGTAGCAATTGGCCCTATCTACTTTAATAACGCAGTAAACCTGGACATTGCATTACCTTAAGCTTTTCAGTTCCCATGACCATTTGTGATTGTGGTGTAGTTTTATACCTACCTGCCTGCAGGTTAAACGCACCGGAGATTCAAATCTCGAACGCGGTTGTAACTGCAGCTGAACCGGTAAGTGCTGATTGCAATTACATCCTTACATCTCAAGCGTTTAAGTTTAATTTTAATATTTTGCGCTTATGCTCTAAATATTGTAGGTACGGAACTAATGCTCGGTTTCCCGAACGTAGAATTCTTGGGTAAAATTGTGAAGCGTGCTTAAGGTACTTAAGATACGTACCGCCTCTTATGCATGTGTTTTTGGGTTCGATACCGGGCTACAATTCATTTATACTTTATAAGTTTATCCTGGACATCACTGACATCCGTGAAGGAAAACATCGTTAGGAAACCTGGACTTAAAATTAATATCAATTTGGAATCCCCAATCTGATTCAAACAAGTGTGGTGATTAGGGCCCGTGGCTACTCTGTATGTGATGAGGCCCTTGCCTTGTAGCGGGACGATAAAATGCTGCCATTATTAAAAAAAAACATAGGAACTAACTTACCAAAATTGTCGACATCAGTATTCAATGGCTACATACATGTAAATTAAGATATACATGGCCTTGAACTTAATCGTCAATCTAGATTAATAAGCTCGTAGCATTAATTTAGTAAATTTTTAGATAACTGCACCTTGACAAGCTTGAATGGGTTGAACTTAAAACAAAGCGTCGAGAAGGTACCTACCCAATTAATCAAACCAAGATGACTTTAATAAAGTGTTTTAGAAGATGATAGGTAATCTTCTGTTTTTGCGACACGCCTCGTTTTTATAAAACCTATTATTGGCTGTGTAATTTATCATGCTGTACCAAAACTTCTATATTATATCTATGCTTCTATAATACTAATAATATAAAGCTGAAGAGTTTGTTTGTTTAACCGCGCTAATCTCCAGAACTACTGGTCCGATTTTTAAAAATCATTCCCGAATAGGAAGCTACTTTATCCCAAAGTGTTGTAGCCTATATTTTATTGTCAAAAAATTAGAGATCCGTCAGGAAAATCACGCGGACGGAGTCGCGGGGAAAAACTAGTTTACTCAATAATAATTATTATTTCTTTTGGACCAGGATTGGCTTTGCGGGGTTAGACCTTTTTACTTAATTTGGTGATTGGACCTATTAAATTGTTACTTCGCATACAATCATGCATGGAAATAAATCATTTAAATTCTCAACAGACGTAACATAGCAGCTCAGCCATAAACAAGATATACATAATGTTCCTTAATGAAACCATCACGTAATCATTATGGATGCATTTAAATGAAGCTCAAATACTTGCAATTGGCCACGGCTAATGGTCTGCTTCTGTTGTGCGCATGCGCAGCGAACAGCGCAGCGGCTGTTGATTCAAATCTCGAAGCTTTTTATCGCGCGCACATTTCACGGAAATCCACAGAATCCCTGCCTCATTTAGAACGGTCTTAGATTAAAGATGGAGATAGATGATAATGTAATGAGTGTTAATAACACCTGGTAGTGATTTGTAAGCTAATATTTGGTCTTGTAGAGGTCTGTTGGACTGTTAAGTTCGAAATCTTTTAGGCAGTTATGCTCTATTTCAGATGGCGGACAAAAGTGCTGCATATATAATTATTGTTAATTATATTTAAATATAAAATTAACTACCTGTCTTATTTTATTTGTATGCTTATAATAACAAAAAACAAAAGAATGAATACGCCAGCGTGTTACAAAATTCTTTGTTACAAATACAAATTAATTATCATGAATACATTTAACGCTACAGTGTTCATAGCATCAATTATATCTTAGTTCCACAGTTTTTATGACATTTCCTGCCTTCCTGGGCATTAAATAACACGATTGAGAAGGCTTGACCGGTCAGCGATAGACATTACCGATACCGGTAAATCTGAGATAGGAGTATACGTAATGGCGACCAAGTATCAAGTTTATTCGTTCCGTTCCGCCAGCGAGGGTAATGGTTCTTCGTTTGTTATGCACCACACCACTGTCTGGTACAGGAAAAGGAAACATAGGAATCATACTAATGATCGTTTTTACTTTGTCCTCTGTATATCTACTTTAATTTAAATTAAGTAGGCAGACACTTAAATTCACGCACGTGGCATGTAACTGCTTCAAAATTTCAATTGGACCGATTGGCGAATGGTAGCACTGCCATTTCCGTATTTAATAATTTTTTAAGGAATTCTTGAACGTAAGGTGAGTGTAATTGGTCAGTAGCTGATTGCGAAAATTTCGCTTTATCTCCTAAACAATAGGCCGGGAAATACTCATTTATCTTTGCAGCTTCCTTCTTATTTTACTATTGTTTCAAGTACCATATTGTTTAAGATAAGTAAGTCAATTAAGGCATCTATTAGTACGTTCGCGATAGCCTCAAGTAGTTTAAAATTATACTCGCAGAGCCGGAAAGCTGGCCATGAGGCGAGAGAATCTCTGATAATACAGATAAGACCAAAGTAGGTAGTGTAAGTACTGTAAAGACTCTGATAGCTGGTTTAGCCATATCAAACCTTTTTCTCACAAGAATTTATATGAGATAAATGTATTTTTAAAATAAGAAGGAATTGACAGTCCGCCACGAAGGCGGAAAAGATTTAACAGATAAAATATTTTATTATAAATGGTTTATTTAATATTCGAAGTAATTACTAAAAAGTGTTTGAATCCACCCGGTATCTCGATCACTTGCTTTGTGATCACAGTACCTACCTATCTAAGTATAGGTACATACAAAAGAACGAGTCGAAACACTAATGAGGTCGTTACCCTTAGCCCTTAGCCCACCATAGGTAGGTACTAACATTCTAGGGCAGGAAAGTTATTTCTAGCTCAACCCGATAGTTCTTATCCGCCCACAAGTTGGTGTAAGCCTCTTATTATTTATCCCCGAGCCGTGCCACTATCCCCATTATCGGCCTAATTTATCTACGTATGTATTACCATAATACCTGTGATAATCTGTTAATTCTACCAAGATTTATTTTTAGCCTCTAATGTTTTATTAAAATCTCATACTAAAGTGCCACCAACTGAATGAGACTTGAAATGAACTTCTTATTTTAAACTTTGAGCTGATTTTGGCAGACCGATTTTTTTAAATTTATTTTTTTACTTATGTATTATGTTTATCCTGAAAGGTTTTATTTCAATTTCAGACTAAAAAAGTGCTGAATAAGACTCGAAATATACTTCATATTTCATATTTTAAACTTTCTCGTTAATTTTATCAGTCCTTTTTTTTTACTTATGTAATATGTATAGCAAAGTTAATTTTACACGACAACATGTACTTGTCACATATCTACCTTTTTTTTCACTTGCTTTCTGCTACCATTCTATTGAGCCGAGACGAAACCTCTATGATCATTCTTTCGTCATAGAGACTACATTTTTACCGTTTTTAATTAGTAGAATTGACCTTCAGCTCTTCAAGTTTAGTTTTGTACCTTAACCATCTTAAACCAACTTATTTCCTAATTGATT
Organism: Caradrina kadenii; assembly: GCA_947462355.1. Classification (NCBI taxonomy): domain Eukaryota; kingdom Metazoa; phylum Arthropoda; class Insecta; order Lepidoptera; family Noctuidae; genus Caradrina; species Caradrina kadenii. The sequence goes on along the minus strand of OX381684.1, from coordinate 10,003,382 downwards.
ACAGTCAATACCACACTATTATTAACTGCTTAATTACCAGTCAGTATCAGGTTAGGTAATCAGGTCAAGCGATGGAGCACGAACCGATAATCTAGCTTGCAAAAGATCCGGCGACTTGACCACCTTCAGCCATTGTACCATACGACCTAACTAACGCACCACCATTGTGCTATATGTTCATTGTTTGTATTACAAAATTCTCTGAACCGACCGTGGTAGGTACATAGGCTCATGTCTTCGTAGCCAAACAAAAGCTTAAAGAATTACTTAAGTAAGTCACGAAACTGCGTAGGAACCTGCACAATGATTAAGTAATCATAATAATATTAGCCTTTTGTCCCATTACAGCAAAAGCCTCTTCTTACACAGAGAAGGCACGAGCATTAATCACCACTCTTGCTCAAGACGGATTAGCGGTTCCAAACGTCTATGAATTATAAGTTCTGGTTTCCTTACAATGTTTTCCTCCACAGTCGTCAGAGTGTGTCGTCACTGTTGCCTGTTATCGATCCTGCAACCTCATGGATGAGAGTCAGACTCCTAACTACGGGGCCATTACGACATTCAAGATTAAGTAATACAGTACTGAAAATGAAGACAAACTGTAGTTAATAACGTGTAAGGCCGTCTGCAAATGCAATGTTTATGTTAATTAGGAAGAAGAAGTATTGCGTTTGCGTCTATTTTTTTCGTTGCGCGCGCGCCGATTTATGCACAAAAGCTGCTGAAACGAGTTCAGGGCCATCAATCCGCACAGTACGGCGATTAGTTTTACAAATTTGACATACACTGTAGACATAATGGGAGATCAGTAACAACCATTAGCATAAAAAAAGAAATGTAATGTGCTATTACAAATATTTGCTAATGTAGTTTGTTCATGTTTCTTTGCTCGTCTTGCTTCGCTAAGGTCGTGCTTGATTACAAGAACCACACTAGAATTAGAGAAAGAAGGGTTTAATTAAAGATGCCAAGTTGTAATTGCATGTTGTCTGCATTTGCGTGACTTAGCAGAAGTTCCTGCCTACTCACACTAAGTACCTACCTGGACACTGCAATAGGCACTACATAACTATTACACAAATAATAAAAACCGGTGAAGTGCGAGGCGGAATAATACACGAAGGGTTCCATACAACATACCATTGAAGATCTAGTAAAAAATGCCGAACAAAACACGTTTCTTGCACGAAGAACCGTTATTTAATATTTAACTTTTATTTTAGTTTGGTAAAAATTTCAAGTGTGGTAAACGAACAGACAGACAGAGAGACAATGGAGTTTTAACAGTAGGGTCCCATTTGGCAACATTGTGTTATAGAACCCTAATTGAATGCATTACCTACTATTTTCACCATGGTTGAGAGATTACCAAGTTGTAGTACCAAATATTTAAGTTACTATTATTACCAATAAAAACTTACTTTTACACTTATGTCATTAAACTTTCATGAAAGTTGTGTTAATATTAACAGACTAGCTATACCCCGTGGTTTGACCTGCGTGAAGTCACGCCTTTGGTTACTGCTCCGCTCCCGGGTGGCACGTAGCGTAATTATATACATATAACGCCACCTTCCTTTATGTTTGACGTAAAAAGAATTTTCCAGATCGTACCAGCAGTTCCTAAGATTAGCGCGTTTCAACCAAGAAACAAACTCTTTAGTTTTATATTATTAGTGTTGATAGATTATGCATTTAGGTAAGCACGTGTGAAATAACGACTTACGTAATGAGCTAAATCTTCTTCCTTTTACTAAAGACACCAAAAATGTAAACAACTCTTGTCTTGTCTTTGTACATGTTGTAATGCCTAAGTTGTTTGCACACTTCAGTAAAACACAGTTACGTGAACGATTTATTTTACCGAACAGAGAAATGAAATAAAGAATACTTTCTAGACTACCTGTTGAATTTAAATCTTGACGTTACGTGAGATTCAGTTCTCTTTCCGCATACAATGTAAAATATGCTTGCACTTTCCTGTCGATTACATTCTAAATGCATGTAAAGTAGTCGCCTTTGTCATTACAGAATTAGGAAATGAAAGCATTACGACAAATAAAATCGGATTAAAAAGTCTTAGAACAAAACCTAGAGAAGAAAACAATTCAGGAATGCAATTTTCTGTGGAATTTTCACAGGACATGACGTAGGCTATTCCAAAAGAGAGGATGAGGAGCTTCTTCTAAGAAAGTATAGCTTCAAATATAATTTTAAAAAATCTAGAAAAGAAGTAAGTAGCCTCGTTAGACTCTTAGTTTGACAACAATTAATGCAGGGTCAGACTGAGGCAAGAGTATGTAAGTATATAAAATAAATATAAAAACCCCGACAAAATCAATATCAGACTTGTGGAAGATGCTCACACACATAATTAAATGATAATCTGATAAACAGCTGATAATCTTCAAACGACAGAACAGATTTTCTCGAAGCAAAGCTACACTCTTAATAAAGTCACCTAAATCAATATCATTTCAGCTGTTTAAGAGCTACGATGCCACAGACAGGCACTGGTTTTCTCAGAAGTCAAAAACATAGTTGCATAATAAAATGTCATTTTGCTACCTTACCTACCTCTTGAAAAGTGATTGAAATATCCACTACTGTCCAATTTACCAGGTAGCCACTCTCCACTCACAGTCCGTAAAATGTCACGGTGTCAACCGCTTCAAGTTGTATGCAGATACTTGACCGAGGCTCAAGAGCTTGCTTGCACTCAATTGATTTAACAGTGTACCTAATAACCTAACCATTAGTTGTAGAATGTTTTTCTTATAATTTCATATTTGACATGTATTTCACTAAGATAATATACCTATGTTTAGGCCTCCGTCCATGTGGGTCAAGCTAATACCATAATATAATTAGCAGGCGAGTAAGATATTGTCATTAGATTTTTTTTTTTTGGAATAACCTTCCAAGGCAAAAGAAGGAGCTTGTCCGGAGAAGTACTACAACCACTCCTATTTTTACCGCAAAGCAGCATGGCTGTGTTCTAGTTTGAAGGGTTTTTTTTTTTTGTGGGTTAGGAAATCATCAAATAACTTCTCCCGCCCTGGGCGGGGCGGGAGGGAGTGTCAGACTTTTACTGACTAAAGCCCACCCATGTTCCTTCTTGTGCCCTTTGCATTCCGGGGGCGCGGTCTCTCTTACGAACAACCCGCAGCCCCGGCAGGCATCGGCCCTCAGTGGCCCCTTCCCTTTGCTGACATCTCTTTGAGGCGCGCGTGGAATCGTTTGAAGGGTATGGGTGAAAGTGTAATTACTCTAGGATGGCAACGCTTTTGCAAAGCCTCTGGTATTGCAGATGTCTATAGGCAGCCGGGACCACATAGCATCAGGTGGGCCGCAGGCTTGTTTGCTATGCAACGATATA